>CATKUP010000006.1:7500000-10000000 GCA_949786385.1 Onychomys leucogaster | reverse complement strand
CCCAAAATTCACTGGGTTTACCAGAACTAACTCTTGCTTGTAGGAAGAAACAGATCCTGGGGTTTAACTACTTTTCTGTAGGGAAATTCAGACCAGAGTTCTCATTCCTGAAACCCACTCTGTTTTAACCCAAGAAGCAAGCTCTTCTTTCTAGAGTCTAAAATACACCAAGAACCATGAGCATTCCCTGAAAAAAAGAACTGTGTTTCCTACTCAGACAGACCATATGTAGTTCAACTGTGCTTATGAAACTGATACAAACCACAGCTCCTCTTACATAAATGCTCTTTAGTTAATAGTGAGAATTGCGTTGGGTTCCTGAACTGCGAAAAATCATTTGAGCCCAAAATTCATTCGGTTTACCAGAACTGAACTCTTGCTAGTAGGAAGACACTGATCCTGGAATTTAACTCCATTTCTGAAGGCAAATTCAGACCAGAATTCTCATCCCTGAAAAACACTCTGTTTAAGGCAAGAAAGATCCTCTTCTTTCCAGGTTCTCCAATACAGTAAGAACCATGAGCATGCCCAGAAAAAAGAACTGTGTTTCCTATTCATACAGACCATATGTAGTTCAACTCCTGTTATGAAACTGATACAAACTTCAGCTCCTCTTACATAAATCCTCTTTAGTTAATAGTGAGAATATCGTTTTGTTTCGTGAACTGCGAAAAATCATTTGGGCCGAAAATTCAATGAGTTAACCAGAAAAGAACTCTTGCTTGTAGGAAGACACAGATCCTGGCGTTTAACTCCGTTTCTGAAGACAAATTCAGACCAGAATTCTCAACCCTGAAAAACACTCTGTTTTTAAGCAAGATGCAAGCTCCTCTTTCCAGCGTCTCCAATACAGCAGGAACCATGAGCAATCCCTGAAAAAAAGAACTGTGTTTCTTATTCATACGGACCATATTTAGTTCATCTCTGCTTATGAAACTGATACAAACCACAGCTCCTCTTACATAAATGCTCTTTAGTTAATAGTGAGAATCGCGTTGGGTTCCTGAACTGCGAAAAATCATTTGAGCCCAAAATTCACTCTGTTTACCAGACCTGAACTCTTGCTGGTAGGAAGACACCGATCCTGGGGTTTAACTCTGTTTCTGAAGGGAAATTCAGACCAGAGTTCTCATCCATGAAACACACCCTGTTTTAATGCAAGAAGCAAGCTCTTTTTTCAAGAGTCTAAAATACAGCAAGAACCATGAGCATGACCTGAAAAAAAGAACTGTGTTTCCTACTAATACGGACCATATGTAGTTCAACTCTGCTAATGAAACTGGTACAAACCACAGCTCCTCTTACATAAATGCTCTTTAGTTAATAGTGAGAATCGCGTTGGGTTCCTGAACTGCGAAAAATCATTTGAGCCCAAAATTCACTGGGTTTACCAGAATTGAACTCTTGCTTGTAGGAAGACACAGATCCTATGATTTAACTCCATTTGTGAAGGAAAATTCAGACCAGAATTCTCATCCCTGAAAAACACTCTGTTTTAAGGCAAGAAAGATCCTCTTCTTGCAAGCTTCTCCAATACAGTAAGAACCATGAGCATGCCCAGAAAAAAGAACTGTGTTTCCTATTCATACAGACCATTTGTAGTTCAACTCCTGTTATGAAACTGATACAAACTACAGCTCCTCTTAGATAAATCCTCTTTAGTTAATAGTGAGAATCGCGTTTTGGTTCGTGAACTGTGAAAAATCATTTGAGCCCAAAATTCACTGGATTTACCAGAACTGAACTCTTGCTGGTAGGAAGACACAGATCATAGTGTTTAACTCCGTATGTAAAGGGAAATTCAGACCAGAGTTCTCAACCATGAAACACACCCTGTTTTAATGCAAGAAGCAAGCTCTTTTTTCAAGAGTCTAAAATACAGCAAGAACCATGAGAATGCCCTGAAAAAAAGAACTGTGTTTCCTACACATACAGACCATATGTAGTTCAACTGTGCTCATGAAACTGATACAAACCACGGCTCCTTTACATAAATGCTTTTAGTTAATAGTGAGAATCATGTTGGGTTTGAGAACTGGGAGAAAAAATTATTTGAGCCCTAAATTCACTGGTTTTACCAGAAATGAACTCTTGCCTGTAGGAAGACACTGATCCTGGGGTTTAACTCCGTTTCTGAAGGCAAATTCAGACCAAAATTCTCATCCCTAAAAAACACTCTGTTTTAAGGCAAGAAAGATCCTCTTCTTTACAGCTTCTCCAATACAGTAAGAACCATGAGCATGTCCAGAAAAAAGAACTGTGTTTCCTATTCATACAGACCATATGTAGTTCAACTCCTGTTATGAAACTCATACAAACCACAGCTCCTCTTATATAAATCGTCTTTAGTTAATAGTGAGAATCACGTTTTGGTTCTAGAATTGCGAAAAATCATTTGAGCTGAAAATTCAATGAGTTTACCAGAAAAGAACCCTTGCTTGTAGGAAGACACAGATCCTGGGGTTCAACTCCATGTCTGAAGGTAAATTCAGACCAGCGTTCTCATCCCTGAAATACACTCTGATTTAACACAAGAAGCAAGTCTTCTTTACAGATTCTAAAATACAGCATGAACCGTGAGCATGCCCTGAAAAAAAGAACTGTGTTTCCTACTCATTCGGACCATATGTAGTTCAACTCTGCTTATGAAACTGGTACAAACCACAGCTCCTCTTACATAAATGCTCTTTAGTTAATAGTGAGAATCGCGTTGGGTTCCTGAACTGCGAAAAATCACTTGAGCCCAAAATTCACTGGGTTTACCAGAACTGAACTCTTGCTTGTAGAAAGACACAGATCCTGGGATTTAACTCCATTTGTGATTGCAAATTCAGACTAGAATTCTCATCCCTGAAAAACACTCTGTTTTAAGGCAAGAAAGATCCTCTTCTTGCCAGCTTCTCCAATACAGTATGAACCATGAGCATGCCCAGAAAAAAGAACTGTGTTTCCGATTCATACAGACCATATGTAGTTGAACTCCTGTTATGAAACTGATACAAACCACAGCTCCTCTTACATAAATGCTCTTTAGTTAATAGTGAGAATCGCGTTTTGGTTCTTGAAATGGAAAAAAGTCATTTGAGCCAAAAATTCACTTGGTTTACCAGAAATGAACTCTTGCTGGTAGGAAGACACAGATCATGGTGTTTAACTCCGTATGTAAAGGGAAATTCAGACCAGAGTTCTCATCCATGAAACACACCCTGTTTTAATGCAAGAAGCAAGCTCTTTTTTCAAGAGTCTAAAATACAGCAAGAACCATGAGAATTCCCTGAATAAAAGAACTGTGTTTCCTACTCATACAGACCATATGTAGTTCAACTCTGCTTATGAAACTGATACAAACCACTGCTCCTCTTATATAAATGCTCTTTAGTTAATAGTGAGAATCATGTTGGGTTTGAGAACTGCGAAAAATCATTTGAGCCCAAAATACACTGGTTTTACCAGAAATGAACTCTTGCTTGTAGGAAGACACTGATCCTGAGGTTTAACTCCGTTTCTGAAGGCAAATTCAGACCAAAATTCTCATCCCTAAATAACACTCTGTTTTAAGGCAAGAAAGATCCTCTTCTTTCTAGCTTCTCCAATACAGTAAGAACAATGAGCATGTCCAGAAAATAGAACTGTGTTTCCTATTCATACAGACCATATGTAGTTCAACTCCTGTTATGAAACTCATACAAACCAGAGCTCCTCTTACATAAATCGTCTTTAGTTAATAGTGAGAATCGCGTTTTGGTTCTAGAATTGTGAAAAATTATTTGAGCTGAAAATTCATTGAGTTTACCAGAAAAGAACTCTTGCTTGTAGGAAGATACAGATCCTGGGGTTTAACTCCGTTGCTGAAGCTAAATTCAGACCAGAGTTCTCATCCCTGAAATACACTCTGATTTAACACAAGAAGCAAGTTTATTTTACAGATTCTAAAATACAGCATGAACCGTGAGCATGCCCTGAAAAAAAGAACTGTGTTTCCTACTCATTCGGACCATATGTAGTTCAACTCTGCTAATGAAACTGGTACAAACCACAGCTCCTCTTACATAAATGCTCTTTAGTTAATAGTGAGAATCGCGTTGGGTTCCTGAACTGCGAAAACATCATTTGAGCCCAAAATTCACTGGGTTTACCAGAACTGAACTCTTGCTTGTAGGAAGACACAGATCCTATGATTTAACTCCATTTGTGAAGGAAAATTCAGACCAGAATTCTCATCCCTGAAAAACACTCTGTTTTAAGGCAAGAAAGATCCTCTTCTTGCAAGCTTCTCCAATACAGTAAGAACCATGAGCATGCCCAGAAAAAAGAACTGTGTTTCCTATTCATACAGACCATTTGTAGTTCAACTCCTGTTATGAAACTGATACAAACTACAGCTCCTCTTAGATAAATCCTCTTTAGTTAATAGTGAGAATCGCGTTTTGGTTCGTGAACTGTGAAAAATCATTTGAGCCCAAAATTCACTGGATTTACCAGAACTGAACTCTTGCTGGTAGGAAGACACAGATCATAGTGTTTAACTCCGTATGTAAAGGGAAATTCAGACCAGAGTTCTCAACCATGAAACGCACCCTGTTTTAATGCAAGAAGCAAGCTCTTTTTTCAAAAGTCTAAAATACAGCAAGAACCATGAGAATGCCCTGAAAAAAAGAACTGTGTTTCCTACACATACAGACCATATCTAGTTCAACTGTGCTCATGAAACTGATACAAACCACGGCTCCTTTACATAAATGCTTTTAGTTAATAGTGAGAATCATGTTGGGTTTGAGAACTGGGAGAAAAAATTATTTGAGCCCTAAATTCACTGGTTTTACCAGAAATGTACTCTTGCCTGTAGGAAGACACTGATCCTGGGGTTTAACTCCGTTTCTGAAGACAAATTCAGACCAAAATTCTCATCCCTAAAAAACACTCTGTTTTAAGGCAAGAAAGATCCTCTTCTTTACAGCTTCTCCAATACAGTAAGAATCATGAGCATGTCCAGAAAAAAGAACTGTGTTTCCTATTCATACAGACCATATGTAGTTCAACTCCTGTTATGAAACTCATACAAACCACAGCTCCTCTTATATAAATCGTCTTTAGTTAATAGTGAGAATCACGTTTTGGTTCTAGAATTGCGAAAAATCATTTGAGCTGAAAATTCAATGAGTTTACCAGAAAAGAACCCTTGCTTGTAGGAAGACACAGATCCTGGGGTTCAACTCCATTTCTGAAGGTAAATTCAGACCAGAGTTCTCATC
Organism: Onychomys leucogaster; assembly: GCA_949786385.1. Taxonomy (NCBI): domain Eukaryota; kingdom Metazoa; phylum Chordata; class Mammalia; order Rodentia; family Cricetidae; genus Onychomys; species Onychomys leucogaster. The sequence goes on along the minus strand of CATKUP010000006.1, from coordinate 9,994,748 downwards.
CCTGAAATACACTCTGATTTAACACAAGAAGCAAGTCTTCTTTACAGATTCTAAAATACAGCATGAACCGTGAGCATGCCCTGAAAAAAAGAACTGTGTTTCCTACTCATGCGGACCATATGTAGTTCAACTCAGCTTATGAAACTGGTACAAACCACAGCTCCTCCTACATAAATGCTCTTTAGTTAATAGTGAGAATCGCGTTGGGTTCCTGAACTGCGAAAAATCATTTGAGCCCAAAATTCACTGGGTTTACCAGAACTAACTCTTGCTTGTAGGAAGAAACAGATCCTGGGGTTTAACTACTTTTCTGTAGGGAAATTCAGACCAGAGTTCTCATTCCTGAAACCCACTCTGTTTTAACCCAAGAAGCAAGCTCTTCTTTCTAGAGTCTAAAATACACCAAGAACCATGAGCATTCCCTGAAAAAAAGAACTGTGTTTCCTACTCAGACAGACCATATGTAGTTCAACTGTGCTTATGAAACTGATACAACCACAGCTCCTCTTACATAAATGCTCTTTAGTTAATAGTGAGAATTGCGTTGGGTTCCTGAACTGCGAAAAATCATTTGAGCCCAAAATTCATTCGGTTTACCAGAACTGAACTCTTGCTAGTAGGAAGACAGTGATCCTGGGATTTAACTCCATTTCTGAAGGCAAATTCAGACCAGAATTCTCATCCCTGAAAAACACTCTGTTTTAAGGCAAGAAAGATCCTCTTCTTTCCAGGTTCTCCAATACAGTAAGAACCATGAGCATGCCCAGAAAAAAGAACTGTGTTTCCTATTCATACAGACCATATGTAGTTCAACTCCTGTTATGAAACTGATACAAACTTGAGCTCCTCTTACATAAATCCTCTTTAGTTAATAGTGAGAATATCTTTTTGTTTCGTGAACTGCGAAAAATCATTTGGGCCGAAAATTCAATGAGTTAACCAGAAAAGAACTCTTGCTTGTAGGAAGACACAGATCCTGGCGTTTAACTCCGTTTCTGAAGACAAACTCAGACCAGAATTCTCAACCCTGAAAAACACTCTGTTTTTAAGCAAGATGCAAGCTCCTCTTTCCAGCGTCTCCAATACAGCAGGAACCATGAGCAATCCCTGAAAAAAAGAACTGTGTTTCTTACTCATACGGACCATATTTAGTTCATCTCTGCTTATGAAACTGATACAAACCACAGCTCCTCTTACATAAATGCTCTTTAGTTAATAGTGAGAATCGCGTTGGGTTCCTGAACTGCGAAAAATCATTTGAGCCCAAAATTCACTCTGTTTACCAGACCTGAACTCTTGCTGGTAGGAAGACACCGATCCTGGGGTTTAACTCTGTTTCTGAAGGGAAATTCAGACCAGAGTTCTCATCCATGAAACACACCCTGTTTTAATGCAAGAAGCAAGCTCTTTTTTCAAGAGTCTAAAATACAGCAAGAACCATGAGCATGACCTGAAAAAAAGAACTGTGTTTCCTACTAATACGGACCATATTTAGTTCAACTCTGCTTATGAAACTGATACAACCCTCAGCTCCTCTTACATTAATGCTCTTTAGTTAATAGTGAGAATCGTGTTTTGGTTCGTGAAATGCAAAAAATCATTTGAGCCGAAAAATCTCTTGGTTTACCAGAAATGAACTCTTGCTTGTAGGAAAACACAGATCATGGTGTTTAACTCTGTTTCTGAAGGTAAATTCAGACCAGAGTTCTCATCCCTGAAACACACTCTGATTTAACACAAGAAGCAAGTCTTCTTTACAGATTCTAAAATACAGCATGAACCGTGAGCATGCCCTGAAAAAAAGTACTGTGTTTCCTACTCATGAGGACCATATGTAGTTCAACTCTGCTTATGAAACTGATACAAACCACAGCTCCTCTTACATAAATCCTCTTTGGTTAATAGTGAGAATCACGTTGGGTTCCTGAACTGCGAAAAATCATTTGAGCCCAAAATTCACTGGGATTACCAGAACTGAACTCTTGCTTGTAGGAAGACACAGATCCTGTCGTTTAACTCCGTTTCTGAAGACAAATTCAGCCCAGAATTCTCATCCCGGACAAACACTCTGTTTTAAGGCAAGAAAGATCCTCTTCTTGCCAGCTTCTCCAATACAGTAAGAACCATGAGCATGCCCAAAAAAGAACTTTGTTTCCTACTCATACGGACCATATTTAGTTCATCTCTGCTTATGAAACTGATACAAACCACAGCTCCTCTTACATAAATGCTCTTTAGTTAATAGTGAGAATCGCGTTGGGTTCCTGAACTGCAAAAAAACATTTGAGCCCAAAATTCACTCTATTCACCAGACCTGAACTCTTGCTTGTAGGAAGACACAGATCCTGGGGTTTAACTCTGTTTCTGAAGGGAAATTCACACCAGAGTTCTCATCCATGAAACATACCCTGTTTTAATGCAAGAAGCAAGCTCTTTTTCAAGATTCTAAAATACAGCAAGAACCATGAGCATGCCCTGAAAAAAAGAACTGTGTTTCCTACTCATACGGACCATATTTTGTTCAACTCTGCTTATGAAACTGATAAAATCCACAGCTCCTCTTACATAAATGCTCTTTAGTTATTAGTGAGAATCGCGTTTTGGTTCGTGAAACGCAAAAAATCATTTGAGCCAAAAATTCACTTGGTTTCCCAGAAATGAACTCTTGCTGGTCGGAAGACACAGATCATGGTGTTTAACTCCGTATGTAAAGGGTAATTCAGACCAGAGTTCTCATCCATGAAAAACACCCTGTTTTAATGCAAGACAGAAGCTCTTCCTTCTAGAGTCTAAAATACAGCAAGAAACATGAGCATGCCCTGAAAAAAAGAACTGTGTTTCCTACTTATACAGACCATATGTAGTTCAACTCTGCTTATGAAACTTATACATACCACGGCTCCTCTTACATAAATGCTCTTTAGTTAATAGTGAGAATCATGTTGGGTTTGAGAACTGGGAAAAATCATTTGAGCCCAAAATACACTGGTTTTACCAGAAATGAACTCTTGCTTGTAGGAAGACACTGATCCTGGGGTTTAACTCTGTTTCTGAAGACAAATTCACACCAGAATTCCCAACCCTCAAATACACTCTGTTTTAAAGCAAGAAGCAAGCTCTTCTTTCCAGTGTCTCCAATACAGCAGGAACCATGAGCATTCCCTGAAAAAAAGAACTGTGTTTCCTATTCATACAGACCATATGTAGTTCAACTCCTGTAATGAAACTGATACAAACCACAACTCCTCTTACATAAATCCTCTTTAGTAAATAGTGAGAATCGCGTTTTGGTTCTAGAATTGTGAAAAATCATTTGAGCCGAAAATTAAATGAGATTACCAGAAAAGAATTCTTGCTTCTAGGAAGACACAGATCCTGGGGGTTAACTCCGTTTCTGAATGTAAATTCAGACCAGAGTTCTCATCCTTGAAACACACTGATTTAATGCAATAAGCAAGCTCTTCTTTACAGAGTCTAAAATACAGCATGAACTGTGAGCATGCCCTGAAAAAAAGAACTGTGTTTCCTACTCATAAGGACCATATGTAGTTCAACTCTGCTTATGAAACTGATACAAACCACGGCTCCTCTTACATAAATGCTCTTTATTTAATAGTGAGAATCATGTTGGGTTCCTGAACTGCGAAAAATCATTTGAGCCCAAAATTCACTGGGTTTACCAGAAATGAACTCTTACTTGTAGGATGACACTGAGCCTGGGGTTGAACTCCGTTTCTGAAGGCAAATTCAGACCAGAGTTCTCATCCCTGAAAAACACTCTGGTTTAAGGCAAGAATCATGCTCTTCTTTCCAGCATCTCCAATATTGTAAGAAACATGAGCATGCCTAGAAAAAAGAACTGTGTTTCCGACTCATACAGAAAATATGTAGTTCAACTCTGCTTATGAAATGATAAAGGCCGCAGCTCTTCTTAAATAAATGCTCTTTAGTTAATAGTAACAATAGCGCTGGGTTCGTGAATTGCAAAAAATCAATTGAGCCCAAAATTCACTGGGTTTACCAGAAAAGAACTCTTGCTTGTAGGAAGACACAGATCCTGGCGTTTAACTCCGTTTCTGAAGACAAATTCAGACCAGAATTCTCAACCCGGAAATACACTCTGTTTTTAAGCAAGAAGCATGCTCCTCTTTCCAGCGTCTCCAATACAGCAGGAACCATGAGCATTCCCTGAAAAAAAGAACTGTGTTTCCTACTCAGACAGACCATATGTAGTTCAACTGTGCTTATGAAACTGATACAACCCACACCTCCTCTTACATAAATGCTCTTTAGTTAATAGTGAGAATCATGTTTTGTTCGAGAAATGCGAAAAACTATTTGAGCCCAAAATAAACTGGTTTTTACCAGAAATGAACTCTTGCCTGTAGGAAGACACTGATCCTGGGGTTTAACTCCGTTTCTGAAGGCAAATTCAGACCAAAATTCTCATCCCTAAAAAACACTCTGTTTTAAGACAAGAAAGATCCTCTTCTTTCCAGCTTCTCCAATACAGTAAGAATCATGAGCATGTCCAGAAAAAAGAACTGTGTTTCCTATTCATACAGACCATATGTAGTTCAACTCCTGTTATGAAACTCATACAAACCACAGCTCCTCTTATATAAATCGTCTTTAGTTAATAGCGAGAATCGATTTGGTTCTAGAATTGTGAAAAATCATTTGAGCTGAAAATTCAATGAGTCTACCAGAAAAGAACTCTTGCTTGTAGGAAGACACAGATCCCGGGGTTTAACACCGTTTCTGAAGGTAAATTCAGACCAGAGTTCTCATCCCTGAAATATACTCTGATTTAACACAAGAAGCAAGTCTTCTTTACAGATTCTAAAATACAGCATGAACCGTGAGCATGCCCTGAAAAAAAGAACTGTGTTTCCTACTCATTGGGACCATATGTAGTTCAACTCTGGTTATGAAACTGATACAAACCACAGCTCCTCTTACATAAATGCTCTTTAGTTAATACTGAGAATCGCGTTGGGTTCCTGAACTGCGAAAAATCATTTGAGCCCAAAATTCACTGGGTTTACCAGAACTGAACTCTTGCTTGTAGGAAGACACAGATCCTGGGGTTTAACTCCGTTTCTGAAGGGAAATTCAGACCAGAGTTCTCATCCATGAAACACACCCTGTTTTAATGCAAGAAGCAAGCTCTTTTTTCAAGAGTCTAAAATACAGCAAGAACCATGGGCATGCCCTGAAAAAAAGATCTGTGTTTCCTACTCATACGGAGCATATTTAGTTCAACTCTGCTTATGAAACTGATACAACCCACACCTCCTCTTACATAAATGCTCTTTAGTTAATAGTGAGAATCGCGTTTTGGTTCTTGAAATGCAAAAATCATTTGAGCCAAAAATTCACTTGGTTTACCAGAAATGAACTCTTGCCTGTAGGAAGACACTGATCCTGGTGTTTAACTCCGTTTCACAAGGCAAATTCAGACCAAAATTCTCATCCCTAAGAGACACTCTGTTTTAAGACAAGAAAGATCCTCTTCTTTCCAGCTTCTCCAATACAGTAAGACTCATGAGCATGTCCAGAAAAAAGAACTGTGTTTCCTATTCATACAGAGCGTATGTAGTTCAACTCCTGTTATGAAAGTCATACAAACCACAGCTCCTCTTATATAAATCGTCTTTAGTTAATAGTGAGAATCGCGTTTTGGTTCTAGAATTGCGAAAAATCATTTGAGCTGAAAATTCAATGAGTTTACCAGAAAAGAACTCTTGCTTGTAGGAAGACACAGATCCTGGGGTTTAACACCGTTTCTGAAGGTAAATTCAGACCAGAGTTCTCATCCTTGAAACACACTGATTTAATGCAATAAGCAAGCTCTTCTTTACAGAGTCTAAAATACAGCATGAACCGTGAGCATGCTCTGAACAAAAGAACTGTGTTTCCTACACATGCGGACCATATGTAGTTCAACTCTGCTTATGAAACTGATACAAACCCTAGCTCCTCTTACATAAATGCTCTTTAGTTAATAGTGAGAATTGCGTTGGGTTCCTGAACGGCGAAAAATCATTTGAGCCCAAAATTCATTCGGTTTACCAGAACTGAACTCTTGCTAGTTAGAAGACACTGATCCTGGGATTTAACTCCATTTCTGAAGGCAAATTCAGACCAGAATTCTCATCCCTGAAAAACACTCTGTTTTAAGGCAAGAAAGATCCTCTTCTTGCCAGGTTCTCCAATACAGTAAGAACCATGAGCATGCCCAGAAAAAAGAACTGTGTTTCCTATTCATAGAGACCATATGTAGTTCAACTCCTGTTATGAAACTGATACAAACTACAGCTCCTCTTACATAAATCCTCTTTAGTTAATAGTGAGAATATCGTTTTGTTTCGTGAACTGCGAAAAATCATTTGGGCCGAAAATTCAATGAGTTTACCAGAAATGAACTCTTTCTTGTAGGAAGACACAGATCCTGGCGTTTAACTCCGTTTCTGAAGACAAATTCAGACCAGAATTCTCAACCCTGAAAAACACTCTGTTTTTAAGCAAGATGCAAGCTCCTCTTTCCAGCGTCTCCAATACAGCAGGAACAATGAGCAATCCCTGAAAAAAAGAACTGTGTTTCTTACTCATACGGACCATATTTAGTTCATCTCTGCTTATGAAACTGATACAAACCACAGCTCCTCTTACATAAATGCTCTTTAGTTAATAGTGCGAATCGCGTTGGGTTCCTGAACTGCGAAAAATCATTTGAGCCCAAAATTCACTCTGTTTACCAGACCTGAACTCTTGCTGGTAGGAAGACACCGATCCTGGGGTTTAACTCTGTTTCTGAAGGGAAATTCAGACCAGAGTTCTCATCCATGAAACACACCCTGTTTTAATGCAAGAAGCAAGCTCTTTTTTCAAGAGTCTAAAATACAGCAAGAACCATGAGCATGACCTGAAAAAAAGAACTGTGTTTCCTACTAATACGGACCATATTTAGTTCAACTCTGCTTATGAAACTGATACAACCCTCAGCTCCTCTTACATTAATGCTCTTTAGTTAATAGTGAGAATCGTGTTTTGGTTCGTGAAATGCAAAATATCATTTGAGCCGAAAATTCTCTTGGTTTACCAGAAATGAACTCTTGCTTGTAGGAAGACACAGATCATGGTTTTTAACTCCGTTTCTGAAGGTAAATTCAGACCAGAGTTCTCATCCCTGAAACACACTCTGATTTAACACAAGAAGCATGTCTTCTTTACAGATTCTAAAATACAGCATGAACCGTGAGCATGCCCTGAAAAAAAGTACTGTGTTTCCTACTCATGAGGACCATATGTAGTTCAACTCTGCTTATGAAACTGATACAAACCACAGCTCCTCTTACATAAATCCTCTTTGGTTAATAGTGAGAATCACGTTGGGTTCCTGAACTGCGAAAAATCATTTGAGCCCAAAATTCACTGGGATTACCAGAACTGAACTCTTGCTTGTAGGAAGACACAGATCCTGGCGTTTAACTCCGTTTCTGAAGACAAATTCAGCCCAGAATTCTCATACCGGACAAACACTCTGTTTTAAGGCAAGAAAGATCCTCTTCTTGCCAGCTTGTCCAATACAGTAAGAACCATGAGCATGCCCTAAAAAAAGAACTGTGTTTCCTACTTATACAGACCATATGTAGTTCAACTCTGCTTATGAAACTGATACATACCACGGCTCCTCTTACATAAATGCTCTTTAGTTAATAGTGAGAATCATGTTGGGTTTGAGAACTGGGAAAAATCATTTGAGCCCAAAATACACTGGTTTTACCAGAAATGAACTCTTGCTTGTAGGAAGACACTGATCCTGGGGTTTAACTCTGTTTCTGAAGACAAATTCACACCGGAATTCTCAACCCTGAAATACACTCTGTTTTAAACCAAGAAGCAAGCTCTTCTTTCCAGTGTCTCCAATACAGCAGGAACCATGAGCATTCCCTGAAAAAAAGAACTGTGTTTCCTATTCATACAGACCATATGTAGTTCAACTCCTGTTATGAAACTGATATAAACCACAACTCCTCTTACATAAATCCTCTTTAGTTAATAGTGAGAATCGCGTTTTGGTTCTGGATCTGTGAAAAATCATTTGAGCCAAAAATTAAATGAGATTACCAGAAAAGAATTCTTGCTTCTAGGAAGACACAGATCCTGGGGTTTAACTCCGTTTCTGAATGTAAATTCAGACCAGAGTTCTCATCCTTGAAACACACTGATTTAATGCAATAAGCAAGCTCTTCTTTACAGAGTCTAAAATACAGCATGAACCGTGAGCATGCCCTGAAAAAAAGAACTGTGTTTCCTACTCATAAGGACCATATGTAGTTCAACTCTGCTTATGAAACTGATACAAACCACGGCTCCTCTTAAATAAATGCTCTTTAGTTAATAGTAACAATAGCGCTGGGTTCGTGAATTGCAAAAAATCAATTGAGCCCAAAATTCACTGGGTTTACCAGAACTAACTCTTGCTTGTAGGAAGACACAGATCCTGGGGTTTAACTCCTTTTCTGTAGGGAAATTCAGACCAGAGTTCTCATTCCTGAAACACACTCTGTTTTAACCCAAGAAGCAAGCTCTTCTTTCTAGAGTCTAAAATACACCAAGAACCAGGAGCATTCCCTGAAAAAAAGAACTGTGTTTCCTACTCAGACAGACCATATGTAGTTCAACTGTGCTTATGAAACTGATACAACCCATACCTCCTCTTACATAAATGCTCTTTAGTTAATAGTGAGAATCATGTTGGGTTTGAGAACTGGGAAAAATAATTTGAGCCCAAAATACACTTGTTTTTACCAGAAATGAACTCTTGCTTGTAGGAAGACACTGATCCTGGGGTTTAACTCCGTTTCTGAAGGCAAATTCAGACCAAAATTCTCATCCCTAAAAAACACTCTGTTTTAAGGCAAGAAAGATCCTCTTCTTTCCAGGTTCTCCAGTACTGTAAGAATCATGAGCATGTCCAGAAAAAAGAACTGTGTTTCCTATTCATACAGACCATATGTAGTTCAACTCCTGTTATGAAACTCATACAAACCACAGCTCCTCTTATATAAATCGTCTTTAGTTAATAGTGAGAATCGCGTTTTGGTTCTAGTTTGCGAAAAATTATTTGAGCTGAAAATTCAATGAATTTACCAGAAAAGAACTCTTGCTTGTAGGAAGACAAAGATTGTGGCGTTAAACTCCGTTTCTGAAGACAAATTCAGACCAGAATTCTCAACCCTGAAATACACTCTGTTTTAAAGCAAGAAGCAAGGTCTTCTTTCCAGCGTCTCCAATACAGCAGGAACCATGAGCATTCCCTGAAAAAAAGAACTGTGTTTCCTATTCATACAGACCATATGTAGTTCAACTCCTGTTATGAAACTGATAAAAACCACACCTCCTCTTACATAAATCCTCTTTAGTTAATAGTGAGAATCGCGTTTTGGTTCGAAAACTGCGAAAAATCATTTGAGCCGAAAATTAAATGAGTTTACCAGAAAAGAATTCTTGCTTCTAGGAAGACACAGATCCTGGGGTTTAACTCCGTTTCTGAAGGTAAATTCAGACCAGAGTTCTCATCCTTGAAACACACTGATTTAATGCAATAAGCAAGCTCTTCTTTACAGAGTCTAAAATACAGCATGAACCGTGAGCATGCTCTGAATAAAAGAACTGTGTTTCCTACTCATGCGGACCATATGTAGTTCAACTCTGCTTATGAAACTGATACAAACCACAGCTCCTCTTACATAAATGCTCTTTAGTTAATAGTGAGAATCGCGTTGGGTTCCTGAACTGCGAAAAATCATTTGAGCCCAAAATTCACTGGGTTTACCAGAACTGAACATTTGCTTGTAGGAAGACACTGATCCTGGGATTTAACTCCATTACTGAAGACAAATTCAGACCAGAATTCTCATCCCTGAAAAACACTCTGTTTTAAGGCAAGAAAGATCCTCTTCTTGCCAGCTTCTCCAATACAGTAAGAACCATGAGCATGCCCAGAAAAAAGAACTGTGTTTCCTATTCATACAGACCATATGTAGTTCAACTCCTGTTATGAAACTGATACAAACTACAGCTCCTCTTACATAAATCCTCTTTAGTTAATAGTGAGTATCGCGTTTTGGTTTGTGAACTGTGAAAAATCATTTGGGCCGAAAATTCAATGAGTTTACCAGAAAAGAACTCTTGCTTGTAGGAAGACACAGATCCTGGCGTTTAACTCCGTTTCTGAAGACAAATTCAGACCAGAATTCTCAACCCTGAAAAACACTCTGTTTTTAAGCAAGATGCAAGCTCCTCTTTTCAGCGTGTCCAATACAGCAGGAACTATTAGCAATCCCTGAAAAAAAGAACTTTGTTTCCTACTCATACGGACCATATTTAGTTCATCTCTGCTTATGAAACTGATACAAACCAAAGCTCCTCTTACATAAATGCTCTTTAGTTAATAGTGAGAATCGCGTTGGGTTCCTGAACTGCGAAAAATCATTTGAGCCCAAAATTCACTCTGTGTACCATACCTGAACACTTGCTGGTAGGAAGACACAGATCCTGGGGTTTAACTCTGTTTCTGAAGGGAAATTCAGAGCATAGTTCTCATCCATGAAACACACCCTGTTTTAATGCAAGAAGCAAGCTCTTTTTTCAAGATTCTAAAGTACAGCAAGAACCATGAGCATGCCCTGAAAAAAAAGAACTGTGTTTTCTACTCATACGGACCATATTTAGTTCAACTCTGCTTATGAAACCGATACAACCCACATCTCCTCTTACATAAATGCTCTTTAGTTAATAGTGAGAATCGGGGTTTGGTTCGTGAAATGCAAAAAATCATTTGAGCCAAAAATTCACTTGGTTTACCAGAAATGAACTCTTGCTGGTAGGAAGACAAAGATCATGGTGTTTAACTCCGTATATAAAAGGAAATTCAGACCAGAGTTCTCATCCATGAAACACACCCTGTTTTAATGCAAGAAGCAAGCTCTTTTTTTCAAGAATCTAAAATACAGCAATAACCATGAGCATGACCTGAAAAAAAGAACTGTGTTTCCTACTCATACGGACCATATTTAGTTCAACTCTGCTTATGATACTGATACAGCCCGCAGCTCCTCTTACATAAATGCTCTTTAGTTAATAGGGAGAATCGTGTTTTGGTTCGTGAAATGCAAAAAATCATATGAGCCCAAAATTCACTTGGTTTAACAGAAATGAACTCTTGCTTGTAGGAAGACAAAGATCATGGTGTTTAACTCCGTTTCTGAAGGTAAATTCAGACCAGAGTTCTCATCCATGAAACACACTCAGATTTAACACAAGAAGCAAGTCTTCTTTACAAATTCTAAAATACAGCATGAACCGTGAGCATGCCCTGAAAAAAAGAACTGTGTTTCCTACTCATGCGGACCATATGTAGTTCAACTCTGCTTATGAAACTTATATAAACCACAGCTCCTCTTAGATAAATGCTCTTTAGTTAATAGTGAGAATCGCGTTGGGTTCCTGAAGTGCGAAAAATCATTTGAGCCCAAAATTCACTGTGTCTACCAGAACTGAACTCTTGCTTGTAGGAAGACACTGATCCTGGGATTTAACTATATTTCTGAAGGCAAATTCAGACCAGAATTTTCATCCCTGAAAAACACTCTGTTTTAAGGCAAGAATCATGCTCTTCTTTCCAGCGTGTCCAATACAATAACAACCATGAGCATGCCCAGAAAAAGGAACTGTGTTTCCTATTCATACAGACCATATGTAGTTCAACTCCTGTTATGAAACTGATACAAACTACAGCTCCTCTTACATAAATCCTCTTTAGTTAATAGTGAGAATCGCGTTTTGGTACGTGAACTGCGAAAAATCTTTTGGGCCGAAAATACAATGATTTTACCAGAAAAGAACTCTTGCTTGTAGGAAGACACAGATCCTGGCGTTTAACTCCGTTTCTGAAGACAAATTCAGACCAGAATTCTCAACCCTGAAAAACACTCTGTTTTTAAGCAAGAAGCAAGCTCCTCTATCCAGCGTGTCCAATACAGCAGGAACCATGAACATTCCCTCAAAAAAAGAACTGTGTTTCCTACTCATACGGACCATATTTAGTTCATCTCTGCTTATGAAACTGAGACAAACCACAGCTCCTCTTACATAAATGCTCTTTAGTTAATAGTGAGAATCGCGTTTTGGTTCGTGAAATGCAAAAAATCATTTGAGCCAAAAATTCACTTGGTTTACCAGAAATGAACTCTTGCTGGTAGGAAGACACAGATCATGGTGTTTAACTCCGTATGTAAAGGGAAATTCAGACCAGAGTTCTCATCCATGAAACACACCCTGTTTTAATGCAAGACGGAAGCTCTTCCTTCCAGAGTCTAAAATACAGCAAGAAACATGAGCATGTCCGGGAAAAAAATAACTATGTTTCCTACTCGTACAGACCATATGTAGTTCAACTCTGCTTATGAAACTGATACAAACCACGGCTCCTCTTACATAAATGCTCTTTAGTTAATAGTGAGAATCATGTTGGGTTTGAGAACTAGGAAAAATCATTTGAGCCCAAAATACACTGGTTTTACCAGAAATGAACTCTTGCTTGTAGGAAGACACTGATCCTGGGGTTTAACTCCGTTTCTGAAGGCAAATTCAGAGAAAATTCTCATCCCTAAAAAACACTCTGTTTTAAGGCAAGAAAGATCCTCTTCTTTTCAGCTTCTCCAATACAGTAAGAATCATGAGCATGTCCAGAAAAAAGAACTGTGTTTCCTATTCATATAGACCATATGTAGTTCAACGCCTGTTATGAAACTCATACAAACCACTGCTCCTCTTATATAAATCGTCTCTAGTTAATAGTGAGAATCGCGTTTTGGTTCTAGAATTGCAAAAAATTATTTGAGTTGAAAATTCAATGAGTTTTCCAGAATAGAACTCTTGCTTGTAGGAAGACACAGATCGTGGCGTTTAACTCCGTTTCTGAAGACAAATTCAGACCAGAATTCTCAACCCTGAAATACACTCTGTTTTAAAGCAAGAAGCAAGGTCTTCTTTCCAGCGTCTCCAATACAGCAGGAACAATGAGTATTCCCTGAAAAAAAGAACTGTGTTTCCTATTCATACAGACCATATGTAGTTCAACTCCTGTTATGAAACTGATACAAACCACACCTCCTCTTACATAAATCCTCTTTAGTTAATAGTGAGAATCGCGCTTTGGTGTGTGAAATGCAAAAAATCATTTGAGCCGAAAATTAAATGAGTTTACCCGAAAAGAATTCTTGCTCCTAGGAAGACACAGATCCTGGGGTTTAACTCCGTTTCTGAATGTAAATTCAGACCAGAGTTCTCATCCTTGAAACACACTGATTTAATGCAATAAGCAAGCTCTTCTTTACAGATTCTAAAATACAGCAAGAACCGTGAGCATGCCATGAAAAAAAGAACTGTGTTTCCTACTCATAAGGACCATATGTAGTTCAACTCTGCTTATGAAAGTGATACAAACCACGGCTCCTCTTACATAAATGCTCTTTAGTTAATAGTGAGAATCATGTTGGGTTCCTGAACTGCGAGAAATCATTTGAGCCAAAAATTCACTGGGTTTAACAGAAATGAACTCTTCCTTGTAGGAGGACACTGAGCCTGGGGTTGAACGCTGTTTCTGAAGGCAAATTCAGACCAGAGTTCTCATCCCTGAAAAACACTCTGTTTTAAGGCAAGAATCATGCTCTTCTTTCCAGCGTCTCCAATATAGTAAGAACCATGAGCATGCCCAGAAAAAAGAACAGTGTTTCCTATTCAAAGAGACCATATGTAGTTCAACTCCTGTTATGAAACTAATACAAACTACAGCTCCTCTTATATAAATCCTCTTTAGTTAATAGTGAGAATTGGGTTTTGGTTCGTGAACTGCGAAAAATCATTTGGGCCGAATATTCAATGAGTTTACCAGAAAAGAACTCTTGCTTGTAGGAAGACACAGATCCTGGCGTTTAACTCCGTTTCTGAAGACAAATTCAGACCAGAATTCTCAACCCTGAAAAACAATCTGTGTTTAAGCAAGAAGCAAGCTCCACTTTCTAGCGTCTCCAATACAGCAGGAACCATGAGCATTCCCTGAAAAAAAGAACTGTGTTTCCTACTCATACGGACCATATTTAGTTCATCTCTGCTTATGAAACTGATACAAACCACAGCTCCTCTTACATAAATGCTCTTTAGTTAATTGTGCGAATCGCGTTGGGTTCCTGAACTGCGAAAAATCATTTGAGCCCAAAATTCACTCTGTTTACCAGACCTGAACTCTTGCTGGTAGGAAGACACCGATCCTGGGGTTTAACTCTGTTTCTGAAGGGAAATTCAGACCAGAGTTCTCATCCATGAAACGCACCCTGTTTTAATGCAAGAAGCAAGCTCTTTTTTCAAGAGTCTAAAATACAGCAAGAACCATGAGCATGACCTGAAAAAAAGAACTGTGTTTCCTACTAATACGGACCATATTTAGTTCAACTCTGCTTATGAAACTGATACAACCCTCAGCTCCTCTTACATTAATGCTCTTTAGTTAATAGTGAGAATCGTGTTTTGGTTCGTGAAATGCAAAATATCATTTGAGCCGAAAATTCTCTTGGTTTACCAGAAATGAACTCTTGCTTGTAGGAAGACACAGATCATGGTGTTTAACTCCGTTTCTGAAGGTAAATTCAGACCAGAGTTCTCATCCCTGAAACACACTCTGATTTAACACAAGAAGCATGTCTTCTTTACAGATTCTAAAATACAGCATGAACCATGAGCATGCCCTGAAAAAAAGTACTGTGTTTCCTACTCATGAGGACCATATGTAGTTCAACTCTGCTTATGAAACTGATACAAACCACAGCTCCTCTTACATAAATCCTCTTTGGTTAATAGTGAGAATCACGTTGGGTTCCTGAACTGCGAAAAATCATTTGAGCCCAAAATTCACTGGGATTACCAGAACTGAACTCTTGCTTGTAGGAAGACACAGATCCTGGCGTTTAACTCCGTTTCTGAAGACAAATTCAGCCCAGAATTCTCATACCGGACAAACACTCTGTTTTAAGGCAAGAAAGATCCTCTTCTTGCCAGCTTCTCCAATACAGTAAGAACCATGAGCATGCCCTGAAAAAAAGAACTGTGTTTCCTACTTATACAGACCATATGTAGTTCAACTCTGCTTATGAAACTGATACATACCACGGCTCCTCTTACATACATGCTCTTTAGTTAATAGTGAGAATCATGTTGGGTTTGAGAACTGGGAAAAATCATTTGAGCCCAAAATACACTGGTTTTACCAGAAATGAACTCTTGCTTGTAGGAAGACACTGATCCTGGGGTTTAACTCTGTTTCTGAAGACAAATTCACACCGGAATTCTCAACCCTGAAATACACTCTGTTTTAAAGCAAGAAGCAAGCTCTTCTTTCCAGTGTCTCCAATACAGCAGGAACCATGAGCATTCCCTGAAAAAAAGAACTGTGTTTCCTATTCATACAGACCATATGTAGTTCAACTCCTGTTATGAAACTTATACAATCCACAACTCCTCTTACATAAATCCTCTTTAGTTAATAGTGAGAATCGCGTTTTGGTTCTGGATCTGTGAAAAATCATTTGAGCCAAAAATTAAATGAGATTACCAGAAAAGAATTCTTGCTTCTAGGAAGACACAGATCCTGGGGTTTAACTCCGTTTCTGAATGTAAATTCAGACCAGAGTTCTCATCCTTGAAACACACTGATTTAATGCAATAAGCAAGCTCTTCTTTACAGAGTCTAAAATACAGCATGAACTGTGAGCATGCCCTGAAAAAAAGAACTGTGTTTCCTACTCATAAGGACCATATGTAGTTCAACTCTGCTTATGAAACTGATACAAACCACGGCTCCTCTTACATAAATGCTCTTTAGTTAATAGTGAGAATCATGTTGGGTTCCTGAACTGCGAAAAATCATTTGAGCCCAAAATTCACTGGGTTTACCAGAAATGAACTCTTGCTTGTAGGATGACACTGAGCCTGGGGTTGAACTCCGTTTCTGAAGGCAAATTCAGACCAGAGTTCTCATCCCTGAAAAACACTCTGTTTTAGGGCAAGAATCATGCTCTTCTTTCCAGCGTCTCCAATATAGTAAGAAACATGAGCATGCCTAGAAAAAAAGAACTGTGTTTCCGACTCATACAGAATATATGTAGTTCAACTCTGCTTATGAAATGATAAAGACCACAGCTCCTCTTAAATAAATGCTCTTTAGTTAATAGTAACAATAGCGCTGGGTTCGTGAATTGCAAAAAATCAATTGAGCCCAAAATTCACTGGGTTTACCAGAACTAACTCTTGCTTGTAGGAAGACACAGATCCTGGGGTTTAACTCCTTTTCTCTAGGGAAATTCAGACCAGAGTTCTCATTCCTGAAACACACTCTGTTTTAACCCAAGAAGCAAGCTCTTCTTTCTAGAGTCTAAAATACACCAAGAACCAGGAGCATTCCCTGAAAAAAAGAACTGTGTTTCCTACTCAGACAGACCATATGTAGTTCAACTGTGCTTATGAAACTGATAAAAACCACAGCTCCTCTTACATAAATGCTCTTTAGTTAATAGTGAGAATCATGTTGGGTTTGAGAACTGGGAAAAATAATTTGAGCCCAAAATACACTTGTTTTTACCAGAAATGAACTCTTGCTTGTAGGAAGACACTGATCCTGGGGTTTAACTCCGTTTCTGAAGGCAAATTCAGACCAAAATTCTCATCCCTAAAAAACACTCTGTTTTAAGGCAAGAAAGATCCTCTTCTTTCCAGGTTCTCCAGTACTGTAAGAATCATGAGCATGTCCAGAAAAAAGAACTGTGTTTCCTATTCATACAGACCATATGTAGTTCAACTCCTGTTATGAAACTCATACAAACCACAGCTCCTCTTATATAAATCGTCTTTAGTTAATAGTGAGAATCGCGTTTTGGTTCTAGAATTGCGAAAAATTATTTGAGCTGAAAATTCAATGAATTTACCAGAAAAGAACTCTTGCTTGTAGGAAGACAAAGATTGTGGCGTTAAACTCCGTTTCTGAAGACAAATTCAGACCAGAATTCTCAACCCTGAAATACACTCTGTTTTAAAGCAAGAAGCAAGGTCTTCTTTCCAGCGTCTCCAATACAGCAGGAACCATGAGCATTCCCTGAAAAAAAGAACTGTGTTTCCTATTCATACAGACCATATGTAGTTCAACTCCTGTTATGAAACTGATAAAAACCACACCTCCTCTTACATAAATCCTCTTTAGTTAATAGTGAGAATCGCGTTTTGGTTCGAAAACTGCGAAAAATCATTTGAGCCGAAAATTAAATGAGTTTACCAGAAAAGAATTCTTGCTTCTAGGAAGACACAGATCCTGGGGTTTAACTCCGTTTCTGAAGGTAAATTCAGACCAGAGTTCTCATCCTTGAAACACACTGATTTAATGCAATAAGCAAGCTCTTCTTTACAGAGTCTAAAATACAGCATGAACCGTGAGCATGCTCTGAATAAAAGAACTGTGTTTCCTACTCATGCGGACCATATGTAGTTCAACTCTGCTTATGAAACTGATACAAACCACAGCTCCTCTTACATAAAAGCTCTTTAGTTATTAGTGAGAATCGCGTTGGGTTCCTGAACTGCGAAAAATCATTTGAGCCCAAAATTCACTGGGTTTACCAGAACTGAACTCTTGCTTGTAGGAAGACACTGATCCTGGGATTTAACTCCATTTCTGAAGACAAATTCAGACCAGAATTCTCATCCCTGAAAAACACTCTGTTTTAAGGCAAGAAAGATCCTCTTCTTGCCAGCTTCTCCAATACAGTAAGAACCATGAGCATGCCCAGAAAAAAGAACTGTGTTTCCTATTCATACAGACCATATGTAGTTCAACTCCTGTTATGAAACTGATACAAACTACAGCTCCTCTTACATAAATCCTCTTTAGTTAATAGTGAGTATCGCGTTTTGGTTTGTGAACTGTGAAAAATCATTTGGGCCGAAAATTCAATGAGTTTACCAGAAAAGAACTCTTGCTTGTAGGAAGACACAGATCCTGGCGTTTAACTCCGTTTCTGAAGACAAATTCAGACAAGAATTCTCAACCCTGAAAAACACTCTGTTTTTAAGCAAGATGCAAGCTCCTCTTTTCAGCGTGTCCAATACAGCAGGAACTATTAGCAATCCCTGAAAAAAAGAACTTTGTTTCCTACTCATACGGACCATATTTAGTTCATCTCTGCTTATGAAACTGATACAAACCAAAGCTCCTCTTACATAAATGCTCTTTAGTTAATAGTGAGAATCGCGTTGGGTTCCTGAACTGCGAAAAATCATTTGAGCCCAAAATTCACTCTGTTTACCATACCTGAACACTTGCTGGTAGGAAGACACAGATCCTGGGGTTTAACTCTGTTTCTGAAGGGAAATTCAGAGCATAGTTCTCATCCATGAAACACACCCTGTTTTAATGCAAGAAGCAAGCTCTTTTTTCAAGATTCTAAAGTACAGCAAGAACCATGAGCATGCCCTGAAAAAAAGAACTGTGTTTCCTACTCATACGGACCATATTTAGTTCAACTCTGCTTATGAAACCGATACAACCCACATCTCCTCTTACATAAATGCTCTTTAGTTAATAGTGAGAATCGGGGTTTGGTTCGTGAAATGCAAAAAATCATTTGAGCCAAAAATTCACTTGGTTTACCAGAAATGAACTCTTGCTGGTAGGAAGACAAAGATCATGGTGTTTAACTCCGTATATAAAAGGAAATTCAGACCAGAGTTCTCATCCATGAAACACACCCTGTTTTAATGCAAGAAGCAAGCTCTTTTTTTCAAGAATCTAAAATACAGCAATAACCATGAGCATGACCTGAAAAAAAGAACTGTGTTTCCTACTCATACGGACCATATTTAGTTCAACTCTGCTTATGAAACTGATACAGCCCGCAGCTCCTCTTACATAAATGCTCTTTAGTTAATAGGGAGAATCGTGTTTTGGTTCGTGAAATGCAAAAAATCATATGAGCCCAAAATTCACTTGGTTTAACAGAAATGAACTCTTGCTTGTAGGAAGACAAAGATCATGGTGTTTAACTCCGTTTCTGAAGGTAAATTCAGACCAGAGTTCTCATCCCTGAAACACACTCTGATTTAACACAAGAAGCAAGTCTTCTTTACAGATTCTAAAATACAGCATGAACCGTGAGCATGCCCTGAAAAAAAGAACTGTGTTTCCTACTCATGCGGACCATATGTAGTTCAACTCTGCTTATGAAACTTATATAAACCACAGCTCCTCTTACATAAATGCTCTTTAGTTAATAGTGAGAATCGCGTTGGGTTCCTGAAGTGCGAAAAATCATTTGAGCCCAAAATTCACTGTGTCTACCAGAACTGAACTCTTGCTTGTAGGAAGACACTGATCCTGGGATTTAACTATATTTCTGAAGGCAAATTCAGACCAGAATTTTCATCCCTGAAAAACACTCTGTTTTAAGGCAAGAATCATGCTCTTCTTTCCAGCGTGTCCAATACAATAAGAACCATGAGCATGCCCAGAAAAAGGAACTGTGTTTCCTATTCAAAGAGACCATATGTAGTTCAACTCCTGTTATGAAACTGATACAAACTACAGCTCCTCTTATATAAATCCTCTTCAGTTAATAGTGAGAATTGGGTTTTGGTTCGTGAACTGCGAAAAATCATTTGGGCCGAATATTCAATGAGTTTACCAGAAAAGAACTCTTGCTTGTAGGAAGACACAGATCCTGGCGTTTAACTCCGTTTCTGAAGACAAATTCAGACCAGAATTCTCAACCCTGAAAAACAATCTGTGTTTAAGCAAGAAGCAAGCTCCACTTTCCAGCGTCTCCAATACAGCAGGAACCATGAGCATTCCCTGAAAAAAAGAACTGTGTTTCCTACTCATACGGACCATATTTAGTTCATCTCTGCTTATGAAACTGATACAAACCACAGCTCCTCTTACATAAATGCTCTTTAGTTAATAGTGCGAATCGCGTTGGGTTCCTGAACTGTGAAAAATCATTTGAGCCCAAAATTCACTCTGTTTACCAGACCTAAACTCTAGTTGGTAGGAAGACACAGATCCTGGGGTTTAACTCTGTTTCTGAAGGGAAATTTAGAACAGAGTTCTCATCCATGAAACACACCCTGTTTTAATGCAAGAAGCAAGCTCTTTTTTCAAGAGTCTAAAATACAGCAATTACCATGAGCATGCCCTGAAAAAAAGAACTGTGTTTCCTACTCATACGGACCGTATTTAGTTCAACCCTGCTTAGGAAACTGATACAACCCACATCTCGTCTTACATAAATGCTCTTTAGTTAATAGTGAGAATCGTGTTTTGGTTCGTGAAATGCAAAAAATCATTTGAGCCAAAAATTCACTTGGTTTACCAGAAATGAACTCTTGCTTGTAGGAAGACAAAGATCATGGGGTTTAACACTGTTTCTGAAGAGAAATTCAGAACAGAGTTCTCATTCATGAAACACACCCTGTTTTAATGCAAGAAGCAAGCTCTTTTTTCAAGAGTCTAAAATACAGCAAGAACCATGAGCATGCCCTGAAAAAAAGAACTGTGTTTCCTACTCATACGGACCATATTTAGTTCAACTCTGCTTATGAAACTGATACAACCCTCAGCTCCCCTTACTTAAATGCTCTTTAGTTAATAGTGAGAATCGCGTTTTGGTTCGTGAAATGCAAAAAATCATTTGAGACGAAAATTCACTTGGTTTAACAGAAATGAACTCTTGCTTGTAGGTAGACAAAGATCATGGTGTTTAACTCTGTTTCTGAAGGTAAATTCAGACCAGAGTTCTCATCCCTGAAACACACTCTGATTTAACACAAGAAGCAAGCTCTTCTTTACAGATTCTAAAATACAGCATGAACCGTGAGCATGCCCTGAAAAAAAGAACTGTGTTTCCTACTCATGCGGACCATATGTAGTTCAACTCTGCTTATGAAACTTATACAAACCACAGCTCCTCTTACATAAATGCTCTTTAGTTAATAGTGAGAATCGCGTTGGGTTCCTGAACTGCGAAAAATCATTTGAGCCCAAAATTCACTGGGTTTACTAGAACTGAACTCTTGCTTGTAGGAAGACACTGATCCTGGGATTTAACTCCATTTCTGAAGGCAAATTCAGACCAGAATTCTCATCCCTGAAAAACACTCTGTTTTAAGGCAGAAAGATCCTCTTCTTGCCAGCTTCTCCAATACAGTAAGAACCATGAGCATGCCCAGAAAAAAGAACTGCGTTTCCTATTCATACAGACCATTTGTAGTTCAACTCCTGTTATGAAACTGATACAAACTACAGCTCCTCTTACATAAATCCTCTTTAGTTAATAGTGAGAATCGCGTTTTGGTTCGTGAACTGCCAAAAATCATTTGGGCCAAAAATTCAATGAGTTTACCAGAAAAGAACTCTTGCTTGTAGGAAGAAACAGATCATGGCGGTTAACTCCGTTTCTGAAGACAAATTCAGACCAGAAATCTCAACCCCGAAAAACACTCTGTTTTTAAGCAAGAAGCAAGCTCCTCTTTCCAGCTTCTCCAATACAGCAGGAACCATGAGCATTCCCTGAAAAAAAGAACTGTGTTTCCTACTCATACGGACCATATTTAGTTCAACTCTGCTCATGAAACTGATAAAACCCACAGCTCCACTTACATAAATGCTCTTTAGTTAATAGTGAGAATCCCGTTTTGGTTCGTGAAATGCAAAAAATCATTTGAGCCAAAAATTCACTTGGTTTACCAGAAATGAACTCTTGCTGGTAGGAAGACACAGATCATGGTGTTTAACTCCGTATGTAAACTGAAATTCAGAACAGAGTTCTCATCCATGAAACACACCCTGTTTTAATGCAAGAAGGAAGCTCTTCCTTCCAGAGTCTAAAATACAGCAAGAAACATGAGCATGCCCGGAAAAAAATAACTGTGTTTCCTACTCATACAAACCATATGTAATTCAACTCTGCTTATGAAACTGATACAAACCACGGCTCCTCTTATATAAATGCTCTTTAGTTAATAGTGAGAATCATGTTGGGTTTGAGAACTGGGAAAAATCATTTGAGCCCAAAATACACTGGTTTTACCAGAAATGAACTCTTGCTTGTAGGAAGACACTGATCCTGGGGTTTAACTCCATTTCTGAAGGCAAATTCAGACCAGAATTCTCATCCCTGAAAAACACTCTGTTTTAAGGCAGAAAGATCCTCTTCTTGCCAGCTTCTCCAATACAGTAAGAACCATGAGCATGCCCAGAAAAAAGAACTGCGTTTCCTATTCATACAGACCATTTGTAGTTCAACTCCTGTTATGAAACTGATACAAACTACAGCTCCTCTTACATAAATCCTCTTTAGTTAATAGTGAGAATCGCGTTTTGGTTCGTGAACTGCCAAAAATCATTTGGGCCAAAAATTCAATGAGTTTACCAGAAAAGAACTCTTGCTTGTAGGAAGAAACAGATCATGGCGGTTAACTCCGTTTCTGAAGACAAATTCAGACCAGAAATCTCAACCCCGAAAAACACTCTGTTTTTAAGCAAGAAGCAAGCTCCTCTTTCCAGCTTCTCCAATACAGCAGGAACCATGAGCATTCCCTGAAAAAAAGAACTGTGTTTCCTACTCATACGGACCATATTTAGTTCAACTCTGCTCATGAAACTGATAAAACCCACAGCTCCACTTACATAAATGCTCTTTAGTTAATAGTGAGAATCCCGTTTTGGTTCGTGAAATGCAAAAAATCATTTGAGCCAAAAATTCACTTGGTTTACCAGAAATGAACTCTTGCTGGTAGGAAGACACAGATCATGGTGTTTAACTCCGTATGTAAACTGAAATTCAGAACAGAGTTCTCATCCATGAAACACACCCTGTTTTAATGCAAGAAGGAAGCTCTTCCTTCCAGAGTCTAAAATACAGCAAGAAACATGAGCATGCCCGGAAAAAAATAACTGTGTTTCCTACTCATACAAACCATATGTAATTCAACTCTGCTTATGAAACTGATACAAACCACGGCTCCTCTTATATAAATGCTCTTTAGTTAATAGTGAGAATCATGTTGGGTTTGAGAACTGGGAAAAATCATTTGAGCCCAAAATACACTGGTTTTACCAGAAATGAACTCTTGCTTGTAGGAAGACACTGATCCTGGGGTTTAACTCCGTTTCTGAAGGCAAATTCAGACCAAAATTCTCATCCCTAAAAATCACTCTGTTTTAAGGCAAGAAAGATCCTCTTCTTTCCAGCTTCTCCAATACAGTAAGAATCATGAGCATGTCCAGAAAAAAGAACTGTGTTTCCTATTCATACAGACCATATGTTGTTCAACTCCTGTTATGTAACTCATACAAACCACAGCTCCTCTTATATAAATCATCTTTAGATAATAGTGAGAATCGCTTTTTGGTTCTAGAATTGCGAAAAATTATTTGAGATGAAAATTCAATGAGTTTACCAGAAAAAACTCTAGCTTGTAGGAAGACACAGATCCTGGGGTTTAACTCCGTTTCTGAAGGTAAATTCTGACCAGAGTTCTCATCCCTGAAACACACTCTGATTTAACACAAGAAACAAGTCTTCTTTATAGATTCTAAAATACATCATGAACTGTGAGCATGCCCTGAAAAAAAGAACTGTGTTTCCTACTCATGCGGACCATATGTAGTTCAACTCTGCTTATGAAACTGATACAAACCACAGCTCCTCTTACATAAATGCTCTTTAGTTAATAGTGAGAATCGCATTGGGTTCCTGAACTGCGAAAAATCATTTGAGCCCAAAATTCACTGGGTTTACCAGAAAAGAACTCTTGCTTGTAGGAAGACACAGATCCTGGCGTTTAACTCCGTTTCTGAAGGCAAATTCAGACCAAAATTCTCATCCCTGGAAAACACTCTGTTTTAAAGCAAGAAAGATCCTCTTCTTTCCAGCTTCTCCAATACAGTAAGAACAAAGAGCATTCATGGAAAAAAGAACTGTGTTTCCTATTCATATAGACCATATGTAGTTGAACTCCTGTTATGAAACTGATATAAAACACATCTCCTCTTACTTAAATCCACTTTAGTTAATAGTGAGAATCGCGCTTTGGTTCTAGAACTGCGAAAAATCATTTGAGCCGAAAATTCAATGAGTTTACCAGAAAAGAATTCTTGCTTGTAGGAAGACACATATCCTGGGGTTTAACTCCGGTTCTCAAGGTAAATTCAGACCAGAGTTATCATTCTTAAAACACACTCTGATTTAATGCAAGAAGCAAGATCTTCTTTACAGAGTCTAAAATACAAAATGAACCGTGAGCAATCCCTGAAAAAAAGAAGTGTGTTTCCTACTCATGCGGACCATATGTAGTTCAACTCTGCTTATGAAACTGATACAAACCACAGCTCCTCTTACATAAATGCTCTTTAGTTAATAGTGAGAATCGCGTTGGGTTCCTGAACTGCGAAAAATCATTTGAGCCCAAAATTCACTGGGTTTACCAGAACGGAACTCTTGCTTGTAGGAAGACACAGATCCTGGGATTTAACTCCATTTGTGAAGGCAAATTCAGACCAGTATTCTCATCCCTGAAAAACACTCTGTTTTAAGGCAAGAAAGATCCTCTTCTTGCCAGCTTCTCCAATACAGTAAGAACAATGAGCATGCCCAGAAAAAAGAACTGTGTTTCCTATTCATACAGACCATATGTAGTTCAACTCCTGTTATGAAACTGATACAAACTACAGCTCCTCTTACATAAATCCTCTTTAGTTAATAGTGAGAATCGCGTTTTGGTTCGTGAACTGCCAAAAATCATTTGGGCCAAAAATTCAATGAGTTTACCAGAAAAGAACTCTTGCTTGTAGGAAGACACAGATCGTGGCGGTTAACTCCGTTTCTGAAGACAAATTCAGACCAGAATTCTCAACCCTGAAAAACACTCTGTTTTTAAGCAAGAAGCAAGCTCCTCTTTCCAGCTTCTCCAATACAGCAGGAACCATGAGCATTCCCTGAAAAAAAGAACTGTGTTTCCTACTCATACGGACCATATTTAGTTCATCTCTGCTTATGAAACTGATACAAACCACAGCTCCTATTACATAAATGCTCTTTAGTTAATAGTGAGATTCGCGTTGGGTTGCTGAACTGCGAAAAATCATTTGAGCCCAAAATTCACTCTTTTTACCAGACCTGAACTCTTGCTGGTAGGAAGACACAGATCCTGGGTTTAACTCTGTTTCTGAAGGGAAATTCAGACCAGAGTTCTCATCCATGAAACACACCCTGTTTTAATGCAAGAAGCAAGCTCTTTTTTCAAGAGTCTAAAATACAGCAAGAACCATGAGCATGCCCTGAAAAAAAGAACTGTGTTTCCTACTCATAAGGACCATATTTAGTTCAACTCTGCTTATGAAACTGATAAAACCCACAGCTCCTCTTACATAAATGCTCTTTAGTTAATCGTGAGAATCGCGTTTAGGTTCGTGAAATGCAAAAAATCATTTGAGCCAAAAATTCACTTGGTTTAGCAGAAATGAACTCTTGCTGGTAGGAAGACAGAGATCATGGTGTTAACTCCGTATGTAAAGTGAAATTCAGACCAGAGTTCTCATCCATGAAACACACCCTGTTTTAATGCAAGAAGGAAGCTCTTCCTTCCAGAGTCTAAAATACAGCAAGAAACATGAGCATGCCCGGAAAAAAATAACTGTGTTTCCTACTCATACAAACCATATGTAATTCAACTCTGCTTATGAAACTGATACAAACCACGGCTCCTCTTACATAAATGCTCTTTAGTTAATAGTGAGAATCATGTTGGGTATGAGAACTGGGAAAAATCATTTGAGCCCAAAATACACTGGTTTTACCAGAAATGAACTCTTCCTTGTAGGAAGACACTGATCCTGGGGTTTAACTCCGTTTCTGAAGGCAAATTCAGACCAAAATTCTCATCCCTAAAAATCACTCTGATTTAAGGCAAGAAAGATCCTCTTCTTGACAGCTTCTCCAATTAAGTAAGAACCATGAGCATGCCCAGAAAAAAGAACTGTGTTTCCTATTCATACAGACCATATGTAGTTCAACTCCTGTTATGAAACTGATACAAACCACAGCTCCTCTTACATAAATCCTTTTTAGTTAATAGTGAGAATCGCGTTTTGGTTCATGAACTTCGAAAAATCATTTGGGCCAAAAATTCAATGAGTTTACCAGAAAAGAACTCTTGCTTGTAGGAAGACACAGATTGTGGTGTTTAACTCCGTTTCTGAAGACAAATTCAGACCAGAGTTCTCATCCCTGAAACACACTCTGTTTTAACGCAAGAAGCAAGCTCTTCTTACTAGATTCTAAAATACAGCAAGAACCATGAGCATGCCCTGAAAAAAAGAACTGTGTTTCCTACTCATGAGGACCATATGTAGTTCAACTCTGCTTATGAAACTGATACAGACCACAGCTCCTCTTACATAAATGCTCTTTAGTTAATACTGATAATCGCGTTGGGTTCGTGAACTGCAAAAAATCATTTGAGCCGAAAATTCTCTAGGTTAACTAGAAATGAACTCTTGCTTGTAAGAAGACACAGATCCTGGGGTTTAACTCAGTTTCTCAAGGGAAATTCAGACCAGAGTTCTCAACCCTAAACACACTATGTTATAATGCAAGAGGCAAGCTCTTCTTTCCAGAGTCTAAAATAGAACAAGGACCATGAGCATTCCCTGAAAAAAAGAACTGTGTTTCCTACTCATGAGGACCATATGTAGTTCAACTCTGCTTATGATACTGATACAAACCACGGCTCCTCTTACATAAATTATCACTAGTTAATAGTGAGAATCATGTTGGGTTCGTGTACTGCGAAAAATCTTTTGAACCCAAAATTCACTGTGTTTACCAGAAATGAACTTGCTTGTAGGAAGACACAGATCCTGGGGTTTAACTCTGTTTATGAAGGCAAATTCAGACCTGAGTTCTCATCCCTGAGAAACACTCTGTTTTAAGTCAAGAATCATCCTCTTCTTTCCAGCGTCTCAAATATAGTAAGAAACATGAGCATGCCCAGAAAAACGGAACTGTGTTTCCTACTCATACGGATCATATGTAGTTCAACTCTGCTTATGAAAGTGATACAAACCACAGCTTCTCTTACATTAATGCTCTTTAGTTAATAGTGAGAATCGGTTTGGGTTGCTGAACTGTGAAAAATCATTTGAGCCCAAACTCACTTTGCTTACCAGAACTGAACACTTGCTTGTAGGAAGACACAGATCCTGGGGTTTAACTCCGTTTCTGAAGGGAAATTCAGACCAGAGTTCTCATCCCTGAAACACACTCTGTTTTAAAGCAAGAAGCAAGCTCTTCTTTCCAGAGTCTAAAATAGAGCAAGAACCATGAGCATGCCTTGAAAAGAAGAACTGTGTTTCCTACTCATTAGGACCATATGTAGTTCAACTCTGCTTATGAAACTCATACAAACCACGGCTCCTCTTACATAAATTCTCTTTAGTTAATACTGAGAAACATGTTGGGTTCGTGAACTGCAAAAAATCATTTGAACCCAAAATTCACTGTGTTTACCAGAAATGAACTTGCTTGTAGGAAGACACAGATTCTGGGGTTTAACTCCATTTCTGAAGGGAAATTCAGACCTGAGTTCTCATCCCTAAAACACACTCTGTTATAACGCAAGAAGCAAGCTCTTCTTTCCAGAGTCTATAATACAGCAAGAAACATGAGCATGCCCTGAAAAAAAGAACTGTGTTTCCGACTCATACGGACAAATGTAGTTCAACTCTGCTTATGAAACTGATACAAACCACAGCTTCTATTACATAAATGCTCTTTAGTAAAAGTGATAATCACATTGGGTTCTAGAACTGTCTAAAGTCATTTGAGTGGAAAATTCTCTTGGTTTACCAGAAATGAACACTTGCTTGTAGGAAGACACAGATCATGGGGTTTAACTACGTATCTGAAGGCAAATTGAGACCAGAGTTCTCATCCCTGAAAAACAATCTGTTTTAAGGCAAGAATCATCCTCTTCTTTCCAGCCTCTCCAATATAGTAAGAAACATGAGCATGCCCAGAAAAAAAGAACTGAGTTTCCTACTCATACGGATCATATGTAGTTCAACTCTGCTTATGAAAATGATACAAAACACAGCTCATCTTTCATTAATGCTCTTTAGTTAATAGTGAGAATCGGTTTGGGTTGCTGAACTGCGAAAAATCATTTGAGCCCAAAATTCACTTGGTTTGCCAGAACTGAACTCTTGCTTGTAGGAAGACACAGATCCTGGGGTTTAACTCCTTTTCTGAAGCAAAATTCAGACCAGAGTTCTCATTCCTGAAACACACTCTGTTTTAACGCAAGAAGCAAACTCTTCTTTCCAGAGTCTAAAATACAGCAAGAACAATGAGCATGCCCTTAAAAAATGAACTGTGTTTCCTACTCACACGCACAATATGTAGTTCAACTCTGCTTATGAAACTGATACAAACTACAGCTGCTCCTACATAAATGCTCTTTAGTTAATACTGACAATCGTGTTGGGTTTGTGAACTGCGAAAAATCATTTGAGCCGAAAATTCACTGGGTTATCCAGAAATGAACTCTTGCTTGTTGGAAGACACAGATTCTGGGGTTTAACTCCGTTTCTCAAGGGAAATTCAGACCAGAGTTCTCATCCCTAAAACACACTATGTTATAACGCAAGAAGCAAGCTCTTCTTTACAGAGTCTATAATAGAGCAAGAAACATGAGCATGCCCTGAAAAAAAGAACTGTGTTTCCTACTCATGAGGACCATATGTAGTTCAACTCTGCTTATGAAACTGATACAAACCACGGCTCCTCTTACATAAATTCTCTTTAGTTAATAATGAGAATCATGTTGGGTTCCTGAAATGCGAATTATCGTTTGAACCCAAAATTCACTGTGTTTACCAGAAATGAACTTGCTTGTAGGAAGACACAGATCCTGGGGTTTAACTCCGTTTCGGAAGGGAAATTCAGACCAGTGTTCTCATCCCTGTAACCCACTCTGTTTTAAAGCAAGAAGCAAGCTCTTCTCTCCAGAGTCTAAAATACACCAAGAACCATGAGCATGCCCAGAAAAAAAGAAGTGTGTTTCCGACTCATACAGAAAATATGTAGTTCAACTCTGCTTATGGAATGATTCAGACTGCACCTCCTCTTACATTAATGCTCTTTAGTTATTAGTGAGAATCGGTTTGGGTTGCTGAACTGTGAAAAATCATTTGAGCCCAAAATTCCCTTGGTTAACCAGAAATGAACACTTGCTTGTAGGAAGACACAGATCCTGGGGTTTAACTCCGTTTCTGAAGGGAAATTCAGACCAGAGTTCTCATCATGAAACACACTCTGTTTTAATGCAAGAAGCAAGCTCTTCTTTGCAGAGTCTAAAATACAGCAAGAACCATGAGCATTCCCTGAAAAAAAGAACTGTGTTTCCCACTCAGAAGGACCATATGTAGTTCAACTCTGCTTATGAAATGATACAGACCGCAGCTCCTCTTACAGAAATGCTCTTTAGTTAATAGTGAGAATCGCGTTGGGTTCCTGAACTGCGAAAAATCATTTGATCCCAAAATTCACTCTGTTAACCAGACCTGAACTCTTGTTGGTAGGAAGACACAGATCCTGGGGTTTAACCCTGTTTCTGAAGGGAAATTTAGAACAGAGTTCTCATCCATGAAACACACCCTGTTTTAATGCAAGAAGCAAGTTCTTTTTTCAAGAGTCTAAAATACAGCAATTACCATGAGCATGCCCTGAAAAAAAGAACTGTGTTTCCTACTCATACGGACCATATTTAGTTCAACCCTGCTTATGAAACTGATAAAACCCACATCTCGTCTTACATAAATGCTCTTTAGTTAATAGTGATAATCGTGTTTTGGTTCGTGAAATGCAAAAAACCATTTGAGCCAAAAATTCACTTGGTTTACCAGAAATGAACTCTTGCTTGTAGGAAGACACAGATCCTGGGGTTTAACTCCTTTTCTGAAGCGAAATTCAGACCAGAGTTCTCATTCCTGAAACACACTCTGTTTTAACGCAAGAAGCAAGATCTTCTTTCCAGAGTCTAAAATACAGCAAGACAATGAGCATGCCCTTAAAAAAAGAACTGTGTTTCCTACTCATAAGCACAATATGTAGTTCAACTCTGCTTATGAAACTGATACAAACTACAGCTCCTCTTACATAAATCCTCTTTAGTTAATACTGAGAATCGTGTTGGGTTCGTGAATTGCGAAAAATCATTTGAGCCGAAAATTCACTGGGTTATCCAGAAATGAACTCTTGCTTGTTGGAAGACACAGATCCTGGGGTTTAACTCCGTTTCTCAAGGGAAATTCAGAACAGAGTTCTCATCCCTAAAACACACTATGTTATAACGCAAGAAGCAAGCTCTTCTTTCCAGAGTCTAAAATAGAGCAAGAAACATGAGCATGCCCTGAAAAAAAGAACTGTGTTTCCTACTCATGAGGACCATATGTAGTTCAACTCTGCTTATGAAATGATACAGACCGCAACTCCTCTTACTGAAATGCTCTTTAGTTAATAGTGAGAATCGCGTTGGGTTCCTGAACTGCGAAAAATCTTTTGAGCCCAAAATTCACTCTGTTTACCAGACCTGAGATCTTGTTGGTAGGAAGACACAGATCCTGGGGTTTAACTCTGTTTCTGAAGGGAAATTTAGACCAGAGTTCTCATCCATGAAACACACCCTGTTTTAATGCAAGAAGCAAGCTCTTTTTTCAAGAGTCTAAAATACAGCAATTACCATGAGCATGCCCTGAAAAAAAGAACTGTGTTATCTATTCATACAGACCATATGTAGTTCAACTCCTGTTATGAAACTGATACAAACTACAGCTCCTCTTACATAAATCCTCTTTAGTTAATAGTGAGAATCGCGTTTTGTTTCGTGAACTGCCAAAAATCATTGGGCCAAAAATTCAATGAGTTTACCAGAAAAGAACTCTTGCTTGTAGGAAGACACAGATCGTGGCGGTTAACTCCGTTTCTGAAGACAAATACAGACCAGAATTCTCAACCCTGAAAAACACTCTGTTTTTAAGCAAGAAGCAAGCTCCTCTTTCCAGCTTCTCCAATACAGCAGGAACCATGAGCATTCCCTGAAAAAAAGAACTGTGTTTCCTACTCATACGGACCATATTTAGTTCATCTCTGCTTATGAAACTGATACAAACCACAGCTCCTATTACATAAATGCTCTTTAGTTAATAGTGAGATTCGTGTTGGGTTCCAGAACTGCGAAAAATCATTTGAGCCCAAAATTCACTCTGTTTACCAGACCTGAACTCTTGCTGGTAGGAAGACACAGATCCTGAGTTTAACTCTGTTTCTGAAGGGAAATTCAGACCAGAGTTCTCATCCATGAAACACAACCTGTTTTAATGCAAGAAGCAAGCTCTTTTTTCAAGAGTCTAAAATACAGCAAGAACCATGAGCATGCCCTGAAAAAAAGAACTGTGTTTCCTACTCATACGGACCATACTTAGCTCAACTCTGCTTATGAAACTGATAAAACCCACAGCTCCTCTTACATAAATGCTCTTTAGTTAATAGTGAGAATCGCGTTTAGGTTAGTGAAATGCAAAAAATCATTTGAGCCAAAAATTCACTTGTTTTACCAGAAATGAACTCTTGCTGGTAGGAAGACACAGATCATTGTGTTTAACTCCGTATGTAAAGTGAAATGCAGACCAGAGTTCTCACCCATGAAACACACCCTGTTTTAATGCAAGAAGGAAGCTCTTCCTTCCAGAGTCTAAAATACAGCAAGAAACATGAGCATGCCCGGAAAAAAATAACTGTGTTCCCTACTCATACAAACCATATGTAATTCAACTCTGCTTATGAAACTGATACAAACCACTGCTCCTCTTACATAAATGCTCTTTAGTTAATAGTGAGAATCGCGTTTTGGTTCATGAACTTCGAAAAATCATTTGAGCCAAAAATTCAATGAGTTTACCAGAAAAGAACTCTTGCTTGTAGGAAGACACAGATCGTGGCGTTTAACTCCGTTTCTGAAGACAAATTCAGACCAGAGTTCTCATCCCTGAAACACACTCTGTTTTAACGCAAGAAGCAAGCTCTTCTTACTAGATTCTAAAATATAGCAAGAACCATGAGCATGCCCTGAAAAAAAGAACTGTGTTTCCTACTCATGAGGACCATATGTAGTTCAACTCTGCTTATGAAACTGATCCAGACCACAGCTCCTCTTACATAAATGCTCTTTAGTTAATACTGATAATCGCGTTGGGTTCGTGAACTGCAAAAAATCATTTGAGCCGAAAATTCTCTGGGTTAACTAGAAATGAACTCTTGCTTGTAAGAAGACACAGATCCTGGGGTTTAACTCAGTTTCTCAAGGGAAATTCAGACCAGAGTTCTCAACCCTAAACACACTATGTTATAACGCAAGAAGCAAGCTCTTCTTTCCAGAGACTAAAATAGAACAAGGACCATGAGCATGCCCTGAAAAAAAGAACTGTGTTTCCTACTCATGAGGACCATATGTAGTTCAACTCTGCCTATGATACTGATACAAACCACGGCTCCTCTTACATAAATTATCTCTAATTAATAGTGAGAATCATATTGGGTTCGTGTACTGCGAAAAATCTTTTGAACCCAAAATTCACTGCGTTTACCAGAAATGAACTTGCTTGTAGGAAGACACAGATCCTGGGGTTTAACTCCGTTTATGAAGGCAAATTCAGACCTGAGTTCTCATCCCTGAGAAACACTCTGTTTTAAGGCAAGAATCATCCTCTTCTTTTCAGCGTCTCAAATATAGTAAGAAACATGAGCATGCCAGGAAAAAGGAACTGTGTTTCCTACTCATACAAACCATATGTAGTTCAACTCTGCTTATGAAACTCTTACAAACCACGGCTCCTCTTACATAAATTCTCTTTAGTTAATACTGAGAATCATGTTGGGTTCGTGAACTGCAAAAAATCATTTGAACCCAAAATTCAATGTGTTTAACAGAAATGAACTTGCTTGTAGGAAGACACAGATTCTGGGGTTTAACTCCGTTTCTGAAGGGAAATTCAGACCTGAGTTCTCATCCCTAAAACACACTCTGTTATAACGCAAGAAGCAAGCTCTTCTTTCCTGAGTCTATAATACAGCAAGAACCATGAGCATGCCCTGAAAAAAAGAACTGTGTTTCCGACTCATATGGACCAATGTAGTTCAACTCTGCTTATGAAACTGATACAAACCACAGCTTCTCTAACATAAATGCTCTTTAGTAAAAGTGATAATCGCATTGGGTTCTAGAACTGTCTAAAGTCATTTGAGTGGAAAATTCTCTTGGTTTCCCAGAAAAGAACACTTGCTTGTAGGAAGACACAGATCATGGGGTTTAACTACGTATCTGAAGGCAAATTCAGACCTGAGTTCTCATCCCTGAAAAACACTCTGTTTTAAGGCAAGAATCATCCTCTTCTTTTCAGCGTTTCCAATATAGTAAGAAACATGAGCATGCCCAGAAAAAAAGAACTGTGTTTCCGACTCATACAGAAAATATATAGTTCAACACTGCTTAGGGAATGATACAGACCGCAGCTCCTCTTACATTAATGCTCTTTAGTTAATAGTGAGAATTGGTTTGGGTTGCTGAACTGTGAAAAATCATTTGAGCCCAAAATTCCCTTGGTTAACCAGAAATGACACTTGCTTGTAGGAAGACACAGATCCTGGGGTTTAACTCCGTTTCTGAAGGGAAATTCAGACCAGAGTTCTCATCCCTGAAACACACTCTGTTTTAACGCAAGAAGCAAGCTCTTCTTTCCATAGTCTAAAATACGGCAAGAACCATGAGCATGCCCTGAAAAAAAGAACTGTGTTTCCCACTCAGACAGACCATATGTAGTTCAACTCTGCTTATGAAATGATACAGACCGCAGCTCATCTTACAGAAATGATCTTTAGTTAAAAGTGATAATCGCATTGGGTTCTAGAACTGTCTATAGTCATTTGATCGGGAAATTCTCTTTGTTTACCAGAAATGAACACTTGCTCGTAGGAAGACACAGATACTGGGGTTTAACTCCGTTTCTGAAGGGAAATTCAGACCAGAGTTCTCAACCCTAAAACACTCTCTTTTTTAACGCAAGAAACAAGCTCTTCTTTCCAGAGTCTAAAATACAGCAAGAACAATGAGCATGCCCTTAAAAAAAGAACTGTGTTTCCTACTCATAGGGACCATATGTAGTGCAACTCTGCTTATGAAACTGATACAAACCAAAGCTCCTCTTACATGAATGCTCTTTAGTTAATACTGAGAATCGTGTTGGTTTCGTGAACTGCGAAAAATCATTTGTGCCGAAAATTCACTGGGTTAACCAGAAATGAACTCTTGCTTGTAGGAAGACACAGATCCTGGGGTTTAACTCTGTTTCTCAAGGGAAGTTCAGACTAGAGTTCTCATCCCTAAAACACACTATGGTATAACGCAAGAAGCAAGCTCTTCTTTCCAGAGTCTAAAATAGAGCAAGAACCATGATCATGCCCAGAAAAAAAAGAACTGTGTTTCCTACTCATGAGGACCATATGTAGTTCAACTCTGCTTATGAAACTGATACAAACCACGGCTCCTCTTACATAAATTCTCTTTAGTTAATAGTGAGAATCATGTGGGTTCGTGAACTGCGAAAAATCATTTGAACCCAAAATTCACTGTTTTTACCAGAAATGAACTTGCTTGTAGGAAGACACAGATCCTGGGGTTTAACTCCGTTTCGGAAGGGAAATTCAGACCTGAGTTCTTATCCCTGAAAAACACTCTGTTTTAAGGCAAGAATCATCCTCTTCTTTCCAGCGTTTCCAATATAGTAAGAAACATGAGCATGCCCAGAAAAAAAAAACTGTGTTTCCGACTCATACAGAAAATATGTAGTTCAACTCTGCTTATGAAATGATACAGACCGCAGCTCCTCTTAAATAAATGCTCTTTAGTTAATAGTAAGAATTGCGTTGGGTTCCTGAACTGCGAAAAATCAATTGAGCCCAAAATTCACTGGGATTAGCAGAACTGAACTGTTGCTTGTAGGAAGACACAGATCCTGGGGTTTAACTATGTTTCTGAAGGGAAATTCAGACCAGAGTTCTCATCCCTGAAACACACTCTGTTTTAACGCAAGAAGCAAGCTCTTCTTTCCAGAGTCTAAAATACAGCAAGAACCATGAGCATGCCCTGAAAAAAAGAACTGTGTTTCCCACTCAGACGGACCATATATAGTTCAACTCTGCTTATGAAATGATACACACCGCAGCTCCTCTTACAGAAATGCTCTTTAGTTAAAAGTGATAATCGCATTAGGTTCTAGAACTGTCTAAAGTCATTTGATCAGAAACTTCTCTTTGTTTATCAGAAATGAACACTTGCTTGTAGGAAGACACAGATAATGGGGTTTAACTCCGTTTCTGAAGGGAAATTCAGATCAGAGTTCTCATCCCTGAAACACACTCTGTTTTAATGCAAGAAGTAAGCTCTTCTTACTAGATTCTAAAATTCAGCAAGAACCATGAGCATGCAGTGATAAAAAGAACTGTGTTTCCTACTCATGAGGACCATATGTAGTTCAACTCTGCTTATGAAACTGATACAAACCACAGCTCCTCTTACATAAATTCTCTTTAGTTAATAGTGAGAATCATGTTGGGTTCGTGAACTGCGAAAAATCATTTGAACCCAAAATTCACTGTGTTTACCAGAAATGAACTTGCTTGTAGGAAGACACAGATCCTGGGGTTTAACTCCGTTTATGAAGGCAAATTCAGACCTGAGTTATCATCCCTGAAAAACACTCTGTTTTAAAGCAAGAATAATCCTCTTCTTTCCAGCGTCTCCAATATAGTAAGAAACATGAGCATGCACAGGAAAAATGAACTGTGTTTCCTACTCATACGGATCATATGTAGTTCCACTCTGCTCATGAAACTGATACAAACCACAGCTCCTCTTACATTAATGCTCTTTAGTTAATAGTGAGAATCGGTTTGGGTTGCTGAACTGTGAAAAATCATTTGAGCCCAAAATTCACTTTGTTTACCAGAACTGAACACTTGCTTGTAGGAAGAAACAGATCCTGGGGTTTAACTCCGTTTCTGAAGGGAAATTCAGACCTGAGTTCTCATCCCTAAAACACACTCTGTTATAACGCAAGAAGCAAGCTCTTCTTTCCAGAGTCTATAATACAGCAAGAACCATGAGCATGCCCAGAAAAAAAGAACTGTGTTTCCTACTCAGACAGATCATATGTAGTTCAACTCTGCTTATGAAACTGATACAAACCACGGCTCCTCTTACATAAATTCTCTTTAGTTAATAGTGAGAATCATGTTGGGTTCGTGAACTGCGAAAAATCATTTGAACCCAAAATTCACTGTGTTTACCAGAAATGAACTTGCTTGTAGGAAGACACAGATCCTGGGGTTTAACTCCGTTTATGAAGGCAAATTCAGACCTGAGTTATCATCCCTGAAAAACACTCTGTTTTAAAGCAAGAATAATCCTCTTCTTTCCAGCGTCTCCAATATAGTAAGAAACATGAGCATGCACAGGAAAAATGAACTGTGTTTCCTACTCATACGGATCATATGTAGTTCCACTCTGCTCATGAAACTGATACAAACCACAGCTCCTCTTACGTTAATGCTCTTTAGTTAATAGTGAGAATCGGTTTGGGTTGCTGAACTGTGAAAAATCATTTGAGCCCAAAATTCACTTTGTTTACCAGAACTGACACTTGCTTGTAGGAAGAAACAGATCCTGGGGTTTAACTCCGTTTCTGAAGGGAAATTCAGACCTGAGTTCTCATCCCTAAAACACACTCTGTTATAACGCAAGAAGCAAGCTCTTCTTTCCAGAGTCTATAATACAGCAAGAACCATGAGCATGCCCTGAAAAAAAGAACTGTGTTTCCTACTCAGACAGATCATATGTAGTTCAACTCTTCTTATGAAACTGATACAAACCACGGCTCCTCTTACATAAATTCTCTTTAGTTAATACTGACAATCATGTTGGCTTCATGAACTGCGAAAAATCATTTGAACCCAAAATTCACTGTGTTTACCAGAAATGAACTTGCTTGTAGGAAGACACAGATCCTGGGGTTTAACTCCGTTTCTGAAGGCAAATTCAGACCAGAGTTCTCATTCCTGAAAAACTATCTGTTTTAAGGCAAGATTCATCCTCTTCTTTCCAGCGTCTCCAATATAGTAAGAATCATGAGCATGCCCAGAAAAAAAGAACTGTGTTTCCCACTCATACGGATCATATGTAGTTCAACTCTGCTTATGAAAATGATACAAACCACAGCTCCTCTTACATTAATGCTCTTTAGTTAATAGTGAGAATCGGTTTGGGTTGCTGAACTGCGAAAAATCATTTGAGTCCAAAATTCACTTGGTTTACCATAGCTGAAGTCTTGCTTATAGGAAGACACAGTTCGTGGGCTTTAACTCTCTTTCTGAAGGAAAATCAGACCAGAGTTCTCATCCCTGAAACTCTCTCTGTTTTAACGCAAGAAGCAAGCTCTTCTTTCCAGAGTCTAAAATACAGCAAGAACACTGAGCATGCCCTGAAAAAAGGAACTGTGTTTCCTACTCATACGGATCATATGTAGTTCAACTCTGCTTATGAAAGTGATACAAACCACAGCTCCTCTTACATTAATGCTCTTTAGTTAATAGTGAGAATCGGTTTGGGTTGCTGAACTGTGAAAAATCATTTGAGCCCAAAATTCACTTTGTTTACCAGAACTGAACACTTGCTTGTAGGAAGACACAATTCCTGGGGTTTAACTCCGTTTCTGAAGGGAAATTCAGACCAGAGTTCTCATCCCTGAAACACACTCTGTTTTAAAGCAAGAAGCAAGCTCTTCTTTCCAGAGTCTAAAATAGAGCAAGAACCATGAGCATGCCCTGAAAAGAAGAACTCTGTTTCCTACTCATGAGGACCATATGTAGTTCAACTCTGCTTATGAAACTGATACAAACCACGGCTCCTCTTACATAAATTCTCTTTAGTTAATACTGAGAATCATGTTGGGTTCGTGAACTGCAAAAAATCATTTGAACCCAAAATTCACTGTGTTTAACAGAAATGAACTTGCTTGTAGGAAGACACAGATTCTAGGGTTTAACTCCGTTTCTGAAGGGAAATTCAGACCTGAGTTCTCATCCCTAAAACACACTCTGTTATAACGCAAGAAGCAAGGTCTTCTTTCCAGAGTCTATAATACAGCAAGAACCATGAGCATGCCCTGAAAAAAAGAACTGTGTTTCCGACTCATATGGACCAATGTAGTTCAACTCTGCTTATGAAACTGATACAAACCACAGCTTCTCTTACATAAATGCTCTTTAGTAAAATTGATAATCGCATTGGGTTCTAGAACTGTCTAATGTCATTTGAGTGGAAAATTCTCTTGGTTTACCAGAAAAAAACACTTGCTTGTAGGAAGACACAGATCATGGGGTTTAACTACGTATCTGAAGGCAAATTCAGACCTGAGTTCTCATCCCTGAAAAACACTCTGTTTTAAGGCAAGAATCATCCTCTTCTTTCCAGCGTTTCCAATATAGTAAGAAACATGAGCATGCCCAGAAAAAAAGAACTGTGTTTCCGACTCATACAGAAAATATATAATTCAACTCTGCTTAGGGAATGATACAGACCGCAGCTCCTCTTACAGAAATGCTCTTTAGTTAAAAGTGATAATCGCATTGGGTTCTAGAACTGTCTAAAGTCATTTGATCGGAAAATTCTCTTTGTTAACCAGAAATGAACACTTGCTCGTAGGAAGACACAGATACTGGGGTTTAACTCCGTTTCTGAAGGGAAATTCAGACCAGAGTTCTCATCCCTGAAACACACTCTGTTTTAACGCAAGAAGCAAGCTCTTCTTACTAGATTCTAAAATACAGCAAGCACCATGAGCATGCCCTGAAAAAAAGAACTGTGTTTCCTACTCATGAGGACCATATGTAGTTCAACTCTGCTTATGAAACTGATACAAACCATGGCTCCTCTTACATAAATTCTCTTTAGTTAATAGTGAGAATCATGTTGGGTTCGTGAACTGCGAAAAATCATTTGAACCCAAAATTCACTGTGTTTACCAGAAATGAACTTGCTTGTAGGAAGACACAGATCCTGGGGTTTAACTCCGTTTATGAAGGAAAATTCAGACCTGAGTTCTCATCCCTGAAAAACACTCTGTTTTAAGGCAAGAATCATCCTCTTCTTTCCAGCGTCTCCAAAATAGTAAGAAACATGAGCATGCACAGAAAAAATGAACTGTGTTTCCTACTCATACAGATCATATGTAGTTCAACTCTGCTCGTGAAACTGATACAAACCACAGCTCCTCTTACAGTAATGCTCTTTAGTTAATAGTGAGAATGGGTTTGGGTTGCTGAACTGTGAAAAATCATTTGAACCCAAAATTCACTTTGTTTACCAAAACTGAACACTTGCTTGTAGGAAGAAACAGATCCTGGGGTTTAACACCGTTTCTGAAGGGAAATTCAGACCAGAGTTCTCATCCCTGAAACACACTCTGTTTTAAAGAAAGAAGCAATCTCTTCTTTCTATAGTCTAATATACAGCAAGAACCATGAGTATGCCCTGAAAAAAAGAACTGTGTTTCCTACTCATACGGACCATATGTAGTTCAACTCTGCGTATGAAACTGATACAAACCACAGCTCCTCTTACATAAATGCTCTTTAGTTAATACTGAGAATGGTGTTGGGTTCGTGAACTACAAAAAATCATTTGAACCCAAAATTCACTGTGTTTACCAGAAATGAACTTGCTTGTAGGAAGACACAGATTCTGGGGTTTAACTCTGTTTCTGAGGGGAAATTCAGACCTGAGTTCTCATCCCTAAAACACACTCTGTTATAACGCAAGAAGGAAGCTCTTCTTTCCAGAGTCTATAATACAGCAAGAACCATGAGCATGCCCTGAAAAAAAGAACTGTGTTTCCGACACATACGGATCTATGAAGTTCAACTCTGCTTATGAAACTGATACAAACCACAGCTTCTCTTACATAAATGCTCTTTAGTTAAAAGTGATAATCGCGTTGGGTTCTAGAACTGTCTAAAGTCATTTGAGTGGAAAATTCTCTTGGTTTACCAGAAATGAACACTTGCTTGTAGGAAGACACAGATCATGGGGTTTAACTCCGTATCTGAAGGCAAATTCAGACCAGAGTTCTCATCCCTGAAAAAGAATCTGTTTTAAGGCAAGAATCATCCTCTTCTTTCCAGCCTCTCCAATATAGTAAGAAACATGAGCATGCCCAGAGAAAAAGAACTGTGTTTCCTACTCATACAGATCATATGTAGTTCAACTCTGCTTATGAAAATGATACAAAACACAGCTCATCTTACATTAATGCTCTTTAGTTAATAGTGAGAATCGGTTTGGGTTGCTGAACTGCGAAAAATCATTTGAGCCCAAAATTCACTTTGTTTACCAGAACTGAACTCTTGCTTGTAGGAAGACACAGATCCTGGGGTTTAACTCCGTTTCTGAAGGGAAATTCAGACCAGAGTTCTCAACCCTAAAACACTCTCTTTTTTAACGCAAGAAGCAAGCTCTTCTTTCCAGAGTCTAAAATACAGCAAGAACAATGAGCATGCCCTTAAAAAAAGAACTTTGTTTCCTACTCATAGGGACCATATGTAGTTCAACTCTGCTTATGAAACTGATACAAACCACAGCTCCTCTTACATAAATGCTCTTTAGTTAATACTGAGAATCGTGTTGGTTTCGTGAACTGCGAAAAATCATTTGTGCCGAAAATTCACTGGGTTAACCAGAAATGAACTCTTGCTTGTAGGAAGACACAGATCCTGGGGTTTAACTCTGTTTCTCAAGGGAAGTTCAGACCAGAGTTCTCATCCCTAAAACACACTGTGTTATAACGCAAGAAGCAAGCTCTTCTTTCCAGAGTCTAAAATAGAGCAAGAACCATGATCATGCCCTGAAAAAAAAGAACTGTGTTTCCTACTCATGAGGACCATATGTAGTTCAACTCTGCTTATGAAACTGATACAAACCACGGCTCCTCTTACATAAATTCTCTTTAGTTAATAGAGAGAATCATGTGGGTTCGTGAACTGCGAAAAATCATTTGAACCCAAAATTCACTGTTTTTACCAGAAATGAACTTGCTTGTAGGAAGACACAGATCCTGGGGTTTAACTCCGTTTCGGAAGGGAAATTCAGACCTGAGTTCTGATCCCTGAAAAACACTCTGTTTTAAGGCAAGAATCATCCTCTTCTTTCCAGCGTTTCCAATATAGTAAGAAACATGAACATGCCCAGAAAAAACAAACTGTGTTTCCGACTCATACAGAAAATATGTAGTTCAACTCTGCTTATGAAATGATACAGACCGCAGCTCCTCTCACAGAAATGCTCTTTAGTTAAAAGTGATAATCGCATTAGGTTCTAGAACTGTCTAAAGTCATTTGATCAGAAAAATCTCTTTGTTTATCAGAAATGAACACTTGCTTGTAGGAAGACACAGATACTGGGGTTTAACTCCGTTTCTGAAGGGAAATTCAGACCAGTGTTCTCATCCCTGAAACACACTCTGCTTTAACGCAAGAAGCAAGCTCTTCTTACTAGATTCTAAAATTCAGCAAGCACCATGAGCATGCCCTGAAAAAAAGAACTGTGTTTCCTACTCATGAGGACCATATGTAGTTCAACTCTGCTTATGAAACTGATACAAACCACGGCTCCTCTTACATAAATTCTCTTTAGTTAATAGTGAGAATCATGTTGGCTTCATGAACTGCGAAAAATCATTTGAACCCAAAATTCACTGTGTTTACCAGAAATGAACTTGCTTGTAGGAAGACACAGATCCTGGGGTTTAACTCCGTTTATGAAGGCAAATTCAGACCAGAGTTCTCATTCCTGAAAAACTATCTGTTTTAAGGCAAGATTCATCCTCTTCTTTCCAGCTTCTCCAATATAGTAAGAAACATGAGCATGCCCAGAAAAAAAGAACTGTGTTTCCTACTCATACGGATCATATGTAGTTCAACTCTGCTTATGAAAATGATACAAACCACAGCTCCTCTTACAGTAATGCTCTTTAGTTAATAGTGAGAATAGGTTTGGGTTGCTGAACTGCGAAAAATCATTTGAGTCCAAAATTCACTTGGTTTACCAGAGCTGAACTCTTGCTTGTAGGAAGACACAGATCCTGGGGTTTAACTCCGTTTCTGAAGGGAAATTCAGACCTGAGTTCTCATCCCTAAAACACACTCTGTTATAACGCAAGAAGCAAGCTCTTCTTTCCAGAGTCTATAATACAGCAAGAACCATGAGCATGCCCTGAAAAAAAGAACTGTGTTTCCTACTCAGACAGACCATATGTAGTTCAACTCTTCTTATGAAACTGATACAAACCATGGCTCCTCTTACATAAATTCTCTTTAGTTAATAGTGAGAATCATGTTGGCTTCATGAACTTCGAAAAATCATTTGAACCCAAAATTCACTGTGTTTACCTAAATGAACTTGCTTGTAGGAAGACACAGATCCTGGGGTTTAACTCCGTTTCTGAAGGCAAATTCAGACCAGAGTTCTCATTCCTGAAAAACTATCTGTTTTAAGGCAAGATTCATCCTCTACTTTCCAGCGTCCCCAATATAGTAAGAAACATGAGCATGCCCAAAAAAAAAGAACTGTGTTTCCTACTCATACGGATCATATGTAGTTCAACTCTGCTTATGAAAATGATACAAACCACAGCTCCTCTTACATTAATGCTCTTTAGTTAATAGTGAGAATCGGTTTGGGTTGCTGAACTGCGAAAAATCATTTGAGTCCAAAATTCACCTGGTTTACCAGAACTGAACTCTTGCTTATAGGAAGACACAGTTCATGGGGTTTAACTCCCTTTCTGAAGGAAAATCAGACCAGAGTTCTCATCCCTGAAACACTCTCTGTTTTAACGCAAGAAGCAAGCTCTTCTTTCCAGAGTCTAAAATACAGCAAGAACAATGAGCATGCCCTGAAAAAAAGAACTGTGTTTCCTACTCATGAGGACCATATGTAGTTCAACTCTGCTTATGAAACTGATACAAACCACGGCTCCTCTTACATAAATTCTCTGTAGTTAATACTGAGAATCGTGTTGGGTTTGTGAACTGCAAAAAATCATTTGAACCAAAAATTCACTGTGTTTACCAGAAATGAACTTGCTTGTAGGAAGACACAGATCCTGGGGTTTAACTCCGTCTGAAGGGAAATTCAGACCTGAGTTCTTATCCCTGAAAAACACTCTGTTTTAAGGCAAGAATCATCCTCTTCTTTCCAGCATTTCCAAGATAGTAAGAAACATGAGCATGCCCAGAAAAAAAGAACTGTGTTTCCTACTCAGACAGATCATATGTAGTTCAACTGTGCTTATGAAACTGATAAAAACCACGGCTCCTCTTACGTAAATGCTCTTTAGTTAATTGTGAGAATCATGTTGGGTTCTTGAACTGCGAAAAATCATTTGGGCCAAAAAATCACTGGGTTTACTCAACTCTTGCTTGTAGGAAGACACAGATCCTGGGGTTTAACTCCGTTTCTGAAGGCAAATTCAGACCAGAGTTCTCATCCCTGCAAAACACTCTGTTTTAAGGCAAGAATCATCCTCTCTTTTCCAGCGTCTCCAATATAGTAAGAAACATGAGCATGCCCAGAAAAAAAGAACTGTGTTTCCTACTCATACGACCATATGTAGTTCAACTCTGCTTATGAAACTGATACAAAACACAGCTCCTCTTACATTAATGCTCTTTAGTTAATAGTGAGAATCGGTTTGGGTTGCTAAAATGTGAAAAATCATTTGAGCCCAAAATTCACTTTGTTTACCAGAAATGGACACTTGCTTATAGGAAGACACAGTTCCTGGGGTTTAACTCCGTTTCTGAAGGGAAATTTGGACCAGAGTTCTCATCCATGAAACACACTCTGTTTTAACGCAAGAAGCAAGCTCTTCTTTCCAGAGTCTAAAATACAGCAAGAACAATGAGCATGCCCTGAAAAAAAGAACTGTGTTTCCTACTCAGACAGACCATATGTAGTTCAACTCTGCAAATGAAACTGATACAAATCACAGCTCCTCTTACATAAATGCTCTTTAGTTAATAGTGAGAATCATGTTGGGTATTTGAATTGCGAAAAATCATTTGTGCCAAAAAATCACTGGGTTACCAGAACTGAACTCTTGCTTGTAGGAAGAAACAGATCCTGGGGTTTAACTCGGTTTCTGAAGGCAAATTCAGTACAAAGTTCTCATTCCTGAAAAACAATCTGTTTTAAGGAAAGAATCATCCTCTTCTTTCCAGCGTCTCCAATATAGTAAGAAACATGAGGATGCATAGAAAAAAAGAACTGTGTTTCCTACTCATACGGATCATATGTAGTCCAAATCTGCTTATGAAATGATACAGACCGCAGCTCCTCTTAAATAAATGCTCGTAAGTTAATAGTAAGAATAGCGTTGGGTTCCTGAACTGCGAAAAATCA
Source organism: Onychomys leucogaster (assembly GCA_949786385.1). Lineage (NCBI taxonomy): Eukaryota > Metazoa > Chordata > Mammalia > Rodentia > Cricetidae > Onychomys > Onychomys leucogaster. Next base: position 9,950,012 of record CATKUP010000006.1, on the reverse strand, counting down.
ATTGAGCCAAAAATTCACTGGGTTTAGCAGAACTGAACTCTTGTTTGTAGGAAGACACAGATCCTGGGGTTTAACTCCGTTTCTGAAGAGAAATTCAGACCAGAATTCTCAGCCGTGAAAAACACTCTGTTTTAAGGCAAGAATCATCCTCTTCTTTCCAGCGTCTCCAATACAATACGAACTATGAGCATATCCAGAAAAAAAGAACTGTGTTTCCTACTCATATGGACCATATATAGTTCAACTCTGCTTATGAAACTGATACAAACCACAGCTCCTCTTACTAACTGCTCTTTAGTTAATAGTGAGAATCGGTTTGGGTTGGTGAACTGCGAAAAATCATTTAAGCCAAAAATTTCCTTCGTTTACCAGAAATGAACTCCTGCTTGTAGGAAGACACAGATCCTGGGGTTTAACTCCGTTTCTGAAGGGAAATTCAGACCAGGGTTCTCATCCCTGAAACACACTCTGCTTTCACGCAAGAAGCAAGCTCTTCTTTCCAGAAGGTCCAATACATCATGAACCATTAACCTGCCCAGAAAAAAAGAACTGTGTTTCCTACTCATACGGGCCATATGTAGTACAACTCTGCTAATGAAACTGATACAGACCACAGCTCCACTTACATAAATGCACATTAGTTAATAGTGATAATCGCGTTGGGTACTAGAACTGTGTAAAGTCATTTGAGCCCACAATTCACTAGGTTTACCTGAAATTAACTCCTGCTTGTAGGAAGACTCAGATCATGGGGATTAACTCCGTTTCTGAATGCAAATTCAGACCAGAATTCTCATCACGGAAAAACACTCTGTTTTGAGGCAAGAATCATCCTCTTCTTTGCAGCGTCTCCAATACAGCAAGAACCATGTGCATGCGCTGAAAAAAGAACAGTGTTTCCTACTCATACAGACCATATGTAGATCAACTCTAGTTATGAAACTGATACTAACCACAGCACCTCTTACATAAATGCTCTTTAGTTAATAGTGAGAATCTCATTGCGTTTTTGAACTGTGTAAAATCATTTGAACACAAAATTCACTTGGTTTACCAGAAATAAACTCTTCCATGTAGGAAGACACTGATCGTGGATTTTAACTCCGATTTTGAAGGTAAATTCAGACTATTGTTCTCATTCATGAACCACACTCTGTTTTCACGCAAGAATCTTCCTCCTCTTTCCAGCGTCTCCAATACAGCAAGAACCATGAGCATGCCCAGAAAAAACAACTGTGTTTCCTACTCATTACGGACCTTATGTTGTTCAACTCTGCTTATGAAACTGATACAAAACACGGCTCCTCTTACATATATGCTCTTTGTTAAATAGTAGAATCATGTTGGGTTCCGTGAACTGCAAAAAATCATTTGAGCCCAAAATTCACTGGGTTAACCAGAAATGAACTCTTGCTTGTAGGAAGACACAGAGGCTTTAGGTTAACTCCGTTTCTGAAGGGAAATTCAGACCAGAGTTCTCATCCCTGAAACACACTCTGATTTAACGCAACAAGCAAGCTCTTCTTTCCAGAGTCTAAAATACAGCAAGAACCATGAGCATGCCCTGAAGAAAAGAACTGGTTTAACTACTCATAGGGACCTTATGTAGTTCAACTCTGCTTATGAAACTGATACTAACCACAGCTCCTCTTACATAAATGCTCTTTAGTTAATAGTCAGAATCATGTTGGGTTCGTGAACTGTAAAATATCATTTGACCCAAAATTCACTGGGTTTACCAGAAATGAACTCTTGCTTGTAGGAAGACACAGATCCTGGGGTTTAATTCCATTTCTGAAGGGAAATTCAGACCAGAATTCTCATACCTGAAAAACACTCTGTTTTAAGGCATGAATGAACCTCTTCTTTCCAGGGTCACCAATACAGTAAGAACCATGAGCATGCTAAGAAAAAAAGAACTGTGTTTCCTACAGAAACGGACCATATGAAGTTCAAATCTGCTTATGAAACTGATACAGACCACAGCTCCTCTTACATAAATGCTCTTTAGGTAATATTGATACTCGCGTTCTGTTCTAGAACTGTGGAAAATGATTTGAGCCCAAAATTCACTTTGTTTAACAGAAATGAACTCTTGCTTGTAGGAAGACAGAGATCTTGGGGTTTAACTCGGTTTCTGAAGGGAAATTCAGACCAGAGTTCTCATCCCAGAAACACACTTTGCTTCAACGCAAGAAGCAAGCTATTCTTTCCAGATTCTAAAATATAGCAAGAACCATGAGCATGCCCTGAATAAAAGAAATGTGTTTCCTACTCATACAGACCATATGTAGTACAACTCTGCTTATGAAACTGATACAAACCACAGCTCTGCTTTCATAAATGCTCTTTAATTAATAGTGAGATACGCGTTGGGTTCATTAACTGCGAAAAATCATTTGAGCCCAAAATTCACTGGGTTAACCAGAAATGAACTCCTGCTTGTAGGAAGACACAGATCCTGGGGTTTAACTCCATTTCTTAAGGGAAAATCAGACCTGAGATCTCCTCCCTGAAACACACTCTGTTTTAGGACAAGAAGAATCCTCTTCTTTCCAGTGTCTCCAATACAGCAAGAACCATGAGCATGCCGAGAAAAAAAGAACTGTGTTTCCTACTCATACAGACCATATGTAGTTCAACTCTGCCAATGAAACATACAAATCACAGCTCTTCTTACATAAAGGATCTTTAGTTAATAGTGAGAATTGTGTTCTGTTGGTGTACTGTGTAAAAACATTTGAGCCCAAAATTCACTTTGCTTACCAGAAATGAACTCCTGCTTGTAGGAAGAAACAGATCATGGGGTTTAACTCCTTTTCTGAAGGGAAATTCAGACCAGTGTTCTCATCCATGAAATACACTCTGTTTTAATGCAAGAAGCAAGCTCTTCTTTCCTGAGTCTCCAAGACAACAAGATCATGAGCATGCCCAGAAAAAAGAAGTGTGTTTCCACTCATAAGGACCTTATGAATTTCAAATCTGCTTATGAAACTGATACAAACCACAGCTCCTCTTACATAAATCCTCTTTAGTTAATAGTGAGAATAGCGTTTGGTTTGTGAACTGCGAAAAATCATTTGAGCTGAAAATTCACTGGGTATACCATAAATGAACTCTTGCTTGTAGGAAGACACAGATCATGGGGTTCAAGTCCGTTTCTGAAGTGAAATTCAGACCAGAGTGCTCATACCTGAAACACACTCTGTTTTAACTAAGAAGCAAGCTCTTCTTTCCAGATTCTAAATTACAGCAAGAACCATGATCATAGCCTGAAAAAAATAATTGTGTTTCCTATTCATACGGACCATATGTAGTTCAACTCTGCTTATGAAACAGATACAAACCACACCTCCTCTTACATAAATGCTCTTTTGATAATAGAATAGCGTTGGGTTCTTGAACTGTGAAAAATCATTTGAGCCCAAAATTCACTGCGTTTACCTGAAATGAACTCGTTCTTGTAGGAAGACACAGATCCTGGGGTTTAACTCCGTTTCTGAAGGGAAATTCAGACCAGTGTTCACATCCATGAAACACAGTCTGTTTTCACGCAAGAAGCAAGCTCTTCTTTCCAGAGGCTCAAATATATCAAGAACCATGAGCATGCCCAGAAAAAAAGAACTGTGTTTTCTAGTCATACGGACCATATGTGGTTCAACACTGCTTATGAAACTGATACAAACCACAGCTCCCCTTACTAACTGCTCTTTAGTTAATAGTGAGAATCGGTTTGGGTTGCTGAACTGCGAAAAACCATTTAAGCCAAAAATTTCCTTGGTTTACCAGAAATGAACTCTTGCTTGTAGGAAGACACAGATCCTGGGGTTTAACTCCGTTTCTGAAGGAAATTCAGGCCAGAGTTCTCATCCCTCCAACGCACTCTGTTTTAAAGCAAGAATCATCCTCTTCTTTAAAGCATGTCCAATAGAGTACGAAACATGAGCATTCCCAGAAAAAAAGAACTGTGTTTCCTTCTCTTATGGACAGTATGTAGTTCAACACTGCTTATGAAATTATAGAGACCACACCTCCTCTTACATAAATGCTCTTTAGTTAATAGTGTAAATCATGATGGGTTCGTGAATGGCGAAAATCATTTGAGCCCAAAATTCACTGGGTTTACAAGAAATGAACTCTTGCTTGTAGGAAGACACAGATCCTGGGGTTGAAATCCGTTTCTGAAGGCAAATTCAGACCAGAAATCTCAGCCGTGAAAAACACTCTGTTTTAAGGCAAGAATCATCCTATTCTTTCCAGCGTCTCCAATAGAGTACGAACCATGAGCATGGCCAGAAAAAAAGAACTGTGTTTCCTACTCATATGGACCATATGTAGTTCAACTCTGCTTATGAAACTGATACAAACCACAGCTCCTCTTACATAAATGCTCTTTAGTTAATAGTGAGAATCGCGTTGGGTTCGTGAACTACGAAAAACCATATGATCCCTAAATTCAATGGTTTTACCAGAAATGAACTCTTGCTTGTAGGAAGACAGAGATCCTAGTGTTTAACTCCGTTTCTGAAGGGATATTCAGACCAGTTTTCTCATCCATGAAAAACACTCTGTTTTCATGCAAGAAGCAATCTCATCTTTCCAGAGTCTAAAATACAGCAAAAACCATGAGCATGCCCTGAAAAAAAGAACTGTGTTTCCTACTCATATAGACCATATGTAGATCAACTCTGCTTATGAAACTGATACAGACCACACCTCCTCTGACATAAATGCTCTTTAGTTAATAGTGAGAATTGCTTTGGGTTCCTGAACTGCAAAAAATCATTTGAGCCCAAAATTCACTGGGTTTACCAGAAATATACTCTTTCCTGTAGGAAGACACAGATATTGGGATTTAACTCCGTTTCTGATGGGAAATTCAGACCAGAATTCTCGTCCCTGAAGCACACTCTGTTTTAATGCAAGAAGGAAACTCTTATTTCCATCGTCTCCAATACAGCAAGAACCATGAGCATGCCCAGAAAAAAAGAACTGTGTTTCCTACTCATACGGACCATATGTAGTTCTACTCTGCTTATGAAACTGATACAAACCACAGCTCCTCTTACATAAATGCTCTTTAGATAAAAGTGAGAATCGGTTTGGGTTGGTGAACAGGGACAAATCATTTGAGCACAAAATTCACTTGGTTTACCAGAAATGAACTCTTTCTTGTAGGAATACACGAATCCTGTTGTTTAACTACATTTCTGTAGGGAAATTCAGACCAGAGTTCTCATCTCTAAAAAACACACTTTTTTAAGGCAAGAATCATCCTCTTCATTCCAGCAACTGCAATACAGTAAGAAACATGAGCATGCCCAGAAAAAAGAACTGTGTTTCCTACTCATAAGGACCTTATGTCGTTCAAATCTGCTTATGAAACTGACACAAACCACAGCTCCTCTTACATAAATGCTCTTTAGTTAATAGTGAGAATCATGTTGGGTTCGTGAACTGCAAAAAACCATTTGAGCCCAAAATTCACTGGCTTAACCAGAAATGAACTCATGCTTGTAGGAAGATACAGATCCTGGGGTTTAACTCCGTTTCTGAAGGGAAATTCAGACCAGATTTCTCATCCCAGAAACACACTCTGTTTTAAGGCAAGAATCATCCTCTTCTTTCCAGCGTCTCCAATACAGTACGAACCATGAGCATTCCCAGAAAAAAAGAACTGTGTTTCCTAGTCATACGGACCATATGTAGTTCAACTCTGCTTATGAAATGATACAGACAACAGCTCCACTTACATAAATGCGCTTTAGTTAATAGTGATAATTGCGTTGGGTACTAGAACTGTGTAAAGTCATTTGAGCTCACAATTCACTGGGTTTACCTGAAATGAACTCGTGCTTGTAGGAAGACACAGATCATGGGGTTTACCTCCATTTCTGAAGGGAAATTCAGACCAGTGTTCTCATCCATGAAACACACTCTGTTTTCACGCAAGAAGCAAGCTCTTCTTTCTAGCGGCTCCAATACATCAAGAACCATGAGCATGCCCAGAAAAAAAGAACTGTGTTTCCTACTCATACGGACCATATGTAGTTCAACTCTGCTTTTAAAACTGATACAAACCACAGCTCCTCTTACATAAATGCTCATTAGTTAATAGTCATAATCGCGTTGGGTTCGTGTACTGCGAATAATCATTTGAATCCAAAATTCACTGGGTTAACCAGAAATGAACTCTTTTTTGTAAGACGACACAGTTCCTGGGGTTTAACTGCGTTTCTGAAGGGAAATTCAGACCAGAGTTCTCATCCCTGAAAAACACTGTGTTTTCACGCAAGAAGCAAGCTCTTCTTTCCAGAAGCTCCAATACATCAAGAACCATGAGCCTGCCCAGAAAAAAATAACTGTGTTTCCTACTCATACGGACCATATGTAGTTCAACTCTGCTTATGAAACTGATACAAACCACGGCTCCTCTTACATAAATGCTCTTTAGTTAATAGTGAGAATCGGTTTGGGTTGGTGAACTTCGAAAAAACATTAGAGCCAAAAATTCACTTGGTTTACCAGAAATGAACTCTTGCTTGTAGGAAGACACAGATCCTGGCGTTTAACTCCGTTTCTGAAGGGAAATTATGACCAAAGTACTCATTCCTGAAAAAAACTCTGTTTTAAGGCAAGAATCATCCTCTTCTATCCAGTGTCTCCAATACAGTAAGAACCATGAGCATTCCAAGAAAATAAGAACTGTGTTTCCTACTCAAACGCACATTATGTTGTTCAACTCTGCTTATGAAACTGATACAAACCACAGCTCCTCTTACATAAATGCTCTTTAGTTAATAGTGATTATCACGTTGAGTACTAGAACTGTGTAAAGTCATTTGGGCCCAAAATTCACTGGGTTTACCTGAAATGAACTCGTTCTTGTAGGAAGACACCGATCCTGGGGTTTAACTCCGTTTCTGAAAGGAAATTAAGACCAGTGTTCTCATCCATGAAACACACTCTGTTTTCACGCAAGAAGCAAGCTCTTCTTTCCAGAGGCTCCAATAAATCAAGCACCATGAGCATGCCCAGAAAAAAAGAAATGTGTTTCCTAGTCATACGGACCATATGTGGTTCAACTCTGCTTATGAAATTGATACAAACCACAGCTCCTCTTACTAAGTGCTCTTTAGTTAATAGTGAGAATCAGTTTGGGTTGGTGAACTGCGAAAAATCATTTGATCCCAAACTTCACTGGTTTACCTGAAATGAACTCTTGCTTGTAGGAAGACACAGATCCTCGGGTTTAACTCCGTTTCTGAAGGCAACTTCAGACCAGAAGTCTCATCCCTGAAAAACACTCTGTTTTAAGTCAAGAATCATCCTCTTCTTTAAAGCATGTCCAATACAGTAGAAAACATGAGCATTCCCAGAAAAAAGAACTGTGTTTCTTTCTCTTACGGACCGTATGTAGTTCAACTGTGCTTATGAAATTATACAGACCACAGCTCCTCTTACATAAATGCTCTTTAATTAATAGTGAGAATCGCTTTGGGGTCGTGAACTGAGAAAAATCATTTCGGTCCAAAATTCACTGGGTTTACAAGAAATGAACTCTTGCTTGTAGGAAGACACAGATCCTGGGGTTTAACTCCGTTTCTGAAGGAAATTCAGGCCAGAGTTCTCATCCCTCCAACACACTCTGTTTTAAAGCAAGAATCATCCTCTTCTTTAAAGCATGTCCAATAGAGTACGAAACATGAGCATTCCCAGAAAAAAAGAACAGTGTTTCCTTCTCTTATGGACAGTATGTAGTTCAACACTGCTTATGAAATTATAGAGACCACACCTCCTCTTACATAAATGCTCTTTAGTTAATAGTGTAAATCATGATGGGTTCGTGAATGGCGAAAAATCATTTGAGCCCAAAATTCACTGGGTTTACAAGAAATGAACTCTTGCTAGTAGGAAGACACAGATCCTGGGGTTGAAATCCATTTCTGAAGGCAAATTCAGACCAGAAATCTCAGCTGTGAAAAACACTCTGTTTTAAGGCAAGAATCATCCTATTCTTTCCAGCGTCTCCAATAGAGTATGAACCATGAGCATGGCCAGAAAAAAAGAACTGTGTTTCCTACTCATATGGACCATATGTAGTTCAACTCTGCTTATGAAACTGATGCAAACCACACCTCGTCTTATATAAATGCTCTTTAGTTAATAGTGAGAATCGCGTTGGGTTCGTGAACTGCAAATAATCATTTGAGCCAAAATTCACCTGGTTAACCAAAAATGAACTCTTGCTTGTAGGAAGATACAGATCCTGGGGTTTAACTCCGTTTCTGAAGGGAAATTCAGACCAGAGTTCTCATCCCTGAAACAGACTCTGCTTTCACGCAAGAAGCAAGCTCTTCTTTCCAGAATCTCCAATACATCATGAACCATTAACCTGCCCAGAAAAAAAAGAACTGTGTTTCCTACTCATACGGACCATATGTAGTACAACTCTGCTTATGACACTGATACAAACCACAGCTCCGCTTACATAAATGCTCTTTAGTTTATAGTGAGAATTGCGTTGGTTCGGGAATTGTGAAAAATCATTTGAGCCCAAAATTCACTGGGTTAACCAGAAATGAACTCTTTCTTGTAGGAATACACAGATCCTGTTGTTTAACTACATTTCTGTAGGGAAATTCAGACCAGAGTTCTCATCTCTAAAAAACACACTTTTTTAAGGCAAGAATCATCCTCTTCATTCTAGCAACTGCAATACAGTAAGAAACATGAGCATGCCAGAAAAAAGAACTGTGTTTCCTACTCATAAGGACCTTATGTCGTTCAAATCTGCTTATGAAACTGATACAAACCACAGCTCCTCTTACATAAATGCTCTTTAGTTAATAGTGAGAATCATGTTGGGTTCGTGAACTGCAAAAAACCATTTGAGCCCAAAATTCACTGGCTTAACCAGAAATGAACTCATGCTTGTAGGAAGATACAGATCCTGGGGTTTAACTCCGTTTCTGAAGGGAAATTCAGACCAGATTTCTCATCCCAGAAACACACTCTGTTTTAAGGCAAGAATCATCCTCTTCTTTCTAGCGTTTCCAATACAGTACGAACCATGAGCATTCCCAGAAAAAAAGAACTGTGTTTCCTAGTCATACGGACCATATGTAGTTCAACTCTGCTTATGAAATGATACAGACAACAGCTCCACTTACATAAATGCGCTTTAGTTAATAGTGATAATTGCGTTGGGTACTAGAACTGTGTAAAGTCATTTGAGCTCACAATTCACTGGGTTTACCTGAAATGAACTCGTGCTTGTAGGAAGACACAGATCATGGGGTTTACCTCCATTTCTGAAGGGAAATTCAGACCAGTGTTCTCATCCATGAAACACACTCTGTTTTCACGCAAGAAGCAAGCTCTTCTTTCTAGCGGCTCCAATACATCAAGAACCATGAGCATGCCCAGAAAAAAAGAACTGTGTTTCCTACTCATACGGACCATATGTAGTTCAACTCTGCTTTTGAAACTGATACAAACCACAGCTCCTCTTACATAAATGCTCATTAGTTAATAGTCATAATCGCGTTGGGTTCGTGTACTGCGAATAATCATTTGAATCCAAAATTCACTGGGTTAACCAGAAATGAACTCTTTTTTGTAAGACGACACAGTTCCTGGGGTTTAACTGCGTTTCTGAAGGGAAATTCAGACCAGAGTTCTCATCCCTGAAAAACACTGTGTTTTCACGCAAGAAGCAAGCTCTTCTTTCCAGAAGCTCCAATACATCAAGAACCATGAGCCTGCCCAGAAAAAAATAACTGTGTTTCCTACTCATACGGACCATATGTAGTTCAACTCTGTTTATGAAACTGATACAAACCACGGCTCCTCTTACATAAATGCTCTTTAGTTAATAGTGAGAATCGGTTTGGGTTGGTGAACTTCGAAAAAACATTAGAGCCAAAAATTCACTTGGTTTACCAGAAATGAACTCTTGCTTGTAGGAAGACACAGATCCTGGCGTTTAACTCCATTTCTGAAGGGAAATTACGACCAAAGTACTCATTCCTGAAAAAAACTCTGTTTTAAGGCAAGAATCATCCTCTTCTATCCAGTGTCTCCAATACAGTAAGAACCATGAGCATTCCAAGAAAATAAGAACTGTGTTTCCTACTCAAACGGACATTATGTTGTTCAACTCTGCTTATGAAACTGATACAAACCACAGCTCCTCTTACATAAATGCTCTTTAGTTAATAGTGATTATCACGTTGAGTACTAGAACTGTGTAAAGTTATTTGGGCCCAAAATTCACTGGGTTTACCTGAAATGAACTCGTTCTTGTAGGAAGACACCGATCCTGGGGTTTAACTCCGTTTCTGAAAGGAAATTAAGACCAGTGTTCTCATCCATGAAACACACTCTGTTTTCACGCAAGAAGCAAGCTCTTCTTTCCAGAGGCTCCAATAAATCAAGCACCATGAGCATGCCCAGAAAAAAAGAAATGTGTTTCCTAGTCATACGGACCATATGTGGTTCAACTCTGCTTATGAAACTGATACAAACCACAGCTCCTCTTACTAAGTGCTCTTTAGTTAATAGTGAGAATCAGTTTGGGTTGGTGAACTGCAAAAAATCATTTGATCCCAAACTTCACTGGTTTACCTGAAATGAACTCTTGCTTGTAGAAAGACACAGATCCTGGCGTTTAACTCCTTTTCTGAAGGGAAATTACGACCAAAGTACTCATTCCTGAAAAAAACTCTGTTTTAAGGCAAGAATCATCCTCTTTTATCCAGCGTCTCCAATACAGTAAGAACCATGAGCATTCCAAGAAAATAAGAACTGTGTTTCCTACTCAAACGGACATTATGTTGTTCAACTCTGCTTATGAAACTGATACAAACCACAGCTCCTCTTACTAAGTGCTCTTTAGTTAATAGTGAGAATCAGTTTGGGTTGGTGAACTGCGAAAAATCATTTGATCCCAAACTTCACTGGTTTACCTGAAATGAACTCTTGCTTGTAGGAAGACACAGATCCTCGGGTTTAACTCCGTTTCTGAAGGCAACTTCAGACCAGAAGTCTCATCCCTGAAAAACACTCTGTTTTAAGGCAAGAATCATCCTCTTCTTTAAAGCATGTCCAATACCGTAGAAAACATGAGCATTCCCAGAAAAAAAGAACTGTGTTTCTTTCTCTTACGGACCGTATGTAGTTCAACTCTGCTTATGAAATTATACAGACCACAGCTCCTCTTACATAAATGCTCTTTAATTAATAGTGAGAATCGCTTTGGGGTCGTGAACTGAGAAAAATCATTTCGGTCCAAAATTCACTGGGTTTACAAGAAATGAACTCTTGCTTGTAGGAAGACACAGATCCTGGGGTTTAACTCCGTTTCTGAAGGCAAATTCAGAGAAATCTCAGCCGTGGAAAACACTCTGTTTTAAGGCAAGAATCATCCTCTTCTTTCCAGCGTCTCCAATATAGTACGAACCATGAGCATTCCCAGAAAAAAAGAACTGTGTTTCCTACTCATATGGACCATATGTAGTTCAACTCTGCTTATGAAACTGATACACACCACAGCTCATCTTACATAAATGCTCTTTAGTTAATAGTGCGAATCATGTTCTGAAAATTCATTTGTGCCAAAAAATCACTGGGTTACCAGAACTGAACTCTTGCTTGTAGGAAGACACAGATCCTGGCGTTTAACTCCGTTTCTGAAGGGAAATTCAGACCAGAGTTCTCAACCCTGAAACACACTCTGCTTTCACGCAAGAAGCAAGCTCTTCTTTCCAGAAGCTCCAATACATCATGAACCATTAACCTGCCAAGAAAAAAAATGAACTGTGTTTCCCACTAATACGGACCATATGTAGTTCAACTCTGCTTATGAAACTAATACAAACCACAGCTCCGCATACAGAAATGCTGTTTAGTTAATAGTGAGAATCGTGTTTGGTACGTGAACTGAGAAAAATCATTTGAGCCCAAAATTCCCTGGGGTAACCAGAAATGAAATCTTGCTTGTAGGAAGACACAGATCCTGGTGTTTAACTCCATTTCTGAAGGGAAATTCACATCAGAGTTCTCATCCCTGAAACACACTGTATTTTAAGACAAGAAGCATCCTCTTCTTTCCAGGGTCTCCAATACAGTAAGAACCATAAGCATGCCAAGAAAAAAGAACGGTGTTTCCTACTCATACAGTCCATATGTAGTTCAAATCTGATTATGAAACTGATATAGACCTCTGCTCCTCTTACATAAATGCTCTTTAGTTAATAGTGATAATCGCGTTGTGTTCTAGAACTGTGGAAAATCATTTGAGCCAAAAATTCACTTGGTTTACCAGAAATGAACTCTTGCTTTTAGGAAGACAGACCATGGGGTTTAACTCCCTTTCTGAAGGGAAATTCAGACCAGAGTTCTCATCCCTGAAACACACTCTATTTTAAGACAAGACGCATCCTTTTCTTTCCAGCGTCACCAATACAGCAAGAACCATGATCATGCACAGAAAAAAAGAACTGTGTTTCCTACTCATACGGACCATATGTAGTTCAACTCTGCTTATAAAACTGATACAAACCACAGCTCCTCTTACATAAAGTCTCTTTAGTTAATAGTGAGAATCATGTTCTGTTGGTGTACTGTGTAAAATCTTTTGAGCCCAAAATTCACTTTGTTTACCAGAAGTGATATCCTGCTTGTAGGACAACACAGATCCTGGGGTTTAAGTCAGTTTCTGAAGGGTAATTAAGATCAGAGTTCTCATCCATGAAACACACTCTGTTTTAACTAAGAAGCAAGCTCTTCTTTCCAGAATCTAAATTACAGCAAGAACCGTGATCATGGCCTGAAAAAAAGAACTGTGTTTCCTACTCATACGGACCATATGTAGTTCAACTCTGCTTATGAAACTGATACAAACCACAGCCCCTCTTACATAAATGCTCTATACTTACGAGTAAGAATCGGTTTGGGTTGGTGAACTGGGAAAAATCATTTGAGCTGAAAATTCACTTGGTTTACAAGAAATGAACTCTTGCTTATAGGAAGACATAGATCCTGGGGTTTAACTCCGTTTGTGAAGGGAAATTCAGACCAGCGTTCTCATCCCTGAAACACAATCTGTTTTAACGCAAGAAGCAAGCTCTTTTTTCCAGATTCTAAAATACAGCAAGAACCATGAGCATGCTCTGAAAAAAAGAAATGTGTTTCCTACTCATACGGATCATATGTAGTGCAACTCTGCTTATGAAACTGATACAAACCACAGCTCCGCATACATAAATGCTCTTTAGTTAATAGTGAGAATCGCGTTGGGTTCGTGAATGGCGAAAAATCATTTGAACCCAAAATTCACTGGGGTAACCAGAAATGAACTCTTGATTGTAGGAAGACACAGATCCTGGGGTTTAACTCCATTTCTGAAGGGAAATTCAGACCAGAGTACTCATCCCTGAAACACACTCTATTTTAAGAGAAGAAGCATCCTCTTCTTTCCAGGTCTCCAATACAGTAAGAACCATGAGCATGCCAAGAAAAAAATAACTGTGTTTCCTACTCATTCGAACCATATGTAGTTCAAATCTGCTTATGAAACTGATGCAGACCACAGCTCCTCTTACGTAAATGCTCTTTATATAATAGTGATAATCATGTTGTGTTCTAGAACTGTGGAAAAAAATTTGAGCCGAAAATTCACTTAGATTACCTGAAATGAACTCTTGATTGTAGGAAGAAACAGATCATTGGGGTTAACTCCTTTTCTGTAGGGAAATTCAGACCAGTGTTTTCATCCATGAGCACACTCTGTTTTAATGCAAGAAGCAAGCTCTTCGTTCCAGAGTCTCCAATACAAGAAGACCATGAGCATGCCCAGGAAAAAAGAATTGTGTTTCCTACTCATACGGACCATATGCAGTTCAACACTGCATATCAAACTGATACAAACCACAGATCCTCTTACATAAATGCTCTATAGTTATTAGTGAGAATCGGTTTCTGTTGGTGAACTGCGAAAAATCATTTGAGCCCCAACTTCACATGGTTTTCCAGAAATGAACTCTTGCTTGTAGGAAGACACAGATCCTGGGGTTTAACTCCGTTTGTGAAGGGAAATTCATACCAGCATTCTCATCCCTGAAACAAAATCTGCTTTACCGCAAGAAGCAAGCTCTTCTTTCCAGATTCTAAAATACAGCAAGACCCATGAGCATGCCCTGAAAAAAAGAAATGTGTTTCTTACTAATACGGACCATATGTAGTTCAACTCTGCTTATGAAACTGATTCAAACCACAGGTCCGCATACATAAATGCTGTGTAGTTAATAGTGAGAATCGCGTTGGGTTCGGAACTGCGAAAAATCATTTGAGCCCAAAATTCACTGGGGTAACCAGAAATGAACTCTTGCTTGTAGTAAGACACAGATCATGGGGTTTAACTCCATTTCTGAACGGAAATTCAGACTAGAGTTCTCATCCCTGAAACACACTCTATTTTAAGACAAGACGCATCCTCTTCTTTCCAGAGTCACCAATACAGCAAGAACCATGATCATGCACAGAAAAAAAAGAACTGTGTTTCCTACTCATACGGACCATATGCAGTTCAACTCTGCTTATCAAACTGATACAAACCACAGATCCTCTTACATAAATGCTCTATAGTTATTATTGAGAATCGGTTTCTGTTGGTGAACTGCGAAAAATCATTTGAGCCCAAAATTCACATGGTTTACCAGAAATGAACTCTTGCTTGTAGGAAGACACAGATCCTGGGGTTTAACTCCATTTGTGAAGGGAAATTCATACCAGCATTCTCATCCCTGAAACACAATCTGCTTAACGCAAGAAGCAAGCTCTTCTTTCCAGATTCTAAAATACAGCAAGACCCATGAGCATGCGCTGAAAACAAGAAATGTGTTTCCTACTAATACTTACCATATGTAGTTCAACTCTGCTTATGAAACTGATACAAACCACAGGTCTGCATACATAAATGCTGTGTAGTTAATAGTGAGAATCGCATTGGGTTCGTAACTGCGAAAAATCATTTGAGCCCAAAATTCACTGGGGTAACCAGAAATGAACTCTTGCTTGTAGGAAGACACAGATCCTGGGGTTCAACTCCATTTCAGAAGGGAAATTCAGACCAGAGTTCTCATCCCTACCAAAAATGAACTCTTGTTGTTGGAAGACACAGATCCTGGGGTTTAACTCCATTTGTGAAGGGAAATTCATACCAGCATTCTCATCCCTGAAACACAATCTGCTTTAACGCAAGAAGCAAGCTCTTCTTTCCAGATTCTAAAATACAGCAAGACCCATGAGCATGCGCTGAAAACAAGAAATGTGTTTCCTACTAATACATACCATATGTAGTTCAACTCTGCTTATGAAACTGATACAAACCACAGGTCTGCATACATAAATGCTGTGTAGTTAATAGTGAGAATCGCATTGGGTTCGTAACTGCGAAAAATCATTTGAGCCCAAAATTCACTGGGGTAACCAGAAATGAACTCTTGCTTGTAGGAAGACACAGATCCTTGGGTTTAACTCCATTTCAGAAGGGAATATCAGACCAGAGTTCTCATCCCTACCAAAAATGAACTCTTGTTGTTGGAAGACACAGATCCTGGGGTTTAACTCCGTTTCTGAATGAAAATTCAGATCAGAATTCTCATCCCTGAACCACACTCTGTTTTAAGGCATGAATCATCCTCTTCTGTCCATGGTCTCCAATACAGTAAGAACCATGAGTATGAGAAGAAAAAAAGAACTGTGTTTCCTACTCATACAGATCATATGTATTTGCTTGTAAAAGTGATACAGGGCACATCTCCTCTTACATGAATGCTATTTAGTTAATAGTGATAATATTGTTCGGTTCTAGAAGTGTGTAAAACCATTTGAGCCCAAAATTCAATGGTTTACCAGAAATGAACTCTTGCTTGTAGGAAGACACAGATCATGGTGTTTAACTCCGTTTCTGAAGGGAAATTCAGACCAGAGTTCTCATCCATGAAACACACTCTGGTTTAATGCAGGAAGCAAGCTCTTCTTTCCAGCATCTCCAATTCAGCAAGAACAATAAGCATGCCCAGAAAAAAAGAACTGTGTTTCCTACTTATATGGCCCATATGTAGTACAACTCTGCTTATGAAACTGATACAAACCGCAGCTCATCTTACATAAATCCTCTTTAGGTAATAGTGAGAATAGCGTAGGGTTCATGAACTGCAAGAAATCATTTGAGCCCAAAATTCACCGGGTTCACTAGAAATGAACTCTTGTTGTAGGAAGACACAGATCCTGGGGTTTAACTCCTTTTCTGAACGAAAATTCAGATCAGAATTCTCATCCCTGAACCAAACTCTGTTCTAAGGCATGAATCATCCTCTTCTGTCCATGGTCTCCAATACTGTAAGAACCATGAGCATGCCCAGAAAAAAAAACTGTTTTTCCTACTCATACGGACCATATGTAGTTCAACTCTAATTATGAAATGATACAGACTACAGCTCCTCTTACATAAATGCTCTTTAGTTAATAGTGATAATCGCATAGGGTTCTAGAACTATGTAAAGTAATTTAGACGAAAATTCACTGGGTTTTCCAGAAATGAACTCTTGCTTGTAGGAAGACACAGATCATGGGGTTTAACTCCGTTTCTGAAGGGAAATTCAGACCAGAGTTCTCATCCCTGAAACACACTCTGTTTTAACGCAAGAAGCACGCTCTTCTTTCCAGTGTCTAAAATACATCAAGACCCATGAGTATGCCCTGAAAAAAAGAACTGTGTTTCCTACTCATATGGACCATATGTAGTTCAAATCTGCTTATGAAACTGATACAAACCACAGCTCCTCTTACATAATGCTCTTTAGTTAATAGTGAGAATTGTGTTGTGTTCATGAAAGACAAATAATCATTTGAGCGCAAAATTCACTGTGTTAACCAGAAATGAACTCTTGCATGTAGGAAGACACAGATACTTGGGTTTAACTCGGTTTCTGAAAGGAAATTCAGACCAGAGTTCTCATCCCTGAAACACACTCTCTTTTAAGGCAAGAAGCAAGCTCTTCTTTCCAGAGTCTAAAATACAGCAAGACCAATGAGCATGCCCTGAAAAAAAGAACTGTGTTTCCTTCTCGTACGGACCATATGAAGTTCAACTCTGCTGATGAAATGATACAGACCACAGCTCCTCTGACATAAATGCTCTTTTGTTAATAGTGAGTATCATGTTGGGTTGGTGTACTATAAAAAATCATTTGAGCCCCAAATTCACTAGGTTAAACTGAAATGAACTCTTGCTTGTAGGAAGACACAGATCCTGGGGTTAAACTCCATTTCTGAAGGAAGATTCAGACCAGAATTCTCAACCCTGAAAAACACTCTGTTTTAAGGCAAGAAGCAAGCTCCTCTTTCCAGCGTCTCCAATACAGCAACCACCATGAGCATGCCCAGAAAAAAAGAAATGTGTTTCCTACTCATAGGGAGTATATGTAGTTCAACTCTGCTTATGAAACTAATACAGACCACAGCTCCTCTTACATAAATGCTCTTTAGTTAATAGTGATAATCGCCTTGGGTTCTAGAACTGTGTAAAGTCATTTGAGCCTAAAATTCACTTGGTTTACCAGAAATGAACTCTTGCTGGTAGGAAGACACAGATCATGGGGTTTAACCCCGTTTGTGAAGGGAAATTCAGACCATAGATTTCATCCATGAAACACACCCTGATTTAATGCAAGAAGCAAGCTCTTCTTTCCAGCGTCTCCAATACAGCAAGAACCATGAGCATGCCCTGAAGAAAAGAACAGTGTTTCCTACTCATACAGACGATATGTAGTTCAACTTTTCTTATGAAACTGATACAAACCACAGCTCCTCTTACATAAATGCTCTTTAGTTAATAGTGAGAATCGTGTTGGGTTGGTGAACTGCGAAAAAACATTTGAGGCCAAAACCCACTTTGTTTACCAGAAATGAACTCTTGCTGGTAGGAAGACAGAGATCATGGGGTTTAACCCCATTTGTGAAAGGAAATTCAGACCAGAGATGTCATCCATGAAACACACCCTGATTTAATGCCAGAAGCAAGCCCTTCTTTCCAGAGTCTAAAATACAGCAAGAGCCATGAGGATGCCCTGAAAAAAAGAACTGTGTTTCCTATTCATACGGACCATATGTAGTTCAACTCTGCTTATGAAACTGATACAGACCACACCATCTGTTACATAAATGCTCTTTAGTTTATAGTGAGAATCATGTTGGGTTCCTGAACTACGAATAATCATTTGAGCCCAAATTCACTGGGTTTACCAGAACTGAACTCTTGCTTGTTGTAAGACACAGATCCTGGGGTTTAACTCCGTTTCTGAAGGGAAATTCAGACTAGAATTCTCATCCCTGAAAAACACTCTGTTTTAAGGCATGAATCATACTCTCTCCAGGTTCTCCACTAAACGAAGAACCATGAGCATGCCCAGAAAAAAGAACTGTGTTTCCTACCCATACAGACCATATGTAAAGCCCACTCTGCTTATGAAAATGATACAGACAACAGGTCCTCTTACATAAATGCTCTTTAGTTAATAGTGAAAATCGCCTTGGGTTCTAGAACTGGGTGAAGTCATTTGAGCCGAAAATATACTTGGATTACCAGAAATGAACTCTTGCATGTAGGGAGACACAGATCACGGGGTTTAACTCCGTTTATGAAGGGAAATTCAGACAGTGCTCTCATGCATGAAACACACTGTGTATTAAGGCAAGAAGCAAGCTCTTCTTTCCAGAGTCTAAAATAGAGCAAGAACCATGTGCATGGCCTGAAAAAAGAACTGTGTTTCCTGCTCATACAGACCATATGTAGTTCAACACTGCTTATGAAACTGATACAAACCACAGCTCCACTTTCATAAATGCTCTTTAGATAATAGTGAGAATCGCGTTGGGTTCGTGAACTGTGAAAAATCATTTAAGCCCAAAATTCACTGGGTTTACCAGAACTGAACCCTTGCTTGTAGGAAGACACAGATCCTGGTGTTTAACTCCGTTTCTGAAGGGAAATTCAGACCAGAATTCTAATCCCTGAAAAACTCTCTGTTTTAAGGCATGAATCATCCTCTTCTTTTCAGGTTCTCCAATACAGTAAAAACCATGAGCATGCCAAGAAAAAAAGAACTGTGTTTCCTACTCATACAGACCAATGTAGACCAACTCTGCTTATGAACATGATACAGACCACAGCTCCACTTACATGAATGCTCTTTAGTTAATAGTGAGTATCATGTTGGGTTGGTGAACTCTGAAAAATCATTTGTGCCCCAAATTCACTAAGTTTACCTGAAATGAACTCTTGCTTGTAGGAAGACATAGATTCTGATGTTTAACTCCATTTCTGAAGGCAAATTCAGACCAGAATTCTCAACCCTGAAAAACACTGTGTTTTAAGGCAAGAATCATCCTCTTCTTTCCAGCGTCTCCAATACAGTAAGAAACATGAGCATGCCCAGAAAAAAAGAACTGTGTTTCCTACTCATACGGACCATTTGTAGTTCAACTCTGCTGATGAAATGAGACAGACCACAGCTCATCTCACAAAAATGGTCTTTACTTAATAATGA
Organism: Onychomys leucogaster; assembly: GCA_949786385.1. Taxonomy (NCBI): domain Eukaryota; kingdom Metazoa; phylum Chordata; class Mammalia; order Rodentia; family Cricetidae; genus Onychomys; species Onychomys leucogaster. The sequence continues at coordinate 9,930,396 of CATKUP010000006.1, read as the reverse complement.
TAATCAAGGTTGGGTTCTAGAACTGTGTAAAATCATTTCAGCCCAAAATTCACTTGGTTTACCAGAAATGAACTCTTGCTTGTAGGGATACACAGATCCTGGGGTTTAACTCCAATTCTGAAGGGAAATTCAGACCAGAGTTCTCATCCCTGAAACAAACTCTGTTTTGAGGCATGAATCATCCTCATCTTTCCAGGGTCTCCAATACAGTAAGAACGATGAGCATGCCAAGAAAAAAAGAACTGTGTTTCCTACACATAGGGACCATATGTATTCCAACTCTGCTTATGAAACTTATAAAAACCACAGCTCCTCCTACATAAATGCTCTTTTGTTAATAGTGAGAATCATGTTGGGTTAATGAACTGTGAAAAAATCATTTGAGCCCATAATTCACTAAGTTTACCAGAAATGAACTCTTGCTTGTAGGAAGACACTGATCCTGGGGAGTAACTCCGTTTCTGAAGGCAAATTCACACCAGAGTTCTCATTCCTTAAAAACACTCTGTTTTAAGGCAAGAATCATCCTCTTCTTTCCAGCGACTCCAATATAGTAAGAAAAATGAGCATGCCCAGAATAATAGAACTGTGTTTCCTACTCATACGGACCATATGTAGTTCAACTCTGCTTATAAAATGATACAGACCACAGCTCCTCTTAAATAAATGCTCTTTAGTTATTAGTGATAATCACGTTGGGTTCTAGAACTCTGTAAAGTCATTTGAGCAGAAAATTCTCTTAGTTTAAATGAAATGAACTCTTGCTGGTAGGAAAACACAGATCATGGGGTTTATCTCCATTTGTGAAGGCAAATTCAGACCAGAGATCTCATCCATAAAACACACTCTGTTTTAATGCAAGAAGCAAGCTCTTCTTTCCTGCGTCTCCAATACAGCAAGAACCATGAGCATGCCCAGAAAAAAAGAACTGTGTTTGATACTCATACGGACCATCTGTAGTTCAACTCTGCTTATGAAACTGATACAAAGCACAGCTCCTCTTACATAAATCCTCTTTAGTTAATAGTGAGAATAGCGTAGGGTTCGTGAACTGTGAAAAATCATTTGAGCCCAAAATTCACTGGGTTTACCAGAAATGAACTCTTGCTTGTAGGAAGACAGAGATCTTGCGGATTAACTCCATTTCTGAAGGGAAATTCAGACCAGAGTTCTCATCCCTGAAACACATTCTGTTTTAACGAAGAAGCAAGTTCTTCGTTCCAGAGTCTAAACTACAGCAAGAACCATGAGCATGGTCTGAATAAAAGAGCTGTGTTTCCTATTCATACGGACCATATGTAGTTCAACTCTGCTTATGAAACTGATACAAACTACAGCTCCTCTTACATAAATGCTCTTTAGTTAATAGTGAGAATCATGTTGGGTTCGGGACTATGAATAATCATTTGAGCCCAAAATTAACTGGGTTTACCAGAACTGAACTCTTGCTTGTTGGAAGACACAGATCCTGGGGTTTAACTCCGTTTCTTAAGGGAAATTGAGACTAGAATTCTCATCCCTGAAAAACACTCTGTTTTAAGGCGTGAATCATCCTCTTCTTTCCAGGTTCTCCAATACATTAAGAACCATGAGCATGCCAAGAAAAAATAACTGTGTTTCCTACCCATACGGACCATATGTAGTCCAATTCTGCCAATCAAAATGATACAGACAACAGCTCCTCTTACATAAATACTCTTTAGTTAATAGTGATAATTAAGGTAGTGTTCTATAACTGTGTAAAATCATTTGAGCCAAAAAATAACTTGGTTTACCAGAAATGTACTCTTGCTGGTAGGATGACACAGATCATGGGGATTAACTGCATTTGTGAAGCGAAATTCAGACCTGAGATGTCATCCAGGACACACACCCTGTTTTAATGTAAGAAGCAAGCTCTTCTTTCCAGCGACTCCAATACAGCAAGAACAACGAGCATGCCCTGAAAAAAAATGTTTTTTATTATCATATGGACCATATGTAGTTCAACTGTGCTTATGAAACTGATACAAATCACAGCTCCTCTTACATAAATGCTCTTTAGTTAATAGTGAGAATCATGTTGGGTTCGTGAAATGTGAAAAATTATTTGAGCCAAAAATACACTGGGTTTACCTGAAATGAACTCTTACTTGTAGGAAGACACAGATCCTGGCGTTTAACTCCGTTTCTGAAGGGAAATTCAGACCAGAATTCTCATCCCTGAAAAACACTCTGTTTTAAGGCAAGAATCATCCTCTTCTTTCCAGCGTCTCCAATTAAGTAAGAACGATGAGCATGCCCAGAAAAAAAGAACTGTGTTTCCTACCCATACGGACCATATGTAGTTCAACTCTGCTGATGAACTGATACAGACCACAGCTCCTCTTACATAAATACTCTTTAGTTAATAGTGATAATCGCGTTGGGTTCTAGATCTGTGTAAAGCCATTGTAGCCGAAAATTCTCTTGGTTTACCAGAAATGAACGCTTGCTTGTAGGATGACACAGATCATGGTGTTTAACTCCGTTTGTGAAGGGAAATTCAGACCAGAGTTCTCATCCAAGAAACACACCCTGTATTAATGCAAGAAGCAAGCTCTTCTTTCCAGCGTCTCCAATAGAGCAAGATCCATGAGCATGCCCGGAAAAAAAGATCTGTGTTTCCTACTCATACGGACCATATGTAGTCCAACTCTGCTTATGAAAATGATAAAGACCACAGCTCCACTTACATGAATGCTCTTTAGTTAATAGTGATAATCAAGGTTGGGTTCTAGAACTGCGTAAAATCATTTGAGCCCAAAATTAACTTGGTTTAGCAGAAATGAACTCTTCCTTGTAGGGAGACACAGATCACAGGGTTTAACTCCGTTTCTGAAGGGAAATTCAGACCAGTGCTCTCATGCATGAAACACACTGTGTTAAGGCAAGAAGCAAGCTCTTCTTTCCAGAGTCTAAAATAGAGCAAGAACCATGAGCATGGACTGAAAAAAGGAACTGTGTTTCCTGCTCATACAGACCATATGTACTTCAACACTGCTTATGAAACTGATACAAACCAGAGCTCCACTTACATAAATGCTCTTTAGATAATAGTGAGAATCGCGTTGGGTTCGTGAACTGTGAAAAATCATTTAAGCCCACAATTCACTGGGTTTACCAGAACTGAACTCTTGCTGGTAGGAAGACACAGATCCTGGGGTTTAACTCCGTTTCTGAAGGGAAATTCAGACCAGAATTCACATCCCTGAAAAACACTCTGTTTAAAGGCATGAATCATCCTCTTCTTTCCAGGTTCTCCAATACAGTAAAAACCATGAGGATGCCAAGAAAAAAAGAACTGTGTTTCCTACTCATACGGACCAATGTAGTCCAACACTGCTTATGAACATGATACAGACCACAGCTCCACTTACATGAATGCTCTTTAGTTAATAGTGAAAATCAAGGTTGAGTTCTAGAACTGTGTAAAATCATTTGAGCCCAAAATTCACTGGTTTTACCAGATCTGCACTCTTGCTTGTAGGAAGACACAGATCCTGGGGTTTAACTCCATTTCTGAAGGGAAATTCAGATCAGAGTTCTCATGCATGAAACACACTCTGTTTAAGGCAAGAAGCAAGCTCTTCTTTCCAGCGTCTCCAATAGAGTAAGAAAAATGAGCATGCCCAGAAAAAAAGAACTGTGTTTCCTACTCATACGGAACATGTGTAGTTCAACTCTGCTGATGAAATGATACAGACCACAGCTCCTCTGACATAAATGCTCTTTAGTTAATAGTGATAATCGCGTTGGGTTCTAGAACTGTGAAAAGTTTTTTGAGCCGAAAATTCACTTTGTTTAACAGAAATGAGCGCTTGCTTGTAGGTCAGACAGATTATGGGTTTTACCTCCGTTTGTGAAGGGAAATTCAGACCAGAGTTCTCATCCATGAACAAACCCTGTTTTAATGCAAGAAGCAAGCTCTTCTTTCCAACGACTCCAATACAGCAAGAACAACGAGCATGCCCTGAAAAAAAGAACTGTGTTTCCTGCTCATACAGACCATATGTAGTTCAACACTGCTTATAAAACTGATACAAACCATAGCTCCTCTTAAATAAATGCTCTTAAGTTAATAGTGAAAATCGCGTTGGGTTCGTGAACTGGGAAAAATCATTTGTGCCCAAAATTCACTGGGTTTACCAGAACTGAACTCTTGCTTGTAGGAAGACACAGATCCTGGTGTTTAACTCCGTTTCTGAAGGGAAATTCAGACCAGAATTCACATCCCTGAAAAACACTCTGTTTTAAGTTATGAATCATCCTCTTCTTCCCAGGTTCTCCAATACAGTAAGAACCATGAGCATGCCCAGAAAAAAAAATCTGTGTTTCCTACTCATACAGATCATATGTAGTCCAACTCTGCTTATGAAACTGATACAGAACATATCTCCTCTTAAATAAAGGCTCTTTAGTTAATAGTGAGTATCGCATTGTGTTCGTGAACGACGAATAATGTTTTGAGCCCAAAATTCACTGGGTTTTCCAGAAATGAACCTTTGCTTGTAGGAAGACACAGATCCTGGGGTTTAACTCCATTTCTGAAGGCAAATTCAGACCAGAATTCTCAACCCTGAAAAACACTCTGTTTTAAGGAAGGAATCATCCTCTTCTTTCCAGCGTCTACAATACAGTAAGAACCATGAGCATGCCCAGAAAAAAGAACTGTGTTTCCTAATCATACAGACCATTTGTAGTTCAACTCTGCGGATGAAATGATACAGACCACAGCTCATCTGACAAAAATGGTCTTTAGTTAATAGTGATAATCGCGTTGGGTTCTAGAACTGTGTAAAGTCATTTGAGCCGAAAATTCACTGGGTTTACCAGAAATGAACTCTTGCTGGTAGGAAGACACAGATCCTGGGGTTTAACTCCGTTTGTGAAGGGAAATTCAGACCAGAGTTCTCATCCCTGAAACACACTCTGTTTTAAAGCAAGAAGCAAGCTTTTCTTTCCAGTGTCTCAAATACAGCAAGTAACATGAGCATGCCCTGAAAAAAAGAACTGTGTTTCTTACTCATACGGACCATATGTAGTTCATCTCTGGTTATCAACTGATACAAACCACAGCTCCTCTAACATAAATCCTCTTTAGTTAATAGTGAGAATAGCGAAGGGTTCGTGAATAGCAAAAAATAATTTGAGCCCAAAATTTACTGGGTTAACCAGAAATGAACTCTTGCTTGTAGGAAGACACAGATCCTGGGGTTTAAATCCGTTTCTGAAGGGAAATTCAGACCAGAATTCTCATCCCTGAAAAAAACTCTGTTTTAAGGCATGAATCATCCTCTTCTTTCCAGGGTGTCCAATACAGTAAGAACCATCAGCATGCCAAGAAAAAAAGAACTGTGTTTCCTACTCATACGGATCATATGTAGTCCAACTCTTCTAATGAAACTGATACATAATATATCTCCTCTGAAATAAATGCTCTTTAGTTACTAGTGAGTATCGCGTTGTGCTCATGAACGACGAATAATCTTTTGAGCCCAAAATTCACTGGGTTTACAAGAAATGAACTCTTGCTTGTAGGAAGACACAGATCCAGGGGTTGAAATCCGTTTCTGAAGGCAAATTCAGACCAGAAGTCTCAGCCGTGAAAAACACTCTGTTTTAAGGCAAGAATCATCCTATTCTTTCCAGCGTCTCCAATAGAGTACAAACCATGAGCATGGCCAGAAAAAAAGAACTGTGATTCCTACTCATATGGACCATATGTAGTTCAACTCTGCTTATGAAACTGATACAAACCACACCTCCTTTTACATAAATGCTCTGCAGTTAATAGTGAGAATAATTTTGGTTTCGTGAACTACGAAAAATCATTTGAGCCCAAAATTCACTGGGTTTACCAGAACTGAACTATTGCTTGTAGGAAGACACAGATCCTGGGGTTTAACTCCATTTCAGAAGGGAAATTCGGACCAGAGTTCTCATCCCTACCAAAAATGAACTCTTGTTGTTGGAAGACAGAGATCCTGGGGTTTAACTCCATTTGTGAAGGGAAATTCATACCAGCATTCTCATCCCTGAAACACAATCTGCTTTAACGCAAGAAGCAAGCTCTTCTTTCCAGATTCTAAAATACAGCAAGACCCATGAGCATGCGCTGAAAACAAGAAATGTGTTTCCTACTAATACGTACCATATGTAGTTCAACTCTGCTTATGCAACTGATACAAACCACAGGTCTGCATACATAAATGCTGTGTAGTTAATAGTGAGAATCGCATTGGGTTCGTAACTGCGAAAAATCATTTGAGCCCAAAATTCACTGGGGTAACCAGAAATGAACTCTTGCTTGTAGGAAGACACAGATCCTGGGGTTTAACTCCATTTCAGAAGGGAATATCAGACCAGAGTTCTCATCCCTACCAAAAATGAACTCTTGTTGTTGGAAGACACAGATCCTGGGGTTTAACTCCGTTTCTGAATGAAAATTCAGATCAGAATTCTCATCCCTGAACCACACTCTGTTTTAAGGCATGAATCATCCTCTTCTGTCCATGGTCTCCAATACAGTAAGAACCATGAGTATGAGAAGAAAAAAAGAACTGCGTTTCCTACTCATACAGATCATATGTATTTGCTTGTAAAAGTGATACAGGGCACATCTCCTCTTACATAAATGCTATTTAGTTAATAGTGATAATATTGTTCGGTTCTAGAAGTGTGTAAAACCATTTGAGCCCAAAATTCAATGGTTTACCAAAAATGAACTCTTGCTTGTAGGAAGACACAGATCATGGTGTTTAACTCCGTTTCTGAAGGGAAATTCAGACCAGAGTTCTCATCCATGACACACTCTGGTTTAATGCAGGAAGCAAGCTCTTCTTTCCAGCATCTCCAATTCAGCAAGAACAATAAGCATGCCCAGAAAAAAAGAACTGTGTTTCCTACTTATATGGCCCATATGTAGTACAACTCTGGTTATGAAACTGATACAAACCGCAGCTCATCTTACATAAATCCTCTTTAGGTAATAGTGAGAATAGCGTAGGGTTCATGAACTGCGAGAAATCATTTGAGCCCAAAATTCACCGGGTTCACTAGAAATGAACTCTTGTTGTTGGAAGACACAGATCCTGGGGTTTAACTCCATTTCTGAACGAAAATTCAGATCAGAATTCTCATCCCTGAACCAAACTCTCTTCTAAGGCATGAATCATCCTCTTCTGTCCATGGTCTCCAATACTGTAAGAACCATGAGCATGCCCAGAAAAAAAAACTGTTTTTCCTACTCATACGGACCATATGTAGTTCAACTCTAATTATGATATGATACAGACTACAGCTCCTCTTACATAAATGCTCTTTAGTTAATAGTGATAATCGCATAGGGTTCTAGAACTATGTAAAGTAATTTAGACGAAAATTCACTGGGTTTTCCAGAAATGAACTCTTGCTTGTAGGAAGACACAGATCATGGGGTTTAACTCCGTTTCTGAAGGGAAATTCAGACCAGAGTTCTCATCCCTGAAACACACTCTGTTTTAATGCAAGAAGCACGCTCTTCTTTCCAGTGTCTAAAATACATCAAGACCCATGAGTATGCCCTGAAAAAAAGAACTGTGTTTCCTACTCATATGGACCATATGTAGTTCAAATCTGCTTATGAAACTGATACAAACCAAAGCTCCTCTTACATAATGCTCTTTAGTTAATAGTGAGAATTGTGTTGTGTTCATGAAAGACAAATAATCATTTGAGCGCAAAATTCACTGTGTTAACCAGAAATGAACTCTTGCATGTAGGAAGACACAGATCCTTGGGTTTAACTCGGTTTCTGAAAGGAAATTCAGACCAGAGTTCTCATTCCTGAAACACACTCTCTTTTAAGGCAAGAAGCAAGCTCTTCTTTCCAGAGTCTAAAATACAGCAAGACCAATGAGCATGCCCTGAAAAAAAGAACTGTGTTTCCTTCTCATACGGACCATATGAAGTTCAACTCTGCTGATGAAATGATACAGACCACAGCTCCTCTGACATAAATGCTCTTTTGTTAATAGTGAGTATCATGTTGGGTTGGTGTACTATAAAAAAATCATTTGAGCCCCAAATTCACTAGGTTAAACTGAAATGAACTCTTGCTTGTAGGAAGACACAGATCCTGGGGTTAAACTCCATTTCTGAAGGAAGATTCAGACCAGAATTCTCAACCCTGAAAAACACTCTGTTTTAAGGAAAGAATCATCCTCTTCTTTCTAGCGTCTCCAATACAGTAAGAACCATGAGCATGCCCAGAAAAAAGAACTGTGTTTCCTACTCATACGGACCATTTGTAGTTCAACTCTGCTGATGAAATGATACAGACAACAGCTCCTCTTACATAAATGCTCTTTAGTTAATAGTGATAATTAAGGTAGGGTTCTAGAACTGTGTAAAATCATTTCAGCCGAAAATTCACTTGGTTTACCAGAAATGAACTCTTGCTTGTAGGGAGACACAGATCATGGGGTTTAACTCCGTTTCTGAAGGGAAATTAATAACAGAGTTCTCATCCATGAAACACACTCTGTTTTAATGCAAGAAGCAAGCTCCTCTTTCCAGCGTCTCCAATACAGCAACCACCATGAGCATGCCCAGAAAAAAAGAAATGTGTTTCCTACTCATAGGGAGTTTATGTAGTTCAACTCTGCTTATGAAACTAATACAGACCACAGCTCCTCTTACATAAATGCTCTTTAGTTAATAGTGATAATCGCCTTGGGTTCTAGAACTGTGTAGTCATTTGAGGATAAAATTCACTTGGTTTACCAGAAATGAACTCTTGCTGGTAGGAAGACACAGATCATGGGGTTTAACCCCGTTTGTGAAGGGAAATTCAGACCATAGATTTCATCCATGAAACACACCCTGATTTAATGCAAGAAGCAAGCTCTTCTTTCCAGCGTCTCCAATACAGCAAGAACCATGAGCATGCCCTGAAAAAAAGAACTGTTTTTCCTTCTCATACGGACTATATGTAGTTAACTCTGCTGATGAAATGATACAGACGACAGCTCCTCTGACATAAATGCTCTTTAGTTAACAGTGAGTATCATGTTGGTTTGGTGAACTGTGAAAAATCATTAGAGCCCAAAATTCACTGGGTTTACCTGAAATGAACTCTTGCTTGTAGGAAGACACAGATCCTGGGGTTTAACTACATTTCTGAAGGCAAATTCAGACCAGAATTCTCAACCCTGAAAAACACTCTGTTTTAAGGCAAGAATCATCCTCTTCTTTCCAGCGTCTCCAATACAGTAAGAACCATGAGCATGCCCAGAAAAAAGAACTGTGTTTCCTACTCATACGGACCACTTGTAGTTCAACTCTGCTGATGAAATATACAGACCACAGCTCATCTGACAAAAATGGTCTTTAGTTAATAGTGATAATCATGTTGGGTTCTAGAACTGTGTAAAGACATTTGAGCCAAAAATTCATGGGTTTACCAGAAATGAACTCTTGCTGGTAGGAAGACACAGATCCTGGGGTTTAACCCCGTTTCTGAAGGGAAATTCAGAACAGAGTTCTCATCCCTGAAACACATTCTGTTATAACAAAGAAGCAAGCTCTTCTTTCTAGAGTCTAAAATACAGCAAGAACCATAAGCATGGTATGAAAAAAAAGAACTGTGTTTGCTATTAATACGGACCATATGTAGTTCAAATCTGCTTATGAAACTGATACAGACCACACCTCCTTTTACATAAATGCTCTGCAGTTAATAGTGAGAATCATGTTGGTTTTGTGAACTACGAAAAATCATTTGAGCCCAAAATTCACTGGGTTTACCAGAACTGAACTCTTGCTTGAAGGAAGACACAGATCCTGGGGTTTAACTCCGTTTCTGAAGGGAAATTCAGACCAGAATTCTCATCCCTGAAAAACACTCTGTTTTAAGGCATGAATAATCCTCTTCTTTCCAGATTCTCCAATACAGTAAGAACCATGAGCATGCCCAGAAAAAAGATCTGTGTTTCCTACTCATATGGACCATATGTAGTCCAACTCTGCTTATGAAAATGATAAAGACCGCAGCTCCAATTACGTGAATGTTCTTTAGTTAACAGTGATAATCAAGGTTGGGTTCTAGAACTGTTAAAATCATTTGAGCCCAAAATTCACTTGGTTTAGCAGAAATGAACTCTTCCTTTCAGGGAGACACAGATCACGGGGTTTAACTCCGTTTATGAAGGGATATTCAGACCAGTGCTCTCATGCATGAAACACACTGTGTTTTAAGGCAAGAAGCAAGCTCTTCTTTCCAGAGTCTAAAATAGAGAAAGAACCATGTGCATGGCCTGAAAAAAGGAACTGTGTTTCCTACTCATAAGGACCATATGTAGTTCAACTCTGCTTATGAAACTGATCCAAAAAACAGCTCCTCTTACATAAATGCTCTTTAGTTAATAGTGAGAATCGCGTTGGGTTCATGAACTGCGAAAAATCATTTGAGCCCAAAATTCAATGGGTTTATGAGTAATGAACTCTTGCATGTGGGAAGACACAGATCCTGGGGTTTAAACCGTTTCTGAAGGGAAATTCAGACCAGAGTTCTCATCCATGAAACACACCCTGTTCTAATGCAAGAAGCAAGCTCTTCTTTCCAGCGTCTCCAATACAGCAAGATCCATGAGCATGCCCTGAAAAAAGAACTGTGTTTCCTGCTCATACAGACCATGTGTAGTTCAACACTGCTTATGAAACTGATACAAACCACAGCTCCACTTTCATAAATGCTCTTTAGATAATAGTGAGAATCGCGTTGGGTTCGTGAACTGTGAAAAATCATTTAAGCCCAAAATTCACTGGGTTTACCAGAACTGAACTCTTGCTTGTAGGAAGACACAGATCCTGGTGTTTAACTCCGTTTCTGAAGGGAAATTCAGACCAGAATTCTAATCCCTGAAAACCACTCTGTTTTAAGGCATGAATCATCCTCTTCTTTTCAGGATCTCCAATACAGTAAAAACCATGAGCATGGCAAGAAAAAGAACTGTGTTTCCTACTCATACAGACCAATGTAGTCCAACTCTGCTTATGAACATGATACAGACCACAGCTCCACTTACATGAATGCTCTTTAGTTAATAGTGAGTATCATGTTGGGTTGGTGAACTGTGAAAAATCATTTGTGCCCCAAATTCACTAAGTTTACCTGAAATGAACTCTTGCTTGTAGGAAGACATAGATTCTGGTGTTTAACTCCATTTCTGAAGGCAAATTCAGACCAGAATTCTCAAACCTGAAAAACACTGTGTTTTAAGGCAAGAATCATCCTCTTCTTTCCAGCGTCTCTAATACAGTAAGAACCATGAGCATGCCCAGAAAAAAAGAACTGTGTTTCCTACTCATACGGACCATTTGTAGTTCAACTCTGCTGATGAAATGAGACAGACCACAGCTCATCTCACAAAAATGGTCTTTACTTAATAGTGATAATCAAGGTTGGGTTCTAGAACTGTGTAAAATCATTTGAGCTCAAAATTCACTTGGTTTACCAGAAATGAACTCTTGCTTGTAGGGATACACAGATCCTGGGGTTTAACTCCATTTCTGAAGGGAAATTCAGACCAGAGTTCTCATCCCTGAAACAAACTCTGTTTTGAGGCATGAATCATCCTCATCTTTCCAGGGTCTCCAATACAGTAAGAACGATGAGCATGCCAAGAAAAAAAGAACTGTGTTTCCTACTCATAGGGACCATATGTAGTCCAACTCTGCTTATGAAACTTATAAAAACCACAGCTCCTCTTACATAAATGCTCTTTTGTTAATAGTGAGAATCATGTTGGGTTAATGAACTGTGAAAAAATCATTTGAGCCCAAAATTCACTAAGTTTACCAGAAATGAACTCTTGCTTGTAGGAAGACACTGATCCTGGGGAGTAACTCCGTTTCTGAAGGCAAATTCACACCAGAGTTCTCATTCCTTAAAAACACTCTGTTTTAAGGCAAGAATCATCCTCTTCTTTCCAGCAACTCCAATATAGTAAGAAAAATGAGCATGCCCAGAATAATAGAACTGTGTTTCCTACTCATACGGACCATATGTAGTTCAACTCTGCTTATAAAATGATACTGACCACAGCTCCTCTTAAATAAATGCTCTTTAGTTATTAGTGATAATCACATTGGATTCTAGAACTCTGTAAAGTCATTTGAGCAGAAAATTCTCTTAGTTTAAATGAAATGAACTCTTGCTGGTAGGAAAACACAGATCATGGGGTTTATCTCCATTTGTGAAGGCAAATTCAGACCAGAGATCTCATCCATAAAACACACTCTGTTTTAATGCAAGAAGCAAGCTCTTCTTTCCTGCGTCTCCAATACAGCAAGAACCATGAGCATGCCCAGAAAAAAAGAACTGTGTTTGATACTCATACGGACCATATGTAGTTCAACTCTGCTTATGAAACTGATACAAAGCACAGCTCCTCTTACATAAATCCTCTTTAGTTAATAGTGAGAATAGCGTAGGGTTCGTGAACTGTGAAAAATCATTTGAGCCCAAAATTCACTGGGTTTACCAGAAATGAACTCTTGCTTGTAGGAAGACAGAGATCCTGGGGATTAACTCCATTTCTGAAGGGAAATTCAGACCAGAGTTCTCATCCCTGAAACACATTCTGTTTTAACGAAGAAGCAAGTTCTTCGTTCCAGAGTCTAAACTACAGCAAGAACCATGAGCATGGTCTGAATAAAAGAGCTGTGTTTCCTATTCATACGGACCATATGTAGTTCAACTCTGCTTATGAAACTGATACAAACTACAGCTCCTCTTACATAAATGCTCTTTAGTTAATAGTGAGAATCATGTTGGGTTCAGGACTATGAATAATCATTTGAGCCCAAAATTAACTGGGTTTACCAGAACTGAACTCTTGCTTGTTGGAAGACACAGATCCTGGGGTTTAACTCCGTTTCTTAAGGGAAATTGAGACTAGAATTCTCATCCCTGAAAAACACTCTGTTTTAAGGCATGAATCATCCTCTTCTTTCTAGGTTCTCCAATAGAGTAAGAACCATGAGCATGCCACGAAAAAAAGAACTGTGTTTACTACTCATACAGACCATATGTAGTCCAACTCTGCTTATGAAAATGATACAGACCACAGCTCCTCTTACGTAAATTCTCTTTAGTTAATAGTGATAATCACGTTGTGTTCTAGAACTGTGTAAATCATTTGAGCAAAAATTAACTTGGTTTACCAGAAATGTACTCTTGCTGGTAGGAAGACACAGATCATGGGGATTAACCCCGTTTGTGAAGCGAAATTCAGACAAGAGATCTCATCCATGACACACACCCTGTTTTAATGCAAGAAGCAAGCTCTTCTTTCCAGCGTCTCCAATACAGCAAGAACAACGAACATGCCCTGAAAAAAAATGTTTTTCCTTATCATATGGACCATATGTAAGAACCATGAGCATGCCTGGAAAAAGATCTGTGTTTCCTACTCATACGGACAATATGTAGTCCAACTCTGCTTATGAAAATGATAAAGACCACAGCTCCACTTACATGAATGCTCTTTAGATAATAGTGATAATCAAGGTTGGGTTCTAGAACTGTGTAAAATCATTTGAGCCCAAAATTCACTTGGTTTAGCAGAAATGAACTCTTCCTTGTAGGGAGACACAGATCACGGGGTTTAACTCCGTTTCTGAAGGGAAATTCAGACCAGTGCTCTCATGCATGAAACACACTGTGTTTTAAGGCAAGAAGCAAGCTCTTCTTTCCAGAGTCTAAAATAGAGCAAGAACCATGAGCATGGCCTGAAAAAAGGAACTGTGTTTCCTACTCAGGTGGACCATATGTAGTTCAACTCTGTTTATGAAACTGATACAAAAAACAGCTCCTCTTACATAAATGCTCTTTAGTTAATAGTGAGAATCGCGTTGGGTTCATGAACTGTGAAAAATCATTTAAGCCCAAAATTCACTGGGTTTACCAGAACTGAACTCTTGCTTGTAGGAAGACGCAGATCCTGGGGTTTAACTCCGTTTCTGAAGGGAAATTCAGACCAGAGTTCTCATCCATGAAACACACCCTGTTCTAATGCAAGAAGCAAGCTCTTCTTTCCAGCGTCTCCAATACAGCAAGAACCATGCGCATGCCCTGAAAAAAAGAACTGTGTTTCCTACTCATACAGACCAATGTAGTCCAACTCTGCTTATGAACATGATACAGACCACAGCTCCACTTACATGAATGCTCTTTAGTAAATAGTGATAATCAAGGTTGGGTTCTAGAACTGTGTAAAATCATTTGAGCCCAAAATTCACTTGGTTTACCAGAAATGAACTCTTGCTTGTAGGAAGACACTGATCCTGGGAATTATCTGCGTTTCTGAAGGCATATTCAGACCAGATTTCTCATGCATGAAACACACTCTGTTTTAAGTCAAGAAGCATGCTCTTTTTTCCAACGTCTCCAATACAGTAAGAACCATGAGCATGCCCAGAAAAAAAGAACTGTGTTTCCTACTCATACGGACCATATGTAGTTCAACTCTGATTATAAAATGATACAGACCCCATCTCCTCTTACATAAATGCTCTTTAGTTAATAGTGATAATCGCGTTGGGTTCTAGAACTCTGTAAAATCATTTGTGCAGAAAATTCTCTTAGTTTAAATGAAATGAACTCTTGTTGGTAGGAAGACACAGATCATGGGGTTTATCTCCGTTTGTGAAGGGAAATTCAGACCAGAGTTCTCATCCATGAAACACACTCTGTTTTAATCCAAGAAGCAAGCTATTCTTTCCAGGGTCTCAGATAGAGCAAGAAACATGAGCATGCCCTGAAGAAAGAACTGTGTTTCCTACACATACGGACCATATGAAGTTCAACTCTGCTGATGAAATGATACAGACCACAGCTCCTCTGACATAAATGCTCTTTAGTTAATAGTGAGTATCACGTTGGGTTGGTGAACTGTGAAAAATGATTTGTGCCCCAAAGTCACTAGGTTTACCTGAAATGAACTCTTGCTTGTAGGAAGACACAGATCCTGGGGTTTAACTCCATTTTTGAAGGGAAATTCAGACCAGAGTTCTCATCCCTGAAACAAACTCTGTTTTGAGGCATGAATCATCCTCTTCTGTCCAGGGTCTCCAATACAGTAAGAACGATGAGCATGCCAAGGAAAAAAGAACTGTGTTTCCTACTCATACGGATCATATGTAGTCCAACTCTGCTTATGAAACTGATACAGAACATATCTCCTCTTAAATAAAGGCTTTTTAGTTGATAGTGAGTATCGCGTTGTGTTCGTGAACGACGAATAATGTTTTGAGCCCAAAATTCACTGGGTTTACCAGAAATGAACTCTTGCTTGTAGGAAGACACAGATCCTGGGGTTTAACTCCATTTCTGAAGGCAAATTCAGACCAGAATTCTCAACCATGAAAAACACTCTGTTTTAAGGCAAGAATCATCCTCTTCTTTCCAGCGTCTCCAATACAGTAAGAACCATGAGCATGCCCAGAAAAAAGAACTGTATTTCCTACTCATACGGACCATTTGTAGTTCAACTCTGCTGATGAAATGATACAGACCACAGCTCATCTGACAAAAATGGTCTTTAGTTAATAGTGATAATCGCGTTGGGTTCTAGAACTGTGTAAAGTCATTTGAGCCGAAAATTCACTGGGTTTACCAGAAATGAACTCTTGCTGGTAGGAAGACACAGATCCTGGTTTTAAACTCCGTTTCTGAAGGGAAATTCAGACCAGAATTCTCATCCCTGAAAAACACTCTGTTTTAAGGCATGAATCATCCTCTTCTTTCCAGCATCTCCAATACAGCAAGAACCATGAGCATGCCCTGAAATAAAGAACTGTGTGTCCTACTCATACGGACCATAATTAGTTCAACTCTGCTTATGAAACTGATACAAACCACAGCTGCTCTTACATAAATGCTCTTTAGTTAATAGTGAGAATCGCATTGGGTTTATGAACTGCGAAAAATCATTTGAGCCCAAAATTCCCTGGGGTAACCAGAACTGAACTCTTGCTTGTAGGAACACACAGATCCTGGGGTTTAACTCCGTTTCTGAAGGGAAATTCAGACCATAGTTCTCATCCCAGAAACACACTCTGTTTTAACACACGAAGCAAGCTCTTTTTTCCAGAGTCTAACATACAGCAAGAACCATGAGCACGGCCTGAAAAAAAGAACTGTGTTTCCTATTCATACAGACCATATGTTTTTCGACTCTGCTTATGAAACTGATAAAAACTTCAGCTCCTCTAACATAAATCCTCTTTAGTTAATACTGAGAATAGCATTTTGGTTCGTGAACTGCGAAAAATTTTTTGAGCCCAAAATTCCCTGGGTTTATCAGAAAAGAACTCTTACTTGTAGGAAGACACAGATCCTCGAGTTTAACCTTGTTTCTGAAGGTAAATTAAGACCAAAGTTCTCATCCCTGAAACACACTCTGATTTAACGCAAGAAGCAAGCTCTTCTTTCTGGAGTCTAAAATACAGCAAGAACTGTGAGCATGCTCTAAAACATAGAATTGTGTTTCCTACTCTAGCGAACCATTTCTAGTTCAACTCTGCTTATGAACCTGATAGAAACAACTGCTCCTCTTACATAAATGCTCTTTAGTTAATAGTGACAATCGCGCTAGGTTCATGAACTGCAAAAAATCATTTGAGCCCAAAATTCACTGGGTTTACCTGAAATGAACTCCTGCTTGTAGGAAGACACAGATCCTGGTGTTTAACTCCGTTTCTGAAGGGAAATTCAGACCAGAATTCTCATCCCTGAAAAACACTCGGTTTAAGGCATGAAACATCCTCTTCTTTCCATCATCTCCAATACAGCAAGAACCACGAGCATGCCCTGAAAAAAAGAACTATGTTTCCTGCTCATAGGGACCATATGTTTTTCGACTCTGCTTATGAAACTGATACAAACCACAGCTCCTCTTACATAAATGCTCTTTAATTAATAGTGAGAATCGCATTGGGTTCGTGAACTGCGAAAAATCATTTGAGCCCAAAATTCCCTGGGTTTACCAGAAAAGAACTCTTGCTTGTAGGAAGACACAGATCCTCGAGTTTAACCTTGTTTCTTAAGGTAAATTAAGACCAAAGTTCTCATCCCTGAAACACACTCTGATTTAACGCAAGAAGCAAGCTCTTCTTTCTGGAGTCTAAAATACAGCAAGAACCGTGAGCATGCTCTGAAACACAGAACTGTGTTTCCTACTCTAGCGAACCATTTGTAGTTCAACTCTGCATATGAACCTGATAGAAACTACAGCTCCTCTTACATAAATGCTCTTTAGTTAATAGTGACAATCGTGCTGGGTTCATGAACTGCGAAAAATCATTTGAGCCCAAAATTCACTGGGTTTACCTGAAATGAACTCCTGAGTGTAGGAAGACACAGATCCTGGTGTTTAACTCCGTTTCTGAAGGCAAATTCAGACCAGAATTCGAATCCTTGAAAAACACTATGTTTTAAAGCAAGAATCATCCTCTTCTTTACAGCATCTCCAATACAGTACGAACAATGAGCATGCCCCGAAAAAAAGAACTGTGTTTCCTACTCATACGGAACATATGTAGTCCACCCTGCTTATGAAATGATACAGACCACAGCTCCTCTTACATAAATGCTCTTTAGTTAATAGTGATAATCGTGTTGGGTTGTAGAACTGTGTAAATTCATTTGAGATGAATATTCACTTGGTTTACCAGAAATGAACTCTTGCTTGTAGGAAGACAGACATCATGGGGTTTAACTCTGTTTCTGAAGGGAAATTCAGACCAGAGTTCTCATCCATGAAACACACTCTGTTTTAATGAAGAAGCAAGCTCTTCTTTCCAGAATATAAAATACTGCAAGAACCATGAGCATGGCCTGAAATAAAGAACTGTGTTTTCTATTAATACGGAACATATGTAGTCCAACTCTGCTTATGAAACTAATACAGACCACAGCTCCTGTTACATAATTGCTCTTTAGTTAATAGTGAGAACCCCGTTGGGATCGTGAACTTCGAAAAATCATTTGAGCCCAAAATTCAATGGGTTAACATGAAATGAACTCTTGCTTGTAGAAAGAACCAGATCATGGTGTTTAACTCCGTTTCTGAAGGGAAATTCAGACCAGAGTTCTGATCCCTGAAACACACTCTGCTTTAACGCAAGAAGCAAGCTCTTCTTTCCAGAGTCTAAAATACAGCAAGAACCATGAGCATGCCAAGAAAAAAAGAACTGTGTTTCCTATTCATACAGACAAAATGTAGTCCAACTCTGCTTATGAAACTGATACAGACTACTGCTCCTCTTACATAAATGCTCTTTAGTTAATAGTGATAATCGCGTTGATATCTAGGCCTGGATAAAATCATTTTAGCGGAAAATTCACTTAGTTTACCAGAAATGAACTCTTGCTGGTAGGAAGACACAGATCATGGGGTTTAACTCTGTTTTTGATGGGAAATTCAGACGAGAGTTCTCATCCATGAAACACAGCCTGTTTTAATGCAAGAAGCAAGCTCTTTTTTCCAGCGTCTCCAATACAGCAAGAACCATGAGCATGCCCTGGAAAAAGAAATGTGTTTCCTTCTCATACAGTCCATATGTAGTTCAACTCTGCTTATGAAAGTGATACAGACCACAGCTCCTCTTACATAAATGCTCTTTATTAATAGTGATAATCACGTTGGGTTCTAGAATTGTGTAAAATCATTTGAGCCGAAAATTCACTTGGGTTACCAGAAATGAACTCTTGCTTGTAGGAAGAGAGACATCATGGGGTTTAACTCCGTTTCTGAAGGGAAATTCAGACCAGAGTTCTCATCCATGAAACACACTCTGTTTTAATGAAGAAGAAAGCTCTTCTTTCCAGAATATAAAATACTGCAAGAACCATGAGCATGGCCTGAAAAAAAGAACTGTGTTTTCTATTAATACGGAACATATGTAGTCCAACTCTGCTTATGAAACTGATACAGACCACAGCTCCTCTTACATAAATACTCTTTAGTTGATAGTGAGAATCGCGTTGGGTTCTTGAACTGCGAAAAACCACCTGAGACCAAAATTCACTGGATTAACCAGAAATGAACTATTGCTTGTAGGAAGACACAGATCATGGGGTTTAACTACGTTTCTGTAGGGAAATTGAGACCATAATTCTCATCCCTGAAACACACTCTGCTTTAACGCAAGAAGCAAGCTCTTCTTTCCAGAGTCTAAAATACAGCAAGCACCAAGAGCATGGCCTGAAAAAAAGAACTGTGTTTCCTATTCATACTGACCAAATGTATTTCAACTATGCTTATGAAACTGATACAGACCACACCTCCTCTTACATAAATGCTCTTTAATTAATAGTGAGAATTCGTTGTGTTCATGAACTGCGAAAAAACCATTTGAGCCCAAAATTCACTGGGTATACAAGAACTGAACTCTTGCTGGTAGGAAGACACACATGCTGGGGTTTAACTCCGTTTATGTAGGGAAATTCCGACCAGAATTCTCATCCCTGAAAAACACTCTGTTTTAAGGCATGAATCATCCTCTTCTTTCCAGGGTCTCCAGTACAGTAAGAACCATGAGCATGCAGAGAAAACAGAAGTGTATTTCCTACTCATACGGACCATATGTAGTCCAACTCTGCTTATGAAACTGATTCAGACCACAGCTCCCCTTACATAAATGCTCTTTAGTTAATAGTGATAATCGCGTTGATATCTAGGCCTAGATAAAATCATTTTAGCGGAAAATTCACTTAGTTAACCAGAAATGAACTCTTGCTGGTAGGAAGACACAGATCATGGGGTTTAACTCCATTTTTGATGGGAAATTCAGACGGGAGTCCTCATCCATTAAACACAGCCTGTTTTAATGCAAGAAGCAAGCTCTTCTTTCCAGCATCTCCAATACAGCAAGAACCATGAGCATGCCCTGAAAAAAAGAACTGTGTTTCCTTCTCATACAGACCATATGTAGTTCAACTCTGCTTATGAAACTGATAGAGACCACAGCTCCTCTTACATAAATACTCTTTAGTTAATAGTGAGAATAGTGAGTTGGGTTCATGAACTGCGAAAAATCACTTGAGCCCAAAATTCACTGGGTTAACAAGAAATGAACTCTTGCTTGTAGGAAGACACAGATCATGGTGTTTAACTCCGTTACTCAAGGGAAATTCAGACCAGAGTTCTCATCTCTGAAACACACTCTGCTTTAACACAAGAAGCAAGCTCTTCTTTCCAGATTCTAAAATACAGCAAGCACCAAGAGCATGGCCTGAAAAAAAGAACTGTGTTTCCTTCTCATACAGACCATATGTAGTTCAACTCTGCTTATGAAACTGATAGAGACCACAGCTCCTCTTACATCAATGCTCTTTAGTTAATAGTGAGAATAGTGAGTTGGGTTCATGAACTGCGAAAAATCACTTGAGCCCAAAATTCACTGGGTTAACAAGAAATGAACTCTTGCTTGTAGGAAGACACAGATCATGGTGTTTAACTCCGTTACTCAAGGGAAATTCAGACCAGAGTTCTCATCTCTGAAACACACTCTGCTTTAACACAAGAAGCAAGCTCTTCTTTCCAGATTCTAAAATACAGCAAGAACCATGAGCATTCCAAGTAAAAAAGAACTGTGTTTCCTATTCATACGGACCAAATGTAGTCCAACTCTGCTTATGAAACTAATACAGACCTCACCTCCTGTTACATAAATGCTCTTTAGTTAATAGTGATAATCGCGTTGGGTCCTAGAACTGTGTAGAATCATTTAAGCCGAAAATTCACTTGGTTTACCAGAAATGAACTCTTGCTTGTAGGAAGACACAGATCCGGGGTTTAACTCTGTTTCTGAAGGGAAATTCAGACCAGCGTTCTCATCCATGAAACACACTCTGTTTTAATGCAAGAAGCAAGCTCTTTTTTCTAGCGTCGCCAATACTGCAAGAACCATGAGCATGCCCAGAAAAAAAGAACTGTGTTTCATACTCATAGTACCATATGTAGTTCAACTCTGCTTATGAAACTGATACAAACCACAGCTCCTCTTACATAAATGCTCTTTAGTTAATAGTGAGAATCGCGTTTGGTTCATGAAATGCGAAAAATCATTTGAGCCCAAAATTCACTGGGTTTACCAGGAATGAACTCTTGCTTTTAGGAAGACACAGATCCTGGGGTTTAACTCCGATTATGAAGGGAAATTCAGACCAGAGATCTCATCCCTGAAACACACTCTGTTTTAAGGCATGAATCATCCTCTCTTATCCAGGGTTTCCAGTACAGTAAGAACAATGAGCATGCCTAGAAAAAAAGAACTGTGTTTCCTACTCATAGAGACCATATATAGTTCAACTCTGCTTATGAAACTGATACACACCACAGCTTCCCTTACATAAATGCTCTTTAGTTAATAGTGTTAATCGCGTTGGGTTCTAGGACTGGGTATAATCATTTTAGCAGAAAATTCACTTGGTTTACCAAAAATGAACTCTGGCTGGTAGGAAGACACAGATCATGGGGTTTAACTCCGTTTTTGTAGGGAAATTCAGATGAGAGTTCTCATCCATGAAACACAGCCTGTTTTAATGCAAGATTCATGCTCTTCTTTCCAGCGTCTCCAATACAGCAAGAAACATGAGCATGCCCTGAAAAAAAAACTGTGTTTCCTATTCATACAGACCATATGTAGTTCAACTCTGCTTATGAAACTGATACAAACTACACCCCCTCTTACATAAATTCTCTTTAGTTGAAAGTGAGAATCGCGTTGGGTTCGTGAACTGCAAAAATTCATTTGAGCCCCAAATTCACTGGGTTTACCAGAACTGGACTCTTACTTGTAGGAAGACACAGATCTTCGGGTTTAACTACGTTTCTGTAGGGAAATTGAGACCAGAATTCTCTTCCCTGAAAAACACTCTGTTTTAACGCATGAATCATCCTCTTCTTTTCAAGGTCTCAAATTGATTAAGAACCATGAACATGCCGAGAAACAAGGAACTGTGTTTCCTACTCATACGGACCATATGTAGTCCAACTCTGCTTATGAAACTGATACAGACCACAGCTCCTGTTACATAAATGCTCTTTAGTTAATAGTGAGAACCCCGTTGGGATCGTGAACTTCGAAAAATCATTAGAGCCCAAAATTCACTGGGTTTACCAGAAATGGACTCTTGCTTGCAGGAAGACAGAGATCTTGGGGTTTAACTACGTTTCTGTAGGGAAATTGAGACCATAATTCTCATCCCTGAAACACACTCTGCTTTAACACAAGAAGCAAGCTATTCTTTCCAGAGTCTAAAAAACAGCAAGCACCAAGAGCATGGCCTGAAAAAAAGAACTGTGTTTCCTATCCATACTGACCAAATGTATTTCAACTATGCTTATGAAACTCATACAGACCACACCTCCTCTTACATAAATGCTCTTTAATTAATAGTGAGAATAGCGTTGTGTTCGTGAACTGCGAAAAAACCATTTGAGCCCAAATTTCACTGGGTATACCAGAACGGAACTCTTGCTTGTAGGAAGACACACATGCTGGGGTTTAACTCCGTTTCTGTAGGGAAATTCCGACCAGAATTCCCATTCCTGAAAAACACTCTGTTTTAAGGCATGAATCATCCTCTTCTTTCCAGGGTCTCCAGCACAGTAAGAACCATGAGCATGCAGAGAAAACAGAAGTGTATTTCCTACTCATAAGGACCATATGTAGTCCAACTCTGCTTATGAAACTGATTCAGACCACAGCTCCCCTTACATAAATGCTCTTTATTTAATAGAGTTAATCGTGTTGGGTTCTAGGACTGGGTATAATCATTTTAGCAGAAAATTCACTTGGTTTACCAAAAATGAACTCTGGCTGGTAGGAAGACACAGATCATGGGGTTTAACTCCGTTTTTTTAGGGAAATTCAGATGAGAGTTCTCATCCATGAAACACAGCCTGTTTTAATGCAAGATTCATGCTCTTCTTTCCAGCGAGTCCAATACAGCAAGAAACATGAGCATGCCCTGAAAAAAAACCTGTGTATCCTTCTCATACAGACCATATGTAGTTCAACTCTGCTTTTGATACTGATACAAACTACACCCCCTCTTACATAAATGCTCTTTAGTTGAAAGTGAGAATCGCGTTGGGTTTGTGAACTGCAAAAATTCATTTGAGCCCAAAATTCACTGGGTTTACCAGAACTGGACTCTTACTTGTAGGAAGAAACAGATCTTCGGGTTTAACTACGTTTCTGTAGGGAAATTGAGACCAGAATTCTCTTCCCTGAAAAACACTGTGTTTTAAGGCATGAATCATCCTCTTCTTTCCAATGTCTCCAATTGATTAAGAACCATGAACATGCCAAGAAACAAGGAACTGTGTTTCCTACTCATACAGACCATATGTAGTACAACTCAGCTTATGAAACTGTTACAGACCACAGCTCCTCTTACATAAATGCTCTTTAGTTAATAGTGAGAATCGCGTTGGGTTCGTGAACTGCGAAAAATCATTTGAGCCCAAAATTCACTGGGTTAACAAGAAATGAAGTCTTGCTTATAGGAAGACACAGATCATGGTGTTTAACTCCATTTCTGAAGGGAAATTCAGGCCAGAGTTCTCATCCTTGAAACAAACTCTGCTTTAACGCAAGAAGCAAGCTCTTTTTTCCAGAGTCTAAAATACAGCAAGAACCATGAGCATGCCAAGAAAAATGAACTTTGTTTCCTATACATACGGACCAAATGTAGTCCAACTCTGCTTATGAAACTGATACAGACCACAGGTCCTCTTACATAAATGCTCTTTAGTTGATAGTGAGAATCGCGTTGGGTTCGTGAACTGCAAAAAATCATTTGAGCCCAAAATTCACTGGGTTTACCACAACTGTACTCTTGCTTGTAGGAAGACACAGATCATGGTGTATAACTTCGTTCCTGAAGGGATTTTCAGACCAGTGTTCTCATCCCTGAAACACACTCTGCTTTAACGCAAGAAGCAAGCTCTTCTTTCCAGAGTCTAAAATACAGCAAGCACCATGAGCATGGCGTGAAAAAAAGAACTATGTTTCCTATTCATACTGGCCTAATGTATTTCAACTCTGTTATGAAACTCATACAGACCACACCTCCTCTTACATAAATGCTCTTTAGTTAATGGTGAGAATAGCGTTGTGTTCGTGAACTGCGAAAAAACCATTTGAGCCCAAAATTCCCTGGGTTTACCAGAACTGAACTCTTGCTTTGTAGGAAGACACACATCCTGGGGTTTAACTCCGTTTCTGTATGGAAATTCCGACCAGAATTCTCATCCCTGAAAAACACTCTGTTTTAAGGCATGAATCATCCTCTTCTTTCCAGGGTCTCCATTACAGTAAGAACCATGAGCATGCTGAGAAAAAAAGAACTGTATTTCCTATTCATACGGACCACATGTAGTCCAACTCTGCTTATGAAACTGATTCAGACCACAGCTCCCCTTACATAAATGCTCTTTAGTTAATAGTGATAATCGCGTTGATATCTAGGCCTGGATAAAATCATTTTAGTGGAAAATTCAATTAGTTAACCAGAAATGAACTCTTGCTGGTAGGAAGACACAGATCCTGGGGTTTAACTCCGTTTCTGAAGGGAAATTCAGACCAGAGTTCTAATCACTGAAACACACTCTGTTTTAATGAAGAACAACTTCTTCTTTCCAGAATATAAAATACTGCAAGAACCATGAGCATGGCTTGAAAAAAAGAACTGTGTTTCCAATTCATACGGACCATATGTAGTTCAACTCTGCTTATGAAACTGATACAAACCACACCTCCTCTTACATAAATGCTCTTTAGTTAATAGTGAGGTTAGCGTTGGGTTTGCGAACTGAGAAAAATCACTTGAGCCCAAAATTCACTGGGTTTACCAGAAATGAACTCTTGCTTGGAGGAAGACACAGATCCTGGGGTTTAACTGTGTTTCTGAAGGGAAATTCAGACCTGAGTTCTCATCTCTGAAAAACACTCTGTTTTAAGGCATGAATCATCCTCTTTTTTCCACGGTCTCCAGTACAGTAAGAACAATGAGCATGCCACGAAAAAAAGAACTGTATTTCCTACTCATATGGACCATATGTAGTCCAACTCTGCTTATGAAACTGATTCAGACCACAGCACCCCTTACATAAATGCTCTTTAGTTAATAGTGATAATCGCGTTGGGTCCTAGAACTGTGTAGATTCATTTGAGCCGAAAATTCACTTGGTTTACCAGAAATGAACTCTTGCTGGAAGGAAGACAGAGATCATGGTGTTTAACTTCGTTTCTGAAGGGAAATTCAGACCAGAGTTCACATCCATGAAACACACTCTGTTTTAATGCAAGAAACAAGCTCTTCTTTCCAGCGTCTCCAATATACCAAGAACCATGAGCCTGCCCAGAAAAAAAGAACTGTGTTTCCTACTCATACGGACCATATGTAGTTCAACTCTGCTTATGAAACTGATACAAACCACAGCTCCTCTTCATAAATGCTCTTTAGTTAATAGTGAGAATCGCGTTGGGTTCGTGACCTGCGAAAAATCATTTGAGCCCAAAATTCACTGGGTTTACCAGAAATGAACTCTTGCTTGGAGGAAGACACAGATCCTGGGGTTTAACTGCGTTTCTGAAGGGAAATTCAGACCAGAGTTCTCATCCCTGAAAAACACTATTCTTTAACACAAGAAGCAAGCTCTTCTTTCCAGAGTCTAATATACAGTAAGAACCATGAGGATGCCCAGAAAAAATAAGAACTGTGTTTCCTATTCATATGGACCATATGTAGTCCAACTCTGCTTATGAAACTGATACAGACCACAGCTCCTCTTACATGAATGCTCTTAAGTTGATAGTGAGAATCGCATTGGGTTCGTGAACTGTGAAGAATCATTTGAGCCCAAAATTCACTGTGTTAACAAGAAATGAACTCTTGCTTGTAGGAAGACACAGATCATGGTGTTTAAATCCGTTTCTGAAGGGAAATTCATACCAGAGTTCTCACCCCTGAAACACACTCTGCTTTAACGCAAGAATCAAGCTTTTCTTTCCAGATTCTAAAATACAGCAAGAACCATGAGCATGCCAAGAAAAAAGAACTTTGTTTCCTATACATACGGACCAAATGTAGTCCAACTCTGCTTATGTAACTGATACAGACCACAGCTCCTCTTACATAAATGCTCTTTAGTTGATAGTGAGAATCGCGTTGGGTTCGTGAACTGCGAAAAATTATTTGAGCCTAAATTCTCTGGGTTTACCACAACTGAACTCTTGCTTGTAGGAAGGCACACATCCTGGGTTTAAGTCCGTTACTGTAGGGAAATTCTGACCAGAATTCTCATCCCTGAAAAACACTCTGTTTTAAGGCATGAATCATCCTATTCTTTCCAGGGTCTATGGTATAGTAAGAACCATGAGCATGCCTAAGAAAAAAAGAACTGTATTTTCTACTCATACGGACCATTCGTAGTCCAACTCTGCTTCTGAAACTGATTCAGACCACAGCTCCCCTTACATAAATGCTCTTTCGTTAATAGTGAGAATTGCATTGGGTTCTAGGACTGGGTATAATCATTTTAGTGGAAAATTCACTTGGTTTACCAAAAAGGAACTCTGGCTGGTAGGAAGACACAGATCATGGGGTTTAACTCCGTTTTTGGAGGGAAATTCAGACGAGAGTTCTCATCCATGAAACACAGCCTGTTTTAATGCAAGATTCACGCTCTTCATTCCAGCGTCTCCAATACAGCAAGAGCCATGAGCATGCCCTGAAAAAAAGACCTGTGTTTACTACTCATACAGACCATATGTAGTTCAACTCTGCTTATGAAACTGATACAAACCACACCTCCTCTTACATAAATGCTCTTTAGTTGATAGTGAGAATCGTGTTGGGTTCGTGAACTGCGAAAAAACCATTTGAGCCCCAATTTCACTGGGTTTACCTGAACTGGACTCTTGCTTGTAGGAAGACACAGATCTTGGGGTTTAACTACGTTTCTGTAGGGAAATCGAGACCAGAATTCTCTTCCCTGAAAAACACTCTGTTTTAAGGCATGAATCATCCTCTTCTTTCCAGGGTCTCCAATAGAGTAAGAACCATGAACATGCCAATTAAAAAGGAACTGTGTTTCCTACAAAAACGGACCATATGTAGTCCAACTCTGCTTATGAAACTGATAGAGACCACAGGTCCTTTTACATAAATGCTCTTTAGTTAATAGTGATAATCACGTAGGGTCCTAGAACTGTGTAAAATCATTTGAGCCGAAAACTCACATGGTTTACCAGAAATGAACTCTTGTTTGTAGGAAGACACAGATCATGGTGTTTAACTCCGTTTCTGAAGGGAAATTCAGACAAGAGTTCTCATCCCTGAAACACACTCTGCTTTAATGCCAGAAGCAAGCTTTTCTTTCCAGAGTCTAAAATACAGCAAGTACCATGAGCATGGCCTGAAAAAATGAACTGTGTTTCCTACTCATACAGACAATATGTAGTTCAACTCTGCTTATGAAACTGATACAAACCACACCTCCTCTTACATAAATGCTCTTCAGTTGATAGTGAGAATATCATTGGGTTTGTGAACTGCGAAAAATCAATTGAGCCCAAAATTCACTGGGTTTACCAGAACTGGACTCTTGCTTGTAGGAAGACACAGATCTTGGTGTTTAACTACGTCTCTATAGGGAAATTGAGACCAGAATTCTCTTCCCTGAAAAACACTCTATATTAAGGCATGAGTCATCATCCTCTTTCCAGGGTCTCCAATAGAGTAAGAACCATGAACATGCCAAGAAAAAAGGAACTGTGTTTCCTACTCATACGGACCATATGTAGTCTAACTCTGCTTATGAAACTGATACAGACCACAGCTCCTCTTACATAAATGCTCTTCAGTTAATAGTGATCATCACGTTGGGTTCTAGAACTGTGTAAAATCATTTGAGCTAAAAATTCACTTAGTTTACCAGAAATGAACTCTTGCTGGTAGGAAGACACAGATCATGGGGTTTAACTCCTTTTCTGAAGGGAAATTCAAACCAGAGTTCTCATCCCTGCAACACACTCTGCTTTAACGCAAGAAGCAAGCTCTTTTTTCCAGAGTCTAAAATACAGTATGAACAATGAGCATGCCCAGAAAAAAAGAACTATGTTTCCTACTCATAAAGGCCATATGTAGTTCAACTGTGCTTATGAAACTGATACAAACCAAAGCTCCTCTTACATAAATGCTCTTTAGCTGATAGTGAGAATCGCATTGGGTTCGTGAACTGGGAAAATCATTTGAGCCCAAAATTCACTGGGTTTACCACAACTGAACTCTTGCTTGTAGGAAGACACAGATCTTGGAGTTTAACTCCGTTTCTGTAGGGAAACTCAGACTGCAATTGTCATCCCTGAAAAACACTCTGTTTTAAGGCATGAATCATCCTCTTCTTTCCAGGTTCTCCAGTAAAGTAAGACCCATGATCATGCCAAGAGAAAAGAACTGTGTTTCCTACTCATACGGACCATATGTAGTACAAGTCTCCTTATGAAACTGATACAGACCACAGCTCCTCTTACATAAATGCTCTTCAGTTAATAGTGAGAATCACGTTGTGTTCGTGAACTGTGAAAAATAATTTGAGCCCAAATTCACTGTGTTAACAAGAAATGAACTCTTGCTTGTAGGAAGAAACAGATCATGGTGTTTAAATCAGTTTCGAAGGGAAATTCATACCAGAGTTGTCATCCCTGAAACACACTCTGCATTAATGCAAGATGAAAGCTCTTATTTCCAGAGTCTAAAATACAGCAAGAACCATGAGCATGCCAAGAAAAAAAGAACTTTGTTTCCTATACATACGGACCAAATGTAGTCCAACTCTGCTCATGAAACTGATACAGACCACAGCTCCTCTTACATAAATGCTCTTTAGTTGATAGTGAGAATTACGTTGGGGTCGTGAACTGCGAAAAATCATTTGGGCCCAAAATTCACTGGGTTTACCACAACTGAACTCTTGCTTGTAGGAAGACACAGATCATGGGGTTTAACTCCGTTTCTGAAGGGAAATTCAGACCAGAGTTGTCATCCCTGAGACACACTCTGCTTTAACGCACGAAGCAACCTCTTCTTTCCAGAGTCTAAAATACAGCAAGCACCATGCACATGGCCTGAAAAAAAGAACTCTGTTTCCTATTCATACTGACCAAATTTATTTCAACTCTGCTTATGAAACTCATAAGGACCACACCTCCTCTTACATAAATGCTCTTTGGTTAATAGTGAGAATAGCGTTGTGTTCCTGAACTGCGAAAAAACCATTTGAGCCCAAAATTCACTGGGTTTACCGGAACTGAACTCTTGCTTGTAGGAAGACACACATCCTGGGGTTTAACTCAGTTTCTGTAGGGAAATTCAGACCAGAATTCTCATCCCTGAAAAACACTCTGTTTTAAGGCATGAATCATCCTCTTCTTTCCAGGGTCTCCAGTACAGTAAGAACCATGAGCATGCCGAGAAAAAAAGAACTGTATTTCCTACTCATACGGACCATATGTAGTCCAACTCTGCTTATGAAACTGATTCAGACCACAGCTCCCCTTACATAAATGCTCTTTAGTTAATAGTGATAATCGCTTTGATATCTAGGCCTGGGTAAAATCATTTTAGCGGAAAATTCACTTAGTTTACCAGAAATGAACTCTTGCTGGTAGGAAGACACAGATCATGGAGTTTAACACCGTTTCTGAAGGGAAATTCAGACCAGAGTTCTCATCCATGAAACACACTCTGTTTTAATGCAAAAAGCAAGCTCTTCTTTCCAGCGTCTCCAATACAGCAAGAACCATGAGCTTGCCCATAAAAAAAGAACTGTGTTTCCTACTCATACGGACCATATGTAGTCCAACTCTGCTTATGAAACTGATACAGACCAGAGCTCCACTTAAATAAATGCTCTTCAGTTAATAGTGAAAATCACGTTGAGTTCTAGAACAGTGTAAAATCATTTGAGCCGAAAATACACATAGTTTCCAGAAAGGAACTCTTGCTGGTAGGAAGACAAAGATCATGGGGTTTAACTCCGTTTCTGAAGGGAAATTCAGACCAGGGTTCTCATCCCTGCAACACACTCTGCTTTAACGCAAGAAGCAAGCTCTTCTTTCCAGATTCTAAAATACATTAAGAACCATGAGCATGCCCAGAAAAAAAGAACTGTGTTTCCTACTCATAGTTCATCTCTTCTTATGAAACTGATACAAACAAAAGCTCCTCTTACATAAATGCTCTTTAGTTAATAGTGAGAATCGCGTTGTGTTCGTGAACTGCGAAAAATCATTTGAGCCAAAATTCACTGGGTTCACCAGAAATGAACTCTTGCTTGTCGGAAGACACAGATCCGGCGTTTTACTCACTTTCTGAAGGGAAATTTAGACCAGAGTTCTCATCCCTGAAACACACTCTGTTTTAATGTAGAAGCAAGCTCTTCTTTCCAGATTGTAAAATACTGCAAGCACCATGAGAATGGCCTGAAAAAAAGAACAGTGTTTCCTATTCATACCGACCAAATGTATTTCAACTCTGCTTATGAAACTCATACAGGCCACAGCTCCTCTTAAGTAAATGCTCTTTAGTTAATAGTGAGAAACGCGTTGGGTTCGTGAACTGTGAAAAATCATTTGAGCCCAAAAATCACTGGGTTAACAAGAAATGAACTCTTGCTTGTAGGAAGACACAGATCATGGTGTTTAACTCTGTTTCTGAAGGGAAATTCAGACCAGAATTCTCAACCCTGAAACAAACTCTGCTTTAACGCAAGAAGCAAGCCCTTCTTTCCAGAGTCTAAAATACAGCAAGAACCATGAGCATGCCAAGGAAAAAAGAACTGTGTTTCCTATTCATACGGACCAAATGTATTTCAACTCTGCTTATGAAACTGATACAGGCCACAGCTCCTCTTACATAAATGCTCTATAGTTAATAGTGATAATCGCATTGATATATAGGCCTGGGTAAAATCATTTTAGAGGAAAATTCACTTAGTTTACCAGAAATGAACTCTTGCTGGTAGGAAGACACAGATCATGGGGTTTAACTCCGTTTTTGATTGGAAATTCAGACAAGAGTTCTCATCCATGAAACACAGCCTGTTTTAATGCAAGAAGCAAGCTCTTCTTTCCAGCGTCTCCAATACAGCAAGAACCATGAGAATGCCCTGAAAAAAAGAACTGTGTTTCCTTCTCATACAGACCATATGTAGTTCAACTCTCCTTATGAAAATGAATCAGACCACAGCTCCTCTTACATCAATGCTCTTTAGTTAATAGTGAGAAACGCGTTGGGTTTGTGAACTGCGAAAAATCATTTGACCCCAAAATTCACTGGGTTTACCACAACTGAACTCTTGCTTGTACGAAGACACAGATCTTGGGGTTTAACACCGATTCTGAAGGGAAATTCAGACCAGAGTTCTAATCTCTGAAAAACACTCTGTTTTAAGGCATGAATCATCCTCTTCTTTCTAGGGTCTCCAATAGAGTAAGAACCATGGACATGCCAAGAAAAAAGGAACTGTGTTTCCTACTCATAGGGACCATATGTAGTCCAACTCTGCTTATGAAACCAATACAGACCACAGCTCCTCTTACATAAATGCTCTTTAGTTAGTAGTGATAATCACGTTGGGTTCTAGAACTGTGTAAAATCATTTTAGCCCAAAATTCACTTGGTTTACCAGGCATGAACTCTTGCTTGTAGGAACACAGATCATGGTGTTTAACTCCATTTCTGAAAGGAAATTCAGACCAGAGTTCTCATCCATGAAACACACTCTGCTTTAACGCAAGAAGCAAGCTCTTCTTTCCAGAGTCTAAAATACAGCAAGCACCATGCGCATGGCCTGAAAAAAAGAACTGTGTTTCCTATTCATACGGACCAAATGTATTTCAACTCTTCTTGTGAAACTCATACAGACCACACCTCCTCTTACATAAATGCTCTTTAGTTAATAGTGAGAATAGCGTTGTGTTTGTGAACTGCGAAAAAACCATTTGAGCCCTAAATTCACTGGGTTTTCCAGAACTGAACTCTTGCTTCTAGGAAGACACACATCCTGGGGTTGAACTCCGTTTCTGTAGGGAAATTCAGACCAGAATTCTCATCCCTGAAAAACACTCTGTTTTAAGGCTTCAATCATCCTCTTCTTTCCAGCGTCTACAGTACAGTAAGAACCATGAGCATGCCGAGAAAAAAAGAACTGTATTACCTACTCATACGGATTTTATGTAGTCCAACTATGCTTATGAAACTGATTCAGACCACAGCTCCCCTTATATAAATGCTCTTTAGTGAATAGTGATAATTGCGTTGATATCTAGGCCTGGGTAAAATCATTTTCATGGAAAATTCACTTAGTTTACCAGAAATGAACTCTTGCTTGTAGGAAAACACAGATCATGTGGTTTAACTCCGTTTTTGATTGGAAATTCAGACAAGAGTTCTCATCCATGAAACACAGCCTGTTTTAATGCAAGAAGCAAGCTCTTCTTTCCAGCGTCTCCAATACAGAAAGAACCATGAGCATGCCCTGAAAAAAAGAACTGTGTTTCCTTCTCATACAGACCATATGTAGTTCAACTTTGCTTATGAAACTGATACAGACCACAGCTCCTCTTACATAAATGCTCTTTAGTTAATAGTGAGAATCGCGTAGGATTCATGTACTGCGAAAAATCATTTGAGCCCAAAATTCACTGGGTTAACAAGAAATGAACTCTTGCTTGGAGGAGGACAAGATCATGGTGTTTAACTCCGTTTCTGAAGGGAAATTCAGACCAGAGTTCTCAGCCCTGAAACGAACTCTACTTTAACGCAAGAAGCAAGCTCTTCTTTCCAGAGTCTAAAATACAGCAAGAACCATGAGCATTCCAAGAAAAAAAGAACTGTGTTTCCTATTCATACGGACCAAATGTAGTCCAACTCTGCTTATTAAACTGATACCGACCACAGCTCCTCTTACATAAATGCTCTTTAGTTGATAGTGAGAATCGCGTTGGGTTCGTGAACTGCGAAAAATCATTTGAGCCCAAATTCACTGGGTTTACCACAATTGAACTCTTGCTTGTAGGAAGACACAGATCTTGGGGTTTAACACCGTTTCTGAAGGGAAATTCAGACCAGAGTTCTTATCCCTGAAACATGCTCTGTTTTAATGAAGATGCTAGCTCTTCTTCCCAGAATATAAAATACTGCAAGAACGATGAGCATGGCCTGAATAAAAGAACTGTGTTTCCTATTCATACGGACCATATGTAGTCCAACTTTGCTTATGAAACTGATACAGACCACAGCTCCTCTTACATAAATGCTCTTTAGTTGATAGTGAGAATGGCGTTGGGTTCGTGAACTGGGAAAAATCATTTGAGCCCAAAATTCACTGGGTTTCCAGAAATCTACTCTTGCTTGTAGGAAGACACAGATCCGGGGTTTAACTCCGTTTCTGAAGGGAAATTCAGACCAGAGTTCTCATCCCTGAAACACACTCTGTTTTAATGAAGAAGAAAGCTCTTCTTTCCTGAATATAAAATACTGCAAGCACCATGAGCATGGCCTGAAAAAAAGAACTATGTTTCCTATTCATACGGACCAAATGTATTTCAACTCTGCTTATGAAACTCATACAGACCACACCTCCTCTTACATAAATGCTCTTAAGTTAATAGTGAGAATAGCGTTGTGTACGTGAACTGCGAAAAAAAAACATTTGAGCCCAAAATTCATTGGGTTTTCCAGAATTGAACTCTTGTTTGTGTGAAGACACACATCCTGGGGTTGAATTCCGTTTCTGTAGGGAAATTCAGACCAGAATTCTCATGCCTGAAAAACACTCTGTTTTAAGGCATGAATCATCCTCTTCTTTCCAGGGTCTCCAATAGAGTCAGAACCATGAACATGCCAAGAAAAAAGGAACTGTGTTTCCTACTCATAGGGACCACATGTAGTCCAACTCTGCTTATGAAACCGATACAGACCACAGCTCCTCTTACATAAATGCTCTTTAGTTAGTAGTGATAATCACGTTGGGTTCTAGAACTGTGTAAAATCATTTTAGACCAAAATTCACTTGGTTTACCAGACATGAACTCTGGCTTGTAGGAAGACACAGATCATGGTGTTTAACTCCATTTCTGAAAGGAAATTCAGACCAGAGTTCTCATCCATGAAACACACTCTGCTTTAACGCAAGAAGCAAGCTCTTCTTTCCAGAGTCTAAAATACAGCAAGCACCATGCCCATGGCCTGAAAAAAAGAACTGAGTTTCCTATTCATACGGACCAAATGTATTTCAACTCTGCTTATGAAACTCATAAGGACCACACCTCCTCTTACATAAATGCTCTTTAGTTAATAGTGAGAAGAGTATTGTGTTCGTGAATTGCGAAAAAAAGATTTGAGCCCAAAATTCACTGTGTTAACCAGAAATGAACTATTGCTTGTCGGAAGACACAGATCAGGGGTTTAACTCCGTTTCTGAAGGGAAATTCAGACCAGAGTCCTCATCCCTGAAACACGCTCTGTTTTAATGAAGATGCTAGCTCTTCTTCCCAGAATATAAAATACTGCAAGAACCATGAGCATGGCCTGAAAAAAAGAACTGTGTTTCCTATTCATACGGACCATATGTAGTCCAACTCTGCTTATGAAACTGATACAGACCACAGCTCCTCTTACATAAATGCTCTTTAGTTGATAGTGAGAATTGCGTTGGGTTCGTGAACTGAGAAAAATCATTTGAGCCCAAAATTCACTGGCTTTGCCAGAACTGGACTCTTCCTTGTTAGGAAGACACAGATCTTGGCGTTTATCTACGTTTCTGTATTGAAATTCAGACCAGAGTTCTCATCCATGAAACACAGCCTGTTTTAATGCAAGAATCAAGCACTTCTTTCCAGAATCTCCAGTACAGTAAGAACCATGAGCATGCCCAGAGAAAAGAACTGTCTTTCCTATTCATATGGACCAAATGTAGTCTAACTCTGCTTATGAAAGTGATACAGACCACAGCTCCTCTTACATAAATTCTCTTTAGTTGATAGTGAGAATCGCGTTGGGTTCGTGAACTGCGAAAAATCATTTGAGCCCAAAATTCACTGGGTTTACCAAAAATGAACTCTTGCCTGGAGGAAGACACAGATCCTGGGGTTTAACTGCGTTTCTGCAGGGAAATTCAGACCAGAGTTCTGATCTCTTGAAAACACTCTGTCTTAAGGCATGAATCATCCTCTTTTTTCCAGGGCCTCCAGTAGTAAGAACAATGAGCATGCCAAGAAAAAAAGAACTGTATTTCCTACTCATACGGACCATATGTAGTCCAACTCTGCTTATGGAACTGTTACAGACCACAGCTCCCCTTACATAAATGCTCTTTAGTTAATAGTGATAATCGCGTTGGGTTCTAGGACTGGGTAAAATCATTTTAGCGGGAAATTCACTTGGTTTTCCAGAAAGGTACTCTGGCTGGTAGGAAGAGACAGATCATGGGGTTCAACTCCGTTTTTGTAGGGAAATTAAGACGTGAGTTCTCATCCATGAAACACAGCCTGTTTTAATGCAAGATTCACGCTCTTCTTTCCAGCGTCTCCAATACAGCAAAAACCATGAGCATGCCCTGAAAAAAAGAACTGTGTTTCCTACTCTTACAGACCCTATGTAGTTCAACTCTGCTTATGAAACTGATACAAACCACAGCTCCTCTTACATAAATGCTCTTTAGTTGATAGTGAGAATCGCGTTCGGTTCGTGAACTGTGATAAATCATTTGAGTCCCAAATTCACTTGGTTTCCAGAAATGAACTCTTCCATGTAGGAAGACACAGATCCTGGATTTTAACTCTGATTCTGAAGGTAAATTCAGACAATGTTCTAATCCATGAAACACACTCTATTTTCACGCAAGAAGCAAGCTCTTCTTTCCAGCGTCTCCCATACAGCAAGAACCATGAGCATACCCTAAGTAATGCACTGTGTTTCCTACTCATATTGCCCATATGTAGTTGAACTCTGCGTATGAAACTGATACAAACCACAGCTCCTCTTACATAAAAGTTCATTATTTAATAGAGAGAATCGCGTTGGGATCGTGAACTGCGAAAAATCATTTGAGCCAAAAAATCACTGGGTTAACCAAAATGATCTCTTGCTTGTAGGAAGACACAGATCCTCTGGTTTAACTCCATTTCTGAAGGGAAATTCAGACCAATGTTCTCATCCATGAAACACACTGTGTTTTCACGCATGAAGGAAGCTCTTCTTTCCAGCAGCTCCAATACATCAAAATCCATGAGCTGCATTGTAAAAAAGAACAGTGCTTCCTACTCATACGGACCATATGTAGTTCAACTCTGCTTATGAAACTGATACAAACCACAGCTCTTCATACATAAATGCTCTTTAGTTCATAGTGAGAATCTGTTTGGGTTGGTGAACTGCGAAAAATCATTTGAGCCCAAAATTCACTTGGATTACCAGAAATGACTCTTGCTTGTAGGCAGACACAGATCCTGGGGTTTAACTCCGTTTCTGAAGGCAAATTCTGACCAGAGTTCTCATCCCTGAAAAACACTCTGTTGTAATGCAAGAATCATCCTCTTCTTTCCAGCGTGTCCAATACAGAAAGTACCATGAGCATTCCCAGAAAAATAGAACTGGGTTTCCTACTCATATAGACCATATGTAATTCAACTATGCTCATGAAACTGATTCAAACGACACCTACACTTACATAAATACTCTTTAGTTAATAGTGAGACTCGCGTTCGGTTTGTAAACATCGAGAAATCATTTGAGCCCAAAATTCACTTGGTTTACGAGAAATGAACTCTTATTGTAGGAAGACACAGATCCTGGGTTTTCACTCTGTTCCTGAAGGGAAATTCAGACCAGTGTTCTCATCCATGAAACACACTCTGTTTTCACACAAGATGCAAGCGATTCTATCCATCAGCTCAAATACATCAAGAAACATGAGTATGCCCAGAAAAAAAGAACTGTGTATCCTACTCATAGGGACCATATGTAGTTCAACTCTGCTTATGAAACTGATACAAACCGAAGCTCCTCTTACATAAATGCTCTTTAGTTAATAGTGAAAATCGGTTTGGGTTGGTGAACTGCGAAAAATCATTTGAGCCCAAAATTCCCTTTGTTTACCAGAAATGAACTCTTGCTTGTAGGAAGACACAGATCCTGGGGTTTAACTCCGTTTCTGAAGGCAAATTATGACCAGAGTTGTCTTCCCTGAAAAACACTCTATTTTAACGCAAGAATCATCCTCTTCTTTCCAGCGTCTCCAATACAGTAAGACCCCTAGCTTGCCCAGAAAAAAATAACTGTGTTTCCTACCAAAACAGACCATATGTAGTTCAACTCTGCTTATGGAACTGATACAAACCACAGCTCCTCTTACATAAATGCTCTTTAGTTAATAGTGAGAATCGCATTAGGTTTTTGAACTGTTTATAATCATTTGAGCCCAAAACTCTGAGTGTTAACCAGAAATGAACTCTTGCTTGTAGGAAGACACAGATCCTGGGGTTTAAATCTTTTTCTGAAGGGAAATTCAGACCAGAGTTCTCATCCCTGATACACACTCTGCTTTGACGCAAGAAGCAAGCACTTCTTTCCATAGTCTAAAATACAGCAAGGACCATGAGCAGGCCCTGAAAGAAAGAACCGTGTTTCCTACTCATACGGACCATATGAAGGTCAACTCTGCTTATGAAACTCTTACAATCCACAGCACCTCTTACATCAATGCTCTTTAGTTAATAGTGAGAATCGCGTTGGGTTCGTGAACTTAAAAAATCATTTGAGCCCAAAATTCACTGGGTTAACCAGAAATGAACTCTTGATTGTAGGAAGACACAGATCCTGGGCTTTAACTCCGTTTGTATGGGAAAACTAGACCAGAATTCTCATCCCCGAAGCACACTCTGATTTAATGCCAGAAGCAAGCTCTTCTTTCCAGAGTCTAAAATATAGCAAGAACCATGAGCATGCCCTGAAAAAAAGAACTGTGTTTCCTACTCAGACGGACCATATGTAGTTTCACTCTGCTTATGAAACTGATACAAACCGAAGCTCCTCTTACATAAATGCTCTTTAGTTAATAGTGAAAATCGGTTTGGGTTGGTGAACTGCGAAAAATCATTTGAGCCCAAAATTCCCTTTGTTTACCAGAAATGAACTCTTGCTTGTAGGAAGACACAGATCCTGGGGTTTAACTCCGTTTCTGAAGGCAAATTATGACCAGAGTTGTCTTCCCTGAAAAACACTCTATTTTAACGCAAGAATCATCCTCTTCTTTCCAGCGTCTCCAATACAGTAAGACCCCTAGCTTGCCCAGAAAAAAATAACTGTGTTTCCTACCAAAACAGACCATATGTAGTTCAACTCTGCTTATGGAACTGATACAAACCACAGCTCCTCTTACATAAATGCTCTTTAGTTAATAGTGAGAATCGCATTAGGTTTTTGAACTGTTTATAATCATTTGAGCCCAAAACTCTGAGTGTTAACCAGAAATGAACTCTTGCTTGTAGGAAGACACAGATCCTGGGGTTTAAATCTTTTTCTGAAGGGAAATTCAGACCAGAGTTCTCATCCCTGATACACACTCTGCTTTGACGCAAGAAGCAAGCACTTCTTTCCATAGTCTAAAATACAGCAAGAACCATGAGCAGGCCCTGAAAGAAAGAACCGTGTTTCCTACTCATACGGACCATATGTAGGTCAACTCTGCTTATGAAACTCTTACAATCCACAGCACCTCTTACATCAATGCTCTTTAGTTAATAGTGAGAAGCGCGTTGGGTTCGTGAACTTAAAAAATCATTTGAGCCCAAAATTCACTGGGTTAACCAGAAATGAACTCTTGATTGTAGGAAGTCACAGATCCTGGGCTTTAACTCCGTTTGTATGGGAAAACTAGACCAGAATTCTCATCCCCGAAGCACACTCTGATTTAATGCCAGAAGCAAGCTCTTCTTTCCAGAGTCTAAAATATAGCAAGAACCATGAGCATGCCCTGAAAAAAAGAACTGTGTTTCCTACTCAGACGGACCATATGTAGTTTCACTCGGCTTATGAAACTGATACAAACCACAGCTCTGCTTACATAAATGCTCTTTAGTTAATACTGAGAATCGCGTTGGGTTCGTGGAATGCAAAAAATCATTTGAGCCCAAAATGCACTGGGTTTACCTGAAATGAACTCTTGCTAGTAGAAAGACACATATCCTGGGGTTTAACTCCGTTTATGATGGGAAATTCAGACCAGAGTTCTCATCCCTGAAACACACTCTGTATTAACGCAAGAGGCAAGCTCTTCTTTCAAGAGTCTAAAATACAGCAAGAACCATGAGCACGCCCTGTAAAAAAGAACTGTTTTTCCTACTCATAAGGACCATATGTAGTTCAACTCTGCTTATGAAACTGATACAACCAACATATCCTCTGACATAAATGCTCTTTAGTTAATAGTGAGGAATGCGTTGGGTTCATGAAGTTCAGAAAATCATTTCAGCCCAAAATTCACTCGGTTCACCTGAAATGAACTCTTCCATGTATGGAGACACAGATCCTGGGGTTTAACTCCGTTTCTGAAGGGAAATTCAGACCAGAGTTATCATCCCTGAAAAGCACTCTGTTTTAAGGCAAGAATAATCCCCTTCTTTCCAACTATTCCAATACAGTAAGACCCCTAAGCATGCCCAGAAAAAAAGAACTGTGTTTCCTACTCATACGGACCATATGTAGTTCAACTCTGCTCATGGAACTGATACAAACCACAGCTCCTCTTACATAAATGCTCTTGAGTTAATAGTGAGATTCGCATTAGGTTTTTGAACTGGTTTTAATCATTTGAGCCCAAAACTCTGAGGGTTAACCAGAAATGCACTCTTGCTTGTAGGAAGACACAGATCCTGGGGTTTAAATCTTTTTCTGATTGGAAATTCAGACCAGAGTTCTCATCCCTGATACACACTCTGCTTTGACGCAAGAAGCAAGCTCTTCTTTCCACTAATAAAATACAGCAAGAACCATGAGCATGCCCTGAAATAAAGAACTGTGTTTCCCACTCAAATGGACCATATGTAGGTCAACTCTGCTTATGAAACTCTTACAAACCACAGCACCTCTTACATAAATGCTCTTTAGTTAATAGTGAGAATCGCGTTGGGTTCATGAACTTAAAAAAATCATTTGAGCCCAAAATTCACTGGGTTAACCAGAAATGAACTCTTGATTGTAGGAAGACACAGATCCTGGGCTTTAAGTCCGTTTCTGAAGGGAAAACTAGACCAGAGTTCTCATCCCTGAAACACACTCTGATTTAACGCAAGAAGCAAGCTCTTCTTTCCAGAGTCTAAAATATAGCAAGAACAATGAGCATGCCCTGAAAAAAAGAACTGTGTTTCCTACTCATATGGACCATATGTAGTTCAACTCTGCTTACGAAACTGCTACAAACCACAGCTTCTCTTTCATAAAAGCTCTTTAGTTAATAGACAGAATCGCGTTGGGATCGTGAACTGCGAAAAAATCATTGAGCCAAATATTCACTGGGTTAACCAGAAATGAACTCTTGCTTGTAGTAAGACACAGATCCATGGGTTTAACTCCATTTCTGAAGGAAATTCAAACCAGACTTCTCATCCCTGAAAAAAACTCTGTTTTAAGGCAAGAATCATCCTCTTCTTTCCAGCTTCACCAATACTGTAAGAACCATGAGCATGCCCAGAAAAAAAGAACTGTGTTTCCTATTCATACAGACCATATGCAGTTCAACTCTGCTCATGAAACTGAAACTAACCACAGCTCCTCTTACATAAATCCTCTTTATTTAATAGTGAGAATCGCGTTGGGTTGGTGAACTGTGAAAATCATTTGAGCCCAAAATTCACTGGGTTAACCAGAAATGAACTCTTCCTTCTAGGAAGACACAGATCCTGGGGTTTAACTCCATTTCTGAAGGGAAATTCAGACCAGAATTCTCATCCCTGAAAAACACTCTGTTTTAAAGCAAGAATCATCCTCTTCTTTCCAGCTTGTCCAGTACAGTAAGAACCATGAGCATGCCCAGAAAAAAAGAACCGTGTTTCCTACTCATACATACCATATGCAGTTCCACTCTGCTTATGAAACTGATACAAACCACAGCTCCTCTTACATAAATCAACTTTAGTTAATAGAGAGAATCGCATTTTGGTTCGTGACTGCTAAAAATCATTTGAGCCCAAAATTCACTGGGTTTACCAGAAATGAACTCTTGTTTCTAGGTGACACCGATCCTGGGGTTTATCTCCTTTTCTGAAAAGAAATTCAGACAAGTGTTCTGCTCCACAAAACACACTCTGCTTTAAGGCAAGAAGCAAGCTCTTCTTTCCAGAGTCTAAATACAGCAAGAACCATGAGCATGCCCTGAGAAAATGAACTGTGTTTCCTACTCATACAGACCATATGTAGGTCAACTTTGCTTATGAAACTGAGACAAACCACAGCACCTCTTAAATAAATACTCTTAATTACTAGTGTGAATCGCATTGGGTTTTTGAACTGTGTAAAATCATTTGAGACCAAAATTCACTTGGTTTACCAGAAATGAACTCTTGCTTGTAGGAAGACACAGATCCTGCGGTTTAACTCCATTTCTGAAGGGAAATTCAGAAAAGAGTTCTCATCCCTAAAAAACACTCCGTTTTAAGGCAAGAATCATCCATTTCTTTCCAGCTTCTCCAATACAGCAAGAAACATGAGCATGCCCAGAAAAAAAGAACTGTGTTTCCTACTAATACAGACCATACGTAGTTCAACTCCGCTTATGAAACTCATACAAACCACAGCTCCTTTTACATAAATCCTCTTTTGTTATTAGTGTGAATTGCGTTTTGTTTTGTGAACTGCGAAAAATCATTTGAGCCCAAAATTCCGTGGGTTAACCAGAAATGAACTCTTGCTTGTAGTAAGACACAGGTCCTGGGGTTCATCACCTTTTCAGAATGGAAATTCCGACCTGTGTTATCATCCATGAAAAACACTCTGCTTTAATGCAAGAAGCAAGCTCTTCTTTCCAGAGTATAAAATACCGCAAGAACCATGAGCATGCCCTGAAAAAAAGAACTCTTTCCTACTCAGACCGACCATATGTATTTCCACTCTGCTTATGAAACTGATACAAACCACAACTCCTCTTACATAAATGCTCTTTAGTTGATAGAGAGAATCGTGTTTTGGTTCGTGAACTGCGAATAATCATTTTGAGCCCAAAATTCCGTGGGTTAACCAGAAATGAACTCTTGCTTGTAGGAAGACACAGATCCTGGGATTTAACTCCATTTCTGAAGGAAAATTTAGACCAGAGTTCTCATCCCTGAAACACACTCTGCTTTAATGCAAGAAGCAAGCTCTGCTTTCCAGAGTCTAAAATACAGCAAGAACCATGAGCATGCCCTGAGATAAAGAACTGTGTTTCCTACTCATACAGACCATATGTAGGTCAACTTTGCTTATGAAACTGATACAAAACACAGCACTACTTAAATAAATGCTCTTTAGTTAATAGTGAGAATCGCATTGGGTTTTTGAACTGTGTAAAATCATTTGAGACCAAAATTCACTTGGTTTACCAGAAATGAACTCTTGCTTTTAGGAAGACACAGTTCCTTGGGTTTAACTCCGTTCCTGAAGGGAAATTCAGACCAGTGTTCTCATCCATGAAACACACTCTGTTTTCACGCAAGAAGCAAGCTATTCTTTCCAGAGTCTCCAATACAGCAAGAACCATGATCATGCCTAGAAAAAAAGAATTGTGTTTCCTATTCATATGGACCATATGTAGTTCAACTCTGCATATTAAACTGATACAAACCACAGCTCCTCAAACATAAATCCTCTTTATTAATAGTGAGAATCGGTTTGGGTTGGTGAACTCCGAAAAATCATTTGAGCCAAAAATTCACTTGGTTTACCAGAAATGCACTCTTGCTTGTAGGAAGACACAGATCCTGGGGTTTAACTCTGTTTCTGAATGGAAATTCAGACCAGAGTTCTCATACCTGAAACACACTCTGCTTTAACGCAAGAAGCAAGCTCTTCTTTCCAGATTCTAAAATACAGCAAGAACCATGAGCATGCCCTGAGTAAAAGAACTGTGTTTCCTACTCATACGGACCATATGTAGTTCAACTCTGCTCATGAAACTTGTACAAACCACTGCTCCTCTTACATAAATCCTCTTTAGTTATTAGTGAGAATCACTTGGATTCGGGAACTGATAAAAACCTTTTGAGCCCAAAATTCACTGGGTTTACCTGACATGAACTATTGCTTGTAGGAATACACATATCCTGGGGTGTAACTCGGTTCCTGAAGGGAATTCAGACCAGAGTTCTCAGGCCTGAAACACACTCTGCTTTAACGCAAGAAGCAAGCTCTTCTTTCCAGAGTATAAAATACAGCAAGAACCATGAGCATGCCCTGAAATAAGAACTGTTTCCTAGTCAGAAGGACATATGTAGTTCCACTCTGCTTATGAAAATTATACAAACCACACATCTGCCTCATAAATGCTCTTTAGTTAATAGTGAGAATCGCCTTGGGTTCGTGGAAGGCGAAAAATCATTTGAGCCAAAATTCACTGGGTTAAGCAGAAATGAACTCTTGCTTGTAGGAAGACACAGATCCTGGGGTTTAACTCCATTTCTGAAGGGGAATTCACAAAAGAGTTCTCATCCCTGAAAAACACTCCGTTTTAAGGCAAGAATCATCCTCTTCTTTCCAGCTTCTCCAATACAGTATGAAACATGAGCATGCCCAGTAAAAAAGTACTGTGTTTCCTACTAATACAGACCATACATAGTACAACTCTGATTATAAAACAAATACAAACCGCAGTTCCTCTTACATAATTCCTCTTTTGTTATTAGTGAGAATTGCGTTTTGGTTCGTGAACTGCGAAAAAACATTTGAGCCAAAAATTCCCTGGGTTTATCAAAAAAGAACTCTTGCTTGTAGGAACACACATATCCTGGGGTTTAACTCCGTTTCTGATGGGAAATTCAGACCAGAGTTCTCATCCCTGAAACACAAT
This sequence comes from Onychomys leucogaster, assembly GCA_949786385.1. NCBI lineage: Eukaryota > Metazoa > Chordata > Mammalia > Rodentia > Cricetidae > Onychomys > Onychomys leucogaster. The sequence continues at coordinate 9,886,210 of CATKUP010000006.1, read as the reverse complement.
CTGTATTAACGCAAGAAGCAAGCTTTTCATTCCAGAGTCTAACATACAGCAAGAACCATGAGCATGCCCTGAAAAAAAGAAGAGTTTCCGACTCAGACGGACCATATGTAGTTCCACTGTGCTTATGAAACTGAGACAAACCACAGCTCCTCTTACATAAATGCTCTTTAGTTAATAGTGAGAATCGGTTTGGGTTGGTGAACTGCGAAAAATCATTTGAGCCCAAAATTCACTGGGTTAACCAGAAATGAACTCTTGCTTGTAGGTGACACAGATCCTGGGGTTTATCACCTTTTCTGAACGGAAATTCAGACCAGTGTTCTCATCCATAAAACACACTGTGCTTTAACGCAAGAAGCAAGCTCTTCTTTCCAGAGTCTAAAATACAGCAAGAACCATCAGCATGCCCTGAAAAAAAGAACTGTTTCCTACTCAGACGGACCATATGTAGTTCCACTCTCCTTATGAAACTGATACAAACCACAGCTCCGCTTAAATAAATTCTCTTTAGTTAATAGAGAGAATCATGCTTGGGTTCGTGAACTGCGACTAATCATTTGAGGCCAAAATTCCGTGGGTTAACCAGAAATGAACTCTTCCTTGTAGGAAGACACAGATCCTGGGGTTTAACTCCATTTCTGAAGGGAAATTTAGACCAGAGTTCTCATCCCTGAAACACACTTTGCTTTAACACATGAAGCAAGTTCTTCTTTCCAGAGTCTAAAATACAGCAAGAACCATGAGCATGCCCTGAGAAAAAGAACGGTGTTTCCTACTCATACAGATCATATGTAGGGCAACTTTGCTTATGAAACTGATACAAACCACAGCACTACTTAAATAACTGCTCTTTAGTTAATAGTGAGAATCGCATTGGGTTTTTGAACTGTGTAAAATCATTTGAGACAAAAATTCACTTGCTTTACCAGAAATGAACTCTTGCTTGTAGGAAGACACAGGTCCTGAGGTTTAACTCCATTTCTTAAGGGAAATTCAGACCAGAGTTCTCATCCATGAAACACATTCTGCTTTGACACAAGAAGCAAGTTCTTCTTTCCAGAGTCGAAAATACAGCATAAACCATGAGCATGCCCTGAGAAAAAGAACTGTGTTTCCTACTCATACGGACCATATGTAGTTCACTTTGGCTTATGAAACTGATACAAACCACAGCTCCTCTTACATAAATCCTCTTCAGTTAATAGTGAGAATCGCGTTGGGTTCGTGAACTGTAAAAAATCATTTGAGCCCAAAATTCACTGGGTTAACCAGAAATGAACTCTTGCTTGTAGGAAGACACAGATCCTGGGGTTTAACTCCATTTCTGAACAGAAATTCAGAAAAGAGTTCTCATCCATGAAACCCACTCTGTTTTAACGCGAGTAGCAAGCTCTTCTTTCCAGCGTCTCCAGTACAGCAAGAAACATGAGCATGCCCTGAAAAAAAAGAACTGTTTCCTACTCATAAGGACCATATGTAGTTCAACTTTGCTTATGAAACTGATACAAACCACAGCTCCACTTACATAAATCCTCTTCAGTTAATAGTGAGAATCGCCTTTGGTTCGTGAACTGTAAAAAATCATTTGAGCCCAAAATTCCCTGGGTTAACCAGAAATGGACTCTAGCTTGTAGGAAGACACAGATCCTGGGGTTTAACTCCCTTTCTGAAGGGAAATTCAGGAAAGAGTTCTCATCCCTGAAAAACACTTCGTTTTAAGGCAAGAATCATCCTCTTCTTTCCAGCTTCTCCAGTACAGTAACAACCATGATCATGCACAGACAAAAATAACTGTGTTTCCTAGTCATACAGACCATATGTAGTTCAACTCTGCTTATGAAACTGGTACAAACCACAGCTCCTCTTACATAAATCCTCTTTAGTTAATAGAGAGAATCGCGTTTTGTTTTGTGAACTGCGAAAAAAAAAAAATTGGGCCCAAAGTTCTGTGGGTTTACCAGAAATGAACTCTTGCTTGTAGGAAGACACAGATCCTGGGCTTTATATACTTTTCTCAACGAAGGTTCAGACCAGTGTTCTCATCCATGAAACACACTCTGTTTTCTCTCAAGTGTCAAGCTCTTCTTTCCACAGCACCAATACATCAAGAACCATGAGCTTGCCCAGAAAAAAAGAACTGTGTTTCCTACTCATACGGACCATATGTAGTTCAACTCTGCTTATGAAACTGATATAAACCACAGCTCCTCTTACATAAATGCTCTTTAGTTAATAGTGAGAATCGCCTTGGGTTCGCGAACTGTAAAAAATCATTTGAGACCAAAATTCCCTGGGTTAACCAGAAATGGACTCTAGCTTGTAGGAAGACACAGATCCTGGGGTTTAACTCCCTTTCTGAAGGGAAATTCAGAAAAGAGTTCTCATCCCTGAAAAACACTCCTTTTTAAGGCAAGAATCATCCTCTTCTTTCCAGCTTCTCCAGTACAGTAAGAACCATGATCAAGCACAGACAAAAATAACTGTGTTTCCTAGTCATACAGACCATATGCAGTTCAACTCTGCTTATGAAACTGGTACAAACCACAGCTCCTCTTACATAAATCCTCTTTAGTTAATAGAGAGAATCGCGTTTTGTTTTGTGAACTACGAAAAAAAATTGGGCCCAAAGTTCCATGGGTTTACCAGAAATGAACTCTTGCTTGTAGGAAGACACAGACCCTGGGGTTTAACTCCGTTTCTGAAGGGAAATTAATACCAGAGTTCTCACCCATGAAACACACTCTGCTTTAACGCAAGAAGCAAGCTCTTCTCTCCAGAGTCTAAAATACAGCAAGAACCATGAGCATGCCCTGAGAACAAGAACTGTGTTTCTTACTCATAGGGACCATATGTAGTTCAACTCTGCTTATGAAACTGATACAAACCACAGCTCCGCTTACAAAAATCCTCTTTAGTTAATAGTGAGAATCGCGTTGGGTTCGTGGAATGCGAAAAAACATTTGAGCCCAAAATTCACTGGGTTTACCTGAAATGAAGTCTTGCTTGTCTAAAGGCACAGATCATGGGGTTTAATTCAGTTTCTGAAGGGAAATTCAGTCCAGTGTTTTCATCCATGAAACACACTCTGTTTTAACGCAAGAAGCAAGCTCCAGAGTGTAAAATGCAGCAAGAACCATGAGCATGCCTTGAAAAAAAGAACTGGGTTTCCTACTCATACGGATCATATGTAGTTCAACCCTGCTTATGAAACTGACACAAAACAGAGCACGTATTAAATAAATAATCTTTAGTTAATAGTGAGAATCGCATTGGGTTTTTAAACTGTGTAAAATAATTTAAGCCCAAAATTCACTTGGTTTACCACATGAACTCTTGCTTGTAGGAAGACACAGATCCTGGGGTTTAACTCCGTTTCTGATGGGAAATTCAGACCAGTGTTATCATCCATGAAACACACTCTGTTTTCACGCAAGAGGCAAGCTCTTCTTTCCAGCAGCTCCAATACAGCAAGAACCATGAGCATACCCTGAAAAAAAGAACTGTGTTTCCTACTAATTCAAACCATAGTAGTTCAACTCTGCTTATGAAACTGATACAAACCACAGCTCCTCTTACATAAATCCTCTTTTGTTAATAGTGATAATCGCGTTTTGGTTCGTGAACTGCAAAAATCATTCGAGCCAAAAATTCCCTGGGTTTAACAGAAAAGAACTCTTGCTTGTATGAAGACACATATCCTGGGGTTTATCTCCGTTTTTTGATGGGAAATTCAGACCAGAGTTCTCATGCCTGAAACACACTCTGCTTTAACGCAGGATCCAAGCTCTTCTTTCCAGAGTCTAAAATACAGCAATTACCATGAGCATGCCCAGAAAAAAAGAACTGTTTCCTACTCAGACGGACCATATGTAGTTCAACTCTGCTTATGAAACTGATACAAACCACAGGTCCTCTTACATAAATACTCTTTTGTTAATAGTGATAATCGCGTTTTGGTTCGTGAACTGCAAAAATCATTTGAGCCAAAAATTCCCTGGGTTTAACAGAAAAGAACTCTTGCTTGTAGGAAAACACATATCCTGGGGTATAACTCCATTTCTGACGGGAAATTCTGACCATAGTTCTCATCCATGAAACACAATCTGTATTAACGCAAGAAGCAAGTCCTTTTTTCCATAGTCTAAAATACAGCAAGAACCATGAGCATGCCGTGTAAAAAAGAAGTGTGTTTCCTACTCATAGAGACCATATGCAGTTCAACTCTGCTTATGAAACTGATACAAACCACAGCTCTGCTTACATAAATGCTCTTTAGTTAATAGTGGGAATCGAGTTGGGTTCGTGGAATGCGAAAAATCATTTGAGCTCAAAATTCACAGGGGTAACCAGAAATAAACTCTTGCATGTAGGAAGAAACAGATTGTGGGGTTTAACTCCGTTTCAGAAGGGAAATTCAGTCCAGTGTTATCATCCCTGAAACACACTCTGTTTTAACGCAAGAAGCAAGCTCCTTAGTCTAAAATGCAGCAAGAACCATGAGCATGCCCTGAAAAAAAGAACTGGGTTTCCTACCCAAACGGACCATATGTAGCTCAACTCTGCTTATGAAACTGATACAAACCACAGCTCCTCTTACATAAATCCTCTTTAGTTAATAGTGAGATTGCGTTGGTTTCTGAAGGGAAATTCAGACCAGAGATCTCATCCATGAAACACACTCTGTTTTAATGCAAGAAGCAAGTTCTTCTTTCCTGCTTCCTCAATACAGCAAGAACAATGAGCATGCCCTGAAAAAAAGTACTGTGTTTCCTACTCATAGGGAGCATATGTAGTTCAACTCTGCTCATGAAACTGATACAAACCACAGCTCATCTTACATAAATGCTCTTTAGTTAATAGTGAGAATCGCGTTGGGTTCGAGAACTGCGAAAAATCATTTGAGCCCCAAATTCACTGGGTTTACCAGAAATGAGCTCTTGCTTATAGGAAGACACAGTTCCTGGTGTTTAACTCCATTTCTGAAGGGAAATTCAGACCAGTGTTGTCACCATGAAACACACTCTTTTTCACGTAAGAAGCAAGCTCTTCTCTCCAGCGGCTCCAATACATCAAGAACAATAGGCATGCCCGGAAAAAAAGAACTGGGTTTCCTACTCTTACGGACCATATGTAGTTCAACTCTGCTTCTGAAACTGATTCAAACCACAGCTCCACTTACATAAATCCTCTTTAGTTATTAGTGGGAATCGTGTGGTGTTAGTGAACAGTGAAAAATCATTTGAGCCCCAAATTCACTGGCTTTACCTGAAATGAACTCTTGCTTGTAGGAAGACACAGATCCTGGGGTTTAACTCCGTTTCTGAAGGGAAATTCAGACCAGAATTCTCATCCCGGAAAAACACTCTGTTTTAAGGCAAGAATCATCCTCTTCTTTCCAGCGTCTCCAACACAGTAAGATTCATGAGCATGCCCAGAAAAAAAGGACTGTGTTTCGTATTCATAGGGACAATATGGTGTTCAACTCTGCTTATGAAATGATACAGACCACAGCTCCTCTTACATAAATGCTCTTTAGTTAATAGTGAGAATCGCGTTGGGTTCGAGAACTGCGAAAAATCATTTGAGCCCAAAATTCACTAGGTTTACCAGAAATGAACTCTTGCTTATAGGAAGACACAGATCCTGGGGTTTAACTCCGTTTTGAAGGGAAATTCAGACCAGTGTTGTCATCCATGAAACACACTCTTTTTTCGCAAGAAGCAAGATCTTCTTTCCAGCGGCTCCAATACTTCTAGAACCATGAGCATGCCCAGAAAAAAAGAACTGTGTTTCCTACTCATACAGACCATATGTAGATCAACTGTGGTTATGAAACTGATACAAACCACAGCACCTCTTAAATAAATGCTCTTTAGTTAATAGTGAGAATCGCATTGGGTTTTGGAACTGTGTAAATTCATTTCAGCCCAAAATTCACTTGGTTTAGCAGAAATGAACTCTTGCTTGTAGGAAGACACAGATCCTGGGGTTCAACTCTGTTCCTGAAGGGAAATTTAGACCAGTGTTCTCATCCATGAGACACACTCTGTTTAAAAGCAAGGTGGAAGCTCTTCTTTCCAGCGTCTCCAATATATCAAGAACCATGATCATGCCTAGAAAAGAAGAATTGTGATTCCTACACATACGGACCATATGTAGTTCAACTCTGCTTATGAAACTGATACAAACCACAGCTCCTCTTACATAAATGCTCTTTAGTTAATAGTGAGAATCGGTTTGGTTTTGTGAACTGCGAAAAATCATTTGAGCCGAAAATTCACTTGGTTTACCAGAAATGATCTCTTGCTTGTAGGAAGACACAGATCCTGGGGTTTAACTCCGTTTCTGAAGGGAAATTCAGACCAGAGTTCCCATGCCTGAAACACACTCTGCTTTAACGCAGGAAGCAAGCCATTCATTCCAGAATCTAAAATACAGCAAGAACCATGAGCATGCCCTGAAAAAAAAAAAACTGTGTTTCCTACTCAGACGGACCATATGTAGTTCCACTCTGCTTATGAAACTGATACAAACCCAAGCTCCACTTACATAAATCCTCTTTAGTTAATAGTGAGAAACGCGTTGGGTTCGTGAACTGCGAAAAAATATTTGAGCCGAAAATTCACTGGGTTTACCTTAAATGAACTCTTGCTTGTAGGAAGACACAGATCCTGGGGTTTAACTCCGTTTCTGAAGGCAAATTCATACCAGAGTTCTCATCCCTGAAAAACGCGCTGTTTTAAGGCAAGAATCATCCTCTTCTTTCCAGCATCTCAATATAGTAAGATTCATGAGCATGCCCAGAAAAAGGAGTGTGTTTTGTATTCATAGGGACAATATGGTTTTCAACTCTGCTTATGAAATGAAACAGACCACAGCTCCTCTTACATAAATGATCTTTATTTAATAGTGAGAATCGCATTGGTATATAGAATTGTGTAAAGTAATTTGAGCCAAAAATTCACTTGGTTTACCAGAAATGAACTCTTGCTTTTCTAAAGGCACAGATCATGGGGTTTAATTCCATTTCTGAAGGGAAATTCAGTCCAGTGTTCTCATCCATGAAACACACTCTGTTTTAACGCAAGAAGCAAGCTCCAGAGTCTAAAATGCCTCAAGAACCATGAGCAAGCCCTGAAAAAAAGAACTGGGTTTCCTACCCATACGGACCATATGTAGTTCAACTCTGCTTATGAAACTGATACAAACCACAGCTACTCTTACATAAATGCTCTTTAGTTAATAGTGAGAATCGCATTGGGTTTTTGAACTGTGTAAAATCATTTCAGTCCAAAATTCACTTGGTTTAGCAGAAATGAACTCTTGCTTGTAGGAAGACACAGGTCCTGGGTTTAACTCCGTTCCTGAAGGGAAATTCAGACCAGTGTTCTCATCCATGAAACACTCTCTGTTTTAATGCAAGAAGCAAGCTCATCTTTCCTGTGTCTCTAATACAGCAAGAACCATGAGCATGCCCTGAAAAAAAGAAGTGTTTCCTACACATACGGACCATGTGTAGTTCAATTCTGCTAATGAAACTGATACAAACCACAGCTACTCTTACATAAATCCTCTTTAGTTAATAGTGAGATTTCGTTGGGTTCGTGAAATGCGAAAAATCATTTGAGCCGAAAATTCACTTGGTTTACCAGAAATGAACTCTTTCTTGTAGGAAGACACTGATTCTGGGGTTTAACACCATTTCTGAAGTCAAATAGAGACCAAAGTTCTCAGCCCTGAAAAACACTCTGATTTATCGCAAGAAGCAAGCACTTCTTTCCAGAGTCTAAAATACAGCAAGAACCATGAGCATGCCCTGAAAAAAAGTACTGTGTTTCCTACTCATATGGAGCATATGTAGTTCAACTCTGCTCATGAAAGTGATACAAACCACATCGCCTCTTACATAAATGCTCTTTAGTTAATAGTGAGAATCACGTTGGGTTCGAGAACTGCGAAAAAACATTTGAGACCAAAAATCACTGGATTTACCAGAAATGAACTCTTGCTTATAGGAAGACACAGATCCTGGGGTTTAACTCTGTTTCTGAAGGGAAATTCAGACCAGTGTTGTCATACATGAAACATACTCTGTTTTCACGCAAGAAGCAAGCTCTTCTTTCCAGCGGCTCCAATAAATCAAGAACCATGAGCATGCCCAGAAAAAAAGAACTGTGTTTCCTACTCATACAGACCATATGTAGATCAACTCTTGTTATGAAAGTGATACAAACCACAGCACCTCTTAAATAAATGCTGTTTAGTTAATAGTGAGAATCGCATTGGGTTTTTGAACTGTGTAAAATCATTTGAGTCCAAAATTCACTTGGTTTAGCAGAAATGAACTCTTGCTTGTAGGAAAACACAGATCCTGGGTTTAACTCCATTCCTGAAGGGAAATTCAGACCAGTGTTCTCATCCATGAAACACAATCTGTTTTAGTGCAGGAAGCAAGCTCTTCTTTCCAGCGTCTCCAATCCAGCAAGAACCATGATCATGCCTAGAAAAAAAGAATTGTGATTCCTACACACGGACCATATGTAGTTCAACTCTGCTTATGAAACTGATACAAACCACAGCTCTTCTTACATAAATCCACTTAAGGTTTATAGTGAGAATTGCGTTAGGTTTTTGAACTGCGAAAACTCATTTGAGCCCAAAATTCACTAGGTTTACCAAAAATGAACTCTTTCTTGTAGGAAGACACAGAACCTGGTGTTTAACTGCGTTTCTCAAGGGAATTTCAGACCAGAGTTCTCATTCCTGAAACACACTGTGCTTTAACGCAAGAAGCAAGCTCTTCTCTCCTGTGTCTCCAATACAGTAAGAACCAAGAGCATGCCCAGAAAAAAAGAACTGTGTTTCCTACTAATACAGACCATATGTAGATCAACTCTGGTTATGAAACTGATACAAACCACAGCACAACTTAAATAAATGCTGTTTAGTTAATAGTGAGAATCGCGTTGGGTTTTTGAACTGTGTAAAATCATTTGAGTCCAAAATTCACTTGTTTTACCAGAAATGAACTCTTCCATGTGGGGAGTCACATATCCTGGATTTTAACTCCGATTCTTAAGGTAAATTCAGACCATGTTCTCATCCATAAAACACACTCTATTTTCACTCAAGAAGCAAGCTCTTCTTTCCATGATCTCCAATACAGCAAGAACCATGAGCATGCCCTGAAAAAAAGCACTGTGTTTCCTACTCATACGGACCATATGTAGTTCAACTCTCCTTATGAAACTGATACAAACCACAGCTCCTCTTACTTAAATGCTCTTTACTTAATAGTGAGATTCGTGTGGGGTTTGTGAACTGCGAAAAATCATTTGAGCCCAAAATTCACTGGTTAAACCAGAAATGAACGCTTGCTTGTAGGAAGACACAGATCATGGGGTTTAACTCCGTTTCAGAAGGGAAATTCAGACCAGAGTTCTCATCAATAAATCACACTCTGTTTTAATGCAAGATGCAAGCTCTTCTTTCCAGCGTCTCCAATACTGCAAGAACAATGAGCATGCCTAGCAAAAAAGAACTGTATTTCCTACTCATACAGACCATATGTAGTTCAACTCTGCATATGAAACTGATACAAACCACGGCTCCTCTTACATAAATGCTCTTTAGTTAATAGTGAGAATCGGTTTGGGATAGTGAAATGCTAAAAATCATTTGAGCCCAAAATTCACTTGCTTTACCAGAAATGAACTCTTGCTTGTAGGAAGACACAGATCCTGGGTTTAACTCCGTTTCTGAAGGGAAATTCAGACCAGTGCTATCATCCATGAAACACACTCTCTTTTAACGCAAGGAGCAAGATCTTCTTTCCAGGGTCTCCAATACAGCAAGAATCATGTGCATTCCCAGAAAAAAGAACTGTGTTTCCTACTCATAAGTACCATATGTAATTCAACTATGCTTATGAAACTGAAAAAAACCACAGCTACTCTTACATACATGCTCTTTAGTTAATAGTGAGAATCGCGTTGGGTTCATGAAATGTATAAAATCATTTGAGTCCAAAATTCACTGGGTTTACCAGAAATGAAATCTTGCTTGTAGGAAGACACTGATCCTGGGGTTTAACTCCGTTTCTGAAGGGAAATTCAGACCAGAGTTCTCATCCCTGAAACACACTCTGTTTTAACAAAAGAAGCAAGCTCTTCTTTCCAGAGTCTAAAATCCAGCAAGAACCATGAACATGTCCTGAAAAAAAGAACTGTGTGTCCTATTCATACAGACTATTTGTAGTTCAACTCTGTTTATGAAACTGATACAAACCACACCTCCTCTTATATAAATGCTCGTTAGTTAGTAGTGAGAATAGCGTTGGGTTCGTGAACTGCGAAAAATAATTTGAGCCCAAAATTCACTGGGTTTACCAGAAATGAACTCTTGCTTGTAGGAAGACACAGATCCTGTGGTTGAACTCCGTTTCTGAGGGAAATTCAGACCATTGTTCTCATCCATGAAACACACTCTCTTTTAACGCAAGGAGCAAGCTCTTCTTTCCAGTGTCTACAATGCAGCAAGAATCATGAGCATGCCCAGAAAAAAAGAACTGTGTTTCCTACTCATAAGGACCATATGTAATTCAACTATGCTTATGAAACTGAAACAAACCACAGCTACACTTACATAAATGCTGTTTAGTTAATAGTGAGAATCGACTTGGGTTCAAGAAATGTATAAATTCATTTGAGCCTAAAATTCACTGGGTTTACTAGAAATGAACTCTTGTTTGTATGATGACACAGATCCTGGCGTTTAACACCGTTTCGGAAAGGAAATTCAGAGCAGAGTTCTCATCTCTGGAACGCAATCTGTTTTAACGCAAGAAGCAAGCTCTTCTTTCCAAACTCTAAAATACAGCAAGAACCATGAGCATGCGCTGAAAAAAAGAACTGTGTTTCCTACTCATACGGACCATATGTAGTTCAACTCTGCTTATGAAACTGATACAAGCCACAGCTCCTATTACATAAATGCTCTTTAATTAATAGTGAGAATCGCGTTGGGTTCGTGAACTGTGAAATATCATTTGAGCCCAAAATTCACTGTGTTTAACAGAAATGAACTCTTGCTTGTAGGAAGACACTGATCCTGGGGTTTAACTCCGTTTCTGAAGGGAAATTCGGACCAGAGTTCTCATCCCTGAAAAAAAACTGTGTTTTAAGGCAAATATCATCCTCTTCTATCCAGCGTCTCCAATACAGTAAGAACCATGAGCATTCCTAGAAAAAAAGAACTGTGTTTCATACTCATACAGACCATATGTAGTTAAACTCAGCTTATGAAACTGATTCAAACCATAGCTCCTCTTACATAAATCCTCTTTAGTTAATAGTGAGAATCGCGTAGGGTTCCTGAACTACAAAAAACCATTTGAGCCCAAAATTCACTGTGTTTACCTGAAATGAACTCTTTCTTGTAGGAAGACATAGATTCTGGGGTTTAACTCCATTTCTGAAGGGAAATTCAGACCAGAGTTCTCATCCCTGAAACACACTCTATTTTAACAAAAGAAGCAAGCTCTCTTTCCACAGTCTAAAATCCAGCATTAACCAGGAGCATGTCCTGAAAAAAAGAACTGTGTTTCCTATTCATACGCACTATTTGTAGTTCAACTCTGTTTATGAAACTGATACAAACCACACCTCCTATTACATAAATGTTCTTTAGTTAATAGTGAGAATATCGTTGGGTTCGTGAACTGCGAAAAATCATTTGAGCCCAAAATTCACTGGGTTTACCAGAAATGAACTCTTGCTTGTAGGAAGACACAGATCGTGGGGTTTAACTCCATTTGTGAAGGGAAATACAGACCAGAGATCTCATCCCTGAAACACACTCTGTTTTAACACAAGAAGCAAGCTCTTCTTTACAGAGTCTAAAATACAGCAAAACAATGTGCATGCCCTGAAAAAAAGAAGTGTGTATCCTACTCATAAGGACCATATGCATTCAACTCCTCTTCTGAAACTGATACAAACCACAGCTCTGCTTACATAAATGCTCTTTAGTTAATACTGATAATCGCCTTGGGTGGTGAACTGCGAAAAATCATTGGAGCCCAAAATTCACTGGGTTTACCAGAAATGAACTCTTGCTTGTAGGAAGACACACATCCTGTGGTTGAACTCCATTTCTGAGGGAAATTCAGACCAGAGTTCTCATCCATGAAACACACTCTCTATTAATGCAAGGAGCAAGCTCTTCTTTCCAGCGTCTCAAATACAGCAAGAATCATGAGCATGCCCAGAAAAAAAGAACTGTGTTTCCTACTCATAAGGACCATATGTAATTCAACTATGCTTATGAAACTGAAACAAACCACAGCTACACTTACATAAATGCTCTTTAGTTAATAGTGAGAATCGCGTTGGGTTCAAGAAATGTATAAATTCATTTGACCCCAAAATTTACTGGGTTTACCAGAAATGAACTCTTGCTTGTATTAAGACACAGATCCTGGGGTTTAACTCCGTTTCTGAAGGGAAATTCACACCAGAGTTCTCATCGCCGAAACACACTCTGTTTTACCTAAAGAAGCATGCTCTTCTTTCCAGAGTCTAAAATACAGCAAGAACCATGAACATGTCCTGAAAAAAAGAACTGTGTGTCCTATTCATACAGACTATTTGTAGTTCAACTATGTTTATGAAACTAATACAAACCACACCTCCTCTTACGTAAATGCTCTTTAGTTAGTAGTGAGAATAGCATTGGGTTCGTGAACTGTGAAAAATAATACGAGCCCAAATTCACTGGGTTTACCAGAAATGAACTCTTGCTTGTAGGAAGACACAGATCCTGTGGTTGAACTCCGTTTCTGAGGGAAATTCAGACCATTGTTCTCATCCATGAAACACACTCTCTTTTAACGCAAGGAGCAAGCTCTTCTTTCCAGTGTCTCCCATACAGCAAGAATCATGAGCATGCCCAGAAAAAAAGAACTGTGTTTCCTACTCATAAGGACCATATGTAATTCAACTATGCTTATGAAACTGAAACAAACCACAGCTACACTTACATAAATGCTGTTTAGTTAATAGTGAGAATCGACTTGGGTTCAAGAAATGTATAAATTCATTTGAGCCTAAAATTCACTGGGTTTACTAGAAATGAACTCTTGTTTGTATGATGACACAGATCCTGGCGTTTAACACCGTTTCGGAAAGGAAATTCAGAGCAGAGTTCTCATCTCTGGAACGCAATCTGTTTTAACGCAAGAAGCAAGCTCTTCTTTCCAAACTCTAAAATACAGCAAGAACCATGAGCATGCGCTGAAAAAAAGAACTGTGTTTCCTACTCATACGGACCATATGTAGTTCAACTCTGCTTATGAAACTGATACAAGCCACAGCTCCTATTACATAAATGCTCTTTAATTAATAGTGAGAATCGCGTTGGGTTCGTGAACTGTGAAATATCATTTGAGCCCAAAATTCACTGTGTTTAACAGAAATGAACTCTTGCTTGTAGGAAGACACTGATCCTGGGGTTTAACTCCGTTTCTGAAGGGAAATTCGGACCAGAGTTCTCATCCCTGAAAAAAAACTGTGTTTTAAGGCAAATATCATCCTCTTCTATCCAGCGTCTCCAATACAGTAAGAACCATGAGCATTCCTAGAAAAAAAGAACTGTGTTTCATACTCATACAGACCATATGTAGTTAAACTCAGCTTATGAAACTGATTCAAACCATAGCTCCTCTTACATAAATCCTCTTTAGTTAATAGTGAGAATCGCGTAGGGTTCCTGAACTACAAAAAACCATTTGAGCCCAAAATTCACTGTGTTTACCTGAAATGAACTCTTTCTTGTAGGAAGACATAGATTCTGGGGTTTAACTCCATTTCTGAAGGGAAATTCAGACCAGAGTTCTCATCCCTGAAACACACTCTATTTTAACAAAAGAAGCAAGTTCTCTTTCCACAGTCTAAAATCCAGCATTAACCAGGAGCATGTCCTGAAAAAAAGAACTGTGTTTCCTATTCATACGCACTATTTGTAGTTCAACTCTGTTTATGAAACTGATACAAACCACACCTCCTATTACATAAATGTTCTTTAGTTAATAGTGAGAATATCGTTGGGTTCGTGAACTGCGAAAAATCATTTGAGCCCAAAATTCACTGGGTTTACCAGAAATGAACTCTTGCTTGTAGGAAGACACAGATCGTGGGGTTTAACTCCATTTGTGAAGGGAAATACAGACCAGAGATCTCATCCCTGAAACACACTCTGTTTTAACACAAGAAGCAAGCTCTTCTTTACAGAGTCTAAAATACAGCAAAACAATGTGCATGCCCTGAAAAAAAGAAGTGTGTATCCTACTCATAAGGACTATATGCATTCAACTCCTCTTCTGAAACTGATACAAACCACAGCTCTGCTTACATAAATGCTCTTTAGTTAATACTGATAATCGCCTTGGGTGGTGAACTGCGAAAAATCATTGGAGCCCAAAATTCACTGGGTTTACCAGAAATGAACTCTTGCTTGTAGGAAGACACACATCCTGTGGTTGAACTCCATTTCTGAGGGAAATTCAGACCAGAGTTCTCATCCATGAAACACACTCTCTATTAATGCAAGGAGCAAGCTCTTCTTTCCAGCGTCTCAAATACAGCAAGAATCATGAGCATGCCCAGAAAAAAAGAACTGTGTTTCCTACTCATAAGGACCATATGTAATTCAACTATGCTTATGAAACTGAAACAAACCACAGCTACACTTACATAAATGCTCTTTAGTTAATAGTGAGAATCGCGTTGGGTTCAAGAAATGTATAAATTCATTTGACCCCAAAATTTACTGGGTTTACCAGAAATGAACTCTTGCTTGTATTAAGACACAGATCCTGGGGTTTAACTCCGTTTCTGAAGGGAAATTCACACCAGAGTTCTCATCGCCGAAACACACTCTGTTTTACCTAAAGAAGCATGCTCTTCTTTCCAGAGTCTAAAATACAGCAAGAACCATGAACATGTCCTGAAAAAAAGAACTGTGTGTCCTATTCATACAGACTATTTGTAGTTCAACTATGTTTATGAAACTAATACAAACCACACCTCCTCTTACGTAAATGCTCTTTAGTTAGTAGTGAGAATAGCATTGGGTTCGTGAACTGTGAAAAATAATACGAGCCCAAATTCACTGGGTTTACCAGAAATGAACTCTTGCTTGTAGGAAGACACAGATCCTGTGGTTGAACTCCGTTTCTGAGGGAAATTCAGACCATTGTTCTCATCCATGAAACACACTCTCTTTTAACGCAAGGAGCAAGCTCTTCTTTCCAGTGTCTCCCATACAGCAAGAATCATGAGCATGCCCAGAAATAAAGAACTGTGTTTCCTACTCATAAGGACCATATGTAATTCAACTATGCTTATGAAACTGAAACAAACCACAGCTCCTATTACATAAATGCTCTTTAATTAATAGTGAGAATCGCGTTGGGTTCGTGAACTGTGAAATATCATTTGAGCCCAAAATTCACTGGGTTTAACAGAAATGAACTCTTGCTTGTAGGAAGACACTGATCCTGGGGTTTAACTCCGTTTCTGAAGGGAAATTCGGACCAGAGTTCTCATCCCTGAAAAAAAACTGTGTTTTAAGGCAAATATCATCCTCTTCTATCCAGCGTCTCCAATACAGTAAGAACCATGAGCATTCCTAGAAAAAAAGAACTGTGTTTCATACTCATACAGACCATATGTAGTTAAACTCAGCTTATGAAACTGATTCAAACCATAGCTCCTCTTACATAAATCCTCTTTAGTTAATAGTGAGAATCGCGTAGGGTTCCTGAACTACAAAAAACCATTTGAGCCCAAAATTCACTGTGTTTACCTGAAATGAACTCTTTCTTGTAGGAAGACATAGATTCTGGGGTTTAACTCCATTTCTGAAGGGAAATTCAGACCAGAGTTCTCATCCCTGAAACACACTCTATTTTAACAAAAGAAGCAAGTTCTCTTTCCACAGTCTAAAATCCAGCATTAACCAGGAGCATGTCCTGAAAAAAAGAACTGTGTTTCCTATTCATACGCACTATTTGTAGTTCAACTCTGTTTATGAAACTGATACAAACCACACCTCCTATTACATAAATGTTCTTTAGTTAATAGTGAGAATATCGTTGGGTTCGTGAACTGCGAAAAATCATTTGAGCCCAAAATTCACTGGGTTTACCAGAAATGAACTCTTGCTTGTAGGAAGACACAGATCGTGGGGTTTAACTCCATTTGTGAAGGGAAATACAGACCAGAGATCTCATCCCTGAAACACACTCTGTTTTAACACAAGAAGCAAGCTCTTCTTTACAGAGTCTAAAATACAGCAAAACAATGTGCATGCCCTGAAAAAAAGAAGTGTGTATCCTACTCATAAGGACTATATGCATTCAACTCCTCTTCTGAAACTGATACAAACCACAGCTCTGCTTACATAAATGCTCTTTAGTTAATACTGATAATCGCCTTGGGTGGTGAACTGCGAAAAATCATTGGAGCCCAAAATTCACTGGGTTTACCAGAAATGAACTCTTGCTTGTAGGAAGACACACATCCTGTGGTTGAACTCCATTTCTGAGGGAAATTCAGACCAGAGTTCTCATCCATGAAACACACTCTCTATTAATGCAAGGAGCAAGCTCTTCTTTCCAGCGTCTCAAATACAGCAAGAATCATGAGCATGCCCAGAAAAAAAGAACTGTGTTTCCTACTCATAAGGACCATATGTAATTCAACTATGCTTATGAAACTGAAACAAACCACAGCTACACTTACATAAATGCTCTTTAGTTAATAGTGAGAATCGCGTTGGGTTCAAGAAATGTATAAATTCATTTGACCCCAAAATTTACTGGGTTTACCAGAAATGAACTCTTGCTTGTATTAAGACACAGATCCTGGGGTTTAACTCCGTTTCTGAAGGGAAATTCACACCAGAGTTCTCATCGCCGAAACACACTCTGTTTTACCTAAAGAAGCATGCTCTTCTTTCCAGAGTCTAAAATACAGCAAGAACCATGAACATGTCCTGAAAAAAAGAACTGTGTGTCCTATTCATACAGACTATTTGTAGTTCAACTATGTTTATGAAACTAATACAAACCACACCTCCTCTTACGTAAATGCTCTTTAGTTAGTAGTGAGAATAGCATTGGGTTCGTGAACTGTGAAAAATAATACGAGCCCAAATTCACTGGGTTTACCAGAAATGAACTCTTGCTTGTAGGAAGACACAGATCCTGTGGTTGAACTCCGTTTCTGAGGGAAATTCAGACCATTGTTCTCATCCATGAAACACACTCTCTTTTAACGCAAGGAGCAAGCTCTTCTTTCCAGTGTCTCCCATACAGCAAGAATCATGAGCATGCCCAGAAATAAAGAACTGTGTTTCCTACTCATAAGGACCATATGTAATTCAACTATGCTTATGAAACTGAAACAAACCACAGCTCCTATTACATAAATGCTCTTTAATTAATAGTGAGAATCGCGTTGGGTTCGTGAACTGTGAAATATCATTTGAGCCCAAAATTCACTGGGTTTAACAGAAATGAACTCTTGCTTGTAGGAAGACACTGATCCTGGGGTTTAACTCCGTTTCTGAAGGGAAATTCGGACCAGAGTTCTCATCCCTGAAAAAAAACTGTGTTTTAAGGCAAATATCATCCTCTTCTATCCAGCGTCTCCAATACAGTAAGAACCATGAGCATTCCTAGAAAAAAAGAACTGTGTTTCATACTCATACAGACCATATGTAGTTAAACTCAGCTTATGAAACTGATTCAAACCATAGCTCCTCTTACATAAATCCTCTTTAGTTAATAGTGAGAATCGCGTAGGGTTCCTGAACTACAAAAAACCATTTGAGCCCAAAATTCACTGTGTTTACCTGAAATGAACTCTTTCTTGTAGGAAGACATAGATTCTGGGGTTTAACTCCATTTCTGAAGGGAAATTCAGACCAGAGTTCTCATCCCTGAAACACACTCTATTTTAACAAAAGAAGCAAGTTCTCTTTCCACAGTCTAAAATCCAGCATTAACCAGGAGCATGTCCTGAAAAAAAGAACTGTGTTTCCTATTCATACGCACTATTTGTAGTTCAACTCTGTTTATGAAACTGATACAAACCACACCTCCTATTACATAAATGTTCTTTAGTTAATAGTGAGAATATCGTTGGGTTCGTGAACTGCGAAAAATCATTTGAGCCCAAAATTCACTGGGTTTACCAGAAATGAACTCTTGCTTGTAGGAAGACACAGATCGTGGGGTTTAACTCCATTTGTGAAGGGAAATACAGACCAGAGATCTCATCCCTGAAACACACTCTGTTTTAACACAAGAAGCAAGCTCTTCTTTACAGAGTCTAAAATACAGCAAAACAATGTGCATGCCCTGAAAAAAAGAAGTGTGTATCCTACTCATAAGGACTATATGCATTCAACTCCTCTTCTGAAACTGATACAAACCACAGCTCTGCTTACATAAATGCTCTTTAGTTAATACTGATAATCGCCTTGGGTGGTGAACTGCGAAAAATCATTGGAGCCCAAAATTCACTGGGTTTACCAGAAATAAACTCTTGCTTGTAGGAAGACACACATCCTGTGGTTGAACTCCATTTCTGAGGGAAATTCAGACCAGAGTTCTCATCCATGAAACACACTCTCTATTAATGCAAGGAGCAAGCTCTTCTTTCCAGCGTCTCAAATACAGCAAGAATCATGAGCATGCCCAGAAAAAAAGAACTGTGTTTCCTACTCATAAGGACCATATGTAATTCAACTATGCTTATGAAACTGAAACAAACCACAGCTACACTTACATAAATGCTCTTTAGTTAATAGTGAGAATCGCGTTGGGTTCAAGAAATGTATAAATTCATTTGACCCCAAAATTTACTGGGTTTACCAGAAATGAACTCTTGCTTGTATTAAGACACAGATCCTGGGGTTTAACTCCGTTTCTGAAGGGAAATTCACACCAGAGTTCTCATCGCCGAAACACACTCTGTTTTACCTAAAGAAGCATGCTCTTCTTTCCAGAGTCTAAAATACAGCAAGAACCATGAACATGTCCTGAAAAAAAGAACTGTGTGTCCTATTCATACAGACTATTTGTAGTTCAACTATGTTTATGAAACTAATACAAACCACACCTCCTCTTACGTAAATGCTCTTTAGTTAGTAGTGAGAATAGCATTGGGTTCGTGAACTGTGAAAAATAATACGAGCCCAAATTCACTGGGTTTACCAGAAATGAACTCTTGCTTGTAGGAAGACACAGATCCTGTGGTTGAACTCCGTTTCTGAGGGAAATTCAGACCATTGTTCTCATCCATGAAACACACTCTCTTTTAACGCAAGGAGCAAGCTCTTCTTTCCAGTGTCTCCCATACAGCAAGAATCATGAGCATGCCCAGAAATAAAGAACTGTGTTTCCTACTCATAAGGACCATATGTAATTCAACTATGCTTATGAAACTGAAACAAACCACAGCTCCTATTACATAAATGCTCTTTAATTAATAGTGAGAATCGCGTTGGGTTCGTGAACTGTGAAATATCATTTGAGCCCAAAATTCACTGGGTTTAACAGAAATGAACTCTTGCTTGTAGGAAGACACTGATCCTGGGGTTTAACTCCGTTTCTGAAGGGAAATTCGGACCAGAGTTCTCATCCCTGAAAAAAAACTGTGTTTTAAGGCAAATATCATCCTCTTCTATCCAGCGTCTCCAATACAGTAAGAACCATGAGCATTCCTAGAAAAAAAGAACTGTGTTTCATACTCATACAGACCATATGTAGTTAAACTCAGCTTATGAAACTGATTCAAACCATAGCTCCTCTTACATAAATCCTCTTTAGTTAATAGTGAGAATCGCGTAGGGTTCCTGAACTACAAAAAACCATTTGAGCCCAAAATTCACTGTGTTTACCTGAAATGAACTCTTTCTTGTAGGAAGACATAGATTCTGGGGTTTAACTCCATTTCTGAAGGGAAATTCAGACCAGAGTTCTCATCCCTGAAACACACTCTATTTTAACAAAAGAAGCAAGCTCTCGTTCCACAGTCTAAAATCCAGCATTAACCAGGAGCATGTCCTGAAAAAAAGAACTGTGTTTCCTATTCATACGCACTATTTGTAGTTCAACTCTGTTTATGAAACTGATACAAACCACACCTCCTATTACATAAATGTTCTTTAGTTAATAGTGAGAATATCGTTGGGTTCGTGAACTGCGAAAAATCATTTGAGCCCAAAATTCACTGGGTTTACCAGAAATGAACTCTTGCTTGTAGGAAGACACAGATCGTGGGGTTTAACTCCATTTGTGAAGGGAAATACAGACCAGAGATCTCATCCCTGAAACACACTCTGTTTTAACACAAGAAGCAAGCTCTTCTTTACAGAGTCTAAAATACAGCAAAACAATGTGCATGCCCTGAAAAAAAGAAGTGTGTATCCTACTCATAAGGACTATATGCATTCAACTCCTCTTCTGAAACTGATACAAACCACAGCTCTGCTTACATAAATGCTCTTTAGTTAATACTGATAATCGCCTTGGGTGGTGAACTGCGAAAAATCATTGGAGCCCAAAATTCACTGGGTTTACCAGAAATGAACTCTTGCTTGTAGGAAGACACACATCCTGTGGTTGAACTCCATTTCTGAGGGAAATTCAGACCAGAGTTCTCATCCATGAAACACACTCTCTATTAATGCAAGGAGCAAGCTCTTCTTTCCAGCGTCTCAAATACAGCAAGAATCATGAGCATGCCCAGAAAAAAAGAACTGTGTTTCCTACTCATAAGGACCATATGTAATTCAACTATGCTTATGAAACTGAAACAAACCACAGCTACACTTACATAAATGCTCTTTAGTTAATAGTGAGAATCGCGTTGGGTTCAAGAAATGTATAAATTCATTTGACCCCAAAATTTACTGGGTTTACCAGAAATGAACTCTTGCTTGTATTAAGACACAGATCCTGGGGTTTAACTCCGTTTCTGAAGGGAAATTCACACCAGAGTTCTCATCGCCGAAACACACTCTGTTTTACCTAAAGAAGCATGCTCTTCTTTCCAGAGTCTAAAATACAGCAAGAACCATGAACATGTCCTGAAAAAAAGAACTGTGTGTCCTATTCATACAGACTATTTGTAGTTCAACTATGTTTATGAAACTAATACAAACCACACCTCCTCTTACGTAAATGCTCTTTAGTTAGTAGTGAGAATAGCATTGGGTTCGTGAACTGTGAAAAATAATACGAGCCCAAATTCACTGGGTTTACCAGAAATGAACTCTTGCTTGTAGGAAGACACAGATCCTGTGGTTGAACTCCGTTTCTGAGGGAAATTCAGACCATTGTTCTCATCCATGAAACACACTCTCTTTTAACGCAAGGAGCAAGCTCTTCTTTCCAGTGTCTCCCATACAGCAAGAATCATGAGCATGCCCAGAAAAAAAGAACTGTGTTTCCTACTCATAAGGACCATATGTAATTCAACTATGCTTATGAAACTGAAACAAACCACAGCTACACTTACATAAATGCTGTTTAGTTAATAGTGAGAATCGACTTGGGTTCAAGAAATGTATAAATTCATTTGAGCCTAAAATTCACTGGGTTTACTAGAAATGAACTCTTGTTTGTATGATGACACAGATCCTGGCGTTTAACACCGTTTCGGAAAGGAAATTCAGAGCAGAGTTCTCATCTCTGGAACGCAATCTGTTTTAACGCAAGAAGCAAGCTCTTCTTTCCAAACTCTAAAATACAGCAAGAACCATGAGCATGCGCTGAAAAAAAGAACTGTGTTTCCTACTCATACGGACAATATGTAGTTCAACTCTGCTTATGAAACTGATACAAGCCACAGCTCCTATTACATAAATGCTCTTTAATTAATAGTGAGAATCGTGTTGGGTTTGTGAACTGTGAAATATCATTTGAGCCCAAAATTCACTGGGTTTACCAGAAATGAACTCTTGCTTGTAGGAAGACACTGATCCTGGGGTTTAACTCCGTTTCTGAAGGGAAATTCGGACCAGATTTCTCATCCCTGAAAAAAAACTGTGTTTTAAGGCAAATATCATCCTCTTCTATCCAGCGTCTCCAATACAGTAAGAACCATGAGCATTCCTAGAAAATAAGAACTGTGTTTCCTACTCTTACGGACCATATGGAGGTCAACTCAGCTTATGAAACTGATTCAAACCATAGCTCCTCTTACATAAATCCTCTTTAGTTAATAGTGAGAATCGCGTAGGGTTCCTGAACTGCGAAAAACCATTTGAGCCCAAAATTCACTGTGTTTAACTGAAATGAACTCTTGCTTGTAGGAAGACACAGGTACTGGGGTTTAACTCCGTTTCTGAAGGGAAATTCAAACCAGAGTTCTCAACAATAAAACACACTCTGTTTTAAGGCAAGAATCATCCTCTTCTTTCCAGCGTCTCCAATATAATAAGAAACATGAGCATGCCCTGAAAAAAAGAACTGTGTTTCCTACTCATACAGACCATATGTAGTTCAACTCTGCTTATGAAACTGATACAAATCACAGCTCCACTTACATAAATACTCTTTAGTTAATAATGATAATTGCTTTTGGTTTGTGAACTGCGAAAAATCATTTGGGCCCAAATTCACTCAGTTAACCAGAAATGAACTCTTGCTTGTAGGAAGACACACATTCTGGGGTTTAACTCCATTTCTGAAGGGGTTAAATTCAGACCAGAGTTCTCATCCCTGAAACACACTCTGTTTTAACGAAGAAGCAATCTCTTCTTTCCAGAGTCTAAAATACCGCAAGAACCATGAGAATGCACTGAAAAAAATAAATGGGTTTTCTACTCATTTGCACCATATGTAGTTCAAGTCTACTTATGAAACTGATACAAACCACAGCTCCGATAACATAAATGCTCTTTAGTCAATAGTGAGAATCGCTTTGGGTTCGTGAAATGCAAGAAATCATTTGAGGCCAAAATTCACTAGGTTAACCAGAAATGTACTCCTGCTTGTAGGAAGACACAGATCCCGGGGTTTAACTCCGTTTCTGAAGGGAAATTCAGACCAGAGTTCTCATCCCTGAAAAACACTCTGTTTTAACGCAAGATTCATCCTCTGCTTTTGAAACTGATTGAAACAACAGCTCCTCTTACATAAATACTCTTTAGTTAATAGTGATAATCCCGTTGGGTTCTAGAACTGTGTAAAGAAATTTGACCCGAAAATTCACTTTGTTTAACAGAAAAGAAAATTGCTGGTAGGAAGACACAGATCATGGGGTTTAACTCCGTTTCTGAAGGGAAATTCAGACCAGAGTTCTCATCCATGAAACACACCCTGTTTTAACGCAGGAAGCAAGCTCTTCTTTCCAGAATCTAAAATACAGCAAGAACCATGAGCATGCCCTGAAAAAAAGCACTGTGTTTCCTACTCATACGGACCATATGTAGTTCTAACTCTGCTTATGAAACTGATACAAACCACAGCTCCTCTTATATAAATGTTCTTTAGTTAATAGTGAGAATCATGTTGAGTTGGTGAACGGCGAAAAAACATTTGAGCCCAAAACTCACCGGGTATACCAGAAATGAACTCTTGCTTGTAGGAAGACACAGATCCTGGGGTTTAACTCCGTTTCTGAAGGCAAATTCAACCAAAATTCTCAACCCTGAAAAACACTCTGTTTTAAGGCAAGAATCATCCTCTTCTTTCCAGCTTCTCCAATACAGTAAGAACCATTCTCATGCCCAGATCAAAAAAAAACTTTGTTTCCTACTCATACGGACCATATGTAGTTAAACTCTGCTTATGAAATGATATAGACCACAGCTCCTCTTACATAAATGCTCTTTAGTAAATCGTGATAATCGTGTAGGGTTCTAGAACTGTGTAAAGTCATTTGACCCGAAAATTCACTTGGTTTACCAGAAATGAACTCTTGCTGGTAGGAAGACACAGATCCTGGGGTTTAACTCCATTTGTGAAGGGAAATACAGACCAGAGATCTCATCCCTGAAACACACTCTGTTTTAACACAAGAAGCAAGCTCTTCTTTACAGAGTCTAAAATACAGCAAAACAATGTGCATGCCCTGAAAAAAAGAAGTGTGTATCCTCCTCATAAGGACCATATGCATTCAACTCTGCTTCTGAAACTGATACAAACCACAGCTCTGCTTACATAAATGCTCTTTAGTTAATACTGATAATCGCCTTGGGTGGTGAACTGCAAAAAATCATTGGAGCCCAAAATTCACTGGGTTTTCCAGAAATGAACTCTTGCTTGTAGGAAGACACAGATCCTGGGGTTTAACTCCGTTTCTGAAGGGAAATTCAGACCAGAATTCTCATCCCTGAAAAAACACTGTTTCAACACAAGAAGCAAGCTCTTCTTTCCAGAGTCTAAATTACAGCAAGAACAATGAGCATGCCCTGAAAAAAAGAACTGTGTATCCTACTCATAAGGACCATATGTACTCAACTCTGCTTATGAAACTGAATCAAACCACAGCTCTGCTTACATAAATGCTCTTTAGTTAATACTGATAATCGCCTTGGGTGGTGAACTGCTAAAAATCATTTGAGCCCAAAATTCACTGGGTTTACCAGAAATGAACTCTTGCTGGTAGGAAGACACAGATCCTGGGGTTTAACTCTGATTCTGAAGGGAAATTCACACCAGAGTTCTCATCCCTGAAACACACTCTGTTTTATCGCAAGAAGCAAGCTCTTCTTTTCAGAATCTAAAATACAGCAAGAACCATGAGCATGCCCTGAAAAAAAGAACTGTGTTTTCTACTAATACGGACCATATGAGTTCAACTCTGCTTATGAAACTGATACAAACCACAGCTCCTCTTATATAAATGCTCTTTAGTTCATAGTGAGAATCATGTTGAGTTGGTGAACGGAGAAAAATCTTTGAGCCCAAAACTCACCGGGTATAACAGAAATGAACTCTTTTCTGTAGGAAGACACTGATTCTGGGGTTTGACTCCATTTCTGAAGGCAACTCAGAGCAGAGTTCTCATCCCTGAAAAACACTCTGTTTTAAGGCAAGAATCATCCTCTTCTTTCCAGCTTCTCCATTACAGTAAGAACCATTCTCATGCCCAGATCAAAAAAAACTTTGTTTCCTACTCATACGGACCATATGTAGTTAAACTCTGCTTATGAAATGATATAGACCACAGCTCCTCTTACATAAATGCTCTTTAGTAAATCGTGATAATCGTGTAGGGTTCTAGAACTGTGTAAAGTCATTTGAGCCGAAAATTCACTTGGTTTACCAGAAATGAACTCTTGCTGGTAGGAAGACACAGATCCTGGGGTTTAACTCCATTTGTGAAGGGAAATACAGACCAGAGATCTCATCCCTGAAACACACTCTGTTTTAACATAAGAAGCAAGCTCTTCTTTACAGAGTCTAAAATACAGCAAAACAATGTGCATGCCCTGAAAAAAAGAAGTGTGTATCCTCCTCATAAGGACCATATGCATTCAACTCTGCTTCTGAAACTGATACAAACCACAGCTCTGCTTACATAAATGCTCTTTAGTTAATACTGATAATCGCCTTGGGTGGTGAACTGCAAAAAATCATTGGAGCCCAAAATTCACTGGGTTTACCAGAAATGAACTCTTGCTTGTAGGAAGACACAGATCCTGGGGTTTAACTCCGTTTCTGAAGGGAAATTCAGACCAGAATTCTCATCCCTGAAAAAACACTGTTTCAACACAAGAAGCAAGCTCTTCTTTCCAGAGTCTAAATTACAGCAAGAACAATGAGCATGCCCTGAAAAAAAGAACTGTGTATCCTACTCATAAGGACCATATGTACTCAACTCTGCTTATGAAACTGAATCAAACCACAGCTCTGCTTACATAAATGCTCTTTAGTTAATACTGATAATCGCCTTGGGTGGTGAACTGCTAAAAATCATTTGAGCCCAAAATTCACTGGGTTTACCAGAAATGAACTCTTGCTGGTAGGAAGACACAGATCCTGGGGTTTAACTCTGATTCTGAAGGGAAATTCACACCAGAGTTCTCATCCCTGAAACACACTCTGTTTTATCGCAAGAAGCAAGCTCTTCTTTTCAGAATCTAAAATACAGCAAGAACCATGAGCATGCCCTGAAAAAAAGAACTGTGTTTTCTACTAATACGGACCATATGAGTTCAACTCTGCTTATGAAACTGATACAAACCACAGCTCCTCTTATATAAATGCTCTTTAGTTCATAGTGAGAATCATGTTGAGTTGGTGAACGGAGAAAAATCTTTGAGCCCAAAACTCACCGGGTATAACAGAAATGAACTCTTTTCTGTAGGAAGACACTGATTCTGGGGTTTGACTCCATTTCTGAAGGCAACTCAGAGCAGAGTTCTCATCCCTGAAAAACACTCTGTTTTAAGGCAAGAATCATCCTCTTCTTTCCAGCTTCTCCATTACAGTAAGAACCATTCTCATGCCCAGATCAAAAAAAACTTTGTTTCCTACTCATACGGACCATATGTAGTTAAACTCTGCTTATGAAATGATATAGACCACAGCTCCTCTTACATAAATGCTCTTTAGTAAATCGTGATAATCGTGTAGGGTTCTAGAACTGTGTAAAGTCATTTGAGCCGAAAATTCACTTGGTTTACCAGAAATGAACTCTTGCTGGTAGGAAGACACAGATCCTGGGGTTTAACTCCATTTGTGAAGGGAAATACAGACCAGAGATCTCATCCCTGAAACACACTCTGTTTTAACATAAGAAGCAAGCTCTTCTTTACAGAGTCTAAAATACAGCAAAACAATGTGCATGCCCTGAAAAAAAGAAGTGTGTATCCTCCTCATAAGGACCATATGCATTCAACTCTGCTTCTGAAACTGATACAAACCACAGCTCTGCTTACATAAATGCTCTTTAGTTAATACTGATAATCGCCTTGGGTGGTGAACTGCAAAAAATCATTGGAGCCCAAAATTCACTGGGTTTACCAGAAATGAACTCTTGCTTGTAGGAAGACACAGATCCTGGGGTTTAACTCCGTTTCTGAAGGGAAATTCAGACCAGAATTCTCATCCCTGAAAAAACACTGTTTCAACACAAGAAGCAAGCTCTTCTTTCCAGAGTCTAAATTACAGCAAGAACAATGAGCATGCCCTGAAAAAAAGAACTGTGTATCCTACTCATAAGGACCATATGTATTCAACTCTGCTTATGAAACTGAATCAAACCACAGCTCTGCTTACATAAATGCTCTTTAGTTAATACTGATAATCGCCTTGGGTGGTGAACTGCTAAAAATCATTTGAGCCCAAAATTCACTGGGTTTACCAGAAAAGAACTCTTGCTGGTAGGAAGACACAGATCCTGGGGTTTAACTCTGATTCTGAAGGGAAATTCACACCAGAGTTCTCATCCCTGAAACACACTCTGTTTTATCGCAAGAAGCAAGCTCTTCTTTTCAGAATCTAAAATACAGCAAGAACCATGAGCATGCCCTGAAAAAAAGAACTGTGTTTTCTACTAATACGGACCATATGAGTTCAACTCTGCTTATGAAACTGATACAAACCACAGCTCCTCTTATATAAATGCTCTTTAGTTCATAGTGAGAATCATGTTGAGTTGGTGAACGGAGAAAAATCTTTGAGCCCAAAACTCACCGGGTATAACAGAAATGAACTCTTTTCTGTAGGAAGACACTGATTCTGGGGTTTGACTCCATTTCTGAAGGCAACTCAGAGCAGAGTTCTCATCCCTGAAAAACACTCTGTTTTAAGGCAAGAATCAACCTCTTCTTTCCAGCGTCTCCAATATATTAAGAAAAATGAGCATGCTCTGAAAAAAGAACTGTGTTTCCTACTCATACAGACCATATGTAGTTCAACTCTGCTTAAGAACCTGATACAAATCACAGCTCCACTTACATAAATGCTCTTTAGTTAATAATGAGAATCGCTTTGGATTCGTGAACTGCGAAAAATAATTTGAGCCCAAATTCACTAGTTTAATCAGAAATGAACTCATGCTTGTAGGAAGACACAGATCCTGGGGTTTAACTCTGTTTCTGAAGGGAAATTCAGACCAGAATTCTCATCCCTGAAACAACACTGTTTTAACACAAGAAGCAAGCTCTTCTTTCCAGATTCTAAAATACAGCAAGAACCATGATCATGCCCTGAAAATAAAACCGTTTTTCCTACCATATGGACCATACGCAGTTCAACTCTGATTATGAAACTGATACAAACCACAGCTCCACTTACATAAATGCTCTTTAGTTAATACTGATAAGCAGTTCAACTCTGATTATGAAACTGATACAAACCACAGCTCCGCTTACATATGTGCTCTTTAGTTAATACTGATAATCGCCTTGGGTGGTGAACTGCGAAAAATCATTTGAGCCCAAAATTCACTAGGTTTACCAAAAAAAAACTCTTGCTTATAGGAAGATACAGATCCTGTCGTTTAACTCCGTTTCTGAAGGGAAATTCAGACCAGAGTTCTCATTCATGAAACACACTCTGTTTTAATGCAAGAAGCAAGCTCTTCTTTCCAGCGTCTCTAACACAGCAAGAACCATGAGCATGCCTTCAAAACAGAACTGTTTTTCCCACTCATACAGACCATATGTAGTTCAACGCTGCTTATGAAACTGATACAAACCACAGCTCCTCTTACATAAAAGCTCTTTAGTTAATAGTGAGAATCACAATGAGTTTCTGAACTGTGAATAATCATTTGAGCCCCAAAATCACTGTGTTAACCAGAAATGAACTCTTCCTTGTAGGAAGACACAGATCCTGGTGTTTAACTCCATTTCTGAAGGGAAATTCAGACCAGAGTTCTCATTCATGAAACACACTCTGTTTTAATGCAAGAAGAAAGCTCTTTTTTCCAGCGTCTCCCATATAGTAAGAACCATGAGCATGCCAAGTAAAAAAGAACTGTGTTTCCTACTCATACAGACCATGTGTAGTTCAACTCTGCTTATGAAACTGATACAAACCCCAGCTCCTCTTAAATAAAAGCTCTTTAGTTAATAGTGAGAATCGCATGGGGTTTTCGAACTGTGTAAAATCATTTGAGACCAAAATTCACTAGGTTTACCAGAAATGAACTCTTGCTTGTAGGAAGACACAAATCCTGGGGTTTAACTCTGTTTCTGAAGGTAAATTCAGTCCAGTGTTCTCATCCTTGAAAAATACTTTGTATTAAGACAAGAAGCAAGCTCTTGTTTGCAGCGTCTCCAGTACAACAAGGACCATGAGCATGCCCAGAAAAAAAGAACTGTTTCCTAATCATACGCACCATATGTAGTTCAATTCGGCTTATGAAACTGATACAAACCTCTGCTACTCTTATATAAATGCTCGTTAGTTAATAGTGAGAATCATGTTGGGGTCATGATCTGCGAAAAATCTTTTGAGCCCCAAATTCACTGGGTTTACCAGAAATGAACTCTTGCTTGAAGGAAGACAGAGATACTTGGTTTTAACTCCGTTTCTGAAGGCAAATTCAGACCAGAGTTCTAATCCCTGAAAAACACTCTGTTTTAAAGCAAGAATCATCCTCTTCTTTCCAGCGTCTCCAATATAGTAAGAACCATGAGCATGCCATGTAAAAAAGAACTGTGATTCCTCCGCATACAGACCATATGTAGTTCAACTTTGCTTATGAAACTGATACAAACCACAGCTCCTCTAACATAAATCCTCTTGAGTTAATAGTAAGAATAGCGTTGGGTTCGTGAACTGCAAAAAATCATTTGAGACCAACATTCACTTGGTTTAACAGAAAGCAACTCTTGCTTGTGTGAAGACACAGATCCTGGGGTTTAACTCCGTTTCTGAAGGGAAATTCAGACCAGAGTTCTATTCCCTGAAACACACTATGCTTTAATGCAGAAGGAAGCTCTTTTTTCCAGAGTCTAAAATACAGCAAGAACAATGAGCATGCCCTGAAAAAAAGAACTGTGTATCCTACTCATAAGGACCATATGTATTCAACTCTGCTTATGACTGATACAAAACACAGCTCCGCTTACATAAATGATCTTTAGTTAATACTGATATTTGCCTTGGGTGGTGAACTGCGAAAAACCATTTGAGCCCAAAATTCACTGGGTTTACCAGAAATAAACTCTTGCTTGTAGGAAGACACAGATCCTGGGGTTTAACTCCGTTTCTGAAGGCAAATTCAGACCAGAGTTCTCATCCCTGAAAAACACTCTGTTTTAACGCAAGAAGCAAGCTCTTCTTTCCAGAGTCTCCAATAGAGCAAGAACCATGAGAATGCCCAGAAAAAGAACTGTGTTTCCTCCTCATACAGACCATATGCAGTTCATCTCTGCTTATGAAACTGACAAAAACCACAGCTCCTCTTACATAATATCTTTAGTAAATAGTGAGAATCGCGATGGGTTTCTGAACTGTGAAAAATCATTTGAGCACAAAATTCCCTTGGTTTACCAGAAATGAACTCTTGCTTGTAGGAAGACACAGATACTGGGGTTTAACTCCGTTTCTGAAGGCAAATTCAGACCAAAGTTCTCATCCCTGAAAAACACTCTGTTTTAAGGCAAGAATCATCCTCTTCGTTCCAGCTTCTCCAATACAGTAAGAACCATGAGCATGCTCAGAAAAAAAAAAAAAAAACTGTTTCCTTCTCATATGGAGCATATGTAGTTAAACTCTGCTTATGAAACTGATACAAAGCACAGCTCCTCTACCATAAATCCTCTTTAGTTTATAGTGAGAATAGCGTTGGGTTCGTGAACTGCAAAAAATCATTTGATCTCAAAATTCACTTGGTTTAACACAAATGAACTCTTGCTTGTAGGAAGACACAGATCTTGGTGATTAACTACGTTTCTGAAGGCAAATTCAGACCAGAGTTCTCACCCCTGAAAAACACTCAGTTTTAAGGCAAGAATCATCCTCTTCTTTCAAGCGTCTCCAATACAATAAGAACCATGAGCATGCCTAGAAAAAAAGAACTGTGTTTCCTACTCATACAGACCATATGTAGTTTAACTCTGCTTATGAAACTGATATAAACCACAGCTCCTCTTATATAAATGCTCATTAGTTAATAGTGAGAATCGCGTTGGGTTCGTGAACTGCGAAAAATCATTTGACCACAAAATTCACTGGGTTTACCTGAAATGAACTCTTGCTTGTAGGAAGACACAGATCCTGGGGTTTATCTCCGTTTATGAAGGGAAATTCACACCAGAATTCTCATCCCTGAAACAACACTGTTTTAAAACAAGAAGCAAGCTCTTCTTTCCAGATTCTAAAATACAGCAAGAACCATGAGCATGCCCTGAAAAAAAAAACCGTTTTTCCTACTCATATGGACCATATGTAATTCAACTCTGCTCATGAAACTGATACAAACCACAGCTCCGATTACATAAATTCTCTTTAGTTAATACTGATAATCGCCTTGGGTGGTGAACTGCAAAAAATCATTTGAGCCCAAAATTCACTGGGTTTAACAAAAATAATCTCTTGCTTGTAGGAAGACACAGATCCTGGGTTTAACTCCGTTTATGAAGGGAAATTCATACCGGAGTTCTCATCTCTGAAACACTCACTGTTTTAACGCAAGAAGCAAACTCTTCTTTCCAGAGTCTCCAATAGAGCAAGAACCATGAGAATGCCCAGAAAAACAAACTGTTTTTCCTCCTCATACATACCATATGCAGTTCTTCTCTGCTTATGAAACTGACACAAACCACAGCTCCTCTTACATAAATTCTCTTTAGTTAATAGTGAGAATCATGATGTGTTTCTGAACTGTGAAAAGTCATTTGAGCACAAAGTTCCATTGGCTTACAAGAAGTGAACTCTTGCTTATAGGAAGACAAAGATACTGGGGTTTAACTCCGTTTCTGAAGGCAAATTCAGACCAGTGTTCTCATCCATGAAACACAAGCTGTTTTAAGGCAAGAATCATCCTCTTCTTTCCATCGTCTCCAATATAGTAAGCACCATGAGAATGACAAGTAAAAAAGAACTGTGTTTCCTACTCATACAGACCATATGTAGTTCAACTCTGCTTATGAAACTGATAGAAACCACTGCTCCTCTAATATAAATCCTCTTTAGTTTATAGTAAGAATTGCGTTAGCTTCGTGAACTGCGAAAAATCATTTGAGCCCAAAATTCACTAGATTTACCAGAAATGAACTCTTGCTTGTAGTAAGACACAGAACTTGGTGATTAACTACGTTTTGAAGGCAAATTCAGACCAGAGTTCTCATCCCTGAAACAACACTGTTTTAACACAAGAAGCAAGCTCTTCTTTCCAGAGTCTAAAATACAGCAAGAACCATGAGCATGCCCTGAGAAAAAGAACTGTGTCTCCTACTCATAAGGACCATATGTATTCAACTATACTTATGAAACTGATACAAACCACAGCTCCACTTACATAAATGCCCTTTAGTTAATACTGATAATCGCCTTGGGTGGTGAACTGCGAAAAATCATTTGAGCCCAAAATTCACTGGGTTTACCAGAAATAAACTCTTGCTTGTAGGAAGATACAGATCCTGGGGTTCAACTCCGTTTATGAAGGGAAATTCAGACCAGAGTTCTCATCCCTGAAACACACTCTGTTTGAAAGCAAGAAGCAAGCTCTTCTTTCCAGAGTCTCCAATAGAGCAAGAACCATGAGCACGCACTGAAAAAAAGAACTGTGTTTACAACTCATACGGACGATATGTAGTTCAACTCTGCTTATGAAACTGATACAAACCACAGCTCCTCTTACATAAGTGCTCGTTAGTTTATAGTGACAATCGCCTTGTGTTGGTGAACTGTGAAAAAACATTTGACTCTAAAATTCACTTGGTTTACCAGAAATGAACTCTTGCTTGTAGGAGGACACAGATCCTGGGGTTTAACTCCGTTTCTGAAGGGAAATTCAGACCAGAGTTCTTATCCCTGAAAAACACTCTGTTTTAAGGCAAGATTCATCCTCTTCTATCCAATGTCTCCAATACAGTAAGAAACATGAGCATTCCCAGAAAAAACGAATTTTGTTTCCTACTCATACAGACCATATGTAGTTCAACTCTGCTTTTGAAACTGATTGAAACCACAGCTCCTCTTACGTAAATACTCTTTAGTTAATGGTGATAATCCCGTTGGGTTCTAGAACTGTGTAAAGTCATTTGACCCAAAAATTCACTTTGTTTAACAGAAAAGAAAATTGCTGGTAGGAAGACACAGATCATGGGGTTTAACTCCGTTTGTGAAGGGAAATTCAGACCAGAGTTCTCATCCATGAAACACACCATGTTTTAACGCAGGAAGCAAGCTCTTCTTTCCAGAATCTAAAATACAGCAAGAACCATGAGTATGCCCTGAAAAAAAGCACTGTGTTTCCTGCTCATACGGACCATATGTAGTCTAACTCTGCTTATGAAACTGATACAAACCACAGCTCCTCTTATATAAAGGCTCTTTAGTTAATAGTGAGAATCATGTTGAGTTGGTGAACGGCGAAAAAACATTTGAGCCCAAAACTCACCGGGTATACCAGAAATGAACTCTTGCTTGTAGGAAGACACTGATTCTGTGGTTTAACTCCATTTCTGAAGGCAAATCAGAGCAGAGTTCTCATCCCTGAAACACACTCTGTTTTAACGAAGAAGAAAGCTCTTCTTTCCAGTGTCTAAAATACAGCAAGAACAATGAGCATGGTCTAAAAAAATAACTGTGATTCCTACACATACAGACCATATTTAGTTAAACACTGCTTATGGAACTGATTCAAACCACAGCTCCTCTTACGTAATTCCTCTTTAGTTAATAGTGAGAATCGCGTTGGGTTCCTAAAATGCGAAAAATCATTTGAGCAAAAAATTAACTGGGTTTACCTGAAATGAACTCTTGCTTGTAGGAAGACAAAGATCCTGGGGTTTAACTCCGTTTCTGAAGGCAAATTCAACCAAAATTCTCAACCCTAAAAAACACTCTGTTTTAAGGCAAGAATCATCCTCTTCTTTCCAGCTTCTCCAATACAGTAAGAACCATTATCATGCCCAGAACAAAAAAAAACTTTGTGTCCTACTCATACGGACCATATGTAGTTAAACTCTGCTTTTGAAATGATATAGACTACAGCTCCTCTTACATAAATGCTCTTTAGTAAATCGTGATAATCGTGTAGGGTTCTAGAACTGTGTAAAGTCATTTGAGCCGAAAATTCACTTGGTTTACCAGAAATGAAATCTTGCTGGTAGGAAGACACAGATCCTGGGGTTTAACTCCGTTTGTGAAGGGAAATACAGACCAGAAATCTCATCCCTGAAACACACTCTGTTTTAACATAAGAAGCAAGCTCTTCTTTACAGAGTCTAAAATACAGCAAAACAATGTGCATGCCCTGAAAAAAAGAAGTGTGTATCCTACTCATAAGGACCATATGTATTCAACTCTGCTTATGAAACTGATACAAACCACAGCTCTGCTTACATAAATGCTCTTTAGTTAATACTGATAATCGCCTTGGGTGGTGAACTGCGAAAAATCATTTGAGCCCAAAATTCACTGGGTTTACCAGAAATGAACTCTTGCTTGTAGGAAGACACAGATCCTGGGGTTTAACTCCGATTCTGAAGGGAAATTCAGACCAGAGTTCTCATCCCTGAAACACACTCTGTTTTATCGCAAGAAGCAAGCTCTTCTTTTCAGAATCTAAAATACAGCAAGAACCATGAGCATGCCCTGAAAAAAAGAACTGTGTTTCCTACTAATACAGACCATATGAGTTCAACTCTGCTTATGAAACTGATACAAACCACAGCTCCTCTTATATAAATGCTCTTCAGTTAATAGTGAGAATCATGTTGAGTTGGTGAACGGAGAAAAATCTTTGAGCCCAAAACTCACCGGGTATAACAGAAATGAACTCTTTTCTGTATGAAGACACTGATTCTGGGGTTTGAATCCATTTCTGAAGGCAACTCAGAGCAGAGTTCTCATCCCTGAAAAACACTCTGTTTTAAGGCAAGATTCATCCTCTTCTTTCCAGCGTCTCCAATATAGTAAGAAATATGAGCATGCTCTGAAAGAAGAACTGTGTTTCCTACTCATACAGACCATATGTAGTTCAACTCTGCTTAAGAAACTGATACAAATCACAGCTCCACACACATAAATGCTCTTTAGTTAATAATGAGAATCACTTTGGATTCATGAACTGCGAAAAATCATTTGAGTCCAAATTCACTAGGTTAATCAGAAATGAAGTCATGCTTGTAGGAAGACACAGATCCTGGGGTTTAACTCTGATTCTGAAGGGAAATTCAGACCAGAATTCTCATCCCTGAAACAACACTGTTTTAACACAAGAAGCAAGCTCTTCTTTCCAGATTCTAAAATACAGCAAGAAACATGATCATGCCCTGAAAATAAAACCGTTTTTCCTACCATATGTACCATATGCAGTTCAACTCTGATTATGAAACTGATACAAACCACAGCTCCGCTTACATAAATGCTCTTTAGTTAATACTGATAATCGCCTTGGGTGGTGAAATGCGAAAAATCATTTGAGCCCAAAATTCACTAGGTTTACCAGAAAAAAAACTCTTCCTTGTAGGAAGATACAGATCCTGTCGTTTAACTCCGTTTCTGAAGGGAAATTCAGACCAGAGTTCTCATTCATGAAACACACTCTGTTTTAATGCAAGAAGCAAGCTCTTCCTTTCAGCGTCTCTAACACAGCAAGAACATGAGCATGCCTTCAAAACATAGCTGTTTTTCCTACTCATACAGACCATATGTAGTTCAACTCTGCTCATGAAACTGATACAAACCACAGCTCCTCTTAAATAAAAGCTCTTTAGTTAATAGTGAGAATCGCAATGAGTTTCTGAACTGTGAGTAATCATTTGAGCCCAAAAATCACTGTGTTAACCAGAAATGAACTCTTCCTTGTAGGAAGACACAGATCCTGGTGTTTAACTCCGTTTCTGAAGGGAAATTCAGACCAGAGTTCTCATTCATGAAACACACTCTGTTTTAATGCAAGAAGAAAGCTCTTTTTTCCAGCGTCTCCAATTTAATAAGAACCTTGAGCATGCCAAGTAAAAAAGAACTGTGTTTCCTACTCATACAGACCATGTGTAGTTCAACTCTGCTTATGAAACTGATACAAACCCCAGCTCCTCTTAAATAAAAGCTCTTTAGTTAATAGTGAGAATCGCATGGGGGTTTTGAACTGTGTAAAATCATTTGAGACCAAAATTCATTAGCTTTACCAGAAACGAACTCTTGCTTGTAGCAAGACACAAATCCTGGGGTTTAACTCTGTTTCTGAAGGTAAATTCAGTCCAGTGTTCTCATCCTTGAAAAATACTTTGTATTAAGACAAGAAGCAAGCTCTTGTTTGCAGCGTCTCCAGTACAACAAGGACCATGAGCATGCCCAGAAAAAAAGAACTGTTTCCTAATCATACGCACCATATGTAGTTCAATTCGGCTTATGAAACTGATACAAACCACTGCTACTCTTATATAAATGCTCTTTAGTTAATAGTGAGAATCATGTTGGGGTCGTGATCTGCAAAAAATCTTTTGAGCACCAAATTCACTGGGTTAACAAGAAATGAACTCTTGCTTGTAGGAGGACACAGATCATGGTGTTTAACTCCGTTTCTGAAGGGAAATTCAGACCAGAGTTCTCATTTCTGAAACAAACTCTGCTTTAACGCAAGAAGCAAGTTCTTATTTCCAGAGTCTAAAATACAGCAAGAACCATGAGCATGCCCTGAAAAAAAAGAACTGTGTTTCCTACTCATGCAAACCATATGTAGTTAAACTCTACTTATGGAACTGATTCAAAACACAGCTCCTCTTACATAAATCCTCTTTAGTTAATAGTGAGAATCGCATTGGGTTCATGAAATGCAAAAAATCATTTGAGCCCAAAATTCCCTGGATTTACCTGAAATGAACTCTTGCTTGTAGGAAGACACTGATCCTAGCGTTTAAATACATTCCTGAAGGCAAATTCAGACCAGAGTTCTAGTCCCTGAAAAACACTCTGTTTTAAGGCAAGAATCATCCTCTTCTTTCCAGCAGCACCAATTCATCAAGAACCATGAGCTTGCCCATAAAAAAAGAACTGTGTTTCCTACTCATATGGACCATATGTACTTCAACTCTGCTTATGAATCTCATACAGACGACACCTCCTCTTACAAATATGCTCTTTAGTTAATAGTGAGAATAGCGTTGGGTTCCTGAACTGTGAAATATCATATGAGCTCAAAATTCACTGGGTTGACCCGAAATGAACTCTTGCTTGTAGGAAGACACACATCCTAGGGTTTAACTCCGTGTCTGAAAACAAATTCAGACCAGAATTCTCAACCCTGAAAAACACTCTGTTTTAAGGCAAGAAGCAATCTCTTCTTCCAAGAGTCTAAAATACAGCAAGAACCATGAGCATGCCCTGAAAATGAGAACTGTTTTTCCTACTCATAAGGACCATATGTAGTTCAACTCTGCTTATGAAACTGAAACAAACCACAGCTACTCTTACATAAATGCTCTTTAGTTAACAGTGCGATTAGCGTTGGGTTCGTGAACTGTGTAAAAGCATTTGAGCCCAAAATTCACTGGGTTTACCAGAAATGAATTCTTGCTTGTAGGAAGACACAGATCCTGGGGTTTAACAACGTTTGTGAAAGGAAATTCAGACCAGTGTTCTCATTCATGAAACACACTCTGTTTCACGCAAGAAGCAAGCTCTTCTTACCAGCGGCTCCAATACATCAAGAACCATGAGCATGCCCAGAAAAAAAGAACTGTGTTTCTTACTCATACAGACCATATGTAGTTCAACTCTGCATATGAAACTAATACAATCCACAGCTCCTCTCACATAAAGGCTCTTTAGTTAATAGTGAGAATCATGTTTGGTTGGTGAACTGGGAAAAATCATTTGAGCCCAAAATTCACTTGTTTTACCAGAAATGAACTCTTGCTTGTAGGAAGACAAAGATCCTGGGGTTTAACTCCCTTTCCGAAGGCAAATTCAGACCAGAGGTCTCATCCCTGAAAAACACTCTTTTTTCACTCAAGAAGCAAGCTCTTCTTTCCAGAGGCTCCATTATATCAAGAACCATGATCACACCCAGAAAAAAAGAATTCTGTTTCCTAATCATACGGACCATATGTATTTCAACTCTGCATATGAAACTGATTCAAACCACAGAACCTCTTACATATATGCTCTTTAGTTAATAGTGAGAATCGGTTTCGGTTGGTGAACTAAGAAAAATCATTTGAGCCCAAAATTTACTGGATTTACCTGAACTGAACTCTTGCTTGTCGGAAGACACAGATCCTGGGGTTTAACTCCGTTTCTGAAGGGAAATTCAGACCAGAATTCTCATCCCTGAAACACACTCTGTTTTAATGTCAGAAGCAAGCTCTTCTTTCCAGAGTCTAAAATACAGCAAGATCCATGAGAATGCCCTGAAAAAAAAGAACTGTGTTTCCTACTCCACGGACCATATGTACTTCAACTCTGCTAATTAAACTGATACAAACCACAGTTCCTCTTACCTAAATGCTCTTTAGTTAATAGTAATAATCGCGTTGGGTTCATTAACTCGAAAAATCATTTGAGCCCAAAATTCACTGTGTTTACCTGAAATGAACACCTGCTTGTAGGAAGACACAGTCCTGGGGTTTAACTCCGTTTCTGAAGGCAAATTCAGACCAGAATTCTCATCCCTGAAAATCACTCTGTTGTAAGGCAAGAATCATCCTCTTCTTTAAAGTATGTCCAATAGAGTACGAACCATGAGAGTTTCCTAATCATACGGATCATATGTAGTGCAACTCTGCTTATGATACAATACAGACCACAGCTCCTCTTACATAAATGCTCTTTAGTTAATAGTGAGAATCGGTTTTGGTTGGTGAACTGAGAAAAATCATTTGAGCCCAAAATACACTGGATTTACCTGAACTGAACTCTTGCTTGTAGGAAGACACAGATCCTGGGGTTTAACTCCGTTTCTGAAGGGAAATTCAGACCAAAATTCTCATCCCTGAAACACACTCTGTTCTCACACAAGAAGCAAGCTCTTCTTTATAGCGTCTGCAATACAGCAAGAACCATGTGCATGCCCTGAAAAAAAGAACTGTGTTTCCTACTCATACAGAGCACATGCAGATCAATTCTGGTTATGAAACTGAAAAAAACCACAGCAGCTCTTACATAAATGCTCTTTAGTTAAAAGTGAGAATAGCGTTGGTTTCTTGAACTTTGGAAAATCATTTGAGCCCAAAAATCACTGGGTTTACCAGAAATGAACTCTTCCTTGTAGGAAGACACAGATCCTGAGGTTTAACTCCGTTTCTGAATGGATATTCAGACCAGAGTTCTCATCCCTGAAACACACTCTGTTTTAACCCAACAAGCAAGCTCTTCTCTCCAGAGTATAAAATACAACCAGAACCATGTGCATGCCCTGAAAAAAAGAACTGTGTTTCCAACTCATACGGACCATATGTATTTCAACTCTGCATATGAAACTGATACAAACCACAGCTCCTCTTACATAAATGCCCTTTAGTTAGTAGTGAGAATCGGTTTGAGTTGGTGAACTACGAAAAATCATTTGAGCCCAAATTCACTTGGTTTACCAGAAGTGAACTCTTGCTTGTAGGAAGACACAGATCCTGGGGTTTAACTCCGTTTCTGAAGGGAAATTCAGATCAGAGTTCTCATCCCTGAAACACACTCTGTTTTAACGCAAGAAGCAAGCTCTTCTTCCCAGAGTCTAAAATACAGCAAGATCCATGAGATTGCCCTGAAAAAAAGAACTGTGTTTCCTACTCAACGGACCCTATGTAGTTCAACTCTGCTTATGAAACGGATACAAACCAGAGCTCCTCTTACCTAAATGCTCTTTAGTTAATAGTAAGAATCACGTTGTGTTCATGTACTCGAAAAATCATTTGAGCCCAAAATTCACTGGGTTTACAAGAAATGAACTCCTGCTTTTAGGAAGACAGAGTCCTGGGGTTTAACTCCGTTTCTGAAGGGATATTCAGACCAGAGTTTTCATCCCTGAAACACACTTTCTTTTATCGCAACAAGCAAGCTCTTCTTTCCAGACTCTAAAATACAGCAACAACCATGAGCATGCCCTGAAAAAAAGAACTGTGTTTTCTACTCATACGGACCATATGTAGTTCAACTCTGCATATGAAACTGAAACAAACCACAGCTCCTCTTACATAAATGCTCTTTAGTTAATAGCGAGATTTGCGTTGGGTTCGTGAACTGTGTACAATCATTTGAGCCCAAAATTCACTGGGTTTACCAGAAATGATCTCTTGCTTGTAGGAAGACAAAGATCCTGGGGTTTAACTCCGTTTCTGAAGGGAAATTCAGACCAGTGTTCTCATTCATTAAACACACTCTGTTTCACGCAAGAAGCAAGCTGTTCTTTCCAGCGGCTCTAATACATCAAGAACCATGAGCATGCCCACAAAAAAAGAACTGTGTTTCTTACTCATACGGACCATATGTAGTTCAACTCTGCATATGAAACTGATACAAACCACAGCTCCTCTTACATAAAGGCTCTTTAGTTGATAGTGAGTATCATGTTTTGTTGGTGAACTGGGAAAAATCATTTGAGCCCAAAATTCACTGGTTTTAACAGAAATGAACTCTTGCTTGTAGGAAGACAAAGATCCTGGGGTTTAACTCCGTTTCTGAAGGCAAATTCAGACCAGAGTTCTCATCCTTGAAACACACTCTGTTTTCACGCAAAAAGCAAGCTCTTCTTTCCAGTGGCTCCAATACATCAAGATCCATGAGCATGCCCAGAAAAAAAGAACCGTGTTTCCCACTCATACGGACCATATGTTGTTCAACTCTGCTTATGAAACTGATACACACCACAGCTCCTCTTATATAAATGCTCTTTAGTTAGTAGTGAGAATCGGTTTGGGTTAGTGAACAGCGAAAAATCATTTGAGCCCAAAATTCACTTGGTTGACCAGAAATGAACTCTTGCTTGTAGATAGACACAGATCTTGGGGTTTAACTCCGTTTGTGAAGGGAAATTCAAACCAGAGTTCTCATCCCTGAAACACACTCTGTTTTAACACAAGAAGCAAGCTCTTCTTTCCAGATTCTATAATACACCAAGAACCAAGAGCATGCCCTGAAAAAAAAGAATTGTGTTTCTTACTCATACAGACAATATATAGATCAACTCTGCTTATGAAACGGAAACAAACCACAGCTCCTCTTACATAAATGCTCTTAGGTTGATAGTGAGAATAGCATTGGGTTTGTTAACTGTGTAAAAACATTTGAGCCCAAAATTCACTGGGTTATCCTGAAATGAACTCTTGCTTGTAGGAAGATACAGATCCTGGGGTTTAACTCCGTTTTTGAAGGGATATTCAGACC
The DNA here is from genome assembly GCA_949786385.1 of Onychomys leucogaster. Taxonomy (NCBI): domain Eukaryota; kingdom Metazoa; phylum Chordata; class Mammalia; order Rodentia; family Cricetidae; genus Onychomys; species Onychomys leucogaster. The sequence goes on along the minus strand of CATKUP010000006.1, from coordinate 9,844,680 downwards.
TGAATTCTCATCCCTGAAACACACACTCTTTTATCGCAACAAGCAAGCTCTTCTTTCCAGAGTCTAAAATACGTCAACAACCATGAGCATGCCCTGAAAAATAGAACTGTGTTTCCTATTCATATGGACCATATATAGTTCAACTCTGCTTATGAAACTGAAACAAACCACAGCTCCTCTTACATAAATGCTCTTTAGTTAATAGTGAGATTAGCGTTGGGTTCGTGAACTGTGTAAAATCATTTGAGCCCAAAATTCACTGGGTTTACCAGAAATGAACTCTTGCTTGTAGGAAGACACAGATCCTGGGGTTTAACGCCGTTTCCGAAGGCAAATTCAGACCAGAGTTCTCATCCCTGAAAAACACTCTATTTTCACTCAAGAAGCAAGCTCTTCTTTCCAGCGCCTCCAATATATCAAGAACCATGATCACGCCCAGAAAAAAAGAACTCTTTTTCCTACTCATACGGACCATATGTATTTCAACTCTGCATGTGAAACTGATACAAACCACAGACCATCTTACATATATGCTATTTAGTTAATAGTGAGAATCGGTTTCGTTTGGTGAACTAAGAAAAATCATTTGAGCCAAAATTTACTTGATTTACTTGAACTGAACTCTTGCTTGTAGGAAGACAAAGATCCTGGGGTTTAACTACGTTTCTGAAGGGAAATTCAGACCAGAATTCTCATCCCTGAAACACAATCTGTTTTAATGCCAGAAGCAAGCTCTTATTTCCAGAGTCTAATATACAGCAAGAACCATGAGCATGCAATGAAAAAAATAACTGTGTTTCCTACTCATACGGACCATATGCTGTTCAACTCTGTTTATGAAACTGATACAAACCACAGCTCCTCTTACATAAATGCACTTTAGTTAATAGTGAGAATCACGTTGGGTTCGTGAACTGTGTAAAATCATTTGAGCACAAAATTCACTTGGTTTAACAGAAATGAACTCTTGCATGTAGGAAGAGACAGATCCTCGGGTTTAACTCCGTTTCTGAAGGGTAATTCAGACCAAAATTCTCATCCCTGAAACACACTCTGTTCTCACACAAGAAGCAAGCTCTTCTTTCTAGCGTCTCCAATACAGCAAGAACCATGTGCATGCCCTGAAAAAAAGAACTGTGTTTCCTACTCATACAGAACATATGCAGATCAATTCTGGTTATGAAACTGATAAAAACCACAGCAGCACTTACATAAATGCTCTTTAGTTAATAGTGAGAATAGCGTTGGTTTCGTGAACTTTGGAAAATCATTTCAGCCCAAAATTCACTGGGTTTACCAGAAATGAACTCTTGCTTGTAGGAAGACACAGATCCTGGGGTTTAACTCCGTTTCGGAATGGATATTCAGACCAGAGTTCTCCTCCCTGAAACACACTCTGTTTTAACCCAACAAGCAAGCTCTTCTTTCCAGAGTCTAAAATACAGCAAGAACCATGAGCATGCCCTGAAAAAAAGAAATGTGTTTCCTACTCATAGGGACCATATGTAGTTCAACTCTGCATATGAAACTGATACAAACCACAGCTCCTCTTACATAAATGCTCTTTAGTTAGTAGTGAGAATCGGTTTGAGTTGGTGAACTGCGAAAAATCATTTGAGCCCAAATTCACTTGGTTTACCTGAAATGAACTCCTGCTTGTAGGAAGACTCAGATCCTGGGGTTTAACTCTGTTTCTGAAGGTTAATTCACACTATAGTTCTCATCCCTGAAAAACACTCTGTTTTAAGGCAAGAAGCAAGCTCTTCTTTCCAGCGTCTCCAATACAGCAAGAACCATGTGCATGACCTGATTAAAAGAACTGTGTTTCCTACTCATACGGACCATATGTAATTAAACTCTGCATATGAAACTGATTCAAATCACAGCTCCACTTACATAAACGAACTTAGTTAATAGTGAGAATCCTGTTGGTTTCGTGAACTACAAAAAAATCATTTGAACCCAATTTTCACTGGGTTAACTAGAAATGAACTTTTGCTTGTAGGAAGATACAGATCCTGGGGTTTAACTCCGTTTCTGAAGGGATATTCAGACCAGAGTTCTCATCCCTGAAACACACTCAGTTTTAAGCCAACAAGCAAGCTCTTCTTTCCAGATTCTAAAATACAGCAAGAACCATGAGCATGCCCTGAAAAAAAGAACTGTGTTTCCTACTCCTACGGACCATATGTAGTTCAACTCTGCATATGAAACTGATACAAACCACAGCTCCTCATACATAAATGCTCTTTACTTAATAGTGAGAATCGGTTTCGGTTGGTGAACTGAGAAATATCATTTGAGCCCAAAATTCACAGGATTTACCTGAACTGAACTCTTGCTTGTAGGAAGACACTGATGCAGGGGTTTAACTCCGTTTCTGAAGGGAAATTCAGACCAGAATTCTCATCACTGAAACACACTCTGTTTTAATGCCAGAAGCAAGCTCAACGGACCATATGTAGTTCAACTCTGCTTATGAAACTGATACTAACCACTGCTAATCTTACCAAATGCTCTTCAGTTAATAGTAAGAATCGCATTGGGTTCATTAACTCGAAAAATCATTTGAGGCCAAATTTCACTGGGTTTACCTGAAATGAACTCCTGCTTGTAGAAGAAACAGTCCGGGGGTTTAACTCTGTTTCGAAGGCAAATTCAGACCAGAATTCTCATCCCTGAAAATCACACTGTTTTAAGACAAGAATCATCCTCTTCTTTAAAGCGTGTCCAATACAGTATGAACCATGAGTGTTTCCTAATCATATGGATCATATGTAGTTCCACTCTGCTTATGATACGATACAGACCACAGCTCCTCTTACATAAATGCTCTTTAGTTAATAGTGAGAATCGGTTTCGGTTGGTGAACTGAGAAAAATCATTTGAGCCCAAAATTCACTTTGTTTACCAGAAATGAATCTTGCTTGTAGGAAGACACAGATCTTTGGGTTTAACTCCGATTCTGAATGGATATTCAGAGCAGAGTTCTCATCCCTGAAACACACTCTGTTTTAACCCAGCAAGCAATCTCTTCTTTCCAGAGTCTAAAATAGAGCAAGAACCATGAGCATACCCTGAAAAAAAGAACTGTGTTTCCTACTCTTACGGACCATATGTAGATCAACTCTGCATATGAAACTGATACAAACCACAGCTCCTCTTACATAAATGCTCTTTAGTTAGTAGTGAGAATCGGTTTGGGTTGGTGAACTGCAAAAAATCTTTTGAGCCCAAATTCACTTTGTTTACCCGAAATGAACTCTTGCTTGTAGGAAGACACAGATCCTGGGGTTTAACTCCGATTCTGAAGGGAAATTCAGATAAGACTTCTCATCCCTGAAACACAATCTGTTTTAATGCAAGAAGCAATCTCTTCTTCCCAGAGTCTAAAATACAGCAAGATCCATGAGATTGTCCTGAAAAAAAGAACTGTGTTTCCTACTCAACGGACCATATGTAGTTCAACTCTGCTTATGAAACTGATACAAACCAGAGCTCCTCTTACCTAAATGCTTTTTAGTTAATAGTAAGAATCGCGTTGGGTTCATGAACTGCGAAAAAATATTTGGGCCCAAAATTCACTGGGTTTACCTGAAATGAACTCCTGCTTGTAGGAAGACAGAGTCCTGGTGTTTAACTCCGTTTCTGAAGGGATATTCAGACCAGAGTTCTCATCGCTGAAACACACTCTTTTATCTCAAGAAGCAAGCTCTTCTTTCCAGCGGCTCCAATACATCAAGAACCATGAGCATGCCCAGAAAAAAAGAACTGTGTTTCTTACTCATAAGGACCATATGTAGTTCAACTCTGCATATGAAACTAATACAAACCACAGCTCCTCTTACATAAAGGCTCTTTAGTTAATAGTGAGAATCATGTTTGGTTGGTGAACTGGGAAAAATCATTTGAGCCCATAATTCACTGGTTTTACCAGAAATGAACTCTTGCTTGTAGGAAGACAAAGATCCTGGGGTTTAACTCCGTTTCCAAAGGCAAATTCAGACCACAGTTCTCATCCCTGAAAAACACTCTGTTTTCACTCAAGAAGCAAGCTCTTTTTTCCAGCGGCTCCAATATATCAAGAACCATTATCACGCGCAGAAAAAAAGAACTGTGTTTCCTACTCATACAGACCATATGTTTTTCAACTATGCTTATGAAACTGATACAAACCACAGCTCCTGTTACATAAATGTGCTTTAGTTAATAGTGAGAATCACGTTGAGTTCGTGAACTGCAAAAAAACATTTGAGCCCAAAATTCACTGGGTTTACCTCAAATTAACTCCTGCTTTTAGGAAGACACAGATCCTGGATTTTAACTCCGAATTTGAAGGTATATTCAGACCAGTGTTCTCATCCATGATACACAGTCTGTATTAACGCAACATGCAAGCTCTACTTTCCAGAGTCTTTAATACAGCAAGAACCATGAGCATGCCCTGAGAAAAAGAACTGTGTTTTCTACTTATACGGACCATATGTAGTTCAACTCTGCATATGAAACTAATACAAACCAGAGCTCCTCTTACATAAAGGCTCTTTAGTTAATAGTGACAATCATGTTGGGTAGGTGAACTGGGAAATATCATTTGAGCCCAAAATTCACTGGGTTTACCAGAAATGAACTCTTGCTTGTAGGAAGACAAAGATCCTGGGGTTTAACTCCTTTTCTGAAAGCAAATTCAGACCAGAGTTCTCATCCCGGAAAAACAGTCTGTTTTCACTCAAGAAGCAAGCTCTTCATTCCAGAGTCTAAAATAGAGCAAGAAACATGAGCATTCCCTGAGAAAAAGAACTGTGTTTCCTACTCCTTCAGACAATATGTAGTTCAACTCTGCATATGAAAATGATACAAAGGACATCTCCTCTTACATAAATGCTCTTTAGTTAATAGTGAGAATCGGTTATGGTTGGTGAACTGAGAAAAATCATTAGAACCCAAAATTCACTGGAATTACCTAAACTGAACTCTTGATTGTAGGAAGACACAGATCCTGGGGTTTAACTCCGTTTCTGAAGGGAAATTCAGACCTGAATTCTCATCCCTGAAACAATCTCTGTTTTCACGCAAGAAGCAAGCTCTTCTTTCCAGTGGCTGCAATACATCAAGGACCATGAGCATGCCCAGAAAAAAAGAACCGTGATTCCTACTCATACTGACCATATGTAGTTCAACTCTGCTTATTAAACTGATACAAACCACAGCTACTCTTACATAAATGCGCTTTAGTTAATAGTGAGAATCACGTTGGGTTCGTGAACTGCGAAAAATCATTTGTACCCAAAATTCACTGGGTTTACCTGAAATTAACTCCTGCTTGTAGGAAGACACAGAACCTGGGGTTTAACTCCGTTTCTGAAGGCAAATTCAGACCAGAATTCTCATCCCTGAAACACACTCTGTTTTAACGCAACAAGCAAGCTCTTCTTTCCAGAGTCTAAATTACAGCAGCAAACATGAGCATGCCCTGAAAAAAAGAACTGTTTCCTACACATACAGACCATATGTAGATCAACTCTGCTTATGAAACTGATATAGACCACACCTCCTCTTACATAAATCTCTTTAGTTAATAGTGAGAATAGCGTTGGGATCGTGAACTGTGTAAAAGCATTTGAGCCCAAAATTCACTGGGTTTACCAGAAATGAACTCTTGCTTGTAGGAAGACACAGATCCAGGGGTTTAACTCCATTTCTGAAGGTTAATTCAGACAGTGTTCTCATCCATGAAACACACTCTGTTTTCAAGCAAGAATCAAGCTCTTCTTTACAGCGGCTCTAATACAGCAAGAACCATGTGCATGCCCTGTAAAAAGAACTGTGTTTCCTACTCATACAGACCATATGTAGATCAACTCTGGTTATGAAACTGATACAAACCACAGCACCTCTTATATAAATGCTGTTTAGTTAATAGTGAAAATCGTAGTGGGGTTTCAAACTGTGTAAAATCATTTGAGCCCAAAATTCACTAGGTTTACCAGAAATAAACTCTTCCATGTAGGAAGACACAGATCCTGGATTTTAACTCCGATTTTGAAGGTAAATTCAGACCAGGGTTCTCATCCATGAAACACAGTCTGTTTTAACGCAACAAGCAAGCTCTTCTTTCCAGAGTATAGAATACAGCAAGAACCATGAGCATGCCCTGAGAAAAAGAATGTGTTTCCTACTCCTACGGACCATATGTCGTTCAACTCTTCATATGAAACTAATACAAACCACAGCTTCTCTTACATAAATGGTCTTTAGTTAATAGTGAGAATCATGTTGGGTTGGTGAACTGGGAAAAATCATTTGAGCCCAAAATTCACTGGATATACCTGAACTGAACTCTTGCTTGTAGGAAGACACAGATCCTCGGGTTTAACTCCGTTTCTGAAGGGAAATTCAGGCCAGAATTCTCATTCCTGAAACACACTCTGTTTTAATGCAAGAATCATCCTCTTCTTTCTAGCGCCTCCAATACAGCAAGAACCATGTGCATGCCCTGAAAAAAAAAGAACTGTGTTTCCTACTCATACAGAGCATATGCAGATCAATTCTGGTCATGAAACTGATAGAAACCACAGCAGCGCTTACAAAAATGCTCTTTAGTTAATAGTGAGAATAGTGTTGGGTTCGTGAACTTTGTAAAATCATTTGAGCCCAAAATTCACTGGGTGTACCAGAAATGAACTCTTGCTTGTAGGAAGACACAGATCCTGGGTTTAACTCCGTTTCTGAAGGGAAATTCAGACCAGAATTCTCATCCCTGAAAATCACTCTGTATTAAGGCAAGAATCATCCTCTTCTTTAAAGCCTGTCCAATACAGTAGGAACCATGAGTGTTTCCTAATCATACGGATCATATATAGTTCAACTCTGCTTATGATACGATACAGACCACAGCTCATCTTACATAAATGCTCTTTAGTTAATAGTGAGAATCGGTTTCGGTTGGTGAACTGAGAAAAATCATTTGATCCCAAAATTCACTGGATTTACCTGAAATGAACTCTTGCTTGTAGGAAGACACAGATGCTGGGGTTTAACTCCGTTTCTGTAGAGAAATTTAGACCAGAGTTCTCATCCCTGAAACACTCTGTTTTAACGCAAGAATCATCCTCTTCTTTCTAGCGTCTCCAATACAGCAAGAACCATTTGCATTCCCTGAAAAAATGAACTGTGTTTCCTACTCATACAGAGCATATGCAGATCAATTCTGGTCATGAAACTGATATAAACCACAGCAGTTCTTACATAAATGCTCTTTGTTAATTGTGAGAATAGTGTTGGGTTCGTGAACTGGGAAAAATCATTTGAGCCCAAAATTCACTGGATTTACCTGAACTGAACTCTTGTTTGTAGAAAGACACAGATCCTCGGGTTTAACTCCGTTTCTGAAGGGAAATTCAGACCAGAATTCTCATCCCTGAAACACACTCTGTTTTCACTCAAGAAGCAAGCTCTTCTTTCCAGCGTCTCCAATACATCAAGAAACATGAGCATGCCATGGAATAAATAACCGTGTTGTCTACTCATACAGACCATGTTGTTCAACTCTGCTTATGAAACTGATACAAACCACAGCTCCTCTTACATAAATGCTCTTTAGTTAGTAGTGAGAATCGATTTTGGTTGGTGAACTGCGAAAAATCATTAGAGCCCAAAATTCTCTTGGTTGACCAGAAATGAACTCTTGCTTGTAGGAAGACACAGATCCTAGGGTTTAACTCTGTTTCTGAAGGGAATTTCAGACCAGTGTTCTCATTCATGAAACACACTCTGTTTCACACAAGAAGCAAGCTCTTCTTTCCAGCGGCTACAATACATCAAGAACCATGAGCATGCCCAGAAAAAAAGAACTGTGTTTCGTACTCATACGGACCATATGTAGTTCAACTCTGCATATGAAACTAATACAAATCACAGCCTCTCTTACATAAAGGCTCTTTAGTTAATAGTGAGAATCATGTTTGGTTGGTGAACAGGGAAAAATCATTTGAGCCCAAAATTCACTTTGTTTACCAGAAATGAACTCTTGCTTGTAGGAAGACACAGATCCTGGGGTTTAATTCCATTTCTGAAGGGAAATTCAGCCCAGTGTTCTCATCCCAGAAACACACTCTGTTTTAATGTCCAAAGCAAGCTCTTCTTTCCAGCGGCTCCAATACATCAAGAACCATGAGCATGCCCAGAAAAAAAGAACCGTGGTTCCTACCCATACAGACCATATGTTTTGCAACTATGCTTATGAAACTGATACAAACCACAGACCCTCATAAATAAATGCTGTTTAGTTAATAGTGAGAATCGCGTTGAGTTCGTGAACTGCAAAAAAACATTTGAGCCCAAAATTCACTGGGTTTACCTCAAATTAACTCCTGCTTTTAGGAAGACACAGATCCTGGATTTTAACTCCGATTTTGAAGGTAAATTCAGACCAGTGATCTCATCCATGAAACACAGTCTGTATTAACGCAACAAGCAAGCTCTACTTTCCATAGTCTATAATACAGCAAGAACCATGAGCATGCACTGAGAAAAAGAACTGTGTTTTCTACTTATACGGACCATATGTATTTCAACTCTGCATATGAAACTAATACAAACCACAGCTCCACTTACAAAGGGCTCTTTAGTTAATAGTGAAAATCATGTTGGGTAGCTGTACTGGGAAATATCATTTGAGCCCAAAATTCACTGTGTTTACCAGAAATGAACTCTTGCTTGTAGGAAAACAAAGATCCTGGGGTTTAACTCCTTTTCTGAAAGCAAATTCAGACAAGAGTTCTCATCCCGGAAAAACAGTCTGTTTTCACTCAAGAAGCAAGCTCTTCATTCCAGAGTCTAAAATAGAGCAAGAAACATGAGCATGCCCTGAAAAAAAGAACTGTGTTTCCTACTCATTCGGACAATATGTAGTTCAACTCTGCATATGAAAATGATACAAAGGACATCTCCTCTTACATAAATGCTCTTTAGTTAATAGTGAGAATCGGTTATGGTTGGTGAACTGAGAAAAATCATTAGAACCCAAAATTCACTGGATATACCTAAACTGAACTCTTGATTGTAGGAAGACACAGATCCTGTGGTTTAATTTCGTTTCTGAAGGGAAATTCAGACCTGAATTCTCATCCCTGAAACACTCTCTCTTTTCACGCAAGAAGCAAGCTCTTCTTTCCAGCGGCTTCAATACATCAAAGACCATGAGCATGCCCAGAAAAAAAGAACTGTGATTCCTACTCATACTGACCATATGTAGTTCAACTCTGCTTATTAAACTGATACAAACCACAGCTACTCTTACATAAATGCGCTTTAGTTAATAGTGAGAATCACGTTGGGTTCGTGAACTGCGAAAAATCATTTGTACCCGATATTCACTGGGTTTACCTGAAATTAACTCCTGCTTGTAGGAAGACACAGAACCTGGGGTTTAACTCCTTTTCTGAAGGCAAATTCAGACCAGAATTCTCATCCCTGAAACACACTCTGTTTTCACGCAACAAGCAAGCTCTTCTTTCCAGAGTCTAAATTACAGCAGCAACCATGAGCATGCCCTGAAAAAAAGAACTGTTTCCTACACATACAGACCATATGTAGATCAACTCTGCTTATGAAAATGATATAGACCACACCTTCTCTTACATCAATCTCTTTAGTTAATAGTGAGAATAGAGTTGGTTTCGTGAACTGTGTAAAAGCATTTGAGCCCAAAATTCACTGGGTTTACCAGAAATGAACTCTTGCTTGTAGGAAGACACAGATCCAGGGGTTTAACTCCATTTCTGAAGGTAAATTCAGACAGTGTTCTCATCCACAAAACACACTCTGTTTTCAAGAAAGAAGCAAGCTCTTCTTTACAGCGGCTCTAATACATCAAGAACCATGAGCATGCCCAGAGAAAAAAGAACTGTGTTTCCTACACAAACGGACCATATGTAGTTCAACTCTGCTTATGAAATTGATACAAACAACAGCTCCTGTTACATAAATGTGCTTTAGTTAATAGTGAGAATCACGTTGGGTTTGTGAACTGTGAAAAATCATTTGAGCCCAAAATTCACTGGGTTTACCTGAAATTATCTCCTGCTTGTAGGAAGACAAGATCCTGGGGTTTAACTCCGTTTCTGAAGGCAAATTCAGACCAGAATTCTCATCCCTGAAAAACACTCTGTTTTAAGGCAAGAATCATCCTCTTCTTTCTAGCGTCTATAATACAGCAAAAACCATGTGCATGCCCTGTAAAAAGAACTGTGTTTCCTACTCATACAGACCATATGTAGATCAACTCTGGTTATGAAACTGATACAAACCACAGCACCTCTTAAATACATGCTGTTTAGTTAATAGTGAGAATCGCATTGGGTTTTCAAACTGTGTAAAATCATTTGAGCCCAAAATTCACTTGGTTTACCAGAAATAAACTCTTCCATGTAGGAAGACACAGATCCTGAATTTTAACTCCGATTTTGAAGGTAAATTCAGAGTGGGTTCTCATCCATAAAACACAGTCTGTTTTAACGCAACAAGCAAGCTCTTCTTTCCAGAGTATAGAATACAGCAAGAACCATGAGCATGCCCTGAGAAATAGAACTGTGTTTCCTACTCATATAGAGCATATGCAGATCAATTCTGGTCATGAAACTGATACAAACCACAGCAGCTCTTACATAAATGTTCTTTAGTAAATAGTGAGAATAGCGTTGGGTTCGTGAACTGTGTAAAATCATTTGAGCCCAAAATTCACTTGGTTTACCAGAAATGAACTCTTGCTTGTAGGAGACACAGATCCTGGGGTTTAACTCCATTTCTCAAGCGAAATTCAGATCAGAGTTCTCATCCCTGAAAAACACTCTGTTTTAAGGCAAGAATCATCCTTTTCTTTCTAGCGTCTCCAATACAGCAAGAACCATTTGCATTCCCTGAAAAAATGAACTGTGTTTCCTACTCATACAGAGCATATGCAGATCAATTTTGGTCATGAAACTGATACAAACCACAGCAGTTCTTACATAAATGCTCTTTAGTTAATAGTGAGAATAGCGTTGATTTCGTGAACTGTGTAAAATCATTTGAGCACAAAATTCACTGGGTTTACCAGAAATGAACTCTTCCTTGTAGGAAGACACAGATCCTGGGGTTTAACTCCGTTTCTGAAGGGAAATTCAGACCAGTGTTCTCATTCATGAAATACACTCTGTTTCACACAGGAAGCAAGCTCTTCTTTCCAGCGGCTACAAAATATCAAGAACCCTGAGCATTCCCACAAAAAAAGAACTGTGTTTTGTACTCATACGGACCATATGTAGTTCAACTCTGCATATGAAACTAATACAAACCACAGCCTCTCTTACATAAAGGCTCTTTAGTTAATAGTGAGAATCATGTTTGGTTGGTGAACTGGGAAAAATCATTTGATCCCAAAATTCACTGGATTTACCTGAACTGAACTCTTGCTTGTAGGAAGACACAGATCCTGGGGTTTAACTCCGTTTCTGAAGAGAAATTCAGTCCAGCGTTCTCATCCCTGAAACACACTCTGTTTTAACGCAAGAATCATCCTCTTCTTTCTAGCGTCTCCAATACAGCAAGAACCATGTGCATGCCCTGAAAAAAAGAACTGTGTTTCCTACTCATACAGAGCATATGCAGATCAATTCTGGTCATGAAACTGATACAAACCACAGCAGCTCTTACATAAATGCTCTTTACTTAATAGTGAGAATAGTGTTGGGTTCGTGAACTGTGTAAAATCATTTGAGCCCAAAATTCACTGGGTTTACCAGAAATGAACACTTGCTTGTAGGAGGACACAGATCCTGGGGTTTAACTCCGTTTCTGAAGGGAAATTCAGACCAGTGTTCTCATTCATGAAACACACTCTGTTTCGCACAAGATGCAAGCTCTTCTTTCCAGCGACTACAATACATCAAGAACCAGGAGCATGCCCAGAAAAAAAGAACTGTGTTTCTTTCTCATATGGACCATATGTACTTCAACTCTGCATATGAAACTGATACAAACCACAGCTCCTCTTACATAAATGCGCTTTAGTTAATAGTGAGAATCGCGTTGGGTTCGTGAACTGTGTAATATCATTTGAGCCCAAAATTCAGTTTGTTTACCAGAAATGAACTCTTGCTTGTAGGAAGACACAGATCCTGGGGTTTAACTCTGTTTCTCAAGGGAAATTCAGATCAGAGTTCTCATCCCTGAAACACACTCCTTTTTAACCCAAGAAGCAAGCTCTTCTTTCCAGAGTCTAAAATACAGCAAGATCCATGAGAATGCCCAGAAAAAAAGGAGTGTTTCCTACTCAACGGACCATATGTAGTTCAACTCTGCTTATGAAACTGATACAAACCACAGCTCCTCTTACCTAAATGCTCTTTAGTTAATAGTAAGAATCGAGTAGGATTCATGAACTCGAAAAATCATTTGAGCCCAATATTCACTGGGTTTACCTGAAATGAACTCCTGCTCATAGGAAGACACAGTCCTGGGGTTTAACTCCGTTTCTGAAGGCAAATTCAGACCAGAATTCTCATCCCTGAAAATCACTCTGTTTGAAGGCAAGAGTCATCCTCTTCTTTAACGCGTGTCCAATACAGTACAAACCATGAGTGTTTCCTAATCATACGGATCATATATAGTTCAACTCTGCTTATGATACGATACAGACCACAGCTCATCTTACATAAATGCTCTTTAGTTAATAGTGAGAATTGGCTTCGGTTGGTGAACTGAGAAAAATCATTTGAGCCCAAAATTCACTGGATTTACCTGAACTGAACACTTGCTTGTAGGAAGACACAGACGCTGGGGTTTAACGCCGTTTCTGAAGACAAATTCAGACCAGAGTTCTCATCCCTGAAACACACTCTGTTATAACGCAAGAATCATCCTCATCTTTCTAGCGTCTCCAATACAACAAGAACCATTTGCATTCCCTGAAAAAATGAACTGTTTCCTACTCATACAGAGCATATGCAGATCAATTCTGGTCATGAAACTGATACAAACCACAGCAGCTCTTACATAAATGTTCTTTAGTAAATAGTGAGAATAGCGTTGGGTTCGTGAACTGTGTAAAATCATTTGAGCCCAAAATTCACTTGGTTTACCAGAAATGAACTCTTGCTTGTAGGAGACACAGATCCTGGGGTTTAACTCCATTTCTCAAGCGAAATTCAGATCAAAGTTCTCATCCCTGAAAAACACTCTGTTTTAAGGCAAGAATCATCCTTTTCTTTCTAGCGTCTCCAATACAGCAAGAACCATTTGCATTCCCTGAAAAAATGAACTGTGTTTCCTACTCATACAGAGCATATGCAGATCAATTCTGTTCATAAAACTGATACAAACCACAGCAGTTCTTACATAAATGCTCTTTAGTTAATAGTGAGAATAGCGTTGATTTCGTGAACTGTGTAAAATCATTTGAGCACAAAATTCACTGGGTTTACCAGAAATGAACTCTTGCTTGTAGGAAGACACAGATCCTGGGGTTTAACTCCGTTTCTGAAGGGAAATTCAGACCAGTGTTCTCATTCATGAAATACACTCTGTTTCACACAGGAAGCAAGCTCTTCTTTCCAGCAGCTACAAAATATCAAGAACCATGAGCATTCCCACAAAAAAAGAACTGTGTTTTGTACTCATACGGACCATATGTAGTTCAACTCTGCATATGAAACTAATACAAACCACAGCCTCTCTTACATAAAGGTTCTTTAGTTAATAGTGAGAATCATGTTTGGTTGGTGAACTGGGAAAAATCATTTGACCCCAAAATTCACTGGATTTACCTGAACTGAACTCTTGCTTGTAGGAAGACACAGATCCTGGGGTTTAACCTCGTTTCTGAAGAGAAATTCAGACCAGCGTTCTCATCCCTGAAACACACTCTGTTTTAACGCAAGAATCATCCTCTTCTTTCTAGCGTCTCCAATACAGCAAGAACCATGTGCATGCCCTGAAAAAAAGAACTGTGTTTCCTACTCATACAGAGCATATGCAGATCAATTCTGGTCATGAAACTGATACAAACCACAGCAGCTCTTAATAAATGCTCTTTACTTAATAGTGAGAATAGTGTTGGGTTCGTGAACTGTGTAAAATCATTTGAGCCCAAAATTCACTGGGTTTACCAGAAATGAACACTTGCTTGTAGGAAGACACAGATCCTGGGGTTTAACTCCGTTTCTGAAGAGAAATTCAGACCAGCGTTCTCATCCCTGAAACACACTCTGTTTTAACGCAAGAATCATCCTCGCAAGAACCATGTGCATGCCCTCAAAAAAAGAACTGTGTTTCCTATTCATACAGAGCATATGCAGATCAATTCTGGTCATGAAACTGATACAAACCACAGCAGCGCTTACATAAATGCTCTTTAGTTAATAGTGAGGATAGTGTTGGGTTCGTGAACTGTGTAAAATCATTTGAGCCCAAAATTCACTGGGTTTACCAGAAATGAACTCTTGCTTGTAGGAAGACCCAGATCCTGGGGTTTATCTCCGTTTCTGAAGGGTAATTCAGACCAGTGTTCTCATTCATGAAACACACTCTGTTTCATGCAAGAAGCAAGCTCTTCTTTCCAGAGGCTCCACTACGTCAAGTACCATGATCATGCACAGAAAAAAAGAACTGTGTTTCTTACTCATACGGTCCATATGTAGTTCAACTCTGCATATGAAACTAATACAAACCACAGCTCCTCTTACATAAAGGCTCCTTAGTTAATAGTGAGAATTATGTTTGGTTGGTGAACTGGGAAAAATCGTTTGAGCCCAAAATTCACTGGTTTTACCAGAAATGAACTCTTGCTTGTAGTAGAACACAGATCCTGGGGTTTAACTCCGTTTCTGAAGGAAAATTCATACCAGAGTTCTCATCCCTGAAAAACACTCTGTTTTCACTCAAGAAGTTAGCTCTTCTTTCCAGCGGCTCCAATATGTCAAGAACCATGATCACTCCCAGATAAAAAGAAATGTGTTTCCTACTCATACAGACCATATGTTGTTCAACTCTGCTTATGAAACTGATACAAACCACAGCTGCTCTTACATAAATGCTCTTTAGTTAATAGTGAGAATAGCGTTGGGTTCGTGAACTGTGAAAAATCATTTGAGCCCAAAATTCCCTGGGTTTACCTGAAATTAACTCCTGCTTGTAGGAAGACAAGATCCTGGGGTTTAACTCCGTTTCTGAAGGGAAATTCAGACCAGAATTCTCATTCCTGAAAAACACTCTGTTTTAAGGCAAGAATCATCCTCTTCTTTCTAGCGTCTCTAATACAGCAAGAACCATGTTCATGCCCTGTAAAAAGAACTGTGTTTCCTACTCATACAGACCATATGTAGATCAACTCTGGTTTTGAAGCTGATACAAACCACAGCACCACTTAAATAAATGCTGTTTAGTTAATAGTGAGAATCGCATTGGGGTTTCAAACTGTGTAAAATCATTTGAGCCCAAAATTCACTTGGTTTACCAGAAATAAACTCTTCCATGTAGGAAGACACAGATCCTGGATTTTAACTCCGATTTTGAAGGTAAATTCAGAGCAGGGTTCTCATCCATGAAACACAGTCTGTTTTAACGCAACAAGCAAGCTCTTCTTTCCAGAGTATAGAATACAGCAAGAACCAGGAGCATGCCCTGAGAAATAGAACTGTGTTTCCTACTCATATAGAGCATATGCAGATCAATTCTGGTCATGAAACTGATACAAACCACAGCAGCTCTTACATAAATGTTCTTTAGTTAATAGTGCGAATAGCGTTGGGGTCGTGAACTGTGTAAAATCATTTGAGCCCAAAATTCACTTTGTTTACCAGAAATGACCTCTTGCTTGTGGGAAGATACAGATCCTGGGGTTTAACTCTGTTTCTGAAGGGAAATTCAGACCACTGTTCTCATTCATGAAACACACTCTGTTTCACACAAGAAGCGAGCTCTTCTTGCCAGCGACTACAATAAATCAAGAAACATGAGCATGCCCAGAAAAAAAGAACTGTGTTTCTTTCTCATACGGGCCTTATGTAGTTCAACACTGCATATGAAACTGATACAAACCACAGCTCCTCTTACATAAATGCGCTTTAGTTAATAGTGAGAATCGCGTTGGGTTCGTGAACTGTGTAAAATCATTTGAGCCCAAAATTCACTTTGTTTACCAGAAATGAACTCTTGCTTGTAGGAGACACAGATCCTGGGGTTTAACTCCGTTTCTCAAGGGAAATTCAGATCAGAGTTCTCATCCCTGAAACACACTGCTTTTTAACCCAACAAGCAAGCTCTTCTTTCCAGAGTCTAAAATACAGCAAGATCCATGAAAATGCCCTGAAAAAAAGGACAGTTTCCTACTCAACGGACCATATATAGTTCAACTCTGCTTATGAAACTGATACAAACCACAGCTCCTCTTACCTAAATGCTCTTTATTTAATAGTAAGAATCGAGTTGGGTTCATGAACTCAAAAAATCATTTGAGACCAAAATTCACTGGGTTTACCTGAAATGAACTCCTGCTTGCAGGAAGACTCAGTTGGGGTTTAACTCCATTTCTGAAGGCAAATTCAGACCAGAATTCTCATCCCTGAAAATCACTCTGTTTTAAGGCAAGAATCATCCTCTTCTTTAACGCGTGTCCAATACAGTACGAACCATGAGTGTTTCCTAATCATACGGATCATATATAGTTCAACCCTGCTTATGATAAGATACAGACCACAGCTCATGTTACATAAATGCTCTTTAGTTAATAGTGAGAATCGGTTTCGGTTGGTGAACTGAGAAAAATCATTTGAGCCCAAAATTCACTTTGTTTACCAGAAATGAACTCTTGCTTGTAGGAAGACACAGATCCTGGGGTTTAACTCCGTTTCTGAAGGGAAATTCAGACCAGTATTCTCATTCATGAAACACACTCTGTTTCACACAGGAAGCAAGCTCTTCTTTCCAGCGGCTACAATACATCAAGAACCATGAGCATGCCCACAAAAAAAGAACTGTGTTTTGTACTCATACAGACCATATGTAGTTCAACTCTGCATATGAAACTAATACAAACCACAGCCTCTCTTACATAAAGGCTCTTTAGTTAATAGTGAGAATCATGTTTGGTTGGTGAACTGGGAAAAATCATTTGATCCCAAAATTCACTGGATTTACCTGAACTGAACTCTTGCTTGTAGGAAGACACAGATCCTGGGGTTTAACTCCGTTTCTATAGAGAAATCCAGACCAGCATTCTCATCCCTGAAACACACTCTGTTTTAACGCAAGAATCATCCTCTTCTTTCTAGCGTCTCCAATACAGCAACAACCTTGTGCATGCCCAGAAAAAAAAATTATGTTGATTTCTCATACGGACCATATGTAGTTCAACTCTGCATATGAAACTGATTCAAACCACAGCTCCTCTTACATGAATGCGCTTTAGTTAATAGTGAGAATCGCGTTGGGTTCGTGAACTGTGTAAAATCATTTGAGCCCAAAATTCACTTTGTTTACCAGAAATGAACTCTTGCTTGTAGGAGACACAGATCCTGGGGTTTAACTCCGTTTCTCAAGGGAAATTCAGATCAGAGTTCTCATCCCTGAAACACACTCCTTTTTAACCCAACAAGCAAGCTCTTCTTTC
This sequence comes from Onychomys leucogaster, assembly GCA_949786385.1. Taxonomy (NCBI): domain Eukaryota; kingdom Metazoa; phylum Chordata; class Mammalia; order Rodentia; family Cricetidae; genus Onychomys; species Onychomys leucogaster. The sequence continues at coordinate 9,827,033 of CATKUP010000006.1, read as the reverse complement.
CAGAGTCTAAAATACAGCAAGATCCATGAGAATGCCCTGAAAAAAAGGACTGTTTCCTACTCAACGGACCATATATAGTTCAACTCTGCTTATGAAACTGATACAAACCACAGATCCTCTTACCTAAATGCTCTTTAGATAATAGTAAGAATCGAGTTGGGTTCATGAACTCGAAAAATCATTTGAGCCCAAAATTCAATGGGTTTACCTGAAATGAACTCCTGCTTGTAGGAAGACTCAGTCCTGGGGTTTAACTCCGTTTCTGAAGGCAAATTCAGACCAGAGTTCTCATCCCTGAAAAACAAACTGTTTTCACGCAAGAAGCAAGCTCTCCTTTCCAGCGGCTGCAATACATCAAGAACCATGAGCACGACCAGAAAAAAAGAACTGTGTTTCCTACTCATACAGACAATATGTAGTTCAACTCTGCATATGAAACTGATACAAACCACAGCACCTCTTTCATAAATGCTGATTAGTTAATAGTGACAATCGCGTTGGGTTCGTTAACTGCCAAAAATCTTTTGAGCCCAAAATTCACTGGATTTACCAGAAATGAACTCTTGCTTGTAGGAAGACACAGATCCTGGGGTTTAACTCCGTTTCAGAAGGGAAATTCAGACCAGTGTTCTCATCCCAGAAACACACTCTGTTTTAATATCAGAAACTAGCTCTTCTTTCCAGCGGCTCCAATACATCAAGAACGATGAGCATGCCCAGATAAAAAGAACCGTGTTTCCTACTCATACAGACCATATGTTTTTCAACTATGCTTATGAAACTGATACAAACCACAGACCCTCGTAAATAAATGCTGTTTAGTTAATAGTGAGAATCGCGTTGGTTTCGTTAACTGCAAAAATCATTTGAGCCCAAAATTCACTGGGTTTACCTGATATTAACTCCTGCTTGTAGGAAGACACAGATCAAGGGGTTTTACTACGTTTCTGAAGGCAAATTCAGACCAGAATTCTCATCCCTGAAAAACACTCTGTTTTAAGGCAAGAATCATCCTCTTCTTCCCAGCCTCTCCAATACAGCAAGAACCATGAGCATGTCGAGAAAAAAAGAACTGTATTTCCTACTCTTACGGAACATATATAGTTCAACTCTGCTTATGAAACTGAAACAAACCACAGCTCCTCTTACATAAATGCTCTTTAGTTAATAGTGAGAATCGCGTTGGTTTCGTGAACTGTGTAAAATCATTTGAGCCCAAAATTCACTGGGTTTACCAGATATGAACTCTTGCTTGTAGGAAGACAAATATCCTGGGTTTTAACTCCGTTTCTGAAGGCAAATTCAGACCATAGTTCTCATCCCTGAAAAACAAACTGTTTTCACGCAAGAAGCAAGCTCTTCTTTCCAGCGGCTCCAATACATCAAGAACCATGAGCATGCCCTGAAAAAAGAACTGTGTTTCCTACTCATACAGACCATATGTAGACCAAATCTGCTTATGAAACAGAAACAAACCACAGCTCCTCTTACATAAATGCTCTTTAGTTAATAGTGAGAATAGCGTTGGGTTCGTGAACTGTGTAAAATCATTGGAGCCCAAAATTCACTGGGTTTACCAGAAATGAACTCTTGCTTGTTGTAGAACACAGATCCTGGGGTTTAACTCCATTTCTGAAGGGAAATTCAGACCAGAGTTCTCATCCCTGAAACATACTCTGCTTTAATGCAAGAAGCAAGCTTTTCTTTCCAGAGTCTAAAATATAGCAAGAACCATGAGCATGCCCTGAAAAAAAGAACTGTGTTTCCTATTCGTACGGACCATATGTAATTCAACTCTGCATATGAAACTGATACAAACCACAGCCCCTCTTACATAAATGCTCTTTAGATTATAGTGACAATCGCGTTGGGTTCATTAAATGCAAAAAATCTTTTGAGCCCAAAATTCACTGGAATTACCAGAAATGAACTCCTGCTTGTAGGAAGACACAGATGATGGGGTTTAACTACGTTTCTGAAGGCAAATTCAGACCAGAATTCTCATCACTGAAAAACACTCTGTTTTAAGGCAAGAATCATCCTCTTCTTTCCAGTCTCTACAATACAGCAAGAACCATGTTCATGCCCTGAGAAAAAGAAATGTGTTTCCTACTCATACAGACCATATGTAGATCCATTCTGGTTATAAAACTGAAACTAACCACAGAACCTCTTAAATAAATGCTGTTTAGTTAATAGTGAGAATCGCATTGAGGTTTCAAACTGTGTAAAATCATTTGAGCCCTAAATTCACTTGGTTTACCAGAAATAAACTCTTCCATGTAGGAAGACACAGATCCTGGATTTTAACTTCGATTTTGAAGGTAAATTCAGACCAGTGTTCTCATCCATGAAAAACACTCTGTTTTAAGACAAGAATCATCCTCTTCTTTCCAGCGTCTCCAATACAGCAAGACCAATTTGCATGCCCTGAAAAAAAAACTGTGTTTCCTACTCATACAGACATATGTAGATCAACTCTGGTTATGAAACTGATACAAACAACAGCACATCTAACATAAATGCTCTTTAGTTAATAGTGAGAATTGCTTTGGGTTCGTGAACTGCGAAAAATCATTTGAGCCCAACATTCACTGGGTTAACCAGAAACCAACTCTTGCTTGTAGGAAGACACAGATACTGGGGTTTAACTCCGATTCTGAAGGCAAATTCAGACCAGAGTTCTCATCCCGGAAAAACAGTCTGTTTTCACTCAAGAAGCAAGCTCTTCTTTCCAGAGTCTAAAATAGAGTAAGAACCATGAGCATGCCCTGAAAAAAAGAACTGTGTTTCATACTCATTCGGACCATATGTAGTTCAACTCTGCATATGAAAATGATACAAAGGACATCTCCTCTTACATAAATGCTCTTTAGTTAATAGTGAGAATTGGTTATGGTTGGTGATTTGAGAAAAATCATTAGAGCCCAAAATTGACTGGATTTACCTAAACTGAACTCTTGATTGTAGGAAGACACAGATCCTGGGGTTTAACTCCGTTTCTGAAGGGAAATGCAGACCAGAATTCTCATCCCTGAAACACACTCTGTTTTAATGCAAGAAGGATGCTATTCTTTCCAGCGACTCCAATACAGCAAGAACCATGAGCATGCAGAGAAAAAAAGAACTGTGTTTCCTACTCATACGGAATATATATAGTTCAACTCTGCTTATGGAAGTGAAACAAACCACAGCTCCTCTTACATAAATGCTCTTTAGTTAATAGTGAGATTAGCGTTGGGTTTGTGAACTGCCAAAAATCATTTCAGCCCAAAATTCACTGGGTTTACCAGAAATGAACCCTTGCTTGTAGGAAGATACAGACCCTGGGGTTTAACTCTGTTTCTGAAGTGATATTCAGACCAGAGTTCTCATCCCTGAAACACACTCTGTTTTAGCCCAACAAGCAAGCTCTTCTTTCCAGAGTTTAAAATAGAGCAAGAACCATGAGCATGCCCTGAAAGAATGAACTGTGTTTCCTACTCCTACGAACCATATGTAGTTCAACTCTGCATATGAAACTGATACAAACCTCAGCTCCTCTTACATAAATGCTCTTTAGTTAATAGTGAGAATCGGTTACGGTTGGTGAACTGAGAAAAATCTTTTGAGCCCCAAATTCACTGGATTTACCTAAACTGAACTCTTGCTTGTAGGAAGACACAGATCCTGGTGTTTAACTCCGTTTCTGAAGGGAAATTCAGACTATAATTCTCTTCCTTGAAAAACACTCTGTTTTAAGGCAAGAATCATCCTCTTCTTTTCAGCGTCTCCAATGCAGCAAGAACCATGTGCATGCCCTGAAAAAAAGAACTGTATTTCCTATTCATACAGACCATAGGTAGATCACTCTGGTTATGAAACTGAAACAAACAACAGCAGCTCTTAAATAAATGCTGTTTAGTTAATAATGAGAATCGCATTGGGGTTTTGAACTGTGTAAAATCATTTGGACCCAAAATTACTTGGTTTACCAGAAATAAACTCTTCCATGTAGGAAAACACAGATCCTGGATTTTAACTCCGTTTTGAAGGTAAATTCAGACCAGTGTTCTCATCCATGAAACACACTCTGTTTTCACGCAAGAAGCAAGCTCTTCTTTCCAGAGTCTAAAATACAGCAAGAACCATGAGCATGCCTTGAGAAAAAGAACTGTGTTTCCTACTCATACGGACCATATGTAGTTCAACTCTGCATATGAAACTAATACAAACCACAGCTCCTCTTACATAAATGCTCTTTAGTTAATAGTGAGAATAGGTTACGGTTGGTGAACTGAGAAAAATCTTTTGAGCCCCAAATTCACTGGATTTACCTAAACTGAACTCTTGCTTGTAGGAAGACACAGATCCTGGGGTTTAACTCCGTTTCTGAAGGGAAATTCAGACTATAATTCTCTTCCTTGAAAAACACTCTGTTTTAAGGCAAGAATCATCCTCTTCTTTTCAGCGTCTCCAATGCAGCAAGAACCATGTGCATGCCCTGAAAAAAAGAACTGTATTTCCTATTCATACAGACCATAGGTAGATCACTCTGGTTATGAAACTGAAACAAACAACAGCAGCTCTTAAATAAATGCTGTTTAGTTAATAATGAGAATCGCATTGGGGTTTTGAACTGTGTAAAATCATTTGGACCCAAAATTACTTGGTTTACCAGAAATAAACTCTTCCATGTAGGAAAACACAGATCCTGGATTTTAACTCCGTTTTGAAGGTAAATTCAGACCAGTGTTCTCATCCATGAAACACACTCTGTTTTCACGCAAGAAGCAAGCTCTTCTTTCCAGAGTCTAAAATACAGCAAGAACCATGAGCATGCCTTGAGAAAAAGAACTGTGTTTCCTACTCATACGGACCATATGTAGTTCAACTCTGCATATGAAACTAATACAAACCACAGCTCCTCTTACATAAATGCTCTTTAGTTAATAGTGAGAATAGGTTACGGTTGGTGAACTGAGAAAAATCTTTTGAGCCCCAAATTCACTGGATTTACCTAAACTGAACTCTTGCTTGTAGGAAGACACAGATCCTGGGGTTTAACTCCGTTTCTGAAGGGAAATTCAGACTATAATTCTCTTCCTTGAAAAACACTCTGTTTTAAGGCAAGAATCATCCTCTTCTTTTCAGCGTCTCCAATGCAGCAAGAACCATGTGCATGCCCTGAAAAAAAGAACTGTATTTCCTATTCATACAGACCATAGGTAGATCACTCTGGTTATGAAACTGAAACAAACAACAGCAGCTCTTAAATAAATGCTGTTTAGTTAATAATGAGAATCGCATTGGGGTTTTGAACTGTGTAAAATCATTTGGACCCAAAATTACTTGGTTTACCAGAAATAAACTCTTCCATGTAGGAAAACACAGATCCTGGATTTTAACTCCGTTTTGAAGGTAAATTCAGACCAGTGTTCTCATCCATGAAACACACTCTGTTTTCACGCAAGAAGCAAGCTCTTCTTTCCAGAGTCTAAAATACAGCAAGAACCATGAGCATGCCTTGAGAAAAAGAACTGTGTTTCCTACTCATACGGACCATATGTAGTTCAACTCTGCATATGAAACTAATACAAACCACAGCTCCTCTTACATAAAGGCTCTTTAGTTAATAGTGAGAATCATGTTGGGTTGGTGAACTGGGAAAAAGCATTTGAGCCCAAAATTCACTGGGATTACCAGAAATGCACTCTTGCTTGTAGGAAGACATATATCCTGGGTTATAACTCCATTTCGAAAGTCAAATTCAGACCAGAGTTCTCATCCCTGAAAAACAAACTGTTTTCACGCAAGAAGCAAGCTCTTCTTTCCAGCGGCTGCAATACATCAAGAACCATGAGCACGACCAGAAAAAAAGAACTGTGTTTCCTACTCATACAGACCATATGTAGTTCAACTCTGCATATGAAACTGATACAAACCACAGCACTTCTTTCATAAATGCTCATTAGTTAATAGTGACAATCGCGTTGGGTTCGTTAACTGCGAAAAATCATTTCAGCCCAAAATTCACTGGATTTACCAGGAATGAACACTTGCTTGTAGGAAGACACATATCCTGGGGTTTAACTCCGTTTCAGAAGGGAAATTCAGACCAGTGTTCTCATCCCAGAAACACACTCTGTTTTAATATCAGAAACAAGCTCTTCTTTCCAGCGGCTCCAATACATCAAGAACCATGAGCATGCCCAGATAAAAAGAACCGTGTTTCCTACTCATACAGACCATATGTTTTTCAACTATGCTTATGAAACTGATACAAACCACAGACCCTCGTAAATAAATGCTGTTTAGTTAATAGTGAGAATCGCGTTGGTTTCGTTAACTGCAAAAAAACATTTGATCCCAAAATTCACTGGGTTTACCTGATATTAACTCCTGCTTGTAGGAAGACACAGATCAAGGGGTTTAACTACGTTTCTGAAGGTAAATTCAGACCAGAATTCTCATCCCTGAAAAACACTCTGTTTTAAGGCAAGAATCATCCTCTTCTTTCGAGCCTCTCCAATACAGCAAGAACCATGAGCATGTCGAGAAAAAAAGAACTGTATTTCCTACTCTTACGGAACATATATACTTCAACTCTGCTTATGAAACTGAAACAAACCACAGCTCTTCTTACATAAATGCTCTTTAGTTAATAGTGAGATTAGCGTTGGGTTTGTGAACTGTGAAAAATCATTTCAGCCCAAAGTTCCCTGGGTTTACCAGAAATGAACTCTTGCTTGTAGGAAGATACAGATCCTGGGGTTTAACTCTGTTTCTGAAGGGATATTCAGACCAGAGTTCTCATCCCTGAAACACACTCTGTTTTAGCCCAAAAAGCAAGCTCTTCTTTCCAGAGCCTAAAATAGAGCAAGAACCATGAGCATACCCTGAAAGAATTAACTGTGTTTTGTACTCCTACGGACCATATATAGTTCAACTCTGCATATGAAACTGATACAAACCACAGCTCCTCTTGCATAAAAGCTCTTTAGTTAATAGTGAGAATCGGTTATGGTTGGTGAACTGAAAAATATCTTTTGAGCCCAAAATTCACTGGATTTACCTAAACTGAACTCTTGCTTGTAGGAAGACACCGATCCTGCGGTTTAACTCCGTTTCTGAAGGGAAATTCAGACTATAATTCTCTTCCTTGAAAAACACTCTGTTTTAAGGACAGAATCATCAACTTCTTTTCAGCGTCTCCAATGCAGCAAGAACCATGTGCATGCCCTGAAAAAAAGAACTGTGTTTCCTACTCATACAGACGATAGGTAGATCACTCTGGTTATGAAACTGACAAAAAACAGCACCTCTTAAATAAATGCTGTTTAGTTAATAGTGAGAATCGCATTGGGGTTTTGAACTGTGTAAAATCATTTGAACCCAAAATTCATTTGGTTTACCAGAAATAAACTCTTCCATGTAGGAAGACATAGATCCTGGATTTTAAGTCCGATTTTGAAGATAAATCAGACCAGTGTTCTCATCCATGAAACACACTCTGTTTTAACGCAAGAAGCAAGCTCTTCTTTCCAGAGTCTCAAATACAGCAAGAACCATGAGCATGCCCTGAAAAAAAGAACTGTGTTTCCTACTCATACAGACCATATGTAGATCAACTCTGCTTATGAAACTGATATAGCCCACACCTCCTCTTACATACATCTCTTTAGTTAATAGTGAGAATATCGTTGGGATCATGAACTGCAAAAATCATTTGAGCCCAAAATTCACTGGGTTTACCAGAAATGAACTCTTGCTTGTAGGAAGATACAGATCCTGGGGTTTAACTCAGATTCTGAAGGGATATTCAGACCAGAGTTCTAATCCCTGAAACACACTATGTTTTAACCCAACAAGCAAGCTCTTCTTTCCAGAGTCTAAAATAGAGCAAGAACCATGAGCATGCCCTGAAAAAAAGAACTGTGTTTCCTATTCATACGGACCATATGTAGTTCAACTCTGCATATGAAACTGTTAAAAACCACAGCTCCTCTTACATAAATGCTCTTTAGTTAACAGTGAGAATCGGTTATGGTTTGTGAACTGAGAAAAATCATTTGAACCCAAAATTCACTGGATTTACCTAAACTGAACTCTTGCTTGTAGGAAGACACAGATCCTGGGGTTTAACAACGTTTCTGAAGTCAAATTCTGACCAGAATTCTCATCCCTGAAAAACACTCTGTTTTAAGGCAAGAATCATCCTCTTCTTTCCAGCATCTCCAATACATCAAGAACCATGAGCATGCCCAGAAAAAAAGAACTGTGTTTCTGACTCATACGGACCATTTGTTGTTCAACTCTGCATATGAAACTAATACAAACCACAGCTCCTCTTACATAAAGGCTCTTTAGTTAATAGTGAGAATCATGTTGGTTTGGTGAACTGTGAAAAATCATTTAAGCACAAAATTAACTGGGTTTACCAGAAATGAACTCTTGCTTGTAGAAACACACAGATCCTGGGGTTTAACTCCGTTTCCGAAGGCAAATTCAGACCAGAGTTCTCATGCCTGAAAAACATTCTGTTTTCACTCAAGAAACAAGCTCTTCTTTCCAGCCGCTCTAATACATCAAGAACCATGATCACGCCCAGAAAAAAAGTACTCTGTTTCCTACTCATACGGACCATATGTAGTTCAACTCTGCATATGAAACTGATACAAACCACAGACCCTCTCACATAAATGCTTTTTAATTCATAGTGAGAATCGGTTTCGGTTGGTGAACTGAGAAAAATCATTTGAGTCCAAAATTCCCTTGGTTTACAAGAAATGAACTCTTTCTTGTAGGAAGACACAGATCCTGGGGTTTAACTGCATTACTGAAGGGAAATTCAGACCAGAGTTCTCATCCCTGAAACACACTCTGCTTTAACGCAAGAAGCAAGCTCTTCTTTCCAGAATCTAAAATATAGCAAGAACCATGAGCATGCCCTGAAAAAAAGAACTGAGTTTCCTATTCATACGGACCATATGTAATTCAACTCTGCATATGAAACTGATACAAACCACAGCTCCTCTTACATGAATGCTCTTTACTTAATAGTGACAATCGCGTTGGGTTCGTTAACTGCGAAAAAACCTTTTGAGCACAAAATTCACTGGATTTACGAGAAATGAACTCTTGCTTGTAAGAAGACACAGATCCTGGGGATTAACTCAGTTTCAGAAGGGGAATTCAGACCAGTGTTCTCTCTCAGAAACACACTCTGTTTTAATGTCAGAAGCAAGCTCTTCTTTCCAGCGGCTCCAATACATCAAGAACCATGAGCATGTCCAGATAAAAAGAACCGTGTTTCCTACTCATACAGACCATATGTTTTTCAACTATAATAATGAAACTGATACAAACCACAGACCCTCATAAATAAATGCTGTTTAGTTAATAGTGAGAATCGCGTTGGGTTCGTTAACTGCAAAAAAACATTTGAGCCCAAAATTTACTGGGTTTACCAGAAATGAACTGTTGCTTGTAGGAAGACACAGACCCTGGGGTTTAACTCCGTTGCTGAAGGGAAATTCAGACCAGAATTCTCATCCCTGAAACACATTCTGTTTTAATGCAAGAAGGAAGCTCTTCTTTCCAGCGTCTCCAATACAGCAAGAACCATGAGCATGCCGAGAAAAAAAGAACTGGGTTTCCTACTCATACGGAACAATTATAGTTCAACTCTGCTTATGAAACTGAAACAAACCATAGCTCCTCTTACATAAATGCTCTTTAGTTCATAGTGAGAATAGCGTTGGGTTCGTTAACTGTGTAAAAGCATTTGAGCCCCAAATTCACAGGGTTTACCAGAAATGAACTCTTGCTTGTAGTAAGATACAGATGCTGGGGTTTAACTCCGTTTCTGAAGGGAAATTCAGACCAGAGTTCTCTTCCCTGAAACACACTCTGTTTTAACGCAACAAGCATGCTCTTCTTTCCATATTCTCAAATACAGCAAGAACCATGAGCATGCCCAGAAAAAAAGAACTTTGTTTCTTACTCATACGGACCATATGTAGTTCAACTCTGCATATGAAACTAATACAAACCACAGCTCCTCTTACATAAAGGCTCTTTAGTTAATAGTGAGAATCATGTTGGGTTGGTGAAGTTTGAAAAATCATTTGAGCCCAAAATTCACTGGGTTTACCAGAAATGAACTCTTGCTTGTAGGAAGACAAAGATCCTGGGGTTTAACTCCGTTTCCGAAGGCAAATTCAGACCAGAGTTCTTATCCCTGAAAAACACTCTGTTTTCAATCACGAAGCAAGTTCTTCTTTCCAGCCGCTCCAATACATCAAGAACCATGATCACGCTCAGAAAAAATGAACTGTGTTTCCTACTCATACAGACCATATGTAGTTCAACTATGCACATGAAACTGATACAAACCAAAGACCCTCTTACATAAATTCTTTTTAAATTATAGTGAGAATCGGTTTCGGTTGGTGAACTGAGTAAAATCATATGAGTCAAAATTCACTTGGTTTACCAGAAATGAACCCTTTCTTGTAGGAAGACACAGATCCTGGGGTTTAACTCCGTTTCTGAAGGGAAATTCAGACCTGAGTTCTCATCCCTGAAACACACTCTGCTTTAACGCAAGAAGTAAGCTCTTCTTTACAGAGTCTAAAATATAGCAAGAACCATGAGCATGCCCTGAATAAAAGAACTGAGTTTCCTACTCATACGGACCATATGTAATTCAACTCTGCATATGAAACTGATACAAACCACAGCTACTCTTACATAAATGCTCTTTAGTTAATAGTGACAATTGCGTTGGGTTCCTTAACTGCGAAAAAACATTAGAGCCCAAAATTCACTGGATTTATGAGAATGAACTCTTGCTTGTAGGAAGACACAGATCCTGGGGTTTAACTCCGTTTCTGAAGGGAAATTCACACCAGTGTTCTCATCTCAGAAACACACTCTGTTTTCATGTCAGAAGCAAGCTCTTCTTTCCAGCGGCTCCAATACATCAAGAACCATGAGCATGCCCAGATAAAAAGCACCGTGTTTCCTACTCATACAGACCATATGTTTTTCAACTATGCTTATGAAACTGATACAAACCGCAGACCCTCGTAAATAAATGCTGTTTACTTAATAGTGAGAATCGCGTTGGGTTCGTTAACTGCAAAAAAACATTTGAGCCCAAAATTCACTGGGTTTACCTGAAATGAACTCCTGCTTGTAGGAAGACACAGATCCTGGGTTTAACTACGTTTCTGAAGGCAAATACAGACCAGAATTCTCATCCCTAAAAAACACTCTGTTTTAAGACAAGAATCATCCTCTTCTTTCCAGCCTCTCCAATACAGCAAGAACCATGTGCATGCCCTGAAAATTAGAACTGTGTTTCCTACTCATACAGACCATATGTAGATCAACTCTGGTTATGAAACTGAAACTAACCACAGCACCTCTTAAATAAATGCTGTTTAGTTAATAGTGAGAATCGCATTCAGGATTCAAACTGTGTAAAACCATTTGAGCCCAAAATTCACTTGGATTACCAGAAATAAACTCTTCCATATAGGAAGACACAGATACTGGATTTTAACACCGATTTTGAAGATAAATCAGACCAGTGTTCTCATCCATGAAACACAATCTGTTTTAACGCAAGAAGCAAGCTCTTCTTTCCAGAGTCTAAAGTACAGCAAACACCATGAGCATGCCCTTAAAAAAATATCTGTGTTTCCTACTCATACAGACCATATGTTGGTCAACTCTGCTTATGAAACTGATATAGCCCACACCTCCTCTTACATACATCTCTTTAGTTAGTAGTGAGAATAGTGTTGGGTTCATGAACTGCAAAAATCATTTGAGCCCAAAATTCACTGGGTTTACCAGAAATGAACTGTTGCTTGTAGGAAGACACAGATCCTGGGGTTTAACTCCGTTTCTGAAGGGAAATTCAGACCAGAATTCTCATCCCTGAAACACACTCTGTTTTAATGCAAGAAGGAAGCTCTTCTTTCCAGCGTCTCCAATACAGCAAGAACCATGAGCATGCCGACAATAAAAGAACTGTGTTTCCTACTCATACGGATCATATATAGTTCAACTCTGCTTATGAAACTGAAACAAACCACAGCTCCTCCTACATAAATGCTATTTATTTCATAGTGAGAATAGCCTTGGGTTCGTGAACTGTGTAAAAGCATTTGAGCCCCAAATTCACTGGGTTTACCAGAAATGAACTCTTGCTTGTAGTAAGATACAGATGCTGGGATTTAACTCAGTTTCTGAAGGGAAATTCAGACCAGAGTTCTCATCCCTGAAAAACAAACTGTTTTCACGCAAGAAGCAAGATCTTCTTTCCAGCAGCTCCAATACATCAAGAACCATGAGCATGCCCTGAAAAAAAGAACTGTGTTTCCTACTCATACGGACCATATGCAGTTCAACTCTGCATTTGTACCTGATACAAACCACAGCTACTCTTACATAAATGCGCTTTAGTAAATAGTGAGAATCACGTTGGGTTTGTGAACTGCGAAAAATCATTTGGACCCAAAATTCTCTTCCTTTACCTGAAATTAACTCCTGCTTGTAGGAAGACACAGATCATGGTGTTTAACTCTGTTTCTGAAGGGAAATTAAGACCTGAATTCTCATCCCTGATAAACACTCTGTTTTAAGGCAAGAATCATCCTCTTCTTCCAGTGTCTCCAATACAGCAAGAACCACGTGCATGCCCTAAAAAAAAGAACTGTGTTTCCTACTCATAAAGACGATAGGTAGATCACTCTGGTTATGACACTGGTAGAAACAACAGCACCTCTTAAATAAATGCTGTTTAGTTAATAGTGAGAATCGCATTGTGGTTTTGAACTGCGAAAAATCATTTGAGCCCAAAATTCACTTGGTTTACCAGAAATGCACTCTTGCTTGTAGGAAGACAAATATCCTGGGTTTTAACTCCGTTTCTGAAGGCAAATTCAGACCAGAGTTCTCATCCCTGAAAACCAAACTGTTTTCACGCAAGAAGCAAGCTCTTCTTTCCAGCGGCTCCAATACATCAAGAACCATGAGCATGCCCTGAAAAAAAGAACTGTGTTTCTTACTCATACAGACCATATGAAGACCAACTCTGCTTATGAAACTGGAACAAACCACAGCTCCTGTTACATAAATGCTCTTTACTTAATAATGAGAATAGTGTTGGGTTCGTGAACTGTGTAAAATCATTTGAGCCCAAAATTCACTGTGTTTACCAGAAATGAACTCTTGCTTGTAGGAAGACACAGATCCTGGGTTTTAACTCCGTTTCTGAAGGGAAATATAGACCAGTGTTCTCATCCATGAAACACACTCTATTTCATGCAAGAAGCAAAATCTTCTTTCCAGCGGCTCCAATAAATCAAGAACCATGAGCACGCCCAGAAAAAAAGAACCGGGTTTCCTACTCTTACAGACCATATGTTGTTCAACTCTGCTTATGAAACTGATACAAACCACAGACCCTCTTACATAACTGCTTTTTAATTAATAGTGAGAATCGGTTTTGGTTGGTCAACTGAGAAAAATCATTTGAGTCCAAAATTCACTTGGTTTACCAGAAATGAACTCTTTCTTGTAGGAACACACAGATCCTGGGGTTTAACTCCGTTTTTGAAGAGAAATTCAGACCTGAGTTCTCAACCCTGAAACACACTCTACTTTAAGGCAAGAAGCAAGCTCTTCTTTCCATAGTCTAAAATGTAGCAAGAACCTTGAGCATGCCCTGAAAAAAAGAACTGAGTTTCCTACTCATACGGACCATATGGAATTCAACTCTGCATATGAAACTGATACAAACCACAGCTCCTCTTACATAAATGCTCTTTAGTTAATAGTGACAATCGCTGTGGGTTTGTTAACTGCGAAAAAACTTTTGAGCCCAAAATTCACTGGATTTACCTGAAATTAACTCCTGCTTGTAGGAAGACACAGATCCTGGGGTTTAACTCCGTTTCTGAAGGGAAATTCAAACCAGTGTTCTCATCTCAGAAACACACTCTGTTTTAATGTCAGAAGCAAGCTCTTCTTTCCAGCGGCTCCAATACATCAAGAACCATGAGCATGCCCAGATAAAAAGAACCGTGTTTCCTACTCTTACAAACCATATGTTGTTCAACTCTGCTTATGAAACTGATACAAACCACAGACCCTGGTAAATAAATGCTGTTTAGTTAATAGTGAAAATCGCGGTGTGTTCGTGAACTGCGAAAAAACATTTGAGAACAAAATACACTGGGTTTACCTGAAATGAACTCCTGCTTTTAGGAAGACACAGATCCTGGGGTTTAACAACGTTTCTGAAGGCAAATTCAGACCAGAATTCTCATCCCTGAAAAACACTGTGTTTTAAGGCAAGAATCATCCTCTTCTTTCCAGCGGCTCTAATACATCAAGAACCATGAGCATGCCAAGAAAAAAAGAACTGTGTTTCTTACTCATATGGACCATATGTAGTTAAACTCTGCATATGAAACTAATACAAACCACAGCTCCTCTTACATACAGACTCTTTAGTTAATAGTGAGAATCATGTTGGGTTGGTGAACTGTGAAAAATCTTTTGAGCCCAAAATACACTGGGTTTACCAAAAATGAACTCTTGCTTGTAGGAAGACAAAGATCCTGGGGTTTAACTCCATTTCCGAAGGCAAATTCAGACCAGAGTTCTCATCCCTGAAAAACACTCTGTTTTCACTCAAGAAGCATGCTCTTATTTCCAGCCGCTCCAATACATCAGAACCATGATCACGCCCAGAAAAAAAGAAATCTGTTTCCTACTCATACGGACCATATGTAGTTCAACTCTGCATATGAAACTGATACAAACCACAGACACTCTTACATAAATGCTTTTTAATTAATACTGAGAATCGGTTTCGGTTGGTGAACTAGGAAAAATCATTTGAGTCCAAAATTCAATTGGTTTACGAGAAATGAACTCTTTCTTGTAGGAAGACACAGATCCTGGGGTTTAACTCCGTTTCTGAAGGGGAATTCAGACCTGAGTTCTCATCCCTGAAACACACTCTGCTTTAACGCAAGAAGCAAGCTCTTCTTTCCAGAGTCTAAAATATAGCAAGAACCATGAGCATTCCCTGAAAAAAAGAACTGAGTTACCTACTCATACGGACCATGTGTAATTCAACTCTGCATATGAAACTGATACAAACCACAGCTCCTCATACATAAATGCTCTTTAGTTAATAGTGACAATCGCGTTGGGTTTGTTAAATGCGAAAAACCATTTGAGCCCAAAATTCACTGGATTTAAGAGAAATGAACTCTTGCTTGTAGCAAGACACAGATCCTGGGGTTTAACTCCGTTTCTGAAGGGAAATTCACACCAGTGTTCTCATCTCAGAAACACACTCTGTTTTAATGTCAGAAGCAAGCTCTTCTTTCCAGTGGCTCCAATACATCAAGAACCATGAGCATGCCCAGATAAAAAGAACCGTGTTTCCTACTCATACAGACCATATGTTTTTCAACTATGCTTATGAAACTGATACAAACCACAGACCCTCGTAAATAAATGCTGTTTAGTTAATAGTCAGATTCGCGTTGGGTTCATGAACTGCAAAAAAACATTTGAGCCCAAAATTCACTGGGTTTACCTGAAATTAACTCCTGCTTGTAGGAAGACACAGATCCTAGGGTTTAACTACGTTTCTGAAGGGAAATTCAGACCAGAATTCTCATCCCTGAAAAACACTCTGTTTTAAGGCAAGAATCATCCTCTTCTTTCCAGCCTCTCCAATACATCAAGAACCGTGAGCATGCCCTGAAAAAAAGAACTGTGTTTCCTACTCATACAGACCATATGTAGACCAACTCTGCTTATGAAACTGGAACAAACCACAGCTCCTCTTACATAAATGCTCTTTAGTTAATAATGAGAATAGCGTTGGGTTCGTGAACTGTGTAAAATCATTTGAGCCCAAAATTCAATGTGTTTACCAGAAATGAACTCTTGCTTGTAGGAAGACACAGATCCTGGGGTTTAACTCCGTTTCTGAAGGGAAATACAGACAGGTGTTCTCATCAATGAAACACACTCTATTTCACGCAAGAAGCAAACTCTTCTTTCCAGCGGCTCCAATACATCAAGAACCATGAGCACGCCCAGAAAAAAAGAACCGTGTTTCCTACTCTTACAGACCATATGTTGTTCAACTCTGCTTATGAAACTGATACAAACCACAGACCCTCTTACATAAATGCTTTTTAATTAATAGTGAGAATCGGTTTCGGTTGGTGAACTGAGAAAAATCATTTGAGTCCAAAATTCACTTGGTTTACCAGAAATGAACTCTTTCTTGTAGGAACACACAGATCCTGGGGTATAACTCCATTTCTGAAGAGAAATTCAGACCTGAGTTCTCATCCCTGAAACACACTCTACTTTAAGGCAAGAAGCAAGCTCTTCTTTCCAGTGTCTAAAATGTAGCAAGAACCATGAGCATGCCCTGAAAAAAAGAACTGAGTTTCCTACTCATACGGACCATATGGAATTCAACTCTGCATATGAAATTGGTACAAACCACAGCTCCTCTTACATAAATGCTCTTTAGTTAATAGTGACAATCGCTTTGGGTTTGTTAACTGCGAAAAACCTTTTGAGCCCAAAATTCACTGGATTTACCTGAAATTAACTCCTGCTTGTAGGAAGACACGTATCCTGGGGTTTAACTCCGTTTCTGAAGGGAAATTCACACCAGTGTTCTCATCTCAGAAACACACTCTGTTTTAATGTCAGAAGCAAGCTCTTCTTTCCAGCGGCTCCAATACATCAAGAACCATGAGCATGCCCAGATAAAAAGAAACGTGTTTCCTACTCATACAGACCATATGTTTTTCAACTATGCTTATGAAACTGATACAAACCACAGACCCTCGCAAATAAATGCTGTTTAGTTAATAGTGAGAATCGTGTTGGGTTCGTAAACTGCAAAAAAACATTTGAGGCCAAAATTCACTGGGTTTACCTGAAATTAACTCCTGCTTGTAGGAAGACACAGATCCTGGGGTTTATCTACGTTTCTGAAGGCAAATTCAGACCAGAATTCTCATCCCTGAAAAACACTCTGTTTTAAGGCAAGAATCATCCTCTTCTTTACAGCCTCTCCAATACAGCAAGAACCATGTGCATGCCCTGAAAAAAAGATCTGTGTTTCCTACTCATACAGACCATATGTAGATCAACTCTGCTTATGAAACTGTTATAGACCACAGCTCCTATTACATAAATGCGCTTTAGTTAATAGTGAGAATCACGTTGGGTTCGTGAACTGTGAAAAATCATTTGAGCCCAAAATTCACTGGGTTTACCTGAAATTAACTCCTGCTTGTAGGAAGACACAGATCCTGGGGTTTAACTCCGTTTCTGAAGGCAAATTCAGACCAGAATTCTCATCCCTGAAAAACACTGTGTTTTAAGGCAAGAATCATCCTCTTCTTTCTAGCCTCTCTAATACAGCAAGAACCATGTGCATGCCCTGTAAAAAGGAACTATGTTTCCTACTTATACAGACCATATGTAGATCAACTCTGGTTATGAAACTGATACAAACCACAGCACCTCTTAAATAAATGCTGTTTAGTTAATAGTGAGAATCGCCTTGGGGTTTCAAACTGTGTAAAATCATTTGAGCACAAAATTCACTTGGTTTACCAGAAATAAACTCTTCCATGTAGGAAGACACAGATCCTGGATTTTAATTCCGATTTTGAAGGTAAATTCAGACCAGTGTTCTCATCCATGAAACACAGTCTGTTTTCACGCAACAAGCAAGCTCTTCTTACCAGAGTTTATAATACAGCAAGAACTATGAGCCTGCCCTGAGAAAAAGAATTGTGTTTCCTACTCATATGGACCACATGTAGTTCAACTCTGCATATGAAACTAATACAAACCACAGCTCCTCTTACATAAAGGGTCTTTACTTAATAGTGAGTATCATGTTGGGTTGGTGAACTGGGAAAAATCGTATGAGCCCAAAATTCACTGGGTTTACCAGAAATGAACTCTTGCTTGTAGGAAGATACAGATCCTGTGGTTTAACTCCGTTTCTGAGGGGATATTCAGACCAGAGTTCTTATCCCTGAAACACACTCTGTTTTAACCCAACACGCAAGCTCTTCTTTCCAGAGTCTAAAATACAGCAAGAACCATGAGCATGCCCTGAAAAAAAGAACTGTGTTTCCTAAACATACGGAGCATATGTAGTTCAACTCTGCATATGAAACTGATACAAACCACAGCTCCTCCTTCATAAAAGCTCTTTAGTTAATAGTGAGAATCGGTTTCGGTTGGTGAACTGAGAAAAATCATTTGAGCCGAAAATTCACTGGATTTTTCTGAACTGAACTCTTGCTTGTAGGAAGACACAGATCCAGGGGTTTACCTCCATTTCTGAAGGGAAATTCAGACCAGAATTCTCTTCCATGAAACACACTCTGTTTTAACGCAAGAAGCAGGCTCTTCTTTCCAGCAGCTCTAATACAGTAAGAACCATGAGCATGCCCAGGAAAAAGAACCGTGTTTCCTACTCATATGAACAATATGTAGTTCAACTCTGCTTATGAAACTGATACAAAACACAGCTCCCCTTAAATAAATGCTGTTTAATTAATAGTGAGAATCGCATTGGGTTTTTGAACTGTGTAAAATCATTTGAGACCAAAATTCAATGGTTTTACCAGAAATGCACTCTTGCTTGTAGGAAGACAAATATCCTGGGTTTTAACTCCGTTTCTGAAGGCAAATTCAGACAAGAGTTCTCATCCCTGAAAAACAAAATGTTTTCTCGCAAGAAGCAAGCTCTTCTTTCCAGCGGCTCCAATACATAGAGAACCATGAGCATGCCCTGAAAAAAAGAACTGTGTTTCCTACTCATACAGACCATATGTAGACCAACTCTGCTTATGAAAATGAAACAAACCACAACTCCTCTTACATAAATGCTCGTTAGTTAATAGTGAGAATAGCGTTGGGTTCGTGAACTGTGTAAAATCATTTGAGCCCAAAATTCACTGGGTTTACCAGAAATGAACTCTTGCTTGTAGAAAGACATACATCCTGGGGTTTTTCTCCATTTCGGCAGGGAATTTCAGACCAGAGTTCTCATCCTTGAAACACACTCTGTTTTAACGATGAAGCAAGCTCTTCTTTCCAGAGTCTAAAATACAGCATGAACCATGAGCATGGCCTGAAAAAAAAGAACTGTGTTTCCTATTCATACGGACCATATTTAGTTCATCTCTTCTTATGAAACTGATACAGACCACAGCTCCTCTTACATAAATGCTCTTTAGTTAATAGTGAGAATCGGCTTGGGTTTGTGAACTGCGAAAAATCATTTCAGCCCAAAATTCACTAGGTATACCAGGAATGAACTCTTGCTTGTTGAAATACACTGATCCTGGGGTTTAACTCCGTTTCTGAATGCAAATTCAGACCAGAGTTCTCAACCCTGAAACACACTCTGTTTTATTGAAGAAGCAAGCTCTTCTTTCCAGAGTCTAAAATACAGCAAGAAACATGAGAATACCAATAAAAAAAGAACTGTTTTTCCTACTCATAAGGACAATATGTAGTTCAACTCTGCTTATGAAATGATACAGACCACAGCTCCTCTTACATAAATGCTCTTTAGTTAATAGTGATAATCGCGTTGGGTTCTAGAACTGTGTAATGTCATTTGAGCCGAAAATTCACTTGGTTTACCAGAAACGAACTCTTGCTGGTAGGAAGACACAGATCATGTGGTTTAACTCCGTTTGTGAAGGGAAATTCAGACCAGAGTTCTCATCCATGAAAAACACTGTGTTTTAAGGCAAGAATCATCCTCTTCTTTCCAGCAGCTCCAATACATCAAGAACCATGAGCATGCCAAGAAAAAAAGAACTGTGTTTCTTACTCATACGGACCATATGTAGTTAAACTCTGCATATGAAACTAATACAAACCACAGCTCCTCTTACATACAGACTCTTTAGTTAATAGTGAGAATCATGTTGCGTTGGTGAAATGTGAAAAATCATTTGAGCACAAAATAACTGGGTTTACCAAAAATGAACTATTGCTTGTAGGAAGACAAAGATCCTGGGGTTTAACTACGTTTCCGAAGGCAAATTCAGACCAGAGTTCTCATCCCTGAAAAAAACTCTGTTTTCACTCAAGAAGCAAGCTCTTCTTTCCAGCCGCTCCAATATATCAAGAACCATGATCACGCCCAGAAAAAAAGAACTCTGTTTCCAACTCATACGGACCATATGTAGTTCAACTCTGCATATGAAACTGATACAAACCACAGACCCTCTTACATAAATGCTTTTTAATTAATAGTGAGAATCGATTTCGGTTGGTGAACTGAGAAAAATCATTTGAGTCCAAAATTCACTTGGTTTACCAGAAATGAACTCTTTCATGTAGGAAGACACAGATCCCGGGGTTTAACTCCATTTGTGAAGGGAAATTCAGACCTGAGTTCTCATCCCTGAAAAACACTCTGTTTTAAGGCAAGAATCATCCTCTTCTTTCAGCCTCTCCAATACAGCAAGAACCATGTGCATGCCCTGAAAAAAAGAACTGTGTTTCCTACTCATACAGACCATATGTAGATCTACTCTGGTTATGAAACTGAAACTAACCACAGCACCTCTTAAATAAATGCTGTTTAGTTAATAGTGAGAATCGCATTCAGGTTTCCAACTGTGTAAAATCATTTGAGCCCAAAATTCACTTGGTTTACCAGAAATAAACTCTTCCATGTAGGAAGACACAGATCCTGGATTTTAACTCCGATTTTGAAGGTAAATTGAGACCAATGTTCTCATCCATGAAACACAGTCTGTATTAACGCAACAAGCAAGCTCTACTTTCCAGAGTCTATAATACAGCAAGAACCATGAGCATGCCCTGAGTAAAAGAACTGTGTTTTCTACTCATACGGACCATATGTAGTTCAACTCTGCATATGAAACTAATACAAACGAAAGCTCCTCTTACATAAAGGCTCTTTAGTTATAGTGAAGATCATGTTGGGTTGGTGAACTGGGAAATATAATTTGAGCCCAAAATTCACTGGGTTTACCAGAAATGAACTCTTGCTTGTAGGAAGACAAAGATCCTGGGGTTTAACTCCGTTTCTGAAGGCAAATTCAGACCAGAGTTCATATCTCTGAAACACTCTCTGTTTTCACGCAAGAAGCAAGCTCTTCTTTCCAGCGGCTGCAATACATCAAGGACCATGAGCATGCCCAGAAAAAAGAACCGTGATTCCTACTCATACGGACCATATGTAGTTCAACTGTGCTTATGAAACTGATACAAACCACAGGTCCTCTTACATAAATGCTCTTTAGTTAGTAGTGAGAATCGGTTTGGGTTGGTGAACTGTGAAAAATCATTTGAACACAAAATTCACTTGGTTTACCAGAAATGATCTCTTGCTGGTAGGAAGACTCAGATCCTGGATTTTAACTCCGTTTCTGAAGGTAAATTCAGACCAGTATTCTCATCCCTGAAACACACTCTGTTTTCACGCAACAAGCAACCTCTTCTTTCCTGCGGCTCCAATACATCAAGAACCATGAGCATGACTAGAAAAAAAGAACTGTGTTTCCTGCGCATACTGACCATATTTAGTTAAACTCTGCTTATGACACTGATACAAACCACAGCTCCTCTTACATAAATGCGCTTTAGTTAATAGTGAGAATCGCGTTGTGTTCGTGAACTACAAAAAAATCATTTGGACCCAAAATTCACTGGGTTTACCTGAAATTAACTCCTGCTTATAGGAAGACACAGATCGTGGGATTTAACTCTGTTTCTGAAGGGAAATTCAGACCTGAATTCTCATCCCTGATAAACACTCTGTTTTAAGGCAAGAATCATGCTCTTCTTTCCAGTGTCTCCAATACAGCAAGAACCATGTGCATTCCCTGAAAAAAAGAACTGTGTTTCCTACTCATACAGACCATAGGTAGATCACTCTGGTTATGAAACTGATACAAACAGCAGCACCTCTTAAATAAATGCTGTTTAGTTAATAGTGAGAATCGCATTGGGGTTTTGAACTGTGTAAAATCATTTGAACCCAAAATTCAATTGGTTTACCAGAAATAAACTCTTCCATGTAGGAAAACATAGATCCTGGATTTTAAGACCGAATTTGAAGATAAATCAGACCAGTGTTCTCATCCATGAAACACACTCCGTTTTAACGCAAGAAGCAAGTTCTTCTTTCCAGAGTCTAAAATGCAGCAAGAACCATGAGCATGCCCTGAAAAAAAGAACTGTGTTTCCTACTCATACAGACCATATGTAGGTCAACTCTGCTTATGAAAATGATATAGCCCATACCTCCTCTTACATACATCTCTTTAGTTAATAGTGAGAATAGCGTTGGGTTCATGAACTGCAAAAAATCATTTGAGCCCAAAATTAACTGGGTTTACCAGAAATGAACTGTTGCTTGTAGGAAGACACAGATCCTGGGGTTTAACTCCTTTTCTGAAGGGAAATTCAGACCAGAATTCTCATCCCTGAAACACACTCTGTTTTAATGAAGGAAGGAAGCTCTTCTTTCCAGTGTCTCCAATACATCAAGAACCGTGAGCATGCCCTGAAAAAAAGAACTGTGTTTCCTACTCATACAGACCATATGTAGTTCAACTCTGCATATGTAACTGATACAAACCACAGCTACTCTTTCATAAATGCTCTTTAGTTAACAGTGAGAATCGTGTTGGGTTTGTGAACTGCGAATATTCATTTCAGCCCAAAGTTCACTGGGTTTACCAGAAGTGAACTCTTGCTTGTAGGAAGATACAGATCCTGGGGTTTAACTCTGTTTCTGAAGGGATATTCAGAACAGAGTTCTCATCCATGAAACACACTCTGTTTTAGCCCAACAAGCAAGCTCTTCTTTCCAGAATCTAAAATAGAGCAAGACCCATGAGCATGCCCTGAAAGAATGAACTGTGTTTCCTACTCCTATGGACCATATGTAGTTCAACTCTGCATATGAAACTGATACAAACCACAGCTCCTCTTACATAAATGCTCTTCAGTTAATAGTGAGAATCTGTTACGGTTGGTGAACTGAGAAAAATCATTTGAGCACAAAATTCACTGGAGTTACCTAAACTGAACTCTTGCTTGTAGGAAGACACAGATCCTGGGGTTTAACTCCGTTTCTGAAGGGAAATTCAGACTATAATTCTCTTCCTTGAAAAACACTCTTTTTTAAGGCAAGAATCATCCTCTTCTTTTCAGCGTCTCCAATGCAGCAAGAACCATGTGCATGCCCTGAAAAAAAGAACTGTGTTTCCTATTCATACAGACCATAGGTAGATCACTCTAGTTATGAAACTGAAACAAACAACAGCACCTCTTAAATAAATGCTGTTTAGTTAATAGTGAGAATCGCATTGGGGTTTTGAACTGTGTAAAATCATTTGAACCCAAAATCAATTGGTTTAACAGAAATAAACTCTTCCATGTCGGAAAACACAGATCCTGGATTTTAACTCCGTTTTGAAGGTAAATTCATACCAGTGTTCTCATCCATGAAACACACTCTGTTTTCACGCAAGAATCATCCTCCTCTTTCCAGCGTCTGCCATAGAGCAAGAACCATGAGCATGCCCAGAAAAAAAGAACTGTGTTTCCTACTCATACAGACCATATGTAGATCAACTCTGCTTATGAAACTGAAACAAACCACAGCTCCTCTTACATAAATGCTCTTTAGTTAATAGTGAGAATAGCGTTGGTTTCGTGAACTGTGTAAAATCATTTGAGCCCAAAATTCACTGTGTTTACCAGAAATGAACTCTTGCTGGTAGGAAGACAAAGATCCTGAGGTTTCACTCTGTTTCCGAAGCAAATTCAGACCAGAGTTCTCATCCCTGAAAATCACTCTGTTTTCACTCAAGAAGCAAGCTCTTTTTTCCAGCGGCTCCAATACATCAAAAACAATGATCACGCCCAGAAAAAAAGAACTCTGTTTCCTACTCATACGGACCATATATAGTTCAACATTGCATATGAAACTGATACAAACCACAGACCCTCACATAAATGCTCTTTAGTTAATAGTGAGAATCGGTTTTGGTTGGTGAACTGAGAAAAATCATTTGAGTCCAAAATTCACTGTGTTTACCTGAAATTAACTCCTGCTTGTAGGAAGACAAAGATCCTGGTGTTTAACTACGTTTCTGAAGGCAAATTCAGAGCAGAATTCTCAACCCTGAAAAACACTCTGTTTTAAGGCAAGAATAATCCTCTACTTTCCAGCATCTCCAATATCGCTGGAACCATGTGCATGCCCTGAAAAAAGAACTGTGTTTCCTACTCATACAGACCATATGTAGATCAACTCTGGTTATGAAACTGAAACTAACCACAGCACCTCTTAAATAAATACTGTTTAGTTAATAGTGAGAATCGCATTCAGGTTTCAAACTGTGTAAAATCATTTGTGCCCAAAATTCACTTGGTTTACCCGAAATAAACTCTTCCATGTAGGAAGACACAGATCCTGGATTTTAACTCCGATTTTGAAGGTAAATTCAGACCAGCGTTCTCATCCATGAAACACAGTCTGTATTAACACAAAAAGCAACTCTACTTTCCAGAGTCTATATTACAGCAAGAATCATGAGCCTGCCGTGAGAAAAAGAACTGTGTTTTCTACTCATAAGGACCATATGTAGTTCAATTCTGCATATGAAACTAATACAAACCACAGCTCCTCTTACATAAATCTCTTTAGTTCATAGTGACAATAGCGTTGGGTTCGTGAACTGTGTAAAAGCATTTGAGCCCAAAATTCACTGGGTTTACCAGAAATGAACTCTTGCTTGTAGGAAGACACAGATCCTGGGGTTTAACTCCGTTTCTGAAGGTAAATTCAGACCAGAGTTCTCATCCCTGAAAAACAGTCTGTTTTCATGCAAGAAACATGCTCTTATTCCAGTGGCTCCAATGCATCAAGAACCATGAGCACGCCCAGAAAAAAAGAACTGTGTTTCCTACTCATACGGGTCATATGTAGTTCAACTCTGCATGTGAAACTGATACAAACAACAGCTCCTCTTTCATAAATGCTCTTTAGTTAACAGTGAGAATCGTGTTGGGTTTGTGAACTGCAAAAAATCATTTCAGCACAAAGTTCACTGGGTTTAACAGAAATGAACTCTTACTTGTAGGAAGGTACAGATCCTGGGGTTTAACTCCGTTTCTGAATGGATATTCAGACCAGAGTTCTCATCGCTGAAACACACTCTGTTTTAACCCAGCAAGCAAGGTCTTCTTTCCAGAGTCTAAAATAGAGAAAGAACCATGAGCATGCCCTGAAAAAAAGAACTGTGTTTCCTACTCATTCGGACCATATGTAGTTCAACTCTGCATATTAAAATGATACAAACAACATCTTCTCTTACATAAATGCTCTTTAGATAATAGTGAGAATCAGTTATGCTTGGTGAACTGAGAAAAATCATTTGAGCCCAAAATTCACTGGATTTACCTAAACTGAACTCTTGCTTGTAGGAAGACACAGAGCCTGGGGTTTAACTCTGATTGTGAAGGGAAATTCAGACCAGAATTCTCATCCCTGAAACACACTCTGTTTTCACGCAAGAAGCAAGCTCTTCATTCCAGTGGCTGGGATACATCAAGAAACATGAGCATGCCCAGAAAAAAAGAACCGAGATTCCTACTCAAATGGACCATATGTAGTTCAACTCTGCTTATGAAACTGAAGCAAATCACAGCTCCTCTTACATAAATGCTCTTTAGTTAGTAGTGAGAATCGGTTTGGGTTGGTGAACTGCGAAAAATCATTTCAGCCCAAAATTCACCTTGTTTACCAGAAATGAACTCTTTCTTGTAGGAAGACACAGATCCTGTGGTTTAACTCCGTTTCTGAATCGAAATTCAGACCAGAGTTCTCAACCCTGAAACACACTCTGCTTTAACGCAAGAAGCAAGCTCTTCTTTCCAGATTCTAAAATATAGCAAGAACCATGAGCATGCCCTGAAAAAAAGAACTGTGTTTCCTACTCATACGGACCATATGTAATTCAACTCTGCATATGAAACTGATACAAACCACAGCTCCTCTTACATAAATGCTCTTTAGTTAATAGTGACAATCGCGTTGGGTTCGTTAACTGCGAAAAAACTTTTGAGCCCCAAATTCACTGGATTTACGAGAAATGAACTCTTGCTTGTAGGAATACACAGATCCTGGGGTTTAACTCCATTTCAGAAGGGAAATTCAGACCAGTGTTCTCATCCCTGAAACACACTCTCTTTTAATGTCAGAAGCAAGCTCTTTTTTCCAGCGGCTCCAATACATCAAGCACCATGAGCATGCCCAGATAAAAAGAACCGTGTTTCCCACTCATACAGACCATATGTTTTTCAACTATGCTTATGAAACTGATACAAACCACAGACCCTCATAAATAAATGCTGTTTAGTTTATAGTGAGAAACGCGTTGGGTTCGTTAAGTGCAAAAAAACATTTGAGCCCAAAATTCACTGGGTTTACCTGAAATTAACTCCTGCTTGTAGGAAGACACAGATCCTGGGGTTTAACTACGTTTCTGATGGCAAATTCAGACCAGAATTCTCATCCCTGAAAAACACTCTGTTTTAAGGCAAGAATCATCCTCTTCTTTCAGCCTCTCCAATACAACAAGAACCATGTGCATGCCCTGAAAAAAAGAACTGTGTTTCCTACACATTCAGACCATATGTAGATCAACTCTGGTTATGAAACTGAAACTAACCACAGCACCTCTTAAATAAATGCTGTTTAGTTAATAGTGAGAATCGCATTCAGGTTTCCAACTGTGTAAAATCATTTGAGCCCAAAATTCACTTGGTTTACCAGAAATAAACTCTTCCATGTAGGAAGACACAGATCCTGGATTTTAACTCCGATTTTGAAGGTAAATTGAGACCAATGTTCTCATCCATGAAACACAGTCTGTATTAACGCAACAAGCAAGCTCTACTTTCCAGAGTCTATAATACAGCAAGAACCATGAGCATGCCCTGAGTAAAAGAACTGTGTTTTCTACTCATACGGACCATATGTAGTTCAACTCTGCATATGAAACTAATACAAAGGAAAGCTCCTCTTACATAAAGGCTCTTTAGTTAATAGTGACGATCATGTTGGGTTGGTGAACTGGGAAATATAATTTGAGCCCAAAATTCACTGGGTTTACCAGAAATGAACTCTGCCTTGTAGGAAGACAAAGATCCTGGGGTTTAACTCCGTTTCTGAAGGCAAATTCAGACCAGAGTTCTCTTCCCTGAAACACTCTCTGTTTTCACGCAAGAAGCAAGCTCTTCTTTCCAGCGGCTGCAATACATCAAGGACCATGAGCATGCCCAGAAAAAAAGAACCGTGATTCCTACTCATACGGACCATATGTATTTCAACTCTGCTTATGAAACTGACACAACCCTCAGCTACTCTTACATAAATGCGCTGTAGTTAATAGTGAGAATCGCGTTGTGTTTGTGAACTACGAAAAATCATTTGGACCGAAAATTCATTGGGTTTACCTGAAATTAACTCCTGCTTGTAGGAAGACACAGATAATGGGGTTTAACTCTGTTTCTGAAGGGAAATTCAGACCTGAATTCTCATCCCTGATAAACACTCTGTTTTAATTCAAGAATCGTGCTCTTCTTTCCAGTGTCTCCAATACAGCAAGAACCATGAGCATGCCCTGAAAAAAGAACTGTGTTTCCTACTCATACGGACCATAAGTAATTCAACTCTGCATATGAAACTGATACAAACCACAGCACCTCTTTCATAAATGCTCTTTAGTTAACAAGCAGAATCGTGTTCGGTTCGTGAACTGCAAAAAATCTTGAGCCCAAAATTCACTGGGTTTACCAGAAATGAACTCCCGCTTGTAGGAAGACACAGATCCTGGGTTTTCACTCCGTTTCTGAAGGGATATTCAGACCAGAATTCTCATCCCTGAAACACACTCAGTTTTAATGCAAGAAGGAATCTCTTCTTTCCAGCGTCTCCAATACAGTAAGAACCATGAGCATGCCGAGAAAAAAAGAACTGTGTTTCCTACTCATATGGACCATATATAATTCAACTCTGCTTATGAAAGTGAAACAAACCACAGCTCCTCTTACATAAATGCTCTTTAGTTCATAGTGAGAATAGCTTTGGGTTCGTGAACTGTGTAAAAGCATTTGAGCCCAAAATTCACTGGGTTTACCAGAAATGAACTCTTGCTTGTAGCGAGATACAGATCCTGTGAATTATCTCCGTTTCTGAAGGGATATTCAGACCAGAGTTCTCATCCCTGAAACACACTCTGTTTTAACCCAAGAAGCAAGCTCTTCATTCCAGAGTCTAAAATAGAGCAAGAACACTGAGCATGCCATGAAAAAAAGAACTGCGTTTCCTACATTCGGACCATATGTAGTTCAACTCTGCATATGAAAATGATACAAACCACATCTCCTCTTACATAAATGCTCTTTAGATAATAGTGAGAGTCGGTTATGGTTGGTGAACTGAGAAATATCATTTGAGCCCAAAATTCACTGGATTTACATAAACTGAACTCTTGCTTGTAGGAAGACACAGATCCTGGGGTTTAACTCGATTGTGAAGGGAAATTCAGGAAAGAATTCTCATCCCTGAAACACACTCTGTTTTCACGCAAGAAGCAAGCTCTTCATTCCAGCGGCTGCAATACATCAAGAACCATTAGCATGACCAGAAAAAAAGAACCGAGATTCCTACTCATACGGACCATATGTAGTTCAACTCTGCTTATGAAACTGATACACACCACAGCTCTTCTTACATAAACCCTCTTTAGTTAATAGTGAGAATCATGTTAGGTTCGTGAACTGCGAAAAATCATTGGAGCCCAAAATTCCCTGGGTTTACCAGAAATGAACTCTTGCTTGTAGGAAGACACAGATCCTGGGGTTTAACTCCGTTTCTGCAGGGAAATTCAGATTAGAGTTCTCATCGCTGAAACACACTCTGTTTTAACGAAGAAGCAAGGTCTTCTTTCCAGAGTCTAAAATACAGCAATAAACATGAGCATGGCCTCAAAAAAAGAACAGTGTTTCCTATTCATACTGACCATATGTAGTTCAACTCTGCTTATAAAACTGATACAAATCAAATCTCCTCTTACATAAATGCACTTTAGGTAATAGTGAGAATAACGTAGGGCTCGTGATTTGTGAAAAATCATTTCATCCCAAAATTCACTGGGTTTACACGAAATGAACTCTTGCTTTTAAGAAGACACAGATCTTGGGGTTTTACTCCGTTTCTGAAGGGAAAATCAGTCCATAGTTCTCATCCCTGGAACATACTCTGTTTTCACGCAAGAAGCAAGCGCTTCTTTCCAGTCTTAAATACAGCAAGAACCATGAGCATGCCTTGAAAAAAAGAACTTGTTTCCTACTCATACGGACCATATGTAGTTCAACTGTGCTTATGAAACTGATACAAACCAGAGCCTCTCTTACATAAAGGCTCCTTAGTTAATAGTGAGATTCATGTTGGGTTCGTGAACTGCGAAAAATCATTTGACCCCTAAATTCACTGGGTTTACCAGAAAAGATATCTTGCTTGTATTAAGACATTGATCATGTGGTTTAAATCTGTTTCTGAAGGCAAATTCAGACCAGAGATTTCATCCCTGAAAAACATTCTGTTTTAAGGCAAGAATCATCCTCTTCTTTACAGCTTCTCAAATAAACTAAGAACCATGAGCATGACCAGAAAAAAGAACTGTGTTTCCTACTAATACAGCCCATATGTAGTTCAATTCTGCTTATGAAACTAATATATACCACAGCACCTCTTAAATAAATGCTGTTTAGTTAATAGTGAGAATCGCATTGGGTTTTTGAACTGTGTAAAATCATTTGAGCCCAATTTTACTGTGTTTACCAGAACTGAACTCTTGCTTGTAGGAAGACACAGATCCTGGGGTTTAACTCCGTTTCTGCAGGGAAATTCAGACCAGAATTCTCATCCCTGAAACACACTCGGTTTTAACGTAGAAGTAAGCTCTTCTTTCCAGAGTCTAAAATACATCAAGAACGATGAGCATAGCCTGAAAAAAAGAACTGTGTTTCCTATTCATACGGACCATATTTAGTTCAACTCTGCTTATGAAACTGATACAGACCAAGCTCCTCTTACACAAATGCTCTTTAATTAATAGTGAGAATCGGCTTGGGTTGGTGAACAGCGAAAAATTATTTGAGCCTAAAATACTCTGGGTTTAGCAGAAATGAACTCTTGCTTGTACGAAGGCACAGATCCTGGGGTTTAACACAATTTCTGAAGGGAAATTCCTACCAGAGTTCTCATCCCTGAAACATCCTCTGTTTAAATGAAGAAGCAAGTTCTTCTTTCCAGAGTCTACAATACAGCAAGAAACATGAGCATGGCCTGAAAAAAAGAACTGTGTTTCCTATTCATACAGACCATATGTAGTACAACTCTGCTTATGAAATGATACAGACCACAGCTCCTCTTACATAAATGCTCTTTAGTTAATAGTGATAATCGCGTTGGGTTCTAGAACTGTGTAATGTCATTTGAGCCGAAAATTCACTTGGTTTACCAGAAATGAACTCTTGCTGGTAGGAAGACACAGATCATGGGGTTTAACTCCGTTTGTGAAGGGAAATTTAGACCAGAGTTCT
The DNA here is from genome assembly GCA_949786385.1 of Onychomys leucogaster. NCBI lineage: Eukaryota > Metazoa > Chordata > Mammalia > Rodentia > Cricetidae > Onychomys > Onychomys leucogaster. The sequence continues at coordinate 9,796,283 of CATKUP010000006.1, read as the reverse complement.
CATCCATGAAACACACCCTGTTTTAATGCAAGAAGCAAGCTCTTGTTTCCAGAGTCACCAATACAGCAAGAACTATGAGCATGCCCTGAAAAAAAGAACTGTGTTTCCTACTCATACGGACCATATGTAGTTCAAATCTGCTTATGAAACTGATAGAAACCACAGCTCCTCTTACATAAATCCTCTTTAGTTAATAGTGAGAAGAGCGAAGGGTTCGTGAACTGCGAAAAATCATTTGAGCCCAAAATTCACTGGGTTTACCAGAAATGAACTCTTGCTTGTAGAAAGACACAGATCCTGGGATTTAACTCCGTTTCTGCAGGGAAATTCAGATTAGAGTTCTCATCGCGGAAACATACTCTGTTTTAACGAAGAAGCAAGCTCTTCTTTACAGAGTCTAAAATACAGCAAGAACCATAAGCATGGCATGAAAAAAAGAACTATGTTTCCTATTCATACAGACCATATTTAGTTAAACTCTGCTCATGAAACTGATGCAGACCACAGCTCCTCTTACATAAATGCTCTTTAGTTAATAGTCAGAATCGGCTTGGGTTAATGAACTGCGAAAAATCATTTGAGCCCAAAATTCACTTGCTTTACCAGAAATAAACTCTTGCTTTTAGGAAGACACAGATCCTGGGGTTTAACACCGTTTCTGAAGGGAAATTCAGACCACAGTTCTCATCCCTAAAATACACTATGTTATAAAGCAAGAAGCAAGCACTTCTTTCCAGATTCTAAAATTCAGCAAAAACCATGATCATGCCCTGAAAAAAAGAACTGTGTTTCCTATTCAGACGGACCATATGTAGTTCAACTCTGCTTATGGAACTGATACAAACCACAACTCCTCTTACATAAATGCTCTTTAGTTAATAGTGAAAATAGCCTTGGGTTCCTGAACTGCAAAATATCATTTGAGCCCAAAATTCAATGGGTTTACCAGAACTGAACTCTTGCTTGTAGTGAGACATATCCTGGGGTTTAACTCTGCTTATGAAGGCAAATTCAGACCTGAATTCTCAACCCTGAAAAACACTCTTTTTTAAGGCAAGAATCATCCTCTTCTTTCCAGCGTTTCCAGTAAGGTAAGAACCGTGAGCATGCCCAGAAAAAAAGAACTGTGTTTCCTACTCATACGGACCATATGTAATTCAACTCTGCTTATGAAATGATACAGAACGCAGCTTCTCTTACATAAATGCTCTTTAGTTAATAGTGATAATCGCGTTGTGTTCTAGAACTGTGTAAATTCATTTGAGCAGAAAATTCACTTCTTTGCCAGTAATGAACTCTTGCTGGTAGATAGACACAGATCATGGTGTTTAACTCCGTTTGTGAAGGGAAATTCAGACCAGAGTTCTCATCCCTGAAACACAGTCTGTTTAAACGAAGATGAAAACTCTTCTTTTCAGAGTCTAAAATACAGCAATAAACATGAGCATGGCCTCAAAAAAAGAACAGTGTTTCCTATTCATACTGACCATATATAGTTCAACTCTGCTTATAAAACTGATACAAATCAAATCTCCTCTTATATAAATGCATTTTAGGTAATAGTGAGAATAACGTAGGGCTCGTGAATTGTGAAAAATCATTTCATCCCAAAATTCACTGGGTTTACACGAAATGAACTCTTGCTTTTGAGAAGACACAGATCTTGGGGTTTTACTCCGTTTCTAAAGGGAAAATCAGACCATAGTTCTCATCCCTGGAACATACTCTGTTTTAACACAAGAAGCAAGCGCTTCTTTCCAGAGTCTAAAATACAGCAAGAACCATGAGCATGCCTTGAAAAAAAGAACTATGTTTCCTACACATACAGACCATATGTAGTTCAACTCTGCTTGTGAAACTGATACAAACCAGAGCTCCTCTTACAGAAATGCTCATTAGTTCATAGTGAGAATCATGTTGGGTTCGTGAACTGCGAAAAATCATTTGAGCCCTAAATTCACTGGGTTTACCAGAAAAGAAATCTTGCTTGTATTAAGACACTGATCCTGGGGTTTAACTCCGTTTCTGAAGGCAAATTCAGACCAGTTATTTCATCCCTGAAAAACATTCTGTTTTAAGGCAAGAATCATCCTCTTCTTCAAAGCTTCTCGAATAAACTAAGAACCATGAGCGTGACCAGAAAAAAGAACTGTGTTTCCTACTCATACAGACCATATATTTTTCAACTCTGCTAATGAAACTGATACAACTACAGCTCCTCTTACATAAATCCTCTTTAGTTAATAGTGAGAATTGCGTTTTGATTCATGAAATGCGAAAAATTATTTGAGCCCAAAATTCCCTGGGTTTATGAGAAAAGAACTCTTGCTTGTAGGAAGACACAGATCCCCGGGTGTAACCTCGTTTCTGAAGGTAAATTAAGACCAGAGTTCTCAACCCTGAAACACACTCAGTTTTAACGCAAGAAGCAAGCTCTTCTTTCCAGAGCCTAAAATACAGCAAGAACCATGACCATGCCCTGAAAAAAAGAACTGGGTTTCCTACTCATACGGACCATATGTAGTTCATCTCTGCTTATGAAACTGATACAAACCACAGCTACTCTTACATATATCCTCTTTAGTTAATAGTGTTAATCATGTTGGGACGTGAACTGCGAAAAATCATTTCAGCCAAAAATTCACTGAGTTTACCAGTAATGAACTCTTGCTTGTAGGTAGACACAGATCTTGGGGTTTAACTCCGTTTGGAAGGCAAATACAGACCATAGTATTCATCTGTGAAAAAAAACTCTGTTTTAAGGCAAGAATCACCCTCTTCTATCCAGCGTCTCCAATAGAGTAAGAACCATGATCATTCCCAGAAAAAAAGAACTGTGTTTCCTACTCATACGGACCATATGTAGTTCAACTCTGCTTATGAAACTGATTCAAACCACAGCTCCTCTTACATAAATGCTCTTTGGTTAATAGTGATAATCGACTTGGCTTCTAGAATTGTGTCAAGTCATTTGAGCTGAAAATTCACTTGGTTTACCAGAAATGAACTCTTGCTGGTAGGAAGACACAGATCATGGAGTTTAACTCCGTTTGTGAAGTGAAATTCAGACCAGAGTTCTCATCCATGAAACACACCCTGTTTTAATGCAAGAAGCAAGCTCTTGTTTCCAGAGTCACCAATACAGCAAGAACCATGACCATGCCCTGAAAAAATGAACTGTGTTTCCTACTCATACGGACAATATGTAGTTCAATTCTGTTTATGAAACTGATACAAACCACAGCTCCTCTAACATAAATCCTCTTTAGTTAATAGTGAGAAGAGCGAAGGGTTCGTGAACTGCAAATAATCATTTGAGCCCAAAATTCACTTGGTTTACCAGAAATGAACTCTTGCTTGTAGGAAGACACAGATCCTGGGGTTTAACTCCGTTTCTGCAGGGAAATTCATCCCAGAATTCTCCTCCCTGAAACACACTCTTTTTTAACCAAGAAGCAAGTTCTTCTTTCCAGAGTCTAAAATACAGCAAGAACCATGAGTATGGCATGAAAAAAAGAACTGTGTTTCCTATTCATACTGACCATATGTAGTTCAACTCTGCTTAGGAAACTGATACAAATCAAATCTCCTCTTACATAAATGCTCTTTAGTTAATAGTCGGAATAGCGTTGTGTTCTTGAACTGCAAAAAAATCATTTGAGCCCAAAATTCAATGAGTTTACCAGAAATGATCTCTTGCTTGTAGGAAGACACAGAACCTGGGGTTTAACTCCGTTTCTGAGGGTAAATTCAGAACAGAATTCTGATCCCTGAAAAACACTCTGTTTTAAGGTATGAATCATCCTCTTCTTTCCAGGGTCTCCAATACAGTAAGAACCATGTGCATGCCAAGAAAAAAAGATCTGTGTTTCGTACTCATACGGACCATATGTAGTTCATCTCTGCTTATGAAACTGATACAGACCACAGCTCCTCTTACATAAATTCTCTTTAGTTAATAGTGAGAATCGCGTTGGGTTCAAGAATTTGTAAAATCATTTGAGCCCAAAATTCATTGGGTATACCAGAAATGAACTCTTGTTTGTAGGATGACACAGATCCTGTGGATTAACTCCGTTTATGAAGGGACATTCAGACCAGAGTTCTCATCCCTGAAATACAATCTGTTTTAACGCAAGAAGCAAGCTTGTCTTTCTAAATTCTAAAATACAGCTAGAACCATTAGCAAGCCCTGGAAAAAAAGAACTGTGTTTCCTACTCATACGGACCATATGTAGTTCAACTCTGCTTATGAAACTGAAACAAATCACTGCTCCTCTTACATAAATGCTCTTTAGTTAATAGTGAGAATCGCATTGGGTTTTTGAACTGTGTAAAAACATTTGAGCCCAAAAGTAACTTTGTTTACCAGAAATGAACTCTTGCTTGTAGGAAGACACAGATCATGGGGTTTAACTCTGTTTCTGAAGGGAAATTCAGACCAGAGTTCTCATCCATGAAACACACTCTGTTTTAATGCAAGAAGCAAGCACTTCTTTCCAGAGTCTAAAATACAGCAAGGTCCATGACCATATCCTGAAAAAAAGAACTGGGTTTCCTACTTATGCATACCATATGTAGTTCAACTCTGCTTATGAAGCTGATACAAACCACAGCCTCTCTTACATAAATGCTCTTTAGTTAATAGTGAGAATCGCATTGGGTTAGAGAAATACGAAAAATCATTTCAGCCAAAAATTCACTGGGTTTACCAGAAATGAACTCTTGCATGTTGGAAGACACAGATCCTGCGGTTTAACTCCGTTTCTGAAGAGAAATGCAGACCAGTGTTCTCATCAATGAAACACACTCTGTTTTCACTCAAGAAGCAAGCTTTTTCTAGCATCTCCAATACAGCAAGAACCATGTGCATGCCCAGAAAAAAGAACTGTGTTTCCTACTCATATGTACCATATGTAATTCAACTCTGTGTATGATACTGAAACAAACCACAGCTCCTCTTACATAAATGCTCTTTAGTTAATAGTGAGAATCGCGTTGGGTTCGTGAACTGTGTAAAATCATTTGAGCCCAAAATTCACTGGGTTTTCAAGAAATGAACTCTTGCATGTAGGAAGACACAGAACCTGGGGTTTAACTCCGTTTCTGAAGTCAAATTCAGACCAGAGTTCTCATACCTGAAAAACACTCTGTTTTAAGGCAAGAATCATCCTCTTCTTTCCACAGTCTCTAAAACAGTAAGAACCACAAGCATGCCCAGAAAAAAGGAACTGTGTTTCCTACTCATACAGACCATATGTAATTCAACTCTGCTTATGAAACTGATAGAGACCACAGCTTCTATTACATAAATGCTCTTTAGTGAATAGTGATAATCGTGTTGGGTTCTAGAACTGTGTAAAATCATTTGAGCGAAAATTCACTTGGTTTACCAGAAATGAACTCTTGCTTCTAGGAAGACACAGATCATCGGGTTTATCTCCGTTTCTGGAGGGAAATTCAGACCAGAGTTCTCATCCATGAAACACACTCTGTTTTAATGCAAGAAGCAAGCACTTCTTTCCAGAATCTAAAATACAGCAAGATCCATGAGCATGCCCTGAAAAAAAGAACTGTGTTTCCTACTCATATGGACCATATGTACTTCAAATCTGCTTATGAAACTGATACAAACCACAGCTCCTCTTACATTAATCCTCTTTAGTTAATAGTGAGAAGAGCGAAGGGTTCGTGAACTGCGAAAAATCATTTGAGCCCAAAATTCACTGGGTTTACCAGAAATGAACTCTTGCTTGTAGGAAGACACTGATCCTGGGGTTTAAATCCGTTTCTGAATGGAAATTCAGGCCAGAGTTCTCATCACTGATACACACTGTGTTTTAACGCAAGAAGCAAGCTCTTCTTTCCAGAGTCTAAAATAGAGCAAGAACCATGCGCATGCCCTCAAAAAAGAACTGTGTTTCCTACTCATATGGACCATATGTAGATCAACTCTGCTTACGAAAGCGATACAAACCACAGCACCTCTTAAATAAATGCTCTTTAGTTAATAGTGGGAATCGCGTTGGGTTCATATTTGCGAAAAATCCTTTCAGCCCAAAATTCACTGGGTTTACCAGAAATGAACTCTTGCTTGTAGGAAGACACATATCCTGGGGTTTAAGTCCGTTTCTGAAGGCAAATTCAGACCGGAGTTCTCAGCCTCAAAATAAACTCTTTTTTAAGCAAGAATGAACCTCTTCTATCCAGCGTCTCCAATACATTAAGAACCATGTGCATGCCAAGAAAAAAAGATCTGTGTTTCCTACTCATATGTACCATATGTAATTCAACTCTGCTTATGATACTGAAACAAACCACAGCTCCTCTTTCATAAATGCTCTTTAGTTAATAGTGAGAATAATGTTGGGTTCGTGAACTGGGAAACATCATTTGAGACCAAAATTCACTGTGTTTACCAGAAATGAACTCTTGTTTGTAGGATGACACAGATCCTGGGGTTTAACTCCATTTCTGAAGGAAACCCAGACCAGAGTTCTCATCCCTGAAACACAATCTGTTTTAACGCAAGAAGCAAGCTCGTCTTTCCAAATTCTAAAATACAGAAAGAACCATGAGCATGCCAAGAAAAAATGAACTGTGTGTCCTACTCATACAGACCATATGTAGTTCAACTCTGCTTATGAAATGATACAGACCACAGCTCTTCTTACATAAATGCTCTTTAGTTAATAGTGATAATCGCGTTGGGTTCTAGAACTGTGTAAAATCATTTGAGCCGAAAATTCCCTTGGTTTAACAGAAATGATCTCGTGCCTGAAGCAGACACCAAACATGGGGTTTTACTCCGTTACTGAAGGGAAATTTAGACCAGAGTTCTCATCCATGAAACACACTCTGTTTTAATGCAAGAAGCAAGCTTTTCTTTCCAGTGTCTGCAATACAGAAAGAAACTTGAGCATGCCATTAAAAAATGATCTGCGTTTCCTTCTCATAGAGACCATATGTAGATCAATTCTGGTTATGAAACTGATACAAACCACAGCACCTCTTAAATAAATGCTGTTTATTTAGAGTTAGAATCACATTGGGCTTTTGAACTGTGTAAAAACATTTGAGCTCAAAATTCACTTGGTTTACCAGAAATAAACTCTTCCATGTAGGAAGACAGATCCTGGATTTTAACTCCGATTCTGAAGGTAAATTCAGACCAGTGTTCTCATCCATGAAACACACTCTGTTTTCACGCATGAAGCAAGCTCCTCTTCCAGAGTCTCCAATAGAGCAAGAACCATGATCATGCCCAGAAATAAGAACTGTGTTTCTTACTCATACGGACCATATGTAGTTCAACTCTGCTTATGAAACTAATACAAAGCATAGCTCCTCTTACATAAAGGCTCTTAAGTTAATAGTGAGAATCGGTTTGGTTTGGTGAACTGCGAAAAATCATTTTTGCCAAAAATTCACTTGATTTACCAGAAATGAACTCTGCTTGTAGGAAGACACAGATACTGGGGTTTAACTCTGTTTCTGATGGGAAATTCAGACCAGAGTTCTGATCACTGATACACACTGTGTTTTAACGCAAGAAGCAAGCTCTTCTTTCCAGAGTCTAAAATAGAGCAAGAACCATGAGAATGCCCTCAAAAAAGAACTGTGTTTCCTACTCAAACAGACAATATGTAGATCAACTCTGCATACGAAAGTGATACAAACCACAGCAGCTCTTAAATAAATGCTCTTTAGTTAATAGTGAGAATCACGTTGGGTTCATGATTTGCAAAAAATCATTTGAGCCCAAAATTCACTGGGTTTACCAGAAATGAACACTTGCTTGTAGGAAGACACATATCCTGGGGTTTAAGTCCGTTTCTGAAGGCAAATTCAGACCAGAGTTCTCACCCTGAAAAAAAAACACTTTTTTAAGCAAGAATCATCCTCTTCTTTCCACTGTCTCCAAAACAGTAAGAACCAAGAGCATGCCCAGAAATAAAGAACTGTGTTTCCTATTCATACGGACCATATGTAGTTCAACTCTTCTTATGAAACTGATACAAACCACAGCTCCTCTTACATAAATCCTCTTTAGTTAATCGTGAGAATCGCGTTGGGTTCGTGAACTGGGAAACATCATTTGAGCCCAAAATTCACTGTGTTTACCAAAAATGGACTCTTTCTTGTAGGAAGACACTGATCCTGGGGTTTAACTCCGTTTGTGAAGGGAAATTCAGACCAGAGTTCTCATGTCTGAAACACACTGTGTTTTAACACAAGAAGCAAGCTCTTCTTTACAGAGTCTAAAATACAGCAAGAACCATGAGCATGCCCTCAAAAAAGAACTGTGTTTCCTACTCATACGGACCATATGTAGCTCAAATCTGCTTATGAAATGATACAGACCACAGCTCCTATTACATAAATGCTCTTTAATTAATATTGAGAATCGCGTTGGGTTCGTGAAGTGCGAAATATAATTTGAGCCAAAAATTCACTGGGTTAACCAGAAATGAAATCTTGCTTGTAGGAGGAGACAGATCCTGGGGTTTAACTCCGTTTCTGAAGGGAAATTCAGACCAGAGTTCTCATTCGTGAAAAACACTCTGTTTTAAGGCAAGAATCATCGTCTTCTTTTTAGCATATCCAATACAGTAAGAAACATGATCATGCCCAGAAAAAAAGAACTGTGTTTCTTAGTCATACAGACCATATGTAGTTCAACTCTGCTTATGAAACTGATACAAACCACAACTCCACTTACATAAATCCTCTTTAGTTAATACTGAGAATAGCGGTGGGTTCGTGAACTGCGAAAAATCATGTGAGCCCAAAATTCACTGGGTTTACCAGAAATGAACTCTTGCATGTTGGAAGACACAGATCCTGCGGTTTAACTCCGTTTCTGAAGAGAAATGCAGACCAGTGTTCTCATCAATGAAACACACTCTGTTTTCACTCAAGAAGCAAGCTTTTTCTAGCATCTCCAATACAGCAAGAACCATGTGCATGCCCAGAAAAAAGAACTGTGTTTCCTACTCATATGTACCATATGTAATTCAACTCTGTGTATGATACTGAAACAAACCACAGCTCCTCTTACATAAATGCTCTTTAGTTAATAGTGAGAATCGCGTTGGGTTCGTGAACTGTGTAAAATCATTTGAGCCCAAAATTCACTGGGTTTTCAAGAAATGAACTCTTGCATGTAGGAAGACACAGAACCTGGGGTTTAACTCCGTTTCTGAAGTCAAATTCAGACCAGAATTCTCATACCTGAAAAACACTCTGTTTTAAGGCAAGAATCATCCTCTTCTTTCCACAGTCTCTAAAACAGTAAGAACCACAAGCATGCCCAGAAAAAAGGAACTGTGTTTCCTACTCATACAGACCATATGTAATTCAACTCTGCTTATGAAACTGATAGAGACCACAGCTTCTATTACATAAATGCTCTTTAGTGAATAGTGATAATCGTGTTGGGTTCTAGAACTGTGTAAAATCATTTGAGCGAAAATTCACTTGGTTTACCAGAAATGAACTCTTGCTCTAGGAAGACACAGATCATCAGGTTTATCTCCGTTTCTGGAGGGAAATTCAGACCAGAGTTCTCATCCATGAAACACACTCTGTTTTAGTGCAAGAAGCAAGCACTTCTTTCCAGAATCTAAAATACAGCAAGATCCATGAGCATGCCCTGAAAAAAAGAACTGTGTTTCCTACTCATACGGACCATATGTAATTCCACTCTGCTTATGATACTGAAACAAACCACAGCTCCTCTTATATAAATGCTCTTTAGTTAATACTGAGAATCGCGTTGGGTTCATGAACTGTGTAAAATCATTTGAGCCCAAAATTCACTGGGTTTTCCAGAAATGAACTCTTGCATGTAGGAAGAAACAGATACTGGGGTTTAACTCCGTTTCTGAAGTCAAATTAAGACCAGAGTTCTCACACTGGAAAAACACTCTGTTTTAAGGCAAGAATCGTCCTCTTCTTTCCACTGTCTCCAAAACTGTAAGAACCACGAGCATGCCCAGAAAAAAAGAACTGTGTTTCCTACTCATACAGACCATATGTAGTTCAACTCTGCTTATGAAACTGATACAGACCACAGCACCTCTCACATAAATGCTCTTTAGTTAATAGTGATAATCTTTGAATTCTACAACTGTGTAAAATCATTTTAGCCAAAAATTCACTTGGTTTTCCAGAAATGAACTCATGCTTGAAGGAAGACACAGATCCTGGGGTTTAACTCCGTTTCTGAAGGCAAATTTGGACCAGAGATCTCATCCCTGAAACACACTCTGATTTAACACAAGAAGCAAGCTCTTCTTCCCAGAGCCTAAAATACCGCAAGAACCATGAGCATGCCCTGAAAAAAAGAATTGTGTTTCCTACTCATGCAGACCATATGTAGTTCAACTCTGCATATGAAATTGGTACATACAAAAGCTCTTCTTACATAAATGCTCTTAAGTTAATAGTGAGAATCTTGTTGGTTTCGTGATCTGCGAAAACTCATTTCAGCCCAAAATTCACTGGGTTTACCAGAAATGAACTCTTGCTTGTAGGATGACACAGATACTGGGGTTTAACTCCGTTTCTGAAGGGAAATTCAGACCAGAGTTCTCATCCCTGAAAAAAATCTCTGCTTTAAGGCAAGAATCATCCTCTTCTTTCCACCATCTAAAATACAGTAAGAACAACGAGCATGCCCTGAAAAAAAGAACTGTGTTTCCTACTCATACGGACCATATGTATTTCAACTCTGCTTATGAAAATGATACAAACCACAGATCCTCTTACATAAATGCTCTTTAGTTAATAGTGATAATCATGTTAGGGTCTAGAACTGTGTACAATCATTTGACCCGAAAATTCACTTGGTTTACCAGAAATGAACTCTTGCTTGTAAGAAGACACAGATCATGGGGTTTAACTCAGTTTCTGAAGGGAAAAGCAGACCAGAGTTCTCATCCATGAAACACACTCTATTTTCATGCAAGAAGCAAGCTCTTCTTTCCATCGTCTCCAATACACCAAGAACCATGAGCATGCCCTGAAATAAAGAACTGGGTTTAGAATTTATGCAGACCATATGTAGTTGAACTCTGCTTATGAAACTGATACAAACCACAGCTCCTCTTACATAAATGCTCTTTAGTTAATAGTGAGAAATGCGTTGGGTTCATGAAATGAGAAAAATCATTTCAGCCCAAAATTCACTGGGTTTACCAGAAATGAACTCTTGCTTGTAAGAAGACACATATCTTGGGGTTTAAGTCCGTTTCTGAAGGGATATTCAGACCAGAGTTCTCATCCCTGAAAAAAAACTCTGTTTTAAGGCAAGAATCATCCTCTTCTTTCAACCATCTCCAATACAGTAAGAACCACGAGCATGCCCTGAAAAAAAGAACTGTGTTTCCTACTCATACGGACCATATGTATTTCAACTCTGCTTATGAAAATGATACAAACCACAGCTCCTCTTACATAAATGCTCTTTAGTTAATAGTGACAATCGGTTTAGGTTGGTGAACTGCGAAAAATCACTTGAGCCGAAAATTCACTTGGTTTACCAGAAATGAACTCTTGCTTGTTGGAAGACACAGATCCTGGGGTTTAACTCCGTTTCTAAAGCGAAATTCAGACCAGAGTTCTCATCACTGAAACACACTCTGATTTAACGCAAGAAGCAAGCTCTTCTTTCCAGAGGCTAAAATACAGCAAGATCCATGAGCATGCCCTCAAAAAAAGAACTGGGTTTCCTACTTATGCAGACCATATGTAGTTCAACTCTGCTCATGAAACTGATACAAACCACAGCTCTTCTTACATAAATGCTCTTTAGTTAATAGTGAGAATCGTGTTGGGTTCGTGAAATGGGAAAAATCATTTCAGCCCAAAATTCACTGGGTTTACCAGAAATGAACTCTTGCTTGTAGGAAGACTCATATTCTGGGGTTTAAGTCTGTTTCTGAAGGCAAATTCTGACCAGAGTTCTCATCCCTGAAAAAAAAACTCTGTTTTAAGGCAAGAATCATCCTCTTCTTTCCACTGTCTCCAATTCAGTAAGAACCACGAGCATGCCCAGAAAAAATGAACTGTGTTTCCTACTCATACAGACCATATGTAGTTCAACTCTGCTTATGAAACTGGTACAAACCACAGCTCCTCTTACACAAATCTTCTTTCATTAAAAGTGAGTATCGCGTTGGGTTTGTGAACCGAGAAAAATCATTGGAGCCCAAAATTCACTGAGTTTACAGGAAATGAACTCTTGCTTGTAGGAAGACACAGATCCTGGGTGTAACTCCGTTTCTGAAGGGAAATTCAGAACAGAGTTCTCATCCCTGAAACACACTCTGTTTTAACGAAAGAAGCAAGCTTTTCTTTCCAGATTCTAACATACAGCAAAAACCATGAACATGCCCTGAAAAAAAGTCCTGTGTTTCCTACTCATACAGACCATATGTAGTTCTACTCTACTTATGAAACTGGTACAAACCACAGCTCCTCTTACATAAATACTCTTTAGTTAATAGTGAGATTCTCATTGGGGTTTTGAACTGTGTAAACACATTTCAGCCCAAAATTCACTGGTTTTACCAGAAATAAACTGTAGCTTGTAGGAAGACTCTGATCCTGGGGTTTAACTCCGTTTTTGAAGGGAAATTCAGACCATAGTTCTCATCCCTGATACACACTGTGTTTTAACGCAAGAAGCAAGCTCTTCTTTCCAGAGTCTAAAATACAGCAAGAACAATGAGCATACCCTGAAAAAAAGAACTGTGTTTCCTACTCATACGGACCATATGTAGTTGAACTCTGCCTATGAAACTGATACAGACAACAGCTCCTCTTACATAAATGCTCTTTACTTAATAGTGATAATCGTGTTGGGTTCTAGAACTGTGTATAATCATTTGAGCCGAAAATTCACTTGATTTACCAGAAAAGAACTCTTGCTTGTAGGAAGACACAGATCATGGGGTTTAACTCAGTTTCTGAAGGTTAAATCAGACCAGAGTTATCATCCATGAAACACAATCTGTTTTAATGCAAGAAGCAAGCTCTTCTTTCCAGAGTCTCCAATACAGCAAGAACCATGAGCATGCCCAGAAAAAAAGAACTGTGTTTCCTACTCATAAGGACCATACGTAATTCAACTCTGCTTATGATACTGAAACAAACCACAGCTCCTCTTACATAAAAGCTCTTTAGTTAATAGTGAAAATCGCATCGTATTCTAGAACTGTGTAAAATCATTTGAGCCGAAAAATCACTTGGTTTACCAGAAATTAACTCTTGCTTGTAGGAAGACACAGATCATGGGATTTAACTCCGTTTCTAAAGAGAAATTCAGACCAGAGTTCTCATCCCTGAAACACACTCTGTTTTCACGCAAGAACCAAGCTCTTCTTTCCAGAGGCTAAAATACATCAATGTCCATGGGCATGCCCTGAAAAAAAGAACTGGGTTTCCTACTCATTCAGACCATATGTAGTTCAACTCTGCTTATGAAACTGATACAAAGCACAGCTCCTTTTACATAAATGCTCTTTAGTTAATAGTGAGAATCGCGATGGGTTCGTGAAATGCGAAAAATCATTTCAGCCCAAAATTCACTGGGTTTACCAGAAATGAACTCTTGCTTGTAGGAAGACACTTATCCTGTGGTTCAAGTCCGTTTCTGAAGGCAAATTCAGACCAGAGTTCTCATCCCTGATACACACTGTGTTTTAACTCAAGAAGCAAGCTCTTCTTTCCCGAGTCTAAAATACTGCAAGATCCATGGGCATGCCCTGAAAAAAAGAACTGGGTTTCCTACTTATGCAGACCATATGTAGTTCAACTCTGCTTATGAAACTGATACAAACCCCAGCACCTCTTACATAAATGCTCTTTACTTAATAGTGAGAATCGCGTTGGTTCGTGAAATGAGAAAAATCATTTCAGCCCAAAATTCACTGGATTACCAGAAAGGAACTCTTGCTTGTAGGAAGACACATATCCTGGGGTTTAAGTCCGTTTGTGAAGAGAAAATCAGACCAGAGTTCTTAACCATGAAACACACTCTGTTTTAATGCAAGAAGCTAGCTCTTCTTTCTGTGTCTAAAATACAGCAAGAACAATGAGCATGACCCTAAAAAAGAACTGTCTTTCCTACTCATATGGACCATATGTAGTCGAACTCTGCCTATGAAACTGATAAAGACCACAGCTCCTCTTACGTAAATGCTCTTTAGTTAATAGTGAAAATGGCGTTGTGTTCTAGAACTGTGTAAAATCATTTGAGCCGAAAATTCACTTGGTTTACAAGAAATGAACTCATGCTTGAAGGAAGACACAGATCATGGGGTTTAACTCCGTTTCTGAAAGGAAATTCAGACCAGAGATCTCATCCATGAAACACACTGTTTTAATGCAAGAAGCAAGCTCTTCTTTACAGCGTCTCCAGTTCAGCAAGAACCATGAGCATGCTCAGAAAAAAAGAACTGTGTTTCCTATTCATATGGTCCATATTTAGTTCAACTCTGCTTCTGAAACTGAAACAAACCACAGCTCCTCTTACATAACTGCTCTTTAGGTAAAAGTGAGAAACGGTTTGGGTTGGTGAACTGCAAAAAATCATTTGAGCTCAAAATTCACTTGGTTTACGAGAAATGAACTCTTGCTTGTACGAAAACACAGATCCTGGGGTTTAACTCCGTTTCTGAGGGGAAATTCAGACCAGAGTTCTTATCCATGAAACACACTCTGTTTTAACGAAGAAGCAAGCTCTTCTTTCCAGAGTCTAAAATATAGCAAGAACAATGAGCATGGCCTGAAAAAAGAACTGTGTTTCCTATTCATATGGCCCATATTTAGTTCAACTCTGCTTATGAAACTGATACAGACCACACCTCCTCTTACATAAATGCTCTTTAGTTATTAGTGATAATAGCGTTGTGTTCGTGAACTGGGAAAAATCATTTGAGCCCAAAATTCAGTATGTTTACCAGCACTGAACTCTTGCTTGTAGGAAGACACAGATCATGGGATTTAACTCCGTTTCTGAAGGGAAAATCTGACCAGAGTTCTCATCCATGAAACACACTCTGTTTTAATGCAAGAAGCAAGCTCTTCTTTTAAGCGTCTCCAATACAGAAAGAACCATGAGCTTGCCCAGAAAAAAAGGACTGTGTTTCCTACTCATACGTTCCATATTTAGATCAACTCTGCTTATGAAACTGATACAGACCACAGCTCCTCTTATATCAATGCTCTTTAGTTAATAGTGAAAATCACGTGGGTTCATGAACTGCGAAAAACCATTTGAGTCCAAAATTCACTGGGTTTACCAGAAATGAACTCTTGCTTGTAGGATGACACAGATACTGGGGTTTAACTCCATTTCTGAAAGGAAATTCAGACCAGAGTTCTCATCCATGAAACACACTCTGTTTTATTGCAAGAAGCAAGTTCTTCTTTCCAGAGTCTAAAATACAGCAAGATCCATGAGCATGCCATGAAAAAAAGAACTGGTTTTCCTACTTATGCAGACCATATGTAGTTCAACTCTGCTTATGAAACTGATACAAAGCACAGCTCCTCTTACATAAATGCTCTTTAGGTAATAGTGAGAATCGTGTTGGGTTCGTGAACTGCGAAAAATCATTTGAGCCCAATATTCACTTGGTTTACGAGAAATGAACTCTTGCTTGTACAAAGACACAGATCCTGGGGTTTAACTCCGTTTCTGAAGGCAAATTCGGACCAGAGTTCTCATCCCTGAAACACACTCTGATTTAACGCAAGAAGCAAGCTCTTCTTCCCAGAGCCTAAAATACCGCAAGAACCATGAGCATGCCCTGAAAAAAAGAATTGTGTTTCCTACTCATGCAGACTATATGTAGTTCAACTCTGCATATGAAACTGATACATACAATAGCTCTTCTTACATAAATACTCTTAAGTTAATAGTGAGAATCTCGTTGGTTTCGTGATCTGCGAAAAATCATTTCAGCCCAAAATTCACTGGGTTTACCAGAAATGAACTCTTGCTTGTAGGATGACACAGATACTGGGGTTTAACTCCATTTCTGAAGGGACATTTAGACCAGAGTTCTCATCCCTGAAACACACTCTGTTTTAACAAAGAAGCGAGCTCTTGTTTCCAGAGGCTATAATACAGCAAGATCCATGAGCATGCCCTGAAAAAAAGAACTGGGTTTCCTACTTATGCAGACCATATGTAGTTAAACTCTGCTTATGAAACTGATACAAACCTCAGTTCCTCTTACATAAATGCTCTTTAGTTAATAGTGAGAATCGCGTTGGGTTCATGAAATGAGAAAAATCATTTCAGCCCAAAATTCACTGGGTTTACCAGAAATGAACTCTTGCTTGTGGAAGACACATATCCTGGGGTTTAACTCCGTTTCTGAAGGCAAATTCAGACCAGTGTTCTCATCCCTGAAAAAAAAAAACTCTGTTTTAAGGCAAGAATCATCCTCTTCTTTCCACCGACTCCAATACAGTAACAACCACGAGCATGCCCAGAAAAAATGAACTGTGTTTCCTACTCATACAGACCATAGGTAGTTCAATTCTGCTTATGAAACTGATAGAAACCACAGCTCCTCTTACTTAAATCCTCTTTCATTAAAAGTGAGAATCGTGTTGGGTTTGTGAACCCATAAAAATCATTTGAGCCCAAAATTCACTGAGTTTACAAGAAATGAACTCTTGCTTGTAGGAAGACAAATATCCTGGGGATTAACTCCGTTTCTGAAGGGAAATCCAGAAGAGAGTACTCATCCCTGAAACACACTCTGTTTTAACACAGAAAGCAAGCTCTTCTTTCCAGATTCTAACATACAGCAAAAACCATGAACATGCCCTGAAAAAAAGAACTGTGTTTCCTACTCATACTGACATATGTAGTTCTACTCTAATTATGAAACTGGTACAAACCACAGCTCCTCTTACATAAATGCTCTTTAGTTAATAGTGAGAATCGCATTGGGATTTTGAACTGTGTAAAATCATTTCAGCCCAAAATTCACTGGGTTTACCAGAAATAAACTCTTGCTTGTAGGAAGACACTGATCCTGGGGTTTAACTCCGTTTTTGAAGGGAAATTCAGACCATAGTTCTCATCCCTGATACACACTATGTTTTAACGCAAGAAGCAAGCTCTTCTTTCTAGAGTCTAAAATACAGCAAGAACAATGAGCATGCCCTGAAAAAAAGAACTGTGTTTCCTACTCATACAGACTATATGTAGTTGAATTCTGCCTATGAAACTGATACAGACAACAGCTCCTCTTCCATAAATGCTCTTTAGTTAATAGTGATAATCGTGTTAGGTTCTAGAACTGTGTACAATCATTTGACCCGAAAATTCACTTGGTTTACCCGAAATGAACTCTTGCTTGTAAGAAGACACAGATCATGGGGTTTAACTCAGTTTCTGAAGGGAAAATCAGACCAGAGTTCTCATCCATGAAACACACTCTATTTTCATGCAAGAAGCAAGCTCTTCTTTCCATCGTCTCCAATACAGCAAGAACCATGAGCATGCCCTGAAATAAAGAACTGGGTTTCCAATTTATGCAGACCATATATACTTGAACTCTGCTTATGAAACTTATACAAACCACAGCTCCTCTTACATAAATGCTCTTTAGTTAATAGTGAGAATCGCGTTGGGTTCGTGAAATGAGAAAAATCATTTCAGCCCAAAATTCACTGGGTTTGCCAGAAATGAACTCTTGCTTGTAAGAAGACACATATTCTGAGGTTTAAGTCCGTTTCTGAAGGGATATTCAGACCAGAGTTCTCATCCATGAAAAAAAACTCTGTTTTAAGGCAAGAATCATCCTCTTCTTTCCACTGTCTCCAATTCAGTAAGAACCACGAGCATGCCCAGAAAAAATGAACTGTGTTTCCTACTCATACAGACCATATGTAGTTCAACTCTGCTTATGAAACTGGTACAAACCACAGCTCCTCTTACACAAATCTTCTTTCATTAAAAGTGAGTATCGCGTTGGGTTTGTGAACCGAGAAAAATCATTTGAGCCCAAAATTCAATGAGTTTACAGGAAATGAACTCTTACATGTAGGAAGACACAGATCCTGGGTATAACTCCGTTTCTGAAGGGAAATTCAGAACAGAGTTCTCATCCCTGAAACACACTCTGTTTTAACGAAAGAAGCAAGCTCTTCTTTCCAGATTCTAACATACAGCAAAAACCACGAACATGCCCTGAAAAAAAGTCCTGTGTTTCCTACTCATACAGACCATATGTAGTTCTACTCTACTTATGAAACTGGTACAAACCACAGCTCCTCTTACAGAAATGCTCTTTAGTTAATAGTGAGATTCTCATTGTGGTTTTGAACTGTGTAAACACATTTTAGCCCAAAACTCACTTGGTTTACCAGAAATAAACTCTAGCTTGTAGGAAGACTCTGATCAAAAACTCCGTTTTTGAAGGGAAATTCAGACCATAGTTCTCATCCCTGATACACACTGTGTTTTAACACAAGAAGCAAGCTCATCACAGTTCTTTTTTTCTGGGCATGCTCATGGTTCTTGCTGTATTGGAGATTCTGGAAAGAAGAGGATGCGTCTTGCTTTAAAACAGAGTGTGTTCCAGGGATGAGAACTCTGGACTGATTTTTCCTTCAGAAACGGAGTTAAACCCCATGATCTGTATCTTCCTACAAGCAATAGTTCATTAATGGTAAACCCAATGAATTTTGGGCTCAAATGAATTTACACATTTCACGAAACCAACGCATTTCTCACTCTTAACTAAAGAGCATTTATGTAAGAAGAGCTGTGGTTTGTATCATTTTCATAAGCAGAGTGGAACTACCTATGGTCCTTATAAGTAGGAATCACAGTTATTTTTTTCTGGGCATGCTCATTGTTCTTGCTATATTGGAGACGCTGGAAAGAAGAGGATACTTCTTACTTTAAAACAGAATGGGTTTCCTGAAAATGAACGCTGGTCTGAATTTCCCTTCAGAAACGGAGTTAAACCCCAGTATCTGTGGCTTCCTACAAGCAACAGTTCATTTCTATTAAACCCAGTGATATCTGGGCTCAAATGAATTTACACAGTTCACAAAACAAACACGTTTCTCACTATTAAGTAAAGAGACTTTATATAAGAGGAGCTGTGGTTTGTATCAGTTTCATAAGCATAGTTGAACTACATTGGTCCATATGAGTAGGAAACACAATTCTTTTTCACTGGGGATGCTCATGTTTCTTGCTGTATTGGAAATGCTGGAAAGAAGAGAATGCTTCTTGCCTTAAAACAGTGTGTGTTTCTGGTATGAAAACTAAGGTCTGAATTTCCCTTCAGAAACGGAGTTCAACTCCAAGATCTGTGTCTTCTTCCAAGCAAGAGTTCATTAATATTAAACTCAGTGAATTTTGGTATCAAATGTTTTTACATAGTTCACAAACTGAACCCATTTCTAACTATTAACTAAATAGCCTTTATGTAGGAGGAGCTGTGGTTTGTATCAGTTTCATAAGGAGAGTTGAAGTAGATGTGGTCCTTATGAGTAGGAAACATATTTCTTTTTTTCTGGGTATGCACATGTTTTTGCTGTATTGGTGTCTCTGGAATGAAGATGATGCTTCTTGCCTTAAAACAGAATGTGTTTCAGGGATGAGAACTCTGGTCTGAATTTCCCATCAGAAACAGAGTTAAACCCCATGATCTCTGTCTTCCTACATGCAAGAGTTCATTAATGGTAAACACATTGAATTTTCGTATCAAATGAATTTACACAGTCCACAAATCTAACCCGTTTCTAACTATTAACTAAAGAGCCTTTATGTAGGAGGAGCTGTGGTTTGTATCCATTTCATAAGCAGAGTTGAACTACATATGGTCCGTATGATTAGGAAAATCAGTTCTTTTTCCTGGCATGCTCATGATTCTTGCAGTATTGGAGACGCTGGAAAGAAGAGCTTGCTTCTTGTGTTAAAACAGAGTGGGTTTCTTGGATGAGACCTCTGTTCTGAATATCCCTTCAAAAACAGAGTTAAAACCCAGGATCTGTGTCATCCTACAAACAAGAATTCATTTCTTATAAACCCAGTGATTTCTGGGCTTAAATGAATTTACACAGTTCATGAAAACAACATGTTTCTCACTATTAACTAAATCGACTTTATATAAGAGGAGCTGTGGTTTGTATCAGTTTCATAAGCAGAGTTGAACTACATATGGTCCTTATGAGTAGGAAACACAGTTCTTTTTTTCTGGGTATTCTCATGGTTCTTAATATATTGGAAATGCTGGAAAGAAGACGATACTTTTTGCCTTAAAACAGAGTGTGTTTCAGGGATGAGAACTCTGGTCTGATTTTTCCTTCAGAAACGGAGTTAAACCCCAGTATCTGCGTCTTCCTACAAGCAATAGTTCATTTCTGGTAAACCCAGAGAAATTTTGGCTCAAATGAATTTACACAGTTCACATAACCAACCCATTTCTCACTATTAACTAAAGAGCCTTTATGTAAGAGGAGCTGTGCTTTGTATCAGTTTCATAAGCAGAGTTGAATTAAATGTGGTCCTTATGAGTAGGAAGCACAGTTCTTTTTTTCTGGGCATGCTCATGGTTCTTGCTGTACTTGTCATGCATGAAAGAAGAGGATGCTTCTTGCCTTAAAACAGAGTGTGTTTCAGGGATGAGAACTCTGGTGTGATTTTCCCTTCAGAAACGGAGTTAAACCCCAGGATCTGTGTCTTCCTACAAGCAAGAGTTCATTTGTGGTAAATCCAGTGAATTTAGGGCTCAAATGATTTTACACAGTTCACAAACCCAATGCGTTTCTCACTATTAACTAAAAAGCATTTATGTAGGAGGGACTGTGGTTTGTACCACTTTCATGAGCAGAGTTCACCTAGATATGGTCCGTATGTGCAGGAAACACAGTTCTTTTTTTCTGGGCGTGTTCATATTTCTTGCTGTGTTTGAGACGCTGGAAAGACGTGCATTATTCTTGCGTTAAAACACCGTTTTTTTCATGGATGAGAACACTAGTCTGAATTTCCCTTCAGAAGCGGAGTTGAACCCCTGGATCTGTGTCTTCCTACATATAAGAGTTCATTTCAGGTAAACCCAGTGAATTATGGGCTCAAATGATTTAACACAGTTCACGAATTCAATACGTTTCTCACTATTAACTCAATACCATTTATGTACGAGGAGCTGTGGTTTGAATCAGTTTCATAAGCAGAGTTGAACTACATATGGTCTGAATGTGTAGGAAACACAGTTCTTTTTTTCTGGGCATGCTCATGATTCTTGCAGCATTGGAGACGCTGGAAAGAAGAGGTTACTTCTTGCATTAAATCAGATTGGGTTTCATTGATGAGAACACTGGTCTGAATTTCCCTCAGAAACGCAGAAAAACCCCAGGATCTGTTTCTTCCTATAATCAAATGTTCATTTTTGGTATACCAAGTGAATTTGGGGCTCAAATGATTTTACACAGTTCACCAGACCTACGCGATTCCCACTCTTAACTAAAGAGCATTTATGTAAGAGGAGCTATTGTTTGTAGCAGTGTCATAAGCAGAGTTGAACTACATATTGTCCTTATGAGTAGGAAAAACAGTTCTTTTTTTCTGGGTATTCTCATGTTTCTTGCTGCATTGGAGACGCAGGAAAGAAGAGGTTGCTTCTTGCCTTAAAACAGTGTGTGTTTTAGTTATGAGAACTCTGGTCTGAATTTCCCTTCAATAACAGAGGTAAACACCATTATCTGTGTCTTCCTACAAGCAATAGTTCATTTCAGGAAAACCCAGTGAATTATGGGCTCAAATGATTTTAGAGAGTTCTAAAACATAACGCGTTTCTCACTATTAATTAAAGAGCATTTTTGTAAGAGGAGCTTTGGTTTGTATCAGTTTCATAAGCACAGTTGAATTAGATGTGGTCCTTATGAGTAGGAAACCCAGTTCTTTTTTTTCTGGGCATGCTCATGGTTCTTGCTGTATTAGAGAGGCTGGAAAGAAGAGGATGGTTAATGCCTTAAAACAGAGTGTCTTTCAGGGACGAAACCTCAGTTCTGAATTACACTTCAGAAACGGAGTTCAACTCCAGGATGTGTTTCTTCCTACAATCAAGAGTTCATTTCTGGTAAACCAAGTGATTTTTGTGCTCAAATTATTTTACTCAGTGTACGAACCCAACGCGATTCTCACTATTAACTAAAGAGCATTTGTGTAAGAGGAGCTGTGGTTTGCATCAGTTTCATAAGCAATGTTGAAAAAAATATGGTCCGGATGAGTATGAAACACAGTTCTTTTTTTCTGGGCATGCTCATGGTTCTTGTTGTATTGGACGCTGGAAAGAAGAGGATGCTTCTTGCCTTAATACAGAGTGTGCTTCAGGGATGAGAACTAAGGTCTGAATTTCCCTTAAGAAACGGAGTTCAACCCCTAGATCTGTTTCTTCCTACAAGCAAGAGTTCATTTCTTTAAACCCAATGAATTATGGGCTCAAATGATTTTACACAGTGAAAGAACCCAAAGAGATTCTCAACATTAACTAAAGAGCATTCATTTAAGAGGATCTGTGGTTTGTATCAGTTTCATAAGCAGAGTTGAACTACATATGTTTCCTTTGTGCACGAAAAACAGTTCTTTTTTTCTGGGCATCCACGCTTCTTGTTGTATTGGATACGCTGGAAAGAAGAGGATGATGCTTGCCTTAAAACCGCGTGTGTTTCATCGATGAGAACACTGGTCTGAATTTCTCCTTCAGAAGTGGAGTAAAACACTTGGATCTGTGTCTTCCTACAAGCAAGATTTCATTTCTGATAAACCCAGTGAATTTTTGGCTCAAATGAATTTACACAGTTCACGAAACCAACGCGTTTCTCACTATTAACTAAAGAGCATTTATGTGAGAGGAGCTGTGGTTTGTGTCAGTTTCATAAGCAGAGTTGAACTACATATGGTCCTTATGAGTAGGAAACACAGTTCTTTTTTTCTGGGCATGCTCATAGTTATTGATGTATTGCAGACACTGGAAAAAAGAGCTTGCTTCTTGCCTTAAAACAGAATGTGTTTCAGGGATGAGAACTCTGGTCTGAATTTCCCATCAGAAACAGAGTTAAACCCCATGATCTCTGTCTTCCTACATGCAAGAGTTCATTAATGGTAAACACATTGAATTTTCGTATCAAATGAATTTACACAGTCCACAAATCTAACCCGTTTCTAACTATTAACTAAAGAGCCTTTATGTAGGAGGAGCTGTGGTTTGTATCCATTTCATAAGCAGAGTTGAACTACATATGGTCCGTATGATTAGGAAAATCAGTTCTTTTTCCTGGCATGCTCATGATTCTTGCAGTATTGGAGACGCTGGAAAGAAGAGCTTGCTTCTTGTGTTAAAACAGAGTGGGTTTCTTGGATGAGACCTCTGTTCTGAATATCCCTTCAAAAACAGAGTTAAAACCCAGGATCTGTGTCATCCTACAAACAAGAATTCATTTCTTATAAACCCAGTGATTTCTGGGCTTAAATGAATTTACACAGTTCATGAAAACAACATGTTTCTCACTATTAACTAAATCGACTTTATATAAGAGGAGCTGTGGTTTGTATCAGTTTCATAAGCAGAGTTGAACTACATATGGTCCTTATGAGTAGGAAACACAGTTCTTTTTTTCTGGGTATTCTCATGGTTCTTAATATATTGGAAATGCTGGAAAGAAGACGATACTTTTTGCCTTAAAACAGAGAGTGTTTCAGGGATGAGAACTCTGGTCTGATTTTTCCTTCAGAAACGGAGTTAAACCCCAGTATCTGCGTCTTCCTACAAGCAATAGTTCATTTCTGGTAAACCCAGAGAAATTTTGGCTCAAATGAATTTACACAGTTCACATAACCAACCCATTTCTCACTATTAACTAAAGAGCCTTTATGTAAGAGGAGCTGTGCTTTGTATCAGTTTCATAAGCAGAGTTGAATTAAATGTGGTCCTTATGAGTAGGAAGCACAGTTCTTTTTTTCTGGGCATGCTCATGGTTCTTGCTGTACTTGTCATGCATGAAAGAAGAGGATGCTTCTTGCCTTAAAACAGAGTGTGTTTCAGGGATGAGAACTCTGGTGTGATTTTCCCTTCAGAAACGGAGTTAAACCCCAGGATCTGTGTCTTCCTACAAGCAAGAGTTCATTTGTGGTAAATCCAGTGAATTTAGGGCTCAAATGATTTTACACAGTTCACAAACCCAATGCGTTTCTCACTATTAACTAAAAAGCATTTATGTAGGAGGGACTGTGGTTTGTACCACTTTCATGAGCAGAGTTCACCTAGATATGGTCCGTATGTGCAGGAAACACAGTTCTTTTTTTCTGGGCGTGTTCATATTTCTTGCTGTGTTTGAGACGCTGGAAAGACGTGCATTATTCTTGCGTTAAAACACCGTTTTTTTCATGGATGAGAACACTAGTCTGAATTTCCCTTCAGAAGCGGAGTTGAACCCCTGGATCTGTGTCTTCCTACATATAAGAGTTCATTTCAGGTAAACCCAGTGAATTATGGGCTCAAATGATTTAACACAGTTCACGAATTCAATACGTTTCTCACTATTAACTCAATACCATTTATGTACGAGGAGCTGTGGTTTGAATCAGTTTCATAAGCAGAGTTGAACTACATATGGTCTGAATGTGTAGGAAACACAGTTCTTTTTTTCTGGGCATGCTCATGATTCTTGCAGCATTGGAGACGCTGGAAAGAAGAGGTTACTTCTTGCATTAAATCAGATTGGGTTTCATTGATGAGAACACTGGTCTGAATTTCCCTCAGAAACGCAGAAAAACCCCAGGATCTGTTTCTTCCTATAATCAAATGTTCATTTTTGGTATACCAAGTGAATTTGGGGCTCAAATGATTTTACACAGTTCACCAGACCTACGCGATTCCCACTCTTAACTAAAGAGCATTTATGTAAGAGGAGCTATTGTTTGTAGCAGTGTCATAAGCAGAGTTGAACTACATATTGTCCTTATGAGTAGGAAAAACAGTTCTTTTTTTCTGGGTATTCTCATGTTTCTTGCTGCATTGGAGACGCAGGAAAGAAGAGGTTGCTTCTTGCCTTAAAACAGTGTGTGTTTTAGTTATGAGAACTCTGGTCTGAATTTCCCTTCAATAACAGAGGTAAACACCATTATCTGTGTCTTCCTACAAGCAATAGTTCATTTCAGGAAAACCCAGTGAATTATGGGCTCAAATGATTTTAGAGAGTTCTAAAACATAACACGTTTCTCACTATTAATTAAAGAGCATTTTTGTAAGAGGAGCTTTGGTTTGTATCAGTTTCATAAGCACAGTTGAATTAGATGTGGTCCTTATGAGTAGGAAACCCAGTTCTTTTTTTTCTGGGCATGCTCATGGTTCTTGCTGTATTAGAGAGGCTGGAAAGAAGAGGATGGTTAATGCCTTAAAACAGAGTGTCTTTCAGGGACGAAACCTCAGTTCTGAATTACACTTCAGAAACGGAGTTCAACTCCAGGATGTGTTTCTTCCTACAATCAAGAGTTCATTTCTGGTAAACCAAGTGATTTTTGTGCTCAAATTATTTTACTCAGTGTACGAACCCAACGCGATTCTCACTATTAACTAAAGAGCATTTGTGTAAGAGGAGCTGTGGTTTGCATCAGTTTCATAAGCAATGTTGAAAAAAATATGGTCCGGATGAGTATGAAACACAGTTCTTTTTTTCTGGGCATGCTCATGGTTCTTGTTGTATTGGACGCTGGAAAGAAGAGGATGCTTCTTGCCTTAATACAGAGTGTGCTTCAGGGATGAGAACTAAGGTCTGAATTTCCCTTAAGAAACGGAGTTCAACCCCTAGATCTGTTTCTTCCTACAAGCAAGAGTTCATTTCTTTAAACCCAATGAATTATGGGCTCAAATGATTTTACACAGTGAAAGAACCCAAAGAGATTCTCAACATTAACTAAAGAGCATTCATTTAAGAGGATCTGTGGTTTGTATCAGTTTCATAAGCAGAGTTGAACTACATATGTTTCCTTTGTGCACGAAAAACAGTTCTTTTTTTCTGGGCATCCACGCTTCTTGTTGTATTGGATACGCTGGAAAGAAGAGGATGATGCTTGCCTTAAAACCGCGTGTGTTTCATCGATGAGAACACTGGTCTGAATTTCTCCTTCAGAAGTGGAGTAAAACACTTGGATCTGTGTCTTCCTACAAGCAAGATTTCATTTCTGATAAACCCAGTGAATTTTTGGCTCAAATGAATTTACACAGTTCACGAAACCAACGCGTTTCTCACTATTAACTAAAGAGCATTTATGTGAGAGGAGCTGTGGTTTGTGTCAGTTTCATAAGCAGAGTTGAACTACATATGGTCCTTATGAGTAGGAAACACAGTTCTTTTTTTCTGGGCATGCTCATAGTTATTGATGTATTGCAGACACTGGAAAAAAGAGCTTGCTTCTTGCCTTAAAACAGAATGTGTTTCAGGGATGAGAACTCTGGTCTGAATTTCCCATCAGAAACAGAGTTAAACCCCATGATCT
Organism: Onychomys leucogaster; assembly: GCA_949786385.1. NCBI lineage: Eukaryota > Metazoa > Chordata > Mammalia > Rodentia > Cricetidae > Onychomys > Onychomys leucogaster. The sequence continues at coordinate 9,769,735 of CATKUP010000006.1, read as the reverse complement.
CTGTCTTCCTACATGCAAGAGTTCATTAATGGTAAACACATTGAATTTTCGTATCAAATGAATTTACACAGTCCACAAATCTAACCCGTTTCTAACTATTAACTAAAGAGCCTTTATGTAGGAGGAGCTGTGGTTTGTATCCATTTCATAAGCAGAGTTGAACTACATATGGTCCGTATGATTAGGAAAATCAGTTCTTTTTCCTGGCATGCTCATGATTCTTGCAGTATTGGAGACGCTGGAAAGAAGAGCTTGCTTCTTGTGTTAAAACAGAGTGGGTTTCTTGGATGAGACCTCTGTTCTGAATATCCCTTCAAAAACAGAGTTAAAACCCAGGATCTGTGTCATCCTACAAACAAGAATTCATTTCTTATAAACCCAGTGATTTCTGGGCTTAAATGAATTTACACAGTTCATGAAAACAACATGTTTCTCACTATTAACTAAATCGACTTTATATAAGAGGAGCTGTGGTTTGTATCAGTTTCATAAGCAGAGTTGAACTACATATGGTCCTTATGAGTAGGAAACACAGTTCTTTTTTTCTGGGTATTCTCATGGTTCTTAATATATTGGAAATGCTGGAAAGAAGACGATACTTTTTGCCTTAAAACAGAGTGTGTTTCAGGGATGAGAACTCTGGTCTGATTTTTCCTTCAGAAACGGAGTTAAACCCCAGTATCTGCGTCTTCCTACAAGCAATAGTTCATTTCTGGTAAACCCAGAGAAATTTTGGCTCAAATGAATTTACACAGTTCACATAACCAACCCATTTCTCACTATTAACTAAAGAGCCTTTATGTAAGAGGAGCTGTGCTTTGTATCAGTTTCATAAGCAGAGTTGAATTAAATGTGGTCCTTATGAGTAGGAAGCACAGTTCTTTTTTTCTGGGCATGCTCATGGTTCTTGCTGTACTTGTCATGCATGAAAGAAGAGGATGCTTCTTGCCTTAAAACAGAGTGTGTTTCAGGGATGAGAACTCTGGTGTGATTTTCCCTTCAGAAACGGAGTTAAACCCCAGGATCTGTGTCTTCCTACAAGCAAGAGTTCATTTGTGGTAAATCCAGTGAATTTAGGGCTCAAATGATTTTACACAGTTCACAAACCCAATGCGTTTCTCACTATTAACTAAAAAGCATTTATGTAGGAGGGACTGTGGTTTGTACCACTTTCATGAGCAGAGTTCACCTAGATATGGTCCGTATGTGCAGGAAACACAGTTCTTTTTTTCTGGGCGTGTTCATATTTCTTGCTGTGTTTGAGACGCTGGAAAGACGTGCATTATTCTTGCGTTAAAACACCGTTTTTTTCATGGATGAGAACACTAGTCTGAATTTCCCTTCAGAAGCGGAGTTGAACCCCTGGATCTGTGTCTTCCTACATATAAGAGTTCATTTCAGGTAAACCCAGTGAATTATGGGCTCAAATGATTTAACACAGTTCACGAATTCAATACGTTTCTCACTATTAACTCAATACCATTTATGTACGAGGAGCTGTGGTTTGAATCAGTTTCATAAGCAGAGTTGAACTACATATGGTCTGAATGTGTAGGAAACACAGTTCTTTTTTTCTGGGCATGCTCATGATTCTTGCAGCATTGGAGACGCTGGAAAGAAGAGGTTACTTCTTGCATTAAATCAGATTGGGTTTCATTGATGAGAACACTGGTCTGAATTTCCCTCAGAAACGCAGAAAAACCCCAGGATCTGTTTCTTCCTATAATCAAATGTTCATTTTTGGTATACCAAGTGAATTTGGGGCTCAAATGATTTTACACAGTTCACCAGACCTACGCGATTCCCACTCTTAACTAAAGAGCATTTATGTAAGAGGAGCTATTGTTTGTAGCAGTGTCATAAGCAGAGTTGAACTACATATTGTCCTTATGAGTAGGAAAAACAGTTCTTTTTTTCTGGGTATTCTCATGTTTCTTGCTGCATTGGAGACGCAGGAAAGAAGAGGTTGCTTCTTGCCTTAAAACAGTGTGTGTTTTAGTTATGAGAACTCTGGTCTGAATTTCCCTTCAATAACAGAGGTAAACACCATTATCTGTGTCTTCCTACAAGCAATAGTTCATTTCAGGAAAACCCAGTGAATTATGGGCTCAAATGATTTTAGAGAGTTCTAAAACATAACGCGTTTCTCACTATTAATTAAAGAGCATTTTTGTAAGAGGAGCTTTGGTTTGTATCAGTTTCATAAGCACAGTTGAATTAGATGTGGTCCTTATGAGTAGGAAACCCAGTTCTTTTTTTTCTGGGCATGCTCATGGTTCTTGCTGTATTAGAGAGGCTGGAAAGAAGAGGATGGTTAATGCCTTAAAACAGAGTGTCTTTCAGGGACGAAACCTCAGTTCTGAATTACACTTCAGAAACGGAGTTCAACTCCAGGATGTGTTTCTTCCTACAATCAAGAGTTCATTTCTGGTAAACCAAGTGATTTTTGTGCTCAAATTATTTTACTCAGTGTACGAACCCAACGCGATTCTCACTATTAACTAAAGAGCATTTGTGTAAGAGGAGCTGTGGTTTGCATCAGTTTCATAAGCAATGTTGAAAAAAATATGGTCCGGATGAGTATGAAACACAGTTCTTTTTTTCTGGGCATGCTCATGGTTCTTGTTGTATTGGACGCTGGAAAGAAGAGGATGCTTCTTGCCTTAATACAGAGTGTGCTTCAGGGATGAGAACTAAGGTCTGAATTTCCCTTAAGAAACGGAGTTCAACCCCTAGATCTGTTTCTTCCTACAAGCAAGAGTTCATTTCTTTAAACCCAATGAATTATGGGCTCAAATGATTTTACACAGTGAAAGAACCCAAAGAGATTCTCAACATTAACTAAAGAGCATTCATTTAAGAGGATCTGTGGTTTGTATCAGTTTCATAAGCAGAGTTGAACTACATATGTTTCCTTTGTGCACGAAAAACAGTTCTTTTTTTCTGGGCATCCACGCTTCTTGTTGTATTGGATACGCTGGAAAGAAGAGGATGATGCTTGCCTTAAAACCGCGTGTGTTTCATCGATGAGAACACTGGTCTGAATTTCTCCTTCAGAAGTGGAGTAAAACACTTGGATCTGTGTCTTCCTACAAGCAAGATTTCATTTCTGATAAACCCAGTGAATTTTTGGCTCAAATGAATTTACACAGTTCACGAAACCAACGCGTTTCTCACTATTAACTAAAGAGCATTTATGTGAGAGGAGCTGTGGTTTGTGTCAGTTTCATAAGCAGAGTTGAACTACATATGGTCCTTATGAGTAGGAAACACAGTTCTTTTTTTCTGGGCATGCTCATAGTTATTGATGTATTGCAGACACTGGAAAAAAGAGCTTGCTTCTTGCCTTAAAACAGAATGTGTTTCAGGGATGAGAACTCTGGTCTGAATTTCCCATCAGAAACAGAGTTAAACCCCATGATCTCTGTCTTCCTACATGCAAGAGTTCATTAATGGTAAACACATTGAATTTTCGTATCAAATGAATTTACACAGTCCACAAATCTAACCCGTTTCTAACTATTAACTAAAGAGCCTTTATGTAGGAGGAGCTGTGGTTTGTATCCATTTCATAAGCAGAGTTGAACTACATATGGTCCGTATGATTAGGAAAATCAGTTCTTTTTCCTGGCATGCTCATGATTCTTGCAGTATTGGAGACGCTGGAAAGAAGAGCTTGCTTCTTGTGTTAAAACAGAGTGGGTTTCTTGGATGAGACCTCTGTTCTGAATATCCCTTCAAAAACAGAGTTAAAACCCAGGATCTGTGTCATCCTACAAACAAGAATTCATTTCTTATAAACCCAGTGATTTCTGGGCTTAAATGAATTTACACAGTTCATGAAAACAACATGTTTCTCACTATTAACTAAATCGACTTTATATAAGAGGAGCTGTGGTTTGTATCAGTTTCATAAGCAGAGTTGAACTACATATGGTCCTTATGAGTAGGAAACACAGTTCTTTTTTTCTGGGTATTCTCATGGTTCTTAATATATTGGAAATGCTGGAAAGAAGACGATACTTTTTGCCTTAAAACAGAGTGTGTTTCAGGGATGAGAACTCTGATCTGATTTTTCCTTCAGAAACGGAGTTAAACCCCAGTATCTGCGTCTTCCTACAAGCAATAGTTCATTTCTGGTAAACCCAGAGAAATTTTGGCTCAAATGAATTTACACAGTTCACATAACCAACCCATTTCTCACTATTAACTAAAGATCCTTTGTGTAAGAGGAGCTGTGCTTTGTATCAGTTTCATAAGCAGAGTTGAATTAAATGTGGTCCTTATGAGTAGGAAGCACAGTTCTTTTTTTCTGGGCATGCTCATGGTTCTTGCTGTACTTGTCATGCATGAAAGAAGAGGATGCTTCTTGCCTTAAAACAGAGTGTGTTTCAGGGATGAGAACTCTGGTGTGATTTTCCCTTCAGAAACGGAGTTAAACCCCAGGATCTGTGTCTTCCTACAAGCAAGAGTTCATTTGTGGTAAATCCAGTGAATTTAGGGCTCAAATGATTTTACACAGTTCACAAACCCAATGCGTTTCTCACTATTAACTAAAAAGCATTTATGTAGGAGGGACTGTGGTTTGTACCACTTTCATGAGCAGAGTTCACCTAGATATGGTCCGTATGTGCAGGAAACACAGTTCTTTTTTTCTGGGCGTGTTCATATTTCTTGCTGTGTTTGAGACGCTGGAAAGACGTGCATTATTCTTGCGTTAAAACACCGTTTTTTTCATGGATGAGAACACTAGTCTGAATTTCCCTTCAGAAGCGGAGTTGAACCCCTGGATCTGTGTCTTCCTACATATAAGAGTTCATTTCAGGTAAACCCAGTGAATTATGGGCTCAAATGATTTAACACAGTTCACGAATTCAATACGTTTCTCACTATTAACTCAATACCATTTATGTACGAGGAGCTGTGGTTTGAATCAGTTTCATAAGCAGAGTTGAACTACATATGGTCTGAATGTGTAGGAAACACAGTTCTTTTTTTCTGGGCATGCTCATGATTCTTGCAGCATTGGAGACGCTGGAAAGAAGAGGTTACTTCTTGCATTAAATCAGATTGGGTTTCATTGATGAGAACACTGGTCTGAATTTCCCTCAGAAACGCAGAAAAACCCCAGGATCTGTTTCTTCCTATAATCAAATGTTCATTTTTGGTATACCAAGTGAATTTGGGGCTCAAATGATTTTACACAGTTCACCAGACCTACGCGATTCCCACTCTTAACTAAAGAGCATTTATGTAAGAGGAGCTATTGTTTGTAGCAGTGTCATAAGCAGAGTTGAACTACATATTGTCCTTATGAGTAGGAAAAACAGTTCTTTTTTTCTGGGTATTCTCATGTTTCTTGCTGCATTGGAGACGCAGGAAAGAAGAGGTTGCTTCTTGCCTTAAAACAGTGTGTGTTTTAGTTATGAGAACTCTGGTCTGAATTTCCCTTCAATAACAGAGGTAAACACCATTATCTGTGTCTTCCTACAAGCAATAGTTCATTTCAGGAAAACCCAGTGAATTATGGGCTCAAATGATTTTAGAGAGTTCTAAAACATAACGCGTTTCTCACTATTAATTAAAGAGCATTTTTGTAAGAGGAGCTTTGGTTTGTATCAGTTTCATAAGCACAGTTGAATTAGATGTGGTCCTTATGAGTAGGAAACCCAGTTCTTTTTTTTCTGGGCATGCTCATGGTTCTTGCTGTATTAGAGAGGCTGGAAAGAAGAGGATGGTTAATGCCTTAAAACAGAGTGTCTTTCAGGGACGAAACCTCAGTTCTGAATTACACTTCAGAAACGGAGTTCAACTCCAGGATGTGTTTCTTCCTACAATCAAGAGTTCATTTCTGGTAAACCAAGTGATTTTTGTGCTCAAATTATTTTACTCAGTGTACGAACCCAACGCGATTCTCACTATTAACTAAAGAGCATTTGTGTAAGAGGAGCTGTGGTTTGCATCAGTTTCATAAGCAATGTTGAAAAAAATATGGTCCGGATGAGTATGAAACACAGTTCTTTTTTTCTGGGCATGCTCATGGTTCTTGTTGTATTGGACGCTGGAAAGAAGAGGATGCTTCTTGCCTTAATACAGAGTGTGCTTCAGGGATGAGAACTAAGGTCTGAATTTCCCTTAAGAAACGGAGTTCAACCCCTAGATCTGTTTCTTCCTACAAGCAAGAGTTCATTTCTTTAAACCCAATGAATTATGGGCTCAAATGATTTTACACAGTGAAAGAACCCAAAGAGATTCTCAACATTAACTAAAGAGCATTCATTTAAGAGGATCTGTGGTTTGTATCAGTTTCATAAGCAGAGTTGAACTACATATGTTTCCTTTGTGCACGAAAAACAGTTCTTTTTTTCTGGGCATCCACGCTTCTTGTTGTATTGGATACGCTGGAAAGAAGAGGATGATGCTTGCCTTAAAACCGCGTGTGTTTCATCGATGAGAACACTGGTCTGAATTTCTCCTTCAGAAGTGGAGTAAAACACTTGGATCTGTGTCTTCCTACAAGCAAGATTTCATTTCTGATAAACCCAGTGAATTTTTGGCTCAAATGAATTTACACAGTTCACGAAACCAACGCGTTTCTCACTATTAACTAAAGAGCATTTATGTGAGAGGAGCTGTGGTTTGTGTCAGTTTCATAAGCAGAGTTGAACTACATATGGTCCTTATGAGTAGGAAACACAGTTCTTTTTTTCTGGGCATGCTCATAGTTATTGATGTATTGCAGACACTGGAAAAAAGAGCTTGCTTCTTGCCTTAAAACAGAGTGTGTTTCAGGGATGAGAACTCAAGTCTGATTTTTCCATCATAAACGGAGTTCAACCCCCGGATCTGGGTCTTCCTCCAAGCAAAAGTTCATTTCTGGAAAAACCCATTGAATTTTGGGCTCAAATGATTTTACACAATTCACAGCCCAACCCATTTCTCACTATTAACTAAAGAGCCTTTATGTAAGAGGAGCTGTTTTTTGTAACAGTTTCATATGCAGAGTTGAAGTAAATATGGTGCGTATGAGGAGGAAACACAGTTCTTTTTTTTCTGGGCATGCTAATATTTCTTGCTGTGTTGGAGACACTGGAAAGAAGAGCATTCTTCTTGCCTTAAAACATAGTGTGTTTCAGGGATGAGAACTCAGGTCTGCATTTCCCTTCAGAAAGGGAGTTCAACCACAGGATCTCTATCTTCCTACAAGCAAGAGTTCATTTCTGGTAAACCAAGAGATTTTTGGGCGCTTATGATTTCATACAATGCACAAACCCAACGAAATTCTCACTATATACTAAAGAGCATTTATGCATGAGTTTCTGTGGTTTGTATCAGTTTTATAAGCAGAGCTGAACTACTTAAGGTTCGATGAGAAGGTAAAACAGTTCTTTTTTCTGGGCATTCTCATATTTCTTGCTGTATGGAGATGCTGGAAAGAAGAGGATGTTTCTTGCCTTAAAACAGTGTGTGTTTCAGGGATGAGAACTCTGGTCTGATTTTCCATTCAGAAACAGAGTTCAACCCCAGGATCTGTGTCTTCCTACAAGCCAGAGTTCATATCTGGTAAACCAAGTGAATTTTGGGCTCAAATGATTTTACACAGTTCACAAACCGAACGCGATTCTCACTATTAACTAAAGAGCATTTATGTAAGAGGAGCTGTGGTTTGTATCAGTTTCATAAGCAGAGTTGAACCGAATATGGTCCGTATGAGTAGGAAAGACAGTTATTTTTGTCTGGGTATGCTCATGGTTCTTGCTGTATTGGAGACGCAGGAAAGAAGAGGAAGGTTCTTGCCTTAAAACATAGTGTTTTTCAGGGATGAGATCTCTGGTCTGAATTTCCATTCAGAAACAGAGTAAAACCTCAGGATCTGTGTCTTCCTATAAGCAACAGTTCATCTCTGGTAAACCCAGTGAATTTTGGGCTCAAATGATTTTTTGCAGTTCTAGAACCCAACGCGATTCTCACTATTAACTAAAGAGCATTTATGTAAGAGGAGCTGTGGTTTGTATCAGTTTCATAAGCAGAGTTCAACTACATATGGTCCATATGAGTCGGAAACACATTTCTTTTTTTCAGGGCATTCAAATAGTTCTTGCAGTATTGGAGACTCTGGAAAGAAGAGCTTGCTTCTTGCGTTAAAACAGAGTGTTTTTCAGGGATGAGAACACAGGTCTGAATTTCCCAACAGGAACCGAGTTAAACAACAGGATCTGTGTCTTCCTACAAGCAAGAGTTAATTTCTTGTAAACCAAGTGAATTTTGGGCTCAAATGGTTTTACACACTTAACGAACCCAACGCGATTATCACTATTAAATAAAGAGCATTTATGTAAGGAGAGCTGTGGTTAGTATCAGTTACATAAGCAGAGTTGAACTACATATGGTACGTGTGAGTAAGAAACACAGTTCTCTTTTTCAGGGTATGCACATGGTTCTTGCTGTATTGGGGACTTTGGAAAGAAGAGCTTGCTTCTTGCATTATAACAGAGTGTGTTTAATGGATGAGAACACTGGTCTGAATTTCCCTATAGGAACAGAGTTAAACAACAGGCTCTGTGTCTTCCTACAAGCAAGAGTTCATTTCTGGTAAACCCAGTGAATTTTGGGCTCAAATGATATTTCACAGTTCACAAAGCCAACGCGATTCTCACTATTAACTTAAGAGCATTTATGTAAGAGGAGTTGTGCTTTGTATCAGTTTCATAAGTAGAGTTGATCTACATATGGCCCGTATGAGTAGGAAACACAGTTCTTTTTTTCTGGGCATGCTCATGGTTCTTGCTGTATTGGAGAAGCTGGAAAGAAGAGGAAGGTTCTTGCCTTAAAACAGAGTGTTTTTCAGGGATGAGAACTCTGCTCTGAATTCCCTTCAGAAACAGAGTTAAACCACAAGATCTGTATCTTCCTACAAGCAAGAGTTCATTTCTGGTAAACCCAATGAATTTTGAGCTCAAATGATTTTCGCAGTTCACGAACCCAACGCGATTCTCACTATTAACTAAAGAGCATTTATGTCAGAGGAGCTCTGGTTTGTATCAGTTTCATAAGCAGAGTTGAACTACATATGATCCGTATGAGTGGGAAAGACAGTTCTTTTTGTCTGGGTATGCTCATGGTTCCTGCTGTATTGGAAACGCTGGAAAGAAGAGGAAGGTTCATGCCTTAACATAGTGTTTTTCAGGGATGAGATCTCCGGTCTGAATTTCCATTCAGAAACAGAGTAAAACCTCAGGATATGTGTCTTCCTACAAGCAAGAGTTCATTTCTGGTAAACCGAGTGAATTTTGGGCTCAAATGATAATTCACAGTTCACAAGCCCAACGCAATTCTCACTATTAACTAAAGAGCATTTATGTAAGAGGAGCTGTGCTTTGTATCAGTTTCATAAGTAGAGTTGATCTACATATGGCCCGGATGAGTAGGAAACACTGTTCTTTTTTTCTGGGCATGCTCATGGTTCTTGCTGTATTGGAGACGCTGGAAAGAAGATGAACGTTCTTGCCTTAAAACAGAGTGGTTTTCAGGGATGAGAACTCTGCTCTGAATTCCCTTCAGAAATAGAGTTAAACCACAAGATCTGTATCTTCCTACAAGCAAGAGTTCATTACTGGTAAACCCAGTGAATTTGGGGCTCAAATGTTTTTTCGGAGTTCTAGAACCCAGCGCGATTCTCACTATTAAGGAAAGAGCATTTATGTAAGAGGAGCTGTGGTTTGTATCAGTTTCAAAGCAGAGTTGAACTACATGTGGTCTGTATGAGTAGGAAAGACAGTTCTTTTTGTCTGGGTATGCTCATGGTTCTTGCTGTATTGGAAACGCTGGAAAGAAGAGGAAGGTTCTTGCCTTAACATAGTGTTTTTCAGGGATGAGATCTCTGGTCTGAATTTCAATTCAGAAACAGAGTAAAACCTCAGGATCTGTGTCTTCCTACAAGCAAGAGTTCATTTCTGGTAAACCCAGTGAATTTTGGGCTCAAATGGTTTTACACACTTAACGAACCCAACGCTATTCTCACTATTAAATAAAGAATATTTATGTAAGAAGAGCTGTGGTTAGTATCAGTTCCATAAGCAGAGTTGAACTACATATGGTCTGTATGAGTAGGAAACACAGTTCTCTTTTCAGGGCATGCTCATGGTTCTTGCCGTATTGGAGACACTTGAAAGAAGAGGATGCTTCTTCCCTTAAAACAGAGTGTTTTTCTTGCATGAGAACTTTGGTCTGAATTTCCCTTCAGAAACAGAGTTAAACCACAGGATCTGTGTCTTCCTACAAGCAAGAGTTCATTTCTGGTAAACCAAGTGAATTTTGGGCTCAAATGATTTTACACAGTTCACGATCCCAACGCGATTCTCACTATTAACTAAAGAGTATTTATGTAAGCGGAGCTGTGGTTTGTATCAGTTTCTTAAGCAGAGTTGAACTACATATGGTCCATATGAGTCGGAAACACAGTTCTTTTAATCTGGGAATGATTATGGTTCTTGCTGTATTAGTGACAATGGAAAGAAGAGGAAGGTTCTTGCCTTAAAACAGAGTGTTTTTCAGGGATGAGAAGTCTGGTCTGAATTTACCTTCAGAAACAGAGATAAACCTCAGGATCTGGGTCTTCCTACAAGCAAGAGTTCATTTCTGGTAAACCAAGTGAATTTTGGGCTCAAATGATTTTTTGCAGTTCTTGAACCCAACACGGTGCTCACTATTAACTAAAGAGCATTTATGTAAGGGGAGCTGTCTTTGTATCAGTTTCATAAGCAGAGTTGAACTACATATGGTACGTGTGAGTAGGAAACACAGTTGTTTTTCTGGGCATGCTCATGGTTCTTGCTGTATTGGGGACTCTTGAAAGAAGAGGTGTCTTCTTGCCATAAAACAGAGTATTTTTCTTGGTTGAGAGCTCTGGTCTGAATTTCCTTTCAGAAACAGAGTTAAACCACAGGATCTGTGTCTTCCGACAAGCAAGAGTTCATTACTGGTAAACCCAGTGAATTTTGGGCTCAAATGGTTTTTTCTCAGTTCGAGAACCCAGTTCGATTCTCACTATTAAGTAAAGAGCATTTATGTAAGAGGAGCTTTGGTTTGTATCAGTTTCAAAAGCCTAGTTGAATTAAATATGGTCCGTATCAGTAGGAAACACAGTTCTTTTTTTCAGGGCATGCACAAAGTTCTTTGTGTATTGGAGACTCTGGAAAGAAGAGCTTGTTTCTTCCGTGAAAACAGAGTGTGTTTAATGGCTGAGAACACGGGTCTGAATTTCCCTACAGGTACGGAGTTAAACAAAAGGATCTGTGTCTTCCTACGAGCTAGAGTTCATTTCTGGTAAACCCAATGAATTTTGGGCTCAAATGATTTTTTGCAGTTCTAGAACCCAACGCGATTCTCACTATTAACTAAAGAGCATTTACGTAAGAGGAGCTGTGGTTTGTATCAGTTTCACAAGCAGAGTTGAACTACATATGGTCCGTATGAGTCGGAAACACATTTCATTTTTTTCAGGTCATTCAAATAGTTCTTGCAGTATTGGAGACTCTGGAAAGAAGAGCTTGCTTCTTGCGTTAAAACAGAGTGTTTTTCAGGGATGAGAACACTGGTCTGAATTTCGCAACAGGAACCGAGTTAAACAACAGGATCTGTGTCTTCCTACAAGCAAGAGTTAATTTCTTGTAAACCAAGTGAATTTTGGGCTAAAATGGTTTTACACACTTAACGACCCCAACGCGATTCTCACTATTAAATAAAGAGCATTTATGTAAGGAGAGCTGTGGTTAGTATCAGTTACATAAGCAGAGTTGAACTACATATGGTACGTGTGAGTAGGAAACACAGTTCTCTTTTTCAGGGCATGCACATGGTTCTTGCTGTATTGGGGTCTCTGGAAAGAAGAGCTTGCTTCTTGCATTAAAACAGAGTGTGTTTAATGGATGAGAACACTGGTCTGAATTTCCCTATAGGATCGGAGTTAAACAACAGGCTCTGTGTCTTCCTACAAGCAAGAGTTCATTTCTGGTAAACCCAGTGAATTTTGGGCTCAAATGATTTTTCTCTGTTCTAGAACCCAACGCGGTTCTCACTATTTACTAAAGATCATTTTTGTAAGAGGAGTTGTGGTTTGTATCAGTTTCATAATCAGAGTTGAACTATATATGGTAAGTGTGAGTAGGAGACACAGTTCTTTTTTTCTGTGCATGCTCATGATTCTTGCTGTATTGGAGACGCTGGAAAGAAGAGGAAGGTTCTTGCCTTAAAACAGAGTGTTTTTCAGGGATGAGAACATTGGCCTTAATTTCCCTGCAGAAACAGAGTAAAACCACAGGATATGTGTCTTCCTAAAAGCAAGAGTTCATTTCTGGTAAAGCCACTGAATTTTGGGCTCAAATGATTTTTCTCTGTTCTAGAACCCAACGCGGTTCTCACTATTTACTAAAGATCATTTTTGTAAGAGGAGTTGTGGTTTGTATCAGTTTCATAATCACAGTTGAACTATATATGGTAAGTGTGAGTAGGAGACACAGTTCTTTTTTTCTGTGCATGCTCATGGTTCTTGCTGTATTGGAGACGCTGGAAAGAAGAGGAAGGTTCTTGCCTTAAAACAGAGTGTTTTTCAGGGATGAGAACTCTGGTCTGAATTTCCCCTCAGAAACAGTGTTAAACATCAGTATCTGTGTCTTCCTACAAGCAAGAGTTCATTTCTGGTAAACCAAGTGAATTTTGGGCTCAAATGATTTTACACAGTTCACGAACCCAACGCTATTCTCACTATTAACTAAAGAGCATTTTTGTAAGCGGAGCTGTGGTTTGTATCAGTTTCATAAGCAGAGTTGAACTACATATGGTCCATATGAGTCGGAAACACTGTTCTTTTAATCTGGGCATGATTATGGTTCTTGCTGTATTAGTGACGCTGGAATGAAGAGGATGCATCTTGCCTTAAAACAGAGTATTTTTCTTGCTTGAGAACTCTGGTCTGAATTTCATTTCAGAAACAGAGATAAACCTCAGGATCTGTGTCATCCGACATGCAAGAGTTCATTACTGGTAAACCCAGTGAATTTTGGGCTCAAATGATTTTTGGCAGTTCTAGAACCCAGCGCGATTCTCAGTATTAAGTAAAGAGCATTTATGTAAGAGGAGCTGTGGTTTGTATCAGTTTCAAAAACAGAGTTGAACTACATATTGTCCGTATAAGTACGAAACACAGTTCTTTTTTTAAGGGCATGTACATGGTTCTTGCTGTATTGGAGAATCTGGAAAGAAGAGCTTGTTTCTTGCGTGAAAACAGAGTGTGTTTAATGGATGAGAACACTGGTCTGAATTTACCTACAGGTATGGAGTTAAACAACGGGATCTGTGTCTTCCTATGAGCTAGAGTTCATTTCAGGTAAACCAAATGAATTTTGGGCTCAAATGATTTCACACAGTTCACAAACCCAACGTGATTCTCACTATTAACTAAAGAGCATTTATGTAAGAGGAGCTGTGGTTTGTATCAGTTTCAAAGCAGATATGAACTACATATGGTAAGTATGAGTAGGAAAGATAGTTCTTTTTGTCTGGGTATGCTCATGGTTCTTGCTGTATTGGAGACGCTGGAAAGAAGAGGAAGGTTCTTGCCTTAAAACATAGTGTTTTTCAGGGATGAGATCTCTGGTCTGAATTTCAATTCTGAAACAGAGTAAAACCTCAGGATCTGTGTCTTCCTACAAGCAAGAGTTCATTTCTGGTAAACACAGTGAATTTTGGCCTCAAATGATTTTTTTCAGTTCTAGAACCCAACGCGATTCTCACTATTTACTAAAGAGCATTTATGTAAGGGGATCTGTGGTTTGTATCAGTTTCAAAAACAGAGTTGAACTACATATGGTCCGTATGAGTAGGAAACGCAGTTCTTCTTTTCAGGGCATGCACATGGTTCTTGCTATATTGGAGACTCTGGAAAGAAGAGCTTGTTTCTTGCATGAAAACAGAGTGTGTTTAATGGATGAGAACACTGGTCTGAATTTCCCTACAGGTACGGAGTTAAACAACAGGATCTGTGTCTTCCTACGAGCTAGAGTTCATTTCTGGTAAACCCTGTGAAATTTGGGCTCAAATGATTTTACACAGTTCACAAACCCAACGCGATTCTCACTATTAACTAAAGAGCATTTATGTAAGAGGAGCTGTGGTTTGTATCAGTTTCATATGCCGAGTTGAACTACCTATGGTCCGTATGAGTCAGAAACACAGTTCTATTTTCAGGGCATGCATATGGTTCTTGCTGTATTGGAGACTCTGGAATGAAGAGCTTTCTTCTTTCGTGAAAACAGAGTGTGTTTAATGGATGAGAACACTGGTCTGAATTTCCCTACAGCTAAGGAGTTAAACAACAGGATCTGTGTCTTCCTATGAGCAAGAGTTCATTTCTGGTAAATAAGTGAATTTTGGGCTCAAATGATTTTACACAGTTCACGAACCCAACGCGATTCTCACTATTAACTAAGGAGTATTTAGGTAAGCGGAGCTGTGGTTTGTATCAGTTTCATAAGCAGAGTTGAACTACATATGGTCCATATGAGTCGGAAACACAGTTCTTTTAATCTGGGCATGAATATGGTTCTTGCTGTATTGGAGACTGTTGAAAGAAGAGGATGCTTCTTGCCTTAAAACAGAGTATTTTTCTTGGTTGAGAACTCTGGTCTGAATTTCCTTTCAGAAACAGAGTTAAACCACAGGATCTGTGTCTTCCGACAAGCAAGAGTTCATTACTGGTAAACCCAGTGAATTTTGGGCTCAAAGTTTTTTCGCAGTTCTAGAACACAGCGCGATTCTCACTATTAAGTAAAGAGCATTTATGTAAGAGGAGCTTTGGTTTGTATCAGTTTCAAAAGCAGAGTTGAACTACATATAGTCCGTATGAGTAGGAAACACAGTTCTTTTTTTCAGGGCATGCACATGGTTCTTGCTGTATTGGAGACTCTGGAAAGAAGAGCTTGTTTCTTGCCTGAAAACAGAGTGTGTTTAATGGATGAGAACACTGGTCTGAATTTCCCTATAGGTATGGAGTTAAACAACAGGATCTGTGTCTTCCTACGAGCTAGAGTTCATTTCTGGTAAACCAAATGAATTTTGGGCTCAAATGATTTTACACAGTTCACAAACTCAACGTGATTCTCACTATTAACTAAAGAGCATTTATGTAAGAGGAGCTGTGGTTTGTATCAGTTTCATAAGCCGAGCTGAACTACCTATGGTCCATATGAGTCAGAAACATAGTTCTTTTTTCAGGGCATGCAAATAGTTCTTGCAGTATTGGAGACTCTGGAAAGAAGAGCTTGCCTCTTGCGTTAAAACAGAGTGTTTTTCAGGGATGAGAACACTGGTCTGAATTTCCCTACAGGAAAGCAGTTAAACAACAGGATCTGTGTCTTCCTACAAGCAAGAGTTAATTTCTGGTGGAGCAAGTGAATTTTGGGCTCAAATGGTTTTTTCACAGTTAACGAACCCAACGCGATTCTCACTATAAATAAAGAACATTTATGTAAGAAGAGCTGTGGTTAGTATCAGTTACATAAGCAGAGTTGAACTACATATGTTCTGTATGAGTAGGAAACACAGTTCTCTTTTTCAGGGCATGTTTATTGTTCTTGCTGTATTGAACACTTTGGAAAGTAGGGCTTGCGACTGGCGTTAAAACAAAGTGTGTTCAATGGATGATAACACTGGTCTGAATTTCCCTACAGGTACAGAGTTAAATAACAGGATCTGTGTCTTCCTATGAGCTAGAGCTCATTTCTGGTAAACCAAATGAATTTTTTGCTCTAATGATTTTACACAGTTCACGAACCCAGCGCGATTCTCACTATTAACTAAAGAGCATTTATGTAAGAGGAGCTGTGGATTGTATCAGTTTCAAAGCAGATATGTACTACATATGGTAAGTATGAGTAGGAAACACAGTTCTTTTTTCAGGGCATGCAAATAGTTCTTGCAGTATTGGAGACTCTGGAAACAAGAGCTTGCCTCTTGCGTTAAAACAGAGTGTTTTTCAGGGATGAGAACACTGGTCAGAATTTCCCAACAGGAACCGAGTTAAACAGCAGGATCTGTGTCTTCCTACAAGCAAGAGTTAATTTCTGGTAAAGCAAGTGAATTTTGGGCTCAAATGTTTTTTTCACAGTTAATGAACCCAACGCCATTCTCACTATTAAATAAAGAACATTTATGTAAGAAGAGCTGTGGTTAGTATCAGTTACATAAGCAGAGTTGAACTACATATGGTCTGTATGAGTAGGAAACACAGTTCTCTTTTTCAGGGCATGCTCATGGTTCTTGCTATATTGGAGACACTGGAAAGAAGAGCTTGCTACTTGTGTTAAAACAGAATGTGTTCAATGATTGAGAACACTGGTCTGAATTTCCCTACAGAAACGGAGTTAAACCTCAGGATCTGTGTCTTCCTACAAGCAAGAGTTCATTTCTGGTAAACGCCGTGAATTTTGGGCTCAAATGATTTTTTCTCAGTTCTAGAACCCAACGCGATTCTCACTATTAACTAAAGAGCATTTATGTAAGAGGAGCTGTGGTGTGTATCAGGTTCAAAAGCAGAGTTGAACTACATATGGTCCGTATGAGTAGGAAACACAGTTCTTTTTTCAGGGCATGCACAAAGTTCTTGCTGTATTGGAGACTCTGGAAAGAAGAGCTTGCTTCTTGCATTAAAACAGAGTATGTTTAATGGATGATAACACTGGTCTGAATTTCCCTATAGGAACGGAGTTAAACAACAGGATCTGTGTCTTACTACGAGCTAGAGTTCATTTCTGGTAAACCCAGTGAATTTTGAGCTCAAATGATTTTTCGCAGTTCACGAACCCAACGCGATTCTCACTATTAACTAAAGAGCATTTATGTCAGAGGAGCTGTGGTTTGTATCAGTTTCATAAGCAGAGTTGAACTACATATGGTCTGTATGAGTAGGTAAGACAATTCTTTTTGTCTGGGTGTGCTCATGGTTCTTGCTGTATTGGAGACTCTGGAAAGAAGAGCTTGCTTCTTGCCTTAAAACAGAGTGTTTTTCAGGGATGAGAACACTGGTCTGAATTTCCCAACAGGAACCGAGTTAAACAACAGGATCTGTGTCTTCCTACAAGCAAGAGTTAAATTCTTGTAAACCAACTGAATTTTGGGCTCAAATGGTTTTTCGGAGTTCTAGAACCCAGCGCAATTCTCACTATTAAGGTGTGTGTTTAATGGATGAGTGTGTTTAATGGATGAGAACACTGGTCTGAATTTCCCTACAGGTACGGAGTTAAACAACAGGATCTGTGTCTTTCTACGAGCTAGAGTTCATTTCAGGTAAACCAAATGAATTTTGGGCTCAAATGATTTTACACAGTTCACAAACCCAACGCGATTCTCACTATTAACTAAAGAGCATTTATGTACGAGGAGCTGTGGTTTGTATCAGTTTCATAAGCAGAGTTGAACTACCTATGGTCCGTATGAGTCAGAAACACAGTTCTTTTTTCAGGGCATGCACATGGTTCTTGCTGTATTGGAGACTCTGGAATGAAGAGCTTTCTTCTTGCGTGTAAACAGAGTGTGTTTAATGGATGAGAACACTGGTCTGAATTTCCCTACAGCTACGGAGTTAAACAACAGGAACTGTGTCTTCCTGCAAGCAAGAGTTAATTTCTTGTAAAGCAAGTGAATTTTGGGCTCAAATGGTTTTACACACTTAACAACCCCAACGCGATTCTCACTATTAAATAAAGAGCATTTATGTAAGGAGAGCTGTGGTTAGTATCAGTTACATAAGCAGAGTTGAACTACATATGGTACATGTGAGTAGGAAACACAGTTCTCTGTTTCAGGGCATGCTCATGGTTCTTGCTGTATTGGAGACACTGGAAAGAAGAGCTTGCTACTTGCGTTAAAACAGAGTGTGTTCAATGGTTGGGAACACTGGTCTGAATTTCCCTACAGAAACGGAGTTAAACCTCAGGATCTGTGTCTTCCTACAAGCAAGAGTTGATTTCTGGTAAACCAAGTGAATTTTGGGCTCAAATGATTTTTTGCAGTTCTTGAACCCAACACGGTGCTCACTATTTACTAAAGATCATTTTTGTAAGAGGAGTTGTGGTTTGTATCAGTTTCATAATCAGAGTTGAAATATGGATGGTAAGTGTAAGTAGGAGACACAGTTCTTTTTTTCTGTGCATGCTCATGGTTCTTGCTGTATTGGAGACGCTGGAAAGAAGAGCAAGGTTCTTGCCTTAAAACAGAGTGTTTTGCTGGGATGACAACTCTGGTCTGAATTTCCCCTCAGAAACAGTGTTAAACATCAGTATCTGTGTCTTCCTACAAGCAAGAGTTCATTTCTGGTAAACGCCGTGAATTTTGGGCTCAAATGATTTTACACAGTTCACGAACCCAACGCGATTCTCACTATTAACTAAAGAGCATTTATGTAAGAGGAGCTGTGGTGTGTATCAGGTTCAAAAGCAGAGTTGAACTACATATGGTCCGTATGAGTCGGAAACACAGTTCTTTTAATCTGGGCATGATTATGGTTCTTGCTGTATTAGTGACGCTGGAATGAAGAGGATGCTTCTTGCCTTAAAACAGAGTATTTTTCTTGCTTGAGAACTCTGGTCTGAATTTCCTTTCTGAAACAGAGTTAAACCACAGGATCTGTGTCTGCCGACAAGCAAGAGTTCATTACTGGTAAACCCAGTGAATTTTGGGCTCAAATGGTTTTTTCGCAGTTCTAGAACCCAGCGCGATTCTCAGTATTAAGTAAAGAGCATTTATGTAAGAGGAGCTGTGGTTTGTATCAGTTTCAAAAGCAGAGTTGAACTACATATTGTCCGTATAAGTACGAAACACAGTTCTTTTTTTAAGGGCATGCACATGGTTCTTGCTGTATTGGAGACTCTGGAAAGAAGAGCTTTCTTCTTGCGTGAAAACAGAGTGTGTTTAATGGATGAGAACACTGGTCTGAATATCCCTACAGGTACGGAGTTAAACAACAGGATCTGTGTCCTCCTAGGAGCTAGAGCTCATTTCTGGTAAACCAAGTGAATTTTGGGCTCAAATGATTTTACACAGTTCACAAACCCAACGCGATTCTCACTATTAACTAAAGAGCATTTATGTAAGAGGAGCTGTGGTTTGCATCAGTTTCATAAGCAGAGTGGAAATACATATGGTCCATATGAGTCGGAAACACATTTCTTTTTTTCAGGGCATTCAAATAGTTCTTGCAGTATTGGAGACTCTGGAAAGAAGAGCTTGCTTCTGTGTCAAAACAGAGTGTTTTTCAGGGATGAGAACACTGGTCTGAATTTTCCAACAGGAACCGAGTTAAACAACGGGATCTGTGTCTTCCTACGAGCTAGAGTTCATTTCTGGTAAACCCAGTGATTTTTGGGCTCAAATTATATTTCACAGTTCAAAAGCCCAACGCCATTCTCACTATTAACTAAAGAGCATTTATGTAAGAGGAGCTGTGGTTTGTATCAGTTTCATTAGCAGAGTTGATCTACATATGGCTCGGATGAGTAGGAAACACAGTTCATTTTTTCTGGGCATGCTCATGGTTCTTGCTGTATTGGAGACTCTGGAAAGAAGAGCTTTCTTCTTGCGTGAAAACAGAGTGTGTTTAATGGATGAGAACACTGATCTGAATTTCCCTACAGGTACGGAGTTCAACCACAGGATCTGTGTCCTCCTAGGAGCTAGAGCTCATTTCTGGTAAACCAAGTGAATTTTGGGCTCAAATGATTTTACACAGTTCACAAACCCAACGCGATTCTCACTATTAACTAAAGAGCATTTATGTAAGAGGAGCTGTGGTTTGCATCAGTTTCATAAGCAGAGTTGAACTACATATGGTACGTGTGAGTAGGAAACACAGTTCTTTTTTTCTGGGCATGCTCATGGTTCTTGCTGTTTTGAAGAATCTTGAAAGAAGAGGATGCTTCTTGCCTTAAAACAGAGTATTTTTCTTGGTTGAGAACTCTGGTCTGACTTTCCTTTCAGAAATAGAGTTAAACCATAGGTTCTGTGTCTTCCGACAAGCAAGAGTTCATTACTGGTAAACCCAGTGAGTTTTGGGCTCAAATGTTTTTTCGGGGTTCTGGAACCCAGCGCGATTCTCACTATTAAGTAAAGAGCATATATGTAAGAGGAGCTGTGGTTTGTATCAGTTTCAAAAGCAGAGTTGAACTACATTTGGTCCGTATGACTAGGAAACACAGTTCTTTTTTTCAGGGCATGCACTTGGTTCTTGCTGTATTGGAGACTCTGGAAAGAAGATCTTGCTTCTTGCGTGAAAACAGAGTGTGTTTAATGGATGAGAACACTGGTCTGAATTTCCCTACAGGTACAGAGTTAAACAACAGGATCTGTGTCTTCCTACAAGCTAGAGTTCATTTCTGGTAAACCAAATGAATTTTGGGCTCAAATGATTTTACACAGTTCACAAACCCAACGCGATTCTCACTATTAACTAAAGAGCATTTATGTAAGAGAAGCTATGGTTTGTATCAGTTTCATAAGCTGAGTTGAACTACCTGTGGTCCGTATGAGTCAGAAACACAGTTCTTTTTTCAGGGCATGCAAATAGTTCTTGCAGTATTGGAGACTCTGAAAAGAAGACCATGCCTCTTGCGTTAAAACAGAGTGTTTTTCATGGATGAGAACACTGTCTGAATTTCCCAACAGGAATGGAGTAAAACAACAGGGTCTGTGTCTTCCTACAAGCAAGAGTTCATTTGGTAAACCCAGTGAATTTTGGGCTCATATGATTTTTTGCAGTTCTAGAACCCAACGCGATTCTCACTATTAACTAAAGAGCATTTATGTAAGAGGAGCTGTGGTTTGTATCAGGTTCATAAGCAGAGTTGAACTACATATGGTCCATATGAGTCGGAAACACATTTCTTTTTTTCAGGGCATTCAAATAGTTCTTGCAGCATTGGAGACTCTGGAAAGAAGAGCTTGCTTCTTGCGTTAAAACAGAGTGTTTTTCAGGGATGAGAAAACTGGTCTGAATTTCCCAACAGGAACCGAGTTAAACAACAGGATCTGTGTCTTCTTACAAGCAAGACTTCATTTCTGATTAACCATGTGAATTTTGGGCTCAAATGATTTTACACAATTCTAGAACCCAACACGATTCTCACTATTAACTCTAGAGCATTTATGTAAGAGGAGCTGTGGTTTTTATCAGTTTCATAAGCAGAGTTGAACTACATATGGTCCGTATTAGTAGGAAAAACAGTTCTTTTTTTCAGGGCATGCAAATAGTTCTTGCAGTATTAGAGACTCTGGATAGAAGAGCTCGCTTCTTGCATTAAAACAGAGTGTTTTTCAGGGATGAGAACACTGGTCTGAATTTCCCAACAGGAACCGAGTTAAACAACAGGATCTGTGTCTTCCTACAAGCAAGAGTTAATTTCTTGTAAACCAAGTGAATTTTGGGCTAAAATGGTTTTACACACTTAACGACCCCAACGCGATTCTCACTATTAAATAAAGAGCATTTATGTAAGGAGAGCTGTGGTTAGTATCAGTTACATAAGCAGATTTGAACTACATATGGTACGTGTGAGTAGGAAACACAGTTCTCTTTTTCAGGGCATGCTCATGGTTCTTGCTGTATTGGAGACACTGGAAAGAAGAGCTTGCTACTTGCGTTAAAACAGAGTGTGTTTAATGGATGAGAACACTGGTCTCAATTTCCCTATAGGAACAGAGTTAAACAACAGGCTCTGTGTCTACCTACAAGCAAGAGTTCATTTCTGGTAAACCCAGTGAATTTTGGGCTCAAATGATATTTCACAGTTCACAAGCCCAACGTGATTCTCACTATTAACTAAAGAGCATTTATGTAAGAAGATCTGTGCTTTGTATCAGTTTCCTAAGTAGAGTTGATCTACATATGGCCCGTATGAGTAGGAAACACAGTTCTTTTTTTCTGGGCATGCTCATGGTTCTTGCTGTATTGGAGAAGCTGGAAAGAAGAGGAAGGTTCTTGCCTTAAAACAGAGTGTATTTCAGGGATGAGAACTCTGGTCTGAATTTCCCCTCAGAAACAGTTTTAAACATCTGTATCTGTGTCTTCCTACAAGCAAGAGTTCATTTCTGGTAAACCCTGTGAAATTTGGGCTCAAATGATTTTTCGGAGTTCTAGAACCCAGCGCGATTCTCACTATTTACTAAAGAGCATTTATGTAAGAGGAGCTGTGGATTGTATCAGATACAAAGCAGATATGAACTACATATGGTAAGTATGAGTAGGAAACTGTTCTTTTTTTCAGGGCATGCACATGGCTCTTGCTGTATTGGAGACTCTGGAAAACAGAGTGTGTTTAACGGATGAGAACACTGGTCTGAATTTCCCTACAGCTACGGAGTTAAACAACAGGATCTGTGTCTTCCTACGAGCAAGAGTTCATTTCTGGTAAACCCAGTGAATTTTGGGCTCAAATGATTTTTTGCAGTTCTTGAACCCAACACGTTGCTCACTTTAAACTAAAGAGCATTTATGTAAGGAGAGCTGTGGTTTGTATCAGTTTCATAAGCAGAGTTGAACTACATATGGTACGTGTGAGTAGGAAACACAGTTCTTTTTTTCTGGGCATGCTCATGGTTCTTGCTGTTTTGGAGATTCTTAAAAGAAGAGGATGCTTCTTGCCTTAAAACAGAGTATTTTTCTTGGTTGAGAACTCTGGTCTGAATTTCCTTTCAGAAACAGAGTTAAACCACAGGATCTTTGTCTTCCGACAAGCAAGAGTTCATTACTGGTAAACCCAGTGAATTTTGGGCTCAAATGTTTTTTTGGAGTTCTAGAACCCAGCGCGATTATCACTATTAAGTAAAGAGCATTTATGTAAGAGGAGCTGTGGTTTGATCCAGTTTCAAAAGCAGAGTTGAACTACATATGGTCCATATGACTAGGAAACACAGTTCTTTTTTTCAGGGTATGCACATGGTTCTTGCTGTATTGGAGACTCTGGAAAGAAGAGCTTGCTTCTTGCGTGAAAACAGAGTGTGTTTAATGGATGAGAACACTGGTCTGAATTTCTCTACAGGTACGGAGTTAAACAACAAGATCTGTGTCTTCCTACGAGCTAGAGTTCATTTCTGGTAAACCAAATGAATTTTGGGCTCAAATGATTTTACACAGTTCACAAACCCAACGCGATTCTCACTATTAACTAAAGAGCATTTATGTAAGAGGAGCTGTGGTTTGTATCAGTTTCATAAGCCGAGTTGAACTACCTATGGTCCGTATGAGTCAGAAACACAGTTCTTTTTTCAGGGCATGCAAATAGTTCTTGCAGTATTGGAGACTCTAGAAAGAAGATCTTGCCTCTTGCATTAAAACAGAGTGTTTTTCAGGGATGAGAACACTGGTCTGAATTTCCCAACAGGAACGGAGTTAAACAACAGGATCTGTGTCTTCCTACAAGCAAGAGTTAATTTCTTGTAAACCAAGTGAAATTTGGACTCAAATGGTTTTTTCACAGTTAACGAATCCAACGCGATTCTCACTACTAAATAAAGAACATTTATGTAAGAAGAGCAGTGGTTAGTATCAGTTACATAAGCAGAGTTGAACTACATATGTTCTTTATGAGTCGGAAACACATCTCTCTTTTTAAGCGCATGTTCATTGTTCTTGTTGTATTGGAGACTCTGGAAATTAGAGCTTGCGAATTATGTTAAAACAAAGTGTGTTCAATGGATGATAACACTGGTCTGAATTTTCCTACAGGTACAGAGTTAAATAACAGGATCTGTGTCTTCCTACGAGCTAGAGCTCATTTCTGGTAAACCAAGTGAATTTTTTGCTCTAATGATTTTACACAGTTCACGAACCCAACGCAATTCTCACTATTAACTAAAGAGCATTTATGTAAGAGGAGCTGTGGTTTGTATCAGTTTCATAAGTAGAGTTGAACTACATATGGTCTGTATGAGTAGGAAAGATAGTTATTTTTGTGTGGGTATGCTCATGGTTTTTGCTGTATTGGAGAGGCTGGAAAGAAGAGGAAGGTTCTTGCCTTAAAACATAGTGTTTTTCAGGGATGAGATCTCTGGTCTGAATTTCCCAACAGGAACCGAGTTAAACAACAGGATCTGTGTCTTCCTACAAGCAAGACTTCATTTCTGATTAACCAAGTGAATTTTGGGCTCAAATGATTTTACACAATTCTAGAACTCAACACGATTCTCACTATTAACTCTAGAGCATTTATGTAAGAGGAGCTGTGGTTTGTATCAGTTTCATAAGCAGAGTTGAACTACATATGGTCCGTATTAGTAGGAAAAACAGTTCTTTTTTTCAGGGCATGCAAATAGTTCTTGCAGTATTAGAGACTCTGGATAGAAGAGCTCGCTTCTTGCATTAAAACAGAGTGTTTTTCAGGGATGAGAACACTGGTCTGAATTTCACAACAGGAACCGAGTTAAACAACAGGATCTGTGTCTTCCTACAAGTAAGAGTTTATTTCTTGTAAACCAAGTGAATTTTGGTCTCAAATGGTTTTACACACTTAACGAACCCAACGCGATTCTCACTATTAAATAAAGAACATTTATGTAAGAAGAGCTGTGGTTAGTATCAGTTCCATAAGCAGAGTTGAAATACATATGGTCTGTATGAGTAGGAAACACAGTTCTCTTTTTCAGGGCATGGTCATGGTTCTTGCCGTATTGGAAAGACTTGAAAGAAGAGGATGCTTCTTCCCTTAAAACAGAGTGTTTTTCTTGCATGAGAACTTTGGTCTGAATTTCCTTTCAGAAACAGAGTTAAACCACAGGATCTGTGTCTTCCTACAAGCAAGGGTTCATTTCTGGTAAACCAAGTGAATTTTGGGCTCAAATGATTTTACACAGTTCATGATCCCAACGCGATTCTCACTATTAACTAAAGAGCATTTATGTAAGGGGAGCTGTGGTTTGTATCAGTTTCATAAGCAGAGTTGAACTACATATGGTACCTGTGAGTAGGAAACACAGTTCTTGTTTCAGGGCATGCAAATAGTTCTTGCAGTATTGGAGACTCTGGAAAGAAGACCATGCCTCTTGCGTTAAATAGAGTGTTTTTCATGGATGAGAACACTGGTCTGAATTTCCCAACAGGAATGGAGTAAAACAACAGGATCTGTGTCTTCCTACAAGCAAGAGTTCATTTGGTAAACCCAGTGAATTTTGGGCTCAAATGATTTTTTGCAATTCTAGAACCCAACGTGATTCTCACTATTAACTAAAGAGCATTTATGTAAGAGGAGCTGTGGTTTGTATCAGGTTCATAAGCAGAGTTGAACTACATATGGTCCATATGAGTCGGAAACACATTTCTTTTTTTCAGGGCATTCAAATAGTTCTTGCAGTATTGGAGACTCTGGAAAGAAGAGCTTGCTTCTTGCGTTAAAACAGAGTGTTTTTCAGGGATGAGAACACTGGTCTGAATTTCCCAACAGGAACCGAGTTAAACAACAGGATCTGTGTCTTCCTACAAGCAAGAGTTAATTTCTTGTAAACCAAGTGAATTTTGGGCTCAAATGGTTTTACACACTTAACAACCCCAACGCGATTCTCACTATTAAATAAAGAGCATTTATGTAAGGAGAGCTGTGGTTAGTATCAGTTACATAAGCAGATTTGAACTACATATGGTACATGTGAGTAGGAAACACAGTTCTCTTTTTCAGGGCATGCTCATGGTTCTTGCTGTATTGGAGACACTGGAAAGAAGAGCTTGCTACTTGCGTTAAAACAGAGTGTGTTTAATGGATGAGAACACTGGTCTCAATTTCCCTATAAGAACAGAGTTAAACAACAGGCTCTGTGTCTTCCTACAAGCAAGAGTTCATTTCTGGTAAACCCAGTGAATTTTGGGCTCAAATGATATTTCACAGTTCACAAGCCCAACGCGATTCTCACTATTAACTAAAGAGCATTTATGTAAGAAGATCTGTGCATTGTATCAGTTTCCTAAGTAGAGTTGATCTACATATAGCCCGTATGAGTAGGAAACACAGTTCTTTTTTTCTGGGCATGCTCATGGTTCTTGCTGTATTGGAGAAGCTGGAAAGAAGAGGAAGGTTCTTGCCTTAAAACAGAGTGTATTTCAGGGATGAGAACTCTGGTCTGAATTTCCCCTCAGAAACAGTGTTAAACATCTGTATCTGTGTCTTCCTACAAGCAAGAGTTCATTTCTGGTAAACCCTGTGAAATTTGGGCTCAAATGATTTTTCGGAGTTCTAGAACCCAGCGCGATTCTCACTATTTACTAAAGAGCATTTATGTAAGAGGAGCTGTGGATTGTATCAGATACAAAGCAGATATGAACTACATATGGTAAGTATGAGTAGGAAACTGTTCTTTTTTTCAGGGCATGCACATGGCTCTTGCTGTATTGGAGACTCTGGAAAACAGAGTGTGTTTAACGGATGAGAACACTGGTCTGAATTTCCCTACAGCTACGGAGTTAAACAACAGGATCTGTGTCTTCCTACGAGCAAGAGTTCATTTCTGGTAAACCCAGTGAATTTTGGGCTCAAATGATTTTTTGCAGTTCTTGAACCCAACACGTTGCTCACTTTAAACTAAAGAGCATTTATGTAAGGAGAGCTGTGGTTTGTATCAGTTTCATATGCAGAGTTGAACTACATATGGTACGTGTGAGTAGGAAACACAGTTCTTTTTTTCTGGGCATGCTCATGGTTCTTGCTGTTTTGGAGATTCTTAAAAGAAGAGGATGCTTCTTGCCTTAAAACAGAGTATTTTTCTTGCTTGAGAACTCTGGTCTGAATTTCCTTTCAGAAACAGAGTTAAACCACAGGATCTGTGTCTGCCGACAAGCAAGAGTTCATTACTGGTAAACCCAGTGAATTTTGGGCTCAAATGTTTTTTTGGAGTTCTAGAACCCAGTGCGATTATCACTATTAAGTAAAGAGCATTTATGTAAGAGGAGCTGTGGTTTGATCCAGTTTCAAAAGCAGAGTTGAACTACATATGGTCCATATGACTAGGAAACACAGTTCTTTTTTTCAGGGTATGCACATGGTTCTTGCTGTATTGGAGACTCTGGAAAGAAGAGCTTTCTTCTTGCGTGAAAACAGAGTGTGTTTAATGGATGAGAACACTGGTCTGAATTTTCCTACAGGTACAGAGTTAAATAACAGGATCTGTGTCTTCCTACGAGCTAGAGCTCATTTCTGGTAAACCAAGTGAATTTTTTGCTCTAATGATTTTACACAGTTCATGAACCCAACGCAATTCTCACTATTAACTAAAGAGCATTTATGTAAGAGGAGCTGTGGTTTGTATCAGTTTCATAAGTAGAGTTGAACTACATATGGTCCGTATGAGTAGGAAAGATAGTTCTTTTTGTCTGGGTATGCTCATGGTTTTTGCTGTATTGGAGAGGCTGGAAAGAAGAGGAAGGTTCTTGCCTTAAAACATAGTGTTTTTCAGGGATGAGATCTCTGGTCTGAATTTCCAAACAGGAACCGAGTTAAACAACAGGATCTGCGTCTTCCTACAAGCAAGACTTCATTTCTGATTAACCAAGTGAATTTTGGGCTCAAATGATTTTACACAATTCTAGAACCCAACACGATTCTCACTATTAACTCTAGAGCATTTATGTAAGAGGAGCTGTGGTTTGTATCAGTTTCATAAGCAGAGTTGAACTACATATGGTCCGTATTAGTAGGAAAAACAGTTCTTTTTTTCAGGGCATGCAAATAGTTCTTGCAGTATTAGAGACTCTGGATAGAAGAGCTCGCTTCTTGCATTAAAACAGAGTGTTTTTCAGGGATGAGAACACTGGTCTGAATTTCACAACAGGAACCGAGTTAAACAACAGGATCTGTGTTTTCCTACAAGCAAGAGTTCATTTATGGTAAACCCAGTGAAATTTGGGCTCAAATGATATTTCACAGTTCACAAGGCCAACGCGATTCTCACTATTAACTAAAGAGCAATTATGTAAGAGGAGCTGTGCTTTGTATCAGTTTCATAAGTAGAGTTGAACTACATATGGTACCTGTGAGTAGGAAACACAATTCTTTTTTTCTGGGCATGCTCATGGTTCTTGCTGTATTGGAGACGCTGGAAAGAAGAGGAAGGTTCTTGCCTTAAAACAGAGTGTTTTTCAGGGATGAGAACATTGGTCTTAATTTCCCTGCAGAAACAGAGTAAAACCACAGGATATGTGTCTTCCTAAATGCAAGAGTTCATTTCTGGTAAACCCAGTGAATTTTGGCCTCAAATGATTTTTCTCTGTTCTAGAACCCAACGCGGTTCTCACTATTTTCTAAAGATCATTTTTGTTAGAGGAGTTGTGGTTTGTATCAGTTTCATAATCAGAGTTGAACTATATATGGTAAGTGTGAGTAGGAGACACAGTTCTTTTTTTCTGTGCATGCTCATGGTTTTTGCTGTATTGGAGAATCTTGAAAGAAGAGGATGCTTCTTGCATTAAAACAGAGTATTTTTCTTGCTTGAGAACTCTGGTGTGAATTTCCTTTCAGAAACAGAGTTAAACCACAGGATCTGTGTCTTCCGACAAGCAAGAGTTCATTACTGGTAAACCCAGTGAATTTTGGGCTCAAATGTTTTTTGGCAGTTCTAGAACCCACCGCGATTCTCACTATTAAGTAAAGAGCATTTATGTAAGAGGAGCTGTGGTTTGTATCAGTTTAAAAGCAGAGTTGAACTACATATGGTCCATATGACTAGGAAACACAGTTCTTTTTTTCAGGGCATGCACATGGTTCTTGCTGTATTTGAGACTCTGGAAAGAAGAGCTTGTTTCTTGCGAGAAAACTGAGTGTGATTCATGGATGAGAACACTGGTCTGAATTTCCCTACATGTACGGAGTTAAACAACAGGATCTGTGTCTTCCTACGAACTAGAGTTCATTTCTGGTAAACCAAATGAATTTTGGGCTCAAATGATTTTACACAGTTCACAAACCCAACGCGATTCTCACTATTAACTAAAGAGCATTTACGTAAGAGGAGCTGTGGTTTGTATCAGTTTCATAGGCCGAGTTGAACTACCTATGGTCCATACAAGTCAGAAACACAGTTCTTTTTTCAGGGCATGCAAATAGTTCTTGCAGTATTGGAGACTCTGGAAACAAGAGCTTGCTTCTTGCGTTAAAACAGAGTGTTTTTCAGGGATGACAACACTGGTCAGAATTTCCCAACAGGAACCGAGTTAAACAACAGGATCTGTGTCTTCTACAAGCAAGAGTTAATTTCTGGTAAAGCAAGTGAATTTTGGGCTCAAATGGTTTTTTCACAGTTAACGAACCCAACGCGATTTTCACTATTAAATAAAGAACATTTATGTAAGAAGAGCTGTGGTTAGTATCAGTTACATAAGTAGAGTTGAACTACATATGGTCTGTATGACTATGAAACACAGTTCTCTTTTTCAGGGCATGCTCATGGTTCTTGCTGTATTGGAGACACTGGAAAGAAGAGCTTGCTACTTGTGTTAAAACAGAATGTGATCAATGGTTGAGAACACTGGTCTGAATTTCCCTACAGAAACGGAGTTAAACCTCAGGATCTGTGTCTTCCTACAAGCAAGAGTTCATTTCTGGTAAACCCAGTGAATTTTGGGCTCAAATGGTTTTTTCGCAGTTCTAGTAGCCAACGCGATTCTCACTATTGACTAAAGAGCATTTATGTAAGAGGAGCTGTGGTTTGTATAAGGTTCAAAAGCAGAGTTGAACTACATATTGTCCGTATGAGTAGGAAACACAGTACCTTTTTTCAGGGCGTGCACATGGTTCTTGCTGTATTGGAGACTCTGGAAAGAAGAGCTTGCCTCTTGGATTAAAACAGAGTGTGTTTAATGGATGAGAACACTGGTCTGAATTTCCCTATAGGAACGGAGTTAAACAACAGGATCTGTGTCTTCCTACAAGCAAGAATTCATTTCTGGTAAACCCAGTGAATTTTGGGCTCAAATGATATTTCACAGTTCACAAGCCCAACGCGATTCTCACTATTAACTAAAGAGCATTTATGTAAGAGTAGCTGTGCTTTATATCAGTTTCATAAGTATAGTTGATCTACATATGACCCAGATGAGTAGGAAACACAGTTCCTTTTTTATGGGTATGCTCATGGTTCTTGCTGTATTGGAGACGCTGGAAAGAAGAGGAAGGTTCTTGCCTTAAAACAGAGTGTTTTTCAGGGATGAGAAGTCTGGTCTGAATTTACCTTCAGAAAGAGAGATAAACCTCAGGATCTGTGACTTCCTACAAGCAAAAGTTCATTTCTGGTAAACACAGTGAATTTTGGGCTCAAATGATATTTTGCAGTTCTTGAACCCAACGCGGTGCTCACTATTAACTAAAGAGCATTTATGTAAGGGGAGCTCTGGTTTGTATCAGTTTCATAAGCAGAGTTGAACTACATATGGTACGTGTGAATAGGAAACACAGTTCTTTTTTTCTGGGCATGCTCATGGTTCTTGCTGTAATGGAGACTCTTGAAAGAAGAGGATGCTTCTTGCCTTCAAACAGAGTATTTTTCTATGTTGAGAACTC
The DNA here is from genome assembly GCA_949786385.1 of Onychomys leucogaster. Lineage (NCBI taxonomy): Eukaryota > Metazoa > Chordata > Mammalia > Rodentia > Cricetidae > Onychomys > Onychomys leucogaster. Next base: position 9,739,157 of record CATKUP010000006.1, on the reverse strand, counting down.
TGGTCTGAATTTCCTTTCAGAAACAGAGTTAAACCACAGGATCTGTGTCTTCCGACATGCAAGAGTTCATTACTGGTAAACCCAGTGAATTTTGGGCTCAAATGTTTTTTCGCAGTTCTAGAACCCAGCATGATTCTCACTATTAAGTAAAGAGCATTTATCTAAGAGTAGCTGTGGTTTGTATCAGTTTCAAAAGCAGAGTTGAACTACATATGGTCCGTATGAGTAAGAAACACAGTTCTTTTTTTCTGGGCATGCACATGGTTCTTGCTGTATTGGAGACTCTGGAAAGAAGAGCTTGTTTCTTGCATTAAAACAGAGTGTATTTAATGGATGAGAACACTGGTCTGAATTTCCCTACAGGTACGGAGTTAAACAACAGGATCTGTGTCTTCCTGTGAGCTAGAGTTCATTTCTGGTAAACCAAATGAATTTTGGGCTCAAATGATTTTACACAGTTCACAAACCCAACGCGATTCTCACTATTAACTAAAGAGCATTTATGTAAGAGGAGCTGTGGTTTGTATCAGATTCAAAAGCAGAGTTGAACCTCATATGGTCCGTATGAGTAGGAAACACAGTTCTTTCTTTCAGGGCATGCACATGGTTCTTGCTGTATTGGAGACTCTGGAAAGAAGAGCTTGTTTCTTGCGTGAAAACAGAGTGTGTTTAATAGATGAGAACACTGGTCTGAATTTCCCTACAGGTACGGAGTTAAACAACAGGATCTGTGTCTTCCTACGAACTAGAGTTCATTTCTGGTAAACCAAATGGATTTGGGGCTCAAATGATTTTACACAGTTCACAAACCCAACGCGAATCTCACTATTAACTAAAGAGCATTTATGTAAGAGGAGCTGTGGTTTGTATCAGTTTCATAAGCCGAGTTGAACTACCTATGGTCCGTATGAGTCGGAAACACAGTTCTTTTTTCAGGGAATGCAAATAGTTCTTGGAGTATTGGAGACTCTGAAAAGAAGAGCTTGCCTCTTGCATTAAAACAGAATGTTTTCCATGGATGAGAACATTGGTCTGAATTTCCATTCAGAAACAGAGTAAAACCTCAGAATCTGTGTCTTCCTACAAGTAAGAGTTCATTTCTGGTAAACCCAGTGAATTTTGGGCTCAAATGATTTTTTGCAGTTCTAGAACCCAACGCGAATCTCACTATTAACAAAAGATCATTTATGTAAGAGGAGCTGTGGATTGTATCAGATACAAAGCAGATATGAACTACATATGGTAAGTATGAGTAGGAAACAGTTCTTTTTTTCAGGGCATGCACATGGTTCTTGCTGTATTGGAGACTCTGGAAAGAAGAGCTTTCTTCTTGCGTGAAAACAGAGTGTGTTTAATGGATGAGAACACTGGTCTGAATTTCCCTCCAGCAACGGAGTTAAACAACAGGATCTTTGTCTTCCTACGAGCAAGAGTTCATTTCTGGTAAACCCAGTGAATTTTGGGCTCAAATGACTTTTTGCAGTTCTTGAACCCAACACGGTGCTCACTTTTAACTAAAGAGCATTTATGTAAGGGAAGCTGTGGTTTGTATCAGTTTCATAAGCAGAGTTGAACTACATATGGTACGTGTGAGTAGGAAACACAGTTCTTTTTTTCAGGGCATGCTCATGGTTCTTGCTGTTTTGGAGATTCTTGAAAGAAGAGGATGCTTCTTGCCTTAAAACAGAGTATTTTTCTTTGTTGAGAACTCTGGTCTGAATTTCCTTTCAGAAACAGAGTTAAACCACATGATCTGTTTCTTCGGACAAGCAAGAGTTCATTACTGGTAAACCCAGTGAATTTTGGGCTCAAATGTTTTTTTCGGAGTTCTAGAACCCAGCGCAATTCTCACTATTAAGTAAAGAGCATTTATGTAAGAGGAGCTGTGGTTTGTATCAGTTTCAAAAGCAGAGTTGAACTACATATGGTCCGTATGAGTAGGAAACACAGTTCTTTTTTTCAGGGCATGCACATGGTTCTTGCTGTATTGGAGACTCTGGAAAGAAGAGCTTGTTTGTTGCGTGAAAACAGAGTGTGTTTAATGGATGAGAACACTGGTCTGTATTTCCCTCCAGGTATGGAGTTAAACAACAGGATCTGTTTCTTCCTACGAGCTAGAGTTCATTTCTGGTAAACCAAATGAATTTTGGGCTCAAATGATTTTACACAGTTCACAAACCCAACGCGATTCTCACTATTAACTAAAGAGCATTTATGTAAGAGGAGCTGTGGTTTGTATCAGTTTCATAAGCCAAGTTGAACTACCCATGGTCCGTATGAGTCAGAAACACAGTTCTTTTTTCAGGGCATGCAAATAGTTCTTGCAGTATTGGAGACTCTGGAAAGAAGAGCTTGCCTCTTCTGTTAAAACAGAGTGTTTTTCAGGGATGAGAACACTGGTCTGAATTTCCCAACAGGAACGGAGTTAAACAACAGGATCTGTGTCTTCCTACAAGCAAGAGTTAATTTCTTGTAAAGCAAGTGATTTTTGGGCTCAAATGGTTTTTTCACACTTAACGAACCCAACGCGATTCTCACTATTAAATAAAGAACACTTATGTAAGAAGAGCAGTGGTTAGTATCAGTTACATAAGCAGAGTTGAACTACATATGTTCTGTATGAGTAGGAAACACATTTCTCTTTTTCAGCGCATGTTCATTGTTCTTGCTGTATTGGAGACTCTGGTTTTAGAGCTTGCGACTTTCGTTAAAACAAAGTGTGTTCAATGGATGATAACACTGGTCTGAATGTTCCTACAGGTACAGAGTTAAACAACAGGATCTGTGTCTTCCTACGAGCTAGAGCTCATTTCTGGTAAACCAAGTGAATTTTTTGCTCTAATGATTTTACACAGTTCACGAACCCAACGCAATTCTCACTATTAAATTAAGAGCATTTATGTAAGAGGAGCTGTGGTTTGTATCAGTTTCATAAGCAGAGTTGAACTACATATGGTCCGTATGAGTAGGAAAGATAGTTCTTTATGTCTGTGTATGCTCATGGTTCTTGCTGTATTGGAGAGGCTGGAAAGAAGAGGAAGGTTCTTGCCTTAAAACATAGTGTTTTTCAGGGATGAGATCTCTGGTCTGAATTTCCCAACAGGAACCGAGTTAAACAACAGGATCTGTGTCTTCCTAAAAGCAAGAGTTAATTTCTTGTAAACCAAGTGAATTTTGGACTCAAATGGTTTTACACACTTAACGAACCCAACGTGATTCTCACTATTAAATAAAGAACATTTATGTAAGAAGAGCTGTGGTTAGTATCAGTTACATAAGCATAGTTGAACTGCATATGGTTTATATGAGTAGGAAACACAGTTCTCTTTTTCAGGGCATGCTCATGGTTCTTGCTGTATTGGAGACGCTGGAAAGAAGAGCTTGCTACTTGCGTTAAAACAGAGTGTGTTCAATGGTTGAGGACACTGGTCTGAATTTCCCTACAGAAACGGAGTTAAACCTCAGGATCTGTGTCTTCCTACAAGCAAGAGTTCATTTCTGGTAAACACAGTGAATTGTGGGCTCAAATGGTTTTTTTCGCAGTTCTAGAACCCAGCGCGATTCCCACTATTAACTAAAAAGCATTTATGTAAGGGGAGCTGTGGTTTTTATCAGTTTGATAAGCAGAGTTGAACTACATATGGTACGTGTGAGTAGGAAACACAGTTCTTTTTTCTGGGCATGCTCATGGTTCTTGCTGTTTTGGAGACTCTTGAAGAAGAGGATGCTTCTTGCCTTAAAACAGACTATTTTTCTTGGTTGAGAACTCTGGTCTGAGTTTCCCTTCAGAAACAGAGTTAAACCACATGATCTGTGTCTTCCGACAAGCAAGAGTTCATTACTGGTAAACCCAGGGAATTTTGGGCTGAAATGTTTTTTCGCAGTTCTAGAACCCAGCGCGATTCTCACTATTAAGTAAAGAGCATTTATGTAAGAGGAGCTGTGGTTTGTATCAGGCTCAAAAGCAGAGTTGAACTACATATGGTCCGTATGAGTAGGAAACACAGTACCTTTTTTCAGGGCATGCACATGGTTCTTGTTTTATTGGAGACTCTGGAAAGAAGAGCTTGCTTCTTGCATTAAAACAGAGTGTGTTAAATGGATGAGAACACTGGTCTGAATGTCCCTACAGAAACGTAGTTAAACAAAAGGCTCTGTGTCTTCCTACAAGCAAGACTTCATTTCTGATTAACAAAGTGAATTTTGGGCTCAAATGATTTTACACAGTTCTAGAACCCAAAACGATTCTCACTATTAACTCTAGAGCATTTATGTAAGAGGAGCTGTGGTTTGTATAAGTTTCATAAGCAGAGTTGAACTACATGTGGTCCATATTAGTAGGAAACACAGTTCTTTTTTTCTGGGCATGCTCATGGTTCTTGCTGTATTGGAGACCCTGGAAAGAAGAGGAAGGTTCTTGCCTTAAAACAGAGTGTTTTTCAGGGATGTGATCTCTCCTCTGAATTTCAATTCAGAAACAGAGTAAAACCTCAGGATCTGTGTCTTCGTACAAGCAAGAGTTCATTTCTGGTAAACCCAGTGAATTTTGGGCTCAAATGGTTTTTTCTCAGTTCTAGAACCCAACGCGATTCTCACTATTAACTAAAGAGCATTTATGTAAGAGGAGCTGTGGTGTGTATCAGGTTCAAAAGCAGAGTTGAACTACATATGGTCTGTATGAGTAGGTAAGACAATTCTTTTTGTCTGGGTATGCTCATGGTTCTTGCTGTATTGGAGACTCTGGAAAGAAGAGCTTGCTTCTTGCATTAAAACAGAGTGTTTTTCAAGGATGAGAACACTGGTCTGAATTTCACAACAGGAACCGAGTTAAACAACAGGATCTGTGTCTTCCTACAAGCAAGAGTTAAATTCTTGTAAACCAAGTGAATTTTGGGCTCAAATGGTTTTTCGGAGTTCTAGAACCCAGCGCAATTCTCACTATTAAGGTGTGTGTTTAATGGATGAGTGTGTTTAATGGATGAGAACACTGGTCTGAATTTCCCTACAGGTACGGAGTTAAACAACAGGATCTGTGTCTTTCTACGAGCTAGAGTTCATTTCAGGTAAACCAAATGAATTTTGGGCTCAAATGATTTTATACAGTTCACAAACCCAACGCGATTCTCACTATTAACTAAAGAGCATTTATGTATGAGGAGCTGTGGTTTGTATCAGTTTCATAAGCAGAGTTGAACTACCTATGGTCCGTATGAGTCAGAAACACAGTTCTTTTTTCAGGGCATGCACATGGTTCTTGCTGTATTGGAGACTCTGGAATGAAGAGCTTTCTTCTTGCGTGTAAACAGAGTGTGTTTAATGGATGAGAACACTGGTCTGAATTTCCCTACAGCTACGGAGTTAAACAACAGGAACTGTGACTTCCTGCAAGCAAGAGTTAATTTCTTGTAAAGCAAGTGAATTTTGGGCTCAAATGGTTTTACACACTTAACAACCCCAACGCGATTCTCACTATTAAATAAAGAGCATTTATGTAAGGAGAGCTGTGGTTAGTATCAGTTACATAAGCAGAGTTGAACTACATATGGTACGTGTGAGTAGGAAACACAGTTCTCTGTTTCAGGGCATGCTCATGGTTCTTGCTGTATTGGAGACACTGGAAAGAAGAGCTTGCTACTTGCGTTAAAACAGAGTGTGTTCAATGGTTGAGAACACTGGTCTGAATTTCCCTACAGAAACGGAGTTAAACCTCAGGATCTGTGTCTTCCTACAAGCAAGAGTTGATTTCTGGTAAACCAAGTGAATTTTGGGCTCAAATGATTTTTTGCAGTTCTTGAACCCAACACGGTGCTCACTATTTACTAAAGATCATTTTTGTAAGAGGAGTTGTGGTTTGTATCAGTTTCATAATCAGAGTTGAAATATGGATGGTAAGTGTAAGTAGGAGACACAGTTCTTTTTTTCTATGCATGCTCATGGTTCTTGCTGTATTGGAGACGCTGGAAAGAAGAGCAAGGTTCTTGCCTTAAAACAGAGTGTTTTGCTGGGATGACAACTCTGGTCTGAATTTCCCCTCAGAAACAGTGTTAAACATCAGTATCTGTGTCTTCCTACAAGCAAGAGTTCATTTCTGGTAAACCAAGTGAATTTTGGGCTCAAATGATTTTACACAGTTCACGAACCCAACGCGATTCTCACTATTAACTAAAGAGCATTTTTGTAAGCGGAGCTGTGGTTTGTATCAGTTTCATAAGCAGAGTTGAACTACATATGGTCCATATGAGTCGGAAACACAGTTCTTTTAATCTGGGCATGATTATGGTTCTTGCTGTATTAGTGACGCTGGGATGAAGAGGATGCTTCTTGCCTTAAAACAGAGTATTTTTCTTGCTTGAGAACTCTGGTCTGAATTTCCTTTCAGAAACAGAGTTAAACCACAGGATCTGTGTCTGCTGACCATCAAGAGTTCATTACTGGTAAACCCAGTGAATTTTGGGCTCAAATGGTTTTTTCGCAGTTCTAGAACCCAGCGCGATTCTCAGTATTAAGTAAAGAGCATTTATGTAAGAGGAGCTGTGGTTTGTATCAGTTTCAAAAGCAGAGTTGAACTACATATTGTCCGTATAAGTACGAAACACAGTTCTTTTTTTAAGGGCATGCACATGGTTCTTGCTGTATTGGAGACTCTGGAAAGAAGAGCTTTCTTCTTGCGTGAAAACAGAGTGTGTTTAATGGATGAGAACACGGGTCTGAATATCCCTACAGGTACGGAGTTAAACAACAGGATCTGTGTCCTCCTAGGAGCTAGAGCTCATTTCTGGTAAACCAAGTGAATTTTGGGCTCAAATGATTTTACACAGTTCACAAACCCAACGCGATTCTCACTATTAACTAAAGAGCATTTATGTAAGAGGAGCTGTGGTTTGCATCAGTTTCATAAGCCGAGTTGATCTACCTATGGTCCTTATGAGTCAGAAACACAGTTCTTTTTTCAGGGCATGCAAATAGTTCTTGCAGTATTGGAGACTCTGGAAACAAGAGCTTGCCTCTTGCGTTAAAACAGAGTGTTTTTCAGGGATGAGAACACTGGTCAGAATTTCCCAACAGGAACCGAGTTAAACAGCAGGATCTGTGTCTTCCTACAAGCAAGAGTTAATTTCTGGTAAAGCAAGTGAATTTTGGGCTCAAATGTTTTTTTCACAGTTAATGAACCCAACGCCATTCTCACTACTAAATAAAGAACATTTATGTAAGAAGAGCTGTGGTTAGTATCAGTTACATAAGCAGAGTTGAACTACATATGGTCTGTATGAGTAGGAAACACAGTTCTCTTTTTCAGAGCATGCTCATGGTTCTTGCTATATTGGAGACACTGGAAAGAAGAGCTTGCTACTTGTGTTAAAACAGAATGTGTTCAATGATTGAGAACACTGGTCTGAATTTCCCTACAGAAACGGAGTTAAACCTCAGGATCTGTGTCTTCCTACAAGCAAGAGTTCATTTCTGGTAAACGCCGTGAATTTTGGGCTCAAATGGTTTTTTCTCAGTTCTAGAACCCAACGCGATTCTCACTATTAACTAAAGAGCATTTATGTAAGAGGAGCTGTGGTGTGTATCAGGTTCAAAAGCAGAGTTGAACTACATATGGTCCGTATGAGTAGGAAACACAGTTCTTTTTTCAGGGCATGCACAAAGTTCTTGCTGTATTGGAGACTCTGGAAAGAAGAGCTTGCTTCTTGCATTAAAACAGAGTATGTTTAATGGATGATAACACTGGTCTGAATTTCCCTATAGGAACAGAGTTAAACAACAGGATCTGTGTCTTACTACGAGCTAGAATTCATTTCTGGTAAACCCAGTGAATTTTGAGCTCAAATGAATTTTCGCAGTTCACGAACCCAACGTGATTCTCACTATTAACTAAAGAGCATTTATGTCAGAGGAGCTGTGGTTTGTATCAGTTTCATAAGCAGAGTTGAACTACATATGGTCTGTATGAGTAGGTAAGACAATTCTTTTTGTCTGGGTATGCTCATGGTTCTTGCTGTATTGGAGACTCTGGAAAGAAGAGCTTGCTTCTTGCATTAAAACAGAGTGTTTTTCAGGGATGAGAACACTGGTCTGAATTTCACAACAGGAACCGAGTTAAACAACAGGATCTGTGTCTTCCTACAAGGAAGAGTTAAATTCTTGTAAACCAAGTGAATTTTGGGCTCAAATGGTTTTTCGGAGTTCTAGAACCCAGCACAATTCTCACTATTAAGGTGTGTGTTTAATGGATGAGTGTGTTTAATGGATGAGAACACTGGTCTGAATTTCCCTACAGGTACGGAGTTAAACAACAGGATCTGTGTCTTTCTACGAGCTACAGTTCATTTCAGGTAAACCAAATGAATTTTGGGCTCAAATGATTTTACACAGTTCACAAACCCAACGCGATTCTCACTATTAACTAAAGAGCATTTATGTACGAGGAGCTGTGGTTTGTATCAGTTTCATAAGCAGAGTTGAACTACCTATGGTCCGTATGAGTCAGAAACACAGTTCTTTTTTCAGGGCATGCACATGGTTCTTGCTGTATTGGAGACCTTGGAATGAAGAGCTTTCTTCTTGCGTGTAAACAGAGTGTGTTTAATGGATGAGAACACTGGTCTGAATTTCCCTACAGCTACGGAGTTAAACAACAGGAACTGTGTCTTCCTGCAAGCAAGAGTTAATTTCTTGTAAAGCAAGTGAATTTTGGGCTCAAATGGTTTTACACACTTAACAACCCCAACGCGATTCTCACTATTAAATAAAGAGCATTTATGTAAGGAGAGCTGTGGTTAGTATCAGTTACATAAGCAGAGTTGAACTACATATGGTACGTGTGAGTAGGAAACACAGTTCTCTGTTTCAGGGCATGCTCATGGTTCTTGCTGTATTGGAGACACTGGAAAGAAGAGCTTGCTACTTGCGTTAAAACAGAGTGTGTTCAATGGTTGAGAACACTGGTCTGAATTTCCCTACAGAAACGGAGTTAAACCTCAGGATCTGTGTCTTCCTACAAGCAAGAGTTGATTTCTGGTAAACCAAGTGAATTTTGGGCTCAAATGATTTTTTGCAGTTCTTGAACCCAACACGGTGCTCACTATTTACTAAAGATCATTTTTGTAAGAGGAGTTGTGGTTTGTATCAGTTTCATAATCAGAGTTGAAATATGGATGGTAAGTGTAAGTAGGAGACACAGTTCTTTTTTTCTGTGCATGCTCATGGTTCTTGCTGTATTGGAGACGCTGGAAAGAAGAGCAAGGTTCTTGCCTTAAAACAGAGTGTTTTGCTGGGATGACAACTCTGGTCTGAATTTCCCCTCAGAAACAGTGTTAAACATCAGTATCTGTGTCTTCCTACAAGCAGGAGTTCATTTCTGGTAAACGCCGTGAATTTTGGGCTTAAATGGATTTTTCTCAGTTCTAGAACCCAACGCGATTCTCACTATTAACTAAAGAGCATTTATGTAAGAGGAGCTGTGGTGTGTATCAGGTTCAAAAGCAGAGTTGACCTGCATATGGTCCGTATGAGTAGGAAACACAGTTCTTTTTTCAGGGCATGCACAAAGTTCTTGCTGTATTGGAGACTCTGGAAAGAAGAGCTTGCTTCTTGCATTAAAACAGAGTATGTTTAATGGATGATAACACTGGTCTGAATTTCCCTATAGGAACGGAGTTAAACAACAGGATCTGTGTCTTACTACGAGCTAGAGTTCATTTCTGGTCAACCCAGTGAATTTTGAGCTCAAATGATTTTTCGCAGTTCACGAACCCAACGCGATTCTCACTATTAACTAAAGAGCATTTATGTCAGAGGAGCTGTGGTTTGTATCAGTTTCATAAGCAGAGTTGAACTACATATGGTCTGTATGAGTAGGTAAGACAATTCTTTTTGTCTGGGTATGCTCATGGTTCTTGCTGTATTGGAGACTCTGGAAAGAAGAGCTTGCTTCTTGCATTAAAACAGAGTGTTTTTCAGGGATGAGAACACTGGTCTGAATTTCACAACAGGAACCGAGTTAAACAACAGGATCTGTGTCTTCCTACAAGCAAGAGTGAAATTCTTGTAAACCAAGTGAATTTTGGGCTCAAATGGTTTTTCGGAGTTCTAGAACCCAGCGCAATTCTCACTATTAAGGTGTGTGTTTAATGGATGAGTGTGTTTAATGGATGAGAACACTGGTCTGAATTTCCCTACAGGTACGGAGTTAAACAACAGGATCTGTGTCTTTCTATGAGCTAGAGTTCATTTCAGGTAAACCAAATGAATTTTGGGCTCAAATGATTTTACACAGTTCACAAACCCAACGCGATTCTCACTATTAACTAAAGAGCATTTATGTACGAGGAGCTGTGGTTTGTATCAGTTTCATAAGCAGAGTTGAACTACCTATGGTCCGTATGAGTCAGAAACACAGTTCTTTTTTCAGGGCATGCACATGGTTCTTGCTGTATTGGAGACTCTGGAATGAAGAGCTTTCTTCTTGTGTGTAAACAGAGTGTGTTTAATGGATGAGAACACTGGTCTGAATTTCCCTACAGCTACGGAGTTAAACAACAGGAACTGTGTCTTCCTGCAAGCAAGAGTTAATTTCTTGTAAAGCAAGTGAATTTTGGGCTCAAATGGTTTTACACACTTAACAACCCCAACGCGATTCTCACTATTAAATAAAGAGCATTTATGTAAGGAGAGCTGTGGTTAGTATCAGTTACATAAGCAGAGTTGAACTACATATGGTACGTGTGAGTAGGAAACACAGTTCTCTGTTTCAGGGCATGCTCATGGTTCTTGCTGTATTGGACACACTGGAAAGAAGAGCTTGCTACTTGCGTTAAAACAGAGTGTGTTCAATGGTTGAGAACACTGGTCTGAATTTCCCTACAGAAACGGAGTTAAACCTCAGGATCTGTGTCTTCCTACAAGCAAGAGTTGATTTCTGGTAAACCAAGTGAATTTTGGGCTCAAATGATTTTTTGCAGTTCTTGAACCCAACACGGTGCTCACTATTTACTAAAGATCATTTTTGTAAGAGGAGTTGTGGTTTGTATCAGTTTCATAATCAGAGTTGAAATATGGATGGTAAGTGTAAGTAGGAGACACAGTTCTTTTTTTCTGTGCATGCTCATGGTTCTTGCTGTATTGGAGACGCTGGAAAGAAGAGCAAGGTTCTTGCCTTAAAACAGAGTGTTTTGCTGGGATGACAACTCTGGTCTGAATTTCCCCTCAGAAACAGTGTTAAACACCAGTATCTGTGTCTTCCTATAAGCAAGAGTTCATTTCTGGTAAACCAAGTGAATTTTGGGCTCAAATGATTTTACACAGTTCACGAACCCAACGCGATTCTCACTATTAACTAAAGAGCATTTTTGTAAGCGTAGCTGTGGTTTGTATCAGTTTCATAAGCAGAGTTGAACTACATATGGTCCATATGAGTCGGAAACACAGTTCTTTTAATCTGGGCATGATTATGGTTCTTGCTGTATTAGTGACGCTGGAATGAAGAGGATGCTTCTTGCCTTAAAACAGAGTATTTTTCTTGCTTGAGAACTCTGGTCTGAATCTCCTTTCTGAAACAGAGTTAAACAACAGGATCTGTGTCTGCCGACCATCAAGAGTTCATTACTGGTAAACCCAGTGAATTTTGGGCTCAAATGGTTTTTTCGCAGTTCTAGAACCCAGCGCGATTCTCAGTATTAAGTAAAGAGCATTTATGTAAGAGGAGCTGTGGTTTGTATCAGTTTCAAAAGCAGAGTTGAACTACATATTGTCCGTATAAGTACGAAACACAGTTCTTTTTTTAAGGGCATGCACATGGTTCTTGCTGTATTGGAGACTCTGGAAAGAAGAGCTTTCTTCTTGCGTGAAAACAGAGTGTGTTTAATGGATGAGAACACTGGTCTGAATATCCCTACAGGTACGGAGTTAAACAACAGGATCTGTGTCCTCCTAGGAGCTAGAGCTCATTTCTGGTAAACCAAGTGAATTTTGGGCTCAAATGATTTTACACAGTTCACAAACCCAACGCGATTCTCACTATTAACTAAAGAGCATTTATGTAAGAGGAGCTGTGGTTTGCATCAGTTTCATAAGCAGAGTGGAAATACATATGGTCCATATGAGTCGGAAACACATTTCTTTTTTTCAGGGCATTCAAATAGTTCTTGCAGTATTGGAGACTCTGGAAAGAAGAGCTTGCTTCTTGTGTCAAAACAGAGTGTTTTTCAGGGATGAGAACACTGGTCTGAATTTTCCAACAGGAACCGAGTTAAACAACAAGATCTGTGTCTTCCTACAAGCTAGAGTTCATTTCTGGTAAACCAAGTGAATTTTGGGCACAAATGATTTTACACAGTTCACAAACCCAACGCGATTCTCACTATTAACTAAAGAGCATTTATGTAAGAGGAGCTGTGGTTTGTATCAGTTTCATAAGCCGAGTAGAACTACCTATGGTCCGTCTGAGTCAGAAACACAGTTCTTTTTTCAGGGCATGCAAATATTTCTTGCAGTATTGGAGACTCTGGAAAGAAGATCTTGCCTCTTGCGTTAAAACAGAGTGTTTTTCAGGGATGAGAACACTGGTCTGAATTTCCCAACAGGAACGGAGTTAAACAACAGGATCTGTGTCTTCCTACAAGCAAGAGTTAATTTCTTGTAAACCAAGTGAATTTTGCACTCAAATGGTTATTTCACAGTTAACAAATCCAACGCGATTCTCACTACTAAATAAAGAACATTTATGTAAGAAGAGCAGTGGTTAGTATCAGTTACATAAGCAGAGTTGAACTACATATGTTCTGTATGAGTAGGAAACACATTTCTCTTTTTAAGCGCATGTTCATTGTTCTTGTTGTATTGGAGACTCTGGAAATTAGAGCTTGCGAATTACGTTAAAACAAAGTGTGTTCAATGGATGATAACACTGGTCTGAATTTTCCTACAGGTACAGAGTTAAATAACAGGATCTGTGTCTTCCTACGAGCTAGAGCTCATTTCTGGTAAACCAAGTGAATTTTTTGCTCTAATGATTTTACACAGTTCACGAACCCAACGCAATTCTCACTATTAACTAAAGAGCATATATGTAAGAGGAGCTGTGGTTTGTATCAGTTTCATAAGTAGAGTTGAACTACATATGGTCCGTATGAGTAGGAAAGATAGTTCTTTTTGTCTGGGTATGCTCATGGTTCTGGCTGTATTGGAGAGGCTGGAAAGAAGAGGAAGGTTCTTGCCTTAAAACATAGTGTTTTTCAGGGATGAGATCTCTGGTCTGAATTTCCCAACAGGAACCGAGTTAAACAACAGGATCTGTGTCTTCCTACAAGCAAGACTTCATTTCTGATTAACCAAGTGAATTTTGGGCTCAAATGATTTTACACAATTCTAGAACTCAACACGATTCTCACTATTAACTCTAGAGCATTTATGTAAGAGGAGCTGTGGTTTGTATCAGTTTCATAAGCAGAGTTGAACTACATATGGTCCGTATTAGTAGGAAAAACAGTTCTTTTTTTCAGGGCATGCAAATAGTTCTTGCAGTATTAGAGACTCTGGATAGAAGAGCTCGCTTCTTGCATTAAAACAGAGTGTTTTTCAGGGATGAGAACACTGGTCTGAATTTCACAACAGGAACCGAGTTAAACAACAGGATCTGTGTCTTCCTACAAGTAAGAGTTAATTTCTTGTAAACCAAGTGAATTTTGGTCTCAAATGGTTTTACACACTTAACGAACCCAACGTGATTCTCACTATTAAATAAAGAACATTTATGTAAGAAGAGCTGTGGTTAGTATCAGTTCCATAAGCAGAGTTGAAATACATATGGTCTGTATGAGTAGGAAACACAGTTCTCTTTTTCAGGGCATGCTCATGGTTTTTGCCGTATTGGAGAGACTTGAAAGAAGAGGATGCTTCTTTCCTTAAAACAGAGTGTTTTTCTTGCATGAGAACTTTGGTCTGAATTTCCTTTCAGAAACAGAGTTAAACCACAGGATCTGTGTCTTCCTACAAGCAAGGGTTCATTTCTGGTAAACCAAGTGAATTTTGGGCTCAAATGATTTTACATAGATCATGATCCCAACGCGATTCTCACTATTAACTAAAGAGCATTTATGTAAGGGGAGCTGTGGTTTGTATCAGTTTCATAAGCAGAGTTGAACTACATAAGGTACCTGTGAGTAGGAAACACAGTTCTTTTTTCAGGGCATGCAAATAGTTCTTGCAGTATTGGAGACTCTGGAAAGAAGACCATGCCTCTTGCGTTAAAACAGAGTGTTTTTCATGGATGAGAACACTGGTCTGAATTTCCCAACAGGAATGGAGTAAAACAACAGGATCTGTGTCTTCCTACAAGCAAGAGTTCATTTGGTAAACCCAGTGAATTTTGGGCTCATATGATTTTTTGCAGTTCTAGAACCCAACGCGATTCTCACTATTAACTAAAGAGCATTTATGTAAGAGGAGCTGTGGTTTGTATCAGGTTGATAAGCAGAGTTGAACTACATATGGTCCATATGAGTCGGAAACACATTTCTTTTTTTCAGGGCATTCAAATAGTTCTTGCAGCATTGGAGACTCTGGAAAGAAGAGCTTGCTTCTTGCGTTAAAACAGAGTGTTTTTCATGGATGAGAACACTGGTCTGAATTTCCCAACAGGAACCGAGTTAAACAACAGGATCTGTGTCTTCCTACAAGCAAGACTTCATTTCTGATTAACCAAGTGAATTTTGGGCTCAAATGATTTTACACAATTCTAGAACCCAACACGATTCTCACTATTAACTCTAGAGCATTTATGTAAGAGGAGCTGTGGTTTGTATCAGTTTCATAAGCAGAGTTGAACTACATATGGTCCGTATTAGTAGGAAAAACAGTTCTTTTTTTCAGGGCATGCAAATAGTTCTTGCAGTATTAGATACTCTGGATAGAAGAGCTCGCTTCTTGCATTAAAACAGAGTGTTTTTCAGGGATGAGAACACTGGTCTGAATTTCACAACAGGAACCGAGTTAAACAACAGGATCTGTGTCTTCCTACAAGCAAGAGTTAATTTCTTGTAAACCAAGTGAATTTTGGGCTCAAATGGTTTTACACACTTAACAACCCCAACGCGATTCTCACTATTAAGTAAAGAGCATTTATGTAAGGAGAGCTGTGGTTAGTATCATTTACATAAGTAGATTTGAACTACATATGGTACGTGTGAGTAGGAAACACAGTTCTCTTTTTCAGGGCATGCTCATGGTTCTTGCTGTATTGGAGACACTGGAAAGAAGAGCTTGCTACTTGCGTTAAAACAGAGGGTGTTTAATGGATGAGAACACTGGTCTCAATTTCCCTATAGGAACAGAGTTAAACAACAGGCTCTGTGTCTTCCTACAAGCAAGAGTTCATTTCTGGTAAACCCAGTGAATTTTGGGCTCAAATGATATTTCACAGTTCACAAGCCCAACGCGATTCTCACTATTAACTCTAGAGCATTTATGTAAGAGGAGCTGTGGTTTGTATCAGTTTCATAAGCAGAGTTGAACTACATATGGTCCGTATGAGTAGGAAACACAGTTCTTTTTTTCTGGGCATGCTCATGGTTCTTGCTGTATTGGAGAAGCTGGAAAGAAGAGGAAGGTTCTTGCCTTAAAACAGAGTGTATTTCAGGGATGAGAACTCTGGTCTGAATTTCCCCTCAGAAACAGTGTTAAACATCTGTATCTGTGTCTTCCTACAAGCAAGAGTTCATTTCTGGTAAACCCTGTGAAATTTGGGCTCAAATGATTTTTCGGAGTTCTAGAACCCAGCGCGATTCTCACTATTTACTAAAGAGCATTTATGTAAGAGGAGCTGTGGATTGTATCAGATACAAAGCAGATATGAACTACATATGGTAAGTATGAGTAGGAAACTGTTCTTTTTTTCAGGGCATGCACATGGCTCTTGCTGTATTGGAGACTCTGGAAAACAGAGTGTGTTTAACGGATGAGAACACTGGTCTGAATTTCCCTACAGCTACGGAGTTAAACAACAGGATCTGTGTCTTCCTACGAGCAAGAGTTCATTTCTGGTAAACCCAGTGAATTTTGGGCTCAAATGATTTTTTGCAGTTCTTGAACCCAACACGGTGCTCACTTTAAACTAAAGAGCATTTATGTAAGGAGAGCTGTGTTTTGTATCAGTTTCATAAGCAGAGTTGAACTACATATGGTACGTGTGAGTAGGAAACACAGTTCTTTTTTTCTGGGCATGCTCATGGTTCTTGCTGTTTTGGAGATTCTTAAAAGAAGAGGATGCTTCTTGCCTTAAAACAGAGTATTTTTCTTGCTTGAGAACTCTGGTCTGAATTTCCTTTGAGAAACAGAGTTAAACCACAGGATCTGTGTCTGCCGACAAGCAAGAGTTCATTACTGGTAAACCCAGTGAATTTTGGGCTCAAATGTTTTTTTGGAGTTCTAGAACCCAGCGCGATTATCACTATTAAGTAAAGAGCATTTATGTAAGAGGAGCTGTGGTTTGATCCAGTTTCAAAAGCAGAGTTGAACTACATATGGTCCATATGACTAGGAAACACAGTTCTTTTTTTCAGGGTATGCACATGGTTCTTGCTGTATTGGAGACTCTGGAAAGAAGAGCTTGCTTCTTGCGTGAAAACAGAGTGTGTTTAATGGAAGAGAACACTGGTCTGAATTTTCCTACAGGTACAGAGTTAAATAACAGGATCTGTGTCTTCCTACGAGCTAGAGCTCATTTCTGGTAAACCAAGTGAATTTTTGCTCTAATGATTTTACACAGTTCACGAACCCAACGCAATTCTCACTATTAACTAAAGAGCATTTATGTAAGAGGAGCTGTGGTTTGTATCAGTTTCATAAGTAGAGTTGAACTACATATGGTCCGTATGAGTAGGAAAGATAGTTCTTTTTGTCTGGGTATGCTCATGGTTCTTGCTGTATTGGAGAGGCTGGAAAGAAGAGGAAGGTTCTTGCCTTAAAACATAGTGTTTTTCAGGGATGAGATCTCTGGTCTGAATTTCCCAACAGGAACCGAGTTAAACAACAGGATCTGTGTCTTCCTACAAGCAAGACTTCATTTCTGATTAACCAAGTGAATTTTGGGCTCAAATGATTTTACACAATTCTAGAACCCAACACGATTCTCACTATTAACTCTAGAGCATTTATGTAAGAGGAGCTGTGGTTTGTATCAGTTTCATAAGCAGAGTTGAACTACATATGGTCCGTATTAGTAGGAAAAACAGTTCTTTTTTTCAGGGCATGCAAATAGTTCTTGCAGTATTAGAGACTCTGGATAGAAGAGCTCGCTTCTTGCATTAAAACAGAGTGTTTTTCAGGGATGAGAACACTGGTCTGAATTTCACAACAGGAACCGAGTTAAACAACAGGATCTGTGTCTTCCTACAAGCAAGAGTTAATTTCTTGTAAACCAAGTGAATTTTGGGCTCAAATGGTTTTACACACTTAACAACCCCAACGCGATTCTCACTATTAAGTAAAGAGCATTTATGTAAGGAGAGCTGTGGTTAGTATCAGTTACATAAGCAGATTTGAACTACATATGGTACGTGTGAGTAGGAAACACAGTTCTCTTTTTCAGGGCATGCTCATGGTTCTTGCTGTATTGGAGACGCTGGAAAGAAGAGCAAGGTTCTTGCCTTAAAACAGAGTGTTTTGCTGGGATGACAACTCTTGTCTGAATTTCCCCTCAGAAACAGTGTTAAACATCAGTATCTGTGTCTTCCTACAAGCAAGAGTTCATTTCTGGTAAACGCCGTGAATTTTGTGCTTAAATGGTTTTTTCTCAGTTCTAGAACCCAACGCGATTCTCACTATTAACTAAAGAGCATTTATGTAAGAGGAGCTGTGGTGTGTATCAGGTTCAAAAGCAGAGTTGAACTGCATATGGTCCGTATGAGTAGGAAACACAGTTCTTTTTTCAGGGCATGCACAAAGTTCTTGCTGTATTGGAGACTCTGGAAAGAAGAGCTTGCTTCTTGCATTAAAACAGAGTATGTTTAATGGATGATAACACTGGTCTGAATTTCCCTATAGGAACGGAGTTAAACAACAGGATCTGTGTCTTACTACGAGTTAGAGTTCATTTCTGGTAAACCCAGTGAATTTTGAGCTCAAATGATTTTTCGCAGTTCACGAACCCAACGCGATTCTCACTATTAACTAAAGAGCATTTATTTCAGAGGAGCTGTGGTTTGTATCAGTTTCATAAGCAGAGTTGAACTACATATGGTCTGTATGAGTAGGTAAGACAATTCTTTTTGTCTGGGTATGCTCATGGTTCTTGCTGTATTGGAGACTCTGGAAAGAAGAGCTTGCTTCTTGCATTAAAACAGAGTGTTTTTCAGGGATGAGAACACTGGTCTGAATTTCACAACAGGAACCGAGTTAAACAACAGGATCTGTGTCTTCCTACAAGCAAGAGTGAAATTCTTGTAAACCAAGTGAATTTTGGGCTCAAATGGTTTTTCGGAGTTCTAGAACCCAGCGCAATTCTCACTATTAAGGTGTGTGTTTAATGGATGAGTGTGTTTAATGGATGAGAACACTGGTCTGAATTTCCCTACAGGTACGGAGATAAACAACAGGATCTGTGTCTTTCTACGAGCTAGAGTTCATTTCAGGTAAACCAAATGAATTTTGGGCTCAAATGATTTTACACAGTTCACAAACCCAACGCGATTCTCACTATTAACTAAAGAGCATTTATGTACGAGGAGCTGTGGTTTGTATCAGTTTCATAAGCAGAGTTGAACTACCTATGGTCCGTATGAGTCAGAAACACAGTTCTTTTTTCAGGGCATGCACATGGTTCTTGCTGTATTGGAGACTCTGGAATGAAGAGCTTTCTTCTTGCGTGTAAACAGAGTGTGTTTAATGGATGAGAACACTGGTCTGAATTTCCCTACAGCTACGGAGTTAAACAACAGGAACTGTGTCTTCCTGCAAGCAAGAGTTAATTTCTTGTAAAGCAAGTGAATTTTGGGCTCAAATGGTTTTACACACTTAACAACCCCAACGCGATTCTCACTATTAAATAAAGAGCATTTATGTAAGGAGAGCTGTGGTTAGTATCAGTTACATAAGCAGAGTTGAACTACATATGGTACGTGTGAGTAGGAAACACAGTTCTCTGTTTCAGGGCATGCTCATGGTTCTTGCTGTATTGGAGACACTGGAAAGAAGAGCTTGCTACTTGCGTTAAAACAGAGTGTGTTCAATGGTTGAGAACACTGGTCTGAATTTCCCTACAGAAACGGAGTTAAACCTCAGGATCTGTGTCTTCCTACAAGCAAGAGTTGATTTCTGGTAAACCAAGTGAATTTTGGGCTCAAATGATTTTTTGCAGTTCTTGAACCCAACACGGTGCTCACTATTTACTAAAGATCATTTTTGTAAGAGGAGTTGTGGTTTGTATCAGTTTCATAATCAGAGTTGAAATATGGATGGTAAGTGTAAGTAGGAGACACAGTTCTTTTTTTCTGTGCATGCTCATGGTTCTTGCTGTATTGGAGACGCTGGAAAGAAGAGCAAGGTTCTTGCCTTAAAACAGAGTGTTTTGCTGGGATGACAACTCTGGTCTGAATTTCCCCTCAGAAACAGTGTTAAACATCAGTATCTGTGTCTTCCTACAAGCAGGAGTTCATTTCTGGTAAACGCCGTGAATTTTGGGCTTAAATGGATTTTTCTCAGTTCTAGAACCCAACGCGATTCTCACTATTAACTAAAGAGCATTTATGTAAGAGGAGCTGTGGTGTGTATCAGGTTCAAAAGCAGAGTTGAACTGCATATGGTCCGTATGAGTAGGAAACACAGTTCTTTTTTCAGGGCATGCACAAAGTTCTTGCTGTATTGGAGACTCTGGAAAGAAGAGCTTGCTTCTTGCATTAAAACAGAGTATGTTTAATGGATGATAACACTGGTCTGAATTTCCCTATAGGAACGGAGTTAAACAACAGGATCTGTGTCTTACTACGAGCTAGAGTTCATTTCTGGTAAACCCAGTGAATTTTGAGCTCAAATGATTTTTCGCAGTTCACGAACCCAACGCGATTCTCACTATTAACTAAAGAGCATTTATGTCAGAGGAGCTGTGGTTTGTATCAGTTTCATAAGCAGAGTTGAACTACATATGGTCTGGATGAGTAGGTAAGACAATTCTTTTTGTCTGGGTATGCTCATGGTTCTTGCTGTATTGGAGACTCTGGAAAGAAGAGCTTGCTTCTTGCATTAAAACAGAGTGTTTTTCAGGGATGAGAACACTGGTCTGAATTTCACAACAGGAACCGAGTTAAACAACAGGATCGGTGTCTTCCTACAAGCAAGAGTGAAATTCTTGTAAACCAAGTGAATTTTGGGCTCAAATGGTTTTTCGGAGTTCTAGAACCCAGCGCAATTCTCACTATTAAGGTGTGTGTTTAATGGATGAGTGTGTTTAATGGATGAGAACACTGGTCTGAATTTCCCTACAGGTACGGAGTTAAACAACAGGATCTGTGTCTTTCTATGAGCTAGAGTTCATTTCAGGTAAACCAAATGAATTTTGGGCTCAAATGATTTTACACAGTTCACAAACCCAACGTGATTCTCACTATTAACTAAAGAGCATTTATGTACGAGGAGCTGTGGTTTGTATCAGTTTCATAAGCAGAGTTGAACTACCTATGGTCCGTATGAGTCAGAAACACAGTTCTTTTTTCAGGGCATGCACATGGTTCTTGCTGTATTGGAGACTCTGGAATGAAGAGCTTTCTTCTTGCGTGTAAACAGAGTGTGTTTAATGGATGAGAACACTGGTCTGAATTTCCCTACAGCTACGGAGTTAAACAACAGGAACTGTGTCTTCCTGCAAGCAAGAGTTAATTTCTTGTAAAGCAAGTGAATTTTGGGCTCAAATGGTTTTACACACTTAACAACCCCAACACGATTCTCACTATTAAATAAAGAGCATTTATGTAAGGAGAGCTGTGGTTAGTATCAGTTACATAAGCAGAGTTGAACTACATATGGTACGTGTGAGTAGGAAACACAGTTCTCTGTTTCAGGGCATGCTCATGGTTCTTGCTGTATTGGAGACACTGGAAAGAAGAGCTTGCTACTTGCGTTAAAACAAAGTGTGTTCAATGGTTGAGAACACTGGTCTGAATTTCCCTACAGAAACGGAGTTAAACCTCAGGATCTGTGTCTTCCTACAAGCAAGAGTTGATTTCTGGTAAACCAAGTGAATTTTGGGCTCAAATGATTTTTTGCAGTTCTTGAACCCAACACGGTGCTCACTATTTACTAAAGATCATTTTTGTAAGAGGAGTTGTGGTTTGTATCAGTTTCATAATCAGAGTTGAAATATGGATGGTAAGTGTAAGTAGGAGACACAGTTCTTTTTTTCTGTGCATGCTCATGGTTCTTGCTGTATTGGAGACGCTGGAAAGAAGAGCAAGGTTCTTGCCTTAAAACAGAGTGTTTTGCTGGGATGACAACTCTGGTCTGAATTTCCCCTCAGAAACAGTGTTAAACATCAGTATCTGTGTCTTCCTACAAGCAAGAGTTCATTTCTGGTAAACGCCGTGAATTTTGTGCTTAAATGGTTTTTTCTCAGTTCTAGAACCCAACGCGATTCTCACTATTAACTAAAGAGCATTTATGTAAGAGGAGCTGTGGTGTGTATCAGGTTCAAAAGCAGAGTTGAACTGCATATGGTCCGTATGAGTAGGAAACACAGTTCTTTTTTCAGGGCATGCACAAAGTTCTTGCTGTATTGGAGACTCTGGAAAGAAGAGCTTGCTTCTTGCATTAAAACAGAGTATGTTTAATGGATGATAACACTGGTCTGAATTTCCCTATAGGAACGGAGTTAAACAACAGGATCTGTGTCTTACTACGAGCTAGAGTTCATTTCTGGTAAACCCAGTGAATTTTGAGCTCAAATGATTTTTCGCAGTTCACGAACCCAACGCGATTCTCACTATTAACTAAAGAGCATTTTTGTAAGCGGAGCTGTGGTTTGTATCAGTTTCATAAGCAGAGTTGAACTACATATGGTCCATATGAGTCGGAAACACAGTTCTTTTAATCTGGGCATGATTATGGTTCTTGCTGTATTAGTGACGCTGGAATGAAGAGGATGCTTCTTGCCTTAAAACAGAGTATTTTTCTTGCTTGAGAACTCTGGTCTGAATTTCCTTTCTGAAACAGAGTTAAACCACAGGATCTGTGTCTGCCGACCATCAAGAGTTCATTACTGGTAAACCCAGTGAATTTTGGGCTCAAATGGTTTTTTCGCAGTTCTAGAACCCAGCGCGATTCTCAGTATTAAGTAAAGAGCATTTATGTAAGAGGAGCTGTGGTTTGTATCAGTTTCAAAAGCAGAGTTGAACTACATATTGTCCGTATAAGTACGAAACACAGTTCTTTTTTTAAGGGCATGCACATGGTTCTTGCTGTATTGGAGACTCTGGAAAGAAGAGCTTTCTTCTTGCGTGAAAACAGAGTGTGTTTAATGGATGAGAACACTGGTCTGAATATCCCTACAGGTACGGAGTTAAACAACAGGATCTGTGTCCTCCTAGGAGCTAGAGCTCATTTCTGGTAAACCAAGTGAATTTTGGGCTCAAATGATTTTACACAGTTCACAAACCCAACGCGATTCTCACTATTAACTAAAGAGCATTTATGTAAGAGGAGCTGTGGTTTGCATCAGTTTCATAAGCAGAGTGGAAATACATATGGTCCATATGAGTCGGAAACACATTTCTTTTTTTCAGGGCATTCAAATAGTTCTTGCAGTATTGGAGACTCTGGAAAGAAGAGCTTGCTTCTTGTGTCAAAACAGAGTGTTTTTCAGGGATGAGAACACTGGTCTGAATTTTCCAACAGGAACCGAGTTAAACAACAAGATCTGTGTCTTCCTACAAGCTAGAGTTCATTTCTGGTAAACCAAGTGAATTTTGGGCTCAAATGATTTTACACAGTTCACAAACCCAACGCGATTCTCACTATTAACTAAAGAGCATTTATGTAAGAGGAGCTGTGGTTTGTATCAGTTTCATAAGCCGAGTAGAACTACCTATGGTCCGTCTGAGTCAGAAACACAGTTCTTTTTTCTGGGCATGCAAATATTTCTTGCAGTATTGGAGACTCTGGAAAGAAGATCTTGCCTCTTGCGTTAAAACAGAGTGTTTTTCAGGGATGAGAACACTGGTCTGAATTTCCCAACAGGAACGGAGTTAAACAACAGGATCTGTGTCTTCCTACAAGCAAGAGTTAATTTCTTGTAAACCAAGTGAATTTTGGACTCAAATGGTTATTTCACAGTTAACAAATCCAACGCGATTCTCACTACTAAATAAAGAACATTTATGTAAGAAGAGCAGTGGTTAGTATCAGTTACATAAGCAGAGTTGAACTACATATGTTCTGTATGAGTAGGAAACACATTTCTCTTTTTAAGCGCATGTTCATTGTTCTTGTTGTATTGGAGACTCTGGAAATTAGAGCTTGCGAATTACGTTAAAACAAAGTGTGTTCAATGGATGATAACACTGGTCTGAATTTTCCTACAGGTACAGAGTTAAATAACAGGATCTGTGTCTTCCTACGAGATAGAGCTCATTTCTGGTAAACCAAGTGAATTTTTTGCTCTAATGATTTTACACAGTTCACGAACCCAACGCAATTCTCACTATTAACTAAAGAGCATATATGTAAGAGGAGCTGTGGTTTGTATCAGTTTCATAAGTAGAGTTGAACTACATATGGTCCGTATGAGTAGGAAAGATAGTTCTTTTTGTCTGGGTATGCTCATGGTTCTGGCTGTATTGGAGAGGCTGGAAAGAAGAGGAAGGTTCTTGCCTTAAAACATAGTGTTTTTCAGGCATGAGATCTCTGGTCTGAATTTCCCAACAGGAACCGAGTTAAACAACAGGATCTGTGTCTTCCTACAAGCAAGACTTCATTTCTGATTAACCAAGTGAATTTTGGGCTCAAATGATTTTACACAATTCTAGAACTCAACACGATTCTCACTATTAACTCTAGAGCATTTATGTAAGAGGAGCTGTGGTTTGTATCAGTTTCATAAGCAGAGTTGAACTACATATGGTCCGTATTAGTAGGAAAAACAGTTCTTTTTTTCAGGGCATGCAAATAGTTCTTGCAGTATTAGAGACTCTGGATAGAAGAGCTCGCTTCTTGCATTAAAACAGAGTGTTTTTCAGGGATGAGAACACTGGTCTGAATTTCACAACAGGAACCGAGTTAAACAACAGGATCTGTGTCTTCCTACAAGTAAGAGTTAATTTCTTGTAAACCAAGTGAATTTTGGTCTCAAATGGTTTTACACACTTAACGAACCCAACGTGATTCTCACTATTAAATAAAGAACATTTATGTAAGAAGAGCTGTGGTTAGTATCAGTTCCATAAGCAGAGTTGAAATACATATGGTCTGTATGAGTAGGAAACACAGTTCTCTTTTTCAGGGCATGCTCATGGTTTTTGCCGTATTGGAGAGACTTGAAAGAAGAGGATGCTTCTTTCCTTAAAACAGAGTGTTTTTCTTGCATGAGAACTTTGGTCTGAATTTCCTTTCAGAAACAGAGTTAAACCACAGGATCTGTGTCTTCCTACAAGCAAGGATTCATTTCTGGTAAACCAAGTGAATTTTGGGCTCAAATGATTTTACACAGTTCATGATCCCAACGCGATTCTCACTATTAACTAAAGAGCATTTATGTAAGGGGAGCTGTGGTTTGTATCAGTTTCATAAGCAGAGTTGAACTACATATGGTACCTGTGAGTAGGAAACACAGTTCTTTTTTCAGGGCATGCAAATAGTTCTTGCAGTATTGGAGACTCTGGAAAGAAGACCATTCCTCTTGCGTTAAAACAGAGTGTTTTTCATGGATGAGAACACTGGTCTGAATTTCCCAACAGGAATGGAGTAAAACAACAGGATCTGTGTCTTCCTACAAGCAAGAGTTCATTTGGAAAACCCAGTGAATTTTGGGCTCATATGATTTTTTGCAGTTCTAGAACCCAACGCGATTCTCACTATTAACTAAAGAGCATTTATGTAAGAGGAGCTGTGGTTTGTATCAGGTTGATAAGCAGAGTTGAACTACATATGGTCCATATGAGTCGGAAACACATTTCTTTTTTTCAGGGCATTCAAATAGTTCTTGCAGCATTGGAGACTCTGGAAAGAAGAGCTTGCTTCTTGCGTTAAAACAGAGTGTTTTTCATGGATGAGAACACTGGTCTGAATTTCCCAACAGGAACCGAGTTAAACAACAGGATCTGTGTCTTCCTACAAGCAAGACTTCATTTCTGATTAACCAAGTTAATTTTGGGCTCAAATGATTTTACACAATTCTAGAACCCAACACGATTCTCACTATTAACTCTAGAGCATTTATGTAAGAGGAGCTGTGGTTTGTATCAGTTTCATAAGCAGAGTTGAACTACATATGGTCCGTATTAGTAGGAAAAACAGTTCTTTTTTTCAGTGCATGCAAATAGTTCTTGCAGTATTAGAGACTCTGGATAGAAGAGCTCGCTTCTTGCATTAAAACAGAGTGTTTTTCAGGGATGAGAACACTGGTCTGAATTTCACAACAGGAACCGAGTTAAACAACAGGATCTGTGTCTTCCTACAAGCAAGAGTTAATTTCTTGTAAACCAAGTGAATTTTGGGCTCAAATGGTTTTACACACTTAACAACCCCAACGCGATTCTCACTATTAAGTAAAGAGCATTTATGTAAGGAGAGCTGTGGTTAGTATCAGTTACATAAGCAGATTTGAACTACATATGGTACGTGTGAGTAGGAAACACAGTTCTCTTTTTCAGGGCATGCTCATGGTTCTTGCTGTATTGGAGACACTGGAAAGAAGAGCTTGCTACTTGCGTTAAAACAGAGGGTGTTTAATGGATGAGAACACTGGTCTCAATTTCCCTATAGGAACAGAGTTAAACAACAGGCTCTGTGTCTTCCTACAAGCAAGAGTTCATTTCTGGTAAACCCAGTGAATTTTGGGCTCAAATGATATTTCACAGTTCACAAGCCCAACGCGATTCTCACTATTAACTAAAGAGCATTTATGTAAGAAGATCTGTGCTTTGTATCAGTTTCCTAAGTAGAGTTGATCTACATATGGCCCGTATGAGTAGGAAACACAGTTCTTTTTTTCTGGGCATGCTCATGGTTCTTGCTGTATTGGAGAAGCTGGAAAGAAGAGGAAGGTTCTTGCCTTAAAACAGAGTGTATTTCAGGGATGAGAACTCTGGTCTGAATTTCCCCTCAGAAACAGTGTTAAACATCTGTATCTGTGTCTTCCTACAAGCAAGAGTTCATTTCTGGTAAACCCTGTGAAATTTGGGCTCAAATGATTTTTCGGAGTTCTAGAACCCAGCGCGATTCTCACTATTTACTAAAGAGCATTTATGTAAGAGGAGCTGTGGATTGTATCAGATACAAAGCAGATATGAACTACATATGGTAAGTATGAGTAGGAAACTGTTCTTTTTTTCAGGGCATGCACATGGCTCTTGCTGTATTGGAGACTCTGGAAAACAGAGTGTGTTTAACGGATGAGAACACTGGTCTGAATTTCCCTACAGCTACGGAGTTAAACAACAGGATCTGTGTCTTCCTACGAGCAAGAGTTCATTTCTGGTAAACCCAGTGAATTTTGGGCTCAAATGATTTTTTGCAGTTCTTGAACCCAACACGGTGCTCACTTTAAACTAAAGAGCATTTATGTAAGGAGAGCTGTGTTTTGTATCAGTTTCATAAGCAGAGTTGAACTACATATGGTACGTGTGAGTAGGAAACACAGTTCTTTTTTTCTGGGCATGCTCATGGTTCTTGCTGTTTTGGAGATTCTTAAAAGAAGAGGATGCTTCTTGCCTTAAAACAGAGTATTTTTCTTGGTTGAGAACTCTGGTCTGAATTTCCTTTGAGAAACAGAGTTAAACCACAGGATCTGTGTCTTCCGACAAGCAAGAGTTCATTACTGGTAAACCCAGTGAATTTTGGGCTCAAATGTTTTTTTGGAGTTCTAGAACCCAGCGCGATTATCACTATTAAGTAAAGAGCATTTATGTAAGAGGAGCTGTGGTTTGATCCAGTTTCAAAAGCAGAGTTGAACTACATATGGTCCATATGACTAGGAAACACAGTTCTTTTTTTCAGGGTATGCACATGGTTCTTGCTGTATTGGAGACTCTGGAAAGAAGAGCTTGCTTCTTGCGTGAAAACAGAGTGTGTTTAATGGAAGAGAACACTGGTCTGAATTTTCCTACAGGTACAGAGTTAAATAACAGGATCTGTGTCTTCCTACGAGCTAGAGCTCATTTCTGGTAAACCAAGTGAATTTTTGCTCTAATGATTTTACACAGTTCACGAACCCAACGCAATTCTCACTATTAACTAAAGAGCATTTATGTAAGAGGAGCTGTGGTTTGTATCAGTTTCATAAGTAGAGTTGAACTACATATGGTCCGTATGAGTAGGAAAGATAGTTCTTTTTGTCTGGGTATGCTCATGGTTCTTGCTGTATTGGAGAGGCTGGAAAGAAGAGGAAGGTTCTTGCCTTAAAACATAGTGTTTTTCAGGGATGAGATCTCTGGTCTGAATTTCCCAACAGGAACCGAGTTAAACAACAGGATCTGTGTCTTCCTACAAGCAAGACTTCATTTCTGATTAACCAAGTGAATTTTGGGCTCAAATGATTTTACACAATTCTAGAACCCAACACGATTCTCACTATTAACTCTAGAGCATTTATGTAAGAGGAGCTGTGGTTTGTATCAGTTTCATAAGCAGAGTTGAACTACATATGGTCCGTATTAGTAGGAAAAACAGTTCTTTTTTTCAGGGCATGCAAATAGTTCTTGCAGTATTAGAGACTCTGGATAGAAGAGCTCGCTTCTTGCATTAAAACAGAGTGTTTTTCAGGGATGAGAACACTGGTCTGAATTTCACAACAGGAACCGAGTTAAACAACAGGATCTGTGTCTTCCTACAAGCAAGAGTTAATTTCTTGTAAACCAAGTGAATTTTGGGCTCAAATGGTTTTACACACTTAACAACCCCAACGCGATTCTCACTATTAAGTAAAGAGCATTTATGTAAGGAGAGCTGTGGTTAGTATCAGTTACATAAGCAGATTTGAACTACATATGGTACGTGTGAGTAGGAAACACAGTTCTCTTTTTCAGGGCATGCTCATGGTTCTTGCTGTATTGGAGACACTGGAAAGAAGAGCTTGCTACTTGCGTTAAAACAGAGTGTGTTTAATGGATGAGAACACTGGTCTCAATTTCCCTATGGGAACAGAGTTAAACAACAGGCTCTGTGTCTACCTACAAGCAAGAGTTCATTTCTGGTAAACCCAGTGAATTTTGGGCTCAAATGATATTTCACAGTTCACAAGCCCAACGCGATTCTCACTATTAACTAAAGAGCATTTATGTAAGAAGATCTGTGCTTTGTATCAGTTTCCTAAGTAGAGTTGATCTACATATGGCCCGTATGAGTAGGAAACACAGTTCTTTTTTTCTGGGCATGCTCATGGTTCTTGCTGTATTGGAGAAGCTGGAAAGAAGAGGAAGGTTCTTGCCTTAAAACAGAGTGTATTTCAGGGATGAGAACTCTGGTCTGAATTTCCCCTCAGAAACAGTGTTAAACATCTGTATCTGTGTCTTCCTACAAGCAAGAGTTCATTTCTGGTAAACCCTGTGAAATTTGGGCTCAAATGATTTTTCGGAGTTCTAGAACCCAGCGCGATTCTCACTATTTACTAAAGAGCATTTATGTAAGAGGAGCTGTGGATTGTATCAGATACAAAGCAGATATGAACTACATATGGTAAGTATGAGTAGGAAACTGTTCTTTTTTTCAGGGCATGCACATGGCTCTTGCTGTATTGGAGACTCTGGAAAACAGAGTGTGTTTAACGGATGAGAACACTGGTCTGAATTTCCCTACAGCTACGGAGTTAAACAACAGGATCTGTGTCTTCCTACGAGCAAGAGTTCATTTCTGGTAAACCCAGTGAATTTTGGGCTCAAATGATTTTTTGCAGTTCTTGAACCCAACACGGTGCTCACTTTAAACTAAAGAGCATTTATGTAAGGAGAGCTGTGTTTTGTATCAGTTTCATAAGCAGAGTTGAACTACATATGGTACGTGTGAGTAGGAAACACAGTTCTTTTTTTCTGGGCATGCTCATGGTTCTTGCTGTTTTGGAGATTCTTAAAAGAAGAGGATGCTTCTTGCCTTAAAACAGAGTATTTTTCTTGGTTGAGAACTCTGGTCTGAATTTCCTTTCAGAAACAGAGTTAAACCAAAGGATCTGTGTCTTCCGACAAGCAAGAGTTCATTACTGGTAAACCCAGTGAATTTTGGGCTCAAATGTTTTTTTGGAGTTCTAGAACCCAGCGCGATTATCACTATTAAGTAAAGAGCATTTATGTAAGAGGAGCTGTGGTTTGATCCAGTTTCAAAAGCAGAGTTGAACTACATATGGTCCATATGACTAGGAAACACAGTTCTTTTTTTGAGGGTATGCACATGGTTCTTGCTGTATTGGAGACTCTGGAAAGAAGAGCTTGCTTCTTGCGTGAAAACAGAGTGTGTTTAATGGATGAGAACACTGGTATGAATTTCTCTACAGGTACGGAGTTAAACAACAAGATCTGTGTCTTCCTACGAGCTAGAGTTCATTTCTGGTAAACCAAATGAATTTTGGGCTCAAATGATTTTACACAGTTCACAAACCCAACGCGATTCTCACTATTAACTAAAGAGCATTTATGTAAGAGGAGCTGTGGTTTGTATCAGTTTCATAAGCCGAGTTGAACTACCTATGGTCCGTATGAGTCAGAAACACAGTTCTTTTTTCAGGGCATGCAAATAGTTCTTGCAGTATTGGAGACTCTGGAAAGAAGATCTTGCCTCTTGCGTTAAAACAGAGTGTTTTTCAGGGATGAGAACACTGGTCTGAATATCCCAACAGGAACGGAGTTAAACAACAGGATCTGTGTCTTCCTACAAGCAAGAGTTAATTTCTTGTAAACCAAGTGAATTTTGGACTCAAATGGTTTTTTCACAGTTAACGAATCCAACGCGATTCTCACTACTAAATAAAGAACATTTATGTAAGAAGAGCAGTGGTTAGTATCAGTTACATAAGCAGAGTTGAACTACATATGTTCTGTATGAGTAGGAAACACATTTCTCTTTTTAAGCGCATGTTCATTGTTCTTGTTGTATTGGAGACTCTGGAAATTAGAGCTTGCGAATTACGTTAAAACAAAGTGTGTTCAATGTATGATAACACTGGTGTGAAATTTCCTACAGGTACAGAGTTAAATAACAGGATCTGTGTCTTCCTACGAGCTAGAGCTCATTTCTGGTAAACCAAGTGAATTTTTTGCTCTAATGATTTTACACAGTTCACGAACCCAACGCAATTCTCACTATTAACTAAAGAGCATTTATGTAAGAGGAGCTGTGGTTTGTATCAGTTTCATAAGTAGAGTTGAACTACATATGGTCCGTATGAGTAGGAAAGATAGTTCTTTTTGTCTGGGTATGCTCATGGTTCTTGCTGTATTGGAGAGGCTGGAAAGAAGAGGAAGGTTCTTGCCTTAAAACATAGTGTTTTTCAGGGATGAGATCTCTGGTCTGAATCCCAACAGGTACCGAGTTAAACAACAGGATCTGTGTCTTCCTACAAGCAAGACTACATTTCTGATTAACCAAGTGAATTTTGGGCTCAAATGATTTTACACAATTCTAGAACTCAACACGATTCTCACAATTAACTCTAGAGCATTTATGTAAGAGGAGCTGTGGTTTGTATCAGTTTCATAAGCAGAGTTGAACTACATATGGTCCGTATTAGTAGGAAAAACAGTTCTTTTTTTCAGGGCATGCAAATAGTTCTTGCAGTATTAGAGACTCTGGATAGAAGAGCTCGCTTCTTGCATTAAAACAGAGTGTTTTTCAGGGATGAGAACACTGGTCTGAATTTCACAACAGGAACCGAGTTAAACAACAGGATCTGTGTCTTCCTACAAACAAGAGTTTATTTCTTGTAAACCAAGTGAATTTTGGTCTCAAATGGTTTTACACACTTAACGAACCCAACGCGATTCTCACTATTAAATAAAGAACATTTATGTAAGAAGAGCTGTGGTTAGTATCAGTTCCATAAGCAGAGTTGAAATACATATGGTCTGTATGAGTAGGAAACACAGTTCTCTTTTTCAGGACATGCTCATGGTTCTTGCCGTATTGGAGAGACTTGAAAGAAGAGGATGCTTCTTCCCTTAAAACAGAGTGTTTTTCTTGCATGAGAACTTTGGTCTGAATTTCCTTTCAGAAACAGAGTTAAACCACAGGATCTGTGTCTTCCTACAAGCAAGGGTTCATTTCTGGTAAACCAAGTGAATTTTGGGCTCAAATGATTTTACACAGTTCATGATCCCAACGCGATTCTCACTATTAACTAAAGAGCATTTATGTAAGGGGAGCTGTGGTTTGTATCAGTTTCATAAGCAGAGTTGAACTACATATGGTACCTGTGAGTAGGAAACACAGTTCTTTTTTCAGGGCATGCAAATAGTTCTTGCAGTATTGGAGACTCTGGAAAGAAGACCATGCCTCTTGCGTTAAAACAGAGTGTTTTTCATGGATGAGAACACTGGTCTGAATTTCCCAACAGGAATGGAGTAAAACAACAGGATCTGTGTCTTCCTACATGCAAGAGTTCATTTAGTAAACCCAGTAAATTTTGGGCTCAAATGATTTTTTGCAGTTCTAGAACCCAACGTGATTCTCACTATTAACTAAAGAGCATTTATGTAAGAGGAGCTGTGGTTTGTATCAGGTTCATAAGCAGAGTTGAACTACATATGGTCCATATGCGTCGGAAACACATTTCTTTTTTTCAGGGCATTCAAATAGTTCTTGCAGTATTGGAGACTCTGGAAAGAAGAGCTTGCTTCTTGCGTTAAAACAGAGTGTTTTTCAGGGATGAGAACACTGGTCTGAATTTCCCAACAGGAACCGAGTTAAACAACAGGATCTGTGTCTTCCTACAAGCAAGAGTTAATTTCTTGTAAACCAAGTGAATTTTGGGCTCAAAGGGTTTTACACACTTAACAACCCCAACGCGATTCTCACTATTAAATAAAGAGCATTTATGTAAGGAGAGCTGTGGTTAGTATCAGTTACATAAGCAGATTTGAACTACATATGGTACGTGTGAGTAGGAAACACAGTTCTCTTTTTCAGGGCATGCTCATGGTTCTTGCTGTATTGGAGACACTGGAAAGAAGAGCTTGCTACTTGCGTTAAAACAGAGTGTGTTTAATGGATGAGAACACTGGTCTCAATTTCCCTATAGGAACAGAGTTAAACAACAGGCTCTGTGTCTTCCTACAAGCAAGAGTTCATTTCTGGTAAACCCAGTGAATTTTGGGCTCAAATGATATTTCACAGTTCACAAGCCCAACGCGATTCTCACTATTAACTAAAGAGCATTTATGTAAGAAGATCTGTGCTTTGTATCAGTTTCCTAAGTAGAGTTGATCTACATATGGCCCGTATGAGTAGGAAACACAGTTCTTTTTTTCTGGGCATGCTCATGGTTCTTGCTGTATTGGAGAAGCTGGAAAGAAGAGGAAGGTTCTTGCCTTAAAACAGAGTGTATTTCAGGGATGAGAACTCTGGTCTGAATTTCCCCTCAGAAACAGTGTTAAACATCTGTATCTGTGTCTTCCTACAAGCAAGAGTTCATTTCTGGTAAACCCTGTGAAATTTGGGCTCAAATGATTTTTCGGAGTTCTAGAACCCAGCGCGATTCTCACTATTTACTAAAGAGCATTTATGTAAGAGGAGCTGTGGATTGTATCAGATACAAAGCAGATATGAACTACATATGGTAAGTATGAGTAGGAAACTGTTCTTTTTTTCAGGGCATGCACATGGCTCTTGCTGTATTGGAGACTCTGGAAAACAGAGTGTGTTTAACGGATGAGAACACTGGTCTGAATTTCCCTACAGCTACGGAGTTAAACAACAGGATCTGTGTCTTCCTACGAGCAAGAGTTCATTTCTGGTAAACCCAGTGAATTTTGGGCTCAAATGATTTTTTGCAGTTCTTGAACCCAACACGGTGCTCACTTTAAACTAAAGAGCATTTATGTAAGGAGAGCTGTGTTTTGTATCAGTTTCATAAGCAGAGTTGAACTACATATGGTACGTGTGAGTAGGAAACACAGTTCTTTTTTTCTGGGCATGCTCATGGTTCTTGCTGTTTTGGAGATTCTTAAAAGAAGAGGATGCTTCTTGCCTTAAAACAGAGTATTTTTCTTGGTTGAGAACTCTGGTCTGAATTTCCTTTGAGAAACAGAGTTAAACCACAGGATCTGTGTCTTCCGACAAGCAAGAGTTCATTACTGGTAAACCCAGTGAATTTTGGGCTCAAATGTTTTTTTGGAGTTCTAGAACCCAGCGCGATTATCACTATTAAGTAAAGAGCATTTATGTAAGAGGAGCTGTGGTTTGATCCAGTTTCAAAAGCAGAGTTGAACTACATATGGTCCATATGACTAGGAAACACAGTTCTTTTTTTCAGGGTATGCACATGGTTCTTGCTGTATTGGAGACTCTGGAAAGAAGAGCTTGCTTCTTGCGTGAAAACAGAGTGTGTTTAATGGAAGAGAACACTGGTCTGAATTTTCCTACAGGTACAGAGTTAAATAACAGGATCTGTGTCTTCCTACGAGCTAGAGCTCATTTCTGGTAAACCAAGTGAATTTTTGCTCTAATGATTTTACACAGTTCACGAACCCAACGCAATTCTCACTATTAACTAAAGAGCATTTATGTAAGAGGAGCTGTGGTTTGTATCAGTTTCATAAGTAGAGTTGAACTACATATGGTCCGTATGAGTAGGAAAGATAGTTCTTTTTGTCTGGGTATGCTCATGGTTCTTGCTGTATTGGAGAGGCTGGAAAGAAGAGGAAGGTTCTTGCCTTAAAACATAGTGTTTTTCAGGGATGAGATCTCTGGTCTGAATTTCCCAACAGGAACCGAGTTAAACAACAGGATCTGTGTCTTCCTACAAGCAAGACTTCATTTCTGATTAACCAAGTGAATTTTGGGCTCAAATGATTTTACACAATTCTAGAACCCAACACGATTCTCACTATTAACTCTAGAGCATTTATGTAAGAGGAGCTGTGGTTTGTATCAGTTTCATAAGCAGAGTTGAACTACATATGGTCCGTATTAGTAGGAAAAACAGTTCTTTTTTTCAGGGCATGCAAATAGTTCTTGCAGTATTAGAGACTCTGGATAGAAGAGCTCGCTTCTTGCATTAAAACAGAGTGTTTTTCAGGGATGAGAACACTGGTCTGAATTTCACAACAGGAACCGAGTTAAACAACAGGATCTGTGTCTTCCTACAAGCAAGAGTTAATTTCTTGTAAACCAAGTGAATTTTGGGCTCAAATGGTTTTACACACTTAACAACCCCAACGCGATTCTCACTATTAAGTAAAGAGCATTTATGTAAGGAGAGCTGTGGTTAGTATCAGTTACATAAGCAGATTTGAACTACATATGGTACGTGTGAGTAGGAAACACAGTTCTCTTTTTCAGGGCATGCTCATGGTTCTTGCTGTATTGGAGACACTGGAAAGAAGAGCTTGCTACTTGCGTTAAAACAGAGTGTGTTTAATGGATGAGAACACTGGTCTCAATTTCCCTATGGGAACAGAGTTAAACAACAGGCTCTGTGTCTACCTACAAGCAAGAGTTCATTTCTGGTAAACCCAGTGAATTTTGGGCTCAAATGATATTTCACAGTTCACAAGCCCAACGCGATTCTCACTATTAACTAAAGAGCATTTATGTAAGAAGATCTGTGCTTTGTATCAGTTTCCTAAGTAGAGTTGATCTACATATGGCCCGTATGAGTAGGAAACACAGTTCTTTTTTTCTGGGCATGCTCATGGTTCTTGCTGTATTGGAGAAGCTGGAAAGAAGAGGAAGGTTCTT
Organism: Onychomys leucogaster; assembly: GCA_949786385.1. Lineage (NCBI taxonomy): Eukaryota > Metazoa > Chordata > Mammalia > Rodentia > Cricetidae > Onychomys > Onychomys leucogaster. The sequence goes on along the minus strand of CATKUP010000006.1, from coordinate 9,704,075 downwards.
GCCTTAAAACAGAGTGTATTTCAGGGATGAGAACTCTGGTCTGAATTTCCCCTCAGAAACAGTGTTAAACATCTGTATCTGTGTCTTCCTACAAGCAAGAGTTCATTTCTGGTAAACCCTGTGAAATTTGGGCTCAAATGATTTTTCGGAGTTCTAGAACCCAGCGCGATTCTCACTATTTACTAAAGAGCATTTATGTAAGAGGAGCTGTGGATTGTATCAGATACAAAGCAGATATGAACTACATATGGTAAGTATGAGTAGGAAACTGTTCTTTTTTTCAGGGCATGCACATGGCTCTTGCTGTATTGGAGACTCTGGAAAACAGAGTGTGTTTAACGGATGAGAACACTGGTCTGAATTTCCCTACAGCTACGGAGTTAAACAACAGGATCTGTGTCTTCCTACGAGCAAGAGTTCATTTCTGGTAAACCCAGTGAATTTTGGGCTCAAATGATTTTTTGCAGTTCTTGAACCCAACACGGTGCTCACTTTAAACTAAAGAGCATTTATGTAAGGAGAGCTGTGTTTTGTATCAGTTTCATAAGCAGAGTTGAACTACATATGGTACGTGTGAGTAGGAAACACAGTTCTTTTTTTCTGGGCATGCTCATGGTTCTTGCTGTTTTGGAGATTCTTAAAAGAAGAGGATGCTTCTTGCCTTAAAACAGAGTATTTTTCTTGGTTGAGAACTCTGGTCTGAATTTCCTTTCAGAAACAGAGTTAAACCAAAGGATCTGTGTCTTCCGACAAGCAAGAGTTCATTACTGGTAAACCCAGTGAATTTTGGGCTCAAATGTTTTTTTGGAGTTCTAGAACCCAGCGCGATTATCACTATTAAGTAAAGAGCATTTATGTAAGAGGAGCTGTGGTTTGATCCAGTTTCAAAAGCAGAGTTGAACTACATATGGTCCATATGACTAGGAAACACAGTTCTTTTTTTGAGGGTATGCACATGGTTCTTGCTGTATTGGAGACTCTGGAAAGAAGAGCTTGCTTCTTGCGTGAAAACAGAGTGTGTTTAATGGATGAGAACACTGGTATGAATTTCTCTACAGGTACGGAGTTAAACAACAAGATCTGTGTCTTCCTACGAGCTAGAGTTCATTTCTGGTAAACCAAATGAATTTTGGGCTCAAATGATTTTACACAGTTCACAAACCCAACGCGATTCTCACTATTAACTAAAGAGCATTTATGTAAGAGGAGCTGTGGTTTGTATCAGTTTCATAAGCCGAGTTGAACTACCTATGGTCCGTATGAGTCAGAAACACAGTTCTTTTTTCAGGGCATGCAAATAGTTCTTGCAGTATTGGAGACTCTGGAAAGAAGATCTTGCCTCTTGCGTTAAAACAGAGTGTTTTTCAGGGATGAGAACACTGGTCTGAATATCCCAACAGGAACGGAGTTAAACAACAGGATCTGTGTCTTCCTACAAGCAAGAGTTAATTTCTTGTAAACCAAGTGAATTTTGGACTCAAATGGTTTTTTCACAGTTAACGAATCCAACGCGATTCTCACTACTAAATAAAGAACATTTATGTAAGAAGAGCAGTGGTTAGTATCAGTTACATAAGCAGAGTTGAACTACATATGTTCTGTATGAGTAGGAAACACATTTCTCTTTTTAAGCGCATGTTCATTGTTCTTGTTGTATTGGAGACTCTGGAAATTAGAGCTTGCGAATTACGTTAAAACAAAGTGTGTTCAATGTATGATAACACTGGTGTGAAATTTCCTACAGGTACAGAGTTAAATAACAGGATCTGTGTCTTCCTACGAGCTAGAGCTCATTTCTGGTAAACCAAGTGAATTTTTTGCTCTAATGATTTTACACAGTTCACGAACCCAACGCAATTCTCACTATTAACTAAAGAGCATTTATGTAAGAGGAGCTGTGGTTTGTATCAGTTTCATAAGTAGAGTTGAACTACATATGGTCCGTATGAGTAGGAAAGATAGTTCTTTTTGTCTGGGTATGCTCATGGTTCTTGCTGTATTGGAGAGGCTGGAAAGAAGAGGAAGGTTCTTGCCTTAAAACATAGTGTTTTTCAGGGATGAGATCTCTGGTCTGAATCCCAACAGGTACCGAGTTAAACAACAGGATCTGTGTCTTCCTACAAGCAAGACTACATTTCTGATTAACCAAGTGAATTTTGGGCTCAAATGATTTTACACAATTCTAGAACTCAACACGATTCTCACAATTAACTCTAGAGCATTTATGTAAGAGGAGCTGTGGTTTGTATCAGTTTCATAAGCAGAGTTGAACTACATATGGTCCGTATTAGTAGAAAAACAGTTCTTTTTTTCAGGGCATGCAAATAGTTCTTGCAGTATTAGAGACTCTGGATAGAAGAGCTCGCTTCTTGCATTAAAACAGAGTGTTTTTCAGGGATGAGAACACTGGTCTGAATTTCACAACAGGAACCGAGTTAAACAACAGGATCTGTGTCTTCCTACAAGCAAGAGTTTATTTCTTGTAAACCAAGTGAATTTTGGTCTCAAATGGTTTTACACACTTAACGAACCCAACGCGATTCTCAATATTAAATAAAGAACATTTATGTAAGAAGAGCTGTGGTTAGTATCAGTTCCATAAGCAGAGTTGAAATACATATGGTCTGTATGAGTAGGAAACACAGTTCTCTTTTTCAGGACATGCTCATGGTTCTTGCCGTATTGGAGAGACTTGAAAGAAGAGGATGCTTCTTCCCTTAAAACAGAGTGTTTTTCTTGCATGAGAACTTTGGTCTGAATTTCCTTTCAGAAACAGAGTTAAACCACAGGATCTGTGTCTTCCTACAAGCAAGGGTTCATTTCTGGTAAACCAAGTGAATTTTGGGCTCAAATGATTTTACACAGTTCATGATCCCAACGCGATTCTCACTATTAACTAAAGAGCATTTATGTAAGGGGAGCTGTGGTTTGTATCAGTTTCATAAGCAGAGTTGAACTACATATGGTACCTGTGAGTAGGAAACACAGTTCTTTTTTCAGGGCATGCAAATAGTTCTTGCAGTATTGGAGACTCTGGAAAGAAGACCATGCCTCTTGCGTTAAAACAGAGTGTTTTTCATGGATGAGAACACTGGTCTGAATTTCCCAACAGGAATGGAGTAAAACAACAGGATCTGTGTCTTCCTACATGCAAGAGTTCATTTAGTAAACCCAGTAAATTTTGGGCTCAAATGATTTTTTGCAGTTCTAGAACCCAACGTGATTCTCACTATTAACTAAAGAGCATTTATGTAAGAGGAGCTGTGGTTTGTATCAGGTTCATAAGCAGAGTTGAACTACATATGGTCCATATGAGTCGGAAACACATTTCTTTTTTTCAGGGCATTCAAATAGTTCTTGCAGTATTGGAGACTCTGGAAAGAAGAGCTTGCTTCTTGCGTTAAAACAGAGTGTTTTTCAGGGATGAGAACACTGGTCTGAATTTCCCAACAGGAACCGAGTTAAACAACAGGATCTGTGTCTTCCTACAAGCAAGAGTTAATTTCTTGTAAACCAAGTGAATTTTGGGCTCAAAGGGTTTTACACACTTAACAACCCCAACGCGATTCTCACTATTAAATAAAGAGCATTTATGTAAGGAGAGCTGTGGTTAGTATCAGTTACATAAGCAGATTTGAACTACATATGGTACGTGTGAGTAGGAAACACAGTTCTCTTTTTCAGGGCATGCTCATGGTTCTTGCTGTATTGGAGACACTGGAAAGAAGAGCTTGCTACTTGCGTTAAAACAGAGTGTGTTTAATGGATGAGAACACTGGTCTCAATTTCCCTATAGGAACAGAGTTAAACAACAGGCTCTGTGTCTTCCTACAAGCAAGAGTTCATTTCTGGTAAACCCAGTGAATTTTGGGCTCAAATGATATTTCACAGTTCACAAGCCCAACGCGATTCTCACTATTAACTAAAGAGCATTTATGTAAGAAGATCTGTGCTTTGTATCAGTTTCCTAAGTAGAGTTGATCTACATATGGCCCGTATGAGTAGGAAACACAGTTCTTTTTTTCTGGGCATGCTCATGGTTCTTGCTGTATTGGAGAAGCTGGAAAGAAGAGGAAGGTTCATGCCTTAAAACTGAGTGTATTTCAGGGATGAGAACTCTGGTCTGAATTTCCCCTCAGAAACAGTGTTAAACATCTGTATCTGTGTCTTCCTACAAGCAAGAGTTCATTTCTGGTAAACCCTGTAAATTTGGGCTCAAATGATTTTTCGGAGTTCTAGAACCCAGCGCGATTCTCACTATTTACTAAAGAGCATTTATGTAAGAGGAGCTGTGGATTGTATCAGATACAAAGCAGATATGAACTACATATGGTAAGTATGAGTAGGAAACTGTTCTTTTTTTCAGGGCATGCACATGGCTCTTGCTGTATTGGAGACTCTGGAAAACAGAGTGTGTTTAACGGATGAGAACACTGGTCTGAATTTCCCTACAGCTACGGAGTTAAACAACAGGATCTGTGTCTTCCTACGAGCAAGAGTTCATTTCTGGTAAACCCAGTGAATTTTGGGCTCAAATGATTTTTTGCAGTTCTTGAACCCAACACGGTGCTCACTTTAAACTAAAGAGCATTTATGTAAGGAGAGCTGTGTTTTGTATCAGTTTCATAAGCAGAGTTGAACTACATATGGTACGTGTGAGTAGGAAACACAGTTCTTTTTTTCTGGGCATGCTCATGGTTCTTGCTGTTTTGGAGATTCTTAAAAGAAGAGGATGCTTCTTGCCTTAAAACAGAGTATTTTTCTTGGTTGAGAACTCTGGTCTGAATTTCCTTTCAGAAACAGAGTTAAACCACAGGATCTGTGTCTTCCGACAAGCAAGAGTTCATTACTGGTAAACCCAGTGAATTTTGGGCTCAAATGTTTTTTTGGAGTTCTAGAACCCAGCGCGATTATCACTATTAAGTAAAGAGCATGTATGTAAGAGGAGCTGTGGTTTGATCCAGTTTCAAAAGCAGAGTTGAACTACATATGGTCCATATGACTAGGAAACACAGTTCTTTTTTTCAGGGTATGCACATGGTTCTTGCTGTATTGGAGACTCTGGAAAGAAGAGCTTGCTTCTTGCGTGAAAACAGAGTGTGTTTAATGGAAGAGAACACTGGTCTGAATTTTCCTACAGGTACAGAGTTAAATAACAGGATCTGTGTCTTCCTACGAGCTAGAGCTCATTTCTGGTAAACCAAGTGAATTTTTGCTCTAATGATTTTACACAGTTCACGAACCCAACGCAATTCTCACTATTAACTAAAGAGCATTTATGTAAGAGGAGCTGTGGTTTGTATCAGTTTCATAAGTAGAGTTGAACTACATATGGTCCGTATGAGTAGGAAAGATAGTTCTTTTTGTCTGGGTATGCTCATGGTTCTTGCTGTATTGGAGAGGCTGGAAAGAAGAGGAAGGTTCTTGCCTTAAAACATAGTGTTTTTCAGGGATGAGATCTCTGGTCTGAATTTCCCAACAGGAACCGAGTTAAACAACAGGATCTGTGTCTTCCTACAAGCAAGACTTCATTTCTGATTAACCAAGTGAATTTTGGGCTCAAATGATTTTACACAATTCTAGAACCCAACACGATTCTCACTATTAACTCTAGAGCATTTATGTAAGAGGAGCTGTGGTTTGTATCAGTTTCATAAGCAGAGTTGAACTACATATGGTCCGTATGAGTAGGAAACACAGTTCTTTTTTTCTGGGCATGCTCATGGTTCTTGCTGTATTGGAGAAGCTGGAAAGAAGAGGAAGGTTCTTGCCTTAAAACAGAGTGTATTTCAGGGATGAGAACTCTGGTCTGAATTTCCCCTCAGAAACAGTGTTAAACATCTGTATCTGTGTCTTCCTACAAGCAAGAGTTCATTTCTGGTAAACCCTGTGAAATTTGGGCTCAAATGATTTTTCGGAGTTCTAGAACCCAGCGCGATTCTCACTATTTACTAAAGAGCATTTATGTAAGAGGAGCTGTGGATTGTATCAGATACAAAGCAGATATGAACTACATATGGTAAGTATGAGTAGGAAACTGTTCTTTTTTTCAGGGCATGCACATGGCTCTTGCTGTATTGGAGACTCTGGAAAACAGAGTGTGTTTAACGGATGAGAACACTGGTCTGAATTTCCCTACAGCTATGGAGTTAAACAACAGGATCTGTGTCGTCCTAAGAGCAAGAGTTCATTTCTGGTAAACCCAGTGAATTTTGGGCTCAAATGATTTTTTGCAGTTCTTGAACCCAACACGTTACTCACTTTAAACTAAAGAGCATTTATGTAAGGAGAGCTGTGGTTTGTATCAGTTTCATAAGCAGAGTTGAACTACATATGGTACGTGTGAGTAGGAAACACAGTTCTTTTTTTCTGGGCATGCTCATGGTTCTTGCTGTTTTGGAGATTCTTAAAAGAAGAGGATGCTTCTTGCCTAGAAACAGAGTATTTTTCTTGGTTGAGAACTCTGGTCTGAATTTCCTTTCAGAAACAGAGTTAAACCACAGGATCTGTGTCTTCCGACAAGCAAGAGTTCATTACTGGTAAACCCAGTGAATTTTGGGCTCAAATGTTTTTTTGGAGTTCTAGAACCCAGCGCGATTATCACTATTAAGTAAAGAGCATTTATGTAAGAGGAGCTGTGGTTTGATCCAGTTTCAAAAGCAGAGTTGAACTACATATGGTCCATATGACTAGGAAACACAGTTCTTTTTTTCAGGGTATGCACATGGTTCTTGCTGTATTGGAGACTCTGGAAAGAAGAGCTTGCTTCTTGCGTGAAAACAGAGTGTTTAATGGATGAGAACACTGGTCTGAATTTCTCTACAGGTACGGAGTTAAACAACAAGATCTGTGTCTTCCTACAAGCTAGAGTTCATTTCTGGTAAACCAAATGAATTTTGGGCTCAAATGATTTTACACAGTTCACAAACCCAACGCGATTCTCACTATTAACTAAAGAGCATTTATGTAAGAGGAGCTGTGGTTTGTATCAGTTTCATAAGCCGAGTTGAACTACCTATGGTCCGTATGAGTCAGAAACACAGTTCTTTTTTCAGGGCATGCAAATATTTCTTGCAGTTTTGGAGACTCTGGAAAGAAGATCTTGCCTCTTGCGTTAAAACAGAGTGTTTGTCAGGGATGAGAACACTGGTCTGAATTTCCCAACAGGAACGGAGTTAAACAACAGGATCTGTGTCTTCCTACAAGCAAGAGTTAATTTCTTGTAAACCAAGTGAATTTTGGACTCAAATGGTTATTTCACAGTTAACAAATCCAACGCGATTCTCACTACTAAATAAAGAACATTTATGTAAGAAAGCAGTGGTTAGTATCAGTTACATAAGCAGAGTTGAACTACATATGTTCTGTATGAGTAGGAAACACATTTCTCTTTTTAAGCGCATGTTCATTGTTCTTGTTGTATTGGAGACTCTGGAAATTAGAGCTTGCGAATTACGTTAAAACAAAGTGTGTTCAATGGATGATAACACTGGTCTGAATTTTCCTACAGGTACAGAGTTAAATAACAGGATCTGTGTCTTCCTACGAGCTAGAGCTCATTTCTGGTAAACCAAGTGAATTTTTTGCTCTAATGATTTTACACAGTTCACGAACCCAACGCAATTCTCACTATTAACTAAAGTGCATTTATGTAAGAGGAGCTGTGGTTTGTATCAGTTTCATAAGTAGAGTTGAACTACATATGGTCCGTATGAGTAGGAAAGATAGTTCTTTTTGTCTGGGTATGCTCATGGTTCTTGCTGTATTGCAGAGGCTGGAAAGAAGAGGAAGGTTCTTGCCTTAAAACATAGTGTTTTTCAGGGATGAGATCTCTGGTCTGAATTTCCCAACAGGAACCGAGTTAAACAACAGGATCTGTGTCTTCCTACAAGCAAGACTTCATTTCTGATTAACCAAGTGAATTTTGGGCTCAAATGATTTTACACAATTCTAGAACCCAACACGATTCTCACTATTAACTCTAGAGCATTTATGTAAGAGGAGCTGTGGTTTTTATCAGTTTCATGAGCAGAGTTGAACTACATATGGTCCGTATTAGTAGGAAAAACAGTTCTTTTTTTCAGGGCATGCAAATAGTTCTTGCAGTATTAGAGACTCTGGATAGAAGAGCTCGCTTCTTGCATTAAAACAGAGTGTTTTTCAGGGATGAGAACACTGGTCTGAATTTCACAACAGGAACCGAGTTAAACAACAGGATCTGTGTCTTCCTACAAGCAAGAGTTAATTTCTTGTAAACCAAGTGAATTTTGGGCTCAAATGGTTTTACACACTTAACGAACCCAACGCGATTCTCACTATTAAATAAAGAACATTTATGTAAGAAGAGCTGTGGTTAGTATCAGTTCCATAAGCAGAGTTGAAATACATATGGTCTGTATGAGTAGGAAACACAGTTCTCTTTTTCAGGGCATGCTCATGGTTCTTGCCATATTGGAGAGACTTGAAAGAAGAGGATGCTTCTTCCCTTAAAACAGAGTGTTTTTCTTGCATGAGAACTTTGGTCTGAATTTCCTTTCAGAAACAGAGTTAAACCACAGGATCTGTGTCTTCCTACAAGCAAGGGTTCATTTCTGGTAAACCAAGTGAATTTTGGGCTCAAATGATTTTACACAGTTCATGATCCCAACGCGATTCTCACTATTAACTAAAGAGCATTTATGTAAGGGGAGCTGTGGTTTGTATCAGTTTCATAAGCAGAGTTGAACTACATATGGTACCTGTGAGTTGGAAACACAGTTCTTTTTTCAGGGCATGCAAATAGTTCTTGCAGTATTGGAGACTCTGGAAAGAAGACCATGCCTCTTGCGTTAAAACAGAGTGTTTTTCATGGATGAGAACACTGGTCTGAATTTCCCAACAGGAATGGAGTAAAACAACAGGATCTGTGTCTTCCTACAAGCAAGAGTTCATTTGGTAAACCCAGTGAATTTTGGGCTCAAATGATTGTTTGCAGTTCTAGAACCCAACGCGATTCTCACTATTAACTAAAGAGCATTTATGTAAGAGGAGCTGTGGTTTGTATCAGGTTCATAAGCAGAGTTGAACTACATATGGTCCATATGAGTCGGAAACACATTTCTTTTTTTCAGGGCATTCAAATAGTTCTTGCAGTATTGGAGAATCTGGAAAGAAGAGCTTGCTTCTTGCGTTAAAACAGAGTGTTTTTCAGGGATGAGAACACTGGTCTGAATTTCACAACAGGAACCGAGTTAAACAACAGGATCTGTGTCTTCCTACAAGCAAGAGTTAATTTCTTGTAAACCAAGTGAATTTTGGGCTCAAATGGTTTTACACACTTAACGAACCCAACGCGATTCTCACTATTAAATAAAGAACATTTATGTAAGAAGAGCTGTGGTTAGTATCAGTTCCATAAGCAGAGTTGAAATACATATGGTCTGTATGAGTAGGAAACACAGTTCTCTTTTTCAGGGCATGCTCATGGTTCTTGCCGTATTGGAGAGACTTGAAAGAAGAGGATGCTTCTTCCCTTAAAACAGAGTGTTTTTCTTGCATGAGAACTTTGGTCTGAATTTCCTTTCAGAAACAGAGTTAAACCACAGGATCTGTGTCTTCCTACAAGCAAGGGTTCATTTCTGGTAAACCAAGTGAATTTTGGGCTCAAATGATTTTACACAGTTCATGATCCCAACGCGATTCTCACTATTAACTAAAGAGCATTTATGTAAGGGGAGCTGTGGTTTGTATCAGTTTCATAAGCAGAGTTGAACTACATATGGTACCTGTGAGTAGGAAACACAGTTCTTTTTTCAGGGCATGCAAATAGTTCTTGCAGTATTGGAGACTCTGGAAAGAAGACCATGCCTCTTGCGTTAAAACAGAGTGTTTTTCATGGATGAGAACACTGGTCTGAATTTCCCAACAGGAATGGAGTAAAACAACAGGATCTGTGTCTTCCTACAAGCAAGAGTTCATTTGGTAAACCCAGTGAATTTGGGGCTCAAATGATTTTTTGCAGTTCTAGAACCCAACGTGATTCTCACTATTAACTAAAGAGCATTTATGTAAGAGGAGCTGTGGTTTGTATCAGGTTCATAAGCAGAGTTGAACTACATATGATCCATATGAGTCAGAAACACATTTCTTTTTTTCAGGGCATTCAAATAGTTCTTGCAGTATTGGAGACTCTGGAAAGAAGAGCTTGCTTCTTGCGTTAAAACAGAGTGTTTTTCAGGGATGAGAACACTGGTCTGAATTTCCCAACAGGAACCGAGTTAAACAACAGGATCTGTGTCTTCCTACAAGCAAGAGTTAATTTCTTGTAAACCAAGTGAATTTTGGGCTCAAATGGTTTTACACACTTAACAACCCCAACGCGATTCTCACTATTAAATAAAGAGCATTTATGTAAGGAGAGCTGTGGTTAGTATCAGTTACATAAGCAGAGTTGAAATACATATGGTCTGTATGAGTAGGAAACACAGTTCTCTTTTTCAGGGCATGCTCATGGTTCTTGCTGTATTGGAGACACTGGAAAGAAGAGCTTGCTACTTGCGTTAAAACAGAGTGTGTTTATTGGATGAGAACACTGGTCTCAATTCCGTATAAGAACAGAGTTAAACAACAGGCTCTGTGTCTTCCTACAAGCAAGAGTTCATTTCTGGTAAACCCAGTGAATTTTGGGCTCAAATGATATTTCACAGTTCACAAGCCCAACGCGATTCTCACTATTAACTAAAGAGCATTTATGTAAGAAGATCTGTGCTTTGTATCAGTTTCCTAAGTAGAGTTGATCTACATATGGCCCGTATGAGTAGGAAACACAGTTCTTTTTTTCTGGGCATGCTCATGGTTCTTGCTGTATTGGAGAAGCTGGAAAGAAGAGGAAGGTTCTTGCCTTAAAACAGAGTGTATTTCAGGGATGAGAACTCTGGTCTGAATTTCCCCTCAGAAACAGTGTTAAACATCTGTATCTGTGTCTTCCTACAAGCAAGAGTTCATTTCTGGTAAACCCTGTGAAATTTGGGCTCAAATGATTTTTCGGAGTTCTAGAACCCAGCGCGATTCTCACTATTTACTAAAGAGCATTTATGTAAGAGGAGCTGTGGATTGTATCAGATACAAAGCAGATATGAACTACATATGGTAAGTATGAGTAGGAAACTGTTCTTTTTTTCAGGGCATGCACATGGCTCTTGCTGTATTGGAGACTCTGGAAAACAGAGTGTGTTTAACGGATGAGAACACTGGTCTGAATTTCCCTACAGCTACGGAGTTAAACAACAGGATCTGTGTCTTCCTACGAGCAAGAGTTCATTTCTGGTAAACCCAGTGAATTTTGGGCTCAAATGATTTTTTGCAGTTCTTGAACCCAACACGGTGCTCACTTTAAACTAAAGAGCATTTATGTAAGGAGAGCTGTGTTTTGTATCAGTTTCATAAGCAGAGTTGAACTACATATGGTACGTGTGAGTAGGAAACACAGTTCTTTTTTTCTGGGCATGCTCATGGTTCTTGCTGTTTTGGAGATTCTTAAAAGAAGAGGATGCTTCTTGCCTTAAAACAGAGTATTTTTCTTGGTTGAGAACTCTGGTCTGAATTTCCTTTCAGAAACAGAGTTAAACCACAGGATCTGTGTCTTCCGACAAGCAAGAGTTCATTACTGGTAAACCCAGTGAATTTTGGGCTCAAATGTTTTTTTGGAGTTCTAGAACCCAGCGCGATTATCACTATTAAGTAAAGAGCATTTATGTAAGAGGAGCTGTGGTTTGATCCAGTTTCAAAAGCAGAGTTGAACTACATATGGTCCATATGACTAGGAAACACAGTTCTTTATTTCAGGGTATGCACATGGTTCTTGCTGTATTGGAGACTCTGGAAAGAAGAGCTTGCTTCTTGCATGAAAACAGAGTGTGTTTAATGGAAGAGAACACTGGTCTGAATTTTCCTACTGGTACAGAGTTAAATAACAGGATCTGTGTCTTCCTACGAGCTAGAGCTCATTTCTGGTAAACCAAGTGAATTTTTTGCTCTAATGATTTTACACAGTTCACGAACCCAACGCAATTCTCACTATTAACTAAAGAGCATTTATGTAAGAGGAGCTGTGGTTTGTATCAGTTTCATAAGTAGAGTTGAACTACATATGGTCCGTATGAGTAGGAAAGATAGTTCTTTTTGTCTGGGTATTCTCATGGTTCTTGCTGTATTGGAGAGGCTGGAAAGAAGAGGAAGGTTCTTGCCTTAAAACATAGTGTTTTTCAGGGATGAGATCTCTGGTCTGAATTTCCCAACAGGAACCGAGTTAAACAACAGGATCTGTGTCTTCCTACAAGCAAGACTTCATTTCTGATTAACCAAGTGAATTTTGGGCTCAAATGATTTTACACAATTCTAGAACCCAACACAATTCTCACTATTAACTCTAGAGCATTTATGTAAGAGGAGCTGTGGTTTGTATCAGTTTCATAAGCAGAGTTGAACTACATATGGTCCGTATTAGTAGGAAAAACAGTTCTTTTTTTCAGGGCATGCAAATAGTTCTTGCAGTATTAGAGACTCTGGATAGAAGAGCTCGCTTCTTGCATTAAAACAGAGTGTTTTTCAGGGATGAGAACACTGGTCTGAATTTCACAACAGGAACCGAGTTAAACAACAGGATCTGTGTCTTCCTACAAGCAAGAGTTCATTAATGGTAAACAAAGTGAATTTTGGGCTCAAATTGTTTTACACACTTAACGAACCCAACGCGATTCTCACTATTAAATAAAGAACGTTTATGTAAGAAGAGCTGTGGTTAGTATCAGTTCCATAAGCAGAGTTGAAATACATATGGTCTGTATGAGTAGGAAACACAGTTCTCTTTTTCAGGGCATGCTCATGGTTCTTGCCGTATTGGAGAGACTTGAAAGAAGAGCTTGCTTCTTGCATTAAAACAGAGTGTGTTTAATGGATGAGAACACTGGTCTGAATTTCCCTATAGGAACGGAGTTAAACAACAGGCTCTGTGTTTTCCTACAAGCAAGAGTTCATTTATGGTAAACCCAGTGAAATTTGGGCTCAAATGATATTTCACAGTTCACAAGCCCAACGCGATTCTCACTATTAACTAAAGAGCAATTATGTAAGAGGAGCTGTGCTTTGTATCAGTTTCATAAGTAGAGTTGAACTACATATGGTACCTGTGAGTAGGAAACACAGTTCTTTTTTTCTGGGCATGCTCATGGTTCTTGCTGTATTGGAGACGCTGGAAAGAAGAGGAAGGTTCTTGCCTTAAAACAGAGTGTTTTTCAGGGATGAGAACATTGGTCTTAATTTCCCTGCAGAAACAGAGTAAAACCACAGGATATGTGTCTTCCTAAATGCAAGAGTTCATTTCTGGTAAACCCAGTGAATTTTGGCCTCAAATGATTTTTCTCTGTTCTAGAACCCAACGCGGTTCTCACTATTTTCTAATGATCATTTTTGTTAGAGGAGTTGTGGTTTGTATCAGTTTCATAATCAGAGTTGAACTATATATGGTAAGTGTGAGTAGGAGACACAGTTCTTTTTTTCTGTGCATGCTCATGGTTCTTGCTGTATTGGAGACTCTTGAAAGAAGAGGATGCTTCTTGCATTAAAACAGAGTATTTTTCTTGCTTGAGAACTCTGGTCTGAATTTCCTTTCAGAAACAGAGTTAAACCACAGGATCTGTGTCTTCCGACAAGCAAGAGTTCATTACTGGTAAACCCAGTGAATTTTGGGCTCAAATGTTTTTTGGCAGTTCTAGAACCCACCGCGATTCTCACTATTAAGTAAAGAGCATTTATGTAAGAGGAGCTGTGGTTTGTATCAGTTTAAAAGCAGAGTTGAACTACATATGGTCCATATGACTAGGAAACACAGTTCTTTTTTCCAGGGCATGCACATTGTTCTTGCTGTATTGGAGACTCTGGAAAGAAGAGCTTGTTTCTTGCGTGAATACTGAGTGTGTTTCATGGATGAGAACACTGGTCTGAATTTCCCTACATGTACGGAGTTAAACAACGGGATCTGTGTCTTCCTACGAACTAGAGTTCATTTCTGGTAAACCAAATGAATTTTGGGCTCAAATGATTTTACACAGTTCACAAACCCAACGCGATTCTCACTATTAACTAAAGAGCATTTATGTAAGAGGAGCTGTGGTTTGTATCAGTTTCATAGGCCGAGTTGAACTACCTATGGTCCATACAAGTCAGAAACACAGTTCTTTTTTCAGGGCATGCAAATATTTCTTGCAGTATTGTAGACTCTGGAAACAAGAGCTTGCTTCTTGCGTTAAAACAGAGTGTTTTTCAGGGATGACAACACTGGTCAGAATTTCCCAACAGGAACCGAGTTAAACAACAGGATCTGTGTCTTCTACAAGCAAGAGTTAATTTCTGGTAAAGCAAGTGAATTTTGGGCTCAAATGGTTTTTTCACACTTAACGAACCCAACGCGATTCTCACTATTAAATAAAGAACACTTATGTAAGAAGAGCAGTGGTTAGTATCAGTTACATAAGCAGAGTTGAACTACATATGTTCTGTATGAGTAGGAAACACATTTCTCTTTTTCAGCGCATGTTCATTGTTCTTGCTGTATTGGAGACTCTGGAAATTAGAGCTTGCGACTTTCGTTAAAACAAAGTGTGTTCAATGGATGATAACACTGGTCTGAATGTTCCTACAGGTACAGAGTTAAATAACAGGATCTGTGTCTTCCTACGAGCTAGAGCTCATTTCTGGTAAACCAAGTGAAGTTTTTGCTCTAATGATTTTACACAGTTCACGAACCCAACGCAATTCTCACTATTAAATTAAGAGCATTTATGTAAGAGGAGCTGTGGTTTGTATCAGTTTCATAAGCAGAGTTGAACTACATATGGTCCGTATGAGTAGGAAAGATAGTTCTTTATGTCTGTGTATGCTCATGGTTCTTGCTGTATTGGAGAGGCTGGAAAGAAGAGGAAGGTTCTTGCCTTAAAACATAGTGTTTTTCAGGGATGAGATCTCTGGTCTGAATTTCCCAACAGGAACCGAGTTAAACAACAGGATCTGTGTCTTCCTACAAGCAAGAGTTAATTTCTTGTAAACCAAGTGAATTTTGGACTCAAATGGTTTTACACACTTAACGAACCCAACACGATTCTCACTATTAAATAAAGAACATTTATGTAAGAAGAGCTGTGGTTAGTATCAGTTACATAAGCATAGTTGAACTGCATGTGGTTTATATGAGTAGGAAACACAGTTCTCTTTTTCAGGGCATGCTCATGGTTCTTGCTGTATTGGAGACGCTGGAAAGAAGAGCTTGCTACTTGCGTTAAAACAGAGTGTGTACAATGGTTGAGGACACTGGTCTGAATTTCCCTACAGAAACGGAGTTAAACCTCAGGATCTGTGTCTTCCTACAAGCAAGAGTTCATTTCTGGTAAACACAGTGAATTGTAGGCTCAAATGGTTTTTTTCGCAGTTCTAGAACCCAGCGCGATTCCCACTATTAACTAAAGAGCATTTATGTAAGGGGAGCTGTGGTTTGTATCAGTTTCATAAGCAGAGTTGAACTACATATGGTACGTGTGAGTAGGAAACACAGTTCTTTTTTCTGGGCATGCTCATGGTTCTTGCTGTATTGGAGACTCTTGAAGAAGAGGATGCTTCTTGCCTTAAAACAGAGTATTTTTCTTGGTTGAGAACTCTGGTCTGAGTTTCCCTTCAGAAACAGAGTTAAACCACATGATCTGTGTCTTCCGACAAGCAAGAGTTCATTACTGGTAAACCCAGGGAATTTTGGGCTCAAATGTTTTTTCGCAGTTCTAGAACCCAGCGCGATTCTCACTATTAAGTAAAGAGCATTTATGTAAGAGGAGCTGTGGTTTGTATCAGGCTCAAAAGCAGAGTTGAACTACATATGGTCCGTATGAGTAGGAAACACAGTACCTTTTTTCAGGGCATGCACATGGTTCTTGTTTTATTGGAGACTCTGGAAAGAAGAGCTTGCTTCTTGCATTAAAACAGAGTGTGTTAAATGGATGAGAACACTGGTCTGAATGTCCCTACAGAAACGTAGTTAAACAAAAGGCTCTGTGTCTTCCTACAAGCAAGACTTCATTTCTGATTAACAAAGTGAATTTTGGGCTCAAATGATTTTACACAGTTCTAGAACCCAACACGATTCTCACTATTAACTCTAGAGCATTTATGTAAGAGGAGCTGTGGTTTGTATAAGTTTCATAAGCAGAGTTGAACTACATGTGGTCCATATTAGTAGGAAACACAGTTCTTTTTTTCTGGGCATGCTCATGGTTCTTGCTGTATTGGAGACCCTGGAAAGAAGAGGAAGTTTCTTGCCTTAAAACAGAGTGTTTTTCAGGGATGTGATCTCTCCTCTGAATTTCAATTCAGAAACAGAGTAAAACCTCAGGATCTGTGTCTTCCTACAAGCAAGAGTTCATTTCTGGTAAACCCAGTGAATTTTGGGCTCAAATGATTTTTTGCAGTTCTAGAACCCAACGCGATTCTCACTATTAACTAAAGAGCCTTTATGTAACAGGAGCTGTGGTTTGTATAAGTTTCATAAGCAGAGTTGAACTACATGTGGTCCATATTAGTAGGAAACACAGTTCTTTTTTTCTGGGCATGCTCATGGTTCTTGCTGTATTGGAGACCCTGGAAAGAAGAGGAAGGTTCTTGCCTTAAAACAGAGTGTTTTTCAGGGATGTGATCTCTCCTCTGAATTTCAATTCAGAAACAGAGTAAAACCTCAGGATCTGTGTCTTCCTACAAGCAAGAGTTCATTTCTGGTAAACCCAGTGAATTTTGGGCTCCAATGATTTTTTGCAGTTCACAAACCAAACGCGATTCTCACTATTAACTAAAGAGCATTTATGTAAGAGGAGCTGTGGTTTGTATCAGTTTCATAAGCAGAGTTGAACTACATATGGTCCGTATTAGTAGGAAACACAGTTCTTTTTTTCAGGGCATGCAAATAGTTCTTGCAGTATTAGAGACTCTGGATAGAAGAGCTTGCTTCTTGCATTAAAACAGAGTGTTTTTCAGGGATGAGAACACCGGTCTGAATTTCACAACAGGAACCAAGATAAACAAACAAGATCTGTGTCTTCCTACAAGCAAGAGTTAATTTCTTGTAAACCAAGAGAATTTTGGGCTCAAATGGTTTTACACACTTAACGAACCCAACGCGATTCTCACTATTAAATAAAGAACATTTATGTAAGAAGAGCTGTGGTTAGTATCAGTTCCATAATCAGAGTTGAACTACATATGGTCTGTATGAGTAGGAAACACAGTTCTCTTTTTCAGGGCATGCTCATGGTTCTTGCCGTATTGGAGAGACTTGAAAGAAGTGGATGCTTCTTCCCTTAAAACAGAGTGTTTTTCTTGCATGAGAACTTTGGTATGAATTTCCTCTCAGAAAGAGAGTTAAACTACAGGATGTGTCTTCCGACAAGCAAGAGTTCATTTCTTTTAAACCAAGTGAATTTTGGGCTCAAATGATTTTTTGCAATTCTTGAACCCAACACGGTGCTCACTATTAACTAAAGAGCATTTATGTAAGGGGAGCTGTGGTTTGTATCAGTTTCATGAGCAGAGTTGAACTACATATGGTACGTGTGAGTAGGAAACACAGTTCTTTCTTTCAGGGCATGCACATGGTTCTTGCTGTATTGGAGACTCTGGAAAGAAGAGCTTGCTTCTTGCATTAAAACAGAGTGTGTTTAATGGTTGAGAACACTGGTCTGAAATTCCTTATAGGAACGGAGTTAAACAACAGGCTCTGTGTTTTCCGACAAGCAAGAGTTCATTTCTGGTAAACCCAGTGAATTTTGGGCTCAAATGTTTTTTCCCTGTTCTTGAACCCAACGCGGTTCTCACTATTTTCTAAAGATCATTTTTGTTGGAGGAGGTGTGGTTTGTTACAGTTTCATAATCAGAGTTGAACTATATATGGTAAGTGTGAGTAGGAGACACAGTCCTTTTTTTCTGTGCATGCACATGGTTCTTGCTGTATTGGAGACGCTGGAAAGAAGAGGAAGGTTCTTGCCTTAAAACAGAGTGTTTTTCAGGGATGAGAACTCTGGTCTGAATTTCCCCTCAGAAACAGTGTTAAACATCAGTATCTGCGTCTTCCTAAAAGCAAGAGTTCATTTCTGGTAAACCAAGTGAATTTTGGGCTCAAATGATTTTACACAGTTCTTGAACCCAACGCGGTGCTCACTATTAACTAAAGAGCATTTAAGTAAGGGGAGCTGTGGTTTTTATCAGTTTCATAAGCAGAGTTGAACTACATATGGTACGTTTGAGTAGGAAACACAGTTCTTTTTTTCTGGGCATGCTCATGGTTCTTGCTGTATTGGAGACTCTTGAAAGAAGAGGATGCTTCTTGCCTTAAAACAGAGTATTTTTCTTGGTTGAGAACTCTGGTCTGAATTTCCTTTCAGAAACAGAGTTAAACCACAGGATCTGTGTCTTCCTACAAGCAAGAGTTCATTACTGGTAAATCCAGTGAATTTTGGGCTCAAATGTTTTTTGGAGTTCTAGAACCCAGCGCGATTCTCACTATTAAGTAAAGAGCATTTATGTAAGAGGAGCTGTGGTTTGTATCAGTTTCAAAAGCAGAGTTGAACTACATATGGTCCGTATGAGTAGGAAACACAGTTCTTTGTTTCAGGGCATGCAAATAGTTCTTGCAGTATTGGAGACTCTGAAAAGAAGAGCTTGCCTCTTGCGTTAAAACAGAATGTTTTCCATGGATGAGAACATTGGTCTGAATTTCCATTCAGAAACAGAGTAAAACCTCAGGATCTGTGTCTTCCTACAAGCAAGAGTTCATTTCTGGTAAACCCAGGGAATTTTGGGCTCAAATGATTTTTTGCAGTTCTAGAACCCAACGCGAATCTCACTATTAACAAAAGATCATTTATGTAAGAGGAGCTGTGGATTGTATCAGATACAAAGCAGATATGAACTACATATGGTAAGTATGAGTAGGAAACAGTTCTTTTTTTCAGTGCATGCACATGGTTCTTGCTGTATTGTAGACTCTGGAAAGAAGAGCTTTCTTCTTTCGTGAAAACAGAGTGTGTTTAACGGATGAGAACACTGGTCTGAATTTCCCTCCAGCAACGGAGTTAAACAACAGGATCTGTGTCTTCCTACGAGCAAGAGTTCATTTCTTGTAAACCCAGTGAATTTTGGGCTCAAATGATTTTTTGCAGTTCTTGAACCCAACACGGTGCTCACTTATAACTAAAGAGCATTTATGTAAGGGAAGCTGTGGTTTGTATCAGTTTCATAAGCAGAGTTGAACTACATATGGTACGTGTGAGTAGGAAACACAGTTCTTTTTTTCTGGGCATGCTCATAGTTCTTGCTGTTTTGGAGATTCTTGAAAGAAGAGGATGCTTCTTGCCTTAAAACAGAGTATTTTTCTTTGTTGAGAACTCTGGTCTGAATTTCCTTTCAGAAACAGAGTTAAACCACATGATCTGTTTCTTCGGACAAGCAAGAGTTCATTACTGGTAAACCCAGTGAATTTTGGACTCAAATGTTTTTTCGGAGGTCTAGAACCCAGCGCAATTCTCACTATTAAGTAAAGAGCATTTATGTAAGAGGAGCTGTGGTTTGTATCAGTTTCAAAAGCAGAGTTGAACTACATATGGTCAGTATGAGTAGGAAACACAGTTCTTTTTTTCAGGGCATGCACATGGTTCTTGCTGTATTGGAGACTCTGGAAAGAAGAGCTTGTTTGTTGCGTGAAAACAGAGTGTGTTTAATGGATGAGAACACTGGTCTGTTTTTCCCTCCAGGTATGGAGTTAAACAACAGGATCTGTTTCTTCCTACAAGCTAGAGTTCATTTCTGGTAAACCAAATGAATTTTGGGCTCAAATGATTTTACACAGTTCACAAACCCAACGCGATTCTCACTATTAACTAAAGAGCATTTATGTAAGAGGAGCTGTGGTTTGTATCAGTTTCATAAGCCAAGTTGAACTACCTATGGTCCGTATGAGTCAGAAACACAGTTCTTTTTTCAGGGCATGCAAATAGTTCTTGCAGTATTGGAGACTCTGGAAAGAAGATCTTGCCTCTTGCGTTAAAACAGAGTGTTTTTCAGGGATGAGAACACTGGTCTGAATTTCCCAACAGGAACGGAGTTAAACAACAGGATCTGTGTCTTCCTACAAGCAAGAGTTAATTTCTTGTAAAGCAAGTGAATTTTGGGCTCAAATGGTTTTTTCACACTTAACGAACCCAACGCGATTCTCACTATTAAATAAAGAACACTTATGTAAGAAGAGCAGTGGTTAGTATCAGTTACATAAGCAGAGTTGAACTACATATGTTCTGTATGAGTAGGAAACACATTTCTCTTTTTCAGCGCATGTTCATTGTTCTTGCTGTATTGGAGACTCTGGAAATTAGAGCTTGCGACTTTCGTTAAAACAAAGTGTGTTCAATGGATGATAACACTGGTCTGAATGTTCCTACAGGTACAGAGTTAAATAACAGGATCTGTGTCTTCCTACGAGCTAGAGCTCATTTCTGGTAAACCAAGTGAAGTTTTTGCTCTAATGATTTTACACAGTTCACGAACCCAACGCAATTCTCACTATTAAATTAAGAGCATTTATGTAAGAGGAGCTGTGGTTTGTATCAGTTTCATAAGCAGAGTTGAACTACATATGGTCCGTATGAGTAGGAAAGATAGTTATTTATGTCTGGGTATGCTCATGGTTCTTGCTGTATTGGAGAGGCTGGAAAGAAGAGGAAGGTTCTTCCCTTAAAACATAGTGTTTTTCAGGGATGAGATCTCTGGTCTGAATTTCCCAACAGGAACCGAGTTAAACAACAGGATCTGTGTCTTCCTACAAGCAAGAGTTAATTTCTTGTAAACCAAGTGAATTTTGGACTCAAATGGTTTTACACACTTAACGAACCCAACGCGATTCTCACTATTAAATAAAGAACATTTATGTAAGAAGAGCTGTGGTTAGTATCAGTTACATAAGCATAGTTGAACTGCATATGGTTTATATGAGTAGGAAACACAGTTCTCTTTTTCAGGGCATGCTCATGGTTCTTGCTGTATTGGAGACGCTTGAAAGAAGAGCTTTCTACTTGCGTTAAAACAGAGTGTGTTCAATGGTTGAGGACACTGGTCTGAATTTCCCTACAGAAACGGAGTTAAACCTCAGGATCTGTGTCTTCCTACAAGCAAGAGTTCATTTCTGGTAAACACAGTGAATTGTGGGCTCAAATGGTTTTTTTCGCAGTTCTAGAACCCAGCGCGATTCTCACTATTAACTAAAGAGCATTTATGTAAGGGGAGCTGTGGTTTGTATCAGTTTCATAAGCAGAGTTGAACTACATATGGTACGTGTGAGTAGGAAACACAGTTCTTTTTTCTGGGCATGCTCATGGTTCTTGCTGTATTGGAGACTCTTGAAGAAGAGGATGCTTCTTGCCTTAAAACAGAGTATTTTTCTTGGTTGAGAACTCTGGTCTGAGTTTCCCTTCAGAAACAGAGTTAAACCACATGATCTGTGTCTTCCGACAAGCAAGAGTTCATTACTGGTAAACCCAGGGAATTTTGGGCTCAAATGTTTTTTCGCAGTTCTAGAACCCAGCGCGATTCTCACTATTAAGTAAAGAGCATTTATGTAAGAGGAGCTGTGGTTTGTATCAGTTTCAAAAGCAGAGTTGAACTACATATGGTCCGTATGAGTAGGAAACACAGTACCTTTTTTCAGGGCATGCACATGGTTCTTGTTTTATTGGAGACTCTGGAAAGAAGAGCTTGCTTCTTGCATTAAAACAGAGTGTGTTAAATGGATGAGAACACTGGTCTGAATGTCCCTACAGAAACGTAGTTAAACAAAAGGCTCTGTGTCTTCCTACAAGCAAGACTTCATTTCTGATTAACAAAGTGAATTTTGGGCTCAAATGATTTTACACAGTTCTAGAACCCAACACGATTCTCACTATTAACTCTAGAGCATTTATGTAAGAGGAGCTGTGGTTTGTATAAGTTCCATAAGCAGAGTTGAACTACATGTGGTCCATATTAGTAGGAAACACAGTTCTTTTTTTCTGGGCATGCTCATGGTTCTTGCTGTATTGGAGACCCTGGAAAGAAGAGGAAGGTTCTTGCCTTAAAACAGAGTGTTTTTCAGGGATGTGATCTCTCCTCTGAATTTCAATTCAGAAACAGAGTAAAACCTCAGGATCTGTGTCTTCCTACAAGCAAGAGTTCATTTCTGGTAAACCCAGTGAATTTTGGGCTCAAATGATTTTTTGCAGTTCTAGAACCCAACGCGATTCTCAATATTAACTAAAGAGCATTTATGTAAGAGGAGCTGTGGTTTGTATCAGTTTCATAAGCAGAGTTGAACTACATATGGTCCGTATTAGTAGGAAACACAGTTCTTTTTTTCAGGGCATGCAAATAGTTCTTGCAGTATTAGAGACTCTGGATAGAAGAGCTTGCTTCTTGCATTAAAACAGAGTGTTTTTCAGGGATGAGAACACCGGTCTGAATTTCACAACAGGAACCAAGATAAACAACAGGATCTGTGTCTTCCTACAAGCAAGAGTTAATTTCTTGTAAACCAAGAGAATTTTGGGCTCAAATGGTTTTACACACTTAACGAACCCAACGCGATTCTCACTATTAAATAAAGAACATTTATGTAAGAAGAGCTGTGGTTAGTATCAGTTCCATAATCAGAGTTGAACTACATATGGTCTGTATGAGTAGGAAACACAGTTCTCTTTTTCAGGGCATGCTCATGGTTCTTGCCGTATTGGAGAGACTTGAAAGAAGAGGATGCTTCTTCCCTTAAAACAGAGTGTTTTTCTTGCATGAGAACTTTGGTATGAATTTCCTCTCAGAAACAGAGTTAAACTACAGGATGTGTCTTCCGACAAGCAAGAGTTCATTTCTTTTAAACCAAGTGAATTTTGGGCTCAAATGATTTTTTGCAATTCTTGAACCCAACACGGTGCTCACTATTAACTAAAGAGCAGTTATGTAAGGGGAGCTGTGGTTTGTATCAGTTTCATAAGCAGAGTTGAACTACATATGGTACGTGTGAGTAGGAAACACAGTTCTTTTTTCAGAGCATGCACATGGTTCTTGCTGTATTGGAGACTCTGGAAAGAAGAGCTTGCTTCTTGCATTAAAACAGAGTGTATTTAATGGTTGAGAACACTGGTCTGAATTTCCTTATAGGAACGGAGTTAAACAACAGGCTCTGTGTTTTCTGACAAGCAAGAGTTCATTTCTGGTAAACCCAGTGAATTTTGGGCTCAAATGATTTTTCCCTGTTCTTGAACCCAACGCGGTTCTCACTATTTTCTAAAGATCATTTTTGTTGGAGGAGGTGTGGTTTGTTTCAGTTTCATAATCAGAGTTGAACTATATATGGTAAGTGTGAGTAGGAGACACAGTCCTTTTTTTCTGTGCATGCACATGGTTCTTGCTGTATTGGAGACGCTGGAAAGAAGAGGAAGGTTCTTGCCTTAAAACAGAGTGTTTTTCAGGGTTGAGAACTCTGGTCTGAATTTCCCCTCAGAAACAGTGTTAAACATCAGTATCTGCGTCTTCCTAAAAGCAAGAGTTCATTTCTGGTAAACCAAGTGAATTTTGGGCTCAAATGATTTTACACAGTTCTTGAACCCAACGCGGTGCTCACTATTAACTAAAGAGCATTTAAGTAAGGGGAGCTGTGGTTTGTATCAGTTTCATAAGCAGAGTTGAACTACATATGGTACGTTTGAGTAGGAAACACAGTTCTTTTTTTCTGGGCATGCTCATGGTTCTTGCTGTATTGGAGACTCTTGAAAGAAGAGGATGCTTCTTGCCTTAAAACAGAGTATTTTTCTTGGTTGAGAACTCTGGTCTGAATTTCCTTTCAGAAACAGAGTTAAACCACAGGATCTGTGTCTTCCTACAAGCAAGAGTTCATTACTGGTAAATCCAGTGAATTTTGGGCTCAAATGTTTTTTCGGAGTTCTAGAACCCAGCGCGATTCTCACTATTAAGTAAAGAGCATTTATGTAAGAGGAGCTGTGGTTTGTATCAGTTTCAAAAGCAGAGTTGAACTACATATGGTCCGTATGAGTAGGAAACACAGTTCTTTTTTCAGGGCATGCAAATAGTTCTTGCAGTATTGGAGACTCTGGAAAGAAGAGCTTGCCTCTTGCGTTAAAACAGAGTGTTTGTCATGGATGAGAACACTGGTCTGAATTTCCCTATAGGAACAGAGTTAAACAACAGGCTCTGTGTCTTCCTACAAGCAAGAGTTCATTTCTGGTAAACCCAGTGAATTTTGGGCTCAAAAGATATTTCACAGTTCAAAAGCCCAACGCGATTCTCACTATTGACTAAGGAGCATTTATGTAAGCGGAGCTGTGGTTTGTATCAGTTTCATAAGCAGAGTTGAACTACATATGGTCCATATGAGTCGGAAACACAGTTCTTTTAATCTGGGCATGATTATGGTTCTTGCTCTATTAGTGACGCTGGAAAGAAGAGGAAGGTTCTTGCCTTAAAACAGAGTGTTTTTAAGGGATGAGAAGTCTGCTCTGAATTTACCTTCAGAAACAGAGATAAAACGCAGGATCTGTGTCTTCCTACAAGCAACAGTTCATTTCTGGTAAACACAGTGAATTTTGGGCTCAAATGATATTTTACAGTTCTTGAACCCAACACGGTGCTGACTATTAACTAAAGAGTATTAATGTAAGGGGAGCTGTGGTTTGTATCAGTTTCATAAGCAGAGTGGAACTACATATGGTACGTGTGAGTAGGAAACACAGTTCTTTTTTCTGGGCATGCTCATGGTTCTTGCTATATTGGAGACTCTTGAAAGAAGAGGATGCTTCTTGCCTTAAAACAGAGTATTTTTCTTGGTTGAGAACTCTCGTCTGAATTTCCCTTCAAAAACAGAGTTAAACCACAGGATCTGTGTCTTCCGACAAGCAAGAGTTCATTACTGGTAAACCCAGTGAATTATGGGCTCAAATGTTTTTTCGCAGTTCTAGAACCCAGCGCGATTCTCACTATTAAGTAAAGAGCATTTATGTAAGAGGAGCTGTGGTTTCTATCAGTTTCAAAAGCAGAGTTGACCTACATATGGTCCGTATGAGTAGGAAACACAGTTCTTTCTTTCAGGGCATGCACATGGTTCTTACTGTATTGGAGACTCTGGAAAGAAGAGCTTGTTTATTGCGTGAAAACAGAGTGTGTTTAATGGATGAGAACACTGGTCTGAATTTCCCTACAGCTAGGGAGTTAAACAACTTGATCTGTGTCTTCCTACAAGCAAGAGTTCATTTCTGGTAAACCAAGTGAATTTTGGGCTCAAATGTTTTTTTCACAGTTAACGAACCCAACGCGATTCTCACTATTAAAAAAAGAACATTTATGTAAGAAGAGCTGTGGTTAGTATCAATTACATAAGCAGAGTCGAACTACATATGATCCGTATGAGTAGGAAACACAGTCCCTTTTTTCAAGGCATGAACATGGTTCTTGCTGTATTGGAGACTCTGGAAAGAAGAGGTTTCTTCTTGCATGAAAACAGAGTGTGTTTAATGGATGCTAACACTGGTCTGAATTTCCCTATAGGAACGGAGTTAAACAACAGGCTCTGTGTCTTCCTACAAGCAAGAGTTCATTTCTGGTAAACCCAGTGAAGTTTGGGCTCAAATGATATTTCACAGTTCACAAGCACAACGAGATTCTCACTATTAACTAAAGAGCATTTATGTAAGGGGAGCTGTGGTTTGTATCAGTTTCATAAGCAGAGTTGAAATACATATGGCCCCATGAGTAGGAAAAACAGTTCTTTTTTTCTGGGCATGCTCATGGTTCTTGCTGTATTGGAGACTCTTGAAAGAAGAGGATGCTTCTTGCCTTAAAACAGAGAATTTTTCTTGGATGAGAACTCTGGTCTAAATTTCCTTTCAGAAACTGAGTTAAACCACAGGATCTTGTCTTCTGACAAGCAAGAGTTCATTACTGGTAAACCCAGTGAATTTTGGGCTCAAATGTTTTTTCGCAGTTCTAGAACCCAGCACAATTCTCACTATTAAGTAAAGAGCATTTATGTAAGAGGAGCTGTGGTTTGTATCAGTTTCATAGGCCGAGCTGAACTACATATAGTCCGTATGAGTAGGAAACACAGTACCTTTTTTCAGGGCGTGCACATGGTTCTTGCTGTATTGGAGACTCTGGAAAGAAGAGCTTGCCTCTTGCATTAAAACAGAGTGTGTTTAATGGATGAGAACACTGGTCTGAATTTCCCAATAGGAACGGAGTTAAACAACAGGTTCTGTGTCTTCCTACAAGCAAGAGTTCATTTCTGGTAAACCCAGTGAAATTTGGGCTCAAATGATATTTCACAGTTCACAAGCACAACGAGATTCTCACTATTAACTAAAGAGCATTTATGTGAGAGGAGCTGCGCTTTGTATCAGTTTCATAAGTAGAGTTGATCTACATATGGCCCGTATGAGTAGGAAACACAGTACCTTTTTTCAGGGCGTGAACATGGTTCTTGCTGTATTGGAGACTCTGGAAAGAAGAGCTTGCTTCTTGCATTAAAACAGAGTGTGTTTAATGGATGAGAACACTGGTCTGAATTTCCCTATAGGTTTGGAGTTAAACAAAAGGCTCTGTGTCTTCCTACAAGCAAGAGTTCATTTCTGGTAAACCCAGTGAATTTTGGGCTCAAATGATATTTCACAGTTCAAAAGCCCAACACCATTCTCACTATTAACTAAAGAGCATTTATGTAAGAGGAGCTGTGGTTTGTATCAGTTTCATAAGCAGAGTTGATCTACATATGGCCCGGATTAGTAGGAAACACAGTTCTTTTTTTCTGGGCATGCTAATGGTTCTTGCTGTATTGGAGACTCTTGAAAGAAGAGGATGCTTCTTGCCTTAAAACAGAGAATTTTTCTTGGATGAGAACTCTGGTCTAAATCTCCTTTCAGAAACTGAGTTAAACCACAGGATCTGTGTCTTCCAACAAGCAAGAGTTCATTACTGGTAAACCCAGTGAATTTTGGGCTCAAATGTTTTTTCGCAGTTCTAGAACCCAGCGCGATTCTCACTATTAAGTAAAGAGCATTTATGTAAGAGGAGCTGTGGTTTGTATCAGTTTCATAGGCCGAGTTGAACTACCTATGGTCCGTATGAGTCAGAAACACAGTTTTTTTTCAGGGCATGCAAATAGTTCTTGCCGTATTGGAGACTCTGGAAACAAGAGCTTGCTTCTTGCGTTAAAACAGAGTGTTTTTCAGGGATGAGAACACTGGTCAGAATTTCCCAACAGGAACCGAGTTAAACAACAGGATCTGTGTCTTCCTACAAGCAAGAGTTAATTTCTGGTAAAGAAAGTGAATTTTGGGCTCAAATGGTTTTTTCACAGTTAACGAACCCAACGGGATTCTCACTATAGACTAAAGAGCATTTAAGTAAGAGGAGCTGTGGTTTGTATCAAGTTCAAAAGCAGAGTTGAACTACATATTGTCCGTATGAGTAGGAAACACAGTACATTTTTTAGGGCGTGCACATGGTTCTTGCTGTATTGGAGACTCTGGAAAGAAGAGCTTGCCTCTTGCATTACAACAGAGTGTGTATAATGGATGAGAACACTGGTCTGAATTTCCCTATAGGAACGGAGTTAAACCAAAGGCTCTGTTTCTTCCTACAAGCAAGAGTTCATTTCTGGTAAACCCAGTGAAATTTGGGCTCAAATGATATTTCACAGTTCACAAGCACAACCAGATTCTCACTATTAGCTAAAGAGCATTTATGAAAGAGGAGCTGTGCTTTTTATCAGTTTCATAAGTAGAGTTGATGTACATATGGCCCGTATGAGTAGGAAACACAGTTCTTTTTTTCTGGGCATGCTCATTATTCTTGCTATATTGGAGACGCTGGAAAGAAGAGGAAGGTGATTGCCTTAAAACAGATTATTTTTCAGGGGTGAGAACATAGGTCTTAATTTCCCTGCAGAAACAGAGTAAAACCACAGGATATGTGTCTTCCTAAAAGCAAGAGTTCAATTCTGGTAAACCCAGTGAATTTTGTACTCAAATGATATTTCCCTGTTCTAAAACCCAACGCGGTTCTCACTATTTACTTAAGATCATTTTTGTAAGAGGAGTAGTGGTTTGTATCAGTTTAATAATCAGAGTTGAACTATATATGGTAAGTGTGAGTAGGAAACACAGTTGTTTTTTTCTGGGCATGCTCATGGTTCTTGCTGTATTGGAGACGCTGGAAAGAAAAGAAAAGTTTTTGCCTTAAAACAGAGTGTTTTTCAGGGATGAGAACTCTGGTCTGAATTTCCCCTCAGATACAGTGTTAAACATCAGTATCTGTGTCTTCCTACAAGCAAGAGTTCATTAATGGTAAACCCAGTGAATTTTGGTCTCAAATGTTTTTTCGCAGTTCTAGAACGCAGCGTGATTCTCACTATTAAGTAAAGAGCCTTTATGTAAGGGGAGCTGTGGTTTGTATCAGGCTCAAACGCAGAGTTGAACTACATATGGTCCCTATGAGTAGGAAACATAGTACCTTTTTTCAGGGCATTCACATGGTTCTTGCTGTATTAGAGACTCTGGAAAGAAGAGCTTCCTTCTTGCATTAAAACAGAGTGTGTTTAATGGATGAGAACACTGGTCTGAATTTCCCTATAGGTTTGGAGTTAAACAAAAGGCTCTGTGTCTTCCTACAAGCAAGAGTTCATTTCTGGTAAACCCAGTGAATTTTGGGCTCAAATGATATTTCACAGTTCAAAAGCCCAACGCCATTCTCATTATTAACTAAAGAGAATTTATGTAAGAGGAGCTGTGGTTTGTATCAGTTTCATAAGCAGAGTTGATCTACATATGGCCCGGATGAGTAGGAAACACAGTTCTTTTTTTCTGGGCATGCTCATGATTCTTGCTGTATTGGAGACGCTAGAAAGAAGAGGAAGGTTCTTGCCTTAAAACAGAGTGTTTTTCAGGGATGAGAACTCTGGTCTGAATTTCCCTTCAGAAACAGTGTTAAACATCAGTATCTGTGTCTTCCTACAAGCAAGAGTTCATTACTGGTAAACCCAGTGAATTTTGGGGTTAATGTGTTTTCAGAGTTCTAGAACCCAGCGCGATTCTCACTATTAACTAAAGAGCATTTATATAAGAGGAGCTGTGGATTGTATCAGTTTCAAAGCAGATATGAACTACATATGGTAAGTATGAGTAGGAAACACAGTTCTTTTTTTCAGGGCATGCACATGGTTCTTGATGTATTGGAGACACTGGAAAGAAGAGCTTTCTTCTTGCGTGAAAACAGAGTGTGTTTAATGGATGAGAACAGTAGTCTGAATTTCCCTACAGCTACGGAGTTAAACAACAGGATCTGTGTCTTCCTATGAGCAAGGGTTCATTTCTGGTAAAGCAAGTGAATTTTGGGCTCAAATATTTTTTTCACAGTTAACGAACCCAACGCGATTCTCACTATTAAATAAAGAACATTTATGTAAGAAGAGCTGTGGTTAGTATCAGTTACATAAGCAGAGTTGACCTACATATGATCTGTATGAGTAGGAAAGACAGTACCTTTTTTCAGGGCATGCACAAGTTCTTGCTGTATTGGAGACTCTGGAAAGAAGAGCTTGCTTCTTGCATTAAAACAGAGTGTGTTTAATGGATGATAACACTGGTCTGAATTTCCCTATATGAACGGAGTTAAACAACACGCTCTGTCTTCCTACAAGCAAGAGTTCATTTCTGGTAAACCCAGTGAATTTTGGGCTCAAATGATATTTCACAGTTCACAAGCACAGCGAGATTCTCACTATTAACTAAAGAGCATTTATGTAAGAGGAGCTGTGCTTTTTATCAGTTTCATAAGCAGAGTTGATCTACATATGGCTCGTATGAGTAGGAAACACAGTTCTTTTTTTCTGGGCATGCTCATGGTTCTTGCTGTATTGGAGACTCTGGAAAGTAGAGGATGCTTCTTGCCTTAAAACAGAGTATTTTTCTTGGTTGAGAACTCTGGTCTGAATTTCCTTTCAGAAACAGAGTTAAACCACAGGATATGTGTCTTCCTAAAAGCAAGAGTTCAATTCTGGTAAACCCAGTGAATTTTGGACTCAAATGATTTTTCGCTGTTCTAGAACCCAACGCGGTTCTCACTATTTACTAAAGATCATTTTTGTAAGAGGAGTAGTGGTTTGTATCAGTTTCATAATCAGAGTTGAACTATATATGGTAAGTGTGAGTAGGAAACACAGTTCTTTTTTTCTGGGCATGCTCATGGTTCTTGCTGAATTGGAGACGCTGGAAAGAAGAGAAGAGTTTTTGCCTTAAAACAGAGTGTTTTTCAGGGATGAGAACTCTGGTCTGAATTTCCGCTCAGATACAGTCTTAAACATCAGTATCTGTGTCTTCCTACAAGCAAGAGTTCATTAATGGTAAACCCAGTGAATTTTGGTCTCAAATGTTTTTTCGCAGTTCTAGAACCCAGCGCTATTCTCACTATTAAGTAAAGAGCATTTCTGTAAGGGGAGCTGTGGTTTGTATCAGGCTCAAAAGCAGAGTTGAACTACATATGGTCCGTATGAGTAGGAAACACAGTACCTTTTTTCAGGGCATGCACATGGTTCTTGCTGTATTGGAGACTCTGGAAAGAAGAGCTTGCTTCTTGCATTAAAACAGAGTGTGTTTAATGGATGAGAACACTGTTCTGAATTTCTCTATAGGTTTGGAGTTAAACAACAGGCTCTGTCTTCCTACAAGCAAGAGTTCATTTCTGGTAAACCCATTGAAGTTTGGTGTCAAATGATATTTCACAGTTCACAAGCACAACAAGATTCTCACTATTAACTAAAGAGCATTTATGTAAGAGGAGCTGTGCTTTGTATCAGTTTCATAAGCAGAGTTGATCTACATATGGCCCGTATGAGTAGGAAACACAGTTCTTTTTTCTGGGCATGCTCATGGTTCTTGCTTTATTGGAGACACTGGAAAGAAGAGGAAGTTACTTGCCTTAAAACAGAGTATTTTTCAGGAATGAGAACATTGGTATTAATTTCCCTGCAGAAACAGAGTAAAACCACAGGATATGTGTCTTCCTAAAAGCAAGAGTTCAATTCTGGTAAACCCAGTGAATTTTGGGTTCAAATGATTTTTCGCTGTTCTAGAACCCAACGCGGTTCTCACTATTTACTAAAGATCATTTTTGTAAGAGGAGTGGTGGTTTGTATCAGTTTCATAATCAGAGTTGAACTATATATGGTAAGTGTGAGTAGGAAACACAGTTCTTTTTTCTGGGCATGCTCATGGTTCTTGCTGTATTGGAGACTCTTGAAAGAAGAGGATGCTTCTTGCCTTAATACAGAGAATTTTTCTTGGATGAGATCTCTGGTCTCAATTTCCTTTCAGAAACAGAGTTAAACCACAGGATCTTGTCTTCCGACAAGCAAGAGTTCATTACTGGTAAACCCAGTGAATTTTGGGCTCAAATTCTCACTATTAAGTAAAGAGCATTTATGTAAGAGGAGCTGTGGTTTGTATCAGGCTCAAAAGCAGACTTGAACTACTTATGATCCGTATGAGTAGGAAACACAGTACCTTTTTTTCAGGGCATGCACATGGTTCTTGCTGTATTGGAGACTCTGGAAAGAAGAGCTTGCTTCTTGCATTAAAACAGAGTGTGTTTAATGGATGAGAACACTGGTCTGAATTTCCCTATAGGAACGGAGTTAAACAAAAGGCTCTGTGTCTTCCGACAAGCAAGAGTTCATTTCTGGTAAACCCAGTGAATTTTGGGCTGAAATGATATTTCACAGATCAAAAGCCCAACGCCATTCTCACTATTAACTTAAGAGCATTTATGTAAGAGGCGCTTTGCTTTTTATCAGTTTCATAAGCAGAGTTGATCGACATATGGGCCATATGAGTAGGAGACACAGTTCTTTATTCTGGGCATGCTCATGGTTCTTGCTGTATTGGAGACGCTGGAAAGAAGAGGAAGTTTCTTGCCTTAAAACAGAGTATTTTTCAGGGATGAGAACATTAGTCTTAATTTCCCTGCAGAAACAGAGTAAAACCACAGGATATGTGTCTTCCTAAAAGCAAGAGTTCAATTCTGGTAAACCCAGTGAATTTTGGACTCAAATGATTTTTCGCTGTTCTAGGGCCCAATGCAGTTCTCACTATTTACTAAAGATCATTTTTGTAAGAGGAGTAGTGGTTTGTATCAGTTTCATAATCAGAGTTGAACTATATATGGTAAGTGTGAGTAGGAAACACTTCTTTTTTCTGGGCATGCTCATGGTTCTTGCTGTATTGGAGACGCTGGAAAGAAGAGGAAAGTTTTTGCCTTAAAACAGAGTGTTTTTCAGGGATGAGAACTCTGGTCTCAATTTCCCCTCAGATACAGTGTTAAACATTAGTATCTGTGTCTTCCTACAGGCAAGAGATCATTAATGGTAAACCCAATGAATTTTGGGCTCAAATGTTTTTTCGCAGTTCTAGAACCCAGCGCGATTCTCACTATTAAGTAAAGAGCATTTATGTAAGAGGAGCTGTGGTTTGTATCAGGCTCAAAAGCAGAGTTGCACTACATATGGTCCGTATGAGTAGCAAACACAGTACCTTTTTTCAGGGCATGCTCTTGGTTCTCGCTGTATTGGACACTCTGGAAAGAAGAGCTTGCTTCTTGCATTAAAACAGAGTGTGTTTAATGGATGAGAACACTGGTCTGAATTTCCCTATAGGTTTGGATTTAAACAAAAGGCTCTGTGTCTTCCTACAAGCAAGAGTTCATTTCTGGTAAACACAGTGAATTTTGGGCTCAAATGATATTTCACAGTTCAAAAGCCCAACGCCATTCTCACTATTAACTAAAGAGCATTTATGTAAGAGGAGCTGTGGTTTGTATCAGTTTCATAAGCAGAGTTGATCTACATATGGCCCGGATTAGTAGGAAACACAGTTCTTTTTTTCTGGGCATGCTCATGGTTCTTGCTGTATTGGAGACTCTTGAAAGAGGAGGATGCTTCTTGCCTTAAAACAGAGTATTTTTCTTGGTTGAGAACTCTGGTCTGAATTTCCTTTCAGAAACAGAGTTAACCCACAGGATCTGTGTCTTCCGACAAGCAAGATTTCATTACTGGTAAACCCAGTGAATTTTGGGGTCGAATGTTTTTTCGGAGTTCTAGAACCCAGCGCGATTCTCACTATTAAGTAAAGAGCATTTATGTAAGAGGAGCTGTGGTTTGTATCAGATTCAAAAGCAGAGTTGAACCTCATATGGTCCGTATAGGTAGGAAACACAGATCTTTCTTTCAGGGCATGCACATGGTTCTTGCTGTATTGGAGACTCTGGAAAGAAGAGCTTGTTTCTTGCGTGAAAACAGAGTGTGTTTAATGGATGAGAACACTGGTCTGAATTTCCCTACATGTACGGAGTTAAACAACAGGATCTGTGTCTTCCTACGAGCTAGAGTTCACTTCTGGTAAACCAAATGGATTTGGGGCTCAAATGATTTTACACAGTTCACAAACCCAACTTGATTCTCACTATTAAATAAAGAGCATTTATGCAAGAGGAGCTGTGGTTTGTATCAGTTTCATAAGCCGAGTTGAACTACCTATGGTCGGTATGAGTCAGAAACACAGTTCTTTTTTCAGGGCATGCAAATAGTTCTTGCAGTATTGGAGACTCTGGAAAGAAGAGCTTGCCTCTTGTGTTAAATAAGAGTGTTTGTCATGGATGAGAACATTGGTCTGAATTTCCCAACAGGAACGGAGTTAAACCTCATGATCTGTTTCTTCCTACAAACAAGAGTTCATTTCTGGTAAACCAAGTGAATTTTGGGCTCAATTGGTTTTTTTCGCAGTTCTAGAACCCAGGACGATTCTCACTATTAACTAAAGAGCATTTATGTAAGGAGAGCTGTGGTTTGTATCAGTTTCATAAGCAGAGTTGAACTACATATGGTACGTGTGAGTGGGAAACACAGTTCTTTTTTTCTGGGCATGCTCATGGTTCTTGCTGTATTGGAGAATCTTGAAAGAAGAGGATGCTTCTTGCCTTAAAACAGAGTGTTTTACAGGGATGAGAACTCTGGTCTGAATTTCCCTTCAGAAACAGTGTTAAACATCAGTATCTGTGTCTTCCTAGAAGCAAGAGTTCATTACTGGTAAACCCAGTGAATTTTGGGCTCAATTGTGTTTTCGGAGTTCTAGAACCCAGCGCGATTCTCACTATTATGTAAAGAGCATTTATATAAGAGGAACTGTGGATTGTATCAGTTTCAAAGCAGATATGAACTACATATGGTAAGTATGAGTAGGAAACACAGATCTTATTTTCAGGGCATGCACATGGTTCTTGCTGTATTGGAGACTCTGGAAAGAAGAGCTTTCTTCTTGCAGAAAACAGAGTGTGTTTAATGGATGAGAACCCTGTTCTGAATTTCCCTACAGCTACGGAGTTAAACAACAGGATCTGTGTCTTCCTACAAGCAAGAGTTCATTTCTGGTAAAGCAAGTGAATTTTGGCCTCAAATGTTTTTTTCACAGTTAACGAACCCAACGCGATTCTAACTATTAACTAAGGAGCATTTATGTAAGAGGAGCTGTGCTTTTTATCAGTTTCATAAGCAGAGTTGATCCACATATGGCCCGTATGAGTAGGAAACACAGTTCTTTTTTTCTGGGCATGCTCGTGGTTCTTGCTGTATTGGAGACTCTGGAAAGAAGAGGAAGGTTCTTGCCTTAAAACAGAGTATTTTTCAGGGATGAGAACATAGGTCTTAATTTCCCTGCAGAAACAGAGTAAAACCACAGGATATGTGTCTTCCTAAACCAAGAGTTCAATTCTGGTAAACCCAGTGAATCTTGGGCTCAAATGATTTTTCGCTGTTCTAGAACCCAACGCGGTTCTCACTATTTTCTAAAGATCATTTTTGTAAGAGGAGTAGTGGTTTGTATCAGTTTCATAGTCAGAGTTGAACTATATATGGTAAGTGTGAGTAGGAAACACAGTTCTTTTTTTCTGTACATGCTCATAGTTCTTGCTGTATTGGTGACGCTGGAAAGAAGAGGAAAGTTCTTGCCTTAAAACAGAGTGTTTTTCAGGTATGAGAACTCTGGTCTGAATTTCCCCTCAGATACAGTGTTAAACATCAGTATCTGTGTCTTCCTACAAGCAAGAGTTCATTAATGGTAAACCCAGTGAATTTTGGGCTCAAATGTTTTTTCGGAGTTCTAGAACCCAGCGCTATTCTCACTATTAACTAAAGAGCATTTATGTAAGGGGAGCTGTGGTTTGTATCAGTTTCATAAGCAGAGTTGATCTTCATATGGCCCTATGAGTAGGACACACAGTTCTTTTTTTCTGGGCATGCTCATGGTTCTTGCTGTATTGGAGACTCTTGAAAGAAGAGGATGCTTCTTGCCTTGAAACAGAGAATTTTTCTTGGATGAGAACTCTGGCCTGAATTTCCTTTCAGAAAGTGTGTTAAACCACAGGATCTTGTCTTCCGACAAGCAAGAGTTCATTACTGGTAAACCCAGTGAATTTTGGGCACAAATGTTTTTTCCCAGTTCTAGAACCCAGCGCGATTCTCACTATTAAGTAAAGAGCATTTATATAAGAGGAGCTGTGGTTTGTATCAGGCTGAAAAGCAGAGTTGAACTACATATGATCCGTATGAGTAGGAAACACAGTACCTTTTTTTCAGGGCATGCACATGGTTCTTGCTGTATTGGAGACTCTGGAAAGAAAAGCTTGCTTATTGCATTAAAACAGAGTGTCTTTAATGGATGAGAACACTGGTCTGAATTTCCCTACAGGAACGGAGTTAAACAAAAGGCTCTGTGTCTTCCGACAAGCAAGAGTTCATTTCTGGTAAACCCAGTGAATTTTGGGCTCAAATGATATTTCACAGTTCAAAAGCACAGCGAGATTCTCACTATTAACTAAAGAGCATTTATGTAAGAGGAGCTGTGCTTTTTATCAGTTTCATAAGCAGAGTTGATCTACATATGGCCCGTATGAGTAGGAAACACAGTTCTTTTTTTATGGGCATGCTCGTGGTTCTTGATGTATTGGAGACTCTGGAAAGAAGAGGAAGGTTCTTGCCTTAAAACACAGTATTTTTCAGGGATGAGAACATTGGTCTTAATTTCCCTGCAGAAACAGAGTAAAACTACAGGATATGTGTCTTCCTAAAAGCAAGAGTTCAATTCTGGTAACCCAGTGCATTTTGGACTCAAATGATTTTTCGCTGTTCTAGAACCCAATGCGGTTCTCACTATTTCCTAAAGATCATTTTTGTAAGAGGAGTAGTGGTTTGTATCAGTTTCATAATCAGAGTTGAAGTATATATGGTAAGTGTTAGTAGGAAACACAGTTCTTTTTTTCTGGGCATGCTCATGGTTCTTGCTGTATTGGAGACGTTGGAAAGAAGAGGAAAGTTCTTGCCTTAAAACAGAGTGTTATTCAGGGATGAGAACTCTGGTCTGAATTTCCCCTCAGATACAGTGTTAAACATCAGTATCTGTGTCTTCCTACAAGCAAGAGTTCATTAATGGTAAACCCAGTGAATTTTGGGCTCAAATGTTTTTTCGGAGTTCTAGAACCGAGCGCTAATCTCACTATTAACTAAAGAGCATTTATGTAAGGGGAGCTGTGGTTTGTATCAGTTTCATAAGCAGAGTTGATCTACATATGGCCCGTATGAGTAGGAAACCCAGTTCTTTTTTTTCCGGGCATGCTCATGGTTCTAGCTGTATTGGAGACGCTGGAAAGAAGAGGAAGGTTCTTGCCTTAAAACAGAGTGTTTTTCAGGGATGAGAACTCTGGTCTGAATTTCCCTTCAGAAACAGTGTTAAACATCAGTATCTGTGTCTTCCTACAAGCAAGAGTTCATTACTGGTATACCCTGTGAATTTTAGGCTCAAATGTTTTTTCAGAGTTCTAGAACCCAGCGCGATTCTCACTATTAACTAAAGAGCATTTATATAAGAGGAGCTGTGGATTGTATCAGTTTCAAACAGATATGAACTACATATGGTAAGTATGAGTAGGAAACACAGTTCTTTTTTTCAGGGCATGCACATGGTTTGCTGTATTAGAGACCCTGGAAAGAAGAGCTTTCTTCTTGCGTGAAAACAGAGTGTGTTTAATGGAGGAGAACACTGGTCTGAATTTCCCTATAGAACGGAGTTAAACAACAGGCTCTGTCTTCCTACAAGCAAGAGTTCATTTCTCGTAAACACAGTGAAGTTTGGGCTCAAATGATATTTCACAGTTCACAAGCACCACGAGATTCTCACTATTAACTAAAGAGCATTTATGTAAGAGGAGCTGTGCTTTTTATCAGTTTCATAAGCAGAGTTGATCCACATATGGCCCGTATGAGTAGGAAACAAAGTTCTTTTTTTCTGGGCAGGCTCATGTTTCTTGCTGTATTGGAGAAGCTGGAAAGAAGAGGAAGGTTCTTGCCTTAAAACAGAGTATTTTTCAGGGATGAGAACATTGGTCTTAATTTCCCTGCAGAAACAGAGTAAAACCACAGGATATGTGTCTTCCTAAAAGCAAGAGTTCAATTCTGGTAAACCCAGTGAATTTTGGACTCAAATGATTTTTCCCTGTTCTAGAACCCAACTCCGTTCTCACTATTTAATAAAGATCATTTTTGTAAGAGGAGTAGTGGTTTGTATCAGTTTCATAATCAGAGTTGAACTATATATGGTAAGTGTGAGTAGGAAAGACAGTTCTTTTTGTCTGGGTATGCTCATGGTTCTTGATATATTGGAGACACTGGAAAGAAGAGGAAGGTTCTTGCCTTAAAACATAGTGTTTCAGGGATGAGATCTCTGGTCTGAATTTCCATTCAGAAACAGAGTTAAACCTCAGGATCTGTGTCTTCCTACAAGCAAATGTTCATTTCTGGTAAACCCAGTGAATTTTGGGATCAAATGGTTTTTTCACAGTTCTGAAACCCAACGCGATTCTCACTATTAACTAAAGAGCATTTATGTAAGAGGAGCTGTGGTTTGTATCAGGCTCAAAAGCAGAGTTGAACTACATATGGTCCGTATGAGTAGGAAACACAGTACCTTTTTTCAGGGCATGCACATGGTTCTTGCTGTATGGGAGACTCTGGAAAGAGGAGCTTGCTTCTGGCATTAAAACAGAGTGTGTTTAATGGATGAGAACACTGGTCTGAATTTCCCTATAGGAACAGAGTTAAACAACAGGATCTGTGTCTTCCTACAAGCAAGAGTTCATTTCTGGTAAACCCAGTGAATTTTGGGCTCAAATGATATTTCACAGTTCACAAGCACAACGAGATTCTCACTATTAACTAAAGAGCATTTATGTATGTGAAGCTGTAGTTTGTATCAGTTTCATAAGTTGATCTACATATGAGCTGTATGAGTAGGAAACACACTTCTTTTTTTATGGGCATGCTCATGGTTCTTGCTGTATTGGAGACGCTGGAAAGAAGAGGAAGGTTCTTGCCTTAAAACAGAGTGTTTTTCAGGGATGAGAACACTGGTCTGAATTTCCCTTCAGAAACGGAGTTAAACCCCAGCATCTGTATCTTACTACAAGCAAGAGTTCATTTCTAGTAAACCCTGTGAATTTGGGGCTCAAATGCTTTTACACAGTTAACGAACCCAACGCTATTTTGGGTTCAAATGATATTTCACAAATCAAAAGCCCAACACCATTCTCACTATTAACTAAAGAGCATTTATGTATTTTTCTTGGTTGAGAACTCTTGTCTGAATTTCCTTTCAGAAACAGAGTTAAACCACAGGATCGGTGTCTTCCAACAAGCAAGAGTTCATTACTGGTAAACCCAGGGAATTTTGCGCTCAAATGTTTTTTCGCAGTTCTAGAACCCAGCACGATTCTCACTATTAAGTAAAGAGCATTTATATAAGAGGAGCTGTGGTTTGTATCAGTTTCAAAAGCAGAGTTGAACTACATATGGTCCGTATGAGTAGGAAACACATTTCCTTTTTTCATGGCATGCACATGGTTCTTGCTGTATTGGAGACTCTGGAAAGAAGAGCTTGTTTCTTGCGTGAAAACAGAGTGTGATTAATGGATGAGAACACTGGTCTGAATTTCCGTACAGGTAAGGAGTAAAACACCAGTATCTGTGTCTTCCTACGAGCTAGAGTTCATTTCTGGTAAACCAAATGAATTTTTGGCTCTAATGATTTTACGCAGTTCACGAACCCAACGCATGTCTCACTATTAAATAAAGAACATTTATGTAAGAAGAGCTGTGGTTAGTATCAGTTACATAAGCAGAGTTGAACTACATATGGTTTGTATGAGTAGGAAACACAGTTCTCTTTTTCAGGGCATGCACATGGTTCTTGCTGTATGGAGACGCTGGAAAGAAGAGCTTGCTACTTGCGTTAAAACAGAGTGTGTTCAATGGTTGAGAACACTGGTCTGAATTTCCCTACAGAAACGGAGTTAAACCTCAGGATCTGTTTCTTCCTACAAGCTAGAATTCATTTCTGTTAAACCAAGTGAATTTTGGGCTCAAATGGTTTTTTTCCGCAGTTCTAGAACCCAGCGCGATTCTAACTATTAACTAAAGAGCATTTATGTAAGGGGAGCTGTGGTTTGTATCAGTTTCATAAGCAGAGTTGAACTACATATGGTACGTGGGAGTAGGAAACACAGTTCTTTTTTTCAGGGCATGCACATGGTTCTTGCTGTATTGGAGAGTCTGGAAAGAAGAGCTTGTTTCTTGCGTGAAAACAGATTGTGTTTAATGGATGAGAACACTGGTCTGAATTTCCCTACAGCTACGGAGTTAAACAACAGGATGTGTGTCTTCCTACAGGCAAGAGTTCATTTCTGGCAAACCCAGTGAATTTTGGACTCAAATTGTTTTACACACTTAACGAACCCAACGCGATTCTCACTATTAAATAAAGAACATTTATGTTAGAGGAGCTGTGGTTTGTATCAGTTTCATAAGCAGAGTTGAACTACATATGGTCTGTATGAGTAGGAAAGACACTTCTTTTTGTCTGGGTATGCTCATGGTTCTTGCTGTATTGGAGACTCTGGAAAGAAGAGCTTTCTTCTTGTGTGAAAACAGAGTGTGTTTAATGGATGAGAACACTGGTCTGAATTTCCCTAAAACTACGGAGTTAAACAACAGGATGTGTGTCTTCCTACGAGCAAGAGTTCATTTCTGGCAAACGCAGGGAATTTTGGACTCAAATTGTTTTACACACTTAACGAACCCAACGCGAATCTCACTATTAAATAAAGAACATTTATTTAAGAAGAGCTGTGGTTGGTATCAGTTACATAAGCAGTGTTGAACTACATATGGTTTGTATGAGTAGGAAACACAGTTCTCTTTTTCAGGGCATGCACATGGTTCTTGCTGTATTGGAGACGCTGGAAAGAAGAGCTTGCTACTTGGGTTAAAACAGAGTGTGTTCAATGGTTGAGAACACTGGTCTGAATTTCCCTACAGAAACGGAGTTAAACCTCAGGATCTATTTCTTCCTACAAGCAAGAGTTCATTTCTGGTAAACCCAGTGAATTTTGGGCTCAAATGGTATTTTTCCGCAGTTCTAGAACCCAGCGCGATTCTAACTATTAACTAAAGAGCATTTATGTAAGGGGAGCTGTGGTTTGTATCAGTATCATAAGCAGAGTTGAACTACATATGGTACGTGTGAGTAGGAAACACAGTTCTTTTTTTCTGGGCATGCTCATGGTTCTTGCTGTATTGGAGACTCTTGAAAGAAGAGGATGCTTCTTGCCTTAAAACAGAGTATTTTTCTTGGTTGAGAACTCTGGTCTGAATTTCCTTTCAGAAACAGAGTTAAACCACAGGATGTGTGTCTTCCAACAAGCAAGAGTTCATTACTGGAAAATCCAGTGAATTTTGGGCTCAAATGTTTTTTCGCAGTTCTAGAACCCAGTGCGATTCTCACTATTAAGTAAAGAGCATTTATGTAAGAGGAGCTGTGGTTTGTATCAGGCTCAAAAGCAGAGTTGAACTACATATGGTCCATATGATTAGGAAACGCAATACCTTTTTCAGGGAATGCACATGTTTCTTGCTGTATTGGAGACTCTGGAAAGAAGAGCTTGCTTCTTGCATTAAAACAGAGTGTGTTTAATGGAGAAGACACTGGTCTGAATTTCCCTATAGGAATGGAGTTAACGAAAAGGCTCTGTGTCTTCCTACAAGCAAGATTTCATTTCTGGTAAACCCAGTGTATTTTGGGCTCAAATGATATTTCACAATTAAAAAGCCCAACGCCATTCTCACTATTAACTAAAGAGCATTTATGTAAGAGGAGCTGTATTTTGTATCAGTTTCATAAGCAGAGTTGAATTACATATGGTACGTGTGATAGGAAACACAGTTCTTTTTTTCTGGGCATGCTCATGGTTCTTGCTGTATTGGAGACTCTTGAAAGAAGAGGATGCTTATTGCCTTAAAACAGAGTATTTTTCTTGATTGAGAACTCTGGTCTGAATTTCCATTCAGAAACAGAGTTAAACCACAGGGTCTGTGTCTTCTGACAGCAAGAGTTCATTACTGGTAAACCCAGGGAATTTTGCGCTCAAATGTTTTTTCGCAGTTCTAGAACCCAGCACGATTCTCACTATTAAGTAAAGAGCATTTATGTAAGAGGAGCTGTGGTTTGTATCAGTTTCAAAAGCAGAGTTGAACTACATATGGTCCGTATGAGTAGGAAACACATTTCCTTTTTTCATGGCATGCACATGGTTCTTGCTGTATTGGAGACTCTGGAAAGAAGAGCTTGTTTCTTGCGAGAAAACAGAGTGTATTTAATGGATGAGAACACTGTTCTGAATTTCCCTACAGGTACGGAGTTAAACAACAGGATCTGTGTCTTCCTACGAGCTAGAGTTCATTTCTGGTAAACCAAATGAATTTTTGGCTCTAATGATTTTACGCAGTTCACGAACCCAACGCATGTCTCACTATTAAATAAAGAACATTTATGTAAGAAGAGCTGTGGTTAGTATCAGTTACATAAGCAGAGTTGAACTACATATGGTTTGTATGAGTAGGAAACACAGTTCTCTTTTTCAGGGCATGCACATGGTTCTTGCTGTATGGAGATGCTGGAAAGAAGAGCTTGCTACTTGCATTAAAACAGAGTGTGTTCAATGGTTGAGAACACTGGTCTGAATTTCCCTACAGAAACGGAGTTAAACCTCAGAATCTGTTTCTTCCTACAAGCAAGAATTCATTTCTGGTAAACCAAGTGAATTTTGGACTCAAATGGTTTTTTTCCGCAGTTCTAGAACCCAGCGCGATTCTAACGATTAACTAAAGAGCATTTATGTAAGGGGAGCTGTGGTTTGTACCAGTTTCATAAGCAGAGTTGAACTACATATGGTACGTGGGAGTAGGAAACACAGTTCTTTTTTTCAGGGCATGCA
This sequence comes from Onychomys leucogaster, assembly GCA_949786385.1. Taxonomy (NCBI): domain Eukaryota; kingdom Metazoa; phylum Chordata; class Mammalia; order Rodentia; family Cricetidae; genus Onychomys; species Onychomys leucogaster. The sequence continues at coordinate 9,661,559 of CATKUP010000006.1, read as the reverse complement.
CATGGTTCTTGCTGTATTGGAGAGTCTGGAAAGAAGAGCTTGTTTCTCGCGTGAAAACAGATTGTGTTTAATGGATGAGAACACTGGTCTGAATTTCCCTACAGCTACGGAGTTAAACAACAGGATGTGTGTCTTCCTACAGGCAAGAGTTCATTTCTGGCAAACCCAGTGAATTTTGGACTCAAATTGTTTTACACACTTAACGAACCCAACGCGATTCTCACTATTAAATAAAGAACATTTATGTTAGAGGAGCTGTGGTTTGTATCAGTTTCATAAGCAGAGTTGAACTACATATGGTCTGTATGAGTAGGAAAGACACTTCTTTTTGTCTGGGTATGCTCATGGTTCTTGCTGTATTGGAGACTCTGGAAAGAAGAGCTTTCTTCTTGTGTGAAAACAGAGTGTGTTTAATGGATGAGAACACTGGTCTGAATTTCCCTAAAACTACGGAGTTAAACAACAGGATGTGTGTCTTCCTACGAGCAAGAGTTCATTTCTGGCAAACGCAGTGAATTTTGGACTCAAATTGTTTTACACACTTAACGAACCCAACGCGAATCTCACTATTAAATAAAGAACATTTATGTAAGAAGAGCTGTGGTTGGTATCAGTTACATAAGCAGTGTTGAACTACATATGGTTTGTATGAGTAGGAAACACAGTTCTCTTTTTCAGGGCATGCACATGGTTCTTGCTGTATTGGAGACGCTGGAAAGAAGAGCTTGCTACTTGGGTTAAAACAGAGTGTGTTCAATGGTTGAGAACACTGGTCTGAATTTCCCTACAGAAACGGAGTTAAACCTCAGGATCTATTTCTTCCTACAAGCAAGAGTTCATTCCTGGTAAACCCAGTGAATTTTGGGCTCAAATGGTATTTTTCCGCAGTTCTAGAACCCAGCGAGATTCTAACTATTAACTAAAGAGCATTTATGTAAGGGGAGCTGTGGTTTGTATCAGTTTCATAAGCAGAGTTGAACTACATATGGTACGTTTGAGTAGGAAACACAGTTCTTTTTTTCTGGGCATGCTCATGGTTCTTGCTGTATTGGAGACTCTTGAAAGAAGAGGATGCTTCTTGCCTTAAAACAGAGTATTTTTCTTGGTTGAGAACTCTGGTCTGAATTTCCTTTCAGAAACAGAGTTAAACCACAGGATCTGTGTCTTCCAACAAGCAAGAGTTCATTACTGGAAAATCCAGTGAATTTTGAGCTCAAATGTTTTTTCGCAGTTCTAGAACCCAGTGCGATTCTCACTATTAAGTAAAGAGTATTTATGTAAGAGGAGCTGTGGTTTGTATCAGGCTCAAAAGCAGAGTTGAACTACATATGGTCCATATGATTAGGAAACGCAATACCTTTTTCAGGGAATGCACATGTTTCTTGCTGTATTGGAGACTCTGGAAAGAAGAGCTTGCTTCTTGCATTAAAACAGAGTGTGTTTAATGGAGAAGACACTGGTCTGAATTTCCCTATAGGAATGGAGTTAACGAAAAGGCTCTGTGTCTTCCTACAAGCAAGATTTCATTTCTGGTAAACCCAGTGTATTTTGGGCTCAAATGATATTTCACAATTAAAAAGCCCAACGCCATTCTCACTATTAACTAAAGAGCATTTATGTAAGAGGAGCTGTATTTTGTATCAGTTTCATAAGCAGAGTTGAATTACATATGGTACGTCTGATAGGAAACACAGTTCTTTTTTTCTGGGCATGCTCATGGTTCTTGCTGTATTGGAGACTCTTGAAAGAAGAGGATGCTTCTTGGCTTAAAACAGAGTATTTTTCTTGATTGAGAACTCTGGTCTGAATTTCCATTCAGAAACAGAGTTAAACCACAGGGTCTGTGTCTTCTGACAGCAAGAGTTCATTACTGGTAAACCCAGGGAATTTTGCGCTCAAATGTTTTTTCGCAGTTCTAGAACCCAGCACGATTCTCACTATTAAGTAAAGAGCATTTATGTAAGAGGAGCTGTGGTTTGTATCAGTTTCAAAAGCAGAGTTGAACTACATATGGTCCGTATGAGTAGGAAACACATTTCCTTTTTTCATGGCATGCACATGGTTCTTGCTGTATTGGAGACTCTGGAAAGAAGAGCTTGTTTCTTGCGAGAAAACAGAGTGTATTTAATGGATGAGAACACTGGTCTGAATTTCCCTACAGGTACGGAGTTAAACAACAGGATCTGTGTCTTCCTACGAGCTAGAGTTCATTTCTGGTAAACCAAATGAATTTTTGGCTCTAATGATTTTACGCAGTTCACGAACCCAACGCATGTCTCACTATTAAATAAAGAACATTTATGTAAGTAGAGCTGTGGTTAGTATCAGTTACATAAGCAGAGTTGAACTACATATGGTTTGTATGAGTAGGAAACACAGTTCTCTTTTTCAGGGCATGCACATGGTTCTTGCTGTATGGAGACGCTGGAAAGAAGAGCTTGCTACTTGCATTAAAACAGAGTGTGTTCAATGGTTGAGAACACTGGTCTGAATTTCCCTACAGAAACGGAGTTAAACCTCAGGATCTGTTTCTTCCTACAAGCAAGAATTCATTTCTGGTAAACCAAGTGAATTTTGGGCTCAAATGGTTTTTTTCCGCAGTTCTAGAACCCAGCGCGATTCTAACTATTAACTAAAGAGCATTTATGTAAGGGGAGCTGTGGTTTGTATCAGTTTCATAAGCAGAGTTGAACTAATTATGTTACGTGTGAGTAGGAAACACAGTTCTTTTTTTCAGGGCATGCACATGGTTCTTGCTGTATTGGAGAGTCTGGAAAGAAGAGCTTGTTTCTTGCGTGAAAACAGATTGTGTTTAATGGATGAGAACACTGGTCTGAATTTCCCTACAGCTACGGAGTTAAACAACAGGATGTGTGTCTTCCTACAGGCAAGAGTTCATTTCTGGCAAACCCAGTGAATTTTGGACTCAAATTGTTTTACACACTTAACGAACCCAACGCGATTCTCACTATTAAATAAAGAACATTTATGTTAGAGGAGCTGTGGTTTGTGTCAGTTTCATAAGCAGAGTTGAACTACATATGGTCTGTATGAGTAGGAAAGACACTTCTTTTTGTCTGGGTATGCTCATGGTTCTTGCTGTATTGGAGACTCTGTAAAGAAGAGCTTTCTTCTTGTGTGAAAACAGAGTGTGTTTAATGGATGAGAACACTGGTCTGAATTTCCCTACAACTACGGAGTTAAACAACAGGATGTGTGTGTTCCTACGAGCAAGAGTTCATTTCTGGCAAACGCAGTGAATTTTGGACTCAAATTGTTTTACACACTTAACGAACCCAACGCGAATCTCACTATTAAATAAAGAACATTTATGTAAGAAGAGCTGTGGTTGGTATCAGTTACATAAGCAGTGTTGAACTACATATGGTTTGTATGAGTAGGAAACACAGTTCTCTTTTTCAGGGCATGCACATGGTTCTTGCTGTATTGGAGACGCTGGAAAGAAGAGCTTGCTACTTGGGTTAAAACAGAGTGTGTTCAATGGTTGAGAACACTGGTCTGAATTTCCCTACAGAAACGGAGTTAAACCTCAGGATCTATTTCTTCCTACAAGCAAGAGTTCATTTCTGGTAAACCCAGTGAATTTTGGGCTCAAATGGTATTTTTCCGCAGTTCTAGAACCCAGCGCGATTCTAACTATTAACTAAAGAGCATTTATGAAAGGGGAGCTGTGGTTTGTATCAGTTTCATAAGCAGAGTTGAACTACATATGGTACGTGTGAGTAGGAAACACAGTTCTTTTTTTCTGGGCATGCTCATGGTTCTTGCTGTATTGGGGACTCTTGAAAGAAGAGGATGCTTCTTGCCTTAAAACAGAGTATTTTTCTTGGTTGAGAACTCTGGTCTGAATTTCCTTTGAGAAACAGAGTTAAACCACAGGATCTGTGTCTTCCAACAAGCAAGAGTTCATTACTGGAAAATCCAGTGAATTTTGGGCTCAAATGTTTTTTCGCAGTTCTAGAACCCAGTGCGATTCTCACTATTAAGTAAAGAGCATTTATGTAAGAGGAGCTGTGGTTTGTATCAGGCTCAAAAGCAGAGTTGAACTACATATGGTCCATATGATTAGGAAACGCAATACCTTTTTCAGGGAATGCACATGTTTCTTGCTGTATTGGAGACTCTGGAAAGAAGAGCTTGCTTCTTGCATTAAAACAGAGTGTGTTTAATGGTGAAGACACTGGTCTGAATTTCCCTATAGGAATGGAGTTAGAGAAAAGGCTCTGTGTCTTCCTACAAGCAAGAGTTCATTTCTGGTAAACCCAGTGTATTTTGGGCTCAAATGATATTTCACAATTAAACAGCCCAACGCCATTCTCACTATTAACTAAAGAGCATTTATGTAAGAGGAGCTGTAGTTTGTATCAGTTTCATAAGCAGAGTTGAATTACATATGGTACGTGTGATATGAAACACAGTTCTTTTTTTCTGGGCATGCTCATGGTTCTTGCTGTATTGGAGATTCTTGAAAGAAGAGGAAGCTTATTGCCTTAAAACAGAGTATTTTTCTTGATTGAGAACTCTGGTCTTAATTTCCATTCAGAAACAGAGTTAAACCACAGGATCTGTGTCTTCTGACAGCAAGAGTTCATTACTGGTAAACCGAGTGAATTTTGGGCTCAAATGTTTTTTCGCAGTTCTAGAACCCAGCACGATTCTCACTATTAAGTAAAGAGCATTTATGTAAGAGGAGCTGTGGTTTGTATCAGTTTCAAAAGCAGAGTTGATCTACATATGGTCCGTATGAGTAGGAAACACATTTCCTTTTTTCATGGTTCTTGCTGTATTGGAGACTCTGGAAAGAAGAGCTTGCTTCTTGCACTAAAACAGAGTGTGTTTAATGGATGAGAACACTGGTCTGAATTTCCCTATAGGAATGGAGTTAAACAAAAGGCTCTGTGTCTTCCTACAAGCAAGAGTTCATTTCTGGTAAACCCAGTGTATTTTTGGCTCAAATGATATTTCACAATTCAAAAGCCCAACGCCATTCTCACTATTAACTAAAGAGCATTTATGTAAGAGGAGCTGTAGTTTGTATGAGGTTCATAATCCGAGTTGATCTGCATATGGCCCGTATGAGTAGGAAACACAGTTCTTTTTTTCTGGGCATGCTCATGGTTCTTGCTGTATTGGAGACGCTGGAAAGAAGAGGAAGGTTCTTGCCTTAAAACAGAGTGTTTTTCACGGATGAGAACTCTGGTCTGATTTTCCCTTCAGAAACAGTGTTAAACATCAGTATCTGTGTCTTCTTACAAGCAAGGGTTCATTACTGGTAAACCAAGTGAATTTTGGGCTCAAATGTTTTTTCGGAGTTCTAAAACCCAGTGCGATTCTCACTATTAACTAAAGAGCAATTATGTAAGAGGAGCTGTGGATTGTAACAGTTTCAAAGCAGATATGAAGTACATATGGTAAGTATGAGTAGGAAACACAGTTCTTTTTTTCAAGGCATGCAAATCATTCTTGCTGTATTGGAGACTCAGGAAAGAAGAGCTTTCTTCTTGCATGAAAACAGAGTGTGTTTAATGGATGAGAACACTGCTCTGAATTTCCCTACAGCTACGGATTTGAACAACAGGATCTGTGTCTTCCTACGAGCAAGAGTTGATTTCTGGTAAACCCAGTGAATTTTGGGCTCAAATGATTTTTTCAGTTCTTGAATCCAATACGGTGCTCACTATTAACTAAAGAGCGTTTATGTAAGGGGAGCTGTGGTTTGTATCAGTTTCAAAAGCAGAGTTGAACTACATATGGTCCATATGAGTAGGAAACACAGTTCTTTTTTTCAGGGCATGCACATGGTTCTTGCTGTATTGGAGACTCTGGAAAGAAGAGCTTGTTTCTTGCGTGAAAACAGAGTGTGTTTAATGGATGAGAACACTGGTCTGAATTTCCCTACAGGTACGGAGTTAAACAACAGGATCTGTGTCGTCCTACGAGCTGGAGATCATTTCTGGTAAACCAAATGAATTCTTGGCTCTAATGATTTTACACAGTTCACGAACCCAACGCATTTCTCACTATTAACTAAAGAGCATTTATGTTAGAGGAGCTGTGGTTTGTATCAGTTTCATAAGCAGAGTTGAACTACATATGGTCCGTATAAGTAGGAAAGACAGTTCTTTTTTTCTGTGTATGCTCATGGTTCTTGCTGTATTGGAGACGCTGGAAAGAAGAGGAAGGTTCTTGTCTTAAAACATAGTGATTTTCAGGGATGAGATCTCTGGTCTGAATTTCCATTCAGAAGCAGTGTAAAACCTCAGGATCTGTGTCTTCCTACAAGCAAGAGTTCATTTCTGGTAATCCCAGTGAATTTTGGGCTCAAATGGTTTTTTCGAATTTCTAGAACCCAACGCGATTCTCACTATTAACTAAAGAGCATTTATGTAAGAGGAGCTGTGCTTTGTATCAGTTTCATAAGCAGAGTTGATCTACATATGGCCCGTATGAGTAGGAAACACTGTTCTTTTTTTCTGGGCATGCTAATGGTTCTTGCTGTATTGGAGACAGTGGAAAGAAGAGGAAGGTTCTTGCCTTAAAACAGAGTGTATTTCAGGGATGAGAACATTGGGCTTAATTTCCCTGCAGAAACAGAGTAAAACCACAGGATATGTGTCTTCCTACAAGCAAGAGTTCACTAAAGGTAAACCCAGTGAATTTTGGGCTCAAATGATTTTTCGCTGTTCTAGAACCCAACGCGGTTCTCACTATTTACTAAAGAGCATTATTGTAAGAGGAGTTGTGGTTTGTATCAGTTTCATAATCAGAGTTGAACTATATATGGTAAGTGTGAGTAGGAGACACAGTTCTTTTTTTCTGTGCATGCTCATGGTTCTTGCCATATTAGAGACGCTGGAAAGAAGAGGAAATTTCTTGCCTTAAAACAGACTGTTTTTCAGGGATGACAACTCTGGTCTGAATTTCCCCTCAGAAACAGTTTTAAACATCTGTTCTGTGTCTTCCTAAAAGTAAGAGTTCACTAATGGAAAACCCAGTGAATTTTGGGCTCAAATGTTTTTTCAGAATTCTAAAACCCAGCGCGATTCTCACTATTAACTAAAGAGCAATTATGTAAGAGGAGCTGTGGATTGTATCAGTTTCAAAGCAGATATGAAGTACATATGGTAAGTATGAGTAGGAAACACAGTTCTTTTTTTCAGGGCATGCAAATCGTTCTTGCTGTATTGGAGACTCTGGAAAGAAGAGCTTTCTTCTTGCATGAAAACAGAGTGTGTTTAATGGATGAGAACACTGCTCTGAATTTCTCTACAGCTACGGATTTGAACAACAGGATCTGTGTCTTCCTACGAGCAAGAGTTCATTTCTGGTAAACCCAGTGAATTTTGGGCTCAAATGATTTTTTGCAGTTCTTGAATCCAATACGGTGCTCACTATTAACTAAAGAGCATTTATGTAAGGGGAGCTGTGGTTTGTATCAGTTTCAAAAGCAGAGTTGAACTACATATGGTCCATATGAGTAGGAAACACAGTTCTTTTTTTCAGGGCATGCACATGGTTCTTGCTTTATTGGAGACTCTGGAAAGAAGAGCTTGTTTCTTGCGTGAAAACAGAGTGTGTTTAATGGATGAGAACACTGGTCTGAATTTCCCTACAGGTACGGAGTTAAACAACAGGATCTGTGTCTTCCTACGAGCTGGAGATCATTTCTGGTAAACCAAATGAATTCTTGGCTCTAATGATTTTACACAGTTCACGAACCCAACGCATTTCTCACTATTAACTAAAGAGCATTTATGTTAGAGGAGCTGTGGTTTGTATCAGTTTCATAAGCAGAGTTGAACTACATATGGTCCGTATAAGTAGGAAAGACAGTTCTTTTTTTCTGTGTATGCTCATGGTTCTTGCTGTATTGGAGACGCTGGAAAGAAGAGGAAGGTTCTTGTCTTAAAACATAGTGATTTTCAGGGATGAGATCTCTGGTCTGAATTTCCATTCAGAAGCAGTGTAAAACCTCAGGATCTGTGTCTTCCTACAAGCAAGAGTTCATTTCTGGTAATCCCAGTGAATTTTGGGCTCAAATGGTTTTTTCGAATTTCTAGAACCCAACGCGATTCTCACTATTAACTAAAGAGCATTTATGTAAGAGGAGCTGTGCTTTGTATCAGTTTCATAAGCAGAGTTGATCTACATATGGCCCGTATGAGTAGGAAACACTGTTCTTTTTTTCTGGGCATGCTAATGGTTCTTGCTGTATTGGAGACAGTGGAAAGAAGAGGAAGGTTCTTGCCTTAAAACAGAGTGTATTTCAGGGATGAGAACATTGGGCTTAATTTCCCTGCAGAAACAGAGTAAAACCACAGGATATGTGTCTTCCTACAAGCAAGAGTTCACTAAAGGTAAACCCAGTGAATTTTGGGCTCAAATGATTTTTCGCTGTTCTAGAACCCAACGCGGTTCTCACTATTTACTAAAGAGCATTATTGTAAGAGGAGTTGTGGTTTGTATCAGTTTCATAATCAGAGTTGAACTATATATGGTAAGTGTGAGTAGGAGACACAGTTCTTTTTTTCTGTGCATGCTCATGGTTCTTGCCATATTAGAGACGCTGGAAAGAAGAGGAAATTTCTTGCCTTAAAACAGACTGTTTTTCAGGGATGACAACTCTGGTCTGAATTTCCCCTCAGAAACAGTTTTAAACATCTGTTCTGTGTCTTCCTAAAAGTAAGAGTTCACTAATGGAAAACCCAGTGAATTTTGGGCTCAAATGTTTTTTCAGAATTCTAAAACCCAGCGCGATTCTCACTATTAACTAAAGAGCAATTATGTAAGAGGAGCTGTGGATTGTATCAGTTTCAAAGCAGATATGAAGTACATATGGTAAGTATGAGTAGGAAACACAGTTCTTTTTTTCAGGGCATGCAAATCGTTCTTGCTGTATTGGAGACTCTGGAAAGAAGAGCTTTCTTCTTGCATGAAAACAGAGTGTGTTTAATGGATGAGAACACTGCTCTGAATTTCTCTACAGCTACGGATTTGAACAACAGGATCTGTGTCTTCCTACGAGCAAGAGTTCATTTCTGGTAAACCCAGTGAATTTTGGGCTCAAATGATTTTTTGCAGTTCTTGAATCCAATACGGTGCTCACTATTAACTAAAGAGCATTTATGTAAGGGGAGCTGTGGTTTGTATCAGTTTCAAAAGCAGAGTTGAACTACATATGGTCCATATGAGTAGGAAACACAGTTCTTTTTTTCAGGGCATGCACATGGTTCTTGCTTTATTGGAGACTCTGGAAAGAAGAGCTTGTTTCTTGCGTGAAAACAGAGTGTGTTTAATGGATGAGAACACTGGTCTGAATTTCCCTACAGGTACGGAGTTAAACAACAGGATCTGTGTCTTCCTACGAGCTGGAGATCATTTCTGGTAAACCAAATGAATTTTTGGCTCTAATGATTTTACGCAGTTCACGAACCCAACGCATTTCTCACTATTAACTAAAGAGCATTTATGTTAGAGGAGCTGTGGTTTGTATCAGTTTCATAAGCAGAGTTGAACTCTATATGGTAAGTGTGAGTAGGAGACACAGTTCTTTTTTTCTGTGCATGCTCATGGTTCTTGCCGTATTGGAGACGCTGGAAAGAAGAGGAAAGTTCTTGCCTTAAAACAGAGTGTTTTTCAGGGATGAGAACTCTGGTCTGAATTTCCACTCAGAAACAGTGTTAAACATCAGTATCTGTGTCTTCCTACAAGTAAGAGTTCACTAATGGTAAACCCAGTGTATTTTGGGCTCAAATGTTTTTTCAGAGTTCTAGAACCCAGCGCTATTCTCACTATTAACTAAAGAGCATTTATGTAAGAGGAGCTGTGGATTGTATCAGTTTCAAAGCAGATATGAACTACATGTGGTAAGTATGAGTAGGAAACACAGTTCTTTTTTTCAGGGCATGAACATGATTCTTGCTGTATTGGAGACTCTGGAAAGAAGAGCTTTCTTCTTGCGTGAAAACAGAGTGTGTTTAATGGATGAGAACACTGGTCTGAATTTCCCTACAGCTATCGAGTTAAAAACAGGATCTGTGTCTTCCTACGAAGAAGAGTTCATTTCTGGTAAACCAAGTGAATTTTGGGCTCAAATGATTTTACACAGTTCACGAACCCAACGCGATTCTCACTATTAACTAAAGAGCATTTATGTAAGCGGAGCTGTGGTTTGTATCAGTTTCATAAGCAGAGTTGAACTACATATGGTCCATATGAGTCGGAAACACAGTTCTTTTAATCTGGGCATTATTGTTGTTCTTGCTGTATTAGAGACCCTGGAAAGAAGAGGAAGGTTCTTGCCTTAAAACAGAGTGTTTTTCAGGGATGAGAAGTCTGGTCTGAATTTACCTTCATAAACAGAGATAAACCTCAGGATCTGTGTCTTCCTACAAGCAAGAATTCATTTCTGGTAAACCCAGTGAATTTTGGGCTCAAATGATTTTTTGCAGTTCTTGAACCCAACGCGGTTCTCACTATTTACTAAAGATCATTTTTGTAAGAGAAGTTGTGGTTTGTATCAGTTTCATAATCAGAGTTGAACTCTATATGGTAAGTGTGAGTAGGAGACACAGTTCTTTTTTTCTGTGCATGCTCATGGTTCTTGCTATATTAGAGACGTTGGAAAGAAGAGGAAATTTCTTGCCTTAAAACAGACTGTTTTTCAGGGATGAGAACTCTGGTCTGAATTTCCCCTCAGAAACAGTTTTAAACATCTGTTCTGTGTCTTCCTACAAGTAAGAGTTCACTAATGGAAAACCCAGTGAATTTTGAGCTCAAATGTTTTTTCAGAATTCTAAAACCCAGCGCTATTCTCACTATTAACTAAAAAGCATTTATGAAAGAGGAGCTGTGGATTGTATCCGTTTCAAAGCAGATATGAACTACATGTGGTAAGAATGAGTAGGAAACACAGTTCTTTTTTTCAGGGCATGAACATGCTTCTTGCTGTATTGGAGACTCTGGAAAGAAGAGCTTTCTTCTTGCGTGAAAACAGAGTGTGTTTAATGGATGAGAACACTGGTCTGAATTTCCCTACAGCTATGGAGTTAAACAACAGGATCTGTGTCTTCCTACAATCAAGAGTTCATTTCTGGTAAACCAAGTGAATTTTGGGCTCAAATGGTTTTTTCTGCAGTTGTAGAACCCAGCGCGATTCTAACTATTAACTAAAGAGCATTCATGTAAGGGGAGCTGTGGTTTGTATCAGTTTCATAAGCAGAGTTGAACTACATATGGTATGTGTGAGTAGGAAACACAGTTCTTTTTTTCTGGGCATGCTCATGGTTCTTGCCGTATTGGAGAGTCTTGAAAGAAGAGGATGCTTCTTTCCTTAAAACAGAGTGTTTTTCTTGGTTGAGAACTCTGGTCTGAATTTCCTTTCAGAAACAGAGTTAAACCACAGGATCTGTGTCTTCCAACAAGCAAGCGTTCATTACTGGTAAATCCAGTGAATTTTGGGCTCAAATGTTTTTTCGCAGTTCTAGAACCCAGCGCGATTCTCACTATTAACTAAAGAGCATTTATGTAAGAGGAGCTGTGGTTTGTATCAGGCTCAAAAGCAGAGTTGAACTACATATGGTCCATATGTTTAGGAAACACAATACCTTTTTCAGGGCATGCACATGGTTCTTGCTGTATTGGAGACTCTGGAAAGAAGAGCTTGCTTCTTGCACTAAAACAGAGTGTGTTTAATGGATGAGAACACTGGTCTGAATTTCCCTATAGGAATGGAGTTACACAAAAGGCTCTGTGTCTTCCTACAAGCAAGAGTTCATTTCTGGTAAACCCAGTGTATTTTTGGCTCAAATGATATTTCACAATTCAAAAGACCAACGCCATTCTCACTATTAACTAAAGAGCATTTATGTAAGAGGAGCTGTAGTTTGTATGAGGTTCATAATCCGAGTTGATCTGCATATGGCCCGTATGAGTAGGAAACACAGTTCTTTTTTTCTGGGCATGCTCATGGTTCTTGCTGTATTGGAGACGCTGGAAAGAAGAGGAAGGTTCTTGCATTAAAACAGAGTGTTTTTCAGGGATGAGAACTCTGGTCTGATTTTCCCTTCAGAAACAGTGTTAAACATCAGTATCTGTGTCTTCTTACAAGCAAGAGATCATTACTGGTAAACCAAGTGAATTTTGGGCTCAAATGTTTTTTCGCAGTTCTAGAACCCAGTGCGATTCTCACTATTACCTAAAGAGCATTTATGTAAGAGGAGCTGTGGTTTGTATCAGGCTCAAAAGCAGAGTTGAACTACATATGGTCCATATGTTTAGGAAACACAATACCTTTTTCAGGGCATGCACATGGTTCTTGCTGTATTGGAGACGCTGGAAAGAAGAGGAAGTTTCTTGCCTTAAAACAGAGTGTTTTTCAGGGATGAGAACTCTGGTCTGATTTTCCCTTCAGAAACAGTGTTAAACATCAGTATCTGTGTCTTCTTACAAGCAAGAGTTCATTACTGGTAAACCAAGTGAATTTTGGGCTCAAATGTTTTTTTGGAGTTCTAAAACCCATCGCGATTCTCACTATTAACTAAAGAGCAATTATGTAAGAGGAGCTGTGGATTGTATCAGTTTCAAAGCAGATATGAAGTACATATGGTAAGTATGAGTAGGAAACACAGTTCTTTTTTTCAGGGCATGCAAATCGTTCTTGCTGCATTGGAGACTCTGGAAAGAAGAGCTTTCTTCTTGCATGAAAACAGAGTGTGTTTAATGGATGAGAACACTGCTCTGAATTTCCCTACAGCTACGGATTTGAACAACAGGATCTGTGTCTTCCTACGAGCAAGAGTTCATTTCTGGTAAACCCAGTGAATTTTGGGCTCAAATGATTTTTTGCAGTTCTTGAATCCAATACGGTGCTCACTATTAACTAAAGAGCATTTATGTAAGGGGAGCTGTGGTTTGTATCAGTTTCAAAAGCAGAGTTGAACTACATATGGTCCATATGAGTAGGAAACACAGTTCTTTTTTTCAGGGCATGCACATGGTTCTTGCTGTATTGGAGACTCTGGAAAGAAGAGCTTGTTTCTTGCGTGAAAACAGAGTGTGTTTAATGGATGAGAACACTGCTCTGAATTTCCCTACAGCCACGGAGTTGAACAACAGGATCTGTGTCTTCCTACGAGCAAGAGTTCATTTCTGGTAAACCCAGTGAATTTTGGGCTCAAATGGTTTTTTCCGCAGTTCTAGAACCCAGCGCGATTCTAACTATTAACTAAAGAGCATTTATATAAGGGGAGCTGTGGTTTGTATCAGTTTCATAAGCAGAGTTGAACTACATATGGTACGTGTGAGTAGGAAACACAGTTCTTTTTTTCTGGGCATGCTGATGGTTCTTGCTGTATTGGAGACTCTTGAAAGAAGAGGATGCTTCTTGCCTTAAAACAGAGTGTTTTTTCTTGGTTGAGAACTCTGGTCTGAATTTCCTTTCAGAAACAGAGTTAAACCACAGGATATGTGTCTTCCTAAAAGCAAGAGTTCATTTCTGGTAAACCCAATGAATTTTGGGCTCAAATGATTTTTCGCTGTTCTAGAACCCAACGCGGTTCTCACAATTTACTAAAGAGCATTTTTGTAAGAGGAGTTGTGGTTTGTATCAGTTTCATAATCAGAGCTGAACTCTATATGGTAAGTGTGAGTGGGAGACACAGTTCTTTTTTTCTGTGCATGCTCATGGTTCTTGCCGTATTGGAGACGCTGGAAAGAAGAGGAAATTTCTTGCCTTAAAACAGAGTGTTTTTCAGGGATGAGAACTCTGGTCTGAATTTCCCCTCAGAAACAGTGTTAAACATCAGTATCTGTGTCTTCCTACAAGTAAGAGTTCAGTAATGGTAAACCCAGTGTATTTTGGGCTCAAATGTTTTTTCAGAGTTCTAGAACCCAGCGCTATTCTCACTATTAACTAAAGAGCATTTATGTAAGAGGAGCTGTGGATTGTATCAGTTTCAAAGCAGATATAAACTACATGTGGTAAGTATGAGTAGGAAACACAGTTCTTTTTTTCAGGGCATGAACATGATTCTTGCTGTATTGGAGACTCTGGAAAGAAGAGCTTTCTTCTTGCGTGAAAACAGAGTGTGTTTAACGGATGAGAACACTGGTCTGAATTTCCCTACAGCTATGGAGTTAAAAACAGGATCTGTGTCTTCCTACGAAGAAGAGTTCATTTCTGGTAAACCAAGTGAATTTTGGGCTCAAATGATTTTACACAGTTCACGAACCCAACGCGATTCTCACTATTAACTAAAGAGCATTTATGTAAGCGGAGCTGTGGTTTGTATCAGTTTCATAAGCAGAGTTGAACTACATATGGTCCATATGAGTCGGAAACACAGTTCTTTTAATCTGGGCATTATTGTTGTTCTTGCTGTATTAGAGACCCTGGAAAGAAGAGGAAGGTTCTTGCCTTAAAACAGAGTGTTTTTCAGGGATGAGAAGTCTGGTCTGAATTTACCTTCATAAACAGAGATAAACCTCAGGATCTGTGTCTTCCTACAAGCAAGAATTCATTTCTGGTAAACCCAGTGAATTTTGGGCTCAAATGATTTTTTTTGCAGTTCTTGAACCCAACGCGGTTCTCACTATTTACTAAAGATCATTTTTGTAAGAGAAGTTGTGGTTTGTATCAGTTTCATAATCAGAGTTGAACTATATATGGTAAGTGTGAGTAGGAGACACAGTTCTTTTTTTCTGTGCATGCTCATGGTTCTTGCTATATTAGAGACGTTGGAAAGAAGAGGAAATTTCTTGCCTTAAAACAGACTGTTTTTCAGGGATGAGAACTCTGGTCTGAATTTCCCCTCAGAAACAGTTTTAAACATCTGTTCTGTGTCTTCCTACAAGTAAGAGTTCACTAATGGAAAACCCAGTGAATTTTGAGCTCAAATGTTTTTTCAGAATACTAAAACCCAGCGCTATTCTCACTATTAACTAAAAAGCATTTATGAAAGAGGAGCTGTGGATTGTATCCGTTTCAAAGCAGATATGAACTACATGTGGTAAGAATGAGTAGGAAACACAGTTATTTTTTTCAGGGCATGAACATGCTTCTTGCTGTATTGGAGACTCTGGAAAGAAGAGCTTTCTTCTTGCGTGAAAACAGAGTGTGTTTAATGGATGAGAACACTGGTCTGAATTTCCCTACAGCTATGGAGTTAAACAACAGGATCTGTGTCTTCCTACAATCAAGAGTTCAATTCTGGTAAACCAAGTGAATTTTGGGCTCAAATGGTTTTTTCTGCAGTTGTAGAACCCAGCGCGATTCTAACTATTAACTAAAGAGCATTCATGTAAGGGGAGCTGTGGTTTGTATCAGTTTCATAAGCAGTGTTGAACTACATATGGTACGTGTGAGTAGGAAACACAGTTCTTTTTTTCTGGGCATGCTCATGGTTCTTGCCGTATTGGAGAGTCTTGAAAGAAGAGGATGCTTCTTTCCTTAAAACAGAGTGTTTTTCTTGGTTGAGAACTCTGGTCTGAATTTCCTTTCAGAAACAGAGTTAAACCACAGGATCTGTGTCTTCCAACAAGCAAGAGTTCATTACTGGTAAATCCAGTGAATTTTGGGCTCAAATGTTTTTTCGCAGTTCTAGAACCCAGCGCGATTCTCACTATTAACTAAAGAGCATTTATGTAAGAGGAGCTGTGGTTTGTATCAGGCTCAAAAGCAGAGTTGAACTACATATGGTCCATATGTTTAGGAAACACAATACCTTTTTCAGGGCATGCACATGGTTCTTGCTGTATTGGAGACTCTGGAAAGAAGAGCTTGCTTCTTGCACTAAAACAGAGTGTGTTTAATGGATGAGAACACTGGTCTGAATTTTCCTATAGGAATGGAGTTACACAAAAGGCTCTGTGTCTTCCTACAAGCAAGAGTTCATTTCTGGTAAACCCAGTGTATTTTTGGCTCAAATGATATTTCACAATTCAAAAGACCAACGCCATTCTCACTATTAACTAAAGAGCATTTATGTAAGAGGAGCTGTAGTTTGTATGAGGTTCATAATCCGAGTTGATCTGCATATGGCCCGTATGAGTAGGAAACACAGTTCTTTTTTTCTGGGCATGCTCATGGTTCTTGCTGTATTGGAGACGCTGGAAAGAAGAGGAAGGTTCTTGCATTAAAACAGAGTGTTTTTCAGGGATGAGAACTCTGGTCTGATTTTCCCTTCAGAAACAGTGTTAAACATCAGTATCTGTGTCTTCTTACAAGCAAGAGTTCATTACTGGTAAACCAAGTGAATTTTGGGCTCAAATGTTTTTTTCGCAGTTCTAGAACCCAGTGCGATTCTCACTATTAACTAAAGAGCATTTATGTAAGAGGAGCTGTGGTTTGTATCAGGCTCAAAAGCAGAGTTGAACTACATATGGTCCATATGTTTAGGAAACACAATACCTTTTTCAGGGCATGCACATGGTTCTTGCTGTATTGGAGACGCTGGAAAGAAGAGGAAGTTTCTTGCCTTAAAACAGAGTGTTTTTCAGGGATGAGAACTCTGGTCTGATTTTCCCTTCAGAAACAGTGTTAAACATCAGTATCTGTGTCTTCTTACAAGCAAGAGTTCATTACTGGTAAACCAAGTGAATTTTGGGCTCAAATGTTTTTTTGGAGTTCTAAAACCCAGCGCGATTCTCACTATTAACTAAAGAGCAATTATGTAAGAGGAGCTGTGGATTGTATCAGTTTCAAAGCAGATATGAAGTACATATGGTAAGTATGAGTAGGAAACACAGTTCTTTTTTTCAGGGCATGCAAATCGTTCTTGCTGCATTGGAGACTCTGGAAAGAAGAGCTTTCTTCTTGCATGAAAACAGAGTGTGTTTAATGGATGAGAACACTGCTCTGAATTTCCCTACAGCTACGGATTTGAACAACAGGATCTGTGTCTTCCTACGAGCAAGAGTTCATTTCTGGTAAACCCAGTGAATTTTGGGCTCAAATGATTTTTTGCAGTTCTTGAATCCAATACGGTGCTCACTATTAACTAAAGAGCATTTATGTAAGGGGAGCTGTGGTTTGTATCAGTTTCAAAAGCAGAGTTGAACTACATATGGTCCATATGAGTAGGAAAGACAGTTCTTTTTTTCAGGGCATGCACATGGTTCTTGCTGTATTGGAGACCCTGGAAAGAAGAGCTTGTTTCTTGCGTGAAAACAGAGTGTGTTTAATGGATGAGAACACTGGTCTGAATTTCCCTACAGGTACGGAGTTAAACAACAGGATCTGTGTCTTCCTACGAGCTGGAGATCATTTCTGGTAAACCAAATGAATTTTTGGCTCTAATGATTTTACGCAGTTCACGAACCCAACGCATTTCTCACTATTAACTAAAGAGCATTTATGTTAGAGGAGCTGTGGTTTGTATCAGTTTCATAAGCAGAGTTGAACTACATATGGTCCGTATAAGTAGGAAAGACAGTTCTTTTTTTCTGCGTATGCTCATGGTTCTTGCTGTATTGGAGACGCTGGAAAGAAGAGGAAGGTTCTTGTCTTAAAACATAGTGATTTTCAGGGATGAGATCTCTGGTCTGAATTTCCATTCAGAAACAGTGTAAAACCTCAGGATCTGTGTCTTCCTACAAGCAAGAGTTCATTTCTGGTAATCCCAGTGAATTTTGGGCTCAAATGGTTTTTTCGAATTTCTAGAACCCAACGCGATTCTCACTATTAACTAAAGATCATTTATGTAAGAGGAGCTGTGCTTTGTATCAGTTTCATAAGCAGAGTTGATCTACATATGGCCCGTATGAGTAGGAAACACTGTTCTTTTTTTCTGGGCATGCTAATGGTTCTTGCTGTATTGGAGACAGTGGAAAGACGAGGAAGGTTCTTGCCTTAAAACAGAGTGTATTTCAGGGATGAGAACATTGGGCTTAATTTCCCTGCAGAAACAGAGTAAAACCACAGGATATGTGTCTTCCTACAAGCAAGAGTTCACTAAAGGTAAACCCAGTGAATTTTGGGCTCAAATGATTTTTCGCTGTTCTAGAACCCAACGCGGTTCTCACTATTTACTAAAGAGCATTATTGTAAGAGGAGTTGTGGTTTGTATCAGTTTCATAATCAGAGTTGAACTATATATGGTAAGTGTGAGTAGGAGACACAGTTCTTTTTTTCTGTGCATGCTCATGGTTCTTGCCATATTAGAGACGCTGGAAAGAAGAGGAAATTTCTTGCCTTAAAACAGACTGTTTTTCAGGGATGAGAACTCTGGTCTGAATTTCCCCTCAGAAACAGTTTTAAACATCTGTTCTGTGTCTTCCTACAAGTAAGAGTTCACTAATGGAAAACCCAGTGAATTTTGGGCTCAAATGTTTTTTCAGAATTCTAAAACCCAGCGCTATTCTCACTATTAACTAAAGAGCAATTATGTAAGAGGAGCTGTGGATTGTATCAGTTTCAAAGCAGATATGAAGTACATATGGTAAGTATGAGTAGGAAACACAGTTCTTTTTTTCATGGCATGCAAATCATTCTTGCTGTATTGGAGACTCTGGAAAGAAGAGCTTTCTTCTTGCATGAAAACAGAGGGTGTTTAATGGATGAGAACACTGCTCTGAATTTCCCTACAGCTACGGATTTGAACAACAGGATCTGTGTCTTCCTACGAGCAAGAGTTCATTTCTGGTAAACCCAGTGAATTTTGGGCTCAAATGATTTTTTGCAGTTCTTGAATCCAATACGGTGCTCACTATTAACTAAAGAGCATTTATGTAAGGGGAGCTGTGGTTTGTATCAGTTTCAAAAGCAGAGTTGAACTACATATGGTCCATATGAGTAGGAAACACAGTTCTTTTTTTCAGGGCATGCACATGGTTCTTGCTGTATTGGAGACTCTGGAAAGAAGAGCTTGTTTCTTCCGTGAAAACAGAGTGTGTTTAATGGATGAGAACACTGGTCTGAATTTCCCTACAGGTATGGAGTTAAACAACAGGATCTGTGTCTTCCTACGAGCTGGAGATCATTTCTGGTAAACCAAATGAATTTTTGGCTCTAATGATTTTACGCAGTTCACGAACCCAACGCATTTCTCACTATTAACTAAAGAGCATTTATGTTAGAGGAGCTGTGGTTTGTATCAGTTTCATAAGCAGAGTTGAACTACATATGGTCCGTATAAGTAGGAAAGACAGTTCTTTTTTTCTGCGTATGCTCATGGTTCTTGCTGTATTGGAGACGCTGGAAAGAAGAGGAAGGTTCTTGTCTTAAAACATAGTGATTTTCAGGGATGAGATCTCTGGTCTGAATTTCCATTCAGAAACAGTGTAAAACCTCAGGATCTGTGTCTTCCTACAAGCAAGAGTTCATTTCTGGTAATCCCAGTGAATTTTGGGCTCAAATGGTTTTTTCGAATTTCTAGAACCCAACGCGATTCTCACTATTAACTAAAGAGCATTTATGTAAGAGGAGCTGTGCTTTGTATCAGTTTCATAAGCAGAGTTGATCTACATATGGCCCGTATGAGTAGGAAACACTGTTCTTTTTTTCTGGGCATGCTAATGGTTCTTGCTGTATTGGAGACAGTGGAAAGAAGAGGAAGGTTCTTGCCTTAAAACAGAGTGTATTTCAGGGATGAGAACATTGGGCTTAATTTCCCTGCAGAAACAGAGTAAAACCACAGGATATGTGTCTTCCTACAAGCAAGAGTTCACTAAAGGTAAACCCAGTGAATTTTGGGCTCAAATGATTTTTCGCTGTTCTAGAACCCAACGCGGTTCTCACTATTTACTAAAGAGCATTATTGTAAGAGGAGTTGTGGTTTGTATCAGTTTCATAATCAGAGTTGAACTATATATGGTAAGTGTGAGTAGGAGACACAGTTCTTTTTTTCTGTGCATGCTCATGGTTCTTGCCATATTAGAGACGCTGGAAAGAAGAGGAAATTTCTTGCCTTAAAACAGACTGTTTTTCAGGGATGACAACTCTGGTCTGAATTTCCCCTCAGAAACAGTTTTAAACATCTGTTCTGTGTCTTCCTACAAGTAAGAGTTCACTAATGGAAAACCCAGTGAATTTTGGGCTCAAATGTTTTTTCAGAATTCTAAAACCCAGCGCTATTCTCACTATTAACTAAAGAGCAATTATGTAAGAGGAGCTGTGGATTGTATCAGTTTCAAAGCAGATATGAAGTACATATGGTAAGTATGAGTAGGAAACACAGTTCTTTTTTTCAGGGCATGCAAATCATTCTTGCTGTATTGGAGACTCTGGAAAGAAGAGCTTTCTTCTTGCATGAAAACAGAGTGTGTTTAATGGATGAGAACACTGCTCTGAATTTCCCTACAGCTACGGATTTGAACAACAGGATCTGTGTCTTCCTACGAGCAAGAGTTCATTTCTGGTAAACCCAGTGAATTTTGGGCTCAAATGATTTTTTGCAGTTCTTGAATCCAATACGGTGCTCACTATTAACTAAAGAGCATTTATGTAAGGGGAGCTGTGGTTTGTATCAGTTTCAAAAGCAGAGTTGAACTACATATGGTCCATATGAGTAGGAAACACAGTTCTTTTTTTCAGGGCATGCACATGGTTCTTGCTGTATTGGAGACTCTGGAAAGAAGAGCTTGTTTCTTGCGTGAAAACAGAGTGTGTTTAATGGATGAGAACACTGGTCTGAATTTCCCTACAGGTACGGAGTTAAACAACAGGATCTGTGTCTTCCTACGAGCTGGAGATCATTTCTGGTAAACCAAATGAATTTTTGGCTCTAATGATTTTACGCAGTTCACGAACCCAACGCATTTCTCACTATTAACTAAAGAGCATTTATGTTAGAGGAGCTGTGGTTTGTATCAGTTTCATAAGCAGAGTTGAACTACATATGGTCCGTATAAGTAGGAAAGACAGTTCTTTTTTTCTGCGTATGCTCATGGTTCTTGCTGTATTGGAGACGCTGGAAAGAAGAGGAAGGTTCTTGTCTTAAAACATAGTGATTTTCAGGGATGAGATCTCTGGTCTGAATTTCCATTCAGAAACAGTGTAAAACCTCAGGATCTGTGTCTTCCTACAAGCAAGAGTTCATTTCTGGTAATCCCAGTGAATTTTGGGCTCAAATGGTTTTTTCGAATTTCTAGAACCCAACGCGATTCTCACTATTAACTAAAGAGCATTTATGTAAGAGGAGCTGTGCTTTGTATCAGTTTCATAAGCAGAGTTGATCTACATATGGCCCGTATGAGTAGGAAACACTGTTCTTTTTTTCTGGGCATGCTAATGGTTCTTGCTGTATTGGAGACAGTGGAAAGAAGAGGAAGGTTCTTGCCTTAAAACAGAGTGTATTTCAGGGATGAGAACATTGGGCTTAATTTCCCTGCAGAAACAGAGTAAAACCACAGGATATGTGTCTTCCTACAAGCAAGAGTTCACTAAAGGTAAACCCAGTGAATTTTGGGCTCAAATGATTTTTCGCTGTTCTAGAACCCAACGTGGTTCTCACTATTTACTAAAGATCATTTTTGTAAGAGAAATTGTGCTTTGTATCAGTTTCATAATCAGAGTTGAACTATATATGGTAAGTGTGAGTAGGAGACACAGTTCTTTTTTTCTGTGCATGCTCATGGTTCTTGCCATATTAGAGACGCTGGAAAGAAGAGGAAATTTCTTGCCTTAAAACAGAGTGTTTTTCAGGGATGACAACTGTGGTCTGAATTTCCCCTCAGAAACAGTTTTAAACATCTGTTCTGTGTCTTCCTACAAGTAAGAGTTCACTAATGGAAAACCCAGTGAATTTTGGGCTCAAATGTTTTTTCAGAATTCTAAAACCCAGCGCTATTCTCACTATTAACTAAAGAGCAATTATGTAAGAGGAGCTGTGGATTGTATCAGTTTCAAAGCAGATATGAAGTACATATGGTAAGTATGAGTAGGAAACACAGTTCTTTTTTTCAGGGCATGCAAATCGTTCTTGCTGTATTGGAGACTCTGGAAAGAAGAGCTTTCTTCTTGCATGAAAACAGAGTGTGTTTAATGGATGAGAACACTGCTCTGAATTTCCCTACAGCCACGGAGTTGAACGACAGGATCTGTGTCTTCCTACGAGCAAGAGTTCATTTCTGGTAAACCCAGTGAATTTTGGGCTCAAATGGTTTTTTCCGCAGTTCTAGAACCCAGCGCGATTCTAACTGTTAACTAAAGAGCATTTATGTAAGGGGAGCTGTGGTTTGTATCAGTTTCATAAGCAGAGTTGAACTACATATGGTACGTGTGAGTAGGAAACACAGTTCTTTTTTTCTGGGCATGCTCATGGTTCTTGCTGTATTGGAGACTCTTGAAAGAAGAGGATGCTTCTTGCCTTAAAACAGAGTGTTTTTCTTGGTTGAGAACTCTGGTCTGAATTTCCTTTCAGAAACAGAGTTAAACCACAGGATCTGTGTCTTCCAACAAGCAAGAGTTCATTACTGGTAAATCCAGTGAATTTTGCGCTCAAATGTTTTTTCGCAGTTCTAGAACCCAGCGCGATTCTCACTATTAAGTAAAGAGCATTTATGTAAGAGGAGCTGTGGTTTGTATCAGGCTCAAAAGCAGAGTTGAACTACATATGGTCCATATGATTAGGAAACACAATACCTTTTTCAGGGCATGCACATGGTTCTTGCTGTATTGGAGACTCTGGAAAGAAGAGCTTGCTTCTTGCACTAAAACAGAGTGTGTTTAATGGATGAGAACACTGGTCTGAATTTCCCTATAGGAATGGAGTTACACAAAAGGCTCTGTGTCTTCCTACAAGCAAGAGTTCATTTCTGGTAAACCCAGTGTATTTTTGGCTCAAATGATATTTCACAATTCAAAAGACCAACGCCATTCTCACTATTAACTAAAGAGCATTTATGTAAGAGGAGCTGTAGTTTGTATGAGGTTCATAATCCGAGTTGATCTGCATATGGCCCGTATGAGTAGGAAACACAGTTCTTTTTTTCTGGGCATGCTCATGGTTCTTGCTGTATTGGAGACGCTGGAAAGAAGAGGAAGGTTCTTGCCTTAAAACAGAGTGTTTTTCAGGGATGAGAACTCTGGTCTGATTTTCCCTTCAGAAACAGTGTTAAACATCAGTATCTGTGTCTTCTTACAAGCAAGAGTTCATTACTGGTAAACCAAGTGAATTTTGGGCTCAAATGTTTTTTCGCAGTTCTAGAACCCAGCGCGATTCTCACTATTAACTAAAGAGCAATTATGTAAGAGGAGCTGTGGATTGTATCAGTTTCAAAGCAGATATGAAGTACATATGGTAAGTATGAGTAGGAAACACAGTTCTTTTTTTCAGGGTATGCAAACCGTTCTTGCTGTATTGGAGACTCTGGAAAGAAGAGCTTTCTTCTTGCATGAAAACAGAGTGTGTTTAATGGATGAGAACACTGCTCTGAATTTCCCTACAGCTACGGATTTGAACAACAGGATCTGTGTCTTCCTACGAGCAAGAGTTCATTTCTGGTAAACCCAGTGAATTTTGGGCTCAAATGATTTTTTGTAGTTCTTGAATCCAATACGGTGCTCACTATTAACTAAAGAGCATTTATGTAAGGGGAGCTGTGGTTTGTATCAGTTTCAAAAGCAGAGTTGAACTACATATGGTCCATATGAGTAGGAAACACAGTTCTTTTTTTCAGGGCATGCACATGGTTCTTGCTGTATTGGAGACTCTGGAAAGAAGAGCTTGTTTCTTGCGTGAAAACAGAGTGTGTTTAATGGATGAGAACACTGGTCTGAATTTCCCTACAGGTACGGAGTTAAACAACAGGATCTGTGTCTTCCTACGAGCTGGAGATCATTTCTGGTAAACCAAATGAATTTTTGGCTCTAATGATTTTACGCAGTTCACGAACCCAACACATTTCTCACTATTAACTAAAGAGCATTTATGTTAGAGGAGCTGTGGTTTGTATCAGTTTCATAAGCAGAGTTGAACTACATATGGTCCGTATAAGTAGGAAAGACAGTTCTTTTTTTCTGCGTATGCTCATGGTTCTTGCTGTATTGGAGACGCTGGAAAGAAGAGGAAGGTTCTTGTCTTAAAACATAGTGATTTTCAGGGATGAGATCTCTGGTCTGAATTTCCATTCAGAAACAGTGTAAAACCTCAGGATCTGTGTCTTCCTACAAGCAAGAGTTCATTTCTGGTAATCCCAGTGAATTTTGGGCTCAAATGGTTTTTTCGAATTTCTAGAACCCAACGCGATTCTCACTATTAACTAAAGAGCATTTATGTAAGAGGAGCTGTGCTTTGTATCAGTTTCATAAGCAGAGTTGATCTACATATGGCCCGTATGAGTAGGAAACACTGTTCTTTTTTTCTGGGCATGCTAATGGTTCTTGCTGTATTGGAGACAGTGGAAAGAAGAGGAAGGTTCTTGCCTTAAAACAGAGTGTATTTCAGGGATGAGAACATTGGGCTTAATTTCCCTGCAGAAACAGAGTAAAACCACAGGATATGTGTCTTCCTACAAGCAAGAGTTCACTAAAGGTAAACCCAGTGAATTTTGGGCTCAAATGATTTTTCGCTGTTCTAGAACCCAACGCGGTTCTCACTATTTACTAAAGAGCATTATTATAAGAGGAGTTGTGGTTTGTATCAGTTTCATAATCAGAGTTGAACTATATATGGTAAGTGTGAGTAGGAGACACAGTTCTTTTTTTCTGTGCATGCTCATGGTTCTTGCCATATTAGAGACGCTGGAAAGAAGAGGAAATTTCTTGCCTTAAAACAGACTGTTTTTCAGGGATGAGAACTCTGGTCTGAATTTCCCCTCAGAAACAGTTTTAAACATCTGTTCTGTGTCTTCCTACAAGTAAGAGTTCACTAATGGAAAACCCAGTGAATTTTGGGCTCAAATGTTTTTTCAGAATTCTAAAACCCAGCGCTATTCTCACTATTAACTAAAGAGCAATTATGTAAGAGGAGCTGTGGATTGTATCAGTTTCAAAGCAGATATGAAGTACATATGGTAAGTATGAGTAGGAAACACAGTTCTTTTTTTCAGGGCATGCAAATCATTCTTGCTGTATTGGAGACTCTGGAAAGAAGAGCTTTCTTCTTGCATGAAAACAGAGGGTGTTTAATGGATGAGAACACTGCTCTGAATTTCCCTACAGCTACGGATTTGAACAACAGGATCTGTGTCTTCCTACGAGCAAGAGTTCATTTCTGGTAAACCCAGTGAATTTTGGGCTCAAATGATTTTTTGCAGTTCTTGAATCCAATACGATGCTCACTATTAACTAAAGAGCATTTATGTAAGGGGAGCTGTGGTTTGTATCAGTTTCAAAAGCAGAGTTGAACTACATATGGTCCATATGAGTAGGAAACACAGTTCTTTTTTTCAGGGCATGCACATGGTTCTTGCTGTATTGGAGACTCTGGAAAGAAGAGCTTGTTTCTTGCGTGAAAACAGAGTGTGTTTAATGGATGAGAACACTGGTCTGAATTTCCCTACAGGTACGGAGTTAAACAACAGGATCTGTGTCTTCCTACGAGCTGGAGATCATTTCTGGTAAACCAAATGAATTTTTGGCTCTAATGATTTTACGCAGTTCACGAACCCAACGCATTTCTCACTATTAACTAAAGAGCATTTATGTTAGAGGAGCTGTGGTTTGTATCAGTTTCATAAGCAGAGTTGAACTACATATGGTCCGTATAAGTAGGAAAGACAGTTCTTTTTTTCTGCGTATGCTCATGGTTCTTGCTGTATTGGAGACGCTGGAAAGAAGAGGAAGGTTCTTGTCTTAAAACATAGTGATTTTCAGGGATGAGATCTCTGGTCTGAATTTCCATTCAGAAACAGTGTAAAACCTCAGGATCTGTGTCTTCCTACAAGCAAGAGTTCATTTCTGGTAATCCCAGTGAATTTTGGGCTCAAATGGTTTTTTCGAATTTCTAGAACCCAACGCGATTCTCACTATTAACTAAAGAGCATTTATGTAAGAGGAGCTGTGCTTTGTATCAGTTTCATAAGCAGAGTTGATCTACATATGGCCCGTATGAGTAGGAAACACTGTTCTTTTTTTCTGGGCATGCTAATGGTTCTTGCTGTATTGGAGACAGTGGAAAGAAGAGGAAGGTTCTTGCCTTAAAACAGAGTGTATTTCAGGGATGAGAACATTGGGCTTAATTTCCCTGCAGAAACAGAGTAAAACCACAGGATATGTGTCTTCCTACAAGCAAGAGTTCACTAAAGGTAAACCCAGTGAATTTTGGGCTCAAATGATTTTTCGCTGTTCTAGAACCCAACGCGGTTCTCACTATTTACTAAAGAGCATTATTATAAGAGGAGTTGTGGTTTGTATCAGTTTCATAATCAGAGTTGAACTATATATGGTAAGTGTGAGTAGGAGACACAGTTCTTTTTTTCTGTGCATGCTCATGGTTCTTGCCATATTAGAGACGCTGGAAAGAAGAGGAAATTTCTTGCCTTAAAACAGACTGTTTTTCAGGGATGAGAACTCTGGTCTGAATTTCCCCTCAGAAACAGTTTTAAACATCTGTTCTGTGTCTTCCTACAAGTAAGAGTTCACTAATGGAAAACCCAGTGAATTTTGGGCTCAAATGTTTTTTCAGAATTCTAAAACCCAGCGCTATTCTCACTATTAACTAAAGAGCAATTATGTAAGAGGAGCTGTGGATTGTATCAGTTTCAAAGCAGATATGAAGTACATATGGTAAGTATGAGTAGGAAACACAGTTCTTTTTTTCAGGGCATGCAAATCGTTCTTGCTGTATTGGAGACTCTGGAAAGAAGAGCTTTCTTCTTGCATGAAAACAGAGTGTGTTTAATGGATGAGAACACTGCTCTGAATTTCCCTACAGCCACGGAGTTGAACAACAGGATCTGTGTCTTCCTACGAGCAAGAGTTCATTTCTGGTAAACCCAGTGAATTTTGGGCTCAAATGGTTTTTTCCGCAGTTCTAGAACCCAGCGCGATTCTAACTATTAACTAAAGAGCATTTATGTAAGGGGAGCTGTGGTTTGTATCAGTTTCATAAGCAGAGTTGAACTACATATGGTACGTGTGAGTAGGAAACACAGTTCTTTTTTTCTGGGCATGCTCATGGTTCTTGCTGTATTGGAGACTCTTGAAAGAAGAGGATGCTTCTTGCCTTAAAACAGAGTGTTTTTCTTGGTTGAGAACTCTGGTCTGAATTTCCTTTCAGAAACAGAGTTAAACCACAGGATCTGTGTCTTCCAACAAGCAAGAGTTCATTACTGGTAAATCCAGTGAATTTTGCGCTCAAATGTTTTTTCGCAGTTCTAGAACACAGCGCGATTCTCACTATTAAGTAAAGAGCATTTATGTAAGAGGAGCTGTGGTTTGTATCAGGCTCAAAAGCAGAGTTGAACTACATATGGTCCATATGATTAGGAAACACAATACCTTTTTCAGGGCATGCACATGGTTCTTGCTGTATTGGAGACTCTGGAAAGAAGAGCTTGCTTCTTGCACTAAAACAGAGTGTGTTTAATGGATGAGAACACTGGTCTGAATTTCCCTATAGGAATGGAGTTACACAAAAGGCTCTGTGTCTTCCTACAAGCAAGAGTTCATTTCTGGTAAACCCAGTGTATTTTTGGCTCAAATGATATTTCACAATTCAAAAGACCAACGCCATTCTCACTATTAACTAAAGAGCATTTATGTAAGCGGAGCTGTGGTTTGTATCAGTTTCATAAGCAGAGTTGATCTACATATGGTCCATATGAGTCGGAAACACAGTTCTTTTAATCTGGGCATGATTATTGTTCTTGCTGTATAAGAGACCCTGGAGAGAAGAGGAAGTTTCTTGCCTTAAAACAGAGTGTTTTTCAGGGATGAGAAGTCTGGTCTGAATTTACCTTCAGAAACAGAGATAAATCTCAGGATCTGTGTCATCCTACGAGCAAGAGTTCATTTCTGGTAAACCCTGTGAATTTTGGGCTCAAATGATTTTTTGCAGTTCTTGAATCCAATACGGTGCTCACTATTAACTAAAGAGCATTTATGTAAGGGGAGCTGTGGTTTGTATCAGTTTCAAAAGCAGAGTTGAAATACATATGGTCCATATGAGTAGGAAACACAGTTCTTTTTTTCAGGGCATGCACATGGTTCTTGCTGTATTGGAGACTCTGGAAAGAAGAGCTTGTTTCTTGCGTGAAAACAGAGTGTGTTTAATGGATGAGAACACTGCTCTGAATTTCCCTACAGCCACGGAGTTGAACAACAGGATCTGTGTCTTCCTACGAGCTGGAGATCATTTCTGGTAAACCAAATGAATTTTTGGCTCTAATGAATTTACACAGTTCTAGAACCCAACGCATTTCTCACTATTAACTAAAGAGCATTTATGTTAGAGGAGCTGTGGTTTGTATCAGTTTCATAAGCAGAGTTGAACTACATATGGTCCGTATAAGTAGGAAAGACAGTTCTTTTTTTCTGCGTATGATCATGGTTCTTGCTGTATTGGAGACGCTGGAAAGAAGAGGAAGGTTTTTGCCTTAAAACATAGTGTTTTTTAGGGATGAGATCTCTGGTCTGAATTTCCATTCAGAAACAGTGTAAAACCTCAGGATCTGTGTCTTCCTACAAACAAGAGTTCATTTCTGGTAATCCCAGTGAATTTTGGACTCAAATGGTTTTTTCGCATTTCTAGAACCGAACGCGATTCTCACTATTAACTAAAGAGCATTTATGTAAGAGGAGCTGTGCTTTGTATCAGTTTCATAAGCAGAGATGATCTACATATGGCCGGTATGAGTAGGAAACACAGTTCTTTCTTTCTGGGCATGCTAATGGTTCTTGCTGTATTGGAGACAGTGGAAAGAAGAGGAAGGTTCTTGCCTTAAAACAGAGTGTTTTTCAGGGATGAGAACATTGGGCTTAATTTCCCTGCAGAAACAGAGTAAAACCACAGGATATGTGTCTTCCTAAAAGCAAGAGTTCATTTCTGGTAAACCCAGTGAATTTTGGGCTCACATGATTTTTCGCTGAACTAGAACCCAACGCGGTTCTCACTATTTACTTAAGATCATTTTTGTCAGAGGAGTTGTGGTTTGTATCAGTTTCATAATCAGAGTTGAACTATATATGGTAAGTGTGAGTAGGAGACACAGTTCTTTTTTTCTGTGCATGCTCATTGTTCTTGCTGTATTAGAGACCCTGGAAAGAAGAGGAAAGTTCTTGCCTTACAACAGAGTGTTTTTCAGGGATGAGAACTCTGGTCTGAATTTCCCCTCAGAAACAGTGTTAAACATCAGTATCTGTGTCTTCCTACAAGCAAGAGTTCACTAATGGAAAACCCAGTGAATTTTGGGCTCAAATGTTTTTTCAGAGTTCTAGAACCCAGCCCTATTCTCACTATTAACTAAAGAGAATTTATGAAAGAGGAGCTGTGGATTGTATCAGTTTCAAAGGAGATATGAACTACATGTGGTAAGTATGAGTAGGAAACAAAGTTCTTTATTTCAGGGCATGAACATGATTCTTGCTGTATTGGAGACTCTGGAAAGAAGAGCTTTCTTCTTGCGTGAAAACAGAGTGTGTTTAATGGATGAGAACTCGGGTCTGAATTTCCCTACAGCTATGGAGTTAAAAACAGGATCTGTGTCTTCCTACGAACAAGAGTTCATTTCTGGTAAACCAAGTGAATTTTGGGCTAAATGATTTTACACAGTTCACGAACCCAACGCGATTCTCACTATTAACTAAAGAGCATTTATGTAAGCGGAGCTGTGGTTTGTATCAGTTTCATAAGCAGAGTTGAACTACATATGGTCCATATGAGTCGGAAACACAGTTGTTTTAATCTGGGCATGATTATGGTTCTTGCTGTATTAGTGACCCTGGAAAGAAGAGGAAGGTTCTTGCCTTAAAACAGAGTGTTTTTCAGGGATGAGAAGTCTGGTCTGAATTTACCTTCATAAACAGAGATAAACCTCAGGATCTGTGTCTTCCTACAAGCAAGAATTCATTTCTGGTAAACCCAGTGAATTTTGGGCTCAAATGATTTTTTGCAGTTCTTGAACCCAACGCGGCTCTCACTATTTACTAAAGATCATTTTTGTAAGAGGAGTTGTGGTTTGTATCAGTTTCATAATCAGAGTTGAACTATATATGGTAAGTGTGAGTAGGAGACACAGTTCTTTTTTTCTGTGCATGATCATGGTTCTTGCCATATTGGAGATGCTGGAAAGAAGAGGAAAGTTCTTGCCTTAAAACAGACTGTTTTTCAGGGATGAGAACTCTGGTCTTAATTTCCCCTCAGAAACAGTGTTAAACATCAGTATTTGTGTCTTCCTACAAGCAAGAGTTCCCTAATGGTAAACCCAGTTATTTTTGCTCAAATGGTTTTCGGAGTTCTAGAACCCAGCGCGATTCTCACTATTAACTAAAGAGCATTTATGTAAGAGGAGCTTTGGATTGTATCAGTTTCAAAGCAGATATGAACTACATATGGTAAGTATGAGTAGGAAACACAGTTCTTTTTTTCAGGGCATGCACAGTGTTCTTGTTGTATTGGAGACTCTGGAAAGAAGAGCTTTCTTCTTGCGTGAAAACAGAGTGTGTTTAATGGAAGAGAACACTGGTCTGAATTTCCCTACAGCTACGGAGTTAAACAACAGGATTTGTGTCTTCCTACGAGCAAGAGTTCATTTCTGGTAAACCCAGTGAATTTTGGGCTCAAATGATTTTACACAGTTCACGAACCCAACGCGATTCTCACTCTTATTAAACAGCATTTATGTAAGCGGAGCTGTGGTTTTTTATCAGTTTCATTAACCGAGTTGAACTACATATGGTCCATATGAGTCTGAAACACAGTTCTTTTATTCTGGGCATGATTACGGTTCTTGCTGTATTAGTGACGCTGGAAAGAAGAGGAAGGTTCTTGCCTTAAAACAGAGTGTTTTTCAGGGATGATAAGTCTTGTCTGAATTTCCCTTCAGAAACAGAGATAAACCTCAGGATCTGTGTCTTCCTACAAGCAAGAGTTCATTTCTGGTAATCCCAGTGAATTTTGGGCTAAAATGGTTTTTTCGCAGTTCTAGAACCCAAAGCAATTCTCACTATTAACTAAAGAGCATTTATGTAAGAGGAACTGTGGTTTGTATCAGGTTCAAAAGCAGAGTTGAACTACATGTGGTCCGTATGAGTAGGAAACACAGTACCTTCTTTCAGGGCATGCACATGGTTCTTGCTGTATTGGAGATTCTGGAAAGAAGAGCTTGCTTCTTGCATTAAAACAGAGTGTGTTTAATGGATGAGAACACTGGTCTGAATTTCCCTATAGGAACGGAGTTAAACAACAGGCTCTGTGTCTTCCTAGAAGCAAGACTTCATTTCTGGTAACACAGTGAATTTTGGGCTCAAATGATATTTCACAGTTCACAAGCACAATGAGATTCTCACTATTAACTAAAGAGCATTTATGTAAGAGGAGCTGTGCTTTGTATCAGTTTCATAAGCAGAGTTGATCTACATATGGCCCGTATGAGTAGGAAACACTGTTCTTTTTTTCTGGGCATGCTAATGGTTCTTGCTGTATTGGAGACAGTGGAAAGAAGAGGAAGGTTCTTGCCTAAAAACAGAGTGTTTTTCAGGGATGAGAACATTGGGCTTAATTTCCCTGCAGAAACAGAGTAAAACCACAGGATATGTGTCTTCCTAAAAGCAAGAGTTCATTTCTGGTAAACCCAGTGAATTTTGGGCTCAAACGGTTTTTTCGCAGTTCTAGAACCCAACGCGATTCTCACTATTAACTAAAGAGCAATTACGTAAGAGGAGTTGTGGTTTGTATCAGTTTCATAAGCAGAGTTGAACTAAATATGGTCCGTATGAGTCGAAAACAGAGTTCTTTTTTTCAGGGCATGTAATAGTTCTTGCAGTATTGGAGACTCTGGAAAGAAGAGCTTGCTTCTTGCGTTAAAACAGAGTGTTTTTCAGAGATGAGAACCATGGTCGGAATTTCCCAACCAGAACCGAGTTTAACAACAGGATCTGTGTCTTCCTACAAGCAAGAGTTCATTACTGGTAAACCAAGTGAATTTTGGGCTCAAATGGTTTTACACACTTAACGAACCCAACGTGATTCTCACTATTAAATAAAGAACATTTATGTCGGAAGAGCTGTGGTTAGTATCAGTTACATAAGCACAGTTGAACTACATATGGTCTGTATGAGTAGGAAACACAGTTCTCTTTTTCAGGGCATGCTCATTGTTCTTGCCATATTGGAGATGCTGGAAAGAAGAGCTTGCTACTTGCATTAAAACAGAATCTGTTCAATGGTTGAGAACACTGATGTGAATTTCCCTAAAAAAACGGAGTTAAACCTCAGGATCTGTGTCTTCCTACAAGCAAGAGTTCATTTCTGGTAAACCCAGAGAATTTTGGGCTCAAATGATTTTTCGCTGTTCTAGAACCCAACGCGGTTCTCACTATTTACTAAAGATCATTTTTGTAAGAGGAGTTGTGGTTTGTATCAGTTTCATAATCAGAGTTGAACTATATATGGTAAGTGTGAGTAGGAGACACAGTTCTTTTTTTCTGTGCATGCTCATGGTTCTTGCTGTATTGGAGACCCTGGAAAGAAGAGGAAAGTTCTTGCCTTAAAACAGAGTTTTTTTCAGGGATGAGAACTTTGGTCTGAATTTCCCCTCAGAAACAGTGTTAAACATCAGTATCTGTGTCTTCCTACAAGCAAGAGTTCACTAA
Organism: Onychomys leucogaster; assembly: GCA_949786385.1. Classification (NCBI taxonomy): domain Eukaryota; kingdom Metazoa; phylum Chordata; class Mammalia; order Rodentia; family Cricetidae; genus Onychomys; species Onychomys leucogaster. Next base: position 9,628,846 of record CATKUP010000006.1, on the reverse strand, counting down.
TGGTAAACCCAGTGAATTTTGGGCTCAAATTTTTTTTCAGAGTTCTAGAACCCAGCACTATGCTCACTATTAACTAAAGAGCATTTATGTAAGGGGAGCTGTGGATTGTATCAGTTTCAAAGCAGATATGAACTACATGTGGTAAGTATGAGTAGGAAACACAGTTCTTTTTTTCAGGGCATGAATATGAGTCTTGCTCTATTGGAGACTCTGGAAAGAAGAGCTTTCTTCTTGCGTGAAAACAGAGTGTGTTTAATGGATGAGAACACTGGTCTGAATTTCCCTACAGCTATGGAGTTAAACAACAGGATCTGTGTCTTCCTACTACAAGAGTTTATTTCTGTTAAACCAAGTGAATTTTGGGCTCAAATGATTTTACACAGTTCACGAACCCAACGCGATTCTCACTATTAACTAAAGAGGATTTATGTAAGGGGAGCTGTGGTTTGTATCAGTTTCATAAGCAGAGTTGAACTACATATTGTACGTGTGAGTAGGAAACACAGTTCTTTTTTTCTGGGCATGCTCATGGTTCTTGCTGTATTGTAGACTCTGGAAAGAAGAGGATGCTTCTTGCCTTAAAACAGAGTATTTTTCTTGGTTGAGAACTCTGGTCTGAATTTCCTTTCAGAAACAGAGTTAAACCACAGGATCTGTGTCTTCCGACAAGTAAGAGTTCATTACTGGTAAACCCAGTGAATTTTGGGCTGAAATGTTTTTTCGCAGTTCTAGAACCCAGCGTGATTCAAACTATTAACTATAGAGCATTTATGTAAGAGGAGCTGTGGTTTGTATCAGTTTCATAAGTAGTGGTGAACTATATATGATCCGTATGAGTCAGAAAACCAGGTCATTTTTTTCAGGGCATGCAAATAGTTCTTGCAGTATTGGAGACTCTGGGAAGAAGAGCTTGCTTCTTGCGATAAAACAGAGTGTTTTTCAGGGATGAGAACACTGGTCTGAATTTCCCAACAGGACCCGAGTTAAACAACAGGATCAGTGTCTTCCTACATGCAAGAGTTAATTTCTTGTAAACCATTGAATTTTGGGCTCAAATGGTTTTACACACTTAAGGAACCCAACACGATACTCACTATTAAATAAAGAACATTTATGTAAGAAGAGCTGTGGTTATTATCAGTTACATAAGCAGAGTTGAACTACATATGGTACGGGTCAGTAGGAAACACAGTTATTTTTTTCTCGGTATGCTCATGGTTCTTGCTGTATTGGAGACGCTGGAAAGAAGAGGAAGGTTCTTGCCTTAAAACAGAGTGTTTTTCAGGGATGAGAACTCTGGTCTGAATTTCCCTTCAGAAACATTGTTAAACGCAGTATCTGTGTCTTCCTACAAGCAAAAGTTCATTACTTGTAAACCCAGTGAATTTTGGGCTCAAATGTTTCTTCGGAGTTCTAGAACCCAGCACGATTCTCACTACTAACTAAAGAGCATTTATGTAAGAGGAGCTGTGGAATTTATCAGTTTCAAACCAGATATGAACTACATATGGTAAGTATGAGTAGGAAACACAGTTCTTTTTTTCAGGGCATGCACAGGGTTCTTGTTGTATTGGAGACTCTGGAAAGAAGAGCTTTCTTCTTGCGGGAAAACAGAGTGTGTTTAATGGATGAGAACACTGGTCTGAATTTCCCTACAGCTACGGAGTTAAACAACAGGAACTGTGTCTTCCTACAAGCAAGAGTTCATTTCTGGTAAACCAAGTGAATTTTGGGCTCAAATGATTTTACACAGTTAACGAACCCAACGCGATTCTCACTCTTAACTAAACAACATTTATGTAAGCAGAGCTGTGGTTTGTATCAGTTTCATAAACACAGTTGAACTACATATGGTCCATATGAGTCGAAAACACAGTTCTTTTATTCTGGGCATGATTATGGTTCTTGCTGTATTAGTGACGCTGGAAAGAAGAGGAAGGTTCTTGCCTTACAACACAGTGTTTTTCAGGGATGATAAGTCTGGTCTGAATTTCCCTTCAGAAACAGAGATAAACCGCAGGATCTGTGTCTTCCTACAAGCAAGAGTTCATTTCTGGTAAACCCAATGAATTTTGGGCTCAAATGATTTTTTGCAGTTCTTGAACCCAACACGGTGCTCTCTATTAACTAAAGAGCATTTATGTAAGGGGTGCTGTGGTTTGTATCAGTTTCATAAGCAGAGTTGAACTACATATGGTACATGTTAGTAGGAAACTCAGTTTTTTTTTTCTGGGCATGCTCATGGTTCTTGCTGTATTGGAGTCTCTTGAAGGAAGAGGATGCTTCTTGCCTTAAAACAGAGTATTTTTCTTGGTTGAGAACTCTGGTCTGAATTTCGTTTCAGAAACAGAGTTAAACAACAGGATATGTGTCTTCCTACAAGGAAGAGTTCATTTCTGGTAATCACAGTGAATTTTGGGCTCAAATGATTTTACACAGTTCACAAACCCAACGCGATTCTCACTATTAACTAAAGTGAATTTATGTAAGCGGAGCTGTAGTTTGTATCAGTTTCATAAGCAGAGTTGAACTACATATGGTCCATACGAGTCGGAAACACAGTTCTTTATTTCTGGGCATGCTCATGGTTCTTGCTGTATTGGAGACGCTGGAAAGAAGAGGAAGGTCCTTGCCGTAAAACAGAGTGTTTTTCAGGGATGAGAACTCTGGTCTGAATTTCCCTGCAAAAACAGAGTTAAACCTCAACATCTGTATCTTCCTGAAAGGAAGAGTTCATTTCTGGTAAACCCAGTGAATTTTGGACTCAAATGGTTTTTTCGCAGTTCACAAGCACAACGCCATTATCACTATTAACTAAAGAGCATTTATGTAAGAGGAGCTGGGTTTTGTATCAGTTTCAAAAGCAGAGTTGAACTACATATGGTCCGTATGAGTGGGAAACACAGTTATTTTTTAGGGCATGCTCATGGTTCTTGCTGTATTAGAGACGCTGGAAAGAAGAGGAGGTTCTTGCCTTAAAACAGAGTGTTTTTCAGGGATGAGATCTCTGGTCTGAATTTCCATTCAGAAACAGTGTAAAACCTCAGGATCTGTGTCTTCCTACAAGCAAGAGTTCATTTCTGGTAATCCCAGTGAATTTTGGGCTAAAATGGTTTTTTCGCAGTTCTAGAACCCAAAGCAATTCTCACTATTAACTAAAGAGCATTTATGTAAGAGGAGCTGTGGTTTGTATCATGTTCAAAAGCAGAGTTGAACTACATATGGTCCGTATGAGTAGGAAACACAGTACCTTCTTTCAGGGCATGCACATGGTTCTTGCTGTATTGGAGACTCTGGAAAGAAGAGCTTGCTTCTTGCATTAAAACAGAGTGTGTTTAATGGATGAGAACACTGGTCTGAATTTCCCTATAGGAACGGAGTTAAACAACAGGCTCTGTGTCTTCCTAGAAGCAAGACTTCATTTCTGGTAACACAGTGAATTTTGGGCTCAAATGATATTTCACAGTTCACAAGCACAATGAGATTCTCACTATTAACTAAAGAGCATTTATGTAAGAGGTGCTGTGCTTTGTATCAGTTTCATAAGCAGAGTTGATCTACATATGGCCCGTATGAGTAGGAAACACTGTTCTTTTTTTCTGGGCATGCTAATGGTTCTTGCTGTATTGGAGACAGTGGAAAGAAGAGGAAGGTTCTTGCCTTAAAACAGAGTGTTTTTCAAGGATGAGAACATTGGGCTTAATTTCCCTGCAGAAACAGAGTAAAACCACAGGATATGTGTCTTCCTAAAAGCAAGAGTTCATTTCTGGTAAACCCAGTGAATTTTGGGCTCAAATGACTTTTCACTGTTCTAGAACCCAACGCGGTTCTCACTATTTACTAAAGAGCATTTTTGTAAGAGGAGTTGTGGTTTGTATCAGTTTCATAATCAGAGTTGAACTATATATGGTAAGTATGAGTAGGAGACACAGTTCTTTTTTTCTGTGCATGCTCATGGTTCTTGCTGTATTGGAGACGCTGGAAAGAAGAGGAAAGTTCTTGCCTTAAAACAGAGTGTTTTTCAGGGATGAGAACTCTGGTCTGAATTTCCCCTCAGAAACAGTGTTAAACATCAGTATCTGTGTCTTCCTACAAGCAAGAGTTCACTAATGGTAAACCCAGTTAATTTTGGGCTCAAATGTTTTTTCAGAGTTCTAGAACCCAGCGCTATTCTCACTATTAACTAAAGAGCATTTATGTAAGAGGAGCTGTGGATTGTATCAGTTTCAAAGCAGATATGAATTACATGTGGTAAGTATGACTAGGAAACACAGTTCTTTTTTCAGGGCATGAACATGATTCTTGCTGTATTGGAGACTCTGGAAAGAAGAGCTTTCTTCTTGCGTGAAAACAGAGTGTGTTTAATGGATGAGAACACTGGTCTGAATTTCCCTACAGCTATGGAGTTAAAAACAGGATCTGTGTCTTCCTATGAGCAAGAGTTCATTACTGGTAAACCAAGTGAATTTTAGGCTCAAATGATTTTACACAGTTCACAAACCCAACGCGATTCTCACTATTAACTAAAGAGCATTTATGTAAGGGGAGCTGTGGTTTGTATCAGTTTCATGAGCAGAGTTGAACTACATATGGTATATGTGAGTCGGAAACACAGTTCTTTTAATCTGGGTAAGATGATAGTTCTTTCTGTATTAGTGACCCTGGAAAGAAGAGGAAGGTTCTTGCCTTAAAACAGAGTGTTTTTCAGGGATGAGAAGTCTGGTCTGAATTTACCTTCAGAAACAGAGATAAACCTCAGGATCTGTGTCTTCCTACAAGCAAGAATTCATTTCTGGTAAACCCAGTGAATTTTGGGCTCAAATGATTTTTTGCAGTTCTTGAACCCAACGCGGTGCTCACTATTAACTAAAGAGCATTTATGTAAGGGGAGCTGTGGTTTGTATCAGTTTCATGAGCAGAGTTGAACTACATATGGTACGTGTGAGTAGGAACCACAGTTCTTTTTTTCTGGGCATGCTCATGGTTCTTGCTGTATTGGAGACTCTGGAAAGAAGAGGATGCTTCTTGCGTTAAAACAGAGTATTTTTCTTGGTTGAGAACTCTGGTCTGAATTTCCTTTCAGAAACAGAGTTAAACCACAGGATCTGTGTCTTCCGACAAGTAAGAGTTCATTACTAGTTAACCCAGTGAATTTTGGGCTGAAATGTTTTTTCACAGTTCTGGAACCCAGCGCAATTCTCACTATTAACTAAAGAGCATTTATGTAAGAGGAGCAGTGGTTTGTATCAGTTTCATAAGTAGAGTTGAACTACATATGGTCCGTATGAGTAGGAAACACAGTTAATTATTTAGGGCATGCTCATAGTTCTTGCTGTATTAGAGACGCTGGAAAGAAGAGGAGTTTCTTGCCTTAAAACAGAGTGTTTTTCAGGGATGAGAACATTGGTCTTAATTTCCCTGCCGAAACAGAGTAAAACCACAGGATATGTGTCTTCCTAAAAGCAAGAGTTCATTTCTAATAAACCCAGAGAATTTTGGGCTCAAATGATTTTTCGCTGTTCTAGAACCCAACGCGGTTCTCACTATTTGCTAAAGATCATTTTTGTAAGAGGAGTTGTGGTTTGTATCAGTTTCATAATCAGAGTTGAACTATATATGGTAAGTGTGAGTAGGAGACACAGTTCTTTTTTTCTGTGTATGCTCATGGTTCTTGCTGTATTGGAGACCCTGGAAAGAAGAGGAAAGTTCTTGCCTTACAACAGAGTGTTTTTCAGGGATGAGAACTCTGGTCTGAATTTCCCCTCAGAAACAGTGTTAAACATCAGTATCTGTGTCTTCCTACAAGCAAGAGTTCACTAAATGTAAACCCAGTGAATTTGGGGCTCAAGTGATTTTTCGCTGTTCTAGAACCCAACGCGGTTCTCACTATTTACTAAAGATCATTTTTGTAAGAGGAGTTGTGGTTTGTATCAGTTTCATAAGCAGAGTTGAACTACATATGGTCTGTATGAGTGGGAAACACAGTTAATTTTTTAGGGCATGCTCATGGTTCTTGCTGTATTCGAGACGCTGGAAAGAAGAGGAGTTTCTTGCCTTAAAACAGAGTGTTTTTCAGGGATGTGAACATTGGTCTTAATTTCCCTGCCGAAACAGAGTAAATCCACAGGATATGGGTCTTCCTAAAAGCAAGAGTTCATTTGTGGTAAACCCAGAGAATTTTGGGCTCTAATGATTTTTCGCTGTTCTAGAACCCAACGCGGTTCTCACTATTTACTAAAGAGCATTTTTGTAAGAGGAGTTGTGGTTTGTATCAGTTTCATAATCAGAGTTGAACTATATATGGTAAGTGTGAGTAGGAGACACAGTTCTTTTTTTCTGTGCATGCTCATTGTTCTTGCTGTATTGGAGACCCTGGAAAGAAGAGGAAAGTTCTTGCCTTACAACAGAGTGTTTTTCAGGGATGAGAACTCTGGTCTGAATTTCCCCTCAGAAACAGTGTTAAACATCAGTATCTGTGTCTTCCTACAAGCAAGAGTTCACTAATGGTAAACCCAGTTAATTTTGGGCTCAAATGTTTTTTCAGAGTTCTAGAACCCAGCGCTATTCTCACTATTAACTAAAGAGCATTTATGTAAGAGGAGCTGTGGATTGTATCAGTTTCAAAGCAGATATGAACTACATGTGGTAAGTATGAGTAGGAAACACAGTTCTTTTTTTCAGGGCATGAACATGATTCTTGCTGTATTGGAGACTCTGGAAAGAAGAGCTTTCTTCTTGCGTGAAAACAGAGTGTGTTTAATGGATGAGAACACTGGTCTGAATTTCCCTACAGCTATGGAGTTAAAAACAGGATCTGTGTCTTCCTATGAGCAAGAGTTCATTACTGGTAAACCAAGTGAATTTTAGGCTCAAATGATTTTACACAGTTCACAAACCCAACGCGATTCTCACTATTAACTAAAGAGCATTTATGTAAGGGGAGCTGTGGTTTGTATCAGTTTCATGAGCAGAGTTGAACTACATATGGTATGTGTGAGTCGGAAACACAGTTCTTTTAATCTGGGTAAGATGATAGTTCTTTCTGTATTAGTGACCCTGGAAAGAAGAGGAAGGTTCTTGCCTTAAAACAGAGTGTTTGTCAGGGATGAGAAGTCTGGTCTGAATTTACCTTCAGAAACAGAGATAAACCTCAGGATCTGTGTCTTCCTACAAGCAAGAATTCATTTCTGGTAAACCCAGTGAATTTTGGGCTCAAATGATTTTTTACAGTTCTTGAACACAACGCGGTGCTCACTATTAACTAAAGAGCATTTATGTAAGGGGAGCTGTGGTTTGTATCAGTTTCATGAGCAGAGTTGAACTACATATGGTACGTGTGAGTAGGAACCACAGTTCTTTTTTTCTGGGCATGCTCATGGTTCTTGCTGTATTGGAGATTCTGGAAAGAAGAGGATGCTTCTTGCGTTAAAACAGAGTATTTTTCTTGGTTGAGAACTCTGGTCTGAATTTCCTTTCAGAAACAGAGTTAAACCACAGGATCTGTGTCTTCCGACAAGTAAGAGTTCATTACTAGTTAACCCAGTGAATTTTGGGCTGAAATGTTTTTTCACAGTTCTGGAACCCAGCGCAATTCTCACTATTAACTAAAGAGCATTTATGTAAGAGGAGCAGTGGTTTGTATCAGTTTCATAAGTAGAGTTGAACTACATATGGTCCGTATGAGTAGGAAACACAGTTAATTATTTAGGGCATGCTCATAGTTCTTGCTGTATTAGAGACGCTGGAAAGAAGAGGAGTTTCTTGCCTTAAAACAGAGTGTTTTTCAGGGATGAGAACATTGGTCTTAATTTCCCTGCCGAAACAGAGTAAAACCACAGGATATGTGTCTTCCTAAAAGCAAGAGTTCATTTCTGGTAAACCCAGAGAATTTTGGGCTCAAATGATTTTTCGCTGTTCTAGAACCCAACGCGGTTCTCACTATTTGCTAAAGATCATTTTTGTAAGAGGAGTTGTGGTTTGTATCAGTTTCATAATCAGAGTTGAACTATATATGGTAAGTGTGAGTAGGAGACACAGTTCTTTTTTTCTGTGTATGCTCATGGTTCTTGCTGTATTGGAGACCCTGGAAAGAAGAGGAAAGTTCTTGCCTTACAACAGAGTGTTTTTCAGGGATGAGAACTCTGGTCTGAATTTCCCCTCAGAAACAGTGTTAAACATCAGTATCTGTGTCTTCCTACAAGCAAGAGTTCACTAAATGTAAACCCAGTGAATTTGGGGCTCAAGTGATTTTTCGCTGTTCTAGAACCCAACGCGGTTCTCACTATTTACTAAAGATCATTTTTGTAAGAGGAGTTGTGGTTTGTATCAGTTTCATAAGCAGAGTTGAACTACATATGGTCTGTATGAGTGGGAAACACAGTTAATTTTTTAGGGCATGCTCATGGTTCTTGCTGTATTAGAGACGCTGGAAAGAAGAGGAGTTTCTTGCCTTAAAACAGAGTGTTTTTCAGGGATGTGAACATTGGTCTTAATTTCCCTGCCGAAACAGAGTAAATCCACAGGATATGGGTCTTCCTAAAAGCAAGAGTTCATTTGTGGTAAACCCAGAGAATTTTGGGCTCAAATGATTTTTCGCTGTTCTAGAACCCAACGCGGTTCTCACTATTTACTAAAGAGCATTTTTGTAAGAGGAGTTGTGGTTTGTATCAGTTTCATAATCAGAGTTGAACTATATATGGTAAGTGTGAGTAGGAGACACAGTTCTTTTTTTCTGTGCATGCTCATTGTTCTTGCTGTATTGGAGACCCTGGAAAGAAGAGGAAAGTTCTTGACTTACAACAGAGTGTTTTTCAGGGATGAGAAGTCTGGTCTGAATTTCCCCTCAGAAACAGTGGTAAACATCAGTATCTGTGTCTTCCTACAAGCAAGAGTTCACTAAATGTAAACCCAGTGAATTTTGGGCTCAAATGATTTTTTGCTGTTCTAGAACCCAACGCGGTTCTCACTATTTACTAAAGAGCATTTTTGTAAGAGGAGTTGTGGTTTGTATCAGTTTCATAATCAGAGATGAACTATATATGGTAAGTGTGAGTAGGAGACACAGTTCTTTTTTTCTGTGCATGCTCATGGTTCTTGCAGTATTGGAGACGCTGGAAAGAAGAGGAAAGTTCTTGCCTTAAAACAGAGTGTGTTTCAGGGATGAGAACTCTGGTCTGAATTTCCCCTCAGAAACAGTGTTAAACATCAGTATCTGTGTCTTCCTACAAGCAAGAGTTCACTAATGGTAAACCCAGTTAATTTTGGGCTCAAATGTTTTTTCAGAGTTCTAGAACCCAGCGCTATTCTCACTATTAACTAAAGAGCATTTATGTAAGAGGAGCTGTAGATTGTATCAGTTTCAAAGCAGATATGAACTACATGTGGTAAGTATGAGTAGGAAACACAGTTCTTTTTTTCAGGGCATGAACATGATTCTTGCTGTATTGGAGACTCTGGAAAGAAGAGCTTTCTTCTTGCGTGAAAACAGAGTGTGTTTAATGGATGAGAACAATGGTCTGAATTTCCCTACAGCTATGGAGTTAAAAACAGGATCTGTGTCTTCCTACCAGCAAGAGTTCATTACTGGTAAACCAAGTGAATTTTGGCCTCAAAGGATTTTACACAGTTCACGAACCCAACGCGATTCTCACTATTAACTAAAGAGCATTTATGTAATTGGAGCTGTGGTTTGTATCAGTTTCATAAGCAGAGTTGAACTACATATGGTCCATATGAGTCGGAAACACAGTTCTTTTAATCTGGGCAAGATTATGGTTCTTGCTGTATTAGTGACCCTGGAAAGAAGAGGAAGGATCTTGCCTTAAAACAGAGTGTTTTTCAGGGATGAGAAGTCTGGTCTGAATTTACCTTCAGAAACAGAGATAAACCTCAGGATCTGTGTCTTCCTACAAGCAAGAATTCATTTCTGGTAAACCCAGTGAATTTTGGGCTCAAATGATTTTTTGCAGTTCTTGAACCCAACGCGGTACTCACTATTAACTGAAGAGCATTTATGTAAGGGGAGCTGTGGTTTGTATCAGTTTCATAAGCAGAGTTGAACTACATATGGTCCGAGTGAGTAGGAAACACAGTTCTTTTTTTCTGGGCATGCTCATGGCTCTTGCTGTATTGGAGACTCTGGAAAGAAGAGGATGCTTCTTGCCTTAAAACAGAGTATTTTTCTTGATTGAGAACTCTGGTCTGAATTTCCTTTCAGAAACAGAGTTAAACCACAGGATCTGTTTCTTCCGACAAGGAAGAGTTCATTACTAGTAAACCCAGTGAATTTTGGGCTGAAATGTTTTTTCACAGTTCTGGAACCCAGCGCGATTCTCACTATTAACTAAAGAGCTTTTATGTAAGAGGAGCTATGGTTTGTATCAGTTTCATAAGCAGAGTTGAACTACATATGGTCCGTATGAGTAGGAAACACAGTTAATTTTTTAGGGCATGCTCATGGTTCTTGCTGTATTAGAGACGCTGGAAAGAAGAGGAAAGTTCTTGCCTTAAAACAGAGTGTTTTTCAGGGATGAGAACTCTGGTCTGAATTTCCCGTCAGAAACACTGTTAAACATCATTATCTGTGTCTTCCTACAAGCAAGAGTTCACTAATGGTAAACCCAGTTAATTTTGGGCTCAAATGTTTTTTCAGAGTTCTAGAACCCAGCACTATTCTCACTATTAACTAAAGAGCATTAATGTAAGAGGAGCTGTGGATTGTATCAGTTTCAAAGCAGATATGAACTACATGTGGTAAGTATGAATAGGAAACACAGTTCTTTTTTTCAGGGCATGAACATGATTCTTGCTGTATTGGAGACTCTGGAAAGAAGAGCTGTCTTCTTGCGTGAAAACAGAGTGTGTTTAATGGATGAGAACACTGGTTTGAATTTCCCTACAGCTATGGAGTTAAAAACAGGATCTGTGTCTTCCTACGAGCAAGAGTTCATTTCTGGTAAACCCAGTGAATTTTGGGCTCAAATGATTTTTTGCAGTTCTTGAATCCAATACGGTGCTCACTATTAACTAAAGGGCATTTATGTAAGGGGAGCTGTGGTTTGTATCAGTTTCAAAAGCAGAGTTGAACTACATATGGTCCATATGAGTAGGAAACACAGTTCTTTTAATCTGGGCATGATTATTGTTCTTGCTGTATAAGAGACCCTGGAGAGAAGAGGAAGGTTCTTGCCTTAAAACAGAGTGTTTTTCAGGGATGAGAAGTCTGGGCTGAATTTACCTTCAGAAACAGAGATAAACCTCAGGATCTGTGTCTTCCTACAAGCAAGAATTCATTTCTGGTAAACCCAGTGAATTTTGGGCTCAAATGATTTTTGCAGTTCTTGAACCCAACGTGGTTCTCACTATTTACTAAAGATCATTTTTGTAAGAGAAGTTGTGGTTTGTATCAGTTTCATAATCAGAGTTGAACTATATATGGTAAGTGTGAGTAGGAGACACAGTTCTTTTTTTCTGTGCATGCTCATGGTTCTTGCCATATTAGAGACGCTGGAAAGAGGAAATTTCTTGCCTTAAAACAGACTGTTTTTCAGGGATGAGAACTCTGGTCTGAATTTCCCCTCAGAAACAGTTTTAAACATCTGTTCTGTGTCTTCCTACAAGTAGGAGTTCACTAATGAAAAACACAGTGAATTTTGGGCTCAAATGTTTTTTCAGAATTCTAAAACCCAGCGCTATTCTCACTATTAACTAAAGAGCAATTATGAAAGAGGAGCTGTGGATTGTATCAGTTTCAAAGCAGATATGAAGTACATATGGTAAGTATGAGTAGGAAACACAGTTCTTTTTTTCAGGGCATGCAAATCGTTCTTGCTGTATTGGAGACTCTGGAAAGAAGAGCATTCTTCTTGCATGAAAACAGAGTGTGTTTAATGGATGAGAACACTGCTCTGAATTTCCCTACAGCCACGGAGTTGAACAACAGGATCTGTGTCTTCCTATGAGCAAGAGTTCATTTCTGGTAAACCCAGTGAATTTTGGGCTCAAATGGTTTTTTCGCAGTTCTAGAACCCAGCGCGATTCTAACTATTAACTAAAGAGCATTTATGTAAGGGGAGCTGTGGTTTGTATCAGTTTCATAAGCAGAGTTGAACTACATATGGTACGTGTGAGTAGGAAACACAGTTCATTTTTTCTGAGCATACTCATGGTTCTTGCTGTATTGGAGACTCTTGAAAGAAGAGGATGCTTCTTGCCTTAAAACAGAGTGTTTTTCTTGGTTGAGAACTCTGGTCTGAATTTCCTTTCAGAAACAGAGGTAAACCACAGGATCTGTGTCTTCCAACAAGCAAGAGTTCATTACTGGTAAATCCAGTGAATTTTGCGCTCAAATGTTTTTTCGCAGTTCTAGAACCCAGCGCGATTCTCACTATTAACTAAAGAGCATTTATGTAAGAGGAGCTGTGGTTTGTATCAGGCTCAAAAGCAGAGTTGAACTACATATGGTCCATATGATTAGGAAACACAATACCTTTTTCAGGGCATGCACATGGATCTTGCTGTATTGGAGACTCTGGAAAGAAGAGCTTGCTTCTTGCATTAAAACAGAGTGTGTTTAATGGATGAGAACACTGGTCTGAATTTCCCTATAGGAATGGAGTTAGAGAAAAGGCTCTGTGTCTTCCTACAAGCAAGAGTTCATTTCTGGTAAACCCAGTGTATTTTTGGCTCAAATGATATTTCACAATTCAAAAGACCAACGCCATTCTCACTATTAACTAAAGAGCATTTATGTAAGAGGAGCTGTAGTTTGTATGAGGTTCATAATCCGAGTTGATCTGCATATGGCCCGTATGAGTAGGAAACACAGTTCTTTTTTTCTGGGCATGCTCATGGTTCTTGCTGTATTGGAGATGCTGGAAAGAAGAGGAAGGTTCTTGCCTTAAAACAGAGTGTTTTTCAGGGATGAGAACTCTGGTCTGATTTTCACTTCAGAAACAGTGTTAAACATCAGTATCTGTGTCTTCTTACAAGCAAGAGTTCATTACTGGTAAACCAAGTGAATTTTGGGCTCAAATGTTTTTTCGCAGTTCTAGAACCCAGCGCGATTCTCATTATTAACTAAAGAGCAATTATGTAAGAGGAGCTGTGGATTGTATCAGTTTCAAAGCAGATATGAAGTACATATGGTAAGTATGAGTAGGAAACACAGTTCTTTTTTTCAGGGCATGCAAACCGTTCTTGCTGTATTGGAGACTCTGGAAAGAAGAGCTTTCTTCTTGCATGAAAACAGAGTGTGTTTAATGGATGAGAACACTGCTCTGAATTTCCCTACAGCTACGGATTTGAACAACAGGATCTGTGTCTTCCTACGAGCAAGAGTTCATTTCTGGTAAACCCAGTGAATTTTGGGCTCAAATGATTTTTTGCAGTTCTTGAATCCAATACGGTGCTCACTATTAACTAAAGGGCATTTATGTAAGGGGAGCTGTGGTTTGTATCAGTTTCAAAAGCAGAGTTGAACTACATATGGTCCATATGAGTAGGAAACACAGTTCTTTTAATCGTGGCATGATTATTGTTCTTGCTGTATAAGAGACCCTGGAGAGAAGAGGAAGGTTCTTGCCTTAAAACAGAGTGTTTTTCAGGGATGAGAAGTCTGGTCTGAATTTACCTTCAGAAACAGAGATAAACCTCAGGATCTGTGTCTTCCTACAAGCAAGAATTCATTTCTGGTAAACCCAGTGAATTTTGGGCTCAAATGATTTTTGCAGTTCTTGAACCCAACGTGGTTCTCACTATTTACTAAAGATCATTTTTGTAAGAGAAGTTGTGGTTTGTATCAGTTTCATAATCAGAGTTGAACTATATATGGTAAGTGTGAGTAGGAGACACAGTTCTTTTTTTCTGTGCATGCTCATGGTTCTTGCCATATTAGAGACGCTGGAAAGAAGAGGAAATTTCTTGCCATAAAACAGACTGTTTTTCAGGGGTGAGAACTAAGGTCTGAATTTCCCCTCAGAAACAGTTTTAAACATCTGTTCTGTGTCTTCCTACAAGTAAGAGTTCACTAATGGAAAACCCAGTGAATTTTGGGCTCAAATGTTTTTTCAGAATTCTAAAACCCAGCGCTATTCTCACTATTAACTAAGGGCAATTATGTAAGAGGAGCTGTGGATTGTATCAGTTTCAAAGCAGATATGAAGTACATATGGTAAGTATGAGTAGGAAACACAGTTCTTTTTTTCAGGGCATGCAAATCGTTCTTGCTGTATTGGAGACTCTGGAAAGAAGAGCTTTCTTCTTGCATGAAAACAGAGTGTGTTTAATGGATGAGAACACTGCTCTGAATTTCCCTACAGCCACGGAGTTGAACAACAGGGTCTGTGTCTTCCTACGAGCAAGAGTTCATTTCTGGTAAACCCAGTGAATTTTGGGCTCAAATGGTTTTTTCCGCAGTTCTAGAACCCAGCGCGATTCTAACTATTAACTAAAGAGCATTTATGTAAGGGGAGCTGTCGTTTGTATCAGTTTCGTAAGCAGAGTTGAACTACATATTTTACGTGTGAGTAGGAAACACAGTTCTTTTTTTCTGGGCATGCTCATGGTTCTTGCTGTATTGGAGACTCTTGAAAGAAGAGGATGCTTCTTGCCTTAAAACAGAGTGTTTTTCTTGGTTGAGAACTCTGGTCTGAATTTCCTTTCAGAAACAGAGTTAAACCACAGGATCTGTGTCTTCCAACAAGCAAGAGTTCATTACTGGTAAATCCAGTGAATTTTGCGCTCAAATGTTTTTTCGCAGTTCTAGAACCCAGCGCGATTCTCACTATTAAGTAAAGAGCATTTATGTAAGAGGAGCTGTGGTTTGTATCAGGCTCAAAAGCAGAGTTGAACTACATATGGTCCATATGATTAGGAAACACAATACCTTTTTCAGGGCATGCACATGGTTCTTGCTGTATTGGAGACTCTGGAAAGAAGAGCTTGCTTCTTGCACTAAAACAGAGTGTGTTTAATGGATGAGAACACTGGTCTGAATTTCCCTATAGGAATGGAGTTACACAAAAGGCTCTGTGTCTTCCTACAAGCAAGAGTTCATTTCTGGTAAACCCAGTGTATTTTTGGCTCAAATGATATTTCACAATTCAAAAGACCAACGCCATTCTCACTATTAACTAAAGAGCATTTATGTAAGAGGAGCTGTAGTTTGTATGAGGTTCATAATCCGAGTTGATCTGCATATGGCCCGTATGAGTAGGAAACACAGTTCTTTTTTTCTGGGCATGCTCATGGTTCTTGCTGTATTGGAGACGCTGGAAAGAAGAGGAAGGTTCTTGCCTTAAAACAGAGTGTTTTTCAGGGATGAGAACTCTGGTCTGATTTTTCCTTCAGAAACAGTGTTAAACATCAGTATCTGTGTCTTCTTACAAGCAAGAGTTCATTACTGGTAAACCAAGTGAATTTTGGGCTCAAATGTTTTTTCGCAGTTCTAGAACCCAGTGCGATTCTCACTATTAACTAAAGAGCAATTATGTAAGAGGAGCTGTGGATTGTATCAGTTTCAAAGCAGATATGAACTATATGTGGTAAGTATGAGTAGGAAACACAGTTCTTTTTTTCAGGGCATGAACATGATTCTTGCTGTATTGGAGACTCTGGAAAGGAGAGCTTTCTTCTTGCGTGAAAACAGAGTGTTTTTAATGGATGAGAACACTGGTCTGAATTTCCCTACAGCTATGGAGTTAAAAACAGGATCTGTGTCTTCCTACGAACAAGAGTTCATTTCTGGTAAACCAAGTGAATTTTGGGCTCAAATGATTTTACACAGTTCACGAACCCAACGCGATTCTCACTATTAACTGAAGAGCATTTATGTAAGCGGAGCTGTGGTTTGTATCAGTTTCATAAGCAGAGTTGATCTACATATGGTCCATATGAGTCGGAAACACAGTTCTTTTTATCTGGGCATGATTATTGTTCTTGCTGTATAAGAGACCCTGGAGAGAAGAGGAAGGTTCTTGCCTTAAAACAGAGTGTTTTTCAGGGATGAGAAGTCTGGTCTGAATTTACCTTCAGAAACAGAGATAAATCTCAGGATCTGTGTCATCCTACGAGCAAGAATTCATTTCTGGTAAACGCAGTGAATTTTGGGCTCAAATGATTTTTTGCAGTTCTTGAACCCAACGCGGTTCTCACTATTTACTAAAGATCATTTTTGTAAGAGAAGTTGTGGTTTGTATCAGTTTCATAATCAGAGTTGAACTATATATGGTAAGTGTGAGTAGGAGACACAGTTCTTTTTTTCTGTGCATGCTCATGGTTCTTGCCATATTAGAGACGCTGGAAAGAAGAGGAAATTTCTTGCCTTAAAACAGACTGTTTTTCAGGGATGAGAACTCCGGTCTGAATTTCCCCTCAGAAACAGTTTTAAACATCTGTTCTGTGTCTTCCTACAAGTAAGAGTTCACTAATGGAAAACCCAGTGAATTTTGGGCTCAAATGTTTTTTCAGAATTCTAAAACCCAGCGCTATTCTCACTATTAACTAATGAGCAATTATGTAAGAGGAGCTGTGGATTGTATCAGGTTCAAAGCAGATATGAAGTACATATGGTAAGTATGAGTAGGAAACACAGTTCTTTTTTTCAGGGCATGCAAATCGTTCTTGCTGTATTGGAGACTCTGGAAAGAAGAGCTTTCTTCTTGCATGAAAACAGAGTGTGTTTAATGGATGAGAACACTGCTCTGAATTTCCCTACAGCCACGGAGTTGAACAACAGGATCTGTGTCTTCGTACGAGCAAGAGTTCATTTCTGGTAAACCCAGTGAATTTTGGGCTCAAATGATTTTTTGCAGTTCTTGAATCCCATACGGTGCTCACTATTAACTAAAGAGCATTTATGTAAGGGGAGCTGTGGTATGTATCAGTTTCAAAAGCAGAGTTGAACTACATATGGTCCATATGAGTAGGAAACACAGTTCTTTTTTTCAGGGCATGCACATGGTTCTTGCTGTATTGGAGACTCTGGAAAGAAGAGCTTGTTTCTTGCGTGAAAACAGAGTGTGTTTAATGGATGAGAACACTGCTCTGAATTTCCCTCAGCCATGGAGTTGAACAACAGGATCTGTGTCTTCCTACGAGCTGGAGATCATTTCTGGTAAACCAAATGAATTTTTGGCTCTAATGATTTTACACAGTTCTAGAACCCAACACATTTCTCACTATTAACTAAAGAGCATTTATGTTAGAGGAGCTGTGGTTTGTATCAGTTTCATAAGCAGAGTTGAACTACATATGGTCCGTATAAGTAGGAAAGACAGTTCTTTTTTTCTGCGTATGCTCATGGTTCTTGCTGTATTGGAGACGCTGGAAAGAAGAGGAAGGTTTTTGCCTTAAAACATAGTGTTTTTTAGTGATGAGATCTCTGGTCTGAATTTCCATTCAGAAACAGTGTAAAACCTCAGGATCTGTGTCTTCCTACAAACAAGAGTTCATTTCTGGTATTCCCAGTGAATTTTGGGCTCAAATGGTTTTTTCGCATTTCTAGAACCCAACGCGATTCTCACTATTAACTAAAGAGCATTTATGTAAGAGGAGCTGTGCTTTGTATCAGTTTCATAAGCAGAGTTGATCTACATATGGCCCGTATGAGTAGGAAACACTGTTCTTTTTTCTGGGCATGCTAATGGTTCTTGCTGTATTGGAGACAGTGGAAAGAAGAGGAAGGTTCTTGCCTTAAAACAGAGTGTTTTTCAGGGATGAGAACATTGGGCTTAATTTCCCTGCAGAAACAGAGTAAAACCACAGGATATGAGTCTTCCTAAAAGCAAGAGTTCATTTCTGGTAAACCCAATGAATTTTGGGCTCAAATGATTTTTCGCTGTTCTAGAACCCAACGCGGTTCTCACTATTTACTAAAGAGCATTTTTGTAAGAGGAGTTGTGGTTTGTATCAGTTTCATAATCAGAGTTTAAGTCTATATGGTAAGTGTGAGTAGGAGACATAGTTCTTTTTTTCTGTGCATGCTCATGGTTCTTGCCGTATTGGAGACGCTGGAAAGAAGAGGAAGGTCCTTGCCTTACAACAGAGTGTTTTTCAGGGATGAGAACTCTGGTCTGAATTTCCCTCAGAAACAGTGTTAAACATCAGTATCTGTGTCTTCCTACAAGCAAGAGTTCACTAATGGTAAACCCAGTGTATTTTGGGCTCAAATGTTTTTTCAGAGTTCTAGAACCCAGCGCTATTCTCACTATTAACTAAAGAGCATTTATGTAAGAGGAGCTGTGGATTGTATCATTTTCAAAGCAGATATGAACTACATGTGGTAAGTATGAGTAGGAAACACAGTTCTTTTTTTCAGGGCATGAACATGATTCTTGCTGTATTGGAGACTCTGGAAAGGAGAGCTTTCTTCTTGCGTGAAAACAGAGTGTGTTTAATGGATGAGAACACTGGTCTGAATTTCCCTACAGCTATGGAGTTAAAAACAGGATCTGTGTCTTCCTACGAACAAGAGTTCATTTCTGGTAAACCAAGTGAATTTTGGGCTCAAATGATTTTACACAGTTCACGAACCCAACGCGATTCTCACTATTAACTAAAGAGCATTTATGTAAGCGGAGCTGTGGTTTGTATCAGTTTCATAAGCAGAGTTGATCTACATATGGTCCATATGAGTCGGAAACACAGTTCTTTTTATCTGGGCATGATTATTGTTCTTGCTGTATAAGAGACCCTGGAGAGAAGAGGAAGGTTCTTGCCTTAAAACAGAGTGTTTTTCAGGGATGAGAAGTCTGGTCTGAATTTACCTTCAGAAACAGAGATAAATCTCAGGATCTGTGTCATCCTACGAGCAAGAATTCATTTCTGGTAAACGCAGTGAATTTTGGGCTCAAATGATTTTTTGCAGTTCTTGAACCCAACGCGGTTCTCACTATTTACTAAAGATCATTTTTGTAAGAGAAGTTGTGGTTTGTATCAGTTTCATAATCAGAGTTGAACTATATATGGTAAGTGTGAGTAGGAGACACAGTTCTTTTTTTCTGTGCATGCTCATGGTTCTTGCCATATTAGAGACGCTGGAATGAAGAGGAAATTTCTTGCCTTAAAACAGACTGTTTTTCAGGGGTGAGAACTAAGGTCTGAATTTCCCCTCAGAAACAGTTTTAAACATCTGTTCTGTGTCTTCCTACAAGTAAGAGTTCACTAATGGAAAACCCAGTGAATTTTGGGCTCAAATGTTTTTTCAGAATTCTAAAACCCAGCGCTATTCTCACTATTAACTAATGAGCAATTATGTAAGAGAAGCTGTGGATTGTATCAGGTTCAAAGCAGATATGAAGTACATATGGTAAGTATGAGTAGGAAACACAGTTCTTTTTTTCAGGGCATGCAAATCGTTCTTGCTGTATTGGAGACTCTGGAAAGAAAACCTTTCTTCTTGCATGAAAACAGAGTGTGTTTAATGGATGAGAACACTGCTCTGAATTTCCCTACAGCCACGGAGTTGAACAACAGGATCTGTGTCTTCCTATGAGCAAGAGTTCATTTCTGGTAAACCCAGTGAATTTTGGGCTCAAATGATTTTTTGCAGTTCTTGAATCCAATACAGTGCTCACTATTAACTAAAGAGCATTTATGTAAGGGGAGCTGTGGTTTGTATCAGTTTCATAAGCAGAGTTGAACTACATATGGTACGTGTGAGTAGGAAACACAGTTCTTTTTTTCTGGGCATGCTCATGGTTCTTGCTGTATTGGAGACTCTGGAAAGAAGAGGATGCTTCTTGCCTTAAAACAGAGTGTTTTTCTTGGTTGAGAACTCTGGTCTGAATTTCCTTTCAGAAACAGATTTAAACCACAGGATCTGTGTCTTCCAACAAGCAAGAGTTCATTACTGGTAAATCCAGTGAATTTTGGCTCAAATGTTTTTTCGCAGTTCTAGAACCCAGCGCGATTCTCACTATTAACTAAAGAGCATTTATGTAAGAGGAGCTGTGGTTTGTATCAGGCTCAAAAGCAGAGTTGAACTACATATGGTCCATATGATTAGGAAACACAATACCTTTTTCAGGGCATGCACATGATTCTTGCTGTATTGGAGACTCTGGAAAGAAGGGCTTGCTTCTTGCACTAAAACAGAGTGTGTTTAATGGATGAGAACACTGGTCTGAATTTCCCTACAGGTACGGAGTTAAACAACAGGATCTGTGTCTTCCTACGAGCTGGAGATCATTTCTGGTAAACCGAGTGAATTTTGGGCTCAAATGTTTTTTCGCAGTTCTAGAACCCAGCGCGATTCTCACTATTAACTAAAGAGCATTTATGTAAGAGGAGCTGTGCTTTGTATCAGTTTCATAAGCAGAGATGATCTACATATGGCCGGTATGAGTAGGAAACACAGTTCTTTCTTTCTGGGCATGCTAATGGTTCTTGCTGTATTGGAGACAGTGGAAAGAAGAGGAAGGTTCTTGCCTTAAAACAGAGTGTTTTTCAGGGATGAGAACATTGGGCTTAATTTCCCTGCAGAAACAGAGTTAAACCACAGGATATGTGTCTTCCTAAAAGCAAGAGTTCATTTCTGGTAAACCCAGTGAATTTTGGGCTCAAATGATTTTTCGCTGAACTAGAACCCAACGCGGTTCTCACTATTTACTTAAGATCATTTTTGTCATTGGAGTTGTGGTTTGTATCAGTTTCATAATCAGAGTTGAACTCTATATGGTAAGTGTGAGTAGGAGACACAGTTCTTTTTTTCTGTGCATGCTCATGGTTCTTGCCGTATTGGAGACGCTGGAAAGAAGAGGAAATTTCTTGCCTTAAAACAGAGTGTTTTCAGGGATGAGAACTCTGGTCTGAATTTCCCCTCAGAAACAGTGTTAAACATCAGTATCTGTGTCTTCCTACAAGCAAGAGTTCACTAAGGGAAAACCCAGTGAATTTTGGGCTCAAATGTTTTTTCAGAGTTCTGGAACCCAGCCCTATTCTCACTATTAACTAAAGAGAATTTATGAAAGAGGAGCTGTGGATTGTATCAGTTTCAAAGGAGATATGAACTACATGTGTTAAGTATGAGTAGGAAACACAGTTCTTTTTTTCAGGGCGTGAACATGATTCTTGCTGTATTGGAGACTCTGGAAAGAAGAGCTTTCTTCTTGCGTGAAAACAGAGTGTGTTTAATGGATGAGAACTCTGGTCTGAATTTCCCTACAGCTATGGAGTTAAAAACAGGATCTGTGTCTTCCTACGAGCAAGAGTTCATTTCTGGTAAACCAAGTGAATTTTGGGCTAAATGATTTTACACAGTTCACGAACCCAACGCGATTCTCACTATTAACTAAAGAGCATTTATGTAAGCGGAGCTGTGGTTTGTATCAGTTTCATAAGCAGAGGTGAACTACATATGGTCCATACAAGTCGGAAACACAATTCTTTTTTTCTGGGCATGCTCATGGTTCTTGCTGTATTGGAGACGCTGGAAAGAAGAGGAAGGTTCTTGCCTTAAAACAAAGTGTTTTTCAGGGATGAGAACACTGGTCTTAATTTCCCTGCAGAAACATAGTTACACCTCAACAGCTGTGTCTTCCTACAAGGAAGAGTTTATTTCTGGTAAACCCAGTGAATTTTGGAGTCAAATGTTTTGTTCGCAGTTCACAAGCCCAACGCCATTCTCACATTTAACTAAAGAGCATTTATGTAAGAGGATCTGTGGTTTGTATCAGTTTCAAACGCAGAGGTGAACTACATATGGTCCGTATGAGTAGGAAACACAGTTAATTTTTTAGGGCATGCTCATGGTTCTTGCTGTATTAGAGACGCTGGAAAGAAGAGGAGTTTCTTGCCTTAAAACAGAGTGTTTTTCAGGGGTGAGAACATTGGTCTTAATTTCCCTGCCGAAACAGAGTAAAACCACAGGATATGTGTCTTCCTAAAAGCAAGAGTTCATTTCTGGTAAACCCAGAGAATTTTGGGCTCAAATGATTTTTCGCTGTTCTAGAACCCAACGCGGTTCTCACTATTTACTAAAGATCATTTTTGTAAGAGGAGTTGTGGTTTGTATCAGTTTCATAATCAGAGTTGAACTATATATGGTAAGTGTGAGTAGGAGACACAGTTCTTTTTTTCTGTGCATGCTCATGGTTCTTGCTGTATTGGAGACCCTGGAAAGAAGAGGAAAGTTCTTGCCTTAAAACAGAGTGTTTTTCAGGGATGAGAACTTTGGTCTGAATTTCCCCTCAGAAACAGTGTTAAACATCAGTATCTGTGTCTTCCTACAAGCAAGAGTTCACTAATGGTAAACCCAGTGAATTTTGGGCTCAAATTTTTTTTCAGAGTTCTAGAACCCAGCACTATGCTCACTATTAACTAAAGAGCATTTATGTAAGGGGAGCTGTGGATTGTATCAGTTTCAAAGCAGATATGAACTACATGTGGTAAGTATGAGTAGGAAACACAGTTCTTTTTTTCAGGGCATGAATATGAGTCTTGCTTTATTGGAGACTCTGGAAAGAAGAGCTTTCTTCTTGCGTGAAAACAGAGTGTGTTTAATGGATGAGAACACTGGTCTGAATTTCCCTACAGCTATGGAGTTAAACAACAGGATCTGTGTCTTCCTACTACAAGAGTTTATTTCTGTTAAACCAAGTGAATTTTGGGCTCAAATGATTTTACACAGTTCACGAACCCAACGCGATTCTCACTATTAACTAAAGAGCATTTGTGTAAGTGGAGCTGTGGTTTGTATCAGTTTCATAAGCAGAGTTGAACTACATATGGTCCATATGAGTCGGAAACACAGTTCTTTTATTCTGGGCATGATTATGGTTCTTGCTTTATTAGTGACCCTTTAAAGAAGAGGAATTTTCTTGCCTTAAAACAGAGTGTTTTTCAGGGATGAGAAGGCTGGTCTGAATTTACCTTCAGAAACAGAGATACACCTCAGGATCTGGGTCTTCCTACAAGGAAGAATTCATTTCTGGTAAACCCAGTGAATTTTGGGCTCAAATGATATTTTGCAGTTCTTGAACCCAACGCGGTGCTCACTATTAACTAAAGAGCATTTATGTAAGGGGAGCTGTGGTTTGTATCAGTTTCATAAGCAGAGTTGAACTACATATGGTACGTGTGAGTAGGAAACACAGTTCTTTTTTTCTGGGCATGCTCATGGTTCTTGCTGTATTGTAGACTCTGGAAAGAAGAGGATGCTTCTTGCCTTAAAACAGAGTATTTTTCTTGGTTGAGAACTCTCGTCTGAATTTCCTTTCAGAAACAGAGTGAAACCACAGGATCTGTGTCTCCCGACAAGTAAGAGTTCATTACTGGTAAACCCAGTGAATTTTGGGCTGAAATGTTTTTTCGCAGTTCTAGAACCCAGCGTGATTCAAACTATTAACTATAGAGCATTTATGTAAGAGGAGCTGTGGTTTGTATCAGTTTCATAAGTAGTGGTGAACTATATATGATCCGTATGAGTCAGAAAACCAGGTCTTTTTTTTCAGGGCATGCAAATAGTTCTTGCAGTATTGGAGACTCTGGGAAGAAGAGCTTGCTTCTTGCGATAAAACAGAGTGTTTTTCAGGGATGAGAACACTGGTCTGAATTTCCCAACAGGACCCGAGTTAAACAACAGGATCAGTGTCTTCCTACATGCAAGAGTTAATTTCTTGTAAACCATTGAATTTTGGGCTCAAATGGTTTTACACACTTAAGGAACCCAACACGATACTCACTATTAAATAAAGAACATTTATGTAAGAAGAGCTGTGGTTATTATCAGTTACATAAGCAGAGTTGAACTACATATGGTACGGGTCAGTAGGAAACACAGTTATTTTTTTCTCGGTATGCTCATGGTTCTTGCTGTATTGGAGACGCTGGAAAGAAGAGGAAGGTTCTTGCCTTAAAACAGAGTGTTTTTCAGGGATGAGAACTCTGGTCTGAATTTCCCTTCAGAAACATTGTTAAACGCAGTATCTGTGTCTTCCTACAAGCAAAAGTTCATTACTTGTAAACCCAGTGAATTTTGGGCTCAAATGTTTCTTCGGAGTTCTAGAACCCAGCGCGATTCTCACTACTAACTAAAGAGCATTTATGTAAGAGGAGCTGTGGAATTTATCAGTTTCAAACCAGATATGAACTACATATGGTAAGTATGAGTAGGAAACACAGTTCTTTTTTTCAGGGCATGCACAGGGTTCTTGTTGTATTGGAGACTCTGGAAAGAAGAGCTTTCTTCTTGCGTGAAAACAGAGTGTGTTTAATGGATGAGAACACTGGTCTGAATTTCCCTACAGCTACGGAGTTAAACAACAGGAACTGTGTCTTCCTACAAGCAAGAGTTCATTTCTGGTAAACCAAGTGAATTTTGGGCTCAAATGATTTTACACAGTTCACGAACCCAACGCGATTCTCACTATTAACTAAAGAGCATTTATGTAAGCGGAGCTGTGGTTTGTATCAGTTTCATAAGCAGAGTTGATCTACATATGGTCCATATGAGTCGGAAACACAGTTCTTTTTATCTGGGCATGATTATTGTTCTTGCTGTATAAGAGACCCTGGAGAGAAGAGGAAGGTTCTTGCCTTAAAACAGAGTGTTTTTCAGGGATGAGAAGTCTGGTCTGAATTTACCTTCAGAAACAGAGATAAATCTCAGGATCTGTGTCATCCTACGAGCAAGAATTCATTTCTGGTAAACGCAGTGAATTTTGGGCTCAAATGATTTTTTGCAGTTCTTGAACCCAACGCGGTTCTCACTATTTACTAAAGATCATTTTTGTAAGAGAAGTTGTGGTTTGTATCAGTTTCATAATCAGAGTTGAACTATATATGGTAAGTGTGAGTAGGAGACACAGTTCTTTTTTTCTGTGCATGCTCATGGTTCTTGCCATATTAGAGACGCTGGAATGAAGAGGAAATTTCTTGCCTTAAAACAGACTGTTTTTCAGGGGTGAGAACTAAGGTCTGAATTTCCCCTCAGAAACAGTTTTAAACATCTGTTCTGTGTCTTCCTACAAGTAAGAGTTCACTAATGGAAAACCCAGTGAATTTTGGGCTCAAATGTTTTTTCAGAATTCTAAAACCCAGCGCTATTCTCACTATTAACTAATGAGCAATTATGTAAGAGAAGCTGTGGATTGTATCAGGTTCAAAGCAGATATGAAGTACATATGGTAAGTATGAGTAGGAAACACAGTTCTTTTTTTCAGGGCATGCAAATCGTTCTTGCTGTATTGGAGACTCTGGAAAGAAGAGCTTTCTTCTTGCATGAAAACAGAGTGTGTTTAATGGATGAGAACACTGCTCTGAATTTCCCTACAGCCACGGAGTTGAACAACAGGATCTGTGTCTTCCTATGAGCAAGAGTTCATTTCTGGTAAACCCAGTGAATTTTGGGCTCAAATGATTTTTTGCAGTTCTTGAATCCAATACGGTGCTCACTATTAACTAAAGAGCATTTATGTAAGGGGTGCTTTGGTTTGTATCAGTTTCATAAGCAGAGTTGAACTACATATGGTACGTGTGAGTAGGAAACACAGTTCTTTTTTTCTGGGCATGCTCATGGTTCTTGCTGTATTGGAGACTCTTGAAAGAAGAGGATGCTTCTTGCCTTAAAACAGAGTGTTTTTCTTGGTTGAGAACTCTGGTCTGAATTTCCTTTCAGAAACAGATTTAAACCACAGGATCTGTGTCTTCCAACAAGCAAGAGTTCATTACTGGTAAATCCAGTGAATTTTGGCTCAAATGTTTTTTCGCAGTTCTAGAACCCAGCGCGATTCTCACTATTAACTAAAGAGCATTTATGTAAGAGGAGCTGTGGTTTGTATCAGGCTCAAAAGCAGAGTTGAACTACATATGGTCCATATGATTAGGAAACACAATACCTTTTTCAGGGCATGCACATGATTCTTGCTGTATTGGAGACTCTGGAAAGAAGGGCTTGCTTCTTGCACTAAAACAGAGTGTGTTTAATGGATGAGAACACTGGTCTGAATTTCCCTACAGGTACGGAGTTAAACAACAGGATCTGTGTCTTCCTACGAGCTGGAGATCATTTCTAGTAAACCGAGTGAATTTTGGGCTCAAATGTTTTTTCGCAGTTCTAGAACCCAGCGCGATTCTCACTATTAACTAAAGAGCATTTATGTAAGAGGAGCTGTGCTTTGTATCAGTTTCATAAGCAGAGATTATCTACATATGGCCGGTATGAGTAGGAAACACAGTTCTTTCTTTCTGGGCATGCTAATGGTTCTTGCTGTATTGGAGACAGTGGAAAGAAGAGGAAGGTTCTTGCCTTAAAACAGAGTGTTTTTCAGGGATGAGAACATTGGGCTTAATTTCCCTGCAGAAACAGAGTAAAACCACAGGATATGTGTCTTCCTAAAAGCAAGAGTTCATTTCTGGTAAACCCAGTGAATTTTGGGCTCAAATGATTTTTCGCTGAACTAGAACCCAACGCGGTTCTCACTATTTACTTAAGATCATTTTTGTCATTGGAGTTGTGGTTTGTATCAGTTTCATAATCAGAGTTGAACTCTATATGGTAAGTGTGAGTAGGAGACACAGTTCTTTTTTTCTGTGCATGCTCATGGTTCTTGCCGTATTGGAGACGCTGGAAAGAAGAGGAAATTTCTTGCCTTAAAACAGAGTGTTTTTCAGGGATGAGAACTCTGGTCTGAATTTCCCCTCAGAAACAGTGTTAAACATCAGTATCTGTGTCTTCCTACAAGCAAGAGTTCACTAATGGAAAACCCAGTGAATTTTGGGCTCAAATGTTTTTTCAGAGTTCTAGAACCCAGCCCTATTCTCACTATTAACTAAAGAGAATTTATGAAAGAGGAGCTGTGGATTGTATCAGTTTCAAAGGAGATATGAACTACATGTGGTAAGTATGAGTAGGAAACACAGTTCTTTTTTTCAGGGCGTGAACATGATTCTTGCTGTATTGGAGACTCTGGAAAGAAGAGCTTTCTTCTTGCGTGAAAACAGAGTGTGTTTAATGGATGAGAACTCTGGTCTGAATTTCCCTACAGCTATGGAGTTAAAAACAGGATCTGTGTCTTCCTACGAGCAAGAGTTCATTTCTGGTAAACCAAGTGAATTTTGGGCTAAATGATTTTACACAGTTCACGAACCCAACGCGATTCTCACTATTAACTAAAGAGCATTTATGTAAGCGGAGCTGTGGTTTGTATCAGTTTCATAAGCAGAGTTGAACTACATATGGTCCATACAAGTCGGAAACACAATTCTTTTTTTCTGGGCATGCTCATGGTTCTTGCTGTATTGGAGACGCTGGAAAGAAGAGGAAGGTTCTTGCCTTAAAACAAAGTGTTTTTCAGGGATGAGAACACTGGTCTTAATTTCCCTGCAGAAACATAGTTACACCTCAACAGCTGTGTCTTCCTACAAGGAAGAGTTTATTTCTGGTAAACCCAGTGAATTTTGGAGTCAAATGTTTTGTTCGCAGTTCACAAGCCCAACGCCATTCTCACATTTAACTAAAGAGCATTTATGTAAGAGGATCTGTGGTTTGTATCAGTTTCAAACGCAGAGGTGAACTACATATGGTCCGTATGAGTAGGAAACACAGTTAATTTTTTAGGGCATGCTCATGGTTCTTGCTGTATTAGAGACGCTGGAAAGAAGAGGAGTTTCTTGCCTTAAAACAGAGTGTTTTTCAGGGGTGAGAACATTGGTCTTAATTTCCCTGCCGAAACAGAGTAAAACCACAGGATATGTGTCTTCCTAAAAGCAAGAGTTCATTTCTGGTAAACCCAGAGAATTTTGGGCTCAAATGATTTTTCGCTGTTCTAGAACCCAACGCGGTTCTCACTATTTACTAAAGATCATTTTTGTAAGAGGAGTTGTGGTTTGTATCAGTTTCATAATCAGAGTTGAACTATATATGGTAAGTGTGAGTAGGAGACACAGTTCTTTTTTTCTGTGCATGCTCATGGTTCTTGCTGTATTGGAGACCCTGGAAAGAAGAGGAAAGTTCTTGCCTTAAAACAGAGTGTTTTTCAGGGATGAGAACTTTGGTCTGAATTTCCCCTCAGAAACAGTGTTAAACATCAGTATCTGTGTCTTCCTACAAGCAAGAGTTCACTAATGGTAAACCCAGTGAATTTTGGGCTCAAATTTTTTTTCAGAGTTCTAGAACCCAGCACTATGCTCACTATTAACTAAAGAGCATTTATGTAAGGGGAGCTGTGGATTGTATCAGTTTCAAAGCAGATATGAACTACATGTGGTAAGTATGAGTAGGAAACACAGTTCTTTTATTCTGGGCATGATTATGGTTCTTGCTTTATTAGTGACCCTTTAAAGAAGAGGAAGTTTCTTGCCTTAAAACAGAGTGTTTTTCAGGGATGAGAAGGCTGGTCTGAATTTACCTTCAGAAACAGAGATACACCTCAGGATCTGGGTCTTCCTACAAGGAAGAATTCATTTCTGGTAAACCCAGTGAATTTTGGGCTCAAATGATATTTTGCAGTTCTTGAACCCAACGCGGTGCTCACTATTAACTAAAGAGCATTTATGTAAGGGGAGCTGTGGTTTGTATCAGTTTCATAAGCAGAGTTGAACTACATATGGTACGTGTGAGTAGGAAACACAGTTCTTTTTTTCTGGGCATGCTCATGGTTCTTGCTGTATTGTAGACTCTGGAAAGAAGAGGATGCTTCTTGCCTTAAAACAGAGTATTTTTCTTGGTTGAGAACTCTCGTCTGAATTTCCTTTCAGAAACAGAGTGAAACCACAGGATCTGTGTCTCCCGACAAGTAAGAGTTCATTACTGGTAAACCCAGTGAATTTTGGGCTGAAATGTTTTTTCGCAGTTCTAGAACCCAGCGTGATTCAAACTATTAACTATAGAGCATTTATGTAAGAGGAGCTGTGGTTTGTATCAGTTTCATAAGTAGTGGTGAACTATATATGATCCGTATGAGTCAGAAAACCAGGTCTTTTTTTTCAGGGCATGCAAATAGTTCTTGCAGTATTGGAGACTCTGGGAAGAAGAGCTTGCTTCTTGCGATAAAACAGAGTGTTTTTCAGGGATGAGAACACTGGTCTGAATTTCCCAACAGGACCCGAGTTAAACAACAGGATCAGTGTCTTCCTACATGCAAGAGTTAATTTCTTGTAAACCATTGAATTTTGGGCTCAAATGGTTTTACACACTTAAGGAACCCAACACGATAGTCACTATTAAATAAAGAACATTTATGTAAGAAGAGCTGTGGTTATTATCAGTTACATAAGCAGAGTTGAACTACATATGGTACGGGTCAGTAGGAAACACAGTTATTTTTTTCTCGGTATGCTCATGGTTCTTGCTGTATTGGAGACGCTGGAAAGAAGAGGAAGGTTCTTGCCTTAAAACAGAGTGTTTTTCAGGGATGAGAACTCTGGTCTGAATTTCCCTTCAGAAACATTATTAAACGCAGTATCTGTGTCTTCCTACAAGCAAAAGTTCATTACTTGTAAACCCAGTGAATTTTGGGCTCAAAAGTTTCTTCGGAGTTCTAGAACCCAGCGCGATTCTCACTACTAACTAAAGAGCATTTATGTAAGAGGAGCTGTGGAATTTATCAGTTTCAAACCAGATATGAACTACATATGGTAAGTATGAGTAGGAAACACAGTTCTTTTTTTCAGGGCATGCACAGGGTTCTTGTTGTATTGGAGACTCTGGAAAGAAGAGCTTTCTTCTTGCGTGAAAACAGAGTGTGTTTAATGGATGAGAACACTGGTCTGAATTTCCCTACAGCTACGGAGTTAAACAACAGGAACTGTGTCTTCCTACAAGCAAGAGTTCATTTCTGGTAAACCAAGTGAATTTTGGGCTCAAATGATTTTACACAGTTAACGAACCCAACGCGATTCTCACTCTTAACTAAACAACATTTATGTAAGCAGAGCTGTGGTTTGTATCAGTTTCATAAACACAGTTGAACTACATATGGTCCATATGAGTCGAAAACACAGTTCTTTTATTCTGGGCATGATTATGGTTCTTGCTGTATTAGTGACGCTGGAAAGAAGAGGAAGGTTCTTGCCTTAAAACACAGTGTTTTTCAGGGATGATAAGTCTGGTCTGAATTTCCCTTCAGAAACAGAGATAAACCTCAGGATCTGTGTCTTCCTACAAGCAAGAGTTCATTTCTGGTAAACCCAATGAATTTTGGGCTCAAATGATTTTTTGCAGTTCTTGAACCCAACACGGTGCTCTCTATTAACTAAAGAGCATTTATGTAAGGGGTGCTGTGGTTTGTATCAGTTTCATAAGCAGAGTTGAACTACATATGGTACATGTTAGTAGGAAACTCAGTTTTTTTTTCTGGGCATGCTCATGGTTCTTGCTGTATTGGAGTCTCTTGAAGGAAGAGGATGCTTCTTGCCTTAAAACAGAGTATTTTTCTTGGTTGAGAACTCTGGTCTGAATTTCGTTTCAGAAACAGAGTTAAACAACGGGATATGTGTCTTCCTACAAGGAAGAGTTCATTTCTGGTAATCACAGTGAATTTTGGGCTCAAATGATTTTACACAGTTCACAAACCCAACGCGATTCTCACTATTAAGTAAAGTGAATTTATGTAAGCGGAGCTGTGGTTTGTATCAGTTTCATAAGCAGAGTTGAACTACATATGGTCCATACGAGTGGGAAACACAGTTCTTTATTTCTGGGCATGCTCATGGTTCTTGCTGTATTGGAGACGCTGGAAAGAAGAGGAAGGTCCTTGCCGTAAAACAGAGTGTTTTTCAGGGATGAGAACTCTGGTCTGAATTTCCCTGCAAAAACAGAGTTAAACCTCAACATCTGTATCTTCCTAAAAGGAAGAGTTCATTTCTGGTAAACCCAGTGAATTTTGGACTCAAATGGTTTTTTCGCAGTTCACAAGCACAACGCCATTATCACTATTAACTAAAGAGCATTTATGTAAGAGGAGCTGGGTTTTGTATCAGTTTCAAAAGCAGAGTTGAACTACATATGGTCCGTATGAGTGGGAAACACAGTTATTTTTTAGGGCATGCTCATGGTTCTTGCTGTATTAGAGACGCTGGAAAGAAGAGGAGGTTCTTGCCTTAAAACAGAGTGTTTTTCAGGGATGAGATCTCTGGTCTGAATTTCCATTCAGAAACAGTGTAAAACCTCAGGATCTGTGTCTTCCTACAAGCAAGAGTTCATTTCTGGTAATCCCAGTGAATTTTGGGCTAAAATGGTTTTTTCGCAGTTCTAGAACCCAAAGCAATTCTCACTATTAACTAAAGAGCATTTATGTAAGAGGAGCTATGGTTTGTATCAGGTTCAAAAGCAGAGTTGAACTACATATGGTCCGTATGAGTAGGAAACACAGTACCTTCTTTCAGGGCATGCACATGGTTCTTGCTGTATTGGAGACTCTGGAAAGAAGAGCTTGCTTCTTGCATTAAAACAGAGTGTGTTTAATGGATGAGAACACTGGTCTGAATTTCCCTATAGGAACGGAGTTAAACAACAGGCTCTGTGTCTTCCTAGAAGCAAGACTTCATTTCTGGTAACACAGTGAATTTTGGGCTCAAATGATATTTCACAGTTCACAAGCACAATGAGATTCTCACTATTAACTAAAGAGCATTTATGTAAGAGGTGCTGTGCTTTGTATCAGTTTCATAAGCAGAGTTGATCTACATATGGCCCGTATGAGTAGGAAACACTGTTCTTTTTTTCTGGGCATGCTAATGGTTCTTGCTGTATTGGAGACAGTGGAAAGAAGAGGAAGGTTCTTGCCTTAAAACAGAGTGTTTTTCAGGGATGAGAACATTGGGCTTAATTTCCCTGCAGAATCAGAGTAAAACCACAGGATATGTGTCTTCCTAAAAGCAAGAGTTCATTTCTGGTAAACCCAGTGAATTTTGGGATCAAATGACTTTTCACTGTTCTAGAACCCAACGCGGTTCTCACTATTTACTAAAGAGCATTTTTGTAAGAGGAGTTGTGGTTTGTATCAGTTTCATAATCAGAGTTGAACTATATATGGTAAGTGTGAGTAGGAGACACAGTTCTTTTTTTCTGTGCATGCTCATGGTTCTTGCTGTATTGGAGACGCTGGAAAGAAGAGGAAAGTTCTTGCCTTAAAACAGAGTGTTTTTCAGGGATGAGAACTCTGGTCTGAATTTCCCCTCAGAAACAGTGTTAAAAATCAGTATCTGTGTCTTCCTACAAGCAAGAGTTCAATAATGGTAAACCCAGTTAATTTTGGGGAAAAATGTTTTCAAAGTTCTAAAACCCAGCGCTATTCTCACTATTAACTAAAGAGCATTTATGAAAGAGGAGCTGTGGATTGTATCAGTTTCAAAGCAGATATGAACTACATGTGGTAAGTATGAGTAGGAAACACAGTTCTTTTTTTCAGGGCATGCAAACCGTTCTTGCTGTATTGGAGACTCTGGAAAGAAGAGCTTTCTTCTTGCATGAAAACAGAGTGTGTTTAATGGATGAGAACACTGCTCTGAATTTCCCTACAGCTACGGATTTGAACAACAGGATCTGTGTCTTCCTACGAGCAAGAGTTCATTTCTGGTAAACAAAGTGAATTTTGGGCTCAAATGATTTTTTGCAGTTCTTGAATCCAATACGGTGCTCACTATTAACTAAAGAGCATTTATGTAAGGGGAGCTGTGGTTTGTATCAGTTTCAAAAGCAGAGTTGAACTACATATGGTCCATATGAGTAGGAAACACAGTTCTTTTTTTCAGGGCATGCACATGGTTCTTGCTGTATTGGAGACTCTGGAAAGAAGAGCTTGTTTCTTGCGTGAAAACAGAGTGTGTTTAATGGATGAGAACACTGGTCTGAATTTCCCTACAGGTACGGAATTAAGCAACAGGATCTGTGTCTTCCTACGAGCTGGAGATCATTTCTGGTAAACCAAATGAATTTTTGGCTCTAATGATTTTACACAGCTCTAGAACCCAACGCATTTCTCACTATTAACTAAAGAGCATTTATGTTAGAGGAGCTGTGGTTTGTATCAGTTTCATAAGCAGAGTTGAACTACATATGGTCCGTATAAGTAGGAAAGACAGTTCTTTTTTTCTGCGTATGCTCATGGTTCTTGCTGTATTGGAGACGCTGGAAAGAAGAGGAAGGTTTTTGCCTTAAAACATAGTGTTTTTTAGGGATGAGATCTCTGGTCTGAATTTCCATTCAGAAACAGTGTAAAACCTCAGGATCTGTGTCTTCCTACAAACAAGAGTTCATTTCTGGTAATCCCAGTGAATTTTGGGCTCAAATGGTTTTTTCGCATTTCTAGAACCCAACGCGATTCTCACTATTAACTAAAGAGCATTTATGTAAGAGGAGCTGTGCTTTGTATCAGTTTCATAAGCAGAGTTGATCTACATATGGCCCGTATGAGTAGGAAACACTGTTCTTTTTTCTGGGCATGCTAATGGTTCTTGCTTTATTGGAGACAGTGGAAAGAAGAGGAAGGTTCTTGCCTTAAAACAGAGT
Organism: Onychomys leucogaster; assembly: GCA_949786385.1. Taxonomy (NCBI): domain Eukaryota; kingdom Metazoa; phylum Chordata; class Mammalia; order Rodentia; family Cricetidae; genus Onychomys; species Onychomys leucogaster. The sequence continues at coordinate 9,595,398 of CATKUP010000006.1, read as the reverse complement.
GTTTTTCAGGGATGAGAACATTGGGCTTAATTTCCCTGCAGAAACAGAGTAAAACCACAGGATATGTGTCTTCCTAAAAGCAAGAGTTCATTTCTGGTAAACCCAGTGAATTTTGGGCTCAAATGATTTTTCGCTGTTCTAGAACCCAACGCGGTTCTCACTATTTACTAAAGAGCATTTTTGTAAGAGGAGTTGTGGTTTGTATCAGTTTCATAATCAGAGTTGAAGTCTATATGGTAAGTGTGAGTAGGAGACATAGTTCTTTTTTTCTGTGCATGCTCATGGTTCTTGCCGTATTGGAGACGCTGGAAAGAAGAGGAAGGTCCTTGCTGTAAAACAGAGTGTTTTTCAGGGATGAGAACTCTGGTCTGAATTTCCCTCAGAAACAGTGTTAAACATCAGTATCTGTGTCTTCCTACAAGCAAGAGTTCACTAATGGTAAACCCAGTGTATTTTGGGCTCAAATGTTTTTTCAGAGTTCTAGAACCCAGCGCTATTCTCACTATTAACTAAAGAGCATTTATGTAAGAGGAGCTGTGGATTGTATCAGTTTCAAAGCAGATATGAACTACATGTGGTAAGTATGAGTAGGAAACACAGTTCTTTTTTTCAGGGCATGAACATGATTCTTGCTGTATTGGAGACTCTGGAAAGAAGAGCTTTCTTCTTGCGTGAAAACAGAGTGTGTTTAATGGATGAGAACACTGGTCTGAATTTCCCTACAGCTATGGAGTTAAAAACAGGATCTGTGTCTTCCTACGAACAAGAGTTCATTTCTGGTAAACCAAGTGAATTTTGGGCTCAAATGATTTTACACAGTTCACGAACCCAACGCGATTCTCACTATTAACTAAAGAGCATTTGTGTAAGTGGAGCTGTGGTTTGTATCAGTTTCATAAGCAGAGTTGATCTACATATGGTCCATATGAGTCGGACACACAGTTCTTTTTATCTGGGCATGATTATGGTTCTTGCTGTATAAGAGACCCTGGAAAGAAGAGGAAGGTTCTTGCCTTAAAACAGAGTGTTTTTCAGGGATGAGAAGTCTGGTCTGAATTTACCTTCAGAAACAGAGATAAATCTCAGGATCTGTGTCATCCTACAAGCAAGAGTTCACTAATGGTAAACCCAGTGAATTTTGGGCTCAAATTTTTTTTCAGAGTTCTAGAACCCAGCACTATGCTCACTATTAACTAAAGAGCATTTATGTAAGGGGAGCTGTGGATTGTATCAGTTTCAAAGCAGATATGAACTACATGTGGTAAGTATGAGTAGGAAACACAGTTCTTTTATTCTGGGCATGATTATGGTTCTTGCTTTATTAGTGACCCTTTAAAGAAGAGGAAGTTTCTTGCCTTAAAACAGAGTGTTTTTCAGGGATGAGAAGGCTGGTCTGAATTTACCTTCAGAAACAGAGATACACCTCAGGATCTGGGTCTTCCTACAAGGAAGAATTCATTTCTGGTAAACCCAGTGAATTTTGGGCTCAAATGATATTTTGCAGTTCTTGAACCCAACGCGGTGCTCACTATTAACTAAAGAGCATTTATGTAAGGGGAGCTGTGGTTTGTATCAGTTTCATAAGCAGAGTTGAACTACATATGGTACGTGTGAGTAGGAAACACAGTTCTTTTTTTCTGGGCATGCTCATGGTTCTTGCTGTATTGTAGACTCTGGAAAGAAGAGGATGCTTCTTGCCTTAAAACAGAGTATTTTTCTTGGTTGAGAACTCTCGTCTGAATTTCCTTTCAGAAACAGAGTGAAACCACAGGATCTGTGTCTCCTGACAAGTAAGAGTTCATTACTGGTAAACCCAGTGAATTTTGGGCTGAAATGTTTTTTCGCAGTTCTAGAACCCAGCGTGATTCAAACTATTAACTATAGAGCATTTATGTAAGAGGAGCTGTGGTTTGTATCAGTTTCATAAGTAGTGGTGAACTATATATGATCCGTATGAGTCAGAAAACCAGGTTTTTTTTTTCAGGGCATGCAAATAGTTCTTGCAGTATTGGAGACTCTGGGAAGAAGAGCTTGCTTCTTGCGATAAAACAGAGTGTTTTTCAGGGATGAGAACACTGGTCTGAATTTCCCAACAGGACCCGAGTTAAACAACAGGATCAGTGTCTTCCTACATGCAAGAGTTAATTTCTTGTAAACCATTGAATTTTGGGCTCAAATGGTTTTACACACTTAAGGAACCCAACACGATAGTCACTATTAAATAAAGAACATTTATGTAAGAAGAGCTGTGGTTATTATCAGTTACATAAGCAGAGTTGAACTACATATGGTACGGGTCAGTAGGAAACACAGTTATTTTTTTCTCGGTATGCTCATGGTTCTTGCTGTATTGGAGACGCTGGAAAGAAGAGGAAGGTTCTTGCCTTAAAACAGAGTGTTTTTCAGGGATGAGAACTCTGGTCTGAATTTCCCTTCAGAAACATTGTTAAACGCAGTATCTGTGTCTTCCTACAAGCAAAAGTTCATTACTTGTAAACCCAGTGAATTTTGGGCTCAAATGTTTCTTCGGAGTTCTAGAACCCAGCGCGATTCTCACTACTAACTAAAGAGCATTTATGTAAGAGGAGCTGTGGAATTTATCAGTTTCAAACCAGATATGAACTACATATGGTAAGTATGAGTAGGAAACACAGTTCTTTTTTTCAGGGCATGCACAGGGTTCTTGTTGTATTGGAGACTCTGGAAAGAAGAGCTTTCTTCTTGCGTGAAAACAGAGTGTGTTTAATGGATGAGAACACTGGTCTGAATTTCCCTACAGCTACGGAGTTAACCAACAGGAACTGTGTCTTCCTACAAGCAAGAGTTCATTTCTGGTAAACCAAGTGAATTTTGGGCTCAAATGATTTTACACAGTTAACGAACCCAACGCGATTCTCACTCTTAACTAAACAACATTTATGTAAGCAGAGCTGTGGTTTGTATCAGTTTCATAAACACAGTTGAACTACATATGGTCCATATGAGTCGAAAACACAGTTCTTTTATTCTGGGCATGATTATGGTTCTTGCTGTATTAGTGACGCTGGAAAGAAGAGGAAGGTTCTTGCCTTAAAACACAGTGTTTTTCAGGGATGATAAGTCTGGTCTGAATTTCCCTTCAGAAACAGAGATAAACCTCAGGATCTGTGTCTTCCTACAAGCAAGAGTTCATTTCTGGTAAACCCAATGAATTTTGGGCTCAAATGATTTTTTGCAGTTCTTGAACCCAACACGGTGCTCTCTATTAACTAAAGAGCATTTATGTAAGGGGTGCTGTGGTTTGTATCAGTTTCATAAGCAGAGTTGAACTACATATGGTACATGTTAGTAGGAAACTCAGTTTTTTTTTTCTGGGCATGCTCATGGTTCTTGCTGTATTGGAGTCTCTTGAAGGAAGAGGATGCTTCTTGCCTTAAAACAGAGTATTTTTCTTGGTTGAGAACTCTGGTCTGAATTTCGTTTCAGAAACAGAGTTAAACAACGGGATATGTGTCTTCCTACAAGGAAGAGTTCATTTCTGGTAATCACAGTGAATTTTGGGCTCAAATGATTATACACAGTTCACAAACCCAACGCGATTCTCACTATTAACTAAAGTGAATTTATGTAAGCGGAGCTGTGGTTTGTATCAGTTTCATAAGCAGAGTTGAACTACATATGGTCCATATGAGTCGGAAACACAGTTCTTTATTTCTGGGCATGCTCATGGTTCTTGCTGTATTGGAGACGCTGGAAAGAAGAGGAAGGTCCTTGCCGTAAAACAGAGTGTTTTTCAGGGATGAGAACTCTGGTCTGAATTTCCCTGCAAAAACAGAGTTAAACCTCAACATCTGTATCTTCCTAAAAGGAAGAGTTCATTTCTGGTAAACCCAGTGAATTTTGGACTCAAATGGTTTTTTCGCAGTTCACAAGCACAACGCCATTATCACTATTAACTAAAGAGCATTTATGTAAGAGGAGCTGGGTTTTGTATCAGTTTCAAAAGCAGAGTTGAACTACATATGGTCCGTATGAGTGGGAAACACAGTTATTTTTTAGGGCATGCTCATGGTTCTTGCTGTATTAGAGACGCTGGAAAGAAGAGGAGGTTCTTGCCTTAAAACAGAGTGTTTTTCAGGGATGAGATCTCTGGTCTGAATTTCCATTCAGAAACAGTGTAAAACCTCAGGATCTGTGTCTTCCTACAAGCAAGAGTTCATTTCTGGTAATCCCAGTGAATTTTGGGCTAAAATGGTTTTTTCGCAGTTCTAGAACCCAAAGCAATTCTCACGATTAACTAAAGAGCATTTATGTAAGAGGAGCTATGGTTTGTATCAGGTTCAAAAGCAGAGTTGAACTACATATGGTCCGTATGAGTAGGAAACACAGTACCTTCTTTCAGGGCATGCACATGGTTCTTGCTGTATTGGAGACTCTGGAAAGAAGAGCTTGCTTCTTGCATTAAAACAGAGTGTGTTTAATGGATGAGAACACTGGTCTGAATTTCCCTATAGGAACGGAGTTAAACAACAGGCTCTGTGTTTTCCTAGAAGCAAGACTTCATTTCTGGTAACACAGTGAATTTTGGGCTCAAATGATATTTCACAGTTCACAAGCACAATGAGATTCTCACTATTAACTAAAGAGCATTTATGTAAGAGGTGCTGTGCTTTGTATCAGTTTCATAAGCAGAGTTGATCTACATATGGCCCGTATGAGTAGGAAACACTGTTCTTTTTTTCTGGGCATGCTAATGGTTCTTGCTCTATTGGAGACAGTGGAAAGAAGAGGAAGGTTCTTGCCTTAAAACAGAGTGTTTTTCAGGGATGAGAACATTGGGCTTAATTTCCCTGCAGAATCAGAGTAAAACCACAGGATATGTGTCTTCCTAAAAGCAAGAGTTCATTTCTGGTAAACCCAGTGAATTTTGGGATCAAATGACTTTTCACTGTTCTAGAACCCAACGCGGTTCTCACTATTTACTAAAGAGCATTTTTGTAAGAGGAGTTGTGGTTTGTATCAGTTTCATAATCAGAGTTGAACTATATATGGTAAGTGTGAGTAGGAGACACAGTTCTTTTTTTCTGTGCATGCTCATGGTTCTTGCTGTATTGGAGACGCTGGAAAGAAGAGGAAAGTTCTTGCCTTAAAACAGAGTGTTTTTCAGGGATGAGAACTCTGGTCTGAATTTCCCCTCAGAAACAGTGTTAAAAATCAGTATCTGTGTCTTCCTACAAGCAAGAGTTCACTAATGGTAAACCCAGTTAATTTTGGGGAAAAATGTTTTCAAAGTTCTAAAACCCAGCGCTATTCTCACTATTAACTAAAGAGCATTTATGTAAGAGGAGCTGTGGATTGTATCAGTTTCAAAGCAGATATGAACTACATGTGGTAAGTATGAGTAGGAAACACAGTTCTTTTTTTCAGGGCATGCAAACCGTTCTTGTTGTATTGGAGACTCTGGAAAGAAGAGCTTTCTTCTTGCATGAAAACAGAGTGTGTTTAATGGATGAGAACACTGCTCTGAAATTCTCTACAGCTACGGATTTGAACAACAGGATCTGTGTCTTCCTACGAGCAAGAGTTCATTTCTGGTAAACAAAGTGAATTTTGGGCTCAAATGATTTTTTGCAGTTCTTGAATCCAATACGGTGCTCACTATTAACTAAAGAGCATTTATGTAAGGGGAGCTGTGGTTTGTATCAGTTTCAAAAGCAGAGTTGAACTACATATGGTTCATATGAGTAGGAAACACAGTTCTTTTTTTCAGGGCATGCACATGGTTCTTGCTGTATTGGAGACTCTGGAAAGAAGAGCTTGTTTCTTGCGTGAAAACAGAGTGTGTTTAATGGATGAGAACACTGGTCTGAATTTCCCTACAGGTACGGAATTAAACAACAGGATCTGTGTCTTCCTACGAGCTGGAGATCATTTCTGGTAAACCAAATGAATTTTTGGCTCTAATGATTTTACACAGCTCTAGAACCCAACGCATTTCTCACTATTAACTAAAGAGCATTTATGTTAGAGGAGCTGTGGTTTGTATCAGTTTCATAAGCAGAGTTGAACTACATATGGTCCGTATAAGTAGGAAAGACAGTTCTTTTTTTCTGCGTATGCACATGGTTCTTGCTGTATTGGAGACGCTGGAAAGAAGAGGAAGGTTTTTGCCTTAAAACATAGTGTTTTTTAGGGATGAGATCTCTGGTCTGAATTTCCATTCAGAAACAGTGTAAAACCTCAGGATCTGTGTCTTCCTACAAACAAGAGTTCATTTCTGGTAATCCCAGTGAATTTTGGGCTCAAATGGTTTTTTCGCATTTCTAGAACCCAACGCGATTCTCACTATTAACTAAAGAGCATTTATGTAAGAGGAGCTGTGCTTTGTATCAGTTTCATAAGCAGAGTTGATCTACATATGGCCCGTATGAGTAGGAAACACTGTTCTTTTTTCTGGGCATGCTAATGGTTCTTGCTTTATTGGAGACAGTGGAAAGAAGAGGAAGGTTCTTGCCTTAAAACAGAGTGTTTTTCAGGGATGAGAACATTGGGCTTAATTTCCCTGCAGAAACAGAGTAAAACCACAGGATATGTGTCTTCCTAAAAGCAAGAGTTCATTTCTGGTAAACCCAATGAATTTTGGGCTCAAATGATTTTTCGCTGTTCTAGAACCCAACGCGGTTCTCACTATTTACTAAAGAGCATTTTTGTAAGAGGAGTTGTGGTTTGTATCAGTTTCATAATCAGAGTTGAAGTCTATATGGTAAGTGTGAGTAGGAGACATAGTTCTTTTTTTCTGTGCATGCTCATGGTTCTTGCCGTATTGGAGACGCTGGAAAGAAGAGGAAGGTCCTTGCTGTAAAACAGAGTGTTTTTCAGGGATGAGAACTCTGGTCTGAATTTCCCTCAGAAACAGTGTTAAACATCAGTATCTGTGTCTTCCTACAAGCAAGAGTTCACTAATGGTAAACCCAGTGTATTTTGGGCTCAAATGTTTTTTCAGAGTTCTAGAACCCAGCGCTATTCTCACTATTAACTAAAGAGCATTTATGTAAGAGGAGCTGTGGATTGTATCAGTTTCAAAGCAGATATGAACTACATGTGGTAAGTATGAGTAGGAAACACAGTTCTTTTTTTCAGGCCATGAACATGATTCTTGCTGTATTGGAGACTCTGGAAAGAAGAGCTTTCTTCTTGCGTGAAAACAGAGTGTGTTTAATGGATGAGAACACTGGTCTGAATTTCCCTACAGCTATGGAGTTAAAAACAGGATCTGTGTCTTCCTACGAACAAGAGTTCATTTCTGGTAAACCAAGTGAATTTTGGGCTCAAATGATTTTACACAGTTCACGAACCCAACGCGATTCTCACTATTAACTAAAGAGCATTTATGTAAGCGGAGCTGTGGTTTGTATCAGTTTCATAAGCAGAGTTGATCTACATATGGTCCATATGAGTCGGACACACAGTTCTTTTTATCTGGGCATGATTATTGTTCTTGCTGTATAAGAGACCCTGGAGAGAAGAGGAAGGTTCTTGCCTTAAACCAGAGTGTTTTTCAGGGATGAGAAGTCTGGTCTGAATTTACCTTCAGAAACAGAGATAAACCTCAGCATCTGTGTCCTCCTACAAGCAAGAATTCATTTCTGGTAAACCCAGTGAATTTTGGGCTCAAATGATTTTTTGCAGTTCTTGAACCCAACGCGGCTTTCACTATTTACTAAAGATCATTTTTGTAAGAGGAGTTGTGGTTTGTATCAGTTTCATAATCAGAGTTGAACTATATATGGTAAGTGTGAGTAGGAGACACAGTTCTTTTTTTCTGTGCATGATCATGGTTCTTGCCATATTGGAGATGCTGGAAAGAAGAGGAAAGTTCTTGCCTTAAAACAGACTGTTTTTCAGGGATGAGAACTCTGGTCTTAATTTCCCCTCAGAAACAGTGTTAAACATCAGTATTTGTGTCTTCCTACAAGCAAGAGTTCCCTAATGGTAAACCCAGTTAGTTTTGGGCTCAAATGTTTTTCGGAGTTCTAGAACCCAGCGCGATTCTCACTATTAACTAAAGAGCATTTATGTAAGAGGAGCTTTGGATTGTATCAGTTTCAAAGCAGATATGAACTACATATGGTAAGTATGAGTAGGAAACACAGTTCTTTTTTTCAGGGCATGCACAGTGTTCTTGTTGTATTGGAGACTCTGGAAAGAAGAGCTTTCTTCTTGCGTGAAAACAGAGTGTGTTTAATGGAAGAGAACACTGGTCTGAATTTCCCTAAAGCTACGGAGTTAAACAACAGGATTTGTGTCTTCCTACGAGCAAGAGTTCATTTCTGGTAAACCCAGTGAATTTGGGGCTCAAATGATTTTACACAGTTCACGAACCCAACGCGATTCTCACTCTTATTAAACAGCATTTATGTAAGCGGAGCTGTGGTTTTTTATCAGTTTCATTAACCGAGTTGAACTACATATGGTCCATATGAGTCTGAAACACAGTTCTTTTATTCTGGGCATGATTATGGTTCTTGCTATATTAGTGACGCTGGAAAGAAGAGGAAGGTTCTTGCCTTAAAACAGAGTGTTTTTCAGGGATGATAAGTCTTGTCTGAATTTCCCTTCAGAAACAGAGATAAACCTCAGGATCTGTGTCTTCCTACAAGCAAGAGTTCATTTCTGGTAATCCCAGTGCATTTTGGGCTAAAATGGTTTTTTCGCAGTTCTAGAACCCAAAGCAATTCTCACTATTAACTAAAGAGCATTTATGTAAGAGGAACTGTGGTTTGTATCAGGTTCAAAAGCAGAGTTGAACTACATATGGTCCGTATGAGTAGGAAACACAGTACCTTCTTTCAGGGCATGCACATGGTTCTTGCTGTATTGGAGATTCTGGAAAGAAGAGCTTGCTTCTTGCATTAAAACAGAGTGTGTTTAATGGATGAGAACACTGGTCTGAATTTCCCTATAGGAACGGAGTTAAACAACAGGCTCTGTGTCTTCCTAGAAGCAAGACTTCATTTCTGGTAACACAGTGAATTTTGGGCTCAAATGATATTTCACAGTTCACAAGCACAATGAGATTCTCACTATTAACTAAAGAGCATTTATGTAAGAGGAGCTGTGCTTTGTATCAGTTTCATAAGCAGAGTTGATCTACATATGGCCCGTATGAGTAGGAAACACTGTTCTTTTTTTCTGGGCATGCTAATGGTTCTTGCTGTATTGGAGACAGTGGAAAGAAGAGGAAGGTTCTTGCCTAAAAACAGAGTGTTTTTCAGGGATGAGAACATTGGGCTTAATTTCCCTGCAGAAACAGAGTAAAACCACAGGATATGTGTCTTCCTAAAAGCAAGAGTTCATTTCTGGTAAACCCAGTGAATTTTGGGCTCAAACGGTTTTTTCGCAGTTCTAGAACCCAACGCGATTCTCACTATTAACTAAAGAGCATTTACGTAAGAGGAGCTGTGGTTTGTATCAGTTTCATAAGCAGAGTTGAACTAAATATGGTCCGTATGAGTCGAAAACACAGTTCTTTTTTTCAGGGCATGTAATAGTTCTTGCAGTATTGGAGACTCTGGAAAGAAGAGCTTGCTTCTTGCGTTAAAACAGAGTGTTTTTCAGAGATGAGAACCATGGTCGGAATTTCCCAACCAGAACCGAGTTAAACAACAGGATCTGTGTCTTCCTACAAGCAAGAGTTCATTACTGGTAAACCAAGTGAATTTTGGGCTCAAATGGTTTTACACACTTAACGAACCCAACGTGATTCTCACTATTAAATAAAGAACATTTATGTCGGAAGAGCTGTGGTTAGTATCAGTTACATAAGCAGAGTTGAACTACATATGGTCTGTATGAGTAGGAAACACAGTTCTCTTTTTCAGGGCATGCTCATGGTTCTTGCCATATTGGAGATGCTGGAAAGAAGAGCTTGCTACTTGCATTAAAACAGAATCTGTTCAATGGTTGAGAACACTGATGTGAATTTCCCTAAAAAAACGGAGTTAAACCTCAGGATCTGTGTCTTCCTACAAGCAAGAGTTCACTTCTGGTAAACCCAGTGATTTTTGGGCTCAAATGTTTTTTTACAGTTCTTGAACCCATCCCGGTTCTCACTATTAACTACAGAGCATTTATGTAAGAGGAGCTGTGGTTTGTATCAGTTTCATAAGCAGAGTTGAACTATATATGGTAAGTGTGAGTAGGAAACACAGTTATTTTTTTCTGTGCATGATCATGGTTCTTGCCATATTGGAGATGCTGGAAAGAAGAGGAAAGTTCTTGCCTTAAAACAGACTGTTTTTCAGGGATGAGAACTCTGGTCTTAATTTCCCCTCAGAAACAGTGTTAAACATCAGTATTTGTGTCTTCCTACAAGCAAGAGTTCCCTAATGGTAAACCCAGTTAGTTTTGGGCTCAAATGTTTTTCGGAGTTCTAGAACCCAGCGCGATTCTCACTATTAACTAAAGAGCATTTATGTAAGAGGAGCTTTGGATTGTATCAGTTTCAAAGCAGATATGAACTACATATGGTAAGTATGAGTAGGAAACACAGTTCTTTTTTTCAGGGCATGCACAGTGTTCTTGTTGTATTGGAGACTCTGGAAAGAAGAGCTTTCTTCTTGCGTGAAAACAGAGTGTGTTTAATGGAAGAGAACACTGGTCTGAATTTCCCTAAAGCTACGGAGTTAAACAACAGGATTTGTGTCTTCCTACGAGCAAGAGTTCATTTCTGGTAAACCCAGTGAATTTGGGGCTCAAATGATTTTACACAGTTCACGAACCCAACGCGATTCTCACTCTTATTAAACAGCATTTATGTAAGCGGAGCTGTGGTTTTTTATCAGTTTCATTAACCGAGTTGAACTACATATGGTCCATATGAGTCTGAAACACAGTTCTTTTATTCTGGGCATGATTATGGTTCTTGCTGTATTAGTGACGCTGGAAAGAAGAGGAAGGTTCTTGCCTTAAAACAGAGTGTTTTTCAGGGATGATAAGTCTTGTCTGAATTTCCCTTCAGAAACAGAGATAAACCTCAGGATCTGTGTCTTCCTACAAGCAAGAGTTCATTTCTGGTAATCCCAGTGAATTTTGGGCTAAAATGGTTTTTTCGCAGTTCTAGAACCCAAAGCAATTCTCACTATTAACTAAAGAGCATTTATGTAAGAGGAACTGTGGTTTGTATCAGGTTCAAAAGCAGAGTTGAACTACATATGGTCCGTATGAGTAGGAAACACAGTACCTTCTTTCAGGGCATGCACATGGTTCTTGCTGTATTGGAGATTCTGGAAAGAAGAGCTTGCTTCTTGCATTAAAACAGAGTGTGTTTAATGGATGAGAACACTGGTCTGAATTTCCCTATAGGAACGGAGTTAAACAACAGGCTCTGTGTCTTCCTAGAAGCAAGACTTCATTTCTGGTAACACAGTGAATTTTGGGCTCAAATGATATTTCACAGTTCACAAGCACAATGAGATTCTCACTATTAACTAAAGAGCATTTATGTAAGAGGAGCTGTGCTTTGTATCAGTTTCATAAGCAGAGTTGATCTACATATGGCCCGTATGAGTAGGAAACACTGTTCTTTTTTTCTGGGCATGCTAATGGTTCTTGCTGTATTGGAGACAGTGGAAAGAAGAGGAAGGTTCTTGCCTAAAAACAGAGTGTTTTTCAGGGATGAGAACATTGGGCTTAATTTCCCTGCAGAAACAGAGTAAAACCACAGGATATGTGTCTTCCTAAAAGCAAGAGTTCATTTCTGGTAAACCCAGTGAATTTTGGGCTCAAACGGTTTTTTCGCAGTTCTAGAACCCAACGCGATTCTCACTATTAACTAAAGAGCATTTACGTAAGAGGAGCTGTGGTTTGTATCAGTTTCATAAGCAGAGTTGAACTAAATATGGTCCGTATGAGTCGAAAACACAGTTCTTTTTTTCAGGGCATGTAATAGTTCTTGCAGTATTGGAGACTCTGGAAAGAAGAGCTTGCTTCTTGCGTTAAAACAGAGTGTTTTTCAGAGATGAGAACCATGGTCGGAATTTCCCAACCAGAACCGAGTTAAACAACAGGATCTGTGTCTTCCTACAAGCAAGAGTTCATTACTGGTAAACCAAGTGAATTTTGGGCTCAAATGGTTTTACACACTTAACGAACCCAACGTGATTCTCACTATTAAATAAAGAACATTTATGTCGGAAGAGCTGTGGTTAGTATCAGTTACATAAGCAGAGTTGAACTACATATGGTCTGTATGAGTAGGAAACACAGTTCTCTTTTTCAGGGCATGCTCATGGTTCTTGCCATATTGGAGATGCTGGAAAGAAGAGCTTGCTACTTGCATTAAAACAGAATCTGTTCAATGGTTGAGAACACTGATGTGAATTTCCCTAAAAAAACGGAGTTAAACCTCAGGATCTGTGTCTTCCTACAAGCAAGAGTTCACTTCTGGTAAACCCAGTGATTTTTGGGCTCAAATGTTTTTTTACAGTTCTTGAACCCATCCCGGTTCTCACTATTAACTACAGAGCATTTATGTAAGAGGAGCTGTGGTTTGTATCAGTTTCATAAGCAGAGTTGAACTACATATGATACGTGGCAGTAGGAAACACAGTTATTTTTTTCTGGGTATGCTCATGGTTCTTGCTGTATTGGAGACAATTGAAAGAAGAGGATGCTTCCTGCCTTAAAACAGAGTGTTTTCCTTGCATGAGAACTTTGGTCTGAATTTCCTTTCAGAAACAGAGTTAAACCACAGGATCTGTGTCTTCCTACAAGCAAGAGTTCATTTCTGGTAAACCCAGTGCATTTTGGGTTCAAATGCTTTTTTTCGCAGTTCTAGATCCCAACGCGATTCTCACTATTAACTAAAGAGCATTTATGTAAAAGGAGCTCTGCTTTGTATTAGGTTCAAAAGCAGAGTTGAACTACATATGGTCCGTATGAGTAGGAAACACAGTTCCTTTTCTCAGGGCATGCACACGGTTCTTGCTGTATTGGAGACTCTGGAAAGACGAGGTTGCTTCTTTCATTAAAACCGATTGTGTTTAATAGATGAGAACACAGGTCTGAATTTCCCTATAGGAAGGGAGTTAAACAACAGGCTCTGTGTCTTCCTACAAGCAAGTGTTCATTTCTGGTAAATCCAGTGAATTTTGGGCTCAAATGATATTTCATAGTTCACCAGCCCAACATGATTCTCACTATTACCTAAGGAGCATTTATGTAAGAGGAGCTGTGGTTTGTATCAGTTTCATAAGCACAGTTGGACTACATATGGTCCTTATTAGTAGGAAACACAGTTCTTTTTTTCAGGGCAGGCTCATGGTTCTTGCTGTATTGGAGACGCAAGAAAGAAGAGCTTGCTACTTGCGTTAAAGCAGAGTGTGTTCAATGGTTGAGAACACTGGTCTGAATTTCCCTACAGAAACAGAGTTAAACCTCAAGATCTGTGTCTTCCTACAAGAAAGAGTTCATTTCTGGTAAACCCAATGAATTTTGGGCTCAAATGATTTTTTGCAGTTCTTGAACCCAACGCGGTTTTCACTATTAACTAAAGAGCATTTATGTAACAGGAGCTGTGGTTTGTATCAGTTTCATAAGCACAGTTGAACTACATATGGTCCATACAAGTCGAAACACAATTCTTTTTTTCTGGGCATGCTCATGGTTCTTGCTGTATTGGAGACGCTGGAAAGAAGAGGAAGGTTCTTGCCTTAAAACAAAGTGTTTTTCAGGGATGAGAACACTGGTCTTAATTTCCCTGCAGAAACATAGTTACACCTCAACAGCTGTGTCTTCCTACAAGGAAGAGTTTATTTCTGGTAAACCCAGTGAATTTTGGAGTCAAATGTTTTGGTCGCAGTTCACAAGCCCAACGCCATTCTCACATTTAACTAAAGAGCATTTATGTAAGAGGATCTGTGGTTTGTATCAGTTTCAAACGCAGAGGTGAACTACATATGGTCCGTATGAGTAGGAAACACAGTTAATTTTTTAGGGCATGCTCATGGTTCTTGCTGTATTAGAGATGCTGGAAAGAAGAGGAGTTTCTTGCCTTAAAACAGAGTGTTTTTCAGGGGTGAGAACATTGGTCTTAATTTCCCTGCCGAAACAGAGTAAAAGCACAGGATATGTGTCTTCCTAAAAGCAAGAGTTCATTTCTGGTAAACCCAGAGAATTTTGGGCTCAAATGATTTTTCGCTGTTCTAGAACCCAACGCGGTTCTCACTATTTGCTAAAGATCATTTTTGTAAGAGGAGTTGAGGTTTGTATCAGTTTCATAATCAGAGTTGAACTATATATGGTAAGTGTGAGTAGGAGACACAGTTCTTTTTTTCTGTGCATGCTCATGGTTCTTGCTGTATTGGAGACCCTGGAAAGAAGAGGAAAGTTCTTGCCTTAAAACAGAGTGTTTTTCAGGGATGAGAACTTTGGTCTGAATTTCCCCTCAGAAACAGTGTTAAACATCAGTATCTGTGTCTTCCTACAAGCAAGAGTTCACTAATGGTAAACCCAGTGAATTTTGGGCTCAAATTTTTTTTCAGAGTTCTAGAACCCAGCACTATGCTCACTATTAACTAAAGAGCATTTATGTAAGGGGAGCTGTGGATTGTATCAGTTTCAAAGCAGATATGAACTACATGTGGTAAGTATGAGTAGGAAACACAGTTCTTTTTTTCAGGGCATGAATATGAGTCTTGCTTTATTGGAGACTCTGGAAAGAAGAGCTTTCTTCTTGCGTGAAAACAGAGTGTGTTTAATGGATGAGAACACTGGTCTGAATTTCCCTACAGCTATGGAGTTAAACAACAGGATCTGTGTCTTCCTACTACAAGAGTTTATTTCTGTTAAACCAAGTGAATTTTGGGCTCAAATGATTTTACACAGTTCACGAACCCAACGCGATTCTCACTATTAACTAAAGAGCATTTGTGTAAGTGGAGCTGTGGTTTGTATCAGTTTCATAAGCAGAGTTGAACTACATATGGTCCATATGAGTCGGAAACACAGTTCTTTTATTCTGGGCATGATTATGGTTCTTGCTTTATTAGTGACCCTTTAAAGAAGAGGAATTTTCTTGCCTTAAAACAGAGTGTTTTTCAGGGATGAGAAGGCTGGTCTGAATTTACCTTCAGAAACAGAGATACACCTCAGGATCTGGGTCTTCCTACAAGGAAGAATTCATTTCTGGTAAACCCAGTGAATTTTGGGCTCAAATGATATTTTGCAGTTCTTGAACCCAACGCGGTGCTCACTATTAACTAAAGAGCATTTATGTAAGGGGAGCTGTGGTTTGTATCAGTTTCATAAGCAGAGTTGAACTACATATGGTACGTGTGAGTAGGAAACACAGTTCTTTTTTTCTGGGCATGCTCATGGTTCTTGCTGTATTGTAGACTCTGGAAAGAAGAGGATGCTTCTTGCCTTAAAACAGAGTATTTTTCTTGGTTGAGAACTCTCGTCTGAATTTCCTTTCAGAAACAGAGTGAAACCACAGGATCTGTGTCTCCCGACAAGTAAGAGTTCATTACTGGTAAACCCAGTGAATTTTGGGCTGAAATGTTTTTTCGCAGTTCTAGAACCCAGCGTGATTCAAACTATTAACTATAGAGCATTTATGTAAGAGGAGCTGTGGTTTGTATCAGTTTCATAAGTAGTGGTGAACTATATATGATCCGTATGAGTCAGAAAACCAGGTCTTTTTTTTCAGGGCATGCAAATAGTTCTTGCAGTATTGGAGACTCTGGGAAGAAGAGCTTGCTTCTTGCGATAAAACAGAGTGTTTTTCAGGGATGAGAACACTGGTCTGAATTTCCCAACAGGACCCGAGTTAAACAACAGGATCAGTGTCTTCCTACATGCAAGAGTTAATTTCTTGTAAACCATTGAATTTTGGGCTCAAATGGTTTTACACACTTAAGGAACCCAACACGATACTCACTATTAAATAAAGAACATTTATGTAAGAAGAGCTGTGGTTATTATCAGTTACATAAGCAGAGTTGAACTACATATGGTACGGGTCAGTAGGAAACACAGTTATTTTTTTCTCGGTATGCTCATGGTTCTTGCTGTATTGGAGACGCTGGAAAGAAGAGGAAGGTTCTTGCCTTAAAACAGAGTGTTTTTCAGGGATGAGAACTCTGGTCTGAATTTCCCTTCAGAAACATTGTTAAACGCAGTATCTGTGTCTTCCTACAAGCAAAAGTTCATTACTTGTAAACCCAGTGAATTTTGGGCTCAAATGTTTCTTCGGAGTTCTAGAACCCAGCGCGATTCTCACTACTAACTAAAGAGCATTTATGTAAGAGGAGCTGTGGAATTTATCAGTTTCAAACCAGATATGAACTACATATGGTAAGTATGAGTAGGAAACACAGTTCTTTTTTTCAGGGCATGCACAGGGTTCTTGTTGTATTGGAGACTCTGGAAAGAAGAGCTTTCTTCTTGCGTGAAAACAGAGTGTGTTTAATGGATGAGAACACTGGTCTGAATTTCCCTACAGCTACGGAGTTAAACAACAGGAACTGTGTCTTCCTACAAGCAAGAGTTCATTTCTGGTAAACCAAGTGAATTTTGGGCTCAAATGATTTTACACAGTTCACGAACCCAACGCGATTCTCACTATTAACTAAAGAGCATTTATGTAAGCGGAGCTGTGGTTTGTATCAGTTTCATAAGCAGAGTTGATCTACATATGGTCCATATGAGTCGGAAACACAGTTCTTTTTATCTGGGCATGATTATTGTTCTTGCTGTATAAGAGACCCTGGAGAGAAGAGGAAGGTTCTTGCCTTAAAACAGAGTGTTTTTCAGGGATGAGAAGTCTGGTCTGAATTTACCTTCAGAAACAGAGATAAATCTCAGGATCTGTGTCATCCTACGAGCAAGAATTCATTTCTGGTAAACGCAGTGAATTTTGGGCTCAAATGATTTTTTGCAGTTCTTGAACCCAACGCGGTTCTCACTATTTACTAAAGATCATTTTTGTAAGAGAAGTTGTGGTTTGTATCAGTTTCATAATCAGAGTTGAACTATATATGGTAAGTGTGAGTAGGAGACACAGTTCTTTTTTTCTGTGCATGCTCATGGTTCTTGCCATATTAGAGACGCTGGAATGAAGAGGAAATTTCTTGCCTTAAAACAGACTGTTTTTCAGGGGTGAGAACTAAGGTCTGAATTTCCCCTCAGAAACAGTTTTAAACATCTGTTCTGTGTCTTCCTACAAGTAAGAGTTCACTAATGGAAAACCCAGTGAATTTTGGGCTCAAATGTTTTTTCAGAATTCTAAAACCCAGCGCTATTCTCACTATTAACTAATGAGCAATTATGTAAGAGAAGCTGTGGATTGTATCAGGTTCAAAGCAGATATGAAGTACATATGGTAAGTATGAGTAGGAAACACAGTTCTTTTTTTCAGGGCATGCAAATCGTTCTTGCTGTATTGGAGACTCTGGAAAGAAGAGCTTTCTTCTTGCATGAAAACAGAGTGTGTTTAATGGATGAGAACACTGCTCTGAATTTCCCTACAGCCACGGAGTTGAACAACAGGATCTGTGTCTTCCTATGAGCAAGAGTTCATTTCTGGTAAACCCAGTGAATTTTGGGCTCAAATGATTTTTTGCAGTTCTTGAATCCAATACGGTGCTCACTATTAACTAAAGAGCATTTATGTAAGGGGTGCTTTGGTTTGTATCAGTTTCATAAGCAGAGTTGAACTACATATGGTACGTGTGAGTAGGAAACACAGTTCTTTTTTTCTGGGCATGCTCATGGTTCTTGCTGTATTGGAGACTCTTGAAAGAAGAGGATGCTTCTTGCCTTAAAACAGAGTGTTTTTCTTGGTTGAGAACTCTGGTCTGAATTTCCTTTCAGAAACAGATTTAAACCACAGGATCTGTGTCTTCCAACAAGCAAGAGTTCATTACTGGTAAATCCAGTGAATTTTGGCTCAAATGTTTTTTCGCAGTTCTAGAACCCAGCGCGATTCTCACTATTAACTAAAGAGCATTTATGTAAGAGGAGCTGTGGTTTGTATCAGGCTCAAAAGCAGAGTTGAACTACATATGGTCCATATGATTAGGAAACACAATACCTTTTTCAGGGCATGCACATGATTCTTGCTGTATTGGAGACTCTGGAAAGAAGGGCTTGCTTCTTGCACTAAAACAGAGTGTGTTTAATGGATGAGAACACTGGTCTGAATTTCCCTACAGGTACGGAGTTAAACAACAGGATCTGTGTCTTCCTACGAGCTGGAGATCATTTCTAGTAAACCGAGTGAATTTTGGGCTCAAATGTTTTTTCGCAGTTCTAGAACCCAGCGCGATTCTCACTATTAACTAAAGAGCATTTATGTAAGAGGAGCTGTGCTTTGTATCAGTTTCATAAGCAGAGATTATCTACATATGGCCGGTATGAGTAGGAAACACAGTTCTTTCTTTCTGGGCATGCTAATGGTTCTTGCTGTATTGGAGACAGTGGAAAGAAGAGGAAGGTTCTTGCCTTAAAACAGAGTGTTTTTCAGGGATGAGAACATTGGGCTTAATTTCCCTGCAGAAACAGAGTAAAACCACAGGATATGTGTCTTCCTAAAAGCAAGAGTTCATTTCTGGTAAACCCAGTGAATTTTGGGCTCAAATGATTTTTCGCTGAACTAGAACCCAACGCGGTTCTCACTATTTACTTAAGATCATTTTTGTCATTGGAGTTGTGGTTTGTATCAGTTTCATAATCAGAGTTGAACTCTATATGGTAAGTGTGAGTAGGAGACACAGTTCTTTTTTTCTGTGCATGCTCATGGTTCTTGCCGTATTGGAGACGCTGGAAAGAAGAGGAAATTTCTTGCCTTAAAACAGAGTGTTTTTCAGGGATGAGAACTCTGGTCTGAATTTCCCCTCAGAAACAGTGTTAAACATCAGTATCTGTGTCTTCCTACAAGCAAGAGTTCACTAATGGAAAACCCAGTGAATTTTGGGCTCAAATGTTTTTTCAGAGTTCTAGAACCCAGCCCTATTCTCACTATTAACTAAAGAGAATTTATGAAAGAGGAGCTGTGGATTGTATCAGTTTCAAAGGAGATATGAACTACATGTGGTAAGTATGAGTAGGAAACACAGTTCTTTTTTTCAGGGCGTGAACATGATTCTTGCTGTATTGGAGACTCTGGAAAGAAGAGCTTTCTTCTTGCGTGAAAACAGAGTGTGTTTAATGGATGAGAACTCTGGTCTGAATTTCCCTACAGCTATGGAGTTAAAAACAGGATCTGTGTCTTCCTACGAGCAAGAGTTCATTTCTGGTAAACCAAGTGAATTTTGGGCTAAATGATTTTACACAGTTCACGAACCCAACGCGATTCTCACTATTAACTAAAGAGCATTTATGTAAGCGGAGCTGTGGTTTGTATCAGTTTCATAAGCAGAGTTGAACTACATATGGTCCATACAAGTCGGAAACACAATTCTTTTTTTCTGGGCATGCTCATGGTTCTTGCTGTATTGGAGACGCTGGAAAGAAGAGGAAGGTTCTTGCCTTAAAACAAAGTGTTTTTCAGGGATGAGAACACTGGTCTTAATTTCCCTGCAGAAACATAGTTACACCTCAACAGCTGTGTCTTCCTACAAGGAAGAGTTTATTTCTGGTAAACCCAGTGAATTTTGGAGTCAAATGTTTTGTTCGCAGTTCACAAGCCCAACGCCATTCTCACATTTAACTAAAGAGCATTTATGTAAGAGGATCTGTGGTTTGTATCAGTTTCAAACGCAGAGGTGAACTACATATGGTCCGTATGAGTAGGAAACACAGTTAATTTTTTAGGGCATGCTCATGGTTCTTGCTGTATTAGAGACGCTGGAAAGAAGAGGAGTTTCTTGCCTTAAAACAGAGTGTTTTTCAGGGGTGAGAACATTGGTCTTAATTTCCCTGCCGAAACAGAGTAAAACCACAGGATATGTGTCTTCCTAAAAGCAAGAGTTCATTTCTGGTAAACCCAGAGAATTTTGGGCTCAAATGATTTTTCGCTGTTCTAGAACCCAACGCGGTTCTCACTATTTACTAAAGATCATTTTTGTAAGAGGAGTTGTGGTTTGTATCAGTTTCATAATCAGAGTTGAACTATATATGGTAAGTGTGAGTAGGAGACACAGTTCTTTTTTTCTGTGCATGCTCATGGTTCTTGCTGTATTGGAGACCCTGGAAAGAAGAGGAAAGTTCTTGCCTTAAAACAGAGTGTTTTTCAGGGATGAGAACTTTGGTCTGAATTTCCCCTCAGAAACAGTGTTAAACATCAGTATCTGTGTCTTCCTACAAGCAAGAGTTCACTAATGGTAAACCCAGTGAATTTTGGGCTCAAATTTTTTTTCAGAGTTCTAGAACCCAGCACTATGCTCACTATTAACTAAAGAGCATTTATGTAAGGGGAGCTGTGGATTGTATCAGTTTCAAAGCAGATATGAACTACATGTGGTAAGTATGAGTAGGAAACACAGTTCTTTTATTCTGGGCATGATTATGGTTCTTGCTTTATTAGTGACCCTTTAAAGAAGAGGAAGTTTCTTGCCTTAAAACAGAGTGTTTTTCAGGGATGAGAAGGCTGGTCTGAATTTACCTTCAGAAACAGAGATACACCTCAGGATCTGGGTCTTCCTACAAGGAAGAATTCATTTCTGGTAAACCCAGTGAATTTTGGGCTCAAATGATATTTTGCAGTTCTTGAACCCAACGCGGTGCTCACTATTAACTAAAGAGCATTTATGTAAGGGGAGCTGTGGTTTGTATCAGTTTCATAAGCAGAGTTGAACTACATATGGTACGTGTGAGTAGGAAACACAGTTCTTTTTTTCTGGGCATGCTCATGGTTCTTGCTGTATTGTAGACTCTGGAAAGAAGAGGATGCTTCTTGCCTTAAAACAGAGTATTTTTCTTGGTTGAGAACTCTCGTCTGAATTTCCTTTCAGAAACAGAGTGAAACCACAGGATCTGTGTCTCCCGACAAGTAAGAGTTCATTACTGGTAAACCCAGTGAATTTTGGGCTGAAATGTTTTTTCGCAGTTCTAGAACCCAGCGTGATTCAAACTATTAACTATAGAGCATTTATGTAAGAGGAGCTGTGGTTTGTATCAGTTTCATAAGTAGTGGTGAACTATATATGATCCGTATGAGTCAGAAAACCAGGTCTTTTTTTTCAGGGCATGCAAATAGTTCTTGCAGTATTGGAGACTCTGGGAAGAAGAGCTTGCTTCTTGCGATAAAACAGAGTGTTTTTCAGGGATGAGAACACTGGTCTGAATTTCCCAACAGGACCCGAGTTAAACAACAGGATCAGTGTCTTCCTACATGCAAGAGTTAATTTCTTGTAAACCATTGAATTTTGGGCTCAAATGGTTTTACACACTTAAGGAACCCAACACGATAGTCACTATTAAATAAAGAACATTTATGTAAGAAGAGCTGTGGTTATTATCAGTTACATAAGCAGAGTTGAACTACATATGGTACGGGTCAGTAGGAAACACAGTTATTTTTTTCTCGGTATGCTCATGGTTCTTGCTGTATTGGAGACGCTGGAAAGAAGAGGAAGGTTCTTGCCTTAAAACAGAGTGTTTTTCAGGGATGAGAACTCTGGTCTGAATTTCCCTTCAGAAACATTATTAAACGCAGTATCTGTGTCTTCCTACAAGCAAAAGTTCATTACTTGTAAACCCAGTGAATTTTGGGCTCAAAAGTTTCTTCGGAGTTCTAGAACCCAGCGCGATTCTCACTACTAACTAAAGAGCATTTATGTAAGAGGAGCTGTGGAATTTATCAGTTTCAAACCAGATATGAACTACATATGGTAAGTATGAGTAGGAAACACAGTTCTTTTTTTCAGGGCATGCACAGGGTTCTTGTTGTATTGGAGACTCTGGAAAGAAGAGCTTTCTTCTTGCGTGAAAACAGAGTGTGTTTAATGGATGAGAACACTGGTCTGAATTTCCCTACAGCTACGGAGTTAAACAACAGGAACTGTGTCTTCCTACAAGCAAGAGTTCATTTCTGGTAAACCAAGTGAATTTTGGGCTCAAATGATTTTACACAGTTAACGAACCCAACGCGATTCTCACTCTTAACTAAACAACATTTATGTAAGCAGAGCTGTGGTTTGTATCAGTTTCATAAACACAGTTGAACTACATATGGTCCATATGAGTCGAAAACACAGTTCTTTTATTCTGGGCATGATTATGGTTCTTGCTGTATTAGTGACGCTGGAAAGAAGAGGAAGGTTCTTGCCTTAAAACACAGTGTTTTTCAGGGATGATAAGTCTGGTCTGAATTTCCCTTCAGAAACAGAGATAAACCTCAGGATCTGTGTCTTCCTACAAGCAAGAGTTCATTTCTGGTAAACCCAATGAATTTTGGGCTCAAATGATTTTTTGCAGTTCTTGAACCCAACACGGTGCTCTCTATTAACTAAAGAGCATTTATGTAAGGGGTGCTGTGGTTTGTATCAGTTTCATAAGCAGAGTTGAACTACATATGGTACATGTTAGTAGGAAACTCAGTTTTTTTTTCTGGGCATGCTCATGGTTCTTGCTGTATTGGAGTCTCTTGAAGGAAGAGGATGCTTCTTGCCTTAAAACAGAGTATTTTTCTTGGTTGAGAACTCTGGTCTGAATTTCGTTTCAGAAACAGAGTTAAACAACGGGATATGTGTCTTCCTACAAGGAAGAGTTCATTTCTGGTAATCACAGTGAATTTTGGGCTCAAATGATTTTACACAGTTCACAAACCCAACGCGATTCTCACTATTAAGTAAAGTGAATTTATGTAAGCGGAGCTGTGGTTTGTATCAGTTTCATAAGCAGAGTTGAACTACATATGGTCCATACGAGTGGGAAACACAGTTCTTTATTTCTGGGCATGCTCATGGTTCTTGCTGTATTGGAGACGCTGGAAAGAAGAGGAAGGTCCTTGCCGTAAAACAGAGTGTTTTTCAGGGATGAGAACTCTGGTCTGAATTTCCCTGCAAAAACAGAGTTAAACCTCAACATCTGTATCTTCCTAAAAGGAAGAGTTCATTTCTGGTAAACCCAGTGAATTTTGGACTCAAATGGTTTTTTCGCAGTTCACAAGCACAACGCCATTATCACTATTAACTAAAGAGCATTTATGTAAGAGGAGCTGGGTTTTGTATCAGTTTCAAAAGCAGAGTTGAACTACATATGGTCCGTATGAGTGGGAAACACAGTTATTTTTTAGGGCATGCTCATGGTTCTTGCTGTATTAGAGACGCTGGAAAGAAGAGGAGGTTCTTGCCTTAAAACAGAGTGTTTTTCAGGGATGAGATCTCTGGTCTGAATTTCCATTCAGAAACAGTGTAAAACCTCAGGATCTGTGTCTTCCTACAAGCAAGAGTTCATTTCTGGTAATCCCAGTGAATTTTGGGCTAAAATGGTTTTTTCGCAGTTCTAGAACCCAAAGCAATTCTCACTATTAACTAAAGAGCATTTATGTAAGAGGAGCTATGGTTTGTATCAGGTTCAAAAGCAGAGTTGAACTACATATGGTCCGTATGAGTAGGAAACACAGTACCTTCTTTCAGGGCATGCACATGGTTCTTGCTGTATTGGAGACTCTGGAAAGAAGAGCTTGCTTCTTGCATTAAAACAGAGTGTGTTTAATGGATGAGAACACTGGTCTGAATTTCCCTATAGGAACGGAGTTAAACAACAGGCTCTGTGTCTTCCTAGAAGCAAGACTTCATTTCTGGTAACACAGTGAATTTTGGGCTCAAATGATATTTCACAGTTCACAAGCACAATGAGATTCTCACTATTAACTAAAGAGCATTTATGTAAGAGGTGCTGTGCTTTGTATCAGTTTCATAAGCAGAGTTGATCTACATATGGCCCGTATGAGTAGGAAACACTGTTCTTTTTTTCTGGGCATGCTAATGGTTCTTGCTGTATTGGAGACAGTGGAAAGAAGAGGAAGGTTCTTGCCTTAAAACAGAGTGTTTTTCAGGGATGAGAACATTGGGCTTAATTTCCCTGCAGAATCAGAGTAAAACCACAGGATATGTGTCTTCCTAAAAGCAAGAGTTCATTTCTGGTAAACCCAGTGAATTTTGGGATCAAATGACTTTTCACTGTTCTAGAACCCAACGCGGTTCTCACTATTTACTAAAGAGCATTTTTGTAAGAGGAGTTGTGGTTTGTATCAGTTTCATAATCAGAGTTGAACTATATATGGTAAGTGTGAGTAGGAGACACAGTTCTTTTTTTCTGTGCATGCTCATGGTTCTTGCTGTATTGGAGACGCTGGAAAGAAGAGGAAAGTTCTTGCCTTAAAACAGAGTGTTTTTCAGGGATGAGAACTCTGGTCTGAATTTCCCCTCAGAAACAGTGTTAAAAATCAGTATCTGTGTCTTCCTACAAGCAAGAGTTCAATAATGGTAAACCCAGTTAATTTTGGGGAAAAATGTTTTCAAAGTTCTAAAACCCAGCGCTATTCTCACTATTAACTAAAGAGCATTTATGAAAGAGGAGCTGTGGATTGTATCAGTTTCAAAGCAGATATGAACTACATGTGGTAAGTATGAGTAGGAAACACAGTTCTTTTTTTCAGGGCATGCAAACCGTTCTTGCTGTATTGGAGACTCTGGAAAGAAGAGCTTTCTTCTTGCATGAAAACAGAGTGTGTTTAATGGATGAGAACACTGCTCTGAATTTCCCTACAGCTACGGATTTGAACAACAGGATCTGTGTCTTCCTACGAGCAAGAGTTCATTTCTGGTAAACAAAGTGAATTTTGGGCTCAAATGATTTTTTGCAGTTCTTGAATCCAATACGGTGCTCACTATTAACTAAAGAGCATTTATGTAAGGGGAGCTGTGGTTTGTATCAGTTTCAAAAGCAGAGTTGAACTACATATGGTCCATATGAGTAGGAAACACAGTTCTTTTTTTCAGGGCATGCACATGGTTCTTGCTGTATTGGAGACTCTGGAAAGAAGAGCTTGTTTCTTGCGTGAAAACAGAGTGTGTTTAATGGATGAGAACACTGGTCTGAATTTCCCTACAGGTACGGAATTAAGCAACAGGATCTGTGTCTTCCTACGAGCTGGAGATCATTTCTGGTAAACCAAATGAATTTTTGGCTCTAATGATTTTACACAGCTCTAGAACCCAACGCATTTCTCACTATTAACTAAAGAGCATTTATGTTAGAGGAGCTGTGGTTTGTATCAGTTTCATAAGCAGAGTTGAACTACATATGGTCCGTATAAGTAGGAAAGACAGTTCTTTTTTTCTGCGTATGCTCATGGTTCTTGCTGTATTGGAGACGCTGGAAAGAAGAGGAAGGTTTTTGCCTTAAAACATAGTGTTTTTTAGGGATGAGATCTCTGGTCTGAATTTCCATTCAGAAACAGTGTAAAACCTCAGGATCTGTGTCTTCCTACAAACAAGAGTTCATTTCTGGTAATCCCAGTGAATTTTGGGCTCAAATGGTTTTTTCGCATTTCTAGAACCCAACGCGATTCTCACTATTAACTAAAGAGCATTTATGTAAGAGGAGCTGTGCTTTGTATCAGTTTCATAAGCAGAGTTGATCTACATATGGCCCGTATGAGTAGGAAACACTGTTCTTTTTTCTGGGCATGCTAATGGTTCTTGCTTTATTGGAGACAGTGGAAAGAAGAGGAAGGTTCTTGCCTTAAAACAGAGTGTTTTTCAGGGATGAGAACATTGGGCTTAATTTCCCTGCAGAAACAGAGTAAAACCACAGGATATGTGTCTTCCTAAAAGCAAGAGTTCATTTCTGGTAAACCCAGTGAATTTTGGGCTCAAATGATTTTTCGCTGTTCTAGAACCCAACGCGGTTCTCACTATTTACTAAAGAGCATTTTTGTAAGAGGAGTTGTGGTTTGTATCAGTTTCATAATCAGAGTTGAAGTCTATATGGTAAGTGTGAGTAGGAGACATAGTTCTTTTTTTCTGTGCATGCTCATGGTTCTTGCCGTATTGGAGACGCTGGAAAGAAGAGGAAGGTCCTTGCTGTAAAACAGAGTGTTTTTCAGGGATGAGAACTCTGGTCTGAATTTCCCTCAGAAACAGTGTTAAACATCAGTATCTGTGTCTTCCTACAAGCAAGAGTTCACTAATGGTAAACCCAGTGTATTTTGGGCTCAAATGTTTTTTCAGAGTTCTAGAACCCAGCGCTATTCTCACTATTAACTAAAGAGCATTTATGTAAGAGGAGCTGTGGATTGTATCAGTTTCAAAGCAGATATGAACTACATGTGGTAAGTATGAGTAGGAAACACAGTTCTTTTTTTCAGGGCATGAACATGATTCTTGCTGTATTGGAGACTCTGGAAAGAAGAGCTTTCTTCTTGCGTGAAAACAGAGTGTGTTTAATGGATGAGAACACTGGTCTGAATTTCCCTACAGCTATGGAGTTAAAAACAGGATCTGTGTCTTCCTACGAACAAGAGTTCATTTCTGGTAAACCAAGTGAATTTTGGGCTCAAATGATTTTACACAGTTCACGAACCCAACGCGATTCTCACTATTAACTAAAGAGCATTTGTGTAAGTGGAGCTGTGGTTTGTATCAGTTTCATAAGCAGAGTTGATCTACATATGGTCCATATGAGTCGGACACACAGTTCTTTTTATCTGGGCATGATTATGGTTCTTGCTGTATAAGAGACCCTGGAAAGAAGAGGAAGGTTCTTGCCTTAAAACAGAGTGTTTTTCAGGGATGAGAAGTCTGGTCTGAATTTACCTTCAGAAACAGAGATAAATCTCAGGATCTGTGTCATCCTACAAGCAAGAGTTCACTAATGGTAAACCCAGTGAATTTTGGGCTCAAATTTTTTTTCAGAGTTCTAGAACCCAGCACTATGCTCACTATTAACTAAAGAGCATTTATGTAAGGGGAGCTGTGGATTGTATCAGTTTCAAAGCAGATATGAACTACATGTGGTAAGTATGAGTAGGAAACACAGTTCTTTTATTCTGGGCATGATTATGGTTCTTGCTTTATTAGTGACCCTTTAAAGAAGAGGAAGTTTCTTGCCTTAAAACAGAGTGTTTTTCAGGGATGAGAAGGCTGGTCTGAATTTACCTTCAGAAACAGAGATACACCTCAGGATCTGGGTCTTCCTACAAGGAAGAATTCATTTCTGGTAAACCCAGTGAATTTTGGGCTCAAATGATATTTTGCAGTTCTTGAACCCAACGCGGTGCTCACTATTAACTAAAGAGCATTTATGTAAGGGGAGCTGTGGTTTGTATCAGTTTCATAAGCAGAGTTGAACTACATATGGTACGTGTGAGTAGGAAACACAGTTCTTTTTTTCTGGGCATGCTCATGGTTCTTGCTGTATTGTAGACTCTGGAAAGAAGAGGATGCTTCTTGCCTTAAAACAGAGTATTTTTCTTGGTTGAGAACTCTCGTCTGAATTTCCTTTCAGAAACAGAGTGAAACCACAGGATCTGTGTCTCCTGACAAGTAAGAGTTCATTACTGGTAAACCCAGTGAATTTTGGGCTGAAATGTTTTTTCGCAGTTCTAGAACCCAGCGTGATTCAAACTATTAACTATAGAGCATTTATGTAAGAGGAGCTGTGGTTTGTATCAGTTTCATAAGTAGTGGTGAACTATATATGATCCGTATGAGTCAGAAAACCAGGTTTTTTTTTTCAGGGCATGCAAATAGTTCTTGCAGTATTGGAGACTCTGGGAAGAAGAGCTTGCTTCTTGCGATAAAACAGAGTGTTTTTCAGGGATGAGAACACTGGTCTGAATTTCCCAACAGGACCCGAGTTAAACAACAGGATCAGTGTCTTCCTACATGCAAGAGTTAATTTCTTGTAAACCATTGAATTTTGGGCTCAAATGGTTTTACACACTTAAGGAACCCAACACGATAGTCACTATTAAATAAAGAACATTTATGTAAGAAGAGCTGTGGTTATTATCAGTTACATAAGCAGAGTTGAACTACATATGGTACGGGTCAGTAGGAAACACAGTTATTTTTTTCTCGGTATGCTCATGGTTCTTGCTGTATTGGAGACGCTGGAAAGAAGAGGAAGGTTCTTGCCTTAAAACAGAGTGTTTTTCAGGGATGAGAACTCTGGTCTGAATTTCCCTTCAGAAACATTGTTAAACGCAGTATCTGTGTCTTCCTACAAGCAAAAGTTCATTACTTGTAAACCCAGTGAATTTTGGGCTCAAATGTTTCTTCGGAGTTCTAGAACCCAGCGCGATTCTCACTACTAACTAAAGAGCATTTATGTAAGAGGAGCTGTGGAATTTATCAGTTTCAAACCAGATATGAACTACATATGGTAAGTATGAGTAGGAAACACAGTTCTTTTTTTCAGGGCATGCACAGGGTTCTTGTTGTATTGGAGACTCTGGAAAGAAGAGCTTTCTTCTTGCGTGAAAACAGAGTGTGTTTAATGGATGAGAACACTGGTCTGAATTTCCCTACAGCTACGGAGTTAACCAACAGGAACTGTGTCTTCCTACAAGCAAGAGTTCATTTCTGGTAAACCAAGTGAATTTTGGGCTCAAATGATTTTACACAGTTAACGAACCCAACGCGATTCTCACTCTTAACTAAACAACATTTATGTAAGCAGAGCTGTGGTTTGTATCAGTTTCATAAACACAGTTGAACTACATATGGTCCATATGAGTCGAAAACACAGTTCTTTTATTCTGGGCATGATTATGGTTCTTGCTGTATTAGTGACGCTGGAAAGAAGAGGAAGGTTCTTGCCTTAAAACACAGTGTTTTTCAGGGATGATAAGTCTGGTCTGAATTTCCCTTCAGAAACAGAGATAAACCTCAGGATCTGTGTCTTCCTACAAGCAAGAGTTCATTTCTGGTAAACCCAATGAATTTTGGGCTCAAATGATTTTTTGCAGTTCTTGAACCCAACACGGTGCTCTCTATTAACTAAAGAGCATTTATGTAAGGGGTGCTGTGGTTTGTATCAGTTTCATAAGCAGAGTTGAACTACATATGGTACATGTTAGTAGGAAACTCAGTTTTTTTTTTCTGGGCATGCTCATGGTTCTTGCTGTATTGGAGTCTCTTGAAGGAAGAGGATGCTTCTTGCCTTAAAACAGAGTATTTTTCTTGGTTGAGAACTCTGGTCTGAATTTCGTTTCAGAAACAGAGTTAAACAACGGGATATGTGTCTTCCTACAAGGAAGAGTTCATTTCTGGCAATCACAGTGAATTTTGGGCTCAAATGATTATACACAGTTCACAAACCCAACGCGATTCTCACTATTAACTAAAGTGAATTTATGTAAGCGGAGCTGTGGTTTGTATCAGTTTCATAAGCAGAGTTGAACTACATATGGTCCATATGAGTCGGAAACACAGTTCTTTATTTCTGGGCATGCTCATGGTTCTTGCTGTATTGGAGACGCTGGAAAGAAGAGGAAGGTCCTTGCCGTAAAACAGAGTGTTTTTCAGGGATGAGAACTCTGGTCTGAATTTCCCTGCAAAAACAGAGTTAAACCTCAACATCTGTATCTTCCTAAAAGGAAGAGTTCATTTCTGGTAAACCCAGTGAATTTTGGACTCAAATGGTTTTTTCGCAGTTCACAAGCACAACGCCATTATCACTATTAACTAAAGAGCATTTATGTAAGAGGAGCTGGGTTTTGTATCAGTTTCAAAAGCAGAGTTGAACTACATATGGTCCGTATGAGTGGGAAACACAGTTATTTTTTAGGGCATGCTCATGGTTCTTGCTGTATTAGAGACGCTGGAAAGAAGAGGAGGTTCTTGCCTTAAAACAGAGTGTTTTTCAGGGATGAGATCTCTGGTCTGAATTTCCATTCAGAAACAGTGTAAAACCTCAGGATCTGTGTCTTCCTACAAGCAAGAGTTCATTTCTGGTAATCCCAGTGAATTTTGGGCTAAAATGGTTTTTTCGCAGTTCTAGAACCCAAAGCAATTCTCACGATTAACTAAAGAGCATTTATGTAAGAGGAGCTATGGTTTGTATCAGGTTCAAAAGCAGAGTTGAACTACATATGGTCCGTATGAGTAGGAAACACAGTACCTTCTTTCAGGGCATGCACATGGTTCTTGCTGTATTGGAGACTCTGGAAAGAAGAGCTTGCTTCTTGCATTAAAACAGAGTGTGTTTAATGGATGAGAACACTGGTCTGAATTTCCCTATAGGAACGGAGTTAAACAACAGGCTCTGTGTTTTCCTAGAAGCAAGACTTCATTTCTGGTAACACAGTGAATTTTGGGCTCAAATGATATTTCACAGTTCACAAGCACAATGAGATTCTCACTATTAACTAAAGAGCATTTATGTAAGAGGTGCTGTGCTTTGTATCAGTTTCATAAGCAGAGTTGATCTACATATGGCCCGTATGAGTAGGAAACACTGTTCTTTTTTTCTGGGCATGCTAATGGTTCTTGCTGTATTGGAGACAGTGGAAAGAAGAGGAAGGTTCTTGCCTTAAAACAGAGTGTTTTTCAGGGATGAGAACATTGGGCTTAATTTCCCTGCAGAATCAGAGTAAAACCACAGGATATGTGTCTTCCTAAAAGCAAGAGTTCATTTCTGGTAAACCCAGTGAATTTTGGGATCAAATGACTTTTCACTGTTCTAGAACCCAACGCGGTTCTCACTATTTACTAAAGAGCATTTTTGTAAGAGGAGTTGTGGTTTGTATCAGTTTCATAATCAGAGTTGAACTATATATGGTAAGTGTGAGTAGGAGACACAGTTCTTTTTTTCTGTGCATGCTCATGGTTCTTGCTGTATTGGAGACGCTGGAAAGAAGAGGAAAGTTCTTGCCTTAAAACAGAGTGTTTTTCAGGGATGAGAACTCTGGTCTGAATTTCCCCTCAGAAACAGTGTTAAAAATCAGTATCTGTGTCTTCCTACAAGCAAGAGTTCACTAATGGTAAACCCAGTTAATTTTGGGGAAAAATGTTTTCAAAGTTCTAAAACCCAGCGCTATTCTCACTATTAACTAAAGAGCATTTATGTAAGAGGAGCTGTGGATTGTATCAGTTTCAAAGCAGATATGAACTACATGTGGTAAGTATGAGTAGGAAACACAGTTCTTTTTTTCAGGGCATGCAAACCGTTCTTGTTGTATTGGAGACTCTGGAAAGAAGAGCTTTCTTCTTGCATGAAAACAGAGTGTGTTTAATGGATGAGAACACTGCTCTGAAATTCTCTACAGCTACGGATTTGAACAACAGGATCTGTGTCTTCCTACGAGCAAGAGTTCATTTCTGGTAAACAAAGTGAATTTTGGGCTCAAATGATTTTTTGCAGTTCTTGAATCCAATACGGTGCTCACTATTAACTAAAGAGCATTTATGTAAGGGGAGCTGTGGTTTGTATCAGTTTCAAAAGCAGAGTTGAACTACATATGGTTCATATGAGTAGGAAACACAGTTCTTTTTTTCAGGGCATGCACATGGTTCTTGCTGTATTGGAGACTCTGGAAAGAAGAGCTTGTTTCTTGCGTGAAAACAGAGTGTGTTTAATGGATGAGAACACTGGTCTGAATTTCCCTACAGGTACGGAATTAAACAACAGGATCTGTGTCTTCCTACGAGCTGGAGATCATTTCTGGTAAACCAAATGAATTTTTGGCTCTAATGATTTTACACAGCTCTAGAACCCAACGCATTTCTCACTATTAACTAAAGAGCATTTATGTTAGAGGAGCTGTGGTTTGTATCAGTTTCATAAGCAGAGTTGAACTACATATGGTCCGTATAAGTAGGAAAGACAGTTCTTTTTTTCTGCGTATGCTCATGGTTCTTGCTGTATTGGAGACGCTGGAAAGAAGAGGAAGGTTTTTGCCTTAAAACATAGTGTTTTTTAGGGATGAGATCTCTGGTCTGAATTTCCATTCAGAAACAGTGTAAAACCTCAGGATCTGTGTCTTCCTACAAACAAGAGTTCATTTCTGGTAATCCCAGTGAATTTTGGGCTCAAATGGTTTTTTCGCATTTCTAGAACCCAACGCGATTCTCACTATTAACTAAAGAGCATTTATGTAAGAGGAGCTGTGCTTTGTATCAGTTTCATAAGCAGAGTTGATCTACATATGGCCCGTATGAGTAGGAAACACTGTTCTTTTTTCTGGGCATGCTAATGGTTCTTGCTTTATTGGAGACAGTGGAAAGAAGAGGAAGGTTCTTGCCTTAAAACAGAGTGTTTTTCAGGGATGAGAACATTGGGCTTAATTTCCCTGCAGAAACAGAGTAAAACCACAGGATATGTGTCTTCCTAAAAGCAAGAGTTCATTTCTGGTAAACCCAATGAATTTTGGGCTCAAATGATTTTTCGCTGTTCTAGAACCCAACGCGGTTCTCACTATTTACTAAAGAGCATTTTTGTAAGAGGAGTTGTGGTTTGTATCAGTTTCATAATCAGAGTTGAAGTCTATATGGTAAGTGTGAGTAGGAGACATAGTTCTTTTTTTCTGTGCATGCTCATGGTTCTTGCCGTATTGGAGACGCTGGAAAGAAGAGGAAGGTCCTTGCTGTAAAACAGAGTGTTTTTCAGGGATGAGAACTCTGGTCTGAATTTCCCTCAGAAACAGTGTTAAACATCAGTATCTGTGTCTTCCTACAAGCAAGAGTTCACTAATGGTAAACCCAGTGTATTTTGGGCTCAAATGTTTTTTCAGAGTTCTAGAACCCAGCGCTATTCTCACTATTAACTAAAGAGCATTTATGTAAGAGGAGCTGTGGATTGTATCAGTTTCAAAGCAGATATGAACTACATGTGGTAAGTATGAGTAGGAAACACAGTTCTTTTTTTCAGGGCATGAACATGATTCTTGCTGTATTGGAGACTCTGGAAAGAAGAGCTTTCTTCTTGCGTGAAAACAGAGTGTGTTTAATGGATGAGAACACTGGTCTGAATTTCCCTACAGCTATGGAGTTAAAAACAGGATCTGTGTCTTCCTACGAACAAGAGTTCATTTCTGGTAAACCAAGTGAATTTTGGGCTCAAATGATTTTACACAGTTCACGAACCCAACGCGATTCTCACTATTAACTAAAGAGCATTTATGTAAGCGGAGCTGTGGTTTGTATCAGTTTCATAAGCAGAGTTGATCTACATATGGTCCATATGAGTCGGACACACAGTTCTTTTTATCTGGGCATGATTATTGTTCTTGCTGTATAAGAGACCCTGGAGAGAAGAGGAAGGTTCTTGCCTTAAACCAGAGTGTTTTTCAGGGATGAGAAGTCTGGTCTGAATTTACCTTCAGAAACAGAGATAAACCTCAGCATCTGTGTCCTCCTACAAGCAAGAATTCATTTCTGGTAAACCCAGTGAATTTTGGGCTCAAATGATTTTTTGCAGTTCTTGAACCCAACGCGGCTTTCACTATTTACTAAAGATCATTTTTGTAAGAGGAGTTGTGGTTTGTATCAGTTTCATAATCAGAGTTGAACTATATATGGTAAGTGTGAGTAGGAGACACAGTTCTTTTTTTCTGTGCATGATCATGGTTCTTGCCATATTGGAGATGCTGGAAAGAAGAGGAAAGTTCTTGCCTTAAAACAGACTGTTTTTCAGGGATGAGAACTCTGGTCTTAATTTCCCCTCAGAAACAGTGTTAAACATCAGTATTTGTGTCTTCCTACAAGCAAGAGTTCCCTAATGGTAAACCCAGTTAGTTTTGGGCTCAAATGTTTTTCGGAGTTCTAGAACCCAGCGCGATTCTCACTATTAACTAAAGAGCATTTATGTAAGAGGAGCTTTGGATTGTATCAGTTTCAAAGCAGATATGAACTACATATGGTAAGTATGAGTAGGAAACACAGTTCTTTTTTTCAGGGCATGCACAGTGTTCTTGTTGTATTGGAGACTCTGGAAAGAAGAGCTTTCTTCTTGCGTGAAAACAGAGTGTGTTTAATGGAAGAGAACACTGGTCTGAATTTCCCTAAAGCTACGGAGTTAAACAACAGGATTTGTGTCTTCCTACGAGCAAGAGTTCATTTCTGGTAAACCCAGTGAATTTGGGGCTCAAATGATTTTACACAGTTCACGAACCCAACGCGATTCTCACTCTTATTAAACAGCATTTATGTAAGCGGAGCTGTGGTTTTTTATCAGTTTCATTAACCGAGTTGAACTACATATGGTCCATATGAGTCTGAAACACAGTTCTTTTATTCTGGGCATGATTATGGTTCTTGCTATATTAGTGACGCTGGAAAGAAGAGGAAGGTTCTTGCCTTAAAACAGAGTGTTTTTCAGGGATGATAAGTCTTGTCTGAATTTCCCTTCAGAAACAGAGATAAACCTCAGGATCTGTGTCTTCCTACAAGCAAGAGTTCATTTCTGGTAATCCCAGTGCATTTTGGGCTAAAATGGTTTTTTCGCAGTTCTAGAACCCAAAGCAATTCTCACTATTAACTAAAGAGCATTTATGTAAGAGGAACTGTGGTTTGTATCAGGTTCAAAAGCAGAGTTGAACTACATATGGTCCGTATGAGTAGGAAACACAGTACCTTCTTTCAGGGCATGCACATGGTTCTTGCTGTATTGGAGATTCTGGAAAGAAGAGCTTGCTTCTTGCATTAAAACAGAGTGTGTTTAATGGATGAGAACACTGGTCTGAATTTCCCTATAGGAACGGAGTTAAACAACAGGCTCTGTGTCTTCCTAGAAGCAAGACTTCATTTCTGGTAACACAGTGAATTTTGGGCTCAAATGATATTTCACAGTTCACAAGCACAATGAGATTCTCACTATTAACTAAAGAGCATTTATGTAAGAGGAGCTGTGCTTTGTATCAGTTTCATAAGCAGAGTTGATCTACATATGGCCCGTATGAGTAGGAAACACTGTTCTTTTTTTCTGGGCATGCTAATGGTTCTTGCTGTATTGGAGACAGTGGAAAGAAGAGGAAGGTTCTTGCCTAAAAACAGAGTGTTTTTCAGGGATGAGAACATTGGGCTTAATTTCCCTGCAGAAACAGAGTAAAACCACAGGATATGTGTCTTCCTAAAAGCAAGAGTTCATTTCTGGTAAACCCAGTGAATTTTGGGCTCAAACGGTTTTTTCGCAGTTCTAGAACCCAACGCGATTCTCACTATTAACTAAAGAGCATTTACGTAAGAGGAGCTGTGGTTTGTATCAGTTTCATAAGCAGAGTTGAACTAAATATGGTCCGTATGAGTCGAAAACACAGTTCTTTTTTTCAGGGCATGTAATAGTTCTTGCAGTATTGGAGACTCTGGAAAGAAGAGCTTGCTTCTTGCGTTAAAACAGAGTGTTTTTCAGAGATGAGAACCATGGTCGGAATTTCCCAACCAGAACCGAGTTAAACAACAGGATCTGTGTCTTCCTACAAGCAAGAGTTCATTACTGGTAAACCAAGTGAATTTTGGGCTCAAATGGTTTTACACACTTAACGAACCCAACGTGATTCTCACTATTAAATAAAGAACATTTATGTCGGAAGAGCTGTGGTTAGTATCAGTTACATAAGCAGAGTTGAACTACATATGGTCTGTATGAGTAGGAAACACAGTTCTCTTTTTCAGGGCATGCTCATGGTTCTTGCCATATTGGAGATGCTGGAAAGAAGAGCTTGCTACTTGCATTAAAACAGAATCTGTTCAATGGTTGAGAACACTGATGTGAATTTCCCTAAAAAAACGGAGTTAAACCTCAGGATCTGTGTCTTCCTACAAGCAAGAGTTCACTTCTGGTAAACCCAGTGATTTTTGGGCTCAAATGTTTTTTTACAGTTCTTGAACCCATCCCGGTTCTCACTATTAACTACAGAGCATTTATGTAAGAGGAGCTGTGGTTTGTATCAGTTTCATAAGCAGAGTTGAACTATATATGGTAAGTGTGAGTAGGAAACACAGTTATTTTTTTCTGTGCATGATCATGGTTCTTGCCATATTGGAGATGCTGGAAAGAAGAGGAAAGTTCTTGCCTTAAAACAGACTGTTTTTCAGGGATGAGAACTCTGGTCTTAATTTCCCCTCAGAAACAGTGTTAAACATCAGTATTTGTGTCTTCCTACAAGCAAGAGTTCCCTAATGGTAAACCCAGTTAGTTTTGGGCTCAAATGTTTTTCGGAGTTCTAGAACCCAGCGCGATTCTCACTATTAACTAAAGAGCATTTATGTAAGAGGAGCTTTGGATTGTATCAGTTTCAAAGCAGATATGAACTACATATGGTAAGTATGAGTAGGAAACACAGTTCTTTTTTTCAGGGCATGCACAGTGTTCTTGTTGTATTGGAGACTCTGGAAAGAAGAGCTTTCTTCTTGCGTGAAAACAGAGTGTGTTTAATGGAAGAGAACACTGGTCTGAATTTCCCTAAAGCTACGGAGTTAAACAACAGGATTTGTGTCTTCCTACGAGCAAGAGTTCATTTCTGGTAAACCCAGTGAATTTGGGGCTCAAATGATTTTACACAGTTCACGAACCCAACGCGATTCTCACTCTTATTAAACAGCATTTATGTAAGCGGAGCTGTGGTTTTTTATCAGTTTCATTAACCGAGTTGAACTACATATGGTCCATATGAGTCTGAAACACAGTTCTTTTATTCTGGGCATGATTATGGTTCTTGCTGTATTAGTGACGCTGGAAAGAAGAGGAAGGTTCTTGCCTTAAAACAGAGTGTTTTTCAGGGATGATAAGTCTTGTCTGAATTTCCCTTCAGAAACAGAGATAAACCTCAGGATCTGTGTCTTCCTACAAGCAAGAGTTCATTTCTGGTAATCCCAGTGAATTTTGGGCTAAAATGGTTTTTTCGCAGTTCTAGAACCCAAAGCAATTCTCACTATTAACTAAAGAGCATTTATGTAAGAGGAACTGTGGTTTGTATCAGGTTCAAAAGCAGAGTTGAACTACATATGGTCCGTATGAGTAGGAAACACAGTACCTTCTTTCAGGGCATGCACATGGTTCTTGCTGTATTGGAGATTCTGGAAAGAAGAGCTTGCTTCTTGCATTAAAACAGAGTGTGTTTAATGGATGAGAACACTGGTCTGAATTTCCCTATAGGAACGGAGTTAAACAACAGGCTCTGTGTCTTCCTAGAAGCAAGACTTCATTTCTGGTAACACAGTGAATTTTGGGCTCAAATGATATTTCACAGTTCACAAGCACAATGAGATTCTCACTATTAACTAAAGAGCATTTATGTAAGAGGAGCTGTGCTTTGTATCAGTTTCATAAGCAGAGTTGATCTACATATGGCCCGTATGAGTAGGAAACACTGTTCTTTTTTTCTGGGCATGCTAATGGTTCTTGCTGTATTGGAGACAGTGGAAAGAAGAGGAAGGTTCTTGCCTAAAAACAGAGTGTTTTTCAGGGATGAGAACATTGGGCTTAATTTCCCTGCAGAAACAGAGTAAAACCACAGGATATGTGTCTTCCTAAAAGCAAGAGTTCATTTCTGGTAAACCCAGTGAATTTTGGGCTCAAACGGTTTTTTCGCAGTTCTAGAACCCAACGCGATTCTCACTATTAACTAAAGAGCATTTACGTAAGAGGAGCTGTGGTTTGTATCAGTTTCATAAGCAGAGTTGAACTAAATATGGTCCGTATGAGTCGAAAACACAGTTCTTTTTTTCAGGGCATGTAATAGTTCTTGCAGTATTGGAGACTCTGGAAAGAAGAGCTTGCTTCTTGCGTTAAAACAGAGTGTTTTTCAGAGATGAGAACCATGGTCGGAATTTCCCAACCAGAACCGAGTTAAACAACAGGATCTGTGTCTTCCTACAAGCAAGAGTTCATTACTGGTAAACCAAGTGAATTTTGGGCTCAAATGGTTTTACACACTTAACGAACCCAACGTGATTCTCACTATTAAATAAAGAACATTTATGTCGGAAGAGCTGTGGTTAGTATCAGTTACATAAGCAGAGTTGAACTACATATGGTCTGTATGAGTAGGAAACACAGTTCTCTTTTTCAGGGCATGCTCATGGTTCTTGCCATATTGGAGATGCTGGAAAGAAGAGCTTGCTACTTGCATTAAAACAGAATCTGTTCAATGGTTGAGAACACTGATGTGAATTTCCCTAAAAAAACGGAGTTAAACCTCAGGATCTGTGTCTTCCTACAAGCAAGAGTTCACTTCTGGTAAACCCAGTGATTTTTGGGCTCAAATGTTTTTTTACAGTTCTTGAACCCATCCCGGTTCTCACTATTAACTACAGAGCATTTATGTAAGAGGAGCTGTGGTTTGTATCAGTTTCATAAGCAGAGTTGAACTACATATGATACGTGGCAGTAGGAAACACAGTTATTTTTTTCTGGGTATGCTCATGGTTCTTGCTGTATTGGAGACAATTGAAAGAAGAGGATGCTTCCTGCCTTAAAACAGAGTGTTTTCCTTGCATGAGAACTTTGGTCTGAATTTCCTTTCAGAAACAGAGTTAAACCACAGGATCTGTGTCTTCCTACAAGCAAGAGTTCATTTCTGGTAAACCCAGTGCATTTTGGGTTCAAATGCTTTTTTTCGCAGTTCTAGATCCCAACGCGATTCTCACTATTAACTAAAGAGCATTTATGTAA
This sequence comes from Onychomys leucogaster, assembly GCA_949786385.1. Taxonomy (NCBI): domain Eukaryota; kingdom Metazoa; phylum Chordata; class Mammalia; order Rodentia; family Cricetidae; genus Onychomys; species Onychomys leucogaster. The sequence goes on along the minus strand of CATKUP010000006.1, from coordinate 9,556,851 downwards.
AAGGAGCTCTGCTTTGTATTAGGTTCAAAAGCAGAGTTGAACTACATATGGTCCGTATGAGTAGGAAACACAGTTCCTTTTCTCAGGGCATGCACACGGTTCTTGCTGTATTGGAGACTCTGGAAAGACGAGGTTGCTTCTTTCATTAAAACCGATTGTGTTTAATAGATGAGAACACAGGTCTGAATTTCCCTATAGGAAGGGAGTTAAACAACAGGCTCTGTGTCTTCCTACAAGCAAGTGTTCATTTCTGGTAAATCCAGTGAATTTTGGGCTCAAATGATATTTCATAGTTCACCAGCCCAACATGATTCTCACTATTACCTAAGGAGCATTTATGTAAGAGGAGCTGTGGTTTGTATCAGTTTCATAAGCACAGTTGGACTACATATGGTCCTTATTAGTAGGAAACACAGTTCTTTTTTTCAGGGCAGGCTCATGGTTCTTGCTGTATTGGAGACGCAAGAAAGAAGAGCTTGCTACTTGCGTTAAAGCAGAGTGTGTTCAATGGTTGAGAACACTGGTCTGAATTTCCCTACAGAAACAGAGTTAAACCTCAAGATCTGTGTCTTCCTACAAGAAAGAGTTCATTTCTGGTAAACCCAATGAATTTTGGGCTCAAATGATTTTTTGCAGTTCTTGAACCCAACGCGGTTTTCACTATTAACTAAAGAGCATTTATGTAACAGGAGCTGTGGTTTGTATCAGTTTCATAAGCACAGTTGAACTACATATGGTCCATACAAGTCGAAACACAATTCTTTTTTTCTGGGCATGCTCATGGTTCTTGCTGTATTGGAGACGCTGGAAAGAAGAGGAAGGTTCTTGCCTTAAAACAAAGTGTTTTTCAGGGATGAGAACACTGGTCTTAATTTCCCTGCAGAAACATAGTTACACCTCAACAGCTGTGTCTTCCTACAAGGAAGAGTTTATTTCTGGTAAACCCAGTGAATTTTGGAGTCAAATGTTTTGGTCGCAGTTCACAAGCCCAACGCCATTCTCACATTTAACTAAAGAGCATTTATGTAAGAGGATCTGTGGTTTGTATCAGTTTCAAACGCAGAGGTGAACTACATATGGTCCGTATGAGTAGGAAACACAGTTAATTTTTTAGGGCATGCTCATGGTTCTTGCTGTATTAGAGATGCTGGAAAGAAGAGGAGTTTCTTGCCTTAAAACAGAGTGTTTTTCAGGGGTGAGAACATTGGTCTTAATTTCCCTGCCGAAACAGAGTAAAAGCACAGGATATGTGTCTTCCTAAAAGCAAGAGTTCATTTCTGGTAAACCCAGAGAATTTTGGGCTCAAATGATTTTTCGCTGTTCTAGAACCCAACGCGGTTCTCACTATTTGCTAAAGATCATTTTTGTAAGAGGAGTTGAGGTTTGTATCAGTTTCATAATCAGAGTTGAACTATATATGGTAAGTGTGAGTAGGAGACACAGTTCTTTTTTTCTGTGCATGCTCATGGTTCTTGCTGTATTGGAGACCCTGGAAAGAAGAGGAAAGTTCTTGCCTTAAAACAGAGTTTTTTTCAGGGATGAGAACTTTGGTCTGAATTTCCCCTCAGAAACAGTGTTAAACATCAGTATCTGTGTCTTCCTACAAGCAAGAGTTCACTAATGGTAAACCCAGTGAATTTTGGGCTCAAATTTTTTTTCAGAGTTCTAGAACCCAGCACTATGCTCACTATTAACTAAAGAGCATTTATGTAAGGGGAGCTGTGGATTGTATCAGTTTCAAAGCAGATATGAACTACATGTGGTAAGTATGAGTAGGAAACACAGTTCTTTTTTTCAGGGCATGAATATGAGTCTTGCTGTATTGGAGACTCTGGAAAGAAGAGCTTTCTTCTTGCGTGAAAACATAGTGTGTTTAATGGATGAGAACACTGGTCTGAATTTCCCTACAGCTATGGAGTTAAACAACAGGATCTGTGTCTTCCTACTACAAGAGTTTATTTCTGTTAAACCAAGTGAATTTTGGGCTCAAATGATTTTACACAGTTCACGAACCCAACGCGATTCTCACTATTAACTAAAGAGCATTTGTGTAAGTGGAGCTGTGGTTTGTATCAGTTTCATAAGCAGAGTTGAACTACATATGGTCCATATGAGTCGGAAACACAGTTCTTTTAATCTGGGCATGATTTTGGTTCTTGCTGTATTAGTGACCCTTTAAAGAAGAGGAAGGTTCTTGCCTTAAAACAGAGTGTTTTTCAGGGATGAGAAGGCTGGTCTGAATTTACCTTCAGAAACAGAGATAAACCTCAGGATCTGGGTCTTCCTACAAGGAAGAATTCATTTCTGGTAAACCCAGTGAATTTTGGGCTCAAATGATATTTTGCAGTTCTTGAACCCAACGCGGTGCTCACTATTAACTAAAGAGCATTTATGTAAGGGGAGCTGTGGTTTGTATCAGTTTCATAAGCAGAGTTGAACTACATATGGTACGTGTGAGTAGGAAACACAGTTCTTTTTTTCTGGGCATGCTCATGGTTCTTGCTGTATTGTAGACTCTGGAAAGAAGAGGATGCTTCTTGCCTTAAAACAGAGTATTTTTCTTGGTTGAGAACTCTGGTCTGAATTTCCTTTCAGAAACAGAGTGAAACCACAGGATCTGTGTCTTCCGACAAGTAAGAGTTCATTACTGGTAAACCCAGTGAATTTTGGGCTGAAATGTTTTTTCGCAGTTCTAGAACCCAGCGTGATTCAAACTATTAACTATAGAGCATTTATGTAAGAGGAGCTGTGGTTTATATCAGTTTCATAAGTAGTGGTGAACTATATATGATCCGTATGAGTCAGAAAACCAGGTCTTTTTTTTCAGGGCATGCAAATAGTTCTTGCAGTATTGGAGACTCTGGGAAGAAGAGCTTGCTTCTTGCGATAAAACAGAGTGTTTTTCAGGGATGAGAACACTGGTCTGAATTTCCCAACAGGACCCGAGTTAAACAACAGGATCAGTGTCTTCCTACATGCAAGAGTTAATTTCTTGTAAACCATTGAATTTTGGGCTCAAATGGTTTTACACACTTAAGGAACCCAACACGATAGTCACTATTAAATAAAGAACATTTATGTAAGAAGAGCTGTGGTTATTATCAGTTACATAAGCAGAGTTGAACTACATATGGTACGGGTCAGTAGGAAACACAGTTATTTTTTTCTCGGTATGCTCATGGTTCTTGCTGTATTGGAGACGCTGGAAAGAAGAGGAAGGTTCTTGCCTTAAAACAGAGTGTTTTTCAGGGATGAGAACTCTGGTCTGAATTTCCCTTCAGAAACAATGTTAAACGCAGTATCTGTTTCTTCCTACAAGCAAAAGTTCATTACTTGTAAACCCAGTGAATTTTGGGCTCAATTGTTTCTTCGGAGTTCTAGAACCCAGCGCGATTCTCACTACTAACTAAAGAGCATTTATGTAAGAGGAGCTGTTTAATTTATCAGTTTCAAACCAGATATGAACTACATATGGTAAGTATGAGTAGGAAACACAGTTCTTTTTTTCAGGGCATGCACAGGGTTCTTGTTGTATTGGAGACTCTGGAAAGAAGAGCTTTCTTCTTGCGTGAAAACAGAGTGTGTTTAATGGATGAGAACACTGGTCTGAATTTCCCTACAGCTACGGAGTTAAACAACAGGAACTGTGTCTTCCTACAAGCAAGAGTTCATTTCTGGTAAACCAAGTGAATTTTGGGCTCAAATGATTTTACACAGTTAACGAACCCAACGCGATTCTCACTCTTAACTAAACAACATTTATGTAAGCAGAGCTGTGGTTTGTATCAGTTTCATAAACACAGTTGAACTACATATGGTCCATATGAGTCGAAAACACAGTTCTTTTATTCTGGGCATGATTATGGTTCTTGCTGTATTAGTGACGCTGGAAAGAAGAGGAAGGTTCTTGCCTTAAAACACAGTGTTTTTCAGGGATGATAAGTCTGGTCTGAATTTCCCTTCAGAAACAGAGATAAACCTCAGGATCTGTGTCTTCCTACAAGCAAGAGTTCATTTCTGGTAAACCCAATGAATTTTGGGCTCAAATGATTTTTTGCAGTTCTTGAACCCAACACGGTGCTCTCTATTAACTAAAGAGCATTTATGTAAGGGGTGCTGTGGTTTGTATCAGTTTCATAAGCAGAGTTGAACTACATATGGTACATGTTAGTAGGAAACTCAGTTTTTTTTTCTGGGCATGCTCATGGTTCTTGCTGTATTGGAGTCTCTTGAAGGAAGAGGATGCTTCTTGCCTTAAAACAGAGTATTTTTCTTGGTTGAGAACTCTGGTCTGAATTTCGTTTCAGAAACAGAGTTAAACAACGGGATATGTGTCTTCCTACAAGGAAGAGTTCATTTCTGGTAATCACAGTGAATTTTGGGCTCAAATGATTTTACACAGTTCACAAACCCAACGCGATTCTCACTATTAAGTAAAGTGAATTTATGTAAGCGGAGCTGTGGTTTGTATCAGTTTCATAAGCAGAGTTGAACTACATATGGTCCATACGAGTGGGAAACACAGTTCTTTATTTCTGGGCATGCTCATGGTTCTTGCTGTATTGGAGACGCTGGAAAGAAGAGGAAGGTCCTTGCCGTAAAACAGAGTGTTTTTCAGGGATGAGAACTCTGGTCTGAATTTCCCTGCAAAAACAGAGTTAAACCTCAACATCTGTATCTTCCTAAAAGGAAGAGTTCATTTCTGGTAAACCCAGTGAATTTTGGACTCAAATGGTTTTTTCGCAGTTCACAAGCACAACGCCATTATCACTATTAACTAAAGAGCATTTATGTAAGAGGAGCTGGGTTTTGTATCAGTTTCAAAAGCAGAGTTGAACTACATATGGTCCGTATGAGTGGGAAACACAGTTATTTTTTAGGGCATGCTCATGGTTCTTGCTGTATTAGAGACGCTGGAAAGAAGAGGAGGTTCTTGCCTTAAAACAGAGTGTTTTTCAGGGATGAGATCTCTGGTCTGAATTTCCATTCAGAAACAGTGTAAAACCTCAGGATCTGTGTCTTCCTACAAGCAAGAGTTCATTTCTGGTAATCCCAGTGAATTTTGGGCTAAAATGGTTTTTTCGCAGTTCTAGAACCCAAAGCAATTCTCACTATTAACTAAAGAGCATTTATGTAAGAGGAGTTGTGGTTTGTATCAGGTTCAAAAGCAGAGTTGAACTACATATGGTCCGTATGAGTAGGAAACACAGTACCTTCTTTCAGGGCATGCACATGGTTCTTGCTGTATTGGAGACTCTGGAAAAAAGAGCTTGCTTCTTGCATTAAAACAGAGTGTGTTTAATGGATGAGAACACTGGTCTGAATTTCCCTATAGGAACGGAGTTAATCAACAGGCTCTGTGTCTTCCTAGAAGCAAGACTTCATTTCTGGTAACACAGTGAATTTTGGGCTCAAATGATATTTCACAGTTCACAAGCACAATGAGATTCTCACTATTAACTAAAGAGCATTTATGTAAGAGGTGCTGTGCTTTGTATCAGTTTCATAATCAGAGTTGAACTATATATGGTAAGTGTGAGTAGGAGACACAGTTCTTTTTTTCTGTGCATGCTCATGGTTCTTGCTGTATTGGAGACGCTGGAAAGAAGAGGAAAGTTCTTGCCTTAAAACAGAGTGTTTTTCAGGGATGAGAACTCTGGTCTGAATTTCCCCTCAGAAACAGTGTTAAAAATCAGTATCTGTGTCTTCCTACAAGCAAGAGTTCACTAATGGTAAACCCAGTTAATTTTGGGGTCAAATGTTTTTTCAAAGTTCTAAAACCCAGCGCTATTCTCACTATTAACTAAAGAGCATTTATGTAAGAGGAGCTGTGGATTGTATCAGTTTCAAAGCAGATATGAACTACATGTGGTAAGTATGAGTAGGAAACACAGTTCTTTTTTTCAGGGCATGAACATGATTCTTGCTGTATTGGAGACTCTGGAAAGAAGAGCTTTCTTCTTGCGTGAAAACAGAGTGTGTTTAATGGATGAGAACACTGGTCTGAATTTCCCTACAGCTATGGAGTTAAAAACAGGATCTGTGTCTTCCTACGAGCAAGAGTTCATTTCTGGTAAACCCAGTGAATTTTGAGATCAAATGATTTTTTGCAGTTCTTGAACCCAACACGGTGCTCTCTATTAACTAAAGAGCATTTATGTAAGGGGTGCTGTGGTTTGTATCAGTTTCATAAGCAGAGTTGAACTACATATGGTACATGTTAGTAGGAAACACAGTTCTTTTTTTCTGGGCATGCTCATGGTTCTTGCTGTATTGGAGTCTCTTGAAGGAAGAGGATGCTTCTTGCCTTAAAACAGAGTATTTTTCTTGGTTGAGAACTCTGGTCTGAATTTCGTTTCAGAAACAGAGTTAGACAACAGGATATGTGTCTTCCTACAAGGAAGAGTTCATTTCTGGTAATCACAGTGAATTTTGGGCTCAAATGATTTTACACAGTTCACAAACCCAACGCGATTCTCACTATTAAGTAAAGTGAATTTATGTAAGCGGAGCTGTGGTTTGTATCAGTTTCATAAGCAGAGTTGAACTACATATGGTCCATACGAGTCGGAAACACAGTTCTTTATTTCTGGGCATGCTCATGGTTCTTGCTGTATTGGAGACGCTGGAAAGAAGAGGAAGGTCCTTGCCGTAAAACAGAGTGTTTTTCAGGGATGAGAACTCTGGTCTGAATTTCCCCTCAGAAACAGTGTTAAACATCAGTATCTGTGTCTTCCTACAAGCAAGAGTTCACTAATGGTAAACCCAGTTAATTTTGGGCTCAAATGTTTTTTCAGAGTTTTAGAACCCAGCGCTATTCTCACTATTAACTAAAGAGCATTTATGTAAGGGGAGCTGTGGTTTGTATCAGTTTCATAAGCAAAGTTGAACTACATATGGTACGTGTGAGTAGGAAACACAGTTCTTTTTTTCTGGGCATGCTCATGGTTCTTGCTGTTTTGGAGACTCTGGAAAGAAGAGGATGCTTCTTGCCTTAAAACAGAGTATTTTTCTTGATTGAGAACTCTGGTCTGAATTTCCTTTCAGAAACAGAGTTAAACCACAGGATCTGTGTTTCCCACAATTAAGAGTTCATTACTAGTAAACCCAGTGAATTTTGGGCTGAAATGTTTTTTCACAGTTCTTTAACCCAGCGCGATTATCACTATTACCTAAAGAGCTTTTATGTAAGAGGAGCTATGGTTTGTATCAGTTTCATAAGCAGAGTTGAACTACATATGGTCCGTATGAGTAGGAAACACAGTTAATTTTTTGGGGCATGCTCATGGTTCTTGCTTTATTAGAGACGCTGGAAAGAAGAGGAGTTTCTTGCCTTAAAACAGAGTGTTTTTCAGGGATGAGAACATTGGTCTTAATTTCCCTGCCGAAACAGAGTAAAACCACAGGATATGTGTCTTCCTAAAAGCAAGAGTTCATTTCTGGTAAACCCAGAGAATTTTGGGCTCAAATGATTTTTCGCTGTTCTAGAACCCAACGCGGTTCTCACTATTTACTAAAGATCATTTTTGTAACAGGACTTGTGGTTTGTATCAGTTTCATAATCAGAGTTGAACTATATATGGTAAGTGTGAGTAGGAGACACAGTTCTTTTTTTCTGTGCATGCTCATGGTTCTTGCTGTATTGGAGACCCTGGAAAGAAGAGGAAAGTTCTTGCCTTACAACAGAGTGTTTTTCAGGGATGAGAACTCTGGTCTGAATTTCCCCTCAGAAACAGTGGTAAACATCAGTATCTGTGTCTTCCTACAAGCAAGAGTTCACTAAAGGTAAACCAAGTGAATTTTGGGCTCAAATGTTTTTTCAGAGTTCTAGAACCCAGCACTATTCTCACTATTAACTAAAGAGCATTTATGTAAGAGGAGCTGTGGATTGTACAAGTTTCAAAGCAGATATGAACTACATGTGGTAAGTATGAGTAGGAAACACAGTTCTTTTTTTAGGGCATGAAAATGATTCTTGCTGTATTGGAGACTTTGGAAAGAAGAGCTTTCTTCTTGTGTGAAAACAGAGTGTGTTTAATGGATGAGAACACTGGTCTGAATTTCCCTACAGCTATGGAGTTAAAAACAGGATCTGTGTCTTCCTACGAGCAAGAGTTCATTTCTGGTAAACCAAGTGAATTTTGGGCTCAAATGATTTTACACAGTTCACGAACCCAACGCGATTCTCACTATTAACTAAAGAGCATTTATGTAAGCGGAGCTGTGGTTTGTATCAGTGTCATAAGCAGAGTTGAACTACATATGGTCCATATGAGTCGGAAACACAGTTCTTTAATCTGGGCATGATTATTGTTCTTGCTGTATTAGTGTCCCTGGAAAGAAGAGGAAGGTTCTTGCCTTAAAACAGAGTGTTTTTCAAGGATGATAAGTCTGGTCTGAATTTACCTTCAGAAACAGAGATAAACCTCAGTATCCTTGTCTTCCTACAATCAAGAATTCATTTCTGGTAAACCCAGTGAATTTTGGGCTCAAATGATTTTTTGCAGTTCTTGAACCCAACGCGGTGCTCACTATTAACTAAAGAGCATTTATGTAAGGGGAGCTGTGGTTTGTATCAGTTTCATAAGCAGAGTTGAACTACATATGGTACGTGTGAGTAGGAAACACAGTTCTTTTTTTCTGGGCATGCTCATGGTTCTTGCTGTATTGGAGACTCTGGAAAGAAGAGGATGCTTCTTGCCTTAAAACAGAGTATTTTTCTTGGTTGAGAACTCTGGTCTGAATTTCCTTTCAGAAACAGAGTTACACCACAGGATCTGTGTCTTCCGACAAGTAAGAGTTCATTACTGGTAAACCCAGTGAATTTTGGGCTGAAATGTTTTTTCGCAGTTCTAGAACCCAGCGCGATTCTCACTATTAACTAAAGAGCATTTATGTAAGAGGAGCTGTGGTTTGTATCAGTTTCATTAGCAGTGTTGAACTACATATAGTCCGTATGAGTCAGAAACACAGGTCTTTTTCTCAGGGCATGCAAATAGTTCTTGCAGTATTGGAGACTCTGGAAAGAAGAGCTTGCTTCTTGCGTTAAAACAGAGTGTTTTTCAGGGATGAGAACACTGGTGTGAATTTCCCAACAGGAACCGAGTTAAACAACAGGATCTGTGTCTTCCTACAAGCAAGAGTTCACTAATGGTAAACCCAGTTAATTTTGGGCTCAAATGTTTTTTCAGAGTTCTAGAACCCAGCGCTATTCTCACTATTAACTAAAGAGCATTTATGTAAGAGGAGCTGTGGATTGTATCAGTTTCAAAGCAGATATGAACTACATGTGGTAAGTATGAGTAGGAAACACAGTTCTTTTTTTCAGGGCATGAACATGATTCTTGCTGTATTGGAGACTCTGGAAAGAAGAGCTTTCTTCTTGCGTGAAAACAGAGTGTGTTTAATGGATGAGAACACTGGTCTGAATTTCCCTACAGCTATGGAGTTAAAAACAGGATCTGTGTCTTCCTACGAGCAAGAGTTCATTTCTGGTAAACCCAGTGAATTTTGAGATCAAATGATTTTTTGCAGTTCTTGAACCCAACACGGTGCTCTCTATTAACTAAAGAGCATTTATGTAAGGGGTGCTGTGGTTTGTATCAGTTTCATAAGCAGAGTTGAACTACATATGGTACATGTTAGTAGGAAACACAGTTCTTTTTTTCTGGGCATGCTCATGGTTCTTGCTGTATTGGAGTCTCTTGAAGGAAGAGGATGCTTCTTGCCTTAAAACAGAGTATTTTTCTTGGTTGAGAACTCTGGTCTGAATTTCGTTTCAGAAACAGAGTTAGACAACAGGATATGTGTCTTCCTACAAGGAAGAGTTCATTTCTGGTAATCACAGTGAATTTTGGGCTCAAATGATTTTACACAGTTCACAAACCCAACGCGATTCTCACTATTAAGTAAAGTGAATTTATGTAAGCGGAGCTGTGGTTTGTATCAGTTTCATAAGCAGAGTTGAACTACATATGGTCCATACGAGTCGGAAACACAGTTCTTTATTTCTGGGCATGCTCATGGTTCTTGCTGTATTGGAGACGCTGGAAAGAAGAGGAAGGTCCTTGCCGTAAAACAGAGTGTTTTTCAGGGATGAGAACTCTGGTCTGAATTTCCCCTCAGAAACAGTGTTAAACATCAGTATCTGTGTCTTCCTACAAGCAAGAGTTCACTAATGGTAAACCCAGTTAATTTTGGGCTCAAATGTTTTTTCAGAGTTTTAGAACCCAGCGCTATTCTCACTATTAACTAAAGAGCATTTATGTAAGGGGAGCTGTGGTTTGTATCAGTTTCATAAGCAAAGTTGAACTACATATGGTACGTGTGAGTAGGAAACACAGTTCTTTTTTTCTGGGCATGCTCATGGTTCTTGCTGTTTTGGAGACTCTGGAAAGAAGAGGATGCTTCTTGCCTTAAAACAGAGTATTTTTCTTGATTGAGAACTCTGGTCTGAATTTCCTTTCAGAAACAGAGTTAAACCACAGGATCTGTGTTTCCCACAATTAAGAGTTCATTACTAGTAAACCCAGTGAATTTTGGGCTGAAATGTTTTTTCACAGTTCTTTAACCCAGCGCGATTATCACTATTACCTAAAGAGCTTTTATGTAAGAGGAGCTATGGTTTGTATCAGTTTCATAAGCAGAGTTGAACTACATATGGTCCGTATGAGTAGGAAACACAGTTAATTTTTTTGGGCATGCTCATGGTTCTTGCTTTATTAGAGACGCTGGAAAGAAGAGGAGTTTCTTGCCTTAAAACAGAGTGTTTTTCAGGGATGAGAACATTGGTCTTAATTTCCCTGCCGAAACAGAGTAAAACCACAGGATATGTGTCTTCCTAAAAGCAAGAGTTCATTTCTGGTAAACCCAGAGAATTTTGGGCTCAAATGATTTTTCGCTGTTCTAGAACCCAACGCGGTTCTCACTATTTACTAAAGATCATTTTTGTAACAGGACTTGTGGTTTGTATCAGTTTCATAATCAGAGTTGAACTATATATGGTAAGTGTGAGTAGGAGACACAGTTCTTTTTTTCTGTGCATGCTCATGGTTCTTGCTGTATTGGAGACCCTGGAAAGAAGAGGAAAGTTCTTGCCTTACAACAGAGTGTTTTTCAGGGATGAGAACTCTGGTCTGAATTTCCCCTCAGAAACAGTGGTAAACATCAGTATCTGTGTCTTCCTACAAGCAAGAGTTCACTAAAGGTAAACCAAGTGAATTTTGGGCTCAAATGTTTTTTCAGAGTTCTAGAACCCAGCACTATTCTCACTATTAACTAAAGAGCATTTATGTAAGAGGAGCTGTGGATTGTACAAGTTTCAAAGCAGATATGAACTACATGTGGTAAGTATGAGTAGGAAACACAGTTCTTTTTTTAGGGCATGAAAATGATTCTTGCTGTATTGGAGACTTTGGAAAGAAGAGCTTTCTTCTTGTGTGAAAACAGAGTGTGTTTAATGGATGAGAACACTGGTCTGAATTTCCCTACAGCTATGGAGTTAAAAACAGGATCTGTGTCTTCCTACGAGCAAGAGTTCATTTCTGGTAAACCAAGTGAATTTTGGGCTCAAATGATTTTACACAGTTCACGAACCCAACGCGATTCTCACTATTAACTAAAGAGCATTTATGTAAGCGGAGCTGTGGTTTGTATCAGTGTCATAAGCAGAGTTGAACTACATATGGTCCATATGAGTCGGAAACACAGTTCTTTAATCTGGGCATGATTATTGTTCTTGCTGTATTAGTGTCCCTGGAAAGAAGAGGAAGGTTCTTGCCTTAAAACAGAGTGTTTTTCAAGGATGATAAGTCTGGTCTGAATTTACCTTCAGAAACAGAGATAAACCTCAGTATCCTTGTCTTCCTACAATCAAGAATTCATTTCTGGTAAACCCAGTGAATTTTGGGCTCAAATGATTTTTTGCAGTTCTTGAACCCAACGCGGTGCTCACTATTAACTAAAGAGCATTTATGTAAGGGGAGCTGTGGTTTGTATCAGTTTCATAAGCAGAGTTGAACTACATATGGTACGTGTGAGTAGGAAACACAGTTCTTTTTTTCTGGGCATGCTCATGGTTCTTGCTGTATTGGAGACTCTGGAAAGAAGAGGATGCTTCTTGCCTTAAAACAGAGTATTTTTCTTGGTTGAGAACTCTGGTCTGAATTTCCTTTCAGAAACAGAGTTACACCACAGGATCTGTGTCTTCCGACAAGTAAGAGTTCATTACTGGTAAACCCAGTGAATTTTGGGCTGAAATGTTTTTTCGCAGTTCTAGAACCCAGCGCGATTCTCACTATTAACTAAAGAGCATTTATGTAAGAGGAGCTGTGGTTTGTATCAGTTTCATTAGCAGTGTTGAACTACATATAGTCCGTATGAGTCAGAAACACAGGTCTTTTTCTCAGGGCATGCAAATAGTTCTTGCAGTATTGGAGACTCTGGAAAGAAGAGCTTGCTTCTTGCGTTAAAACAGAGTGTTTTTCAGGGATGAGAACACTGGTGTGAATTTCCCAACAGGAACCGAGTTAAACAACAGGATCTGTGTCTTCCTACAAGCAAGAGTTCACTAATGGTAAACCCAGTTAATTTTGGGCTCAAATGTTTTTTCAGAGTTCTAGAACCCAGCGCTATTCTCACTATTAACTAAAGAGCATTTATGTAAGAGGAGCTGTGGATTGTATCAGTTTCAAAGCAGATATGAACTACATGTGGTAAGTATGAGTAGGAAACACAGTTCTTTTTTTCAGGGCATGAACATGATTCTTGCTGTATTGGAGACTCTGGAAAGAAGAGCTTTCTTCTTGCGTGAAAACAGAGTGTGTTTAATGGATGAGAACACTGGTCTGAATTTCCCTACAGCTATGGAGTTAAAAACAGGATCTGTGTCTTCCTACGAGCAAGAGTTCATTACTGGTAAACCAAGTGAATTTTGGGCTCAAATGATTTTACACAGTTCACAAACCCAACGCGATTCTCACTATTAACTAAAGAGCATTTATGTAAGGGGAGCTGTGGTTTGTATCAGTTCCATGAGCAGAGTTGAACTACATATGGTACGTGTGAGTCGGAAACACAGTTCTTTTAATCTGGGCAAGATGATGGTTCTTGCTGTATTAGTGACCCTGGAAAGAAGAGGAAGGTTCTTGCCTTAAAACAGAGTGTTTTTCAGAGATCAGAAGTCTGGTCTGAATTTACCTTCAGAAACAGAGATAAACCTCAGGATCTGTGTCTTCCTACAAGCAAGAATTCATTTCTGGTAAACCCAGTGAATTTTGGGCTCAAATGATTTTTTGCAGTTCTTGAACCCAACGCGGTGCTCACTATTAACTAAAGAGCATTTATGTAAGGGGAGCTGTGGTTTGTATCAGTTTCATGAGCAGAGTTGAACTACATATGGTACGTGTGAGTAGGAACCACAGTTCTTTTTTTCTGGGCATGCTCATGATTCTTGCTGTATTGGAGATTCTGGAAAGAAGAGGAAAGTTCTTGCCTTAAAACAGAGTATTTTTCTTGGTTGAGAACTCTGGTCTGAATTTCCTTTCAGAAACAGAGTTAAACCACAGGATCTGTGTCTTCCGACAAGTAAGAGTTCATTACTAGTTAACCCAGTGAATTTTGGGCTGAAATGTTTTTTCACAGTTCTGGAACCCAGCGCAATTCTCACTATTAACTAAAGAGCATTTATGTAAGAGGAGCAGTGGTTTGTATCAGTTTCATAAGCAGAGTTGAACTACATATGGTCCGTATGAGTAGGAAACACAGTTAATTATTTAGGGCATGCTCATAGTTCTTGCTGTATTAGAGACGCTGGAAAGAAGAGGAGTTTCTTGCCTTAAAACAGAGTGTTTTTCAGGGATGAGAACATTGGTCTTAATTTCCCTGCCGAAACAGAGTAAAACCACAGGATATGTGTCTTCCTAAAAGCAAGAGTTCATTTCTGGTAAACCCAGAGAATTTTGGGCTCAAATGATTTTTCGCTGTTCTAGAACCCAACGCGGTTCTCACTATTTACTAAAGATCATTTTTGTAACAGGACTTGTGGTTTGTATCAGTTTCATAATCAGAGTTGAACTATATATGGTAAGTGTGAGTAGGAGACACAGTTCTTTTTTTCTGTGCATGCTCATGGTTCTTGCTGTATTGGAGACCCTGGAAAGAAGAGGAAAGTTCTTGCCTTACAACAGAGTGTTTTTCAGGGATGAGAACTCTGGTCTGAATTTCCCCTCAGAAACAGTGGTAAACATCAGTATCTGTGTCTTCCTACAAGCAAGAGTTCACTAAAGGTAAACCAAGTGAATTTTGGGCTCAAATGTTTTTTCAGAGTTCTAGAACCCAGCACTATTCTCACTATTAACTAAAGAGCATTTATGTAAGAGGAGCTGTGGATTGTACAAGTTTCAAAGCAGATATGAACTACATGTGGTAAGTATGAGTAGGAAACACAGTTCTTTTTTTAGGGCATGAAAATGATTCTTGCTGTATTGGAGACTTTGGAAAGAAGAGCTTTCTTCTTGTGTGAAAACAGAGTGTGTTTAATGGATGAGAACACTGGTCTGAATTTCCCTACAGCTATGGAGTTAAAAACAATTCTGTGTCTTCCTACGAGCAAGAGTTCATTTCTGGTAAACCAAGTGAATTTTGGGCTCAAATGATTTTACACAGTTCACGAACCCAACGCGATTCTCACTATTAACTAAAGAGCATTTATGTAAGCGGAGCTGTGGTTTGTATCAGTTTCATAAGCAGAGTTGAACTACATATGGTCCATATGAGTCGGAAACACAGTTCTTTAATCTGGGCATGATTATGGTTCTTGCTGTATTAGTGTCCCTGGAAAGAAGAGGAAGGTTCTTGCCTTAAAACAGAGTGTTTTTCAAGGATGATAAGTCTGGTCTGAATTTACCTTCAGAAACAGAGATAAACCTCAGTATCCTTGTCTTCCTACAATCAAGAATTCATTTCTGGTAAACCCAGTGAATTTTGGGCTCAAATGATTTTTTGCAGTTCTTGAACCCAACGCGGTGCTCACTATTAACTAAAGAGCATTTATGTAAGGGGAGCTGTGGTTTGTATCAGTTTCATAAGCAGAGTTGAACTACATATGGTACGTGTGAGTAGGAAACACAGTTCTTTTTTTCTGGGCATGCTCATGGTTCTTGCTGTATTGGAGACTCTGGAAAGAAGAGGATGCTTCTTGCCTTAAAACAGAGTATTTTTCTTGGTTGAGAACTCTGGTCTGAATTTCCTTTCAGAAACAGAGTTAAACCACAGGATCTGTGTCTTCCGACAAGTAAGAGTTCATTACTGGTAAACCCAGTGAATTTTGGGCTGAAATGTTTTTTCGCAGTTCTAGAACCCAGCGCGATTCTCACTATTAACTAAAGAGCATTTATGTAAGAGGAGCTGTGGTTTGTATCAGTTTCATTAGCAGTGTTGAACTACATATAGTCCGTATGAGTCAGAAACACAGGTCTTTTTTTCAGGGCATGCAAATAGTTCTTGCAGTATTGGAGACTCTGGAAAGAAGAGCTTGCTTCTTTCGTTAAAACAGAGTGTTTTTCAGGGATGAGAACACTGGTGTGAATTTCCCAACAGGAACCGAGTTAAACAACAGGATCTGTGTCTTCCTACAAGCAAGAGTTAATTTCTTGGAAACCATTGAATTTTGGGCTCAAATGGTTTTACACACTTAAGGAACCCAACACGATTCTCACTATTAAATAAAGAACATTTATGTAAGAAGAGCTGTGGTTAGTATCAGTTACATAAGCAGAGTTGAACTACATATGGTACGGGTCAGTAGGAAACACAGTTATTTTTTCTGGGTATGCTCATGGTTCTTGCTGTATTGGAGACACTTGAAAGAAGAGGATGCTTCTTCCCTTAAAACAGAGTGTTTTTCTTGCATGAGAACTTTGGTATGAATTTCTTTTCAGAAACAGTGTTAAACCACAGGATCTGTGTCTTCCTACAAGCAAGAGTTCATTTCTGGTAAACCCAGTAAATTTTTGGCTCAAATGGTTTTTTTGCAGTTCTAGAACCCAACGCGATTCTCACTATTAACTAAAGAGCATTTATATAAGAGGAGCTGTGGTTTATATCAGGTTCAAAATAAGAGTTGAACTACATATGGTCCGTATGAGTAGGAAACACAGTTCCTTTTTCTAGGGCATGCACATGGTTCTTGCTGTATTGGAGACTCTGGAAAGAAGAGCTTGCTTCTTGCATTAAAACAGAGTGTGTTTAATGGATGAGAACACTGGTCTGAATTTCCCTATAGGAACGGAGTTAAACAACAGGCTCTGTTTCTTCCTACAAGCAAGAGTTCATTTCTGGTAAACCCAGTGAATTTTGGGCTCAAATGATATTTCACAGTTCACAAGCCCAACGCCATTCTCACTATTAACTAAAGAGCATTTATGTAAGAGGAGCTGTGGTTTGTATCAGTTTCATAAGCAGAGTTGATCTACATATGGCCTGTATGAGTAGGAAACACAGTTCTTTTTTTCTCAGCTGTATTGGAGACGTTGGATAGAAGAGGAAGGTTCTTGACTTAAAACAGAGTATTTTTCTTGGTTGAGAACTCTAGTCTGAATTTCCTTTCAGAAACAGAGTTAAACCACAGGATCTGTGTCTTCCGACAAGTAAGAGTTCATTACTGGTAAACCCAGTGAATTTTGGGCTGAAATGTTTTTTCGCAGTTCTAGAACCCAGCGCGATTCTCACTATTAACTAAAGAGCATTTATGTAAGAGGAGCTGTGGTTTGTATCAGTTTCATAAGCAGTGTTGAACTGCATATGGTCCGTATGAGTCAGAAACACAGGTCTTTTTTTCAGGGAATGCTCATGGTTCATGCTGTATCGGAGAGGCTGGAAAGAAGAGGAAGGTTCTTGCCTTAAAACAGAGTGTTTTTCACGGATGAGAACACTGGTCAGAATTTCCCAACAGGAACAGAGTTAAACAACAGGATCTGTGTCTTCCTACAAGCAAGAGTTTATTTCTGGTAAACCCAGTGAATTTTTGGCTAAAATGATTGTTCACAGTTCATGAACCCAACGTGATTTTCACTATTAACTAAAGAGCATTTATTTAAGGGAGCTGTTTTTTGTATCAGATTCATGAGCAGATTTTAACTACATGAGGTACGTGTGAGTAGGAGACACAGTTCTTTTTATCTGGGCATGCTCATGGTTCTTGCTGTATTGGAGACGCTTGAAAGTAGAGGATGCTTCTTGCGTTAAATAGAGTGTTTTTCTAGCATGAGAAGTCTGGTCTGAATTTACCTTCAGAAACACAGTTAAACCTCAGGATCTGTGTCTTCCTACAAGCAAGAGTACATTTCTGGTAATCCCAATTTATATTGGGCTCAAAAATTTTTTCGCATTTCATGAACCCAACGAGATTCTCACTATAAACTAAAGAGCATTTATGTAAGAGGAGCTGTGGTTTGTATCAGTTTCATAAGCCGAGTTGAACTACATATTTTAAGTGTGAGTAGGAAACACAATTCTTTTTTTCTGGGCATGCTCATGGTTCTTGCTATATTGGAGACGCTGGAAAGAAGAAGAAGGTTCTTGCCTTAAAACAGAGTGTTTTTCAGGGATGAGAACTCAGGTCTGAATTTCCCTTCAGAAACATATTTAAACCTCGGTATCTGTGTCTTCCTACAAGCAAGAGTTCATTTCTTGTAATCCCAGTGAATTTTGTGCTCAAACGGTTTTTTCTCAGTTCTAGAACCCAACATGATTCTCACAATTAACTAAAGAGCATTTATGTAAGAGGAGCTGTGGTTTGTATCAGTTTCAAAAGCAGAGTTGAACTACATATGGTCCGTGTGAGTAGGAAACCGTTCTTTTTTTCAGTGCATGCTCAAGGTTTTTGCTGTATTGGAGATGCTGGAAAGAAGAGGAAGGTTCTTGCCATAAAACAGAGTGTTTTTCAGGGA
Source organism: Onychomys leucogaster (assembly GCA_949786385.1). NCBI lineage: Eukaryota > Metazoa > Chordata > Mammalia > Rodentia > Cricetidae > Onychomys > Onychomys leucogaster. The sequence continues at coordinate 9,538,903 of CATKUP010000006.1, read as the reverse complement.
TGAGAACTCTGGTCTGAATTTCCCTCTAGAAACCGAGTTAAACCGCAGGATCTGTGTCTTCCTACAAGCAAGAGTTCATTTCTGGTAAACCAAGTGAATTTTGGGCTCAAATGATTTTACACAGTTCTAGAACCAAACACGATTCTCACTATTAACTATAGAGCATTTATGTAAGAGGAGCTGTGGTTTGTATCAGTTTCATAAGCAGAATTGAACTACATGTGGTCCGTATGAGGAGGAAACACAATTCTTTTTTTCTGGGCATGCTCATGGTTCTTGCTGTATCGGAGACGCTGGAAAGAAGAGGAATCTTCTTTCCTTAAAACAGAGTGTTTTTCAGGGATGAGAACTCTGTTCTGAATTTCCCTTCAGAAACAGAGTTAAACCTCAGTATCTGTGTCTTCCTACAAGCAAGAGTTCATTTCTGGTAAACAAAGTGAATTTTGGGCTCAAATGGTTTTACACAGTTAAGGAACCAATCGCGATTCTCACTATTAACTAAAAAGCATTTATTTAAGAGGAGCTGTGGTTTGTATCAGTTTCATGAGCAGATTTTAACTCCATATGGTACGTGTGAGTAGGAAACACAGTTCTTTTTTCTGGGCATGCTCATTGTTCTTGCTGTATTGGAGACGCTTGAAAGTAGAGGATGCTTCTTGCCTGAAAACAAAGTGTTTTTCTTGCATGAGAAGTCTGGTCTGAATTTACCTTCAGAAACAGAGTTAAACCTCAGGATTTGTGTGTTCCTACAAGCAAGAGTTCATTTCTGGAAACCCAGTGAATTTTGGGCTCAAATCATTTTTTGCAGTTCTTGACCCCAACGCGGTTCTCACTATTTACAAAAGAGCATTTATGTAAGAGGAGCTGTGGTTTGTATCAGTTTCATAAGCAGAGTTGAACTACATATGGTCCATATGAGTCGGAGACACAATTCTTTTTTCTGGGCATGCTCATGGTTCTTGCTGTATTGGAGACACTGGAAAGAAGAGGAAGGTTCTTGCCTTAAAACAGAGTGTGTTCAATGGATGAGAACACTGATCTGAATTTCCCTACAGAAACGGAGTTAAAAACAGGCTCTGTGTCTTCCTAAATGCAAGAGTTCATTTCTGGTAAACCAAGTGAATTTTGTGCTCAAATGATTTTACACAGTTCTAGAACCCAACACGATTCTCACCATTAACTATAGAGCATTTATGTAAGAGGAGCTGTGGTTTGTATCAGTTTCATAAGCAGAATTGAACTACATGTGGTCCATATGAGTAGGAAACACAGTTCTTTTTTCTGGGCATAATCATGGTTCTTGCTGTATTGGAGATGCTTGAAAATAGAGGATGCTTCTTGCCTTAAAACAGAGTGTGTTCAATGGATGAGAACACTGGTCTGAATTTCCCTACAGAAACGGAGTTGAACCACAGGATCTGTGCCTTCCTACAAGAAAGAGTTTATTTCTGGTAAACCCAGTGTATTTTGTGCTCAAATGATTGTTCACAGTTCATGAACACAACGTGATTCTCACTATTAACTAAAGAGCATTTATTTAAGAGGAGCTGTAGTTTGTATCAATTTCATGAGCAGAGTTTAACTACATATGGTATGTATGAGTAGGAAACTCAGTTCTTTTTTCTGGGCATGCTCATTGTTCTTGCTCTATTGGAGACACTTGAAAGTAGATGATGCTTCTTGCCTTAAAACAGAGTGTTTTTCTTTCATGAGAAGTCTGGTCTGAATTTACCATCAGAAACAGAGTTAAACCTCAGGATTTGTGTCTTCCTGCAAGCAAGAGTTCATTTCTGGTAAACCCAGTGAATTTTGGGCTCAAATGATTTTTGGCAGTTCTTGAACCCAACGCGGTTCTCACTATTAACGAAAGAGCATTTATATAAGAGGAGCTGTGGTTTGTATCAGTTTCATAAGCAGAGTTGAACTACATATGTTCCATATGAGTCGGAAACACAGTTCTTTTTTTCTGGGCATGCTCATGGTTCTTGCTGTACTGGAGACACTGGAAAGAAGAGGAAGGTTGTTGCCTTAAAACACAGTGTTTTTCAGGGATGAGAACTCTGGTCTGAATTTCCCTTCAGACACAGAGTTAAACCTCAGTATCTCTGTCTTCCTACAAGCAAGAGTTCATTTCTGGTAAACCCAGTGAATTTTGGGCTCAAATGATTTTACACAGTTCTAGAACCCAACACGTTTCTCACTATTAACTATAGAGCATTTATGTAAGAGGAGCTGTGCTTTGTATCAGTTTCATAAGCAGAGTTGAACTACCTGTAGTCAGTATGAGAAGGAAACACAGTTCTTTTTTTCTGGGCATGCTCATGGTTCTTGCTGTATCGGAGACACTGGAAAGAAGAGGAATCTTCTTGCCTTAAAACAGAGTGTTTTTCACGGATGAGAACTCTGATCTGAATTTCCATTCAGAAACAGAGTTAAACCTCAGGATCTGTGTCTTCCTACAAGCAAGAGTTCATTTCTGGTAAACCCAGTGAATTTTGGTCTCAAATGATTATTTGCAGTTCTAGAACCGAACGCGATTCTCACTATTAAGTAAAGAGCATTTATTTAAGAGGAGCTGTGGTTTGTATCAGTTTCATGAGCAGATTTTAACTCCATATGGTACTTGTGAGTAGGAAACACAGTTCTTTTTTCTGGGCATGCTCAGGGTTCTTGCTGTATTGGATATGCTTGAAAGTAGAGGATGCTTCTTGCCTTACAACAGAGTGTTTTCAATGGATGAGAACACTGGTCTGAATTTCCCTACAGAAACGGAGTTAAACCACAAGATCTGTGCCTTCCTACAAGCAAGAGTTTATTTCTGGTAAACCCAGTGAATTTTGTGCTCAAATGATTGTTCACAGTTCATGAACCCAACGTGATTCTCACTATTAACTAAAGAGCATTTATTTAAGAGGAGCTGTGGTTTGTATCAATTTCATGAGCAGAGTTTAAGTACATATGGTATGTGAGAGTAGGAAACACAGTTCTTTTTTCTGGGCATGCTCATTGTTTTTCCTGTATTGGAGACACTTGAAAGTAGATGATGCTTCTTGCCTTAAAACAGAGTGTTTTTCTAGCATGAGAAGTCTGGTCTGAATTTACCATCAGAAACAGAGTTAAACCTCAGGATTTGTGTCTTCCTGCAAGCAAGAGTTCATTTCTGGTAAACCAAGAGAATTTTCAGCTCAAATGATTTTACACAGTTCTGGAACACAACGCGATTTTCACTATTAATTAAAGAGCATTTATGTAAGAGGAGCTGTGGTCTGTATCAGTTTCATAGGTAGAGTTGGGCTATATATGGTCCGTATGATTAGGAAACACACTTCTTTTTTTCTTGGCATGGTCATAGTTCTTACTATATTGGAGACCCTAGAAAGAAGAGGTTGATTCATGCCTTAAAACAGAGTGTTTTTCCGGGATGAGAATTCTGGTCTGAATTTCCCTACAGAAACGTAGTTAAACCCCAAGATCTGTGTCTTCCTACAAGCATGACTTCATTTCTGGTAAATCCAGAGAATTTTGGTTTCAAATCTTTTTTCGCAGTTCACGAACCCAACGCGAATCACACTATTAAGTAAAGAGGATTTATGTAAGAGGAGCTGTGGTTTGTATCAGTTTCATAAGCAGAGAAGAACTACATATGGTCTGTATGAGTAGGAAACACAGTTCTTTTTTTCTAGGAATGCTCATGGTTATTACTGTATTGGAGACGGTGGAAAGAATTGCATGATTCTTGCCTTAAAACAGAGTTTTTTTTCAGGGATGAGAACTCTGGTCTGAATTTGCCTTCAGAAACGGACTTATACCTCAGGATCTGTGTCTTCCTACAAGCAAGAGTTCCTTTCTGGTAAACCCAGTGAATTTTGGGCTGAAATGATTTTTCGCATTTGACTACCCCAACGCGATTCTCACTATTAACTAAAGAGCATTTATGAAAGAGGAGCTGTGGTTTGTATCAGTTTCATAAGCAGAGTTGAACTACATATGGTCTGCAAAAATAGGAAACCCAGTTGTTTTTTTCAGGGCATGCTCATGGATCTTGCTGTATTTTAGACTCTTGAAAGAAGAGCTTGCTTCTTGTGTTAAATCAGAGTGTGTTTCAGGGATGAGAACTCTGGTCTGAATTTCTCTTTAGAATCGGAGTTAAACCCCAGGATCTGTGTCTTCCAACAAGCAAGAGTTCATTTCTGGTAACCCAAGTGAATATTCGGCTCAAATGATTTTTCGCAGTTCACCAATGCAAACCGATTCTCACTATTAACTAAAGAGCATTTATGTAAGAGGAGGTGTGGTCTGTATCAGTTTCATAAGCAGAGTTGAACTACAGATGTTCCGTATGAATAGGAAACACAGTTCTTTTATTGAGTCCATGATCATTGTTCTTGTTGTATTTTAGCCTCTGGAAAGAAGAGTTTGCTTCTTGCGTTAAATCACAGTGTGTTTCAGTAATGAGAACTCTGGTCTGAATTTCTCTTTAGAAACGGAGTTAAACCACAGGATGTGTCCTCCAACAAGCAAGAGTTCATTTCTGGTACACCAAGTGAATTTTCGGCTCAAATGATTTTTTCGCAGTTCACCAACCTAAACCGATTCTCACTATTAACTAAAGAGCATTTATGTAAGAGGAGGTGTGGTTTGTATCAATATCATAAGCAGAGTTGAAATACATATGGTCGGTATGAGTAGGGAACACAGTTCTTTTTTTCTGGGCATGCTCATGGTTCTTGCTGTATTGGAGACGCTGGAAAGAAGAGCTTGCTTCTTGCATTAATACAGAGTGTGTTTCATGGATGAGAACCCTGGTCTGATTTTCCCTTCAGAAACGGAGTTAAACCCCATGATCTGTGTCTTCATACAAGCATGAGTTCAAATCTGGTAAACCAAGTGAATTTTCGGCTCAAATGATTTTTCACAGTTCTGGAACACAACGCGATTTTCTCTATTAACTAAAGAGTATTTATTTAAGAGGAGCTGTCGTCTGTATCAGTTTCATAAGCAGAGATGGACTACATATGGTCTGTATGAGTAGGAAACACAGTTCATTTTTTCTTGGCATGCTCATCATTCTTACTCTATTGGAGACCCTGGAAAGAAGAGGCTGATTCATGCCTTAAGGCAGAGTGTGTTTCAGGGATGAGAACTCTGGTCTGAATAGCCCTTCACAAACGGAGTTAAACCCCAGGATCTGTGTCTTCCTACAAGCAAGAGTTCATTTCTCGTAAACCAGGTGAATTTTGGGCTCAAATGATTTTTCGCAGTTCACAAACACAAACCGATTCTCACTATTAACTAAAGAGCATTTATGTAAGAGGAGCTGTGGTCTGTATCAGTTTCATAAGCAGAGTTGAACTACATATGGAACGTATGAGTAGGAAACACAGATCTTTTTTTCTTGGCATGCTCATGGTAATTACTGTATTGGAGACCCTGGAAAGAAGAGGATGATTCATGCATTAAAACAGAGTGGTTTGTATCAGTTTCATAAGCAGAGTTTAACTACATATGGTCTGCATTAGTAGGAAACCCAGTTGTTTTTTTCAGGGCATGCTCATGGATCTTGCTGTATTTTAGACTCTTGAAAGAGCTTGCTTCTTGTGTTAAATCAGAGTGTATTTCAGGGATCAGAACTCTGGTCTGAATTTCTGTTTAGAATCGGAGTAAAACCCCAGGATCTGTGTCTTCCAGCAAGCAAGAGTTCATTTTTACATATGTTCCGTATGAATAGGAAACACAGTTCTTTTATTGAGGCCATGATCATGGTTCTTGCTGTATTTTAGGCTCTGGAAAGAAGAGCTTGCTTCTTGCCTTAAATCACACTGTGTTTCAGGGATGAGAACTCTGGTCTGAATTTCTCTTTAGAAACGGAGTTAATCCCCAGGATGTGTCTTCCAAAAGCAAGAGTTCATTTCTGGTAAACCAAGAGAATTTTCGGCTCAAATGATGTTTCGCAGTTCACCAACCCAAACCGATTCTCACTATTAACTAAAGAGCATTTATGTAAGAGGAGGTGTGGTTTGTATCAGTTTCATAAGCAGAGTTGAAATACATATGGTCCGTATGAGTAGGGAACACAGTTCTTTTTTTCTGGGCACGCTCATGGTTCTTGCTGTATTGGAGACACTGGAAAGAAGAGCTTGCTTCTTGCATTAAAACAGAGTGTGTTTCATGGATGAGAACTCTGGTCTGATTTTCCCTTCAGAAACGTAGTTAAACCCCATGATCTGTGTCTTCCTACAAGCAAGAGTTCAATTCTGGTAAACCAAGTGAATTTTCGGCTCAAATGATTTTACACAGTTCTGGAACACAACGCGATTTTCTCTATTAACTAAAGAGCATTTTTTAAAGAGGAGCTGTCGTCTGTATCAGTTTCATAAGCAGAGATGGACTACATATGGTCTGTATGAGTAGGAAACACAGTTCTTTTTTTTTTGGTATGCTCATCGTTCATATTCTATCGGAGACCCTGGAAAGAAGAGGCTGATTCATGCCTTAAGGCAGAGTGTGTTTCAGGGATGAGAACTCCGGTCTGAATAGCCCTTCACAAACGGAGTTAAACCCCAGGATCTGTGTCTTCCTACAAGCAAGAGTTCATTTCTCGTAAACCAAGTGAATTTTGAGCTCAAATGATTTTTCGCAGTTCAAAAACACAAACCGATTCTCAATATTAACTTAAGAGCATTTATGTAAGAGGAGCTGTGGTTTGTTTCAGTTTCATAAGCAGAGTTGAAATACAGATGGTCCGTATGAGTAGGGAACATAGTTCTTTTTTTCTGGGCATGCTCATGGTTCTTGCTGTAATGGAGACGCTGGAAAGAAGAGCTTGCTTCTTGCATTAAAACAGAGTGTGTTTCATGGATGAGAACTCTGGTCTGATTTTCCCCTCAGAAACGGAGTTAAACCCCATGATCTGTGTCTTCCTCGATGCAAGAGTTCATTTCTGGTAAACCCATTGAATTTTGGTCTCAAATGGTTTTTCCCAGTTCAGGAACCCAATGGGATTCTCACTGTTAACTAAAGAGGATTTATGTAAGAGGAGCTGTGGTTTGAATCAGTTTCATAAGAAGAGTTGAACTACATATGGTCTGTATGAGTAGGAAACACAGTTCTTTTTTTCTGGGAATGCTCATGGTTCTTATTGTATTGGAGACGCTGGATAGAAGCAGATGATTCTTGCCTTAAAACAGAGTTTTTTTTGAGGGATGAGGACTCTGGGCTGAATTTGCCTTCAGAAACAGAGATAAACCCCAGCATCTGTGTCTTCCTACAAGCAAGAGTTCATTTCTGGTAAACCCAGTGAATTTTGTGCTGAAATGATTTTTCACAGTTCACGAACACAACGTGATTCTCACTATTAACTAAAGAGCATTTATGTAAGAGGAGCTGTTTTATGTATCAGTTTAATAAGCAGAGTTGAACTACATATGGCCTGCATGAGTAGGAAACACAGTTATATTTTTCAGGGCATGCTCATGGTGCTTGCTGTATTGGAGACTCTGGAAAGAAGAGCTTGCATCTTGCATTAAAACAGAGTGTGTTTCATGGATGAGAACTCTGGTCTGATTTTCCCTTCAGAAACGGAGTTGAACACCATGATCTGTGTCTTCCTACAAGCAAGAGTTCAATTTTGGTAAACCAAGTGAATTTTCGGCTCAAATGATTTTACACAGTTCTAGAACACAGCGCAACTTTCACTATTAACTAAAGAGCATTTATGTAAGAGGAGATGTGGTCTCTATCAGTTTCATAGGCAGACTTCGACTACATATGGTCCGTATGAGTAGGAAACACAGATCTTTTTTTCAGGGTATGCTCATTGTTCTTGCTGTATTTTAGACTCTGGAAAGAAGAGCTTGCTTCTTGAGTTAAAACACAGCGTGTATCAGGGATGAGAACTATGGTCTGAATTTCCTTTCAGAAACGGAGTTAAACCCCAGGATCAGTACCTTCCTACAAGCAAGTGATTATTTCTGGTAAACCCAGTGAATTTTGGGCTGAAATGATTTTACACAGTTCAAAAAACCAATGTGATTCTCACTATTAACTAAAGAGCGTTTATGTAAGAGGAGCTGTGGTTTGTATCAGTTTCATAAGCAGAGTTGAACTACATATGGCCTGCATGAGTAGGAAACACAGTTATATTTTTCAGGGCATGCTCATGGTGCTTGCTGTATTGGAGACTCTGGAAAGAAGAGCTTGCATCTTGCATTAAAACAGAGTGTGTTTCATGGATGAGAACTCTGGTCTGATTTTCCCTTCAGAAACGGAGTTGAACACCATGATCTGTGTCTTCCTACAAGCAAGAGTTCAATTTTGGTAAACTAAGTGAATTTTTGGCTCAAATGATTTTACACAGTTCTAGAACACAACGCGACTTTCACTATTAACTAAAGAGCATTTATTTAAGAGGAGCTGTGGTCTGTATCAGTTTCATAGGTAGAGTTGGGCTATATATGGTCCGTATGATTAGGAAACACACTTCTTTTTTTCTTGGCATGGTCATAGTTCTTACTATATTGGAGACCCTAGAAAGAAGAGGTTGATTCATGCCTTAAAACAGAGTGTTTTTCCGGGATGAGAATTCTGGTCTGAATTTCCCTACAGAAACGTAGTTAAACCCCAAGATCTGTGTCTTCCTACAAGCATGACTTCATTTCTGGTAAATCCAGAGAATTTTGGTTTCAAATCTTTTTTCGCAGTTCACGAACCCAACGCGAATCACACTATTAAGTAAAGAGGATTTATGTAAGAGGAGCTGTGGTTTGTATCAGTTTCATAAGCAGAGAAGAACTACATATGGTCTGTATGAGTAGGAAACACAGTTCTTTTTTTCTAGGAATGCTCATGGTTATTACTGTATTGGAGACGGTGGAAAGAATTGCATGATTCTTGCCTTAAAACAGAGTTTTTTTTCAGGGATGAGAACTCTGGTCTGAATTTGCCTTCAGAAACGGACTTATACCTCAGGATCTGTGTCTTCCTACAAGCAAGAGTTCCTTTCTGGTAAACCCAGTGAATTTTGGGCTGAAATGATTTTTCGCATTTGACTACCCCAACGCGATTCTCACTATTAACTAAAGAGCATTTATGAAAGAGGAGCTGTGGTTTGTATCAGTTTCATAAGCAGAGTTGAACTACATATGGTCTGCAAAAATAGGAAACCCAGTTGTTTTTTTCAGGGCATGCTCATGGATCTTGCTGTATTTTAGACTCTTGAAAGAAGAGCTTGCTTCTTGTGTTAAATCAGAGTGTGTTTCAGGGATGAGAACTCTGGTCTGAATTTCTCTTTAGAATCGGAGTTAAACCCCAGGATCTGTGTCTTCCAACAAGCAAGAGTTCATTTCTGGTAACCCAAGTGAATATTCGGCTCAAATGATTTTTCGCAGTTCACCAATGCAAACCGATTCTCACTATTAACTAAAGAGCATTTATGTAAGAGGAGGTGTGGTCTGTATCAGTTTCATAAGCAGAGTTGAACTACAGATGTTCCGTATGAATAGGAAACACAGTTCTTTTATTGAGTCCATGATCATTGTTCTTGTTGTATTTTAGCCTCTGGAAAGAAGAGTTTGCTTCTTGCGTTAAATCACAGTGTGTTTCAGTAATGAGAACTCTGGTCTGAATTTCTCTTTAGAAACGGAGTTAAACCACAGGATGTGTCCTCCAACAAGCAAGAGTTCATTTCTGGTACACCAAGTGAATTTTCGGCTCAAATGATTTTTTCGCAGTTCACCAACCTAAACCGATTCTCACTATTAACTAAAGAGCATTTATGTAAGAGGAGGTGTGGTTTGTATCAATATCATAAGCAGAGTTGAAATACATATGGTCGGTATGAGTAGGGAACACAGTTCTTTTTTTCTGGGCATGCTCATGGTTCTTGCTGTATTGGAGACGCTGGAAAGAAGAGCTTGCTTCTTGCATTAATACAGAGTGTGTTTCATGGATGAGAACCCTGGTCTGATTTTCCCTTCAGAAACGGAGTTAAACCCCATGATCTGTGTCTTCATACAAGCATGAGTTCAAATCTGGTAAACCAAGTGAATTTTCGGCTCAAATGATTTTTCACAGTTCTGGAACACAACGCGATTTTCTCTATTAACTAAAGAGTATTTATTTAAGAGGAGCTGTCGTGTGTATCAGTTTCATAAGCAGAGATGGACTACATATGGTCTGTATGAGTAGGAAACACAGTTCATTTTTTCTTGGCATGCTCATCATTCTTACTCTATTGGAGACCCTGGAAAGAAGAGGCTGATTCATGCCTTAAGGCAGAGTGTGTTTCAGGGATGAGAACTCTGGTCTGAATAGCCCTTCACAAACGGAGTTAAACCCCAGGATCTGTGTCTTCCTACAAGCAAGAGTTCATTTCTCGTAAACCAGGTGAATTTTGGGCTCAAATGATTTTTCGCAGTTCACAAACACAAACCGATTCTCACTATTAACTAAAGAGCATTTATGTAAGAGGAGCTGTGGTCTGTATCAGTTTCATAAGCAGAGTTTAACTACATATGGTCTGCATTAGTAGGAAACCCAGTTGTTTTTTTCAGGGCATGCTCATGGATCTTGCTGTATTTTAGACTCTTGAAAGAGCTTGCTTCTTGTGTTAAATCAGAGTGTATTTCAGGGATCAGAACTCTGGTCTGAATTTCTGTTTAGAATCGGAGTAAAACCCCAGGATCTGTGTCTTCCAGCAAGCAAGAGTTCATTTTTACATATGTTCCGTATGAATAGGAAACACAGTTCTTTTATTGAGGCCATGATCATGGTTCTTGCTGTATTTTAGGCTCTGGAAAGAAGAGCTTGCTTCTTGCCTTAAATCACACTGTGTTTCAGGGATGAGAACTCTGGTCTGAATTTCTCTTTAGAAACGGAGTTAATCCCCAGGATGTGTCTTCCAAAAGCAAGAGTTCATTTCTGGTAAACCAAGAGAATTTTCGGCTCAAATGATGTTTCGCAGTTCACCAACCCAAACCGATTCTCACTATTAACTAAAGAGCATTTATGTAAGAGGAGGTGTGGTTTGTATCAGTTTCATAAGCAGAGTTGAAATACATATGGTCCGTATGAGTAGGGAACACAGTTCTTTTTTTCTGGGCACGCTCATGGTTCTTGCTGTATTGGAGACACTGGAAAGAAGAGCTTGCTTCTTGCATTAAAACAGAGTGTGTTTCATGGATGAGAACTCTGGTCTGATTTTCCCTTCAGAAACGTAGTTAAACCCCATGATCTGTGTCTTCCTACAAGCAAGAGTTCAATTCTGGTAAACCAAGTGAATTTTCGGCTCAAATGATTTTACACAGTTCTGGAACACAACGCGATTTTCTCTATTAACTAAAGAGCATTTTTTAAAGAGGAGCTGTCGTCTGTATCAGTTTCATAAGCAGAGATGGACTACATATGGTCTGTATGAGTAGGAAACACAGTTCTTTTTTTTTTGGTATGCTCATCGTTCATATTCTATCGGAGACCCTGGAAAGAAGAGGCTGATTCATGCCTTAAGGCAGAGTGTGTTTCAGGGATGAGAACTCCGGTCTGAATAGCCCTTCACAAACGGAGTTAAACCCCAGGATCTGTGTCTTCCTACAAGCAAGAGTTCATTTCTCGTAAACCAAGTGAATTTTGAGCTCAAATGATTTTTCGCAGTTCAAAAACACAAACCGATTCTCAATATTAACTTAAGAGCATTTATGTAAGAGGAGCTGTGGTTTGTTTCAGTTTCATAAGCAGAGTTGAAATACAGATGGTCCGTATGAGTAGGGAACATAGTTCTTTTTTTCTGGGCATGCTCATGGTTCTTGCTGTAATGGAGACGCTGGAAAGAAGAGCTTGCTTCTTGCATTAAAACAGAGTGTGTTTCATGGATGAGAACTCTGGTCTGATTTTCCCCTCAGAAACGGAGTTAAACCCCATGATCTGTGTCTTCCTCGATGCAAGAGTTCATTTCTGGTAAACCCATTGAATTTTGGTCTCAAATGGTTTTTCCCAGTTCAGGAACCCAATGGGATTCTCACTGTTAACTAAAGAGGATTTATGTAAGAGGAGCTGTGGTTTGAATCAGTTTCATAAGAAGAGTTGAACTACATATGGTCTGTATGAGTAGGAAACACAGTTCTTTTTTTCTGGGAATGCTCATGGTTCTTATTGTATTGGAGACGCTGGATAGAAGCAGATGATTCTTGCCTTAAAACAGAGTTTTTTTTGAGGGATGAGGACTCTGGGCTGAATTTGCCTTCAGAAACAGAGATAAACCCCAGCATCTGTGTCTTCCTACAAGCAAGAGTTCATTTCTGGTAAACCCAGTGAATTTTGTGCTGAAATGATTTTTCACAGTTCACGAACACAACGTGATTCTCACTATTAACTAAAGAGCATTTATGTAAGAGGAGCTGTTTTATGTATCAGTTTAATAAGCAGAGTTGAACTACATATGGCCTGCATGAGTAGGAAACACAGTTATATTTTTCAGGGCATGCTCATGGTGCTTGCTGTATTGGAGACTCTGGAAAGAAGAGCTTGCATCTTGCATTAAAACAGAGTGTGTTTCATGGATGAGAACTCTGGTCTGATTTTCCCTTCAGAAACGGAGTTGAACACCATGATCTGTGTCTTCCTACAAGCAAGAGTTCAATTTTGGTAAACCAAGTGAATTTTCGGCTCAAATGATTTTACACAGTTCTAGAACACAGCGCAACTTTCACTATTAACTAAAGAGCATTTATGTAAGAGGAGATGTGGTCTCTATCAGTTTCATAGGCAGACTTCGACTACATATGGTCCGTATGAGTAGGAAACACAGATCTTTTTTTCAGGGTATGCTCATTGTTCTTGCTGTATTTTAGACTCTGGAAAGAAGAGCTTGCTTCTTGAGTTAAAACACAGCGTGTATCAGGGATGAGAACTATGGTCTGAATTTCCTTTCAGAAACGGAGTTAAACCCCAGGATCAGTACCTTCCTACAAGCAAGTGATTATTTCTGGTAAACCCAGTGAATTTTGGGCTGAAATGATTTTACACAGTTCAAAAAACCAATGTGATTCTCACTATTAACTAAAGAGCGTTTATGTAAGAGGAGCTGTGGTTTGTATCAGTTTCATAAGCAGAGTTGAACTACATATGGCCTGCATGAGTAGGAAACACAGTTATATTTTTCAGGGCATGCTCATGGTGCTTGCTGTATTGGAGACTCTGGAAAGAAGAGCTTGCATCTTGCATTAAAACAGAGTGTGTTTCATGGATGAGAACTCTGGTCTGATTTTCCCTTCAGAAACGGAGTTGAACACCATGATCTGTGTCTTCCTACAAGCAAGAGTTCAATTTTGGTAAACTAAGTGAATTTTTGGCTCAAATGATTTTACACAGTTCTAGAACACAACGCGACTTTCACTATTAACTAAAGAGCATTTATTTAAGAGGAGCTGTGGTCTGTATCAGTTTCATAGGTAGAGTTGGGCTATATATGGTCCGTATGATTAGGAAACACACTTCTTTTTTTCTTGGCATGGTCATAGTTCTTACTATATTGGAGACCCTAGAAAGAAGAGGTTGATTCATGCCTTAAAACAGAGTGTTTTTCCGGGATGAGAATTCTGGTCTGAATTTCCCTACAGAAACGTAGTTAAACCCCAAGATCTGTGTCTTCCTACAAGCATGACTTCATTTCTGGTAAATCCAGAGAATTTTGGTTTCAAATCTTTTTTCGCAGTTCACGAACCCAACGCGAATCACACTATTAAGTAAAGAGGATTTATGTAAGAGGAGCTGTGGTTTGTATCAGTTTCATAAGCAGAGAAGAACTACATATGGTCTGTATGAGTAGGAAACACAGTTCTTTTTTTCTAGGAATGCTCATGGTTATTACTGTATTGGAGACGGTGGAAAGAATTGCATGATTCTTGCCTTAAAACAGAGTTTTTTTTCAGGGATGAGAACTCTGGTCTGAATTTGCCTTCAGAAACGGACTTATACCTCAGGATCTGTGTCTTCCTACAAGCAAGAGTTCCTTTCTGGTAAACCCAGTGAATTTTGGGCTGAAATGATTTTTCGCATTTGACTACCCCAACGCGATTCTCACTATTAACTAAAGAGCATTTATGAAAGAGGAGCTGTGGTTTGTATCAGTTTCATAAGCAGAGTTGAACTACATATGGTCTGCAAAAATAGGAAACCCAGTTGTTTTTTTCAGGGCATGCTCATGGATCTTGCTGTATTTTAGACTCTTGAAAGAAGAGCTTGCTTCTTGTGTTAAATCAGAGTGTGTTTCAGGGATGAGAACTCTGGTCTGAATTTCTCTTTAGAATCGGAGTTAAACCCCAGGATCTGTGTCTTCCAACAAGCAAGAGTTCATTTCTGGTAACCCAAGTGAATATTCGGCTCAAATGATTTTTCGCAGTTCACCAATGCAAACCGATTCTCACTATTAACTAAAGAGCATTTATGTAAGAGGAGGTGTGGTCTGTATCAGTTTCATAAGCAGAGTTGAACTACAGATGTTCCGTATGAATAGGAAACACAGTTCTTTTATTGAGTCCATGATCATTGTTCTTGTTGTATTTTAGCCTCTGGAAAGAAGAGTTTGCTTCTTGCGTTAAATCACAGTGTGTTTCAGTAATGAGAACTCTGGTCTGAATTTCTCTTTAGAAACGGAGTTAAACCACAGGATGTGTCCTCCAACAAGCAAGAGTTCATTTCTGGTACACCAAGTGAATTTTCGGCTCAAATGATTTTTTCGCAGTTCACCAACCTAAACCGATTCTCACTATTAACTAAAGAGCATTTATGTAAGAGGAGGTGTGGTTTGTATCAATATCATAAGCAGAGTTGAAATACATATGGTCGGTATGAGTAGGGAACACAGTTCTTTTTTTCTGGGCATGCTCATGGTTCTTGCTGTATTGGAGACGCTGGAAAGAAGAGCTTGCTTCTTGCATTAATACAGAGTGTGTTTCATGGATGAGAACCCTGGTCTGATTTTCCCTTCAGAAACGGAGTTAAACCCCATGATCTGTGTCTTCATACAAGCATGAGTTCAAATCTGGTAAACCAAGTGAATTTTCGGCTCAAATGATTTTTCACAGTTCTGGAACACAACGCGATTTTCTCTATTAACTAAAGAGTATTTATTTAAGAGGAGCTGTCGTCTGTATCAGTTTCATAAGCAGAGATGGACTACATATGGTCTGTATGAGTAGGAAACACAGTTCATTTTTTCTTGGCATGCTCATCATTCTTACTCTATTGGAGACCCTGGAAAGAAGAGGCTGATTCATGCCTTAAGGCAGAGTGTGTTTCAGGGATGAGAACTCTGGTCTGAATAGCCCTTCACAAACGGAGTTAAACCCCAGGATCTGTGTCTTCCTACAAGCAAGAGTTCATTTCTCGTAAACCAGGTGAATTTTGGGCTCAAATGATTTTTCGCAGTTCACAAACACAAACCGATTCTCACTATTAACTAAAGAGCATTTATGTAAGAGGAGCTGTGGTCTGTATCAGTTTCATAAGCAGAGTTGAACTACATATGGAACGTATGAGTAGGAAACACAGATCTTTTTTTCTTGGCATGCTCATGGTAATTACTGTATTGGAGACCCTGGAAAGAAGAGGATGATTCATGCATTAAAACAGAGTGGTTTGTATCAGTTTCATAAGCAGAGTTTAACTACATATGGTCTGCATTAGTAGGAAACCCAGTTGTTTTTTTCAGGGCATGCTCATGGATCTTGCTGTATTTTAGACTCTTGAAAGAGCTTGCTTCTTGTGTTAAATCAGAGTGTATTTCAGGGATCAGAACTCTGGTCTGAATTTCTGTTTAGAATCGGAGTAAAACCCCAGGATCTGTGTCTTCCAGCAAGCAAGAGTTCATTTTTACATATGTTCCGTATGAATAGGAAACACAGTTCTTTTATTGAGGCCATGATCATGGTTCTTGCTGTATTTTAGGCTCTGGAAAGAAGAGCTTGCTTCTTGCCTTAAATCACACTGTGTTTCAGGGATGAGAACTCTGGTCTGAATTTCTCTTTAGAAACGGAGTTAATCCCCAGGATGTGTCTTCCAAAAGCAAGAGTTCATTTCTGGTAAACCAAGAGAATTTTCGGCTCAAATGATGTTTCGCAGTTCACCAACCCAAACCGATTCTCACTATTAACTAAAGAGCATTTATGTAAGAGGAGGTGTGGTTTGTATCAGTTTCATAAGCAGAGTTGAAATACATATGGTCCGTATGAGTAGGGAACACAGTTCTTTTTTTCTGGGCACGCTCATGGTTCTTGCTGTATTGGAGACACTGGAAAGAAGAGCTTGCTTCTTGCATTAAAACAGAGTGTGTTTCATGGATGAGAACTCTGGTCTGATTTTCCCTTCAGAAACGTAGTTAAACCCCATGATCTGTGTCTTCCTACAAGCAAGAGTTCAATTCTGGTAAACCAAGTGAATTTTCGGCTCAAATGATTTTACACAGTTCTGGAACACAACGCGATTTTCTCTATTAACTAAAGAGCATTTTTTAAAGAGGAGCTGTCGTCTGTATCAGTTTCATAAGCAGAGATGGACTACATATGGTCTGTATGAGTAGGAAACACAGTTCTTTTTTTTTTGGTATGCTCATCGTTCATATTCTATCGGAGACCCTGGAAAGAAGAGGCTGATTCATGCCTTAAGGCAGAGTGTGTTTCAGGGATGAGAACTCCGGTCTGAATAGCCCTTCACAAACGGAGTTAAACCCCAGGATCTGTGTCTTCCTACAAGCAAGAGTTCATTTCTCGTAAACCAAGTGAATTTTGAGCTCAAATGATTTTTCGCAGTTCAAAAACACAAACCGATTCTCAATATTAACTTAAGAGCATTTATGTAAGAGGAGCTGTGGTTTGTTTCAGTTTCATAAGCAGAGTTGAAATACAGATGGTCCGTATGAGTAGGGAACATAGTTCTTTTTTTCTGGGCATGCTCATGGTTCTTGCTGTAATGGAGACGCTGGAAAGAAGAGCTTGCTTCTTGCATTAAAACAGAGTGTGTTTCATGGATGAGAACTCTGGTCTGATTTTCCCCTCAGAAACGGAGTTAAACCCCATGATCTGTGTCTTCCTCGATGCAAGAGTTCATTTCTGGTAAACCCATTGAATTTTGGTCTCAAATGGTTTTTCCCAGTTCAGGAACCCAATGGGATTCTCACTGTTAACTAAAGAGGATTTATGTAAGAGGAGCTGTGGTTTGAATCAGTTTCATAAGAAGAGTTGAACTACATATGGTCTGTATGAGTAGGAAACACAGTTCTTTTTTTCTGGGAATGCTCATGGTTCTTATTGTATTGGAGACGCTGGATAGAAGCAGATGATTCTTGCCTTAAAACAGAGTTTTTTTTGAGGGATGAGGACTCTGGGCTGAATTTGCCTTCAGAAACAGAGATAAACCCCAGCATCTGTGTCTTCCTACAAGCAAGAGTTCATTTCTGGTAAACCCAGTGAATTTTGTGCTGAAATGATTTTTCACAGTTCACGAACACAACGTGATTCTCACTATTAACTAAAGAGCATTTATGTAAGAGGAGCTGTTTTATGTATCAGTTTAATAAGCAGAGTTGAACTACATATGGCCTGCATGAGTAGGAAACACAGTTATATTTTTCAGGGCATGCTCATGGTGCTTGCTGTATTGGAGACTCTGGAAAGAAGAGCTTGCATCTTGCATTAAAACAGAGTGTGTTTCATGGATGAGAACTCTGGTCTGATTTTCCCTTCAGAAACGGAGTTGAACACCATGATCTGTGTCTTCCTACAAGCAAGAGTTCAATTTTGGTAAACCAAGTGAATTTTCGGCTCAAATGATTTTACACAGTTCTAGAACACAGCGCAACTTTCACTATTAACTAAAGAGCATTTATGTAAGAGGAGATGTGGTCTCTATCAGTTTCATAGGCAGACTTCGACTACATATGGTCCGTATGAGTAGGAAACACAGATCTTTTTTTCAGGGTATGCTCATTGTTCTTGCTGTATTTTAGACTCTGGAAAGAAGAGCTTGCTTCTTGAGTTAAAACACAGCGTGTATCAGGGATGAGAACTATGGTCTGAATTTCCTTTCAGAAACGGAGTTAAACCCCAGGATCAGTACCTTCCTACAAGCAAGTGATTATTTCTGGTAAACCCAGTGAATTTTGGGCTGAAATGATTTTACACAGTTCAAAAAACCAATGTGATTCTCACTATTAACTAAAGAGCGTTTATGTAAGAGGAGCTGTGGTTTGTATCAGTTTCATAAGCAGAGTTGAACTACATATGGCCTGCATGAGTAGGAAACACAGTTATATTTTTCAGGGCATGCTCATGGTGCTTGCTGTATTGGAGACTCTGGAAAGAAGAGCTTGCATCTTGCATTAAAACAGAGTGTGTTTCATGGATGAGAACTCTGGTCTGATTTTCCCTTCAGAAACGGAGTTGAACACCATGATCTGTGTCTTCCTACAAGCAAGAGTTCAATTTTGGTAAACTAAGTGAATTTTTGGCTCAAATGATTTTACACAGTTCTAGAACACAACGCGACTTTCACTATTAACTAAAGAGCATTTATTTAAGAGGAGCTGTGGTCTGTATCAGTTTCATAGGTAGAGTTGGGCTATATATGGTCCGTATGATTAGGAAACACACTTCTTTTTTTCTTGGCATGGTCATAGTTCTTACTATATTGGAGACCCTAGAAAGAAGAGGTTGATTCATGCCTTAAAACAGAGTGTTTTTCCGGGATGAGAATTCTGGTCTGAATTTCCCTACAGAAACGTAGTTAAACCCCAAGATCTGTGTCTTCCTACAAGCATGACTTCATTTCTGGTAAATCCAGAGAATTTTGGTTTCAAATCTTTTTTCGCAGTTCACGAACCCAACGCGAATCACACTATTAAGTAAAGAGGATTTATGTAAGAGGAGCTGTGGTTTGTATCAGTTTCATAAGCAGAGAAGAACTACATATGGTCTGTATGAGTAGGAAACACAGTTCTTTTTTTCTAGGAATGCTCATGGTTATTACTGTATTGGAGACGGTGGAAAGAATTGCATGATTCTTGCCTTAAAACAGAGTTTTTTTTCAGGGATGAGAACTCTGGTCTGAATTTGCCTTCAGAAACGGACTTATACCTCAGGATCTGTGTCTTCCTACAAGCAAGAGTTCCTTTCTGGTAAACCCAGTGAATTTTGGGCTGAAATGATTTTTCGCATTTGACTACCCCAACGCGATTCTCACTATTAACTAAAGAGCATTTATGAAAGAGGAGCTGTGGTTTGTATCAGTTTCATAAGCAGAGTTGAACTACATATGGTCTGCAAAAATAGGAAACCCAGTTGTTTTTTTCAGGGCATGCTCATGGATCTTGCTGTATTTTAGACTCTTGAAAGAAGAGCTTGCTTCTTGTGTTAAATCAGAGTGTGTTTCAGGGATGAGAACTCTGGTCTGAATTTCTCTTTAGAATCGGAGTTAAACCCCAGGATCTGTGTCTTCCAACAAGCAAGAGTTCATTTCTGGTAACCCAAGTGAATATTCGGCTCAAATGATTTTTCGCAGTTCACCAATGCAAACCGATTCTCACTATTAACTAAAGAGCATTTATGTAAGAGGAGGTGTGGTCTGTATCAGTTTCATAAGCAGAGTTGAACTACAGATGTTCCGTATGAATAGGAAACACAGTTCTTTTATTGAGTCCATGATCATTGTTCTTGTTGTATTTTAGCCTCTGGAAAGAAGAGTTTGCTTCTTGCGTTAAATCACAGTGTGTTTCAGTAATGAGAACTCTGGTCTGAATTTCTCTTTAGAAACGGAGTTAAACCACAGGATGTGTCCTCCAACAAGCAAGAGTTCATTTCTGGTACACCAAGTGAATTTTCGGCTCAAATGATTTTTTCGCAGTTCACCAACCTAAACCGATTCTCACTATTAACTAAAGAGCATTTATGTAAGAGGAGGTGTGGTTTGTATCAATATCATAAGCAGAGTTGAAATACATATGGTCGGTATGAGTAGGGAACACAGTTCTTTTTTTCTGGGCATGCTCATGGTTCTTGCTGTATTGGAGACGCTGGAAAGAAGAGCTTGCTTCTTGCATTAATACAGAGTGTGTTTCATGGATGAGAACCCTGGTCTGATTTTCCCTTCAGAAACGGAGTTAAACCCCATGATCTGTGTCTTCATACAAGCATGAGTTCAAATCTGGTAAACCAAGTGAATTTTCGGCTCAAATGATTTTTCACAGTTCTGGAACACAACGCGATTTTCTCTATTAACTAAAGAGTATTTATTTAAGAGGAGCTGTCGTGTGTATCAGTTTCATAAGCAGAGATGGACTACATATGGTCTGTATGAGTAGGAAACACAGTTCATTTTTTCTTGGCATGCTCATCATTCTTACTCTATTGGAGACCCTGGAAAGAAGAGGCTGATTCATGCCTTAAGGCAGAGTGTGTTTCAGGGATGAGAACTCTGGTCTGAATAGCCCTTCACAAACGGAGTTAAACCCCAGGATCTGTGTCTTCCTACAAGCAAGAGTTCATTTCTCGTAAACCAGGTGAATTTTGGGCTCAAATGATTTTTCGCAGTTCACAAACACAAACCGATTCTCACTATTAACTAAAGAGCATTTATGTAAGAGGAGCTGTGGTCTGTATCAGTTTCATAAGCAGAGTTTAACTACATATGGTCTGCATTAGTAGGAAACCCAGTTGTTTTTTTCAGGGCATGCTCATGGATCTTGCTGTATTTTAGACTCTTGAAAGAGCTTGCTTCTTGTGTTAAATCAGAGTGTATTTCAGGGATCAGAACTCTGGTCTGAATTTCTGTTTAGAATCGGAGTAAAACCCCAGGATCTGTGTCTTCCAGCAAGCAAGAGTTCATTTTTACATATGTTCCGTATGAATAGGAAACACAGTTCTTTTATTGAGGCCATGATCATGGTTCTTGCTGTATTTTAGGCTCTGGAAAGAAGAGCTTGCTTCTTGCCTTAAATCACACTGTGTTTCAGGGATGAGAACTCTGGTCTGAATTTCTCTTTAGAAACGGAGTTAATCCCCAGGATGTGTCTTCCAAAAGCAAGAGTTCATTTCTGGTAAACCAAGAGAATTTTCGGCTCAAATGATGTTTCGCAGTTCACCAACCCAAACCGATTCTCACTATTAACTAAAGAGCATTTATGTAAGAGGAGGTGTGGTTTGTATCAGTTTCATAAGCAGAGTTGAAATACATATGGTCCGTATGAGTAGGGAACACAGTTCTTTTTTTCTGGGCACGCTCATGGTTCTTGCTGTATTGGAGACACTGGAAAGAAGAGCTTGCTTCTTGCATTAAAACAGAGTGTGTTTCATGGATGAGAACTCTGGTCTGATTTTCCCTTCAGAAACGTAGTTAAACCCCATGATCTGTGTCTTCCTACAAGCAAGAGTTCAATTCTGGTAAACCAAGTGAATTTTCGGCTCAAATGATTTTACACAGTTCTGGAACACAACGCGATTTTCTCTATTAACTAAAGAGCATTTTTTAAAGAGGAGCTGTCGTCTGTATCAGTTTCATAAGCAGAGATGGACTACATATGGTCTGTATGAGTAGGAAACACAGTTCTTTTTTTTTTGGTATGCTCATCGTTCATATTCTATCGGAGACCCTGGAAAGAAGAGGCTGATTCATGCCTTAAGGCAGAGTGTGTTTCAGGGATGAGAACTCCGGTCTGAATAGCCCTTCACAAACGGAGTTAAACCCCAGGATCTGTGTCTTCCTACAAGCAAGAGTTCATTTCTCGTAAACCAAGTGAATTTTGAGCTCAAATGATTTTTCGCAGTTCAAAAACACAAACCGATTCTCAATATTAACTTAAGAGCATTTATGTAAGAGGAGCTGTGGTTTGTTTCAGTTTCATAAGCAGAGTTGAAATACAGATGGTCCGTATGAGTAGGGAACATAGTTCTTTTTTTCTGGGCATGCTCATGGTTCTTGCTGTAATGGAGACGCTGGAAAGAAGAGCTTGCTTCTTGCATTAAAACAGAGTGTGTTTCATGGATGAGAACTCTGGTCTGATTTTCCCCTCAGAAACGGAGTTAAACCCCATGATCTGTGTCTTCCTCGATGCAAGAGTTCATTTCTGGTAAACCCATTGAATTTTGGTCTCAAATGGTTTTTCCCAGTTCAGGAACCCAATGGGATTCTCACTGTTAACTAAAGAGGATTTATGTAAGAGGAGCTGTGGTTTGAATCAGTTTCATAAGAAGAGTTGAACTACATATGGTCTGTATGAGTAGGAAACACAGTTCTTTTTTTCTGGGAATGCTCATGGTTCTTATTGTATTGGAGACGCTGGATAGAAGCAGATGATTCTTGCCTTAAAACAGAGTTTTTTTTGAGGGATGAGGACTCTGGGCTGAATTTGCCTTCAGAAACAGAGATAAACCCCAGCATCTGTGTCTTCCTACAAGCAAGAGTTCATTTCTGGTAAACCCAGTGAATTTTGTGCTGAAATGATTTTTCACAGTTCACGAACACAACGTGATTCTCACTATTAACTAAAGAGCATTTATGTAAGAGGAGCTGTTTTATGTATCAGTTTAATAAGCAGAGTTGAACTACATATGGCCTGCATGAGTAGGAAACACAGTTATATTTTTCAGGGCATGCTCATGGTGCTTGCTGTATTGGAGACTCTGGAAAGAAGAGCTTGCATCTTGCATTAAAACAGAGTGTGTTTCATGGATGAGAACTCTGGTCTGATTTTCCCTTCAGAAACGGAGTTGAACACCATGATCTGTGTCTTCCTACAAGCAAGAGTTCAATTTTGGTAAACCAAGTGAATTTTCGGCTCAAATGATTTTACACAGTTCTAGAACACAGCGCAACTTTCACTATTAACTAAAGAGCATTTATGTAAGAGGAGATGTGGTCTCTATCAGTTTCATAGGCAGACTTCGACTACATATGGTCCGTATGAGTAGGAAACACAGATCTTTTTTTCAGGGTATGCTCATTGTTCTTGCTGTATTTTAGACTCTGGAAAGAAGAGCTTGCTTCTTGAGTTAAAACACAGCGTGTATCAGGGATGAGAACTATGGTCTGAATTTCCTTTCAGAAACGGAGTTAAACCCCAGGATCAGTACCTTCCTACAAGCAAGTGATTATTTCTGGTAAACCCAGTGAATTTTGGGCTGAAATGATTTTACACAGTTCAAAAAACCAATGTGATTCTCACTATTAACTAAAGAGCGTTTATGTAAGAGGAGCTGTGGTTTGTATCAGTTTCATAAGCAGAGTTGAACTACATATGGCCTGCATGAGTAGGAAACACAGTTATATTTTTCAGGGCATGCTCATGGTGCTTGCTGTATTGGAGACTCTGGAAAGAAGAGCTTGCATCTTGCATTAAAACAGAGTGTGTTTCATGGATGAGAACTCTGGTCTGATTTTCCCTTCAGAAACGGAGTTGAACACCATGATCTGTGTCTTCCTACAAGCAAGAGTTCAATTTTGGTAAACTAAGTGAATTTTTGGCTCAAATGATTTTACACAGTTCTAGAACACAACGCGACTTTCACTATTAACTAAAGAGCATTTATTTAAGAGGAGCTGTGGTCTGTATCAGTTTCATAGGTAGAGTTGGGCTATATATGGTCCGTATGATTAGGAAACACACTTCTTTTTTTCTTGGCATGGTCATAGTTCTTACTATATTGGAGACCCTAGAAAGAAGAGGTTGATTCATGCCTTAAAACAGAGTGTTTTTCCGGGATGAGAATTCTGGTCTGAATTTCCCTACAGAAACGTAGTTAAACCCCAAGATCTGTGTCTTCCTACAAGCATGACTTCATTTCTGGTAAATCCAGAGAATTTTGGTTTCAAATCTTTTTTCGCAGTTCACGAACCCAACGCGAATCACACTATTAAGTAAAGAGGATTTATGTAAGAGGAGCTGTGGTTTGTATCAGTTTCATAAGCAGAGAAGAACTACATATGGTCTGTATGAGTAGGAAACACAGTTCTTTTTTTCTAGGAATGCTCATGGTTATTACTGTATTGGAGACGGTGGAAAGAATTGCATGATTCTTGCCTTAAAACAGAGTTTTTTTTCAGGGATGAGAACTCTGGTCTGAATTTGCCTTCAGAAACGGACTTATACCTCAGGATCTGTGTCTTCCTACAAGCAAGAGTTCCTTTCTGGTAAACCCAGTGAATTTTGGGCTGAAATGATTTTTCGCATTTGACTACCCCAACGCGATTCTCACTATTAACTAAAGAGCATTTATGAAAGAGGAGCTGTGGTTTGTATCAGTTTCATAAGCAGAGTTGAACTACATATGGTCTGCAAAAATAGGAAACCCAGTTGTTTTTTTCAGGGCATGCTCATGGATCTTGCTGTATTTTAGACTCTTGAAAGAAGAGCTTGCTTCTTGTGTTAAATCAGAGTGTGTTTCAGGGATGAGAACTCTGGTCTGAATTTCTCTTTAGAATCGGAGTTAAACCCCAGGATCTGTGTCTTCCAACAAGCAAGAGTTCATTTCTGGTAACCCAAGTGAATATTCGGCTCAAATGATTTTTCGCAGTTCACCAATGCAAACCGATTCTCACTATTAACTAAAGAGCATTTATGTAAGAGGAGGTGTGGTCTGTATCAGTTTCATAAGCAGAGTTGAACTACAGATGTTCCGTATGAATAGGAAACACAGTTCTTTTATTGAGTCCATGATCATTGTTCTTGTTGTATTTTAGCCTCTGGAAAGAAGAGTTTGCTTCTTGCGTTAAATCACAGTGTGTTTCAGTAATGAGAACTCTGGTCTGAATTTCTCTTTAGAAACGGAGTTAAACCACAGGATGTGTCCTCCAACAAGCAAGAGTTCATTTCTGGTACACCAAGTGAATTTTCGGCTCAAATGATTTTTTCGCAGTTCACCAACCTAAACCGATTCTCACTATTAACTAAAGAGCATTTATGTAAGAGGAGGTGTGGTTTGTATCAATATCATAAGCAGAGTTGAAATACATATGGTCGGTATGAGTAGGGAACACAGTTCTTTTTTTCTGGGCATGCTCATGGTTCTTGCTGTATTGGAGACGCTGGAAAGAAGAGCTTGCTTCTTGCATTAATACAGAGTGTGTTTCATGGATGAGAACCCTGGTCTGATTTTCCCTTCAGAAACGGAGTTAAACCCCATGATCTGTGTCTTCATACAAGCATGAGTTCAAATCTGGTAAACCAAGTGAATTTTCGGCTCAAATGATTTTTCACAGTTCTGGAACACAACGCGATTTTCTCTATTAACTAAAGAGTATTTATTTAAGAGGAGCTGTCGTGTGTATCAGTTTCATAAGCAGAGATGGACTACATATGGTCTGTATGAGTAGGAAACACAGTTCATTTTTTCTTGGCATGCTCATCATTCTTACTCTATTGGAGACCCTGGAAAGAAGAGGCTGATTCATCCCTTAAGGCAGAGTGTGTTTCAGGGATGAGAACTCTGGTCTGAATAGCCCTTCACAAACGGAGTTAAACCCCAGGATCTGTGTCTTCCTACAAGCAAGAGTTCATTTCTCGTAAACCAGGTGAATTTTGGGCTCAAATGATTTTTCGCAGTTCACAAACACAAACCGATTCTCACTATTAACTAAAGAGCATTTATGTAAGAGGAGCTGTGGTCTGTATCAGTTTCATAAGCAGAGTTTAACTACATATGGTCTGCATTAGTAGGAAACCCAGTTGTTTTTTTCAGGGCATGCTCATGGATCTTGCTGTATTTTAGACTCTTGAAAGAGCTTGCTTCTTGTGTTAAATCAGAGTGTATTTCAGGGATCAGAACTCTGGTCTGAATTTCTGTTTAGAATCGGAGTAAAACCCCAGGATCTGTGTCTTCCAGCAAGCAAGAGTTCATTTTTACATATGTTCCGTATGAATAGGAAACACAGTTCTTTTATTGAGGCCATGATCATGGTTCTTGCTGTATTTTAGGCTCTGGAAAGAAGAGCTTGCTTCTTGCCTTAAATCACACTGTGTTTCAGGGATGAGAACTCTGGTCTGAATTTCTCTTTAGAAACGGAGTTAATCCCCAGGATGTGTCTTCCAAAAGCAAGAGTTCATTTCTGGTAAACCAAGAGAATTTTCGGCTCAAATGATGTTTCGCAGTTCACCAACCCAAACCGATTCTCACTATTAACTAAAGAGCATTTATGTAAGAGGAGGTGTGGTTTGTATCAGTTTCATAAGCAGAGTTGAAATACATATGGTCCGTATGAGTAGGGAACACAGTTCTTTTTTTCTGGGCACGCTCATGGTTCTTGCTGTATTGGAGACACTGGAAAGAAGAGCTTGCTTCTTGCATTAAAACAGAGTGTGTTTCATGGATGAGAACTCTGGTCTGATTTTCCCTTCAGAAACGTAGTTAAACCCCATGATCTGTGTCTTCCTACAAGCAAGAGTTCAATTCTGGTAAACCAAGTGAATTTTCGGCTCAAATGATTTTACACAGTTCTGGAACACAACGTGATTTTCTCTATTAACTAAAGAGCATTTTTTAAAGAGGAGCTGTCGTCTGTATCAGTTTCATAAGCAGAGATGGACTACATATGGTCTGTATGAGTAGGAAACACAGTTCTTTTTTTTTTTGGTATGCTCATCGTTCATATTCTATCGGAGACCCTGGAAAGAAGAGGCTGATTCATGCCTTAAGGCAGAGTGTGTTTCAGGGATGAGAACTCCGGTCTGAATAGCCCTTCACAAACGGAGTTAAACCCCAGGATCTGTGTCTTCCTACAAGCAAGAGTTCATTTCTCGTAAACCAAGTGAATTTTGAGCTCAAATGATTTTTCGCAGTTCAAAAACACAAACCGATTCTCAATATTAACTTAAGAGCATTTATGTAAGAGGAGCTGTGGTTTGTTTCAGTTTCATAAGCACAGTTGAAATACAGATGGTCCGTATGAGTAGGGAACATAGTTCTTTTTTTCTGGGCATGCTCATGGTTCTTGCTGTAATGGAGACGCTGGAAAGAAGAGCTTGCTTCTTGCATTAAAACAGAGTGTGTTTCATGGATGAGAACTCTGGTCTGATTTTCCCCTCAGAAACGGAGTTAAACCCCATGATCTGTGTCTTCCTCGATGCAAGAGTTCATTTCTGGTAAACCCATTGAATTTTGGTCTCAAATGGTTTTTCCCAGTTCAGGAACCCAATGGGATTCTCACTGTTAACTAAAGAGGATTTATGTAAGAGGAGCTGTGGTTTGAATCAGTTTCATAAGAAGAGTTGAACTACATATGGTCTGTATGAGTAGGAAACACAGTTCTTTTTTTCTGGGAATGCTCATGGTTCTTATTGTATTGGAGACGCTGGATAGAAGCAGATGATTCTTGCCTTAAAACAGAGTTTTTTTTGAGGGATGAGGACTCTGGGCTGAATTTGCCTTCAGAAACAGAGATAAACCCCAGCATCTGTGTCTTCCTACAAGCAAGAGTTCATTTCTGGTAAACCCAGTGAATTTTGTGCTGAAATGATTTTTCACAGTTCACGAACACAACGTGATTCTCACTATTAACTAAAGAGCATTTATGTAAGAGGAGCTGTTTTATGTATCAGTTTAATAAGCAGAGTTGAACTACATATGGCCTGCATGAGTAGGAAACACAGTTATATTTTTCAGGGCATGCTCATGGTGCTTGCTGTATTGGAGACTCTGGAAAGAAGAGCTTGCATCTTGCATTAAAACAGAGTGTGTTTCATGGATGAGAACTCTGGTCTGATTTTCCCTTCAGAAACGGAGTTGAACACCATGATCTGTGTCTTCCTACAAGCAAGAGTTCAATTTTGGTAAACCAAGTGAATTTTCGGCTCAAATGATTTTACACAGTTCTAGAACACAGCGCAACTTTCACTATTAACTAAAGAGCATTTATGTAAGAGGAGATGTGGTCTCTATCAGTTTCATAGGCAGACTTCGACTACATATGGTCCGTATGAGTAGGAAACACAGATCTTTTTTTCAGGGTATGCTCATTGTTCTTGCTGTATTTTAGACTCTGGAAAGAAGAGCTTGCTTCTTGAGTTAAAACACAGCGTGTATCAGGGATGAGAACTATGGTCTGAATTTCCTTTCAGAAACGGAGTTAAACCCCAGGATCAGTACCTTCCTACAAGCAAGTGATTATTTCTGGTAAACCCAGTGAATTTTGGGCTGAAATGATTTTACACAGTTCAAAAAACCAATGTGATTCTCACTATTAACTAAAGAGCGTTTATGTAAGAGGAGCTGTGGTTTGTATCAGTTTCATAAGCAGAGTTGAACTACATATGGCCTGCATGAGTAGGAAACACAGTTATATTTTTCAGGGCATGCTCATGGTGCTTGCTGTATTGGAGACTCTGGAAAGAAGAGCTTGCATCTTGCATTAAAACAGAGTGTGTTTCATGGATGAGAACTCTGGTCTGATTTTCCCTTCAGAAACGGAGTTGAACACCATGATCTGTGTCTTCCTACAAGCAAGAGTTCAATTTTGGTAAACTAAGTGAATTTTTGGCTCAAATGATTTTACACAGTTCTAGAACACAACGCGACTTTCACTATTAACTAAAGAGCATTTATTTAAGAGGAGCTGTGGTCTGTATCAGTTTCATAGGTAGAGTTGGGCTATATATGGTCCGTATGATTAGGAAACACACTTCTTTTTTTCTTGGCATGGTCATAGTTCTTACTATATTGGAGACCCTAGAAAGAAGAGGTTGATTCATGCCTTAAAACAGAGTGTTTTTCCGGGATGAGAATTCTGGTCTGAATTTCCCTACAGAAACGTAGTTAAACCCCAAGATCTGTGTCTTCCTACAAGCATGACTTCATTTCTGGTAAATCCAGAGAATTTTGGTTTCAAATCTTTTTTCGCAGTTCACGAACCCAACGCGAATCACACTATTAAGTAAAGAGGATTTATGTAAGAGGAGCTGTGGTTTGTATCAGTTTCATAAGCAGAGAAGAACTACATATGGTCTGTATGAGTAGGAAACACAGTTCTTTTTTTCTAGGAATGCTCATGGTTATTACTGTATTGGAGACGGTGGAAAGAATTGCATGATTCTTTCCTTAAAACAGAGGTTTTTTTTCAGGGATGAGAACTCTGGTCTGAATTTGTCTTCAGAAACGGACTTATACCTCAAGATATGTGTCTTCCTACAAGCAAGAGTTCATTTCTGGTAAACCCAATGAATTTTGGGCTGAAATGATTTTTCGGATTTGACGACCCCAACGCGATTCTCACTATTAACTAAAGAGCATTTATGAAAGAGGAGCTGTGGTTTGTATCAGTTTCATAAGCAGAGTTGAACTACATATGGTCTGCATAAGTAGGAAACCCAGTTGTTTTTTTCAGGGCATGCTCATGGATCTTGCTGTATTTTAGACTCTTGAAAGAAGAGCTTGCTTCTTGTGTTAAATCAGAGTGTGTTTCAGGGAACAGAACTCTGGTCTGAATTTCTCTTTAGAAACGGAGTTAAACCCCAGGATCTGTGTCTTCCAGCAAGCAAGAGTTCATTTCTGGTAAACCAAGTGAATTTTCGGCTCAAATGATTTTTCGCAGTTCACAAACCCAAACCGATTCTCACTATTAACTAAAGAGCATTCATGAAAGAGGAGGTGTGGTGTGTATCAGTTTCATAAGGAGAGTTGAACTACATATGTTCCGTATGAATAGGAAACACAGTTCTTTTATTGAGGCCATGATCATTGTTCTTGCTGTATTTTAGCCTCTGGAAAGAAGAGCTTGCTTCTTGCCTTAAATCACACTGTGTTTCAGGGATGAGAACTCTGGTCTGAATTTCTCTTTAGAAACGGAGTTAAACCCCAGCATGTGTCTTCCAAAAGCAAGAGTTCATTTCTGGTAAACCAAGAGAATTTTCGGCTCAAATGATGTTTCGCAGTTCACCAACCCAAACCGATTCTCACTATTAACTAAAGAGCATTTATGTAAGAGCAGGTGTGGTTTGTATCAGTTTCATAAGCAGAGTTGAAATACATATGGTCCGTATGAGTAGGGAACACAGTTCTTTTTTTCTGGGCACGCTCATGGTTCTTGCTGTATTGGAGACGGTGGAAAGAAGAGCTTGCTTCTTGCATTAAAACAGAGTGTGTTTCATGGATGAGAACTCTGGTCTGATTTTCCCTTCAGAAACGTAGTTAAACCCCATGATCTGTGTCTTCCTACAAGCAAGAGTTCAATTCTGGTAAACCAAGTGAATTTTCGGCTCAAATGATTTTACACAGTTCTGGAACACAACGTGATTTTCTCTATTAACTAAAGAGCATTTTTTAAAGAGGAGCTGTCGTCTGTATCAGTTTCATAAGCAGAGATGGACTACATATGGTCTGTATGAGTAGGAAACACAGTTCTTTTTTTTTGGTATGCTCATCGTTCTTATTCTATCGGAGACCCTGAAAGAAGAGGCTGATTCATGCCTTAAGGCAGAGTGTGTTTCAGGGATGAGAACTCCGGTCTGAATAGCCCTTCACAAACGGAGTTAAACCCCAGGATCTGTGTCTTCCTACAAGCAAGAGTTCATTTCTCGTAAACCAAGTGAATTTTGAGCTCAAATGATTTTTCGCAGTTCAAAAACACAAACCGATTCTCAATATTAACTAAAGAGCATTTATGTAAGAGGAGCTGTGGTTTGTTTCAGTTTCATAAGCAGAGTTGAAATACAGATGGTCCGTATGAGTAGGGAACATAGTTCTTTTTTTCTGGGCATGCTCATGGTTCTTGCTGTAATGGAGACGCTGGAAAGAAGAGCTTGCTTCTTGCATTAAAACAGAGTGTGTTTCATGGATGAGAACTCTGGTCTGATTTTCCCCTCAGAAACGGAGTTAAACCCCATGATCTGTGTCTTCCTTGAAGCAAGAGTTCATTTCTGGTAAACCCATTGAATTTTGGTCTCAAATGGTTTTTCCCAGTTCAGGAACCCAATGGGATTCTCACTGTTAACTAAAGAGGATTTATGTAAGAGGAGCTGTGGTTTGAATCAGTTTCATAAGAAGAGTTGAACTACATATGGTCTGTATGAGTAGGAAACACAGTTCTTTTTTTCTGGGAATGCTCATGGTTCTTATTGTATTGGAGACGCTGGATAGAAGCAGATGATTCTTGCCTTAAAACAGAGTTTTTTTTTGAGGGATGAGGACTCTGGGCTGAATTTGCCTTCAGAAACAGCGATAAACCCCAGCATCTGTGTCTTCCTACAAGCAAGAGTTCATTTCTGGTAAACCCAGTGAATTTTGTGCTGAAATGATTTTTCACAGTTCACGAACACAACGTGATTCTCACTATTAACTAAAGAGCATTTATGTAAGAGGAGCTGTTTTATGTATCAGTTTAATAAGCAGAGTTGAACTACATATGGCCTGCATGAGTAGGAAACACAGTTATATTTTTCAGGGCATGCTCATGGTGCTTGCTGTATTGGAGACTCTGGAAAGAAGAGCTTGCATCTTGCATTAAAACAGAGTGTGTTTCATGGATGAGAACTCTGGTCTGATTTTCCCTTCAGAAACGGAGTTGAACACCATGATCTGTGTCTTCCTACAAGCAAGAGTTCAATTTTGGTAAACCAAGTGAATTTTCGGCTCAAATGATTTTACACAGTTCTAGAACACAGCGCAACTTTCACTATTAACTAAAGAGCATTTATGTAAGAGGAGATGTGGTCTCTATCAGTTTCATAGGCAGACTTCGACTACATATGGTCCGTATGAGTAGGAAACACAGATCTTTTTTTCAGGGTATGCTCATTGTTCTTGCTGTATTTTAGACTCTGGAAAGAAGAGCTTGCTTCTTGAGTTAAAACACAGCGTGTATCAGGGATGAGAACTATGGTCTGAATTTCCTTTCAGAAACGGAGTTAAACCCCAGGATCAGTACCTTCCTACAAGCAAGTGATTATTTCTGGTAAACCCAGTGAATTTTGGGCTGAAATGATTTTACACAGTTCAAAAAACCAATGTGATTCTCACTATTAACTAAAGAGCGTTTATGTAAGAGGAGCTGTGGTTTGTATCAGTTTCATAAGCAGAGTTGAACTACATATGGCCTGCATGAGTAGGAAACACAGTTATATTTTTCAGGGCATGCTCATGGTGCTTGTTGTATTGGAGACTCTGGAAAGAAGAGCTTGCATCTTGCATTAAAACAGAGTGTGTTTCATGGATGAGAACTCTGGTCTGATTTTCCCTTCAGAAACGGAGTTGAACACCATGATCTGTGTCTTCCTACAAGCAAGAGTTCAATTTTGGTAAACTAAGTGAATTTTTGGCTCAAATGATTTTACACAGTTCTAGAACACAACGCGACTTTCACTATTAACTAAAGAGCATTTATTTAAGAGGAGCTGTGGTCTGTATCAGTTTCATAGGTAGAGTTGGGCTATATATGGTCCGTATGATTAGGAAACACACTTCTTTTTTTCTTGGCATGGTCATAGTTCTTACTATATTGGAGACCCTAGAAAGAAGAGGTTGATTCATGCCTTAAAACAGAGTGTTTTTCCGGGATGAGAATTCTGGTCTGAATTTCCCTACAGAAACGTAGTTAAACCCCAAGATCTGTGTCTTCCTACAAGCATGACTTCATTTCTGGTAAATCCAGAGAATTTTGGTTTCAAATCTTTTTTCGCAGTTCACGAACCCAACGCGAATCACACTATTAAGTAAAGAGGATTTATGTAAGAGGAGCTGTGGTTTGTATCAGTTTCATAAGCAGAGAAGAACTACATATGGTCTGTATGAGTAGGAAACACAGTTCTTTTTTTCTAGGAATGCTCATGGTTATTACTGTATTGGAGACGGTGGAAAGAATTGCATGATTCTTTCCTTAAAACAGAGGTTTTTTTTCAGGGATGAGAACTCTGGTCTGAATTTGTCTTCAGAAACGGACTTATACCTCAAGATATGTGTCTTCCTACAAGCAAGAGTTCATTTCTGGTAAACCCAATGAATTTTGGGCTGAAATGATTTTTCGCATTTGACGACCCCAACGCGATTCTCACTATTAACTAAAGAGCATTTATGAAAGAGGAGCTGTGGTTTGTATCAGTTTCATAAGCAGAGTTGAACTACATATGGTCTGCATAAGTAGGAAACCCAGTTTTTTTCAGGGCATGCTCATGGATCTTGCTGTATTTTAGACTCTTGAAAGAAGAGCTTGCTTCTTGTGTTAAATCAGAGTGTGTTTCAGGGATCAGAACTCTGGTCTGAATTTCTCTTTAGAAACGGAGTTAAACCCCAGGATCTGTGTCTTCCAGCAAGCAAGAGTTCATTTCTGGTAAACCAAGTGAATTTTCGGCTCAAATGATTTTTCGCAGTTCACAAACCCAAACCGATTCTCACTATTAACTAAAGAGCATTCATGAAAGAGGAGGTGTGGTGTGTATCAGTTTCATAAGGAGAGTTGAACTACATATGTTCCGTATGAATAGGAAACACAGTTCTTTTATTGAGGCCATGATCATTGTTCTTGCTGTATTTTAGCCTCTGGAAAGAAGAGCTTGCTTCTTGCCTTAAATCACACTGTGTTTCAGGGATGAGAACTCTGGTCTGAATTTCTCTTTAGAAACGGAGTTAAACCCCAGGATGTGTCTTCCAAAAGCAAGAGTTCATTTCTGGTAAACCAAGAGAATTTTCGGCTCAAATGATGTTTCGCAGTTCACCAACCCAAACCGATTCTCACTATTAACTAAAGAGCATTTATGTAAGAGCAGGTGTGGTTTGTATCAGTTTCATAAGCAGAGTTGAAATACATATGGTCCGTATGAGTAGGGAACACAGTTCTTTTTTTCTGGGCACGCTCATGGTTCTTGCTGTATTGGAGACGGTGGAAAGAAGAGCTTGCTTCTTGCATTAAAACAGAGTGTGTTTCATGGATGAGAACTCTGGTCTGATTTTCCCTTCAGAAACGTAGTTAAACCCCATGATCTGTGTCTTCCTACAAGCAAGAGTTCAATTCTGGTAAACCAAGTGAATTTTCGGCTCAAATGATTTTACACAGTTCTGGAACACAACGCGATTTTCTCTATTAACTAAAGAGCATTTTTTAAAGAGGAGCTGTCGTCTGTATCAGTTTCATAAGCAGAGATGGACTACATATGGTCTGTATGAGTAGGAAACACAGTTCTTTTTTTCTTGGCATGCTCATCGTTCTTATTCTATCGGAGACCCTGGAAAGAAGAGGCTGATTCATGCCTTAAGGCAGAGTGTGTTTCAGGGATGAGAACTCCGGTCTGAATAGCCCTTCACAAACGGAGTTAAACCCCAGGATCTGTGTCTTCCTACAAGCAAGAGTTCATTTCTCGTAAACCAAGTGAATTTTGAGCTCAAATGATTTTTCGCAGTTCAAAAACACAAACCGATTCTCAATATTAACTAAAGAGCATTTATGTAAGAGGAGCTGTGGTTTGTTTCAGTTTCATAAGCAGAGTTGAAATACAGATGGTCCGTATGAGTAGGGAACATAGTTCTTTTTTTCTGGGCATGCTCATGGTTCTTGCTGTATTGGAGACGCTGGAAAGAAGAGCTTGCTTCTTGCATTAAAACAGAGTGTGTTTCATGGATGAGAACTATGGTCTGATTTTCCCCTCAGAAACGGAGTTAAACCCCATGATCTGTGTCTTCCTAGAAGCAAGAGTTCCTTTCTGGTAAACGCAGGGAATTTTGGTCTCAAATGGTTTTTCCCAGTTCAGGAACCCAATGGGATTCTCACTGTTAACTAAAGAGGATTTATGTAAGAGGAGCTGTGGTTTGAATCAGTTTCATAAGCAGAGTTGAACTACATATGGTCTGTATGAGTAGGAAACACAGTTCTTTTTTTCTGGGAATGCTCATGGTTCTTATTGTATTGGAGACGCTGGATAGAAGCAGATGATTCTTGCCTTAAAACAGAGTTTTTTTTGAGGTATGAGGACTCTGGGCTGAATTTGCCTTCAGAAACGGAGATAAACCCCAGGATCTGTGTCTTCCTACAAGCAGGAGTTCATTTCTGGTAAACCCAGTGAATTTTGTGCTGAAATGATTTTTCACAGTTCACGAACCCAACGCGATTCTCACGATTAACTAAAGAGCATTTATGTAAGAGGAGCTGTTGTATGTATCAGTTTCATAAGCAGAGTTGAACTACATATGGTCTGCATGAGTAGGAAACACTGTTATATTTTTCAGGGCATGCTCATGGTGCTTGCTGTATTGGAGACTCTGGAAAGAAGAGCTTGCATCTTGCATTAAAACAGAGTGTGTTTCATGGATGAGAACTCTGGTCTGATTTTCCCTTCAGAAACGGAGTTGAACACCATGATCTGTGTCTTCCTACAAGCAAGAGTTCAATTTTGGTAAACTAAGTGAATTTTTGGCTCAAATGATTTTACACAGTTCTAGAACACAACGCGACTTTCACTATTAACTAAAGAGCATTTATTTAAGAGGAGCTGTGGTCTGTATCAGTTTCATAGGTAGAGTTGGGCTATATATGGTCCGTATGATTAGGAAACACACTTCTTTTTTTCTTGGCATGGTCATAGTTCTTACTATATTGGAGACCCTAGAAAGAAGAGGTTGATTCATGCCTTAAAACAGAGTGTTTTTCCGGGATGAGAATTCTGGTCTGAATTTCCCTACAGAAACGTAGTTAAACCCCAAGATCTGTGTCTTCCTACAAGCATGACTTCATTTCTGGTAAATCCAGAGAATTTTGGTTTCAAATCTTTTTTCGCAGTTCACGAACCCAACGCGAATCACACTATTAAGTAAAGAGGATTTATGTAAGAGGAGCTGTGGTTTGTATCAGTTTCATAAGCAGAGAAGAACTACATATGGTCTGTATGAGTAGGAAACACAGTTCTTTTTTTCTAGGAATGCTCATGGTTATTACTGTATTGGAGACGGTGGAAAGAATTGCATGATTCTTTCCTTAAAACAGAGGTTTTTTTTCAGGGATGAGAACTCTGGTCTGAATTTGTCTTCAGAAACGGACTTATACCTCAAGATATGTGTCTTCCTACAAGCAAGAGTTCATTTCTGGTAAACCCAATGAATTTTGGGCTGAAATGATTTTTCGGATTTGACGACCCCAACGCGATTCTCACTATTAACTAAAGAGCATTTATGAAAGAGGAGCTGTGGTTTGTATCAGTTTCATAAGCAGAGTTGAACTACATATGGTCTGCATAAGTAGGAAACCCAGTTTTTTTCAGGGCATGCTCATGGATCTTGCTGTATTTTAGACTCTTGAAAGAAGAGCTTGCTTCTTGTGTTAAATCAGAGTGTGTTTCAGGGATCAGAACTCTGGTCTGAATTTCTCTTTAGAAACGGAGTTAAACCCCAGGATCTGTGTCTTCCAGCAAGCAAGAGTTCATTTCTGGTAAACCAAGTGAATTTTCGGCTCAAATGATTTTTCGCAGTTCACAAACCCAAACCGATTCTCACTATTAACTAAAGAGCATTCATGAAAGAGGAGGTGTGGTGTGTATCAGTTTCATAAGGAGAGTTGAACTACATATGTTCCGTATGAATAGGAAACACAGTTCTTTTATTGAGGCCATGATCATTGTTCTTGCTGTATTTTAGCCTCTGGAAAGAAGAGCTTGCTTCTTGCCTTAAATCACACTGTGTTTCAGGGATGAGAACTCTGGTCTGAATTTCTCTTTAGAAACGGAGTTAAACCCCAGGATGTGTCTTCCAAAAGCAAGAGTTCATTTCTGGTAAACCAAGAGAATTTTCGGCTCAAATGATGTTTCGCAGTTCACCAACCCAAACCGATTCTCACTATTAACTAAAGAGCATTTATGTAAGAGCAGGTGTGGTTTGTATCAGTTTCATAAGCAGAGTTGAAATACATATGGTCCGTATGAGTAGGGAACACAGTTCTTTTTTTCTGGGCACGCTCATGGTTCTTGCTGTATTGGAGACGGTGGAAAGAAGAGCTTGCTTCTTGCATTAAAACAGAGTGTGTTTCATGGATGAGAACTCTGGTCTGATTTTCCCTTCAGAAACGTAGTTAAACCCCATGATCTGTGTCTTCCTACAAGCAAGAGTTCAATTCTGGTAAACCAAGTGAATTTTCGGCTCAAATGATTTTACACAGTTCTGGAACACAACGCGATTTTCTCTATTAACTAAAGAGCATTTTTTAAAGAGGAGCTGTCGTCTGTATCAGTTTCATAAGCAGAGATGGACTACATATGGTCTGTATGAGTAGGAAACACAGTTCTTTTTTTCTTGGCATGCTCATCGTTCTTATTCTATCGGAGACCCTGGAAAGAAGAGGCTGATTCATGCCTTAAGGCAGAGTGTGTTTCAGGGATGAGAACTCCGGTCTGAATAGCCCTTCACAAACGGAGTTAAACCCCAGGATCTGTGTCTTCCTACAAGCAAGAGTTCATTTCTCGTAAACCAAGTGAATTTTGAGCTCAAATGATTTTTCGCAGTTCAAAAACACAAACCGATTCTCAATATTAACTAAAGAGCATTTATGTATGAGGAGCTGTGGTTTGTTTCAGTTTCATAAGCAGAGTTGAAATACAGATGGTCCGTATGAGTAGGGAACATAGTTCTTTTTTTCTGGGCATGCTCATGGTTCTTGCTGTATTGGAGACGCTGGAAAGAAGAGCTTGCTTCTTGCATTAAAACAGAGTGTGTTTCATGGATGAGAACTATGGTCTGATTTTCCCCTCAGAAACGGAGTTAAACCCCATGATCTGTGTCTTCCTAGAAGCAAGAGTTCCTTTCTGGTAAACGCAGGGAATTTTGGTCTCAAATGGTTTTTCCCAGTTCAGGAACCCAATGGGATTCTCACTGTTAACTAAAGAGGATTTATGTAAGAGGAGCTGTGGTTTGAATCAGTTTCATAAGCAGAGTTGAACTACATATGGTCTGTATGAGTAGGAAACACAGTTCTTTTTTTCTGGGAATGCTCATGGTTCTTATTGTATTGGAGACGCTGGATAGAAGCAGATGATTCTTGCCTTAAAACAGAGTTTTTTTTGAGGTATGAGGACTCTGGGCTGAATTTGCCTTCAGAAACGGAGATAAACCCCAGGATCTGTGTCTTCCTACAAGCAGGAGTTCATTTCTGGTAAACCCAGTGAATTTTGTGCTGAAATGATTTTTCACAGTTCACGAACCCAACGCGATTCTCACGATTAACTAAAGAGCATTTATGTAAGAGGAGCTGTTGTATGTATCAGTTTCATAAGCAGAGTTGAACTACATATGGCCTGCATGAGTAGGAAACACTGTTATATTTTTCAGGGCATGCTCATGGTGCTTGCTGTATTGGAGACTCTGGAAAGAAGAGCTTGCATCTTGCATTAAAACAGAGTGTGTTTCCTGGATGAGAACTCTGGTCTGATTTTCCCTTCAGAAACGGAGTTAAACACCATGATCTGTGTCTTCCTACAAGCAAGAGTTCAATTTTGTTAAACCAAGTGAATTTTCGGCTCAAATAACTTTACACAGTTCTAGAACACAACGCGACTTTCACTATTAACTAAAGAGCATTTATGTAAGAGGAGATGTGGTCTGTATGAGTTTCATAGGCAGACTTCGACGACATATGGTCCGTATGAATAGGAAACACAGTTCTTTTTTCAGGGTATGCTCATTGTTCTTCCTGTATTTTAGACTCTGGAAAGAAGAGCTTGCTTCTTGCGTAAAAACAGAGTGTGTATCAGGGATGAGAACTATGGTCTGAATTTCCTTTCAGAAACGGAGTTAAACTCCAGGATCAGTGTCTTCCTACAAGCAAGTGTTTATTTCTGGTAAACCCAGTGAATTTTGGGCTGAAATGATTTTACACAGTTCAAAAAACCAATGTGATTCTCACTATTAACTAAAGAGCGTTTATGTAAGAGGAGCTGTGGTTTGTATCAGTTTCATAAGCAGAGTTGAACTACATATGGCCTGCATGAGTAGGAAACACAGTTATATTTTTCAGGGCCTGCTCATGGTGCTTGCTGTATTGGAGACTCTGGAAAGAAGAGCTTGCATCTTGAATTAAAACAGAGTGTGTTTCATGGATGAGAACTCTGGTCTGATTTTCCCTTCAGAAATGGAGTTGAACACCATGATCTGTGTCTTCCTACAAGCAAGAGTTCAATTTTGGTAAACTAAGTGAATTTTCGGCTCAAATGCTTTTACACAGTTCTAGAACACAACGCGACTTTCACTATTAACTTAAGAGCATTTATGTAAGACGAGCTGTGGTCTGTATCAGTTTCATAGGCAGAGTTGAACTACATATTGAACTTATGAGTAGGAAACACAGATCTTTTTATCTTGGCATGCTCATGGTTCTTACTGTATTGGAGACCCTGGAAAGAGGAGGATGATTCATGCATTAAAACAGAGTGTGGTTTATGGATGAGAACTCTGGTCTGAATTTCCCTTCAGAAATGGAGTTAAACCCCAGGATCTGTGTCTTCCTACAAGCAAGAGTTCATTTCTGGTAAACCAAGTGAATTTTGGGCTCAAAGTGTTTTACACAGTTCTAGAACACAACGGAACTTTCACTATTAACTAAAGAGCATTTATGTAAGAGGAGATGTGGTCTGTATCAGTTTCATAAGCAGAGTTGTACTACATATGGTCCGTCTGAGTAGGAAACACAGTTCTTTATTTCTTGTCATGTTCATGGTTTTTTCCTTATTTGAGACCCTAGAAAGAAGAGGATGATTCATGCCTTAAAACAGAGTGTTTTTCAGGATGAGAACTCTGGTCTGAATTTGCCTTCAGAAATGGAGTTAAACCCCAGTATCTGTGTCTTCCTACAAGCAAGAGTTCATTTCTGGTAAACCCAGTGAATTTTGGGCTGATGTGATTTTTCACAGTTCACGAACATAACGCGATTCTCACTATTAAATAAAGAGCTTTTATGTAAGAGGAGC
Source organism: Onychomys leucogaster (assembly GCA_949786385.1). NCBI lineage: Eukaryota > Metazoa > Chordata > Mammalia > Rodentia > Cricetidae > Onychomys > Onychomys leucogaster. The sequence continues at coordinate 9,499,008 of CATKUP010000006.1, read as the reverse complement.
TGTGGTTTGTATCAGTTTCATAAGCAGAGTTGGAATACATATGGTCTGTATGAGGAGGAAACACAGTTCTTTTTTTCTGGGAATGCTCATGGTTCTTATTGTATTTTAGATGCTGGATAGAAGCAGATGATTCTTGCCTTAAAACAGAGTTTTTTTCAGGGATGAGAACTCTGGTCTGAGTTTGCCTTCAGAAACGGAGTTAAACGCAAGGTTCTGTGTCTTCCTACAAGCAAGAGTTCATTTCCGTTAAACTCAGTGAATTTTGGGCTCAAATGATTTTTCTCGGTTCACAAACCCAACGCGATTCTCACTTTTCATGAAAGAGGATTTATGTAAGAGGAGCTGTGGTCTGTATCAGTATAATAAGCAGAGTTGGACTACATATGGTCCGTATGAGTAGGAAACACAGTTCTTTTTTTCTTGCCATGTTCATGGTTCTTATTGTATTGGAGTCCCTGGAAGGACGAGGATGATTCATGCCTTAAAACAGAGTGTTTTTCAGGGATGAGAATTCTGGTTTGAATTTCCCTACAGAAATGGAGTTAAACCCCAGGATCTGTGTCTTTCTACAAGCAAGAGTTCATTTCTCATAAACCAAGTAAATTTTGGGCTCAAATGATTGTTCACAGTTCACCAACCCAAACCGATTTGCACTACTAACTAAAGCGCATTTATGTAAGAGGAGCTGTGGTTTGTTTCAGTTTCATAAGCAGAGTTGAACTACACATGGACCGTATGAATAGGAAACACAGGTATTTTTTTAAGGCCATGCTCATGGTTCTTGCTGTATTTTAGACTCTGGAAAGACGAGCTTGCTTCTTAGACAAAACAGAGTGTGTTTCACGGATGAGAACTCTGGTCTGAATTTCCCTTCAGAAACGGATTTCAAGACCAGGATCTGTATCTTCTTAGAAGCAAGAGTTAATTTCTTGTAAACCATATGATTTTTCGCTCAAATGATTTTACACAGTTCTAGAATCCATCATGATTATCACTATTCACTAAAGAGCAGGTGTGGTCTGTATCATTTCATAAGCAGAGGTGAACTACATATGGTCCATATGAGTAGAAATCACAGTTCTTTTTTTGTGCAAGCACATGGTTCTTACTGTTTTGGAGAAGCTGAAAAGAAGAGGATGATTCTTGCCTTAAAACAGAGTGTTTCTCGGGGTTGAGAATTCTGGTCTGAATTTCCCTTCAGAAACAGAGTAACACCCAATGATCTGTGTCTTCCTACAAGCAAGAGTTAATTTCTGGTAAACCAAGTGAATTTTCGCTCAAATGATTTCACACAGTTCTAGAACCCAACACGATTATCACTATTCACTAAAGAGCATTTATGTAAGACGAGCTGTGGTCTGTAACAGTTTCATGAGCAGAGTTGGACTACACATGGTCCGTATGAGCAGGAATCACACTTCTTTTTTCTTGGCATGCTCATGGATCTTGCTGTATTTTAGACTCTGGAAAGAAGAACTTGCTTCTTGCGTTAAAAGAGATTGTGTTTCAGGGATGATAACTCTGGTCTGAATTTCCCTTCAGAAACGGAGTTAAACCCCAGGATCAGTGTCTTCCTACAAGCAAGAGTTCATTTCTGGTAAATCCAATGAATTTTGAGCTCAAATGATTTTAGACAGTTCATAAACCTAAAGCAATTCTCACAATTAACTAAAGAGCATTTATGTAAGAGGAGCTGTGGTTTGTATCAGTTTCATAAGCAGAGTTGAACTACATATGGCCTGCATGAGTAGGAAACACAGTTATATTTTTCAGGGCATGCTCATGGTGCTTGCTGTATTGGAGACTCTGGAAAGAAGAGCTTGCATCTTGAATTAAAACAGAGTGTGTTTCATGGATGAGAACTCTGGTCTGATTTTCCCTTCAGAAATGGAGTTGAACACCATGATCTGTGTCTTCCTACAAGCAAGAGTTCAATTTTGGTAAACTAAGTGAATTTTCGGCTCAAATGCTTTTACACAGTTCTAGAACACAACGCGACTTTCACTATTAACTTAAGAGCATTTATGTAAGACGAGCTGTGGTCTGTATCAGTTTCATAGGCAGAGTTGAACTACATATTGAACGTATGAGTAGGAAACACAGATCTTTTTTTCTTGGCATGCTCATGGTTCTTACTGTATTGGAGACCCTGGAAAGAGGAGGATGATTCATGCATTAAAACAGAGTGTGTTTTATGGATGAGAACTCTGGTCTGAATTTCCCTTCAGAAATGGAGTTAAACCCCAGGATCTGTGTCTTCCTACAAGCAAGAGTTCATTTCTGGTAAACCAAGTGAATTTTGGGCTCAAATGGTTTTACACAGTTCTAGAACACAACGGGACTTTCACTATTAACTAAAGAGCATTTATGTAAGAGGAGATGTGGTCTGTATCAGTTTCATAAGCAGAGTTGTACTACATATGGTCCCTCTGAGTAGGAAACACAGTTCTTTATTTCTTGTCATGTTCATGGTTTTTCCTTATTTGAGACCCTAGAAAGAAGAGGATGATTCATGCCTTAAAACAGAGTGTTTTTCAGGGATGAGAACTCTGGTCTGAATTTGCCTTCAGAAATGGAGTTAAACCCCAGTATCTGTGTCTTCCTACAAGCAAGAGTTCATTTCTGGTAAACCCAGTGAATTTTGGGCTGATGTGATTTTTCACAGTTCACGAACATAACGCGATTCTCACTATTAAATAAAGAGCTTTTATGTAAGAGGAGCTGTGGTTTGTATCAGTTTCCTAAACAGAGTTGAACTACATATAGTCCCTATTTATGGGAAACACAGTTATTTTTTTCAGGCCATGTTCATGGTTCTTGCTGTATTTTAGAATCTGGAAAGAAGAGCTTCCTTCTTTTGTTAAAATAGAGTGTGTTTCAGGGATGAGATCTCTGGTCTGATTTTCCCTTCAGAAACGGAGTTAAACCCCACGATCTGTGTCTTCCTACAATCAAGAGTTCATTTCTGGTAAATCCAATGAATTTGGAGCTCAAATGATTTTAGACAGTTCATGAACCCAACGAAATTCTGAATATTAACTAAAGAGCATTTATGTAAGAGGAGCTGTGGTTTGTTTTAGTTTCATAAGCAGAGTTGAATTACATATGGTCCTTATGAGTAGGAAACCCAGTTCTTTTATTCAGAGCATGCTCATGGATCTTCCTGAATTTTAGCCTCTGGAAAGAAGAGCTTGCTTCTTGCGTTAAATCAGAGTGTGTTTCAGGGATGAGAACTCTGGTCTGAATTTCTCTTTAAAAACGGAGTGAAACTCCAGGATCTGTGTCTTCCAACAAGCAAGAGTTCATTTCTGGTAAACCAAGTGAATTTTCGGCTCAAATGATTTTTCGCAGTTCACCAACCCAAACCGATTCTCATGATTAACTAAAGAGCATTTATGTAAGAGGAGCTGTGGTTTGTATCAGTTTCATAAGCAGAGTTGGAATACATATGGTCTGTATGAGGAGGAAACACAGTTCTTTTTTTCTGGGAATGCTCATGGTTCTTATTGTATTTTAGATGCTGGATAGAAGCAGATGATTCTTGCCTTAAAACAGAGTTTTTTTCAGGGATGAGAACTCTGGTCTGAGTTTGCCATCAGAAACGGAATTAAACGCAAGGTTCTGTGTCTTCCTACAAGCAAGAGTTCATTTCCTTTAAACTCAGTGAATTTTGGGCTCAAATGATTTTTCTCGGTTCACAAACCCAACGCGATTCTCACTTTTCATGAAAGAGGATTTATGTAAGAGGAGCTGTGGTCTGTATCCGTATAATAAGCAGAGTTGGACTACATATGGTCCGTATGAGTAGGAAACACAGTTCTTTTTTTCTTGCCATGTTCATGGTTCTTATTGTATTGGAGTCCCTGGAAGGAAGAGGATGATTCATGCCTTAAAACAGAGTGTTTTTCAGGGATGAGAATTCTGGTTTGAATTTCCCTAAAGAAATGGAGTTAAACCCCAGGATCTGTGTCTTTCTACAAGCAAGAGTTCATTTCTCATAAACCAAGTAAATTTTGGGCTCAAATGATTTTTCACAGTTCACCAACCCAAACCGATTTGCACTACTAACTAAAGCGCATTTATGTAAGAGGAGCTGTGGTTTGTTTCAGTTTCATAAGCAGAGTTGAACTACACATGGACCGTATGAATAGGAAACACAGGTATTTTTTTAAGGCCATGCTCATGGTTCTTGCTGTATTTTAGACTCTGGAAAGACGAGCTTGCTTCTTAGACAAAACAGAGTGTGTTTCACGGATGAGAACTCTGGTCTGAATTTCCCTTCAGAAACGGAGTTAAACACCAGGATCTGTGTCTTCCTACAAGCAAGAGTTCATTTCTGGTAATCCCAGTGAATTTTGGGCTGAAATGATTTTCCACAGTTCACGAACCCAATGAGATTCTCACTATTCACTAAAGAGCATTTATGTAAGAGGAGCTGTTGTATGTATCAGTTTCATAAGCAGAGTTGAAGTACATATTGTCTGCATGAGTAGTAAAGAATTCTTTTTTTCAGGGCATACTCATGGCTCTTGCTGTATTTTAGACTCTGGAAAGAAGAGCTTGCTTCTTGTGTTAAATCAGAGTGTTTTTCACGGATGAGAACTCTGGTCTGAATTTCCCTTCAGAAACGTAGTTAAACCCCAGGATCTGTGTCTTCCTACAAGCAAGAGTTCATTTCGGGTTAACCCAGTGAATTTTGGACTCAAATGGTTTTTCGCAGTATATGAACCCAACGCGATTTTCACTCTTAACTAAAGAGCATTTCAATAAGAGGAGCTGTGGTCTGTATCAGTTTCATAAGCAGAGTTGAACTACATGTGGAACGTATGAGTAGGAAACACAGATCTTTTTTTCTTGGCGTGCTCATGGTTCTTACTGTTTTTGAGACCCTGGAAAGGAGAGGGTGATTCATGCCTTAAAACAGCGTGTTTTTCAGGGATGAGAATTCTGGTCTGAATTTCCCCTCAGAAACAGAGTTAAAACCCAGGATCTGTGTCTTCCTACAAGCAAGAGTTCATTTCTGGTTAACCCAATGAATTTTGGGCTCAAATGATTTTTCGCAGTTCACGAATCCAACAATACTCTCACTATTAACTAAAGAGCATTTATGTAAGAGGAGCTGTGGTTTTATCAGTTTCATATGCAGAGTTGAACTACATATGGACCTTATGAGTAGGAAACACAGTTCTTTTTTCTGGGCATGCTCATTGTTCTTGCTGTATTTTAGACACTGGGAAGAAGAGCTTGCTTCTTGATTAAAACAGACTGTGTTTCATGGATGAGAATTCTCGTCTGAATTTCCCCTCAGAAACAGAGTTAAACCCCAGGACCTGTGTCTTCCTACAAGCAAGAGTTCATTTCTGGAAAACCAACTGAATTTTAGTCTCAAATGATTTTACACAGTTCTAGAAACCAACGCGATTATCACTATTAATTAAAGAGCATTTATGTAAGCGGAGCTGTGGTATGTATCAGTTTCATAAGCAGAGTTGAAATACATATGGTCCGTATGAGTAGGAAACACAGTTCTTGTTTTCTGGGCATGCTCATGGTTCTTGCTATATTGGAGACGCTGGAAAGAAGAGCTTTCATCTTGCATTAAAACAGAGTGTGTTTTATTTTTGAGAACTCTGGTTTGAATTTCCCTTCAGATACGGAGTTATACCCCATGATCTCTGTCTTTCTACAAGCTAGAGTTCATTTCTGGTAAACCAAGTGAATTTTCGGCTCAAATTATTTTACACAGTTCTAGAACACATCTCGATTTTCACTATTAACTAAAGAGCATTTATGTAACAGGAGCTGTGGTCTGTATCAGTTTCATAAGCAGAATTGAACTACATATGGACCGTATGAGTAGGAAACACAGATCTTTTTTTCTTGGCATGCTCATGGTTCATACTGTATTGTAGACCCTGGAAAGAAGAGGATGATTCTTGCATTAAAACAGAGTGTGTTTCAGGGATGAAAGCTCTGGTCTGATTTTCCCCTCAGAAACGGAGTTAAACCCCAGGATCTGTGTGTTCCTACAAGCAAGAGTTCATTTCTGGTAAAGCCAGTAAATTTTGGGCTGAAATGATTTTTCACAGTTCAGGAAACCAACGCTATTCTCATTATTAACTAAAGAGGATTTATGTAAGGTGAGCTGTTGTTTGTATCAGTTTCATAAGCAGAGTTGAACTAAGTATGGTCTGTATGAGTAGGCAACACTGTTCTTTTTTTCTGGGCATGCTCATGTTTCTTACTGTATTGGATACGCTGGAAAGAAGAGGATGCTTCATGACTTAAAACAGAGTGTTTTTCAGGGCTGAGAACTCTGGTCTGAATTTCCCCTCAGAAACGGAGGTAAACCCCAGGATCTGTGTCTTCCTACAAGCAAGAGTTCATTTCTGGTTAACCCAGTGAATTATGGGCTCAAATGATTTTTCGCATTTCACAAACCCAACACGATTCTCACTATAAACTAAAGAGCATTTATGTAAGAGGAGCTGTGGTCTGTAACATTTCATAAGCAGAGTTGAACTACATATGGTCTGTATGAGTAGGAAACACAGTTATTTTTTTCTAGGAATGCTCATGTTTCTTACTGTATTGGAGACGCTGGATAGAAGAGGATGATTCTTGCCTTAAGAGAAAGTTTTTTTTTATGGAGGTGAAATGTGGTCTGAATTTGCTTTCAGAAACGGTGTTAATCTCCAGGATCTGTGTCTTCCTACAAGCAAGAGTTCATTTCCTGTATACAAGGTGCATTTCGTGCTAAAATGACTTTACACCGTTTAAAACCCAATGCGATTCTCACTATTAACTAAAGAGCATTTATTTAAGAGGTAGTGTGGTTTGTATCAGTTTCATAAGCAGAGTTGATCTACATATGGTGCGGTTGAGTAGGAAACACAGTTCTTTTTTGAGGGCATGCTCCTGGTTCTTGCTGTATTGAAGACGCTGGAAAGAAGAGCTTGCTTCTTGCGTTAAAACAGCATGTGTTTCATGGATGAAAGCACTGGTCTGAATATCCCTTCAGAATCGGAGTTAGACCACGGTATCTGTGTCTTCCTACAAGCAAGAGTTCATTTCTGGTAACAAAGTGAATTTTCGGCTCAAATGATTTTACACAGAACCAGAACACAACGCGTTTATCACTATAAGGAAAGAGCATTTATGTAAGAGGAGCTGTAGTCTGTATCAATTTCATAAGCAGAGTTGAACTACATATGGTCTGTATGAGTATGAAACAGTTCTTTTTTTGAGGGCATGTTCATGGTTTTTGCTCTATGTTAGAACATGGAAGGAAGAGCTTGCTTCTTGCATTCAAACAGAGTGTGTTTCAGGGATTCTAACTCTGTTCTGAATTTCCCTTCAGAAACGGAGTTAATTCCCTGGATCTGTGTCTTCCTACAAGCAAGAGTTCATTTCTGGAAAACCAACTGAATTTTAGTCTCAAATGATTTTACACAGTTCTAGAACCCAACGCGATTATCACTATTAATTAAAGAGCATTTATGTAAGCGGAGCTGTGTTCTGTATCAGTTTCATAAGCAGAGTTGAAATACATATGGTCCGTATGAGTAGGAAACACAGTTCTTGTTGTCTGGGCATGCTCATGGTTCTTACTATATTGGAGACGCTGGAAAGAAGAGCTTTCATCTTGCATTAAAACAGAGTGTGTCTTATTTTTGAGAACTCTGGTCTGAATTTCCCTTCAGATACGGAGTTATACCCCATGATCTCTGTCTTTCTACAAGCTAGAGTTCATTTCTGGTAAACCAAGTGAATTTTCGGCTCAAATTATTTTACACAGTTCTAGAACACAACGCGATTTTCACTATTAACTAAAGAGCATTTATGTAACAGGAGCTGTGGTCTGTATCAGTTTCATAAGCAGAATTGAACTACATATGGACCGTATGAGGAGGAAACACAGATCTTTTTTTCTTGGCATGCTCATGGTTCATACTGTATTGTAGACCCTGGAAAGAAGAGGATGATTCTTGCATTAAAACAGAGTGTGTTTCAGGGATGAAAACTCTGGTCTGATTTTCCCCTCAGAAACGGAGTTAAACCCCAGGATCTGTGTGTTCCTACAAGCAAGAGTTCATTTCTGTTAAACCCAGTGAATTTTGGACTCAAATGTTTTTTCGCAGTATATGAACCCAACGCGATTTTCACTATAAACTAAAGAGCATTTAAATAAGAGGAGCTGTGGTCTGTATCACTTTCATTAGCAGAGTTGAACTACATGTGGAATTGTGAGTAGGAAACACAGATCTTTTTTTCTTGGCATGCTCATGGTTCTTACTGTTTTGTAGACCCTGGAAAGAAGAGGGTGATTCATGCCTTAAAACAGCGTGTTTTTCAGGGATGAGAATTCTGGTCTGAATTTCCCCTCAGAAACAGAGTTAACCCCAGTATCTGTGTCTTCCTACAAGCAAGAGTTCATTTCTGGTTAACCCAATGAATTTTGGGCTCAAATGATTTTTCGCAGTTCACGAATCCAACAATATTCTCACTATTAACTAAAGAGCATTTATGTAAGAGGAGCTGTGGTTTTATCAGTTTCATATGCAGAGTTGAACTTCATATGGACCGTATGAGTAGGAAACACAGCTCTTTTTTTCTGGGCATGCTCATGGTTCTTGCTGTATTGGAGATGCTGGAAAGAAGAGCTTGCTTCTTGATTAAAACAGAGTGTGTTTGATGAATGAGAATTCTGGTCTGATTTTCCCCTAGAAAAAGAGTTAAACCCCAGGACCTGTGTCTTCCTACAAGCAAGAGTTCATTTCTGGTAAACCAAGTGAATTTTTGCTCAAATGAATTTACACAGTTCTAGAACACAACGCGATTTTCACTATTAACTAAAGAGCATTTACGTAATAGGAGCTGTGGTCTGTATCAGTTTCATAAGCAGAATTGAACTACATATGGACCGTATGAGTAGGAAACACAGATCTTTTTTTCTTGGCATGCTCATGGTTCTTACTGTATTGGAGGCGGTGAAAGAAGAGGAAGATTCTTGTATTAAAACAGAGTGTTTTTCAGGGATGAGAATTCTGGTCTGAATTTCCCCTCAGAAACAGAGTTAAACCCCAGGATCTGTGTGTTCCTACAAGCAAGAGTGCATTTCTGGTTAACCCAGAGAATTTTGGGCTCAAATGTTTTTTCGCAGTTCATCAACCCAACACGATTCTCACTATTAACTAAAGGGCATTTATGTAAGAGGAGCTGTGGTTGGTATCAGTTTCATAAACAGAGTTGGACTACATATGGTCCATATGAGTAGGAAACACAGTTCTTTTTTTCTTGGCATGTTCATGGTGGTTGCTGTATTGGAGACGCTGGAAAGAAGAGCTTGCTTCTTGCATTAAAACAGAGTGTGCTTAATGGATGAGAACTCTGGTATGAATTTCTCTTTAGAAACGGAGTAAAACCCCAAGATCTGTGTCTTTCTACAAGCAAGAGTTCATTTCTCATAAACCAAGTAAATTTTGGGCTCAAATGATTTTTCACAGTTCACCAACCCAAACCGATTCTCACTATTAACTAAAGAGCATTTATGTAAGAGGAGCTGTGGTTTATTTCAGTTTCATAAGCATAGTTGAACTACACATGGACCGTATGAATAGGAAACACAGGTTTTTTTTTCAGGCCATGCTCATGGTTCTTGCTGTATTTTATACTCTGGAAAGACGAGCTTGCTTCCTCGACAAAACAGAGTGTGCTTCACGGATGAGAACTCTCGTCTGATTTCCCCTCAGAAACGGAGTTAAACCCCAGGATCTGTGTCTTCCTACAAGCAAGAGTTCATTTCTGTTAAAGACAGTGAATTTTGGGCTGAAATGATTTTTCGCAGTTCACGAACCCAACGCTATTCTCATTATTAACTAAAGAGGATTTATATAAGGTGAGCTGTGGTTTGTATCAGTTTCATAAGCAGAGTTGAACTATATGTGGTCTGTATGAGTAGGCAACACTGTTCTTTTTTTCTGGGCATGCTCATGTTTTTTACTGTATTGGATACGCTGGAAAGAAGAGGCTGATTCTTGCCTTAAAACAGAGTGTTTTTCACGGATGAGAACTCTGCTCGGAATTTCCCTTCAGAAACGGAGTTAAACCCCATGATCTGTGTCTTCCTACAAGCAAGAGTTCATTACTGGTTAACCCAGTGAATTTTGGTCTCAAATGTTTTTTCGCATTTCACAAACCAAACACGATTCTCACTATCAACTAAAGAGCATTTAATTAAGAGGAGCTGTGGTCTGTAACATTTCATAAGCAGAGTTGAACTATATATGGTCCGTATGAGTAGGAAACACAGTTCTCTTTTTCTGGGCATGCTCATGGTTCTTGCTGTATTGGAGACGCTGGAAAGAAGATCTTGCCTCTTGCATTAAAACAGAGTGTGTTTCATGGTGAGAACTCTGGTCTGAATTTCCCTTCAGAAATGGAGTTCAAGCCCAGGATCTGTGTCTTCCTAGAAGCAAGAGTTCATTTCTGGTAAACCAAGTGAATTTTCGCTCAAATGATTTTACACAGTTCTAGAATCCAACACGATTATCACTATTCACTAAAGAGCAGGTTTGTTCTGTATCATTTCATAAGCAGAGGTGAACTACATATGGTCCATATGAGTAGGAATCACAGTAATTTTTTTTGTGCATGCACATGGTTCTTACTGTTTTGGAGAAGCTGAAAAGAAGAGGATGATTCTTGACTTAAAACAGAGTGTTTTTCAGGGTGGAGAATTCTGGTCTGAATTTCCCTTCAGAAAACGAGTTACACCCAATGATCTGTGTCTTCCTACAAGCAAGAGTTAATTTCTGGTAAACCAAGTGAATTTTCGCTCAAATGATTTCACACAGTTCTAGAACCCAACACGATTATCACTATTCACTAAAGAGCATTTATGTAAGAGGAGCTGTGGTCTGTATCAGTTTCATGAGCAGAGTTGAAATACATATGGTCCTTATAAGTAGGAAACACACTTCTTTTTTTCAGGGCATGCTCATGCTTCTGGCTGTATTTTAGAAACTGGAAGGAAGAGCTTGCTTCTTGCGTTATATCAGAGTGTGTTTCAGGGATGAGAACTCTGGTCTGAATTTCTCTTTAGAAACGGAGTGAAACTCCAGGATCTGTGTCTTTCTACAAGCAAGAGTTCATTTCTCATAAACCAAGTAAATTTTGGGCTCAAATGATTTTTTACAGTTCACCAACCCAAACCGATTCGCACTACTAACTAAAGAGCATTTATGTAAGAGGAGCTGGGGTTTGTTTCAGTTTCATAAGCAGAGTTGAACTACATATGGTTTGTATGACTTGGAAACACAGTTCTTTTTTTCTGGGCATGCTCATGGTGGTTGCTGTATTGGAAACGCTGGAAAGAAGAGCTTGCTTCTTGCATTAAAACAGAGTGTGTTTCATGGATGAGAACTCTGGTCTGAATTTCTCTTTAGAAACGGAGTTCAACCCCAGAATCTGTGTCTTGTACAAGCAAGAGTTCATTACTCATAAACCAAGTAAATTTTGGGCTCAAATGATTTTTCACAGTTCACCAACCCAAACCGATTCTCACCATGAACAAAAGAGTATTTATGTAAGAGGAGCTGTGGTTTGTTTCAGTTTCATAAGCAGAGTTGAACTACACATGGTCCGTATGAATAGGAAACACAGGTATTTTTTTTTCAGGCCATGCTCATGGTTCTTGCTGTATTTTAGACTCTGGAAAGACGAGCTTGCTTCCTCGACAAAACAGAGTGTGCTTCACGGATGAGAACTCTCGTCTGATTTCCCCTCAGAAACGGAGTTAAACCCCAGGATCTGTGTCTTCCTACAAGCAAGAGTTCATTTCTGTTAAAGACAGTGAATTTTGGGCTGAAATGATTTTTCGCAGTTCACGAACCCAACGCTATTCTCATTATTAACTAAAGAGGATTTATATAAGGTGAGCTGTGGTTTGTATCAGTTTCATAAGCAGAGTTGAACTATATGTGGTCTGTATGAGTAGGCAACACTGTTCTTTTTTTCTGGGCATGCTCATGTTTTTTACTGTATTGGATACGCTGGAAAGAAGAGGCTGATTCTTGCCTTAAAACAGAGTGTTTTTCACGGATGAGAACTCTGCTCGGAATTTCCCTTCAGAAACGGAGTTAAACCCCATGATCTGTGTCTTCCTACAAGCAAGAGTTCATTACTGGTTAACCCAGTGAATTTTGGTCTCAAATGTTTTTTCGCATTTCACAAACCAAACACGATTCTCACTATCAACTAAAGAGCATTTAATTAAGAGGAGCTGTGGTCTGTAACATTTCATAAGCAGAGTTGAACTATATATGGTCCGTATGAGTAGGAAACACAGTTCTCTTTTTCTGGGCATGCTCATGGTTCTTGCTGTATTGGAGACGCTGGAAAGAAGATCTTGCCTCTTGCATTAAAACAGAGTGTGTTTCATGGTGAGAACTCTGGTCTGAATTTCCCTTCAGAAATGGAGTTCAAGCCCAGGATCTGTGTCTTCCTAGAAGCAAGAGTTCATTTCTGGTAAACCAAGTGAATTTTCGCTCAAATGATTTTACACAGTTCTAGAATCCAACACGATTATCACTATTCACTAAAGAGCAGGTTTGTTCTGTATCATTTCATAAGCAGAGGTGAACTACATATGGTCCATATGAGTAGGAATCACAGTAATTTTTTTTGTGCATGCACATGGTTCTTACTGTTTTGGAGAAGCTGAAAAGAAGAGGATGATTCTTGACTTAAAACAGAGTGTTTTTCAGGGTGGAGAATTCTGGTCTGAATTTCCCTTCAGAAAACGAGTTACACCCAATGATCTGTGTCTTCCTACAAGCAAGAGTTAATTTCTGGTAAACCAAGTGAATTTTCGCTCAAATGATTTCACACAGTTCTAGAACCCAACACGATTATCACTATTCACTAAAGAGCATTTATGTAAGAGGAGCTGTGGTCTGTATCAGTTTCATGAGCAGAGTTGAAATACATATGGTCCTTATAAGTAGGAAACACACTTCTTTTTTTCAGGGCATGCTCATGCTTCTGGCTGTATTTTAGAAACTGGAAGGAAGAGCTTGCTTCTTGCGTTATATCAGAGTGTGTTTCAGGGATGAGAACTCTGGTCTGAATTTCTCTTTAGAAACGGAGTGAAACTCCAGGATCTGTGTCTTTCTACAAGCAAGAGTTCATTTCTCATAAACCAAGTAAATTTTGGGCTCAAATGATTTTTTACAGTTCACCAACCCAAACCGATTCGCACTACTAACTAAAGAGCATTTATGTAAGAGGAGCTGGGGTTTGTTTCAGTTTCATAAGCAGAGTTGAACTACATATGGTTTGTATGACTTGGAAACACAGTTCTTTTTTTCTGGGCATGCTCATGGTGGTTGCTGTATTGGAAACGCTGGAAAGAAGAGCTTGCTTCTTGCATTAAAACAGAGTGTGTTTCATGGATGAGAACTCTGGTCTGAATTTCTCTTTAGAAACGGAGTTAAACCCCAGAATCTGTGTCTTGTACAAGCAAGAGTTCATTACTCATAAACCAAGTAAATTTTGGGCTCAAATGATTTTTCACAGTTCACCAACCCAAACCGATTCTCACCATGAACAAAAGAGTATTTATGTAAGAGGAGCTGTGGTTTGTTTCAGTTTCATAAGCAGAGTTGAACTACACATGGTCCGTATGAATAGGAAACACAGGTATTTTTTTTTCAGGCCATGCTCATGGTTCTTGCTGTATTTTAGACTCTGGAAAGACGAGCATGCTTCTTCGACAAAACAGAGTGTGTTTCACGGATGAGAACTCTCCTCTGATTTCCCCTCAGAAAAGGAGTTAAACCCCAGGATCTGTGTCTTCCTACAAGCAAGAGTTCATTTCTGTTAAAGACAGTGAATTTTGGGCTGAAATGATTTTTCGCAGTGCACGAACAAAACGCTATTCTCAATATTAACTAAAGAGGATTTATATAAGGTGAGCTGTCGTTTGTATCAGTTTCATAAGCAGAGTTGAACTATGTATGGTCTGTATGAGTAGGCAACACTGTTCTTTTTTTCTGGGTATGCTCATATTTTTTACTGTATTGGATACGCTGGAAAGAAGAGGCTGATTCTTGCCTTAAAGCAGAGTGTTTTTCACGGATGAGAACTCTGGTCGGAATTTCCCTTCAGAAACGGAGTTAAACCCCATGATCTGTGTCTTCCTACAAGCAAGAGTTCATTCCTGGTTAACCCAGTGAATTTTGGGCTCAAATGATTTTTCGCATTTCACAAACCCAACACGATTCTCACTGTTAACTAAAGAGCATTTATGTAAGAGGAGCTGTGGTCTGTAACATTTCATAAGCAGAGTTGAACTACATATGGTCCGTATGAGTAGGAAACACAGTTTTTTTTTCTAGGCATGCTCTTGGTTCTTACTGGTTTGGAGACGCTGGAAAAAACAAGATGATTCTTGCCTCAAAACAGAGTGTTTTTCAGGGTTGAGAATTCTGGTCTGAATTTGCGTTTAGAAACAGAGTTAAACCCCATGATCTGTGTCTTCCTACAAGAAAGAGTTCATTTCAGGTAAACCCAGTGAATTTTGGGCTCAAATGGTTTTTGGCAGTTCACGAACGCAACGCGATTATCACTATTAACTAAATAGGATTTATGTAACAGGAGCTGTGGTTTGAATCAGTTTCATAAGCAGAGTTGAACTACATAAGGTCTGTATGAGTAGGAAACACAGATATTTATTTCTAGGAATGCTCATGGTTATTACTGTATTTGAGACGCTGGATAGAAGAGGATGATTCTTGCCTTAAAAGACAGTTTTTTTTTCAGGGATGAGAAATGTGGTCTGAATTTGCCTTCAGAAACGGTGTTAATCCCCAGGATCTGTGTCTTCCTACAAGCAAGAGTTCATTTCTGGTATACAAAGTGAATTTTGGGCTCAAATGACTTTACACAGTTTAAAACCCCATGCGTTTCTCACTATTAACTAAAGAGCATTTATTTAAGAGTTGCTGTGGTTTGTATCATTTTCATAAGCAGAGTTGATCTACATATGGTTCGGATGAGTAGGAAACACATTTCTTTTTTTCAGGGCATGCTCATGGTTCTGGCTGTATTTTAGAATCTGGAAGGAAGAGCTTGCATCTTGTGTTAAATCAGAGTGTGTTTCAGGGATGAGAACTCTGGTCTGAATTTCTCTTTAGAAACGGAGTTAAACCCCAGGATTTGTGTCTTCCTACAGGCAAGAGTTCATTTCTGGAAAACCAAGTGAATTTTGGGCTCAAATGATTTTTCTCAGTTCACCAACCGAATCCGATTCTCTCTCTTAACTAAAGAGCATTTATGTAAGAGGTGCTGTGGTCTGTATCAGTTTTGTAAACAGAGTTGGACTACATATGGTCCGTATGATTAGGAAACACAATTCTTTTTTTCTTTGCATGCTCATGGTTCTTACTGTATTGGAGACCCTGGAAAGAAGAACTTGCTTCTTCCATAAAACAGAGTGTGTTTCACTGATGAGAACTCTGGTCTGAATTTCCCCTCAGAAACGGAGTTAAACCCCAGGATCTGTGGCTTCCTATAAGCAAGAGTTCATTTCTGGTAAAGACAGTGAATTCTGGGCTGAAATGATTTTTCGCAGTTCACAAACCCAACGAGATAATCACTATTAACTAAAGAGCATTTATGTAAGAGGAGCTGTTGTATGTATCAGCTTCATAAGCAGAGTTGAACTACATATGGTCCGCCTGAGTAGGAAACACAGTTCTTTTTTTCAGGCCATGCTCATGGTTCTTGCTGCATTGGAGACACTGGAAAGAAGAGGTTGCTTCTTTTGTTAAAACAGAGTGTGTTTCAGCGATGAGAACTCTGGTCGGAATTTCCCTTCAGAAACGGAGTTAAACCCCAGGATCTGTGTCTTAATACAAGCAAGAGTTCATTTCTGGTAAAGGCAGTGAATTTTGGGCTGAAATGATTTTAGACAGTTCATGAACCCAAAGCAATTCTCACAATTAACTAAAGAGCATTTATGTAAGAGGAGCTGTGGTTTGTTTCAGTTTCACAAGCAGAGTTGAATTAATATGGTCCTTATGAGTAGGAAACACATTTCTTTTTTTCAGGGCATGCTCATGGTTCTGGCTGTAATTTAGAATCTGGAAGGAAGAGCTTGCATCTTGTGTTAAATCAGAGTGTGTTTCAGGGATGAGAACTCTGGTCTGAATTTCTCTTTAGAAACGGAGTTAAACCCTAGGATCTGTGTCTTCCTACAGGCAAGAGTTCATTTCTGGAAAACCAAGTGAATTTTGGGCTCAAATGATTTTTCTCAGTTCACCAACCGAAAACGATTCTCACTATTAACTAAAGAGCATTTATGTAAGAGGAGCTGCGGTTTGTTTCAGTTTCATAAGCAGAGTTGAACTACATATGGTCCGTATGAGTAGGAAACACAGTTCTTTTTTTCTGGGCATGCTCATGGTGGTTGCTGTATTGGAGATGCTGGAAAGAAGAGCTTGCTTCCTGCATTAAAACAGAGTGTGTTTAATGGATGAGAACTCTGGTATGAATTTCTCTTTAGAAACGGAGTTAAACCCCAGGATCTGTGTCTTTCTACAAGCAAGAGTTCATTTCTCATAAACCAAGTAAATTTTGGGCTGAAATGATTTTTCACAGTTCACCAGCCAAAACGGATTCTCACTATTAACTAAAGCGCATTTATGTAAGAGGAGCTGTGGTTTGTTTCAGTTTCATAAGCAGAGTTGAACTACACATGGACCGTATGAATAGGAAACACAGGTGTTTTTTTTCAGGCCATGCACATGGTTCTTGCTGTATTTTAGACTCTGGAAAGACGAGCTTGCTTCTTCGACAAAACAGAGTGTGCTTCACAGATGAGAACTCTCGTCTGATTTCCCCTCAGAAACGGAGTTAAACCCCAGGATCTGTGTCTTCCTACAAGCAAGAGTTCATTTCTGCTAAAGACAGTGCATTTTGGGCTGAAATGATTTTTCGCAGTTCACGAACCCAACGCTATTCTCATTATTAACTAAAGAGGATTTATATAAGGTGAGCTGTGGTTTGCATCAGTTTCATAAGCAGAGTTGAACTACCTATGGTCTGTATGAGTAGGCAACACTGTTCTTTTTTCTGGGTATGCTCATGTTTTTTACTGTATTGGATACGCTGGAAAGAAGAGGCTGATTCTTGCCTTAAAACAGAGTCTTTTTCACGGATGAGGACTCTGGTCGGAATTTCCCTTCAGAAACGGAATTAAATCCCATGATCTGTGTCTTCCTACAAGCAAGAGTTCATTTCTGGTTAACATAGTGAATTTTGGGCTCAAATGATTTTTCGCATTTCACAAACCCAACATGATTCTCACTATTAACTAAAGAGCATTTATGTAAGAGGAGCTGTGGTCTGTAACATTTCATAAGCAGAGTTGAACTACATATGGTCCGTATGAGTAGGAAACACAGTTCTTTTTTTCTGGGCATGGTCATGGTTCTTACTGGTTTGGAGACGCTGGAAAGAACAGGATGATTCTTTCCTTAAAACAGAGTGTTTTTCAGGGTTGAGAATTCTGGTCTGAATTTGCCTTCAGAAACAGAGTTAAACCCCATGATCTGTGTCTTCCTAAAAGAAAGAGTTCATTTCAGGTAAACCCAGTGAATTTTGGGCTCAAATGGTTTTTGGCAGTTCACGAACGCAACGCGATTATCACTATTAACTAAATAGGATTTATGTAACAGGAGCTGTGGTTTGAATCAGTTTCATAAGCAGAGTTGAACTACATAAGGTCTGTATGAGTAGGAAACACAGATATTTATTTCTAGGAATGCTCATGGTTATTACTGTATTTGAGACGCTGGATAGAAGAGGATGATTCTTGCCTTAAAAGACAGTTTTTTTTTCAGGGATGAGAAATGTGGTCTGAATTTGCCTTCAGAAACGGTGTTAATCCCCAGGATCTGTGTCTTCCTACAAGCAAGAGTTCATTTCTGGTATACAAAGTGAATTTTGGGCTCAAATGACTTTACACAGTTTAAAACCCCATGCGTTTCTCACTATTAACTAAAGAGCATTTATTTAAGAGTTGCTGTGGTTTGTATCATTTTCATAAGCAGAGTTGATCTACATATGGTTCGGATGAGTAGGAAACACATTTCTTTTTTTCAGGGCATGCTCATGGTTCTGGCTGTATTTTAGAATCTGGAAGGAAGAGCTTGCATCTTGTGTTAAATCAGAGTGTGTTTCAGGGATGAGAACTCTGGTCTGAATTTCTCTTTAGAAACGGAGTTAAACCCCAGGATTTGTGTCTTCCTACAGGCAAGAGTTCATTTCTGGAAAACCAAGTGAATTTTGGGCTCAAATGATTTTTCTCAGTTCACCAACCGAATCCGATTCTCTCTCTTAACTAAAGAGCATTTATGTAAGAGGTGCTGTGGTCTGTATCAGTTTTGTAAACAGAGTTGGACTACATATGGTCCGTATGATTAGGAAACACAATTCTTTTTTTCTTTGCATGCTCATGGTTCTTACTGTATTGGAGACCCTGGAAAGAAGAACTTGCTTCTTCCATAAAACAGAGTGTGTTTCACTGATGAGAACTCTGGTCTGAATTTCCCCTCAGAAACGGAGTTAAACCCCAGGATCTGTGGCTTCCTATAAGCAAGAGTTCATTTCTGGTAAAGACAGTGAATTCTGGGCTGAAATGATTTTTCGCAGTTCACAAACCCAACGAGATAATCACTATTAACTAAAGAGCATTTATGTAAGAGGAGCTGTTGTATGTATCAGCTTCATAAGCAGAGTTGAACTACATATGGTCCGCCTGAGTAGGAAACACAGTTCTTTTTTTCAGGCCATGCTCATGGTTCTTGCTGCATTGGAGACACTGGAAAGAAGAGGTTGCTTCTTTTGTTAAAACAGAGTGTGTTTCAGCGATGAGAACTCTGGTCGGAATTTCCCTTCAGAAACGGAGTTAAACCCCAGGATCTGTGTCTTAATACAAGCAAGAGTTCATTTCTGGTAAAGGCAGTGAATTTTGGGCTGAAATGATTTTAGACAGTTCATGAACCCAAAGCAATTCTCACAATTAACTAAAGAGCATTTATGTAAGAGGAGCTGTGGTTTGTTTCAGTTTCACAAGCAGAGTTGAATTAATATGGTCCTTATGAGTAGGAAACACATTTCTTTTTTTCAGGGCATGCTCATGGTTCTGGCTGTAATTTAGAATCTGGAAGGAAGAGCTTGCATCTTGTGTTAAATCAGAGTGTGTTTCAGGGATGAGAACTCTGGTCTGAATTTCTCTTTAGAAACGGAGTTAAACCCTAGGATCTGTGTCTTCCTACAGGCAAGAGTTCATTTCTGGAAAACCAAGTGAATTTTGGGCTCAAATGATTTTTCTCAGTTCACCAACCGAAAACGATTCTCACTATTAACTAAAGAGCATTTATGTAAGAGGAGCTGCGGTTTGTTTCAGTTTCATAAGCAGAGTTGAACTACATATGGTCCGTATGAGTAGGAAACACAGTTCTTTTTTTCTGGGCATGCTCATGGTGGTTGCTGTATTGGAGATGCTGGAAAGAAGAGCTTGCTTCCTGCATTAAAACAGAGTGTGTTTAATGGATGAGAACTCTGGTATGAATTTCTCTTTAGAAACGGAGTTAAACCCCAGGATCTGTGTCTTTCTACAAGCAAGAGTTCATTTCTCATAAACCAAGTAAATTTTGGGCTGAAATGATTTTTCACAGTTCACCAGCCAAAACGGATTCTCACTATTAACTAAAGCGCATTTATGTAAGAGGAGCTGTGGTTTGTTTCAGTTTCATAAGCAGAGTTGAACTACACATGGACCGTATGAATAGGAAACACAGGTGTTTTTTTTCAGGCCATGCACATGGTTCTTGCTGTATTTTAGACTCTGGAAAGACGAGCTTGCTTCTTCGACAAAACAGAGTGTGCTTCACAGATGAGAACTCTCGTCTGATTTCCCCTCAGAAACGGAGTTAAACCCCAGGATCTGTGTCTTCCTACAAGCAAGAGTTCATTTCTGCTAAAGACAGTGCATTTTGGGCTGAAATGATTTTTCGCAGTTCACGAACCCAACGCTATTCTCATTATTAACTAAAGAGGATTTATATAAGGTGAGCTGTGGTTTGCATCAGTTTCATAAGCAGAGTTGAACTACCTATGGTCTGTATGAGTAGGCAACACTGTTCTTTTTTCTGGGTATGCTCATGTTTTTTACTGTATTGGATACGCTGGAAAGAAGAGGCTGAT
Organism: Onychomys leucogaster; assembly: GCA_949786385.1. Classification (NCBI taxonomy): domain Eukaryota; kingdom Metazoa; phylum Chordata; class Mammalia; order Rodentia; family Cricetidae; genus Onychomys; species Onychomys leucogaster. The sequence goes on along the minus strand of CATKUP010000006.1, from coordinate 9,478,734 downwards.
TCTTGCCTTAAAACAGAGTCTTTTTCACGGATGAGGACTCTGGTCGGAATTTCCCTTCAGAAACGGAATTAAATCCCATGATCTGTGTCTTCCTACAAGCAAGAGTTCATTTCTGGTTAACATAGTGAATTTTGGGCTCAAATGATTTTTCGCATTTCACAAACCCAACATGATTCTCACTATTAACTAAAGAGCATTTATGTAAGAGGAGCTGTGGTCTGTAACATTTCATAAGCAGAGTTGAACTACATATGGTCCGTATGAGTAGGAAACACAGTTCTTTTTTTCTGGGCATGGTCATGGTTCTTACTGGTTTGGAGACGCTGGAAAGAACAGGATGATTCTTTCCTTAAAACAGAGTGTTTTTCAGGGTTGAGAATTCTGGTCTGAATTTGCCTTCAGAAACAGAGTTAAACCCCATGATCTGTGTCTTCCTAAAAGAAAGAGTTCATTTCAGGTAAACCCAGTGAATTTTGGGCTCAAATGGTTTTTCGCAGTTCATGAACGCAACGCGATTATCACTATTAACTAAATAGGATTTATGTAACAGGAGCTGTGGTTTGAATCACTTTCATAATCAGAGTTGAACTACTTATGGTCTGTATGAGTAGGAAACACAGTTATTTTTTTCTAGGAATGCTCATGTTTCTTACTGTATTGGAGACGCTGGATAGAAGAGGATGATTCTTGCCTTAAAAGACAGTTTTTTTTCAGGGTTGAGAAATGTGGTCTGAATTTGCCTTCAGAAACGGTGTTAATCCCCAGGATCTGTGTCTTCCTACAACAAGAGTTCATTTCTGGTATACAAAGTGAATTTTGGGCTAAAATGACTTTACACAGTTTAAAACCCAATGCGATTCTCACTATTAACTAAAGAGCATTTATTTAAGAGGTGCTGTGGTTTGTATCAGTTTCATAAGCAGAGTTGATCTACATATGGTCCAGTTGAGTAGGAAACACAGTTCTTTTTTGAGGGCATGCTCATGGTTCTTTTGTGTTGAAGACGCTGGAAAGAACAGCTTGCTTCTTGTGTTTAAACAGTATGTGTTTCATGGATGAAAGCACTGGTCAGAATATCCCTTCAGAATTGGAGTTAGACCACGGTGTCTGTGTCTTCCTACAAGCAAGAGTTCATTTCTGGTAACAAAGAGTATTTTCGGCTCAAATGATTTTACACAGTTCCAGAACACAACACGTTTATCACTATTAACTAAAGAGCATTTATGTAAGAGGAGCTGTAGTCTGTATCAATTTCATAAGCAGAGTTGAACTACATATGGTCTGTATGAGTAGGAAACACAGTTCTTTTTTGAGGGCATGTTCATTGTTTTTGCTGTATGTTAGAATATGTAAAGAAGAGCTTGCTTCTTGCATTAAAACAGAGTGTGTTTCAGGGATGAGAACTCTGTTATGAATTTCCCGTCAGAAACGGAGTTAATCCCCAGGATCTGTGTCTTCCTACAAGCAAGAGTTCATTTCTGGTAAACACAGTGAATTTTGGGCTGAATGATTCTTCGCATTTCTGGAAACCAATGCGATTCTCACTATTAAGTAAACAGCATTCATGTAAGAGGAGCTGTGTTTTGTTTCAGTATCATAAGCAGAGTTGAACTACATATGGTCCGTATGAGTAGGAAACACAGTTCTCTTTTTCTGGGCATGCTCATGGTTCTTGCTGTATTGGAGACGCTGGAAAGAAGAGCTTGCTTCTTGCATTAAAACAAAGTGTGTTTCAAGGATGAGAACTCTGGTCTGAATTTCCCTTCAGAAACGGAGTTAAAGCCCAGGATCTGTGTCTTCCTAGAAGTAAGAGTTCATATATGGTAAAACAAGTGAATTTTCGCTCAAATGATTCTACAGAGTTCTAGAATAAACCACGATTATCACTATACACTAAAGAGCAGGTGTGGTCTGTATCATTTCATAAGCAGAGGTCAACTACATAAGGTACATATGAGTAGGAAACACAGTTCTTTTTTCTGTGCAAGCACATGGTTCTTACTGTTTTGGAGAAGCTGAAAAGAAGAGGATGATTCTTGCCTTAAAACAGAGAGTTTTCCAGGGTGGAGAATTCTGGTCTGAATTTCCCTTCAGAAACAGCGTTACACCCAATGATCTGTGTCTTCCTACAAGCAAAAGTTAATTTCAGGTAAACCAAGTGAATTTTCGCTCAAATGATTTCACACAGTTTTAGAACCCAACACGATTATCACTATTCACTAAAGAGCATTTATGTAAGAGGAGCTGTGGTCTGTATCAGTTTCATGAGCAGAGTTGGACTACATATGTTCCGTATGAGTAGGAATCACACTTCTTTTTTCTTGGCATGATCATGGATCTTGCTGTATTTTAGACTCGGGAAAGAAGAACTTGCTTCTTGCATTAAAACAGATTGTGTTTCAGGGATGAGAACTGTGGTCTGAATTTCCCTTCAGAAACGGAGATAAACCCCAGGATCTGTGTCTTCCTACAAGCAAGAGTTCATTTCTGGTAAATCCAATGAATTTGAGCTCAAATGATTTTAGACAGTTCATGAACCCGAAGCAATTCTCACAATTAACTAAAGAGCATTTATGTAAGAGGAGCTGTGGTTTGTTTCAGTTTCACAAGCAGAGTTGAATTAATATGGTCCTTATGATAGGAAACACATTTCTTTTTTTCAGGGCATGCTCATGGTTCTGGCTGTATTTTAGAATCTGGAAAGAAGAGCTTGCATCTTGTGTTAAATCAGAGTGTGTTTCAGGGATGAGAACTCTGGTCTGAATTTCTCTTTAGAAACGGAGTTAAACCCCAGGATCTGTGTCTTCCTTCAGGCAAGAATTCATTTCTGGAAAAACCAAGTGAATTTTGGGCTCAAATGATTTTTCTCAGTTCACCAACCGAATCCGATTCTCTCTATTAACTAAAGAGCATTTATGTAAGAGGTGCTGTGGTCTGTATCAGTTTTGTAAACAGAGTTGGACTACATATGGTCCGTATGATTAGGAAACACAGTTCTTTTTTTCTTTGCATGCTCATGGTTCTTACTGTATTGGAGACCCTGGAAAGAAGAACTTGCTTCTTCGATAAAACAGAGTGTGTTTCACTGATGAGAACTCTGGTGTGAATTTCCCCTCAGAAACGGAGTTAAACCCCAGGATCTGGGGCTTCCTACAAGCAAGACTTCATTTCTGGTAAACCCAGTGAATTTTGGGCTCAAAAGATTTTTCACAGTTCATGAACCCAACATGATTCTCACTATTAAATTAAGCGCATTTATGTAAGACGAGCTGTGGTTTGTATCAGTTTCATAACAGGAGTTGAACTACATATGGTCTGTATGATTAGGAAACACAGTTCTTTTTTTCAGGGCATGCTCATGGTTCTTGCTGTATTGGAGATGCTGGAAAGAAGAGCTTGCTTCTTGCATGAAAACAGACTGTGTTTCATGGATGAGAACACCGGTCTGTACGTACCTTTAGAATTGGAGTTAAATTCCAGGATCTGTGTCTTCCTGCATGGAAGAGTTTATTTTTGTTAAACCAAGTGAATTTTGGGGTCAAATGAGTTTACAAAGTACAAAAACCCAATGTGATTGTAACTATTAAGTAAAAAGCATTTATTTAAGAGGTTCTGTAGTTTGTATCAGTTTCATAACTGGAGTTGATCTACATATGGTCTGTATCAGTAGGAAACACAGTTCTTTTTTCTGGGCATGCTCATGGTTCTTACCTTTTTGGAGAAGCTGGAAAGAAGAGGATGATTCTTTCCTTAAAACAGAGTGTTTTTCAGAGATGAGAATTCTGGTCTGAATTTCCCTTCTGAAATGTAGTTAAATCCCAGGGTCTCTGTCTTCCTACAAGCAAGAGTTCATTTCTGGTTCACCCAGTGTATTTTGGGATCAAATGATTTTTGGCAGTTCACGAAACCAACACAATTATCACTATTATCTAAAGAGCATTTATGTAAGTGGAGCTGTGGTTTGTATCAGGTTCATAAGCAGAGTTGAACTACATATGGCCCGTATGAGTAGGAAACACAGTTCTTTTTTTCAGGGCATGCTCATGGTTCTTGCTCTATTGGAGACCCTGGAAAGAAGAGCTTGCTTCTTGCATTAAAACAGAGTGTGTTTCATGGATGAGAAATCTGGTCTAATTTCCCATCAGAAACAGAGTAAAACCCCATGATAGGTGTCTTCTTACAGGCACGAGAATATTTCTGTTAAACCAAGTGAATTTTCGGCTCAAAATATTTTACACAGTTCAGGAACCCAACGCGATTATCACTATTAACTACAGAGCATTTATGTAAGAGGAGCTGTGGTCTGTATCATTTCATAAGCAGAGTTGAACTAAATATGGTCCGTATGAGTAGGAAACACAGTTCTATTTTCTGGGCATGCTCATGGTTCTTATTGTTTTGGAGACGCTGGATAGAAAATGATGATTCTTGCTTTACAACAGAGTTTGTTTCAGGGATGAGAACTCTGGACTGAATTTGCCTTCATAAACAGAGTTAAACCCCAGGATCTGTGTCTTCCTACAAGAAAGAGTTCATTTCTGGTAAACCCAGTGAATTTCGGGCTGAAATGATTTTTCGCAGTTTACGAACCCAACACAATTCTCACTATTAACTAAAGCGCATTTATGTAAGAAGAGCTGTTTTTTGTATCAGTTTCATAAGCAGAGTTGAACTACATATGGTATGTATGAGTGGGAAATACAGTTTTTTTTTCTGGACATGCTCATGTTTCTTACTGTATTGGAGAAGCTGGAAAGAAGAGGATGTTTCATGCATTAAAACAGAGTGTGTTTCATGGATGAGATCTCTGGTCTGAATTTCCCTTCAGAAATGGAGTTAAACCCCAGGATTTGTGTCTTAATACAAGCAAGAGTTCATTTCTGGTAAACCCAGTGAATTTTGGCCTGAAATGATTTTTCACAGTTCACGAACCCAACGCGATTCTCACTATTAACTAAAGAGTATTTATGAAAGAGGAGCTGTTGTTTTTATCAGTTTCATCAGCAGAGTTGAACTACATATGGTCTGTATGAGTAGAAAACACAGTTCTTTTTTCTGGGCATGCTTATGGTTCTTGCTGTATTGGAGACGTTGGAAAGAAGAGCTTGCTTCTTACATGAAAACAGAGTGTGTTTCATGGATGAGAACACTGGTCTGAATTTACCTTCAGAATCAGAGTTAAAGTACAGGATCTGTGTCTTCCTACATGGAAGAGTTTATTTCTGTTTAACCAACTGAATTTTGTGGTGAAATAATTTTTTCACCGTTTACGAACCCAACGCGATTCTCACTATTAACTAAAGAGCATTTATGAAAGAGGAGCTGTTGTTTGTATTAGTTTCATAAGCAGAGTTGAACTACATATGGTCTGTATGAGTAGAAAACACAGTTCCTTTTTGGGCATGCTCATGGTTCTTATTGTATTAGAGAAGCTGGAAATAAGTGGTTGATTCTTTCCATAAAACAGCGTGTTTTTCAGGGATGAGAACTCTGGTCTGTATTTCCCTTCAGAAATGAAGTTAAACCCCAGGATCTCTGTCTTCCTGAAGCAAGAGTTGATTTCTGGTTAACCCAGTGAATTTTGGGCTCAAATAATTTTTCGCAGTTCAGGAACCCAACATGATTCTCACTATTAACTAAAGAGCATTTATGTAAGAAGAGCTGTGGTTTGTATTAGATTCATAAGAAAAGGTGAACTACATATGGTCCATATGGGTAGGAAACACAGTTCTTTATTTCAGGGCATGCTCATTGTTCTTACTGTATTGGAGAAGCTAGAAAGAAGTTGATGATTCTTGTGTTAAAACAGAGTGTTTTTCAGGGATGAGAACTCTGGTCTGAATTTCCTTTCAAAAATGGAGTTAAACCCCAGGATCTGTGTCTTCCTACAAGCATGAGTTCATTTCTGGTTAACACAGTGAATTTTGGGAACAAATGATTTTGGCTGTTCACGAACCCCACGCTATTCTCCCTAGTAACTAAAGAGCATTTATTTAAGCGGAGCTTTGGGTTGTATCAGTTTCATGAGGATAGTTGAACTACATATGGTCCGTATGCGTAGGAAACACAGTTCTTTTTTTCAGGTCATGCTCATGGTTCTTGCTGTATAGGAGACGCTGGAAAGAAGAGCTTGCTTCTTGCACGAAAACAGAGTGTGTTTCATGGATGAGAATTCTGTTCTGAATTTGCCTTCAGAAACAGAGGTAAACCCCAGGATCTGTGTCTTCCTACAAGCAAGAGTTGATTTCTGGTTAACACAGTGAATTTTGGGCTCAAGTGATTTTTCGCAGTTCACGAACCCAACGCGATTCTCACTATTAACTAAAGAGCATTTATGTAAGTGGTGCTGTGGTTTGTAGCAGTTTCATATGCAGAGTTGAATGACATATGGTCCGTATGATTAGGAAACACAGTTCTTTTTTTCAGGGCATGCTCATGGTTCTTGCTGTATTTAAACCCTGAAAAGAATGCTTGCTTCTTGCGTTAACACAGTGTGTGTTTCAGGTATGAGACGCTGGTCTGTATTTCCCTTCAGTAGTGGAGTTAAACTCCACGATCTGTGTCTTCCTACAAGCAAGAGTTCATTTCTGGTAAACCAAGTGAATTTTGGGCTCAAATGATTTTTCACAGTACACCAACTGAAACCGATTCTCACTATTAACTAAAGAGCATTTATGTAAGAGTAGCTGTGGTTTGTATCAGTTTCATAAGCAGAGTTGAACTACATATGGTCACTATGAGTAGGAAACACAGTTCTTTTTTTCTGGGCATGCTCATGGTTCTTGATGTATTTTAGACCCTGGAAAGAATGCTTGCTTCTTGCATTAAAGCAGAGTGTGTTTCAGGTATGAGAATGCTGGTCTGTAATTCCCTTCAGTAGCGGAGATAAACCCCACGATCTGTGTCTTCCTACAAGCAAGAGTTCATTTCTGGTAAACCCAGTGAATTTTGGGCTGAAATGATTTTTCGCAGTTCAAGAACACAACGCGATTCACACTATTATCTAAGAGCATTTATGTAAGAGGAGCTCTGGTTTGTATTAGTTTCATAAGCAGAGTTGAACTACATATGGTCCGTGTGAGTAGGAAACACAGTTCTTTTTTTCTGGGCATGCTCATGGTTCTTATTGTTTTGGAGACGCTGGATAGAAGATGATGATTCTTGCTTTAAAACAGAGTTTGTTTCAGGGATGAGAACTCTGGACTGAATTTGCCTTCATAAACAAAGTTAAACCCCAGGATCTGTTTCTTCCTACAGGAAAGAGTTCATTTCTGGTAAACCCAGTGAATTTTGGGCTGAAATGATTTTTCGCAGTTTACAAAACCAACACAATTCTCACTATTAACTAAAGCGCATTTATGAAAGAGGAGCTGTTTTTTGTATCAGTTTCATAAGCAGAGTTGAACTACATATGGTATGTAAGAGTGGGAAATACAGTTTTTTTTTCTGGACATGCTCATGTTTCTTACTGTATTGGAGAAGCTGGAAAGAAGAGGATGATTCATGCATTAAAACAGAGTGTGTTTCATGGATGAGAACTCTGGTCTGAGTTTCCCTTCAGAAATGGAGTTTTACCCCAGGATCTGTGTCTTCCTACAAGCAAGAGTTCATTTCTGGTAAATCCAATGAATTTTGAGCTCAAATGATTTTAGACAGTTCATGAACCCGAAGCAATTCTCACAATTAACTAAAGAGCATTTATGTAAGAGGAGCTGTGGTTTGTTTCAGTTTCACAAGCAGAGTTGAATTAATATGGTCCTTATGATAGGAAACACATTTCTTTTTTTCAGGGCATGCTCATGGTTCTGGCTGTATTTTAGAATCTGGAAAGAAGAGCTTGAATCTTGTGTTAAATCAGAGTGTGTTTCAGGGATGAGAACTCTGGTCTGAATTTCTCTTTAGAAACGGAGTTAAACCCCAGGATCTGTGTCTTCCTTCAGGCAAGAGTTCATTTCTGGAAAAACCAAGTGAATTTTGGGCTCAAATGATTTTCTCAGTTTACCAACCGAATCCGATTCTCTCTATTAACTAAAGAGCATTTATGTAAGAGGTGCTGTGGTCTGTATCAGTTTTGTAAACAGAGTTGGACTACATATGGTCCGTATGATTAGGAAACACAGTTCTTTTGTTCTTTGCATGCTCATGGTTCTTACTGTATTGGAGACCCTGGAAAGAAGAACTTGCTTCTTCGATAAAACAGAGTGTGTTTCACGGATGAGAACTCTGGTTTGAATTTCCCCTCAGAAATGGGGTTAAACCCCAGGATCTGTGGCTTCCTACAAGTAAGAGTTCATTTTTGTTAAAGACAGTGATTTCTGAGCTGAAATGATTTTTCACAGTTCACGAACCCAACGAGATAATCACTATTAACTAAAGAGCATTTATGTAAGAGGAGCTGTTGTATGTATCAGTTTCATAAGCAGATTTGAACTACATATTGTCCGCATGAGTAGGAAACACAGTTCTTTTTTTCAGTCCATGCTCATGGTTCTTGCTGTATTGGAGACACTGGAAAGAAGAGCTTGCTTCTTTTGTTAAAACAGAGTGTGTTTCAGGGATGAGAACTCTGGTTGGAATTTCCCTTTAGAAACGGAGTAAAACTCCAGGATCTGTGTCTTCCTACAAGCAATAGTTCTTTTATGGTAAACCAAGTGAATGTTAGGCTGAAATGATTTTTCGCAGTTCACGAACCCAATGCCATTCTCCTTATTAACTAAAGAGCATTATGTAAGAGGAGCTGTGGTGTGTATCAGTTTCAAAAGCAGAGTTGAACTACATATGGTCCGTAGGAGTAGGAAACACAGTTCTATTTTTCTGGGCATGCTCATGGTTCTTACTGGTTTGGAGACGCTGGAAAGAACAGGATGATTCTTGCCTTAAAACAGAGTGTTTTTCACGGTTGAGAATTCTGGTCTGAATTTGCCTTCAGAAACAGAGTTAAACCCCATGATCTGTGTCTTCCTACAAGAAAGAGTTCATTTCAGGTAAACCCAGTGAATTTTGGGCTCAAATGGTTTTTCGCAGTTCACGAACGCAACACGATTATCACTATTATCTAAGAGCATTTATGTAAGAGGAGCTCTGGTTTGTATTAGTTTCATAAGCAGAGTTGAACTACATATGGTCCGTGTGAGTAGGAAACACAGTTCTTTTTTTCTGGGCATGCTCATGGTTCTTATTGTTTTGGAGACACTGGATAGAAGATGATGATTCTTGCTTTAAAACAGAGTTTGTTTCAGGGATGAGAACTCTGGACTGAATTTGCCTTCATAAACAAAGTTAAACCCCAGGATCTGTTTCTTCCTACAAGAAAGAGTTCATTTCTGGTAAACCCAGTGAATTTTGGGCTGAAATGATTTTTCGCAGTTTACAAAACCAACACAATTCTCACTATTAACTAAAGCGCATTTATGAAAGAGGAGCTGTTTTTTGTATCAGTTTCATAAGCAGAGTTGAACTACATATGGTATGTAAGAGTGGGAAATACAGTTTTTTTTTCTGGACATGCTCATGTTTCTTACTGTATTGGAGAAGCTGGAAAGAAGAGGATGATTCATGCATTGAAACAGAGTGTGTTTCATGGATGAGAACTCTGGTCTGAGTTTCCCTTCAGAAATGGAGTTTTACCCCAGGATCTGTGTCTTCCTACAAGCAAGAGTTCATTTCTGGTAAATCCAATGAATTTTGAGCTCAAATGATTTTAGACAGTTCATGAACCCGAAGCAATTCTCACAATTAACTAAAGAGCATTTATGTAAGAGGAGCTGTGGTTTGTTTCAGTTTCACAAGCAGAGTTGAATTAATATGGTCCTTATGATAGGAAACACATTTCTTTTTTTCAGGGCATGCTCATGGTTCTGGCTGTATTTTAGAATCTGGAAAGAAGAGCTTGCATCTTGTGTTAAATCAGAGTGTGTTTCAGGGATGAGAACTCTGGTCTGAATTTCTCTTTAGAAACGGAGTTAAACCCCAGGATCTGTGTCTTCCTTCAGGCAAGAGTTCATTTCTGGAAAAACCAAGTGAATTTTGGGCTCAAATGATTTTCTCAGTTTACCAACCGAATCTGATTCTCTCTATTAACTAAAGAGCATTTATGTAAGAGGTGCTGTGGTCTGTATCAGTTTTGTAAACAGAGTTGGACTACATATGGTCCGTATGATTAGGAAACACAGTTCTTTTGTTCTTTGCATGCTCATGGTTCTTACTGTATTGGAGACCCTGGAAAGAAGAACTTGCTTCTTCGATAAAACAGAGTGTGTTTCACGGATGAGAACTCTGGTTTGAATTTCCCCTCAGAAATGGGGTTAAACCCCAGGATCTGTGGCTTCCTACAAGTAAGAGTTCATTTTTGTTAAAGACAGTGATTTCTGAGCTGAAATGATTTTTCACAGTTCACGAACCCAACGAGATAATCACTATTAACTAAAGAGCATTTATGTAAGAGGAGCTGTTGTATGTATCAGTTTCATAAGCAGATTTGAACTACATATTGTCCGCATGAGTAGGAAACACAGTTCTTTTTTTCAGTCCATGCTCATGGTTCTTGCTGTATTGGAGACACTGGAAAGAAGAGCTTGCTTCTTTTGTTAAAACAGAGTGTGTTTCAGGGATGAGAACTCTGGTTGGAATTTCCCTTTAGAAACGGAGTAAAACTCCAGGATCTGTGTCTTCCTACAAGCAATAGTTCTTTTATGGTAAACCAAGTGAATGTTAGGCTGAAATGATTTTTCGCAGTTCACGAACCCAATGCCATTCTCCCTATTAACTAAAGAGCATTATGTAAGAGGAGCTGTGGTGTGTATCAGTTTCAAAAGCAGAGTTGAACTACATATGGTCCGTAGGAGTAGGAAACACAGTTCTATTTTTCTGGGCATGCTCATGGTTCTTACTGGTTTGGAGACGCTGGAAAGAACAGGATGATTCTTGCCTTAAAACAGAGTGTTTTTCACGGTTGAGAATTCTGGTCTGAATTTGCCTTCAGAAACAGAGTTAAACCCCATGATCTGTGTCTTCCTACAAGAAAGAGTTCATTTCAGGTAAACCCAGTGAATTTTGGGCTCAAATGGTTTTTCGCAGTTCACGAACGCAACGCGATTATCACTATTAACTAAATATGATTCATGTAACAGGAGCTGTGGTTTGAATCACTCTCATAATCAGAGTTGAACTGCGTATGGTCTGTATGAGTAGGAAACACAGTTATTTTTTTCTAGGAATGCTCATGGTTATTACTGTATTGGAGACGCTGGATAGAAGAGGATGATTCTTGCCTTAAAAGACAGTTTTGTTTTAAGGAATAAGAAATGTGGTCTGAATTTGCCTTCAGAAACGGTGTTAATCCCCAGGATCTGTGTCTTCCTACAAGCAAGAGTTCATTTCTGGTATACAAAGTGAATTTTGGGCTCAAATGACTTTACACAGTTTAAAACCCAATGCGATTCTCACTATTAACTAAAGAGCATTTATATAAGAGGTGCTGTGGTTTGTATCAGTTTCATAAGCAGAGTTGATCTACATATGGTCCGGTTGAGTAGGAAACACAGTTCTTTTTTGAGGGCATGCTCATGGTTCTTTTGTATTGAAGACGCTGGAAAGAATAGCTTGCTTCTTGTGTTTAAACAGTATGTGTTTCATGGATGAAAGCACTGGTCAGAATATCCCTTTAGAATCAGAGTTAGTCCACGGTGTCTGTGTCTTCCTACAAGCAAGAGTTCATTACTGGTAACAAAGAGAATTTTCGGCTCAAATGATTTTACACAGTTCCAGAACACAACACGTTTATCACTATTAACTAAAGAGCATTTATGTAAGAGGAGCTGTAGTCTGTATCAATTTCATAAGCAGAGTTCAACTACATATGGTCTGTATGAGTAGGAAACACAGTTCTTTTTTGAGGGCATGTTCATTGTTTTTGCTGTATGTTAGAATATGTAAAGAAGAACTTGCTTCTTGCATTAAAACAGAGTGTGTTTCAGGGATGAGAACTCTGTTATGAATTTCCCGTCAGAAACGGAGTTAATCCCCAGGATCTGTGTCTTCCTACAAGCAAGATTTCATTTCTGGTAAACACAGTGAATTTTGGGCTGAAAAGATTCTTTGCATTTCTGGAAACCAATGCGATTCTCACTATTAAGTAAAGAGCATTCATGTAAGAGGAGCTGTGGTCTGTATCAGTTTCATAAGCAGAGCTGAACTACATATGGTCCGTGTGAGTAGGAAACACAGATCTATTTTTCTTGGCATGCACATGGTTCTTACTGTATTGGAGACCCCGGAAAGAAGAGGATGATTCATGCCTTAAAATAGAGTGTTTTTCATGGATCAGAATTCTGGTCTGCATTTCCCCTCAGAAACGGAGTTAAACCCCATGTTCTATGTCTTCCTACAAGCAAGAGTTCATTTCTGGTTCACCCAGTGTATTTTGGGATCAAATGATTTTTGGCAGTTCACGAAACCAACGCAATTATCACTATTATCTAAAGAGCATTTATGTAAGTGGAGCTGTGGTTTGTATCAGGTTCATAAGCAGAGTTGAACTACATATGGCCCGTATGAGTAGGAAACACAGTTCTTTTTTTCAGGGCATGCTCATGGTTCTTGCTCTATTGGAGACCCTGGAAAGAAGAGCTTGCTTCTGGCGTTAAAACAGAGTGTGTTTCATGGAAGAGAAATCTGGTCTAATTTCCCATCAGAAACAGAGTAAAACCCCATGATAGGTGTCTTCTTACAGGCACGAGAATATTTCTGTTAAACCAAGTGAATTTTCGGCTCAAATGATTTTACACAGTTCAGGAACCCAACGCGATTATCACTATTAACTACAGAGCATTTATGTAAGAGGAGCTGTGGTCTGTATCATTTCATAAGCAGAGTTGAACTAAATATGGTCCCTATGAGTAGGAAACACAGTTCTTTTTTTCTGGGCATGCTCATGGTTCTTATTGTTTTGGAGACGCTGGATAGAAAATGATGATTCTTGCTTTAAAACAGAGTTTGTTTCAGGGATGAGAACTCTGGACAGAATTTGCCTTCATAAACAGAGTTAAACCCCAGGATCTGTGTCTTCCTACAAGAAAGAGTTCATTTCTGGTAAACCCAGTGAATTTCGGGCTGAAATGATTTTTCGCAGTTTACGAACCCAACACAATTCTCACTATTAACTAAAGCGCATTTATGTAAGTGGAGCTGTTTTTTGTATCAGTTTCATAAGCAGAGTTGAACTACATATGGTATGTATGAGTGGGAAATACAGTTTTTTTTTTCTGGACATGCTCATGTTTCTTACTGTATTGGAGAAGCTGGAAAGAAGAGGATGTTTCATGCATTAAAACAGAGTGTGTTTCATGGATGAGAACTCTGGTCTGAATTTCCCTTCAGAAATGGAGTTAAACTCCAGGATTTGTGTCTTAATACAAGCAAGAGTTCATTTCTAGTAAACCCAGTGAATTTTGGGCTGAAATGATTTTTCGCAGTTCACAAACCCAACGCGATTCTCACTATTAACTAAAGAGTATTTATGAAAGAGGAGCTGTTGTTTTTATCAGTTCATAAGCAGAGTTGAACTACATATGGTCTGTATTAGTAGAAAACCCAGTTCTTTTTTCTGGACATTCGCATGGTTCTTGCTGTATTGGAGACGCTGAAAGAAGAGCTTGCTTCTTGCATGAAAACAGAGTGTGTTTCATGGATGAGAACACGGATCTGAATTTACCTTCAGAATCAGAGTTAAAATCCAGGATCTGTGTCTTCCTACCTGGAAGAGTTTATTTCTGTTAAACCAAGTGAATTTTAGGCTCAAATGATTTTACACAGTTAGAAAACCCAATGCGATTCTCACTATTAAATAAACAGCATTTATTTAACAGGTGTTGTGGTTTGTATCAGTTTCATAACCAGAGTTGATCTACATATGGTCTGTATGAGTAGGAAACACAGTTCTTTTTTCTGGGCATGCTCATGGTTCTGGATGTATTGGAGACACTGGAAAGAAGAGCTTGCTTCTTGCATGAAAACAGAGTTTTTTCAGGGATGAGAACTCTGGTCTGATTTTGCTTTCAGAAACAGAGTAAAACCCCAGGATCTGTGTCTTCCTACAAGAAAGAGTTCATTTCTGGTAAACCCAGTGAATTTTGGGCTGAAATGATTTTTTCGCAGTTCACGAACCCAACGCGATTCTCACTATTAACTAAAGCACATTTATGTAAGAGGAGCTGTGGTTTGTATCAGTTTCATAAGCAGAGTTGAACTACATATGGTCTGTATGAGTAGAAAACACAGTTCTTTTTTCTGGGCATGCTTATGGTTCTTGCTGTATTGGAGACGTTGGAAAGAAGAGCTTGCTTCTTACATGAAAACAGAGTGTGTTTCATGGATGAGAACACTGGTCTGAATTTACCTTCAGAATCAGAGTTAAAATCCAGGATATGTGTCTTCCTACATGGAAGAGTTTATTTCTGTTTAACCAACTGAATTTTGTGGTGCAATAATTTTTTCGCCGTTTATGAACTCAACGCGATTCTCACTATTAACTAAAGAGCATTTATGAAAGAGGAGCTGTTGTTTGTATTAGTTTCATAAGCAGAGTTGAACTACATATGGTCTGTATGAGTAGAAAACACAGTTCTTTTTTCTGGGCATGCTCATGGTTCTTATTGTATTAGAGAAGCTGGGAATAAGTGGTTGATTCTTTCCTTAAAATAGCGTGTTTTTCAGGGATGAGAACTCTGGTCTGTATTTCCCTTCAAAATAGAGTTAAACCCCAGGATCTCTGTCTTCCTGAAGCAAGAGTTGATTTCTGGTTAACACAGTGAATTTGGGCTCAAATAATTTTTGGCAGTTCATGAACCCAACATGATTCTCACTATTAACTAAAGAGCTTTTATGTAAGAAGAGCTGTGGTTTGTATTAGTTTCATAAGCAAAGGTGAACTACATATGGTCCATATGGGTAGGAAACACAGTTCTTTTTTTCAGGGCATGCTCATGGTTCTTACTGTATTGGAGACGCTGGAAAGAAGTTGATGATTCTTGTGTTAAAACAGAGTGTTTTTCTGGGATGAGAACTCTGGTCTGAATTCTCTTTCAGAAATGGAGTTAAACCCCAGGATCTATGTCTTCCTACAAGCAAGAGTTCATTTCTGGTTCACCCAGTGTATTTTGGGATCAAATGATTTTTGGCAGTTCACGAAACCAACACAATTATCACTATTATCTAAAGAGCATTTATGTAAGTGGAGCTGTGGTTTGTATCAGGTTCATAAGCAGAGTTGAACTACATATGGCCCGTATGAGTAGGAAACACAGTTCTTTTTTTCAGGGCATGCTCATGGTTCTTGCTCTATTGGAGACCCTGGAAAGAAGACCTTGCTTCTTGCATTAAAACAGAGTGTGTTTCATGGATGAGAAATCTGGTCTAATTTCCCATCAGAAACAGAGTATAACCCCATGATAGGTGTCTTCTTACAGGCACGAGAATATTTCTGTTAAACCAAGTGAATTTTCGGCTCAAATGATTTTACACAGTTCAGGAACCCAACGCGATTATCACTATTAACTACAGAGCATTTATGTAAGAGGAGCTGTGGTCTGTATCATTTCATCAGCAGAGTTGAACTAAATATGTTCCCTATGAGTAGGAAACACAGTTCTTTTTTTCTGGACATGCTCATGGTTCTAATTGTTTTGGAGACGCTGGATAGAAAATGATGATTCTTGCTTTAAAACAGAGTTTGTTTCAGGGATGAGAACTCTGGACTGAATTTGCCTTCATAAACAGAGTTAAACCCCAGGATCTGTGTCTTCCTACAAGAAAGAGTTCATTTCTGGTAAACCCAGTGAATTTCGGGCTGAAATGATTTTTCGCAGTTTACGAACCCAACACAATTCTCACTATTAACTAAAGCGCATTTATGTAAGAGGAGCTGTTTTTTGTATCAGTTTCATAAGCACAGTTGAACTACATATGGTATGTATGAGTGGGAAATACAGTTTTTTTTTCTTGACATGCTCATGTTTCTTACTGTATTGGAGAAGCTGGAAAGAAGAGGATGATTCAAGCATTAAAACAGAGTGTGTTTCATGGATGAGAACTCTGTTCTGAACTTCCCTTCAGAAATGGAGTTAAACTCCAGGATTTGTGTCTTAATACAAGCAAGAGTTCATTTCTAGTAAACCCAGTGAATTTTGGGCTGAAATGATTTTTCGCAGTTCACAAACCCAACGCGATTCTCACTATTAACTAAAGAGTATTTATGAAAGAGGAGCTGTTGTTTTTATCAGTTCATAAGCAGAGTTGAACTACATATGGTCTGTATTAGTAGAAAACCCAGTTCTTTTTTCTGGACATTCGCATGGTTCTTGCTGTATTGGAGACGCTGAAAGAAGAGCTTGCTTCTTGCATGAAAACAGAGTGTGTTTCATGGATGAGAACACGGATCTGAATTTACCTTCAGAATCAGAGTTAAAATCCAGGATCTGTGTCTTCCTACCTGGAAGAGTTTATTTCTGTTAAACCAAGTGAATTTTAGGCTCAAATGATTTTACACAGTTAGAAAACCCAATGCGATTCTCACTATTAAATAAACAGCATTTATTTAACAGGTGTTGTGGTTTGTATCAGTTTCATAACCAGAGTTGATCTACATATGGTCTGTATGAGTAGGAAACACAGTTCTTTTTTCTGGGCATGCTCATTTTTCTGGATGTATTGGAGACACTGGAAAGAAGAGCTTGCTTCTTGCATGAAAACAGAGTTTTTTCAGGGATGAGAACTCTGGTCTGATTTTGCTTTCAGAAACAGAGTAAAACCCCAGGATCTGTGTCTTCCTACAAGAAAGAGTTCATTTCTGGTAAACCCAGTGAATTTTGGGCTGAAATGATTTTTTCGCAGTTCACGAACCCAACGCGATTCTCACTATTAACTAAAGCACATTTATGTAAGAGGAGCTGTGGTTTGTATCAGTTTCATAAGCAGAGTTGAACTACATATGGTCTGTATGAGTAGAAAACACAGTTCTTTTTTCTGGGCATGCTTATGGTTCTTGCTGTATTGGAGACGTTGGAAAGAAGAGCTTGCTTCTTACATGAAAACAGAGTGTGTTTCATGGATGAGAACACTGGTCTGAATTTACCTTCAGAATCAGAGTTAAAATCCAGGATATGTGTCTTCCTACATGGAAGAGTTTATTTCTGTTTAACCAACTGAATTTTGTGGTGCAATAATTTTTTCGCCGTTTATGAACTCAACGCGATTCTCACTATTAACTAAAGAGCATTTATGAAAGAGGAGCTGTTGTTTGTATTAGTTTCATAAGCAGAGTTGAACTACATATGGTCTGTATGAGTAGAAAACACAGTTCTTTTTTCTGGGCATGCTCATGGTTCTTATTGTATTAGAGAAGCTGGGAATAAGTGGTTGATTCTTTCCTTAAAATAGCGTGTTTTTCAGGGATGAGAACTCTGGTCTGTATTTCCCTTCAAAATAGAGTTAAACCCCAGGATCTCTGTCTTCCTGAAGCAAGAGTTGATTTCTGGTTAACACAGTGAATTTGGGCTCAAATAATTTTTGGCAGTTCATGAACCCAACATGATTCTCACTATTAACTAAAGAGCTTTTATGTAAGAAGAGCTGTGGTTTGTATTAGTTTCATAAGCAAAGGTGAACTACATATGGTCCATATGGGTAGGAAACACAGTTCTTTTTTTCAGGGCATGCTCATGGTTCTTACTGTATTGGAGACGCTGGAAAGAAGTTGATGATTCTTGTGTTAAAACAGAGTGTTTTTCTGGGATGAGAACTCTGGTCTGAATTCTCTTTCAGAAATGGAGTTAAACCCCAGGATCTATGTCTTCCTACAAGCAAGAGTTCATTTCTGGTTCACCCAGTGTATTTTGGGATCAAATGATTTTTGGCAGTTCACGAAACCAACACAATTATCACTATTATCTAAAGAGCATTTATGTAAGTGGAGCTGTGGTTTGTATCAGGTTCATAAGCAGAGTTGAACTACATATGGCCCGTATGAGTAGGAAACACAGTTCTTTTTTTCAGGGCATGCTCATGGTTCTTGCTCTATTGGAGACCCTGGAAAGAAGAGCTTGCTTCTTGCATTAAAACAGAGTGTGTTTCATGGATGAGAAATCTGGTCTAATTTCCCATCAGAAACAGAGTATAACCCCATGATAGGTGTCTTCTTACAGGCACGAGAATATTTCTGTTAAACCAAGTGAATTTTCGGCTCAAATGATTTTACACAGTTCAGGAACCCAACGCGATTATCACTATTAACTACAGAGCATTTATGTAAGAGGAGCTGTGGTCTGTATCATTTCATCAGCAGAGTTGAACTAAATATGTTCCCTATGAGTAGGAAACACAGTTCTTTTTTTCTGGACATGCTCATGGTTCTAATTGTTTTGGAGACGCTGGATAGAAAATGATGATTCTTGCTTTAAAACAGAGTTTGTTTCACGGATGAGAACTCTGGACTGAATTTGCCTTCATAAACAGAGTTAAACCCCAGGATCTGTGTCTTCCTACAAGAAAGAGTTCATTTCTGGTAAACCCAGTGAATTTCGGGCTGAAATGATTTTTCGCAGTTTACGAACCCAACACAATTCTCACTATTAACTAAAGCGCATTTATGTAAGAGGAGCTGTTTTTTGTATCAGTTTCATAAGCACAGTTGAACTACATATGGTATGTATGAGTGGGAAATACAGTTTTTTTTTCTTGACATGCTCATGTTTCTTACTGTATTGGAGAAGCTGGAAAGAAGAGGATGATTCAAGCATTAAAACAGAGTGTGTTTCATGGATGAGAACTCTGTTCTGAACTTCCCTTCAGAAATGGAGTTAAACCCCAGGATTTGTGTCTTAATACAAGCAAGAGTTCATTTCTGGTAAACCCAGTGAATTTTGGCCTGAAATGATTTTTTGCAGTTCACGAACCCTACGCGATTCTCACTATTAACTAAAGAGTATTTATGAAAGAGGAGCTGTTGTTTTTATCAGTTCATAAGCAGAGTTGAACTACATATGGTCTGTATTAGTAGAAAACCCAGTTCTTTTTTCTGGACATTCGCATGGTTCTTGCTGTATTGGAGACGCTGTAAAGAAGAGCTTGCTTCTTGCATGAAAACAGAGTGTGTTTCATGGATGAGAACATGTGTATGAATTTACCTTCAGAGTCAGAGTTAAAATCCAGGATCTGTGTCTTCCTACCTGGAAGAGTTTATTTCTGTTAAACCAAGTGAATTTTGGGCTCAAATGATTTTACACAGTTCAAAAACCCAATGCGATTCTCACTATTAAATAAACAGCATTTATTTAACAGGTGCTGTGGTTTGTATCAGTTTCATAAGCAGAGTTGATCTACATATGGTCTGTATGAGTAGGAAACACAGTTCTTTTTTCTGGGCATGCTCATGGTTCTGGATGTATTGGAGACGCTGGAAAGAAGAGCTTGCTTCTTGCATGAAAACAGAGTTTTTTCAGGGATGAGAACTCTGGTCTGATTTTGCTTTCAGAAACAGAGTAAAACCCCAGGATCTGTGTCTTCCTACAAGAAAGAGTTCATTTCTGGTAAACCCAGTGAATTTTGGGCTGAAATGATTTTTTCGCAGTTCACAAACCCAACGCGATTCTCACTATTAACTAAAGCGCATTTATGTAAGAGGAGCTGTAGTTTGTATCAGCTTCATAAGCAGAGTTGAAGTACATATGGTCACTATGAGTAGGAAACACAGTTCTTTTTTTCTGGGTATGCTCATGGTTCTTGCTGTATTTTTGACCCTGGAAAGAATGCTTGCTTCTTGCGTTAAAGCAGAGTGTGTTTCAGGTATGAGAACGCTGGTCTGAATTTCCCTTCAGTAACGGAGGTAAACCACACGATCTGTGTCTTCCTACAAGCAATTGTACATTTCTGGTAAACCCAGTGAATTTTGGCCTCAAATAATTTTTCGCAGTTCATGAACCCAACTCGATTCTCACTATTAACTAAAGAGCATTTATGTAAGAGGAGCTGTGGTTTGTATTAGTTTCATAAGCAGAGTTGAACTACATATGGTCCGTATGAGTAGGAAACACAGTTCTTTTTTTCAGGGAATGCTCCTGGTTCTTACTGTATTGGAGACGCTAGAAGGAAGAGGATGACTCTTGCCTTAAAACAGAGTTTTTTCAGGGATGAGAACACTGGTCTGATTTTGCTTTCAGAAACAGAGTAAAACCCCAGGATCTGTGTCTTCCTACAAGCAAGAGTTCATTTCTGTTTAAACCAGTGAATTTTGGGATCAAATGATTTTTGGCAGTTCACCAACCCAACACGATTATCACTATTAATTAAAGAGCATTTATGTAAGTGGAGCTGTGGGTTGTATCAGTTTCATAAGCAGAGTTGAACTACATATTGACCATATGAGTAGGAAACACAGTTATTTTTTGTGGACATTCGCATGGTTCTTGCTGTATCGGAGACACTGGAAAGAAGAGCTTGCTTCTTGCATGAAAACAGAGTGTGTTTCATGGATGAGAACACGGGTATGAATTTACCTTCAGAGTCAGAGTTAAACCCCAGGATCTGTGTCTTCCTACAAGCATGAGTTCATTTCTGGTTAACCCAGTCAATTTTGGATCAAACGATTTTGGGCAGTTCACGAACCCAACGCGAATCTCACTATTAACTAAAGAGCATTTCTGTAAGTGGTGCTGCGGTTTGTAGCAGTTTAATATGCAGAGTTGAATGACATATGGTCCGTATGAGTAGGAAACACAGTTCTTTTTTTCAGGGCATGATCATGGTTCTTGCTGTATTTTAGAACCTGGAAAGAATGCTTGCTTCTTGCGTTTACGCAGAGTGTGTTTCAGGTATGAGAACGCCAGTCTGTATTTCCCTTCAGTAGCGGAGTTAAACTCCATGATCTGTGTCTTCCTACAAGCAAGAGTTCATTTCTGGTAAACCAAGTGAATTTTGGGCTCAAATGATTTTTCACAGTTCACCAACCGAAACCGATTCTCACTATTAACTAAACAGCATTTATGTAAGATTAGCTGTGGTTTGTATCAGTTTCATAAGCAGAGTTGAACTACATATGGTCACTATGAGTAGGAATCACAGTTCTTTTTTTCTGGGTATGCTCATGGTTCTTGCTGTATTTTAGACCCTGGAAAGAATGCTTGCTTCTTGCGTTAAAGCAGAGTGTGTTTCAGGTATGAGAACGCTGGTCTGAATTTCCCTTCAGTAAAGGAGGTAAACCCCACGATCTGTGTCTTCCTACAAGCAAGAGTTCATTTCTGGTAAGTCCAGTGAATTTTGGGCTGAAATGATTTTTCGCAGTTCACGAACCCAACGCGATTCTCACTATTAACTAAAGAGCATTTATGTAAGAGGAGATGTGGTTTATATCAATTTCATAAGCAGAGTTGAACTACATATGCTCTTATGAGTAGGAAACACAGTTCTTTTCTCAGGGCATGCTCATGGTTCTTGCTCTATTTTAGACCATGGAAGGAATGCTTGCTTCTTGCGTTAAAGCAGAGTGTGTTTCAGGTATGAGAACGCTGGTCTGTATTTCCCTACAGAAATGGAGTTAAACCCCAGGATCTGTGTCTTCCTACAAGCAATTGTACATTTCTGGTAAACCCAGTGAATTTTGGGCTCAAATAATTTTTCGCAGTTCATGAACCCAACACGATTCTCACTATTAACTAAAGAGCATTTCTGTAAGTGGTGCTGTGGTTTGTAGCAGTTTCATATGCAGAGTTGAATGACATATGGTCCGTATGAGTAGGAAACACAGTTCTTTTTCTCAGGGCATGATCATGGTTCTTGCTGTATTTTAGAACCTGGAAAGAATGCTTGCTTCTTGCGTTAACGCAGAGTGTGTTTCAGGTATTTGCTTTCAAAAACGGAGTTAAACCCCAGGATCTGTGTCTTCCCTCAAGGAAGAGTTCATTTCTGATAAAGCAAGTGAATTTTGGGCTCAAATGATTTTTCACTGTTCACCAACCCAAACCGATTCTCACTATTAACTAAAGAGCATTTATGTAAGAGGAGCTGTGGTTTCTTTCCAGTTTCATAAGCAGAGTTGAACTACATATGGTCCGTATGAGTAGGAAACACAATTCTTTTTTTCTGGGTGGGCTCATGGTTCTTGCTGTATTTTAGACTCTGGAAAGAAGAGCTTGCTTCTTGCTTTAAAGCAGAGTGTGTTTCAGGGATGAGAACAGTGGTCAGAAATTCCCTTCAGAAACGGAGTTAAACCCCAGGATCTGTATCTTCCTACAAGCAAGAGTTCATTGCTGGTAAACCAAATGAATTTTCGGAAAAAATGATTTTACACAGTTCTAGAACCCTGCGATATTATCACTATTAACTGAGGAGCATTTATGTAATAGAAGCTGTGGTCTGTATCAGTTCATAAGCAAGGGGTGGAGTACATATAGTCCCTATGAGTAGGAAACACAGTTCTTTTTTTAAGGGCATGCTCATAGTTCTTCCTGTATTGGAGACGCTGGAAACAAGAGCTTGCTTCTTGAATTAAAACAGGGTTGTGTTTCATGGATGAGAACTCTGGTCTGAATTTCCCTTCACAAACCCAGTTAAACCCCATGATCTGTGTCTTCCTACAAGTAAGAGTTCATTTCTGGTAAACCCAGTTAATTTTGGGCTCAAATGATTTTTCACAGTTTACGAACCCTACGCTATTCTCACTATTAACTAAAGAGGATTTATGTAAGAGGAGCTTTGGTTTGTATCAGTTTCATAAGGAGAGTTGAACTTCATATGGTCTGTATGAGTAGGAAACACAGTTCTTTTTTCTGGGCATGCTCATGTTTCTTACTATATTGGAGATGCTGGATATAAGAGGATGATTCTTGCGTTAAAACAGAGTGATTTTCAGGGACGTGAACTCTGGTCTCTATTTGCCTTCAGAAACGGAGATAAACCCCAGGATCAGTGTCTTCCTACATCCAATAGTTCATATCTGGTAAACCCAGTGAATTTTGCGCTCAAATGATTTTTCACAGTTCACGAACCCAACATGATTCTCACTATTAACTAAAGAGCATTTATGTAAGGGGAGCTGTGGTCTGTATCATTTCATAAGCAGAGTTGAACTACATATGGTCCATATGAATAGGAAACACAGTTCATTTCTTCTGGGCGTGCTCATGGTTCTTACTGTATTGGAGAAGCTGGAAAGAAGAGGGTGATTCTTGCCTCAAAACAGAGTGTTTTTCAGGGTTCAGAATTCTGGTCTGAATTTGCCTTCAGAAACGGAGTTAATCCCCAGGATCTGTGTCTTCATAAAAGCAAGAGTTCATTTCAGTTAAATCTAGTGAATTTTGGGCTGAAATGATTTTTTGCATTTTCAAACCCAACTCGATTCTCACTATTAACTAAAGAGGAATTATGTAAGAGGAGCTGTGGTTTGAATCAGTTTCATAAGCAGAGTTTAACTACCTATGGTTTGTATGAGTAGGAAACACCGTTCTTTTTTTCTGGGAATGCTCATATTTCTTACTGTATTTGAGACGCTGGATAGAAGAGGATGATTCTTGCCTTAAAACAGAGTTTTCTCCAGGCATGAGAACTCCGGTCTGAATGTGCCTTCAGAAATGGAGTTACACCCCACGATCTGTGTCTTCCTACAAGCAAAAATTCATTTCAGGTAAACGCAGTGAATTTTGGGCTCAAATGATTTTTTGCAGTTCACGAACCAAACGCGATTCTCACTATTAACTAAAGAGCATTTATGTAATAGGAGCTGTGGTCTGTATCAGTTTCATAAGCAAGGGGTTGCGTACATATAGTCCCTATGAGTAGGAAACACAGTTCTTTTTTTCTTGGCATGCTCATGGTCTTACTGTGTTGGAGACATTGGAAAGAAGAGGATTATTCATGCCTTAAAACAGAGTGTTTTTCAGGGATGAGAACTCTGGTCTGAATTTGCCTTCAGAAACGGAGTTAAACCCCAGGATCAGTGTCTTCCTACAAGCAAGAGTTCATTTCTGGTAAACCCAGTGAATTTTGGGCTCAAATGATTTTTGCAGTTCACGATCCAAACTTGATTCTCACTATTAACTAAAGAGCATTTATGTAAGAAGAGCTGTGGTTTGTATCAGTTTCATAAGCAGAGTTGAACTACATATGGTCTGTTTGAGTAGGAAACACAGTTTTCTTTTTCAGGGCATGCTCATTGTTCTTGCTGTATTGGAGACGCTGGAAAGAAGAGCTTGCCTCTTGAATTAAAACAGGGTTGTGTTTCATGGATGAGAAATCTGGTCTGAATTTCCCTTCACAAACCCAGTTAAACCCCATGATTTGTGTCTTCCTACAAGTAAGAGGTCATTTCTGGTAAATGCAGTTAATTTTGGGCTCAAATGATTTTTCGCAGTTCACGAACCCTACGCTATTCTTACTATTAACTAAAGAGGATTTATGAAAGAGGAGCTTTGGTTTGTATCAGTTTCATAAGCAGAGTTGAACTTCATATGGTCTGTATGAGTAGGAAACACAGTTCTTTTTTCTGGGCATGCTCATGTTTCTTACTATATTGGAGATGCTGGATATAAGAGGATGATTCTTGCGTTGAAACAGAGTGATTTTCAGGGACGAGAACTCTGGTCTGTATTTGCCTTCAGAAACGGAGTTAAACCCCAGGATCAGTGTCTTCCTACAACGAATAGTTCATTTCTGGTAAACCCAGTGAATTTTGGGCTCAAATGATTTTTCACAGTTCACGAACCCAACATGATTCTCACTATTAACTAAAGAGCATTTATGTAAGGGGAGCTGTGGTTTGTATCAGTTTCATAAACAGAGTTGAACTACATATGGTCCGTATGAGTAGGAAACACAGTTCTTTTTTTCTGGGCGTGCTCATGGTTCTTGCTGTATTGGAGATGCTGGAAAGAAGAGCTTGCTTCTTGCGTTAAAGCAGAGTGTATTTTAGGGATGAGAACTATGGTCTGAATTTTCCTTCAGAAACAGAGTTAAACCCCTGTATTTGTGTCTTCCTACAAGCAAGAGTTCATTTCTGGTAAAGCAAGTGAATTTTGGGCTGAAATGTTTATTCACAGTTCACCAACCCAAACCGATTCTCACTATTAACTAAAGAGCATTTATGCAATAGGAGGTGTGGTTTGTATCAGTTTCATAAGCAGAGTTAGACTACATATGGTCCGCATGAGTAGGAAGCACAGTTCCTTTTTTCTTGGCATGTTCATGGTTCTTACTGTTTTGGAGACCCTGGAAAGAAGGAGATGATACATGCCTTAAAACAGAGCGTTTTTCAGGGATGAGAATTGTGGTCTGAATTTCCCCTCAGAAACGGAGTTAAACCCCAGGATCTGTGTCTTCCTACAAGCAAGAGTTCATTTCTGGTAAACCCAGTGATTTTTGGGCTCAAATGATTTTTCGCAGTACAGGAACCAAACGCTATTCTCACTATTAACTAAAGAGCATTTATGTAACAGGAGCTGAGGTTTGTATCAGTTTCATAAGAAGAGTTGAACTACATATGGTCTGTATGAGTAGGAAACACAGTTCTTTTTTCTGGGCATGCTCATGTTTCTTACAATATTGGAGATGCTGGATATAAGAGGATGATTCTTGCGTTAAAACAGAGTGATTTTCAGGGACGAGAACTCTGGTCTGTATTTGCCTTCGAAACGGAGTTAAACCCCAGGATCAGTGTCTTCCTACATCCAATAGTTCATTTCTGGTAAACACAGTGAATTTTGCGCTCAAATGATTTTTCACAGTTCACGAACCCAACATGATTCTCACTATTAACTAAAGAGCATTTATGTAAGGGGAGCTGTGGTCTGTATCATTTCATAAGCAGAGTTGAACTACATATGGTCCATATGAATAGGAAACACAGTTCATTTCTTCTGGGCGTGCTCATGGTTCTTACTTTATTTGAGAAGCTGGAAAGAAGAGGGTGATTCTTGCCTCAAAACAGAGTGTTTTTCAGGGTTGAGAATTCTGGTCTGAATTTGCCTTCAGAAACGGAGTTAATCACCAGGATCTGTGTCTTCCTAAAAGCAAGAGTTCATTTCAGTTAAAACTAGTGAATTTTGGGCTGAAATGATTTTTTGCATTTTCAAACCCAACTCGATTCTCACTATTAACTAAAGAGGAATTATGTAAGAGGAGCTGTGGTTTGAATCAGTTTCATAAGCAGAGTTTAACTACCTATGGTTTGTATGAGTAGGAAACACCGTTCTTTTTTTCTGGGAATGCTCATATTTCTTACTGTATTGGAGACGCTGGATAGAAGAGGATGATTCTTGCCTTGAAACAGAGTTTTCTCCAGGCATGAGAACTCCGGTCTGAATGTGCCTTCAGAAATGTAGTTACACCCCAGGATCTGTGTCTTCCAACAAGCAAAAATTCATTTCAGGTAAACACAGTGAATTTTGGGCTGAAATGATTTTTTGCAGTTCATGAACCCAACGCGATTCTCACTATTAACTAAAGAGCATTTATGTAATAGGAGCTGTGGTCTGTATCAGTTTCATAAGCAAGGGGTTGCGTACATATAGTCCCTATGAGTAGGAAACACAGTTCTTTTTTTCTTGGCATGCTCATGGTCTTACTGTGTTGGAGACATTGGAAAGAAGAGGATTATTCATGCCTTAAAACAGAGTGTTTTTCAGGGATGAGAACTCTGGTCTGAATTTGCCTTCAGAAACGGAGTTAAACCCCAGGATCAGTGTCTTCCTACAAGCAAGAGTTCATTTCTGGTAAACCCAGTGAATTTTGGGCTCAAATGATTTTTGCAGTTCACGAACCAAACTTGATTCTCACTATTAACTAAAGAGCATTTATGTAAGAAGAGCTGTGGTTTGTATCAGTTTCATAAGCAGAGTTGAACTACATATGGTCTGTTTGAGTAGGAAACACAGTTTTCTTTTTCAGGGCATGCTCATTGTTCTTGCTGTATTGGAGACGCTGGAA
Source organism: Onychomys leucogaster (assembly GCA_949786385.1). Lineage (NCBI taxonomy): Eukaryota > Metazoa > Chordata > Mammalia > Rodentia > Cricetidae > Onychomys > Onychomys leucogaster. The sequence goes on along the minus strand of CATKUP010000006.1, from coordinate 9,451,770 downwards.
AGAAGAGCTTGCCTCTTGAATTAAAACAGGGTTGTGTTTCATGGATGAGAAATCTGGTCTGAATTTCCCTTCACAAACCCAGTTAAACCCCATGATTTGTGTCTTCCTACAAGTAAGAGGTCATTTCTGGTAAACCCAGTTAATTTTGGGCTCAAATGATTTTTCGCAGTTCACGAACCCTACGCTATTCTTACTATTAACTAAAGAGGATTTATGAAAGAGGAGCTTTGGTTTGTATCAGTTTCATAAGCAGAGTTGAACTTCATATGGTCTGTATGAGTAGGAAACACAGTTCTTTTTTCTGGGCATGCTCATGTTTCTTACTATATTGGAGATGCTGGATATAAGAGGATGATTCTTGCGTTGAAACAGAGTGATTTTCAGGGACGAGAACTCTGGTCTGTATTTGCCTTCAGAAACGGAGTTAAACCCCAGGATCAGTGTCTTCCTACAACGAATAGTTCATTTCTGGTAAACCCAGTGAATTTTGGGCTCAAATGATTTTTCACAGTTCACGAACCCAACATGATTCTCACTATTAACTAAAGAGCATTTATGTAAGGGGAGCTGTGGTTTGTATCAGTTTCATAAACAGAGTTGAACTACATATGGTCCGTATGAGTAGGAAACACAGTTCTTTTTTTCTGGGCGTGCTCATGGTTCTTGCTGTATTGGAGATGCTGGAAAGAAGAGCTTGCTTCTTGCGTTAAAGCAGAGTGTATTTTAGGGATGAGAACTATGGTCTGAATTTTCCTTCAGAAACAGAGTTAAACCCCTGTATTTGTGTCTTCCTACAAGCAAGAGTTCATTTCTGGTAAAGCAAGTGAATTTTGGGCTGAAATGTTTATTCACAGTTCACCAACCCAAACCGATTCTCACTATTAACTAAAGAGCATTTATGCAATAGGAGGTGTGGTTTGTATCAGTTTCATAAGCAGAGTTAGACTACATATGGTCCGCATGAGTAGGAAGCACAGTTCCTTTTTTCTTGGCATGTTCATGGTTCTTACTGTTTTGGAGACCCTGGAAAGAAGGGGATGATACATGCCTTAAAACAGAGCGTTTTTCAGGGATGAGAATTGTGGTCTGAATTTCCCCTCAGAAACGGAGTTAAACCCCAGGATCTGTGTCTTCCTACAAGCAAGAGTTCATTTCTGGTAAACCCAGTGATTTTTGGGCTCAAATGATTTTTCGCAGTACAGGAACCAAACGCTATTCTCACTATTAACTAAAGAGCATTTATGTAACAGGAGCTGAGGTTTGTATCAGTTTCATAAGAAGAGTTGAACTACATATGGTCTGTATGAGTAGGAAACACAGTTCTTTTTTCTGGGCATGCTCATGTTTCTTACAATATTGGAGATGCTGGATATAAGAGGATGATTCTTGCGTTAAAACAGAGTGATTTTCAGGGACGAGAACTCTGGTCTGTATTTGCCTTCGAAACGGAGTTAAACCCCAGGATCAGTGTCTTCCTACATCCAATAGTTCATTTCTGGTAAACACAGTGAATTTTGCGCTCAAATGATTTTTCACAGTTCACGAACCCAACATGATTCTCACTATTAACTAAAGAGCATTTATGTAAGGGGAGCTGTGGTCTGTATCATTTCATAAGCAGAGTTGAACTACATATGGTCCATATGAATAGGAAACACAGTTCATTTCTTCTGGGCGTGCTCATGGTTCTTACTTTATTTGAGAAGCTGGAAAGAAGAGGGTGATTCTTGCCTCAAAACAGAGTGTTTTTCAGGGTTGAGAATTCTGGTCTGAATTTGCCTTCAGAAACGGAGTTAATCACCAGGATCTGTGTCTTCCTAAAAGCAAGAGTTCATTTCAGTTAAAACTAGTGAATTTTGGGCTGAAATGATTTTTTGCATTTTCAAACCCAACTCGATTCTCACTATTAACTAAAGAGGAATTATGTAAGAGGAGCTGTGGTTTGAATCAGTTTCATAAGCAGAGTTTAACTACCTATGGTTTGTATGAGTAGGAAACACCGTTCTTTTTTTCTGGGAATGCTCATATTTCTTACTGTATTGGAGACGCTGGATAGAAGAGGATGATTCTTGCCTTGAAACAGAGTTTTCTCCAGGCATGAGAACTCCGGTCTGAATGTGCCTTCAGAAATGGAGTTACACCCCACGATCTGTGTCTTCCTAAAAGCAAAAATTCATTTCAGGTAAACACAGTGAATTTTGGGCTGAAATGATTTTTTGCAGTTCATGAACCCAACGCGATTCTCACTATTAACTAAAGAGCATTTATGTAATAGGAGCTGTGGTCTGAATCAGTTTCGTAAGCAAGGGGTTGTGTACATATAGTCCCTAAGAGTAGGAAACACAGTTCTTTTTTTCTTGGCATGCTCATGGTCTTACTGTGTTGGAGACACTGGAAAGAAGAGGATTATTCATGCCTTAAAACAGAGTGTTTATCAGGGATGAGAACTCTGGTCTGAATTTGCCTTCAGAAACGGAGTTAAACACCAGGATCAGTGTCTTCCTACAAGCAAGAGTTCATTTCTGGTAAACCCAGTGAATTTTGGGCTCAAATGATTTTTTGCAGTTCACAAACCAAACGCGATTCTCACTATTAACTAAAGAGCATTTATGTAAGAAGAGCTGTGGTTTGTATCAGTTTCATAAGCAGAGTTGAACTACATACGGTCTGTTTGAGTAGGAAACACAGTTCTTTTTTTCAGGGCATGCTCATTGTTCTTGCTGTATTGGAGACGCTGGAAAGAAGAGCTTGCCTCTTGAATTAAAACAGGGTTGTGTTTCATGGATGAGAAATCTGGTCTGAATTTCCCTTCACAAACCCAGTTAAACCCCATGATTTGTGTCTTCCTACAAATAAGAGTTCATTTCTGGTAAACCCAGTGAATTTTGGGCTCAAATGATTTTTCGCAGTTCACGAACCCTACGCTATTCTTACTATTAACTAAAGAGTATTTTTGAAAGAGGAGCTTTGGTTTGTTTCAGTTTCATAAGCAGACTTGAACTTCATATGGTCTGTATGAGTAGGAAACACAGTTCTTTTTTCTGGGCATGCTCATGTTTCTTACTATATGGGAGATGCTGGATATAAGAGGATGATTCTTGCGTTAAAACAGAGTGATTTTCAGGGACGAGAACTCTGGTCTGTATTTGCCTTCAAAAACGGAGTTAAACCCCAGGATCAGTGTCTTCCTACAACCAATAGTTCATTTCTGGTAAACCCAGTGAATTTTGGGCTCAAATGATTTTTCATAGTTCACGAACCCAACATGATTCTCACTATTAACTAAAGAGCATTTATGTAAGGCGAGCTGTGGTTTGTATCAGTTTCATAAACAGAGTTGAACTACATATGGTCCGTATGAGTAGGAAACACAGTTCTTTTTTTTAAGGGCATGCTCATTGTTCTTGCTGTATTGGAGACGCTAGAAACAAGAGCTTGCTGCTTGAATTAAAACAGGGTTGTGTTTCATGGATGAGAACTCTGGTCTGAAATTCCCTTCACAAACCCAGTTAAACCCCATGATCTGTGTCTTCCTACAAGTAAGAGTTCATTTCTGGTAAACCCAGTTAATTTTGGGCTCAAATGATTTTTCACAGTTTACGAACCCTACGCTATTCTCACTATTAACTAAAGAGGATTTATGTAAGAGGAGCTTTGGTTTGTATCAGTTTCATAAGGAGAGTTGAACTTCATATGGTCTGTATGAGTAGGAAACACAGTTCTTTTTTCTGGGCATGCTCATGTTTCTTACTATATTGGAGATGCTGGATATAAGAGGATGATTCTTGCGTTAAAACAGAGTGATTTTCAGGGACGTGAACTCTGGTCTCTATTTGCCTTCAGAAACGGAGATAAACCCCAGGATCAGTGTCTTCCTACATCCAATAGTTCATATCTGGTAAACCCAGTGAATTTTGCGCTCAAATGATTTTTCACAGTTCACGAACCCAACATGATTCTCACTATTAACTAAAGAGCATTTATGTAAGGGGAGCTGTGGTCTGTATCATTTCATAAGCAGAGTTGAACTACATATGGTCCATATGAATAGGAAACACAGTTCATTTCTTCTGGGCGTGCTCATGGTTCTTACTGTATTGGAGAAGCTGGAAAGAAGAGGGTGATTCTTGCCTCAAAACAGAGTGTTTTTCAGGGTTGAGAATTCTGGTCTGAATTTGCCTTCAGAAACGGAGTTAATCCCCAGGATCTGTGTCTTCATAAAAGCAAGAGTTCATTTCAGTTAAATCTAGTGAATTTTGGGCTGAAATGATTTTTTGCATTTTCAAACCCAACTCGATTCTCACTATTAACTAAAGAGGAATTATGTAAGAGGAGCTGTGGTTTGAATCAGTTTCATAAGCAGAGTTTAACTACCTATGGTTTGTATGAGTAGGAAACACCGTTCTTTTTTTCTGGGAATGCTCATATTTCTTACTGTATTTGAGACGCTGGATAGAAGAGGATGATTCTTGCCTTATAACAGAGTTTTCTCCAGGCATGAGAACTCCGGTCTGAATGTGCCTTCAGAAATGGAGTTACACCCCACGATCTGTGTCTTCCTACAAGCAAAAATTCATTTCAGGTAAACGCAGTGAATTTTGGGCTCAAATGATTTTTTGCAGTTCACGAACCAAACGCGATTCTCACTATTAACTAAAGAGCATTTATGTAATAGGAGCTGTGGTCTGTATCAGTTTCATAAGCAAGGGGTTGCGTACATATAGTCCCTATGAGTAGGAAACACAGTTCTTTTTTTCTTGGCATGCTCATGGTCTTACTGTGTTGGAGACATTGGAAAGAAGAGGATTATTCATGCCTTAAAACAGAGTGTTTTTCAGGGATGAGAACTCTGGTCTGAATTTGCCTTCAGAAACGGAGTTAAACCCCAGGATCAGTGTCTTCCTACAAGCAAGAGTTCATTTCTGGTAAACCCAGTGAATTTTGGGCTCAAATGATTTTTGCAGTTCACGAACCAAACTTGATTCTCACTATTAACTAAAGAGCATTTATGTAAGAAGAGCTGTGGTTTGTATCAGTTTCATAAGCAGAGTTGAACTACATATGGTCTGTTTGAGTAGGAAACACAGTTTTCTTTTTCAGGGCATGCTCATTGTTCTTGCTGTATTGGAGACGCTGGAAAGAAGAGCTTGCCTCTTGAATTAAAACAGGGTTGTGTTTCATGGATGAGAAATCTGGTCTGAATTTCCCTTCACAAACCCAGTTAAACCCCATGATTTGTGTCTTCCTACAAGTAAGAGGTCATTTCTGGTAAATGCAGTTAATTTTGGGCTCAAATGATTTTTCGCAGTTCACGAACCCTACGCTATTCTTACTATTAACTAAAGAGGATTTATGAAAGAGGAGCTTTGGTTTGTATCAGTTTCATAAGCAGAGTTGAACTTCATATGGTCTGTATGAGTAGGAAACACAGTTCTTTTTTCTGGGCATGCTCATGTTTCTTACTATATTGGAGATGCTGGATATAAGAGGATGATTCTTGCGTTGAAACAGAGTGATTTTCAGGGACGAGAACTCTGGTCTGTATTTGCCTTCAGAAACGGAGTTAAACCCCAGGATCAGTGTCTTCCTACAACGAATAGTTCATTTCTGGTAAACCCAGTGAATTTTGGGCTCAAATGATTTTTCACAGTTCACGAACCCAACATGATTCTCACTATTAACTAAAGAGCATTTATGTAAGGGGAGCTGTGGTTTGTATCAGTTTCATAAACAGAGTTGAACTACATATGGTCCGTATGAGTAGGAAACACAGTTCTTTTTTTCTGGGCGTGCTCATGGTTCTTGCTGTATTGGAGATGCTGGAAAGAAGAGCTTGCTTCTTGCGTTAAAGCAGAGTGTACTTTAGGGATGAGAACTATGGTCTGAATTTTCCTTCAGAAACAGAGTTAAACCCCTGTATTTGTGTCTTCCTACAAGCAAGAGTTCATTTCTGGTAAAGCAAGTGAATTTTGGGCTGAAATGTTTATTCACAGTTCACCAACCCAAACCGATTCTCACTATTAACTAAAGAGCATTTATGCAATAGGAGGTGTGGTTTGTATCAGTTTCATAAGCAGAGTTAGACTACATATGGTCCGCATGAGTAGGAAGCACAGTTCCTTTTTTCTTGGCATGTTCATGGTTCTTACTGTTTTGGAGACCCTGGAAAGAAGGGGATGATACATGCCTTAAAACAGAGCGTTTTTCAGGGATGAGAATTGTGGTCTGAATTTCCCCTCAGAAACGGAGTTAAACCCCAGGATCTGTGTCTTCCTACAAGCAAGAGTTCATTTCTGGTAAACCCAGTGATTTTTGGGCTCAAATGATTTTTCGCAGTACAGGAACCAAACGCTATTCTCACTATTAACTAAAGAGCATTTATGTAACAGGAGCTGAGGTTTGTATCAGTTTCATAAGAAGAGTTGAACTACATATGGTCTGTATGAGTAGGAAACACAGTTCTTTTTTCTGGGCATGCTCATGTTTCTTACAATATTGGAGATGCTGGATATAAGAGGATGATTCTTGCGTTAAAACAGAGTGATTTTCAGGGACGAGAACTCTGGTCTGTATTTGCCTTCGAAACGGAGTTAAACCCCAGGATCAGTGTCTTCCTACATCCAATAGTTCATTTCTGGTAAACACAGTGAATTTTGCGCTCAAATGATTTTTCACAGTTCACGAACCCAACATGATTCTCACTATTAACTAAAGAGCATTTATGTAAGGGGAGCTGTGGTCTGTATCATTTCATAAGCAGAGTTGAACTACATATGGTCCATATGAATAGGAAACACAGTTCATTTCTTCTGGGCGTGCTCATGGTTCTTACTTTATTTGAGAAGCTGGAAAGAAGAGGGTGATTCTTGCCTCAAAACAGAGTGTTTTTCAGGGTTGAGAATTCTGGTCTGAATTTGCCTTCAGAAACGGAGTTAATCACCAGGATCTGTGTCTTCCTAAAAGCAAGAGTTCATTTCAGTTAAAACTAGTGAATTTTGGGCTGAAATGATTTTTTGCATTTTCAAACCCAACTCGATTCTCACTATTAACTAAAGAGGAATTATGTAAGAGGAGCTGTGGTTTGAATCAGTTTCATAAGCAGAGTTTAACTACCTATGGTTTGTATGAGTAGGAAACACCGTTCTTTTTTTCTGGGAATGCTCATATTTCTTACTGTATTGGAGACGCTGGATAGAAGAGGATGATTCTTGCCTTGAAACAGAGTTTTCTCCAGGCATGAGAACTCCGGTCTGAATGTGCCTTCAGAAATGTAGTTACACCCCAGGATCTGTGTCTTCCAACAAGCAAAAATTCATTTCAGGTAAACACAGTGAATTTTGGGCTGAAATGATTTTTTGCAGTTCATGAACCCAACGCGATTCTCACTATTAACTAAAGAGCATTTATGTAATAGGAGCTGTGGTCTGTATCAGTTTCATAAGCAAGGGGTTGCGTACATATAGTCCCTATGAGTAGGAAACACAGTTCTTTTTTTCTTGGCATGCTCATGGTCTTACTGTGTTGGAGACATTGGAAAGAAGAGGATTATTCATGCCTTAAAACAGAGTGTTTTTCAGGGATGAGAACTCTGGTCTGAATTTGCCTTCAGAAACGGAGTTAAACCCCAGGATCAGTGTCTTCCTACAAGCAAGAGTTCATTTCTGGTAAACCCAGTGAATTTTGGGCTCAAATGATTTTTGCAGTTCACGAACCAAACTTGATTCTCACTATTAACTAAAGAGCATTTATGTAAGAAGAGCTGTGGTTTGTATCAGTTTCATAAGCAGAGTTGAACTACATATGGTCTGTTTGAGTAGGAAACACAGTTTTCTTTTTCAGGGCATGCTCATTGTTCTTGCTGTATTGGAGACGCTGGAAAGAAGAGCTTGCCTCTTGAATTAAAACAGGGTTGTGTTTCATGGATGAGAAATCTGGTCTGAATTTCCCTTCACAAACCCAGTTAAACCCCATGATTTGTGTCTTCCTACAAGTAAGAGGTCATTTCTGGTAAACCCAGTTAATTTTGGGCTCAAATGATTTTTCGCAGTTCACGAACCCTACGCTATTCTTACTATTAACTAAAGAGGATTTATGAAAGAGGAGCTTTGGTTTGTATCAGTTTCATAAGCAGAGTTGAACTTCATATGGTCTGTATGAGTAGGAAACACAGTTCTTTTTTCTGGGCATGCTCATGTTTCTTACTATATTGGAGATGCTGGATATAAGAGGATGATTCTTGCGTTGAAACAGAGTGATTTTCAGGGACGAGAACTCTGGTCTGTATTTGCCTTCAGAAACGGAGTTAAACCCCAGGATCAGTGTCTTCCTACAACGAATAGTTCATTTCTGGTAAACCCAGTGAATTTTGGGCTCAAATGATTTTTCACAGTTCACGAACCCAACATGATTCTCACTATTAACTAAAGAGCATTTATGTAAGGGGAGCTGTGGTTTGTATCAGTTTCATAAACAGAGTTGAACTACATATGGTCCGTATGAGTAGGAAACACAGTTCTTTTTTTCTGGGCGTGCTCATGGTTCTTGCTGTATTGGAGATGCTGGAAAGAAGAGCTTGCTTCTTGCGTTAAAGCAGAGTGTATTTTAGGGATGAGAACTATGGTCTGAATTTTCCTTCAGAAACAGAGTTAAACCCCTGTATTTGTGTCTTCCTACAAGCAAGAGTTCATTTCTGGTAAAGCAAGTGAATTTTGGGCTGAAATGTTTATTCACAGTTCACCAACCCAAACCGATTCTCACTATTAACTAAAGAGCATTTATGCAATAGGAGGTGTGGTTTGTATCAGTTTCATAAGCAGAGTTAGACTACATATGGTCCGCATGAGTAGGAAGCACAGTTCCTTTTTTCTTGGCATGTTCATGGTTCTTACTGTTTTGGAGACCCTGGAAAGAAGGGGATGATACATGCCTTAAAACAGAGCGTTTTTCAGGGATGAGAATTGTGGTCTGAATTTCCCCTCAGAAACGGAGTTAAACCCCAGGATCTGTGTCTTCCTACAAGCAAGAGTTCATTTCTGGTAAACCCAGTGATTTTTGGGCTCAAATGATTTTTCGCAGTACAGGAACCAAACGCTATTCTCACTATTAACTAAAGAGCATTTATGTAACAGGAGCTGAGGTTTGTATCAGTTTCATAAGAAGAGTTGAACTACATATGGTCTGTATGAGTAGGAAACACAGTTCTTTTTTCTGGGCATGCTCATGTTTCTTACAATATTGGAGATGCTGGATATAAGAGGATGATTCTTGCGTTAAAACAGAGTGATTTTCAGGGACGAGAACTCTGGTCTGTATTTGCCTTCGAAACGGAGTTAAACCCCAGGATCAGTGTCTTCCTACATCCAATAGTTCATTTCTGGTAAACACAGTGAATTTTGCGCTCAAATGATTTTTCACAGTTCACGAACCCAACATGATTCTCACTATTAACTAAAGAGCATTTATGTAAGGGGAGCTGTGGTCTGTATCATTTCATAAGCAGAGTTGAACTACATATGGTCCATATGAATAGGAAACACAGTTCATTTCTTCTGGGCGTGCTCATGGTTCTTACTTTATTTGAGAAGCTGGAAAGAAGAGGGTGATTCTTGCCTCAAAACAGAGTGTTTTTCAGGGTTGAGAATTCTGGTCTGAATTTGCCTTCAGAAACGGAGTTAATCACCAGGATCTGTGTCTTCCTAAAAGCAAGAGTTCATTTCAGTTAAAACTAGTGAATTTTGGGCTGAAATGATTTTTTGCATTTTCAAACCCAACTCGATTCTCACTATTAACTAAAGAGGAATTATGTAAGAGGAGCTGTGGTTTGAATCAGTTTCATAAGCAGAGTTTAACTACCTATGGTTTGTATGAGTAGGAAACACCGTTCTTTTTTTCTGGGAATGCTCATATTTCTTACTGTATTGGAGACGCTGGATAGAAGAGGATGATTCTTGCCTTGAAACAGAGTTTTCTCCAGGCATGAGAACTCCGGTCTGAATGTGCCTTCAGAAATGTAGTTACACCCCAGGATCTGTGTCTTCCAACAAGCAAAAATTCATTTCAGGTAAACACAGTGAATTTTGGGCTGAAATGATTTTTTGCAGTTCATGAACCCAACGCGATTCTCACTATTAACTAAAGAGCATTTATGTAATAGGAGCTGTGGTCTGTATCAGTTTCATAAGCAAGGGGTTGCGTACATATAGTCCCTATGAGTAGGAAACACAGTTCTTTTTTTCTTGGCATGCTCATGGTCTTACTGTGTTGGAGACATTGGAAAGAAGAGGATTATTCATGCCTTAAAACAGAGTGTTTTTCAGGGATGAGAACTCTGGTCTGAATTTGCCTTCAGAAACGGAGTTAAACCCCAGGATCAGTGTCTTCCTACAAGCAAGAGTTCATTTCTGGTAAACCCAGTGAATTTTGGGCTCAAATGATTTTTGCAGTTCACGAACCAAACTTGATTCTCACTATTAACTAAAGAGCATTTATGTAAGAAGAGCTGTGGTTTGTATCAGTTTCATAAGCAGAGTTGAACTACATATGGTCTGTTTGAGTAGGAAACACAGTTTTCTTTTTCAGGGCATGCTCATTGTTCTTGCTGTATTGGAGACGCTGGAAAGAAGAGCTTGCCTCTTGAATTAAAACAGGGTTGTGTTTCATGGATGAGAAATCTGGTCTGAATTTCCCTTCACAAACCCAGTTAAACCCCATGATTTGTGTCTTCCTACAAGTAAGAGGTCATTTCTGGTAAACCCAGTTAATTTTGGGCTCAAATGATTTTTCGCAGTTCACGAACCCTACGCTATTCTTACTATTAACTAAAGAGGATTTATGAAAGAGGAGCTTTGGTTTGTATCAGTTTCATAAGCAGAGTTGAACTTCATATGGTCTGTATGAGTAGGAAACACAGTTCTTTTTTCTGGGCATGCTCATGTTTCTTACTATATTGGAGATGCTGGATATAAGAGGATGATTCTTGCGTTGAAACAGAGTGATTTTCAGGGACGAGAACTCTGGTCTGTATTTGCCTTCAGAAACGGAGTTAAACCCCAGGATCAGTGTCTTCCTACAACGAATAGTTCATTTCTGGTAAACCCAGTGAATTTTGGGCTCAAATGATTTTTCACAGTTCACGAACCCAACATGATTCTCACTATTAACTAAAGAGCATTTATGTAAGGGGAGCTGTGGTTTGTATCAGTTTCATAAACAGAGTTGAACTACATATGGTCCGTATGAGTAGGAAACACAGTTCTTTTTTTCTGGGCGTGCTCATGGTTCTTGCTGTATTGGAGATGCTGGAAAGAAGAGCTTGCTTCTTGCGTTAAAGCAGAGTGTATTTTAGGGATGAGAACTATGGTCTGAATTTTCCTTCAGAAACAGAGTTAAACCCCTGTATTTGTGTCTTCCTACAAGCAAGAGTTCATTTCTGGTAAAGCAAGTGAATTTTGGGCTGAAATGTTTATTCACAGTTCACCAACCCAAACCGATTCTCACTATTAACTAAAGAGCATTTATGCAATAGGAGGTGTGGTTTGTATCAGTTTCATAAGCAGAGTTAGACTACATATGGTCCGCATGAGTAGGAAGCACAGTTCCTTTTTTCTTGGCATGTTCATGGTTCTTACTGTTTTGGAGACCCTGGAAAGAAGGGGATGATACATGCCTTAAAACAGAGCGTTTTTCAGGGATGAGAATTGTGGTCTGAATTTCCCCTCAGAAACGGAGTTAAACCCCAGGATCTGTGTCTTCCTACAAGCAAGAGTTCATTTCTGGTAAACCCAGTGATTTTTGGGCTCAAATGATTTTTCGCAGTACAGGAACCAAACGCTATTCTCACTATTAACTAAAGAGCATTTATGTAACAGGAGCTGAGGTTTGTATCAGTTTCATAAGAAGAGTTGAACTACATATGGTCTGTATGAGTAGGAAACACAGTTCTTTTTTCTGGGCATGCTCATGTTTCTTACAATATTGGAGATGCTGGATATAAGAGGATGATTCTTGCGTTAAAACAGAGTGATTTTCAGGGACGAGAACTCTGGTCTGTATTTGCCTTCGAAACGGAGTTAAACCCCAGGATCAGTGTCTTCCTACATCCAATAGTTCATTTCTGGTAAACACAGTGAATTTTGCGCTCAAATGATTTTTCACAGTTCACGAACCCAACATGATTCTCACTATTAACTAAAGAGCATTTATGTAAGGGGAGCTGTGGTCTGTATCATTTCATAAGCAGAGTTGAACTACATATGGTCCATATGAATAGGAAACACAGTTCATTTCTTCTGGGCGTGCTCATGGTTCTTACTTTATTTGAGAAGCTGGAAAGAAGAGGGTGATTCTTGCCTCAAAACAGAGTGTTTTTCAGGGTTGAGAATTCTGGTCTGAATTTGCCTTCAGAAACGGAGTTAATCACCAGGATCTGTGTCTTCCTAAAAGCAAGAGTTCATTTTAGTTAAAACTAGTGAATTTTGGGCTGAAATGATTTTTTGCATTTTCAAACCCAACTCGATTCTCACTATTAACTAAAGAGGAATTATGTAAGAGGAGCTGTGGTTTGAATCAGTTTCATAAGCAGAGTTTAACTACCTATGGTTTGTATGAGTAGGAAACACCGTTCTTTTTTTCTGGGAATGCTCATATTTCTTACTGTATTGGAGACGCTGGATAGAAGAGGATGATTCTTGCCTTGAAACAGAGTTTTCTCCAGGCATGAGAACTCCGGTCTGAATGTGCCTTCAGAAATGGAGTTACACCCCACGATCTGTGTCTTCCTAAAAGCAAAAATTCATTTCAGGTAAACACAGTGAATTTTGGGCTGAAATGATTTTTTGCAGTTCATGAACCCAACGCGATTCTCACTATTAACTAAAGAGCATTTATGTAATAGGAGCTGTGGTCTGAATCAGTTTCGTAAGCAAGGGGTTGTGTACATATAGTCCCTAAGAGTAGGAAACACAGTTCTTTTTTTCTTGGCATGCTCATGGTCTTACTGTGTTGGAGACACTGGAAAGAAGAGGATTATTCATGCCTTAAAACAGAGTGTTTATCAGGGATGAGAACTCTGGTCTGAATTTGCCTTCAGAAACGGAGTTAAACCCCAGGATCAGTGTCTTCCTACAAGCAAGAGTTCATTTCTGGTAAACCCAGTGAATTTTGGGCTCAAATGATTTTTTGCAGTTCACAAACCAAACGCGATTCTCACTATTAACTAAAGAGCATTTATGTAAGAAGAGCTGTGGTTTGTATCAGTTTCATAAGCAGAGTTGAACTACATACGGTCTGTTTGAGTAGGAAACACAGTTCTTTTTTTCAGGGCATGCTCATTGTTCTTGCTGTATTGGAGACGCTGGAAAGAAGAGCTTGCCTCTTGAATTAAAACAGGGTTGTGTTTCATGGATGAGAAATCTGGTCTGAATTTCCCTTCACAAACCCAGTTAAACCCCATGATTTGTGTCTTCCTACAAATAAGAGTTCATTTCTGGTAAACCCAGTTAATTTTGGGCTCAAATGATTTTTCGCAGTTCACGAACCCTACGCTATTCTTACTATTAACTAAAGAGGATTTTTGAAAGAGGAGCTTTGGTTTGTTTCAGTTTCATAAGCAGACTTGAACTTCATATGGTCTGTATGAGTAGGAAACACAGTTCTTTTTTCTGGGCATGCTCATGTTTCTTACTATATGGGAGATGCTGGATATAAGAGGATGATTCTTGCGTTAAAACAGAGTGATTTTCAGGGACGAGAACTCTGGTCTGTATTTGCCTTCAAAAACGGAGTTAAACCCCAGGATCAGTGTCTTCCTACAACCAATAGTTCATTTCTGGTAAACCCAGTGAATTTTGGGCTCAAATGATTTTTCATAGTTCACGAACCCAACATGATTCTCACTATTAACTAAAGAGCATTTATGTAAGGCGAGCTGTGGTTTGTATCAGTTTCATAAACAGAGTTGAACTACATATGGTCCGTATGAGTAGGAAACACAGTTCTTTTTTTTAAGGGCATGCTCATTGTTCTTGCTGTATTGGAGACGCTAGAAACAAGAGCTTGCTGCTTGAATTAAAACAGGGTTGTGTTTCATGGATGAGAACTCTGGTCTGAAATTCCCTTCACAAACCCAGTTAAACCCCATGATCTGTGTCTTCCTACAAGTAAGAGTTCATTTCTGGTAAACCCAGTTAATTTTGGGCTCAAATGATTTTTCACAGTTTACGAACCCTACGCTATTCTCACTATTAACTAAAGAGGAATTATGTAAGAGGAGCTTTGGTTTGTATCAGTTTCATAAGGAGAGTTGAACTTCATATGGTCTGTATGAGTAGGAAACACAGTTCTTTTTTCTGGGCATGCTCATGTTTCTTACTATATTGGAGATGCTGGATATAAGAGGATGATTCTTGCGTTAAAACAGAGTGATTTTCAGGGACGTGAACTCTGGTCTCTATTTGCCTTCAGAAACGGAGATAAACCCCAGGATCAGTGTCTTCCTACATCCAATAGTTCATATCTGGTAAACCCAGTGAATTTTGCGCTCAAATGATTTTTCACAGTTCACGAACCCAACATGATTCTCACTATTAACTAAAGAGCATTTATGTAAGGGGAGCTGTGGTCTGTATCATTTCATAAGCAGAGTTGAACTACATATGGTCCATATGAATAGGAAACACAGTTCATTTCTTCTGGGCGTGCTCATGGTTCTTACTGTATTGGAGAAGCTGGAAAGAAGAGGGTGATTCTTGCCTCAAAACAGAGTGTTTTTCAGGGTTGAGAATTCTGGTCTGAATTTGCCTTCAGAAACGGAGTTAATCCCCAGGATCTGTGTCTTCATAAAAGCAAGAGTTCATTTCAGTTAAATCTAGTGAATTTTGGGCTGAAATGATTTTTTGCATTTTCAAACCCAACTCGATTCTCACTATTAACTAAAGAGGAATTATGTAAGAGGAGCTGTGGTTTGAATCAGTTTCATAAGCAGAGTTTAACTACCTATGGTTTGTATGAGTAGGAAACACCGTTCTTTTTTTCTGGGAATGCTCATATTTCTTACTGTATTTGAGACGCTGGATAGAAGAGGATGATTCTTGCCTTAAAACAGAGTTTTCTCCAGGCATGAGAACTCCGGTCTGAATGTGCCTTCAGAAATGGAGTTACACCCCACGATCTGTGTCTTCCTACAAGCAAAAATTCATTTCAGGTAAACGCAGTGAATTTTGGGCTCAAATGATTTTTTGCAGTTCACGAACCAAACGCGATTCTCACTATTAACTAAAGAGCATTTATGTAATAGGAGCTGTGGTCTGTATCAGTTTCATAAGCAAGGGGTTGCGTACATATAGTCCCTATGAGTAGGAAACACAGTTCTTTTTTTCTTGGCATGCTCATGGTCTTACTGTGTTGGAGACATTGGAAAGAAGAGGATTATTCATGCCTTAAAACAGAGTGTTTTTCAGGGATGAGAACTCTGGTCTGAATTTGCCTTCAGAAACGGAGTTAAACCCCAGGATCAGTGTCTTCCTACAAGCAAGAGTTCATTTCTGGTAAACCCAGTGAATTTTGGGCTCAAATGATTTTTGCAGTTCACGATCCAAACTTGATTCTCACTATTAACTAAAGAGCATTTATGTAAGAAGAGCTGTGGTTTGTATCAGTTTCATAAGCAGAGTTGAACTACATATGGTCTGTTTGAGTAGGAAACACAGTTTTCTTTTTCAGGGCATGCTCATTGTTCTTGCTGTATTGGAGACGCTGGAAAGAAGAGCTTGCCTCTTGAATTAAAACAGGGTTGTGTTTCATGGATGAGAAATCTGGTCTGAATTTCCCTTCACAAACCCAGTTAAACCCCATGATTTGTGTCTTCCTACAAGTAAGAGGTCATTTCTGGTAAATGCAGTTAATTTTGGGCTCAAATGATTTTTCGCAGTTCACGAACCCTACGCTATTCTTACTATTAACTAAAGAGGATTTATGAAAGAGGAGCTTTGGTTTGTATCAGTTTCATAAGCAGAGTTGAACTTCATATGGTCTGTATGAGTAGGAAACACAGTTCTTTTTTCTGGGCATGCTCATGTTTCTTACTATATTGGAGATGCTGGATATAAGAGGATGATTCTTGCGTTGAAACAGAGTGATTTTCAGGGACGAGAACTCTGGTCTGTATTTGCCTTCAGAAACGGAGTTAAACCCCAGGATCAGTGTCTTCCTACAACGAATAGTTCATTTCTGGTAAACCCAGTGAATTTTGGGCTCAAATGATTTTTCACAGTTCACGAACCCAACATGATTCTCACTATTAACTAAAGAGCATTTATGTAAGGGGAGCTGTGGTTTGTATCAGTTTCATAAACAGAGTTGAACTACATATGGTCCGTATGAGTAGGAAACACAGTTCTTTTTTTCTGGGCGTGCTCATGGTTCTTGCTGTATTGGAGATGCTGGAAAGAAGAGCTTGCTTCTTGCGTTAAAGCAGAGTGTATTTTAGGGATGAGAACTATGGTCTGAATTTTCCTTCAGAAACAGAGTTAAACATCTGTATTTGTGTCTTCATACAAGCAAGAGTTCATTTCTGGTAAAGCAAGTGAATTTTGGGCTGAAATGTTTATTCACAGTTCACCAACCCAAACCGATTCTCACTATTAACTAAAGAGCATTTATGCAATAGGAGGTGTGGTTTGTATCAGTTTCATAAGCAGAGTTAGACTACATATGGTCCGCATGAGTAGGAAGCACAGTTCCTTTTTTCTTGGCATGTTCATGGTTCTTACTGTTTTGGAGACCCTGGAAAGAAGGGGATGATACATGCCTTAAAACAGAGCGTTTTTCAGGGATGAGAATTGTGGTCTGAATTTCCCCTCAGAAACGGAGTTAAACCCCAGGATCTGTGTCTTCCTACAAGCAAGAGTTCATTTCTGGTAAACCCAGTGATTTTTGGGCTCAAATGATTTTTCGCAGTACAGGAACCAAACGCTATTCTCACTATTAACTAAAGAGCATTTATGTAACAGGAGCTGAGGTTTGTATCAGTTTCATAAGAAGAGTTGAACTACATATGGTCTGTATGAGTAGGAAACACAGTTCTTTTTTCTGGGCATGCTCATGTTTCTTACAATATTGGAGATGCTGGATATAAGAGGATGATTCTTGCGTTAAAACAGAGTGATTTTCAGGGACGAGAACTCTGGTCTGTATTTGCCTTCGAAACGGAGTTAAACCCCAGGATCAGTGTCTTCCTACATCCAATAGTTCATTTCTGGTAAACACAGTGAATTTTGCGCTCAAATGATTTTTCACAGTTCACGAACCCAACATGATTCTCACTATTAACTAAAGAGCATTTATGTAAGGGGAGCTGTGGTCTGTATCATTTCATAAGCAGAGTTGAACTACATATGGTCCATATGAATAGGAAACACAGTTCATTTCTTCTGGGCGTGCTCATGGTTCTTACTTTATTTGAGAAGCTGGAAAGAAGAGGGTGATTCTTGCCTCAAAACAGAGTGTTTTTCAGGGTTGAGAATTCTGGTCTGAATTTGCCTTCAGAAACGGAGTTAATCACCAGGATCTGTGTCTTCCTAAAAGCAAGAGTTCATTTCAGTTAAAACTAGTGAATTTTGGGCTGAAATGATTTTTTGCATTTTCAAACCTAACTCGATTCTCACTATTAACTAAAGAGGAATTATGTAAGAGGAGCTGTGGTTTGAATCAGTTTCATAAGCAGAGTTTAACTACCTATGGTTTGTATGAGTAGGAAACACCGTTCTTTTTTTCTGGGAATGCTCATATTTCTTACTGTATTGGAGACGCTGGATAGAAGAGGATGATTCTTGCCTTGAAACAGAGTTTTCTCCAGGCATGAGAACTCCGGTCTGAATGTGCCTTCAGAAATGTAGTTACACCCCAGGATCTGTGTCTTCCAACAAGCAAAAATTCATTTCAGGTAAACACAGTGAATTTTGGGCTGAAATGATTTTTTGCAGTTCATGAACCCAACGCGATTCTCACTATTAACTAAAGAGCATTTATGTAATAGGAGCTGTGGTCTGAATCAGTTTCGTAAGCAAGGGGTTGTGTACATATAGTCCCTATGAGTAGGAAACACAGTTCTTTTTTTCTTGGCATGCTCATGGTCTTACTGTGTTGGAGACACTGGAAAGAAGAGGATTATTCATGCCTTAAAACAGAGTGTTTATCAGGGATGAGAACTCTGGTCTGAATTTGCCTTCAGAAACGGAGTTAAACCCCAGGATCAGTGTCTTCCTACAAGCAAGAGTTCATTTCTGGTAAACCCAGTGAGTTTTGGGCTCAAATGATTTTTTGCAGTTCACGAACCAAACGCGATTCTCACTATTAACTAAAGAGCATTTACGTAAGAAGAGCTGTGGTTTGTATCAGTTTCATAAGCAGAGTTGAACTACATATGGTCTGTTTGAGTAGGAAACACAGTTCTTTTTTTCAGGGCATGCTCATTGTTCTTGCTGTATTGGAGACGCTGGAAAGAAGAGCTTGCCTCTTGAATTAAAACAGGGTTGTGTTTCATGGATGAGAAATCTGGTCTGAATTTCCCTTCACAAACCCAGTTAAACCCCATGATTTGTGTCTTCCTACAAGTAAGAGTTCATTTCTGGTAAACCCAGTTAATTTTGGGCTCAAATGATTTTTCGCAGTTCACGAACCCTACGCTATTCTTACTATTAACTAAAGAGGATTTATGTAAGAGGAGCTTTGGTTTGTATCAGTTTCATAAGGAGAGTTGAACTTCATATGGTCTGTATGAGTAGGAAACACAGTTCTTTTTTCTGGGCATGCTCATGTTCCTTACTATATTGGAGATGCTGGAAATAAGAGGATGATTCTTGCGTTAAAACAGAGTGATTTTCAGGGACGTGAACTCTGGTCTGTACTTGCCTTCAGAAACGGAGTTAAACCCCAGGATCAGTGTCTTCCTACATCCAATAGTTCATTTCTGGTAAACCCAGTGAATTTTGCGCTCAAATATTTTTCACAGTTCACGAACCCAACATGATTCTCACTATTAACTAAAGAGCATTTATGTAAGGGGAGCTCTGGTTTGTATCAGTTTCATAAGCAGAGTTGAACTACATATGGTCCGTATGAGTAGAAAACACAGTTCTTTTTTTCAAGGCGTGCTCATGGTTCTTGCTGTATTGGAGATGCTGGAAAGAAGAGCTTGCTTCTTGCGGTAAAGCAGAGTGTATTTCAGGAATGAGAACTATGGTCTGAATTTTCCTTCAGAAACGGAGTTAAACCCCTGTATTTGTGTCTTCCTACAAGCAAGAGTTCATTTCTGGTAAAGCAAGTGAATTTTGGGCTGAAATGATTATTCACAGTTCACCAACCCAAACCGATTCTCACTATTAACTAAAGAGCATTTATGCAATAGGAGGTGTGGTTTGTATGAGTTTCATAAGCAGAGGTAGACTACATATGGTCCGTATGAGTAGGAAACACAGTTCCTTTTTTCTTGACATGTTCATGGTTCTTACTGTTTTGGAAACCCTGGAAAGAAGAGGATGATACATGCCTTAAAACAGAGCATTATTCAGGGATGAGAATTGTGGTCTGAATTTCCCCTCGGAAACGGAGTTAAACCCAGGATCTGTGTCTTCCTACAAGCAAGAGTTCATTTCTGGTAAACCCAGTGAATTTTGGGCTCAAATGATTTTTCGCAGTACACGAACCAAACGCTATTCTCACTATTAACTAAAGAGCATTTATGTAAGAGGAGCTGTGGTTTGTATCAGTTTCATAAGAAGAGTTGAACTACATATTGTCCGTATAAGTAGGAGACACAGTTCTTTTTTTCTGGGCGTGCTCAAGGTTCTTGCTGTATTGGAGACGCTGGAAAGAAGAGCTTGCTTCTTGCATTAAAATGAGTTTGTTTCATGGATGAGAACACTGGTCTGAATTTCCCTTCAGAAACATAGTTAAACCCCATGTTCTGTGTCTTCCTACAAACAAGTTTTCATTACTGGTAAACCAAGTAAATTTTCGGCTCAAATGATTTTACACAGTTCTAGAACCCAACGCGATTATCACTATTAACTAAAGAGCATTTATGTAAGAGGAGCTGTGGTCAGTTTCAGTTTAATAAGCAGAGGTAGACTACGTATGGTCCGTATGAGTAGGAAACACAGTTCCTTTTTTCTTGCCATGTTCATGGTTCTTACTTTTTTTTTGAGACCCTGGAAAGAAGAGGATGATACATTCCTTAAAACAGATCGTTTTTCAGGGATGAGAATTGTGGTCTGAATTTCCCCTCAGAAACGGAGTTAAACCCCAGGATCTGTGTCTTCCTAGAAGCAAGAGTTCATTTCTGGGAAACCCAGTGATTTTTGTGCTCAAATGATTTTTCACAGTTCACCAACCGAAACCGATTCTCACTATTAACTAAACAGCATTTATGTAAGATTAGCTGTGGTTTGTATCAGTTTCATAAGCAGAGTTGAACTACATATGGTCTGTATGAGTAGGAAACACAGTTCTTTTTTCTGGGCATGCTCATGTTTCATACAATATTGGAGATGCTGGAAAGAAGAGGATGATTCTTGCGTTAAAACAGAGTGATTTTCAGGGACGAGAACTCTGGTGTGTATTTGCCTTCAGAAACGGAGTTAAACCCCAGGATCAGTGTCTTCCTACAAGCAAAAGTTCATTTCTGGTAAACCCAGTGAATTTTGGGCTCAAATGATTTTTCACAGTTCACGAACCCAACATGATTCTCACTATTAACTAAAGAGGATTTATGTAAGAGGAGCTTTGGTTTGTATCAGTTTCATAAGCAGAGTTGAACTTCATATGGTCTGTATGAGTAGGAAACACAGTTCTTTATTCTGGGCATGCTCATGTTTCTTACTATATTGGAGATGCTGGAAAGAAGAGGATTGTTCTTGCGTTAAAACAGAGTGATTTTCAGGGACGTGAACTCTGGTCTCTATTTGCCTTCAGAAACGGAGTTAAACCCCAGGATCTGTGTCTTCCTACAAGCAATAGTTCATTTCTGGTAAACGCAGTGAATTTTGGGCTCAAATGATTTTTCGCAGTTCACGAACCCAACATGATTCTCACTATTAACTAAAGAGCATTTATGTAAGGGGAGCTGTGGTTTGTATCAGTTTCATGAGCAGAGTTTAACTACATATTGTCCGTATAATTAGGAGACACAGTTCTTTTTTTCTTGGCATGCTCATGGTTCTTGGTGTATTGGAGACACTTGAAAGAAGAGCTTGCTTCTTGCATTAAAACAGAGTTTGTTTCATGGATGATAATACTGGTTTGAATTTCCCTTGAGAAACGTAGTTAAACCCCAGGATCTGTGTCTTCCTGCAAGCAAGAGTTCATTTCTGGTAAACCCAGTGAATTTTGGGCTCAAATGCTTTTTCACGGTTCACGAACCCAACATGATTCTCACTATTAACTAAAGAGCATTTATGTAAGGGGAGCTGTGGTTTGCATCAGTTTCATAAGCAGAGTTGAACTACATATGCTCCGTATGAGTAGGAAACACAGTTATTTTTTTCAGGATATGCTCATAGTTCTTGCTGTATTGGAAACGCTGGAATGAAGAGCTTGCTTCTGGAATTAAAACAGGGTTGTGTTTCATGGATGAGAACTCTGGTCTGAATTTCCCTTCACAAACCCAGTTAAACCCCATGATCTGTGTCTTTCTACAAGTAAGAGTTCATTTCTGGTAAACCCAGTTAATTTTGGGCTCAAATGATTTTTCGCAGTTCACGAACCCTACGCTATTCTCACTATTAACTAAAGAGGATTTATGTAAGAGGAGCTGTGGTCTGTTTCAGTTTCATAAGCAGAGTTGAACTACCTATGGTCCGAATGAGTAGGAAACACAGTTCTTTTTTTCTGGGCGTGCTCATGGTTCTTGCAGTATTGGAGATGCTGAAAAGAAGAGCTTGCTTCTTGCGTTAAAGCAGAGTGTATTTCGGTGATGATAACTCTGGTCTGAATTTCCCTTCATAAACGGTGTTAATCCCCTGTATTTGTGTCTTCCTAAAAGCAAGAGTTCATTTCTGGTAAAGCAAGTGAATTTTGGGCTGAAATGATTATTCACAGTTCACCAACCTAAACCGATTCTCACTATTAACTAAAGAGCATTTATGCAAGAGGAGGTGTGGTTTGTATCAGTTTCATAAGCAGAGTTGAACTACATATTGTCCGTATAAGTAGGAGACACAGTACTTTTTTTCTGGGCATGCTCATGGTTCTTGCTGTATTGGAGACGCTGGAAAGAAGAGCTTGCTTCTTGCATTAAAACAGAGTTTGTTTCATGGATGAGAACACTGGACTGAATTTCCATTAAGAAACGTAGTTAAACCCCATGTTCTGTGTCTTCCTACAAACAAGTTTTCCTTACTGGTAAACCAAGTAAATTTTCGGCTCAAATGATTTTACACAGTTCTAGAACCCAACGCGATTATCCCTACTAACTAAAGAGCATTTATATAAGAGGAGCTCTGGTTTGTATCAGTTTCATAAGCAGAGTAGAACTTCATATGGTCTGTATGAGTAGGAAACACAGATCTTTTTTCTGGGCATGCTCATGTTTCTTACTATATTGGAGATGCTGGAGATAAGAGGATGATTCTTGCGTTAAAACAGAGTGATTTTCAGGGACCAGAACTCTGGTCTGTATTTGACTTAAGAAACGGAGTTAAACCCCAGGATCAGTGTCTTCCTACAACCAATAGTTCATTTCTGGTAAACCCAGTGAATTTTGGGCTCTAATGATTTTTCACAGTTCACGAACCCAACATGATTCTCAATATTAACTAAAGAGCATTTATGTAAGGGGAGCTGTGGTTTATATCAGTTTCATAAGCAGAGTTGAACTTCATATGGTCCGTATGAGTAGGAAACACAGTTCTTTTTTTCAGGGCATGCTCATAGTTCTTTCTTTATTGGAAACGATGGAAAGAAGAGCTTGCTTCTTGAATTAAAACAAGGTTGTGTTTCATGGATGAGAACTCTGGTCTAAATTTCCCCTCAGAAACGGAGTTAAACCCCAGGATCTGTGTCTTCCAACAAGCAAGATTTCATTTCTGGTTAACCCAGTGAATTTTGGTCTCAAATGATTTTTCGCAGTTCACGACCCCAATTCGATTTTCACTATTAACTAAACAGCATTTATGTAAGAGGAGCTGTGGTTTGTATCAGGTTTATAAGCACAGTTGAACTATTTTGGTCCGTAGGAGTAGGAAACACAGTTTTTTTTTTCAGGGCAAGCCTATGGTTCTTGCTGTATTGGAGACGCTGGAAAGAAGAACTTGCTTCTAGCATTAAAACAGGGTGTGTTTCATGGATGAGAACTCTGGTCTTAATTTCCCTTCAGAAACCGAGTTAAAACCCATGTTCTGTGTCTTCCTACAAACAAGTTTTCATTACTGGTAAACCAAGTAAATTTTCGGCTCAAATGATTTTACACAGTTCTAGAACCCAACGCGATTATCACTACTAACTAAAGAGCGTTTATGTAAGAGGAGCTGTGGTTTGTATCAGTTTCATAAGCAGAGTTGAACTTCATATGGTCTGTATGAGTAGGAAACACAGTTCTTTATTCTGGGCATGCTCATGTTTCTTACTATATTGGAGATGCTGGAAAGAAGAGGATGATTCTTGCGTTAAAACAGAGTGATTTTCAGGGACGTGAACTCTGGTCGGTATTTGCCTTCAGAAACGGAGTTAAACCCCAGGATCTGTGTCTTCCTACAAGCAATAGTTCATTTCTGGTAAACGCAGTGAATTTTGGGCTCAAATGATTTTTCGCAGTTCACGAACCCAACATGATTCTCACTATTAACTAAAGAGCATTTATGTAAGGGGAGCTGTGGTTTGTATCAGTTTCATGAGCAGAGTTTAACTACATATTGTCCGTATAATTAGGAGACACAGTTCTTTTTTTCTTGGCATGCTCATGGTTCTTGGTGTATTGGAGACGCTTGAAAGAAGAGCTTGCTTCTTGCATTAAAATAGAGTTTGTTTCATGGATGATAATACTGGTTTGAATTTCCCTTGAGAAACGTAGTTAAACCCCAGGATCTGTGTCTTCCTGCAAGCAAGAGTTCATTTCTGGTAAACCCAGTGAATTTTGGGCTCAAATGCTTTTTCACGGTTCACGAACCCAACATGATTCTCACTATTAACTAAAGAGCATTTATGTAAGGGGAGCTGTGGTTTGTATCAGTTTCATAAGCAGAGTTGAACTACATATGGTCCGTATGAGTAGGAAACACAGTTATTTTTTTCAGGATATGCTCATAGTTCTTGCTGTATTGGAAACGCTGGAATGAAGAGCTTGCTTCTGGAATTAAAACAGGGTTGTGTTTCATGGATGAGAACTCTGGTCTGAATTTCCCTTCACAAACCCAGTTAAACCCCATGATCTGTGTCTTTCTACAAGTAAGAGTTCATTTCTGGTAAACCCAGTTAATTTTGGGCTCAAATGATTTTTCGCAGTTCACGAACCCTACGCTATTCTCACTATTAACTAAAGAGGATTTATGTAAGAGGAGCTGTGGTCTGTTTCAGTTTCATAAGCAGAGTTGAACTACCTATGGTCCGTATGAGTAGGAAACACAGTTCTTTTTTTCTGGGCGTGCTCATGGTTCTTGCAGTATTGGAGTTGCTGAAAAGAAGAGCTTGCTTCTTGCGTTAAAGCAGAGTGTATTTCGGTGATGATAACTCTGGTCTGAATTTCCCTTCATAAACGGTGTTAATCCCCTGTATTTGTGTCTTCCTAAAAGCAAGAGTTCATTTCTGGTAAAGCAAGTGAATTTTGGGCTGAAATGATTATTCACAGTTCACCAACCTAAACCGATTCTCACTATTAACTAAAGAGCATTTATGCAAGAGGAGGTGTGGTTTGTATCAGTTTCATAAGCAGAGTTGAACTACATATTGTCCGTATAAGTAGGAGACACAGTACTTTTTTTCTGGGCATGCTCATGGTTCTTGCTGTATTGGAGACGCTGGAAAGAAGAGCTTGCTTCTTGCATTAAAACAGAGTTTGTTTCATGGATGAGAACACTGGACTGAATTTCCATTAAGAAACGTAGTTAAACCCCATGTTCTGTGTCTTCCTACAAACAAGTTTTCCTTACTGGTAAACCAAGTAAATTTTCGGCTCAAATGATTTTACACAGTTCTAGAACCCAACGCGATTATCCTACTAACTAAAGAGCATTTATATAAGAGGAGCTCTGGTTTGTATCAGTTTCATAAGCAGAGTAGAACTTCATATGGTCTGTATGAGTAGGAAACACAGATCTTTTTTCTGGGCATGCTCATGTTTCTTACTATATTGGAGATGCTGGAGATAAGAGGATGATTCTTGCGTTAAAACAGAGTGATTTTCAGGGACCAGAACTCTGGTCTGTATTTGACTTAAGAAACGGAGTTAAACCCCAGGATCAGTGTCTTCCTACAACCAATAGTTCATTTCTGGTAAACCCAGTGAATTTTGGGCTCTAATGATTTTTCACAGTTCACGAACCCAACATGATTCTCAATATTAACTAAAGAGCATTTATGTAAGGGGAGCTGTGGTTTATATCAGTTTCATAAGCAGAGTTGAACTTCATATGGTCCGTATGAGTAGGAAACACAGTTCTTTTTTTCAGGGCATGCTCATAGTTCTTTCTTTATTGGAAACGCTGGAAAGAAGAGCTTGCTTCTTGAATTAAAACAAGGTTGTGTTTCATGGATGAGAACTCTGGTCTAAATTTCCCCTCAGAAACGGAGTTAAACCCCAGGATCTGTGTCTTCCAACAAGCAAGATTTCATTTCTGGTTAACCCAGTGAATTTTGGTCTCAAATGATTTTTCGCAGTTCACGACCCCAATTCGATTTTCACTATTAACTAAAGAGCATTTATGTAAGAGGAGCTGTGGTTTGTATCAGGTTTATAAGCACAGTTGAACTATTTTGGTCCGTAGGAGTAGGAAACACAGTTTTTTTTTTCAGGGCAAGCCTATGGTTCTTGCTGTATTGGAGACGCTGGAAAGAAGAACTTGCTTCTAGCATTAAAACAGGGTGTGTTTCACGGATGAGAACTCTGGTCTTAATTTCCCTTCAGAAACCGAGTTAAAACCCATGTTCTGTGTCTTCCTACAAACAAGTTTTCATTACTGGTAAACCAAGTAAATTTTCGGCTCAAATGATTTTACACAGTTCTAGAACCCAACGCGATTATCACTACTAACTAAAGAGCGTTTATGTAAGAGGAGCTGTGGTTTGTATCAGTTTCATAAGCAGAGTTGAACTTCATATGGTCTGTATGAGTAGGAAACACAGATCTTTTTTCTGGGCATGCTCATGTTTCTTACTATATTGGAGATGCTGGAAAAAAGAGGATGATTCTTGCGTTAAAACAGTGATTTTCAGGGACGAGAACTCTGGTCTGTATTTGCCTAAAAAACGGAGTTTAACCCCAGGATCAGTGTCTTCCTACAACCAATAGTTCATTTCTGGTAAACCCAGTGAATTTTGGGCTCAAATGTTTTTTCACAGTTCACGAACCCAACATGATTCTCACTATTAACTAAAGAGCATTTATGTAAGGGGAGCTGTTGTTTGTATCAGTTTCATAAGCAGAGTTGAACTTCATATGGTCCGTATGAGTAGGAAACACAGTTCTTTTTTTCAGGGCATGCTCATAGTTCTTCCAGTATTGTAAACGCTGGAAAGAAGAGCTTGCTTCTTGAATTAAAAGAAGGTTGTGTTTCATGGATGAGAACTCTGGTCTAAATTTCCCTTCAAAAACGGAGTTTAACCCCAGGATCTGTGTCTTCCTACAAGCAAGACTTCATTTCTGGTTAACCCAGTGAATTTTGGTCTCAAATGATTTTTCGCAGTTCACGATCCCAATGCGATTTTCACTATTAACTAAAGAGCCTTTATGTAAGAGGAGCTGTGGTTTGAATCAGGTTCATAAGCACAGTTGAACTATTTTGGTCCGTAGGAGTAGGAAACACAGTTGTTTTTTTCAGGGCATGCCTATGGTTCTTGCTGTATTGGAGACGCTAGAAAGAAGAACTTGCTTCTAGCATTAAAACAGGGTGTGTTTCATGGATGAGAACTCTGGTCTTAATTTCCCTTCAGAAACTGAGTTAAAACCCATGTTCTGTGTCTTCCTACAAACAAGTTTTCATTACTGGTAAACCAAGTAAATTTTCGGCTCAAATGATTTTACACAGTTCTAGAACCCAACGTGATTATCACTATTAACTAAAGAGCATTTATGTAAGAGGAGCTGTGGTCGGTTTCAGTTTCATAAGCAGAGTTGACCTACCTATGGTCCGTATGAGTAGGAAACACAGTTCTTTTTTTCTGGGCGTGCTCATGGTTCTTGCTGTATTGGAGATGCTGAAAAGAAGAGCTTGCTTCTTGCGTTAAAGCAGAGTGTATTTCAGGGATGAGAACTCTGGTCTGAATTTGCCTTCAGAATCGCAGTTAAACCCCAGGATCTCTGTCTTCCTACAAGCAAGAGTTCAGTTCTGGTAAAGCAAGTAAATTTTGGGCTGAAATGTTTATTCACAGTTCACCAACCCAAACCGATTCTCACTATTAACTAAAGAGCATTTATGCAAGAGGAGGTGTGGTTTTTATCAGATTCATAAGCAGAGTTGAACTGCATATTGTCTGTATAAGTAGGACACACCTTTCTTTTTTTCTGGGAATGCTCATCGTTCTTGCTGTATTGGAGACGCTGGAAAGAAGAGCTTGCTTCTTGCATTAAAAGAGAGTTTGTTTCATGGATGAGAACACTGGTCTGAATTTCCCTTCAGAAACGTAGTTAAACCCCATGTTCTGTGTCTTCCTACAAACAAGTTTTCATTACTGGTAAACCAAGTAAATTTTCGGCTCAAATGGTTTTACACAGTTCTAGAACCCAACGCGATTATCACTATTAACTAAAGAGCATTTTGTAAGAGGAGCTGTGGTCTGTTTCAGTTTCATAAGCATAGGTAGACTACATATGGTCCGTATGAGTAGGAAACACAGTTCCTTATTTCTTGGCATGTTCATGGTTCTTACTGTTTTGGAGACCCTGGAAAGAAGAGGATGATACATGCCTTAAAACATGGCGTTTTTCAGGGATGAGAATTGTGGTCTGAATTTCCCCTCAGAAACGGAGTTAAACCCCAGGATTTGTGTCTTCCTACAAGCAAGAGTTCATTTCTGGTAAACCCAGTGAATTTTGGGCTCAAATAATTTTTCGCAGTTCAACAACCCAAACACTTTCTCACTATTAACTAAAGAGCATTTATGTAAGAGGAGCTGTGGTTTGTATCAGTTTCATAAGCAGAGTTGAACTACATATGGTCTGTATGAGTAGGAAACACAGTTCTTTTTACTGGGTATGCTCATGTTTCTTACTATATTGGAGATGCTGGAAAGAAGAGGATGATTCTTGCGTTAAAACAGAGTGATTTTCAGGGACGAGAACTCTGGTCTGTATTTGCCTTCAGAAACGGAGTTAAACTCCAGGATCAGTGTCTTCCTACAAGCAATAGTTCATTTCTGGTAAACGCAGTGAATTTTGGGCTCAAATGATTTTTCACAGTTCACGAACCCAACATGATTCTCACTATTAACTAAAGAGCATTTATGTAAGAGGAGCTGTGGTTTGTATCAGTTTCATAAGCAGAGTTGAACTACATATGCTCCATATGAGTAGGAAACACAGTTCTTTTTTTCAGGGCATGCCTATGGTTCTTGCTGTATTGGAGATGCTGGAAAGAAGAACTTGCTTCTAGCATTAAAACAGGGTGTGTTTCATGGATGAGAACTCTGGTCTTAATTTCCCTTCAGAAACTGAGTTAAATCCCATGTTCTGTGTCTTCCTACAAACAAGTTTCATTACTGGTAAACCAAGTAAATTTTCTGCTCAAATGATTTTACACAGTTCTAGAACGCAACGTGATTATCACTATTAACTAAAGAGAATTTATGTAAGAGGAGCTGTGGTCTGTTTCAGTTTCATAAGTAGAGTTGAACTACCTATGGTCCGTATGAGTAGGAAATACAGTTCTTTTTTTTCTGGGCGTGCTCATGCTTCTTGCTGTATTGGAGCCACTGAAAAGAAGAGCTTGCTTCTTCGTTAAAACAGAGTGTGTTTCAGGGATGAGAACTCTGGTCTGGGTTTCCTTCAGAAACGTAGTTATACCCCAGGATCTGTGTCTTCCTACAAGTAAGAGTTCATTTCTGGTAAACGCAGTTAATTTTGGGCTTGCTTCTTGCATTAAAACAGGGTGTGTTTCATGGATGAGAACTCTGTTCTGAATTTTCCTTCAGAGTCGGAGTTAATCCCTATGTTCTGTGTCTTCCTACAAACAAGTTTTCATTACTGGTAAACAAAGTAAATTTTCGGCTCAAATGATTTTACACATTTCTAGAACCCAACGTGATTATCAATATTAACTAAAGAGCATTTATGTAAGAGGAGCTGTGGTCTGTATCAGTTTCAGAAGCAGAGTTGAACTACATATGGTCCATATGAATAGGAAACACAGTCCTTTTTTTCAAGCCATGCTCGTTGTTCCTGCTGTATTGGAGACTCGGGAAAGAAGAGCTTGCTTCTTCTTTAAAACAGAGTGTGTTTCAGGGATGAGAACTCTTGTATGGGTTTCCTTCAGAAACGTAGTTAAACCCCAGGGTCAGTCTTTCCTACAAGGAAGAGTTCATTTCTGGTAAATCCAGTGAATTTTGGGCTCAAAGAATTTTTCGCAGTTCACAAAACGAACATGATTCTCACGATTAACTAAAGAGCATTTATGTAAGCGGAGCTGTGGTTTGTATCAGGTTCATAAGCAAAGTTGAACTATTTTGGTCCGTATGAGAAGGAAACACAGCTCTTTTTTTCAGGGCATGCTTATGTTTCTTGTTGTATTGGAGACGCTGGAAAGAAGAGCTTGCTTCTTGCATTAAAAGAGAGTGTGTTTCATGGATGAGAACTCTGGTCTGAATTTACCTTCAGAAACGGAGTTAAACCCCAGGATCTGTGTGTTCCTTCAAGCAAGAGAACATTTCTGGTAAAGCAAGTAAATTTTGGGCTCAAATGATTTTTCACAGTTCACCAACCCAAACTGATTCTCACTATTAACTAAAGAGCATTTATGTAAGAGGAGGTGGGGTTTGTATCAGTTTCATAAGCAGAGTTGAACTACATATTGTCCATATGAGTAGGAGACACAGTTCTTTTTTTCTGGGCATGCTCATGGTTCTTGCTGTATTGGAGACGCTGGAAAGAAGAGCTTGCTTCTTGCAGTAAAACAGAGTGTGTTTCATGGATGAGAACTCTGGTCTGAATTTCCCTTCAGAAATGGAGTTAAACCCCATTTTCTGTGTCTTCCTACAAGCAAGTTTTTATTTCTGGTAAACCAAGTAATTTTTCGGCTCAAATTATTTTACACAGTTCTAGAACCCAACGTGATTATCAATATTAACAAAAGAGCATTAATGTAAGAGGAGCGGTGGTCTGCTTCAGTTTCATAAGCAGAGGTGGACTACATATGGTCCGTATGAGTAGGAAACACAGTTCCTTTTTTCTTGGCATGTTCATGGTTCTTACTGAATTGGAGACCCTGGAAAGAAAAGGATGATACATGCCTTAAAACAGAGCGTTTTTCAGGGATGAGGATTCTCGTCTGAATTTCCCCTCAGAAACGGAGTTAAACCCCAGGATCTGTGTCCCCCAAGCAAGAGTTCATTTCTGGTAAACCCAGTGAATTTTGGGCTCAAATGATTTTTCGCAGTTCACTAACACAATGCTATTCTCACTATTAACTAAAGAGCATTTATGTAAGAGGAGATGTGGTCTGTATCAGTTTCATAAGCAGAGTTGAACTACATATGGTCCGTATCAATAGGAAACACAGTCCTTTTTTTCAGGTCATGCTCATTGTTCTTGCTGTATTGGAGATGCTGGAAAGAAGACCTTGCATCTTCGATAAAACAGAGTGTGTTTCAGGGATGAGAACTCTGGTCTGGGTTTCCTTAATAAACGTAGTTAAACCCCAGGATCTGTGTCTTCCTACAAGTAAGAGTTCATTTCTGGTAAACCCTGTTAATTTTGGTCTCAAATGATTTTTCGCAGTTCACGAACCATACGCTATTCTCACTATTAACTAAAGAGGATTTATGTAAGAGGAGCTGTGGTTTTTATCAGTTTCATAAGCAGAGTTGAACTACATATGGTCTGTGTGAGTAGGAAACACAGTTCTTTTTTCTGGGTATGCTCATTTTTGTTACTATATTGGAGATGCTGGATAGAAGAGGATGATTCTTGCCTTAAAACAGAGTGCTTTTCAGGGACGAGATCTCTGCTCTCTATTTGCCTTCAGTAACGGAGTTAAACCCCAGGATCTGTGTCTTCCTACGAACAAGATTTCATTACTGGTAAACCAAGAAAATTTTCAGCTCAAATGATTTTACACAGTTCTAGAAGCCAAAGCGATTATCAATATTAACTAAAGAGCATTTATGTAAGAGGAGCTGCGGTCTGTTTCAGTTTCATAAGCAGTGGTGGACTACACAAGATCCGTATGAGTAGGAAACACAGTTCCTTTTTTCTTGGCATACTCATGGTTCTTACTGTGTTGGAGACCCTGGAAAGAAGAGGATGATACATGCCTTAAAACAGAGCGTTTTTCAAGGATGAGAATTCTGGTCTGAATTTCCCTTCAGTAACGGAGTTAAACCCCAGGATGTGTGTCTTCCTACAAGCAAGAATTTATTTCTGGTAAACCCAGTGAATTTTGGGCACAAATGATTTTTCGCATTTCACGAACCCATCGCTATTCTCACTATTAACTAAAGAGCATTTATGTAAGAGGAGCTGTGGTCTTTTTCAGTTTCATAAGCAGAGGTGCACTAAATGTGGTCCCTGTGAGTAGGAAACACATTTCTTTTTTTTCACGGCATGCTCATGGTTCTTGCTGTATTTTTTGCCTCTGGAAAGAAGAGCTTGCTTCTTGCTTTAAAGCAGAGTGTGTTTCAGGGATGAGAACTCTGGTCTAAATTTCCCTTCAGAAACGGAGTTAAACCCAGTATCTCTGTCTTCCTACAAGCAAGAGTACATTTCTGGTAAAGCAAGTGAATTTTGGGCTCAAATGGTTTTTCACAGTTCACCAACCCAAACCGATTCTCACTATTAACTAAAGAGCATTTATGTAAGAGGATGTGGGGTTTGTATCAGTTTGATAAGAAGAGGTGAACTACATATTGTGCGTATGAGTAGGAAACACAGTTCTTCTATTCTGGGCATGCTCATGTAACTTGCTGTATTTGAGACGCTGGAAAGAAGAGTTTTCTTCTTGCATTAAAACAGAGTGTGTTTCATGGATGAAAACACTGGTCTGAATTTCCATTCAGAAACGGAGTTAAAGCCCATGTTCTGTGTCTTCCTACAAGCAAGTTTTCATTTCTGGTAAACCAAGTAATTTCTCGGCTCAAATTATTTTACACAGTTCTAGAACCCAACGCGATTTTCACTATTAACTAAAGAGCATTAATGTAAGTGGAGCAGTGGTCTGTTCCAGTTTCATGAGCAGAGGTCGACTACATATGGTCCGTATGAGTAGGAAACACAGTTCCTTTTTTCTTGGCATGTTCATGGTTCTTACTCTATTGGAGACCCTGGAAAGAAGAGGATGATATATGCCTTAAAACAGAGCGTTTTTCAGGGATGAGAATTCTGGTCTGAATTTCCCAACAGAAACGGAGTTAAACCCCAGGATGTGTGTCTTCCTACAAGCAAGAGTTCATTTCTGGTAAACCCAGTGAATTTTGGGCTCAAATGATTTTTTGCAGTTCACTAACACAACGCTATTCTCACTATTCACTAAAGAGCATTTATGTAAGAGGAGGTGTCGTCTATATCAGTTATATAAGCAGAGTTGAATTACATATGGTCCGTATGAATGGGAAATATAGTCCTTTTTTCAGGCCATGCTCATTGTTCTTGCTGTATTGGAGACGCTGGAAAGAAGAGCTTGCTTCTTCGTTAAAACAGATTGTGTTTCATGGATGAGAACTCTGGTCTGGGTTTCCTTCAGAAACGTAGTTAAACACCAGGATCTGTGTCTTCCTACATGTAAGAGTTCATTTCTGGTAAACCCAGGTAATTTTGGGCTCAAATGATTTTTCCCAGTTCACGAACCCTACGCTATTCTCACTATTAACTAATGAGGATTTATGTAAGAGGAGCTGTGGTTTGTAGCAGTTTCATAAGCAGAGTTGAACTACACAAGGTCTGTATGAGTATGAAACTCAGTTTGTTTTTCTGGGCATGCTCATATTTCTTAATATATTTAGATGCTGGAAAGAAGAGGATGATTTTTGCCTTAAAACAGAGTGTTTTTCGGGGACGATAACTGTGGTCTGCATTTGCCTTCAGAAACGGAGTTAAACCCCAGGATCAGTGTCTTCCTACAAGCCAGAGTTCATTTCTGGTAAACCCAGTGAATTTTGGGCTCAAAGGATTTTTCGCAGTTCACGAACCCAACATAATTCTCACTATTATCTAAAGAGCATTTATGTAAGAGGAGCTGTGGTTTGTATCAGGTTCATAAGCACAGTTGAACTATTTTGGTCCGTATGAGTAGGAAACACAGTTCTTTTTTCAGGGCATGCTTATGTTTCTTGCTGTATTGGAGATGCTGGAAAGAACAGCTTGCTTCTTGCATTAAAACAGGGTTTGTTTCATGGATGAGAACGCTGGTCTGAATTTCCCTTCAGAATCCGAGTTAATCCCCATGTTCTATGTCTTCCTACACACAAGTTTTCATTACTGGTAAACCAAGTAAATTTTCGGCTCAAATCATTTTACACAGTTCTAGAATAAAACGCGATTATCAATATTAACTAAAGAGCATTTATGTAAGAGGAGGTGGGGTTTGTATCAGTTTGATAAGCAGATGTGGATTACATATGGTCCCTGTGAGTAGGAAACACATTTCTTTTTTTCTGGGCATGCTCATGGTTCTTGCTGTATTAGAGATGCTGGAAAGAAGAGCTTGCTTCTTGCGATAAAACAGAGTGTGTTTCGTGGATGAGAACACTGGTCTGAATTTCCATTCAGAAACGGAGTTAAACCCCATGTTCTGTGTCTCCCTACAAGCAAGTTTTCATTTCTGGTAAACCAAGTAAATTTTCGGCTCAAATGATTTTACACAGTTCTAGACCACAATGCAATTATAACTATTAACTATAGAGCATTAATGTAAGAGGAGCTGTGGTCTGTTTCAGTTTCATAAGCAGTGGTGGACTTCATATGGTCCGTATGAGTAGGAAACACAGTTCCTTTTTTCTTGGCATGTTCATGGTTCTTACTGTATTGGAGACCCTGGAAAGAAGAGGATGATACATGCCTTAAAACAGAGCACTTTTCAAGGATGAGAATGCTGGTCTCAAATTCCACTCAGAAACGGAGTTAAACCCCAGGATGTGTGTCTTCCTACAAGCAAGAGTTCTTTTCTGGTAAACCCAGTGAATTTTGCACTCAAATGATTTTTCCCAGTTCATGAACCCAACGCTTTTCTCACTATTAACTAAAGAGCATTTATGTAAGAGGAGGTGTGGTCTGTATCATTTTCATTAGCAGAGTTGAACTACATACGGTCCGTATGAATAGTAAACACAGTCTTTTTTTTCAGGCCATGCTCGTTGTTCTTGCTGTATTGGAGACTCGGGAAATAAGAGCTTGCTTCTTCGTTAAAA
This sequence comes from Onychomys leucogaster, assembly GCA_949786385.1. Taxonomy (NCBI): domain Eukaryota; kingdom Metazoa; phylum Chordata; class Mammalia; order Rodentia; family Cricetidae; genus Onychomys; species Onychomys leucogaster. The sequence continues at coordinate 9,417,015 of CATKUP010000006.1, read as the reverse complement.
CAGAGTGTGTTTCAGGGATGAGATCTCTGGTATGGGTTTCCTTCAGAAACGTAGTTAAACCCCAGGATCAGTGTCTTCCTACAAGAAAGAGTTCATTTCTGGTAAATCCAGTGAATTTTGGGCTCAAAGGAATTTTCGCAGTTCACGAACCCAACATGATTCTCACAATTAACTAAAGAGCATTTATGTAAGAGGAGCTGTTTTTTGTATCAGGTTCATAAGCACATTTGAACTATTTTGGTCCGTATGAGTAGGTAACACAGTTCTTTTTTTCAGGGCATGCTTATGTTTCTTGTTGTATTGGAGACGCTTGAAAGAAGAGCTTGCTTCTTGCATTAAAACAGGGTGTGTTTCATGGATGAGAACTCCTGTCTGAATTTCCCTTCAGAATCGGAGTTAAACCCCCTGTTCTGTGTCTTCCTACAAACAAGTTTTCATTACTGGAAAACCAAGTAAATTTTCGGCTCAAATGATTTTACACATTTCTAGAACACAACGCGTTTATCAATATTAACTAAAGAGCATTTATGTAAGAGGTGCTGTGGTCTGTATCACTTTCATAAGCAGAGTTGAACTACATACGGTCCGTATGAATAGGGAACACAGTCCTTTTTTTCAGGCCATTATCATTGTTCTTGCTGTATTGGAGACGCTGGAAAGAAGAACTTGCTTTTTCGATAAAACAGAGTGTGTTTCACGAATCAGAACTCTGGTCTGGGTTTCCTTCGGAAACGTAGTTAAACCCCAGGATCTGTGTCTTCCTACAAGCAAGAGTTCATTTCTGGTAAACCCAGTGAATTTTGGGCTCTAATGACTTTTCGCAGTTCACAAACCCATGCTATTCTCACTATTAACTAAAGAGGATTTATGTAAGAGCAGGTGTGGTCTGTATCAGTTTCATAAGCAGAGTTGAACTACATATGGTCCGTATGAATAGGAAACACAGTCCTCTTTTTCAGGCCATGCTCATTGTTCTTGCTGTATTGGAGTCGCTGGAGAGAAGAGCTTGCGACTTGCATTAAAACACAGTGTTTTACTTTGACGAGAACTCTGGTCTGAATTTGCCTTCAGAAACGTAGTTAAACCCCAGGGTCTGTGTCTTCCTACAAGTAAGAGTTCATTTCTGGTAAACCCAGTTAATTTTGGGCTCAAATGATTTTTCGCAGGTCACGAACCCTACGCTATTCTCACTATTAACTAAAGAGGATTAATGTAAGAGGAGCTGTGGTTTGTATCAGTTTCATAAGCAGAGTTGAACTACATATGGTCTGTATGAGTAGGAAACACAGTTCTTTTTTCTGGCCATGCTCATGTTTCTTACTATATTGGAGATACTGGAAAAAAGAGGATGATTCTTGCCTTAAAACAGAGTGTTTTTAAGGGACGAGAACTCTGCTCTGAATTTGCCTTCAGAAACGGAGTCAAACCCCATGATCTGTGTCTTCCGACCAGCAAGAATTGATTTATGGTATACCAAGTGAATTTTCGGCTCAAATGACTTTACACAGTTCTAGAACACAACGCTATTCTCACTATTAACTAAAGAGCATTTATTTAAGAGGAACTATGGTCTGTAAAATTTCATAAGCAGAGTTGAACTACATATGGTCCCTATGAGTAGGAAACACAGTACTTTTTTTCAGGGCGTGCTCATGGTTCTTTCTGTATTGGAGACGCTGGAAGGAGGAGCTTGCTTCTTGCATTAAAAGAGAGTGTGTTTCATGGATGAGAACTCTGGTCTGAATTTACCTTCAGAAACGAAGTTAAACCCCAGGATGTGTGTAATCCTACAAGCAAGAGTACATTTCTGGTAAAGCAAGTGAATTTTGGGCTCAAATGATTTTTCACAGTTCACCAACCCAAACCGATTCTCACTATTAACTAAGGAGCATGTATGTAAGAAGAGGTGGGGTTTGTATCAGTTTCATAAAAAGAGTTGAACTACATATTGTCAGTATGAGTAGGAGACACAGTTCATTTTTTCTGGGCATGCTTATGTTTCTTGCTGTATTGGAGACGCTGGAAAGAAGACCTTGCTTCTTGCATTAAAACAGAGTGCGTTTCATGGATGAGAACACTGGTCTGAATTTCCATTCAGAAACGGAGTTAAACCCCATGTTCTGTGTCTTCCTACAAGCAAGTTTTCATTTCTGGTATACCAAGTAAATTTTGGAGACGCTGGAAAGAAGAGCTTGCTTCTTGCATTAAAACAGAGTGCGTTTCATGGATGAGAACACTGGTCTGAATTTCCATTCAGAAACGGAGTTAAACCCCATGTTCTGTGTCTTCCTACAAGCAAGTTTTCATTTCTGGTATACCAAGTAAATTTTTGGCTCAAATGATTTTACACAGTTGTAGAACCCAAGGCGATTATCCCTATTAACTACAGAGCATTAATGTAAGAGGGGCTGTGGTCTGTTTCTGTTTCATAAGCGGAGGTGGACTACACATGGTCCGTATGAGTAGGAAACACAGTTCCTTTTTTCTTGGCATGTTCATGGTTTTTACTGTAATGGAGACCCTGAAAAGAAGAGGGTGATTCATGCCTTAAAACAGAGCGTTTTTCAGGGATGAGAATTCTGGTCTGAAATTCCGCTCAGAAATGGAGTTAAACCCCAGGATCTGTGTCTTCCTACAAGCAAGAGTTCATTTCTGGTAAACCCAGTGACTTTTGGGCTCAAATGATTTTTCGCAGTTCACGAACCCAGCAATATTCTCACTATTAACTAAAGAGCATTTATGTAAGAGGAGGTGTGGTTTGTATCAGTTTCATAAGCAGAGTTGAAAATCATATGGTCTGTATGAATAGGAAACACAGTCCTTTTTTTCAGGCCATGCTCATTGTTCTTGCTGTATTGGAAACGCTGGAAAGAAGAGGTTGCTTCTTTGTTAAAACAGAGTGTGTTTCAGGGATGAGAACTCTGGTCTAAATTACCCTTCAGAAACGGAGTTAAACCCCAGGATCTGTGTCTTCCTACAAGCAAGAGTTCATTTCTGGTAAACCCAGTGACTTTTGGGCTCAAATGATTTTTCCCAGTTCACGAACTCAACAATATTCTCACTATTAACTAAAGAGCATTTATGTAACAGGAGGTGTGGTTTGTATCAGTTTCATAAGCAGAGTTGAAAATCATATGGTCTGTATGAATAGGAAACACAGTCCTTTTTTTCAGGCCATGCTCATTGTTCTTGCTGTATTGGAAACGCTGGAAAGAAGAGGTTGCTTCTTTGTTAAAACAGAGTGTGTTTCAGGGATGAGAACTCTGGTCTAAATTACCCTTCAGAAACGGAGTTAAACCCCAGGATCTGTGTCTTCCTACAAGCAAGAGTTCATTTCTGGTTAACCTAGTGAATTTTGGGCTCAAATGGTTTTTCGTAGTTCACGACCACAATGCGATTCTCACTATTAACTAAAGAGCATTTATTTAAGAGGAGCTGTTGTCTGTACAATTTCATAAGCGAGTTGAACTACATATCTTCCCTATGAGTAGGAAACACAGTTCTTTTTTTCAGGGCATGCTTATGGTTCTTTCTGTATTGGAGACGCTGGAAAGAGGAGCTTGCTTCTTGCATTAAAAGAGAGTGTGTTTCATGGATGAGAACTTTGGTCTGAATTTCCCTTCGGAATCGGAGTTAAACCCCATGTTCTTTGTCTTCCTACAAACAAGTTTTCATTACTGGTAAAACAAGTAAATTTGCGCCTCAAATGATTTTACACAGTTCTAGTACCCAACGCGATTATCAATATTAACTAAAGAGCATTTATGTAAGAGGAGCTGTGGTCTGTTTCAGTTTCATAAGAAGAGGTGGACTACATATGGTCTGTATGAGTAGGAAACACAGTTCTTATTTTCAGGGCATGCATGGGTTCTTGCTGTATTTTTGACTCTGGAAAGAAGAGCTTGCTTCTTTTGTTAAAACACAGTGTCTTTCAGGGATGAGAACTCTGGTGTAAATTTCCCTTCAGAAACGGAGTTAAACCTCAGTATCTGTGTCTTCCTATAAGCAAGAGTTCATTTCTGGTTAACCCAGTGAATTTTGGGCTCAAATGATTTTTTGCAGATCACGACCCCAATGAGATTCTCACTATTAACTAAAGAGCATTTATGTAAGAGGATCTGTGGTCTGTTTCAGTTTCATAAGAAGAGGTGGACTACATATGGTCCATATGAGTAGGAAACACAGTTCCTTTTTTCTTGGCATGCTCATGGTTCTTACTGTATTGGAGACCCTGGAAAGAAGAGGATCATACATGCCTTAAAACAGAGCATTTTTCAGGGATGAGAATTCTGGTCTGAATTTCCCTTCAGAAACGGACTTAAACCCCAGGATCTGTGTCTTCCTACAATCAAGAGTTCATTTATGGTAAACCCAGTGAATTTTGGGCTCAAATGATTTTTCGCAGTTCACGAACCCAATGCTATTCTCACTATTAACTAAAGAGCATTTATGTAAGAGCAGGTGTGGTCTGTATCAGTTTCATAAGCAGAGTTGAACTACATATGGTCCATATGAATAGGAAACACAGTCCTTTTTTTCTAGCCATGCTCATTGTTCTTGCTGTATTGGAGTCGCTGGAAAGAAGAGCTTGCTTCTTGCATTAAAACACAGTGTTTTTCAGGGACGAGAACTCTGGTCTAAATTTCCCTTCAGCAACGGAGTTAAACCCCAGGATCTGTGTCTTCCTACAAGCAAGAGTTCATTTCTCGTTAACCCAGTGACTTTTGGGCTCAAATGATTTCTCACAGTTCACGACACCAATGCGATTCTCTCTATTAACTAAAGAGCATTTATGTAAGAGGAGCTGTGGTTTGTATCAGGTTCATAAGCACATTTGAACTATTTTGGTCCGTATGAGTAGGAAACACAGTTCTTATTTTCAGGGCATGCTCAGGGTTCTTGCTGTATTTTTGACTCTGGAAAGAAGAGCTTGCTTCTTGTGTTAAAACACTGTGTCTTTCAGGGATGAGAACTCTGGTCTAAATTTCCCTTCAGAAACGGAGTTAAACCCCAGGATCTGTGTCTTCCTACAAGCAAGAGTTCATTTCTGGTTAACCAAAGTGAATTTTGGGCTCAAATGATTTTTCGCAGTTCACGACCCCAATGCGATTCTCACTATTAACTAAAGAGCATTCATGTAAGAGGAGCTGTGGTCTGTTTCAGTTTCATATGAAGAGGTGGACTACATATGGTCCGTATGAGTAGGAAACACAGTTCCTTTTTTCTAGGCATGCTCATGGTTCTTACTGTATTGGAGACCCTGGAAAGAAGAGGATGATACATGCCTTAAAACAGAGCGTTTTTCAGTGATGAGAATTCTGGTCTGAATTTACCTTCAGAAACGGACTTAAACCCCAGGATCTGTGTCTTCCTACTAGCAAGAGTTCATTTCTGGTAAACCCAGTGAATTTTGGGCTCAAATGATATTTCGCAGTTCACGAACCCAACACTATTCTCACTATTAACTAAAGAGCATTTATGTAAGAGCAGGTGTGGTCTGTATCAGTTTCATAAGCAGAGTTGAACTACATATGGCCCGTATGAATAGGAAACACAGACTTTTTTTTCAGGCCATGCTCATTGTTCTTACTGTATTGGAGACGCTGGAAAGAAGAGCTTGCTTCTTCGTTAAAACAGAGTGTGTTTCATGGATGAGAACTCTGGTCTGGGTTTCCTTCAGAAACGTAGTTAATCCCCAGGATCTGTGTCTTCCTACAAGTAAGAGTTCATTTCTGGTTAACCCAGTTAATTTTGGGCTCAAATGATTGTTTGCAGGTCACGAACCCTACCCTATTCTCACTATTAACTAAAGAGGATTTATGTAAGAGGAGCTGTGGTCTGTATCATTTCATAAGCAGAGTTGAAGTACATATGTTCCCTATGAGTAGGAAACACAGTTCTTTTTTTCTTGGCATGCTCGTTGTTCGTACTGTATTGTAGACGTTGGAAAGAAGAGGATGATTTTTGCCTTAAAATAGAGTGTTTTTCAGGGATGAGAATTCTGGTCCGAATTTGCCTTCAGAAACAGAGTTAATCCCTAGGATCTGTGTCTTCCTACAAACAGGAGTTCATTTCAGGTAAACCCAGTGAATTTAGGGCTCAAATGATTTTTCACAGTTCACGAACCCAACGTGATTCTCACTATTAACTAAAGAGCATTTATGAAAGAGGAGCTGTGGTTTGAGTCAGTTTCATAGGCGGAGTTGAATTATGTATGGTCTGTATGAGTAGAAAACACAGTTCTTTTTTCTGGGCATGCTCATGGTTCTTACTGTATTGGAAATGCTGGAAAGAAGAGCATGCTTCTTGCATTAAAACAGTTTGTGTTTCATGGATGATATTTCTCGTCTAATTTTGCCCTCAGAAACGGAGTTAATCACCTGGATCTGTGTCTTCCTACATGCAGGAGTTCATTTCAGGTAAACCCAGTGAGTTTTGGGCTCAAATGATTTTTCGCAGTTCACGAACCCAACGTGATTCTCACTATTAACTGAACAGCATTTATTTAAGAGGTGCTGTGGTTTGTATTAGTTTCATAACCAGAGTTGATCTACATATGGTCTGTATGATTAGGAAACACAGTTCACATTTTCTGGGCATGCTCAAGGTTCTTTCTGTATTGGAGACGCTGGAAAGAAGAGCTTGCTTCTTGCGTGAAAACAGTGTTTTTCAGGGATGAAAACTCTGGTCTGATTTTGCCTTCAGAAACGGAGTTAAACCCCAGGATCTGTGTATTCCTATGAGCAAGAGTTCATTTCTGGTAAACCCAGAGAATTTTGGGCTCAAATGTTTTTTCGCACTTCAACAACCCAAACACATTCTCACTATTAACTAAAGAGAATTTATGTAAGAGGAGCTGTGGTTTGCTTCAGTTTCATAAGGAGAGTTTGACTACATATGGACCGTATTTATAGGAAAAACAGTTCTTTTTTTCTTGGCATGTTCATGGTTCTTGCTGTATTTTAGCCTCTGGAAAGAAGAGCTTGCTTCTTGCATGAAAACACATCCTGTTTCAGGGATGAGAACTTTGTTCTGAATTTCCCTTCAGAACCGGAGTTAAACCGCAAGGTCATTGTCTTCCTACAAGCAAGAGTTCATGAAATTTGTGCTCAAATAATGTTTTGTAGTTCACCTAACCCAACGTGATTCTCACTATTAACTAAAGAGCATTTATGTAAGAGGAGCTGTGGTTTGTATCAGTTTCAAAAGCAGAGTTGAACTACATATGGTCCGTATGAGTAGGAAACACAGTTCTTTCTTTCAGGGCATGCTCATGGTTCTTGCTGTATATTATAATTTGGAAAGTAGAGCTTGCATCTTGCGATAAAACAGATTGTGTTTCAGGGGTGAAAATTCTGCCCTGAATTTCCCTTCAGAAACGAAGTTAAACGCCAGGATCTGTGTCATCATACAAACAAGAGTTCACTTCTGGTAAACCCAGTGAATTTTGGGCTCAAATGATTTTATACATTTATTGAACCAAACGCGATTCTCACTATTAACTAAGGAGCATTTATGTAAGGGGAGCTGTGGTTTGTATCAGTTTCATAAGCAGAGTTGAACTACATATTGTCTGTATGAGTAGGAAACACAGTTCTTTTTTTCTGGGCATGCTCATGTTTCTTAATGTATTGGATACGCTGGAAAGAAGAGGATCATTCTTGCCTTAAAACAGAGTGTTTTTCACGGATGAGAACTCTGGTCTGAATTTGCCTTCAGAAACAGCGTTAAACCCCAGGATCTGTGTCTTCCTACAAGGAAGCTTTAATTTCTGGTTAACCCAGTGGATTTTGGGCTCAAATGATTTTTCCCGGTTCACAAACCCAACGCGATTCTCACTATTAACTAAAGAGCATTAATGTAAAAGGAGCTGTGGTTTGTATCAGTTTCAAAAGCCGAGTTGAACTACATATGGTCCGTATGAGTAGGAAACACAGTTCTTTTTTTCAGGGCATGCTCATGGTTCTTGCCATATTTTAGAATTTGGAAAGAAGACCTTGCTTCTTTCGTTAAAACAGATTGTGTTTCAAGGATGAGAACTCTGCTCCGAATTTCCCTTCTGAAACGGAGTTATACGCCAGGATCTGTGGCATCATACAAGCAAGGGTTCTTTTCTGGTAATCCCAGTGAATTTGGGGCTCAAATGATTTTTTACATTTCTTGAACCCAACGCGATTCTCACTATTAACTAAAGAGCATTTATGTAAGAGTAGCTGTGGTTTGTTTCAGTTTCATAAGCAGAGTTGAACTACATATGGTCCGCATGAGTAGGAAACACAGTTCTTTTTTTCAGGGCATGCTCATGGTTCTTGCTGTATTTTAGACTCTGGAAAGATGAGCTTGCTTCTTGCGTTAAAGAAGAGTGTGTTTCAAGGATGAGAACTCTGGTCTGATTACCCTTCAGAAATGGAGTTAAAGCCCAGGATCTGTGTCTTCCTACAAGCAAGAGTTCATTTCGGTAAACCAAGTGAATTTGGGGCTCAAATGATTTTTCGCAGTTCAACAACCCAAACACATTCTCACTATTAACTAAAGAGCATTTATGTAAGAGGAGCTGTGGTTTGCTTCAGTTTCATAAGGAGAGTTTGACTACATATGGACCATATTTATAGGAAAAACAGTTCTTTTTTTCTTGGCATGCTCATGGTTCTTGCGGTATTTTAGACTCTGGAAAGAAGAGCTTGCTTCTTGCATGAAAACACATCCTGTTTCAGGGATGAGAACTCTGGTCTGAATTTCCCTTCAGAACCGGAGTTAAACCGCAAGATCATTGCCTTCCTACAAGCAAGAGTTCATTTATGGTAAACACAGTGAAATTTGTGCTCAAATAATGTTTTGTAGTTCTCCTAACCCAACGCGATTCTCACTATTAACTAAAGAGCATTTATGTAAGAGGAGCTGTGGTTTGTATCAGGTTCAAAAGCAGAGTTGATCTACGTATGGCCCGTATGAGTAGGAAACACAGTTCTTTCTTTCAGGGCATGCTCAATGTTCTTGTTGTATATTAGAATTTGGAAAGTAGAGCTTGTGTCTTGCGATAAAACAGATTGTGTTTCAGGGATGAGAACTCTGCCCTGAATTTCCCTTCAGAAACAGAGTTTAACACCAGGATCTGTGTCATCATACAAACAAGAGTTCACTTCTGGTAAACCCAGTGAATTTTGGGCTGAAATCATTTTATACAGTTGTTGAACCCAACGCGATTCTCACTATTAACTAAAGAGCATTTATATAAGGGGAGCTGTGGTTTGTATCAGTTTCACAAGCAGAGTTGAACTACATATTGTCTGTATGAGTAGGAAACACAGTTCTTTTTTTCTGGGCATGCTCATGTTTCTTACTGTATTGGATACGCTGAAAAGAAGAGGATAATTCTTGCCTTAAAACAGAGTGTTTTTCACAGATGAGAACTCTGGTCTGAATTTGCCGTCAGAAACAGCGTTAAACCCCAGGATCAGTGTCTTCCTACAAGCAAGAGTTCTTTTCTGGTTAACCCAGTGAATTTTGGGCTCAAATGTTTTTTCCCGGGTTCACGAACCCAACGAGATTCTCACTATTAACTAAAGAGCATTTATGTAAAAGGAGCTTTGGTTTGTATCATTTTCATAAGCAGAGTTGAACTACATATGGTCCGTATGAGTAGGAAACACAGTTCTTTTTTTCAGGGCATGCTCATGGTTCTTGCTGTATTTTAGAATTTGGAAAGAAGACCTTGCTTCTTGTGTTAAAACAGATTGTGTTTCAAGGATGAGAACTCTGCTCTGAATTTCCCTTCCGAAACGGAGTTAAACGCCATGATCTGTGTCATCATACAAGGAAGTGTTCATTTCTGGTAATCGCAGGGAATTTTGGGCTCAAATGATTTTTTACATTTCTTGAACCCAACGCGATTCTCACTATTAACTAAAGAGCATTTATGTAAGAGTAGCTGTGGTTTGTTTCAGTTTCATAAGCATAGTTGAATTACATATGGTCCTTATTAGTAGGAAACACTGTTCTTTTTTTCTGGGCATGCTCATGATTCTTGCTGTATTGGAGACGCTGGAAAGAAGAGCTTGCTCCTTGCGTTAAAAGAGAGTGTCTTTCATGGATGAGAACACTGGTCTGAATTTCCCTTCAGAAACGGAGTTCAACCACAGGATCTGTGTCTTCCTACAAGCAAGAGTTCCTTTCTGGTAAACCATGTGAATTTTGGGCTGAAATGATTTTACACAGTTCAAAAACCCAATGTGATTCTCACTATTAACTAAAGAGCATGTATGTAAGAGGAGCTGTGGTTTGTATCAGTTTTATAAGCAGAGTTGGACTACATATGGTCCGTATGAGTAGGAAACACAGTTCTTTTGTTCTTGGCATGCTCATGGTTCTTACTTTATTGGAGACCCTGGAAAGAAGAGGATGATTCATGCCTTAAAAAAGAGTGTATTTCAGGGATGAGAATTATGGTATGAATTTCCCTACAGAAACGGAGTTAAACCCCAGATTCTGTGTCTTCCTACCAGCAAGAGTTCATTTCTGGTAAAACCAGTGAATTCTAGGCTCAAATGATTTTACACAGTTCACGAACACAACGCTATTCTTACTAGTAACTAAAGTGCATTTATTTAAGAGGAGGTGCGGTCTGTATCAGTTTCATAAGCAGAGTTGAACTACATATGGTCCGCATGAGTAGGAAACACAGTTCTTTTTTTCAGGGCATGCTCATGGTTCTTGCTGTATTTTAGACTCTGGAAAGATGAGCTTGCTTCTTGCGTTAAAGAAGAGTGTGTTTCAAGGATGAGAACTCTGGTCTGATTGCCCTTCAGAAATGGAGTTAAAGCCCAGGATCTGTGTCTTCCTACAAGCAAGAGTTCATTTCGGTAAACCAAGTGAATTTGGGGCTCAAATGATTTTTCGCAGTTCAACAACCAAAACACATTCTCACTATTAACTAAAGAGCATTTATGTAAGAGGAGCTGTGGTTTGCTTCAGTTTCATAAGGAGAGTTTGACTACATATGGACCGTATTTATAGGAAAAACAGTTCTTTTTTTCTTGGCATGCTCATGGTTCTTGCTGTATTTTAGACTCTGGAAAGAAGAGCTTGCTTCTTGCATGAAAACACATCCTGTTTCAGGGATGAGAACTCTGGTCTGAATTTCCCTTCAGAACCGGAGTTAAACCGCAAGATCATTGCCTTCCTACAAGCAAGAGTTCATTTATGGTAAACACAGTGAAATTTGTGCTCAAATAATGTTTTGTAGTTCACCTAACCCAACGCGATTATCACTATTAACTAAAGAGCATTTATGTAAGAGGAGCTGTGGTTTGTATCAGTTTCAAAAGCAGAGTTGAACTACATATGGTCCGTATGAGTAGGAAACACAGTTCTTTCTTTCAGGGCATGCTCATGGTTCTTGCTGTATATTATAATTTGGAAAGTAGAGCTTGCATCTTGCGATAAAACAGATTGTGTTTCAGGGGTGAAAATTCTGCCCTGAATTTCCCTTCAGAAACGAAGTTAAACGCCAGGATCTGTGTCATCATACAAACAAGAGTTCACTTCTGGTAAACCCAGTGAATTTTGGGCTCAAATGATTTTATACATTTCTTGAACCGAACGCGATTCTCACTATTAACTAAAGAGCATTTATGTAAGGGGAGCTGTGGTTTGTATCAGTTTCATAAGCAGAGTTGAACTACATATTGTCTGTATGAGTAGGAAACACAGTTATTTTTTTCTGGGCATGCTCATGTTTCTTACTGTATTGGATATGCTGAAAAGAAGAGGATAATTCTTGCCTTAAAACAGAGTGTTTTTCACAGATGAGAACTCTGCTCTGAATTTGCCGTCAGAAACAGCGTTAAACCCCAGGATCTGTGTCTTCCTACAAGCAAGAGTTCTTTTCTGGTTAACCCAGTGAATTTTGGGCTCAAATGTTTTTTCTCGGGTTCACGAACCCAACGCGATTCTCACTATTAACTAAAGAGCATTTATGTAAAAGGAGCTTTGGTTTGTATCATTTTCATAAGCAGAGTTGAACTATATATGGTCCGTATGAGTAGGAAACACAGTTCTTTTTTTCAGGGCATGCTCATGGTTCTTGCTGTATTTTAGAATTTGGAAAGAAGACCTTGCTTCTTGTGTTAAAACAGATTGTGTTTCAAGGATGAGAACTCTGCTCCGAATTTCCCTTCCGAAAAGGAGTTAAACGCCATGATCTGTGTCATCATACAAGGAAGTGTTCATTTCTGGTAATCGCAGTGAATTTTGCGCTCAAATGATTTTTTACATTTCTTGAACCCAACGCGATTCTCACTATTAACTAAAGAGCATTTATGTAAGAGTAGCTGTGGTTTGTTTCAGTTTCATAAGCATAGTTGAATTACATATGGTCCTTATTAGTAGGAAACACAGTTCTTTTTTTCTGGACATGCTCATGATTATTGCTGTATTGGAGATGCTGGAAAGAAGAGCTTGCTCCTTGCGTTAAAAGAGAGTGTGTTTCATGGATGAGAACACTGGTCTGAATTTCCCTTCAGAAACGGAGTTAAACAACAGGATCTGTGTCTTCCTACAAGCAAGAGTTCATATCTGGGAAACCTAGTGAATTTTGGGCTGAAATGATTTTTCACAGTTCAAAAACCCAATGCGACTCTCACTATTAACTAAAGAGCATGTATGTAAGAGGAGCTGTGGTTTGTATCAGTTTCATAAGCAGAGTTGGACTACATATGGACCATATGAGTAGGAAACACAGTTCTTTTTTTCTTGTCATGCTCATGGTTCTTAATTTATTGGAGACCCTGGAAAGAAGAGGATGATTCATGCCTTAAATCAGAGTGTATTTCCGGGATGAGAATTCTGGTATGGATTTCCCTACAGAAACGGAGTTAAAGCCCAGGATCTGTGTCTTCCTACAAGTAAGAGTTCATTTCTGGTAAACCAAGAGTATTTGGGGCTCAAATGATTTTTCACAGTTCAACAACACAAACACTTTCTCACTATTAACTAAAGAGCATTTATGTAAGAGGAGCTGTGGTTTGTATCAGGTTCAAAAGTAGAGTTGAACTAAGTATGGCCCGTATGAGTAGGAAACACAGTTCTTTCTTTCAGGGCATGTTCAATGTTCTTGCTGTATATTAGTATTTGGAAAGTAGAGCTTGCGTCTTGCGATAAAACAGATTGTGTTTCAGGGATGAGAACTCTGCCCTGAATTTCCCTTCAGAAACGGAGTTAAATGCCAGGATCTGTGTCATCATACAAACAAGAGTTCACTTCTGGTAAACCTAGTGAATTTTGGGCTGAAATCATTTTATACATTTCTTGAACCCAACGCGATTCTCACTATTAACTAAAGAGCATTTATATAAGGGGAGCTGTGGTTTGTATCAGTTTCACAAGCAGAGTTGAACTACATATTGTCTGTATGAGTAGGAAACACAGTTATTTTTTTCTGGGCATGCTCATGTACTGTATTGGGTATGCTGAAAAGAAGAGGATAATTCTTGCCTTAAAACAGAGTGTTTTTCACAGATGAGAACTCTGGACTGAATTTGCCGTCAGAAACAGCGTTAAACACCAGGATCTGTGTCTTCCTACAAGCAAGAGTTCATTTCTGTTTAACACAGTGAATTTTGTGCTCAAATGTTTTTTCCCGGTTCACGAACCCAACGCGATTCTCACTATTAACTAAGAGGATTTATGTAAAAGGAGCTTTGGTTTGTATCATTTTCATAAGCAGAGTTGAACTACAAATGGTCCGTATGAGTAGGAAATACAGTTCTTTTTTTCAGGGCATGCTCATAGTTCTTGCTGTATTTTAGAATTTGGAAAGAAGACCTTGCTTCTTGTGTTAAAACAGATTGTGTTTCAAGGATGAGAACTCTGCTCTGAATTTCCCTTCCAAATTGGAGTTAAAGGCCAGGATCTGTGTCATCATACAAGGAAGTGTTCATTTCTGGTAATCGCAGGGAATTTTGCGCTCAAATGATTTTTTACATTTCTTGAACCCAACGCGATTCTCACTATTAAATAAAGAGCATTTATGTATGAGGAGCTGTGGTCTGTTTCAGTTTCATAAGCATAGTTGAATTACATATGGTCCTTATAAGTAGGAAACACAGTTCTTTTTTTCTGGGCATGCTCATGATTCTTGCTGTATTGGAGACGCTGGAAAGAAGAGCTTGCTCCTTGCGTTAAAAGAGAGTGTGTTTCATGGATGAGAACACTGGTCTGAATTTCCCTTCAGAAACGGAGTTCAACCACAGGATCTGTGTCTTCCTACAAGCAAGAGTTCCTTTCTGGTAAACCATGTGAATTTTGGGCTGAAATGATTTTACACAGTTCAAAAACCCAATGCGATTCTCACTATTAACTGAAGAGCATGTAAGTAAGTGGAGCTGTGGTTTGTGTCAGTTTTATAAGCAGAGTTGGACTATATATGGTCCGTATGAGTAGGAAACACAGTTCTTTTGTTCTTGGCATGCTCATGGTTCTTACTTTATTGGAGACCCTGGAAAGAAGAGGATGTTTCATGCCTTAAAAAAGAGTGTATTTCAGGGATGAGAATTATGGTATGAATTTCCCTACAGAAACGGAGTTAAACCCCAGGTTCTGTGTCTTCCTACCAGCAAGAGTTCATTTCTGGTAAACCCAGTGAATTTTGGGATCAAATGATTTTTCGCAGTTCACGAACACAACGCTATTCTCACTAGTAACTAAAGAGCATTTATGAAAGAGGAGGTGTGGTCTGTATCGGTTTCATAAGCAGAGTTGAACTACATAAGGTCCGCATGAGTAGGAAACATAGTTCTTTTTTTCAGGGAATGCTCATGGTTCTTGCTGTATTATAGACTCTGGAAAGATGTGCTTGCTTCTTCCTTAAAACAGAGCGTGTTTCAGGGATGAGAACTCTAGTCTGAATTTCCCTTCAGAAATGGAGTTAAACACTAGGATCTGTGTCTTCCTACAAGTAAGAGTTCATTTCTGTTAAACCCAGTGAATTTTGGGCTGAAATGATTTTCCACAGTTCACGAACCCAACGAGATTCTCACTATTAACTAAAGAGCATATATGTAAGAGGAGCTGTTGTATGTATCAATTTCATAAGCAGAGTTGAACTACATATCGTCCGCATGAGTAGGAAACACAGTTCTATTTTCTGGGCATGCTCATGGTTCTTGCTGTATTGGAGACGCTGGAAAGAAGAGCTTGCTTCTTGCGTTAAAAGAGAGTGTGTTTCATGGATGAGAACTCTGGTCTGAATTTCCATTCAGAAACGGAGTTAAACCCCATGATCTGTGTCTTCCTACAAGCAACAGTTCATTTCTGGTAAAACCAGTGAATTCTAGGCTCAAATGATTTTACACAGTTCACGAACACAACGCTATTCTTACTAGTAACTAAAGTGCATTTATTTAAGAGGTGGTGCGGTCTGTATCAGTTTCATAAGCAGAGTTGAACTACATATGGTCCGCATGAGTAGGAAACACAGTTCTTTTTTTCAGGGCATGCTCATGGTTCTTGCTGTATTTTAGTCTCTGGAAAGATGAGCTTGCTTCTTGCGTTAAAGAAGAGTGTGTTTCAAGGATGAGAACTCTGGTCTGATTGCCCTTCAGAAATAGAGTTAAAGCCCAGGATCTGTGTCTTCCTACAAGCAAGAGTTCATTTCGGTAAACCAAGTGAATTTGGGGCTCAAATGATTTTTCGCAGTTCAACAACCCAAACACATTCTCACTATTAACTAAAGAGCATTTATGTAAGAGGAGCTGTGGTTTGCTTCAGTTTCATAAGGAGAGTTTGACTACATATGGACCGTATTTATAGGAAAAACAGTTCCTTATTTCTTGGCATGGTCATTGTTCTTGCTGTATTTTAGACTCTGGAAAGAAGAGCTTGCTTCTTGCATGAAAACACATCCTGTTTCAGGGATGAGAACTCTGGTCTGAATTTCCCTTCAGAACCGGAGTTAAACCGCAAGATCATTGTCTTCCTACAAGCAAGAGTTCATTTATGGTAAACACAGTAAAATTTGTGCTCAAATAATGTTTTGTAGTTCACCTAACCCAACGCGATTCTCACTATTAACTAAAGAGCATTTATGTAAGAGGAGCTGTGGTTTGTATCAGTTTCAAAAGCAGAGTTGAACTACAAATGGTCCGTATGAGTAGGAAACACAGTTCTTTCTTTCAGGGCATGCTCATGGTTCTTGCTGTATATTATAATTTGGAAAGTAGAGCTTGCATCTTGCGATAAAACAGATTGTGTTTCAGGGGTGAAAATTCTGCCCTGAATTTCCCTTCAGAAACGAAGTTAAACGCCAGGATCTGTGTCATCATACAAACAAGAGTTCACTTCTGGTAAACCCAGTGAATTTTGGGCTCAAATGATTTTATACATTTCTTGAACCCAACGCGATTCTCACTATTAACTAAAGAGCATTTATGTAAGGGGAGCTGTGGTTTGTATCAATTTCATAAGCAGAGTTGAACTACATATTGTCTTTATGAGTAGGAAACACAGTTCTTTTTTTCTGGGCATGCTCATGTTTCTTACTGTATTGGATACGCTGGAAAGAAGAGGATCATTCTTGCCTAAAAACAGAGAGTTTTTCACGGATGAGAACTCTGGTCTGAATTTGCCTTCCGAAACAGCGTTAAACCCCAGGATCTGTGTCTTCCTACAAGGAAGCTTTCATTTCTGGTTAACCCAGTGAATTTTGGGCTCAAATGATTTTTCCCGGTTCACAAACCCAACGCGATTCTCACTATTAACTAAAGAGCATTTATGTAAAAGGAGCTGTGGTTTGTATCAGTTTCAAAAGCAGAGTTGAACTACATATGGTCTGTATGAGTAGGAAACACAGTTCTTTTTTTCAGGGCATGCTCATGGTTCTTGGCATATTTTAGAATTTGTAAAGAAGACCTTGCTTCTTTCGTTAAAACAGATTGTGTTTCAAGGATGAGAACTCTGCTCTGAATTTCCCTTCCGAAACGGAGTTATACGCCAGGATCTGTGGCATCATACAAGCAAGAGTTCATTTCTGGGAAACCCAGTGAATTTTGGGCTGAAATGATTTTACACAGTTCAAAAACCCAATGCGATTCTCACTATTAACTAAAGAGCATGTATGTAAGAGGAGCTGTGGTTTGTATCAGTTTCATAAGCAGAGTTGGACTACATATGGTCCGTATGAATAGGAAACACAGTTCTTTTTTTCTTGTCATGCTCATGGTTCTTAATTTATTGGAGACCCTGGAAAGAAGAGGATGATTCATGCCTTAAATCAGAGTGTATTTCCGGGATGAGAATTCTGGTATGAATTTCCCTACAGAAACGGAGTTAAAGCCCAGGATCTGTGTCTTCCTACAAGCAAGAGTTCATTTCTGGTAAACAAAGAGTGTTTTGGGCTCAAATGATTTTTCACAGTTCAACAACCCAAACACTTTCTCACTATTAACTAAAGAGCATTTATGTAAGAGGAGCTGTGGTTTGTATCAGGTTCAAAAGTAGAGTTGAACTAAGTATGGCCCGTATGAGTAGGAAACACAGTTCTTTCTTTCAGGGCATGTTCAATGTTCTTGCTGTATATTAGAATTTGGAAAGTAGAGCTTGCGTCTTGCGATAAAACAGATTGTGTTTCAGGGATGAGAACTCTGCCCTGAATTTCCCTTCAGAAACAGAGTTAAACGCCAGGATCTGTGTCATCACACAAACAAGAGTTCACTTCTGGTAAACCAAGTGAATTTTGGGCTGAAATCATTTTATACATTTCTTGAACCCAACGCGATTCTCACTATTAACTAAAGAGCATTTATATAAGGGGAGCTGTGGTTTGTATCAGTTTCACAAGCAGAGTTGAACTACATATTGTCTGTATGAGTAGGAAACACAGTTATTTTTTTCTGGGCATGCTCATGTTTCTTACTGTATTGGATACGCTGAAAAGAAGAGGATAATTCTTGCCTTAAAACAGAGTGTTTTTCACAGATGAGAACTCTGGTCTGAATTTGCCATCAGAAACAGCATTAAACCCCAGTATCTGTCTCTACCTACAAGCAAGAGTTCATTTCTGGTTAACCCAATGAATTTTGTGCTCAAATGTTTTTTCCCGGTTCACGAACCCAACGCAATTCTCACTATTAACTAAAGAGCATTTATGTAAAAGGAGCTTTGGTTTGTATCATTTTCATAAGCAGAGTTGAACTACATATGGTCCGTATGAGTAGGAAACACAGTTCTTTTTTTCAGGGCATGCTCATGGTTCTTGCTGTATTTTAGAATTTGAAAAGAAGACCTTGCTTCTTGTGTTAAAACAGATTGTGTTTCAAGGATGAGAACTCTGCTCTGAATTTCCCTTCCAAATTGGAGTTAAAGGCCAGGATCTGTGTCATCATACAAGGAAGTGTTCATTTCTGGTAATCGCAGGGAATTTTGCGCTCAAATGATTTTTTACATTTCTTGAACCCAACGCGATTCTCACTATTAACTAAAGAGCATTTATGTAAGACAAGCTGTGGTTTGTTTCAGTTTCATAAGCATAGTTGAATTACATATGGTCCTTATTAGTAGGAAACACAGTTCTTTTTTTCTGGGCATGCTCATGATTCTTGCTGTATTGGAGACGCTGGAAAGAAGAGCTTGCTCCTTGCGTTAAAAGAGAGTGTGTTTCATGGATGAGAACACTGGTCTGAATTTCCCTTCAGAAACGGAGTTCAACCACAGGATCTGTGTCTTCCTACAAGCAAGAGTTCCTTTCTGGTAAACCATGTGAATTTTGGGCTGAAATGATTTTACACAGTTCAAAAACCCAATGCGATTCTCACTATTAACAAAAGAGCATGTACATAAGAGGAGCTGTAGTTTGTATCAGTTTTATAAGCAGAGTTGGACTACATATGGTCCGTATGAGTAGGAAACACAGTTCTTTTTTTCTTGGCATTCTCATGGTTCTTACTTTATTGGAGTCCCTGGAAAGAAGAGGATGATTCATGCCTTAAAAAAGAGTGTATTTCAGGGATGAGAATTATGGTATGAATTTCCCTACAGAAACGGAGTTAAACCCCAGGTTCTGTGTCTTCCTACCAGCAAGAGTTCATTTCTGGTAAACCCAGTGAATTTTGGGATCAAATGATTTTTCGCAGTTCACGAACACAACGCTATTCTCACTAGTAACTAAAGAGCATTTATGAAAGAGGAGGTGTGGTCTGTATCGGTTTCATAAGCAGAGTTGAACTACATAAGGTCCGCATGAGTAGGAAACATAGTTCTTTTTTTCAGGGAATGCTCATGGTTCTTGCTGTATTATAGACTCTGGAAAGATGTGCTTGCTTCTTCCTTAAAACAGAGTGTGTTTCAGGGATGAGAAGTCTAGTCTGAATTTCCCTTCAGAAACGGAGTTAAACACCAGGATCTGTGTCTTCCTACAAGTAAGAGTTCATTTCTGTTAAACCCAGTGAATTTTGGGCTGAAATGATTTTCCGCAGTTCACGAACCCAACGAGATTCTCACTATTAACCAAAGAGCATATATGTAAGAGGAGCTGTTGTATGTATCAATTTCATAAGCAGAGTTGAACTACATATCGTCCGCATGAGTAGGAAACACAGTTCTATTTTCTGGGCATGCTCCTGGTTCTTGCTGTATTGGAGACACTGGAAAGAAGAGCTTGCTTCTTGCGTTAAAAGAGAGTGTGCTTCATGGATGAGAACTCTGGTCTGAATTTCCCTTCAGAAACGGAGTTAAACCCCATGATCTGTGTCTTCCTACAAGCAACAGTTCATTTCGGTAAACCAAGTGAATTTGGGGCTCAAATGATTTTTCGCAGTTCAACAACCCAAACACATTCTCACTATTAACTAAAGAGCATTTATGTAAGAGGAGCTGTGGTTTGCTTCAGTTTCATAAGGAGAGTTTGACTACATATGGTCCGTATGAGTAGGAATCACAGTTCTTTTTTCAGGGCATGCTCATTTTTCTTGCTGTATTTTAGACACTGGAAAGAAGAGCTTGCTCATTGCGTTAAATAAAGTGTGTTTCATGGATGAGAACACTGGTCTGAATTTCCCTTCAGAAACGGAGTTAAACCCCAGGATCTGTGTCTTCCTACAAGCAAGAGTTCATTTCTGGAAAACCAAGTGAATTTTCGGCTGAATTGATTTTACACAGTTCTATAACACAACGCGAGTTTGACTATTAACTAAAGAGCATTTATGTAAGAGTGGCTGTGGTTTGTATCACTTTCATAATCAGAGTTCAACTACATATGCTCCGTATGAGTAGGAAACACAGTTCTTTTTTTTGGGCATGCTCATGGTTCTTGCTGTATTGGAGACGCTGGAATGAAGAGCTTGCTTCTTGCGTGAAAGCAGAGTGTGTTTCAGGGATGAGAACTCTGGTCTGAATTTCCCTTCAGTAACGGAGTTAAACCCCAGGATCTGTGTCTTCCTACAAGGAAGAGTTCATTTCTGGTAAACCCAGTGAATTTTGGGCTCAAATGATTTTTCGCAGTTCAGGAACCCAACGCTATTCTCACTATTAAATAAAGAGCACTTATGTAAGAGGAGGTGTGGTCTGCATCAGTTTCATTAGCAGAGTTGAGCTACATACAGTCCATATGAATAGGAAACACATTTCTTTTTTTCAGGCCATGCTCATGGTTCTTGCTCTATTGGAGAATCTGGAAAGAAGAGTTTGCTTCTTTCGTTAAAACAGAGTGTGTTTCAGGAATGAGAACTCTGGTCGGAATTTCCCTGAAGAAATGGTGTTAAACCCCAGGATCTGTGTCTTCCTACAAGCAAGAGTTCATTTCTGGTAAACCCAGTGATTTTTGGGCTCAAATGATTTTTCGCAGTTCAGAAACCCATCGCGATTCTCAGTATTAACTAAAGAGCATTTATGTAAGAGGAGCTGTCGTTTGTATCAGTTTCATAAGCAGAGTTGACTGCCTATGGTCTGTATGAGGAGGAAACAGAGTAACTTTTTTCTGGGCATTCTCATGATTCTTCCTGTATTGGATACGCTGGAAAGAAGCGGATGCTTCTTGTGTTAAAACAGCATGTGTTTCATGGATGATAACACTGGTCTGAATTTACCTTCAGAATCGGAGTTAAACCCCAGGATCTGTGTCTTCCTACAAGCATCAGTTTATTTCTGGTATATCCAGTGAATTTTGTGTTCAAATAAATTTCCACAGTTCACAAACCCAACGTGATTCTCCCTATTAACTAAAGAGCAATTTAGTAAGAGGAGCTGTGGTTTGTATCAGTTTCATAAGCAGAGTTGAACTACATATGGTCTGTTTGAGTAGGAAACACAGTTCTTGTTCTCTGGGCATGCTCATGGTTCATGCTGTATTGGAGACGCTGGAAAGAATAGCTTGCTTCTTGAGTTAATACAAAGTATATTTCATAGATGAGAAGAGTGGTCTGAATTTCCCTTCAGAAATGGAGTTAAACCCCAGGATTGTATCTTCCGACAATCAAGTGTTCATTTCTGGTTAACCAAGTTTATATTGGACTCTAATGATTTTTCGCTGTTCATGAACCCAACGCGATTCTCACTATTAACTAAAGAGCATTTATGTAAGAGGAGTTGTGTTTTGTATCAGGTTCTTAAGCACAGTTCAGCTACATATGGTCCGTATGAGTAGGAAACACAGTTCTTTTTTTCTGGACATGCTCATGGTTCTTGCTGTATTGGAGACGCTGGAAAGAAGAGGATGCCTCTTGCATTAAAACAGCATGTGTTTCATGGATGATAACACTGGTCTGAATTTACCTTCAGAATCGGAGTTAAAACCCACGATCAGTGTCTCCCTACAAGCAAGAGTTCATTTCTGGTAAACCCAGTTAATTTTGGGCTCAAATAAATTTTCGCAATTCACAAACACAACGTGATTCTCACTATTAACTAAAGAGCATTTACGTAAGAGGAGTTGGTTTTGTATCAGTTTCATAAGCACAGTTCAACTACATATGGTCCGTATGAGTAGGAAACACACTTCATTTTATCTGGGCATGCTCACGGTTCTTGCTGTATTGGAGACGCTGGAAAGAAGAGCTTGCTTCTTGCGTGAAAACAGAGTGTGTTTCATGGATGATACCACTGATCTGAATTTACCTTCAGAATCGGAGTTAAACCCCAGGATCTGTGTCTTCCTACAAGCAAGACTTTATTTCTGGTATATCCAGTGAATTTTGGGCTCAAATGAATTTTCACAGTTCACAAACCCAACGTGATTCTCCCTATTAACTAAAGAGCATTTTAGTAAGAGGAGCTGTGGTTTGTATCAGTTTCATAAGCAGAGTTGAACTACATATGGTCTGTTTGAGTAGGAAACACAGTTCTTGTTCTCTGGGCATGCTCATGGTTCATGCTGTATTGGAGACGCTGGAACGAATAGCTTGGTTCTTGAGTTAATACAAAGTATGTTTCATAGATGAGAACACTGGTCTGAATTTCCCTTCAGAAATGGAGTTAAACCCCAGGATTGTATCTTCCGACAATCAAGTGTTCATTTCTGGTTAACCCAGTTTATATTGGACTCTAATGATTTTTCGCTGTTCATGAACCCAACGCGATTCTCACTATTAACTAAAGAGCATTTATGTAAGAGGAGTTGTGTTTTGTATCAGGTTCTTAAGCACAGTTCAACTACATATGGTCCGTATGAGTAGGAAACACAGTTCTTTTTTCTGGACATGCTCATGGTTCTTGCTGTATTGGAGACGCTGGAAAGAAGAGCTTGCTTCTTGCATGAAAACAGAATGTGTTTCATGGATGAGAACACTGGTGTGAATTACCTTCAGAAACAGAGTTAAAACACAGGATGTGTGTCTTCCTACAAGCAAGAGTTCATTTCTAGTAAAGCAAGTGAATTTTGGGCTCAAATGATTTTTGCAGTTCAGAAACCCATCGCGATTCTCACTATTAACTAAAGAGCATTTATGTAAGAGGAGCTGTGGTTTGTATCAGTTTTATAAGCAGAGTTGAACTACATATGGTCTGTTTGAGTAGAAAACACAGTTCTTTTTCTCTTTGCATGCTCATGGTTCATGCTATATTGGAGACGCTGGAAAGAAGATCTTGCTTCTTGTGTTAATACAAAGTATGTTTCATAGATGAGAACAATGGTCTGAATTTCCCTTCAGAAATGGAGTTAAACCTCAGGATTGTATCTTCCTATAATCAAGTGTTCATTTCTGGTTAACCCAGTTTATTTTGGGCTCTAATGATTTTTCGCTGTTCATGAACCCAACGCGATTCTCACTATTAAATAAGGAGCATTTATGTAAGAGGAGCTGTCGTTTGTGTCAGTTTCATAAGCAGGTTTGAACTGCATATGGTCTGTATTAGGATGAAACACAGTTCTTTTTTCTGGGCATTGTCATGGCTTTGCTGTATTTGAGACCCTGGAAAGAAGAGGATGCTTCTTGCGTGAAAACAGCATGTGTTTCATGGATGATAACACTGGTCTGAATTTACCTTCAGAATCGGAGTTAAACCCCAGGATCAGTTTCTTCCTACAAGAAAGACTTCATTTCTGGTAAACCCAGTGAATTTTGGGCTCAAATAATTTTTTGCTGTTCACCATCCCAAGGCGATTATCACTATTAACTAAAGAGCATTTATGTTAGAGGAGCTGTGGTTTGTATCAGTTTCATAAGCAGAGTTGAATTACATATGGTCCATATGAGTAGCAAACACAGTTCTTTTTTTCAGGGCGTGCTCATGGTTCTTGCTCTATTGGAGAATCTCAAAGGAGATCTTGCTTCTTGCGTTAAAACAGAGTGTGTTTCAGGGATGAGAACTCTGGTCTGAATTTCCCTTCAGAAACGGTGTTAAACCCCAGGATCTGTGTCTTCCTACAAACAAGAGTTCATTTCTAGTAAAGCAAGTGAATTTTGGGCTCAAATGATTTTTGCAGTTCAGAAACCCATTGCGATTCTCACTATTACCTAAAGAGCATTTATGTAAGAGGAGCTGTGGTTTGTATCAGTTTCATAAGCAGAGTTGAACTGCCTATGGTCTGTATGAGGAGGAAACAGAGTGATTTTTTTCTGGGCATTCTCATGATTCTTCCTGTATTGGATACTCTGGAAAGAAGAGGATGCTTCTTGTGTTAAAACAGCATGTGTTTCATGGATGATACCACTGATCTGAATTTACCTTCAGAATCGGAGTTAAACCCCAGGATCTGTGTCTTCCTACAAGCAAGAGTTTATTTCTGGTATACCCAGTGAATTTAGGGCTCAAATGAATTTTCACAGTTCACAAACACAACCTGATTCTCACTATTAACTAAAGAGCATTTACGTAAGAGGAGTTGGTTTTGTATCAGTTTCATAAGCACAGTTCAACTACATATGGTCCGTATGAGTAGGAAACACACTTCTTTTTATCTGGGCATGCTCACGGTTCTTGCTGTATTGGAGACGCTGGAAAGAAGAGCTTGCTTCTTGCGTGAAAACAGAGTGTGTTTCATGGATGAGAACAGTGGTCTGAATTACCTTCAGAAACAGAGTTAAACCACAGGATCTGTGTCTTCCTACAAGCAAGAGTTCATTTCTACGAAAGCAAGTAAATTTTGGGCTCAAATGATTTTTTTTCAGTTCAAAAACCCATCGCGATTCTCACTATTAACTAAAGAGCATTTATGTAACAGGAGCTGTGGTTTGTATCAGTTTCATAAGCAGAGTTGAACTACCTATGGTCTGTATGAGGAGGAAACAGAGTAATTTTTTTCTGGGCATTCTCATGATTCTTCCTGTATTGGATACGCAGGAACGAAGAGGATGCTTCTTGCGTTAAATCAGCATGTGTTTCATGGATGATAACACTGGTCTGAATTTACCTTCAGAATCGAAGTTAAACCCCAGGATCTATGTCTTCCTACAAGCAAGCATTTATTTCTGGTAAACCCAGTGAATTTTGGGCTCAAATGAATTTTCACAGTTCACAAACCCAACGTGATTCTCACTATTAACTAAAGAACATTTACGTAAGAGGAGTTGTGCTTTGTATCACTTTCATAAGCACAGTTCAACTACATATGGTCTGTATGAGTAGGAAACACACTACTTTTTTTCTGGGCATGCTCATGGTTCTTGCTAATTGGAGAAGCTGGAAATAAGAGCTTGCTTCTTGCGTGAAATCAGAGTGTGTTTCATGGATGAGAACACTATTCTGAATTACCTTCAGAAACAGGGTTAAACCACAGGATCTGTGTCTTCCTACAAGCAAGAGTTCATTTCTAGTAAAGCAAGTGAATTTTGGGCACAAATGATTTTTGCAGTTCAGAAACCCATCGCGATTCTCACTATTAACTAAAGAGCATTTATGTAAGAGGAGCTGTGCTTTGTATCAGTTTCATAACCAGAGATGAACTGCATATGGTCTGTATGAGGAGGAAACACAGTTTTTTTTCTGGGCATTCTCATGATTCTTCCTGTATTGGAGACGCTAGAAAGAAGAAGATGCTTCTTGCGTTAAAACAGCATGTGTTTCATGAATGATAACACTGGTCTGAATTTACCTTCAGAATCGGAGTTAATCCACAGGATCTGTGTCTTCCTACAAGCAAGAGTACATTTCTGGTAAATATAAGTTATTTTGGACTCAAATGATTTTACACAGTGCACGAATACAAAGCGATTCTAACTATTAACTAATATGTATTTATGTAAGAGGAGCTGTGGTTTGTTTCAGTTTCATAAGCAGATTTGAACTACATATAGTCTGTTTGAGTAGGAAACACAGTTCTTTTTCTCTGGGCATGCTCATGGTTCATGCTGTATTGGAGACGCTGGAAAGAAGAGCTTGCTTCTTGTGTTAATACAAAGTATGTTTCATAGATGAGAACACTGGTCTGAATTTCCCTTCAGAAATGGAGTTAAACCCCAGGATCTGTGTCATCCTACAAGCAAGAGTTCATTTCTGGTAAAGCAAGTGAATTTTGGGCTCAAATGATTTTTCACATTTCAGAAACCTATTGCGGTTCTCACTATTAACTAAAGTGCATTTATGTAAGAGGAGCTGTGGTTTGTGTCAGTTTCATACACAGAGTTGAACTGCATATGGTCTGTATGAGGAGGAAACACAGTTCTTTTTTTCTGGGCATTCTCATGGCTCTTGCTTTATTGGAGATGCTGAAAAGAAGAGGATGCTTCTTGCATTAAAAAGTATGTGTTTCATGGAGGAAAACACTAGTCTGAATTTACCTTCAAAATCAGAGGTAAACCCCAGGATCTGTGTCTTCCTACAAGCAAGAGTTTATTTCTGGTAAACCCAGTTAATTTTGAGCTCAAATGAATTTTCTCAGTTCACAAACCCAACTTGATTCTCACTATTAACTAAAGAGCATTTACGTAAAGGAGTTTTGTTTTGTATCAGTTTCATAAGCACAGTTCAACTACATATGGTCCGTATGAGTAGGAAACACAGTTCTTTTCTTCTGGGCATGCTCATGGGTCTTGCTGTATTGGAGACGCTGGAAAGAAGAGCTTGCATCTTACATGAAAACAGAGTGTGTTTCATGGATGAGAACACTGGTCTGAATTACCTTCAGAAACAGAGTTAAACCCCAGGATCTGTGTCTTCCTACAAGCAAGAGTTCATTTCTAGTAAACCAAGTGAATTTTGGGCTCAAATGAATTTTCACAGTTCCGAAACCCATCGCGATTCTCACTATTACCTAAAGAGCATTTATGTAAGATGAGCTGTGGTTTGTATCAGTTTCATAAGCAGAGTTGAACTGCAATGGTCTGTATGAGGAGGAAACAGAGTAATTTTTTTCTGGGCATTCTCATGATTCTTCCTGTATTGGATACGCTGGAAAGAAGAGGATGCTTCCTGCGTTAAAACAGCATGTGTTTCTTGGATGATAACACTGGTCTGAATTTACCTTCAGAATCGGAGTTAAACCCCAGGATCTGTGTCTTCCTACAAGCAAGAGTACATTTCTGGTAAACCTAATGAATTTTGGGCTCAAATGATTTTACACAGTGCACGAATACAAATCAATTCTAACTATTAACTAATGAGCATTTATGTAAGAGGAGCTGTGGTTTGTTTCAGTTTCATAAGCAGATTTGAACTACATATGGTCTGTCTGAGTAGGAAACACAGTTCTTTTTCTCTGGGCATGCTCGTGGTTCTTGCTGTATTTGAGACGCTGGAAAGAAGAGCTTGCTTCTTGTTTTAATACAAAGTATGTTTCATAGATGAGAACACTGGTCTGAATTTCCCTTCAGAAATGGAGTTAAACCCCAGGATCTGTGTCTTCCTACATGCAAGAGTTCATTTCTGGTAAACGAAGTGAATTTTGGGCTCAAATAATTTTACACAGTTCAAAAACCCAATACGATTCTCACTATTAACTAAAGAGCTTTTATTTAAGAAGAGCTGTGGTTTGTATCAGTTTCATAAGTAGAGTTGATCTACATATGGTCTGTATAAGTAGGAAAAACAGTTCTTTTTTAAAGGCATGCTCATGGTTCATGCTGTATTGGAGACGCTGGAAAGAAGAGCTTGCTTCTTGTGTTAATACAAAGTATGTTTCATAGATGAGAACACTGGTCTGAATTTCCCTTCAGAAATGGAGTTAAACCCCAGGATCTGTGTCTTCCTACAATCAAGAGTTCATTTCTGGTAAACCCAGTGAATTTTGGGCTCAAATGAATTTTCACAGTTCTGAAACCCATCGCGATTCTCACTATTAACTAAAGAGAATTTATGTAAGAAGAGCTGTTTTTTTTTGTCAGTTTCATAAGGACAGTTGAACTACATATGGTCCATATGAGTAGGAAACACAGTTTTTTTTTTTCAGGGCGTGCTCATGGTTCTTGCTCTATTGGAGACTCTGGAAAGAATATCTTGCTTCTTGCGTGAAAACAGAGTGTGTTTCAGGGATGAGAACTCTGGTCTGAATTTCCCTTCAGACACAGAGTTAAACCACAGGATCTGTGTCTTCCTACCAGCAAGAGTTCATTTCTAGTAAAGCAAGTGAATTTTGGGCTCAAATGATTTTTGCAGTTCAGAAACCCATCGGGATTCTCACTATTAACTAAAGAGCATTTATGTAAGAGGAGCTTGGTTTGTATCAGTTTCATAAGCAGAGTTGAACTGCCTATGGTATGTATGAGGAGGAAACAGAGTAACTTTTTTCTGGGCATTCTCATGATTCTTCCTGTATTGGATACGCTGGAAAGAAGCGGATGCTTCTTGTGTTAAAACAGCATGTGTTTCATGGATGATAACACTGGTCTGAATTTACCTTCAGAATCGGAGTTAAACCCCAGGATCTGTGTCTTCCTACAAGCATCAGTTTATTTCTGGTATATCCAGTGAATTTTGTGTTCAAATAAATTTCCACAGTTCACAAACCCAACGTGATTCTCCCTATTAACTAAAGAGCATTTTAGTAAGAGGAGCTGTAGTTTGTATCAGTTTCATAAGCAGAGTTGAACTACATATGGTCTGTTTAGTAGGAAACACAGTTCTTGTTCTCTGGGCATGCTCATGGTTCATGCTGTATTGGAGACGCTGGAAAGAATAGCTTGCTTCTTGAGTTAATACAAAGTATGTTTCATAGATGAGAACACTGGTCTGAATTTCCCTTCAGAAATGGAGTTAAACCCCAGGATTGTATCTTCCTACAATCAAGTGTTCATTTCTGGTTAACCCAGTTTATTTTGGGCTCTAATGATTTTTCCCTGTTCATGAACCAAATGAGATTCTCACTATTAACTAAAGAGCATTTACGTAAGAGGAGCTGTGGTTTGTGTCATGTTCATAAGCAGGGTTGAATTGCATATGGTCTGTATGAGGATGAAACACAGTTCTTTTTTTCTGGGCATTCTCATGGCTCTTGCTGTATTGGAGACGCTGGAAAGAAAAGGATGCTTCTTGCATTAAAACAGCATCTGTTTCATGGATGATAACACTGGTCTGAATTTACCTTCAGAATGGGAGTTAAACCCCAAGATCAGTGTCTCCCTACAAGCAAGAGTTCATTTCTGGTAAACCCAGTGAATTTTGGGCTCAAATAAATTTTCGCAGTTCACGAACCCAACGTATTTCTCACTATTAACTAAAGAGCATTTAAGTAAGAGGAGTTGTGTTTTGTATCAGGTTCATAAGCACAGTTCAACTACATATGGTCCGTATGAGTAGGAAACACAGTTCCTTTTTTCTGGGCATGCTCATGGTTCTTGCTGTATTAGAGACGCTGGAAAGAAGAGCTTGCGTCTTGCGTGAAAACAGAGTGTGTTTCATGGATGAGAACCCTGGTCTGAATTACCTTCAGAAACAGAGTTAAACCACAGGATCTGTGTCTTCCTACAAGCAAGAGTTCATTTCAAGTAAAGAAAGTGAATTTTGGCCTCAAATGATTTTTGCAGTTCAGAAAACCATCGCGATTCTCACTATTAACTAAAGAGCATTTATGTAAGAGTAGCTGTGGTTTGTATCACTTTCATAATCAGAGTTCGCCTACATATGCTCCGTATGAGTAGGAAACACAGTTCTTTTTTTCTGTGCATGGTCATGGTTCTTGCTGTATTGGAGACACTGGAAAAAAGAGCTTGCTTCTTTCGTGAAAATAGAGTGTGTTTCATGGATGAGAACACTGGTCTGAATTACCTTCAGCAACAGACTTAAACCACAGGATTTGTGTCTTCCTACAAGCAAGAGTTCATTTTTAGTAAAGCAAGTGAATTTTGGGCTCAATTGATTTTTGCACTTCAGAAACCCATCGTGATTCTCACTATTAACTAAAGAGCATTTATGTAAGAGTAGCTGTGGTTTGTATCACTTTCTTAATCAGAGTTCAACTACATATGCTCAATATGAGTAGGAAACACAGTTCTTTTTTTCTGGGCATGCTCATGGTTCTTGCTGTATTGGAGACGCTGGAATGAAGAGCTTGCTTATTGCGTGAAAACAGAGTGTGTTTCATGGATGAGAACACGGGTCTGCATTACCTTCAGCAACAGAGTTAAACCACAGGATCTGTGTCTTACTACAAGCAAGAGTTCATTTCTAGTAAAGCAAGTGAATTTTGGGCTCAAATGATTTTTCACTTCAGAAACTCATCGCGATTCTCACTATTAACTAAAGAGCATTTATGTAAGAGGAGCTGTGGTTTGTATCAGTTTCATAAGCAGAGTTGAACTACATATGGTCTGTTTGAGTAGGAAACACAGTTCTTTTTCTCTGGGCATGCTCATGGTTCATGCTGTATTGGAGTCGCTGGAAAGAAGAGCTTGCTTCTTGTGTAAATACAAAGTATGTTTCATAGATGAGAACAATGGTCTGAATTTCCCTTCAGAAATGGAGTTAAACCTCAGGATTGTATCTTCCTACAATCAAGTGTTCATTTCTGGTTAACCCTGTTTATTTTGGGCTCTAATGATTTTTCACTGTTCATGAACCCAACGCGATTCTCACTATTAACTAAAGAGCATTTATGTAAGAGGAGCTGTCGTTTGTGTCAGTTTCATTAGCAGGGTTGAACTGCATATGGTCTGTATGAGGATGAAACACAGTTCTTTTTTCTGGGCATTCTCATGGCTCTTGCTGTATTGGAGACGCTGGAAAGAAGAGGATGCTTCTTGCGTTAAAACTGCATGTGTTTCATGGATGATAACACTGGTCTGAATTTACCTTCAGAATCGGAGTTAAACCCCAGGATCAGTTTCTTCCTACAAGAAAGAGTTCATTTCTGGTAAACCCAGGGAATTTTGGGCTCAAATAATTTTTGCTGTTCACCAACCCAAGGCGATTATCACTATTAACTAAAGAGCATTTATGTTAGAGGAGCTGTGGTTTGTATCAGTTTCATAAGCAGAGTTGAATTACATATGGTCCATATGAGTAGGAAACACTGTTCTTTTTTTCAGGGCGTGCTCATGGTTCTTGCTCTATTGGAGAATCTGGAAAGAAGATCTTGCTTCTTGCGTTAAAACAGAGTGTGTTTCAGGGATGAGTACTCTGGTCTGAATTTCCCTTCAAAAATGGAGTTAAACCCCAGGATCTGTGTATTCCTACATACAAGAGTTTATTTCTGGTAAACCCAGTGAATTTTGGGCTCAAATGAATTTTCGCAGTTCACGAACCCAACGTGATTCTCACTATTAACTAAAGAGCATTTACTTAAGAGGAGTTGTGTTTTGTATCAGTTTCATAAGCACAGTTCAACTACTTATGGTCCGTATTAGTAGGAAACACAGTTCCTTTTATCTGGGAATGCTCATGGTTCTTGCTGTATTGGAGACGCTGGAAAGAAGAGCTTGCGTCTTGCGTGAAAACAGAGTGTGTTTCATGGATGAGAACACTGGTCTGAATTACCTTCAGAAACAGAGTTAAACCACTGGATCTGTATCTTCCTACAAGCAAGAGTTCATTTCAAGTAAAGCAAGTGAATTTTGGGCTCAAATGATTTTTGCAGTTCAGAAACCCAACGCTATTGTCACTGTTAACTAAAGAGGATTTATATAAGAGGAGCTGTGGTTTGTTTCAGTTTCATAAGCAGATTTGAACTACATATAGTCTGTTTGAGTAGGAAACACAGTTCTTTTTCTCTGGGCATGCTCATGGTTCATGCTGTATTGGAGACGCTAGAAAGAAGAGCTTGCTTCTTGTGTTAATACAAAGTATGTTTCATAGATGAGAACACTGGTCTGAATTTCCCTTCAGAATTGGAGTTAAACCCCAGAATTGTATCTTCCTACAAGCAAGTGTTCATTTCTGGTTAACCCAGTTTATTTTGGGCTCTAATGATTTTTCGCAGTTCATGAACCAACGCGATTCTCACTATTAACTAAAGAGCATTTATATAAGAGGAGCTGTCGTTTGTGTCAGTTCCATAAGGAGGGATGAACTGCATATGGTCTGTATGAGGATGAGACACAGTTCTTTTTTTCTGGGCATGCTCATGGCTCTTGCTGTATTGGAGACGCTGAAAAGAAGAGGATGCTTCTTGCGTGAAAACAGAGTGTGTTTCATGGATGAGAGCACTGGTCTGAATTACCTTCAGAAACAGATTTAAACCACAGGATCTGTGTCTTCCTACAAGCAAGAGTTCATTTCTGGTAAACCAAGAGAATTTTGGGCTCAAATGTTTTTTCACAGTTCAAAAACCCATCGCGATTCTCACTATTAACTAAAGAGCTTTTATGGAAGAGGAGCTGTGGTTTGTATCAGTTTCATAAGCAGAGTTGAACTGCAATGGTCTGTATGAGGAGGAAACAGAGTAATTTTTTTCTGGGCATTCTCATGATTCTTCCTGTATTGGATACGCTGGAAAGAAGAGGATGCTTCCTGCGTTAAAACAGCATGTGTTTCATGGATGATAACACTGGTCTGAATTTACCTTCAGAATCGGAGTTAAACCCCAGGATCTGTGTCTTCCTACAAGCAAGAGTACATTTCTGGTAAACCTAATGAATTTTGGGCTCAAATGATTTTACACAGTGCACGAATACAAATCAATTCTAACTATTAACTAATGAGCATTTATGTAAGAGGAGCTGTGGTTTGTTTCAGTTTCATAAGCAGATTTGAACTACATATGGTCTGTCTGAGTAGGAAACACAGTTCTTTTTCTCTGGGCATGCTCGTGGTTCTTGCTGTATTTGAGACGCTGGAAAGAAGAGCTTGCTTCTTGTTTTAATACAAAGTATGTTTCATAGATGAGAACACTGGTCTGAATTTCCCTTCAGAAATGGAGTTAAACCCCAGGATCTGTGTCTTCCTACATGCAAGAGTTCATTTCTGGTAAACGAAGTGAATTTTGGGCTCAAATAATTTTACACAGTTCAAAAACCCAATACGATTCTCACTATTAACTAAAGAGCTTTTATTTAAGAAGAGCTGTGGTTTGTATCAGTTTCATAAGTAGAGTTGATCTACATATGGTCTGTATAAGTAGGAAAAACAGTTCTTTTTTAAAGGCATGCTCATGGTTCATGCTGTATTGGAGACGCTGGAAAGAAGAGCTTGCTTCTTGTGTTAATACAAAGTATGTTTCATAGATGAGAACACTGGTCTGAATTTCCCTTCAGAAATGGAGTTAAACCCCAGGATCTGTGTCTTCCTACAATCAAGAGTTCATTTCTGGTAAACCCAGTGAATTTTGGGCTCAAATGAATTTTCACAGTTCTGAAACCCATCGCGATTCTCACTATTAACTAAAGAGAATTTATGTAAGAAGAGCTGTTTTTTTTTTGTCAGTTTCATAAGGACAGTTGAACTACATATGGTCCATATGAGTAGGAAACACAGTTTTTTCTTTTTTCAGGGCGTGCTCATGGTTCTTGCTCTATTGGAGACTCTGGAAAGAATATCTTGCTTCTTGCGTGAAAACAGAGTGTGTTTCAGGGATGAGAACTCTGGTCTGAATTTCCCTTCAGACACAGAGTTAAACCACAGGATCTGTGTCTTCCTACCAGCAAGAGTTCATTTCTAGTAAAGCAAGTGAATTTTGGGCTCAAATGATTTTTGCAGTTCAGAAACCCATCGGGATTCTCACTATTAACTAAAGAGCATTTATGTAAGAGGAGCTTGGTTTGTATCAGTTTCATAAGCAGAGTTGAACTGCCTATGGTATGTATGAGGAGGAAACAGAGTAACTTTTTTCTGGGCATTCTCATGATTCTTCCTGTATTGGATACGCTGGAAAGAAGCGGATGCTTCTTGTGTTAAAACAGCATGTGTTTCATGGATGATAACACTGGTCTGAATTTACCTTCAGAATCGGAGTTAAACCCCAGGATCTGTGTCTTCCTACAAGCATCAGTTTATTTCTGGTATATCCAGTGAATTTTGTGTTCAAATAAATTTCCACAGTTCACAAACCCAACGTGATTCTCCCTATTAACTAAAGAGCATTTTAGTAAGAGGAGCTGTAGTTTGTATCAGTTTCATAAGCAGAGTTGAACTACATATGGTCTGTTTAGTAGGAAACACAGTTCTTGTTCTCTGGGCATGCTCATGGTTCATGCTGTATTGGAGACGCTGGAAAGAATAGCTTGCTTCTTGAGTTAATACAAAGTATGTTTCATAGATGAGAACACTGGTCTGAATTTCCCTTCAGAAATGGAGTTAAACCCCAGGATTGTATCTTCCTACAATCAAGTGTTCATTTCTGGTTAACCCAGTTTATTTTGGGCTCTAATGATTTTTCCCTGTTCATGAACCAAATGAGATTCTCACTATTAACTAAAGAGCATTTACGTAAGAGGAGCTGTGGTTTGTGTCATGTTCATAAGCAGGGTTGAATTGCATATGGTCTGTATGAGGATGAAACACAGTTCTTTTTTTCTGGGCATTCTCATGGCTCTTGCTGTATTGGAGACGCTGGAAAGAAAAGGATGCTTCTTGCATTAAAACAGCATCTGTTTCATGGATGATAACACTGGTCTGAATTTACCTTCAGAATGGGAGTTAAACCCCAAGATCAGTGTCTCCCTACAAGCAAGAGTTCATTTCTGGTAAACCCAGTGAATTTTGGGCTCAAATAAATTTTCGCAGTTCACGAACCCAACGTATTTCTCACTATTAACTAAAGAGCATTTAAGTAAGAGGAGTTGTGTTTTGTATCAGGTTCATAAGCACAGTTCAACTACATATGGTCCGTATGAGTAGGAAACACAGTTCCTTTTTTCTGGGCATGCTCATGGTTCTTGCTGTATTAGAGACGCTGGAAAGAAGAGCTTGCGTCTTGCGTGAAAACAGAGTGTGTTTCATGGATGAGAACCCTGGTCTGAATTACCTTCAGAAACAGAGTTAAACCACAGGATCTGTGTCTTCCTACAAGCAAGAGTTCATTTCAAGTAAAGAAAGTGAATTTTGGCCTCAAATGATTTTTGCAGTTCAGAAAACCATCGCGATTCTCACTATTAACTAAAGAGCATTTATGTAAGAGTAGCTGTGGTTTGTATCACTTTCATAATCAGAGTTCGCCTACATATGCTCCGTATGAGTAGGAAACACAGTTCTTTTTTTCTGTGCATGGTCATGGTTCTTGCTGTATTGGAGACACTGGAAAAAAGAGCTTGCTTCTTTCGTGAAAATAGAGTGTGTTTCATGGATGAGAACACTGGTCTGAATTACCTTCAGCAACAGACTTAAACCACAGGATTTGTGTCTTCCTACAAGCAAGAGTTCATTTTTAGTAAAGCAAGTGAATTTTGGGCTCAATTGATTTTTGCACTTCAGAAACCCATCGTGATTCTCACTATTAACTAAAGAGCATTTATGTAAGAGTAGCTGTGGTTTGTATCACTTTCTTAATCAGAGTTCAACTACATATGCTCAATATGAGTAGGAAACACAGTTCTTTTTTTCTGGGCATGCTCATGGTTCTTGCTGTATTGGAGACGCTGGAATGAAGAGCTTGCTTATTGCGTGAAAACAGAGTGTGTTTCATGGATGAGAACACTGGTCTGAATTACCTTCAGCAACAGACTTAAACCACAGGATTTGTGTCTTCCTACAAGCAAGAGTTCATTTTTAGTAAAGCAAGTGAATTTTGGGCTCAATTGATTTTTGCACTTCAGAAACCCATCGTGATTCTCACTATTAACTAAAGAGCATTTATGTAAGAGTAGCTGTGGTTTGTATCACTTTCTTAATCAGAGTTCAACTACATATGCTCCGTATGAGTAGGAAACACAGTTCTTTTTTTCTGTGCATGGTCATGGTTCTTGCTGTATTGGAGACACTGGAAAAAAGAGCTTGCTTATTGCGTGAAAACAGAGTGTGTTTCATGGATGAGAACACTGGTCTGAATTACCTTCAGCAACAGACTTAAACCACAGGATTTGTGTCTTCCTACAAGCAAGAGTTCATTTTTAGTAAAGCAAGTGAATTTTGGGCTCAATTGATTTTTGCACTTCAGAAACCCATCGTGATTCTCACTATTAACTAAAGAGCATTTATGTAAGAGTAGCTGTGGTTTGTATCACTTTCTTAATCAGAGTTCAACTACATATGCTCAATATGAGTAGGAAACACAGTTCTTTTTTTCTGGGCATGCTCATGGTTCTTGCTGTATTGGAGACGCTGGAATGAAGAGCTTGCTTATTGCGTGAAAACAGAGTGTGTTTCATGGATGAGAACATGGGTCTGCATTACCTTCAGCAACAGAGTTAAACCACAGGATCTGTGTCTTACTACAAGCAAGAGTTCATTTCTAGTAAAGCAAGTGAATTTTGGGCTCAAATGATTTTTCACTTCAGAAACTCATCGCGATTCTCACTATTAACTAAAGAGCATTTATGTAAGAGGAGCTGTGGTTTGTATCAGTTTCATAAGCAGAGTTGAACTACATATGGTCTGTTTGAGTAGGAAACACAGTTCTTGTTCTCTGGGCATGCTCATGGTTCATGCTGTATTGGAGACGCTGGAAAGAATAGCTTGCTTCTTGAGTTAATACAAAGTATGTTTCATAGATGAGAACACTGGTCTGAATTTCCCTTCAGAAATGGAGTTAAACCCCAGGATTGTATCTTCCTACAATCAAGTGTTCATTTCTGGTTAACCCAGTTTATTTTGGGCTCTAATGATTTTTCCCTGTTCATGAACCAAATGAGATTCTCACTATTAACTAAAGAGCATTTACGTAAGAGGAGCTGTGGTTTGTGTCATGTTCATAAGCAGGGTTGAATTGCATATGGTCTGTATGAGGATGAAACACAGTTCTTTTTTTCTGGGCATTCTCATGGCTCTTGCTGTATTGGAGACGCTGGAAAGAAAAGGATGCTTCTTGCATTAAAACAGCATCTGTTTCATGGATGATAACACTGGTCTGAATTTACCTTCAGAATGGGAGTTAAACCCCAAGATCAGTGTCTCCCTACAAGCAAGAGTTCATTTCTGGTAAACCCAGTGAATTTTGGGCTCAAATAAATTTTCGCAGTTCACGAACCCAACGTATTTCTCACTATTAACTAAAGAGCATTTAAGTAAGAGGAGTTGTGTTTTGTATCAGGTTCATAAGCACAGTTCAACTACATATGGTCCGTATGAGTAGGAAACACAGTTCCTTTTTTCTGGGCATGCTCATGGTTCTTGCTGTATTAGAGACGCTGGAAAGAAGAGCTTGCGTCTTGCGTGAAAACAGAGTGTGTTTCATGGATGAGAACCCTGGTCTGAATTACCTTCAGAAACAGAGTTAAACCACAGGATCTGTGTCTTCCTACAAGCAAGAGTTCATTTCAAGTAAAGAAAGTGAATTTTGGCCTCAAATGATTTTTGCAGTTCAGAAAACCATCGCGATTCTCACTATTAACTAAAGAGCATTTATGTAAGAGTAGCTGTGGTTTGTATCACTTTCATAATCAGAGTTCGCCTACATATGCTCCGTATGAGTAGGAAACACAGTTCTTTTTTTCTGTGCATGGTCATGGTTCTTGCTGTATTGGAGACACTGGAAAAAAGAGCTTGCTTCTTTCGTGAAAATAGAGTGTGTTTCATGGATGAGAACACTGGTCTGAATTACCTTCAGCAACAGACTTAAACCACAGGATTTGTGTCTTCCTACAAGCAAGAGTTCATTTTTAGTAAAGCAAGTGAATTTTGGGCTCAATTGATTTTTGCACTTCAGAAACCCATCGTGATTCTCACTATTAACTAAAGAGCATTTATGTAAGAGTAGCTGTGGTTTGTATCACTTTCTTAATCAGAGTTCAACTACATATGCTCAATATGAGTAGGAAACACAGTTCTTTTTTTCTGGGCATGCTCATGGTTCTTGCTGTATTGGAGACGCTGGAATGAAGAGCTTGCTTATTGCGTGAAAACAGAGTGTGTTTCATGGATGAGAACACTGGTCTGAATTACCTTCAGCAACAGACTTAAACCACAGGATTTGTGTCTTCCTACAAGCAAGAGTTCATTTTTAGTAAAGCAAGTGAATTTTGGGCTCAATTGATTTTTGCACTTCAGAAACCCATCGTGATTCTCACTATTAACTAAAGAGCATTTATGTAAGAGTAGCTGTGGTTTGTATCACTTTCTTAATCAGAGTTCAACTACATATGCTCCGTATGAGTAGGAAACACAGTTCTTTTTTTCTGTGCATGGTCATGGTTCTTGCTGTATTGGAGACACTGGAAAAAAGAGCTTGCTTATTGCGTGAAAACAGAGTGTGTTTCATGGATGAGAACACTGGTCTGAATTACCTTCAGCAACAGACTTAAACCACAGGATTTGTGTCTTCCTACAAGCAAGAGTTCATTTTTAGTAAAGCAAGTGAATTTTGGGCTCAATTGATTTTTGCACTTCAGAAACCCATCGTGATTCTCACTATTAACTAAAGAGCATTTATGTAAGAGTAGCTGTGGTTTGTATCACTTTCTTAATCAGAGTTCAACTACATATGCTCAATATGAGTAGGAAACACAGTTCTTTTTTTCTGGGCATGCTCATGGTTCTTGCTGTATTGGAGACGCTGGAATGAAGAGCTTGCTTATTGCGTGAAAACAGAGTGTGTTTCATGGATGAGAACATGGGTCTGCATTACCTTCAGCAACAGAGTTAAACCACAGGATCTGTGTCTTACTACAAGCAAGAGTTCATTTCTAGTAAAGCAAGTGAATTTTGGGCTCAAATGATTTTTCACTTCAGAAACTCATCGCGATTCTCACTATTAACTAAAGAGCATTTATGTAAGAGGAGCTGTGGTTTGTATCAGTTTCATAAGCAGAGTTGAACTACATATGGTCTGTTTGAGTAGGAAACACAGTTCTTTTTCTCTGGGCATGCTCATGGTTCATGCTGTATTGGAGTCGCTGGAAAGAAGAGCTTGCTTCTTGTGTAAATACAAAGTATGTTTCATAGATGAGAACAATGGTCTGAATTTCCCTTCAGAAATGGAGTTAAACCTCAGGATTGTATCTTCCTACAATCAAGTGTTCATTTCTGGTTAACCCTGTTTATTTTGGGCTCTAATGATTTTTCACTGTTCATGAACCCAACGCGATTCTCACTATTAACTAAAGAGCATTTATGTAAGAGGAGCTGTCGTTTGTGTCAGTTTCATTAGCAGGGTTGAACTGCATATGGTCTGTATGAGGATGAAACACAGTTCTTTTTTCTGGGCATTCTCATGGCTCTTGCTGTATTGGAGACGCTGGAAAGAAGAGGATGCTTCTTGCGTTAAAACTGCATGTGTTTCATGGATGATAACACTGGTCTGAATTTACCTTCAGAATCGGAGTTAAACCCCAGGATCAGTTTCTTCCTACAAGAAAGAGTTCATTTCTGGTAAACCCAGGGAATTTTGGGCTCAAATAATTTTTGCTGTTCACCAACCCAAGGCGATTATCACTATTAACTAAAGAGCATTTATGTTAGAGGAGCTGTGGTTTGTATCAGTTTCATAAGCAGAGTTGAATTACATATGGTCCATATGAGTAGGAAACACTGTTCTTTTTTTCAGGGCGTGCTCATGGTTCTTGCTCTATTGGAGAATCTGGAAAGAAGATCTTGCTTCTTGCGTTAAAACAGAGTGTGTTTCAGGGATGAGTACTCTGGTCTGAATTTCCCTTCAAAAATGGAGTTAAACCCCAGGATCTGTGTATTCCTACATACAAGAGTTTATTTCTGGTAAACCCAGTGAATTTTGGGCTCAAATGAATTTTCGCAGTTCACGAACCCAACGTGATTCTCACTATTAACTAAAGAGCATTTACTTAAGAGGAGTTGTGTTTTGTATCAGTTTCATAAGCACAGTTCAACTACTTATGGTCCGTATTAGTAGGAAACACAGTTCCTTTTATCTGGGAATGCTC
Source organism: Onychomys leucogaster (assembly GCA_949786385.1). NCBI lineage: Eukaryota > Metazoa > Chordata > Mammalia > Rodentia > Cricetidae > Onychomys > Onychomys leucogaster. Next base: position 9,377,239 of record CATKUP010000006.1, on the reverse strand, counting down.
ATGGTTCTTGCTGTATTGGAGACGCTGGAAAGAAGAGCTTGCGTCTTGCGTGAAAACAGAGTGTGTTTCATGGATGAGAACACTGGTCTGAATTACCTTCAGAAACAGAGTTAAACCACTGGATCTGTATCTTCCTACAAGCAAGAGTTCATTTCAAGTAAAGCAAGTGAATTTTGGGCTCAAATGATTTTTGCAGTTCAGAAACCCAACGCTATTGTCACTGTTAACTAAAGAGGATTTATATAAGAGGAGCTGTGGTTTGTTTCAGTTTCATAAGCAGATTTGAACTACATATAGTCTGTTTGAGTAGGAAACACAGTTCTTTTTCTCTGGGCATGCTCATGGTTCATGCTGTATTGGAGACGCTAGAAAGAAGAGCTTGCTTCTTGTGTTAATACAAAGTATGTTTCATAGATGAGAACACTGGTCTGAATTTCCCTTCAGAATTGGAGTTAAACCCCAGAATTGTATCTTCCTACAAGCAAGTGTTCATTTCTGGTTAACCCAGTTTATTTTGGGCTCTAATGATTTTTCGCAGTTCATGAACCAACGCGATTCTCACTATTAACTAAAGAGCATTTATATAAGAGGAGCTGTCGTTTGTGTCAGTTCCATAAGGAGGGATGAACTGCATATGGTCTGTATGAGGATGAGACACAGTTCTTTTTTTCTGGGCATGCTCATGGCTCTTGCTGTATTGGAGACGCTGAAAAGAAGAGGATGCTTCTTGCGTGAAAACAGAGTGTGTTTCATGGATGAGAGCACTGGTCTGAATTACCTTCAGAAACAGATTTAAACCACAGGATCTGTGTCTTCCTACAAGCAAGAGTTCATTTCTGGTAAACCAAGAGAATTTTGGGCTCAAATGTTTTTTCACAGTTCAAAAACCCATCGCGATTCTCACTATTAACTAAAGAGCTTTTATGGAAGAGGAGCTGTGGTTTGTATCAGTTTCATAAGCAGAGTTGAACTGCAATGGTCTGTATGAGGAGGAAACAGAGTAATTTTTTTCTGGGCATTCTCATGATTCTTCCTGTATTGGATACGCTGGAAAGAAGAGGATGCTTCCTGCGTTAAAACAGCATGTGTTTCATGGATGATAACACTGGTCTGAATTTACCTTCAGAATCGGAGTTAAACCCCAGGATCTGTGTCTTCCTACAAGCAAGAGTACATTTCTGGTAAACCTAATGAATTTTGGGCTCAAATGATTTTACACAGTGCACGAATACAAATCAATTCTAACTATTAACTAATGAGCATTTATGTAAGAGGAGCTGTGGTTTGTTTCAGTTTCATAAGCAGATTTGAACTACATATGGTCTGTCTGAGTAGGAAACACAGTTCTTTTTCTCTGGGCATGCTCGTGGTTCTTGCTGTATTTGAGACGCTGGAAAGAAGAGCTTGCTTCTTGTTTTAATACAAAGTATGTTTCATAGATGAGAACACTGGTCTGAATTTCCCTTCAGAAATGGAGTTAAACCCCAGGATCTGTGTCTTCCTACATGCAAGAGTTCATTTCTGGTAAACGAAGTGAATTTTGGGCTCAAATAATTTTACACAGTTCAAAAACCCAATACGATTCTCACTATTAACTAAAGAGCTTTTATTTAAGAAGAGCTGTGGTTTGTATCAGTTTCATAAGTAGAGTTGATCTACATATGGTCTGTATAAGTAGGAAAAACAGTTCTTTTTTAAAGGCATGCTCATGGTTCATGCTGTATTGGAGACGCTGGAAAGAAGAGCTTGCTTCTTGTGTTAATACAAAGTATGTTTCATAGATGAGAACACTGGTCTGAATTTCCCTTCAGAAATGGAGTTAAACCCCAGGATCTGTGTCTTCCTACAATCAAGAGTTCATTTCTGGTAAACCCAGTGAATTTTGGGCTCAAATGAATTTTCACAGTTCTGAAACCCATCGCGATTCTCACTATTAACTAAAGAGAATTTATGTAAGAAGAGCTGTTTTTTTTTTGTCAGTTTCATAAGGACAGTTGAACTACATATGGTCCATATGAGTAGGAAACACAGTTTTTTCTTTTTTCAGGGCGTGCTCATGGTTCTTGCTCTATTGGAGACTCTGGAAAGAATATCTTGCTTCTTGCGTGAAAACAGAGTGTGTTTCAGGGATGAGAACTCTGGTCTGAATTTCCCTTCAGACACAGAGTTAAACCACAGGATCTGTGTCTTCCTACCAGCAAGAGTTCATTTCTAGTAAAGCAAGTGAATTTTGGGCTCAAATGATTTTTGCAGTTCAGAAACCCATCGGGATTCTCACTATTAACTAAAGAGCATTTATGTAAGAGGAGCTTGGTTTGTATCAGTTTCATAAGCAGAGTTGAACTGCCTATGGTATGTATGAGGAGGAAACAGAGTAACTTTTTTCTGGGCATTCTCATGATTCTTCCTGTATTGGATACGCTGGAAAGAAGCGGATGCTTCTTGTGTTAAAACAGCATGTGTTTCATGGATGATAACACTGGTCTGAATTTACCTTCAGAATCGGAGTTAAACCCCAGGATCTGTGTCTTCCTACAAGCATCAGTTTATTTCTGGTATATCCAGTGAATTTTGTGTTCAAATAAATTTCCACAGTTCACAAACCCAACGTGATTCTCCCTATTAACTAAAGAGCATTTTAGTAAGAGGAGCTGTAGTTTGTATCAGTTTCATAAGCAGAGTTGAACTACATATGGTCTGTTTAGTAGGAAACACAGTTCTTGTTCTCTGGGCATGCTCATGGTTCATGCTGTATTGGAGACGCTGGAAAGAATAGCTTGCTTCTTGAGTTAATACAAAGTATGTTTCATAGATGAGAACACTGGTCTGAATTTCCCTTCAGAAATGGAGTTAAACCCCAGGATTGTATCTTCCTACAATCAAGTGTTCATTTCTGGTTAACCCAGTTTATTTTGGGCTCTAATGATTTTTCCCTGTTCATGAACCAAATGAGATTCTCACTATTAACTAAAGAGCATTTACGTAAGAGGAGCTGTGGTTTGTGTCATGTTCATAAGCAGGGTTGAATTGCATATGGTCTGTATGAGGATGAAACACAGTTCTTTTTTTCTGGGCATTCTCATGGCTCTTGCTGTATTGGAGACGCTGGAAAGAAAAGGATGCTTCTTGCATTAAAACAGCATCTGTTTCATGGATGATAACACTGGTCTGAATTTACCTTCAGAATGGGAGTTAAACCCCAAGATCAGTGTCTCCCTACAAGCAAGAGTTCATTTCTGGTAAACCCAGTGAATTTTGGGCTCAAATAAATTTTCGCAGTTCACGAACCCAACGTATTTCTCACTATTAACTAAAGAGCATTTAAGTAAGAGGAGTTGTGTTTTGTATCAGGTTCATAAGCACAGTTCAACTACATATGGTCCGTATGAGTAGGAAACACAGTTCCTTTTTTCTGGGCATGCTCATGGTTCTTGCTGTATTAGAGACGCTGGAAAGAAGAGCTTGCGTCTTGCGTGAAAACAGAGTGTGTTTCATGGATGAGAACCCTGGTCTGAATTACCTTCAGAAACAGAGTTAAACCACAGGATCTGTGTCTTCCTACAAGCAAGAGTTCATTTCAAGTAAAGAAAGTGAATTTTGGCCTCAAATGATTTTTGCAGTTCAGAAAACCATCGCGATTCTCACTATTAACTAAAGAGCATTTATGTAAGAGTAGCTGTGGTTTGTATCACTTTCATAATCAGAGTTCGCCTACATATGCTCCGTATGAGTAGGAAACACAGTTCTTTTTTTCTGTGCATGGTCATGGTTCTTGCTGTATTGGAGACACTGGAAAAAAGAGCTTGCTTCTTTCGTGAAAATAGAGTGTGTTTCATGGATGAGAACACTGGTCTGAATTACCTTCAGCAACAGACTTAAACCACAGGATTTGTGTCTTCCTACAAGCAAGAGTTCATTTTTAGTAAAGCAAGTGAATTTTGGGCTCAATTGATTTTTGCACTTCAGAAACCCATCGTGATTCTCACTATTAACTAAAGAGCATTTATGTAAGAGTAGCTGTGGTTTGTATCACTTTCTTAATCAGAGTTCAACTACATATGCTCAATATGAGTAGGAAACACAGTTCTTTTTTTCTGGGCATGCTCATGGTTCTTGCTGTATTGGAGACGCTGGAATGAAGAGCTTGCTTATTGCGTGAAAACAGAGTGTGTTTCATGGATGAGAACACGGGTCTGCATTACCTTCAGCAACAGAGTTAAACCACAGGATCTGTGTCTTACTACAAGCAAGAGTTCATTTCTAGTAAAGCAAGTGAATTTTGGGCTCAAATGATTTTTCACTTCAGAAACTCATCGCGATTCTCACTATTAACTAAAGAGCATTTATGTAAGAGGAGCTGTGGTTTGTATCAGTTTCATAAGCAGAGTTGAACTACATATGGTCTGTTTGAGTAGGAAACACAGTTCTTTTTCTCTGGGCATGCTCATGGTTCATGCTGTATTGGAGTCGCTGGAAAGAAGAGCTTGCTTCTTGTGTAAATACAAAGTATGTTTCATAGATGAGAACAATGGTCTGAATTTCCCTTCAGAAATGGAGTTAAACCTCAGGATTGTATCTTCCTACAATCAAGTGTTCATTTCTGGTTAACCCTGTTTATTTTGGGCTCTAATGATTTTTCACTGTTCATGAACCCAACGCGATTCTCACTATTAACTAAAGAGCATTTATGTAAGAGGAGCTGTCGTTTGTGTCAGTTTCATTAGCAGGGTTGAACTGCATATGGTCTGTATGAGGATGAAACACAGTTCTTTTTTCTGGGCATTCTCATGGCTCTTGCTGTATTGGAGACGCTGGAAAGAAGAGGATGCTTCTTGCGTTAAAACTGCATGTGTTTCATGGATGATAACACTGGTCTGAATTTACCTTCAGAATCGGAGTTAAACCCCAGGATCAGTTTCTTCCTACAAGAAAGAGTTCATTTCTGGTAAACCCAGGGAATTTTGGGCTCAAATAATTTTTGCTGTTCACCAACCCAAGGCGATTATCACTATTAACTAAAGAGCATTTATGTTAGAGGAGCTGTGGTTTGTATCAGTTTCATAAGCAGAGTTGAATTACATATGGTCCATATGAGTAGGAAACACTGTTCTTTTTTTCAGGGCGTGCTCATGGTTCTTGCTCTATTGGAGAATCTGGAAAGAAGATCTTGCTTCTTGCGTTAAAACAGAGTGTGTTTCAGGGATGAGTACTCTGGTCTGAATTTCCCTTCAAAAATGGAGTTAAACCCCAGGATCTGTGTATTCCTACATACAAGAGTTTATTTCTGGTAAACCCAGTGAATTTTGGGCTCAAATGAATTTTCGCAGTTCACGAACCCAACGTGATTCTCACTATTAACTAAAGAGCATTTACTTAAGAGGAGTTGTGTTTTGTATCAGTTTCATAAGCACAGTTCAACTACTTATGGTCCGTATTAGTAGGAAACACAGTTCCTTTTATCTGGGAATGCTCATGGTTCTTGCTGTATTGGAGACGCTGGAAAGAAGAGCTTGCGTCTTGCGTGAAAACAGAGTGTGTTTCATGGATGAGAACACTGGTCTGAATTACCTTCAGAAACAGAGTTAAACCACTGGATCTGTATCTTCCTACAAGCAAGAGTTCATTTCAAGTAAAGCAAGTGAATTTTGGGCTCAAATGATTTTTGCAGTTCAGAAACCCAACGCTATTGTCACTGTTAACTAAAGAGGATTTATATAAGAGGAGCTGTGGTTTGTTTCAGTTTCATAAGCAGATTTGAACTACATATAGTCTGTTTGAGTAGGAAACACAGTTCTTTTTCTCTGGGCATGCTCATGGTTCATGCTGTATTGGAGACGCTAGAAAGAAGAGCTTGCTTCTTGTGTTAATACAAAGTATGTTTCATAGATGAGAACACTGGTCTGAATTTCCCTTCAGAATTGGAGTTAAACCCCAGAATTGTATCTTCCTACAAGCAAGTGTTCATTTCTGGTTAACCCAGTTTATTTTGGGCTCTAATGATTTTTCGCAGTTCATGAACCAACGCGATTCTCACTATTAACTAAAGAGCATTTATATAAGAGGAGCTGTCGTTTGTGTCAGTTCCATAAGGAGGGATGAACTGCATATGGTCTGTATGAGGATGAGACACAGTTCTTTTTTTCTGGGCATGCTCATGGCTCTTGCTGTATTGGAGACGCTGAAAAGAAGAGGATGCTTCTTGCGTGAAAACAGAGTGTGTTTCATGGATGAGAGCACTGGTCTGAATTACCTTCAGAAACAGATTTAAACCACAGGATCTGTGTCTTCCTACAAGCAAGAGTTCATTTCTGGTAAACCAAGAGAATTTTGGGCTCAAATGTTTTTTCACAGTTCAAAAACCCATCGCGATTCTCACTATTAACTAAAGAGCTTTTATGGAAGAGGAGCTGTGGTTTGTATCAGTTTCATAAGCAGAGTTGAACTGCAATGGTCTGTATGAGGAGGAAACAGAGTAATTTTTTTCTGGGCATTCTCATGATTCTTCCTGTATTGGATACGCTGGAAAGAAGAGGATGCTTCCTGCGTTAAAACAGCATGTGTTTCATGGATGATAACACTGGTCTGAATTTACCTTCAGAATCGGAGTTAAACCCCAGGATCTGTGTCTTCCTACAAGCAAGAGTACATTTCTGGTAAACCTAATGAATTTTGGGCTCAAATGATTTTACACAGTGCACGAATACAAATCAATTCTAACTATTAACTAATGAGCATTTATGTAAGAGGAGCTGTGGTTTGTTTCAGTTTCATAAGCAGATTTGAACTACATATGGTCTGTCTGAGTAGGAAACACAGTTCTTTTTCTCTGGGCATGCTCGTGGTTCTTGCTGTATTTGAGACGCTGGAAAGAAGAGCTTGCTTCTTGTTTTAATACAAAGTATGTTTCATAGATGAGAACACTGGTCTGAATTTCCCTTCAGAAATGGAGTTAAACCCCAGGATCTGTGTCTTCCTACATGCAAGAGTTCATTTCTGGTAAACGAAGTGAATTTTGGGCTCAAATAATTTTACACAGTTCAAAAACCCAATACGATTCTCACTATTAACTAAAGAGCTTTTATTTAAGAAGAGCTGTGGTTTGTATCAGTTTCATAAGTAGAGTTGATCTACATATGGTCTGTATAAGTAGGAAAAACAGTTCTTTTTTAAAGGCATGCTCATGGTTCATGCTGTATTGGAGACGCTGGAAAGAAGAGCTTGCTTCTTGTGTTAATACAAAGTATGTTTCATAGATGAGAACACTGGTCTGAATTTCCCTTCAGAAATGGAGTTAAACCCCAGGATCTGTGTCTTCCTACAATCAAGAGTTCATTTCTGGTAAACCCAGTGAATTTTGGGCTCAAATGAATTTTCACAGTTCTGAAACCCATCGCGATTCTCACTATTAACTAAAGAGAATTTATGTAAGAAGAGCTGTTTTTTTTTGTCAGTTTCATAAGGACAGTTGAACTACATATGGTCCATATGAGTAGGAAACACAGTTTTTTCTTTTTTCAGGGCGTGCTCATGGTTCTTGCTCTATTGGAGACTCTGGAAAGAATATCTTGCTTCTTGCGTGAAAACAGAGTGTGTTTCAGGGATGAGAACTCTGGTCTGAATTTCCCTTCAGACACAGAGTTAAACCACAGGATCTGTGTCTTCCTACCAGCAAGAGTTCATTTCTAGTAAAGCAAGTGAATTTTGGGCTCAAATGATTTTTGCAGTTCAGAAACCCATCGGGATTCTCACTATTAACTAAAGAGCATTTATGTAAGAGGAGCTTGGTTTGTATCAGTTTCATAAGCAGAGTTGAACTGCCTATGGTATGTATGAGGAGGAAACAGAGTAACTTTTTTCTGGGCATTCTCATGATTCTTCCTGTATTGGATACGCTGGAAAGAAGCGGATGCTTCTTGTGTTAAAACAGCATGTGTTTCATGGATGATAACACTGGTCTGAATTTACCTTCAGAATCGGAGTTAAACCCCAGGATCTGTGTCTTCCTACAAGCATCAGTTTATTTCTGGTATATCCAGTGAATTTTGTGTTCAAATAAATTTCCACAGTTCACAAACCCAACGTGATTCTCCCTATTAACTAAAGAGCATTTTAGTAAGAGGAGCTGTAGTTTGTATCAGTTTCATAAGCAGAGTTGAACTACATATGGTCTGTTTAGTAGGAAACACAGTTCTTGTTCTCTGGGCATGCTCATGGTTCATGCTGTATTGGAGACGCTGGAAAGAATAGCTTGCTTCTTGAGTTAATACAAAGTATGTTTCATAGATGAGAACACTGGTCTGAATTTCCCTTCAGAAATGGAGTTAAACCCCAGGATTGTATCTTCCTACAATCAAGTGTTCATTTCTGGTTAACCCAGTTTATTTTGGGCTCTAATGATTTTTCCCTGTTCATGAACCAAATGAGATTCTCACTATTAACTAAAGAGCATTTACGTAAGAGGAGCTGTGGTTTGTGTCATGTTCATAAGCAGGGTTGAATTGCATATGGTCTGTATGAGGATGAAACACAGTTCTTTTTTTCTGGGCATTCTCATGGCTCTTGCTGTATTGGAGACGCTGGAAAGAAAAGGATGCTTCTTGCATTAAAACAGCATCTGTTTCATGGATGATAACACTGGTCTGAATTTACCTTCAGAATGGGAGTTAAACCCCAAGATCAGTGTCTCCCTACAAGCAAGAGTTCATTTCTGGTAAACCCAGTGAATTTTGGGCTCAAATAAATTTTCGCAGTTCACGAACCCAACGTATTTCTCACTATTAACTAAAGAGCATTTAAGTAAGAGGAGTTGTGTTTTGTATCAGGTTCATAAGCACAGTTCAACTACATATGGTCCGTATGAGTAGGAAACACAGTTCCTTTTTTCTGGGCATGCTCATGGTTCTTGCTGTATTAGAGACGCTGGAAAGAAGAGCTTGCGTCTTGCGTGAAAACAGAGTGTGTTTCATGGATGAGAACCCTGGTCTGAATTACCTTCAGAAACAGAGTTAAACCACAGGATCTGTGTCTTCCTACAAGCAAGAGTTCATTTCAAGTAAAGAAAGTGAATTTTGGCCTCAAATGATTTTTGCAGTTCAGAAAACCATCGCGATTCTCACTATTAACTAAAGAGCATTTATGTAAGAGTAGCTGTGGTTTGTATCACTTTCATAATCAGAGTTCGCCTACATATGCTCCGTATGAGTAGGAAACACAGTTCTTTTTTTCTGTGCATGGTCATGGTTCTTGCTGTATTGGAGACACTGGAAAAAAGAGCTTGCTTCTTTCGTGAAAATAGAGTGTGTTTCATGGATGAGAACACTGGTCTGAATTACCTTCAGCAACAGACTTAAACCACAGGATTTGTGTCTTCCTACAAGCAAGAGTTCATTTTTAGTAAAGCAAGTGAATTTTGGGCTCAATTGATTTTTGCACTTCAGAAACCCATCGTGATTCTCACTATTAACTAAAGAGCATTTATGTAAGAGTAGCTGTGGTTTGTATCACTTTCTTAATCAGAGTTCAACTACATATGCTCAATATGAGTAGGAAACACAGTTCTTTTTTTCTGGGCATGCTCATGGTTCTTGCTGTATTGGAGACGCTGGAATGAAGAGCTTGCTTATTGCGTGAAAACAGAGTGTGTTTCATGGATGAGAACACGGGTCTGCATTACCTTCAGCAACAGAGTTAAACCACAGGATCTGTGTCTTACTACAAGCAAGAGTTCATTTCTAGTAAAGCAAGTGAATTTTGGGCTCAAATGATTTTTCACTTCAGAAACTCATCGCGATTCTCACTATTAACTAAAGAGCATTTATGTAAGAGGAGCTGTGGTTTGTATCAGTTTCATAAGCAGAGTTGAACTACATATGGTCTGTTTGAGTAGGAAACACAGTTCTTTTTCTCTGGGCATGCTCATGGTTCATGCTGTATTGGAGTCGCTGGAAAGAAGAGCTTGCTTCTTGTGTAAATACAAAGTATGTTTCATAGATGAGAACAATGGTCTGAATTTCCCTTCAGAAATGGAGTTAAACCTCAGGATTGTATCTTCCTACAATCAAGTGTTCATTTCTGGTTAACCCTGTTTATTTTGGGCTCTAATGATTTTTCACTGTTCATGAACCCAACGCGATTCTCACTATTAACTAAAGAGCATTTATGTAAGAGGAGCTGTCGTTTGTGTCAGTTTCATTAGCAGGGTTGAACTGCATATGGTCTGTATGAGGATGAAACACAGTTCTTTTTTCTGGGCATTCTCATGGCTCTTGCTGTATTGGAGACGCTGGAAAGAAGAGGATGCTTCTTGCGTTAAAACTGCATGTGTTTCATGGATGATAACACTGGTCTGAATTTACCTTCAGAATCGGAGTTAAACCCCAGGATCAGTTTCTTCCTACAAGAAAGAGTTCATTTCTGGTAAACCCAGGGAATTTTGGGCTCAAATAATTTTTGCTGTTCACCAACCCAAGGCGATTATCACTATTAACTAAAGAGCATTTATGTTAGAGGAGCTGTGGTTTGTATCAGTTTCATAAGCAGAGTTGAATTACATATGGTCCATATGAGTAGGAAACACTGTTCTTTTTTTCAGGGCGTGCTCATGGTTCTTGCTCTATTGGAGAATCTGGAAAGAAGATCTTGCTTCTTGCGTTAAAACAGAGTGTGTTTCAGGGATGAGTACTCTGGTCTGAATTTCCCTTCAAAAATGGAGTTAAACCCCAGGATCTGTGTATTCCTACATACAAGAGTTTATTTCTGGTAAACCCAGTGAATTTTGGGCTCAAATGAATTTTCGCAGTTCACGAACCCAACGTGATTCTCACTATTAACTAAAGAGCATTTACTTAAGAGGAGTTGTGTTTTGTATCAGTTTCATAAGCACAGTTCAACTACTTATGGTCCGTATTAGTAGGAAACACAGTTCCTTTTATCTGGGAATGCTCATGGTTCTTGCTGTATTGGAGACGCTGGAAAGAAGAGCTTGCGTCTTGCGTGAAAACAGAGTGTGTTTCATGGATGAGAACACTGGTCTGAATTACCTTCAGAAACAGAGTTAAACCACTGGATCTGTATCTTCCTACAAGCAAGAGTTCATTTCAAGTAAAGCAAGTGAATTTTGGGCTCAAATGATTTTTGCAGTTCAGAAACCCAACGCTATTGTCACTGTTAACTAAAGAGGATTTATATAAGAGGAGCTGTGGTTTGTTTCAGTTTCATAAGCAGATTTGAACTACATATAGTCTGTTTGAGTAGGAAACACAGTTCTTTTTCTCTGGGCATGCTCATGGTTCATGCTGTATTGGAGACGCTAGAAAGAAGAGCTTGCTTCTTGTGTTAATACAAAGTATGTTTCATAGATGAGAACACTGGTCTGAATTTCCCTTCAGAATTGGAGTTAAACCCCAGAATTGTATCTTCCTACAAGCAAGTGTTCATTTCTGGTTAACCCAGTTTATTTTGGGCTCTAATGATTTTTCGCAGTTCATGAACCAACGCGATTCTCACTATTAACTAAAGAGCATTTATATAAGAGGAGCTGTCGTTTGTGTCAGTTCCATAAGGAGGGATGAACTGCATATGGTCTGTATGAGGATGAGACACAGTTCTTTTTTTCTGGGCATGCTCATGGCTCTTGCTGTATTGGAGACGCTGAAAAGAAGAGGATGCTTCTTGCGTGAAAACAGAGTGTGTTTCATGGATGAGAGCACTGGTCTGAATTACCTTCAGAAACAGATTTAAACCACAGGATCTGTGTCTTCCTACAAGCAAGAGTTCATTTCTGGTAAACCAAGAGAATTTTGGGCTCAAATGTTTTTTCACAGTTCAAAAACCCATCGCGATTCTCACTATTAACTAAAGAGCTTTTATGGAAGAGGAGCTGTGGTTTGTATCAGTTTCATAAGCAGAGTTGAACTGCAATGGTCTGTATGAGGAGGAAACAGAGTAATTTTTTTCTGGGCATTCTCATGATTCTTCCTGTATTGGATACGCTGGAAAGAAGAGGATGCTTCCTGCGTTAAAACAGCATGTGTTTCATGGATGATAACACTGGTCTGAATTTACCTTCAGAATCGGAGTTAAACCCCAGGATCTGTGTCTTCCTACAAGCAAGAGTACATTTCTGGTAAACCTAATGAATTTTGGGCTCAAATGATTTTACACAGTGCACGAATACAAATCAATTCTAACTATTAACTAATGAGCATTTATGTAAGAGGAGCTGTGGTTTGTTTCAGTTTCATAAGCAGATTTGAACTACATATGGTCTGTCTGAGTAGGAAACACAGTTCTTTTTCTCTGGGCATGCTCGTGGTTCTTGCTGTATTTGAGACGCTGGAAAGAAGAGCTTGCTTCTTGTTTTAATACAAAGTATGTTTCATAGATGAGAACACTGGTCTGAATTTCCCTTCAGAAATGGAGTTAAACCCCAGGATCTGTGTCTTCCTACATGCAAGAGTTCATTTCTGGTAAACGAAGTGAATTTTGGGCTCAAATAATTTTACACAGTTCAAAAACCCAATACGATTCTCACTATTAACTAAAGAGCTTTTATTTAAGAAGAGCTGTGGTTTGTATCAGTTTCATAAGTAGAGTTGATCTACATATGGTCTGTATAAGTAGGAAAAACAGTTCTTTTTTAAAGGCATGCTCATGGTTCATGCTGTATTGGAGACGCTGGAAAGAAGAGCTTGCTTCTTGTGTTAATACAAAGTATGTTTCATAGATGAGAACACTGGTCTGAATTTCCCTTCAGAAATGGAGTTAAACCCCAGGATCTGTGTCTTCCTACAATCAAGAGTTCATTTCTGGTAAACCCAGTGAATTTTGGGCTCAAATGAATTTTCACAGTTCTGAAACCCATCGCGATTCTCACTATTAACTAAAGAGAATTTATGTAAGAAGAGCTGTTTTTTTTTGTCAGTTTCATAAGGACAGTTGAACTACATATGGTCCATATGAGTAGGAAACACAGTTTTTTCTTTTTTCAGGGCGTGCTCATGGTTCTTGCTCTATTGGAGACTCTGGAAAGAATATCTTGCTTCTTGCGTGAAAACAGAGTGTGTTTCAGGGATGAGAACTCTGGTCTGAATTTCCCTTCAGACACAGAGTTAAACCACAGGATCTGTGTCTTCCTACCAGCAAGAGTTCATTTCTAGTAAAGCAAGTGAATTTTGGGCTCAAATGATTTTTGCAGTTCAGAAACCCATCGGGATTCTCACTATTAACTAAAGAGCATTTATGTAAGAGGAGCTTGGTTTGTATCAGTTTCATAAGCAGAGTTGAACTGCCTATGGTATGTATGAGGAGGAAACAGAGTAACTTTTTTCTGGGCATTCTCATGATTCTTCCTGTATTGGATACGCTGGAAAGAAGCGGATGCTTCTTGTGTTAAAACAGCATGTGTTTCATGGATGATAACACTGGTCTGAATTTACCTTCAGAATCGGAGTTAAACCCCAGGATCTGTGTCTTCCTACAAGCATCAGTTTATTTCTGGTATATCCAGTGAATTTTGTGTTCAAATAAATTTCCACAGTTCACAAACCCAACGTGATTCTCCCTATTAACTAAAGAGCATTTTAGTAAGAGGAGCTGTAGTTTGTATCAGTTTCATAAGCAGAGTTGAACTACATATGGTCTGTTTAGTAGGAAACACAGTTCTTGTTCTCTGGGCATGCTCATGGTTCATGCTGTATTGGAGACGCTGGAAAGAATAGCTTGCTTCTTGAGTTAATACAAAGTATGTTTCATAGATGAGAACACTGGTCTGAATTTCCCTTCAGAAATGGAGTTAAACCCCAGGATTGTATCTTCCTACAATCAAGTGTTCATTTCTGGTTAACCCAGTTTATTTTGGGCTCTAATGATTTTTCCCTGTTCATGAACCAAATGAGATTCTCACTATTAACTAAAGAGCATTTACGTAAGAGGAGCTGTGGTTTGTGTCATGTTCATAAGCAGGGTTGAATTGCATATGGTCTGTATGAGGATGAAACACAGTTCTTTTTTTCTGGGCATTCTCATGGCTCTTGCTGTATTGGAGACGCTGGAAAGAAAAGGATGCTTCTTGCATTAAAACAGCATCTGTTTCATGGATGATAACACTGGTCTGAATTTACCTTCAGAATGGGAGTTAAACCCCAAGATCAGTGTCTCCCTACAAGCAAGAGTTCATTTCTGGTAAACCCAGTGAATTTTGGGCTCAAATAAATTTTCGCAGTTCACGAACCCAACGTATTTCTCACTATTAACTAAAGAGCATTTAAGTAAGAGGAGTTGTGTTTTGTATCAGGTTCATAAGCACAGTTCAACTACATATGGTCCGTATGAGTAGGAAACACAGTTCCTTTTTTCTGGGCATGCTCATGGTTCTTGCTGTATTAGAGACGCTGGAAAGAAGAGCTTGCGTCTTGCGTGAAAACAGAGTGTGTTTCATGGATGAGAACCCTGGTCTGAATTACCTTCAGAAACAGAGTTAAACCACAGGATCTGTGTCTTCCTACAAGCAAGAGTTCATTTCAAGTAAAGAAAGTGAATTTTGGCCTCAAATGATTTTTGCAGTTCAGAAAACCATCGCGATTCTCACTATTAACTAAAGAGCATTTATGTAAGAGTAGCTGTGGTTTGTATCACTTTCATAATCAGAGTTCGCCTACATATGCTCAATATGAGTAGGAAACACAGTTCTTTTTTTCTGTGCATGGTCATGGTTCTTGCTGTATTGGAGACACTGGAAAAAAGAGCTTGCTTCTTTCGTGAAAATAGAGTGTGTTTCATGGATGAGAACACTGGTCTGAATTACCTTCAGCAACAGACTTAAACCACAGGATTTGTGTCTTCCTACAAGCAAGAGTTCATTTTTAGTAAAGCAAGTGAATTTTGGGCTCAATTGATTTTTGCACTTCAGAAACCCATCGTGATTCTCACTATTAACTAAAGAGCATTTATGTAAGAGTAGCTGTGGTTTGTATCACTTTCTTAATCAGAGTTCAACTACATATGCTCAATATGAGTAGGAAACACAGTTCTTTTTTTCTGGGCATGCTCATGGTTCTTGCTGTATTGGAGACGCTGGAATGAAGAGCTTGCTTATTGCGTGAAAACAGAGTGTGTTTCATGGATGAGAACACGGGTCTGCATTACCTTCAGCAACAGAGTTAAACCACAGGATCTGTGTCTTACTACAAGCAAGAGTTCATTTCTAGTAAAGCAAGTGAATTTTGGGCTCAAATGATTTTTCACTTCAGAAACTCATCGCGATTCTCACTATTAACTAAAGAGCATTTATGTAAGAGGAGCTGTGGTTTGTATCAGTTTCATAAGCAGAGTTGAACTACATATGGTCTGTTTGAGTAGGAAACACAGTTCTTTTTCTCTGGGCATGCTCATGGTTCATGCTGTATTGGAGTCGCTGGAAAGAAGAGCTTGCTTCTTGTGTAAATACAAAGTATGTTTCATAGATGAGAACAATGGTCTGAATTTCCCTTCAGAAATGGAGTTAAACCTCAGGATTGTATCTTCCTACAATCAAGTGTTCATTTCTGGTTAACCCTGTTTATTTTGGGCTCTAATGATTTTTCACTGTTCATGAACCCAACGCGATTCTCACTATTAACTAAAGAGCATTTATGTAAGAGGAGCTGTCGTTTGTGTCAGTTTCATTAGCAGGGTTGAACTGCATATGGTCTGTATGAGGATGAAACACAGTTCTTTTTTCTGGGCATTCTCATGGCTCTTGCTGTATTGGAGACGCTGGAAAGAAGAGGATGCTTCTTGCGTTAAAACTGCATGTGTTTCATGGATGATAACACTGGTCTGAATTTACCTTCAGAATCGGAGTTAAACCCCAGGATCAGTTTCTTCCTACAAGAAAGAGTTCATTTCTGGTAAACCCAGGGAATTTTGGGCTCAAATAATTTTTGCTGTTCACCAACCCAAGGCGATTATCACTATTAACTAAAGAGCATTTATGTTAGAGGAGCTGTGGTTTGTATCAGTTTCATAAGCAGAGTTGAATTACATATGGTCCATATGAGTAGGAAACACTGTTCTTTTTTTCAGGGCGTGCTCATGGTTCTTGCTCTATTGGAGAATCTGGAAAGAAGATCTTGCTTCTTGCGTTAAAACAGAGTGTGTTTCAGGGATGAGTACTCTGGTCTGAATTTCCCTTCAAAAATGGAGTTAAACCCCAGGATCTGTGTATTCCTACATACAAGAGTTTATTTCTGGTAAACCCAGTGAATTTTGGGCTCAAATGAATTTTCGCAGTTCACGAACCCAACGTGATTCTCACTATTAACTAAAGAGCATTTACTTAAGAGGAGTTGTGTTTTGTATCAGTTTCATAAGCACAGTTCAACTACTTATGGTCCGTATTAGTAGGAAACACAGTTCCTTTTATCTGGGAATGCTCATGGTTCTTGCTGTATTGGAGACGCTGGAAAGAAGAGCTTGCGTCTTGCGTGAAAACAGAGTGTGTTTCATGGATGAGAACACTGGTCTGAATTACCTTCAGAAACAGAGTTAAACCACTGGATCTGTATCTTCCTACAAGCAAGAGTTCATTTCAAGTAAAGCAAGTGAATTTTGGGCTCAAATGATTTTTGCAGTTCAGAAACCCAACGCTATTGTCACTGTTAACTAAAGAGGATTTATATAAGAGGAGCTGTGGTTTGTTTCAGTTTCATAAGCAGATTTGAACTACATATAGTCTGTTTGAGTAGGAAACACAGTTCTTTTTCTCTGGGCATGCTCATGGTTCATGCTGTATTGGAGACGCTAGAAAGAAGAGCTTCCTTCTTGTGTTAATACAAAGTATGTTTCATAGATGAGAACACTGGTCTGAATTTCCCTTCAGAATTGGAGTTAAACCCCAGAATTGTATCTTCCTACAAGCAAGTGTTCATTTCTGGTTAACCCAGTTTATTTTGGGCTCTAATGATTTTTCGCAGTTCATGAACCAACGCGATTCTCACTATTAACTAAAGAGCATTTATATAAGAGGAGCTGTCGTTTGTGTCAGTTCCATAAGGAGGGATGAACTGCATATGGTCTGTATGAGGATGAGACACAGTTCTTTTTTTCTGGGCATGCTCATGGCTCTTGCTGTATTGGAGACGCTGAAAAGAAGAGGATGCTTCTTGCGTGAAAACAGAGTGTGTTTCATGGATGAGAGCACTGGTCTGAATTACCTTCAGAAACAGATTTAAACCACAGGATCTGTGTCTTCCTACAAGCAAGAGTTCATTTCTGGTAAACCAAGAGAATTTTGGGCTCAAATGTTTTTTCACAGTTCAAAAACCCATCGCGATTCTCACTATTAACTAAAGAGCTTTTATGGAAGAGGAGCTGTGGTTTGTATCAGTTTCATAAGCAGAGTTGAACTGCAATGGTCTGTATGAGGAGGAAACAGAGTAATTTTTTTCTGGGCATTCTCATGATTCTTCCTGTATTGGATACGCTGGAAAGAAGAGGATGCTTCCTGCGTTAAAACAGCATGTGTTTCATGGATGATAACACTGGTCTGAATTTACCTTCAGAATCGGAGTTAAACCCCAGGATCTGTGTCTTCCTACAAGCAAGAGTACATTTCTGGTAAACCTAATGAATTTTGGGCTCAAATGATTTTACACAGTGCACGAATACAAATCAATTCTAACTATTAACTAATGAGCATTTATGTAAGAGGAGCTGTGGTTTGTTTCAGTTTCATAAGCAGATTTGAACTACATATGGTCTGTCTGAGTAGGAAACACAGTTCTTTTTCTCTGGGCATGCTCGTGGTTCTTGCTGTATTTGAGACGCTGGAAAGAAGAGCTTGCTTCTTGTTTTAATACAAAGTATGTTTCATAGATGAGAACACTGGTCTGAATTTCCCTTCAGAAATGGAGTTAAACCCCAGGATCTGTGTCTTCCTACATGCAAGAGTTCATTTCTGGTAAACGAAGTGAATTTTGGGCTCAAATAATTTTACACAGTTCAAAAACCCAATACGATTCTCACTATTAACTAAAGAGCTTTTATTTAAGAAGAGCTGTGGTTTGTATCAGTTTCATAAGTAGAGTTGATCTACATATGGTCTGTATAAGTAGGAAAAACAGTTCTTTTTTAAAGGCATGCTCATGGTTCATGCTGTATTGGAGACGCTGGAAAGAAGAGCTTGCTTCTTGTGTTAATACAAAGTATGTTTCATAGATGAGAACACTGGTCTGAATTTCCCTTCAGAAATGGAGTTAAACCCCAGGATCTGTGTCTTCCTACAATCAAGAGTTCATTTCTGGTAAACCCAGTGAATTTTGGGCTCAAATGAATTTTCACAGTTCTGAAACCCATCGCGATTCTCACTATTAACTAAAGAGAATTTATGTAAGAAGAGCTGTTTTTTTTTGTCAGTTTCATAAGGACAGTTGAACTACATATGGTCCATATGAGTAGGAAACACAGTTTTTTCTTTTTTCAGGGCGTGCTCATGGTTCTTGCTCTATTGGAGACTCTGGAAAGAATATCTTGCTTCTTGCGTGAAAACAGAGTGTGTTTCAGGGATGAGAACTCTGGTCTGAATTTCCCTTCAGACACAGAGTTAAACCACAGGATCTGTGTCTTCCTACCAGCAAGAGTTCATTTCTAGTAAAGCAAGTGAATTTTGGGCTCAAATGATTTTTGCAGTTCAGAAACCCATCGGGATTCTCACTATTAACTAAAGAGCATTTATGTAAGAGGAGCTTGGTTTGTATCAGTTTCATAAGCAGAGTTGAACTGCCTATGGTATGTATGAGGAGGAAACAGAGTAACTTTTTTCTGGGCATTCTCATGATTCTTCCTGTATTGGATACGCTGGAAAGAAGCGGATGCTTCTTGTGTTAAAACAGCATGTGTTTCATGGATGATAACACTGGTCTGAATTTACCTTCAGAATCGGAGTTAAACCCCAGGATCTGTGTCTTCCTACAAGCATCAGTTTATTTCTGGTATATCCAGTGAATTTTGTGTTCAAATAAATTTCCACAGTTCACAAACCCAACGTGATTCTCCCTATTAACTAAAGAGCATTTTAGTAAGAGGAGCTGTAGTTTGTATCAGTTTCATAAGCAGAGTTGAACTACATATGGTCTGTTTAGTAGGAAACACAGTTCTTGTTCTCTGGGCATGCTCATGGTTCATGCTGTATTGGAGACGCTGGAAAGAATAGCTTGCTTCTTGAGTTAATACAAAGTATGTTTCATAGATGAGAACACTGGTCTGAATTTCCCTTCAGAAATGGAGTTAAACCCCAGGATTGTATCTTCCTACAATCAAGTGTTCATTTCTGGTTAACCCAGTTTATTTTGGGCTCTAATGATTTTTCCCTGTTCATGAACCAAATGAGATTCTCACTATTAACTAAAGAGCATTTACGTAAGAGGAGCTGTGGTTTGTGTCATGTTCATAAGCAGGGTTGAATTGCATATGGTCTGTATGAGGATGAAACACAGTTCTTTTTTTCTGGGCATTCTCATGGCTCTTGCTGTATTGGAGACGCTGGAAAGAAAAGGATGCTTCTTGCATTAAAACAGCATCTGTTTCATGGATGATAACACTGGTCTGAATTTACCTTCAGAATGGGAGTTAAACCCCAAGATCAGTGTCTCCCTACAAGCAAGAGTTCATTTCTGGTAAACCCAGTGAATTTTGGGCTCAAATAAATTTTCGCAGTTCACGAACCCAACGTATTTCTCACTATTAACTAAAGAGCATTTAAGTAAGAGGAGTTGTGTTTTGTATCAGGTTCATAAGCACAGTTCAACTACATATGGTCCGTATGAGTAGGAAACACAGTTCCTTTTTTCTGGGCATGCTCATGGTTCTTGCTGTATTAGAGACGCTGGAAAGAAGAGCTTGCGTCTTGCGTGAAAACAGAGTGTGTTTCATGGATGAGAACCCTGGTCTGAATTACCTTCAGAAACAGAGTTAAACCACAGGATCTGTGTCTTCCTACAAGCAAGAGTTCATTTCAAGTAAAGAAAGTGAATTTTGGCCTCAAATGATTTTTGCAGTTCAGAAAACCATCGCGATTCTCACTATTAACTAAAGAGCATTTATGTAAGAGTAGCTGTGGTTTGTATCACTTTCATAATCAGAGTTCGCCTACATATGCTCCGTATGAGTAGGAAACACAGTTCTTTTTTTCTGTGCATGGTCATGGTTCTTGCTGTATTGGAGACACTGGAAAAAAGAGCTTGCTTCTTTCGTGAAAATAGAGTGTGTTTCATGGATGAGAACACTGGTCTGAATTACCTTCAGCAACAGACTTAAACCACAGGATTTGTGTCTTCCTACAAGCAAGAGTTCATTTTTAGTAAAGCAAGTGAA
Source organism: Onychomys leucogaster (assembly GCA_949786385.1). Classification (NCBI taxonomy): domain Eukaryota; kingdom Metazoa; phylum Chordata; class Mammalia; order Rodentia; family Cricetidae; genus Onychomys; species Onychomys leucogaster. Next base: position 9,356,890 of record CATKUP010000006.1, on the reverse strand, counting down.
TTTTGGGCTCAATTGATTTTTGCACTTCAGAAACCCATCGTGATTCTCACTATTAACTAAAGAGCATTTATGTAAGAGTAGCTGTGGTTTGTATCACTTTCTTAATCAGAGTTCAACTACATATGCTCAATATGAGTAGGAAACACAGTTCTTTTTTTCTGGGCATGCTCATGGTTCTTGCTGTATTGGAGACGCTGGAATGAAGAGCTTGCTTATTGCGTGAAAACAGAGTGTGTTTCATGGATGAGAACACTGGTCTGAATTACCTTCAGCAACAGACTTAAACCACAGGATTTGTGTCTTCCTACAAGCAAGAGTTCATTTTTAGTAAAGCAAGTGAATTTTGGGCTCAATTGATTTTTGCACTTCAGAAACCCATCGTGATTCTCACTATTAACTAAAGAGCATTTATGTAAGAGTAGCTGTGGTTTGTATCACTTTCTTAATCAGAGTTCAACTACATATGCTCAATATGAGTAGGAAACACAGTTCTTTTTTTCTGTGCATGGTCATGGTTCTTGCTGTATTGGAGACACTGGAATGAAGAACTTGCTTATTGCGTGAAAACAGAGTGTGTTTCATGGATGAGAACGCTGGTCTGAATTACCTTCAGCAACAGACTTAAACCACAGGATTTGTGTCTTCCTACAAGCAAGAGTTCATTTTTAGTAAAGCAAGTGAATTTTGGGCTCAATTGATTTTTGCACTTCAGAAACCCATCGTGATTCTCACTATTAACTAAAGAGCATTTATGTAAGAGTAGCTGTGGTTTGTATCACTTTCTTAATCAGAGTTCAACTACATATGCTCAATATGAGTAGGAAACACAGTTCTTTTTTTCTGGGCATGCTCATGGTTCTTGCTGTATTGGAGACGCTGGAATGAAGAGCTTGCTTATTGCGTGAAAACAGAGTGTGTTTCATGGATGAGAACACGGGTCTGCATTACCTTCAGCAACAGAGTTAAACCACAGGATCTGTGTCTTACTACAAGCAAGAGTTCATTTCTAGTAAAGCAAGTGAATTTTGGGCTCAAATGATTTTTCACTTCAGAAACTCATCGCGATTCTCACTATTAACTAAAGAGCATTTATGTAAGAGGAGCTGTGGTTTGTATCAGTTTCATAAGCAGAGTTGAACTACATATGGTCTGTTTGAGTAGGAAACACAGTTCTTTTTCTCTGGGCATGCTCATGGTTCATGCTGTATTGGAGTCGCTGGAAAGAAGAGCTTGCTTCTTGTGTAAATACAAAGTATGTTTCATAGATGAGAACAATGGTCTGAATTTCCCTTCAGAAATGGAGTTAAACCTCAGGATTGTATCTTCCTACAATCAAGTGTTCATTTCTGGTTAACCCTGTTTATTTTGGGCTCTAATGATTTTTCACTGTTCATGAACCCAACGCGATTCTCACTATTAACTAAAGAGCATTTATGTAAGAGGAGCTGTCGTTTGTGTCAGTTTCATTAGCAGGGTTGAACTGCATATGGTCTGTATGAGGATGAAACACAGTTCTTTTTTCTGGGCATTCTCATGGCTCTTGCTGTATTGGAGACGCTGGAAAGAAGAGGATGCTTCTTGCGTTAAAACTGCATGTGTTTCATGGATGATAACACTGGTCTGAATTTACCTTCAGAATCGGAGTTAAACCCCAGGATCAGTTTCTTCCTACAAGAAAGAGTTCATTTCTGGTAAACCCAGGGAATTTTGGGCTCAAATAATTTTTGCTGTTCACCAACCCAAGGCGATTATCACTATTAACTAAAGAGCATTTATGTTAGAGGAGCTGTGGTTTGTATCAGTTTCATAAGCAGAGTTGAATTACATATGGTCCATATGAGTAGGAAACACTGTTCTTTTTTTCAGGGCGTGCTCATGGTTCTTGCTCTATTGAGAATCTGGAAAGAAGATCTTGCTTCTTGCGTTAAAACAGAGTGTGTTTCAGGGATGAGTACTCTGGTCTGAATTTCCCTTCAAAAATGGAGTTAAACCCCAGGATCTGTGTATTCCTACATACAAGAGTTTATTTCTGGTAAACCCAGTGAATTTTGGGCTCAAATGAATTTTCGCAGTTCACGAACCCAACGTGATTCTCACTATTAACTAAAGAGCATTTACTTAAGAGGAGTTGTGTTTTGTATCAGTTTCATAAGCACAGTTCAACTACTTATGGTCCGTATTAGTAGGAAACACAGTTCCTTTTATCTGGGAATGCTCATGGTTCTTGCTGTATTGGAGACGCTGGAAAGAAGAGCTTGCGTCTTGCGTGAAAACAGAGTGTGTTTCATGGATGAGAACACTGGTCTGAATTACCTTCAGAAACAGAGTTAAACCACTGGATCTGTATCTTCCTACAAGCAAGAGTTCATTTCAAGTAAAGCAAGTGAATTTTGGGCTCAAATGATTTTTGCAGTTCAGAAACCCAACGCTATTGTCACTGTTAACTAAAGAGGATTTATATAAGAGGAGCTGTGGTTTGTTTCAGTTTCATAAGCAGATTTGAACTACATATAGTCTGTTTGAGTAGGAAACACAGTTCTTTTTCTCTGGGCATGCTCATGGTTCATGCTGTATTGGAGACGCTAGAAAGAAGAGCTTGCTTCTTGTGTTAATACAAAGTATGTTTCATAGATGAGAACACTGGTCTGAATTTCCCTTCAGAATTGGAGTTAAACCCCAGAATTGTATCTTCCTACAAGCAAGTGTTCATTTCTGGTTAACCCAGTTTATTTTGGGCTCTAATGATTTTTCGCAGTTCATGAACCAACGCGATTCTCACTATTAACTAAAGAGCATTTATATAAGAGGAGCTGTCGTTTGTGTCAGTTCCATAAGGAGGGATGAACTGCATATGGTCTGTATGAGGATGAGACACAGTTCTTTTTTTCTGGGCATGCTCATGGCTCTTGCTGTATTGGAGACGCTGAAAAGAAGAGGATGCTTCTTGCGTGAAAACAGAGTGTGTTTCATGGATGAGAGCACTGGTCTGAATTACCTTCAGAAACAGATTTAAACCACAGGATCTGTGTCTTCCTACAAGCAAGAGTTCATTTCTGGTAAACCAAGAGAATTTTGGGCTCAAATGTTTTTTCACAGTTCAAAAACCCATCGCGATTCTCACTATTAACTAAAGAGCTTTTATGGAAGAGGAGCTGTGGTTTGTATCAGTTTCATAAGCAGAGTTGAACTGCAATGGTCTGTATGAGGAGGAAACAGAGTAATTTTTTTCTGGGCATTCTCATGATTCTTCCTGTATTGGATACGCTGGAAAGAAGAGGATGCTTCCTGCGTTAAAACAGCATGTGTTTCATGGATGATAACACTGGTCTGAATTTACCTTCAGAATCGGAGTTAAACCCCAGGATCTGTGTCTTCCTACAAGCAAGAGTACATTTCTGGTAAACCTAATGAATTTTGGGCTCAAATGATTTTACACAGTGCACGAATACAAATCAATTCTAACTATTAACTAATGAGCATTTATGTAAGAGGAGCTGTGGTTTGTTTCAGTTTCATAAGCAGATTTGAACTACATATGGTCTGTCTGAGTAGGAAACACAGTTCTTTTTCTCTGGGCATGCTCGTGGTTCTTGCTGTATTTGAGACGCTGGAAAGAAGAGCTTGCTTCTTGTTTTAATACAAAGTATGTTTCATAGATGAGAACACTGGTCTGAATTTCCCTTCAGAAATGGAGTTAAACCCCAGGATCTGTGTCTTCCTACATGCAAGAGTTCATTTCTGGTAAACGAAGTGAATTTTGGGCTCAAATAATTTTACACAGTTCAAAAACCCAATACGATTCTCACTATTAACTAAAGAGCTTTTATTTAAGAAGAGCTGTGGTTTGTATCAGTTTCATAAGTAGAGTTGATCTACATATGGTCTGTATAAGTAGGAAAAACAGTTCTTTTTTAAAGGCATGCTCATGGTTCATGCTGTATTGGAGACGCTGGAAAGAAGAGCTTGCTTCTTGTGTTAATACAAAGTATGTTTCATAGATGAGAACACTGGTCTGAATTTCCCTTCAGAAATGGAGTTAAACCCCAGGATCTGTGTCTTCCTACAATCAAGAGTTCATTTCTGGTAAACCCAGTGAATTTTGGGCTCAAATGAATTTTCACAGTTCTGAAACCCATCGCGATTCTCACTATTAACTAAAGAGAATTTATGTAAGAAGAGCTGTTTTTTTTTGTCAGTTTCATAAGGACAGTTGAACTACATATGGTCCATATGAGTAGGAAACACAGTTTTTTCTTTTTTCAGGGCGTGCTCATGGTTCTTGCTCTATTGGAGACTCTGGAAAGAATATCTTGCTTCTTGCGTGAAAACAGAGTGTGTTTCAGGGATGAGAACTCTGGTCTGAATTTCCCTTCAGACACAGAGTTAAACCACAGGATCTGTGTCTTCCTACCAGCAAGAGTTCATTTCTAGTAAAGCAAGTGAATTTTGGGCTCAAATGATTTTTGCAGTTCAGAAACCCATCGGGATTCTCACTATTAACTAAAGAGCATTTATGTAAGAGGAGCTTGGTTTGTATCAGTTTCATAAGCAGAGTTGAACTGCCTATGGTATGTATGAGGAGGAAACAGAGTAACTTTTTTCTGGGCATTCTCATGATTCTTCCTGTATTGGATACGCTGGAAAGAAGCGGATGCTTCTTGTGTTAAAACAGCATGTGTTTCATGGATGATAACACTGGTCTGAATTTACCTTCAGAATCGGAGTTAAACCCCAGGATCTGTGTCTTCCTACAAGCATCAGTTTATTTCTGGTATATCCAGTGAATTTTGTGTTCAAATAAATTTCCACAGTTCACAAACCCAACGTGATTCTCCCTATTAACTAAAGAGCATTTTAGTAAGAGGAGCTGTAGTTTGTATCAGTTTCATAAGCAGAGTTGAACTACATATGGTCTGTTTAGTAGGAAACACAGTTCTTGTTCTCTGGGCATGCTCATGGTTCATGCTGTATTGGAGACGCTGGAAAGAATAGCTTGCTTCTTGAGTTAATACAAAGTATGTTTCATAGATGAGAACACTGGTCTGAATTTCCCTTCAGAAATGGAGTTAAACCCCAGGATTGTATCTTCCTACAATCAAGTGTTCATTTCTGGTTAACCCAGTTTATTTTGGGCTCTAATGATTTTTCCCTGTTCATGAACCAAATGAGATTCTCACTATTAACTAAAGAGCATTTACGTAAGAGGAGCTGTGGTTTGTGTCATGTTCATAAGCAGGGTTGAATTGCATATGGTCTGTATGAGGATGAAACACAGTTCTTTTTTTCTGGGCATTCTCATGGCTCTTGCTGTATTGGAGACGCTGGAAAGAAAAGGATGCTTCTTGCATTAAAACAGCATCTGTTTCATGGATGATAACACTGGTCTGAATTTACCTTCAGAATGGGAGTTAAACCCCAAGATCAGTGTCTCCCTACAAGCAAGAGTTCATTTCTGGTAAACCCAGTGAATTTTGGGCTCAAATAAATTTTCGCAGTTCACGAACCCAACGTATTTCTCACTATTAACTAAAGAGCATTTAAGTAAGAGGAGTTGTGTTTTGTATCAGGTTCATAAGCACAGTTCAACTACATATGGTCCGTATGAGTAGGAAACACAGTTCCTTTTTTCTGGGCATGCTCATGGTTCTTGCTGTATTAGAGACGCTGGAAAGAAGAGCTTGCGTCTTGCGTGAAAACAGAGTGTGTTTCATGGATGAGAACCCTGGTCTGAATTACCTTCAGAAACAGAGTTAAACCACAGGATCTGTGTCTTCCTACAAGCAAGAGTTCATTTCAAGTAAAGAAAGTGAATTTTGGCCTCAAATGATTTTTGCAGTTCAGAAAACCATCGCGATTCTCACTATTAACTAAAGAGCATTTATGTAAGAGTAGCTGTGGTTTGTATCACTTTCATAATCAGAGTTCGCCTACATATGCTCAATATGAGTAGGAAACACAGTTCTTTTTTTCTGTGCATGGTCATGGTTCTTGCTGTATTGGAGACACTGGAAAAAAGAGCTTGCTTCTTTCGTGAAAATAGAGTGTGTTTCATGGATGAGAACACTGGTCTGAATTACCTTCAGCAACAGACTTAAACCACAGGATTTGTGTCTTCCTACAAGCAAGAGTTCATTTTTAGTAAAGCAAGTGAATTTTGGGCTCAATTGATTTTTGCACTTCAGAAACCCATCGTGATTCTCACTATTAACTAAAGAGCATTTATGTAAGAGTAGCTGTGGTTTGTATCACTTTCTTAATCAGAGTTCAACTACATATGCTCAATATGAGTAGGAAACACAGTTCTTTTTTTCTGGGCATGCTCATGGTTCTTGCTGTATTGGAGACGCTGGAATGAAGAGCTTGCTTATTGCGTGAAAACAGAGTGTGTTTCATGGATGAGAACACGGGTCTGCATTACCTTCAGCAACAGAGTTAAACCACAGGATCTGTGTCTTACTACAAGCAAGAGTTCATTTCTAGTAAAGCAAGTGAATTTTGGGCTCAAATGATTTTTCACTTCAGAAACTCATCGCGATTCTCACTATTAACTAAAGAGCATTTATGTAAGAGGAGCTGTGGTTTGTATCAGTTTCATAAGCAGAGTTGAACTACATATGGTCTGTTTGAGTAGGAAACACAGTTCTTTTTCTCTGGGCATGCTCATGGTTCATGCTGTATTGGAGTCGCTGGAAAGAAGAGCTTGCTTCTTGTGTAAATACAAAGTATGTTTCATAGATGAGAACAATGGTCTGAATTTCCCTTCAGAAATGGAGTTAAACCTCAGGATTGTATCTTCCTACAATCAAGTGTTCATTTCTGGTTAACCCTGTTTATTTTGGGCTCTAATGATTTTTCACTGTTCATGAACCCAACGCGATTCTCACTATTAACTAAAGAGCATTTATGTAAGAGGAGCTGTCGTTTGTGTCAGTTTCATTAGCAGGGTTGAACTGCATATGGTCTGTATGAGGATGAAACACAGTTCTTTTTTCTGGGCATTCTCATGGCTCTTGCTGTATTGGAGACGCTGGAAAGAAGAGGATGCTTCTTGCGTTAAAACTGCATGTGTTTCATGGATGATAACACTGGTCTGAATTTACCTTCAGAATCGGAGTTAAACCCCAGGATCAGTTTCTTCCTACAAGAAAGAGTTCATTTCTGGTAAACCCAGGGAATTTTGGGCTCAAATAATTTTTGCTGTTCACCAACCCAAGGCGATTATCACTATTAACTAAAGAGCATTTATGTTAGAGGAGCTGTGGTTTGTATCAGTTTCATAAGCAGAGTTGAATTACATATGGTCCATATGAGTAGGAAACACTGTTCTTTTTTTCAGGGCGTGCTCATGGTTCTTGCTCTATTGGAGAATCTGGAAAGAAGATCTTGCTTCTTGCGTTAAAACAGAGTGTGTTTCAGGGATGAGTACTCTGGTCTGAATTTCCCTTCAAAAATGGAGTTAAACCCCAGGATCTGTGTATTCCTACATACAAGAGTTTATTTCTGGTAAACCCAGTGAATTTTGGGCTCAAATGAATTTTCGCAGTTCACGAACCCAACGTGATTCTCACTATTAACTAAAGAGCATTTACTTAAGAGGAGTTGTGTTTTGTATCAGTTTCATAAGCACAGTTCAACTACTTATGGTCCGTATTAGTAGGAAACACAGTTCCTTTTATCTGGGAATGCTCATGGTTCTTGCTGTATTGGAGACGCTGGAAAGAAGAGCTTGCGTCTTGCGTGAAAACAGAGTGTGTTTCATGGATGAGAACACTGGTCTGAATTACCTTCAGAAACAGAGTTAAACCACTGGATCTGTATCTTCCTACAAGCAAGAGTTCATTTCAAGTAAAGCAAGTGAATTTTGGGCTCAAATGATTTTTGCAGTTCAGAAACCCAACGCTATTGTCACTGTTAACTAAAGAGGATTTATATAAGAGGAGCTGTGGTTTGTTTCAGTTTCATAAGCAGATTTGAACTACATATAGTCTGTTTGAGTAGGAAACACAGTTCTTTTTCTCTGGGCATGCTCATGGTTCATGCTGTATTGGAGACGCTAGAAAGAAGAGCTTCCTTCTTGTGTTAATACAAAGTATGTTTCATAGATGAGAACACTGGTCTGAATTTCCCTTCAGAATTGGAGTTAAACCCCAGAATTGTATCTTCCTACAAGCAAGTGTTCATTTCTGGTTAACCCAGTTTATTTTGGGCTCTAATGATTTTTCGCAGTTCATGAACCAACGCGATTCTCACTATTAACTAAAGAGCATTTATATAAGAGGAGCTGTCGTTTGTGTCAGTTCCATAAGGAGGGATGAACTGCATATGGTCTGTATGAGGATGAGACACAGTTCTTTTTTTCTGGGCATGCTCATGGCTCTTGCTGTATTGGAGACGCTGAAAAGAAGAGGATGCTTCTTGCGTGAAAACAGAGTGTGTTTCATGGATGAGAGCACTGGTCTGAATTACCTTCAGAAACAGATTTAAACCACAGGATCTGTGTCTTCCTACAAGCAAGAGTTCATTTCTGGTAAACCAAGAGAATTTTGGGCTCAAATGTTTTTTCACAGTTCAAAAACCCATCGCGATTCTCACTATTAACTAAAGAGCTTTTATGGAAGAGGAGCTGTGGTTTGTATCAGTTTCATAAGCAGAGTTGAACTGCAATGGTCTGTATGAGGAGGAAACAGAGTAATTTTTTTCTGGGCATTCTCATGATTCTTCCTGTATTGGATACGCTGGAAAGAAGAGGATGCTTCCTGCGTTAAAACAGCATGTGTTTCATGGATGATAACACTGGTCTGAATTTACCTTCAGAATCGGAGTTAAACCCCAGGATCTGTGTCTTCCTACAAGCAAGAGTACATTTCTGGTAAACCTAATGAATTTTGGGCTCAAATGATTTTACACAGTGCACGAATACAAATCAATTCTAACTATTAACTAATGAGCATTTATGTAAGAGGAGCTGTGGTTTGTTTCAGTTTCATAAGCAGATTTGAACTACATATGGTCTGTCTGAGTAGGAAACACAGTTCTTTTTCTCTGGGCATGCTCGTGGTTCTTGCTGTATTTGAGACGCTGGAAAGAAGAGCTTGCTTCTTGTTTTAATACAAAGTATGTTTCATAGATGAGAACACTGGTCTGAATTTCCCTTCAGAAATGGAGTTAAACCCCAGGATCTGTGTCTTCCTACATGCAAGAGTTCATTTCTGGTAAACGAAGTGAATTTTGGGCTCAAATAATTTTACACAGTTCAAAAACCCAATACGATTCTCACTATTAACTAAAGAGCTTTTATTTAAGAAGAGCTGTGGTTTGTATCAGTTTCATAAGTAGAGTTGATCTACATATGGTCTGTATAAGTAGGAAAAACAGTTCTTTTTTAAAGGCATGCTCATGGTTCATGCTGTATTGGAGACGCTGGAAAGAAGAGCTTGCTTCTTGTGTTAATACAAAGTATGTTTCATAGATGAGAACACTGGTCTGAATTTCCCTTCAGAAATGGAGTTAAACCCCAGGATCTGTGTCTTCCTACAATCAAGAGTTCATTTCTGGTAAACCCAGTGAATTTTGGGCTCAAATGAATTTTCACAGTTCTGAAACCCATCGCGATTCTCACTATTAACTAAAGAGAATTTATGTAAGAAGAGCTGTTTTTTTTTGTCAGTTTCATAAGGACAGTTGAACTACATATGGTCCATATGAGTAGGAAACACAGTTTTTTCTTTTTTCAGGGCGTGCTCATGGTTCTTGCTCTATTGGAGACTCTGGAAAGAATATCTTGCTTCTTGCGTGAAAACAGAGTGTGTTTCAGGGATGAGAACTCTGGTCTGAATTTCCCTTCAGACACAGAGTTAAACCACAGGATCTGTGTCTTCCTACCAGCAAGAGTTCATTTCTAGTAAAGCAAGTGAATTTTGGGCTCAAATGATTTTTGCAGTTCAGAAACCCATCGGGATTCTCACTATTAACTAAAGAGCATTTATGTAAGAGGAGCTTGGTTTGTATCAGTTTCATAAGCAGAGTTGAACTGCCTATGGTATGTATGAGGAGGAAACAGAGTAACTTTTTTCTGGGCATTCTCATGATTCTTCCTGTATTGGATACGCTGGAAAGAAGCGGATGCTTCTTGTGTTAAAACAGCATGTGTTTCATGGATGATAACACTGGTCTGAATTTACCTTCAGAATCGGAGTTAAACCCCAGGATCTGTGTCTTCCTACAAGCATCAGTTTATTTCTGGTATATCCAGTGAATTTTGTGTTCAAATAAATTTCCACAGTTCACAAACCCAACGTGATTCTCCCTATTAACTAAAGAGCATTTTAGTAAGAGGAGCTGTAGTTTGTATCAGTTTCATAAGCAGAGTTGAACTACATATGGTCTGTTTAGTAGGAAACACAGTTCTTGTTCTCTGGGCATGCTCATGGTTCATGCTGTATTGGAGACGCTGGAAAGAATAGCTTGCTTCTTGAGTTAATACAAAGTATGTTTCATAGATGAGAACACTGGTCTGAATTTCCCTTCAGAAATGGAGTTAAACCCCAGGATTGTATCTTCCTACAATCAAGTGTTCATTTCTGGTTAACCCAGTTTATTTTGGGCTCTAATGATTTTTCCCTGTTCATGAACCAAATGAGATTCTCACTATTAACTAAAGAGCATTTACGTAAGAGGAGCTGTGGTTTGTGTCATGTTCATAAGCAGGGTTGAATTGCATATGGTCTGTATGAGGATGAAACACAGTTCTTTTTTTCTGGGCATTCTCATGGCTCTTGCTGTATTGGAGACGCTGGAAAGAAAAGGATGCTTCTTGCATTAAAACAGCATCTGTTTCATGGATGATAACACTGGTCTGAATTTACCTTCAGAATGGGAGTTAAACCCCAAGATCAGTGTCTCCCTACAAGCAAGAGTTCATTTCTGGTAAACCCAGTGAATTTTGGGCTCAAATAAATTTTCGCAGTTCACGAACCCAACGTATTTCTCACTATTAACTAAAGAGCATTTAAGTAAGAGGAGTTGTGTTTTGTATCAGGTTCATAAGCACAGTTCAACTACATATGGTCCGTATGAGTAGGAAACACAGTTCCTTTTTTCTGGGCATGCTCATGGTTCTTGCTGTATTAGAGACGCTGGAAAGAAGAGCTTGCGTCTTGCGTGAAAACAGAGTGTGTTTCATGGATGAGAACCCTGGTCTGAATTACCTTCAGAAACAGAGTTAAACCACAGGATCTGTGTCTTCCTACAAGCAAGAGTTCATTTCAAGTAAAGAAAGTGAATTTTGGCCTCAAATGATTTTTGCAGTTCAGAAAACCATCGCGATTCTCACTATTAACTAAAGAGCATTTATGTAAGAGTAGCTGTGGTTTGTATCACTTTCATAATCAGAGTTCGCCTACATATGCTCCGTATGAGTAGGAAACACAGTTCTTTTTTTCTGTGCATGGTCATGGTTCTTGCTGTATTGGAGACACTGGAAAAAAGAGCTTGCTTCTTTCGTGAAAATAGAGTGTGTTTCATGGATGAGAACACTGGTCTGAATTACCTTCAGCAACAGACTTAAACCACAGGATTTGTGTCTTCCTACAAGCAAGAGTTCATTTTTAGTAAAGCAAGTGAATTTTGGGCTCAATTGATTTTTGCACTTCAGAAACCCATCGTGATTCTCACTATTAACTAAAGAGCATTTATGTAAGAGTAGCTGTGGTTTGTATCACTTTCTTAATCAGAGTTCAACTACATATGCTCAATATGAGTAGGAAACACAGTTCTTTTTTTCTGGGCATGCTCATGGTTCTTGCTGTATTGGAGACGCTGGAATGAAGAGCTTGCTTATTGCGTGAAAACAGAGTGTGTTTCATGGATGAGAACACTGGTCTGAATTACCTTCAGCAACAGACTTAAACCACAGGATTTGTGTCTTCCTACAAGCAAGAGTTCATTTTTAGTAAAGCAAGTGAATTTTGGGCTCAATTGATTTTTGCACTTCAGAAACCCATCGTGATTCTCACTATTAACTAAAGAGCATTTATGTAAGAGTAGCTGTGGTTTGTATCACTTTCTTAATCAGAGTTCAACTACATATGCTCAATATGAGTAGGAAACACAGTTCTTTTTTTCTGGGCATGCTCATGGTTCTTGCTGTATTGGAGACGCTGGAATGAAGAGCTTGCTTATTGCGTGAAAACAGAGTGTGTTTCATGGATGAGAACACGGGTCTGCATTACCTTCAGCAACAGAGTTAAACCACAGGATCTGTGTCTTACTACAAGCAAGAGTTCATTTCTAGTAAAGCAAGTGAATTTTGGGCTCAAATGATTTTTCACTTCAGAAACTCATCGCGATTCTCACTATTAACTAAAGAGCATTTATGTAAGAGGAGCTGTGGTTTGTATCAGTTTCATAAGCAGAGTTGAACTACATATGGTCTGTTTGAGTAGGAAACACAGTTCTTTTTCTCTGGGCATGCTCATGGTTCATGCTGTATTGGAGTCGCTGGAAAGAAGAGCTTGCTTCTTGTGTAAATACAAAGTATGTTTCATAGATGAGAACAATGGTCTGAATTTCCCTTCAGAAATGGAGTTAAACCTCAGGATTGTATCTTCCTACAATCAAGTGTTCATTTCTGGTTAACCCTGTTTATTTTGGGCTCTAATGATTTTTCACTGTTCATGAACCCAACGCGATTCTCACTATTAACTAAAGAGCATTTATGTAAGAGGAGCTGTCGTTTGTGTCAGTTTCATTAGCAGGGTTGAACTGCATATGGTCTGTATGAGGATGAAACACAGTTCTTTTTTCTGGGCATTCTCATGGCTCTTGCTGTATTGGAGACGCTGGAAAGAAGAGGATGCTTCTTGCGTTAAAACTGCATGTGTTTCATGGATGATAACACTGGTCTGAATTTACCTTCAGAATCGGAGTTAAACCCCAGGATCAGTTTCTTCCTACAAGAAAGAGTTCATTTCTGGTAAACCCAGGGAATTTTGGGCTCAAATAATTTTTGCTGTTCACCAACCCAAGGCGATTATCACTATTAACTAAAGAGCATTTATGTTAGAGGAGCTGTGGTTTGTATCAGTTTCATAAGCAGAGTTGAATTACATATGGTCCATATGAGTAGGAAACACTGTTCTTTTTTTCAGGGCGTGCTCATGGTTCTTGCTCTATTGGAGAATCTGGAAAGAAGATCTTGCTTCTTGCGTTAAAACAGAGTGTGTTTCAGGGATGAGTACTCTGGTCTGAATTTCCCTTCAAAAATGGAGTTAAACCCCAGGATCTGTGTATTCCTACATACAAGAGTTTATTTCTGGTAAACCCAGTGAATTTTGGGCTCAAATGAATTTTCGCAGTTCACGAACCCAACGTGATTCTCACTATTAACTAAAGAGCATTTACTTAAGAGGAGTTGTGTTTTGTATCAGTTTCATAAGCACAGTTCAACTACTTATGGTCCGTATTAGTAGGAAACACAGTTCCTTTTATCTGGGAATGCTCATGGTTCTTGCTGTATTGGAGACGCTGGAAAGAAGAGCTTGCGTCTTGCGTGAAAACAGAGTGTGTTTCATGGATGAGAACACTGGTCTGAATTACCTTCAGAAACAGAGTTAAACCACTGGATCTGTATCTTCCTACAAGCAAGAGTTCATTTCAAGTAAAGCAAGTGAATTTTGGGCTCAAATGATTTTTGCAGTTCAGAAACCCAACGCTATTGTCACTGTTAACTAAAGAGGATTTATATAAGAGGAGCTGTGGTTTGTTTCAGTTTCATAAGCAGATTTGAACTACATATAGTCTGTTTGAGTAGGAAACACAGTTCTTTTTCTCTGGGCATGCTCATGGTTCATGCTGTATTGGAGACGCTAGAAAGAAGAGCTTCCTTCTTGTGTTAATACAAAGTATGTTTCATAGATGAGAACACTGGTCTGAATTTCCCTTCAGAATTGGAGTTAAACCCCAGAATTGTATCTTCCTACAAGCAAGTGTTCATTTCTGGTTAACCCAGTTTATTTTGGGCTCTAATGATTTTTCGCAGTTCATGAACCAACGCGATTCTCACTATTAACTAAAGAGCATTTATATAAGAGGAGCTGTCGTTTGTGTCAGTTCCATAAGGAGGGATGAACTGCATATGGTCTGTATGAGGATGAGACACAGTTCTTTTTTTCTGGGCATGCTCATGGCTCTTGCTGTATTGGAGACGCTGAAAAGAAGAGGATGCTTCTTGCGTGAAAACAGAGTGTGTTTCATGGATGAGAGCACTGGTCTGAATTACCTTCAGAAACAGATTTAAACCACAGGATCTGTGTCTTCCTACAAGCAAGAGTTCATTTCTGGTAAACCAAGAGAATTTTGGGCTCAAATGTTTTTTCACAGTTCAAAAACCCATCGTGATTCTCACTATTAACTAAAGAGCTTTTATGGAAGAGGAGCTGTGGTTTGTATCAGTTTCATAAGCAGAGTTGAACTGCAATGGTCTGTATGAGGAGGAAACAGAGTAATTTTTTTCTGGGCATTCTCATGATTCTTCCTGTATTGGATACGCTGGAAAGAAGAGGATGCTTCCTGCGTTAAAACAGCATGTGTTTCATGGATGATAACACTGGTCTGAATTTACCTTCAGAATCGGAGTTAAACCCCAGGATCTGTGTCTTCCTACAAGCAAGAGTACATTTCTGGTAAACCTAATGAATTTTGGGCTCAAATGATTTTACACAGTGCACGAATACAAATCAATTCTAACTATTAACTAATGAGCATTTATGTAAGAGGAGCTGTGGTTTGTTTCAGTTTCATAAGCAGATTTGAACTACATATGGTCTGTCTGAGTAGGAAACACAGTTCTTTTTCTCTGGGCATGCTCGTGGTTCTTGCTGTATTTGAGACGCTGGAAAGAAGAGCTTGCTTCTTGTTTTAATACAAAGTATGTTTCATAGATGAGAACACTGGTCTGAATTTCCCTTCAGAAATGGAGTTAAACCCCAGGATCTGTGTCTTCCTACATGCAAGAGTTCATTTCTGGTAAACGAAGTGAATTTTGGGCTCAAATAATTTTACACAGTTCAAAAACCCAATACGATTCTCACTATTAACTAAAGAGCTTTTATTTAAGAAGAGCTGTGGTTTGTATCAGTTTCATAAGTAGAGTTGATCTACATATGGTCTGTATAAGTAGGAAAAACAGTTCTTTTTTAAAGGCATGCTCATGGTTCATGCTGTATTGGAGACGCTGGAAAGAAGAGCTTGCTTCTTGTGTTAATACAAAGTATGTTTCATAGATGAGAACACTGGTCTGAATTTCCCTTCAGAAATGGAGTTAAACCCCAGGATCTGTGTCTTCCTACAATCAAGAGTTCATTTCTGGTAAACCCAGTGAATTTTGGGCTCAAATGAATTTTCACAGTTCTGAAACCCATCGCGATTCTCACTATTAACTAAAGAGAATTTATGTAAGAAGAGCTGTTTTTTTTTGTCAGTTTCATAAGGACAGTTGAACTACATATGGTCCATATGAGTAGGAAACACAGTTTTTTCTTTTTTCAGGGCGTGCTCATGGTTCTTGCTCTATTGGAGACTCTGGAAAGAATATCTTGCTTCTTGCGTGAAAACAGAGTGTGTTTCAGGGATGAGAACTCTGGTCTGAATTTCCCTTCAGACACAGAGTTAAACCACAGGATCTGTGTCTTCCTACCAGCAAGAGTTCATTTCTAGTAAAGCAAGTGAATTTTGGGCTCAAATGATTTTTGCAGTTCAGAAACCCATCGGGATTCTCACTATTAACTAAAGAGCATTTATGTAAGAGGAGCTTGGTTTG
Organism: Onychomys leucogaster; assembly: GCA_949786385.1. Lineage (NCBI taxonomy): Eukaryota > Metazoa > Chordata > Mammalia > Rodentia > Cricetidae > Onychomys > Onychomys leucogaster. Next base: position 9,341,073 of record CATKUP010000006.1, on the reverse strand, counting down.
TATCAGTTTCATAAGCAGAGTTGAACTGCCTATGGTATGTATGAGGAGGAAACAGAGTAACTTTTTTCTGGGCATTCTCATGATTCTTCCTGTATTGGATACGCTGGAAAGAAGCGGATGCTTCTTGTGTTAAAACAGCATGTGTTTCATGGATGATAACACTGGTCTGAATTTACCTTCAGAATCGGAGTTAAACCCCAGGATCTGTGTCTTCCTACAAGCATCAGTTTATTTCTGGTATATCCAGTGAATTTTGTGTTCAAATAAATTTCCACAGTTCACAAACCCAACGTGATTCTCCCTATTAACTAAAGAGCATTTTAGTAAGAGGAGCTGTAGTTTGTATCAGTTTCATAAGCAGAGTTTAACTACATATGGTCTGTTTAGTAGGAAACACAGTTCTTGTTCTCTGGGCATACTCATGGTTCATGCTGTATTGGAGACGCTGGAAAGAATAGCTTGCTTCTTGAGTTAATACAAAGTATGTTTCATAGATGAGAACACTGGTCTGAATTTCCCTTCAGAAATGGAGTTAAACCCCAGGATTGTATCTTCCTACAATCAAGTGTTCATTTCTGGTTAACCCAGTTTATTTTGGGCTCTAATGATTTTTCCCTGTTCATGAACCAAATGAGATTCTCACTATTAACTAAAGAGCATTTACGTAAGAGGAGCTGTGGTTTGTGTCATGTTCATAAGCAGGGTTGAATTGCATATGGTCTGTATGAGGATGAAACACAGTTCTTTTTTTCTGGGCATTCTCATGGCTCTTGCTGTATTGGAGACGCTGGAAAGAAAAGGATGCTTCTTGCATTAAAACAGCATCTGTTTCATGGATGATAACACTGGTCTGAATTTACCTTCAGAATGGGAGTTAAACCCCAAGATCAGTGTCTCCCTACAAGCAAGAGTTCATTTCTGGTAAACCCAGTGAATTTTGGGCTCAAATAAATTTTCGCAGTTCACGAACCCAACGTATTTCTCACTATTAACTAAAGAGCATTTAAGTAAGAGGAGTTGTGTTTTGTATCAGGTTCATAAGCACAGTTCAACTACATATGGTCCGTATGAGTAGGAAACACAGTTCCTTTTTTCTGGGCATGCTCATGGTTCTTGCTGTATTAGAGACGCTGGAAAGAAGAGCTTGCGTCTTGCGTGAAAACAGAGTGTGTTTCATGGATGAGAACCCTGGTCTGAATTACCTTCAGAAACAGAGTTAAACCACAGGATCTGTGTCTTCCTACAAGCAAGAGTTCATTTCAAGTAAAGAAAGTGAATTTTGGCCTCAAATGATTTTTGCAGTTCAGAAAACCATCGCGATTCTCACTATTAACTAAAGAGCATTTATGTAAGAGTAGCTGTGGTTTGTATCACTTTCATAATCAGAGTTCGCCTACATATGCTCCGTATGAGTAGGAAACACAGTTCTTTTTTTCTGTGCATGGTCATGGTTCTTGCTGTATTGGAGACACTGGAAAAAAGAGCTTGCTTCTTTCGTGAAAATAGAGTGTGTTTCATGGATGAGAACACTGGTCTGAATTACCTTCAGCAACAGACTTAAACCACAGGATTTGTGTCTTCCTACAAGCAAGAGTTCATTTTTAGTAAAGCAAGTGAATTTTGGGCACAATTGATTTTTGCACTTCAGAAACCCATCGTGATTCTCACTATTAACTAAAGAGCATTTATGTAAGAGTAGCTGTGGTTTGTATCACTTTCTTAATCAGAGTTCAACTACATATGCTCAATATGAGTAGGAAACACAGTTCTTTTTTTCTGGGCATGCTCATGGTTCTTGCTGTATTGGAGACGCTGGAATGAAGAGCTTGCTTATTGCGTGAAAACAGAGTGTGTTTCATGGATGAGAACACGGGTCTGCATTACCTTCAGCAACAGAGTTAAACCACAGGATCTGTGTCTTACTACAAGCAAGAGTTCATTTCTAGTAAAGCAAGTGAATTTTGGGCTCAAATGATTTTTCACTTCAGAAACTCATCGCGATTCTCACTATTAACTAAAGAGCATTTATGTAAGAGGAGCTGTGGTTTGTATCAGTTTCATAAGCAGAGTTGAACTACATATGGTCTGTTTGAGTAGGAAACACAGTTCTTTTTCTCTGGGCATGCTCATGGTTCATGCTGTATTGGAGTCGCTGGAAAGAAGAGCTTGCTTCTTGTGTAAATACAAAGTATGTTTCATAGATGAGAACAATGGTCTGAATTTCCCTTCAGAAATGGAGTTAAACCTCAGGATTGTATCTTCCTACAATCAAGTGTTCATTTCTGGTTAACCCTGTTTATTTTGGGCTCTAATGATTTTTCACTGTTCATGAACCCAACGCGATTCTCACTATTAACTAAAGAGCATTTATGTAAGAGGAGCTGTCGTTTGTGTCAGTTTCATTAGCAGGGTTGAACTGCATATGGTCTGTATGAGGATGAAACACAGTTCTTTTTTCTGGGCATTCTCATGGCTCTTGCTGTATTGGAGACGCTGGAAAGAAGAGGATGCTTCTTGCGTTAAAACTGCATGTGTTTCATGGATGATAACACTGGTCTGAATTTACCTTCAGAATCGGAGTTAAACCCCAGGATCAGTTTCTTCCTACAAGAAAGAGTTCATTTCTGGTAAACCCAGGGAATTTTGGGCTCAAATAATTTTTGCTGTTCACCAACCCAAGGCGATTATCACTATTAACTAAAGAGCATTTATGTTAGAGGAGCTGTGGTTTGTATCAGTTTCATAAGCAGAGTTGAATTACATATGGTCCATATGAGTAGGAAACACTGTTCTTTTTTTCAGGGCGTGCTCATGGTTCTTGCTCTATTGGAGAATCTGGAAAGAAGATCTTGCTTCTTGCGTTAAAACAGAGTGTGTTTCAGGGATGAGTACTCTGGTCTGAATTTCCCTTCAAAAATGGAGTTAAACCCCAGGATCTGTGTATTCCTACATACAAGAGTTTATTTCTGGTAAACCCAGTGAATTTTGGGCTCAAATGAATTTTCGCAGTTCACGAACCCAACGTGATTCTCACTATTAACTAAAGAGCATTTACTTAAGAGGAGTTGTGTTTTGTATCAGTTTCATAAGCACAGTTCAACTACTTATGGTCCGTATTAGTAGGAAACACAGTTCCTTTTATCTGGGAATGCTCATGGTTCTTGCTGTATTGGAGACGCTGGAAAGAAGAGCTTGCGTCTTGCGTGAAAACAGAGTGTGTTTCATGGATGAGAACACTGGTCTGAATTACCTTCAGAAACAGAGTTAAACCACTGGATCTGTATCTTCCTACAAGCAAGAGTTCATTTCAAGTAAAGCAAGTGAATTTTGGGCTCAAATGATTTTTGCAGTTCAGAAACCCAACGCTATTGTCACTGTTAACTAAAGAGGATTTATATAAGAGGAGCTGTGGTTTGTTTCAGTTTCATAAGCAGATTTGAACTACATATAGTCTGTTTGAGTAGGAAACACAGTTCTTTTTCTCTGGGCATGCTCATGGTTCATGCTGTATTGGAGACGCTAGAAAGAAGAGCTTGCTTCTTGTGTTAATACAAAGTATGTTTCATAGATGAGAACACTGGTCTGAATTTCCCTTCAGAATTGGAGTTAAACCCCAGAATTGTATCTTCCTACAAGCAAGTGTTCATTTCTGGTTAACCCAGTTTATTTTGGGCTCTAATGATTTTTCGCAGTTCATGAACCAACGCGATTCTCACTATTAACTAAAGAGCATTTATATAAGAGGAGCTGTCGTTTGTGTCAGTTCCATAAGGAGGGATGAACTGCATATGGTCTGTATGAGGATGAGACACAGTTCTTTTTTTCTGGGCATGCTCATGGCTCTTGCTGTATTGGAGACGCTGAAAAGAAGAGGATGCTTCTTGCGTGAAAACAGAGTGTGTTTCATGGATGAGAGCACTGGTCTGAATTACCTTCAGAAACAGATTTAAACCACAGGATCTGTGTCTTCCTACAAGCAAGAGTTCATTTCTGGTAAACCAAGAGAATTTTGGGCTCAAATGTTTTTTCACAGTTCAAAAACCCATCGCGATTCTCACTATTAACTAAAGAGCTTTTATGGAAGAGGAGCTGTGGTTTGTATCAGTTTCATAAGCAGAGTTGAACTGCAATGGTCTGTATGAGGAGGAAACAGAGTAATTTTTTTCTGGGCATTCTCATGATTCTTCCTGTATTGGATACGCTGGAAAGAAGAGGATGCTTCCTGCGTTAAAACAGCATGTGTTTCATGGATGATAACACTGGTCTGAATTACCTTCAGAAACAGATTTAAACCACAGGATCTGTGTCTTCCTACAAGCAAGAGTTCATTTCTGGTAAACCAAGAGAATTTTGGGCTCAAATGTTTTTTCACAGTTCAAAAACCCATCGCGATTCTCACTATTAACTAAAGAGCTTTTATGGAAGAGGAGCTGTCGTTTGTGTCAGTTTCATGAGCAGAGTTGAACTGCATATGGTCTGTATAAGGAGGAAACACAGTTCTTTTTTTCTGGGCATTCTCATGGCTCTTGCTGTAATGGGTACACTGGAAAGAAGAGGACGCTTCTTGCGGTAAAACAGCATGTGTTTCATGGATGAAAACACTGGTCTGAATTTACCTTCAGAATCAGAGTTAAACCCCAGGATCTGTGTCTTCCTACAAGCAAGAGTACATTTCTGGTAAACCTAATGAATTTTAGGCTCAAATGATTTTACACAGTGCACCAAAACAAAGCGATTCTAACTATTAATGATGATCATTTATGTAAGAGGAGCTGTTTTTTGTTTCAGTTTCACAAGCAGATTTGAACTACATATGGGCTGTTTGAGTAGGAAACACAGTAATTTTTTTCTGGGCATGCTCATGGTTCATGCTGTATTGGAGACGCTGGAAAGAAGAGCTTGCTTCTTGTGTTAATACAAAGTATGTTTCATAGATGAGAACACTGGTCTGAATTTCCCTTCAGAAATGCTGTTAAAACCCAGGATCTGTGTCTTCCTACAATCAAGAGTTCATTTCTGGTACACCCAGTGATTTTTGGGCTCACATGATTTTTCACAGTTCTGAAACCCATCGCGATAAACACTATGAACTAAAGAGCATTTATGTAAGAGGAGCTGTCGTTTGTGTCAGTTTCATAAGCACTGTTGAACTTCATATGGTCCATATGAGTAGGAAACACAGTTCTTTTTTTCAGGGCGTGCTCATGGTTCATGCTGTATTGGAGACGCTGGAAAGAAGATCTTGCTTCTTGTGTTAATACAAAGTATGTTTCATAGATGAGAACACTGGTCTGAATTTCCCTTCAGAATTGGAGTTAAACCCCAGAATTGTATCTTCCTACAAGCAAGTGTTCATTTCTGGTTAACCCAGTTTATTTTGGGCTCTAATGATTTTTCGCAGTTCATGAACCAACGCGATTCTCACTATTAACTAAAGAGCATTTATATAAGAGGAGCTGTCGTTTGTGTCAGTTCCATAAGGAGGGATGAACTGCATATGGTCTGTATGAGGATGAGACACAGTTCTTTTTTTCTGGGCATGCTCATGGCTCTTGCTGTATTGGAGACGCTGAAAAGAAGAGGATGCTTCTTGCGTGAAAACAGAGTGTGTTTCATGGATGAGAGCACTGGTCTGAATTACCTTCAGAAACAGATTTAAACCACAGGATCTGTGTCTTCCTACAAGCAAGAGTTCATTTCTGGTAAACCAAGAGAATTTTGGGCTCAAATGTTTTTTCACAGTTCAAAAACCCATCGCGATTCTCACTATTAACTAAAGAGCTTTTATGGAAGAGGAGCTGTGGTTTGTATCAGTTTCATAAGCAGAGTTGAACTGCAATGGTCTGTATGAGGAGGAAACAGAGTAATTTTTTTCTGGGCATTCTCATGATTCTTCCTGTATTGGATACGCTGGAAAGAAGAGGATGCTTCCTGCGTTAAAACAGCATGTGTTTCATGGATGATAACACTGGTCTGAATTACCTTCAGAAACAGATTTAAACCACAGGATCTGTGTCTTCCTACAAGCAAGAGTTCATTTCTGGTAAACCAAGAGAATTTTGGGCTCAAATGTTTTTTCACAGTTCAAAAACCCATCGCGATTCTCACTATTAACTAAAGAGCTTTTATGGAAGAGGAGCTGTCGTTTGTGTCAGTTTCATGAGCAGAGTTGAACTGCATATGGTCTGTATAAGGAGGAAACACAGTTCTTTTTTTCTGGGCATTCTCATGGCTCTTGCTGTAATGGGTACACTGGAAAGAAGAGGACGCTTCTTGCGGTAAAACAGCATGTGTTTCATGGATGAAAACACTGGTCTGAATTTACCTTCAGAATCAGAGTTAAACCCCAGGATCTGTGTCTTCCTACAAGCAAGAGTACATTTCTGGTAAACCTAATGAATTTTAGGCTCAAATGATTTTACACAGTGCACCAAAACAAAGCGATTCTAACTATTAATGATGATCATTTATGTAAGAGGAGCTGTTTTTTGTTTCAGTTTCACAAGCAGATTTGAACTACATATGGGCTGTTTGAGTAGGAAACACAGTAATTTTTTTCTGGGCATGCTCATGGTTCATGCTGTATTGGAGACGCTGGAAAGAAGAGCTTGCTTCTTGTGTTAATACAAAGTATGTTTCATAGATGAGAACACTGGTCTGAATTTCCCTTCAGAAATGCTGTTAAAACCCAGGATCTGTGTCTTCCTACAATCAAGAGTTCATTTCTGGTACACCCAGTGATTTTTGGGCTCACATGATTTTTCACAGTTCTGAAACCCATCGCGATAAACACTATGAACTAAAGAGCATTTATGTAAGAGGAGCTGTCGTTTGTGTCAGTTTCATAAGCACTGTTGAACTTCATATGGTCCATATGAGTAGGAAACACAGTTCTTTTTTTCAGGGCGTGCTCATGGTTCATGCTGTATTGGAGACGCTGGAAAGAAGATCTTGCTTCTTGTGTTAATACAAAGTATGTTTCATAGATGAGAACACTGGTCTGAATTTCCCTTCAGAAATGGAGTGAAACCCCAGAATTGTATCTTCCTACAATCAAGTGTTCATTTCTGGTTAACCCAGATTCTTTTGGGCTCTAATGATTTTTCGCAGTTCAGGAACCCAAAGCGATTCTCACTATTAACTAAAGAGCATTTATATAAGAGGAGCTGTCGTTTGTGTCAGTTTCATAAGGAGGGATGAACTGCATATGGTCTGTATGAGGATGAAACACAGTTCTTTTTTTCTGGGCATTCTCATGGCTCTTGCTGTATTGGAGACGCTGAAAAGAAGTGGATGCTTCTAGCGTGAAAACAGAGTGTGTTTCATGGATGAGAGCACTGGTCTGAATTACCTTCAGAAACAGAGTTAAACCACAGGATCTTTGTCTTCCTACAAGCAAGAGTTCATTTCTAGTAAAGCAAGTGAATTTTGGGTTCAAATGATTTTTGCAGTTCAGAAACACATCGGGATTCTCACTATTAACTAAAGAGCATTTATGTAAGAGGAGCTGTGGTTTGTATCAGTTTCATAAGCAGAGTTGAACTACCTATGGTCTGTTTGAGGAGGAAACAGAGTAATATTTTTCTGGGCATTCTCATGATTCTTCCTGTACAGGATACGCTGGAAAGAAGAGGATGCTTCTTGCGTTAAATCAGCATGTGTTTCCTGGATGATAACACTGGTCTGAATTTACCTTCAGAATCAGAGTTAAACCCCAGGATCTCTGTCTTCCTACAAGCAAGAGTTTATTTTTGGTAAACCCAGTGAATTTTGGGTCAAATGAAATTTCACAGTTCACAAACCCAACGTGATTCTCACCATTAACTAAAGAGCATTTACATAAGAGGAGTTGTGATTTGTATCACTTTCATAAGCACAGTTCAACTACATGTGGTCTATATGAGTAGGAAACACAGTTCTTTTACTCTGGGCATGCTCATGGTTCATGCTGTATTGGAGACGCTAGAAAGAAGAGCTTGCTTCTTGTGTTAATACAAAGTATGTTTCATAGATGAAAACACTGGTCTGAATTTCCCTTCAGAAATGGAGTTAAACCCCAGGATCTGTGTCATCCTACAAGCAAGAGTTCATTTCTGGTAAACCAAGTGAATTTTGGGCTCAAAAATTTTTTCTCAGTTCAAAAACCCAAGGCGATTTTCACTATTAACTAAAGAGCATTTATGTTAGAGGAGTTGTGGTTTGTATCAGTTTCATAAGCAGAGCTGAACTACATATTGTCCATATGAGTGGGAAACACAGTTCTTTTTTTCGGGGCATGCTCATGGTTCTTGCTGTATTGGAGATGCTGGAAAGAAGAGCTTGCTTCTTGCGTGAAAACAGAGTGTGTTTAATGAATGAGAACACTGGTCTGATTTTACCTTCAGAAACAGAGTTAAACAACACGATCTGTGTCTTCCCACAAGCAAGAGTTCATTTCTGGTAAACCAAGTGAATTTTGGGCTCAAATGATTTTTCACAGTTCAGAAACCCATCGCGATTCTCACTATTAACTAAAGAGCATTTATGTAAGAGGAGCTGTGGTTTGTGTCAGTTTCATTAGCAGAGTTGAACTGCATATGGCCTGTATGAGGAGGAAACACAGTTCTTTTTTTCTGGGCATTCTCATGGCTCTTGCTGTAGTGGAGATGCTGAAAAGAAGAGGATGCTTCATGCGTTAAAAAGTATGTGTTTCATGGATGAAAACACTAGTCTGAATTTACCTTCAAAATCAGAGTTAAACCCCAGGATCTGTGTCTTCCTACAAGCAAGAGTTTATTTCTGGTAAACCCAGTGAATTTTGAGCTCAAATGAATTTTCTCAGTTCACTAACCCAACATGATTCTCACTATTAACTAAAGAGTATTTACGTAAATGAGTTGTGTTTTGTATCAGTTTCAAAAGCACAGTTCAACTACATATTGTCCGTATGAGTAGGAAACACATTTCTTTTCTTCTGGGCATGCTCATGGTTCTTGTTGTATTGGAGACGCTGGAAAGAAGAGCTTGCATCTTGCATGAAAACAGAGTGTGTTTCATGGTTGAGAACAATGGTCTGAATTACCTTCAGAAACAGAGTTAAACCACAGGATCTGTGTCTTCCTACAAGCAAGAGTTCATTTATAGTAAAGCAAGTGAATTTTGGGCTCAAATGATTTTTGCAGTTCAGAAACCCATCGCGATTCTCACTATTAACTAAAGAGCATTTATGTAAGAGGAGCTGTGGTTTGTATCAGTTTCATAAGCAGAGATGAACTGCCTATGGTCTGTATGAGTAGGAAACAGAGTAATTTTTTTCTGGGCATTCTCAGGATTCTTCCTGTATTGGAGACGCTGGAAAGAAGAGGATGCTTCTTGCGTTAAAACAGCATGTGTTTCATGGATGATAACACTGGTCTGAATTTACCTTCAGAATCAGAGTTAAACCACAGGATTTGTGTCTTCCTACAAGCAAGAGTACATTTCTGGTAAATCTAATGAATTTTGGGCTCAAATGATTTTACACAGTGCACGAATACAAAGCGATTCTAACTATTAAATAATGAGCATTTATGTAAGAGGAGCTGTGGTTTGTTTCAGTTTCATAAGCAGATTTGAACTACATATGGTCTGTTTGAGTAGGAAACACAGTTCTTTTTCTCTGGGCATGCTCATGGTTCATGCTGTATTGGAGATGCTGGAAAGAAGAGCTTGCTTCTTGTGTTAATACAAAGTATGTTTCATAGATGAGAACACTGGTCTGAATTTCACTTCAGAAATGGAGTTAAACCCCAGGATCTGTGTCATCCTACAAGCAAGAGTTCATTTCTGGTAAACCAATGAATTTTGGGCTCAAATGATTTTTCACAGTTCAGAAACCCATCGTGGTTCTCACTATTAACTAAATAGCATTTATGTAAGAGGAGCTGTCGTTTGTTTCAGTTTCATAAGCAGAGTTGAACAGCATATGGTCTGTATGAGGAGGAAACACAGTTCTTTTTTTCTGGGCATTCTCATGGTTCTTTCTCTATTGGAGACTCTGGAAAGAAGATCTTGCTTCTTGCGTTAAAACAGAGTGTGTTTCAGGGATGAGAACTCTGATCTGAATTTCCCTTCAGAAACGGAGTTAAACCCCAGAATCTGTGTCTTCCTACAAGCAAGAGTTTATTTCTGGTAAACCCAGTGAATTTTGGGCTCAAATGATTTTTCCCAGTTAACGACTCCAATGTGATTCTAACTATTAACTAATGAGCATTTATGTAAGAGGAGCTGTGTTTTGTTTCAGTTTCATAAGCAGATTTGAACTACATATGGTCTGTTTGAGTAGGAAACACAGTTCTTTTTTTCTGGGCATGCTCATGGTTCTTGCTGTATTGGAGATGCTGGAAAGAAGTGGTTTCTTCTTGCGTGAAAACAGAGTGTGTTTCATGGTGAGAAGACTGGTCTGATTATACCTTCAGAATCGGAGTTGAACCCCAGGATCTGTGTCTTCCTACAAGAAAGGGTTCATTTCTGGTAAACCCAGTGAATTTTGGGCTCAAAAAATTTTTTGCAATTCAAAAACCTAAGGCGATTTTCACTGTTAACTAAAGAGCATTTATGTTAGAGGAGTTGTGGTTTGTATCAGTTTCATAAGCAGAGTTGAACTACATATGGTCCATATGAGTAGGAAACACAGTTCTTTTTTTCGGGGCATGCTCATGGTTCTTGCTGTATTGGAGACGCTGGAAAGAAGAGCTTGCTCCTTCGTGAAAACAGAGTGTGTTTAATGAATGAGAACATTGGTCTGATTTTACCTTTCAGAAACAGAGTTAAACCACAGGATCTGTGTCTTCCTACAAGCAAGAGTTCATTTCTGGTAAACCAAGTGAATTTTGGGCTCAAATGATTTTTCACAGTTCAGAAACCCATCGCGATTCTCACTATTAACTAAAGAGCATTTATGTAAAAGGAGCTGTGGTTTGTGTCAGTTTCATAAGCAGAGTTGAACTGCATATGGTCTGTATTAGGAGGAAACACAGTTCTTTTTTTCTGGGCATTCTCATGGCTCTTGCTGTATTGGAGATGCTGAAAAGAAGAGGATGGTTCATGCATTAAAAATTATGTGTTTCATGGATGAAAACACTAGTCTGAATTTACCTTCAAAATCAGTGTTAAACCCCAGGATCTGTGTCTTCCTAAAAGCAAGAGTTTATTTCTGGTAAACCCAGTGTATTTTGAGCTCAAATGAATTTTCTCAGTTCACGAACCCAACGTGTTTCTCACTATTAACTAAAGAGCATTTACGTAAAGAAGTTGTGTTTTGTATCAGTTTCAAAAGCACAGTTCAACTACATATTGTCCGTATGAGTAGGAAACACAGTTCTTTTCTTCATGGCATGCTCATGGTTCTTGCTGTATTGGAGACGCTGGAAAGAGGAGCTTGCATCTTGTATGAAAACAGAGTTTGTTTCCTGGTTGGGAACACTGGTCTGAATTACCTTCAGAAACAGAGTTAAACCCCAGGATCTGTGTCTTCCTACAAGCAAGACTTCATTTCTGGTAAACCAAGTGAATTTTGGGCTCAAATGATTTTTCACAGTTCAGAAACCCATCGCGATTCTCACTATTAACTAAAGAGCATTTATGTAAGAGGAGCTGTGGTTTGTGTCAGTTTCATAAGCAGAGTTGAACTGCATATGGTCTGTATGAGGAGGAAACACAGTTATTTTTTTCTGGGCATTCTCATGGCTCTTGCTGTATTGGAGATGCTGAAAACAAGAGGATGGTTCATGCGTTAAAAAGTATGTGTTTCATGGATGAAAACACTAGTCTGAATTTACCTTCAAAATCAGTGTTAAACCCCAGGATCTGTGTCTTCCTACAAGCAAGAGTTTATTTCTGGTAAACCCAGTGAATTTTGAGCTCAAATGAATTTTCTCAGTTCACGAACCCAACGTGATTCTCACTATTAACTAAAGAGCATTTACGTAAAGGAGTTATGTCTTGTATCAGTTTCATAAGCACAGTTCAACTACATATTGTCCATATGAGTAGGAAACACAGTTCTTTTCTTCTGGGCATGCTCATGGTTCTTGCTGTATTGGAGATGCTGGAAAGAAGAGCTTGCATCTTGAATGAAAACACAGTGTGTTTCATGGTTGAGAACACTGGTCTGAATTACCTTCAGAAACAAAGTTAAACCACAGGATCTGTGTCTTCCTACAAGCAAGAATTCATTTCTAGTAAACCAAGTGAATTTTGGGCTCAAATGAATTTTCACAGTTCAGAAACCCATCGCGATTCTCACTACTAACTAAAGAGCATTTATGTAAGATGAGCTGTGGTTTGTATCAGTTTCATAAGCAGAGTTGAACTGCATATGGTCTGTATGAGGAGGAAACACAGTTATTTTTTTCTGGGCATTCTCATGATTCTTCCTGTATTGGAGACGCTGGAAAGAAGAGCTTGCTTCTTGCTTTAAAACAGAGTGTGTTTCCTGAATGAGAACTCTGGTCTGAATTTCTCTTCAGAAATGGAGTTAAACCCCAGGATCTGTATCTTCCTACAAGCAAGAGTTCATTTTTGGTAAACCGAGGGAATTTTCGGCTCAAATGATTTTACAAAGGTCTAGAACCCAACGTGATTATCACTATTAACTAAAGAGAATTTATGCAAGAGGAGCTGTGGTTTGTATCAGTTTCATAAGCAGAGTTGAACTACATATGGTCCGTATGAGTAGGAAACACAGTTCTTTTTTTCAGGGTGTGCTCATGGTTCTTGCACAATTGGAGACTCTGGAAAGAAGAACTTGCTTCTTGCGTGAAAACAGAGTGTGTTTCATGGATGAGAACACTGGTCTGAATTTACATTCAGAATCGGATTTAAACCCCAGGATCTGTGTCTTCCTACAAGCAAGAGTTCCTTTCTGGTAAACCCAGTGAGTTTTGGGCTAAAATAATTTTTCGCAGTTCTCGAATGCAACGGAATTCTCACCATTAACTAAAGTGCATTTATGTAAGAGGAGCTGGGGTTTGTATCACTTTCAAGAGCAGAGTTCAACTACAGATGGTCCATACAAGTAGGAAACACAGTTCTTTTTTTCTGTGCATTCTCATGGTTCTTGCTGTATTTGAGATGCTGGAAAGAAGACTTTCGTTCTTGCGTTAAAACAGAGTGTGTTTCAGGGATGAGAACTCTGGTCTGCATTTTCCTTCAGAAACGGAGTTAAACCCCAGGATCTGTGTCTTCCTACAAGCAAGAGTTCATTTCTGGTTAACCTAGTGAATTTTTGGCTCAAATGATTTTCTGCAAGTTCAGGAACCCAACACAATTCTCACTATTAACTTAAGAGCATTTATGTAAGAGGATCTGTGGTTTTTATGAGTTTCAGAATCAGAGTTCAACTACATATGGTCCGAATGTGTAGGAAACACATTTCTTTTTTTCTGGGCATGCTCATTTTTCTTTCTGTATTGGAGAGCTGCAAAGAAGAGCTTGTTCTTGCGTTAATACAGAGTGTGTTTCACGGATGAGAACTCTGGTATGAATTTCCATGCATAAACGGAGTTAAACCCCAGGATCTGTGTCTTCCTACAAGCAAGAGTTCATTTCTGGTAAATCAAGTGAATTTTGGCTCAAATGAATTTTCGCAGTTCACGAACCCAACGCGATTATCACTATTAACTAAAGAGGATTTATGTAAGAGGAGTTGTGTTTTGTATCAGTTTCATAAGCTGAGTTCAACTACATATGGTCCGTATGAGTAGGAAACACAGTTCTTTTTTTCTGGACATGCTCATGGTTCTTGCTGTATTGGTGACGCTGGAAAGAAGAGCTTGATTCTTGCGTGAAAACAGAGTGTGTTTCATGGATGAGTACACTGGTCTCAATTATATTCAGAAACAGAGTTAAACCACAGGATCTGTGTCTTCCTACAAGCAAGAGTTCATTTCTAGTAAACCAAATGAATTTTGGGCTCAAATGATTTTTCACTGTTCTGAAACCCATCGCAATTCTCACTATTATTTAAAGAGCATTTATGTAAGAGTAGCTGTGGTCTGTATCAGTTTCATAAGCAGAGTTGAACTACATATCGTGCTTATGAGTAGGAAACACAGTTCATTTTTCAGGGAATGCTCATGGTTCTTGCAGTATTTTACAATCTGGAAAGAAGACCTTGCTTCTGGCGTTAAAACAGAGTGTTTTACATGGATGAGAACTTCGGGCTAAATTGCCCTTCAGAACCTGAGTTAAACCCCAGGGTCTGTGTCTTCCTACAAGCAAGAGGTCATTTCTGGTAAACAAATTGAATTTTGGGTTAAAATGATATTACACAGTACACCAACAATACAGGATACTCACTATTAACTAAATGGCATTTATGTAAGAGGAGCTGTGGTTTGTATCAGTTTCATGAGCAGAGTTGAACTACATATGGTCTGTATGAGTAGGAACCACAGTTCTTTTTTCTGGGCGTGTTCATGGTTCTTGCAGTATTGGAGACGCTGGAAAGAAGAGGATAGTTCTTGCCTTAAAACAGAGTGAGTTTCATGGTTGACATCTCTGGTCTGAATTTTCCTTCAGAAACGGAGTTAAACCCCAGGATCTGTGTCATCCTACAAGCAAGAGTTCATTTCTGGTAAACCCAGGGAATTTTGGGCTCAAATGATTTTTCCCAGTACATGAACACAAGGCGATTCTCACTATTAACTAAAGAGACTTTATGTAAGAGGAGCTGTGGTTTTTATCAGTTTCATTAGCAGAGTTGAACTACATATTGTCCGTATGAGTAGGAAACACAGTTCTTTTTTTTCTGGCCATTCTCTTGGTTCTTCCTGCATTGGAGATGCTGGAAAGAAGAGCTTGCTTCTTGCGTGAAAACAGAGTGTTTCATGGATGAGAACACTGGTCTGAATTTCCCTTCAGAAACGGAGTTAAACCCCAGGATCTGTGTCTTCCTACAGGAAAGAGTACTTTTCTGAAATATAAGTAGAATTTTGGGCTCCTATGTTTTTACAAAGTTTAGAAATCCATCATGATTCTCACTATTAACTAAAGAGCATTTATATAAGTGGAGCTGTGGTTTGTATCAGTTTCATTACCAGATTTGAACTACATACTGTCCGTATCAGTAGGAAACACAGTTCTTTTTTTCTGGCCATTCTCTTGGTTCTTGCTGCATTGGAGATGCTGGAAAGAAGAGGCTGCTTCTTGCGTTAAAACAGCATTGTTCCATGGATGAGAACACTGGTCTGAATTTCCGTTCAGAAATGGATTTAAACCCCAGGATCTATGTCTTCCTACAAGCAGGAGTTCATTTCTGGTAAACAAAGAGAATTTTGGGCTAAAATGATTTACACAGTACACCACCAAACTCGATTCTCACTATTAACTAAAGAGCCTTTATGTAAGAGGAGCTGTGTTTTGTATCAGTTTCATAAGCTGATTTGTACTACATATGGTCCGTATGAGTAGGTAACACAGTTCTTTTTTTCTGGGCATCCTCATGGTTCTTGCTGTATTGGAGACACTGGAAAGAAGAGCTTGCTTCTTGCGTTAAAACAGAGTGTTTTACATGGATGAGAACTTCCCTCTTTATTTCCCTTCAGAAACTGAGTTAAAACCCAGGGTCTGTGTCTTCCTACAAGCAAGAGTTCATTTCTGGTGAACCCAGTGAATTTTGGGCTCAAATGATTTTTAGCAGTTCACAAACCCAACGCGATTCTCACTATTAACTAATGACATTTATGTAAGAGGAGCTGTGGTTGGTATCAGTTTCATAAGTAGAGTGGAACTACATATGATTCGTCTCATAGGAAACACTGTTCTTTTGATCTGGGTATGCTCATGGTTCTTGCTGTAATGGACACGCTATAAGAAGAGCTTGCTTCTTGCATGAAAACAGAGTGGGTTTCATGGATGAGAACACTGGTCTGAATTTCCCTTCAGAAACGGAGTTCAACCCCAGGATCTGGGTCTTCCTACAAGCAAGAGTTCATTTCTGGTAAACCCAGGGAATTTTGGGCTCAAATGATTTTACATAGTTCATGAACCCAACGCGATTCTCACTATTAACTAAAGAGCAATTATGTAAGAGGAGCTGTGGTTTGTATCAGTTTCATAAGCAGATTTGATCTATGTATGATCCCTATGAGTAGGAAACACATCTCTTTTTTTGAGGGCATGCTCATTGTTGTTGCTGTATTTTATATGCTGGAAAGAAGAGGTTTCTTCTTGCGTTAAAACAGAGTGTGTTTCAGGGATGAGAACACTGGTCTGAATTTCCCTTCAGAAACGGAGTAAACCCCAGGATCTGTGTCTTCCTACAAGCAAGAGTTCATTTCTGGTAAAGCTAGTGAAATTTGGGGTCATATGGTTTTTTACAGTTCACGAACACAATGCGATTCACACTATAAACTAAAGAGCATTTATATAAGAGGAGCTGTGGTTTGTATCAATTTCATAAGCAGACTTGATCAACCTATGATCCGTACGAGTAGGAAACACAGCTCTTTTTTTGAGGGCATGCTCATTGTTCTTGCTGTATTGTAGAAGATTGAAAGAAGAGGTTTCTTCTTGAAAATAACAGACTGTGTTTCATCGATCAGAACAATGGTCAGAATTTCCCTTCAGAAACGGAGTTAAACCCCAGGATCTGTGTCTTCCTACTAGAGAGAGTTCATTTCTTTTTATCCCAGTGAATTTTGGGCTCAAATGATTTTTTGCAGTTCATGAACCCAACACGATTCTCTCTATTAACTAAAAAGCATCTATGAAAGAGGAGCTGTGTTTTGTATCAATTTCATGAGCAGAGTTGAACTACAAAAGGTCCATATGAGTAGGACACACAGTTATTTTTTTCAGGGCATTCTCATTGTTGATGCTGTATTGGAGAAGATGGAAAGAAGAGCTTGCTTCTTGCGTTAAAACAGAGTGGGTTTCATGGATGAGAACACTGGTCTGAATTTCCCGTCAGAAACGGAGTTCAACCCCAGGATCTGTGTCTTCCTACAAGAAAGAGTTCATTTCTGCTAAACCCAGTGAATTTTGGGCTCAAATGTTTTTACACAGTTCAAGAACACAACTTGATTCTCACTATTAACTAAAGAGCAATTATGTAAGAGGAGCTGAGGTTTGTATCAATTTCATAAGCAGAGTTGAACTACAAAATGTCCGTATGAGGAGGACACACAGTTATTTTTTTCAGGGCATTCTCATTGCTCTTGCTCTAATGCATTCATTGGAAAGAAGAGCTTGCTTCTAGCGTTAAAAGAGAGTGTGTTTCAAGGATGAGAACACTGGTCTGAATTTCCCTTCAGAAACGGAGTTAAACCCCAGGATCTCTGTCTTCCTACAAGCAAGAGTTCATTTCTGGTTATCCCAGTGAATTTTGGGCTCAAATGATATTTTCGAGTTCACGAACCCAACGCGATTCTCTCTATTAACTAAAAAGCATTTATGTAAGAGGAGCTGTGTTTTGTATCAATTTCCGGAGCAGAGTTGAACTACAAAAGGTCCGTATGAGTAGGACACACAGTTATTTTTTTCAGGGCATTCTCATTGTTGATGCTGTAATGGAGACGCTGGAAAGAAGAGCTTGCTTCTTGCCTTAAAACAGATTGGGTTCATGGATGAGAACACTGGTCTGAATTTCCCTTCAGAAACGGAGTTCAACCCCAGGATCTGTGTCTTCCTACAAGAAAGAGTTCATTTCTGGTAAACCCAGTGAATTTTGGGCTCAAATGTTTTTACACAGTTCAAGAACACAACTTGATTCTCACTATTAACTAAAGAGCAATTATGTAAGAGGAGCTGAGGTTTGTATCAATTTCATAAGCAGAGTTGAACTACAAAATGTCCGTATGAGGAGGACACACAGTTTATTTTTTTAAGGGCATTCTCATTGTTCTTGCTCTAATGCATTCATTGGAAAGAAGAGCTTGCTTCTAGCGTTAAAACAGAGTGTGTTTCAAGGATGAGAACACTGGTCTGAATTTCCCTTCAGAAACGGAGTTAAACCCCAGGATCTGTGTCTTCCTACAAGCAAGAGTTCCTTTCTGGTTATCCCAGTGAATTTTGGGCTCAAATGATTTTTTGCAGTTCACGAACCCAACGCGATTCTCTCTATTAACTAAAAAGCATTTATGTAAGAGGAGATGTGTTTGGTATCAATTTCATGAGCAGAGTTGAACTACAAAAGGTCCGTATGAGTAGGACACACAGTTATTTTTTTCAGGGCATTCTCATTGTTGATGCTGTAGTGGAGACGCTGGAAAGAAGAGCTTGCTTCTTGCCTTAAAACAGAGTGGGTTTCATGGATGAGAACACTGGTCTGAATTTCCAATCAGAAACGGAGTTCAACCGCAGGATCTGTGTCTTCCTACAAGAAAGGGTTCATTTCTGGTAAACCCAATGAATTTTGGGGTCAAAAGATTTTTTGCAGTTCACGAACCCAATGCGATTCTCTCTATTAAATAAAAAGCATTTATGTAAGAGGAGCTATGGTTTGTATCAGTTTCATAAGCAGACTTGATCTACCTATGATCCGTATGAGTAGGAAACACAGCTCTTTTTTTGAGGGCATGCCCATTGTTCTTGCTGTATTGTAGACGCTGGAAAGAAGAGGTTTCTTCTTGACAAAAACACACTGTGTTTCATCGATCAGAACAGTGGTCAGAATTTCCCTTCACAAACGGAGTTAAACCCCAGGATCTGTGTCTTCCTACAAGAAAGAGTTCATGTCTGGTTATCCCAGTGAATTTTGGGCTCAAATGATTTTTCACAGTTCACGAACCCAACGCGATTCTCTCTATTAACTAAAAAGCATTTATGTAAGAGGAGATGTGTTTGGTATCAATTTCATGAGCAGAGTTGAACTACAAAAGGTCCGTATGACTAGGACACACAGTTCTTTTTTTCAGAGCATTCTCATTGTTCTTGCTGTAATGCATTCGTCGGAAAGAAGAACTTGCTTCTAGCGTTAAAACAGAGTGGGTTTCAAGGATGAGAACACTGGTCTGAATTTCCCTTCAGAAATGGAGTTAAACCCCAGGATCTTTTTCTTCCTACAAGCAAGAGTTCATTTCTGGTTATCCCAGTGAATTTTGGGCTCAAATGATTTTTTGCAGTTCACAAACCCAATGCGATTCTCTCTATTAACTAAAAAGCATTTATGTAAGAGGAGCTGTGTTTTGTATCAATTTCCGGAGCAGAATTGAACTACAAAAGGTCCGTATGAGTAGGACACACAGTTATTTTTTTGAGGTCATTCTCATTGTTGTTGCTGTAATGGAGACGCTGAAAAGAAGAGCTTGCTTCTTGCGTTAAAACAGAGTGGGTTTCATGGATGAGAACACTGGTCAGAATTTCCCGTCAGAAACGGAGTTAAACCCCAGGATCTGTGTCTTCCTACAAGCAAGAGTTCATTTCTGGTTATCCCAGTGAATTTTGGGCTCAAATGATAATTTGCAGTTCACGAACCCAACGCGATTCTCTCTATTAACTAAAAAGCATTTATGTAAGAGGAGCTGTGTTTTGTATCAATTTCCGGAGCAGAGTTGAACTACAAAAGGTCCGTATGAGGAGGACACACAGTTATTTTTTTCAGGGCATTCTCATTGTTGATGCTGTAATGGAGACGCTGGAAAGAAGAGCTTGCTTCTTGCCTTAAAACAGAGTGGGTTTCATGGATGAGAACACTGGTCTGAATTTCCAATCAGAAACGGAGTTCAACCCCAGGATCTGTGTCTTCCTACAAGAAAGGGTTCATTTCTGGTAAACCCAATGAATTTTGGGGTCAAAAGATTTTTTGCAGTTCTCGAACCCAATGTGATTCTCTCTATTAAATAAAAAGCATTTATGTAAGAGGAGCTATGGTTTGTATCAGTTTCATAAGCAGACTTGATCTACCTATGATCCGTATGAGTAGGAAATACAGCTATTTTTTTGAGGGCATGCCCATTGTTCTTGCTGTATTGTAGACGCTGGATAGAAGGGGTTTCTTCTTGAAAAAAACACACTGTGTTTCATCGATCAGAACAGTGGTCAGAATTTCCCTTCACAAACGGAGTTATACCCCAGGATCTGTGTCTTCCTACAAGAAAGAGTTCATTTCTGGTTTTCCCAGTGAATTTTAGGCTCAAATGATTTTTCGCAGTTCACGAACCCAACGCGATTATCTCTATTAACTAAAAAGCATTTATGTAAGAGGAGATGTGTTTGGTATCAATTTCATGAGCAGAGTTGAACTACAAAAGGTCCGTATGAGTAGGACACACAGTTCTTTTTTTCAGAGCATTCTCATTGTTCTTGCTGTAATGCATTCGTCGGAAAGAAGAGCTTGCTTCTAGCGTTA
Source organism: Onychomys leucogaster (assembly GCA_949786385.1). Lineage (NCBI taxonomy): Eukaryota > Metazoa > Chordata > Mammalia > Rodentia > Cricetidae > Onychomys > Onychomys leucogaster. The sequence continues at coordinate 9,320,762 of CATKUP010000006.1, read as the reverse complement.
AAACAGAGTGTGTTTCAAGGATGAGAACACTGGTCTGAATTTCCCTTCAGAAATGGAGTTAAACCCCAGGATCTTTTTCTTCCTACAAGCAAGAGTTCATTTCTGGTTATCCCAGTGAATTTTGGGCTCAAATGATTTTTTGCAGTTCACAAACCCAATGCGATTCTCTCTATTAACTAAAAAGCATTTATGTAAGAGGAGCTGTGTTTTGTATCAATTTCCGGAGCAGAGTTGAACTACAAAAGGTCCGTATGAGTAGGACACACAGTTATTTTTTTCAGGTCATTCTCATTGTTGTTGCTGTAATGGAGACGCTGAAAAGAAGAGCTTGCTTCTTGCGTTAAAACAGAGTGGGTTTCATGGATGAGAACACTGGTCTGAATTTCCCGTCAGAAACGGAGTTCAACCCCAGGATCTGTGTCTTCCTACAAGAAAGAGTTCATTTCTGCTAAACCCAGTGAATTTTGGGCTCAAATGTTTTTACACAGTTCAAGAACACAACTTGATTCTCACTATTAACTAAAGAGCAATTATGTAAGAGGAGCTGAGGTTTGTATCAATTTCATAAGCAGAGTTGAACTACAAAATGTCTGTATGAGGAGGACACACAGTTATTTTTTTCAGGGCATTCTCATTGTTCTTGCTCTAATGCATTCATTGGAAAGAAGAGCTTGCTTCTAGCGTTAAAACAGAGTGTGTTTCAAGGATGAGAACACTGGTCTGAATTTCCCTTCAGAAACGGAGTTAAACCCCAGGATCTGTGTCTTCCTACAAGCAAGAGTTCATTTCTGGTTATCCCAGTGAATTTTGAGTTCAAATGATTTTTTGCAGTTGACGAACCCAACGCGATTCTCTCTATTAACTAAAAAGCATTTATGTAAGAGGAGATGTGTTTGGTATCAATTTCATGAGCAGAGTTGAACTACAAAAGTCCGTATGAGTAGGACACACAGTTATTTTTTTCAGGGCATTCTCATTGTTGTTGCTGTAATGGAGACGCTGGAAAGAAGAGTTTGCTTCTTGCGTTAAAACAGAGTGGGTTTCATGGATGAGAACACTGGTCTGAATTTCCAATCAGAAACGGAGTTCAACCCCAGGATCTGTGTCTTCCTACAAGAAAGGGTTCATTTCTGGTAAACCCAATGAATTTTGGGGTCAAAAGATTTTTTGCAGTTCAAGAACCCAAAGCGATTCTCTCTATTAAATAAAAAGCATTTATGTAAGAGGAGCTATGGTTTGTATCAGTTTCATAAGCAGACTTGATCTACCTATGATCCGTATGAGTAGGAAACACAGCTCTTTTTTTGAGGGCATGCCCATTGTTCTTGCTGTATTGTAGACGCTGGAAAGAAGAGGTTTCTTCTTGAAAAAAACACACTGTGTTTCATCGATCAGAACAGTGGTCAGAATTTCCCTTCACAAACGGAGTTAAACCCCAGGATCTGTGTCTTCCTACAAGAAAGAGTTCATTTCTGGTTATCCCAGTGAATTTTGGGCTCAAATGATTTTTCGCAGTTCACGAACCCAACGCGATTCTCTCTATTAACTAAAAAGCATTTATGTAAGAGGAGATGTGTTTGGTATCAATTTCATGAGCAGAGTTGAACTACAAAAGGTCCGTATGAGTAGGACACACAGTTCTTTTTTTCTGAGCATTCTCATTGTTCTTGCTGTAATGCATTCGTCGGAAAGAAGAGCTTGCTTCTAGCGTTAAAACAGAGTGTGTTTCAAGGATGAGAACACTGGTCTGAATTTCCCTTAAGAAATGGAGTTAAACCCCAGGATCTTTTTCTTCCTACAAGCAAGAGTTCATTTCTGGTTATCCCAGTGAATTTTGGGCTCAAATGATTTTTTACAGTTCACAAACCCAATGCGATTCTCTCTATTAACTAAAAAGCATTTCTGTAAGAGGAGCTGTGTTTTGTATCAATTTTCGGAGCAGAATTGAACTACAAAAGGTCCGTATGAATAGGACACACAGTTAATTTTTTCAGGTCATTCTCATTGTTGTTGCTGTAATGGAGACGCTGAAAAGAAGAGCTTGCTTCTTGCGTTAAAACAGAGTGGGTTTCATGGATGAGAACACTGGTCTGAATTTCCCGTCAGAAACGGAGTTCAACCCCAGGATCTGTGTATTCCTACAAGAAAGAGTTCATTTCTGCTAAACCCAGTGAATTTTGGGCTCAAATGTTTTTACACAGTTCAAGAACACAACTTGATTCTCACTATTAGCTAAAGAGCAATTATGTAAGAGTAGCTGAGGTTTGTATCAATTTCATGAGCAGAGTTGAACTACAAAATGTCCGTATGAGGAGGACACACAGTTATTTTTTTCAGGGCATTCTCATTGTTCTTGCTCTAATGCATTCATTGGAAAGAAGAGCTTGCTTCTAGCGTTAAAACAGAGTGTGTTCCAAGGATGAGAACACTGGTCTGAATTTCCCTTCAGAAACGGAGTTAAACCCCAGGATCTGTGTCTTCCTACAAGCAAGAGTTCATTTCTGGTTATCCCAGTGAATTTTGAGGTCAAATGATTTTTTGTGGTTGACGAACCCAACGCGATTCTCTCTAGTAACTAAAAAGCATTTATGTAAGAGGAGATGTGTTTGGTATAAATTTCATGAGCAGAGTTGAACTACAAAAGTCCGTATGAGTAGGACATACAGTTATTTTTTTCAGGGCATTCTCATTGTTGTTGCTGTAATGGAGACGCTGGAAAGAAGAGTTTGCTTCTTGCGTTAAAACAGAGTGGGTTTCATGGATGAGAACACTGGTCTGAATTTCCAATCAGAAACGGAGTTCAACCCCAGGATCTGTGTCTTCCTACAAGAAAGGGTTCATTTCTGGTAAACCCAATGAATTTTGGGGTCAAAAGATTTTTTGCAGTTCACGAACCCAATGCGATTCTCTCTATTAAATAAAAAGCATTTATGTAAGAGGAGCTATGGTTTGTATCAGTTTCATAAGCAGACTTGATCTACCTATGATCCGTATGAGTAGGAAACACAGCTCTTTTTTTGAGGGCATGCCCATTGTTCTTGCTGTATTGTAGACGCTGGAAAGAAGAGGTTTCTTCTTGACAAAAACACACTGTGTTTCATCGATCAGAACAGTGGTCAGAATTTCCCTTCACAAACGGAGTTAAACCCCAGGATCTGTGTCTTCCTACAAGAAAGAGTTCATGTCTGGTTATCCCAGTGAATTTTGGGCTCAAATGATTTTTCGCAGTTCACGAACCCAACGCGATTCTCTCTATTAACTAAAAAGCATTTATGTAAGAGGAGATGTGTTTGGTATCAATTTCATGAGCAGAGTTGAACTACAAAAGGTCCGTATGAGTAGGACACACAGTTCTTTTTTTCAGAGCATTCTCATTGTTCTTGCTGTAATGCATTCGTCGGAAAGAAGAGCTTGCTTCTAGCGTTAAAACAGAGTGTGTTTCAAGGATGAGAACACTGGTCTGAATTTCCCTTCAGAAATGGAGTTAAACCCCAGGATCTTTTTCTTCCTACAAGCAAGAGTTCATTTCTGGTTATCCCAGTGAATTTTGGGCTCAAATGATTTTTTGCAGTTCACAAACCCAATGCGATTCTCTCTATTAACTAAAAAGCATTTATGTAAGAGGAGCTGTGTTTTGTATCAATTTCCGGAGCAGAGTTGAACTACAAAAGTCCGTATGAGTAGGACACACAGTTATTTTCTTCAGGTCATTCTCATTGTTGTTGCTGTAATGGAGACGCTGAAAAGAAGAGCTTGCTTCTTGCGTTAAAACAGAGTGGGTTTCATGGATGAGAACACTGGTCTGAATTTCCCGTCAGAAACGGAGTTCAACCCCAGGATCTGTGACTTCCTACAAGAAAGAGTTCATTTCTGCTAAACCCAGTGAATTTTGGGCTCAAATGTTTTTACACAGTTCAAGAACACAACTTGATTCTCACTATTAACTAAAGAGCAATTATGTAAGAGGAGCTGAGGTTTCTATCAATTTCATAAGCAGAGTTGAACTACAAAATGTCCGTATGAGTAGGACACACAGTTCTTTTTTTCAGAGCATTCTCATTGTTCTTGCTGTAATGCATTCGTCGGAAAGAAGAGCTTGCTTCTAGCGTTAAAACAGAGTGTGTTTCAAGGATGAGAACACTGGTCTGAATTTCCCTTCAGAAACGGAGTTAAACCCCAGGATCTGTGTCTTCCTACAAGCAAGAGTTCATTTCTGGTTATCCCAGTGAATTTTGGGCTCAAATGATATTTTGCAGTTCACGAACCCAACGCGATTCTCTCTATTAACTAAAAAGCATTTATGTAAGAGGAGCTGTGTTTTGTATCAATTTCCGGAGCAGAGTTAAACTACAAAAGGTCCGTATGAGTAGGACACACAGTTCTTTTTTTCAGGGCATTCTCATTGTTGATGCTGTAATGGAGACGCTGGAAAGAAGAGCTTGCTTCTTGCCTTAAAACAGAGTGGGTTTCATGGATGAGAACACTGGTCTGAATTTCCCTTCAGAAACGGAGTTCAACCCCAGGATCTGTGTCTTCCTACAAGAAAGAGTTCATTTCTGGTAAACCCAGTGAATTTTGGGCTCAAATGTTTTTACACAGTTCAAGAACACAACTTGATTCTCCTATTAACTAAAGAGCAATTATGTAAGAGGAGCTGAGGTTTGTATCAATTTAATAAGCAGAGTTGAACTACAAAATGTCCGTATGAGGAGACACACAGTTATTTTTTTCAGGGAATTCTCATTGTTCTTGCTCTAATTCATTCATTGGAAAGAAGAGCTTGCTTCTTGCGTTAAAACAGAGTGGGTTTCATGGATGAGAACACTGGTCTGAATTTCCAATCAGAAACGGAGTTCAACCCCAGGATCTGTGTCTTCCTACAAGAAAGGGTTCATTTCTGGTAAACCCAATGAATTTTGGGGTCAAAAGATTTTTTGCAGTTCACGAACCCAATGCGATTCTCTCTATTAAATAAAAAGCATTTATGTAAGAGGAGCTATGGTTTGTATCAGTTTCATAAGCAGACTTGATCTACCTATGATCCGTATGAGTAGGAAACACAGCTCTTTTTTTGAGGGCATGCCCATTGTTCTTGCTGTATTGTAGACGCTGGAAAGAAGAGGTTTCTTCTTGACAAAAACACACTGTGTTTCATCGATCAGAACAGTGGTCAGAATTTCCCTTCACAAACGGAGTTAAACCCCAGGATCTGTGTCTTCCTACAAGAAAGAGTTCATGTCTGGTTATCCCAGTGAATTTTGGGCTCAAATGATTTTTCGCAGTTCACGAACCCAACGCGATTCTCTCTATTAACTAAAAAGCATTTATGTAAGAGGAGATGTGTTTGGTATCAATTTCATGAGCAGAGTTGAACTACAAAAGGTCCGTATGAGTAGGACACACAGTTCTTTTTTTCAGAGCATTCTCATTGTTCTTGCTGTAATGCATTCGTCGGAAAGAAGAGCTTGCTTCTAGCGTTAAAACAGAGTGTGTTTCAAGGATGAGAACACTGGTCTGAATTTCCCTTCAGAAATGGAGTTAAACCCCAGGATCTTTTTCTTCCTACAAGCAAGAGTTCATTTCTGGTTATCCCAGTGAATTTTGGGCTCAAATGATTTTTTGCAGTTCACAAACCCAATGCGATTCTCTCTATTAACTAAAAAGCATTTATGTAAGAGGAGCTGTGTTTTGTATCAATTTCCGGATCAGAGTTGAACTACAAAAGGTCCGTATGAGTAGGACACACAGTTATTTTTTTCAGGTCATTCTCATTGTTGTTGCTGTAATGGAGACGCTGAAAAGAAGAGCTTGCTTCTTGCGTTAAAACAGAGTGGGTTTCATGGATGAGAACACTGGTCAGAATTTCCCGTCAGAAACGGAGTTAAACCCCAGGATCTGTGTCTTCCTACAAGCAAGAGTTCATTTCTGGTTATCCCAGTGAATTTTGGGCTCAAATGATAATTTGCAGTTCACGAACCCAACGCGATTCTCTCTATTAACTAAAAAGCATTTATGTAAGAGGAGCTGTGTTTTGTATCAATTTCCGGAGCAGAGTTGAACTACAAAATGTCTGTATGAGGAGGACATACAGTTATTTTTTTCAGGGCATTCTCATTGTTCTTGCTCTAATGCATTCATTGGAAAGAGGAGCTTGCTTCTAGCGTTAAAACAGAGTGTGTTTCAAGGATGAGAACACTGGTCTGAATTTCCCTTCAGAAACGGAGTTAAACCCCAGGATCTGTGTCTTCCTACAAGCAAGAGTTCATTTCTGGTTATCCCAGTGAATTTTGAGTTCAAATGATTTTTTGCAGTTGACGAACCCAACGCGATTCTCTCTATTAACTAAAAAGCATTTATGTAAGAGGAGATGTGTTTGGTATCAATTTCATGAGCAGAGTTGAACTACAAAAGTCCGTATGAGTAGGACACACAGTTATTTTTTTCAGGGCATTCTCATTGTTGTTGCTGTAATGGAGACGCTGGAAAGAAGAGTTTGCTTCTTGCGTTAAAACAGAGTGGGTTTCATGGATGAGAACACTGGTCTGAATTTCCAATCAGAAACGGAGTTCAACCCCAGGATCTGTGTCTTCCTACAAGAAAGGGTTCATTTCTGGTAAACCCAATGAATTTTGGGGTCAAAAGATTTTTTGCAGTTCAAGAACCCAATGCGATTCTCTCTATTAAATAAAAAGCATTTATGTAAGAGGAGCTATGGTTTGTATCAGTTTCATAAGCAGACTTGATCTACCTATGATCCGTATGAGTAGGAAACACAGCTCTTTTTTTGAGGGCATGCCCATTGTTCTTGCTGTATTGTAGACGCTGGAAAGAAGAGGTTTCTTCTTGAAAAAAACACACTGTGTTTCATCGATCAGAACAGTGGTCAGAATTTCCCTTCACAAACGGAGTTAAACCCCATGATCTGTGTCTTCCTACAAGAAAGAGTTCATTTCTGGTTATCCCAGTGAATTTTGGACTCAAATGATTTTTCGCAGTTCACGAACCCAACGCGATTCTCTCTATTAACTAAAAAGCATTTATGTAAGAGGAGATGTGTTTGGTATCAATTTCATGAGCAGAGTTGAACTACAAAAGGTCCGTATGAGTAGGACACACAGTTCTTTTTTTCTGAGCATTCTCATTGTTCTTGCTGTAATGCATTCGTCGGAAAGAAGAGCTTGCTTCTAGCGTTAAAACAGAGTGTGTTTCAAGGATGAGAACACTGGTATGAATTTCCCCTCAGAAGTGGAGTTAAACCCCAGGATCTGTGTCTTCCTACAAGCAAGAGTTCATTTCTGGTTATCCCAGTGAATTTTGGGCTCAAATGATTTTTTACAGTTCACAAACCCAATGCGATTCTCTCTATTAACTAAAAAGCATTTCTGTAAGAGGAGCTGTGTTTTGTATCAATTTTCGGAGCAGAATTGAACTACAAAAGGTCCGAATGAATAGGACACACAGTTAATTTTTTCAGGTCATTCTCATTGTTGTTGCTGTAATGGAGACGCTGAAAAGAAGAGCTTGCTTCTTGCGTTAAAACAGAGTGGGTTTCATGGATGAGAACACTGGTCTGAATTTCCCGTCAGAAACGGAGTTCAACCCCAGGATCTGTGTATTCCTACAAGAAAGAGTTCATTTCTGCTAAACCCAGTGAATTTTGGGCTCAAATGTTTTTACACAGTTCAAGAACACAACTTGATTCTCACTATTAGCTAAAGAGCAATTATGTAAGAGTAGCTGAGGTTTGTATCAATTTCATGAGCAGAGTTGAACTACAAAATGTCCGTATGAGGAGGACACACAGTTATTTTTTTCAGGGCATTCTCATTGTTCTTGCTCTAATGCATTCATTGGAAAGAAGAGCTTGCTTCTAGCGTTAAAACAGAGTGTGTTCCAAGGATGAGAACACTGGTCTGAATTTCCCTTCAGAAACGGAGTTAAACCCCAGGATCTGTGTCTTCCTACAAGCAAGAGTTCATTTCTGGTTATCCCAGTGAATTTTGAGTTCAAATGATTTTTTGTGGTTGACGAACCCAACGCGATTCTCTCTAGTAACTAAAAAGCATTTATGTAAGAGGAGATGTGTTTGGTATCAATTTCATGAGCAGAGTTGAACTACAAAAGTCCGTATGAGTAGGACATACAGTTATTTTTTTCAGGGCATTCTCATTGTTGTTGCTGTAATGGAGACGCTGGAAAGAAGAGTTTGCTTCTTGCGTTAAAACAGAGTGGGTTTCATGGATGAGAACACTGGTCTGAATTTCCAATCAGAAACGGAGTTCAACCCCAGGATCTGTGTCTTCCTACAAGAAAGGGTTCATTTCTGGTAAACCCAATGAATTTTGGGGTCAAAAGATTTTTTGCAGTTCACGAACCCAATGCGATTCTCTCTATTAAATAAAAAGCATTTATGTAAGAGGAGCTATGGTTTGTATCAGTTTCATAAGCAGACTTGATCTACCTTTGATCCGTATGAGTAGGAAACACAGCTCTTTTTTTGAGGGCATGCCCATTGTTCTTGCTGTATTGTAGACGCTGGAAAGAAGAGGTTTCTTCTTGACAAAAACACACTGTGTTTCATCGATCAGAACAGTGGTCAGAATTTCCCTTCACAAACGGAGTTAAACCCCAGGATCTGTGTCTTCCTACAAGAAAGAGTTCATGTCTGGTTATCCCAGTGAATTTTGGGCTCAAATGATTTTTCGCAGTTCACGAACCCAACGCGATTCTCTCTATTAACTAAAAAGCATTTATGTAAGAGGAGATGTGTTTGGTATCAATTTCATGAGCAGAGTTGAACTACAAAAGGTCCGTATGAGTAGGACACACAGTTCTTTTTTTCAGAGCATTCTCATTGTTCTTGCTGTAATGCATTCGTCGGAAAGAAGAGCTTGCTTCTAGCGTTAAAACAGAGTGTGTTTCAAGGATGAGAACACTGGTCTGAATTTCCCTTCAGAAATGGAGTTAAACCCCAGGATCTTTTTCTTCCTACAAGCAAGAGTTCATTTCTGGTTATCCCAGTGAATTTTGGGCTCAAATGATTTTTTGCAGTTCACAAACCCAATGCGATTCTCTCTATTAACTAAAAAGCATTTATGTAAGAGGAGCTGTGTTTTGTATCAATTTCCGGAGCAGAGTTGAACTACAAAAGTCCGTATGAGTAGGACACACAGTTATTTTCTTCAGGTCATTCTCATTGTTGTTGCTGTAATGGAGACGCTGAAAAGAAGAGCTTGCTTCTTCCGTTAAAACAGAGTGGGTTTCATGGATGAGAACACTGGTCTGAATTTCCCGTCAGAAACGGAGTTCAACCCCAGGATCTGTGACTTCCTACAAGAAAGAGTTCATTTCTGCTAAACCCAGTGAATTTTGGGCTCAAATGTTTTTACACAGTTCAAGAACACAACTTGATTCTCACTATTAACTAAAGAGCAATTATGTAAGAGGAGCTGAGGTTTCTATCAATTTCATAAGCAGAGTTGAACTACAAAATGTCCGTATGAGTAGGACACACAGTTTTTTTTTCAGAGCATTCTCATTGTTCTTGCTGTAATGCATTCGTCGGAAAGAAGAGCTTGCTTCTAGCGTTAAAACAGAGTGTGTTTCAAAGATGAGAACACTGGTCTGAATTTCCCTTCAGAAACGGAGTTAAACCCCAGGATCTGTGTCTTCCTACAAGCAAGAGTTCATTTCTGGTTATCCCAGTGAATTTTGGGCTCAAATGATATTTTGCAGTTCACGAACCCAACGCGATTCTCTCTATTAACTAAAAAGCATTTATGTAAGAGGAGCTGTGTTTTGTATCAATTTCCGGAGCAGAGTTGAACTACAAAAGGTCCGTATGAGTAGGACACACAGTTCTTTTTTTCAGGGCATTCTCATTGTTGATGCTGTAATGGAGACGCTGGAAAGAAGAGCTTGCTTCTTGCCTTAAAACAGAGTGGGTTTCATGGATGAGAACACTGGTCTGAATTTCCCTTCAGAAACGGAGTTCAACCCCAGGATCTGTGTCTTCCTACAAGAAAGAGTTCATTTCTGGTAAACCCAGTGAATTTTGGGCTCAAATGTTTTTACACAGTTCAAGAACACAACTTGATTCTCCTATTAACTAAAGAGCAATTATGTAAGAGGAGCTGAGGTTTGTATCAATTTAATAAGCAGAGTTGAACTACAAAATGTCCGTATGAGGAGACACACAGTTATTTTTTTCAGGGAATTCTCATTGTTCTTGCTCTAATTCATTCATTGGAAAGAAGAGCTTGCTTCTTGCCTTAAAACAGAGTGGGTTTCATGGATGAGAACACTGGTCTGAATTTCCAATCAGAAACGGAGTTCAACCCCAGGATCTGTGTCTTCCTACAAGAAAGGGTTCATTTCTGGTAAACCCAATGAATTTTGGGGTCAAAAGATTTTTTGCAGTTCACGAACCCAATGCGATTCTCTCTATTAAATAAAAAGCATTTATGTAAGAGGAGCTATGGTTTGTATCAGTTTCATAAGCAGACTTGATCTACCTATGATCCGTATGAGTAGGAAACACAGCTCTTTTTTTGAGGGCATGCCCATTGTTCTTGCTGTATTGTAGACGCTGGAAAGAAGAGGTTTCTTCTTGACAAAAACACACTGTGTTTCATCGATCAGAACAGTGGTCAGAATTTCCCTTCACAAACGGAGTTAAACCCCAGGATCTGTGTCTTCCTACAAGAAAGAGTTCATGTCTGGTTATCCCAGTGAATTTTGGGCTCAAATGATTTTTCGCAGTTCACGAACCCAACGCGATTCTCTCTATTAACTAAAAAGCATTTATGTAAGAGGAGATGTGTTTGGTATCAATTTCATGAGCAGAGTTGAACTACAAAAGGTCCGTATGAGTAGGACACACAGTTCTTTTTTTCAGAGCATTCTCATTGTTCTTGCTGTAATGCATTCGTCGGAAAGAAGAGCTTGCTTCTAGCGTTAAAACAGAGTGTGTTTCAAGGATGAGAACACTGGTCTGAATTTCCCTTCAGAAATGGAGTTAAACCCCAGGATCTTTTTCTTCCTACAAGCAAGAGTTCATTTCTGGTTATCCCAGTGAATTTTGGGCTCAAATGATTTTTTGCAGTTCACAAACCCAATGCGATTCTCTCTATTAACTAAAAAGCATTTATGTAAGAGGAGCTGTGTTTTGTATCAATTTCCGGAGCAGAGTTGAACTACAAAAGGTCCGTATGAGTAGGACACACAGTTATTTTTTTCAGGTCATTCTCATTGTTGTTGCTGTAATGGAGACGCTGAAAAGAAGAGCTTGCTTCTTGCGTTAAAACAGAGTGGGTTTCATGGATGAGAACACTGGTCAGAATTTCCCGTCAGAAACGGAGTTAAACCCCAGGATCTGTGTCTTCCTACAAGCAAGAGTTCATTTCTGGTTATCCCAGTGAATTTTGGGCTCAAATGATAATTTGCAGTTCACGAACCCAACGCGATTCTCTCTATTAACTAAAAAGCATTTATGTAAGAGGAGCTGTGTTTCGTATCAATTTCATGAGCAGACTTGACCTACAAAAGGTCCGATCAGTAGGACACACAGTTAGTTTTTTCAGGGCATTCTAATTGTTGTTGCTGTAATGGAGACGCTGGAAAGAAGAGCTTTCTTCTTGTGTTAAAACAGATGGATGAGAACACTGGTCTGAATTTTCCGTCAGAAACGGAGTTCAACTCCAGGATCTGTGTCTTCCTACAAACAAGAGTTCATTTCTGATAAACACAGTGAATTTTGGGCTCAAATGATTTTTCGCAATTCATGAACGCAGCACGATTGTCTCTATTAACAAAAAGCATTTTTGTAAGAGGAGCTATGTTTAGTATCAGTTTCATAAGCAGAGTTGAACTGCATATCGTCCATATGTTTAGGAAACACAGTTTTTTTTTCTGGGCATGCTCATGGTTCTTGCTACATTGGAGAAACTGGAAAGAAGAGCTTGCTTCTTGCGTTAAAACAGAGTGTGTTTCATGGATGAGAACACTGGTCTGAATTTCCAATCAGAAACGGAGTTCAACCCCAGGATCTGTGTCTTCCTACAAGAAAGGGTTCATTTCTGGTAAACCCAATGAATTTTGGGGTCAAAAGATTTTTTGCAGTTCACGAACCCAATGCGATTCTCTCTATTAAATAAAAAGCATTTATGTAAGAGGAGCTATGGTTTGTATCAGTTTCATAAGCAGACTTGATCTACCTATGATCCGTATGAGTAGGAAACACAGCTCTTTTTTTGAGGGCATGCCCATTGTTCTTGCTGTATTGTAGACGCTGGAAAGAAGAGGTTTCTTCTTGACAAAAACACACTGTGTTTCATCGATCAGAACAGTGGTCAGAATTTCCCTTCACAAACGGAGTTAAACCCCAGGATCTGTGTCTTCCTACAAGAAAGAGTTCATGTCTGGTTATCCCAGTGAATTTTGGGCTCAAATGATTTTTCGCAGTTCACGAACCCAACGCGATTCTCTCTATTAACTAAAAAGCATTTATGTAAGAGGAGATGTGTTTGGTATCAATTTCATGAGCAGAGTTGAACTACAAAAGGTCCGTATGAGTAGGACACACAGTTCTTTTTTTCAGAGCATTATCATTGTTCTTGCTGTAATGCATTCGTCGGAAAGAAGAGCTTGCTTCTAGCGTTAAAACAGAGTGTGCTTCAAGGATGAGAACACTGGTCTGAATTTCCCTTCAGAAATGGAGTTAAACCCCAGGATCTTTTTCTTCCTACAAGCAAGAGTTCATTTCTGGTTATCCCAGTGAATTTTGGGCTAAAATGATTTTTTGCAGTTCACAAACCCAATGCGATTCTCTCTATTAACTAAAAAGCATTTATGTAAGAGGAGCTGTGTTTTGTATCAATTTCCGGAGCAGAGTTGAACTACAAAAGGTCCGTATGAGTAGGACACACAGTTATTTTTTTCAGGTCATTCTCATTGTTGTTGCTGTAATGGAGACGCTGAAAAGAAGAGCTTGCTTCTTGCGTTAAAACAGAGTGGGTTTCATGGATGAGAACACTGGTCTGAATTTCCCGTCAGAAACGGAGTTCAACCCCAGGATCTGTGTCTTCCTACAAGAAAGTTCATTTCTGCTAAACCCAGTGAATTTTGGGCTCAAATGTTTTTACACAGTTCAAGAACACAACTTGATTCTCACTATTAACTAAAGAGCAATTATGTAAGAGGAGCTGAGGTTTGTATCAATTTCATAAGCAGAGTTGAACTACAAAATGTCCGTATGAGGAGGACACACAGTTATTTTTTTCAGGGCATTCTCATTGTTCTTGTTCTAATGCATTCATTGGAAAGAAGAGCTTGCTTCTAGCGTTAAAACAGAGTGTGTTTCAAGGATGAGAACACTGGTCTGAATTTCCCGTCAGAAACGGAGTTCAACCCCAGTGTCTGTATCTTCCTACAAGAAAGAGTTCATTTCTGGTAAACCCAATGAATTTTGGGTTCAAATGATTTTACACAGTTCAAGAACCCAACGCGATTCTCACTATTAACTAAAGAGCAATTATGTAAGAGGAGCTATGGTTTGTATCAATTTCATAAGCAGAGTTGAACTACATATAGTCCATATGAGTAGGAAACACAGTTTTTTTTTTTTTCCCGGGCATTCTCATGGTTCTTGCTGTATTGGAGAAACTGGAAAGAAGCGCTTCCTTCTTGTGTTAAAACAGAGTATGTTTCATGGATGAGAATATTGGTCTGAATTACCATGCAGAAACGGAGTTAAAACCCAGGATCTGTGTCTTCCTACAAGCAAGAGTTCATTTCTTTTAAACCCAGTGAATTTTTATTCAGTTCACAAACCCAACGCGATTCTCACTATTAACTAAAGAGCATTTATGTAAGATAAGCTGTGGTTTCTATCAGATTCATAAGCAGAGTTGAACTACATATGGTCTGTATGAGTAGAAAACACAGTTCTTCTTTTCTGGGAATGCTCATGTTTTTTGCTGTATTGGAGATGCTGTAAGAAGAGCTTGCTTCTTGCAAGAAAACAGAGTGTGTTTCATGGATGAGAACACTGGTCTGAATTTCCCTTCAGAAACAGAGTTCAACCCCAGGATCTGTGTCTTCCTACAAGCAACAGTTCATTTCTGGTAAACCAAGTGAATATTGGGCTGAAATGATTTTACACAGTTCACGAACCAAACGCGATTCTCACTCTTAACTAATGAACATTTATGTAAGAGGAGCTGTGGTTGGTATCAGTTTCATAAGTAGAGTGGAACTACATATGATCCTTCTCGTAGGAAAATCTGTCCTTTTTTTCGGGGCATGGTCATGTTTCTTGCTGTAATGGATACGCTGTAAAGAAGAGCTTGCTTCTACGTTAAAACAGAGTGTGTTTCAAGGATGAGAACACTGGTCTGAATTTCCTTCAGAAACGGAGTTAAACCCCAGGATCTGTGTCTTCCTACAAGCAAGAGTTCCTTTCTGGTTATCCCAGTGAATTTTGGGCTCAAATGATTTTTTGCAGTTCACGAACCCAACGCGATTCTCTCTATTAACTAAAAAGCATTTATGTAAGAGGAGATGGGTTTTGTATCAATTTCATGAGCAGAGTTGCACTACAAAAGTCCGTATGTGTAGGACACACAGTTATTTTTTTAAGGGCATTCTCATTGTTGTTGCTGTAATGGAGACGCTGGAAAGAAGAGCTTGCTTCTTGCGTTAAAATAGAGTCGGTTTAATGGATGAGAACACTGGTCTGAATTTCCCATCAGAAACGGGGTTCAACCCCAGGATCTGTGTCTTCCTACTAGAAAGGGTTCATTTCTGGTAAACCCAATAAATTTTGGGGTCAAAAGTTTTTTTGCAGTTCACGAACCCAATGCGATTCTCTCTATTAACTAAAAAGCATTTATGTAAGAGGAGCTATGGTTTGTATCAGTTTCATAAGCAGACTTGATCTACCTTTGATCCATATGAGTAGGAAACACAGCTCTTTTTTTGAGGGCATGCTCATTGTTCTTGCTGTATTGTAGACGCTGGAAAGAAGAGGTTTCTTCTTGAAAAAAACACACTGTGTTTCATCGATCAGAACAGTGGTCAGAATTTCCCTTCACAAACGGAGTTAAACCCCAGGATCTGTGTCTTCCTACAAGAAAGAGTTCATTTCTGGTTATCCCAGTGAATTTTGGGCTCAAATGATTTTTCACAGTTCATGAACCCAACGCGATTCTCTCTATTAACTAAAAAGCATTTATGAAAGAGGAGCTGTGTTTTGTATCAATTTCATGACCAGAGTTAAACTACAAAAGGTCCGTATGAGTAAGACACACAGTTATTTTTTTCAGGTCATTCTCATTGTTGTTGCTCTAATGGAGACGCTGGAAAGAAGAGCTTGCTTCTTGCCTTAAAACAGAGTGGGTTTCATGGATGGGAACACTGGTCTGAATTTCCCTTCAGAAACGGAGTTAAACTCCATGATCTTTGTCTTCCTACAAGCAAGGGTTCTTTTCTGGTATACCAAGTGAATTTTGGCCTCAAATGATTTTACACAGTTCATGAAACCAACGCGAATCTCACTATTAACTAATGCGCATTTATGTAAGTGGAGCTGTGGTTGGTCTCAGTTTCATAATTAGAGTGGAACTACATATGATCCGTCTCATAGGAAACACTGTTCTTTTTTGCTGAGCATGCTCATGTTTCTTGCTGTAATGGAGACGCTGGAAAGAAGAGCTTGCTTCTTGCATTAAAACAGAGTGGGTTTCATGGTTGAGAACACTGGTCTGAATTTCCCTTCAGAAACGGAGTTAAACCCGAGGATCTGTGTCTTCCTACAAGCAAGAGTTCATTTCTGGTAAACCCAGTGAATTTTGGGCTAAAATGATTTTACACAGTTCACGAACCCAACGCGATTCTCTCTATTAACAAAAAGCAATTATGTAAGAGGAGCTATGGTTGTATCAGTTTCATAAGCAGACTTGATCTTCGTATGATCCCTATGAGTAGGAAACACAGCTCTTTTTTTGAGGGCATGCTCATTGTTGTTGCTGTATTGTAGACGCTGGAAAGAAGAGGTTTCTTCTTGCGTTAAAACTGAGTGTGTTTCAAGGTGAGAACACTGGTCTGAATTTCCCTTCAGAGATGGAGTTAAAGCCCAGGATCTGTGTCTTCCTACAAGCAAGAGTTCATTTCTGGTAAACCGAGTGAATTCTGGGCTCAAATGATTTTTCGCAGTTCATGAACCCAACGCGATTCTCTCTATTAACAAAAAGCAATTATGTAAGAGGAGCTATGGTTGTATCAGTTTCATAAGCAGACTTGATCTTCGTATGATCCCTATGAGTAGGAAACACAGCTCTTTTTTTGAGGGCATGCTCATTGTTGTTGCTGTATTGTACACACTGGAAAGAAGAGGGTTCTTCTTGCGTTAAACAGAGTGTGTTTCAAGGATGAGAACACTGGTCTGAATTTCCCTTCAGAAACGGAGTTAAACCACATGATCTGTGTCTTCCTACAAGCAAGAGTTCATTTCTGGTAAATCCAGTGAATTTTGGGGTCAAATGTTTTATTGCAGTTCACGAACCCAATGCGATTCACACTATTAACTAAAGAGCATTTATACAAGAGTAGCTGGGCTTTGTATCAGTTTCATAAGAAGACTTGATCTACCTATGATTCATATGAGTAGGAAACACAGCTCTTTTTTTGAGGGCATGCTCATTGTACTTGCTGTATTGTCGACGCTGCAAAGAAGAGGTTTCTTCTTGAAAAAAACAGACTGTGTTTCATCAATCAGAACAGTGGTCAGAATTTCCCTTCACAAACGGAGTTAAACCCCACGATCTGTGTCTTCCTACAAGCAAGAGTTCATTTCTGGTAAACCCAGTGAATTTTGGGCTCAAATGATTTTTCACAGTTCACAAACCCAACGTGATTCTCTCTATTAACTAAAAAGCATTTATGAAAGAGGAGCTGTGTTTTGTATCAATTTCATGAGCAGAGTTGAACTACAAAAGGTCCGTATGAGTAGGAAACACAGCTCTTTTTTTGAGGGCCTGCTCATTGTTCTTGCTGTATTGTAGATGCTGGAAAGAAGAGGTTTCTTCTTGAAAAAAACACCCTGTGTTTCATCAATCAGAACAGTGGTCAGAATTTCCCTTCACAAATGGAGTGAAACCCCAGGATCTGTGTCTTCCTACAAGAAAGTGTTCATTTCTGGTTATCCCAGTGAATTTTGGACTCAAATGATTTTTCACAGTTCACCAACCCAGCGCGATTCTCTCTTTTAACTAAAAAGCATTTATGTAAGAGGAGCTGTGTTTTGTATCAATTTCATGAGCAGAGTTGTACTACAAAAGGTCCATATGAGTAGGACACACAGTTCTTTTTTTCAGTGCATTCTCATTGTTTTTGCTGTAATGCATTCGTCGGAAAGAAGAGCTTGCTTCTGCCGTTAAAACAGAGTGTGTTTCAAGGATGAGAACACTGGTCTGAATTTCCCTTCAGAAATGGAGTTAAACCCCAGGATCTTTTTCTTCCTACAAGCAAGAGTTCATTTCTGGTTATCCCAGAGAATTTTGGGCTCAAATGATTTTTTGCATTTCATGAACCCAACGCGATTCTCTCTATTAACTAAAAAGCATTTATGTAAGAGGAGCTGTGTTTTGTATCAAAATCATGAGCAGAGTTGAACTACAAAAGTTCCATATGAGTAGGTCACACAGTTATTTTTTTCAGGTCATTCTCATTGTTGTTGCTGTAATGGAGACGCTGGAAAGAATAGCTTGCTTCTTGCATTAAAACAGTGGGTTTCATGGATGAGAACACTGGTCTGAAATTCCCGTCAGAAACGGAGTTCAACACCAGGATCTGTGTCTTCCTACAAGAAAGAGTTCATTTCTGCTAAACCCACTGAATTTTGCCTCAAATGATTTTACACAGTTCAAGAACCTAACGTGATTCTCAGTATTAACTAAAGAGCAATTATGTAAGAGGAGCTGTGGTTTGTATCAATTTCATAAGCAGAGTTGAAGTACAAAATGTCCGTATGAGTAGGACACACAGTTCTTTATTTCAGGGCATTCTCATTGTTCTTGCTCTAATGCATTCGTTGGAAAGAAGAGCTTGCTTCTAGCGTTAAAACAGAGTGTGTTTCAAGGATGAGAACACTGCTCTGAATTTCCCCTCAGAAGTGGAGTTAAACCCCAGGATCTGTGTCTTCCTACAAGCAAGAGTTCATTTCTGGTTATCCCAGTGAATTTTGGGCTCAAATGATTTTTTGCAGTTCACGAACCCAACGCGATTCTCTCTATTAACTAAAAAGCATTTATGTAAGAGGAGCTGGGTTTCGTATCAATTTCATGAGCAGACTTGACCTACAAAAGGTCCGATGAGTAGGACACACAGTTAGTTTTTTCAGGGCATTCTCATTGTTGTTGCTGTAATGGAGACGCTGGAAAGAAGAGCTTTCTTCTTGTGTTAAAACAGATGGATGAGAACACTGGTCTGAATTTTCCGTCAGAAACGGAGTTCAACTCCAGGATCTGTGTCTTCCTACAAACAAGAGTTCATTTCTGATAAACACAGTGAATTTTGGTCTCAAATGATTTTTCGCAATTCATGAACGCAGCGCGATTGTCTCTATTAACAAAAAGCATTTTTGTAAGAGGAGCTATGTTTAGTATCAGTTTCATAAGCAGAGTTGAACTGCATATCGTCCATATGTTTAGGAAACACAGTTTTTTTTTTCTGGGCATGCTCATGGTTCTTGCTACATTGGAGAAACTGGAAAGAAGAGCTTGCTTCTTGCGTTAAAACAGAGTGTGTTTCATGGATGAGAATACTGGTCTGAATTTCCATTCAGAAAGGGAGTTAAACCCCAGGATCTGTGTCTTCCTACAAGCAACAGTTCATTTCTGGTAAACCAAGTGAATATTGGGCTGAAATGATTTTACACAGTTCACGAACCCAAAGCGATTCTCACTATTAACTAAAGAGCATTTATGTAAGATGAGCTGTGGTTTCTATCAGTTTCATAAGCAGAGTTGAACTACATATGGTCCGTATGAGTAGGAAACGATTTTAGACAGTTCACGAACCCAAATCGATTCTCACTATTAACTAAAGAGCATTTATGTAAGATGAGCTGTGGTTTCTATCAGTTTCATAAGCAGAGTTGAACTACATATGGTCCGTATGAGTAGGAAACACAGTTCTTCTTTTCTGAGCATGCTCATGTTTCTTGCTGTATTGGAGACACTGTAAGAAGAGCTTACTTCTTGCGTTAAAAGAGAGTGTGTTTCATGGATGAGAACACTGGTCTGAATTTCCCTTCAGAAACGGAGTTAAACCCCAGGATCTGTGTCTTCCTACAAGCAACAGGTCATTTCTGGTAAACCAAGTGAATATTGGGATGAAATGATTTTACACAGTTCACGAACCCAACGTGATTCTCACTATTCACTAATGAACATTTATGTAAGAGGAGCTGTGGTTGGAATCAGTTTCATAAGTAGAGTGGAACTACATATGATCCGTCTCGTAGGAAACACTGTTCTTCTTTTCTGGGCATGCTCATTTTTCTTGCTGTAATGGATACGCTGTAAAGAAGAGCTTGCTTCTTGCGTGAAACAGTGTGTGTTTCAAGGAAGAGAACACTGGTCTGAATTTAACTTCAGTAATGGAGTTAAACCCCAGGATCTGTGTCTTCCTACAAGAAAGAGTTCATTTCTGGTAAACCAAGTGAATATTGGGCTCAAATGATTTTACACATATCTAGAACCCAACGCGATTCTCACTATTGACTAAAGAGCATTTAATTAAGAGGAGCTGTGGTTTATATCAGTTCAATAAGCAGAATTGAACTACATATGGTCCGTATGTGTAGGAAACACAGTTCTTTTTTTCAGGGCATGTTCATGGTTCTTGCTGAAATGGAGTCGCTGGAAAGAAGAGCTTGCTTCTAGCGTTTAAACAGATTGTGTTTCAAGGATGAGAACACTGCTCTGAATTTCCCTTCAGAAACAGAGTTAAAACCCAGGATCTGTGTCTTCCTACAAGCAAGAGAACATTTCTGGTAAACCCAGTGAATTCTGGGCTCAAATGATTTTTCGCAGTTCATGAACCAAACGTGATTCTCTCTATTAACAAAAAGCATTTATGAAAGAGGAGCTGTGTTTTGTATCAATTTCCTGAGCAGTGTTGAACTACAAAAGGTCCGTATGAGTAGAAAACACAGATCTTTTTTTCAGGGCATTCTCACTGTTGTTGCTGTATTGAAGACGCTGGAAAGAAGGGCTTGCTTCTTGCGTTAAAACAGAGTGGGTTTCATGGATGAGAACACTGGTCTGAATTTCCCATCAGAAACAGAGTTCAACCCCAGGATCTGTATCTTCCTACAAGAAAGAGTTCATTTCTGGTAAACCCAGTGAATTTTGGGCTCAAATTGTTTTAAACAGTTCAAGAACCCAACGCGATTCTCACTATTAACTAAAGAGCAATTATGTAAGAGGAGCTGTGGTTTGTATCAATTTCATAAGCAGAGTTGAACTACTTAAGGTCCCTATGTGTAAGACACACAGTTCTTTTATTCAGGGCATTCTCATTGTTCTTGCTGTAATGCAGTCGCCGGAAAGAAGAGCTTGCTTCAAGCGTTAAAACAGAGTGTGTTTCAAGGATGAGAACACTGGTCTGAATTTCCCTTCAGAAACGGAGTTAAACCCCAGGATCTGTGTCTTCCTACAAGCAATAGTTCATTTCTGGTTATCCCAGTGAATTTTGGGGTCAAATGATTTTTTGCAGTTCATGAACCCAACGCGATTTTCTCTATTAACTAAAAAGCATTTATGTAAGAAGAGCTGTGTTTTGTATCAATTTCATGAGCAGAGTTGAACTACAAAAGGTCCGTATGAGTAGGACACACAGTTATTTTTTTCAGGGCATTGTCATTGTTCTTGCTGCATTGGACACGCTGGAAAGAAGAGCTTGCTTCTTGCGTGAAAACAGACTGGGTTTCATGGATTAGAACACTGGTCTGAATTACCCTTCAGAAATGGAGTTAAACCCCAGGATCAGTGTCTTCCTACAAGCAAGAGTTCATTTCTTTTAAATCCAGTGAATTTTGGGCTCAAATGTTTTTACACAGTTCACAAAACCACCGCGATTCTCACTATTAACTAAAGAGCATTTATGTAAAATGAGCTGTGGTTTCTATCAGTTTCATAAGCAGAGTTGAACTACATATGGTCCGAATGAGTAGGAAACACAGTTCTTCTCTTCTGGGCATGCTCATGTTTCTTGCTGTATTGGAGACGCTGTAAGAAGATCTTGCTTCTTGCGTGAAAACAGAGTGTGTTTCATGGATGAGAACACGGCTCTGAATTTCCGTTCAGAATCGGAGTTAAACCCCAGGATCTGTGTATTCCTACAAGCAACAGTTCATTTCTGGTAAACCAAGTGAATATTGGGCTGAAATCATTTTAAACAGTTCACGAACCCAACGCGATTCTCACTATTATCTAATGAACATTTATGTAAGAGGAGCTGTGGTTGGTATCAGTTTCATAAGTAGAGTGGAACTACATATGATCTGTCTCATAGGAAACACTGTTCTTTTTTTCTGGGCATGCTCATGTTTCTTGCTGTTTTGGATACGCTTTAAAGAAGAGCTTGCTTCTTGCGTGAAAACAGTGTGTGTTTCAAGGAAGAGAACACTGGTCTGAATTTAACTTCAGTAATGGAGTTAACCCCAGGATCTGTGTCTTACTACAAGCAAGAGTTCATTTCTGGTAAACCAAGTGAATATTGGGCTCAAATGATTTTACACATTTGAAGAACCGAACGCGATTCTCACTATTGACTAAAGAGCATTTAAGTAAGAGGAGCTGTGGTTTGTATCAGTTCAAAAAGCAGAATTGAACTACACATGGTACGTATGTGTAGGAAACACAGTTCTTTTTTTCAGGGCATGTTCATGGTTCTTGCTGTAATGGAGCCGCTGGAAAGAAGAGCTTGCTTCTAGCGTTAAAACAGAGTGTGTTTCAAGGATGAGAACACTGCTCTGAATTTCCCTTCAGAAACAGAGTTAAACCCCAGGATCTGTGTCTTCCTACAAGCAAGAGATCATTTCTGGTAAACCAAGTGAATATTGGGCTCAAATGGTTTTACACATTTGAAGAACCCAACGCGATTCTCTCTATTAACCAAAAGCATTTATGTAAGAGGAGCTGTGTTTTGTATTAGTTTCATAAGCAGAGTTGAACTACAAAAGGTCCGTATGAGTAGGAAACACAGTTAATTTTATTAGGGCATTCTCATTGTTCTTGCTGTATTGTAGACGCTGGAAAGAAAAGGATGCTTCTTGCCTTAAAACAGACTGTGTTTCATCGATGAGACCTGTGGTCAGAATTTCCCTTCAGAAACGGAGTTAAACCCCAGGATCTGGGTCTTCCTACAAGCAAGAGTTCATTTCTGGTAAACCCAGTGAATTTTGGGCTCAAATGATTTTACATAGTTCACGAAACCAACGCAATTCTCACTATTAACTAATGAGCATTTAGGTAAGTGGAGCTGTGGTTGGTATCAGTTTCATAAGTAGAGTGGAACTACATATGATCCGTCTCGTAGGAAACACTGTTCTTTTTTTCTTGGCATGATCATGTTTCTTGCTGTAATGGAGACACTGGAAAGAAGAGCTTGCTTCTTGCGTTAAAACAGGGTGTGTTTCAAGGATGAGAACACTGGTCTGAATTTCCCTTCAGACACGGAGTTAAACCCCAGGATCTGTGTCTTCCTACAAGCAAGAGTTCATTTCTGGTAAAGCCAGTGAATTTTGGGGTCAAATGATTTTTTGCAGTTCACGAACCCAATGCGATTCACACTATTAACTAAAGAGCATTTATATAAGAGGAGCTGTGGTTTGTATCAGTTTCATAAGCAGACTTGATCTGCCTATGATCCGTATGAGGAGGAAACACATTTTTTTTTGAGGGCATGCTCATTGTTCTTTCTGTATTGTACACGCTGGAAAGAAGAGGTTTTTTCTTGACAAAAACAGACTGTGTTTCATCGATCAAAACAGTGGTCAGAATTTCCCTTCAGAAACGGAGTTAAACCCCAGGATCGGTGTCTTCCTACAAGAAAGAGTTCATTTCCGGTTATCCCAGTGAATTTTGGGTTCAAATGATTTTTCACAGTTCACAAACCCAACGTGATTTTCTCTATTAACTAAAAAGCATTTATGAAAGAGGAGCTGTGTTTTGTGTCAATTTCATGAGCAGAGTTGAACTACAAAAGGTCCGTATGAGTAGGACACACAGTTATTTTATTTTCAGGGCATTCTCATTGTTCTTGCTGTAATGCAGTCGCCGGAAAGAAGAGCTTTCTTCTAGCGTTAAAACAGAGTGTGTTTCAAGGATGAGAACACTGCTCTGAATTTCCCTTCAGAAATGGAGTTAAACCCCAGGATCTGTGTCTTCCTACAAGCAAGAGTTCATCTCTGGTTATCACAGCGAATTTTGGGCTCAAATGATTTTTTGCAGTTCACGAACCCAACGTGATTCTCTCTATTATCTAAAAAGCATTTATGTAAGAGGAGCTGTGTTTTGTATCAATTTCATGAGCAGAGTTGAACTACAAAAGGTTCGTATGAGTAGGACACACAGTTATTTTTTTCAGGGCATTGTCATTGTTCTTGCTGCATTGGACACGCTGGAAAGAAGAGCTTGCTTCTTGCGTGAAAACAGACTGGGTTTCATGGATTAGAACACTGGTCTGAATTTCCCTTCAGAAACGGAGTTCAACCCCAGGATTTGTGTCTTCCTACCAGCAAGAGTTCATTTCTGGTAAACCGAGTGAATAGTGGGCTCAAATGATTTCACACATTTCTAGAAACCAACGCGATTCTCACTATTGACTAAAGAGCATTTAAGTAAGAGGAGCTGTGGTTTGTATCAGTTCAATAAGCAGAATTGAACTACAAAAGGTCCGTATAAGTAGGAAACACAGTTAATTTTTTTAGGGCATTCTCCTTGTTCTTGCTGTAATGTAGACGCTGGAAAGAAGAGGATGCTTCTTGCAATAAAACAGACTGTGTTTCATAGATGAGAACTGTGGTCGGAATTTCCCTTCAGAAACGGAGTTAAACCCCAGGATCTGTGTCTTCCTACTAGCAAGAGATCATTTCTGGTAAACCCAGTGAATTTTGGGCTCTAATGATTTTTCACAGTTCATGAACACAACGTGATTCTCTCTAGTAACAAAAACCATTTATGTAAGAGGAGCTCTGTTTAGTATCAGTTTCATAAGCAGAATTGAACTACATATTGTCCGTAAGAGTAGGAAACACAGATCTTTTTTTCTGGGCATGCACATATATCTTGCTGTATTGGAGACACTGGAAAGAAGAGGTTGCTTCTTGCGTGAAAACATAGTGTGTTTCATGGATGAGAACACTGCTCGGAATTTCCCTTCAGAAACGGAGGTCAAGCCCAGGATCTACGTCTTCCTACAATCAAGAGTTCATTTCTGATAAACCCTGTTGAATTTTGGGCTCAAATGATTTTACACATTTCTAGAACCCAACGCGATTCTCACTATTAACTAAAGAGCATTTATGTAAGAGGAGCTATTGTTTCTATCAGTTTCATGAGCAGAGTTGAACTACAAAAGGTCCGTATGAGTAGGAAACACAGTTATTTTTTTCAGGGCATGCTCATGGTTCTTGCTGCATTGGAGACACTGGAAAGAAGAGCTTGCTTCTTGCGTGAAAACAGAGTGTGTTTCAAGGAAGAAAACACTGGTCTGAATTTAACTTCAGTAATCGAGTTAAACCCCAGGATCTGTGTCTTCTTACATGCAAGAGTTCATTTCTGGTAAACCAAGTGACTATTGGGCTCAAATGATTTTACACATTTCTAGAACGCAACACGATTCTCACTATTAACTAGAGAGCATTTAAGTAAGAGGAGCTGTGGTTTGTATTAGTTCAATAAGCAGAATTGAACTACATATGGTCCGTATGAGTAGGAAACACAGTTCATTTTTTCAGGGCATATTCATAGTTGTTGCTGTACTGGAGTCACTGGATAGAAGAGCTTGCTTCTAGCGTTAAAACAGAGTGTGTTTCAAGGATGAGAACACTGCACTGAATTTCCCTTCAGAAACCGAGTTAAACCCAAGGATCTGTGTCTTCCTACAAGCAAGAGTTCATTTCTTTTAAACCCAGTGAATTTTGGGCTCAAATGTTTTTACACAGTTCACAAACCCAACGCGATTCTCACTATTAACTAAAGAGCATTTATGTAAGATGAGCTGTGGTTTCTATCAGTTTCATAAGCAGAGTTGAACTACATATGGTCCCTATGAGTAGGAAACACAGTTCTTCTTTTGTGGGCATGCTCATGTTTCTTGATGTATTGGAGACGCTGTAAGAAGAGCTTGCTTCTTGTGTGAAAACAGAGTGTGTATCATGGATGAGAACACTGGTCTGAATTTCCCTTCAGAAACGGAGTTAAACCCCAGGATCTTTGTCTTCCTACAAGCAACAGTTCATTTCTGGTAAACCAAGTGAATATTGGGTGAAATGATTTTACACAGTTCACGAACCCAACGCGATTCTCACTATTAACTAATGAACATTTATGTAATAGGAGCTGTGGTTGTTATCAGTTTCATAAGTAGAGTGGAACTACATATGATCCGTCTCATAGGAAACACTGTTCTTTTATTCTGGGCATGCTCATGTTTCTTGCTGTAATGGATACACTATAAAGAAGAGCTTGCTTCTTGCGTGAAAACAGTGTGTGTTTCAAGGAAGAGAACACTGGTCTGAATTTAACTTCAGTAATGGAGTTAAACCCCAGGATCTGTGTCTTCCTACAAGCAAGAGTTCATTTCTGGTAAACCAAGTCAATATTGGGCTCAAATGATTTTACACATTTCTAGAACCCAACGCTATTCTCACTATTGACTAAAGAGCATTTAAGTAAGAGGAGCTGTGGTTTGTATCAGTTCAATAAGCAGAATTGAACACATATCGTCCATAGGAGTGGGAAACACAGATCTTTTTTTCTGGGCATGCACATATATTTTGCGGTATTGGAGACACTGGAAAGAAGAGGTTGCTTCTTTCGTGAAAACATACTGTGTTTCATGGATGAGAACACTGCTCGGAATTTCCCTTCAGAAACGGAGTTCAACCCCAGGGTCTGTGTCTTCCTACAACAAGAGTTCATTTCTGGTAAACCCTATTGAATTTTGGGCTCAAATGATTTTACACATTTCTAGAACCCAACGCGATTCTCACTATTAACTAAAGAGCATTTATGTAAGAGGAGCTGTTGTTTCTATCAGTTGCATAAGCAGAGTTGAACTACATATAGTCCATATGAGTAGGAAACACAGTTATTTTTTTCAGGGCATGCTCATGGTTCTTGCTGTATTGCAGACGCTGGAAAGAAGAGCTTGCTTCTTACATGAAAACAGAGTGTATTTCATGGATGAGAACACTGCCCTGAATTTCCTTTCAGAAATGGAGTTAAACCCCAGGATCTGTGTCTTCCTACAAGCAACAGTTCATTTCTGGTAAACCAAGTGAATATTGGGCTGAAATGATTTTACACAGTTCATGAACCCAACGTGATTCTCACTATTAACTAATGAACATTTATGTAAGAGGAGCTGTGGATTGTATCAGTTCAATAAGCAGAATTGAACTACATATGGTCCGTATGAGTAGAAAACACAGTTCTTTTTATCAGGGCATGTTCATGGTTCTGGGTATAATGGAGTCTCTGGAAAGAAGAGCTTGCTTCTAGCGTTAAAACAGAGTGTGTTTTAAGGATAAGAATTCTGCTCTGATTTTCCTTCAGAAACAGAGTTAAACCCCAGGATCTGTGTCTTCCTACAAGTAAGAGATCATTTCTGGTAAACCCACTGAATTTTGGGCTCAAATGATTTTTTGCAGTTCATGAACACAACGCGATTCTCTCTATTAACAAAAAGCATTTATGTAAGAGGAGCTGTGTTTTGTATCAATATCATGAGCAGAGTTGAACTACAAAAGGTCCGTATGAGTAGGACATACAGTTATTTTTTTCAGGGCATTCTCATTGTTCTTGCTGCATCAGAGACGCTGGAAAGAAGAGTTTACTTCTTGCGTGAAAACAGAGTGGGTTTCATGGATGAGAACACTGCTCTGAATTTCCCTTCAGAAACGGAGTTCAACCCCAGGATCTGTGTCTTCCTACAAGCAAGAGTTCATTTCTGGTAAACCCAGTGAATTTTGGGGTCAAATGATTTTTTGCAGTTCTTGAACCCAATGCGATACACACTATTAATTAAAGAGCATTTATATAAGAGGAGCTGTGGTTTGTATCAGTTTCATAAGCAGAGTTGAACTACATATGGTCTGTATGAGTAGGAAACACAGTTCTTTTTTTCTGGGCATGCTCAAGTTTCTTACTATATTGGAGACGCTGGGAAGAAGAGGATGATTCTTGCCGTAAAACAGAGTGTTTTTCAGGGATGAGAACTCTGGTCTGAATTTCCCCTTAGAAATGGAGTTTAACCCCAGTATCTGTGTCTTCCTGCAAGCAAGAGTTCATTTCCTGGAAACCCAGTGAATTTTGGTCTCAAATGATTTTTTGCAGTTCACGAACCCAACATGATTCTCACTATTAACTAAAGAGCATTTATGTAAGAGGAGCTGTGGTTTGTATCAGTTTCATAAGCAGAATTGAACTACATATGGTCCGTATGAGGAGGAAACATAGTTCTTTTTTTCAGGGCATGCTCATGGTTCTTGCTGTATTTTAGACACTGGAAAGAAGAGCTTGCTTCTTGTGTTAAAGCAGAGTGTGTTTCAGGGATGAGAACTCTGGTCTGAATTTCCCTTCAGAAACAGAATTAAACCCCAGGATCTGTGTCTTCCTACTATCAAGAGTTCATTTCTCGTAAACCAAGTGAATTTTGGGCTCAAATGATATTTCTCAGTTCACCAACCGAAACCTATTATCACTATTGACTAAATTTCTTTTATGTAAGAGGAGCTGTGGTTTGTATCAGTTTCAGAAGCAGAGTTGAACTACATATGGTCAATATGAGTAGTAAATACAGTACTTTTTTTCCGGGCGTGCTAATGGTTTTTGATGTATTGGAGCCGCTGGAAAGAAGAGCTTGATTCTGTCATTAAAACAGAGTGTGTTTCAGGGATGAGAATTGTGGTCTCAATTTCACTTCAGAAACGGATTTAACCCCAGGATCTGTGTCTTCCTACAAGCAAGATTTCAGTTCAGGTAAATCCAGTGAATTTTGGGCTCAAATGATTTTTGGCGGTTGACGAACCCAAGGCAATTATCACTATTAACTAAAGAGCATTTATGTAAGAGGAGCTGTGGTTTGTATCAGTTTCATAAGCAGAGTTGAACTACATATGGTCTGTATGAGTCGGAAACACAGTTCTTTTTTTCTGGGCATGCTCAAGGTTCTTACTATATCGGAGACGCTGGAAAGAAGAGGATGTTTCCTGCCTTAAAACAGAGTGTGTTTCAGGGATGAGAACTCTGGTCTGAATTTGCCTTCAGAATCGGAGTCAAACCCCAGGATCTTTGTCTTCCTACAAGCAAGAGTTCATTTCTGGTAAACCCAGTGAATTTTGGGCTCAAATGATTTTTTGCAGTTTTCCAACCCAACATGATTCTCACTATTAACTCAAGAGCCTTTATGTAATAGGAGCTGTGGTTTGTATTAGTTTCATAAGCCGAGTTGAACTACATATGGTCCGTATGAGTAGGAAACACAGTTTTTTTCTCAGGGTATGCTCATGGTTCTTGATGTATTGGAGCCACTGGAAAAAAGAGCTTGCTTCTTGCGTGAAAACAGAGTGTTTTTCAGGGATGAGAACTCTGGTCGAAATTGCCTTCAGAAATGGAGTTAAACCCAGGATCTTTGTCTTCCTACAAGCAAGAGTTCATTTCTTGTAAACCTAGTGAATTTTGGGCTCAAATGATTTTTTCGCAGTTCAAAAACCCAATGCGATTCTCACTATTAACTAAAGAGCATTTATATAAGACGAACTATGATTTGTTTCAGTTTCTTAAGCAGAGGTGAACTACAAACCGTCCGTATGAGTAGGAAACACAGTTCTTTTTTTCAGGGCATGCTCATTGCTCTTGCTGTCTTTTAGAGTCTGGAAAGAAGAGCTTGCTTGTTGCATGAAAGCAGAGTGTTTTTCAGTGCTGAGAACTCTGGTCTGAAATTGCCTTCAGAAACGGTGTTCAACCCCAGGATCTTTGTCTGCCTACCAGCAAGAGTTCATTTCTGGTAAACCCAGTGATTTAGGGGCTCAAATGATTTATCGCAGTTCACCAACCCAACATGATTCTCACTATTAACTCAAGAGCCTTTATGTAATAGGAGCTGTGGTTTGTATTCGTTTCATAAGCAGAGTTGAACTGCATATGGTCCGTATGAGTAGGAAACACAGTTCTTTTTCTCAGGGTATGCTCATTGCTCTTGCTGTATTTTAGACTCTGGAAAGAAGAACTTGTTTGTTGCGTTAAAACAGTTTATGTTTCATGGATGAGAACACTGGTCTGAATTTACCTTCAAAATCGGAGTTAAAATCCAGGATCTGTGATTTCCTACATGGAAGAGTTTATTTCTGGCAAACCAAGTGAATTTTGGGCTCAAATGATTTTCCACAGTTTGAAACCCCAATGTGATCTCAGTATTAACTAAACTGCATTTATTTAAGATGTGCTGTGGTTTGAATCAGTTTTATAACCAGAGTTGATCTAAATATTGTCTGTATGAGGAGGAAACACAGTTCTTTTTTTCTGGGCATGCTCATATGCCTTACTATATTGGAGACGCTTGAAAGTAGAGGATGATTCTTGCCTTAAAACAGAGTGTTTTTCATGGATGAGAACTCTGGTCTGAATTTGCCTCCAGAAAAGGAGTTAAACCCCAGGTTCTGTGTCTTCCTACAAGCAAGAGTTCATTTCTGGTAAACCAAGTGAATTTTGGGCTCAAATGATTTTTCGCAGTTTACCAACCCAAACCCATTCTCACTATTAACTAAAGAGCATTTATGTAAGAGGAGCTGTGGTTTTATCAGTTTCATAAGCAGAGTTGAAAAACATATGGTCCGTATGAATAGGAAACAGAGTTCTTTTTTCAGGGCATGCTCAATATTCCTGCCGTATTGGAGACTCTGTAAAGAAGAGCTTGCTTCTTTCGTGATAACAGAGTGGGTTTCATGGATGAGAACACTGGTCTGAATTTCCCTTCAGAAACCGAGTTAAACCCCAGGATCTGTGTCTTCCTACAAGCAAGAGTTCATTTCTGGTAAACCCAGTGAATTTTGGGATCAAAAGATTTTACACAATTCACGAACCCAAAGCTATTCTCACTATTAACTAAAGAGCATTTATGTAAGAGGAGCTGTGGTTTGTATCACTATCATAAGCAGAGTTGAACTACATATGGTCTGCATGAGTAGGAAACACAGTTCTTTTTTTCAGGGCATTCTCATGAATCTTGCTGTATATTAAACTCTGGAAAGAAGAGCTTCCTTCTTGCGTTAAAGCAGAGTGTGTTTCAGGGATGAGAACTCTGGTCTGAACTTCCCTTCAGAAATGGACTTAAACCCCAGGATCTGTGTTTTCCTACAAGGAAGAGTTTATATCTGGTAAACGAAGTGAATTTTGGGCTCAAATGATTTTACCCAGTTCAAAAACCCAATGCGATTCTCACTATTAACTAAAGAGCATTTATGTAAGAGGGTCTGTGGTTTGTATCAGATTCATAAGCAGAGTTGAACAACATATGGTCCGTATGAGTAGGAAACACGGTTCTTTTTTTCTGGGCATGCTCATGGTTCTTGATGTATTGGAGCCAATGGAAAGAAGAGCTTGCTTCTTGCGTGAAAACAGAGTGTGTTTCAGGGATGAGAACTCTGGTCCGAATTTCCATTTAGAAATGGAGTTAAACCCCAGGATCTGTGTCTTCCTATAAGCAAGAGTTCATTTCTGGTAAACCACGTGAATATTCAGCTCAAATGACTTTACATAGTTCTAGTACCCATGGCGATTATCACTATTAACTAAACAGCATTTATGTACGAGGAGCTGTGGTCTGTATCATATCATAAGCAGAGTTGAACTACATATAGTCCGAATGCGTAGGAAACAGTTCTTTTTTTCTGGGAATGCTCATGGTTCGTACTGTATTGGACACGCTTTAAAGATGAGGATGATTCTTGCCTTAAAACAGAGTGTGTTTGAGGGATGAGAATTCGGTTCTGAATTTGCTTTCAGAAACGGAGTTAAACCCCAGGACTGTGTCTTCACACAAGCAGGAGTTCACTTCAGGTAAACCCAGTAATTTGGGGCTCAAATGATTTTTCGCAGTTCATGAACCCAACAAGATTATCACTATTAACTAAAGAGCATTTATGTAAGATGAGCTGTGGTTTGTATCAGTTTCATATGCAGAGTTGAACTACATATGGTCCGCTGAGTAGGAAACACAGTTCTTTTTTTCAGGGCATTCTCATGAATCTTGCTGTATATTAGACTCTGGAAAGAAGAGCTTCCTTCTTGCGTTAAAGCAGAGCGTGTTTCAGGGATGAGAACTCTGGTCTGAATTTCCCTTCAGAAATGGAATTAAACCCCGGCATCTGTGTCTTTCTACAAGGAAGAGTCATTTCTGATTAACACAGTGAATTTTGGGCTCAAATGATTTTTCGCAGTTCACGAACCCATCACAATTCTCACTTTAAAAAAAGAGCATTTATGTAAGCAGAGCTGTGGTTTCTATCATTTTCATAAGCAGAGTTGAACTACATATGGTCCATATGAGTAGGAAACACAGTTCTTTTTTTCAGGGCATGCTCATGGTTCTTGCTCTATTTTAGACTCTGGAAAGAATGCTTGCTTCTTGCGTTAAAGCAGAGTGTTTTGCAGGGATGAGAACTCTTGTCTAAATTCCCCTTCTGAAATGGAGTTAAACCCCAGGATCTGTGTCTTCCTACAAGAAAGAGTTCATTTCTGGTAAACAAAGTGAATTTTGGGCTCAAATGATTTTTCTCAGTTCACCAAACGAAACCGATTCTCAATATTAATGAAAGAGCATTTATGTAAGAGGGTCTGTGGTTTGTATCAGTTTCATAAGCAGAGTTGAACTACATATGTTCCGTATGAGTAGGAAACACAGTTCTGTTTTTCTAGACCTGCTCATGGTTCTTGATGTATTGGAGCCGCTGGAAAGAAGACCTTGCTTCTTGACGGAAAACAGAGTGTTTTTCAGGGATGAGAACTCTGGTCTGAAATGGCCATCAGAATTGAAGTCAAACCCCAGGATCTTTGTCTTCCTACAAGCAAGAGTTCATTTCTGGTAAACCCAGTGAATTTTGGGCTCAAATGATTTTTTGCAGTTTTCCAACCCAACATGATTCTCACTATTAACTAAAGAGCCTTTATGTAATAGGAGCTGTGGTTTGTATTAGTTTCATAAGCAGAGTTGAACTACATATGGTCTGTATGAGTAGGAAACTCAGTTCATTTTCTCAGGGCATGCTCATGGTTCTTGATGTATTTTAGACTCTGGAAAGAAGAGCTTGTTTGTTGCATTAAAACAGAGTGTGTTTCATGGATGAGAACACTGGTCTGAATTTACTTTCAAAATCGGAGTAAAAATCCAGGATCTTTGTCTTCCTACATGGAAGAGTTTATTTCTGGTAAACCAAGTGAATTTTGGGCTCAAATGATTTTACATAGTTTGAAACCCAAAGGTGTTTCTCACTATTAACTAAAGAGCATTTATTTAAGAGGTGCTGCGGTTTGAATCAGTTTCACAACCAGAGTTGATCTACATATA
Source organism: Onychomys leucogaster (assembly GCA_949786385.1). Taxonomy (NCBI): domain Eukaryota; kingdom Metazoa; phylum Chordata; class Mammalia; order Rodentia; family Cricetidae; genus Onychomys; species Onychomys leucogaster. The sequence continues at coordinate 9,287,906 of CATKUP010000006.1, read as the reverse complement.
GTCTGTATGAGTAGGAAACACAGTTCTTTTTTTCAGGGCATGCACATGGTTCTTGCTTTATTGGAGACGCTGGCAAGAAGAGGATGATTCTTGCCTTAAAACAGAGTGTTTTTCAGGGATGAGAATTCTGGTCTGATTTTGCCTTCAGAAATGGAGTTAAACCCCAGGATCTGTGTCTTCCTACAAGCAGGAGTTAATTTCAGGTACACCCAGTGAATTTGGGGCTCAAATGATTTTTCGCAGTCCACGAACCAAACGCGATTCTTACTATTAACTAAAGAGCATTTATGTGAGAGGTGCTGTGGTTTGTATCAGTTTCAGAAACAGAGTTGAACTACATATGGTCTGTATGAGTAGAAAATACAGTTTTTTTTTCTGGGCATGCTCATGGTTCTTACTGTATTTGAGAAGCTGTAAAGAATAGGATGATTCTTACCTTAAAACAGAGTGTTTTTAAGGGATGAGAACTCTGGTCTGAATTTCCCTTCAGAAATGGAGATAAACCCAAGGATCTGTGTCTTCCTACATGGAAGAGTTTATTTCTCCTAAACCAAGTGAATTTTCGGATCAAATGATTTTACACAGTTCAAAAACCAAATGTAATTCCTGCTATTAACTAAACAGCATTTATTTAAAAGGAGCTGTGGTTTGTATCAGTTTCAAAAGCAGAGTTGAACTACATATGGTCCGTATGAGTAGGAAACACAGTTCTTTTTTTCTGGGCATGCTCATGGTTCTTGATGTATTGGAGCCACTGGAAAGAAGAGCTTGCTTCTTCTGTGAAAACAGTGTATTTTTCAGGGATGAGAACTCTGGTCTGAATTTGCCTTCAGAAACGGAGTTAAACCCTAGAATCTGTGTCTTCCTACAAGCAAGAGTTCATTTCTCGTAAACCCAGTGAACTTTGGGCTGAAATGATTTTTCGCAGTTCACAAACACAACACGATTCTCACTGTTAACTAAAGAGCATTTATGAAAGAGGAGCTGTGGTTTGTATAAGATTCATATGCAGAGTTGAACTACATATTGTCCGCACGAGTAGGAAACACAGTTCTTTTTTTCAAGGCATGTTCATGATTCTTGCTGTGTTTTAGACTCTGGAAAGAATGATTGCTTCTTGCGCTAAAGCAGAGTGTGTTTCAGGGATGAGAACTCTGGTCTGAATTTCGCTCTAGAAATGGAGTTACACCCCAGGATCTGTGTCTTCCTACAAGCAAGAGTTCATTTCTGGTAAACCAAGTGAATTTTTAGCTCAAATGATTTTTCTCAGTTCACCAACTGAAACCGATTCTCATTATTAACTAAAGAGCCTTTATGTAAGAGGAGCTGTGGTTTGTATTAGTTTCATAAGCAGAGTTGAACTACATATGGTCTGTATGAGTAGGAAACACAGTTCTTTTTTTCAGGGCACGCACATGATTCTTGCTGTATTTGAGACGCTGCAAAGAAGAGGATGATTCTTGCCTTAAAACAGAGTGTTTTTCAAGAATGAGAATTCTGGTCTGAACTTGCCTTCAGAAACGGAGTTAAACCCCAGGATCCGAGTCTTCCTACAAGCAGGAGTTCATTACAGGTAAACACTGTGAATTTTGGGCTCAAATGATTTTTCACATTTCACGAACCCAACGCGATTCTCACTATTAAATAAAGAGCATTTATGTAAGCGGAGCTGTGGTTTGTATCAGTTTCATAAGCAGAGTTGAACTACATATGGTCCGTATGAGTAGGAAACACAGTTCTTTTTTTCAGGGCATGCTCATGGTTCTTGCTGTATTTTAGACTCTGGAAGAATGCTTGCTTCTTGCCTTAAAGCAGAGTGTGTTTCAGGGATGAGAACTCTGGACTGAATTTCCCTTCTGAAACGGACTTAAACCCCATGATCTGTGTCTTCCTACAAGCAAGAATTCATTTCTGGTAAACCAAGTGAATTTTGGGCTCAAATGATTTTTCTCAGTCACCAAACGAAACCGATTCTAACTATTAACGAAAGAGCATTTATGTAAGAGGGTCTGTGGTTTGTATCAGTTTCATAAGCAGCGTTGAACTACATATGGGCCGTATGAGTAGGAAACACAGTTCTTTTATTCTGTGCCTGCTCATGGTTCTTGATGTATTGGAGCCGCTGGAAAGAAGACCTTGCTTCTTGAGGGAAAACAGAGTGTTTTTCAGGGATGAGAACTCTGGTCTGAATTGGCCTTCAGAAATGAAGTCAAACCCCAGGATCTTTGTCTTCCTACAAGCAAGAGTTCATTTCTGGTAAACCCAGTGAATTTTGGGCTCAAATGATTTTTTGCAGTTCACCAACCCAACATGATTCTCACTATTAACTAAAGAGCCTTTATGTAATAGGAGCTGTGGTTTGTATTAGTTTCATATGCAGAGTTGAACTACATATGGTCCGTATGAGTAGTAAACACAGTTCTTTTTCTCAGGGCATGCTCATAGTTCTTGCTGTATTTTAGACTCTTGAAAGAAGAGCTGCTTGTTGCGTTAAAACAGAGTGTGTCAGGGATGAGAATTCTGGTCTGAATTTCCCTTCAGAAACGGAGTTAAACCCCAGGATCTGTGTCTTCCTACAAGCAAGAGTTCATTTCTGCTATACCCAGTGAATTTTATGCTCAAATGATTTTTCGCAGTTCACAACACAACATGATTCTCACTATTAACTAAATAGCCTTTATGTAAGAGGAGCTGTGGTTTGTATTAATTTCATAAGCAGAGTTGAACTACATATGGTCCGTATGAGTAGGAAACACAATTCTTTTTCTCAGGGCATGCTCATGGTTCTTGCTGTATTTTAGACTCTGGAAAGAAGAGGTTGTTTGTTTCATTAAAACAGAGTGTGTTTCATGGATGAGAACACTGGTCTGAATTTACCTTCAAAATCGGAGTTAAAATCCAGGATCTGTGTCTTCCTACATGGAAGAGTTTATTTCTGGTAAACCTAGTGATTTTCGGGGTCAAATGATTTTACACAGTTTGAAACCCCAATGCGATTCTCACTATTAACTTAACAGCATTTATTTAAGAAGTGCTGTGGTTTGATTCAGTTTCATAACCAGAGTGATCTACATATGGTCTGTATGAGTAGGAAACACCATTCTTTTTTCTGGGCATGCTCATGGTTCTTACTGTTTTGGGGAAGCTGGAAAGAAGAGGAAGATTCTTGCCTTAAAACAGAGTGTTTTTCAGGGATGAGAATTCTGGTCTGATTTTGCCTTCAGAAATGGAGTTAAACCCCAGGATCTGTGTCTTCCTACAAGCAGGAGTTCATTTCAGGTAAACACTGTGAATTTAGGGCTCAAATGATTTTTCCCATTTCACGAACCCAACGCGATCCTCACTATTAAATAAAGAGCATTTATGTAAGCTGAGCTGTGGTTTGTATCAGTTTCATAAGCAGAGTTGAACTACATATGGTCCGTATGAGTAGGAAACACAGTTCTTTTTTTCAGGGCATGCTCATGGTTCTTGCTGTATTTTAGACTCTGGAAAGAATGCTTGCTTCTTGCGTTAAAGCAGAGTGTGTTTCAGGGATGAGAAATCTGGTCTGAATTTCCCTTCTGAAATGGAGATAAACCCCAGGATCTGTGTCTTCCTACAAGCAAGAGTTCATTTCCAGTATACCAAGTGAATTTAGGGGTCAAATGATTTTTCTCAGTTCTCCAAACGAAACCGATTCTCACTATTAACGAAAGAGCATTTATGTAAGAGGGTCTGTGGTTTGTATCAGTTTCATAAGCAGAGTTGAACTACATATGGTCCGTATGAGTAGGTAACACAGTTCTTTTTTTCTGGGCCTGCTCATGGTTCTTGATGTATTGGAGCTGCTGGAAAGAAGACCTTGCTTCTTGACGGAAAACAGAGTGTTTTTAAGGGATGAGAACACAGGTCTGAATTGGCCTTCAGAAACGAAGTCAAAACCCCAGGATCTTTGTATTCCTACAAGCAAGAGTTCATTTCTGTTAAACCCAGTGAATTTTGGGCTCAAATGATTTTTTGCAGTTCACCAACCCAACATGATTCACACTATTAACTAAAGAGCCTTTATGTAATAGGAGCTGTGGTTTGTATTAGTTTCATGAGCAGAGTTGAACTACATATGGTCCGTATGAGTAGGAAACACAGTTCTTTTTCTCTGGGCATGCCCATGGTTCTTGATGTATTTTAGACTCTGGAAAGAAGAGCTTGTTTGTTGCGTTAAAACAGAGTGTGTTTCATGGATGAGAACACTGGTCTGAATTTACCTTCAAAATTGGAGTAATAATCCAGGATCTGTGTCTTCCTACATGGAAGAGTTTATTTCTGATAAAGCAAGAGAATTTTGTGCTCAAATAGTTTTACACAGTTCGAAACCCCAATGAGATTCTCACTATTAACTAAACAGCATTTATTTAAGAGGTGCTGCGTTTTGAATCAGTTTCATAATGAGAGTTGATCTACATATAGTCTGTATGAGTAGGAAACACAGTTCTTTTTTTCAGGGAATGCACATGGTTCTTGCTGTATTGGAGACGCTGGAAAGAAGAGGATGATTCTTGCATTAAAACAGAGTGTTTTTCAGGGATGAGAATTCTGGTCTGAATTTGCCTTCAGTAATGGAGTTAAACCCCAGGATCTGTGTCTTCCTACAAGCAGGAGTTAATTTCAGGTAAACTTAGTGAATTTGGGGCTCAAAGGATTTTTTGCAGTCCACGAACGAAACGCGATTCTCACCATTAACTAAAGAGCATTTATGTTAGAGATGCTGTTGTTTGTATCAGTTTCATAAGCACAGTTGAACTACATATGGTCTGTATGAGTAGGAAACACAGTTCTTTTTTCTGGGCATGCTCATGGTTCTTACTGTATTGGAGAAGCTAGAAAGAAGAGGATGATTCTGGACTTAAAAGAGAGTGTTTTTCAGGGATGAGAACTCTGGTCTGAATTTCCCATCAGAAATGGAGATAAACCCAAGGATCTGTGACTTCCTACATGGAAGAGTTATTTCTCCTAAACCAAGTGAATTTTGGGCTCAAATGATTTTACAGACTTCATAAACGCAATGCGATTCTCACTATTAACTAAACAGCATTTATTTAAGACGAGGTGTGGTTTGTATCAGTTTCATAAGCAGAGTTGAACTACATATGGTCCGTATTTGTAGGAAACACAGTTCTTTTTCTCAGGGCATGCTCATGGTTCTTGCTGTATTTTAGACTCTGGAAGAATGCTTGCTTCTTGCCTTAAAGCAGAGTGTGTTTCAGGGATGAGAACTCTAGGCTGAATTTCCCTTCTGAAACGGGGTTAAACCACATGATCTTTGTCTTCCTACAAGGAAGAATTCATTTCTGGGAAACCAAGTGAATTTTGGGCTCAAATGATTTTTCTCAGTCACCAAACGAAACCGATTCTCACTATTAACGAAAGAGCATTTATGTAAGAGGGTCTGTCGTTTGTATCAGTTTCATAAGCAGAGTTGAACTACATATGGGCCGTATGAGTAGGAAACACAGTTCTTTTATTCTGTGCCTGCTCATGGTTCTTGATGTATTGGAGCCGCTGGAAAGAAGACCTTGCTTCTTGAGGGAAAGCAGAGTGTTTTTCACGGATGAGAACTCTGGTCTGAATTGGCCTTCAGAAATGAAGTCAAACCCCAGGATCTTTGTATTCCTACAAGCAAGAGTCCATTTCTGGTAAACCCAGTGAATTTTGGGCTCAAATGATTTTTTGCAGTTCACCAACCCAACATGATTCTCACTATTAACTAAAGAGCCTTTATGTAATAGGAGCTGTGGTTTGTATTAGTTTCATATGCAGAGTTGAACTACATATGGTCCGTATGAGTAGTAAACACAGTTCTTTTTCTCAGGGCATGCTCATAGTTCTTGCTGTATTTTAGACTCTTGAAAGAAGAGCTGCTTGTTGCGTTAAAACAGAGTGTGTCAGGGATGAGAATTCTGGTCTGAATTTCCCTTCAGAAACGGAGTTAAACCCCAGGATCTGTGTCTTCCTACAAGCAAGAGTTCATTTCTGCTATACCCAGTGAATTTTATGCTCAAATGATTTTTCGCAGTTCACAACACAACATGATTCTCACTATTAACTAAATAGCCTTTATGTAAGAGGAGCTGTGGTTTGTATTAGTTTCATAAGCAGAGTTGAACTACATATGGTCCGTATGAGTAGGAAACACAGTTCTTTTTTTCTGGGCATGCTCATTGTTCTTGCTGTATTTTAGACTCTGGAAAGAAGAGCTTGCTTGTTGGGTTAAAACAGAGTGTGTTTCAGGGATGAGAACTCTGGTCTGAATATCCCTTCAGAAACGGAGTTAAACCCCAAGATCTGTAACTTCCAACAAGCAAGAGTTCATTTTGTTTAACCCAGTGAATGTTGTGCTCAAAATATTTTTTGATGTTCACGAGCCCAACATGATTCTCACTATTAACTAAATAGCATTTATGTATGAGAATCTGTGGTTTGTATCAGTTTCATAAGCAGAGTTGAACTACATAAGGTCCGTATGAGTAGGAAACACAGTTCTTTTTTCTGGGCATGCTCATGGTTCTTGCTGTATTGGAGACTCTGGAAAGAGGAGGATGATTCTTGCGTGAAAACAGAATGTGTTTCATGGATGAGAACACTGGTCTGAATTTACCTTCAAAATCGGAGTTAAAATCCAGGATCTGTGTCTTCCTACACGGGAGAGGTTAGTTCTGGTAAAGCAAGTGAATTTTGGGTTCAAATGATTTTACACTGTTCAAAACCCCAAAGCGATTATCACTATTAACTCAACAGCATTTATTTAAGAGCTGCTGTGGTTTGTATCAGTTTCATAACCAGAATTGATCTGCATAGGCTCTGTATGAGTAGGAAACACAGTTCTTTTTTTCAGGGAATGCACATGGTTCTTGCTGTATTGGAGACCCTGGAAAGAAGAGGATGATTCTTGCCTTAAAAAGAATGTTTTTCAGGGATGAGAATTCTGGTCTGAATTTGCCTTCAGAAACGGAGTTAAACCCCAGGATCAGTGTCTTTCTACAAGCAAGTGTTCAGTTCAGGTATCCAGTGAATTTTGGGCTCAAATGATTTTTCGCAGTTCACGAACCCAACGTGATTCTCACTATTAACTAAAGCCCATTTATGTAAGAGGAGCTGTGATTTGTATCAGTTTCATAAGCAGAGTTGAACTACATATGGTGCTTGTGAGTAGGAAAGACAGTTCTTTTTTTCTTGGCATCCTCATGGTTCTTGATGTATTGGAGCCGCTGGAAAGAAGAGCTTGCTTCTTGCGTGAAAACAGAGTGTGTTTCAGGGATGAGAATTCTGGTCTGAATTTCCCTTCAGAAACGGAGTTAAACCCCCGGATCTGTGTCTTCCTACAAGCAAGAGTATAGTTCAGGTAAATCCAGTAAATTTTGAGCTCAAATGATTTTTCGCAGTTCACGAACCCAACGCGATTCTCACTATTAACTAAAGCCCATTTATGTAAGAGGAGCTGGGATTTGTATCAGTTTCATAAGCAGAGTTGAACTATATAAGGTCCAGATGAGTAGGAAACACAGTTCTATTTTCTGGGCATGCTCATGGTTCTTGCTGTATTGGAGACGCTGGAAAGAGGAGGATGCTTCTTGCGTGAAAACAGAGTGTGTTTCATGGATGAAAACACTGGTCTGAATTTACCTTCGAAATCAGTGTTAAAATCCAGGATCTGTGTCTTCCTACATGGAAGAGGTTATTTCTGGTCTACCAAGTGAATTTTGGGTTCAAATGATTTTACACTGTTCAAAACCCCAATGCGATTATCACTATTAACTAAACAGCATTTATTTAAGAGCTGCTGTGGTTTGTATCAGATTCATAACCAGAATGGATCTGCATATGCTCTGTATGAGTAGGAAACACAATTCTTTTTTTCAGGGCATGCACATGGTTCTTGCTGTATTGGAGACGCTGGAAAGAAGAGGATGATTCTTGCGTGAAAACAGAGTGTTTTTCACGGATGAGAATTCTAGTCTGAATTTCCCTTCACTAATGGAGTTAAACCCCAGGATCTGTGTCTTCCTATAAGCAAGAGTTCCTTTCTGGTAAACCAATTGAATTTTCAGCTCAAATGACTTTACATAGTTCTAGTACCCAAGGCGATTATCACTATTAACTAAAGAGCATTTATGTAAGAGGAGCTGTGGTCTGTATCATATCATAAGCAGTGTTGAACGACATATGGTCCATATGATTAGGAAACACTCTCTTACTTTCTAGAGTCTCTAATAGAGTAGAAAACATGAGTGTGCTCAGAACAAAGAACAGTGTTTCCTACATTTACGGACAATATATAGTTCAACTCTGCTTCTGAAACTGATGCAAACCAAAGTTCCTCTATCATCTAATACTTTTCAGTTAAGAGCGACAAACATGTGAGCTCCATGAATCATGTAGCTTCATTTGAGCTGAAAAGTGACTGAGTTTACCCGAAAAGAACTCTTGCCTGTAGGAAGACACAGAGCCTGGGATTTAACTCCATTACTGAAGGAAACACACAGCACAGTTCTCATCCATGAAGCATACTCTGCTTTAGAGCAAGAAGCATGCTCTTACTTTCTAGAGTCTCTAATATAGCAGGAAACATGAGTGTGCTCAGTACAAAAGAACGGTGTTTGCTGCACATATGGACCATTGCAAGTTCCACTCTGCTTCTGAATCTGATACAAACCCAAAGTCCTCTAACATCCAATGCTTTTCAGTTAAGAGCGAGAAACGTGTGAGAGTCGTGAACGATGTAGCTTCCTTTGAGCTGAAAAGTGACTGAGTTTACCTGAAAAGAAGTCTTGCTTTTAGGAAGACACAGAGCTTGGGATTTAATTCCATTTTGAAGGGAACCACACAGCACAGTTCTCATCCATGAAACACACTCTGCTTTAGAGCATGAAGCACACTCTTGCTTTTTAGAGCCTCTAATAGAGCAGGAAACATTTGTGTGATCAGAAGAAAGAACAGTGTTTCCTACATTTACGGACCATATCTAGATCAACACTGCTTCTGAAACTGATACAAACCAAAGTTCCTCTATCATCTAATGCTTTTCAGTTAAGAGCGAGAAACGTCTTGAGCTTCGTGAATCATGTAGCTTCGTTTGTGCTGAAAAGTGACTGTGTTTACCTGAAACGCAGTCTTCCTTGTAGGAAGACACAGAGCCTGTGATTTAACTTCATTTCTAAAGGGAAACACATCACAGTTCTCATCCATGAAACACACTTTGCTTTAGAGCAAGAAGCACGCTCTTACTTTCTAGAGTCTCTAATAAAGCAGAAAACGCGAGTGTGCTCAGAACAAAAGAACGGTGTTTCCTACACATACGGACCATTGCTAGTTCAACTCTGCTTCTGAAACTGATTCAAACCACAGTTCCTCTGTCATCCAATGCTTTTCAGTTAAGAGCGATAATCGTTTGAGCTTGGAGAACGATGTAGCTTCGTTTCAGCTGAAAAGTGACTGCGTTTACCTGAAATTAAATCTTTTTTGTAGGAAGACACAGAGCCTGAGATTTACCTCCATTTCTGAAGGAAATACACAGCACAGTTCTCATCCATGAAGCACACTCTGCTTTAGAGCAAGAAGCACGCTCTTACTTTCTAGAGTCTCTAATGTAGCAGGTAACGTGAGTGTGCTCAGAACAAAAGAACAGTGTTTCCTACATATATGGACCATTGCTAGTTCAACTCTGCATATGAACCTGATACAAACCACAGGTCGCCTATCATCCAATGCTTTTCAGTTAAGAGCGAGAAACGTGTGAGCTTCTTGAACGATGTAGATTCCTTTGAGCTAAAAAGTGAGTGAGTTTACCTGAAAAGAAGTCTTGCTTTTCGGAAGACACAGAGTTTGGGATTTAACTCCATTTTGAAGGGAAACACACAGCACAGTTCTACATGAAACACACTTTGGTTTAGAGCAAGAAGCACGGTCTTACTTTCTGGAGTCTCTAATAGAGCAGGAAACGTGAGTGTGCTCAGAACAAAAGAACGGTGTTTCCTACACATACGGACCATTGCTAGTTCAACTCAGCATGTGAAACTGATACAAACCACACGTCCCCTAACATCCAATGCTATTCAGTTAAGAGCGAGAAATGTTTGAGCTTCGTGAAAGATGTAACTTATTTAGAGCTGAAATGTGACTGAGTTTACCTGAAAAGAAGTCTTGCCTGTAGGAAGACACAGAGCCTGGGATTTAACTAAATTTCTGAAGGCAACACAAAGCACAGTTCTCATCCATGAAACACACTCTGCTTTAGAGCAAGAAGCACGCTCTTACTTTCTAGAGTCTCTAATAGAGCAGAAAACGTGAGTGTGCTCAGAACAAAGAACAGTGTTTCCTATTTTACGGACAATATCTATATCAACTCTGCTTCTGCAACTGATACAAACCAAAGTTCCTCTATCATCTAATGCTTTTCAGTTAAGAGCGACAAACATGTGAGCTCCGTGAATCATAAAGATTCATTTGAGCTGAAAAGTGACTGTGTTTAACTGAAACGCAGTCTTCCTTGTAGGAAGAGACATAACCTGGGATTTAACTCCATTTGTGAAGGAAACACACAGCACAGTTTTAATCCATGGAACACACTCTGATTTAGAGCACGAATCATGCTCTTGCTTTCTAGATTCCCTAATACAGCAAGAAATGAGAGTGAACTCAGAACAAAAGAACAGTGTTTCCTACACATAAGGACCATTACTCATTAAACTCTGCTTCTGAAACTGATACAAACCACAGGTCCTCTAAAATCCAATGCTTTTCAGTTAAGGTCGAGAAACGTGTGAGCTTCGTGAATCATGTAGCTTCGTTTGAGCTGAAAAGTGACTGTGTTTACCTGAAACCTAGTCTTCCTTGTAGGAAGACATAGAACCTGGGATTTAACTCGATTTCTGAAGGAAACACACAGCACAGTTCTCATCCATGAAACGCACTCTGCTTTAGAGCAAGAAGCACGCTCTTACTTTCTAGAGTCTCTAATAGAGTAGAAAACGCGAGTGTTCTCAGAACAAAAGAACGGTGTTTCCTACATATACGGACCATTGCTAGTTCAAGTCTGCATCTGAACCTGACACAAACCACAGGTCCCCTAACATCCAATGCTTTTCAGTTCAGAGCGAGAAACGTGTATTCTTCATGAACGATGTAGCTTTGTTTGAGCTGAAAAGTGACTGCGTTTAACTGAAACTAAATCTTGTTTGTAGGAAGGCACAGAGCCTGAGATTTACCTCCATTTCTGAAGGGAAACACAGAGCTCAGTTCTCCTCCATGAAACACACTCTGCTTTAGAGCAAGAAGCACGCTCTTACTTTCAGGAGTCTCTAATATAGCAGGGAAACTGGAGTGTGCTCAGAACAAAAGAACGGTGTTTCCTACACATACGGACCATTGCTAGTTCATCTCTGCATCTGAAACTGATACAAAACACAGGTCCCTTAATATCCAATACTTTTCATTTAAGAGCAAGAAACGTGTGGGCTTCGTGAACGATGCAGCTTCGTTTGAGCTGAACAGTGACTGAGTTTACCTGAAAAGAAGTCTTGCCTGTAGGAAGACACAGAGCATGGGATTTAACTCCATTTCTGAAGGAAAAACAAAGCACTGTTCTGATCCATGAAACACACTCTGCTTTAAAGCACGAAGCACGCTCTTACTTTCTAGAGTCTCTAATAGAGCAAAAAAAGCGAGTGTGCTCAGAAAAAAAGAATGGTGTTTCCTACACATACGGACCATAGGTAGTTCAACTCTGCATCTGATACTGATAAAAACCACAGGTCCCCTAACATTCAATGCTTTTCAGTTAAGGTCGAGAAACGTGTGAGCTTGGTGAATCATGTAGCTTCGTTTGAACTGAAAAGTGACTATGTTTACCTGAAATGCAGTCTTCCTTGAAGGAAGACACAGATCCTGGGATTTAACTCCATTTCTTAAGAGAAACACACAGCACAGTTCTCCTCCATAAAAAACTCTCTGCTTTAGAGCAAAAAGCACGCTCTTGCATTCTAGAGTCTCTAATACAGCAGGAAACGTGAGTGTGCTCAGAACAAAAGAACGGTATTTCCTACACATATGGACCATTGCTAGTTCCACTCTGCCTCTTATACTGATACAAACCCAAGTTCCTCTAACTACCAATGCTTTTGAGTTAAGAACGAGAAACGTGTGATCTTCGTGAACGATGTAGCTTTGTTAGAGCTGAAAAATGCCTGTGTTTACCTGAAACTAAATCTTGTATGTAGGAAGACACAGAACCGGGGATTTAACTACATTTGTGAAGGGAAACAGACAACAGAGTTCTATTCCATAGAACACACTCTGAATTAGAGCAAGAATCATGCTCTTGCTTTCTAGATTCCCTAATACAGCAAGAAATGAGAGTGAACTCAGAACAAAACAACAGTTTTCCTACACATAAGGGCCATTGCTAGTTCAACTCTGCTTCTGAAACTGATACAAACCACAGGTCCTCTAAAATCCAATGCTTTTCATTTAAGGTCGAGAAACGTGTGAGCTTGGTGAATCATGTAGCTTCGTTTGAACTGAAAAGTGACTGTGTTTACCTGAAATGCAGTCTTCCTTGTAGGGAGACACAGAACCTGGGATTTAACTCCATTTCTTAAGGGGAACACACAGCACAGTTCTCCTCCATGAAAAACACTCTGCTTTAGAACAAGAAGCACGCTCTTGCATTCTAGAGTCTCTAATACAGCAGGAAACGTGAGTGAGCTCAGAACAAAAGAACGGTGTTTCCTACACATATGGACCATTGCTAGTTCCCCTGTGTCTCTTATACTGATACAAACCCGAGTTCCTTTAACTACCAATGCTTTTCAGTTAAGAGCGAGAAAAGTTTGACATTCGTGAACGATGCAGCTTCGTTTGAGCTGAAAAGTGACTGAGTTTACCTGAAAAGAAGTCTTGCCTGTAGGAAGACAAAGAGCCTGGGATTTAACTCCATTTCTGAAGGAAACACAAAGCACAGTTCTCATCCATGAAACACACTCTGCTTTAGAGCATGAAGCACGCTCTTACTTTCTAGAGTCTCTAATAGAGCAGAAAACGCGAGTCTGCTCACAAAAAAAGAACGGTGTTTCCTACACATACGGAGCATATCGAGATCAACTCTGATTCTGAAACTGATACAAATCACAGGTCCTCTAAAATCCAATGCTTTTCAATTAAGAGCGAAGAACGTGAGAGCTTCGTGATCTATGTAGCTTTGTTTGAGATGAAAAGTGACTGTGTTTACCTGAAATGCAGTCTTCCTTGTAGGAAGACACAGAACCTGGGATTTACCTACATTTGTGAAGGGAAACAAACAACACAGTTCTAATCCATAGAACACACTCTGAATTAGAGCAAGAATCATGCTCTTGCTTTCTAGATTCCCTAATACAGCAAGAATTGAGAGTGAACTCAAAACAAAAGAACAGTGTTTCCTAAACATACGGACCATATCTAGTTCAACTCTGCTTCTCAAACTGATACAAACAACAGGTCCTCAAATATCCAATGCTTTTCAGTTAAGAGCAAGAAACGTGTGAGCTTCGTGCATAATGTAGCTTTGTTTGATCTGAAAAGTGACTGTGTTTACCTGAAACGATGTCTTCCTTCTAGGAAGACACAGAGCCTTGGATTGAACTCCATTTCTGAAGGGAAACACATAACACAGTTCTAATCTGTGGAACACACACTGATTTAGAGCAAGAATCATGCTCTTGTTTTCTAGATTCCCTAATACAGCAAGAAATGAGAGTGAACTCAGAACAAAAGAACAGTGTTTCATACACATAAGGACCATTGCTAGTTCAACTCTGCTTCTGAAACTGATACAAACCACAGGTCCTCTAAAATCCAATGCTTTTCAGTTAAGGTCGAGAAAAGAGTGGGCTTCGTTAACGATGCTGCTTAGTTTGAGCTGAACAGTGACTGAGTTTACCTGAAAAGAAGTCTTGCCTGTAGGAAGACACAGAGCATGGGATTTAACTCCATTTCTGAAGGAAATACAAAGCACTGTTCGGATCCATGAAACACACTCTGCTTTAGACCACGAAGCATGCTCTTACTGTCTAGAGTCTCTAATAGAGCAGAAAAAGCGAGTGTGCTCAGAACAAAATAACGCTGTTTCCTACACATACGGTCCCTTGCTAGTTCAACTCTGCATCTGATACTGATACAAACCACAGGTCCCCTAATATCCAATGCTTTTCAGTTAAGAGCGAGAAACGTGTGAGCTTCGTGAACAATGTACATTCCTTTGAGCTGAGAAGTGACAGAGATTACCTGAGAAGTCTTGCATGTAGGAGGACACAGAGCCTGGTATTTAACCTCATTTCTGAAGGGAAACACACAGCACAGTTCTCCTCCATGAAACACACTTTGCTTTAGAGAAAGAAGCACGCTCTTGCTTTCTAGATTTCCTAATACAGCAAGAAATGAGAGTGAACTCAGAACAAAACAACAGTGTTTCCTACACATAAGGACCATTGCTAGTTCAACTCTGCTTCTGAAACTGAGACAAACCACAGGTCCTCTAAAATCCAATGCTTTTCATTTAAGGTCGAGAAACGTGTGAGCTTGGTGAATCATGTAGCTTCGTTTGTACTGAAAAGTGACTGTGTTTACCATAAATGCAGTCTTCCTTGTAGGGAGACACAGAACTGGGTTTTAACTCCATTTCTTAAGGGAAACACACAGCACAGTTCTCCTCCATGAAAAACACTCTGCTTTAGAGCAAGAAGCACGCTCTTGCATTCTAGAGTCTCTAATACAGCAGGAAACCTGAGTGTGCTCAGAACAAAAGAATGGTGTTTCCTACACATATGGACCATTGCTAGTTCCACTCTTCCTCTTATACAGATACAAACCCAAGTTCCTCTAACTACCAATGCTTTTCAGTTAAGAGCAAGAGACTTGTGACCTGTGTGAACGATGTAGCTTTGTTAGAGCTGAAAAGTAACTGTGTTTACCTGAAACTAAATCTTGTATGTAGGAAGACACAGAGCCTGAGATTTACCTCCAATTCTGAAGGGAAACACAGAGATCAGTTCTCCTCCATGAAACACACTCTGCTTTAGAGAAAGAAGCATGCTCTTACTTTCTAGAGTCTCTAATATAGCAGGAAACGAGAGTGTGCAAAGAACAAAAGAACTGTGTTACCTACACATACAGACCATTGCTAGTTCAACTCTGCATCTGAAACTGATACAAAACACAGGTCCTTTAACATCCAATGATTTTCAATTAAGAGCTAGAAAAGTTTGGGCTTCGTGAACTATGTAGCTTCGTTTGAGCTGAAAAGTGACTGAGATTACCTGAAAAGAAGTCTTGCCTGTAGGAAGACACAGAGCCTGGGATTTAACTCCATTTCTGAAGGAAACACAAAGCACAGTTCTCATCCATGAAACACACTCTGCTTTAGAGCACGAAGCACGCTCTTACTTTCTAGAGTCTCTAATAGAGCAGAAAACGCGAGTGTGCTCACAACAAAAGAACGGTGTTTCCTACACATACGGAGCATATCTGGTTCAACTCGGCTTCTGAAACTGATACAAACCACAGGTCCTCTAAAATTCAATGCTTTTCAATTAAGAGCGAATAACGTGTGAGCTTCGTGAACTATGTAGCTTCCTTTGAGATGAAAAGTGACTGTGTTTACCTGAAACGCAGTCCTCCTTGTAGGAAGACACAGAACCTGGGATTTAATTACATTTGTGAAGGGAAACACACAACACAGTTCTAATCCATAGAACACACTCTGAATTAGAGCAAGAATCATGCTCTTGCTTTCTAGATTCCCTAATACAGCAAGAAATGAGAGTGAACTCAGAACAAAAGAACAGTGTTTCCTACACATAAGAACCATTGCTAGTTCAACTGTGCTTCTGAAACTGATACAAACCACAGGTCCTCTAAAATCCAATGCTTTTCAGGTAAGGTCGAGAAACGTGTGAGCTTCGTGAATCATGTAGCTTCGTTTGAGCTGAAAAGAGACTGAGTTTACCTGAGAAGTCTTGCATGTAGGAGGACACAGGGCCTGGTATTTAACCTCATTTCTGAAGGGAAACACAGAGCACAGTTCTCCTCCATGAAACATACTTTGCTTTAGAGAAAGAAGCACGCTCTTGCTTTCTAGATTCCCTAATACAGCAAGAAATGAGAGTGAACTCAGAACAAAAGAAAAGTGTTTCCTACACATAAGGACCATTGCTAGTTCAACTCTGCTTCTGAAACTGATACAAACCACAGGTCCTCTAAAATCCAATGCTTTTCATTTAAGGTCGAGAAACTTGTGAGCTTGGTGAATCATGTAGCTTCGTTTGAACTGAAAAGTGACTGTGTTTACCTGAAATGCAGTCTTCCTTGTAGGGAGACACAGAACCTGGGATTTAACTCCATTTCTGAAGGAAGCACACAGAACAGTTCTCATCCATGAAACACACTCTGCTTTAGAGCAAGAAGCAAGCTCTTACTTTCTAGAGTCTCTAATAGAGCAGAAAACGTGAGTGTGCTCAGAACAAAGAACAGTGTTTCCTACATTTACAGACCATATCTAGATCAACTCTGCTTCTGAAACTGATACAAACCAAAGTTCCTCTATCATCTAATGCTTTTCAGTTAAGAGCGAGAAACCTGTGATCTTCGTGAATCATGTAGCTTCGTTTGAGCTGAAAAGTGACTTAGTTTACCTGAAAAGATGTCTTCCTTGTAGGAAGAGACAGAACCTGGTATTTGACTACATTTGTGAAGGGAAACACACAACACAGTTCTAATATGTGGAACACACTCTGATTTAGAGCAAGAATCCTACACATAAGGACCATTGCTAGTTCAACTCTGCTTCTGAAACTGATACAAACCACAGGTCCTCTAAAATCCAATGCTTTTCAGTTAAGGTCGAAAGCTGAAAAGAGACTGTGTTTTCCTGAAACGCAGTCTTCTTTGTAGGAAGACACAGTCCCTGGGATTTAACTCCATTTCTGAAGGGAAACACACAGCACAGTTCTAATCCATATGTTATCTTTGTGAACGATGTAGCTTTGTTTGAGCTGAAAAGGGACTGCGTTCTCTAAAATGAAGTCTTGGTTGTAGTAAGACACAGAGACTTGGATTTACCTCCATTTCTGAAGGGAAACACAGAGCACAGTTCTCCTCCATGAAACACACTCTGCTTTATAGCAAGAAGCACGCTCTTACTTTCTAGAGTCTCTAATATAGCAGGAAACGTGAGTGTGCTCAGAACAAAAGAACTGTGTTACCTACACCTACGGACCATTGCTAGTTCAACTCTGCATCTGAAACTGATCCAAAACACAGGTCCCTTAACATCCAATGCTTTTCAATTAAGAGCAAGAAAAGTTTGGGCTTCGTGAACGATGTAGCTTCGTTTGAGCTGAAAAGTGACTGAGTTTACCTGAAAAGAAGTCTTGCCTGTAGGAAGACACAGAGCCTGGGATTTAACTCCATTTCTGAAGGAAACACAAAGCACAGTTCTCATCCATGAAACACACTTTGCTTTAGAGCACGAAGCACGCTCTTACTTTCTAGAGTCTCTAATAGAGCAGAAAACGCGAGTGTGCTCACAACAAAAGAACGGTGTTTCCTACACATACGGAGCATATCTAGTTCAACTCTGCTTCTGAAACTCATACAAACCACAGTTCCTCTAAAATGCAATGCTTTTCAATTAAGAGCAAATAACGTGTGAGCTTCGTGAGCTATGTAGCTTCGTTTGAGATGAAAAGTGACTGTGTTTACCTGAAACGCAGTCTTCCTTGTAGGAAGACACAGAACCTGGGATTTAACTACATTTGTGAGGGAAACACACAACACAGTTCTAATCCATAGAACACACTCTGAATTAGAGCAAGAATCGTGCTCTTGCTTTCTGGATTCCCTAATACAGCAAGAAATGAGAGTGAACTCAGAACAAAAGAACAGTGTTTCCTAAACATACAGACCATATCTAGTTCAAATCTGCTTCTCAAACTGATACAAACCATAGGTACTCAAACATCCAATGCTTTTCAGTTAAGAGCAAGAAACGTGTGAGCTTCGTGCACGATGTAGCTTTGTTTGATCTGAAAAGAGACTGTGTTTACCTGAAACGATGTCTTGGTTGTAGGAAGACACAGAGCCTTGGATTGAATTCCATTTTTGAAGGGAAACACACAGCACAGTTCTAAGCCGTGGAACACACACTGATTTAGAGCAAGAATCATGCTCTTGCTTTCTAGATTCCCTAATACAGCAAGAAATGAGAGTGAACTCAGAACAAAAGAACAGTGTTTCCTACACATAAGGACCATTGCTAGTTCAACTCTGCTTCTGAAACTGATACAAACCACAGGTCCTCTAAAATCCAATGCTTTTCAGGTAAGGTCGAGAAACGTGTGAGCTTCGTGAATCATGTAGCTTCGTTTGAGCTGAAAAGAGACTGAGTTTACCTGAGAAGTCTTGCATATAGGAGGACACAGAGCCTGGTATTTAACCTCATTTCTGAAGGGAAACACAGAGCACAGTTCTCCTCCATGAAAAATACTTTGCTTTAGAAAAGAGGCACGCTCTTGCTTTCTAGATTCCCTAATACAGCAAGAAATGAGAGTGAACTCAGAACAAAAGAAAAGTGTTTCCTACACATAAGGACCATTGCTAGTTCAACTCTGCTTCTGAAACTGATACAAACCACAGGTCCTCTAAAATCCAATGCTTTTCATTTAAGGTCGAGAAACTTGTGAGCTTGGTGAATCATGTAGCTTCGTTTGAACTGAAAAGTGACTGTGTTTACCTGAAATGCAGTCTTCCTTGTAGGGAGACACAGAACCTGGGATTTAACTCCATTTCTGTAGGAAGCACACAGAACAGTTCTCATCCATGAAACACACTCTGCTTTAGAGCAAAAAGCAAGCTCTTACTTTCTAGAGTCTCTAATAGAACAGAAAACGTGAGTGTGCTCAGAACAAAGAACAGTGTTTCCTACATTTACAGACCATATCTAGATCAACTCTGCTTCTGAAACTGATACAAACCAAAGTTCCTCTATCATCTAATGCTTTTCAGTTAAGAGCGAGAAACCTGTGATCTTCGTGAATCATGTAGCTTCATTTGAGCTGAAAAGAGAAACGTGTGAGCTTCGTGAACGATATAGCTCGTTTGAGCTGAAAAGTGACTTAGTTTACCTGAAAAGATGTCTTCCTTGTAGGAAGAAACAGAACCTGGTATTTAACTACATTTGTGAAGGGAAACACACAACACAGTTCTAATATGTGGAACACACTCTGATTTAGAGCAAGAATCCTACAAATAAGGACCATTGCTAGTTCAACTCTGCTTCTGAAACTGATACAAACCACAGGTCCTCTAAAATCCAATGCTTTTCAGTTAAGGTCGAAAGCTGAAAAGAGACTGTGTTTTCCTGAAACGCAGTCTTCTTTGTAGGAAGACACAGAACCTGGGATTTAACTCCATTTCTGAAGGGAAACACACAGCACAGTTCTAATCCATGGAACACACTCTGCTTTAGAGCACGAAGCATGCTCTTGCTTTCTATAGTCTCTAATAGAGCAGAAAACGTGAGTGTGCTCAGAACAAAAGAACTGTGTTTCCTACACATACGGACCATATCTAGATCTACTCTGCTTCTGAAACTGATACAAACCAAGGTCCTCTAAATCCAATGCTTTTCAGTTAAGAGCCAGAAATATGTGAGCTTCGTGAACGATGTAGCTTTGTTTAAGATGAAAAGTGACTGTGTTTACCTGAAACGAAGTCTTGGTTATAGGAAGACACAGAGCGTTGGATTTAACTCTATTTCTGAAGGGAAACACACAGCACAGTTCTAATCCATCTAACACACTCTGCTTTAGAGCAAGAAGTACGCTCTTTCTTTCAAGAGTCTCTAATAGAGCAGAAAACGTGAGTGTGCTCGAAACAAAGGAACGGTGTTTCCTACAAATTCGGATCATTGCTAGTTCCACTCTGCTTCTGATACTGATACAAACCCGAGGAACTCTAACTACCAATTCTTTTCAGTTAAGAGCGAGAAACGTGTGAGCTTCGTGAACGATGTAGCTTCGTTTGAACTGAAAAGTGACTGAGTTTACCTGAAAAGATGTCTTGCTTTTAGGAAGACACAGAGCTTGGGATTTAACTCCATTTCTGATGGTAAACACCCAGCACAGTTCTCCTTCATGAAACACACTCTGCTTTAGAGCAAGAGGGACACTCTTGCTTTCTAGGGTCTCTAATAGAGCAGGAAACATGAGTGTGCTCATCACAAAAGAACGGTGTTTGCTACATATACGGACCATTGCTAGTTCCACTCTGCTTCTGAAACTGATACAAACCACAGGTCCTCTAACATCAAATGCTTTTCAATTAAGAGCGAATAACGTGTGAGCTTCGTGAACTATGTAGTTTCCTTTGAGATGAAAAGTGACTGTGTTTACCTGAAACGCAGTCTTCCTTGTAGGAAGACACAGAACCTGGGATTTAACTCCATTTGTGAAGGAAGCACACAGAACAGTTCTCATCCATAAACACACTCTGCTTTAGAGCAAGAAGCAAGCTCTTACTTTCTAGAGTCTCTAATATGGCATAAAACGTTAGTGTGCTCAGAACAAAGAACAGTGTTTCCTACATTTACAGACCATATCTAGATCAACTCTACTTCTGACACTGATACAAACCAAAGTTCCTCTATCATGTAATGCTTTTCAGTTAAGAGCGAGAAACCTGTGATCTTCGTGAATCATGTAGCTTCATTTGAGCTGAAAAGTGACTGTGTTTACCTGAAACGCAGTCTTCCTTGTAGGAAGAGACAGAACCTGGGATTTAACTACATTTGTGAAGGGAAAAACACAACACAGTTCTAATCCATGAAACACACTCTGCTTTAGAGCAAGAAGCACGCTCTTGCTTTTTAGAGTCTCTAATAGAGCAGAAAACATGAGTGTGCTCACAACAAAAGAACGGTGTTTCCTACACATATGGACCATATAGAGTTCTACTCTGCTTCTGAAACTGATACAAACCACAGGTCCTCTAACATCCAATGCTTTTCAATTAAGAGCGAATAACGTGTGAGCTTTGTGAACTATGTAGCTTCGTTTGAGATGAAAAGTGACTGTGTTTACCCGAAACGCAGTCTTCCTTGTAGGAAGACACAGAAGCTGGGATTTAACTCCATTTAAGAAGGGAAACACACAGCACAGTTCTCCTCTATGAAACACACTCTGCTTTAGAGCAAGAAGCACGCTCTTTCTTTCTAGATTCTCTAATACAGCAGGAAACGTGAGTGTGCTCTGAACAAAAGAACGGTGTTTGATGCACATACGGACCATTGCAAGTTCCACTCTGCTTCTGAATCTGATACAAACCCAAGGTCCTCTGTCATACAATGCTTTTCAGTTAAGAGTGAGAATTGTTTGAGATTCGAGAACGATGTAGCTTCGTTTGAGCTGAAAAGTAACTGATTTTACCTAAAAAGATGTCTTGCCTGTAGGAGGACACAGAGCCTGGGATTTAACTCCATTTCTGAAGGAAACACACAGCACAGTTCTCATCCATGAAGCACACTCTGCTTTAGAGTAAGAAGCATGCTCTTACTTTCTAGGGTCTCTAATAGAGCAGGAAACGTGTGTGTGCTCACAAAAAAGAGCAGTGATTCAGACATTTACTGACCATATCTATATCAACACTGCTTCTGAAACTGATACAACCAAAGTTCCTCTATCATCTAATGCTTTTCAGTTAAGAGCTAGAAACGTGTGAGTTTTGTGAGTCATGTAGCTTCATTTGAGCTGAAAAGTACCTGTGTTTACATGAAACGCAGTCTTCCTTGTAGGAAGAGACAGAACCTGGGATTTAACTACATTTGTGAGGGAAACACACAACACAGTTCTAATCCATAGAACACACTCTGAATTAGAGCAAGAATCATGCTCTTGCTTTCTAGATTCCCTAATACAGCAAGAAATGAGAGTGAACTCAGAACAAAAGAACAGAGTTTCCTAAACATACGGACCATATCTAGTTCAACTCTGCTTCTCAAACTGATACAAACCACAGGTCCTCAAACATCAGATGCTTTTCAGTTAAGAGCAAGAAACGTGTGAGCTTCGTGCACGATGTAGCTTTGTTTGATCTGAAAAGTGACTGTGTTTACCTGAAACGATGTCTTGGTTGTAGGAAGACACAGAGCCTTGGATTGAACTCCATTTCTCAAGGGAAACACACAACACAGTTCTAATACGTGGAACACACTCTGATTTAGAGCAAGAATCATGCTCTTTCTTTCTAGATTCCCTAATACAGCAAGAAATGAGAATTAACTCAGAACAAAAGAACAGTGTTTCCTACACATAAGGACCATTGGTAGTTCAACTCTGCTTCTGAAACTGATACAAACCACAGGTCCTCTAAAATCCAATGCTTTTCAGTTAAGGTGGAGAAACGTGTGAGCTTCGTGAATCATGTAGCTTCGTTTGAGCTGAAAAGAGACTGTGTTTTCCTGAAACGCAGTCTTCCTTGTAGGAAGACACAGAACCTGGGATTTAACTCCATTTCCTAAGGGAAACACACAGCACAGTTCTCCTCCATGAAAAACACTCTGCTTTAGAGCAGGAAGCACGCTCTTACTTTCTAGAGTCTCTAATATAGCAGGAAACGTTTGTGTGCTCAGAACAAAAGAACTGTGTTTCCTACACATACGGACCATTGCTAGTTCCACTCTGCCTCTTATACTGATACAACCCCGAGGGCCTCTAACTACCAATGCTTTTCATTTAAGAGCGAGAAACGTGTGACCTTCGTGAACGATGTAGCGTTGTTTGAGCTGAAAAGTGACTGCGTTTACCTTAAACGATGTCTTGGTTGTAGGAAGACACAGAGCCTTGCGTTTAACTCCATTTCTGAAGGGAAACACACAGCACAGTTCTAATCCATGGAACACACTCTACTTTAGAGCACGACGCACGCTCTTACTTTCTAGAGTCTCTAATAGAGCAGAAAAAGCGAGTGTGCTTAGAACCAAATAACGGTGTTTCCTACACATACGGACCATTGATAGTTCAACTCTGCATCTGATACTGATACAAACCACAGGTCCCCTAAAATCCAACGCTTTTCAGTTAAGAGCGAGAAAGGTGTGAGCTTCGTGAACGATGTAGATTTCTTTGAGCTGAAAAGTGACTGAGGTTACCTGAAAAGAAATCTTGCATGTAGGAGGACACAGAGCCTGGTATTTAAGCTCATTTCTGAAGGGAAACACACAGCACAGTTCTCCTCCATGAAACACACTTTGCTTTAGAGAAAGAAGCACGCTCTTACTTTCTGGAGTCTCTAATAGAGCAGGAAACGTGAGTGTGCTCAGAACAAAAGAACGGTGTTTCCTACACATACGGACAATTGCTAGTTCAACTCTGCATCTGAAAAAGATACAAACCACACGTCCCCTAACATCCAATGCTATTCAGTTAAGAGCGAGAAACGTTTGAGCTTCGTGAAAGCTGTAGCTTCGTTAGAGCTTAAAAGTGACTGAGTTTACCTGAAAAGAAGTCTTGCATGTAGAAAGACACAGAGCCTCGGATTTATCTCCATTTCTGAAGGGAAACAAAGAGCTCGGTTCTCATCGATGAAGCACACTCTGCTTTACAGCAAGAAGCACGCTCTTACTTTCTAGAGTCTCTAATATAGCAGGAAACGTGAGTGTGCTCTGAACAAAATAACGGTGTTTGATGCACATACGGACCATTGCAAGTTCCACTCTGCTTCTGAATCTGATACAAACCCAAGGTCCTCTGTCATACAATGCTTTTCAGTTAAGAGTGAGAATTGTTTGAGATTCGAGAACGATGTAGCTTCGTTTGAGCTGAAAAGTAACTGATTTTACCTAAAAAGATGTCTTGCCTGTAGGAGGACACAGAGCCTGGGATTTAACTCCATTTCTGAAGGAAACACACAGCACAGTTCTCATCCATGAAGCACACTCTGCTTTAGAGTAAGAAGCATGCTCTTACTTTCTAGGGTCTCTAATAGAGCAGGAAACGTGTGTGTGCTCACAAAAAAGAGCAGTGATTCAGACATTTACTGACCATATTTATATCAACACTGCTTCTGAAACTGATACAACCAAAGTTCCTCTATCATCTAATGCTTTTCAGTTAAGAGCTAGAAACGTGTGAGTTTTGTGAGTCATGTAGCTTCATTTGAGCTGAAAAGTACCTGTGTTTACATGAAACGCAGTCTTCCTTGTAGGAAGAGACAGAACCTGGGATTTAACTACATTTGTGAGGGAAACACACAACACAGTTCTAATCCATAGAACACACTCTGAATTAGAGCAAGAATCATGCTCTTGCTTTCTAGATTCCCTAATACAGCAAGAAATGAGAGTGAATTCAGAACAAAAGAACAGAGTTTCCTAAACATACGGACCATATCTAGTTCAACACTGCTTCTCAAACTGATACAAACCACAGGTCCTCAAACATCAGATGCTTTTCAGTTAAGAACAAGAAACGTGTGAGCTTCGTGCACGATGTAGCTTTGTTTGATCTGAAAAGTGACTGTGTTTACCTGAAATGATGTCTTGGTTGTAGGAAGACACAGAGCCTTGGATTGAACTCCATTTCTGAAGGGAAACAAACAACACAGTTCTAATACGTGGAACACACTCTGATTTAGAGCAAGAATCATGCTCTTTCTTTCTAGATTCCCTAATACGGCAAGAAATGAGAGTGAACTCAGAACAAAAGAACAGTGTTTCCTACACATAAGGACCATTGCTAGTTCAACTCTGCTTCTGAAACTGATACAAACAACAGGTCCTCTGTCATCCAATGCTTTTCAGTTAAGAGTGAGAATTGTTTGAGATTCGAGAACGATGTAGCTTCGTTTGAGCTGAAAAGTGACTGATTTTACCTAAAAAGATGTCTTGCCTGTAGGAAGACACAGAGCCTGGGATTTAACTCCATTTCTGAAGGAAACACACAGCACAGTTCTCATCCATGAAGCACACTCTGCTTTAGAGTAAGAAGCATGCTCTTACTTTCTAGGGTCTCTAATAGAGCAGGAAACGTGTGTGTGCTCACAAAAAAGAACAGTGATTCAGACATTTACTGACCATATCTATATCAACACTGCATCTGAAACTGATACAACCAAAGTTCCTCTATCCTCTAATGCTTTTCAGTTAAGAGCTAGAAACGTGTGAGTTTTGTGAGTCATGTAGCTTCATTTGAGCTGAAAAGTAACTGTGTTTACCTGAAAAAATGTCTTCCTTGTAGGAAGAGACAGAACCTGGGATTTAACTACATTTGTGAAGGGAAACACACAACACAGTTCTAATCCATAGAACACACTCTGAATTAGAGCAAGAATCATGCTCTTGCTTTCTAGATTCCCTAATACAGCAAGAAATGAGAGTGAACTCAGAACAAAAGAACAGTGTTTCCTAAACATACGGACCATATCTAGTTCAACTCTGCTTCTGATACTGATACAAACCCGAGGTCCTCTAAATACCAATTCTTTTCAGTTAAGAGCGAGAAACGTGTGAGCTTCGTGAACGATGTAGCTTCGTTTGAGCTGAAAAGTGACTGAGTTTACCTGAAAAATGTCTTCCTTGTAGGAAGAGACAGAACCTGGGATTTAACTACATTTGTGAAGGGAAACACACAACACAGTTCTAATCCATAGAACACACTCTGAATTAGAGCAAGAATCATGCTCTTGCTTTCTAGATTCCCTAATACAGCAAGAAATGAGAGTGAACTCAGAACAAAAGAACAGTGTTTCCTAAACATACTGACCATATCTAGTTCAACTCTGCTTCTCAAACTGATACAAACCACAGGTCCTCAAACATCCAATGCTTTTCATTTAAGAGCGAGAAACGTGTGAGCTTCGTGAACGATGTTGCTTCGTTTGAGCTGAAAAGTGACTGAGTTTACCTGAAAAAATGTCTTCCTTGTAGGAAGAGACAGAACCTGGGATTTAACTACATTTGTGAAGGGAAACACACAACACAGTTCTAATCCATAGAACACACTCTGAATTAGAGCAAGAATCATGCTCTTGCTTTCTAGATTCCCTAATACAGCAAGAAATGAGAGTGAACTCAGAACAAAAGAACAGAGTTTCCTAAACATACGGACCATATCTAGTTCAACTCTGCTTCTCAAACTGATACAAACCACAGGTCCTCAAACATCCAATGCTTTTCAGTTAAGAGCAAGAAACGTGTGAGCTTCGTGCACGATGTAGCTTTGTTTGATCTGAAAAGTGACTGCGTTTACCTGAAACGATGTCTTGGTTGTAGGAAGACCCAGAGCCTTGGATTGAACTCCATTTCTGAAGGGAAACACACAACACAGTTCTAATACGTGGAACACACTCTGATTTAGAGCAAGAATCATGCTCTTTCTTTCTAGATTCCCTAATACAGCAAGAAATGAGAGTGAACTCAGAACAAAAGAACAGTGTTTCCTACACATAAGGACCATTGGTAGTTCAACTCTGCTTCTGAAACTGATACAAACCACAGGTCCTCTAAAATCCAATGCTTTTCAGTTAAGGTGGAAGAACGTGTGAGCTTCGTGAATCATGTAGCTTCGTTTGAGCTGAAAAGAGACTGTGTTTTCCTGAAACGCAGTCTTCCTTGTAGGAAGACACAGAACCTGGGATTTAACTCCATTTCCTAAGGGAAACACACAGCACAGTTCTCCTCCATGAAAAACACTCTGCTTTAGAGCCGGAAGCACGCTCTTACTTTCTAGAGTCTCTAATATAGCAGGAAACGTTTGTGTGCTCAGAACAAAAGAATGGTGTTTCCTACACATATGGACCATTGCTAGTTCCACTCTGCCTCTTATACAGATACAAACCCAAGTTCCTCTAACTACCAATGCTTTTCAGTTAAGAGCAAGAGACTTGTGACCTGTGTGAACGATGTAGCTTTGTTAGAGCTGAAAAGTAACTGTGTTTACCTGAAACTAAATCTTGTATGTAGGAAGACACAGAGCCTGAGATTTACCTCCAATTCTGAAGGGAAACACAGAGCTCAGTTCTCTTCCATGAAACACACTCTGCTTTAGAGAAAGAAGCATGCTCTTACTTTCTAGAGTCTCTAATATAGCAGGAAACGAGAGTGTGCAAAGAACAAAAGAACTGTGTTACCTACACTTACAGACCATTGCTAGTTCAACTCTGCATCTGAAACTGATACAAAACACAGGTCCTTTAACATCCAATGATTTTCAATTAAGAGCTAGAAAAGTTTGGGCTTCGTGAACTATGTAGCTTCGTTTGAGCTGAAAAAAGACTGAGTTTACCTGAAAAGAAGTCTTGCCTGTAGGAAGACAGAGAGCCTGGGATTTAACTCCATTTCTGAAGGAAACACAAAGCACAGTTCTCATCCATGAAACACACTCTGCTTTAGAGCACGAAGCACGCTCTTACTTTCTAGAGTCTCTAATAGAGCAGAAACACGAGTGTGCTCACAACAAAAGAACGGTGTTTCCTACACATACGGAGCATATCTGGTTCAACTCGGCTTCTGAAACTGATACAAACCACAGGTCCTCTAAAATTCAATGCTTTTCAATTAAGAGCGAATAACGTGTGAGCTTCGTGAACTATGTAGCTTCGTTTGAGATGAAAAGTGACTGTGTTTACCTGAAAAGCAATCCTCCTTGTAGGAAGACACAGAACCTGGGATTTAATTACATTTGTGAAGGGAAACACACAACACAGTTCTAATCCATAGAACGCACTCTGAATTAGAGCAAGAATCATGCTCTTGCTTTCTAGATTCCCTAATACAGCAAGAAATGAGAGTGAACTCAGAACAAAAGAACAGTGTTTCCTACACATAAGGACCATTGCTAGTTCAACTCTGCTTCTGAAACTGATACAAACCACAGGTCCTCTAAAATCCAATGCTTTTCAGGTAAGGTCGAGAAACGTGTGAGCTTCGTGTATCATGTAGCTTCGTTTGAGCTGAAAAGAGACTGAGTTTACCTGAGAAGTCTTGCATGTAGGAGGACACAGAGCCTGGTATTTAACCTCATTTCTGAAGGGAAACACAGAGCACAGTTCTCCTCCATGAAACATACTTTGTTTTAGAGAAAGAAGCATGCTCTTGCTTTCTAGATTCCCTAATACAGCAAGAAATGAGAGTGAACTCAGAACAAAAGAACAGTGTTTCCTACACATAAGGACCATTGCTAGTTCAACTCTGCTTCTGAAACTGATACAAACCACAGGTCCTCTAAAATCCAATGCTTTTCATTTAAGGTTGAGACACTTGTGAGCTTGGTGAATCATGTAGCTTCGTTTGAACTGAAAAGTGACTGTGTTTACATGAAATGCAGTCTTCCTTGTAGGGAGACACAGAACCTGGGATTTAACTCCATTTCTGAAGGAAGCACACAGAACAGTTCTCATCCATGAAACACACTCTGCTTTAGAGCAAGAAGCAAGCTCTTACTTTCTAGAGTCTCTAATAGAGCAGAAAACGTGAGTGTGCTCAGAACAAAGAACAGTGTTTCCTACATTTACAGACCATATCTAGATCAACTCTGCTTCTGAAACTGATACAAACCAAAGTTCCTCTATCATCTAATGCTTTTCAGTTAAGAGCGAGAAACCTGTGATCTTCGTGAATCATGTAGCTTCGTTTGAGCTGAAAAGTGACTTAGTTTACCTGAAAAGATGTCTTCCTTGTAGGAAGAGACAGAACCTGGTATTTGACTACATTTGTGAAGGGAAACACACAACACAGTTCTAATATGTGGAACACACTCTGATTTAGAGCAAGAATCCTACACATAAGGACCATTGCTAGTTCAACTCTCCTTCTGAAACTGATACAAACCACAGGTCCTCTAAAATCCAATGCTTTTCAGTTAAGGTCGAAAGCTGAAAAGAGACTGTGTTTTCCTGAAACGCAGTCTTCTTTGTAGGAAGACACAGTCCCTGGGATTTAACTCCATTTCTGAAGGGAAACACACAGCACAGTTCTAATCCATATGTTATCTTTGTGAACGATGTAGCTTTGTTTGAGCTGAAAAGTGACTGCATTCTCTAAAATGAAGTCTTGGTTGTAGTAAGACACAGAGACTTGGATTTACCTCCATTTCTGAAGGGAAACACAGAGCACAGTTCTCCTCCATGAAACACACTCTGCTTTATAGCAAGAAGCACGCTCTTACTTTCTAGAGTCTCTAATATAGCAGGAAACGTGAGTGTGCTCAGAACAAAAGAACTGTGTTACCTACAACTACGGACCATTGCTAGTTCAACTCTGCATCTGAAACTGATACAAAACACAGGTCCCTTAACATCCAATGCTTTTCAATTAAGAGCAAGAAAAGTTTGGGCTTCGTGAACGATGTAGCTTCGTTTGAGCTGAAAAGTGACTGAGTTTACCTGAAAAGAAGTCTTGCCTGTAGGAAGACACAGAGCCTGGGATTTAACTCCATTTCTGAAGGAAACACAAAGCACAGTTCTCATCCATGAAACACACTTTGCTTTAGAGCACGAAGCACGCTCTTACTTTCTAGAGTCTCTAATAGAGCAGAAAACGCGAGTGTGCTCACAACAAAAGAACGGTGTTTCCTACACATACGGAGCATATCTAGTTCAACTCTGCTTCTGAAACTCATACAAACCACAGTTCCTCTAAAATGCAATGCTTTTCAATTAAGAGCAAATAACGTGTGAGCTTCGTGAGCTATGTAGCTTCGTTTGAGATGAAAAGTGACTGTGTTTACCTGAAACGCAGTCTTCCTTGTAGGAAGACACAGAACCTGGGATTTAACTACATTTGTGAGGGAAACACACAACACAGTTCTAATCCATAGAACACACTCTGAATTAGAGCAAGAATCGTGCTCTTGCTTTCTGGATTCCCTAATACAGCAAGAAATGAGAGTGAACTCAGAACAAAAGAACAGTGTTTCCTAAACATACAGACCATATCTAGTTCAACTCTGCTTCTCAAACTGATACAAACCATAGGTACTCAAACATCCAATGCTTTTCAGTTAAGAGCAAGAAACGTGTGAGCTTCGTGCACGATGTAGCTTTGTTTGATCTGAAAAGAGACTGTGTTTACCTGAAACGATGTCTTGGTTGTAGGAAGACACCGAGCCTTGGATTGAATTCCATTATTGAAGGGAAACACACAACACAGTTCTAAGCCGTGGAACACACACTGATTTAGAGCAAGAATCATGCTCTTGCTTTCTAGATTCCCTAATACAGCAAGAAATGAGAGTGAACTCAGAACAAAAGAACAGTGTTTCCTACACATAAGGACCATTGCTAGTTCAACTCTGCTTCTGAAACTGATACAAACCACAGGTCCTCTAAAATCCAATGCTTTTCATTTAAGGTCGAGACACTTGTGAGCTTGGTGAATCATGTAGCTTCGTTTGAACTGAAAAGTGACTGTGTTTACATGAAATGCAGTCTTCCTTGTAGGGAGACACTGAACCTGGGATTTAACTCCATTTCTGAAGGAAGCACACAGAACAGTTCTCATCCATGAAACACACTCTGCTTTAGAGCAAGAAGCAAGCTCTTACTTTCTAGAGTCTCTAATAGAGCAGAAAACGTGAGTGTGCTCAGAACAAAGAACAGTGTTTCCTACATTTACAGACCATATCTAGATCAACTCTGCTTCTGAAACTGATACAAACCAAAGTTCCTCTATCATCTAATGCTTTTCAGTTAAGAGCGAGAAACCTGTGATCTTCGTGAATCACGTAGCTTCGTTTGAGCTGAAAAGTGACTTAGTTTACCTGAAAAGATGTCTTCCTTGTAGGAAGAGACAGAACCTGGTATTTGACTACATTTGTGAAGGGAAACACACAACACAGTTCTAATATGTGGAACACACTCTGATTTAGAGCAAGAATCCTACACATAAGGACCATTGCTAGTTCAACTCTGCTTCTGAAACTGATACAAACCACAGGTCCTCTAAAATCCAATGCTTTTCAGTTAAGGTCGAAAGCTGAAAAGAGACTGTGTTTTCCTGAAACGCAGTCTTCTTTGTAGGAAGACACAGTCCCTGGGATTTAACTCCATTTCTGAAGGGAAACACACAGCACAGTTCTAATCCATATGTTATCTTTGTGAACGATGTAGCTTTGTTTGAGCTGAAAAGTGACTGCATTCTCTAAAATGAAGTCTTGGTTGTAGTAAGACACAGAGACTTGGATTTACCTCCATTTCTGAAGGGAAACACAGAGCACAGTTCTCCTCCATGAAACACACTCTGCTTTATAGCAAGAAGCACGCTCTTACTTTCTAGAGTCTCTAATATAGCAGGAAACGTGAGTGTGCTCAGAACAAAAGAACTGTGTTACCTACAACTACGGACCATTGCTAGTTCAACTCTGCATCTGAAACTGATACAAAACACAGGTCCCTTAACATCCAATGCTTTTCAATTAAGAGCAAGAAAAGTTTGGGCTTCGTGAACGATGTAGCTTCGTTTGAGCTGAAA
Source organism: Onychomys leucogaster (assembly GCA_949786385.1). Classification (NCBI taxonomy): domain Eukaryota; kingdom Metazoa; phylum Chordata; class Mammalia; order Rodentia; family Cricetidae; genus Onychomys; species Onychomys leucogaster. The sequence continues at coordinate 9,256,375 of CATKUP010000006.1, read as the reverse complement.
AGTGACTGAGTTTACCTGAAAAGAAGTCTTGCCTGTAGGAAGACACAGAGCCTGGGATTTAACTCCATTTCTGAAGGAAACACAAAGCACAGTTCTCATCCATGAAACACACTTTGCTTTAGAGCACGAAGCACGCTCTTACTTTCTAGAGTCTCTAATAGAGCAGAAAACGCGAGTGTGCTCACAACAAAAGAACGGTGTTTCCTACACATACGGAGCATATCTAGTTCAACTCTGCTTCTGAAACTCATACAAACCACAGTTCCTCTAAAATGCAATGCTTTTCAATTAAGAGCAAATAACGTGTGAGCTTCGTGAGCTATGTAGCTTCGTTTGAGATGAAAAGTGACTGTGTTTACCTGAAACGCAGTCTTCCTTGTAGGAAGACACAGAACCTGGGATTTAACTACATTTGTGAGGGAAACACACAACACAGTTCTAATCCATAGAACACACTCTGAATTAGAGCAAGAATCGTGCTCTTGCTTTCTGGATTCCCTAATACAGCAAGAAATGAGAGTGAACTCAGAACAAAAGAACAGTGTTTCCTAAACATACAGACCATATCTAGTTCAACTCTGCTTCTCAAACTGATACAAACCATAGGTACTCAAACATCCAATGCTTTTCAGTTAAGAGCAAGAAACGTGTGAGCTTCGTGCACGATGTAGCTTTGTTTGATCTGAAAAGAGACTGTGTTTACCTGAAACGATGTCTTGGTTGTAGGAAGACACCGAGCCTTGGATTGAATTCCATTTTTGAAGGGAAACACACAACACAGTTCTAAGCCGTGGAACACACACTGATTTAGAGCAAGAATCATGCTCTTGCTTTCTAGATTCCCTAATACAGCAAGAAATGAGAGTGAACTCAGAACAAAAGAACAGTGTTTCCTACACATAAGGACCATTGCTAGTTCAACTCTGCTTCTGAAACTGATACAAACCACAGGTCCTCTAAAATCCAATGCTTTTCAGGTAAGGTCGAGACACGTGTGAGCTTCGTGAATCATGTAGCTTCGTTTGAACTGAAAAGTGACTGTGTTTACATGAAATGCAGTCTTCCTTGTAGGGAGACACAGAACCTGGGATTTAACTCCATTTCTGAAGGAAGCACACAGAACAGTTCTCATCCATGAAACACACTCTGCTTTAGAGCAAGAAGCAAGCTCTTACTTTCTAGAGTCTCTAATAGAGCAGAAAACGTGAGTGTGCTCAGAACAAAGAACAGTGTTTCCTACATTTACAGACCATATCTAGATCAACTCTGCTTCTGAAACTGATACAAACCAAAGTTCCTCTATCATCTAATGCTTTTCAGTTAAGAGCGAGAAACCTGTGATCTTCGTGAATCACGTAGCTTCGTTTGAGCTGAAAAGTGACTTAGTTTACCTGAAAAGATGTCTTCCTTGTAGGAAGAGACAGAACCTGGTATTTGACTACATTTGTGAAGGGAAACACACAACACAGTTCTAATATGTGGAACACACTCTGATTTAGAGCAAGAATCCTACACATAAGGACCATTGCTAGTTCAACTCTGCTTCTGAAACTGATACAAACCACAGGTCCTCTAAAATCCAATGCTTTTCAGTTAAGGTCGAAAGCTGAAAAGAGACTGTGTTTTCCTGAAACGCAGTCTTCTTTGTAGGAAGACACAGTCCCTGGGATTTAACTCCATTTCTGAAGGGAAACACACAGCACAGTTCTAATCCATATGTTATCTTTGTGAACGATGTAGCTTTGTTTGAGCTGAAAAGTGACTGCATTCTCTAAAATGAAGTCTTGGTTGTAGTAAGACACAGAGACTTGGATTTACCTCCATTTCTGAAGGGAAACACAGAGCACAGTTCTCCTCCATGAAACACACTCTGCTTTATAGCAAGAAGCACGCTCTTACTTTCTAGAGTCTCTAATATAGCAGGAAACGTGAGTGTGCTCAGAACAAAAGAACTGTGTTACCTACAACTACGGACCATTGCTAGTTCAACTCTGCATCTGAAACTGATACAAAACACAGGTCCCTTAACATCCAATGCTTTTCAATTAAGAGCAAGAAAAGTTTGGGCTTCGTGAACGATGTAGCTTCGTTTGAGCTGAAAAGTGACTGAGTTTACCTGAAAAGAAGTCTTGCCTGTAGGAAGACACAGAGCCTGGGATTTAACTCCATTTCTGAAGGAAACACAAAGCACAGTTCTCATCCATGAAACACACTTTGCTTTAGAGCACGAAGCACGCTCTTACTTTCTAGAGTCTCTAATAGAGCAGAAAACGCGAGTGTGCTCACAACAAAAGAACGGTGTTTCCTACACATACGGAGCATATCTAGTTCAACTCTGCTTCTGAAACTCATACAAACCACAGTTCCTCTAAAATGCAATGCTTTTCAATTAAGAGCAAATAACGTGTGAGCTTCGTGAGCTATGTAGCTTCGTTTGAGATGAAAAGTGACTGTGTTTACCTGAAACGCAGTCTTCCTTGTAGGAAGACACAGAACCTGGGATTTAACTACATTTGTGAGGGAAACACACAACACAGTTCTAATCCATAGAACACACTCTGAATTAGAGCAAGAATCGTGCTCTTGCTTTCTGGATTCCCTAATACAGCAAGAAATGAGAGTGAACTCAGAACAAAAGAACAGTGTTTCCTAAACATACAGACCATATCTAGTTCAACTCTGCTTCTCAAACTGATACAAACCATAGGTACTCAAACATCCAATGCTTTTCAGTTAAGAGCAAGAAACGTGTGAGCTTCGTGCACGATGTAGCTTTGTTTGATCTGAAAAGAGACTGTGTTTACCTGAAACGATGTCTTGGTTGTAGGAAGACACCGAGCCTTGGATTGAATTCCATTTTTGAAGGGAAACACACAACACAGTTCTAAGCCGTGGAACACACACTGATTTAGAGCAAGAATCATGCTCTTGCTTTCTAGATTCCCTAATACAGCAAGAAATGAGAGTGAACTCAGAACAAAAGAACAGTGTTTCCTACACATAAGGACCATTGCTAGTTCAACTCTGCTTCTGAAACTGATACAAACCACAGGTCCTCTAAAATCCAATGCTTTTCATTTAAGGTCGAGACACTTGTGAGCTTGGTGAATCATGTAGCTTCGTTTGAACTGAAAAGTGACTGTGTTTACATGAAATGCAGTCTTCCTTGTAGGGAGACACAGAACCTGGGATTTAACTCCATTTCTGAAGGAAGCACACAGAACAGTTCTCATCCATGAAACACACTCTGCTTTAGAGCAAGAAGCACGCTCTTACTTTCTAGAGTCTCTAATATAGCAGGAAACGTGAGTGTGCTCAGAACAAAAGAACTGTGTTACCTACAACTACGGACCATTGCTAGTTCAACTCTGCATCTGAAACTGATACAAAACACAGGTCCCTTAACATCCAATGCTTTTCAATTAAGAGCAAGAAAAGTTTGGGCTTCGTGAACGATGTAGCTTCGTTTGAGCTGAAAAGTGACTGAGTTTACCTGAAAAGAAGTCTTGCCTGTAGGAAGACACAGAGCCTGGGATTTAACTCCATTTCTGAAGGAAACACAAAGCACAGTTCTCATCCATGAAACACACTTTGCTTTAGAGCACGAAGCACGCTCTTACTTTCTAGAGTCTCTAATAGAGCAGAAAACGCGAGTGTGCTCACAACAAAAGAACGGTGTTTCCTACACATACGGAGCATATCTAGTTCAACTCTGCTTCTGAAACTCATACAAACCACAGTTCCTCTAAAATGCAATGCTTTTCAATTAAGAGCAAATAACGTGTGAGCTTCGTGAGCTATGTAGCTTCGTTTGAGATGAAAAGTGACTGTGTTTACCTGAAACGCAGTCTTCCTTGTAGGAAGACACAGAACCTGGGATTTAACTACATTTGTGAGGGAAACACACAACACAGTTCTAATCCATAGAACACACTCTGAATTAGAGCAAGAATCGTGCTCTTGCTTTCTGGATTCCCTAATACAGCAAGAAATGAGAGTGAACTCAGAACAAAAGAACAGTGTTTCCTAAACATACAGACCATATCTAGTTCAACTCTGCTTCTCAAACTGATACAAACCATAGGTACTCAAACATCCAATGCTTTTCAGTTAAGAGCAAGAAACGTGTGAGCTTCGTGCACGATGTAGCTTTGTTTGATCTGAAAAGAGACTGTGTTTACCTGAAACGATGTCTTGGTTGTAGGAAGACACCGAGCCTTGGATTGAATTCCATTTTTGAAGGGAAACACACAACACAGTTCTAAGCCGTGGAACACACACTGATTTAGAGCAAGAATCATGCTCTTGCTTTCTAGATTCCCTAATACAGCAAGAAATGAGAGTGAACTCAGAACAAAAGAACAGTGTTTCCTACACATAAGGACCATTGCTAGTTCAACTCTGCTTCTGAAACTGATACAAACCACAGGTCCTCTAAAATCCAATGCTTTTCAGGTAAGGTCGAGAAACGTGTGAGCTTCGTGAATCATGTAGCTTCGTTTGAGCTGAAAAGAGACTGAGTTTACCTGAGAAGTCTTGCATATAGGAGGACACAGAGCCTGGTATTTAACCTCATTTCTGAAGGGAAACACAGAGCACAGTTCTCCTCCATAAAAAATACTTTGCTTTAGAGAAAGAAGCACGCTCTTGCTTTCTAGATTCCCTAATACAGCAAGAAATGAGAGTGAACTCAGAACAAAAGAACAGTGTTTCCTACACATAAGGACCATTGCTAGTTCAACTCTGCTTCTGAAACTGATACAAACCACAGGTCCTCTAAAATCCAATGCTTTTCATTTAAGGTCGAGAAACTTCTGAGCTTGGTGAATCATGTAGCTTCGTTTGAACTGAAAAGTGACTGTGTTTACCTGAAATGCAGTCTTCCTTGTAGGGAGACACGGAACCTGGGATTTAACTCCATTTCTGTAGGAAGCACACAGAACAGTTCTCATCCATGAAACACTCTCTGCTTTAGAGCAAGAAGCAAGCTCTTACTTTCTAGAGTCTCTAATAGAACAGAAAACGTGAGTGTGCTCAGAACAAAGAACAGTGTTTCCTACATTTACAGACCATATCTAGATCAACTCTGCTTCTGAAACTGATACAAACCAAAGTTCCTCTATCATCTAATGCTTTTCAGTTAAGAGCGAGAAACCTGTGATCTTCGTGAATCATGTAGCTTCATTTGAGCTGAAAAGAGAAACGTGTGAGCTTCGTGAACGATATAGCTCGTTTGAGCTGAAAAGTGACTTAGTTTACCTGAAAAGATGTCTTCCTTGTAGGAAGAAACAGAACCTGGTATTTAACTACATTTGTGAAGGGAAACACACAACACAGTTCTAATATGTGGAACACACTCTGATTTAGAGCAAGAATCCTACACATAAGGACCATTGCTAGTTCAACTCTGCTTCTGAAACTGATACAAACCACAGGTCCTCTAAAATCCAATGCTTTTCAGTTAAGGTCGAAAGCTGAAAAGAGACTTTGTTTTCCTGAAACGCAGTCTTCTTTGTAGGAAGACACAGAACCTGGGATTTAACTCCATTTCTGAAGGGAAACACAGCACAGTTCTAATCCATGGAACACACTCTGCTTTAGAGCATGAAGCATGCTCTTGCTTTCTATAGTCTCTAATAGAGCAGAAAACGTGAGTGTGCTCAGAACAAAAGAACTGTGTTTCCTACACATACGGACCATATCTAGATCTACTCTGCTTCTGAAACTGATACAAACCAAGGTCCTCTAAATCCAATGCTTTTCAGTTAAGAGCCAGAAATGTGTGAGCTTCGTGAATGATGTAGCTTTGTTTAAGATGAAAAGTGACTGTGTTTACCTGAAACGAAGTCTTGGTTATAGGAAGACACAGAGCGTTGGATTTAACTCTATTTCTGAAGGGAAACACACAGCACAGTTCTAATCCATCTAACACACTCTGCTTTAGAGCAAGAAGTACGCTCTTTCTTTCAAGAGTCTCTAATAGAGCAGAAAACGTGAGTGTGCTCGAAACAAAGGAACGGTGTTTCCTACAAATTCGGATCATTGCTAGTTCCACTCTGCTTCTGATACTGATACAAACCCGAGGAACTCTAACTACCAATTCTTTTCAGTTAAGAGCGAGAAACGTGTGAGCTTCGTGAACGATGTAGCTTCGTTTGAACTGAAAAGTGACTGAGTTTACCTGAAAAGATGTCTTGCTTTTAGGAAGACACAGAGCTTGGGATTTAACTCCATTTCTGATGGTAAACACCCAGCACAGTTCTCCTTCATGAAACACACTCTGCTTTAGAGCAAGAGGGACACTCTTGCTTTCTAGGGTCTCTAATAGAGCAGGAAACATGAGTGTGCTCATCACAAAAGAACGGTGTTTGCTACATATACGGACCATTGCTAGTTCCACTCTGCTTCTGAAACTGATACAAACCACAGGTCCTCTAACATCAAATGCTTTTCAATTAAGAGCGAATAACGTGTGAGCTTCGTGAACTATGTAGTTTCCTTTGAGATGAAAAGTGACTGTGTTTACCTGAAACGCAGTCTTCCTTGTAGGAAGACACAGAACCTGGGATTTAACTCCATTTGTGAAGGAAGCACACAGAACAGTTCTCATCCATAAACACACTCTGCTTTAGAGCAAGAATCAAGCTCTTACTTTCTAGAGTCTCTAATATGGCATAAAACGTTAGTGTGCTCAGAACAAAGAACAGTGTTTCCTACATTTACAGACCATATCTAGATCAACTCTACTTCTGACACTGATACAAACCAAAGTTCCTCTATCATGTAATGCTTTTCAGTTAAGAGCGAGAAACCTGTGATCTTCGTGAATCATGTAGCTTCATTTGAGCTGAAAAGTGACTGTGTTTACCTGAAACGCAGTCTTCCTTGTAGGAAGAGACAGAACCTGGGATTTAACTACATTTGTGAAGGGAAAAACACAACACAGTTCTAATCCATGAAACACACTCTGCTTTAGAGCAAGAAGCACGCTCTTGCTTTTTAGAGTCTCTAATAGAGCAGAAAACATGAGTGTGCTCACAACAAAAGAACGGTGTTTCCTACACATATGGACCATATAGAGTTCTACTCTGCTTCTGAAACTGATAAAAACCACAGGTCCTCTAACATCCAATGCTTTTCAATTAAGAGCGAATAACGTGTGAGCTTTGTGAACTATGTAGCTTCGTTTGAGATGAAAAGTGACTGTGTTTACCCGAAACGCAGTCTTCCTTGTAGGAAGACACAGAAGCTGGGATTTAACTCCATTTAAGAAGGGAAACACACAGCACAGTTCTCCTCTATGAAACACACTCTGCTTTAGAGCAAGAAGCACGCTCTTTCTTTCTAGATTCTCTAATACAGCAGGAAACGTGAGTGTGCTCTGAACAAAAGAACGGTGTTTGATGCACATACGGACCATTGCAAGTTCCACTCTGCTTCTGAATCTGAAACAAACCCAAGGTCCTCTGTCATACAATGCTTTTCAGTTAAGAGTGAGAATTGTTTGAGATTCGAGAACAATGTAGCTTCGTTTGAGCTGAAAAGTAACTGATTTTACCTAAAAAGATGTCTTGCCTGTAGGAGGACACAGAGCCTGGGATTTAACTCCATTTCTGAAGGAAACACACAGCACAGTTCTCATCCATGAAGCACACTCTGCTTTAGAGTAAGAAGCATGCTCTTACTTTCTAGGGTCTCTAATAGAGCAGGAAACGTGTGTGTGCTCACAAAAAAGAGCAGTGATTCAGACATTTACTGACCATATCTATATCAACACTGCTTCTGAAACTGATACAACCAAAGTTCCTCTATCATCTAATGCTTTTCAGTTAAGAGCTAGAAACGTGTGAGTTTTGTGAGTCATGTAGCTTCATTTGAGCTGAAAAGTACCTGTGTTTACATGAAACGCAGTCTTCCTTGTAAGAAGAGACAGAACCTGGGATTTAACTACATTTGTGAGGGAAACACACAACACAGTTCTAATCCATAGAACACACTCTGAATTAGAGCAAGAATCATGCTCTTGCTTTCTAGATTCCCTAATACAGCAAGAAATGAGAGTGAACTCAGAACAAAAGAACAGAGTTTCCTAAACATACGGACCATATCTAGTTCAACTCTGCTTCTCAAACTGATACAAACCACAGGTCCTCAAACATCCAATGCTTTTCAGTTAAGAGCAAGAAACGTGTGAGCTTCGTGCACGATGTAGCTTTGTTTGATCTGAAAAGTGACTGTGTTTACCTGAAACGATGTCTTGGTTGTAGGAAGACACAGAGCCTTGGATTGAACTCCATTTCTCAAGGGAAACACACAACACAGTTCTAATACGTGGAACACACTCTGATTTAGAGCAAGAATCATGCTCTTTCTTTCTAGATTCCCTAATACAGCAAGAAATGAGAATTAACTCAGAACAAAAGAACAGTGTTTCCTACACATAAGGACCATTGGAAGTTCAACTCTGCTTCTGAAACTGATACAAACCACAGGTCCTCTAAAATCCAATGCTTTTCAGTTAAGGTGGAGAAACGTGTGAGCTTCGTGAATCATGTAGCTTCGTTTGAGCTGAAAAGAGACTGTGTTTTCCTGAAACGCAGTCTTCCTTGTAGGAAGACACAGAACCTGGGATTTAACTCCATTTCCTAAGGGAAACACACAGCACAGTTCTCCTCCATGAAAAACACTCTGCTTTAGAGCAGGAAGCACGCTCTTACTTTCTAGAGTCTCTAATATAGCAGGAAACGTTTGTGTGCTCAGAACAAAAGAACTGTGTTTCCTACACATACGGACCATTGCTAGTTCCACTCTGCCTCTTATACTGATACAACCCCGAGGGCCTCTAACTACCAATGCTTTTCATTTAAGAGCGAGAAACGTGTGACCTTCGTGAACGATGTAGCGTTGTTTGAGCTGAAAAGTGACTGCGTTTACCTTAAACGATGTCTTGGTTGTAGGAAGACACAGAGCCTTGCGTTTAACTCCATTTCTGAAGGGAAACACACAGCACAGTTCTAATCCATGGAACACACTCTACTTTAGAGCACGAAGCACGCTCTTACTTTCTAGAGTCTCTAATAGAGCAGAAAAAGCGAGTGTGCTTAGAACCAAATAACGGTGTTTCCTACACATACGGACCATTGATAGTTCAACTCTGCATCTGATACTGATACAAACCACAGGTCCCCTAACATCCAACGCTTTTCAGTTAAGAGCGAGAAAGGTGTGAGCTTCGTGAACGATGTAGATTTCTTTGAGCTGAAAAGTGACTGAGGTTACCTGAAAAGAAATCTTACATGTAGGAGGACCCAGAGCCTGGTATTTAAGCTCATTTCTGAAGGGAAACACACAGCACAGTTCTCCTCCATGAAACACACTTTGCTTTATAGAAAGAAGCACGCTCTTACTTTCTGGAGTCTCTAATAGAGCAGGAAACGTGAGTGTGCTCGGAACAAAAGAACGGTGTTTCCTACACATACGGACAATTGCTAGTTCAACTCTGCATCTGAAAAAGATACAAACCACACGTCCCCTAACATCCAATGCTATTCAGTTAAGAGTGAGAAACGTTTGAGCTTCGTGAAAGCTGTAGCTTCGTTAGAGCTTAAAAGTGACTGAGTTTACCTGAAAAGAAGTCTTGCATGTAGAAAGACACAGAGCCTCGGATTTATCTCCATTTCTGAAGGGAAACAAAGAGCTCGGTTCTCATCGATGAAGCACACTCTGCTTTACAGCAAGAAGCACGCTCTTACTTTCTAGAGTCTCTAATATAGCAGGAAACGTGAGTGTGCTCTGAACAAAAGAACGGTGTTTGATGCACATACGGACCTTTGCAAGTTCCACTCTGCTTCTGAATCTGATACAAACCCAAGGTCCTCTGTCATACAATGCTTTTCAGTTAAGAGTGAGAATTGTTTGAGATTCGAGAACGATGTAGCTTCGTTTGAGCTGAAAAGTAACTGATTTTACCTAAAAAGATGTCTTGCCTGTAGGAGGACACAGAGCCTGGGATTTAACTCCATTTCTGAAGGAAACACACAGCACAGTTATCATCCATGAAGCACACTCTGCTTTAGAGTAAGAAGCATGCTCTTACTTTCTAGGGTCTCTAATAGAGCAGGAAACGTGTGTGTGCTCACAAAAAAGAGCAGTGATTCAGACATTTACTGACCATATTTATATCAACACTGCTTCTGAAACTGATACAACCAAAGTTCCTCTATCATCTAATGCTTTTCAGTTAAGAGCTAGAAACGTGTGAGTTTTGTGAGTCATGTAGCTTCATTTGAGCTGAAAAGTACCTGTGTTTACATGAAACGCAGTCTTCCTTGTAGGAAGAGACAGAACCTGGGATTTAACTACATTTGTGAGGGAAACACACAACACAGTTCTAATCCATAGAACACACTCTGAATTAGAGCAAGAATCATGCTCTTGCTTTCTAGATTCCCTAATACAGCAAGAAATGAGAGTGAATTCAGAACAAAAGAACAGAGTTTCCTAAACATACGGACCATATCCAGTTCAACACTGCTTCTCAAACTGATACAAACCACAGGTCCTCAAACATCAGATGCTTTTCAGTTAAGAACAAGAAACGTGTGAGCTTCGTGCACGATGTAGCTTTGTTTGATCTGAAAAGTGACTGTGTTTACCTGAAATGATGTCTTGGTTGTAGGAAGACACAGAGCCTTGGATTGAACTCCATTTCTGAAGGGAAACACACAACACAGTTCTAATACGTGGAACACACTCTGATTTAGAGCAAGAATCATGCTCTTTCTTTCTAGATTCCCTAATACAGCAAGAAATGAGAGTGAACTCAGAACAAAAGAACAGTGTTTCCTACACATAAGGACCATTGCTAGTTCAACTCTGCTTCTGAAACTGATACAAACAACAGGTCCTCTGTCATCCAATGCTTTTCAGTTAAGAGTGAGAATTGTTTGAGATTCGAGAAAGATGTAGCTTCGTTTGAGCTGAAAAGTGACTGATTTTACCTAAAAAGATGTCTTGCCTGTAGGAAGACACAGAGCCTGGGATTTAACTCCATTTCTGAAGGAAACACACAGCACAGTTCTCATCCATGAAGCACACTCTGCTTTAGAGTAAGAAGCATGCTCTTACTTTCTAGGGTCTCTAATAGAGCAGGAAACGTGTGTGTGCTCACAAAAAAGAACAGTGATTCAGACATTTACTGACCATATCTATATCAACACTGCATCTGAAACTGATACAACCAAAGTTCCCCTATCATCTAATGCTTTTCAGTTAAGAGCTAGAAACGTGTGAGTTTTGTGAGTCATGTAGCTTCATTTGAGCTGAAAAGTAACTGTGTTTACCTGAAACGCAGTCTTCCTTGTAGGAAGAGACAGAACCTGGGATTTAACTACATTTGTGAAGGGAAACACACAACACAGTTCTAATCCATAGAACACACTCTGAATTAGAGCAAGAATCAAAGAATCATGCTCTTGCTTTCTAGATTCCCTAATACAGCAAGAAATGAGAGTGAACTCAGAACAAAAGAACAGTGTTTCCTAAACATACGGACCATATCTAGTTCAACTCTGCTTCTGATACTGATACAAACCCGAGGTCCTCTAAATACCAATTCTTTTCAGTTAAGAGCGAGAAACGTGTGAGCTTCGTGAACGATGTAGCTTCGTTTGAGCTGAAAAGTGACTGAGTTTACCTGAAAAATGTCTTCCTTGTAGGAAGAGACAGAACCTGGGATTTAACTACGTTTGTGAAGGGAAACACACAACACAGTTCTAATCCATAGAACACACTCTGAATTAGAGCAAGAATTATGCTCTTGCTTTCTAGATTCCCTAATACAGCAAGAAATGAGAGTGAACTCAGAACAAAAGAACAGTGTTTCCTAAACATACTGACCATATCTAGTTCAACTCTGCTTCTCAAACTGATACAAACCACAGGTCCTCAAACATCCAATGCTTTTCAGTTAAGAGCGAGAAACGTGTGAGCTTCGTGAACGATGTTGCTTCGTTTGAGCTGAAAAGTGACTGAGTTTACCTGAAAAAATGTCTTCATTGTAGGAAAAGACAGAACCTGGGATTTAACTACATTTGTGAAGGGAAACACACAACACAGTTCTAATCCATAGAACACACTCTGAATTAGAGCAAGAATCATGCTCTTGCTTTCTGGATTCCCTAATACAGCAAGAAATGAGAGTGAACTCAGAACAAAAGAACAGTGTTTCCTAAACATACGGACCATATCTAGTTCAACTCTGCTTCTCAAACTGATACAAACCACAGGTCCTCAAACATCCAATGCTTTTCAGTTAAGAGCAAGAAACGTGTGAGCTTCGTGCACGATGTAGCTTTGTTTGATCTGAAAAGTGACTGCGTTTACCTGAAACGATGTCTTGGTTGTAGGAAGACCCAGAGCCTTGGATTGAACTCCATTTCTGAAGGGAAACACACAACACAGTTCTAATACGTGGAACACACTCTGATTTAGAGCAAGAATCATGCTCTTTCTTTCTAGATTCCCTAATACAGCAAGAAATGAGAGTGAACTCAGAACAAAAGAACAGTGTTTCCTACACATAAGGACCATTGGTAGTTCAACTCTGCTTCTGAAACTGATACAAACCACAGGTCCTCTAAAATCCAATGCTTTTCAGTTAAGGTGGAGAAACGTGTGAGCTTCGTGAATCATGTAGCTTCGTTTGAGCTGAAAAGAGACTGTGTTTTCCTGAAACGCAGTCTTCCTTGTAGGAAGACACAGAACCTGGGATTTAACTCCATTTCCTAAGGGAAACACACAGCACAGTTCTCCTCCATGAAAAACACTCTGCTTTAGAGCAGGAAGCACGCTCTTACTTTCTAGAGTCTCTAATATAGCAGGAAACGTTTGTGTGCTCAGAACAAAAGAACTGTGTTTCCTACACATACGGGCCATTGCTAGTTCCACTCTGCCTCTTATACTGATACAACCCCGAGGGCCTGTAACTACCAATGCTTTTCAGTTAAGAGCGAGAAACGTGTGACCTTCGTGAACGATGTAGCTTTGTTTGAGCTGAAAAGTGACTGCGTTTACCTTAAACGAAGTCTTGATTGTAGGAAGACACAGAGCCTTGCGTTTAACTCCATTTCTGAAGGGAAACACACAGCACAGTTCTAATCCATGGAACACACTCTACTTTAGAGCACGAAGCACGCTCTTACTTTCTAGAATCTCTAATAGAGCAGAAAAAGCGAGTGTGCTTAGAACCAAATAACGGTTTTTCCTACACATACGGACCATTGATAGTTCAACTCTGCATCTGATACTGATACAAACCACAGGTCCCCTAACATCCAACGCTTTTCAGTTAAGAGCTAGAAAGGTGTGACCTTCGTGAACGATGTAGATTCCTTTGAGCTGAAAAGTGACTGAGGTTACCTGAAAAGAAGTCTTGCATGTAGGAGGACACAGAGCCTGGTATTTAAGCTCATTTCTGAAGGGAAACACACAACACAGTTCTCCTCCATGAAACACACTTTGCTTTAGAGAAAGAAGCACGCTCTTACTTTCTGGAGTCTCTAATAGGGCAGGAAACGTGAGTGTGCTCAGAACAAAAGAACGGTGTTTCCTACACATACGGACAATTGCTAGTTCAACTCTGCATCTGAAAAAGATACAAACCACACGTCCCCTAACATCCAATGCTATTCAGTTAAGAGCGAGAAATGTTTGAGCTTCGTGAAAGCTGTAGCTTCGTTTGAGCTGAAAAGTGACTGATTTTACCTAAAAAGATGTCTTGCCTGTAGGAAGACACAGAGCCTGGGATTTAACTCCGTTTCTGAAGGAAACACACAGCACAGTTCTCATCCATGAAGCACACTCTGCTTTAGAGTAAGAAGCATGCTCTTACTTTCTAGGGTCTCTAATAGAGCAGGAAACGTGTGTGTGCTCACAGAAAAGAACAGTGATTCAGACATTTACTGACCATATCTATATCAACACTGCATCTGAAACTGATACAACCAAAGTTCCTCTATCATCTAATGCTTTTCAGTTAAGAGCTAGAAACGTGTGAGTTTTGTGAGTCATGTAGCTTCATTTGAGCTGAAAAGTAACTGTGTTTACCTGAAACGCAGTCTTCCTTGTAGGAAGAGACAGAACCTGGGATTTAACTACATTTGTGAAGGGAAACACACAACACAGTTCTAATCCATAGAACACACTCTGAATTAGAGCAAGAATCATGCTCTTGCTTTCTAGATTCCCTAATACAGCAAGAAATGAGAGTGAACTCAGAACAAAAGAACAGTGTTTCCTAAACATACGGACCATATCTAGTTCAACTCTGCTTCTGATACTGATACAAACCCGAGGTCCTCTAAATACCAATTCTTTTCAGTTAAGAGCGAGAAACGTGTGAGCTTCGTGAACGATGTAGCTTCGTTTGAGCAGAAAAGTGACTGAGTTTACCTGAAAAATGTCTTCCTTGTAGGAAGAGACAGAACCTGGGATTTAACTACATTTGTGAAGGGAAACACACAACACAGTTCTAATCCATAGAACACACTCTGAATTAGAGCAAGAATTATGCTCTTGCTTTCTAGATTCCCTAATACAGCAAGAAATGAGAGTGAACTCAGAACAAAAGAACAGTGTTTCCTAAACATACTGACCATATCTAGTTCAACTCTGCTTCTCAAACTGATACAAACCACAGGTCCTCAAACATCCAATGCTTTTCAGTTAAGAGCGAGAAACGTGTGAGCTTCGTGAACGATGTTGCTTCGTTTGAGCTGAAAAGTGACTGAGTTTACCTGAAAAAATGTCTTCATTGTAGGAAAAGACAGAACCTGGGATTTAACTACATTTGTGAAGGGAAACACACAACACAGTTCTAATCCATAGAACACACTCTGAATTAGAGCAAGAATCATGCTCTTGCTTTCTGGATTCCCTAATACAGCAAGAAATGAGAGTGAACTCAGAACAAAAGAACAGTGTTTCCTAAACATACGGACCATATCTAGTTCAACTCTGCTTCTCAAACTGATACAAACCACAGGTCCTCAAACATCCAATGCTTTTCAGTTAAGAGCAAGAAACGTGTGAGCTTCGTGCACGATGTAGCTTTGTTTGATCTGAAAAGTGACTGCGTTTACCTGAAACGATGTCTTGGTTGTAGGAAGACCCAGAGCCTTGGATTGAACTCCATTTCTGAAGGGAAACACACAACACAGTTCTAATACGTGGAACACACTCTGATTTAGAGCAAGAATCATGCTCTTTCTTTCTAGATTCCCTAATACAGCAAGAAATGAGAGTGAACTCAGAACAAAAGAACAGTGTTTCCTACACATAAGGACCATTGGTAGTTCAACTCTGCTTCTGAAACTGATACAAACCACAGGTCCTTTAAAATCCAATGCTTTTCAGTTAAGGTGGAGAAACGTGTGAGCTTCGTGAATCATGTAGCTTCGTTTGAGCTGAAAAGAGACTGTGTTTTCCTGAAACGCATTCTTCCTTGTAGGAAGACACAGAACCTGGGATTTAACTCCATTTCCTAAGGGAAACACACAGCACAGTTCTCCTCCATGAAAAACACTCTGCTTTAGAGCAGGAAGCACGCTCTTACTTTCTAGAGTCTCTAATATAGCAGGAAACGTTTGTGTGCTCAGAACAAAAGAACTGTGTTTCCTACACATACGGGCCATTGCTAGTTCCACTCTGCCTCTTATACTGATACAACCCCGAGGGCCTCTAACTACCAATGCTTTTCATTTAAGAGCGAGAAACGTGTGACCTTCGTGAACGATGTAGCTTTGTTTGAGCTGAAAAGTGACTGCGTTTACCTTAAACGATGTCTTGGTTGTAGGAAGACACAGAGCCTTGCGTTTAACTCCATTTCTGAAGGGAAACACACAGCACAGCTCTAATCCATGGAACACACTCTACTTTAGAGCACGAAGCACGCTCTTACTTTCTAGAGTCTCTAATAGAGCAGAAAAAGCGAGTGTGCTTAGAACCAAATAACGGTGTTTCCTACACATACTGACCATTGATAGTTCAACTCTGCATCTGATACTGATACAAACCACAGGTCCCCTAACATCCAACGCTTTTCAGTTAAGAGCGAGAAAGGTGTGACCTTCGTGAACGATGTAGATTCCTTTGAGCTGAAAAGTGACTGAGGTTACCTGAAAAGAAGTCTTGCATGTAGGAGGACACAGAGCCTGGTATTTAAGCTCATTTCTGAAGGGAAACACACAACACAGTTCTCCTCCATGAAACACACTTTGCTTTAGAGAAAGAAGCACGCTCTTACTTTCTGGAGTCTCTAATAGGGCAGGAAACGTGAGTGTGCTCAGAACAAAAGAACTGTGTTTCCTACACATACGGGCCATTGCTAGTTCCACTCTGCCTCTTATACTGATACAACCCCGAGGCCCTCTAACTACCAATGCTTTTCATTTAAGAGCGAGAAACGTGTGACCTTCGTGAACGATGTAGCTTTGTTTGAGCTGAAAAGTGACTGCGTTTACCTTAAACGATGTCTTGGTTGTAGGAAGACACAGAGCCTTGCGTTTAACTACATTTCTGAAGGAAACACACAGCACAGTTCTAATCCATGGAACACACTCTACTTTAGAGCACGAAGCACGCTCTTACTTTCTAGAGTCTCTAATAGAGCAGAAAAAGCGAGTGTGCTTAGAACCAAATAATGGTGTTTCCTACACATACGGACCATTGATAGTTCAACTCTGCATCTGATACTGATACAAACCACAGGTCCCCTAACATCCAACGCTTTTCAGTTAAAAGCGAGAAAGGTGTGACCTTCGTGAACGATGTAGATTCCTTTGAGCTGAAAAGTGACTGAGGTTACCTGAAAAGAAGTCTTGCATGTAGGAGGACACAGAGCCTGGTATTTAAGCTCATTTCTGAAGGGAAACACACAACACAGTTCTCCTCCATGAAACACACTTTGCTTTAGAGAAAGAAGCACGCTCTTACTTTCTGGAGTCTCTAATAGGGCAGGAAACGTGAGTGTGCTCAGAACAAAAGAACGGTGTTTCCTACACATACGGACAATTGCTAGTTCAACTCTGCATCTGAAAAAGATACAAACCACACGTCCCTTAACATCCAATGCTATTCAGTTAAGAGCGAGAAACGTTTGAGCTTCGTGAAAGCTGTAGCTTCGTTTGAGCTGAAAAGTGACTGATTTTACCTAAAAAGATGTCTTGCCTGTAGGAAGACACAGAGCCTGGGATTTAACTCCGTTTCTGAAGGAAACACACAGCACAGTTCTCATCCATGAAGCACACTCTGCTTTAGAGTAAGAAGCATGCTCTTACTTTCTAGGGTCTCTAATAGAGCAGGAAACGTGTGTGTGCTCACAAAAAAGAACAGTGATTCAGACATTTACTGACCATATCTATATCAACACTGCATCTGAAACTGATACAACCAAAGTTCCTCTATCATCTAATGCTTTTCAGTTAAGAGCTAGAAACGTGTGAGTTTTGTGAGTCATGTAGCTTCATTTGAGCTGAAAAGTAACTGTGTTTACCTGAAACGCAGTCTTCCTTGTAGGAAGAGACAGAACCTGGGATTTAACTACATTTGTGAAGGGAAACACACAACACAATTCTAATCCATAGAACACACTCTGTATTAGAGCAAGAATCATGCTCTTGCTTTCTAGATTCCCTAATACAGCAAGAAATGAGAGTGAACTCAGAACAAAAGAACAGTGTTTCCTAAACATACGGACCATATCTAGTTCAACTCTGCTTCTGATACTGATACAAACCCGAGGTCCTCTAACTACCAATTATTTTCAGTTAAGAGCGAGAAACGTGTGAGCTTCGTGAACGATGTAGCTTCGTTTGAGCTGAAAAGTGACTGAGTTTACCTGAAAAATGTCTTCCTTGTAGGAAGAGACAGAACCTGGGATTTAACTACATTTGTGAAGGGAAACACACAACACAGTTCTAATCCATAGAACACACTCTGAATTAGAGCAAGAATCATGCTCTTGCTTTCTAGATTCCCTAATACAGCAAAAAATGAGAGTGAACTCAGAACAAAAGAACAGTGTTTCCTACACATAAGGACCATTGGTACTTCAACTCTGCTTCTGAAACTGATACAAACCACAGGTCCTCTAAAATCCAATGCTTTTCAGTTAAGGTGGAGAAACGTGTGAGCTTCGTGAATCATGTAGCTTCGTTTGAGCTGAAAAGAGACTGTGTTTTCCTGAAACGCAGTCTTCCTTGTAGGAAGACACAGAACCTGGGATTTAACTCCATTTCCTAAGGGAAACACACAGCACAGTTCTCCTCCATGAAAAACACTCTGCTTTAGAGCAGGAAGCACGCTCTTACTTTCTAGAGTCTCTAATATAGCAGGAAATGTTTGTGTGCTCAGAACAAAAGAACTGTGTTTCCTACAAATACGGACAATTGCTAGTTCCACTCTGCCTCTTATACTGATACAACCCCGAGGGCCTCTAACTACCAATGCTTTTCAGTTAAGAGCGAGAAACGTGTGATCTTCGTGAACGATGTAGCTTTGTTTGAGCTGAAAAGTGACTGCGTTTACCTTAAACGAAGTCTTGGTTGTAGGAAGACACAGAGCCTTGCGTTTAACTCCATTTCTGAAGGGAAACACACAGCACAGTTCTAATCCATGGAACACACTCTACTTTAGAGCACGAAGCACGCTCTTACTCTTTAGAGTCTCTAATAGAGCAGAAAAAGCGAGTGTGCTTAGAACCAAATAACGGTGTTTCCTACACATACGGACCATTGATAGTTCAACTCTGCATCTGATACTGATACAAACCACAGGTCCCTTAACATCCAACGCTTTTCAGTTAAGAGCGAGAAAGGTGTGAGCTTCGTGAACGATGTAGATTCCTTTGAGCTGAAAAGTGATTGAGGTTACCTGAAAAGAAGTCTTGCATGTAGGAGGACACAGAGCCTGGTATTTAAGCTCATTTCTGAAGGGAAACACACAGCACTCTTCTCCTCCATGAAACACACTTTGCTTTAGAGAAAGAAGCACGCTCTTACTTTCTGGAGTCTCTATTGAGCAGGAAACGTGAGTGTGCTCAGAACAAAAGAACGGTGTTTCCTACACATACGCACAATTGCTAGTTCAACTCTGCATCTGAAAAAGATACCAACCACACGTCCCCTAACATCCAATGCTATTCAGTTAAGAGCGAGAAACGTTTGAGCTTCGTGAAAGCTGTAGCTTCGTTAGAGCTTAAAAGTGACTGAGTTTACCTGAAAAGAAGTCTTGCATGTAGAAAGACACAGAGCCTCGGATTTAACTCCATTTCTGAAGGAAACACACAGAACAGTTCTCATCGATGAAGCACAATCTGCTTTAGAGCAAGAAGCACGCTCTTACTTTCTAGAGTCTCTAATATAGCAGGAAACATGAGTGTGCTCAGAACAAAAGAACGGTGTTTGATGCACATACGGACCATTGCAAGTTCCACTCTGCTTCTGAATCTGATACAAACCCAAGGTCCTCTAACATCCAATGCTTTTCAGTTAAGAGCGAGAAACGAGTGAGCTTCGTGAATGATGTAGATTCCTTTGAGCTGAAAAGTGACTGAGTTTACCTGAAAGGAAGTCTTGCTAGTAGGAAGACACAGAGCCCGGCATTTACCTCCATTTCTGAAGGGAAACAAAGAGCTCGGTTCTCATCCATGAAACACACTCTGCTTTAGAGCAAGAAGCACGCTCTTGCTTTCTAGATTCTCTAATACAGCAGGAAATGTGTGTGTGCTCAGAACAAAAGAACGGTGTTTCCTACACATACGGACCATTGCTAGTTCAACTCTGCTTCTGAAACTGATACAAACAACAGGTCCTCTGTCATCCAATGCTTTTCAGTTAAGAGTGAGAATTGTTTGAGATTCGAGAAAGATGTAGCTTCGTTTGAGCTGAAAAGTGACTGATTTTACCTAAAAAGATGTCTTGCCTGTAGGAAGACACAGAGCCTGGGATTTAACTCCATTTCTGAAGGAAACACACAGCACTTTTCTCATCCATGAAGCACACTCTGCTTTAGAGTAAGAAGCATGCTCTTACTTTCTAGGGTCTCTAATAGAGCAGGAAACGTGTGTGTGCTCACAAAAAAGAGCAGTGATTCAGACATTTACTGACCATATCTATATCAACACTGCTTCTGACACTGATACAACCAAAGTTCCTCTATCATCTAATGCTTTTCAGTTAAGAGCTAGAAACGTGTGAGTTTTGTGAGTCATGTAGCTTCATTTGAGCTGAAAAGTAACTGTGTTTACCTGAAACGCAGTCTTCCTTGTAGGAAGAGACAGAACCTGGGATTTAACTACATTTGTGAAGGGAAACACACAACACAGTTCTAATCCATAGAACACACTCTGAATTAGAGCAAGAATCATGCTCTTGCTTTCTAGATTCCCTAATACAGCAAGAAATGAGAGTGCACTCAGAACAAAAGAACAGTGTTTCCTAAACATACGGACCATATCTAGTTCAACTCTGCTTCTGATACTGATACAAACCCGAGGTCCTCTAACTACCAATTCTTTTCAGTTAAGAGCGAGAAACGTGTGAGCTTCGTGAACGATGTAGCTTCGTTTGAGCTGAAAAGTGACTGAGTTTACCTGAAAAATGTCTTCCTTGTAGGAAGAGACAGAACCTGGGATTTAACTACATTTGTGAAGGGAAACACACAACACAGTTCTAATCCATAGAACACACTCTGAATTAGAGCAAGAATCATGCTCTTGCTTTCTAGATTCCCTAATACAGCAAGAAATGAGAGTGAACTCAGAACAAAAGAACAGTGTTTCCTAAACATACTGACCATATCTAGTTCAACTCTGCTTCTCATACTGATACAAACCCGAGGTCCTCTAACTACCAATTCTTTTCAGTTAAGAGCGAGAAACGTGTGAGCTTCGTGAACGATGTAGCTTCGTTTGAGCTGAAAAGTGACTGAGTTTACCTGAAAAAATGTCTTCCTTGTAGGAAGAGACAGAACCTGGGATTTAACTACATTTTTGAAGGGAAACATACAACACAGTTCTAATCCATAGAACACACTCTGAATTAGAGCAAGAATCATGCTCTTGCTTTCTAGATTCCCTAATACAGCAAGAAATGAGAGTGAACTCAGAACAAAAGAACAGTGTTTCCTAAACATACGGACCATATCTAGTTCAACTCTGCTTCTCAAACTGATACAAACCACAGGTCCTCAAACATCCAATGCTTTTCAGTTAAGAGCAAGAAACGTGTAAGCTTCGTGCACGATGTAGCTTTGTTTGATCTGAAAAGTGACTGTGTTTACCTGAAACGATGTCTTGGTTGTAGGAAGACACAGAGCCTTGGATTAAACTCCATTTCTGAAGGGAAACACACAACACAGTTCTAATATGTGGAACACACTCTGATTTAGAGCAAGAATCATGCTCTTGCTTTCTAGATTCCCTAATACAGCAAGAAATGAGAATTAACTCAGAACAAAAGAACAGTGTTTCCTACACATAAGGACCATTGGTAGTTCAACTCTGCTTCTGAAACTGATACAAACCACAGGTCCTCTAAAATCCAATGCTTTTTAGTTAAGGTGGGGAAACGTGTGAGCTTCGTGAATCATGTAGCTTCGTTTGAGCGAAAAGAGACTGTGTTTTCCTGAAACGCAGTCTTCCTTGTAGGAAGACACAGAACCTGGGATTTAACCCCATTTCCTAAGGGAAACACACAGCACAGTTCTCCTCCATGAAAAACACTCTGCTTTAGAGCAGGAAGCACGCTCTTACTTTCTAGCGTCTCTAATATAGCAGGAAACGTTTGTGTGCTCAGAACAAAAGAACTGTGTTTCCTACACATACGGACCATTGCTAGTTCTACTCTGCCTCTTATACTGATACAACCCCGAGGGCCTCTAACTACCAATGCTTTTCAGTTAAGAGCGAGAAACGTGTGACCGTCGTGAACGATGTAGCTTTGTTTGAGCTGAAAAGTGACTGCGTTTACCTTAAACGATGTCTTGGTTGTAGGAAGACACAGAGCCTTGCGTTTAACTCCATTTCTGAAGGGAAACACACAGCACAGTTCTAATCCATGGAACACACTCTACTTTAGAGCACGAAGCACGCTCTTACTTTTTAGAGTCTCTAATAGAGCAGAAAAAGCGAGTGTGCTTAGAACCAAATAACGGTGTTTCCTACACATACGGACCATTGATAGTTCAACTCTGCATCTGATACTGATACAAACCACAGGTCCCCTAACATCCAACGCTTTTCAGTTAAGAGCGAGAAAGGTGTGAGCTTCGTGAACGATGTAGATTTCTTTGAGCTGAAAAGTGACTGAGGTTACCTGAAAAGAAGTCTTGCATGTAGGAGGACACAGAGCCTGGTATTTAAGCTCATTTCTGAAGGGAAACACACAGCACAGTTCTCCTCCATGAAACACACTTTGCTTTAGAGAAAGAAGCACGCTCTTACTTTCTGGAGTCTCTAATAGAGCAGGAAAAGTGAGTGTGCTCAGAACAAAAGAACGGTGTTTCCTACACACATAGACCATTGCTAGTTCAACTCTGCATCTGAAACTGATAAAAACCACACGTCCCCTAACATCCAATGCTATTCAGTTAAGAGCGAAAAACGTTTGAGCTTTGTGAATGATGTAGCTTCGTTAGAGCTAAAAGTGACTGAGTTTACCTGAAAAGAAGTCTTGCATGTAGGAAGACACAGAACCTCGGATTTAACTCCATTTCTGACGGAAACACACAACACAGTTCTCATCGATGAAGCACACTCTGCTTTAGAGCAAGGAGCATGCTCTTTCTTTCTAGAGTCTCTAAAAGAGCAGAAAACGCGAGTGTGCTCAGAACAAAAGAACAGTGTTTCCTACATATAAGGACCATTGCTAGTTCAACTCTGAATCCGAACCTGTTACAAACCACAGGTCCCCTAACATCCAATGCTTTTCAGTTCAGAGTGAGAAACGTGTGAGCTTCGTGAACGATGTAGATTCCTTTGAGCTGAAATGTGACTGAGTTTAACTGAAAGGAAGTCTTGCTTGTAGGAAGTCACAGAGACTGGCATTTACCTCCATTTCTGAAGGGAAACAAAGAGCTCAGTTCTCATCCATGAAACATACTCTGCTTTAGAGCAAGAAGCACGCTCTTGCTTTCTAGAGTCTCTAATACAGCAGGAATCGTGAGTGTGCTCAGAACAAAAGAACGGTGTTTCCTTCACATACGGACCATTGCTAGTTCAACTCTGCTTCTGAAACTGATACAAACAACAGGTGCTCTAAAATCCAACGCTTTTCAGTTAAGGTGGAGAAACGTGTGAGCTTCGTGAATCATGTAGCTTCGTTTGAGCTGAAAAAAGACTGTGTTTTCCTGAAACGCAGTCTTCCTTGTAGGAAGACACAGAACCTGGGATTTAACTCCATTTGTGAAGGGAAACACCCAGCGCAGTTCTCGTCCATGAAACACACTCTGCTTTAGAGCAAGAAGCACGCTCTTGCTTTCTAGATTCTCTAATACATCAGGAAACGTGAGTGTGCTCAGAAAAAAAGAACGGTGTTTCCTAAACATACGGACCATATCTAGTTCAACTCTGCTTCTGATACTGATACAAACCCGAGGTCCTCTAACTACCAATTCTTTTCAGTTAAGAGCGAGAAACGTGTGAGCTTCGTGAACGATGTAGCTTCGTTTGAGCTGAAAAGTGACTGAGTTTACCTGAAAAATGTCTTCCTTGTAGGAAGAGACAGAACCTGGGATTTAACTACATTTGTGAAGGGAAACACACAACACAGTTCTAATCCATAGAACACACTCTGAATTAGAGCAAGAATCATGCTCTTGCTTTCTAGATTCCCTAATACAGCAAGAAATGAGAGTGAACTCAGAACAAAAGAACAGTGTTTCCTAAACATACGGACCATATCTAGTTCAACTCTGCTTCTGATACTGATACAAACCCGAGGTCCTCTAACTACCAATTCTTTTCAGTTAAGAGCGAGAAACGTGTGAGCTTCGTGAATGATGTAGCTTCGTTTGAGGTGAAAATTGACTGAGTTTACCTGAAAAAATGTCTTCCTTGTAGGAAGAGACAGAACCTGGGATTTAACTACATTTGTGAAGGGAAACACACAACACAGTTCTAATCCATAGAACACACTCTGAATTAGAGCAAGAATCATGCTCTTGCTTTCTAGATTCCCTAATACAGCAAGAAATGAGAGTGAACTCAGAACAAAAGAACAGTGTTTCCTAAACATACGGACCATATCTAGTTCAACTCTGCTTCTCAAACTGATACAAACCACAGGTCCTCAAACATCCAATGCTTTTCAGTTAAGAGCAAGAAACGTGTAAGCTTCGTGCACGATGTAGCTTTGTTTGATCTGAAAAGTGACTGTGTTTACCTGAAACGATGTCTTGGTTGTAGGAAGACACAGAGCCTTGGATTAAACTCCATTTCTGAAGGGAAACACACAACACAGTTCTAATACGTGGAACACACTCTGATTTAGAGCAAGAATCATACTCTTTCTTTCTAGATTCCCTAATACAGCAAGAAATGAGAATTAACTCAGAACAAAAGAACAGTGTTTCCTACACATAAGGACCATTGGTAGTTCAACTCTGCTTCTGAAACTGATACAAACCACAGGTCCTCTAAAATCCAATGCTTTTCAGTTAAGGTGGAGAAACGTGTGAGCTTCCTGAATCATGTAGCTTCGTTTGAGCGAAAAGAGACTGTGTTTTCCTGAAACGCAGTCTTCCTTGTAGGAAGACACAGAACCTGGGATTTAACCCCATTTCCTAAGGGAAACACACAGCACAGTTCTCCTCCATGAAAAACACTCTGCTTTAGAGCAGGAAGCACGCTCTTACTTTCTAGAGTCTCTAATATAGCAGGAAACGTTTGTGTGCTCAGAACAAAAGAACTGTGTTTCCTACACATACGGACAATTGCTAATTCTACTCTGCCTCTTATACTGATACAACCCCGAGGGCCTCTAACTACCAATGCTTTTCAGTTAAGAGCGAGAAACGTGTGACCGTCGTGAACGATGTAGCTTTGTTTGAGCTGAAAAGTGACTGCGTTTACCTTAAACGAAGTCTTGGTTGTAGGAAGACACAGAGCCTTGCGTTTAACTCCATTTCTGAAGGGAAACACACAGCACAGTTCTAATCCATGGAACACACTCTACTTTAGAGCACGAAGCACGCTCTTACTTTTTAGAGTCTCTAATAGAGCAGAAAAAGCGAGTGTGCTTAGAACCAAATAACGGTGTTTCCTACACATACGGACCATTGATAGTTCAACTCTGCATCTGATACTGATACAAACCACAGGTCCCCTAACATCCAACGCTTTTCAGTTAAGAGCGAGAAAGGTGTGAGCTTCGTGAACGATGTAGATTTCTTTGAGCTGAAAAGTGACTGAGGTTACCTGAAAAGAAGTCTTGCATGTAGGAGGACACAGAACCTCGGATTTAACTCCATTTCTGACGGAAACACACAACACAGTTCTCATCGATGAAGCACACTCTGCTTTAGAGCAAGGAGCATGCTCTTTCTTTCTAGAGTCTCTAAAAGAGCAGAAAACGCGAGTGTGCTCAGAACAAAAGAACAGTGTTTCCTACATATAAGGACCATTGCTAGTTCAACTCTGAATCCGAACCTGTTACAAACCACAGGTCCCCTAACATCCAATGCTTTTCAGTTCAGAGTGAGAAACGTGTGAGCTTCGTGAACGATGTAGATTCCTTTGAGCTGAAATGTGACTGAGTTTAACTGAAAGGAAGTCTTGCTTGTAGGAAGACACAGAGACTGGCATTTACCTCCATTTCTGAAGGGAAACAAAGAGCTCAGTTCTCATCCATGAAACATACTCTGCTTTAGAGCAAGAAGCACGCTCTTGCTTTCTAGAGTCTCTAATACAGCAGGAATCGTGAGTGTGCTCAGAACAAAAGAACGGTGTTTCCTACACATACGGACCATTGCTAGTTCAACTCTGCTTCTGAAACTGATACAAACAACAGGTGCTCTAAAATCCAACGCTTTTCAGTTAAGGTGGAGAAACGTGTGAGCTTCGTGAATCATGTAGCTTCGTTTGAGCTGAAAAAAGACTGTGTTTTCCTGAAATGCAGTCTTCCTTGTAGGAAGACACAGAACCTGGGATTTAACTCCATTTGTGAAGGGAAACACCCAGCGCAGTTCTCGTCCATGAAACACACTCTGCTTTAGAGCAAGAAGCACGCTCTTGCTTTCTAGATTCTCTAATACATCAGGAAACGTGAGTGTGCTCAGAAAAAAAGAACGGTGTTTCCTAAACATATGGACCAAATCTAGTTCAACTCTCCTACTGATACTGATACAAAACCGAGGTCCTCTAACTACCAATGCTTTTCAGTTAAGAGCAAGAAACCTGTGATCTTCATGAACGATGTAGCTTTGTTTGAGCTGAAAAGTGACTACGTTTACCTGAAAAGAAGTCTTGCTTGTAGGAAGACAAAGAGCTTGGGATTGAACTCCAATTCTTAAGGGAAACACACAGGACAGTTCTCATCCATGAAACACACTCTGCTTTAGAGCAAGAAGCACGCTCTTGCTTTCTATAGTCTCTAATAGAGCAGAAAACTTGAGTGTGCTCAGAACAAAGAACTGTGTTTCCTACACATACGGACCATATCTAGATCTACTCTGCTTCTGAAACTGATACAAACCACAGGTTCTCTAAATCCAATGCTTTTCAGTTAAGAGCGAGAAATGTGTGAGCTTCGTGAACGATGTAGCTTTGTTTAAGATGAAAAGAGACTGTGTTTACCTGAAACGAAGTCTTGGCTGTAGGAAGACACAGAGCCTTGGATTTAACTCCATCTCTGAAGGAAACACACAGCACAGTTCTAATCCATGGAACACACTCTGCTTTAGAGCAAGAAGCACGCTCTTACTTTCTAGAGTATCTAACAGAGCAGAAAAAGCGAGTGTGCTCCGAACCAAATAACGGTGTTTCCTACACTTAGGGACCATTGCTAGTTCAACTCTGCAACTGAAACTGATAAAAAACACAGGTCCTCTAACATCCAATGCTTTTCAGTTAAGAGTGAATAACGTGTGAGCTTTGTGAACTGTGTAACTTAGTTTGAGATGAAAAGTGACTTTGTTTACATGAAACGCAGTCTTCCTTGTAGGAAGACACAGAACCTGGGATTTAACTCCTTTTCTGAAGGGAAACAAACAGCACAGTTCTCCTCTATGAAACACACTCTGCTTTAGAGCAAGAAGCACGCTCTTTCTTTCTAAAGTCTCTAATACAGCAGGGAACGTGAGTCTGCTCAGAACAAAAGAACGGTGTTTGCTACACATACGGATCATTGCTAGTTCCACTCTGCTTCTGATACTGATACAAACCTGAGGACCTCTAACTAACAATTCTTTTCGTAAGAGTGAGAAATGTATGTGCTTCGTGAACGATGTAGCTTCGTTTGAGCTGAAAAGTAACTGAGTTTACATGAAAAGTTGTCTTTCTTGTAGGAAGAGACTGAACCTTGGATTTAACTACATTTGTGAAGGGAAACACACAACACAGTTCTAATCCATAGAAGACACTCTGAATTAGAGCAAGAATCATGCTCTTGCTTTCTAGATTCCCTAATACAGCAAGAAATGAGAGTGAACTCAGAACAAAAGAACAGTGTTTCCTAAACATACGGACCATATCTAGTTCAACTCTGCTTCTCAAACTGATACAAACCACAGGTCCTCAAACATCCAATGCTTTTCAGTTAAGAGCAAGAAACGTGTGATCTTCGTGCATGATGTAGCTTTGTTTGATTATAAAAGTGACTGCGTTTACCTGAAACGATGTCTTGGTTGTAGGAAGACACAGAGCCTTGGATTGAACTCCATTTCTGAAGGGAAACACACAACACAGTTCTAATCCGTGGAATACACTCTGATTTAGAGCAAGAATCATGCTCTTGCTTTCTAGATTCCCTAATACAGCAAGAAATGAGAGTGAACTCAGAACAAAAGAACAGTGTTTTCTACACATAAGGACCATTGCTAGTTCAACTCTGCTTCTGAAACTGATACAAACCACAGGTCCTCTAAAATCAATGCTTTTCAATTAAGGTCGAGAAACGTGTGAGCTTCATGAATAATGTAGCTTTCTTTGAGCTGAAAAGAGACTGTGTTTTCCTGAAACGCAGTCTTCCTTGTAGGGAGAAACAGAACCTGGGATTTAACTCCATTTCTTAAGGGAAACACACAGCACAGTTCTCCTCCATGAAAAACACTCTGCTTTAGAGCAAGAAGCATGCTCTTGCATTCTAGCGTCTCTAATATAGCAGGACACGTGAGTGTGCTCAGAACAAAAGAACTGTGTTTCCTACACATACAGACCATTGCTAGTTCCACTCTGCCTCTTATACTGATACAAACCCGAGGTCCTCTAACTACCAATGCTTTTCAGTTAAGAGCGAGAAACCTGTGATCTTTGTGAATGATGTAAATTTGTTTGAGCTGAAAAGTGACTGTGTTTACCTGAAACTAAATCTTGTTTGTAGGAAGACACAGAGCCTGAGATTTACCTCCATTTCTGAAGGGAAAGACAGAGCTCAGTTTCCACCATGAAACACACTCTGCTTTAGAGCAAGAAGCACGCTCTTAGTTTCTAGAGTATCTAATATAACAGGAAACGTGAGTGTGCTCAGAACAAAAGAACTGTGTTTCCTACACATATGGACCATTGGTAGTTCAACTCTGCATCTGAACCTGATACAAACCACAGGTCCCCTAACATCCAATGCTTTTCAGTTAAGAGCGAGAAACGTGTGAGTTTCGTGAACGTTGTAGATTCCTTTCAGCTGAAAAGTGACTGAGTTTAACTGAAAAGAAGTATTGATTGTAGGAAGACACAGAGCTTGGGATTGAACTCCATTTCTGAAGGGAAATACACAGCACATTTCTCATCCATAAACACACTCTGCTTTAGAGCAAGAAGCAGTCTCTTGCTTTTTAGAGTCTTTAATAGAGCAGAAAACATGAGTGTGCTCACAAGAAAAGAACGGTGTTTCCTACACATACAGACCATATCTAGTTCAACTCTACTTCTCAAACTGATACAAACCACAGGTCCTCAAACATCCAATGCTTTTCAGTTAAGAGCAAGAAACGTGTAAGCTTCGTGCACGATGTACCTTTGTTTGATCTGAAAAGTGACTGTGTTTACCTGAAACGATGTCTTGGTTGTAGGAAGACACAGAGCCTTGGATTAAACTCCATTTCTGAAGGGAAACACACAACACAGTTCTAATACGTGGAACACACTCTGATTTAGAGCAAGAATCATGCTCTTTCTTTCTAGATTCCCTAATACAGCAAGAAATGAGAATTAACTCAGAACAAAAGAACAGTGTTTCCTACACATAAGGACCATTGGTAGTTCAACTCTGCTTCTGAAACTGATACAAACCACAGGTCCTCTAAAATCCAATGCTTTTCAGTTAAGGTGGAGAAACGTGTGAGCTTCGTGAATCATGTAGCTTCGTTTGAGCTGAAAAGAGACTGTGTTTTCCTGAAACGCAGTCTTCCTTGTAGGAAGACACAGAACCTGGGATTTAACCCCATTTCCTAAGGGAAACACACAGCACAGTTCTCCTCCATGAAAAACACTCTGCTTTAGAGCAGGAAGCACGCTCTTACTTTCTAGAGTCTCTAATATAGCAGGAAACGTTTGTGTGCTCAGAACAAAAGAACTGTGTTTCCTACACATACGGACAATTGCTAGTTCTACTCTGCCTCTTATACTGATACAACCCCGAGGGCCTCTAACTACCAATGCTTTTCAGTTAAGAGTGAGAAACGTGTGACCGTCGTGAACGATGTAGCTTTGTTTGAGCTGAAAAGTGACTGCGTTTACCTTAAACGAAGTCTTGGTTGTAGGAAGACACAGAGCCTTGTGTTTAACTCCATTTCTGAAGGGAAACACACAGCACAGTTCTAATCCATGGAACACACTCTACTTTAGAGCACGAAGCACGCTCTTACTTTTTAGAGTCTCTAATAGAGCAGAAAAAGCGAGTGTGCTTAGAACCAAATAACGGTGTTTCCTACACATACGGACCATTGATAGTTCAACTCTGCATCTGATACTGATACAAACCACAGGTCCCCTAACATCCAACGCTTTTCAGTTAAGAGCGAGAAAGGTGTGAGCTTCGTGAACGATGTAGATTTCTTTGAGCTGAAAAGTGACTGAGGTTACCTGAAAAGAAGTCTTGCATGTAGGAGGACACAGAGCCTGGTATTTAAGCTCATTTCCGAAGGGAAACACACAGCACAGTTCTCCTCCATGAAACACACTTTGCTTTAGAGAAAGAAGCACGCTCTTACTTTCTGGAGTCTCTAATAGAGCAGGAAAAGTGAGTGTGCTCAGAACAAAAGAACGGTGTTTCCTACACACATAGACCATTGCTAGTTCAACTCTGCATCTGAAACTGATAAAAACCACACGTCCCCTAACATCCAATGCTATTTAGTTAAGAGCGAAAAACGTTTGAGCTTTATGAATGATGTAGCTTCGTTAGAGCTAAAAGTGACTGAGTTTACCTGAAAAGAAGTCTTGCATGTAGGAAGACACAGAACCTCGGATTTAACTCCATTTCTGAAGGAAACACACAACACAGTTCTCATCGATGAAGCACACTCTGCTTTAGAGCAAGGAGCATGCTCTTTCTTTCTAGAGTCTCTAAAAGAGCAGAAAACGCGAGTGTGCTCAGAACAAAAGAACAGTGTTTCCTACATATAAGGACCATTGCTAGTTCAACTCTGAATCCGAACCTGTTACAAACCACAGGTCCCCTAACATCCAATGCTTTTCAGTTCAGAGTGAGAAACGTGTGAGCTTCGTGAACGATGTAGATTCCTTTGAGCTGAAATGTGACTGAGTTTAACTGAAAGGAAGTCTTGCTTGTAGGAAGACACAGAGACTGGCATTTACCTCCATTTCTGAAGGGAAACAAAGAGCTCAGTTCTCATCCATGAAACATACTCTGCTTTAGAGCAAGAAGCACGCTCTTACTTTCTAGAGTCTCTAATACAGCAGGAATCGTGAGTGTGCTCAGAACAAAAGAACGGTGTTTCCTACACATACGGACCATTGCTAGTTCAACTCTGCTTCTGAAACTGATACAAACAACAGGTGCTCTAAAATCCAACGCTTTTCAGTTAAGGTGGAGAAACGTGTGAGCTTCGTGAATCATGTAGCTTCGTTTGAGCTGAAAAAAGACTGTGTTTTCCTGAAACGCAGTCTTCCTTGTAGGAAGACACAGAACCTGGGATTTAACTCCATTTGTGAAGGGAAACACCCAGCGCAGTTCTCGTCCATGAAACACACTCTGCTTTAGAGCAAGAAGCACGCTCTTGCTTTCTAGATTCTCTAATACGTCAGGAAACGTGAGTGTGCTCAGAAAAAAAGAACGGTGTTTCCTAAACATACGGACCATATCTAGTTCAACTCTGCTTCTGATACTGATACAAACCCGAGGTCCTCTAACTACCAATTCTTTTCAGTTAAGAGCGAGAAACGTGTGAGCTTCGTGAACGATGTAGCTTCGTTTGAGCTGAAAAGTGACTGAGTTTACCTGAAAAATGTCTTCCTTGTAGGAAGAGACAGAACCTGGGATTTAACTACATTTGTGAAGGGAAACACACAACACAGTTCTAATCCATAGAACACACTCTGAATTAGAGCAAGAATCATGCTCTTGCTTTCTAGATTCCCTAATACAGCAAGAAATGAGAGTGAACTCAGAACAAAAGAACAGTGTTTCCTAAACATACGGACCATATCTAGTTCAACTCTGCTTCTGATACTGATACAAACCCGAGGTCCTCTAACTACCAATTCTTTTCAGTTAAGAGCGAGAAACGTGTGAGCTTCGTGAACGATGTAGCTTCGTTTGAGCTGAAAAGTGACTGAGTTTACCTGAAAAAATGTCTTCCTTGTAGGAAGAGACAGAACCTGGGATTTAACTACATTTGTGAAGGGAAACACACAACACAGTTCTAATCCATAGAACACACTCTGAATTAGAGCAAGAATCATGCTCTTGCTTTCTAGATTCCCTAATACAGCAAGAAATGAGAGTGAACTCAGAACAAAAGAACAGTGTTTCCTAAACATACGGACCATATCTAGTTCAACTCTGCTTCTCAAACTGATACAAACCACAGGTCCTCAAACATCCAATGCTTTTCAGTTAAGAGCAAGAAACGTGTAAGCTTCGTGCACGATGTAGCTTTGTTTGATCTGAAAAGTGACTGTGTTTACCTGAAACGATGTCTTGGTTGTAGGAAGACACAGAGCCTTGGATTAAACTCCATTTCTGAAGGGAAACACACAACACAGTTCTAATATGTGGAACACACTCTGATTTAGAGCAAGAATCATGCTCTTTCTTTCTAGATTCCCTAATACAGCAAGAAGTGAGAATTAACTCAGAACAAAAGAACAGTGTTTCCTACACATAAGGACCATTGGTAGTTCAACTCTGCTTCAGAAACTGATACAAACCACAGGTCCTCTAAAATCCAATGCTTTTCAGTTAAGGTGGAGAAACGTGTGAGCTTCGTGAATCATGTAGCTTCGTTTGAGCGAAAAGAGACTGAGTTTACCTGAAAAATGTCTTCCTTGTAGGAAGAGACAGAACCTGGGATTTAACTATATTTGTGAAGGGAAACACACAACACAGTTCTAATCCATAGAACACACTCTGAATTAGAGCAAGAATCATGCTCTTGCTTTCTAGATTCCCTAATACAGCAAGAAATGAGAGTGAACTCAGAACAAAAGAACAGTGTTTCCTAAACATACGGACCATATCTAGTTCAACTCTGCTTCTGATACTGATACAAACCCGAGGTCCTCTAACTACCAATTCTTTTCAGTTAAGAGCGAGAAACGTGTGAGCTTCGTGAACGATGTAGCTTCGTTTGAGGTGAAAATTGACTGAGTTTACCTGAAAAAATGTCTTCCTTGTAGGAAGAGACAGAACCTGGGATTTAACTACATTTGTGAAGGGAAACACACAACACAGTTCTAATCCATAGAACACACTCTGAATTAGAGCAAGAATCATGCTCTTGCTTTCTAGATTCCCTAATACAGCAAGAAATGAGAGTGAACTCAGAACAAAAGAACAGTGTTTCCTAAACATACGGACCATATCTAGTTCAACTCTGCTTCTCAAACTGATACAAACCACAGGTCCTCAAACATCCAATGCTTTTCAGTTAAGAGCAAGAAACGTGTAAGCTTCGTGCACGATGTAGCTTTGTTTGATCTGAAAAGTGACTGTGTTTACCTGAAACGATGTCTTGGTTGTAGGAAGACACAGAGCCTTGGATTAAACTCCATTTCTGAAGGGAAACACACAACACAGTTCTAATACGTGGAACACACTCTGATTTAGAGCAAGAATCATGCTCTTTCTTTCTAGATTCCCTAATACAGCAAGAAATGAGAATTAACTCAGAACAAAAGAACAGTGTTTCCTACACATAAGGACCATTGGTAGTTCAACTCTGCTTCTGAAACTGATACAAACCACAGGTCCTCTAAAATCCAATGCTTTTCAGTTAAGGTGGAGAAACGTGTGAGCTTCGTGAATCATGTAGCTTCGTTTGAGTGAAAAGAGACTGTGTTTTCCTGAAACGCAGTCTTCCTTGTAGGAAGACACAGAACCTGGGATTTAACCCCATTTCCTAAGGGAAACACACAGCACAGTTCTCCTCCATGAAAAACACTCTGCTTTAGAGAAAGAAGCACGCTCTTACTTTCTGGAATCTCTAATAGAGCAGGAAAAGTGAGTGTGCTCAGAACAAAAGAACGGTGTTTCCTACACACATAGACCATTGCTAGTTCAACTCTGCATCTGAAACTGATAAAAACCACACGTCCCCTAACATCCAATGCTATTCAGTTAAGAGCGAAAAACGTTTGAGCTTTGTGAATGATGTAGCTTCGTTAGAGCTAAAAGTGACTGAGTTTACCTGAAAAGAAGTCTTGCATGTAGGAAGACACAGAACCTCGGATTTAACTCCATTTCTGAAGGAAACACACAACACAGTTCTCATCGATGAAGCACACTCTGCTTTAGAGCAAGGAGCATGCTCTTTCTTTCTAGAGTCTCTAAAAGAGCAGAAAACGCGAGTGTGCTCAGAACAAAAGAACAGTGTTTCCTACATATAAGGACCATTGCTAGTTCAACTCTGAATCCGAACCTGTTACAAACCACAGGTCCCCTAACATCCAATGCTTTTCAGTTCAGAGTGAGAAACGTGTGAGCTTCGTGAACGATGTAGATTCCTTTGAGCTGAAATGTGACTGAGTTTAACTGAAAGGAAGTCTTGCTTGTAGGAAGACACAGAGACTGGCATTTACCTCCATTTCTGAAGGGAAACAAAGAGCTCAGTTCTCATCCATGAAACATACTCTGCTTTAGAGCAAGAAGCACGCTCTTACTTTCTAGAGTCTCTAATACAGCAGGAATCGTGAGTGTGCTCAGAACAAAAGAACGGTGTTTCCTTCACATACGGACCATTGCTAGTTCAACTCTGCTTCTGAAACTGATACAAACAACAGGTGCTCTAAAATCCAACGCTTTTCAGTTAAGGTGGAGAAACGTGTGAGCTTCGTGAATCATGTAGCTTCGTTTGAGCTGAAAAAAGACTGTGTTTTCCTGAAACGCAGTCTTCCTTGTAGGAAGACACAGAACCTGGGATTTAACTCCATTTGTGAAGGGAAACACCCAGCGCAGTTCTCGTCCATGAAACACACTCTGCTTTAGAGCAAGAAGCACGCTCTTGCTTTCTAGATTCTCTAATACATCAGGAAACGTGAGTGTGCTCAGAAAAAAAGAACGGTGTTTCCTAAACCTACGGACCATATCTAGTTCAACTCTGCTTCTGATACTGATACAAACCCGAGGTCCTCTAACTACCAATTCTTTTCAGTTAAGAGCGAGAAACGTGTGAGCTTCGTGAACGATGTAGCTTCGTTTGAGCTGAAAAGTGACTGAGTTTACCTGAAAAATGTGTTCCTTGTAGGAAGACACAGAACCTGGGATTTAACTATATTTGTGAAGGGAAACACACAACACAGTTCTAATCCATAGAACACACTCTGAATTAGAGCAAGAATCATGCTCTTGCTTTCTAGATTCCCTAATACAGCAAGAAATGAGAGTGAACTCAGAACAAAAGAACAGTGTTTCCTAAACATACGGACCATATCTAGTTCAACTCTGCTTCTGATACTGATACAAACCCGAGGTCCTCTAACTACCAATTCTTTTCAGTTAAGAGCGAGAAACGTGTGAGCTTCGTGAACGATGTAGCTTCGTTTGAGGTGAAAATTGACTGAGTTTACCTGAAAAAAAGTCTTCCTTGTAGGAAGAGACAGAACCTGGGATTTAACTACATTTGTGAAGGGAAACACACAACACAGTTCTAATCCATAGAACACACTCTGAATTAGAGCAAAAATCATGCTCTTGCTTTCTAGATTCCCTAATACAGCAAGAAATGAGAGTGAACTCAGAACAAAAGAACAGTGTTTCCTAAACATACGGACCATATCTAGTTCAACTCTGCTTCTCAAACTGATACAAACCACAGGTCCTCAAACATCCAATGCTTTTCAGTTAAGAGCAAGAAACGTGTAAGCTTCGTGCACGATGTAGCTTTGTTTGATCTGAAAAGTGACTGTGTTTACCTGAAACGATGTCTTGGTTGTAGGAAGACACAGAGCCTTGGATTAAACTCCATTTCTGAAGGGAAACACACAACACAGTTCTAATACGTGGAACACACTCTGATTTAGAGCAAGAATCATGCTCTTTCTTTCTAGATTCCCTAATACAGCAAGAAATGAGAATTAACTCAGAACAAAAGAACAGTGTTTCCTACACATAAGGACCATTGGTAGTTCAACTCTGCTTCTGAAACTGATACAAACCACAGGTCCTCTAAAATCCAATGCTTTTCAGTTAAGGTGGAGAAACGTGTGAGCTTCGTGAATCATGTAGCTTCGTTTGAGCGAAAAGAGACTGTGTTTTCCTGAAACGCAGTCTTCCTTGTAGGAAGACACAGAACCTGGGATTTAACCCCATTTCCTAAGGGAAACACACAGCACAGTTCTCCTCCATGAAAAACACTCTGCTTTAGAGCAGGAAGCACGCTCTTACTTTCTAGAGTCTCTAATATAGCAGGAAACGTTTGTGTGCTCAGAACAAAAGAACTGTGTTTCCTACACATACGGACAATTGCTAATTCTACTCTGCCTCTTATACTGATACAACCCCGAGGGCCTCTAAATACCAATGCTTTTCAGTTAAGAGCGAGAAACGTGTGACCGTCGTGAACGATGTAGCTTTGTTTGAGCTGAAAAGTGACTGCGTTTACCTTAAACGAAGTCTTGGTTGTAGGAAGACACAGAGCCTTGCGTTTAACTCCATTTCTGAAGGGAAACACACAGCACAGTTCTAATCCATGGAACACACTCTACTTTAGAGCACGAAGCATGCTCTTACTTTTTAGAGTCTCTAATAGAGCAGAAAAAGCGAGTGTGCTTAGAACCAAATAACGGTGTTTCCTACACATACGGACCATTGATAGTTCAACTCTGCATCTGATACTGATACAAACCACAGGTCCCCTAACATCCAACGCTTTTCAGTTAAGAGCGAGAAAGGTGTGAGCTTCATGAACGATGTAGATTTCTTTGAGCTGAAAAGTGACTGAGGTTACCTGAAAAGAAGTCTTGCATGTAGGAGGACACAGAGCCTGGTATTTAAGCTCATTTCCGAAGGGAAACACACAGCACAGTTCTCCTCCATGAAACACACTTTGCTTTAGAGAAAGAAGCACGCTCTTACTTTCTGGAGTCTCTAATAGAGCAGGAAAAGTGAGTGTGCTCAGAACAAAAGAACGGTGTTTCCTACACACATAGACCATTGCTAGTTCAACTCTGCATCTGAAACTGATAAAAACCACACGTCCCCTAACATCCAATGCTATTCAGTTAAGAGCGAAAAACGTTTGAGCTTTGTGAATGATGTAGCTTCGTTAGAGCTAAAAGTGACTGAGATTACCTGAAAAGAAGTCTTGCATGTAGGAAGACACAGAACCTCGGATTTAACTCCATTTCTGAAGGAAACACACAACACAGTTCTCATCGATGAAGCACACTCTGCTTTAGAGCAAGGAGCATGCTCTTTCTTTCTAGAGTCTCTAAAAGAGCAGAAAACGCGAGTGTGCTCAGAACAAAAGAACAGTGTTTCCTACATATAAGGACCATTGCTAGTTCAACTCTGAATCCGAACCTGTTACAAACCACAGGTCCCCTAACATCCAATGCTTTTCAGTTCAGAGTGAGAAACGTGTGAGCTTCGTGAACGATGTAGATTCCTTTGAGCTGAAATGTGACTGAGTTTAACTGAAAGGAAGTCTTGCTTGTAGGAAGACACAGAGACTGGCATTTACCTCCATTTCTGAAGGGAAACAAAGAGCTCAGTTCTCATCCATGAAACATACTCTGCTTTAGAGCAAGAAGCACGCTCTTGCTTTCTAGAGTCTCTAATACAGCAGGAATCGTGAGTGTGCTCAGAACAAAAGAACGGTGTTTCCTACACATACGGACCATTGCTAGTTCAACTCTGCTTCTGAAACTGATACAAACAACAGGTGCTCTAAAATCCAACGCTTTTCAGTTAAGGTGGAGAAACGTGTGAGCTTCGTGAATCATGTAGCTTCGTTTGAGCTGAAAAAAGACTGTGTTTTCCTGAAACGCAGTCTTCCTTGTAGGAAGACACAGAACCTGGGATTTAACTCCATTTGTGAAGGGAAACACCCAGCGCAGTTCTCGTCCATGAAACACTCTCTGCTTTAGAGCAAGAAGCACGCTCTTGCTTTCTAGATTCTCTAATACATCAGGAAACATGAGTGTGCTCAGAAAAAAAGAACGGTGTTTCCTAAACATATGGACCAAATCTACTTCAACTCTCCTACTGATACTGATACAAAACCGAGGTCCTCTAACTACCAATGCTTTTCAGTTAAGAGCAAGAAACCTGTGATCTTCATGAACGATGTAGCTTTGTTTGAGCTGAAAAGTGACTACGTTTACCTGAAAAGAAGTCTTGCTTGTAGGAAGACAAAGAGCTTGGGATTGAACTCCAATTCTTAAGGGAAACACACAGGACAGTTCTCATCCATGAAACACACTCTGCTTTAGAGCAAGAAGCACGCTCTTGCTTTCTATAGTCTCTAATAGAGCAGAAAACTTGAGTGTGCTCAGAACAAAGAACTGTGTTTCCTACACATACAGACCATATCTAGATCTACTCTGCTTCTGAAACTGATACAAACCACAGGTTCTCTAAATCCAATGCTTTTCAGTTAAGAGCGAGAAATGTGTGAGCTTCGTGAACGATGTAGCTTTGTTTAAGATGAAAAGAGACTGTGTTTACCTGAAACGAAGTCTTGGCTGTAGGAAGACACAGAGCCTTGGATTTAACTCCATTTCTGAAGGAAACACACAGCACAGTTCTAATCCATGGAACACACTCTGCTTTAGAGCAAGAAGCACGCTCTTACTTTCTAGAGTATCTAACAGAGCAGAAAAAGCGAGTGTGCTCCGAACCAAATAACGGTGTTTCCTACACTTAGGGACCATTGCTAGTTCAACTCTGCAACTGAAACTGATAAAAAACACAGGTCCTCTAACATCCAATGCTTTTCAGTTAAGAGTGAATAACGTGTGAGCTTTGTGAACTGTGTAACTTAGTTTGAGATGAAAAGTGACTTTGTTTACATGAAACGCAGTCTTCCTTGTAGGAAGACACAGAACCTGGGATTTAACTCCTTTTCTGAAGGGAAACAAACAGCACAGTTCTCCTCTATGAAACACACTCTGCTTTAGAGCAAGAAGCACGCTCTTTCTTTCTAAAGTCTCTAATACAGCAGGGAACGTGAGTGTGCTCAGAACAAAAGAACGGTGTTTGCTACACATACGGATCATTGCTAGTTCCACTCTGCTTCTGATACTGATACAAACCTGAGGACCTCTAACTAACAATTCTTTTCGTAAGAGTGAGAAACGTATGTGCTTCGTGAACGATGTAGCTTCGTTTGAGCTGAAAAGTAACTGAGTTTACATGAAAAGTTGTCTTTCTTGTAGGAAGAGACTGAACCTGGGATTTAACTACATTTGTGAAGGGAAACACACAACACAGTTCTAATCCATAGAAGACACTCTGAATTAGAGCAAGAATCATGCTCTTGCTTTCTAGATTCCCTAATACAGCAAGAAATGAGAGTGAACTCAGAACAAAAGAACAGTGTTTCCTAAACATACGGACCATATCTAGTTCAACTCTGCTTCTCAAACTGATACAAACCACAGGTCCTCAAACATCCAATGCTTTTCAGTTAAGAGCAAGAAACGTGTGATCTTCGTGCATGATGTAGCTTTGTTTGATTATAAAAGTGACTGCGTTTACCTGAAACGATGTCTTGGTTGTAGGAAGACACAGAGCCTTGGATTGAACTCCATTTCTGAAGGGAAACACACAACACAGTTCTAATCCGTGGAATACACTCTGATTTAGAGCAAGAATCATGCTCTTGCTTTCTAGATTCCCTAATACAGCAAGAAATGAGAGTGAACTCAGAACAAAAGAACAGTGTTTTCTACACATAAGGACCATTGCTAGTTCAACTCTGCTTCTGAAACTGATACAAACCACAGGTCCTCTAAAATCAATGCTTTTCAATTAAGGTCGAGAAACGTGTGAGCTTCATGAATAATGTAGCTTTCTTTGAGCTGAAAAGAGACTGTGTTTTCCTGAAACGCAGTCTTCCTTGTAGGGAGAAACAGAACCTGGGATTTAACTCCATTTCTTAAGGGAAACACACAGCACAGTTCTCCTCCATGAAAAACACTCTGCTTTAGAGCAAGAAGCATGCTCTTGCATTCTAGCGTCTCTAATATAGCAGGACACGTGAGTGTGCTCAGAACAAAAGAACTGTGTTTCCTACACATACAGACCATTGCTAGTTCCACTCTGCCTCTTATACTGATACAAACCCGAGGTCCTCTAACTACCAATGCTTTTCAGTTAAGAGCGAGAAACCTGTGATCTTTGTGAATGATGTAAATTTGTTTGAGCTGAAAAGTGACTGTGTTTACCTGAAACTAAATCTTGTTTGTAGGAAGACACAGAGCCTGAGATTTACCTCCATTTCTGAAGGGAAAGACAGAGCTCAGTTTCCACCATGAAACACACTCTGCTTTAGAGCAAGAAGCACGCTCTTAGTTTCTAGAGTATCTAATATAACAGGAAACGTGAGTGTGCTCAGAACAAAAG
Source organism: Onychomys leucogaster (assembly GCA_949786385.1). Taxonomy (NCBI): domain Eukaryota; kingdom Metazoa; phylum Chordata; class Mammalia; order Rodentia; family Cricetidae; genus Onychomys; species Onychomys leucogaster. Next base: position 9,215,915 of record CATKUP010000006.1, on the reverse strand, counting down.
AACTGTGTTTCCTACACATATGGACCATTGGTAGTTCAACTCTGCATCTGAACCTGATACAAACCACAGATCCCCTAACATCCAATGCTTTTCAGTTAAGAGCGAGAAACGTGTGAGTTTCGTGAACGTTGTAGATTCCTTTCAGCTGAAAAGTGACTGAGTTTAACTGAAAAGAAGTATTGATTGTAGGAAGACACAGAGCTTGGGATTGAACTCCATTTCTGAAGGGAAATACACAGCACATTTCTCATCCATGAACACACTCTGGTTTAGAGCAAGAAGCAGTCTCTTGCTTTTTAGAGTCTTTAATAGAGCAGAAAACATGAGTGTGCTCACAAGAAAAGAACGGTGTTTCCTACACATACAGACCATATCTAGTTCAACTCTGCTTCTGAAACTGATACAAACCACAGGTCCTCTAACATCCAATGCTTTTCAATTAAGAGCGAATAACGTGTGAGCTTCGTGAACTATGTAGCTTCTTTGGTGTGAAAAGTGACTGTGTTTACCTGAAAAGAACTCTTGCAGTAGGAAGACACATAATCTGGGATATAACTCCATTTCTGAAAGAAACACACAGCACAGTTCTCATCAATGAAGAACACTCTACTTTAGAGCAAGAAGCACGCTCTTACTCTCTAGAGTTTCTAATATAGCAGGAAACCTGACTGTGCTCAGAACAAAAGAACGGTGTTTGATGCACATACGGACCACTTCAAGTTCCACTCTGCTTCTGAATCTGATACAAACCCGAGGTCCTGTAACATCCAATGCTTTTCAGTTAAGAGCGAGAAACATGTGAACTTCGTGCACGATGTAGATTCGTTTCAGCTGAAAACTGACTGAGTTTACCTGAAAAGAAGTCTTGCCTGTAGGAAGACACAGAGCATGGGATTTAACTCCATTTCTGAAGGAAACACACAGCACAGTTCTCGTCCATGAAATGCATTCTGCTTTAGAGCTCGAGGCACACTCTTACTTTCTAGAGTCTCTAATAGAGCAGAAAACGCGAGTGTGCTCAGAACAAAAAACGGTGTTTCCTACATATAAGGACCATTGCTAGATCTACTCTGCTTATGAAACTGATACAAACCACAGGTCCTCTAAATCCAATGCTATTCAGTTAAGATCGTGAAATGTGTGAGCTTCCTGAACGATGTAACATCGTTTGAGCTGAAAAGTGACTGCGTTTACGTGAAACAATGTCTTGCTTGTAGGAAGACACAGAGCATGGGATTTAACTGCATTTCTAAAAGGAAACAGAAATCACAGTTCTCATCCATGAAACACACTCGGCTTTAGAGCTAGAAGCACACTCTAGCTTCCTAGAGTCTCTAATCCAGCAGGAAACGTCAGTGTGCTTAGAACAAATAAACTGTATTTCCTGCACATACGGACCATATCTAGTTCAACTCTGATTTTGAAACTGGTCCAACCAACAGGTCTTGTAACATCAAATGCTTTTCAGTTAAGAGCGAGAAACGTGTGAGCTTAGTGAACAATGTCGCTTCTTTTGAGCTGAGAAAGTGAATGAGTTTACCTGAAAAGATGTCTTGCTTCTAGGAATACACATAGGCTACGATTTAACTCCATTTATGAAGGGAAACACACAGCACACTTCTCATCCTTGAAACACACTCTGCTTTAGAGCAAGAAGCATGCTCTTACTTTCTAGAGTCTTAATAGAGCAGGAAACCTGAGTGTGCTCAGAACAAAAGAACAGTGTTTGCTACACATACGGACCATATCTAGTTCAACTCTGCTTCTGAAACTGATACAAACCACAGGTCCTCTAATATCCAATGCTTTCAGTTAAGAGCGAGAAACTTATGAGATTTGTGAACGATGTATATATGTTTGAGCTGAAAAGTGACTGCGCTTACCTAAAATGACGTCTTGCTTTTAGGAAGACGCAGAGCCTGGTATTTACCTCCATTTCTGAAGGGAAACACACAGCACAGGTCTCATCCATGAAAGACACTCTGCTTTAGAGCAAGAAGCATGCCCTTGCTTTCTATATTCTCTAATAGAGCAAGTACTTGAGTGACCTAGAAGAAAAGAACTGTGTTTCCTACACATACGGACAATTGCTAGTTCAACTCTGCTTCTGAAACTGATACAAACCACAGGTCCTCTAACATCCAATGCTTTTCAGTTAAGGGCAAGAAACCTTTGAGCTTCGTGAACGATGTAGCTTCATTTGAGCTGAAAAGTGACTGAGTTTACCCGAAAAGAATTCTTGCCTGTAGGAAGACACAGAGCCTGTGATTTAACTCCATTTCTTAAGGGAAACACACAGCACAGTTCGGATGCATGAAACACAATCTGCTTTAGAGCAAGAAGCACGTCTTGCTTTCTAGAGTCTCTAATACAGCAGGATACCTGAGTGTGCTCAGAACAAAGGAACGGTGTTTCCTCCACATACGGACCATTGCTAGTTCAACTCTGCTTCTGAAACTGATACAAACCACAGGCCCTCTAAGATCCAATGCTATTCATTTAAAGGTGAGAAAAGTGTGAGCTTCCTGAATGATGTAGCTTCCTTTGAGCTGAAAAGTGATTGAGTTTACCTGAAAAGAAGTCTTGTCTGTAGGAAGACACACAGCCTGGGATTTAACTCCATTTCTGAAAGGAAACACACTGCACAGTTCTCCTCTAAGAAACACTCTCTGCTTGAGAATAGGAAGCACGCTCTTGCTTTCTAGCGTCTCTAATACACCAGTAAACGTGAGTGTGCTCAGAACAAGGAATGGTGTTTTCTACAAATATGGACCATATCTTGTTCAACTATGCTTCTGAAACTGATACAAACCACAGGTCCTCTAACATCCAATGCTTTTCAGTTAAGAGCGAGAAACATGTTAGCTTTGTGAACGATGTAGCTTTGTTTGAGCTGAAAACTGACTGTGTTTACAATAAAGGAAATCTTGCTTGTAGGAAGACACAGAGCCTGGGATTTAACTCCATTTCTGAAGGGATACACAAAGAACAGTTCTCATCCATGAACCACACTCTGCTTTAGAGCAAGGAGCACGCTCTTGCTTTCTAGAGTCTCTAATACAGCAGGGCACACAAGTGTGCTCAGAACAAAAGAACGGTGTTTCCTACACATAAGGACCACATCTAGTTCAACTCTGCTTCTGAAACTGATAGAAAAGACAGGTCCTCTAACATAGAATGCTTATTAGTTAAGAGCAAGATACGTGTGAGCTTTGTGTATGATTTAGCTTCATTTGAGGTGAAAAGGGACTCTGGTTACATGAAACGAAGTCTTGCTTTCGGAAGACACAGAGCCTTGGATTTAACTCCATTTCTGAAGGGAAACACACAGCACAGCTCTCATCCATGAAGCACACCGTGCTTTAGAGCAAGAAGCACGCTCTTGCTTTCTAGAGTCTCTAATACAGCAGGAAACGTGAGTGTGCTCAGAAAAAACGAACGGTGTTTCCTACACATACGAATCATATATAGTTCAACTCTGCTTCTGAAACTGATACAAACCACAGGTCCTCTAACCTCCAATGCTTTTCAGTTAAGAGCGAATAACATATGAGTTTCCTGAACGATGTAGCTGCGTTTGAGCTGAAAAGTGACTGTGTTTACCTGAAACGAAGTCTTGCATGTATGAAGATACAGAGACTGGGAATTAACTCCATTTCTGAAGGGAAACACACAGCACAGTTCTCATCCATGAAGCACACTCCGCATTAGAGCAAGAAGCACGCTCTTGCTTCTAGAGTCTCTAATAGAGCAGGAAAACTGAGTGTTCTCAGAACAAAAGAATGGTGTTTGCTTCACAAACAGACCATTGCAACTTCCACTCTGATTCGGAAACTGATACAAACCTGAGGTCCTCTAACATCCAAAGCTTTTCAGGTAAGAGCGAGAAACCTGTGAGCTTCATGAACGATGTAGCTTTTTTTTGAGTGATAAGTGACTGTGGTTACCTGAAACGGACTCTTGCTTGTAGGAAGACACAGGATGAGATTTAAATCCATTTCTGAAGGGAAATACACAGTAGAGTTCTTATGCATGAAAAACACTCTGGTTTTGAGCAAGAAGCACGCTCCTGCTTTCTAGAGTCTCTAATACAGCAGGAAACATGAGTGTTCTCAGAACAAAGAACAGTGTTTCCTACATTTACGGACCATATCTAGATCAACTCTGCTTCTGAAACTGATACAAACCAAAGTTCCTCTATCATCTAATACTTTTCAGTTAAGAGCGAGAAACGTGTTGAACTTCGTGAATTATGTACTTTGGTTTGAGCAGAAAAGTGTTTGTGTTTACCTGAAACGCAGTATTCCTTGAAGGAAGGCACAGAACCTGGGATTTAACGCCATTTGTGAAGGGAAACACACAGCGCAGTTCTCATCCGAGAAACACACACTGCTTTAGAGCAAGAAGCAGACTATTGCTTTCTAGAATCTCTAATAGAGCTTGAAAGTTGAGTGTACTCAGAACTAAAGAACGGTGTTTGCTACACATACAGACCATATCTAGTTCAACTCTGCTTCTGAAACTGATACAAACCACAGGTCCTGTAACATCCAATGCTTTTCAGTTAAGAGCTATAAACGTGTGAGCTTCCTGAGCGATGTAGCTTCGTTTGAGCTGAAAAGTAACAGAGTTTACATGAAAAGATGTCTTGCTTTTAGGAAGACACAGAGCATGGGATTTAACTCCATTTCTGAATGGAAACACACAGCACAGTTCTCATCCATGAAACACACTCTGCTTTAGAGCAAGAAGCATGCTCTTACTTTCTAGAGTCTCTAATAGAGCAGGAAACATGAGTGTGCTCAGAACAAATGAACAGTGTTTCCTACACATACAGAGCATATCTAGTTCAACTCTTCTTCTGAAACTGATACAAACCAGAGGTCCTCTAACATCAAATGCTTTTCAGATAAGATCTTGAAATGTGTGAGCTTCCTTAATGATGTAGTTTCAATTGGGCTGAAAAGTGACTGTGTTTACCTGAAACAAACTCTTGCTTGTAGATAGACACAGAGCATGGGATTTAAGTGCATTTGGAAAGGAAACAAACAGCTAAGTTCTCATCTATAACACACTCTACTTTAGAGCAAGAATCACACTCTTGCTTTCTAGATTCTCTAATACAGCAGGAAACGTGAGTGTGCTCAGAACAAAAGAACAGTATTTCCTACACATACGGACAATATCTAATTCAACTCTGTTTCTTAAACTGATACAAACCTGACGTCCTCTACAATCCAGTGCTTTTCAGTTAAGAGAGAGAAATGGGTGAGCTTCGTGAACGATGTAGCTTTGTTTGAACTGAAAAGTGACTGTGGTTTCCTGAAACGAAGTCTTCCTTGTAGGAAGACACAGAGGATGGGATTGAAATCCATTTCTGTGGGAAACACAGAGCTCAGTACTCATCCATGAAACACACTCTGCTTTAGAGCAAGAAGCACACTCTTCTTTGAGAGTCTCTCATAGAGCAGGAAACGTGAGTGTGCTCAAAACAAAAGAAAGGTGTTTCCTACACAAACAGACCATATATAGTTCAACTCTTCTTCTGAAACTGATACAAACCACAGGTCCTCTAACATCCAATGCTTTTCAGTTTAGCGCGAGAAACGTGTGAGCTTCATGAATGATGTAGATTCATTTGAGCTGAAAAGTGACTGAGTTTACCTGAAAAGATGTCTTGCTTGTAGGAAGACACAGTGCCTGAGCCTGAACTCCATTTCTGAAGGGAAACACACAGCACAGTTCTAATCCATTGAACACACTGTGATTTAGATCAAGAATCATGCTCTTGCTTTCTAGAATCTCTAATACAGCAGGAAATGAGAGTGAACTCATAACAAAAGAACGGTGTTTCCTACACATACAGACCATTGCTAGTTCAACTCCGCTTCTGAAACTGATACAAACCACAGGTCCTCTAAGATCCAATGCTTTTCATTTAAGGGCGAGAAAAGTGTGAGCTTCCTGAACTATGTAGCTTCCTTTGAGCTGAAAAGTGATTGAGTTTACATGAGAAGAAGTCTTGTCTGTAGGAAGACTTAGAGCCTGGAATTTAACTCCACTTCTGAAGGGAAACACACAGCACAGTTCTCATCCACGAAACACACTATGTTTTATAGCAAGAAGCACGCTCTTGCTTTGTAGAGTCTCTAACACAGCAGGAAAATGGAGTGTGCTCAGAACAAAGAACGGTGTTTCCTACACATAGGGACCATATCTAGATCAACTCTGCTCCTGAAACTCATCCAACCTACATGTCCTGTAACATCCAATGCTTTTCAGTTAAGAGCGAGAAACGTGTGAGCTTCGTGAACGATGTAGCTTCTTTTGAGCTGAAAAGTGACTGAGTTTAACTGAAAAGATGTCTTGCTTCAAGGAATACACAGAGCCTGGGATTTAACTCCATTGCTGAAGGGAAACACACAGCACAGTTCTCATCCATGAAACACACTCCTCTTTAGAGTAAGAAGCACGCTCATGCTTTCTAGAGTCTCTAATACAGCAGGAAAGGTGAGTGTTCTCAGAACAAAATAACGGTGTTTCCTACACATACAGACCATTGCTAGTTCAACTCTGCTTCTGAAACTGATACAAACCGCAGGTCCACTAATATCCAATGCTTTTCAAATAATATCCAGGAACGTGTTAGCTTCGTGAATGATCTAGGTTTCTTTGAGCTGAAAAGTGACTGGGGTTAAGTGAAACGAGGTCTTGGTTATAGGAAGACACAGAGCCTGGCATTTAACTCCATTTCTGAAGGGAAACACAGAGCTCAGTTCTCATCCCTAAAACACACTCTGCTTTAGAGCAAGAAGCAAGCTCTTGCTTTCTAGTGTCTCTAAGAGAGCAGGAAAAGTGAGTGTGCTCAGAAATAAAGAAGGGTATTTCCTACACATACAGACCATTGCTAGTTCAACTCTGCTGCTGAAACTGATAGAAACCACAGGTCCTCTAATATCCAATGCTTTTCACTTAAGAGCGAGAAACGTGTGAGCTGCGTGAACCATGTTGCTTCCTTTGAGCTTAAAAGGGACTGGGTTTCTTGAAACGAAGTCTTGCTTGTAGGAGGACTCAGAGCCTGGTATTTAACCTCATTTATGAAGGGAAACACACAGCATAGATCTCGTTATGAAGCACACCATGCTTTAGAGCAAGAAGCACGCCCTTGCTTTCTGGAGTCTCTAATACAGCAGGAAACGTGAGTGTGCTCAGAACATCCGAACGGTGTTGCCTACACATAGGAATCATATCTAGTTCAATTCTGCTTCTGATTCTGATACAAAAAACAGGTCCTCTAATCTCCAATGCTTTTCAGTTAAGAGGGAAAAACATATGAGTTTCGTGAACAATGTTTCTTCGTTGTAGCTGAAAAGTGAATGTGTTTACCTGAAACGAAGTCTTGCATGTAGGAAGATACAGCGACTGGGAATTAACTCCATTTCTGAAGGGAAACACACAGCACAGTTCTCATCCATGAATCACACTCTGCTTTAGAGCAAGAAGCACACTCTTGCTTTCTAGAGTCTCTAATACAGCAGGGCATGCGAGTGTGCTCAGAACAAAAGAAAGGTTTTTTCTTCACACACGGGCCATATCTAGTTCAACTATGCTTCTGAACCTGATAGAAACCAGAGGTCCTCTAATGTCGAATTCTTTTCAGTTAAGAGCAAAAAACGTGTGAGCTTCGTGAACGATGTAGCTTCGTTTGAGCTTAGAAGTATTGTGTTTACCTGCAACGAAGTCTTGCCTGTAGGAAAATACAGAGACTGGGATTTAATTCCATTTCTGAAGGGAAACACACAGCACAGTTCTCCTCCATGAAGTACACCTTGCTTTAGAGCAAGAGGCATGCTCTTGCTTTCTATTGTCTCTAATACAGCAGGAAACGTGAGTGTGCTCAGAACAAAAGAGAGGGTTTTCCTACACATAAGGACCATATCTAGTTCAACTCTGTTTCTGAAACTGTTGGAAAAGACAGGTACTCTAACATACAATGCTTATTAGTTAAGACCAAGAAACGTGTGAGCTTTGTGTACAATGTAGCTTCCTTTGAGCTGAAAAGGGACTCTGGTTACAAAAAAAACGAAGTCTTGCTTTAGGAAGACACACAGCCTGGGATTTAACTCCATTTCTGAAGGGAAACACACAGCACAGCTCTCATCCATGAAACACACTTTGCTTTAGAGCAAGAAGCACGCTCTTGCTTTCTAGAATCTCTAATACAGCAGGAAACGTGAGTGTGCTCAGAACAAAGAATGGTGTTTTATACACATATGGACCATATCTAGTTCAACTATGCTTCTGAAACTGATACAAACCACAGGTCCTCTAACATCCAATGCTTTTCAGTTATGAGCTAGAAAAAGGTTAGCTTTGTGAACGACGTAGCTTTGTTTGAGCTGAAAAGTGACTGTGTTTACATTAAAGGAAATCTTGCTTGTAGGAAGACACCGAGCCTGGGATTTAACTCCATTTCTGAAAGGATACACACCGCAAAGTTCTCATCCATGAAACACACTCTGCTTTATAGCAGGAAGCACGCTCTTGCTTTCTAGGGTCTCTAATACAGCAGGGTACGTGAGTGTGCTCAGAACAAAAGAACGTTTTTTACTACACATTCGGGCCATATCTAGTTCAACTATGCTTCTGAAACTGATAGAAACCACAGGTCCTCTAATATCCAATGCTTTTCAGTTAAGAGCGAGAAACGTGTGAGCTTCGTGAACCATGTTGCTTCCTTTGAGCTTAAAAGGGACTGGGTTTCTTGAAACGAAGTCTTGCTTGTAGGAGGACTCAGAGCCTGGTATTTAACCTCATTTATGAAGGGAAACACACAGCATAGATCTCGTTATGAAGCACACCATGCTTTAGAGCAAGAAGCACGCCCTTGCTTTCTGGAGTCTCTAATACAGCAGGAAACGTGAGTGTGCTCAGAACATCTGAACGGTGTTGCCTACACATAGGAATCATATCTAGTTCAATTCTGCTTCTGATTCTGATACAAAAAAACAGGTCCTCTAATCTCCAATGCTTTTCAGTTAAGAGGGAAAAACATATGAGTTTCGTGAACAATGTTTCTTCGTTGTAGCTGAAAAGTGAATGTGTTTACCTGAAACGAAGTCTTGCATGTAGGAAGATACAGCGACTGGGAATTAACTCCATTTCTGAAGGGAAACACACAGCACAGTTCTCATCCATGAATCACACTCTGCTTTAGAGCAAGAAGCACACTCTTGCTTTCTAGAGTCTCTAATACAGCAGGGCATGCGAGTGTGCTCAGAACAAAAGAAAGGTTTTTTCTACACACACGGGCCATATCTCGTTCAACTATGCTTCTGAACCTGATAGAAACCAGAGGTCCTCTAATGTCGAATTCTTTTCAGTTAAGAGCAAAAAACGTGTGAGCTTCGTGAACGATGTAGCTTCGTTTGAGCTTAGAAGTATTGTGTTTACCTGCAACGAAGTCTTGCCTGTAGGAAAATACAGAGACTGGGATTTAATTCCATTTCTGAAGGGAAACACACAGCACAGTTCTCCTCCATGAAGTACACCTTGCTTTGGAGCAAGAGGCATGCTCTTGCTTTCTATTGTCTCTAATACAGCAGGAAACGTGAGTGTGCTCAGAACAAAATAGAGGGTTTTCCTACACATAAGGACCATATCTAGTTCAACTCTGTTTCTGAAACTGATAGAAAAGACAGGTACTCTAACATACAATGCTTATTAGTTAAGAGCAAGAAACGTGTGAGCTTTGTGTACGATGTAGCTTCCTTCAAGCTGAAAAGGGACTCTGGTTACAAAAAAACGAAGTCTTGCTTTAGGAAGACGCACAGCCTGGGATTTAACTCCATTTATGAAGGGAAACACACAGCACAGCTCTCATCCATGAAGCACACCGTGCTTTAGAGCAAGAAGCACACCCTTGCTTTCTAGAGTGTCTAATACAACAGGAAACGTGAGAGTGCTCAGAACAAACGAACGGTGTTTCCTACACATACAAATCATATCTAGTTCAACTCTGCTTCGGAAACTGATACAAACCACAGGTCCTCTAATATCGAAGGCTTTTCAGTTAAGAGCGAGAAACATGTTAGGTTTGTGAACTATGTAGCTTCGTTTGAGCTGAAAAGTGACTGCATTTACCTTAAAGGAAATCTTGCTTGTAGGAAGACACAGAGCCTGGGATTTAACTCCATTTCTGAAGGGAAACACACAGCACTGCTCTCATCCATGAAGCACACCGTGCTTTAGAGCAAGAAGCACGCTCTTGCTTTCTCGCGTCTCTAATACAACAGGAAACGTGAGAGTGCTCAGAACAAAAGAATGGTGTTTCCTACATATACGAATCAAATATAGTTCAACTCTGGTTCTGAAACTGATACAAACCACTGGTCCTCTAATATCGAATGCTTTTCAGTAAAGAGCGAGAAATATGTTAGGTTTGTGAACGATGTAGCTTCGTTTGAGCGGAAAAGTGACTGTCTTTACCTTAAAGGAAATCTTGCTTGTAGGAAGACACAGAGCCTGGGATTTAACTCCATTTCTGAAGGGAAACACACAGCACAGTTCTCATCCATGAAACACACTCTGCTTTAGAGCAAGAAACATGCTCTTGCTTTCTAGATTCTCTTATACAGCAAGAAACACGAGTGTGCTCAGAACAAAGAACGGTGTTTTCTACACATACGGACCATATCTAGTTGAACTCTGCCCCTGAAAGTGATACAAACCACAGTTCCTCTAACATCCAATGCTTATTAGTTAAGAGCGAGAAACCTGTGAGCTTTTTGTACGATGTAGATTCGTTTGAGCTGAAAAGGGTCTCTGGTTACCTGAAACAAAGGCTTGCTTTATGAAGACACAGAGCCTGGGATTTAACTCCATTTCTGAAGGGAAACACACAGCACAGCTCTCATCCATGAAGCACACCGTGCTTTAGAGCAAGCATGCTCTTGCTTTCTACAGTCTCTAATACAGCAGGAAAAGTGAGAGTGCTCAGAAAAAACAGGCAGTGTTTCCTACACATAGGAATCATATCTAGTTCAACTCTGCTTCTGAAACTGATAGAAACCACAGGACCTCTAACATCCAATGCTTTTTATTTAAGAGCGAGAAACGTGTGAGCTACTTAAACCATCTAGCTTCTTTTTAGCTGAAGAGGGACTAGTGTACTTGAAACGCATTCTTGCATGTAGGAGGACAAAGAGCATGGGGTTAAACCTCATTTCTGAAGGGGAACACACTGGGCCGTGTGTAGGAAACATAGTTCTTTTGTTCACAGCACACTCACATTTCCTGCTCTATTAGAGATTCTAGAATGCAAGAGTGTGCTTCTTGCTCTAAAGCAGAATGTGTTTCATGGATAGTAACTATGCTGTGGTTTATCTCCAGAAATGGAGTTAAACCCCAGGCTCTGTGTCTTCCTACAAGCAAGACCTCTTTTCAGGTAAACGCAGTCACATTTCAGCTCAAAGGAAGCTATATATTTCACGAAGCTCACATGTTTCTGGCTCTAAACTGAAAAGCATTAAATGTTAGAGAACCTGTGGTTTGTATCAGTTTCAGAATCAGAGTTGAACTAGATATGGTCCGTGTGTGTAGGAAACACAGTTCTTTTGTTCTGAGCACACTCACATTTCCTGGTCTCTTAGAGACTCTAAAAAGAAAGAGCATGCTTCTTGCTAGAAAGCACAGTATGTTTCATGGATGAGAACTGTGCTGTGTGTTTCCCTTCAGAAATGGAGTTTAATCCCAGGCTCTGTGTCTTCCTACAAGCAATATTTCATTTCATGTAAACGCAGTCACTTTTCAGCTCAAACGAATCTACATTGTTCACAAAGCTCACACGTTTATCGCTCTTAACTGAAAATCTTTGCATTTTAGAGGACCTGAATTTTGTATCAGTTTCAGAGGAAGAGTTTAGCTAGATATGGTCCGTGTGTGTAGGAAATACAGTTATTGTGTTCTGAGCACACTCACGTTTCCTGTTGTATTAGAGAATCTAGAAGCAAGAGCGGGCTTCTTGTTCTAAACCAGAGTGTGTTTCATGGATGAGAACTGTGCTGTATGTTTCCCTTCAGAAATGGAGATAAATCCCAGGCACTTTGTCTTCCTACAAGCAAGACTTCGTTTTAGGTAAACGAAGTCACTTTTTAGATCAAACAAAGCTACATCGCAGACGAAGCTCACACATTTCTGGCTCTTAACTGAAAAGCCTTGGATGTTAGAGGACCTGTGATTTTTATCAGTTCCAGAAGTAGAGTTGAACTAGATATGGTCTGTGTGTGTAGGAAACACAGTTCTTTTCTACAGAGCACACACTTTTCCTGCTGTATTAGAGACTCTAGAAAGCAAGCTTGTGCTTCTTGCTCTAAAGCAGAGTGTGTTTCATGGATGAGAACTGTGCTGTGTTTCCCTTCAGAAGTGGAGTTTATTTCCAGGCTCTGTGTCTTCCTACGAGCAAGACTTGATTTCAGGTAAATGCAGTCACATTGGAGCTCAAACAAAGCTACCTCGTTCCCAAAGCTCACACGTTTCTCGCTCATAACTGAAAAGCATTGGATGTTAGAGTACCTGTGGTTTGTTTCAGTTTGAGAAGCAGAGTTGAACCTGATATGGTCCATGTGGGTGGGAAACACAGTTCTTTGTTCAGAGCACACTCACATTTCCCGCTGTATTAGAGAATCCAGAATGCAAGAGTGTGCTTCTTGCTCTAAAGCAGAGTGTGTTTCATGGATGAGAACTGTACTGTGTGTTTCCCTTCAGACATGGAGTAAAATCCCAGGCTCTGTGTCTTCCTACAAGCAACACTTCGTTTCAGGTAAACACAGTCACTTTTCAGCTCAAACGAAGGTTCATTGTTCACCAAGCACGCATGGTTCTCGCTCTTAATTGTAAAGCATTGGATGTCAGAGGTCGTGTGGTTTGCATCAGTTTCAGAAGCAGAGTTGAACTATATATTGACCGAGTGTGTAGGAAATACAGTTATTTTGTTCTGAGCATACTCACGTTTACTGTTTTATTAGAGAATCTAGAAGCAACACCGTGCGTCTTGTTCTAAAGCACAGTGTGTTTCATGGATGAGAACTGTGCTGTGTTTTTCCCTTCAGAAACTGAGGCAAATCCCAAGCCCTGTGTCTTACTACCAGCAAGACTTCTTTTCATGTAAACGCAGTCACTTTTCAGCTCAAAAAAAGCTATATCATTCACAAAGCACAAACAGATCTCGTTCTTTTTGAAAAGCATTGGATGTTAGAGGACCTGTGGTTTTTATCAGTTTCAGAATCAGAGTTGAACTAGATATGATCCATGAGTGTAGGAAACACAGTTCTTTTGTTCTGAGCATACTCACAGGTCTTTCTTTCCTAGAGATTCTAGAAAGCAAGAGCGTTGTTCTTGCTCTGAAGCAGATTGTATTTCAGGATGAGAACTGTGCTGTGTGTTTCCCTTCAGACATGGAGTTAAATCCAAGCCTCTCGGTCTTCCTATAAGCAAGACTTCTTTTCAGGTAAACGCAGTCACTTTTAGCTCAAACGAAGGTTCATTTTTCACCAAGCACACACGGTTCTCGCTCTTAACTGAAAAGCATTGGATTTTAGAGGTCCTGTGTTTTGTATCAGTTTCAGAAGCAGAGTTGAACTAGATATGGGCCGTGTGTCTAGGAAACACAGTTATTTTTTTCTGAGGGCACGCATGTTTACTGTTGTATTAGAGAATCTAGAAGCAAGACTGTGCGTCTTGTTCTAAAGCACAGTGTGTTTCATGGATGAGAACTGTGCTGTGTTTTTCCCTTGAGAAACTGGGTCAAATCCCAAGTCCTGTGTCTTCCTACCAGCAAGACTTCTTTTCATGTATTCGCAGTCACTTTTCTGCTCAAACAAAGCCACATCGTTCACAAAGCACAAACAGTTTTCGCACTTATTGAAAAGCATTGGATTTTAGAGTTCCTGTGTTTTGTATCAGTTTCCAAAGCAGAGTTGAACTAGATATGGGCTGTGTGTGTAGGAAACACAGTTCTCTTGTTCACAGCACACTCACATTTCCTGCTCTATTAGAGATTCTAGAATGCAAGAGTGTGCTTCTTGCTCTAAAGCAGAGTGTGTTTCATGGATAGGAACTATGCTGTTGTTTATCTTCAGAAATGGAGTTCAATCCCAGGCTCTTTGACTTCCTACAAGCAAGACCTCTTTTCAGGTAAACACAGTCAATTTTCAGCTCAAAGGAAGCTACATATTTCACGAAGCTCCCATGTTTCTCGCTCTTAACTGAAAAGCATTCGATGTGAGAGAACCTGTGGTTTGTATCAGTTTCAGAAGGAGAGTTGAACTAGATGTGGTCCATATGGTTAGAAAACACGGTTCTTTTGTTTTGGGCACTGTCACGTTTCCTGCTGTATTAGAGACTCTAGAAAGCAAGAGCGTGCTTTTGGTTCTAAGGCAGAGTGTGTTTCATGGATGGGAACAATGCTGAGTGCTGCTCTTCAGAAATGGCATTAAATCCCATACTGTATGTCTTCCTACAAGCAAGACTTCTTTTCAAGTATATGCAGTCCCTATTCAGCTCAAAGGAAGCTGCATCGTTCACGAAGCTCACACGTTTATCGCGATTGACTGAAAAGCATTGGATGTTAGAGTACCTGTGGTTTGTATCAGTTTCAGAAGCTGAGTTGAACTAAATATGATCCATATGTATAGCAAACACCGTTCTTTTGTTCTGAGCACACTCACGTTTCTTGCTGTATTAGAGACTCTAGAAAGCAAGAGCGTGCTTATCGCTCTAAAGCATTGTGTGTTTCATGGATGGGAACTGTGCAGGTTGTTTCACTTGAGAAATGGAGTTGAATCCTAGGCTCTGTGTCTTCCTACAAGCAACACATAATTCAGTTAAACGCAGTCCGTTGTCATCTCAAAGGAGGCTACATCATTCACAAAGCTCACACATTTCTCGCTGTTAACTCAAAAGCATTGGATGTTAGAGTACCTGTGGTTTGTGTCAGTTTCAGAAGCAGACTTGAACTAGATGTGGTCCATATGGTTAGTAAACATGGTTCTTTTGTTTTGAGCACACTCATGTTTCCTGCTGTATTAGAGACTCTAGAAAGCAAGAGCATGCTTGTCCCTCTAGAGAAGAGTGTGTTTCTTGAATGGGAACTGTGCTGTTTGTTTCACTTCAGAAATGAAGTTAAATCCTAGGCTCTGTGTCTTCCTACAAGCAAGACTTAATTCAGGTAAACACAGTCCCTTGTCAGTTCAAAGGAGGCTACATCGTTCACAAAGTTCAACGTTTCTCGTGCGTAACTGAAAAGCATTGGATGTTAGAGGACCTGTGGTTTGTATCAGTTTCAGAAGCATAGTTGAACTAGATATGGTCCATGTGTGTAGGAAACTCAGTTCATTTATTCTGAGAACACTCACGTTTCTTGCTGTCTTAGAGAATCTAGAAGCAAGACCGTGCGTCTTGCTCTAAAGCAGAGTGTGTTTCATGGATGAGAACTGTGCTTTCTGTTTCCCTTCAGAAATGGAGTTAAAACCCAGGCTCTGTGTCTTCCTACAAGCAAGACTTCCTTTCAGGTAAACGCAGTCACTTTTCAGATCAAACAAAGCAACAATGTTCAAGAAGCTCACACGTTTCTCGCTCTTACATGAAAAGCATTGGATGTTAGAGGACCTGTGGTTTGTATCAGTTTCAGAAGCCGAGTTGAACTAGATGTGGTCCATATGGGTAGGAAACACAGTTCTTTTGTTTTGGGCAAGTCACGTTTCCTTCTGTATTAGAGACTCCAGAAATCAAGAGCGTGCTTCTTGCTCTAAAGCAGAGTGGGTTTCATGGTTGAGAACTGTGCTGTGTGTTTCCCTTTAGAAATGGAGTTAAATCCCAGGCTCTGTGTCTTCCTACAAGCCAGACTTCCTTTCAGGTAAATGCAGTCACTTTTCAGATCAAACAAAGCAACAATGTTCAAGAAGCTCACACGTTTCTCGCTCTTACATGAAAAGCATTGGATGTTAGAGAATCTGTGGTCTGTATAAGTTTCAGAAGCAGAGTTGAACTAGATACGGTCCATATGTTTAGGAAACACCGCTCTTTTGTTCTGAGCACACTCAGTTTTCTTGCTCTATTAGAGACTGTAGAAAGCAACAGCATGCTTCTTGCTCTAAAGCAGAGTGTGTTTGATGGATGGGACCTGTGCTGATTGTTGACCTTCAGAAATGGAGTTAAATCCCATACTCTGTATCTTCCTACAAGCAAGAATTATTTTAAGGTATATGCAGTCCATATTCAGCTCAAAGGAAGCTACATGGTTCATGAAGCTCACAAGTTTATTGCGCTTGAATGAAAAGCATTGGATGTTAGAGGACCTGTCGTTTGTTTCAGTTTCAGAAACTGAGTTGAACTAAATATGGTCCGCATGTGTAGGAAACACCATTCTTTTGTTCTGAGCACACTCACTTTTCCTGCTGTATTAGAGACTCTAGAAAGCAAGTGCGTGCTTCTTGCTGTAAAGCAGAGTGTGTTTCATGGCTGAGAACTGTGCTGTGTGTTTCCCTTCAGAAATGGAGTTAAATCCCAGGCTCTGTGTATTCCTACCAGCAACATTTCATTTCAAGTAAACGCAGTTCATTTTCAGCTCAAAGGAATCAACATCTTTCACGAAGTTAAACGTTTCTCATGTGTAACTGAAAAGTATTGGATGTTAGAGGACCTGTGGTTTGTATCAGTTTCAGAAGCAGAGTTGAACTAGATGTGGTCCATATGGGTAGGAAACACGGTTCTTCTGTTTTGGGCACAGTCACGTTTCCTTCTGTATTAGAGACTCTAGAAATCAAGAGTGTGCTTCTTGCTCTAAAGCAGAGTGTGTTTCATGGTTGAGAACTGTGCTGTGTGTTTCCCTTCAGAAATGGAGTTAAATCCCAGGCTCTGTGTCTTCGTACAAGCAAGACTTCCTTTCAGGTAAACGCAGTAACTTTTCAGATCAAACAAAGCAACAATGTTCAAGAAGCTCACACGTTTCTCGCTCTTACATGAAAAGCATTGGATGTTAGAGGATCTGTGGTTTGTATCAGTTTCAGAAGCAGAGTTGAACTAGATGTGGTCCATATGAGTAGGAAACACTGTTCTTTGTTTTGAGCACACTCACGTTTCCTGCTGTATTAGAGACTCTAGAAAGCAAGAGCGTGCTTCTTCCTCTAAAGCAGAGTGTGTTTCATGGCTGAGAACTGTGCTGTGTGTTTCCCTTCAGAAATGAAGTTAAATCCCAGGCTCTATGTCTTCCTACACTCAAGACTTAGTTCAGGTAAACGCAGTCACTTCTCAGCTCATAAAAAACTAAAACGTTCATGAAGCTCACACGTTTCTCGCTCTTAACTTGAAAAGCATTGGATGTTACAGGATCTGTGGTTTGTATCAGTTTCCGAAGCAGAGTTGAACTAGATGTGGTCCATATGCGTAGGAAATACAGTTCTTTTGTTCTGAGCACACTCATGTTTAATGCAGTATTAGAGATTCTAGAAAGCAATAGCGTGCTTCATGCTCTAAAGCAGAGTGTGTTTCATGGATGGGCACTATGCTGAATGCTGCCCTTCAGAAATGGACTTAAATATCATGTTCTCTGTCTTCCTACAAGCAAGACATAGTTTCAGGTAAACGCAGTCACTTTTCAGCTCAAACGAAGCCACATGCTTCACAAAGCTCACAGGTTTCTCGTGCTTAACTGAAAAGCATTGGATGTTAGATGTCCTGTGGTTTATATCAGTTACAGAAGCAGAATTGAACTCGATATGGTCTGTATGTGTAGGAAACACAGTCCTTTGGTTATCATCACACTCACGTTCCTGCTGTATTACAGACTCTAGAAAGCATGTGCCTGCTTCTTGCTCTAAAGTAGAGTGTGTTTCATGGATGGGAACTGTGCTAAGTGCTGCTCTTCAGAAATGAAGTTAAATCCCATACTCTGTGTCTTCCTACAAGCATGACATCTTTTGGGTATACACAGTCCCTATTCAGCACAAACGAAGCTACATCGTTCACGAAGCTCACATGTTTCTCGCGCTTAATGGAAAAACATTGGATGTTAGAGGTCCTGTAGTTTGTATCAGTTTCAGAAGCAGAGTTTAACTCTATATGGTCCGTATGTGTAGGAAACACAGTCCTTTGGTTATCATCACACTCCTGTTCCTGCTGTATTACAGACTCTAGAAAGCAAGAGCGTGCTTGTTGCTCTAAAGCAGAGTGTGTTTCATGGATAGGAACTGTGCTGAGTGCTGCTCTTCAGAAATGGAGTTAAATCCCAGGCTCTGTGTCTTCCTACAAGCAACACTTTGTTTCATGTAAACGCAGCCCCTTTATAGCTCAAAGGAGGCTACATCCTTCACGAAGCTGACACGTTTCTCGCGCTTAACTGAAAAGCATTGGATGTTAGAGGATCTGTGGTTTGTATCAGTTTCAGAAGCAGAGTTGAACTAGATGTGGTCCATATGAGTAGGAAACACTGTTCTTTGTTTTGAGCACACTCACGTTTCCTGCTGTATTAGAGACTCTAGAAAGCAAGAGCGTGCTTCTTCCTCTAAAGCAGAGTGTGTTTCATGGCTGACAACTGTGCTGTGTGTTTCCCTTCAGAAATGAAGTTAAATCCCAGGCTCTATGTCTTCCTATACTCAAGACTTAGTTCAGGTAAACGCAGTCACTTCTCAGCTCATAAAAAACTAAAACGTTCATGAAGCTCACACGTTTCTCGCTCTTAACTTGAAAAGCATTGGATGTTACAGGATCTGTGGTTTGTATCAGTTTCCGAAGCAGAGTTGAACTAGATGTGGTCCATAGGCGTAGGAAATACAGTTCTTTTGTTCTGAGCACACTCATGTTTCCTGCTGTATTACAGATTCTAGAAAGCAATAGCGTGCTTCATGCTCTAAAGCAGAGTGTGTTTCTTGGATGGGAACTGTGCTGAATGCTGCCCTTCAGAAATGGACTTAAATATCATGTTCTCTGTCTTCCTACAAGCAAGACATAGTTTCAGGTAAACGCAGTCACTTTTCAGCTCAAACGAACCCACATGCTTCACAAAGCTCACAGGTTTCTCGTGCTTAACTGAAAAGCAGTAGATGTTAGAGGTCCTTTGGTTTGTATAAGTTTCAGAAGCAGAATTGAACTCGATATGGTCCGTATGTGTAGGAAACACAGTCCTTTGGTTATGATCACAGTCACGTTCCTGCTGTATTACAAATTCTAGAAAGCAAGAGCATGCTTCTTGCTCTAAATCAGAGTGTGTTTCATGGTTGAGAACTGTGCTGTGTGTTTCCCTTCAGAAATGGAGTTAAATCCCAGGCTCTGTGTCTTCCTACAAGCAAGACTTCCTTTCAGGTAAACGCAGTCACTTTTCAGATCAAACAAAGCAAAAATGTTCAAGAAGCTCAAACGTTTCTTGCTCTTACATGAAAAGCATTGGATGTTAGAGGACCGGTGGTTTGTATCAGTTTCAGAAGCAGAGTTGAACTAGATGTGATCCATATGGGTAGGAAACACGGTTCTTTTGTTTTGGGCACAGTCATGTTTCCTTCTGTATTAGAGACTCTAGAAATCAAGAGCGTGCTTCTTGCTCTAAAGCAGAGTGTGTTTCATGGTTGAGAACTGTGCTGTGTGTTTCCCTTCAGAAATGGAGTTAAATCCCAGGCTCTGTGTCTTCCTACAAGCCAGACTTCCTTTCAGGTAAACGCTGTCACTTTTCAGATCAAACAAAGCAACAGTGTTCAAGAAGCTCAAACGTTTCTCGCTCTTACATGAAAAGCATAGGATGTTAGAGGACCAGTTGTTTGTATCAGTTTCAGAAGCCGAGTTGAACTAGATGTGGTCTATATGTGTAGGAAACACAGTTCTTTTGTTTTGGGCACAGTCACGTTTCCTTCTGTATTAGAGACTCCAGAAATCAAGAGCGTGCTTCTTGCTCTAAAGCAGAGTGGGTTTCATGGTTGAGAACTGTGCTGTGTGATTCCCTTCAGTAATGGAGTTAAATCCCAGGCTCTGTATCTTCCTACAAGCCAGACTTCCTTTCAGGAAAACACAGTCAATTTTCAGAACAAACAAAGCAACAATGTTCAAGAAGCTCACACGTTTCTCGCTCTTACATGAAAAGGATTGGATGTTAGAGAATCTGTGGTCTGTATAAGTTTCAGAAGCAGAGTTGAACTAGATACGGTCCATATGTGTAGGAAACACCGCTCTTTTGTTCTGAGCACACTCAGTTTTCTTGGTCTATTAGAGACTGTAGAAAGCAACAGCATGCTTATTGCTCTAAAGCATAGTGTGTTAGATGGATGGGAACTGTGCTGAGAGTTGACCTTCAGAAATGGAGTTAAATCCCATACTCTGTATCTTCCTACAATCAACATTTCTTTGCAGGTATACACAGTCCCTATTCAGCTCAAAGGAAGGTACATGGTTCACGAAGCTCACACGTTTATTGCGCTTGAATGAAAAGCATTGGATGTTAGAGGACCTGTTGTTTGTTTCAGTTTCAGAAGCTGAGTTGAACTAAATATGGTCCGTATGTGTAGGAAACACCATTCTTTTGTTCTGAGCACACTCACGTTTCCTGCTGTATTAGAGACTCTAGAAAGCAAGTGCGTGCTTTTTGCTGTAAAGCAGAGTGTGTTTCATGGCTGAGAACTGTGCTGTGTGTTTCCCTTCAGAAATGGAGTTAAATCCCAGGCTCTGTGTCTTCCTACCAGCAACATTTCGTTTCAAGTAAACGCAGTTCCTTTTCAGCTCAAAGGAATCAACATTGTTCACGAAGTTCAACGTTTCTCATGCGTAACTGAAAAGTATTGGATGTTAGAGGACCTGTGGTTTGTATCAGTTTCAGAAGCAGAGTTGAACTAGATGTGGTCCATATGGGTAGGAAACACGGTTCTTCTGTTTTGGGCACAGTCACGTTTCCTTCTGTATTAGAGACTCTAGAAAGCAAGAGCGTGCTTCTGGTTCTAAGGCAGAGTGTGTTTCATGGATGGGAACTGTGCAGTCTGTTTCCCTTCAGAAATGGAGTTAAATCCCAGGCTCTGTGTCTTCCTACCAGCAACATTTCGTTTCAAGTAAACGCAGTTCCTTTTCAGCTCAAAGGAATCAACATCGTTCACGAAGTTCAATGTTTCTCATGCGTAACTGAAAAGTATTGGATGTCAGAGGACCTGTGGTTTGTATCATTTTCATTAGCAGACTTGAACGAGATGTGGTCCATATGGTTAGTAAACATGGTTCTTTTGTTTTGAGCACACTCATGTTTCCTGCTGTATTAGAGACTCTAGAACGCAAGTGCGTGCTTCTTGCTCTAAAGCAGAGTGTGTTTCATGGCTGAGAACTGTGCTGTGTGTTTCCCTTCAGAAATGGAGTTAAATCCCAGGCTCTGTGTCTTCCTACAAGCAAGACTTCCTTTCAGGTAAACGCAGTCACTTTTCAGATCAAACAAAGCAACAATGTTCAAGAAGCTCAAACGTTTCTCGCTCTTACATGAAAAGCATTGGATGTTAGAGAATCTGTGGTGTGTATCAGTTTGAGAAGCATAGTTGAACTATATACGGTCTGTATATGTAGGAAACACTGTTCATTTGTTCTGAGCACACTCATGTTACCTGCTGTATTAGAGAATCTAGAAAGCAAGAGCGTGCTACTTGTTCTAAGGCAGAGTGTGTTTCACGGATGGGAACTGTGCAGTTTGTTTCACTTCAGAAATGAAGTTAAAATCTAGGCTCTGTGTCTTCCTACAAGGAAGACATAATTCATGTAAACACAGTCCCTTGTCAGTTCAAAGGAGGCTACATCGTTCAAAAAGCTCACACGTTTCTCTCACTTAACTGAAAAGCATTGGATGTTAGCGGACGTGTGGTTTCTATCAGTTTGAGAAGCAGAGTTGAACTAGATGTGGGCCATATGGGTGGGAAACACCGTTCTTTTGTTTTGAGCACACTCACATTTCCTGCTGTATTAGAGAATCTAGAAAGCAAGAGCATGCTTCTTGCTGTAATGCAGAGTGTGTTTCATGGCTGAGAACTGTGCTGTGTGTTTCCCTTCAGAAATGGAGTTATATCCCAGGCTCTGGGTCTTCCTACAAGCAAGACTTCCTTTCAGGTAAATGCAGTCACTTTTCAGATCAAACAAAGCAACAATGTTCAAGAAGCTCACACGTTTCTTGCTCTTACATGAAAAGCATTGGATATTAGAGAATCTGTGGTCTGTATAAGTTTCAGAAGCAGAGTTGAACTAGATACGGTCCGTATGTGTAGGAAACACCGCTCTTTTGTTCTGAGTACACTCAGGTTTCTTGCTCTATTAGAAACTCTAGAAAGCAACAGCATGCTTCTTGCTCTAAAGCAGAGTGTGTTTGATGGATGGGAACTGTGCTGAGTGTTGACCTTCAGAAATGGAGTTAAATCCCATACTCTGTTTCTTCCTACAAGCAAGACTTCCTTTCAGGTATATGCAGTCCCTATTCAGCTCAAAGGAAGCTACATGTTTCACGAAGCTCACACGTTTATTGCGCTTGAATAAAAAGCATTGGATGTTAGAGGACCTGTCGTTTGTTTTAGTTTCAGAAGCTGAGTTGAACTAAATATGGTCTGTATGTGTAGGAAACACCATTCTTTTGTTCTGAGCACACTCACGTTTCCTGCTGTATTAGAGACTCTAGAAAGCAAGTGCGTGCTTCTTGCTCTAAAGCAGAGTGTGTTTCATGGCTGAGAACTGTGCTGTGTGTTTCCCTTCAGAAATGGAGTTAAATCCCAGGCTCTGTGTCTTCCTACAAGCAAGACTTCCTCTCAGGTAAACGCAGTCACTTTTCAGATCAAACAAAGCAACAATGTTCAAGAAGCTCACACGTTTCTTGCTCTTGCATGAAAAGCATTGGATGTTAGAGAATCTGTGGTGTGTATCAGTTTGAGAAGCATAGTTGAACTATATACGGTCTGTATATGTAGGAAACACTGTTCATTTGTTCTGAGCACACTCATGTTACCTGCTGTATTAGAGAATCTAGAAAGCAAGAGCGTGCTACTTGTTCTAAGGCAGAGTGTGTTTCACGGATGGGAACTGTGCAGTTTGTTTCACTTCAGAAATGAAGTTAAAATCTAGGCTCTGTGTCTTCCTACAAGGAAGACATAATTCATGTAAACACAGTCCCTTGTCAGTTCAAAGGAGGCTACATCGTTCAAAAAGCTCACACGTTTCTCTCACTTAACTGAAAAGCATTGGATGTTAGCGGACGTGTGGTTTCTATCAGTTTGAGAAGCAGAGTTGAACTAGATGTGGGCCATATGGGTGGGAAACACCGTTCTTTTGTTTTGAGCACACTCACATTTCCTGCTGTATTAGAGAATCTAGAAAGCAAGAGCATGCTTCTTGCTGTAATGCAGAGTGTGTTTCATGGCTGAGAACTGTGCTGTGTGTTTCCCTTCAGAAATGGAGTTATATCCCAGGCTCTGGGTCTTCCTACAAGCAAGACTTCCTTTCAGGTAAATGCAGTCACTTTTCAGATCAAACAAAGCAACAATGTTCAAGAAGCTCACACGTTTCTTGCTCTTACATGAAAAGCATTGGATATTAGAGAATCTGTGGTCTGTATAAGTTTCAGAAGCAGAGTTGAACTAGATACGGTCCGTATGTGTAGGAAACACCGCTCTTTTGTTCTGAGTACACTCAGGTTTCTTGCTCTATTAGAAACTCTAGAAAGCAACAGCATGCTTCTTGCTCTAAAGCAGAGTGTGTTTGATGGATGGGAACTGTGCTGAGTGTTGACCTTCAGAAATGGAGTTAAATCCCATACTCTGTTTCTTCCTACAAGCAAGACTTCCTTTCAGGTATATGCAGTCCCTATTCAGCTCAAAGGAAGCTACATGTTTCACGAAGCTCACACGTTTATTGCGCTTGAATAAAAAGCATTGGATGTTAGAGGACCTGTCGTTTGTTTTAGTTTCAGAAGCTGAGTTGAACTAAATATGGTCTGTATGTGTAGGAAACACCATTCTTTTGTTCTGAGCACACTCACGTTTCCTGCTGTATTAGAGACTCTAGAAAGCAAGTGCGTGCTTCTTGCTCTAAAGCAGAGTGTGTTTCATGGCTGAGAACTGTGCTGTGTGTTTCCCTTCAGAAATGGAGTTAAATCCCAGGCTCTGTGTCTTCCTACAAGCAAGACTTCCTCTCAGGTAAACGCAGTCACTTTTCAGATCAAACAAAGCAACAATGTTCAAGAAGCTCACACGTTTCTCGCTCTTGCATGAAAAGCATTGGATGTTAGAGAATCTGTGGTGTGTATGAGTTTGAGAAGCATAGTTGAACTACATACGGTCCATATATGTAGGAAACAACGTTCATTTGTTCAGAGCACACTCATGTTACCTGCTGTATTAGAGAATCTAGAAAGCAAGAGCGTGCTACTTGTTCTAAGGCAGAGTGTGTTTCATGGATGGGAACTGTGCTGAGTGCTGGTCTTCAGAAATAGCATTAAATCCCATACTCTCTGTCTTCCTACAAGCAAGACTTCTTTTCAAGTATACGCAGGCCCTATACAGCTCAAAGGAAGCTGCATCGTTCACGAAGCTCACACGTTTATCCCGATTGACTGAAAAGCATTGGATGTTAGAGTACCTGTGGTTTGTTTCAGTTTCAGATGCTGAGTTGAACTAAATAAGATCTGTGTGTATAGCAAACACCGTTCTTTTGTTCTGAGCAAACTCACGTTTCTTGCCGTATTAGAGACTCTAGAAAGCAAGAGCGTGCTTCTTGCTCTAAAGCAGAGTGTGTTTCATGGTTGAGAACTGTGCAGTTTGTTTCACTTCAGAAATGGAGTTGAACCCTAGGCTCTGTGTCTTCCTACAAGCACCATATAATTCAGGTAAACGCAGTCCCTTGTCATCTCAAAGGAGGCTACATCGTTCACAAAGCTCACACATTTCTCGCTCTTAACTGAAAAGCATTGGATGTTAGAGTACCTGTGGTTTGTATCAGTTTCAGAAGCAGACTTGAACTAGATGTTGTCCATATGGTTAGTAAACATGGTTCTTTTGTTTTGAGCACACTCATGTTTCCTGCTGTATTAGAGACTCTAGAAAGCAAGTGCATGCTTCTTGCTCTAAACAGAGTATGTTTCATGGCTGAGAACTGTGCTGTGTGTTTCCCTTCAGAAATGGAGTTAAATCCCAGGCTCTGTGTCTTCCTACAAGCAAGACTTCCTCTCAGGTAAACGCAGTCACTTTTCAGATCAAACAAAGCAACAATGTTCAAGAAGCTCACACGTTTCTCGCTCTTGCATGAAAAGCATTGGATGTTAGAGAATCTGTGGTGTGTATGAGTTTGAGAAGCATAGTTGAACTACATACGGTCCATATATGTAGGAAACAACGTTCATTTGTTCAGAGCACACTCATGTTACCTGCTGTATTAGAGAATCTAGAAAGCAAGAGCGTGCTACTTGTTCTAAGGCAGAGTGTGTTTCATGGATGGGAACTGTGCTGAGTGCTGGTCTTCAGAAATAGCATTAAATCCCATACTCTCTGTCTTCCTACAAGCAAGACTTCTTTTCAAGTATACGCAGGCCCTATACAGCTCAAAGGAAGCTGCATCGTTCACGAAGCTCACACGTTTATCCCGATTGACTGAAAAGCATTGGATGTTAGAGTACCTGTGGTTTGTTTCAGTTTCAGATGCTGAGTTGAACTAAATAAGATCTGTATGTATAGCAAACACCGTTCTTTTGTTCTGAGCAAACTCACGTTTCTTGCCGTATTAGAGACTCTAGAAAGCAAGAGCGTGCTTCTTGCTCTAAAGCAGAGTGTGTTTCATGGTTGAGAACTGTGCAGTTTGTTTCACTTCAGAAATGGAGTTGAACCCTAGGCTCTGTGTCTTCCTACAAGCACCATATAATTCAGGTAAACGCAGTCCCTTGTCATCTCAAAGGAGGCTACATCGTTCACAAAGCTCACACATTTCTCGCTCTTAACTGAAAAGCATTGGATGTTAGAGTACCTGTGGTTTGTATCAGTTTCAGAAGCAGACTTGAACTAGATGTTGTCCATATGGTTAGTAAACATGGTTCTTTTGTTTTGAGCACACTCATGTTTCCTGCTGTATTAGAGACTCTAGAAAGCAAGTGCATGCTTCTTGCTCTAAACAGAGTATGTTTCATGGCTGAGAACTGTGCTGTGTGTTTCCCTTCAGAAATGGAGTTAAATCCCAGGCTCTGTGTCTTCCTACAAGCAACATTTCGTTTCATGTAAATGCAGTTCCTTTTCAGCTCAAAGGAAGCAACATCGTTCACGAAGTTCAACGTTTCTCGTGCGTAACTGAAAAGCATTGGATGTTAGAGGACCTGTGGTTTGTATCAGTTTCAGAAGCAGAGTTGAACTAGATATGGTCCATATGGGTAGGAAACACGGTTCTTCTGTTTTGGGCACAGTCATGTTTCCTTCTGTATTGGAGAATCTAAAAATCAAGAGCGTGCTTCTTGCTCTAAAGCAGAGTGTGTTTCATGGTTGAGAACGGTGCTGTGTGTTTCCCTTCAGAAATGGAGTTAAATCCCAGGCTCTGTGTCTTCCTACAAGCAAGACTTCCTTTCAGGTAAACGCAGTCACTTTTCAGATCAAACAAAGCAACAATGTTCAAGAAGCTCACACGTTTGTCACTCTTACATGAAAAGCATTGGATGTTAGAGGACCTGTGGTTTGTATCAGTTTCAGAAGCAGAGTTGAACTAGATGTGGTCCATATGGGTAGGAAACACGGTTCTTTTGTTTTGGGCACAGTCACGTTTCCTTCTGTATTAGAGACTCTAGAAATCAAGAGCGTGCTTCTTGCTCTAAAGCAGAGTGTGTTTCATGGTTGAGAACTGTGCTGTGTGTTTCCCTTCAGAAATGGAGTTAAATCCCAGGCTCTGTGTCTTCCTACAAGCCAGACTTCCTTTCAGGTAAACGCAGTCACTTTTCAGATCAAACAAAGCAACAATGTTCAAGAAGCTCAAACATTTCTCGCTCTCACATGAAAAGCATTGGATGTTAGAGGACCGGTGGTTTGTATCAGTTTCAGAAGCCGAGTTGAACTAGATGTGGTCCATATGGGTAGGAAACACAGTTCTTTTGTTTTGGGCACAGTCACGTTTCCTTCTGTATTAGAGACTCCAGAAATCAAGAGCGTGCTTCTTGCTCTAAAGCAGAGTGTGTTTCATGGTTGAGAACTGTGCTGTGTGATTCCCTTCAGAAATGGAGTTAAATCCCAGGCTCTGTATCTTCCTACAAGCCAGACTTCCTTTCAGGAAAACACAGTCAATTTTCAGAACAAACAAAGCAACAATGTTCAAGAAGCTCACACGTTTCTCGCTCTTACATGAAAAGGATTGGATGTTAGAGAATCTGTGGTCTGTATAAGTTTCAGAAGCAGAGTTGAACTAGATACGGTCCATATGTGTAGGAAACACCGCTCTTTTGTTCTGAGCACACTCAGTTTTCTTGCTCTATTAGAGACTGTAGAAAGCAACAGCATGCTTATTGCTCTAAAGCGTAGTGTGTTAGATGGATGGGAACTGTGCTGAGTGTTGACCTTCAGAAATGGAGTTAAATCCCATACTCTGTATCTTCCTACAATCAAGACTTCTTTGCAGGTATACACAGTCCCTATTCAGCTCAAAGGAAGCTACATGGTTCACGAAGCTCACACGTTTATTGCGCTTGAATGAAAAGCATTGGATGTTAGAGGACCTGTTGTTTGTTTCAGTTTCAGAAGCTGAGTTGAACTAAATATGGTCCGTATGTGTAGGAAACATCATTCTTTTGTTCTGAGCACACTCACGTTTCCTGCTGTATTAGAGACTCTAGAAAGCAAGTGCGTGCTTCTTGCTCTAAAGCAGAGTGTGTTTCATGGCTGAGAACTGTGCTGTGTGTTTCCCTTCAGAAATGGAGTTAAATCCCAGGCTCTGTGTCTTCCTACAACAAGCAAGACTTCCTTTCAGGTAAACGCAGTCACTTTTCAGATCAAACAAAGCAACAATGTTCAA
The DNA here is from genome assembly GCA_949786385.1 of Onychomys leucogaster. Taxonomy (NCBI): domain Eukaryota; kingdom Metazoa; phylum Chordata; class Mammalia; order Rodentia; family Cricetidae; genus Onychomys; species Onychomys leucogaster. Next base: position 9,187,895 of record CATKUP010000006.1, on the reverse strand, counting down.
GAAGCTCAAACGTTTCTCACTCTTACATGAAAAGCATTGGATGTTAGAGAATCTGTGGTGTGTATCAGTTTGAGAAGCATAGTTGAACTACATACGGTCTGTATATGTAGGAAACACCGTTCATTTGTTCTGAGCACACTCATGTTACCTGCTGTATTAGAGAATCTAGAAAGCAAGAGCGTGCTACTTGTTCTAAGGCAGAGTGTGTTTCATGGATGGGAACTGTGCTGAGTGCTGGTCTTCAGAAATGGCATTAAATCCCATACTCTCTGTCTTCCTACAAGCAAGACTTCTTTTCAAGTATACGCAGGCCCTATTCAGCTCAAAGGAAGCTGCATCTTTCACGAAGATCACACGTTTATCGCGATTGACTGAAAAGCATTGGATGTTAGAGTACCTGTGGTTTGTATCAGTTTCAGAAGCTGAGTTGAACTAAATATGATCCGTATGTATAGCAAACACCGTTCTTTTGTTCTGAGCACACTCACGTTTCTTGCTGTATTAGAGACTCTAGAAAACAAGAGCGTGCTTATCGCTCTAAAGCATTGTGTGTTTCATGGATGGGAACTGTGCAGTTTGTTTCACTTGAGAAATGGAGTTGAATCCTAGGCTCTGTGTCTTCCTACAAGCAAGACTTAATTCAGGTAAACACAGTCCCTTGTCAGTTCAAAGGAGGCTACATCGTTCAAAAAGCTCACACGTTTCTCTCTCTTAACTGAAAAGCATTGGATGTTAGAGGACGTGTGGTTTCTATCAGTTTGAGAAGCAGAGTTGAACTAGATGTGCTCCATATGGGTGGGAAACACCGTTCTTTTGTTTTGAGCACACTCACATTTCCTGCTGTATTAGAGACTCTAGAAAGCAAGAGCGTGCTTGTCGCTCTAAAGCAGAGTGTGTTTCATGAATGGGAACTGTGAAGTTTGTTTCACTTCAGAAATGAAGTTAAATACAATACTCTGTGTCTTCCTACAAGCAAGACATCTTTTCAGGTATACGCAGACCTATTCAGCTCAAAGGAAGCTACATAGTTCATGAAGCTCACATGTTTATTGCGCTTGAATGAAAAGCATTGGATGTTAGAGGACCTGTCGTTTGTTTCAGTTTCAGAAGCTGAGTTGAACTAAATATGGTCCATCTCTGTAGGAAACACGGTTCTTTTGTTTTAGACACAGTCACTTTCCTTCTGTATTAGAGACTCTAGAAATCAAGAGCGTGCTTCTTGCTCTAAAGCAGAATGTGTTTCATGGCTGAGAACTGTGCTGTGTGTTTCCCTTCAGAAATGGAGTTAAATCCCAGGCTCTGAGTCTTCCTACAAGCAAGACATCATTTCAGGTAAACGCAGTCACTTTTCAGCTCAAACAAAATGACAACGTTCACAAAGCTCACACGTTTCTCGCGCCTAACTGAAAAGCACTGAATGTTAGATGTCCTGTGGTTTATATCAGTTAAAGAAGCAGAATTGAACTCGATATGGTCTGTATATGTAGGAAACACAGTCCTTTGGTTATCATCACACTCACGTTCCTGCTGTATTACAGGCTCTAGAAAGCATGTGTGTCCTTCTTGCTCTAAAACAGAGTGTGTTTCATGGATGGGAACTGTGCTAAGTGCTGCTCTTCAGAAATGCACTTAAATCCCATGTTCTCTGTCTTCCTACAAGCAAGACTTCGTTCCAGGTAAACACAGTCACTTTTTGGCTCAAACGAAGCTACATCATTCACAAAGCTCACACGTTTCTCGCGCTTAACTGAAAAGCACTGAATGTTAGATATCCTGTGGTTTATATCAGTCACAGAAGCAGAATTGAACTCGATATGGTCTGTATATGTAGGAAACACAGTCCTTTGGTTATCATCACACTCATGTTCCTGCACTATTACAGACTCTAGAAAGCAAGAGCGTGCTTGTTGCTCTAAAGCAGAGTGTGTTTCATGGATAGGAACTGTGCTGAGTGCTGCTCTTCAGAAATGGAGTTAAATCCCACGCACTGTGTCTTCCTACAAGCAACACTTTGTTTCATGTAAACGCAGCCCCTTTATAGCTCAAAGGAGGCTACATCCTTCAGGAAGCTGACACGTTTCTCGCACTTAACTGAAAAGCATTGGATGTTAGAGGATCTGTGGTTTGTATCAGTTTCAGAAGCAGAGTTGAACTAGATGTGGTCCATATGAGTAGGAAACACTGTTCTTTGTTTTGAGCACACTCACGTTTTCTGCTCTATTAGAGACTCTAGAAAGCAAGAGCATGCTTCTTCCTCTAAAGCAGAGTGTGTTTCATGGCTGAGAACTGTGCTGTGTGTTTCTCTTCAGAAATGAAGTTAAATCCCAGGCTCTATGTCTTCCTACACTCAAGAATTAGTTCAGGTAAACGCAGTCACTTCTCAGCTCATAAAAAACTAAAACGTTCATGAAGCTCACACGTTTCTCGCTCTTAACTTGAAAAGCATTGGATGTTACAGGATCTGTGGTTTGTATCAGTTTCCGAAGCAGAGTTGAACTAGATGTGGTCCATAGGCGTAGGAAATACAGTTCTTTTGTTCTGAGCACACTCATGTTTAATGCAGTATTAGAGACTCTAGAAAGCAATAGCGTGCTTCATGCTCTAAAGCAGAGTGTGTTTCATTGATGGGAACTATGCTGAATGCTGCCCTTCAGAAATGGACTTAAATATCATGTTCTCTGTCTTCCTACAAGCAAGACATAGTTTCAGGTAAACGCAGTCACTTTTCAGCTCAAACGAAGCCACATGCTTCACAAAGCTCACAGGTTTCTCGTGCTTAACTGAAAAGCATTGGATGTTAGAGGACCTTTGGTTTGTATCAGTTTCAGAAGCAGAGTTGAACTCGATATGGTCCGTATGTGTAGGAAACACAGTCCTTTGGTTATGATCACAGTCACGTTCCTGCTGTATTACAAATTCTAGAAAGCAAGAGCATGCTTCTTGCTCTAAAGCAGAGTGTGTTTGATGGATGGGAACTGTGCTGAGTGTTGACCTTCAGAAATGGAGTTAAATCCAATACTCTGTGTCTTCCTACAAGCAAGACATCTTTTCAGGTATACGCAGTCCCTATTCAGCTCAAAGGAAGCTACATGGTTCACGAAGCTCACACGTTTATTGCGCTTGAATGAAAAGCATTGGATGTTAGAGGACCTGTCGTTTGTTTCAGTTTCTGAAGCTGAGTTGAACTAAATATGGTCCATATGTGTAGGAAACACCGTTCTTTTGTTCTGAGCACACTCATGTTTCCTGCTGTATTACAGATTCTAGAAAGCAATAGCGTGCTTCATGCTCTAAAGCAGAGTGTGTTTCTTGGATGGGAACTGTGCTGAATGCTGCTCTTCAGAAATGGACTTAAATCCCATGTTCTCTGTCTTCCTACAAGCAAGACTTCGTTCCAGGTAAACGCAGTCACTTTTTGGCTCAAACGAAGCTACATCATTCACAAAGCTCACACGTTTCTCGCGCTTAACTGAAAAGCACTGAATGTTAGATGTCCTGTGGTTTATATCAGTTACAGAAGCAGAATTGAACTCGATATGGTGTGTATGTGTAGGAAACACAGTCCTTTGGTTATCATCACACTCATGTTCCTGCTGTATTACAGACTCTAGAAAGCATGTGCGTGCTTCTTGCTCTAAAGCAGAGTGTGTTTCATGGATGGGAACTGTGCTAAGTGCTGCTCTTCAGAAATGGAGTTAAATCCCATACTCTGTGTCTTCCTACAAGCAAGACATCTTTTGTGTATACACAGTCCCTATTCAGCACAAACGAAGCTACATCGTTCACGAAGCTGACATGTTTCGCGCTTAATGGAAAAACATTGGATGTTAGAGGTCCTGTAGTTTGTATCAGTTTCAGAAGCAGAGTTTAACTCTATATGGTCCGTATGTGATGGAAACACAGTCCTTTGGTTATCATCACACTCATGTTCCTGCTGTATTACAGACTCTAGAATGCAAGAGCGTGCTTGTTGCTCTAAAGCAGAGTGTGTTTCATGGATAGGAACTGTGCTGAGTGCTGCTCTTCAGAAATGGAGTTAAATCCCAGGCTCTGTGTCTTCCTACAAGCAACACTTTGTTTCATGTAAACAGAGCCCCTTTATAGCTCAAAAGAGGCTTCATCCTTCACGAAGCTGACACGTTTCTCGCGCTTAACTTAAAAGCATTGGATGTTAGAGGATCTGTTGTTTGTATCAGTTTCAGAAGCAGAGTTGAACTAGATGTGGTCCATATGAGTAGGAAACACTGTTCTTTGTTTTGAGCACACTCACGTTTCCTGCTGTATTAGAGACTCTAGAAAGCATGTGCGTGCTTCTTGCTCTAAAGCAGAGTGTGTTTCATGGATGGAAACTGTGCTAAGTGCTGCTCTTCAGAAATAGACTTAATTCCCATGTTCAATGTCTTCCTACAAGCAAGACTTCGTTCCAGGTAAACGCAGTCACTTTTTGGCTCAAACGAAGCTACATCATTCACAAAGCTCACATGTTTCTCGCGCTTAACTGAAAAGCACTGAATGTTAGATGTCCTGTGGTTTATATCAGTTACAGAAGCAGAATTGAACTCGATATGGTCTGTATGTGTAGGAAACACAGTCCTTTGGTTATCATCACACTCACGTTCCTGCTGTATTAAAGACTCTAGAAAGCATGTGCGTGCTTCTTGCTCTAAATGAGTGTGTTTCATGGATGGGAACTGTGCTAAGTGCTGCTCTTCGGAAATGGTGTTAAATCCCATACTCTGTGTCTTCCTACAAGCAAGACATCTTTTGGGTATACACAGTCCCTATTCAGCACAAACGAAGCTACATTGTTCACGAAGTTCACATATTTCTTGCGCTTAATGGAAAAACATTGGATGTTACAGGTCCTGTAGTTTGTATCAGTTTCAGAAGCAGAGTTTAACTCTATATCGTCCGTATGTGTAGGAAACACAGTCCTTTGGTTATCATCACACTCATGTTCCTGCTGTATTACAGACTCTAGAAAGCAAGAGCGTGCTTGTTGCTCTAAAGCAGAGTATGTTTCATGGATAGGAACTGTGCTGAGTGCTGCTCTTCAGAAATGGAGTTAAATCCCAGGCTCTGTGTCTTTCTACAAGCAACACTTTGTTTCATGTAAACGCAGCCCCTTTACAGCTCAAGGGAGGCTACATCCTTCACGAAGCTGACACGTTTTTCGCGCTTAACTGAAAAGCATTGGATGTTAGAGGATCTGTGGTTTGTATCAGTTTCAGAAGCAGAGTTGAACTAGATGTGGTCCATATGAGTAGGAAACACTGTTCTTTGTTTTGAGCACACTCACGTTTCCTGCTGTATTAGAGACTCTAGAAAGCAAGAGCGTGCTTCTTCCTCTAAAGCAGAGTGTATTTCATGGTTGAGAACTGTGCTGTGTGTTTCTCTTCAGAAATGAAGTTAAATCCCATGCTCTATGTCTTCCTACACTCAAGACTTAGTTCAGGTAAACGCAGTCACTTCTCAGCTCATAAAAAACTAAAACGTTCATGAAGCGCACCCATTTCTCGCTCTTAACTTGAAAAGCATTGGATGTTACAGGATCTGTGGTTTGTATCAGTTTCCGAAGCAGAGTTGAACTAGATGTGGTCCAAATGCGTAGGAAATACACTTCTTTTGTTCTGAGCACACTCATGTTTCCTGCTGTATTACAGATTCTAGAAAGCAATAGCGTGCTTCATGCTCTAAAGCAGAGTGTGTTTCTTGGATGGGAACTGTGCTGAATGCTGCCCTTCAGAAATGGACTTAAATATCATGTTCTCTGTCTTCCTACAAGCAAGACATAGTTTCAGGTAAACGCAGTCACTTTTCAGCTCAAACGAAGCCACATCCTTCACAAAGCTCACATGTTTCTCGTGCTTAACTGAAAAGCATTGGATGTTAGAAGTCCTTTGGTTTGTATCAGTTTCAGAAGCAGAGTTGAACTCGATATGGTCCGTATGTGTAGGAAACACAGTCCTTTGGTTATGATCACAGTCACGTTCCTGCTGTATTACAAATTCTAGAAAGCAAGAGCATGCTTCTTGCTCTAAAGCAGAGTGTGTTTGATGGATGGGAACTGTGCTGAGTGTTGACCTTCAGAAATGGCGTTAAATCCCATACTATGTGTCTTCCTACAAGCAAGACATCTTTTCAGGTATACGCAGTCCCTATTCAGCTCAAAGGAAGCTACATGGTTCATGAAGCTCACACGTTTATTGCGCTTGAATGAAAAGCATTGGATGTTAGAGGACCTGTCGTTTGTTTCAGTTTCAGAAGCTGAGTTGAACTAAATATGGTCCATATGTGTAGGAAACACCGTTCTTTTGTTCTGAGCACACTCATGTTTCCTGCTGTATTACAGATTCTAGAAAGCAATAGCGTGCTTCATGCTCTAAAGCAGAGTGTGTTTCTTGGATGGGAACTGTGCTGAATGCTGCTCTTCAGAAATGGACTTAAATCCCATGTTCTCTGTCTTCCTACAAGCAAGACTTCGTTCCAGGTAAACGCACTCACTTTTTGGCTCAAACGAAGCTACATCATTCACAAAGCTCACACGTTTCTCGCGCTTCACTGAAAAGCCCTGAATGTTAGATGTCCTGTGGTTTATATCAGTTACAGAAGCAGAATTGAACTCGATATGGTCTGTATGTATAGGAAACACAGTCCTTTGGTTATCATCACACTCACGTTACTGCTGTATTACAGACTCTAGAAAGCATGTGCGTGCTTCTTGCTCTAAAGCAGAGTGTGTTTCACGGATGGGAACTGTGCTAAGTGCTGCTCTTCAGAAATGGTGTTAAATCCCATACTCTGTGTCTTCCTACAAGCAAGACATCTTTTGGGTATACACAGTCCCTATTCAGCACAAACGAAGCTAAATCGTTCACCTAGCTCACATGTTTCTTGCGCTTAATGGAAAAACATTGGATGTTACAGGTCCTGTAGTTTGTATCAGTTTCAGAAGCAGAGTTTAACTCTATATCGTCCGTATGTGTAGGAAACACAGTCCTTTGGTTATCATCACACTCATGTTCCTGCTGTATTACAGACTCTAGAAAGCAAGAGCGTGCTTGTTGCTCTAAAGCAGAGTGTGTTTCATGGATAGGAACTGTGCTGAATGCTGCTCTTCAGAAATGGAGTTAAATCCCAGGCTCTGTGTCTTCCTACAAGCAACATTTTGTTTCATGTAAACGCAGCCCCTTTATAGCTCAAAGGAGGCTACATCCTTCATGAAGCTGACACGTTTCTCGCGCTTAACTGAAAATCATTGGATGTTACAGGATCTGTGGTTTGTATCAGTTTCCGAAGCAGAGTTGAACTAGATGTGGTCCTTATGCGTAGGAAATACAGTTCTTTTATTCTGAGCACACTCATGTTTAATGCAGTATTAGAGACTCTAGAAAGCAATAGCGTGCTTCATGCTGTAAAGCAGAGTGTGTTTCATGGATGGGAACTATGCTGAATGCTGCTCTTCAGAAATGGACTTAAATATCATGTTCTCTGTCTTCCTACAAGCAAGACATAGTTTCAGGTAAACGCAGTCACTTTTCAGCTCAAACGAAGCCACATCCTTCACAAAGCTCACAGGTTTCTCGTGCTTAACTGAAAAGCATTGGATGTTAGAGATCCTTTGGTTTGTATCACTTTCAGAAGCAGAGTTGAACTCTATATGGTCCGTATGTGTAGGAAACACAGTCCTTTGGTTATCATCACACTCACGTTCCTGCTGTATTACAAATACTAGAAAGCAAGAGCATGCTTCTTTCTCTAAAGCAGAGTGTGTTTCATGGATGGGAACTGTGCTAAGTGCTGTTCTTCAGAAATGATGTTAAATCCCATACTATGTGTCTTCCTACAAGCAAGACATCTTTTGGGTATACACAGTCCCTATTCAGCACAAACGAAGCTACATCGTTCACGAAGCTCACATGTTTCTCGCGCTTAATGGAAAAACATTGCATGTTAGAGGTCCTGTAGTTTGTATCAGTTTCAGAAGCAGAGTTGCACTCGATATGGTCCGTATGTGTAGGAAACACAGTCCTTTGGTTATGATCACAGTCACGTTCCTGCTGTATTACAAATTCTAGAAAGCAAGAGCATGCTTCTTGCTCTAAAGCAGAGTGTGTTTGATGGATGGGAACTGTGCTGAGTGTTGACCTTCAGAAATGGCGTTAAATCCAATACTCTGTGTCTTCCTACAAGCAAGACATCTTTTCAGGTATACGCAGTCCCTATTCAGCTCAAAGGAAGCTACATGGTTCACGAAGCTCACACGTTTATTGCGCTTGAATGAAAAGCATTGGATGTTAGAGGACCTGTCGTTTGTTTCAGTTTCAGAAGCTGAGTTGAACTAAATATGGTCCATATGTGTAGGAAACACCGTTCTTTTGTTCTGAGCACACTCATGTTTCCTGCTGTATTACAGATTCTAGAAAGCAATAGCGTGCTTCATGCTCTAAAGCAGAGTGTGTTTCTTGGATGGGAACTGTGCTGAATGCTGCTCTTCAGAAATGGACTTAAATCCCATGTTCTCTGTCTTCCTACAAGCAAGACTTCGTTCCAGGTAAACGCACTCACTTTTTGGCTCAAACGAAGCTACATCATTCACAAAGCTCACACGTTTCTCGCGCTTCACTGAAAAGCCCTGAATGTTAGATGTCCTGTGGTTTATATCAGTTACAGAAGCAGAATTGAACTCGATATGGTCTGTATGTATAGGAAACACAGTCCTTTGGTTATCATCACACTCACGTTCCTGCTGTATTACAAATACTAGAAAGCAAGAGCATGCTTCTTTCTCTAAAGCCGAGTGTGTTTCATGGATGGGAACTGTGCTAAGTGCTGTTCTTCAGAAATGATGTTAAATCCCATACTATGTGTCTTCCTACAAGCAAGACATCTTTTGGGTATACACAGTCCCTATTCAGCACAAACGAAGCTACATCGTTCATGAAGCTCACATGTTTCTCGCGCTTAATGGAAAAACATTGCATGTTAGAGGTCCTGTAGTTTGTATCAGTTTCAGAAGCAGAGTTGCACTCGATATGGTCCGTATGTGTAGGAAACACAGTCCTTTGGTTATGGTCACAGTCACGTTCCTGCTGTATTACAAATTCTAGAAAGCAAGAGCATGCTTCTTGCTCTAAAGCAGAGTGTGTTTGATGGATGGGAACTGTGCTGAGTGTTGACCTTCAGAAATGGAGTTAAATCCAATACTCTGTGTCTTCCTACAAGCAAGACATCTTTTCAGGTATACGCAGTCCCTACTCAGCTCAAAGGAAGCTTCATGGTTCACGAAGCTCACATGTTTATTGCGCTTGAATGAAAAGCATTGGATGTTAGAGGACCTGTCGTTTGTTTCAGTTTCAGAAGCTGAGTTGAACTAAATATGGTCCATATGTGTAGGAAACACCGTTCTTTTCTTCTGAGCACACTCATGTTTCCTGCTGTATTACAGATTCTAGAAAGCAATAGCGTGCTTCATGCTCTAAAGCAGAGTGTGTTTCTTGGATGGGAACTGTGCTGAATGCTGCTCTTCAGAAATGGACTTAAATCCCATGTTCTCTGTCTTCCTACAAGCAAGACTTCGTTCCAGGTAAACGCACTCACTTTTTGGCTCAAACGAAGCTACATCATTCACAAAGCTCACACGTTTCTCGCGCTTAACTGAAAAGCACTGAATGTTAGATGTCCTGTGGTTTATATCAGTTACAGAAGCAGAATTGTACTCGATATGGTCTGTATGTGTAGGAAACACAGTCCTTTGGTTATCATCACACTCACGTTCCTGCTGTATTGCAGACTCTAGAAAGCATGTGCGTCCTTCTTGCTCTAAAGCAGAGTGTGTTTCATGGATGGGAACTGTGCTAAGTGCTGCTCTTCAGAAATGGTGTTAAATCCCATACTCTGTGTCTTCCTACAAGCAAGACATCTTTTGGGTATACACAGTCCCTATTCAGCACAAACGAAGCTACATCGTTCACGAAGCTGACATGTTTCTCGCGCTTAATGGAAAAACATTGGATGTTAGAGGTCCTGTAGTTTGTATCAGTTTCAGAAGCAGAGTTTAACTCTATTTGGTCCGTATGTGTAGGAAACACAGTCCTTTGGTTATCATCACACTCATGTTCCTGCTGTATTACAGACTCTAGAAAGCAAGAGCGTGCTTGTTGCTCTAAAGCAGAGTGTGTTTCATGGATAGGAACTGTGCTGAATGCTGCTCTTCAGAAATGGAGTTAAATCCCAGGCTCTGTGTCTTCCTACAAGCAACACTTTGTTTCATGTAAACGCAGCCCCTTTACAGCTCAAAGGAGGCTACATCCTTCACGAAGCTGACACGTTTTTCGCGCTTAACTGAAAAGCATTGGATGTTAGAGGATCTGTGGTTTGTATCAATTTCAGAAGGAGAGTTGAACTAGATGTGGTCCATATGAGTAGGAAACACTGTTCTTTGTTTTGAGCACACTCACGTTTCCTGCTGTATTAGAGACTCTAGAAAGCAAGAGCGTGCTTCTTCCTCTAAAGCAGAGTGTGTTTCATGGCTGAGAACTGTGCTGTGTGTTTCTCTTCAGAAATGAAGTTAAATCCCATGCTCTATGTCTTCCTACACTCAAGACTTAGTTCAGGTAAACGCAGTCACTTCTCAGCTCATAAAAAACTAAAACGTTCATGAAGCTCACCCGTTTCTCGCTCTTAACTTGAAAAGCATTGGATGTTACAGGATCTGTGGTTTGTATCAGTTTCCGAAGCAGAGTTGAACTAGATGTGGTCCATATGCGTAGGAAATACACTTCTTTTGTTCTGAGCACACTCATGTTTCCTGCTGTATTACAGATTCTAGAAAGCAATAGCGTGCTTCATGCTCTAAAGCAGAGTGTGTTTCTTGGATGGGAACTGGGCTGAATGCTGCCCTTCAGAAATGGACTTAAATATCATGTTCTCTGTCTTCCTACAAGCAAGACATAGTTTCAGGTAAACGCAGTCACTTTTCAGCTCAAACGAAGCCACATCCTTCACAAAGCTCACATGTTTCTCGTGCTTAACTGAAAAGCATTGGATGTTAGAAGTCCTTTGGTTTGTATCAGTTTCAGAAGCAGAGTTGAACTCGATATGGTCCGTATGTGTAGGAAACACAGTCCTTTGGTTATGATCACAGTCACGTTCCTGCTGTATTACAAATTCTAGAAAGCAAGAGCATGCTTCTTGCTCTAAAGCAGAGTGTGTTTGATGGATGGGAACTGTGCTGAGTGTTGACCTTCAGAAATGGCGTTAAATCCAATACTCTGTGTCTTCCTACAAGCAAGACATCTTTTCAGGTATACGCAGTCCCTATTCAGCTCAAAGGAAGCTACATGGTTCACGAAGCTCACACGTTTATTGCGCTTGAATGAAAAGCATTGGATGTTAGAGGACCTGTCGTTTGTTTCAGTTTCAGAAGCTGAGTTGAACTAAATATGGTCCATATGTGTAGGAAACACCGTTCTTTTGTTCTGAGCACACTCATGTTTCCTGCTGTATTACAGATTCTAGAAAGCAATAGCGTGCTTCATGCTCTAAAGCAGAGTGTGTTTCTTGGATGGGAACTGTGCTGAATGCTGCTCTTCAGAAATGGACTTAAATCCCATGTTCTCTGTCTTCCTACAAGCGAGACTTCGTTCCAGGTAAACGCACTCACTTTTTGGCTCAAACGAAGCTACATCATTCACAAAGCTCACACGTTTCTCGCGCTTCACTGAAAAGCACTGAATGTTAGATGTCCTGTGGTTTATATCAGTTACAGAAGCAGAATTGAACTCGATATGGTCTGTATGTATAGGAAACACAGTCCTTTGGTTATCATCACACTCACGTTACTGCTGTATTACAGACTCTAGAAAGCATGTGCGTGCTTCTTGCTCTAAAGCAGAGTGTGTTTCACGGATGGGAACTGTGCTAAGTGCTGCTCTTCAGAAATGGTGTTAAATCCCATACTCTGTGTCTTCCTACAAGCAAGACATCTTTTGGGTATACACAGTCCCTATTCAGCACAAACGAAGCTAAATCGTTCACGAAGCTCACATGTTTCTCGCGCTTAATGGAAAAACATTGGATGTTACAGGTCCTGTAGTTTGTATCAGTTTCAGAAGCAGAGTTTAACTCTATATCGTCCGTATGTGTAGGAAACACAGTCCTTTGGTTATCATCACACTCATGTTCCTGCTGTATTACAGACTCTAGAAAGCAAGAGCGTGCTTGTTGCTCTAAAGCAGAGTGTGTTTCATGGATAGGAACTGTGCTGAATGCTGCTCTTCAGAAATGGAGTTAAATCCCAGGCTCTGTGTCTTCCTACAAGCAACATTTTGTTTCATGTAAACGCAGCCCCTTTATAGCTCAAAGGAGGCTACATCCTTCATGAAGCTGACACGTTTCTCGCGCTTAACTGAAAATCATTGGATGTTACAGGATCTGTGGTTTGTATCAGTTTCCGAAGCAGAGTTGAACTAGATGTGGTCCTTATGCGTAGGAAATACAGTTCTTTTATTCTGAGCACACTCATGTTTAATGCAGTATTAGAGACTCTAGAAAGCAATAGCGTGCTTCATGCTGTAAAGCAGAGTGTGTTTCATGGATGGGAACTATGCTGAATGCTGCTCTTCAGAAATGGACTTAAATATCATGTTCTCTGTCTTCCTACAAGCAAGACATAGTTTCAGGTAAACGCAGTCACTTTTCAGCTCAAACGAAGCCACATCCTTCACAAAGCTCACAGGTTTCTCGTGCTTAACTGAAAAGCATTGGATGTTAGAGATCCTTTGGTTTGTATCACTTTCAGAAGCAGAGTTGAACTCTATATGGTCCGTATGTGTAGGAAACACAGTCCTTTGGTTATCATCACACTCACGTTCCTGCTGTATTACAAATACTAGAAAGCAAGAGCATGCTTCTTTCTCTAAAGCAGAGTGTGTTTCATGGATGGGAACTGTGCTAAGTGCTGTTCTTCAGAAATGATGTTAAATCCCATACTATGTGTCTTCCTACAAGCAAGACATCTTTTGGGTATACACAGTCCCTATTCAGCACAAACGAAGCTACATCGTTCACGAAGCTCACATGTTTCTCGCGCTTAATGGAAAAACATTGCATGTTAGAGGTCCTGTAGTTTGTATCAGTTTCAGAAGCAGAGTTGCACTCGATATGGTCCGTATGTGTAGGAAACACAGTCCTTTGGTTATGATCACAGTCACGTTCCTGCTGTATTACAAATTCTAGAAAGCAAGAGCATGCTTCTTGCTCTAAAGCAGAGTGTGTTTGATGGATGGGAACTGTGCTGAGTGTTGACCTTCAGAAATGGCGTTAAATCCAATACTCTGTGTCTTCCTACAAGCAAGACATCTTTTCAGGTATACGCAGTCCCTATTCAGCTCAAAGGAAGCTACATGGTTCACGAAGCTCACACGTTTATTGCGCTTGAATGAAAAGCATTGGATGTTAGAGGACCTGTCGTTTGTTTCAGTTTCAGAAGCTGAGTTGAACTAAATATGGTCCATATGTGTAGGAAACACCGTTCTTTTGTTCTGAGCACACTCATGTTTCCTGCTGTATTACAGATTCTAGAAAGCAATAGCGTGCTTCATGCTCTAAAGCAGAGTGTGTTTCTTGGATGGGAACTGTGCTGAATGCTGCTCTTCAGAAATGGACTTAAATCCCATGTTCTCTGTCTTCCTACAAGCAAGACTTCGTTCCAGGTAAACGCACTCACTTTTTGGCTCAAACGAAGCTACATCATTCACAAAGCTCACACGTTTCTTGCGCTTCACTGAAAAGCCCTGAATGTTAGATGTCCTGTGGTTTATATCAGTTACAGAAGCAGAATTGAACTCGATATGGTCTGTATGTATAGGAAACACAGTCCTTTGGTTATCATCACACTCACGTTACTGCTGTATTACAGACTCTAGAAAGCATGTGCGTGCTTCTTGCTCTAAAGCAGAGTGTGTTTCACGGATGGGAACTGTGCTAAGTGCTGCTCTTCAGAAATGGTGTTAAATCCCATACTCTGTGTCTTCCTACAAGCAAGACATCTTTTGGGAATACACAGTCCCTATTCAGCACAAACGAAGCTAAATCGTTCACGAAGCTCACATGTTTCTCGCGCTTAATGGAAAAACATTGGATGTTACAGGTCCTGTAGTTTGTATCAGTTTCAGAAGCAGAGTTTAACTCTATATCGTCCGTATGTGTAGGAAACACAGGCCTTTGGTTATCATCACACTCATGTTCCTGCTGTATTACAGACTCTAGAAAGCAAGAGCGTGCTTGTTGCTCTAAAGCAGAGTGTGTTTCATGGATAGGAACTGTGCTGAATGCTGCTCTTCAGAAATGGAGTTAAATCCCAGGCTCTGTGTCTTCCTACAAGCAACATTTTGTTTCATGTAAACGCAGCCCCTTTATAGCTCAAAGGAGGCTACATCCTTCATGAAGCTGACACGTTTCTCGCGCTTAACTGAAAATCATTGGATGTTACAGGATCTGTGGTTTGTATCAGTTTCCGAAGCAGAGTTGAACTAGATGTGGTCCTTATGCGTAGGAAATACAGTTCTTTTATTCTGAGCACACTCATGTTTAATGCAGTATTAGAGACTCTAGAAAGCAATAGCGTGCTTCATGCTGTAAAGCAGAGTGTGTTTCATGGATGGGAACTATGCTGAATGCTGCTCTTCAGAAATGGACTTAAATATCATGTTCTCTGTCTTCCTACAAGCAAGACATAGTTTCAGGTAAACGCAGTCACTTTTCAGCTCAAACGAAGCCACATCCTTCACAAAGCTCACAGGTTTCTCGTGCTTAACTGAAAAGCATTGGATGTTAGAGGTCCTTTGGTTTGTATCACTTTCAGAAGCAGAGTTGAACTCTATATGGTCCGTATGTGTAGGAAACACAGTCCTTTGGTTATCATCACACTCACGTTCCTGCTGTATTACAAATACTAGAAAGCAAGAGCATGCTTCTTTCTCTAAAGCAGAGTGTGTTTCATGGATGGGAACTGTGCTAAGTGCTGTTCTTCAGAAATGATGTTAAATCCCATACTATGTGTCTTCCTACAAGCAAGACATCTTTTGGGTATACACAGTCCCTATTCAGCACAAACGAAGCTACATCGTTCACGAAGCTCACATGTTTCTCGCGCTTAATGGAAAAACATTGCATGTTAGAGGTCCTGTAGTTTGTATCAGTTTCAGAAGCAGAGTTGCACTCGATATGGTCCGTATGTGTAGGAAACACAGTCCTTTGGTTATGGTCACAGTCACGTTCCTGCTGTATTACAAATTCTAGAAAGCAAGAGCATGCTTCTTGCTCTAAAGCAGAGTGTGTTTGATGGATGGGAACTGTGCTGAGTGTTGACCTTCAGAAATGGAGTTAAATCCAATACTCTGTGTCTTCCTACAAGCAAGACATCTTTTCAGGTATACGCAGTCCCTACTCAGCTCAAAGGAAGCTTCATGGTTCACGAAGCTCACATGTTTATTGCGCTTGAATGAAAAGCATTGGATGTTAGAGGACCTGTCGTTTGTTTCAGTTTCAGAAGCTGAGTTGAACTAAATATGGTCCATATGTGTAGGAAACACCGTTCTTTTCTTCTGAGCACACTCATGTTTCCTGCTGTATTACAGATTCTAGAAAGCAATAGCGTGCTTCATGCTCTAAAGCAGAGTGTGTTTCTTGGATGGGAACTGTGCTGAATGCTGCTCTTCAGAAATGGACTTAAATCCCATGTTCTCTGTCTTCCTACAAGCGAGACTTCGTTCCAGGTAAACGCACTCACTTTTTGGCTCAAACGAAGCTACATCATTCACAAAGCTCACACGTTTCTCGCGCTTAACTGAAAAGCACTGAATGTTAGATGTCCTGTGGTTTATATCAGTTACAGAAGCAGAATTGTACTCGATATGGTCTGTATGTGTAGGAAACACAGTCCTTTGGTTATCATCACACTCACGTTCCTGCTGTATTGCACACTCTAGAAAGCATGTGCGTCCTTCTTGCTCTAAAGCAGAGTGTGTTTCATGGATGGGAACTGTGCTAAGTGCTGCTCTTCAGAAATGGTGTTAAATCCCATACTCTGTGTCTTCCTACAAGCAAGACATCTTTTGGGTATACACAGTCCCTATTCAGCACAAACGAAGCTACATCGTTCACGAAGCTGACATGTTTCTCGCGCTTAATGGAAAAACATTGGATGTTAGAGGTCCTGTAGTTTGTATCAGTTTCAGAAGCAGAGTTTAACTCTATTTGGTCCGTATGTGTAGGAAACACAGTCCTTTGGTTATCATCACACTCATGTTCCTGCTGTATTACAGACTCTAGAAAGCAAGAGCGTGCTTGTTGCTCTAAAGCAGAGTGTGTTTCATGGATAGGAACTGTGCTGAATGCTGCTCTTCAGAAATGGAGTTAAATCCCAGGCTCTGTGTCTTCCTACAAGCAACACTTTGTTTCATGTAAACGCAGCCCCTTTACAGCTCAAAGGAGGCTACATCCTTCACGAAGCTGACACGTTTTTCGCGCTTAACTGAAAAGCATTGGATGTTAGAGGATCTGTGGTTTGTATCAGTTTCAGAAGCAGAGTTGAACTAGATGTGGTCCATATGAGTAGGAAACACTGTTCTTTGTTTTGAGCACACTCACGTTTCCTGCTGTATTAGAGACTCTAGAAAGCAAGAGCGTGCTTCTTCCTCTAAAGCAGAGTGTGTTTCATGGCTGAGAACTGTGCTGTGTGTTTCTCTTCAGAAATGAAGTTAAATCACATGCTCTATGTCTTCCTACACTCAAGACTTAGTTCAGGTAAACGCAGTCACTTCTCAGCTCATAAAAAACTAAAACGTTCATGAAGCTCACCCGTTTCTCGCTCTTAACTTGAAAAGCATTGGATGTTACAGGATCTGTGGTTTGTATCAGTTTCCGAAGCAGAGTTGAACTAGATGTGGTCCTTATGCGTAGGAAATACACTTCTTTTATTCTGAGCACACTCATGTTTAATGCAGTATTAGAGACTCTAGAAAGCAATAGCGTGCTTCATGCTGTAAAGCAGAGTGTGTTTCATGGATGGGAACTATGCTGAATGCTGCCCTTCAGAAATGGACTTAAATATCATGTTCTCTGTCTTCCTACAAGCAAGACATAGTTTCAGGTAAACGCAGTCACTTTTCAGCTCAAACGATGCCACATCCTTCACAAAGCTCACAGGTTTCTCGTGCTTAACTGAAAAGCATTGGATGTTAGAGGTCCTTTGGTTTGTATCACTTTCAGAAGCAGAGTTGAACTCGATATGGTCCGTATGTGTAGGAAACACAGTCCTTTGGTTATCATCACACTCACGTTCCTGCTGTATTACAAATACTAGAAAGCAAGAGCATGCTTCTTTCTCTAAAGCAGAGTGTGTTTCATGGATGGGAACTGTGCTAAGTGCTGTTCTTCAGAAATGATGTTAAATCCCATACTATGTGTCTTCCTACAAGCAAGACATCTTTTGGGTATACACAGTCCCTATTCAGCACAAACGAAGCTACATCGTTCACGAAGCTCACATGTTTCTCGCGCTTAATGGAAAAACATTGCATGTTAGAGGTCCTGTAGTTTGTATCAGTTTCAGAAGCAGAGTTGCACTCGATATGGTCCGTATGTGTAGGAAACACAGTCCTTTGGTTATGATCACAGTCACGTTCCTGCTGTATTACAAATTCTAGAAAGCAAGAGCATGCTTCTTGCTCTAAAGCAGAGTGTGTTTGATGGATGGGAACTGTGCTGAGTGTTGACCTTCAGAAATGGAGTTAAATCCAATACTCTGTGTCTTCCTACATGCAAGACATCTTTTCAGGTATACGCATTCCCTATTCAGCTCAAAGGAAGCTACATGGTTCACGAAGCTCACACGTTTATTGCGCTTGAATGAAAAGCGTTGGATGTTAGAGGACCTGTCGTTTGTTTCAGTTTCAGAAGCTGAGTTGAACTAAATATGGTCCATATGTGTAGGAAACACCGTTCTTTTGTCCTGAGCACACTCATATTTCCTGCTGTATTACAGATTCTAGAAAGCAATAGCGTGCTTCATGCTCTAAAGCAGAGTGTGTTTCTTGGATGGGAACTGTGCTGAATGCTGCTCTTCAGAAATGGACTTAAATCCCATGTTCTCTGTCTTCCTACAAGCAAGACTTCGTTCCAGGTAAAAGCACTCACTTTTTGGCTCAAACGAAGCTACATCATTCACAAAGCTCACACGTTTCTCGCGCTTAACTGAAAAGCACTGAATGTTAGATGTCCTGTGGTTTATATCAGTTACAGATGCAGAATTGAACTCGATATGGTCTGTATGTGTAAGAAACACAGTCCTTTGGTTATCATCCCACTCATGTTCCTGCTGTATTACAGACACTAGAAAGCATGTGCGTGCTTCTTGCTCTAAAGCAGAGTGTGTTTCATGGATGGGAACTGTGCTAATGCTGCTCTTCAGAAATGGTGTTAAATCCCATACTCTGTGTCTTCCTACAAGCAACACTTTGTTTCATGTAAACGCAGCCCCTTTATAGCTCAAAGAAGGCTACATCCTTCACGAAGCTGACACGTTTCTCGCGCTTACCTGAAAAGCATTGGATGTTAGAGGACCGGTGGTTTGTATCAGTTTCAGAAACAGAGTTGAACTAGATGTGGTCCATATGAGTAGGAAACACTGTTCTTTGTTTTGAGCACACTCACGTTTCCTGCTGTATTAGAGACTCTAGAAAGCAAGAGCGTGCTTCTTCCTCTCAAGCCGAGTGTGTTTCATGGCTGAGAACTGTGCTGTGTGTTTCCCTTCAGAAATGAAGTTAAATCCCAGGCTCTGTGTCTTCCTACACTCAAGACTTTGTTTCAGATAAACACAGTCACTTTTCAGCTCATAAAAAACGAAAACGTTCATGAAGCTCACACGTTTCTCACTCTTAACTTGAAAAGCATTGGATGTTACAGGATCTGTGGTTTGTATCAGTTTCCGAAGCAGAGTTGAACTAGATGTGGTCCATATGCACAGGAAACACAATTCTTTTGTTCTGAGCACACTCATGTTTAATGCAGTATTAGAGACTCTAGAAAGCAATAGCGTGCTTCATGCTCTAAAGCAGAGTGTATTTCATGGATGGGAACTATGCTGATTGCTGCCCTTCAGAAATGGACTTAAATATCATGTTCTTTGTCTTCCTACAAGCAAGACATAATTTCAGGTAAACGCAGTCACTTTTCAGCTCAAACAAAGCCACATCCTTCACAAAGCTCACAGGTTTCTCGTGCTTAACTGAAAAGCATTGGATGTTAGAGGTCCTTTGGTTTGTATCAGTTTCAGAAGCAGAGGTGAACTCGATATGGTCCGTATGTGTAGGAAACACAGTCCTTTGGTTATGATCACAGTCACGTTCCTGATGTATTACAAATTCTAGAAGGCAAGAGCATGCTTCTTGCTCTAAAGCAGAGTGTGTTTCATGGATGGGAACTGTGCTGAGTGCTGCTCTTCAGAAATGGCGTTAAATCCCATACTCTGTGTCTTCCTCCAAGCAAGAGTTCTTTTCAGGTATACTCAGTCCCTATTCAGCTCACAGGAAGCTACATCATTCACCAAGCTCACACGTTTGTCGTGCTTGACTGAAAAGCATTGGATGTTAGAGGACCTGTGGCTTGTATCAGTTCCAGAAGCAGAGTTGAACTAGATATGGGCTGTGTGTCTAGGAAACACAGTTATTTTTTTCTGAGGGCACCCACCTTTACTGTTGTATTAGAGAATCTAGAAGTAAGACCGTGCGTCTTGTTCTAAAGCACAGTGTGTTTCATGGATGAGAACTGTGCTGTGTTTTTCCCTTGAGAAACTGCTCTATTAGAGATTCTAGAATGCAAGAGTGTGCTTCTTGCTCTAAAGCAGAGTGTGTTTTCTGGATAGGCACTATGCTGTGGTTTATCTCCAGAAATGGAGTTAAATCCCAGGCACTGTGTCTCCCTACAAGCAAGAGTTCGTTTCATGTAAACGCATCACTTTTCATCTCAAACGAAGCTACATCGTACATGAAGCTCAAACGTTTCTCACTCTTAACAGAAAATCATTGGATGTTAGAGGACATGTGGTTTGTATCAGTTTCAGGAGCAGAGTTGAACTAGATATGGTCCGTGTGTGTAGGAAACACAGTTCTTTTCTACAGAGCACACACACGTTAACTGCTGTATTAAAGACTCAAGAATGCAAGAGTGTGCTTCTTGCTCTAAAGCAGAGTGTATTTCATGGATGAGACCTGTGCTGTGTGTTTCCCTTCAGAAATGGAGTTTAATGACAGGCTCTGTGTCTTCCTACAAGCATGACTTGATTTCAGGTAAATGCAGTCACATTTGAGCTCAAACAAAGCTACCTCGTTCACAAAGCTCACACGTTTCTCGCTCATAAATGAAAATCATTGGATGTTAGAGGACCTGTGGTTTGTATCAGTTTGAGAAGCAGAGTTGAACTATAGATGGTCCATGTGGGTAGGAAACACAGTTCTTTTCTTCAGAGCACACTCACATTTCCTGGTCTCTTAGAGACTCTAGAAAGCAAAGCATGCTTCATCACATTTCAGCTCAAAGGAAGCTACATATTTCACGAAGCTCACATGTTTCTTGCTCTAAACTGAAAAGCATTAAATGTTAGAGAAAGAGTTCGATTCAGGAAAACGCGTCACTTTTTAGCTCAAATGAAGCTATATCGTACACGAAGCTCAAACGTTTCTCACTCTGAGCACACTCACGTTTCCTCCTCTCTTAGAGACTCTAGAAAGCACGAGCGTGCTTCTTGCTCAAAAGCAGAGCGTGTTTCATGGATGAGAACTGTGCTGTGTGTTTACCTTCAGAAGTGGAGTTAAATCCCAGGCTCTGTGTCTTCCTACAAGCAA
This sequence comes from Onychomys leucogaster, assembly GCA_949786385.1. Taxonomy (NCBI): domain Eukaryota; kingdom Metazoa; phylum Chordata; class Mammalia; order Rodentia; family Cricetidae; genus Onychomys; species Onychomys leucogaster. The sequence continues at coordinate 9,166,989 of CATKUP010000006.1, read as the reverse complement.
GACTTCACTTGAGGTAAATACAATCACTTTTCAGCTCAAAGGAAGCAACATTGTTCACGCAGCTCACATGTTTCCTGCTCTTAACTGAAAAACATTGGAAGTTAGAGGACCTGTGGTTTGTATTAGTTTCAGAAACAGAGTTGAACTAGATATGGTCCGTGTGTGTAGGAAACCTAGTTCTTTTGTTCAGAGCAAACTCATGTTTCCTGGTGTATTATAGACGGCAGAAAGCAAGTGTGTGCTTCTTGCTCTAAAGCAGAGTGTGTATCATGGGTGAGAACTGTTCTGTGTGTTTCCCTTCTGAAATGGAGGTAAATCCCATGCTCTGTGTCTTCCTACAATCAAGATTTGGTTTCAGGTAAACACAGTCACTTTTTTAGCTCAACCAAAGCTACATCGTACACGAAGCTAACACGTATCTCGCTCTTAACAGATAAGCATTGGATGTTAGAGGACCTGTGTTTTTTATCAGTTCCAGAAGCAGAGTTGAACTAGATATGATCCATTTGTGTAGGAAACACAGTTCTTTTGTTCTGAGCAAACTCACATTTCCTCCTCTCTTAGAGACTCTAGAAAGCAAGAGCGTGGTTCTTGCTCTAAAGCAGAGTGTGTTTCATGGATGAGAACAGTGCTGTGTGTTTCCCATCAGAAATGGAGTTTAATCCCAGGCTCTGTGTCTTCCTACAAGCAATACTTCGTTTCATGTAAACGCAGTCACTTGTCAGCTCAAAGAAGCTACATTGTTCCCAAAGCTCACACGTTTATCGCTCTTAACTGAAAATCATTGGATGTTAGAGGACCTGAGGTTTATATCAGTTTCAGACGAAGAGTTGAACTAGATATGGTCCGTGTGTGTAGGAAACACAGTTCATTGTTCAGAGCACACTCACATTTCTTGCAGCATTAGAGACACTAAAATGCAAGAGCATGCTTCTTGCTCTAAACAGAGTGTGTTTTATGGATGAGAACTGTGCTGTGTGTTTACCTTCAGAAGTGGAGTGAAATCCCAGGCTCTGTTTCTTCCTACATGCAAGACTTCTCTTCAGGTATACTCAGTCACTTTTCAGCTCAAAATAAGCAACATTGTACACAAAGCTCAAACGTTTCTCGCTCTTAAGTGAGAACCATTGGATGTTAGAGGACCAGTGGTTTGTACCTCTTTCACAAGCAAAGTTGAACTAGATAAGGTCCGTATGTGTAGCCAACATAGTTCTTTTGTTCAGAGCATTCTCATGTTTCCTGCTTTATTAGAGACTGTAGAAAGCAAGTGTGTGCTTCTTGCTCTAAAGCACAGTCTGTTTCATGGATGAGAACTGTGCTGTGTGTTTCCCTTCAGAAAAGGTGTTAAATCCCAGGCTCGGTGTTTTCATACAAGCAAGACTTCGTTTCAGGTGAACGCAGTAATTTTTCAGCTCTAATGAAGTTTCTTTGTTCACCAAGCACACACGGTTCTCGCTCTTAACTGAAAAACATTGGATGTTAGAGGACCTATGTTTTTAATCAGTTCCAGAAGCAGAGTTGAACTAGATATGATCCATGAGTGTAGGAAACACAGTTCTTTTGTTCTGAGCATACTCACGTGTCTTTCTGTCTTAGAGACTCTAGAAAGGAAGAGCGTTGTTCTTGCTCTGAAGCAGATTGTATTTCAGGATGTGAACTGTGCTGTGTGTTTCCCTTAAGACATGGAGTTAAATCCAAGCCTCTCGGTCTTCCTACAAGCAAGACTTCCTTTCAGGTAAACGCAGTCACATTTAGCTCAAACGAAGGTTCATTGTTCACCAAGCACACACGGTTCTCGCTCTTAACTGAAAAGCATTGGATGTTAGAGGTCCTGTGTTTTGTATCAGTTTCAGAAGCAGAGTTGAACTAGATATGGGCCGTGTGTCTAGGAAACACAGTTATTTTTTTCTGAGGGTACACACGTTTACTGTTGTATTATAGAATCTAGAAGCAAGACCGTGCGTCTTGTTCTAAAGCACAGTGTGTTTCATGGATGAGAACTGTGCTGTGTTTTTTTTTCCTTGAGAAACTGGGTCAAATCCCAAGCCCTGTGTCTTCCTACCAGCAAGACTTCTTTTCATGTAATCGCAGTCACTTTTTAGCTCAAACAAATCCACATCGTTCACAAATCACAAACAGTTCTCGCTCTTATTGAAAAGCATTGGATGGTAGAGTTCCTGTGTTTTGTATCAGTTTCCAAAGCAGAGTTGAACTAGCTATGGGCTGTGTGTGTAGGAAACACAGTTCTTTTGTTCACAGCACACTCACATTTCCTGCTCTATTAGAGATTCTAGAATGCAAGAGTGTGCTTCTTGCTCTAAAGCAGAGTGTGTTTCATGGATAGGAAATATGCTGTTGTTTATCTTCAGAAATGGAGTTCAATCCCAGGCTCTTTGACTTCCTACAAGTAAGACCTCTTTTCAGGTAAACGCAGTCACTTTTCAGCTCAAGGAAGCTACATATTTCACAAAGCTCACATGTTTCTCGCTCTTAACTGAAAAGCATTCGATGTGAGAAAACCTGTGGTTTGTATCAGTTTCAGAAGCAGAGTTGAACTAGAAATGGTCCATGTGTGTGGGAAACAGAGTTCTTTTTACAGAGCACACTCACATTTCCTGCTGTATTAGAGATTATAGAATGCAAGAGTGTGCTTCTTGCTCTATAGCAGAGTGTGTTTCATGGATGAGAAATATGCTGTGTGTTTAAATCCCAGGCTCTGTGTCTTCCTACAAGCAAGACTTCGCTTCAGGAAAGCTCAGTCACTTTTCAGCTCAAACGAAGCAACATTGTTCACGAAGCTCACACGTTTCTAGCTCTTAACTGAAAAGCATTGGATGTTAGAGGTCCTGTGGTTTGTATCAGTTTCAGAAAAAGAGTTGAACTAGATATGGTCCGTGTGTGTAGGAAACACAGTACTTTTGTTCATAGAAAACTCATGTTTCCTGCTGTATTAGAGACGGTAGAAAGCAAGTGTGTGCTTCTTGCTCTAAAGCAGAGGGTGTATCATGGATGAGAACTGTTCTGTGTGTTTCCCATCAGAAATGTAGGTAAATCCCATGCTCTGTGTATTCCTACAATCAAGACTTCCTTTCAGGTAAACGCAGTCACTTTTTTAGCTCAACTAAAGATACATCGTACACGAAGCTCACACGTTTCTCGCTCTTAAATGAATATCATTGGATGATAGAGGACCTGTGTTTATTATCAGTTGCAGAAGCAGAGTTGAACTAGATATGACCCATTTGTGTAGGAAACACAGTTATTTTGTTCTGAGCTCACACATGTTTGCTGTTGTATTAGAGAATCTAGAAGCAAGTACGTGCGTCTTGTTCTAAAGCACAGTGTGTTTCATGGATGAGAACTGTGCTGTGTTTTTCCCTTCAGAAATTGAGTCAAATCCCAAGCACTGTGTCTCCCTACCAGCAAGACTTCTTTTCATGTAAACGCAGTCACTTTTCAGCTCAAACAAAGCTACATCGTTCAAAAAGCACAAAAAGTTCTCGTCCATTTTGAAAATCATTGGCTGTTAGAGTTCCTGGGTTTTGTATCAGTTTCCGAAACAGAGTTGAACTAGATATGGGCCGTGTCTAGGAAACACAGTTCTTTTGTTCACAGCACACTCACATTTCCTGCTCTATTAGAGATTCTAGAATGCAAGAATGTGCTTCTTGCTCTAAAGCAGAGTGTGTTCATGGATAGGAATTAAGCTGTTGTTTATCTCCAGAAATTGAGTTAAATAACAGGCTCTGTGTCTTCCTACAAGCAAGACCTGTTTTCAGGTAAACACAGTCACATTTCAGCTCAAAGGAAGCTACATATTTCACGAAGCTCACATGTTTCTCGCTCTACACTGAAAAGCATTAAAAGTTAGAGAACCTGTGGTTTGTATCAGTTTCAGAAACAGAGTTGACCTAGATATGGTCCGTGTGTGTAGGAAACACAGTTCTTTTTAGAGAGAACACTCACAACTCCTGCTGTATACGAGATTCTAGAATGCAAGAGTGTGCTTCTTGCTCTAAAGCAGAGTGTGTTTCATGGATGAGAACTGTGCTGTGTGTTTACCTTCAGAAGTGGAGTTAAATCCCAGGCACTGTGTCTCCCTACAAGCAAGAGTTCGTTTCAGGTAAACGCGGCACTTTTCAGCACAAACGAAGCTACATCGTACATGAAGCTCAAACGTTTCTCACTCTTAACAGAAAATCATTGGATGTTAGAGAACCTGAGGTTTGTATCAGTTTCAGAGGAAGAGTTGGACTAGATATGGTCCGTGTTTGTATGAAATACAGTTATTGTGTTCTGAGCACACTCACGTTTCCTGTTGTTTTAGAGAGTCTAGAAGCAAGAGCGGGCTTCTTGTTCTAAAGCAGAGTGTGTTTCATGGATGAGAACTGTGCTTTGTGTTTACCTTGAGAAGTGGAGTTAAATCCCAGGCTCTGTGTCTTCCTACAAGCAAGACCTCTTTTCAGGTAAACGCAGTCAATTTTCAGTTCAAAGGAAGCTACATATTTCACGAAGCTCACATGTCTCTCGCACTTAACTGAAAATCATTAGATGTTAGAGAACCTGTGGTTTGTATCAGTTTCAGAAGCAGTGTTGAACTTGAAATGGTCCGTGTGTGTAGGAAACACAGTTCTGTTTACAGAGCACACTCACATTTCCTGCTGTATTAGAGATTCTAGAATGAAAGAGTGTGCTTCTTGCTCTAAAGCAGAGTGTGTTTCATGGATGAGAACTGTGCTGTGTGTTTCCCTTCAGAAATGGAGGTAAATCCCATGCTCGGTGTCTTCCTACAATCAAGACTTCGTTTCAGGTAAACGCAGTCACTTTTTTAGCTCAACCAAAGCTACATCGTACAGGAAGCTCACACGTTTCTCGCTCTTAACTGAAAATCATTGGATTTTAGAGGACCTGTGTTTTTTATCAGTTACAGAAGCAGAGTTGAACAAGATATGATCCATTTGTATAGGAAACACAGTTCTTTTGTTCTTAGCACACTCAAGTTTCCTCCTCTCTTAGAGACTCTAGAAAGCAAGACGTGCTTCTTGCTCTGAAGCAGAGTGTGTTTCATGGATAGGAACTAAGCTGTGGTTAATCTCCAGAAATAGAGTTAAATCCCAGGCTCTGTGTCTTCCTACAAGCAAGACCTCTTTTCAGGTAAACGCAGTCACATTTCAGCTCAAAGGAAGCTACATATTTCACGAAGCTCAAATGTTTCTCGCTCTAAAATGAAAAGCATTAAATGTTAGAGAACCTGTGGTTTGTATCAGTTTCAGAAGCAGAGTTGACCTAGATATGGTCCGTTTGTGTAGGAAACACAGTTCTGTTTACAGAGCACACTCACATTTCCTGCTGTATAAGAGGTTCTAGAATGCAAGAGTGTGCTTCTTGCTCTAAAGCAGAGTATGTTTCATGGATGAGAACTGTGCTGTGTGTTTAGCTTCAGAAGTGGAGTTAAATCCCTGGCTCAGTGTCTTCCTACAAGCAAGACCTCATTTCAGGAATGCTCAGTCACTTTTCAGTTCAAACGAAACAACATTGTTCAAGAAGATCACACGTTTCTCGCTCTTAACTGAAAAACATTGGATGTTAGAGGACCTGTGGTTTGTATCAGTTTCAGAAAAAGACTTGAACTAGATATGGTCCGTGTGTGTAGGAAACAGTGTTCTTTTTACAGAGAACACTCACATTTCCTGCTGTATTAGAGATTCTAGAATGCAAGAGTGTGCTTCTTGCTCTAAAGCAGAGTGTGTTTTCTGGATAGGAACTATGCTCTGGTTTATCTCCAGAAATGGAGTTAAATCCCAGGCAATGTCTCTCCCTACAAGCAAGATTTCGTTTCAGGTAAACGTGTCACTTTTCAGCTCAAACGAAACTACATCGTACATGAAGCTCAAACGTTTCTCACTCTTAACAGAAAATCATTGGATGTTAGAGAACCTGTGGTTTGTATCAGTTTCCGAAGGAGAGTTTAACTAGATATGGTCCGTGTGTAGGAAACACAGTTCTTTTGTTCACAGCACACTCACATTTCCTGCTCTATTAGAGATTCTAGAATGCAAGAATGTGCTTCTTGCTCTAAAGCAGAGTGTGTTTCATGGATAGGAATTATGCTGTTGTTTATCTCCAGAAATTGAGTTAAATCCCAGGATCTGTTTCTTCCTACAAGCAAGACCTCTTTTCAGGTAAACACAGTCACATTTCAGCTCAAAGGAAGCTACATATTTCACGAAGCTCACATGTTTCTCGCTCTACACTGAAAAGCATTAAATGTTAGAGATCCTGTGGTTTGTATCAGTTTCAGAAACAGAGTTGACCTAGATATGGTCCGTGTGTGTAGGAAACAGATTTCTTTTTAGAGAGAACACTCACATTTCCTGCTGTATAAGAGATTCTAGAATGCAAGAGTGTGCTTCTTGCTCTAAACCAGAGTGTGTTTCATGGATGAGAAATGTGCTGTGTTTTTACCTTCAGAAGTGGAGTTAAATCCCAGGCACGGTGTCTCCCTACAAGCAAGAGTTCGTTTCAGATAAACGCGTCACTTTTCAGCTAAAAAAAAGCTACATCGTACACGAAGCTCAAACGTTTCTCACTCTTAACAGAAAATCATTGGATGTTAGAGAACCTGTGGTTTGTATCAGTTTCAGAAGCAGAGTTGAACTAGATATGGTCCGTGTGTGTAGGAAACACAGTTCTTTTGTTCTGAGCACACTCACATTTGCTGGTCTCTTAGAGACTCTAGAAAGCAAGAGCATGCTCCTTGCTAGAAAGCAGAGTATGTTTCCTGGATGAGAACTGTGCTGTGTGTTTCCCTTCAGAAATGGAGTTTAATCCCAGGCTCTGTGTCATCCTACAAGCAATACTTCGTTTTATGTAAACGCAGTCACTTTTCAGCTCAAAGAAGCTACATTGTTCCCACAGCTCACACGTTGTTTACTCTTAACTGAAGATCATTGGATGTTAAAGGACCTGAGGTTTGTGTCAGTTTCAGAGGAAGAGTTAAACTAGATATGGTCCGTGTTTGTAGGAAATACAGTTATTGTGTTCTGAGCACAGTCACGTTTCCTGTAGTTTTAGAGAGTGTAGAAGCAAGAGCAGGCTTCTTGTTCTAAAGCAGAGTGTGTTTCATGGATCAGAACTATGCTGTGTGTTTACCTTGAGAAGTGGAGTTAAATCCCAGGCTCTGTGTCTTCCTACAAGCAAGACTTCGTTTCAGGTGAACACAGTCAGTTTTCAGCTTTAATGAATGTTCATTGTTCACCAAGCACACACGTTTCTCGCTCTTAACTGAAAAGCATTGTACGTTAGAGGTCCTGTGTTTTGTATCAGTTTCAGAAGCAGAGTTGAACTAGATATGGGACGTGTGTCTAGGAAACACAGTTATTTTTTTCTGAGGGCACGCACGTTTACTGTTGCATTAGAGAAACTAGAAGCAAGACCGTGCGTCTTGTTCTAAAGCACAGTGTGTTTCATGGATGAGAACTGTGCTGTGTTTTTCCCTTGAAAAACTGGGTCAAATCCCAAGCCCTGTGTCTTCCTACCAGCAAGACTTCTTTTCATGTAATCGCAGTCACTTTTCCGCTCAAACAAAGCTACATCGTTCACAAAGCACAAGCAGTTCTTGCTCTTATTGAAAAGCATTGGATGTTAGAGTTCCTGTGTTTTTATATCAGTTTCCAAAGCAGAGTTGAACTAGATATGGGCCGTGTGTGTAGGAAACACAGTTCATTGGTTCAGTGCACACTCATGTTTCTTGCTATTTTAGATATTCTAGAAAGCAAGAGTGTGCTTCTTGCTCTAAAGCAGAGTGTGTTTCATGGATGAGAACTGTGCTGTGTGTTTACCTTGAGAAGTGGAGTTAAATCCCAGGCTCTGTGTCTTCCTACAAGCAAGACTTCGCTTCAGGTAAACGCAGTCTCTTTTCAGTTCAAACGAAGCAACATTTTTCAAGAAGCTCACACGTTTCTCGTTCTTAACTGAAAAGCATTGGATGTTAGAGGACCTGTGGTTTGTATCAGTTCCCGAAGCAGAGTTGAACTAGATATGGGCCGTGTGTGTAGGAAACACAGTTCTTTTGTTCACAGCACACTCACATTTCCTACTCTATTAGAGATTCTAGAATGCAAGAGTGTGCTTCTTGCTCTAAAGCAGAGTGTGTTTTTTGGATAGGAACTATGCTGTGGTTTATCTCCAGAAATGGAGTTAAATCCCATGCTCTGTGTCTTCCTACAAGCAAGACCTCTTTTCAGTTCAACGCAGTCACATTTCAGCTCAAAGGAAGCTATATATTTCACGAAGCTCACATGTTTCTCGCTCTAAACTGAAAAGCATTAAATGTTAGAGAACCTGTGGTTTGTATCAGTTTCAGAAGCAGAGCTGACCTAGATATGATCCGTGTGTGTAGGTAAAAGAGTTCTTTTTACAGAGAACACTCACATTTCCTGCTGTTTTAGAGATTGTAGAATGCAATAGTGTGCTTCTTGCTCTAAAGCAGAGTGTGTTTCATGGATAGGAACTAAGCTGTGGTTTATCTCCAGAAATGGAGTTAAGTCCCAGGCTCTGTGTCTTCCTACAAGCAAGACCTCTTTTCAGGTAAACGCAGTCACATTTCAGCTCAAAGGAAGCTACATATTTCACGAAGCTCAAATGTTTCTCGCTCTAAAATGAAAAGCATTAAATGTTAGAGAACCTGTGGTTTGTATCAGTTTCAGAAGCAGAGTTGACCTAGATATGGTCCGTTTGTGTAGGAAACACAGTTCTGTTTACAGAGCACACTCACATTTCCTGCTGTATAAGAGGTTCTAGAATGCTAGAGTGTGCTTCTTGCTCTAAAGCAGAGTATGTTTCATGGATGAGAACTGTGCTGTGTGTTTAGCTTCAGAAGTGGAGTTAAATCCCTGGCTCAGTGTCTTCCTACAAGCAAGACCTCATTTCAGGAATGCTCAGTCACTTTTCAGTTCAAACGAAACAACATTGTTCAAGAAGATCACACGTTTCTCGCTCTTAACTGAAAAACATTGGATGTTAGAGGACCTGTGGTTTGTATCAGTTTCAGAAAAAGACTTGAACTAGATATGGTCCGTGTGTGTAGGAAACAGTGTTCTTTTTACAGAGAACACTCACATTTCCTGCTGTATTAGAGATTCTAGAATGCAAGAGTGTGCTTCTTGCTCTAAAGCAGAGTGTGTTTTCTGGATAGGAACTATGCTCTGGTTTATCTCCAGAAATGGAGTTAAATCCCAGGCAATGTCTCTCCCTACAAGCAAGATTTCGTTTCAGGTAAACGTGTCACTTTTCAGCTCAAACGAAACTACATCGTACATGAAGCTCAAACGTTTCTCACTCTTAACAGAAAATCATTGGATGTTAGAGAACCTGTGGTTTGTATCAGTTTCCGAAGGAGAGTTTAACTAGATATGGTCCGTGTGTAGGAAACACAGTTCTTTTGTTCACAGCACACTCACATTTCCTGCTCTATTAGAGATTCTAGAATGCAAGAATGTGCTTCTTGCTCTAAAGCAGAGTGTGTTTCATGGATAGGAATTATGCTGTTGTTTATCTCCAGAAATTGAGTTAAATCCCAGGATCTGTTTCTTCCTACAAGCAAGACCTCTTTTCAGGTAAACACAGTCACATTTCAGCTCAAAGGAAGCTACATATTTCACGAAGCTCACATGTTTCTCGCTCTACACTGAAAAGCATTAAATGTTAGAGATCCTGTGGTTTGTATCAGTTTCAGAAACAGAGTTGACCTAGATATGGTCCGTGTGTGTAGGAAACAGATTTCTTTTTAGAGAGAACACTCACATTTCCTGCTGTATAAGAGATTCTAGAATGCAAGAGTGTGCTTCTTGCTCTAAACCAGAGTGTGTTTCATGGATGAGAAATGTGCTGTGTTTTTACCTTCAGAAGTGGAGTTAAATCCCAGGCATGGTGTCTCCCTACAAGCAAGAGTTCGTTTCAGATAAACGCGTCACTTTTCAGCTCAAACGAATCTACATCGTACACGAAGCTCAAACGTTTCTCACTCTTAACAGAAAATCATTGGATGTTAGAGAACCTGTGGTTTGTATCAGTTTCAGAAGCAGAGTTGAACTAGATATGGTCCGTGTGTGTAGGAAACACAGTTCTTTTGTTCTGAGCACACTCACATTTGCTGGTCTCTTAGAGACTCTAGAAAGCAAGAGCATGCTTCTTGCTAGAAAGCAGAGTATGTTTCCTGGATGAGAACTGTGCTGTGTGTTTCCCCTCAGAAATGGAGTTTAATCCCAGGCTCTGTGTCATCCTACAAGCAATACTTCGTTTTATGTAAACGCAGTCACTTTTCAGCTCAAAGAAGCTACATTGTTCCCACAGCTCACACGTTGTTTACTCTTAACTGAAGATCATTGGATGTTAAAGGACCTGAGGTTTGTGTCAGTTTCAGAGGAAGAGTTAAACTAGATATGGTCCGTGTTTGTAGGAAATACAGTTATTGTGTTCTGAGCACAGTCACGTTTCCTGTAGTTTTAGAGAGTGTAGAAGCAAGAGCAGGCTTCTTGTTCTAAAGCAGAGTGTGTTTCATGGATCAGAACTATGCTGTGTGTTTACCTTGAGAAGTGGAGTTAAATCCCAGGCTCTGTGTCTTCCTACAAGCAAGACTTCGTTTCAGGTGAACACAGTCAGTTTTCAGCTTTAATGAATGTTCATTGTTCACCAAGCACACACGTTTCTCGCTCTTAACTGAAAAGCATTGTACGTTAGAGGTCCTGTGTTTTGTATCAGTTTCAGAAGCAGAGTTGAACTAGATATGGGACGTGTGTCTAGGAAACACAGTTATTTTTTTCTGAGGGCACGCACGTTTACTGTTGCATTAGAGAAACTAGAAGCAAGACCGTGCGTCTTGTTCTAAAGCACAGTGTGTTTCATGGATGAGAACTGTGCTGTGTTTTTCCCTTGAAAAACTGGGTCAAATCCCAAGCCCTGTGTCTTCCTACCAGCAAGACTTCTTTTCATGTAATCGCAGTCACTTTTCTGCTCAAGCAAAGCTACATCGTTCACAAAGCACAAGCAGTTCTTGCTCTTATTGAAAAGCATTGGATGTTAGAGTTCCTGTGTTTTTTTATCAGTTTCCAAAGCAGAGTTGAACTAGATATGGGCCGTGTGTGTAGGAAACACAGTTCATTGGTTCAGAGCACACTCATGTTTCTTGCTATTTTAGATATTCTAGAAAGCAAGAGTGTGCTTCTTGCTCTAAAGCAGAGTGTGTTTCATGGATGAGAACTGTGCTGTGTGTTTACCTTGAGAAGTGGAGTTAAATCCCAGGCTCTGTGTCTTCCTACAAGCAAGACTTCGCTTCAGGTAAACGCAGTCTCTTTTCAGTTCAAACGAAGCAACATTTTTCAAGAAGCTCACACGTTTCTCGTTCTTAACTGAAAAGCATTGGATGTTAGAGGACCTTTGGTTTGTATCAGTTCCCGAAGCAGAGTTGAACTAGATATGGGCCGTGTGTGTAGGAAACACAGTTCTTTTGTTCATAGCACACTCACATTTCCTACTCTATTAGAGATTCTAGAATGCAAGAGTGTGCTTCTTGCTCTAAAGCAGAGTGTGTTTTTTGGATAGGAACTATGCTGTGGTTTATCTCCAGAAATGGAGTTAAATCCCAGGCTCTTGTCTTCCTACAAGCAAGACCTCTTTTCAGTTCAACGCAGTCACATTTCAGCTCAAAGGAAGCTATATATTTCACGAAGCTCACATGTTTCTCGCTCTAAACTGAAAAGCATTAAATGTTAGAGAACCTGTGGTTTGTATCAGTTTCAGAAGCAGAGTTGACCTAGATATGATCCGTGTGTGTAGGTAAAAGAGTTCTTTTTACAGAGAACACTCACATTTCCTGCTGTTTTAGAGATTGTAGAATGCAATAGTGTGCTTCTTGCTCTAAAGCAGAGTGTGTTTCATGGATGAGAACTGTGCTGTGTATTTACCTTCAGAAGTGGAGTTAAATCACAGGCACTGTGTCTCCCTACAAGCAAGAGTTCTTTTCAGGTAAACGCGTCACTTTTCAGCTCAAACGAATCTACATCGTACACGAAGCTCAAACGTTTCTCACTCTTAACAGAAAATCATTGGATGTTAGAGGACATGTGGTTTGTATCAGTTTCAGAAGCAGAGTTGAACTAGATATGGTCCATGTGTGTAGGAAACACAGTTCTTTTGTTCTGAGCACACTCACATTTCCTGGTCTCTTAGAGACTCTAGAAAGCAAGAGCATGCTTCTTGCTAGAAAGCAGAGTATGTTTCATGGATGAGAACTCTGCTGTGTGTTTCCCTTCAGAAATGGAGTTTAATCCCAGGCTCTGTGTCTTCCTACAAGCAAGACTTCATTTTAGGTAAATGCAGTCATTTTTCAGCTCTAATGATGGTTTATTGTTCACCAAGCACACACGGTTCTCGCTCTTAACTGAAAAGCATTGGATGTTAGAGGTCCTGTGTTTTGTATGAGTTTCAGAAGCAGAATTGAACTAGATATGGGCCGTGTTGCCAGGAAACACAGTTATTTTGTTCTGAGTGCAAGCACGTTTACTGTGGTATTAGAGAATCTAGAATCAAGAAAGTGCGTCTTGCACTAAAGCACATTATGTTTCATGGATGAGAACTGTGCTTTCTGTTTCCATACAGAAATGAATGTAAATCCCATGCTCTGTGTCTTTCTACAATCAAGACTTCATTTCAGGTAAACGCAGTCACTTTTTTACATCAAACAAAGCTACATCATACACGAAGCTCAAACGTTTCTCGCTCTTAACTGAAAATCATTGGATGTTAGAGGACCTGTGTTTTTTATCAGTACCAGAAGCAGAGTTGATCTAGATATAATCCATTTCTGGAGTAAACACAGTTCATTTGTTATGAGCAATCTCACGTTTCTTCTTCACTTAGAGACTCTAGAAAGAAAGAGCGTGGTTCTTGCTCTAAAGCAGAGTGTGTTTCATGGATGAGAACAGTGCTGTGTGTTTCCCTTCCGAAATGGAGGTTAATCCCACGCTCTGTGTCTTCCTACTAGCAAGACTGTATTTCAGGTAAACATAGTCACTTTTAAGCTCGAACGAAGCTGCATCGTTCACGAAGCTCACACGTTTATCGCTCTTAAATGAAAATTATTGGATATTAGAGGACCTGTGGTTTGTATCAGTTTGAGAAGCAGAGTTGAACTAGATATGGGCCGTGTGTGTAGGAAACACAGTTCTTTTGTTCATAGCACACTCACATTTCTTGCTCAGTTAGAGATTCTAGAATGCAAGAGTGTGCTTCTTGCTCTAAAGCAGAGTGTGTTTCATGGATAGGAACTATGCTGTTGTTTATCTTCAGAAATGGAGTTAAATCCCAGGCTCTGTGTCTACCTACAAGCAAGACCTCTTTTCAGGTAAACGGGTCCCTTTGCAGCTCAAATGTAGCTACATCGTACACAAAGCTCACACGTTTCTTGCTCTTAACTGAAAATCATTGGATGTTAGAGGACCTGTGGTTTGAATCAGTTTCAGAAACAGAGTTGAACTAGATATGGTCCGTGTGTAGGAAACAGTTCTTTTGTTCAGAGCAAACTCATGTTTCCTGCTGTATTAGAGAGGGTAGAAAGCAAGTGTGTGCTTCTTGCTCTAAAGCAGAGTGTGTATCATGGATGAGAACTGTTCTGTGTGTTTCCCTTCCGAAATGGAGGTAAATCCCATGCTCTGTGTCTTCCTACAATCAAGACTTGATTTTATGAAACGCAGTCACTTTTTTAGCTCAACCAAAGCTACATCGTACACGAAGGTTACACGTTTCTCGCTCTTAAATGAAAATCATTGGATGTAAGAGGACCTGTGTTTTTTATCAGTTCCAGAAGCAAAGTTGAACTAGATATGATCCATGAGTGTAGGAAACACAGTTCTTTTGTTCTGAGCATACTCATGTGTCTTGCTGTCTTAGAGACTCTAGAAAGCAAGAGCGTGGTTCTTCCGCTGAAGCAGATTGTATTTCAGGATGAGAACTGTGTTGTGTGTTTCCCTTCAGACATGGAGTTAAATCCAAGCCTCTGTGTCTTCCTACAATCAAGACTTCGTTTCAGGTAAATGCAGTCACTTTTTTAGCTCAACCAATGCTAGATCGTACACGAAGCTCACACGTTTCTCGCTCCTAACTGAAAATCATTGGATGTTAGAGGACCTGTGTTTTTTATCAGTTGCAGATGCAGAGTTGAACTAGATATGATCCATGAGTGTAGAAAACACAGTTCTTTGGTTCTGAGCATACTCACGTGTCTTGCTGTCTTAGAGACTCTACAAAGAAAGAGCATGGTTCTTCCTCTGAAGCAGATTGTATTTCAGGATGAGAACTGTGGTGTGTGTTTCCCTTCTGACATGGAGTTAAATCCAAGCCTCTGTGTCTTCCTACATGTAAGACTTCTTTTCAGATAAACGCAGTCAATTTTCAGCTCAAACAAAGCTACATCGTTCACAAAGCACAAACAGTTCTCGCTCTTATTGAAAAGCATTGGAGGTTAGAGTTCCTGTGTTTTTTTATCAGTTTCTGAAGCAGAGTTGAACTAGATATGGGCCGTGTGTGTAGGAAACACAGTTCTTTTGTTCATAGCACACTCACATTTCTTGCTCAGTTAGAGATTCTAGAATGCAAGAGTGTGCTTCTTGCTCTAAAGCAGAGTGTGTTTCATGGATAGGAACTATGCTGTTGTTTATCTTCAGAAATGGAGTTAAATCCCAGGCTCTGTGTCTACCTACAAGCAAGACCTCTTTTCAGGTAAACGGGTCCCTTTGCAGCTCAAACGTAGCTACATCGTACACAAAGCTCACACGTTTCTTGCTCTTAACTGAAAATCATTGGATGTTAGAGGACCTGTGGTTTGAATCAGTTTCAGAAACAGAGTTGAACTAGATATGGTCCGTGTGTAGGAAACAGTTCTTTTGTTCAGAGCAAACTCATGTTTCCTGCTGTATTAGAGAAGGTAGAAAGCAAGTGTGTGCTTCTTGCTCTAAAGCAGAGTGTGTATCATGGATGGGAACTGTTCTGTGTGTTTCCCTTCCGAAATGGAGGTAAATCCCATGCTCTGTGTCTTCCTACAATCAAGACTTCATTTTATGAAACGCAGTCACTTTTTTAGCTCAACCAAAGCTACATCGTACACGAAGGTTACACGTTTCTCGCTCTTAAATGAAAATCATTGGATGTAAGAGGACCTGTGTTTTTTATCAGTTCCAGAAGCAAAGTTGAACTAGATATGATCCATGAGTGTAGGAAACACAGTTCTTTTGTTCTGAGCATACTCATGTGTCTTGCTGTCTTAGAGACTCTAGAAAGCAAGAGCGTGGTTCTTCCGCTGAAGCAGATTGTATTTCAGGATGAGAACTGTGTTGTGTGTTTCCCTTCAGACATGGAGTTAAATCCAAGCCTCTGTGTCTTCCTACAATCAAGACTTCGTTTCAGGTAAATGCAGTCACTTTTTTAGCTCAACCAATGCTAGATCGTACACGAAGCTCACACGTTTCTCGCTCCTAACTGAAAATCATTGGATGTTAGAGGACCTGTGTTTTTTATCAGTTGCAGATGCAGAGTTGAACTAGATATGATCCATGAGTGTAGGAAACACAGTTCTTTGGTTCTGAGCATACTCACGTGTCTTGCTGTCTTAGAGACTCTACAAAGAAAGAGCATGGTTCTTCCTCTGAAGCAGATTGTATTTCAGGATGAGAACTGTGGTGTTTGTTTCCCTTCTGACATGGAAATAAATCCAAGCCTCTGTGTCTTCCTACAAGCAAGACTTCTTTTCAGATAAACGCAGTCACTTTTCAGCTCAAACAAAGCTACATCGTTCACAAAGCACAAACTGTTCTCGCTCTTATTGAAAAGCATTGGAGGTTAGAGTTCCTGTGTTTTTTTTTATCAGTTTCTGAAGCAGGGTTGAACTAGATATGGGCCGTGTGTGTAGGAAACACAGTTCTTTTGTTCATAGCACACTCACATTTCTTGCTCAATTAGAGATTCTAGAATGCAAGAGTGTGCTTCTTGCTCTAAAGCAGAGTGTGTTTCATGGATAGGAACTATGCTGTTGTTTATCTTCAGAAATGGAGTTAAATCCCAGGCTCTCTGTCTTCCTACAAGCAAGACCTCTTTTCAGGTAAACGCGGTCACTTTTCAGCTCAAAGGAAGCTATGTATTTCACGAAGCTCACACGTTTCTCGCTCTTAATTGAAAAGCATTAGATGTTAGAGAACCTGTGGTTTGTATCAGTTTCAGAAGCAGAGTTATACTAGATATGGTCCGTGTGTAGGAAACACAGTTCTTTTTACAGAGTACACTCTCATTTCCTGTTGTAATAGAGATTCTAGAAAGCGAGAGCTTGCTTCTTGCTCTAAAGCAGAGTGTGTTTCATGGATGAGAACTGTGCTGTGTGTATACCTTCAGAAGTGGAGTTAAATCCCATGCTCTGTGTCTTACTACGAGCAAGAATTTGCTTCAGGAAAACGCAGTCACTTTTCAGCTGGTACGAAGCAACATTGTTCACGAAGCTCACACGTTTCAAGTTCTTAACTGAAACACATTGCATGTTTGAGGATCTGTGATTTGTATCAGTTTCAGAAGCAGTTTTAACTAGATATGATCCATGTGTGTAGCAAATACAATTATTTTGTTCTGAGCACACTCACTTTTCTTGCTGTCTTAGAGACTCTAGAAAGCAAGATCGTGGTTGTTGCTCTAAAGCAGAGTGTGTTTCCAGGATGAGAATTATGCTGTGTGTTTCCCTTCAGACATGGAGTTAAATCCCAGGCTCTGTGTCTTCCTACAAGCAAGACTTCGTTTCAGTTAAACACAGTCACTTTTCAGCTCAAATGAAGTTACACTGTTCACCAAGAACACACGGTTCTTGCTTTTAACTGAAAAGCATTGGATGTTAGAGGTCCTGTGTTTTGTATCAGTTTCAGAAGCAGAGTTGAACTACATATGGGCCGTGTTTGTAGGAAACACAGTTATTTGGTTCTGAGCGCATTCACGTTTATTGTTGTATTAGAGAATCAAGAAGCAAGAAGGCACGTCTTGCTCTAAAGTAGAGTGTGTTTCATGGATGAGAACTGTGCTGTGTGTTTCCCTTCAGAAGTAAAGTTTAATCCCAGGCTCTGGATCTTCCTTCAAGCAAGACTTCATTTCAGGTAAACGGGTCCCTTTACAGCTCAAAGGTAGCTACATCGTACACGAAGCTCACACGATTCTCGCTCTTAACTGAAAATCATTGGATTTTAGAGGACATGTGTTTTTTATCAGTTCCAGAAGCAGACATGAAATAGATATGATGCATGTGTGTAGGAAACACAGTTCTTTTGTTCTGAGCACACTCGCGTTTCCTCCTCTATTAGAGACTCTAGAAAGCAAGAGCGTGCTTCTTGCTCAAAAGCACAGTGTGTTTCATGGATGAGAACTCTGCTTTGAGTTTCCCTTCAGAAATTGAGATAAATCTCAAGCTCTGTGTCTTCCTACAAGCAAGTCTTCTTTTCAGGTAAACGCAGTCACTTTTTAGCTCAAACAAAGCTACATCACAGACGAAGCTCAGACATTTCTGGCTCTTAACTGAAAAGCATTGGATGTTAGAGGACCTTTGTTTTTTATCAGTTCCAGAAGTAGAGTTGAACTAGATATGGTCCGTGTGTGTAGGAAACACAGTTCTTTTCTACAGAGCACACACACGTTTACTGCTGTATTAGAGATTCTAGAAAGCAAGAGTGTGCTTCTTGCTCTAATGCAGAGTGCGTTTCATGGATGAGAACTGTGCTTTGTGTTCCCCTTCAGAAATGGATTTAAATCCCAGGATCTGTGTCTTCCTACAAGCAAGACTTCATTTCAGGAAAATGCAGTCACTTTTCAGATCAAAAAAGGCTACATCGTTCACGAAGGTCACACGTTTCTCGCTCTTAACTGAAAAGCATTGGATGTTAGAGGACCTGTGGTTTGTATCAGTTTCAGAAGCAGAGTTGAACGAAATATGATCCATGTGTGTAGGAAACACAGTTATTTTGTTCTGAGCACACTCACATTTCCTGGTCTATTAGAGACTCATGAAAGCAAGAACATGCTTCTTGCTCAAAAGCAGAGTATGTTTCATGGATGAGAACTGTGCTGTGTGTTTCCCTTCAGAAATGGAGTTTAATCCCAGGCTCTGTGTCTTCCTACATGCAAGACTTCGTTTCAAGTAAACGCAGTCACTTTTCAGCTCAAACGAAGGTACATTGTTCACCAAGCACACACGGTTCTCCCTCTTAACTGAAAAGTTTTGGATATTAGAGGTTCTGTGTTTTGTATTAGTTTCTGAAGCAGAGTTGAACTAGATATTGGCCGAGTGTGTAGGAAACACAGTTATTTTGTTCTGAGCGCACTCACGTTTACTGTTATATTAGATTACCTAGAAGCAAGACCGTGCATCTTGCTCTAAAGCACAGTGTGTTTCATGGATGAGAACAGTGCTTACTGTTTCCCTTCAGAAATGGAGTTAAATCCCAGGCTCTTTGTCTTCCTAAAAGCAAGACTTCTTTTCAGGTAAACGCAGTCACTTTTCAGCTCAAAAGAAGCTACATCATTCACAAAGCTCACACGTTTCTTGCTCTTTCCTGAAAAGCAATGGATGATAGAGGACCTGTGGTTTGTATCAGTTTCAGAAGCAGAGTTGAACTAGATATAATCCGTGTGTAGGAAACACAGTTCTTTTGTTCTGAGCACACTCACGTTTCTTCCAGTCTTTGAGACTCTAGAAAGCAAGAGCGTAGTTCTTCCTCTAAAGCAGATTGTGTTTCATGGATGAGAAGTGTGCTGTGTATTTCCTTTCAGAAATGGAGGTAAATCCCAGGCTCTGTGTCTTCGTACATTCAAGACTTCGTTTCAGGTAAACGCAGTCACTTTTTTAGCTCAAACGAAGCTACATCGTACACGAAGCTCACACGTTTCTCGCTCTTAACTGAAAATCATTGGATATTAGAGGACCTGTGTTTCTCATCAGTTCTAGAAGCAGAGTCAAACTAGATATGATCCATGTGTGCAGGAAACACAGTTCTTTTGTTCTGAGCACACTCACATTTCCTCCAGTCTTAGAGACTCCAGAAAGCAAGAGCATGCTTCTTGCTCAAAAGCAGAGTGTGTTTCATGGATGAGAAGTATGCTTTGTGCTTGTCTTCAAAAATTGTGTTAAATCTCAAGGTCTGTGTCTTCCTACAAGCAAGACTTCGCTTCAGGTAAACGAGGACACTTTTCAGCTCAAACGAAGCAACATTGTTCACGAAGCTCACACGTTTCTCACTCTTAAGTGAAAAGCATTGGATGTTAGAGGACCTGTGGTTTGTATCAGTTTTTGAAGCAGAGATGAACTAGTATGGTCGGTGTGTGTAGGAAACACAGTTCTA
The DNA here is from genome assembly GCA_949786385.1 of Onychomys leucogaster. Lineage (NCBI taxonomy): Eukaryota > Metazoa > Chordata > Mammalia > Rodentia > Cricetidae > Onychomys > Onychomys leucogaster. The sequence goes on along the minus strand of CATKUP010000006.1, from coordinate 9,147,574 downwards.
TTTTTCAGAGCACAATCACATTTCCTGCTGTATTAGAGATTATAGAATGCAAGAGTGTGCTTCTTGCTCTAAAGCAGAGTGTGTCTCATGGATGAGAACTGTGCTGTGTGTTTCCCTTCAGACATGTTGTTAAATCAGGCTCTGGGTCTTCCTACAAGCAAGACTTCGCTTCAGGTAAACGCAGTCACTTTTCAGCTCAAACAAAGCTACATCATTCACAAAGCTCACACGTTTCTTGTTCTTAACTGAAAAGCATTGGATGTTAGAGGAGCGGTGGCTTTATCAGTTTCAGAAGCAGAGTTGAAATAGATATGATCCGTGTGTAGGAAACACAGTTCTTTTGTTCTGAGCACACTCACGTTTGTTGTTTTCTTAGAGATTCTAGAAAGCAAGAGCTTGCTTCTTGCTCTAAAGCAGAGTGTGTTTCATGGATGAGAACTGTGCTGTGTGTATACCTTCAGAAGTGGAGTTAAATCCCATGCTCTGTGTCTTACTACGAGCAAGAATTTGCTTCAGGAAAACGCAGTCACTTTTCAGCTGGTACGAAGCAACATTGTTCACGAAGCTCACACGTTTCAAGTTCTTAATTGAAAAACATTGCATGTTTGAGGATCTGTGATTTGTATCAGTTTCAGAAGCAGTTTTAACTAGATATGATCCATGTGTGTAGCAAATACAGTTATTTTGTTCTGAGCACACTCACTTTTCTTGCTGTCTTAGAGACTCTAGAAAGCAAGATCATGGTTGTTGCTCTAAAGCAGAGTGCGTTTCCTGGATGAGAATTATGCTGTGTGTTTCCCTTCAGACATGGAGTTAAATCCCAGGCTCTGTGTCTTCCTACAAGCAAGACTTCGTTTCAGTTAAACACAGTCACTTTTCAGCTCAAATGAATTACACTGTTCACCAAGAACACACGGTTCTTGCTTTTAACTGAAAAGCATTGGATGTTAGAGGTCCTGTGTTTTGTATCAGTTTCAGAAGCAGAGTTGAACTACATATGGGCCGTGTTTGTAGGAAACACAGTTATTTGGTTCTGAGTGCATTCACGATTATTGTTGTATTAGAGAATCAAGAAGCAAGAGGGCACATCTTGCTCTAAAGCAGAGTGTGTTTCATGGCTGAGAACTGTGCTGTGTGTTTCCCTTCAGAAGTAAAGTTTAATCCCAGGCTCTGGATCTTCCTTCAAGCAAGACTTCATTTCAGGTAAACGGGTCCCTTTGCAGCTCAAAGGTAGCTACATCGTACACGAAGCTCACACGATTCTTGCTCTTAACTGAAAATCATTGGATTTTAGAGGACCTGTGTTTTTTATCAGTTCCAGAAGTAGAGTTGAACTAGATATGGTCCGTGTGTGTAGGAAACACAGTTCTTTTCTACAGAGCACACACACGTTTACTGCTGTATTAGAGATTCTAGAAAGCAAGAGTGTGCTTCTTGCTCTCATGCAGAGTGTGTTTCATGGATGAGAACTGTGCTTTGTGTTCCCCTTCAGAAATGGATTTAAATCCCAGGATCTGTGTCTTCCTACAAGCAAATCTTCTTTTCAGGTAAACGCAGTCACTTTTCAGATCAAAAACAGCTACATCGTTCACGAGCTCACACGTTTCTCGCTCTTAACTGAAAAGCATTGGGTGTTAGAGGACCTGTGGTTTGTATCAGTTTCAGAAGCAGAGTTGAACGAAATATGATCCATGTGTGTAGGAAACACAGTTCTTTTGTTCTGAGCACACTCACATTTCCTGGTCTCTTAGAGACTCTTGAAAGCAAGAGCATGCTTCTTGCTCAAAAGCAGAGTATGTTTCATGGATGAGAACTGTGCTGTGTGTTTCCCTTCAGAAATGGAGTTTAGTCCCAGGCTCTGTGTCTTCCTACAAGCAATACTTCATTTCATGTAAACGCAGTCACTTTTCAGCTCAAATGAAGCTACAATGTTCACAAAGCTCACACTTTTATCGCTCTTAACTGATAATCATTGGATGTTGGAGGACCTGAGGTTTGTATCAGTTTCAGAGGAAGAGTTGAACTAGATATGGTCAGTGTGTGTAGGAAATATAGTTATTGTGTTCTGAGCACACTCACGTTTCCTGTTGTATTAGAGAATGTAGAAGCAAGAGCGTGGTTCTTGCTTTAAAGCAGAATGTATTTCATGGACGAGAACTGTGCTTAGTGTTTCCCTCCAGACAGGGAGTTAAAACCCAGGCTCTGTGTTTCCTACATGCAAGACTTCGTTTCAGGTAAATGCAGTCACTTTTCAGCTCAAATGAAGGTTCATTGTTCACCAAACACACACGGTTCTCGCTCTTAACTGAAAAGCATTGGATATTAGAGGACCTGTGGTTTGTACCAGTTTCAGAAACAGAGTTGAACTAGATATGGTCCGTGTGTGTAGGAAACAGTTCTTTTGTTCAGAGCAAACTCATGTTTCCTGCTGTATTAGAGAGGGTAGAACGCAAGTGTGTGCTTCTTGCTCTAAAGCAGAGTGTGTATCATGGATGAGAACTGTTCTGTGTGTTTCCCTTCCGAAATGGAGGTAAATCCCATGCTCTGTGTCTTCCTACAATCAAGACTTCATTTCAGGAAACGCAGTCACTTTTTTAGCTCAACCAAAGCTACATCGTACACGAGGGTTACACGTTTCTCGCTCTTAAATGAAAATCATTGGATGTAAGAGGACCTGTGTTTTTTATCAGTTCCAGAAGCAAAGTTGAACTAGATATGACCCATGAGTGTAGGAAACACAGTTCTTTTGTTCTGAGCATACTCATGTGTCTTGCTGTCTTAGAGACTCTAGAAAGCAAGAGCGTGGTTCTTCTGCTGAAGCAGATTGTATTTCAGTATGAGAACTGTGTTGTGTGTTTCCCTTCAGACATGGAGTTAAATCCAAGCCTCTGTGTCTTCCTACAATCAAGACTTTGTTTCAGGTAAATGCAGTCACTTTTTTAGCTCAACCAATGCTAGATCGTACACGAAGCTCACACGTTTCTCGCTCCTAACTGAAAATCATTGGATGTTAGAGGACCTGTGTTTTTTATCAGTTGCAGACGCAGAGTTGAACTAGATATGATCCATGAGTGTAGGAAACACAGTTCTTTGGTTTTGAGCATACTCACGTGTCTTGCTGTCTTAGAGACTCTACAAAGAAAGAGCATGGTTCTTCCTCTGAAGCAGATTGTATTTCAGGATGAGAACTGTGGTGTGTGTTTCCCTTCTGACATGGAGTTAAATCCAAGCCTCTGTGTCTTCCTACATGCAAGACTTCGTTTCAAGTAAACGCAGTCACTTTTCAGCTCAAACGAAGGTACATTGTTCACCAAGCACACACGGTTCTCCCTCTTAACTGAAAAGCTATGGATGTTAGAGGTTCTGTGTTTTGTATTAGTTTCAGAAGCAGAGTTGAACTAGATATTGGCCGAGTGTGTAGGAAACACAGTTATTTTGTTCTGAGCGCACTCACGTTTACTGCCATATTAGATTATCTAGAATCAAGACCGTGCGTCTTGCTCTAAAGCACAGTGTGTTTCATGGATGAGAACAGTGCTTACTGTTTCCCTTCAGAAATGGAGTTAAATCCCAGGCTCTGTGTCTTCCTACAAGCAAGACTTCTTTTCAGGTAAACACACTCACTTTTCAGCTCAAAGGAAGCTACATATTTCACGAAGCTCACACGTTTCTTGCTCTTAAATGAAAATCATTGCATGTTTAGGACCTGTTGTTTTGTATCTGTTTCAGAAACAGAGTTGAACTAGATATGATCCATGTGTGTAGGAAACACAGTTCTTTTGTTCAGAGCACACTCACATTTCCTGCAGAATTAGAGAAAATAGAATGCAAGAGTGTGCTTGTTGTTCTAAACAGACTGTGTTTCATGGATGTGAAATGTGCTGTGTTTTTACCTTCAGAAGTGGAGTTAAGTCCCTGGCTCTGTGTCTTCCTACAATAAGACTTTGTTTCAGTTAAACTCAGTCACTTTTCAGCTCAAACGAAGCAACATTGTTCACGAAGCTTATATGTTTCTCGCTCTTAAGTGAAAAGCATTGAATGTTAGAGGACCTGTGGTTTGTATCAGTTTCAGAAGCAGAGTTGAACTAGATATGGTCCGTGTGTGTAGGAAACACAGTTCTTTTGTTCTGGGAACACTCACGTTTCTTGCTGTCTTCGAGAATCTAGAAGCAAGACCGTGCGTCTTGCTCTAAAGCAGAGTGTGTTTCATGGATGAGAACTGTGCTGTGTGTTTCCCTTCAGAAGTAAAGTTTAATCCCAGGCTCTGGATCTTCCTTCAAGCAAGACTTCCTTTCAGGTAAACACAGTCACTTTTCAGCTCAAACGAAGCTACATCATTCACAAAGCTCACACATTTCTCGCTCTTAACTGAAAATCATTGGATGTTAGAAGACCTCTGGTTTGTATCAGTTTCATAAGCAGAGTTGAACTAGATATGGTCGGCGTGTGTAGGAAACACAGTTCTTTTGTTCTGAGAACACTCATGTTTCTTGCTGTCTTAAAGATTCTAGAAAGCAAGAGCTTGCTTCTTGCTCTAAAGCAGAGTGTGTTTCATGGATGAGAACTGTGCTGTGTTTTTCCCTTCAGAAATTAAGTTAAATCCCAAGCTCTGTGTCTTCCTACAATCAAGACTTATTTTCAGGTAAACGCAGTCACTTTTCAGCTCAAAGGAAGCTACATATTTCACGAAGCTCACACGTTTCTAACTCTTAAATGAAAAGCATTGGATGTAAGAGGAGCTGTGGTTTGCATCAGTTTCATAAGCAGAGTTGAACTAGACATGGTCCGTGTGTGTAGGAAACACAGTTCTTTTGTTCTGAGCACACTCACGTTTGTTGTTGCCTTAGAGATTCTAGAAAGCAAGAGCTTGCTTCTTGCTCTAAAGCAGTGTGTTTCATGGATGAGAACTGTGCTGTGTGTATATCTTCAGAAGTGGAGTTAAATCCCAGGCTCTGTGTCTTACTACGTGCAAGAAATTGCTTCAGGAAAACGCAGTCACTTTTCAGCTCATACGAAGCAACATTGTTCACGAAGCTCACACGTTTCAAGTTCTTAACTGAAAAACATTGCATGTTTGAGGATCTGTGATTTGTATCAGTTTCAGAAGCAGTTTTAACTAGATATGATACATGTGTGTAGCAAATACAGTTATTTTGTTCTGAGCACACTCAGATTTCTTGCTGTCTTAGAGACTCTAGAAAGCAAGATCGTGGTTGTTGCTCTAAAGCAGAGTGTGTTTCCTGGATGAGAACTATGCTGTGTGTTTCCCTTCAGACATGGAGTTAAATCCCAGGCTCTGTGTCTTCCTACAAGCAAGACTTCGTTTCAGTTAAACGCAGTCACTTTTCAGCTCAAATGAAGTTACACTGTTCACCAAGAACACACGGTTCTTGCTCTTAACTGAAAAGCATTGGATGTTAGAGGTCCTGTGTTTTGTATCAGTTTCAGAAGCAGAGTTGAACTACATATGGCCCGTGTTTGTAGGAAACACAGTTATTTGGTTCTGAGCACACTCACGTTTATTGTTGTATTAGAGAATCAAGAAGCAAGAAGGCACGTCTTACTCTAAAGCAGAGTGTGTTTCATGGATGAGAACTGTGCTGTGTGTTTCCCTTCAGAAGTAAAGTTTAATCCCAGGCTCTGGATCTTCCTTCAAGCAAGACTTCCTTTCAGGTAAACACAGTCAATTTTCAGCTCAAACAAAGCTACATCATTCACGAAGCTCACACATTTCTTGCTCTTAACTGAAAATCATTGGATGTTTAGGACCTGTGTTTTTTATCAGTTCCAGAAGCAGAATTGAACTAGATATGATCCATGAGTGTAGGAAACACACTTCTTTTGTTCTGGGCACACTCATGTTTCCTCCTCCCTTAGAGACTCTAGAAAGCAAGAGCGTGCTTCTTGCTCGAAAGCAGAGTGTGTTTCATGGATGAGAACTGTGCTTTGTGTTTCTCTTCTGAAATTGAGTTAAATGTCAAGCTCTGTGTCTTCCTACAAGCAAGACTTCGTTTCAGGTAAACACAGTCACTTTTCAGCTCAAACGAAGGTTCATTGTTCACTAAGCACACACGGTTCTCGCTCTTAACTGTAAAGCATTGGATGTTAGAGGTCCTGTGATTTGTATCAGTTTCAGAAGCAGAGTTGAACTAGATACGGGCCATGAGTGGGGGAAACACAGTTATTTTGTTCTGAGCGCACTCACGTTTACTGTTTTATTAGAGAATCTAGAAGCAAGACGGTGCGTCTTGCTCTAAAGCACAGTGTGTTTCATGGATGAGAACTGTGCTTTGTATTTCCTTTCAGAAATGGAGGTAAATCCCAGGCTCTGTGTCTTCCTACAATCAAGACTTCATTTCAGGTAAACGCAGTCACTTTTTTAGCTCAAACGAAGCTACATCGTACACGAAAGCTCACACGTTTCTCGCTCTTAACTGAAAATCATTGGATGTTAGAGGACCTGTGTTTCTCATCAGTTCCAGAAGCAGAGTTGAACTAGATATGATCCATGTGTGTAGGAAACACAGTTCTTTTGTTCTGAGCACACTCACATTTCCTCCTCTCTTAGAGACTCTAGAAAGCAATAGCGTGCTTCTTGCTCAAAAGCAGTGTGTGTTTCATGGATGAGAACTATGCTTTGTGCTTCTCTTCAAAAATTGTGTTATATCTCAAGGTCTGTGTCTTTCTACAAGCAAGACTCGCTTCAGGTAAACGAGGTCACTTTTCAGCTCAAACGAAGCAACTTTGTTCACGAAGCTCACACGTTTCTCACTCTTAAGTGGAAAGCATTGGATGTTAGACGACCTGTGGTTTGTATCAGTTTCAGAAGCAGAGTTGAACTAGATATGATCCATGTGTGTAGGAAAAACAGTTCTTTTGTTCTGAGCACACTCACATTTCTTGCAGTCTTAGAGACTATACAAAGCAAGAGCGTGATTCTTGCTCTAAAGCCGAAAGTGTTCATGGATGAGAACTGTGCTGTGTGTTTCCCTTCATAAATGGAGTTAAATCCCAGGCTCTGTGTCTTCCTACATGCAAGACTTCGTTTCAAGTAAACGCAGTCACTTTTCAGCTCAAACGAAGGTACATTGTTCACCAAGCACACACGGTTCTCCCTCTTAACTGAAAAGCTATGGATGTTAGAGGTTCTGTGTTTTGTATTAGTTTCAGAAGCAGAGTTGAACTAGATATTGGCCGGGTGTGTAGGAAACACAGTTATTTTGTTCTGAGCGCACTCACGTTTACTGCCATATTAGATTATCTAGAAGCAAGACCGTGCGTCTTGCTCTAAAGCACAGTGTGTTTCATGGATGAGAACAGTGCTTACTGTTTCCCTTCAGAAATGGAGTTAAATCCCAGGCTCTTTGTCTTCCTAAAAGCAAGAATTCTTTTCAGGTAAACGCAGTCACTTTTCAGCTCAAAAGAAGCTACATCATTCACAAAGCTCACACGTATTTTGCTCTTTCCTGAAAAGCAATGGATGATAGAGGACCTGTGGTTTGTATCAGTTTCAGAAGCAGAGTTGAACTAGATATAATCCGTGTGTAGAAAACACAGTTCTTTTGTTCTGAGCACACTCACGTTTCTTCCAGTCTTTGAGACTCTAGAAAGCAAGAGCATAGTTCTTCCTCTAAAGCGGATTGTGTTTCATGGATGAGAAGTGTGCTGTGTATTTCCTTTCCGAAATGGAGGTAAATCCCAGGCTCTGTGTCTTCCTACATTCAAGACTTCGTTTCCGGTAAATGCAGTCACTTTTTTAGCTCAAACGAAGCTACATCGTACACGAAGCTCACACGTTTCTCGCTCTTAACTGAAAATCTTTGGATGTTAGAGGACCTGTGTTTCTCATCAGTTCTAGAAGAAGAGTCGAACTAGATATGATCCATGTGTGTAGGAAACACAGTTCTTTTGTTCTGAGCACACTCACATTTCCTCCTCTCTTAGAGACTCCAGAAAGCAAGAGCATGCTTCTTGCTCAAAAGCAGAGTGTGTTTCATGGATGAGAAGTATGCTTTTTGCTTCTCTTCAAAAATTGTGTTAAATCTCAAGGTCTGTGTCTTCCTACAAGCAAGACTTCACTTCAGGTAAACGAGGTCACTTTTCAGCTCAAACGAAGCAACATTGTTCACGAAGCTCACACGTTTCTCACTCTTAAGTGAAAAGCATTGGATGTTAGAGGACCTGTGGTTTGTATCAGTTTGAGAATCAGAGATGAACTAGTATGGTCCATGTGTGTAGGAAACACAGTTCTATTTTTCAGAGCACAATCACATTTCCTGCTGTATTAGAGATTATAGAATGCAAGAGTGTGCTTCTTGCTCTAAAGCAGAGTGTGTCTCGGGGATGAGAACTGTGCTGTGTGTTTCCCTTCAGACATGTTGTTAAATCCCAGGCTCTGTGTCTTTCTACAAGCAAGACTCGCTTCAGGTAAACGAGGTCACTTTTCAGCTCAAACGAAGCAACATTGTTCACGAAGCTCACACGTTTCTCACTCTTAAGTGAAAAGCATTGGATGTTAGACGACCTGTGGTTTGTATCAGTTTCAGAAGCAGAGTTGAACTAGATATGATCCATGTGTGTAGGAAAAACAGTTCTTTTGTTCTGAGCACACTCACATTTCTTGCAGTCTTAGAGACTATAGAAAGCAAGAGCGTGATTCTTGCTCTAAAGCCGAAAGTGTTCATGGATGAGAACTGTGCTGTGTGTTTCCCTTCATAAATGGAGTTAAATCCCAGGCTCTGTGTCTTCCTACATGCAAGACTTCGTTTCAAGTAAACGCAGTCACTTTTCAGCTCAAACGAAGGTACATTGTTCACCAAGCACACACGGTTCTCCCTCTTAACTGAAAAGCTATGGATGTTAGAGGTTCTGTGTTTTGTATTAGTTTCAGAAGCAGAGTTGAACTAGATATTGGCCGAGTGTGTAGGAAACACAGTTATTTTGTTATGAGCGCACTCACGTTTACTGCCATATTAGATTATCTAGAATCAAGACCGTGCGTCTTGCTCTAAAGCACAGTGTGTTTCATGGATGAGAACAGTGCTTACTGTTTCCCTTCAGAAATGGAGTTAAATCCCAGGCTCTGTGTCTTCCTACAAGCAAGACTTCTTTTCAGGTAAACACACTCACTTTTCAGCTCAAAGGAAGCTACATATTTCACGAAGCTCACACGTTTCTCGCTCTTAAATGAAAATCATTGCATGTTTAGGACCTGTTGTTTTGTATCTGTTTCAGAAACAGAGTTGAACTAGATATGATCCATGTGTGTAGGAAACACAGTTCTTTTGTTCAGAGCACACTCACATTTCCTGCAGAATTAGAGAAAATAGAATGCAAGAGTGTGCTTGTTGTTCTAAACAGACTGTGTTTCATGGATGTGAAATGTGCTGTGTTTTTACCTTCAGAAGTGGAGTTAAGTCCCTGGCTCTGTGTCTTCCTACAATAAGACTTTGTTTCAGGTAAACTCAGTCACTTTTCAACTCAAACGAAGCAACATTGTTCACGAAGCTTATATGTTTCTCGCTCTTAAGTGAAAAGCATTGAATGTTAGAGGACCTGTGGTTTGTATCAGTTTCAGAAGCAGAGTTGAACTAGATATGGTCCGTGTGTGTAGGAAACACAGTTCTTTTGTTCTGGGAACACTCACGTTTCTTGCTGTCTTCGAGAATCTAGAAGCAAGACCGTGCGTCTTGCTCTAAAGCAGAGTGTGTTTCATGGATGAGAACTGTGCTGTGTGTTTCCCTTCAGAAGTAAAGTTTAATCCCAGGCTCTGGATCTTCCTTCAAGCAAGACTTCCTTTCAGGTAAACACAGTCACTTTTCAGCTCAAACGAAGCTACATCATTCACAAAGCTCACACATTTCTCGCTCTTAACTGAAAATCATTGGATGTTAGAGGACCTCTGGTTTGTATCAGTTTCATAAGCAGAGTTGAACTAGATATGGTCGGCGTGTGTAGGAAACACATTTCTTTTGTTCTGAGAGCACTTACTTTTCCTGCTGTATTAGAGACTCTAGAAGCAACAGTGTGCTTCTCGCTCTAAAGCAGAGTGTGTTTCATAGATGGGAACTGTGCAGTTTGTTTCACTTCAGAAATTGAGACAAGTCCCAGGGTCTGTGTCTTCCTACAAGCAACAGTTCGTTTTTGGTAAACGCAGTCCCTTTTCAGCTCAAAGGAGGTTAATTCGTTCACGATGCTCACACGTTTTTCGCTCTTAACTGAAAAGCATTGCATGTTAGAGGACCTGTGGTTTGTATCAGTTTCAGAAGCAGAGTTGAACTAGATGTGTTCCATATGGTTAGTAAACACGGTTCTTTTGTTTTGAGCAAACACAGGTTTCCTGCTGTAATAGAGACTCTTGAAAGCAAGAGCGTGCTTCTTTCTCTAAAGCAGAGTGTGTTTCATGGATGGGAACTGTTCTGTGTGTTTTCCTTCAGAAATGGAGTTAAATCCCAGGCTCTGTGTCTTCTTACAAGCAAGACTTCGATTCAGGTAAACGCAGTCAATTTTCAGCTCAAAAAAAAAGGACAACGTTCACGAAGCTCACAGGTTTCTCGCTCTTAACTTGAAAAGCATTGGATGTTAGAGCACTGGTGGTTTGTATCAGTTTCAAAAGCAGATTTGAACTAGATGTGGTCCATATGCGTAGTAAACACAGTTCTTTTGTTCTGAGCACAATCACGTTTCCTGCTGTATTAGAGACTCTAGAAGTCAAGAGCATGCTTCTTGCTCTAAAGCAGAGTGTCTTTCATGGATGAGAACTTTGCGGTGTGTTTCCCTTCAGAAATGGAGTTAAATCCCATGCTCTGTGTCTTCCTACAAGCAAGACTTCGTTTCAGGTTAACACAGTCCCTTTTCAGCTCAAAGGAAGCTACATCGTTCACACAGCTCACAAGTTTTCGCTATCTACTGAGAAGCATTGGATGTTAGAGGATCTGTGGTTTGTATCAGTTCCAGAAGCAGAGTTAAGCTCTCTATGGTCCATATGTGTAGGAAACACATTACATTGGTTATGATCACACTCACATTTCCTGCTGTATTACATACTCTAGAAAGCAAGAGCATCCTTCTTGCGCTAAAGCAGAGTGTGTTTGATGGATGGGAATTGTGCTGAGTATTGCCCTTCAGAACTGGTTTTAAATCCCAGGCTCTGTGTCTTCCTACAAGCAAGACTTCTTTTTATGTAAACGCAGTCCCTTTTCAGCTCAAAGGAAGCTACATCGTTCACACAGCTCACAAGTTTTCGCTATTTACTGAGAAGCATTGCATGTTAGAGGATCTGTGGTTTGTATCACTTTCGGAAGCAGAGTTGAACTCGCTATGGTCTGTTTGTGTAGGAAACACAGTCCTTTGGTTATTATCACACTCACGTTCCTGCTGTATTACAGACTCTAGAAAGCAACAGCGTGCTTCTCGCTCTAAAGCAGAGTGTGTTTCATGGATGGGAACTGTGCAGGTTGTTTCACTTCAGAAATGGAGTTAAGTCCCAGACTCTGTGTCTTCCTACAAGCAACATTTTGTTTCAGGTAAATGAAGTCCCTTTTCAGCTCAAATGAAGCTACATCTTTCAAAAACTCACACGTTTGTCGCGCTAGAGTGAAAAGCTTTGGATGTGAGAGGACTTGTGGTTTGTATCAGTTTCAGAAGCAGAGTTGAACTAAATATGGTCCATATATGTAGGAAACACTGTTCTTTTGTTCTTAGCACACTCACGTTTCCTGCTCTATTAGAGATTCTAGAAAGCAATAGCGTCCTTCATGCTCTAAATCAGAGTGTGTTTCATGGATGGGAACTGTGCTGAACGATGCTCTTCAGAAATGGACTTAAATCCCATGTTCTCTGTCTTCCTACAATCAAGACATCATTTCAGGTAAACACAGTCACTTTTCAGTTCAAACGGAGCTACATCATTTACCAAGCTCACATGTTTCTCGCGCTTAACTGAAAAGCATTGGATGTTAGTGGTCCTGTGGTTTGTATCAGTTCCAGAAGCAGAGTTAAGCTCGCTATGGTCAATATGTGTAGGAAACACATTACTTTATTTATGATCACACTCACATTGCCTGCTGTATTACAGACTCTAGAAAGCAACAGCGTGCTTCTCTCTATAAAGCAGAGTGTGTTTCATGGATGGGAACTGTGCAGTTTGTTTCACTTCAGAAATAGAGTTAAGTCCCTGGCTCTGTGTCTTCCTACAAGCAACATTTTGTTTCCGGTAAACGCAGTCCCTTTTCATCTCAAATGAAGCTACATCTTTCGCGAAGCTTACATGATTGTTGCGCTTAAGTGAAAAGCTTTGGATGATAGAGGACCTGTGGTTTGTATCAGTTTCATAAGCTGAGTTGAAATAAATATGGTCCGTATGTGTAGGATAAGACCGTTCTTTGGTTCTGAGCACACTCACTTTTCCTGCTGTATTAGAGACTCTAGAAACAATAGCATGCTTCTCGCTCTAAAGCAGAGTGTGTTTCATAGATGGGAACTGTTCAGTTTGTTTCACTTCAGAAATTGAGACAAGTCCCAGGGTCTGTGTCTTCCTACAAGCAACACTTCGTTTCTGGTAAACGCAGTCCCTTTTCAGCTCATTGGAGGCTACTTCGTTCACAATGCTCACACGTTTTTCGCTCGTAACTGAAAAGCATTGGATGTTAGAGAACCTGTGGTTTGTATCAGTTTCAGAAGCAGAGTTGAACTAGATGAGTTCCATATGGTTAGTAAACACGGTTCTTTTGTTTTGAGCACACACACGTTTCTGATGTATTAGAGACTCTAGAAATCAAGAGCATGCTTCTTGCTCTAAAGCAGAGTGTCTTTCATGGAAGAGAACTTTGCAGTTTGTTTCCCTTCAGAAATGGAGTTAAATCCCATGCTCTGTGTCTTCCTACAAGCAAGACTTCGTTTCAGGTTAACACAGTCCCTTTTCATCTCAAAGGAAGCTACAGAGTTCACCAAGCTCACACGTTTCTCACTCTTAACTGAAAAGCATTGGAATTTGGATGACCTGTGGTTTGTATCAGTTAGAGAAGCAGAGTTGAACTTGATATGGTCCATGTGTGTAGGAAACACAGTTCTTTCGTTCAGAGCATATTCACGTTTCTTGCTATCTTAGATATTCTAGAAAGCAAGAGTGTGCTTCTTGCTCTAAAGCAGAGTGTGTTTCATGGATGAGAACTCTGCTGTGTGCTTACCTTAAGAAGTGTAGTTAAATCCCAGGCTCTGTGTCTTCCTACAAGCAAGACTTCTTTTAAGGTAAATGCAGTAACTTTTCAGCTCAAACGAAGCAACATTGTTCAAGAAGCTCACACGTTTCTCACTCTTAAGGGAAAAGCTTTGGATGTTAGAGGATCTGTGGTTGTATCATTTTCAGGAGCCGAGTTGAACTAGATATGATCCATGAGTGTAGGAAACAAAGTTCTTTTGTTCTGAGCATACTCAAGTGTCTTGCTCTCTTAGAGACTCTAGAAAGCAAGAGCGTGGTTCTTGCTCTAAAGCAGATTGTATTTCAGGATGAGAACTGTGCTGTGTGTTTCCCTTCAGAAGTGGAGTTAAATCCCAGGCTTCATGTCTTCCTACAAGCAAGACTTTGCTTCAGGTAAACGCAGTCACTTTTCAGCTCAAAACAAGCAACAATGTACATGAAGCTCACACGTTTCTCACTCTTAAATGAGAAGCATTGGATGTTAGAGGACCAGTGGTTTGTATCTGTTTCAGAAGAGGAGTTGAACTAGATATCGTCCGTGTGTGTAGCCAACACAGTTCTTTTGTTCAGATCATTCTCATGTTTCCTGCTTTATAAGAGACTGTAGAAAGCAAGTGTGTGCTTCTTGCTCTAAAGCAGATTGTGTTTCATGGATGAGAACTGTGCTCTGTGTTTCCCTTCAGACATGGTGTTAAATCCCATGCTCTGTGTCCTCCTACAAACAAGACTTCGTTTCAAGTAAACACAGTCATTTTTTCAGCTCAAATAAAGGTTCATTGTTCACCAAGCACACACGGTTTTCGCTCTTAACTGAAAAGCATTGGATGTTAGAGGTCCTGTGTTTAGTATCAGTTTCAGAAGTAGAGTTGAACTAGATATGGACCGTGTTTCTCGGAAACACAGTTATTTTGTTCTAAGGGCACACACGTTTACTGTGGTATTAGAGAATCTAGAAGCAAGACCGTGCGTCTTGCACTAAAGCACAGTATGTTTCATGGATGAGAACTGTGCTTTCTGTTTCCCTTCAGAAATGGAGGTAAATCCCAGGCTCTGTGTCTTCCTTCAATCAAGACTTCTTTTCAGGTAAACACAGTCACTTTCAGCTCAAACGAACTACATCGTTCACGAAGCTCACACGTTTCTCATCCTAACTGAAAAGCATCAGATGTTAGATGACCTGTAGTTTGTATCAGTTTCAGCAGCAGAGTTGAACTAGATATGGTCCGTGTGTGTAGGAAACACACTTATTTTATTCGGATAACACTCACATTTCCTGCTCTTAGAGACTCTACAAAGCAAGAGCGTGCTTCTTGCTCTAAAGCAGAGTGTGTATCATGGATGAGAACTGTTCTGTGTGTTTCCCTTCAGAAATGGAGGTAAATCCCATGCTATGTGTCTTCCTACGATCAAGACTTTGTTTCAGGTAAACGCAGTCACTTTTTAGCACAAACAAAGCTACATTGTACACGAAGGTCACACGTTTCTCGCTCTTAAGGGAAAAGCATTGGATGTTGGAGGACCTGTGCTTTTTATCAGTTCCAGAAGCAGAGTTGAACTAGATATGATCCATGTGTGTAGGAAACACAGTTCTTTTATTCTGAGCACACTCACATTTCGTCCTCTCTTAGAGACTCTGGAAAGCAAGAGCGTGCTTCTTGCTCAAAAGCACAGTGTGTTTCATGGATGAGAACTGTGCTTTGTGTTTCTCTTCAGAAATTGAGTTAAATCTCAAGCTCTGTGTCTTCCTACAAGCAAGACTTCTTTTCAGGTAAACGCAGTCACTTTTTAGCTCAAACAAAGCTACATCGATCACAAAGCACACGTTTCTAGCTCTTAACAGAAAATCATTGGATGTTAGAGGACCTGTGGTTTGTATCAGTTTCAGAAGCAGAGTTGAACTAGATATGGTCCGTGTGTGTAGGAAACACAGTTCATTTGTTCAGAGCAAACTCATGTTTCCTGCTGTATTAGACACTGTAGAAAGCAAGTGTGTGCTTCTTGCTCTAAAGCAGAGCGTGTATCATGGATGAGAACTGTTCTGTGTGTTTCCCTTCCGAAATGGAGGTAAATCCAATGCTCTGTGTCTGCCTACAGTCATGACTTCATTTCAGGTACACGCAGTCACTTTTTTAGCTCAAACAATGCTACATCATACATGAAACACACACGTTTCTCGCTCTTAACTGAAAATCATTGGATGTTAGAGGACCTATGTGTTTTATCAGTTCCAGAAGCAGAGATGAACTAGATATGATCCATGAGTGTAGGAAACACAGTTCTTTTGTTCTGAGCATACTCAAGTGTCTTGCTGTCGTAGAGACTCTAGAAAGCCAGAGCATGGTTCTTGCTCTTAAGCAGATTGTATTTCAAGATGAGAACTGTGCTCTGTGTTTCCCTTCAGACATGGAGTTAAATCCAAGCCTGTGTGTCTTCCTTCAAGTAAGACTTCTTTTCAGGTAAACACAGTCACTTTTCAACTCAAACGAAGTTTCATTCTTCACCAAGCACACACGGTTCTTGCTCTTAACTGAAAAGCATTGAATGTTAGAGGTCCTGTGTTTTGAATCAGTTTCAGAAGCAGAGTTGAACTAGATATTGCCCGTGTGTGTAGGGAACACAGTTCTTTTGTTCACAGCACACTCACATTTCCTGATCTATTCAGATTCTAGAATGCAAGAGTGTGCTTCTTGCTGTAAAGAAGAGTGTGTTTCATGGATTTGAACTGTGCTGTGTGTTTACCTTCAGAAGTGGAGTTAAATACCAGGGTCTGTGTCTTCCTTCAATCAAGACTTCGTTTCAGGTAAACGCGTCACTTTTCAGCTCTAACGAAGCTACATCGTACACGAAGCTCACACGTTTCTCGCTCTTAACTGAAAATCATTGGATTTTAGCGGACCTGTGTTTTTTATCAGTTCCAGAAGCAGAGTTGAAATAGATATGATCCATGTGTTTAGGAAACACAATTCTTTTGTTCTAAGCTCACTAACGTTTCCTCCTCTCTTAGAGACTCTAGAAAGCAAGAGCGTGCTTCTTGCTCAAAAGCACAGTGTGTTTCATGGATGAGAACTGTGCTTTGTGTTTCTCTTCAGAAACTGAGTTAAATCTCAAGCTCTTTGTTTTCCTACAAGCAAGACTGCTTTTCAGGTAAACGCAGTCACTTTTCAGCTCAAACGAAGCTACATAGATCACAAAGCATACATGTTTCTCGCTCTTAACAGAAAATCATTGGATGTTAGAGGACCTGTGGTTTGTATCAGTTTCAGAAGCAGAGTTGAACTAGATAAGGTCTGTGTGTGTAGCCAACACAGTTCTTTTGCTCAAAGCATTCTCATGTTTCGTGCTGTATTAGAGACTGTAGAAAGCAAGTGCGTGCTTCTTGCTCTAAAGCAGAGTGTGTTTCATGGATGAGAACTCTGATGTGAGTTTACCTTCAGAAGTGCAGTAAAATTACAGGCTCTGTGTCATCCTACAAGCAAGACATCTTTTCAGGTATATGCAGTCACTTTTCAGCTCAAACGAAGCAACATTATTCAATAAGCTCAAACGATCCTCGCTCTTAAGGGAAAAACATTGGATGTTAGAGGTCCTGTTTTTTGTATCAGTTTGAGAAGCAGAGAAGAACTAGACATAGTACGTGTGTGTAGGAAACACAGTTATTTGCTCTGACCACACTCAAATGTCAGTGTGGTTCTTGCTCTAAGGCAGATTGTGTTTCATGGATGAGAACTGTGCTGTGTGTTTCCCTTCAGACATGGAGTTCAATCCCAGGCTCTGTGTCATCCTACAAGCAAGACTTTGTTTCAGGTAAACGCAGTCACTTTTCAGCTCAAAGGAAGGTTCATTGTTCACCAAGCACACACGGTTCTCGCTCTTAACTGAAAAGCATTGGATATTAGAGGTCCTGTGTTTTCTATCAGTTTCAGAAGCAGAGTTGAATTAGATACGGGCCGTGTGTGTAGGAAACACAGTTATTTTGTTCTGAGTGTACTCACGTTTACTGTTGTATTACAGAATCTAGAAGCAAGACCCTGCGTCTTGCTCTAAAGCAGAGTGTGTTTCATGGATGAGAACTGTGCAGTGTTATTACATTCAGAAGTGTAGTTAAATCCCTGGATCTGTGTCTTCCTACAAGCAAGACTTCTCTTAAGGTAAACTCAGTCACTTTTCAGCTCAAACGAAGCTCTTAAGTGAAAAGCTTTGGATGTTAGAGGACCTGTGGTTTGTATCAGTTTCAGAAGCAGAGTTGAACTAGATATGGTCCGTTTGTTTTTGGAAACAGAGTTCTTTTGTTCTGAGCACTCTCACGTTTCTTGCTCTCTTAGATATTCTAGAAAGCAAAATCGTGGTTCTTGCTCTAAAACAGAGTGTGTTTCATGGATGAGAACTATCCTGTGTGTTTCCCTTCAGAAATGGAGTTTAATACCAAGCTCTGTGTCTTCCTACAAGCAAGACTTCGTTTCTTGTAAACGCAGTCACTTTTCAGCTCAAAGGAAGGTTCATTGTTCACGCAGAACAGACGGTTCTCGCTCTTAACTGATAAGAATTGGATGTTAGAGGACCTGTGGTTTGTATCAGTTTCAGAAGCAGAGTTGAACTAGACATGTTCCATGTGTGTAGGAACCACAGTTCTTTTGTTCTGAGGACACACATGTTTCCTTCTACTTAGAGACTCTAGAAAGCAAGAGAGTGGTTCTTACTCGAAAGCAGAGTGTGTTTCATGGATGAAAACTCTGCTGTGTGTTTCCCTTCAGAAATTGAGTTAAATCTCAATCTCTGTGCCTTCCTACAAGCAAGACTTCTTTTCAGGTAAACGCATTCATTTTTCAGCTGAAACGAAGAGTAAGAGTTGAACTAGATATGATCAATGTGTGTAGGAAACACAGTTCTTTTGTTCAGAGCACACTCACATTTCCAGCAGTATTAGAGACAATAGAAAGCAATTGTGTGCTTCTTGCTCTAAAGCAGATTGTGTTTCATGGATCAGAACTGGGCTGTGTCTTTCCCTTCAGAAATGGAGTTAAAACCCAGGCTCTGTGTCTTCCTACAAGCAAGCCTTCTTTTCAGGTAAACGCAGTCACTTTTCAGCTCAAAGGAAGCTACATATTTCACGAAGCTCACAAGTTTCTAGCTCTTAACTGAAAAGCATTGGATGTTAGAGGACCTGTGGTTTGCATCAGTTTCAGAAGCAGAGTTGAACTAGATATGGTCCGTGTTTGTAGGAAACACAGTTCTTTTTTTCAGAGCACACTCACATTTCCTGCTGTATTAGAGATTCTAGGACGCAAGAGTGTGCTTCTTGCTCTATAGCAGAGTGTGTTTCATGGATGAGAACGGTGCTATTTGTTTACCTTCAGAAGTGGAGTTAAATCCCATGCTCTATGTCTTCCTACAATCAAGACTTCGTTTCAGGTAAATGCATTCACTTTTTACTTCAAAGGAAGCTACATCGTACACGAAGCTCACAAATTTCTCGCCCTTAAGTGAAAATCATTGGATGTTAGAGGACCTATGTTTTTTATCAGTTCCAGAACAGAGTTGAACTAGATATGGTCCGTGTGTGTAGCAAACACAGTTCTTTTTTCAGAGCACACTCATGTTTCCTGCTGTAATAGAGACTGTAGAAAGCAAGTGTTTGCTTCTTGCTCTAAAGCACAGTGTGTTTCATGGATGAGAACTGTGCTGTGTATTTCCCTTCTGACATGTTGTTAAATCTCAGGCTCTGTGTCTTCCTATAAGCAAGACTTCGTTTCAGATAACGCAGTCACTTTTCAGCTCAAACAAAGCTTCAACATTCCCGAAGCTCACACGTTTCTCGCTCTTAACTGCAAAGCATTGGATTTTAGAGGACCTGTGGTTTTTATCAGTTTCAGAAGCAGACTTGAACTAGATATGATCCATGTGTGTAGGAAACAC
Organism: Onychomys leucogaster; assembly: GCA_949786385.1. Taxonomy (NCBI): domain Eukaryota; kingdom Metazoa; phylum Chordata; class Mammalia; order Rodentia; family Cricetidae; genus Onychomys; species Onychomys leucogaster. The sequence continues at coordinate 9,128,463 of CATKUP010000006.1, read as the reverse complement.
AGTTCTTTTGTTCAGAGCACACTCAAATTTCCTGTAGTATTAGAGAAACTAGAATGCAAGAGTTTGCTTGTTGCTCTAAACAGAGTGTGTTTCATGGATGAGAACTTTGCTGTGTTTTTACCTTCAGAAATGGAGTTAAATCCCTGGCTCTGTGTCTTCCTACCAGCAAGAATTCACTTCAGGTAAACACACTCACTTTTCAGCTCAAACGAAGCTACATCATTCACAAAGCTCACTCGTTTCTCGCTCGTAACTGAAAAGCAATGGATGTTAGAGGACCTGTGGTTTGTATCAGTTTCAGAAGCAGAGTTGAACTAGATATGATCCGTGTGTAAGAAACACAGTTCTTTTGTTCTGAGCACACTCACGTTTATTGTTGTCTTAGAGATTCTAGAAAGCAAGAGCTTGCTTCTTGCTCTAAAGCAGAGTGTGTTTCATGGATGAGAACTGTGCTGTGTGTTTACCTTCAGAAGTGGAGTTAAATCCCAGGCTCTGTGTCTTACTCCAAGCAAGAATTTGCCTCAAGAAAACGCAGTCACTTTTCAGCTCATAGGAAGCAACATTGTTCACGAAGCTCACACGTTTCAAGTTCTTTACTGAAAAGCATTGGAGGTTTGAGGATCTGTGATTTGGATCAGCTACAGAAGCAGTTTTAACTAGATATGATCCATGTGTGTAGCAAATAAAGTTATTTTCTTCTGAGCACACTCACTTTTCTTGGTGTCTTAGAGACTCTAGAAAGCAAGAGTGTGGTTGTTGCTCTAAAGCAGAGTGTGTTTCCTGGATGAGAACTATGCTGTGTGTTTCCCTTCAGACCTGGAGTTAAATCCCAGGCTCTGTGTCTTCCTACAAGCAAGACATCATTTCAGTTAAACGCAGTCACTTTTCAGCTGAAATGTAGTTACATTGTTCACCAAGAACATACGGTTCTTGCTCTTAAATTAAAAGCATTGGCTGTTAGAGGTCCTGCGTTTTGTGTCAGTTTCAGAAGCATAGTTGAACTAGATATGGTCCATGTGTGTAGGAAACTCAGTTTTTTTATTCTGAGAACACTCACGTTTCTTGCTGTCTTAGAGATTCTAGAAGCAAGACCGTGTGTCTAGCTCTAAAGCAGAGTGTGTTTCATGGATGAGAACTGTGCTTAGTGTTTCCCTTCAGAAATGGAGTTAAAACCCAGGCTCTGTGTCCTCCTACAAGCAAGATTTCTTTTCAGGTAAACGCAGTCACTTTTCAGCTCAAAGGAAGCTACATATTTCACGAAGCTCACACGTTTCTAGCTCTAAACTGAAAAGCATTGGATGTTAGAGGAGCTGTGGTTTGCATCAGTTTCAGAAGCAGAGTTGACCTAGATATGATCTGTGTTTGTAGGAAACACACTTCTTTTTTTCAGAGCACTCTCACATTTACTGCTGTATTAGAGATTCTAGAATGCAAGAGTGTGCTTCTTGCTCTATAGCAGAGTGTGTTTCATGGATGAGAACTGTGCTATTTGTTTACCTTCAGAAGTGGAGTTAAATCCCATGCTCTATGTCTTCCTACAATCAAGACTTCGTTTCAGGTAAATGCATTCACTTTTTACCTCAAAGGAAACTACATCGTACTCGAATCTCACACATTTCTCGCCCTTAAGTGAAAATCATTGGATGTTAGAGGACCTGTGTTTTTTAACAGTTCCAGAACAGAGTTGAACTAGATATGGTCCGTGTGTATAGCAAATACAGTTCTTTTGTTCAAAGCACACACATGTTTCCTGCTGTAATAGAGACTGTAGAAAGCAAGTGTTTGCTTCTTGCTCTAAAGCACAGTGTGTTTCATGGATGAGAACTGTGCTGTGTATTTCCCTTCGGACATGTTGTTAAATCTCAGGCTCTGTGTCTTCCTATAAGCAAGATTTCGTTTCAGATAATGCAGTCACTTTTTAGATCAAACAAAGCTTCAACATTCACGAAGCTCACACGTTTCTCGCTCTTAACTGCAAAGCATTGGATTTTAGAGGACCTGTGGTTTTTATCAGTTTCAGAAGCAGACTTGAACTAGATATGATCCATGTGTGTAGGAAACACAGTTCTTTTGTTCAGAGCACACTCACTTTTCTTGCTGTCTTAGAGACTCTAGAAAGCAAGAGCGTGGTTGTTGCTCTAAAGCAGAGTGTGTTTCCTGGATGAGAACTATGCTGTGTGTTTCCCTTCAGACATGGAGTTAAATCCCAGGCTCTGTGTCTTCCTACAAGCAAGACATCATTTCAGTTAAACGCAGTCACTTTTCAGCTGAAATGTAGTTACATTGTTCACCAAGAACACACGGTTCTTGCTCTTAAATTAAAAGCATTGGATGTTAGAGGTCCTGCGTTTTGTGTCAGTTTCAGAAGCATAGTTGAACTAGATATGGTCCATGTGTGTAGGAAACTCAGTTCTTTTATTCTGAGAACACTCACGTTTCTTGCTGTCTTAGAGAATCTAGAAGCAAGACCGTGCGTCTAGCTCTAAAGCAGAGTGTGTTTCATGGATGAGAACTGTGCTTTCTGTTTCCCTTCAGAAATGGAGTTAAAACCCAGGCTCTGTGTCCTCCTACAAGCAAGATTTCTTTTCAGGTAAACGCAGTCACTTTTCAGCTCAAAGGAAGCTACATATTTCACGAAGCTCACACGTTTCTAGCTCTTAACTGAAAAGCATTGGATGTTAGAGGAGCTGTGGTTTGCATCAGTTTCAGAAGCAGAGTTGACCTAGATATGGTCTGTGTTTGTAGGAAACACACTTCTTTTTTTCAGAGCACACTCACATTTACTGCTGTATTAGAGATTCTAGAATGCAAGAGTGTGCTTCTTGCTCTATAGCAGAGTGTGTTTCATGGATGAGAACTGTGCTATTTGTTTACCTTCAGAAGTGGAGTTAAATCCCATGCTCTATGTCTTCCTACAATCAAGACTTCGTTTCAGGTAAATGCATTCACTTTTTACCTCAAAGGAAACTACATCGTACTCGAATCTCACACATTTCTCGCCCTTAAGTGAAAATCATTGGATGTTAGAGGACCTGTGTTTTTTATCAGTTCCAGAACAGAGTTGAACTAGATATGGTCCGCGTGTGTAGCAAACACAGTTCTTTTGTTCAGAGCACACTCATGTTTCCTGCTGTAATAGAGACTGTAGAAAGCAAGTGTTTGCTTCTTGCTCTAAAGCACAGTGTGTTTCTTGGATGAGAAATGTGCTGTGTATTTCCCTTCTGACATGTTGTTAAATCTCAGGCTCTGTGTCTTCCTATAAGCAAGACTTCATTTCAGATAACGCAGTCACTTTTTAGCTCAAACAAAGCTTCAACATTCACGAAGCTCACACGTTTCTCGCTCTTAACTGCAAAGCATTGGATTTTAGAGGACTTGTGGTTTTTATCAGTTTCAGAAGCAGACTTGAACTAGATATGATCCATGTGTGTAGGAAACACAGTTCTTTTGTTCAGAGCACACTCATATTTCCTGTAGTATTAGGGAAACTAGAATGCAAGAGTTTGCTTGTTGCTCTAAACAGAGTGTGTTTCATGGATGAGAACTTTGCTGTGTTTTTACCTTCAGAAATGGAGTTAAATCCCTGGCTCTGTGTCTTCCTACCAGCAAGAATTCACATCAGGTAAACACACTCACTTTTCAGCTCAAAAGAAGCTACATCATTCACAAAGCTCACACGTTTCTCGCTCGTAACTGAAAAGCAATGGATGTTAGAGGACCTGTGGTTTGTACCAATTTCAGAAGCAGAGTTGAACTAGATATGATCCGTGTGTAAGAAACACAGTTCTTTTGTTCTGAGCACACTCACGTTTATTCTTGTCTTAGAGATTCTAGAAAGCAAGAGCTTGCTTCTTGCTCTAAAGCAGAGTGTGTTTCATGGACGAGAACTGTGCTGTGCGTTTACCTTCAGAAGTGGAGTTAAATCCCAGGCTCTGTGTCTTACTCCAAGCAAGAATTTGACTCAGGAAAACGCAGTCACTTTTCAGCTCATACGAAGCAACATTGTTCACGAAGCTCACACGTTTCAAGTTCTTAACTGAAAAGCATTGGAGGTTTGCGGATCTGTGATTTGTATCAGTTTCAGAAGCAGTTTTAACTAGATATGATCCATGTGTGTAGCAAATACAGTTATTTTGTTCTGAGCACACTCACTTTTCTTGGTGTCTTAGAGACTCTAGAAAGCAAGAGCGTGGTTATTGCTCTAAAGCAGAGTGTGTTTCCTGGATGAGAACTATGCTGTGTGTTTCCCTTCAGACATGGAGTTAAATCCCAGGCTCTGTGTCTTCCTACAAGCAAGACTTCATTTCAGTTAAACGCAGTCCCTTTTCAGCTCAAATGTAGTTACATTGTTCACCAAGAACACACGGTTCTTGCTCTTAACTTAAAAGCATTGGATGTTAGAGGTCCTGTGTTTTGTATCAGTTTCAGAAGCATAGTTGAACTAGATATGGTCCAAGTGTGTAGGAAACTCAGTTCTTTTATTATGAGAACACTCACGTTTCTTGCTGTCTTAGAGAATCTAGAAGCAAGACCGTGCGTCTAGCTCAAAAGCAGAGTGTGTTTCATGGATGAGAACTGTGCTTTCTGTTTCCCTTCAGAAATGGAGTTAAAACCCAGGCTCTGTGTCCTCCTACAAGCAAGACTTCTTTTCAGGTAAACGCAGTCACTTTTCAGCTCAAAGGAAGCTACATATTTCACGAAGCTCACACGTTTCTAGCTCTTAACTGAAAAGCATTGGATGTTAGAGGAGCTGTGGTTGGCATCAGTTTCAGAATTAGAGTTGACCTAGATATGGTCCGTGTTTGTAGGAAACACAGTTCTTTTTTTCAGAGCACACTCACATTTCCTGCTGTATTAGAGATTCTAGAATGCAAGAGTGTGCTTCTTGCTCTGTAGCAGAGTGTGTTTCATGGATGAGAACTGTGCTATTTGTTTACCTTCAGAAGTGGAGTTAAATCCCATGCTCTATGTCTTCCTACAATCAAGACTTCGTTTCAGGTAAATGCATTCACTTTTTACTTCAAAGGAAGCTACATCGTACATGAAGCTCACACATTTCTCGCCCTTAAGTGAAAATCATTGGATGTTAGAGGACCTGTGTTTTTTATCAGTTCCAGAACAGAGTTGAACTAGATATGGTCCGTGTGTGTAGCAAACACAGTTCTTTTGTTCAGAGCACACTCATGTTTCCTGCTGTAATAGAGACTGTAGAAAGCAAGTGTTTGCTTCTTGCTCTAAAGCACAGTGTGTTTCATGGATGAGAACTGTGCTGTGTATTTCCCTTCTGACATGTTGTTAAATCTCAGGCTCTATGTCTTCCTATAAGCAAGACTTCGTTTCAGATAACGCAGTCACTTTTCAGCTCAAACAAAGCTTCAACATTCACGAAGCTCACACGTTTCTCGCTCTTAACTGCAAAGCATTGGATTTTAGAGGACCTGTGGTTTTTATCAGTTTCAGAAGCAGACTTGAACTAGATATGATCCATGTGTGTAGGAAACACAGTTCTTTTGTTCAGAGCACACTCAAATTTCCTGTAGTAGTAGAGAAACTAGAATGCAAGAGTTTGCTTGTTGCTATAAACAGAGTGTGTTTCATGGATGAGAACTTTGCTGTGTTTTTACCTTCAGAAATGGAGTTAAATCCCTGGCTCTGTGTCTTCCTACCAGCAAGAATTCACTTCAGGTAAACACACTCACTTTTCAGCTCAAACGAGCTACATCATTCACAAAGCTCACACGTTTCTCGCTCGTAACTGAAGAGCAATGGATGTTAGAGGACCTGTGGTTTGTATCAGTTTCAGAAGCAGAGTTGAACTAGATATGATCCGTGTGTAAGAAACACAGTTCTTTTGTTCTGAGCACACTCACGTTTATTGTTGTCTTAGAGATTCTAGAAAGCAAGAGCTTGCTTCTTGCTCTAAAGTAGAGTGTGTTTCATGGATGAGAACTGTGCTGTGTGTTTACCTTCAGAAGTGGAGTTAAATCCCAGGCTCTGTGTCTTACTCCATTCAAGAATTTGCCTCAGGAAAACGCAGTCACTTTTCAGCTCATACGAAGCAACATTGTTCACAAAGCTCACACGTTTCAAGTTCTTAACTGAATAGCATTGGAGGTTTGCGGATCTGTGATTTGTATCAGTTTCAGAAGCAGTTTTAACTAGATATGATCCATGTGTGTAGCAAATAAAGTTATTTTCTTCTGAGCACACTCACTTTTCTTGGTGTCTTAGATACTCTAGAAAGCAAGAGTGTGGTTGTTGCTCTAAAGCAGAGTGTGTTTCCTGGATGAGAACTATGCTGTGTGTTTCCCTTCAGACCTGGAGTTAAATCCCAGGCTCTGTGTCTTCCTACAAGCAAGACTTCTTTTCAGGTAAACGCAGTCACTTTTCAGCTCAAAGGAAGCTACATATTTCACGAAGCTCACACGTTTCTAGCTCTTAACTGAAAAGCATTGGATGTTAGAGGAGCTGTGGTTTGCATCAGTTTCAGAAGCAGAGTTGACCTAGATAGGGTCCGTGTTTGTAGGAAACACAGTTCTTTTTTTCAGAGCACACTCACATTTCCTGCTGTATTAGAGATTCTAGAATGCAAGAGTGTGCCTCTTGCTCTATAGCAGAGTGTGTTTCATGGATGAGAACTGTGATATTTGTTTGGCTTCAGAAGTGGAGTTAAATCCCATGCTCTATGTCTTCCTACAATCAAGACTTCGTTTCAGGTAAATGCATTCACTTTTTACCTCAAAGGAAGCTACATCGTACTCGAATCTCACACATTTCTCGCCCTTAAGTGAAAATCATTGGATGTTAGAGGACCTGTGTTTTTTATCAGTTCCAGAACAGAGTTGAACTAGATATGGTCCGTGTGTGTAGCAAACACAGTTCTTTTGTTCAGAGCACACTCATGTTTCCTGCTGTAATAGAGACTGTAGAAAGCAAGTGTTTGCTTCTTGCTCTAAAGCACAGTGTGTTTCATGGATGAGAACTGTGGTGTGCATTTCCCTTCTGACATGTTGTTAAATCTCAGGCTCTGTGTCTTCCTTTAAGCAAGACTTCGTTTCAGATAACGCAGTCACTTTTCAGCTCAAACAAAGCTTCAACATTCAGAAAGCTCACACGTTTCTCGCTCTTAACTGCAAAGCATTGGATTTTAGAGGACCTGTGGTTTTTATCAGTTTCAGTAGCAGACATGAACTAGATATGATCCATGTGTGTAGGAAACACAGTTCTTTTGTTCAGAGCACACTCATTTTTCTTGCTGTCTTAGAGACTCTAGAAAGCAAGAGCGTGGTTGTTGCTCTAAAGCAGACTGTGTTTCCTGGATTAGAACTATGCTGTGTGTTTCGCGTGGTTGTTGCTCTAAAGCAGACTGTGTTTCCTGGATTAGAACTATGGTGTGTGTTTCCCTTCAGACATGAAGTTAAATCCCAGGCTCTCTGTCTTCCTACAAGCAAGACTTCATTTCAGTTAAACGCAGTCTCTTTTCAGCTCAAATGTAGTTACATTGTTCACCAAGAACACAAGGTTCTTGCTCTTAACTTAAAAGCATTGGATGTTAGTGGTCCTGTGTTTTGTATCAGTTTCAGAAGCATAGTTGAACTAGATATGGTCCATGTGTGTACGAAACTCAGTTCTTTTATTCTGAGAACACTCACGTTTCTTGCTGTCTTAGAGAATCTAGAAGCAAGACCGTGTGTCTTGTTCTAAAGCAGAGTGTGTTTCATGGATGAGAACTGTGCTTTCTGTTTCCCTTCAGAAATGGAGTTAAAACCCAGGCTCTGTGTCTTCCTACAAGCAAGACTTCTTTTCAGGTAAACGCAGTCATTTTTCAGCTCAAAGGAAGCTACATATTTCACGAAGCTCACACGTTTCTAGCTCTTAACTGAAAAGCATTGGATGTTAGAGGAGCTGTGGTTTGCATCAGTTTCAGAAGCAGTGTTGACCTAGATATGGTCTGTGTTTGTAGGAAACACAGTTCTTTTTTTCAGAGCACACTCACATTTCCTGCTGTATTAGAGATTCTAGAATGCAAGAGTGTGCCTCTTGCTCTATAGCAGAGTGTGTTTCATGGATGAGAACTGTGCTATATGTTTACCTTCAGAAGTGGAGTTAAATCCCATGCTCTATGTCTTCCTACAATCAAGACTTCGTTTCAGGTAAATGCATTCACTTTTTACCTCAAAGGAAGCTACATCGTACTCGAATCTCACACATTTCTCGCCCTTAAGTGAAAATCATTGGATGTTAGAGGACCTGTGTTTTTTATCAGTTCCAGAACAGAGTTGAACTAGATATGGTCCGTGTGTGTAGCAAACACAGTTCTTTTGTTCAGAGCACACTCATGTTTCCTGCTGTAATAGAGACTGTAGAAAGCAAGTGTTTGCTTCTTGCTCTAAAGCACAGTGTGTTTCATGGATGAGAACTGTGCTGTGTATTTCCCTTCTGACATGTTGTTAAATCTCAGGCTCTGTGTCTTCCTATAAGCAAGACTTCGTTTCAGATAACGCAGTCACTTTTCAGCTCAAACAAAGCTTCAACATTCACGAAGCTCACACGTTTCTCGCTCTTAACTGCAAAGCATTGGATTTTAGAGGACCTGTGGTTTTTATCAGTTTCAGAAGCAGACTTGAACTAGATATGATCCATGTGTGTAGGAAACACAGTTCTTTTGTTCAGAGCACACTCAAATTTCCTGTAGTATTAGAGAAACTAGAATGCAAGAGTTTGCTTGTTGCTCTAAACAGAGTGTGTTTCATGGATGAGAACTTTGCTGTGTTTTTACCTTCAGAAATGGAGTTAAATCCCTGGCTCTGTGTCTTCCTACCAGCAAGAATTCACTTCAGGTAAACACACTCACTTTTCAGCTCAAACGAAGCTACATCATTCACAAAGCTCACACGTTTCTCGCTCGTAACTGAAAAGCAATGGATGTTAGAGGACCTGTGGTTTGTATCAGTTTCAGAAGCAGAGTTGAACTAGATATGATCCGTGTGTAAGAAACACAGTTCTTTTGTTCTGAGCACACTCACGTTTATTGTTGTCTTAGAGATTCTAGAAAGCAAGAGCTTGCTTCTTGCTCTAAAGTAGAGTGTGTTTCATGGATGAGAACTGTGCTGTGTGTTTACCTTCAGAAGTGGAGTTAAATCCCAGGCTCTGTGTCTTACTCCAAGCAAGAATTTGCCTCAGGAAAACGCAGTCACTTTTCAGCTCATACGAAGCAACATTGTTCACAAAGCTCACACGTTTCAAGTTCTTAACTGAAAAGCATTGGAGGTTTGCGGATCTGTGATTTGTATCAGTTTCAGAAGCAGTTTTAACTAGATATGATCCATGTGTGTAGCAAATAAAGTTATTTTCTTCTGAGCACACTCACTTTTCTTGGTGTCTTAGAGACTCTAGAAAGCAAGAGTGTGGTTGTTGCTCTAAAGCAGAGTGTGTTTCCTGGATGAGAACTATGCTGTGTGTTTCCCTTCAGACCTGGAGTTAAATCCCAGGCTCTGTGTCTTCCAACAAGCAAGACTTCTTTTCAGGTAAACGCAGTCACTTTTCAGCTCAAAGGAAGCTACATATTTCACGAAGCTCACACGTTTCTAGCTCTTAATTGAAAAGCATTGGATGTTAGAGGAGCTGTGGTTTGCATCAGTTTCAGAAGCAGAGTTGACCTAGATATGGTCCGTGTTTGTAGGAAACACAGTTCTTTTTTTCAGAGCACACTCACATTTCCTGCTGTATTAGAGATTCTAGAATGCAAGAGTGTGCCTCTTGCTCTATAGCAGAGTGTGTTTCATGGATGTGAACTGTGATATTTGTTTGGCTTCAGAAGTGGAGTTAAATCCCATGCTCTATGTCTTCCTACAATCAAGACTTCGTTTCAGGTAAATGCATTCAATTTTACCTCAAAGGAAGCTACATCGTACTCGAATCTCACACATTTCTCGCCCTTAAGTGAAAATCATTGGATGTTAGAGGACCTGTGTTTTTTTATCAGTTCCAGAACAGAGTTGAACTAGATATGGTCCGTGTGTGTAGCAAACACAGTTCTTTTGTTCAGAGCACACTCATGTTTCCTGCTGTAATAGAGACTGTAGAAAGCAAGTGTTTGCTTCTTGCTCTAAAGCACAGTGTGTTTCATGGATGAGAACTGTGCTGTGTATTTCCCTTCTGACATGTTGTTAAATCTCAGGCTCTGTGTCTTCCTATAAGCAAGACTTCGTTTCAGATAACGCAATCACTTTTCAGCTCAAACAAAGCTTCAACATTCACAAAGCTCAAACGTTTCTCGCTCTTAACTGCAAAGCATTGGATTTTAGAGGACCTGTGGTTTTTATCAGTTTCAGAAGCAGACTTGAACTAGATATGATCCATGTGTGTAGGAAACACAGTTCTTTTGTTCAGAGCACACTCAAATTTCCTGTAGTATTAGAGAAACTAGAATGCAAGAGTTTGCTTGTTGCTCTAAACAGAGTGTGTTTCATGGATGAGAACTTTGCTGTGTTTTTACCTTCAGAAATGGAGTTAAATCCCTGGCTCTGTGTCTTCCTACCAGCAAGAATTCACTTCAGGTAAACACACTCACTTTTCAGCTCAAACGAAGCTACATCATTCACAAAGCTCACACGTTTCTCGCTCGTAACTGAAAAGCAATGGATGTTAGAGGACCTGTGGTTTGTATCAGTTTCAGAAGCAGAGTTGAACGAGATATGATCCGTGTGTAGGAAACACAGTTCTTTTGTTCTGAGCACACTCACGTTTATTGTTGTCTTAGAGATTCTAGAAAGCAAGAGCTTGCTCCTTGCTCTAAAGCAGAGTGTGTTTCATGGATGAGAACTGTGCTGTGTGTTTACCTTCAGAAGTGGAGTTAAATCCCAGGCTCTGTGTCTTACTCCAAGCAAGAATTTGCCTCAGGAAAACGCAGTCACTTTTCAGCTCATACGATGCAACATTGTTCACAAAGCTCACACGTTTCAAGTTCTTAACTGAAAAGCATTGGAGGTTTGCGGATCTGTGATTTGTATCAGTTTCAGAAGCAGTTTTAACTAGATATGATCCATGTGTGTAGCAAATAAAGTTATTTTCTTCTGAGCACACTCACTTTTCTTGGTGTCTTAGAGACTCTAGAAAGCAAGAGTGTGGTTGTTGCTCTAAAGAAGAGTGTGTTTCCTGGATGAGAACTATGCTGTGTGTTTCCCTTCAGACCTGGAGTTAAATCCCAGGCTCTGTGTCTTCCTACAAGCAAGACTTCTTTTCAGGTAAACGCAGTCACTTTTCAGCTCAAAGGAAGCTACATATTTCACGAAGCTCACACGTTTCTAGCTCTTAACTGAAAAGCATTGGATGTTAGAGGAGCTGTGGTTTGCATCAGTTTCAGAAGCAGAGTTGACCTAGATATGGTCCGTGTTTGTAGGAAACACAGTTCTTTTTTTCAGAGCACACTCACATTTCCTGCTGTATTAGAGATTCTAGAATGCAAGAGTGTGCCTCTTGCTCTATGGCAGAGTGTGTTTCATGGATGAGAACTGTGATATTTGTTTGGCTTCAGAAGTGGAGTTAAATCCCATGCTCTATGTCTTCCTACAATCAAGACTTCGTTTCAGGTAAATGCATTCACTTTTTACCTCAAAGGAAGCTACATCATTCTCGAATCTCACACATTTCTCGCCCTTAAGTGAAAATCATTGGATGTTAGAGGACCTGTGTTTTTTATCAGTTCCAGAACAGAGTTGAACTAGATATGGTCCGTGTGTGTAGCAAACACAGTTCTTTTGTTCAGAGCACACTCATGTTTCCTGCTGTAATAGAGACTGTAGAAAGCAAGTGTTTGCTTCTTGCTCTAAAGCACAGTGTGTTTCATGGATGAGAACTGTGCTGTGTATTTCCCTTCTGACATGTTGTTAAATCTCAGGCTCTGTGTCTTCCTATAAGCAAGACTTCGTTTCAGATAACGCAGTCACTTTTCAGCTCAAACAAAGCTTCAACATTCACAAAGCTCACACGTTTCTCGCTCTTAACTGCAAAGCATGGGATTTTAGAGGACCTGTGGTTTTTATCAGTTTCAGAAGCAGACTTGAACTAGATATGATCCATGTGTGTAGGAAACACAGTTCTTTTGTTCAGAGCACACTCATTTTTCTTGCTGTCTTAGAGACTCTAGAAAGCAAGAGCGTGGTTGTTGCTCTAAAGCAGAGTGTGTTTCCTGGATTAGAACTATGCTGTGTGTTTCCCTTCAGACATGGAGTTAAATCCCAGGCTCTGTGTATTCCTACATGCAAGACTTCATTTCAGTTAAACGCAGTCTCTTTTCTGCTCAAATGTAGTTACATTGTTCACCAAGAACACACGGTTCTTGCTCTTAACTTAAAAGCATTGGATGTTAGAGGTCCTGTGTTTTGTATCAGTTTCAGAAGCATAGTTGAACTAGATATGGTCCATGTGTGTAGGAAACTCAGTTCTTTTATTCTGAGAACACTCACGTTTCTTGCTGTCTTAGAGGATCTAGAAGCAAGACCGTGTGTCTAGCTCTAAAGCAGAGTGTGACTCATGGATGAGAACTGTGCTTTCTGTTTCCCTTCAGAAATGGAGTTAAAACCCAGGCTCTGTGTCTTCCTACAAGCAAGACTTCTTTTCAGGTAAACGCAGTCACTTTTCAGCTCAAAGGAAGCTACATATTTCACGAAGCTCACACGTTTCTAGCTCTTAACTGAAAAGCATTGGATGTTAGAGGAGCTGTGGTTTGCATCAGTTTCAGAAGCAGAGTTGACCTAGATATCGTCCGTGTTTGTAGGAAACACAGTTCTTTTTTTCAGAGCACACTCACATTTCCTGCTGTATTAGAGATTCTAGAATGCAAGAGTGTGCCTCTTGCTCTATAGCAGAGTGTGTTTCATGGATGAGAACTGTGATATTTGTTTGGCTTCAGAAGTGGAGTTAAATCCCATGCTCTATGTCTTCCTACAATCAAGACTTCGTTTCAGGTAAATGCATTCAATTTTACCTCAAAGGAAGCTACATCGTACTCGAATCTCACACATTTCTCGCCCTTAAGTGAAAATCATTGGATGTTAGAGGACCTGTGTTTTTTATCAGTTCCAGAACAGAGTTGAACTAGATATGGTCCGTGTGTGTAGCAAACACAGTTCTTTTGTTCAGAGCACACTCATGTTTCCTGCTGTAATAGAGCCTGTAGAAAGCAAGTGTTTGCTTCTTGCTCTAAAGCACAGTGTGTTTCATGGATGAGAACTGTGCTGTGTATTTCCCTTCTGACATGTTGTTAAATCTCAGGCTCTGTGTCTTCCTATAAGCAAGACTTCGTTTCAGATAACGCAATCACTTTTCAGCTCAAACAAAGCTTCAACATTCACAAAGCTCAAACGTTTCTCGCTCTTAACTGCAAAGCATTGGATTTTAGAGGACCTGTGGTTTTTATCAGTTTCAGAAGCAGACTTGAACTAGATATGATCCATGTGTGTAGGAAACACAGTTCTTTTGTTCAGAGCACACTCAAATTTCCTGTAGTATTAGAGAAACTAGAATGCAAGAGTTTGCTTGTTGCTCTAAACAGAGTGTGTTTCATGGATGAGAACTTTGCTGTGTTTTTACCTTCAGAAATGGAGTTAAATCCCTGGCTCTGTGTCTTCCTACCAGCAAGAATTCACTTCAGGTAAACACACTCACTTTTCAGCTCAAACGAAGCTACATCATTCACAAAGCTCACACGTTTCTCGCTCGTAACTGAAAAGCAATGGATGTTAGAGGACCTGTGGTTTGTATCAGTTTCAGAAGCAGAGTTGAACTAGATATGATCCGTGTGTAAGAAACACAGTTCTTTTGTTCTGAGCACACTCACGTTTATTGTTGTCTTAGAGATTCTAGAAAGCAAGAGCTTGCTTCTTGCTCTAAAGTAGAGTGTGTTTCATGGATGAGAACTGTGCTGTGTGTTTACCTTCAGAAGTGGAGTTAAATCCCAGGCTCTGTGTCTTACTCCATTCAAGAATTTGCCTCAGGAAAACGCAGTCACTTTTCAGCTCATACAAAGCAACATTGTTCACAAAGCTCACACGTTTCAAGTTCTTAACTGAAAAGCATTGGAGGTTTGCGGATCTGTGATTTGTATCAGTTTCAGAAGCAGTTTTAACTAGATATGATCCATGTGTGTAGCAAATAAAGTTATTTTCTTCTGAGCACACTCACTTTTCTTGGTGTCTTAGAGACTCTAGAAAGCAAGAGTGTGGTTGTTGCTCTAAAGCAGAGTGTGTTTCCTGGATGAGAACTATGCTGTGTGTTTCCCTTCAGACCTGGAGTTAAATCCCAGGCTCTGTGTCTTCCTACAAGCAAGACTTCTTTTCAGGTAAACGCAGTCACTTTTCAGCTCAAAGGAAGCTACATATTTCACGAAGCTCACACGTTTCTAGCTCTTAACTGAAAAGCATTGGATGTTAGAGGAGCTGTGGTTTGCATCAGTTTCAGAAGCAGAGTTGACCTAGATATGGTCCGTGTTTGTAGGAAACACAGTTCTTTTTTTCAGAGCACACTCACATTTCCTGCTGTATTAGAGATTCTAGAATGCAAGAGTGTGCCTCTTGCTCTATAGCAGAGTGTGTTTCATGGATGAGAACTGTGATATTTGTTTGGCTTCAGAAGTGGAGTTAAATCCCATGCTCTATGTCTTCCTACAATCAAGACTTCGTTTCAGGTAAATGCATTCACTTTTTACCTCAAAGGAAGCTACATCGTACTCGAATCTCACACATTTCTCGCCCTTAAGTGAAAATCATTGGATGTTAGAGGACCTGTGTTTTTTATCAGTTCCAGAACAGAGTTGAACTAGATATGGTCCGTGTGTGTAGCAAACACAGTTCTTTTGTTCAGAGGACACTCATGTTTCCTGCTGTAATAGAGACTGTAGAAAGCAAGTGTTTGCTTCTTGATCTAAAGCACAGTGTGTTTCATGGATGAGAACTGTGCTGTGTATTTCCTTTCTGACATGTTGTTAAATCTCAGGCTCTGTGTCTTCCTATAAGCAAGACTTCGTTTCAGATAACGCAGTCACTTTTCAGCTCAAACAAAGCTTCAACATTCACAAAGCTCACACGTTTCTCGCTCTTAACTGCAAAGCATTGGATTTTAGAGGACCCGTGGTTTTCATCAGTTTCAGTAGCAGACTTGAACTAGATATGATCCATGTGTGTAGGAAACACAGTTCTTTTGTTCAGAGCACACTCATTTTTCTTGCTGACTTAGAGACTCTAGAAAGCAAGAGCGTGGTTGTTGCTCTAAAGCAGACTGTGTTTCCTGGATTAGAACTATGCTGTGTGTTTCCCTTCAGACATGGAGTTAAATCCCAGGCTCTCTGTCTTCCTACAAGCAAGACTTCATTTCAGTTAAACGCAGTCTCTTTTCAGCTCAAATGTAGTTACATTGTTCACCAAGAACACAAGGTTCTTGCTATTAACTTAAAAGCATTGGATGTTAGTGGTCCTGTGTTTTGTGTCAGTTTTAGAAGCATAGTTGAACTAGATATGGTCCATGTGTGTACGAAACTCAGTTCTTTTATTCTGAGAACACTCACGTTTCTTGCTGTCTTAGAGAATCTAGAAGCAAGACCGTGCGTCTAGCTCAAAAGCAGAGTGTGTTTCATGGATGAGAACTGTGCTTTCTGTTTCCCTTCAGAAATGGAGTTAAAACCCAGGCTCTGTGTCTTCCTACAAGCAAGACTTCTTTTCAGGTAAACGCAGTCACTTTTCAGCTCAAAGGAAGCTACATATTTCACGAAGCTCACACGTTTCTAGCTCTTAACTGAAAAGCATTGGATGTTAGAGGAGCTTTGGTTTGCATCAGTTTCAGAAGCAGAGTTGACCTAGATATGGTCCGTGTTTGTAGGAAACACAGTTCTTTTTTTCAGAGCACACTAACATTTCCTGCTGTATTAGAGATTCTAGAATGCAAGAGTGTGCTTCTTGGGCTGTAGCAGAGTGTGTTTCATGGATGAGAACTGTGCTATTTGTTTACCTTCAGAAGTGGAGTTAAATCCCATGCTCTATGTCTTCCTACAATCAAGACTTCGTTTCAGGTAAATGCATTCACTTTTTACTTCAAAGGAAGCTACATCGTACATGAAGCTCACACATTTCTCGCCCTTAAGTGAAAATCATTGGATGTTAGAGGACCTGTGTTTTTTATCAGTTCCAGAACAGAGTTGAACTAGATATAGTCCGTGTGTGTAGCAAACACAGTTCTTTTGTTCAGAGCACACTCATGTTTCCTGCTGTAATAGAGACTGTAGAAAGCAAGTGTTTGCTTCTTGCTCTAAAGCACAGTGTGTTTCATGGATGAGAACTGTGCTGTGTATTTCCCTTCTGACATGTTGTTAAATCTCAGGCTCTGTGTCTTCCTATAAGCAAGACTTCGTTTCAGATAACGCAGTCACTTTTCAGCTCAAACAAAGCTTCAACATTCACGAAGCTCACACGTTTCTCGCTCTTAACTGCAAAGCATTGGATTTTAGAGGACCTGTGGTTTTTATCAGTTTCAGAAGCAGACTTGAACTAGATATGATCCATGTGTGTAGGAAACACAGTTCTTTTGTTCAGAGCACACTCAAATTTCCTGTAGTATTAGAGAAACTAGAATGCAAGAGTTTGCTTGTTGCTCTAAACAGAGTGTGTTTCATGGATGAGAACTTTGCTGTGTTTTTACCTTCAGAAATGGAGTTAAATCCCTTGCTCTGTGTCTTCCTACCAGCAAGAATTCACTTCAGGTAAACACACTCACTTTTCAGCTCAAACGAAGCTACATCATTCACAAAGCTCACACGTTTCTCGCTCGTAACTGAAAAGCAATGGATGTTAGAGGACCTGTGGTTTGTATCAGTTTCAGAAGCAGAGTTGAACTAGATATGATCCGTGTGTAAGAAACACAGTTCTTTTGTTCTGAGCACACTCACGTTTATTGTTGTCTTAGAGATTCTAGAAAGCAAGAGCTTGCTTCTTGCTCTAAAGTAGAGTGTGTTTCATGGATGAGAACTGTGCTGTGTGTTTACCTTCAGAAGTGGAGTTAAATCCCAGGCTCTGTGTCTTACTCCATTCAAGAATTTGCCTCAGGAAAACGCAGTCACTTTTCAGCTCATACAAAGCAACATTGTTCACAAAGCTCACACGTTTCAAGTTCTTAACTGAAAAGCATTGGAGGTTTGCGGATCTGTGATTTGTATCAGTTTCAGAAGCAGTTTTAACTAGATATGATCCATGTGTGTAGCAAATAAAGTTATTTTCTTCTGAGCACACTCACTTTTCTTGGTGTCTTAGAGACTCTAGAAAGCAAGAGTGTGGTTGTTGCTCTAAAGCAGAGTGTGTTTCCTGGATGAGAACTATGCTGTGTGTTTCCCTTCAGACCTGGAGTTAAATCCCAGGCTCTGTGTCTTCCTACAAGCAAGACTTCTTTTCAGGTAAACGCAGTCACTTTTCAGCTCAAAGGAAGCTACATATTTCACGAAGCTCACACGTTTCTAGCTCTTAACTGAAAAGCATTGGATGTTAGAGGAGCTGTGGTTTGCATCAGTTTCAGAAGCAGAGTTGACCTAGATATGGTCCGTGTTTGTAGGAAACACAGTTCTTTTTTTCAGAGCACACTCACATTTCCTGCTGTATTAGAGATTCTAGAATGCAAGAGTGTGCCTCTTGCTCTATAGCACAGTGTGTTTCATGGATGAGAACTGTGATATTTGTTTGGCTTCAGAAGTGGAGTTAAATCCCATGCTCTATGTCTTCCTACAATCAAGACTTCGTTTCAGGTAAATGCATTCACTTTTTACCTCAAAGGAAGCTACATCGTACTCGAATCTCACACATTTCTCGCACTTAAGTGAAAATCATTGGATGTTAGAGGACCTGTGTTTTTTATCAGTTCCAGAACAGAGTTGAACTAGATATGGTCCGTGTGTGTAGCAAACACAGTTCTTTTGTTCAGAGCACACTCATGTTTCCTGCTGTAATAGAGACTGTAGAAAGCAAGTGTTTGCTTCTTGATCTAAAGCACAGTGTGTTTCATGGATGAGAACTGTGCTGTGTATTTCCTTTCTGACATGTTGTTAAATCTCAGGCTCTGTGTCTTCCTATAAGCAAGACTTCGTTTCAGATAACGCAGTCACTTTTCAGCTCAAACAAAGCTTCAACATTCACAAAGCTCACACGTTTCTCGCTCTTAACTGCAAAGCATTGGATTTTAGAGGACCTGTGGTTTTTATCAGTTTCAGTAGCAGACTTGAACTAGATATGATCCATGTGTGTAGGAAACACAGTTCTTTTGTTCAGAGCACACTCATTTTTCTTGCTGTCTTAGAGACTCTAGAAAGCAAGAGCGTGGTTGTTGCTCTAAAGCAGACTGTGTTTCCTGGATTAGAACTATGCTGTGTGTTTCCCTTCAGACATGGAGTTAAATCCCAGGCTCTCTGTCTTCCTACAAGCAAGACTTCATTTCAGTTAAACGCAGTCTCTTTTCAGCTCAAATGTAGTTACATTGTTCACCAAGAACACAAGGTTCTTGCTATTAACTTAAAAGCATTGGATGTTAGTGGTCCTGTGTTTTGTGTCAGTTTCAGAACCATAGTTGAACTAGATATGGTCCATGTGTGTACGAAACTCAGTTCTTTTATTCTGAGAACACTCACGTTTCTTGCTGTCTTAGAGAATCTAGAAGCAAGACCGTGCGTCTAGCTCAAAAGCAGAGTGTGTTTCATGGATGAGAACTGTGCTTTCTGTTTCCCTTCAGAAATGGAGTTAAAACCCAGGCTCTGTGTCTTCCTACAAGCAAGACTTCTTTTCAGGTAAACGCAGTCACTTTTCAGCTCAAAGGAAGCTACATATTTCACGAAGCTCACACGTTTCTAGCTCTTAACTGAAAAGCATTGGATGTTAGAGGAGCTTTGGTTTGCATCAGTTTCAGAAGCAGAGTTGACCTAGATATGGTCCGTGTTTGTAGGAAACACAGTTCTTTTTTTCAGAGCACACTAACATTTCCTGCTGTATTAGAGATTCTAGAATGCAAGAGTGTGCTTCTTGCGCTGTAGCAGAGTGTGTTTCATGGATGAGAACTGTGCTATTTGTTTACCTTCAGAAGTGGAGTTAAATCCCATGCTCTATGTCTTCCTACAATCAAGACTTCGTTTCAGGTAAATGCATTCACTTTTTACTTCAAAGGAAGCTACATCGTACATGAAGCTCACACATTTCTCGCCCTTAAGTGAAAATCATTGGATGTTAGAGGACCTGTGTTTTTTATCAGTTCCAGAACAGAGTTGAACTAGATATAGTCCGTGTGTGTAGCAAACACAGTTCTTTTGTTCAGAGCACACTCATGTTTCCTGCTGTAATAGAGACTGTAGAAAGCAAGTGTTTGCTTCTTGCTCTAAAGCACAGTGTGTTTCATGGATGAGAACTGTGCTGTGTATTTCCCTTCTGACATGTTGTTAAATCTCAGGCTCTGTGTCTTCCTATAAGCAAGACTTCGTTTCAGATAACGCAGTCACTTTTCAGCTCAAACAAAGCTTCAACATTCACGAAGCTCACACGTTTCTCGCTCTTAACTGCAAAGCATTGGATTTTAGAGGACCTGTGGTTTTTATCAGTTTCAGAAGCAGACTTGAACTAGATATGATCCATGTGTGTAGGAAACACAGTTCTTTTGTTCAGAGCACACTCATTTTTCTTGCTGTCTTAGAGACTCTAGAAAGCAAGAGCGTGGTTGTTGCTCTAAAGCAGACTGTGTTTCCTGGATTAGAACTATGCTGTGTGTTTCCCTTCAGACATGGAGTTAAATCCCAGGCTCTCTGTCTTCCTACAAGCAAGACTTCTTTTCAGGTAAACGCAGTCACTTTTCAGCTCAAAGGAAGCTACATATTTCACGAAGCTCACACGTTTCTAGCTCTTACTGAAAAGCATTGGATGTTAGAGGAGCTGTGGTTTGCATCAGTTTCAGAAGCAGTGTTGACCTAGATATGGTCCGTGTTTGTAGGAAACACAGTTCTTTTTTTCAGAGCACACTCACATTTCCTGCTGTATTAGAGATTCTAGAATGCAAGAGTGTGCCTCTTGCGCTGTAGCAGAGTGTGTTTCATGGATGAGAACTATGCTGTGTGTTTCCCTTCAGACATGGAGTTAAATCCCAGGCTCTGTGTATTCCTACAAGCAAGACTTCATTTCAGTTAAACGCAGTCTCTTTTCTGCTCAAATGTAGTTACATTTTTCACCAAAAACACACGGTTCTTGCTCTTAACTGAAAAGCATTGGATGTTAGAGGTCCTGTGTTTTGTATCAGTTTCAGAAGCATAGTTGAACTAGATATGGTCCATGTGTGTAGGAAACTCAGTTCTTTTGTTCAGAGCACACTCATTTTTCTTGCTGTCTTAGAGACTCTAGAAAGCAAGAGCGTGGTTGTTGCTCTAAAGCAGACTGTGTTTCCTGGATTAGAACTATGCTGTGTGTTTCCCTTCAGACATGGAGTTAAATCCCAGGCTCTCTGTCTTCCTACAAGCAAGACTTCTTTTCAGGTAAACGCAGTCACTTTTCAGCTCAAAGGAAGCTACATATTTCACGAAGCTCACAAGTTTCTAGCTCTTAACTGAAAAGCATTGGATGTTAGAGGAGCTGTGGTTTGCATCAGTTTCAGAAGCAGTGTTGACCTAGATATGGTCCGTGTTTGTAGGAAACACAGTTCTTTTTTTCAGAGCACACTCACATTTCCTGCTGTATTAGAGATTCTAGAATGCAAGAGTGTGCCTCTTGCGCTGTAGCAGAGTGTGTTTCATGGATGAGAACTGTGCTATATGTTTACCTTCAGAAGTGGAGTTAAATCCCATGCTCTATGTCTTCCTACAATCAAGACTTCGTTTCAGGTAAATGCATTCACTTTTTACCTCAAAGGAAGCTACATCGTACTCGAATCTCACACATTTCTCGCCCTTAAGTGAAAATCATTGGATGTTAGAGGACCTGTGTTTTTTATCAGTTCCAGAACAGAGTTGAACTAGATATGGTCCGTGTGTGTAGCAAACACAGTTCTTTTGTTCAGAGCACACTCATGTTTCCTGCTGTAATAGAGACTGTAGAAAGCAAGTGTTTGCTTCTTGCTCTAAAGCACAGTGTGTTTCATGGATGAGAACTGTGCTGTGTATTTCCCTTCTGACATGTTGTTAAATCTCAGGCTCTGTGTCTTCCTATAAGCAAGACTTCGCTTCAGATAAAGCAGTCACTTTTCAGCTCAAACAAAGCTTCAACATTCACAAAGCTCACACGTTTCTCGCTCTTAACTGCAAAGCATTGGATTTTAGAGGACCTGTGGTTTTTATCAGTTTCAGAAGCAGACTTGAACTAGATATGATCCATGTGTGTAGGAAACACAGTTCTTTTGTTCAGAGCACACTCATTTTTCTTGCTGTCTTAGAGACTCTAGAAAGCAAGAGCGTGGTTGTTGCTCTAAAGCAGACTGTGTTTCCTGGATTAGAACTATGCTGTGTGTTTCCCTTCAGACATGGAGTTAAATCCCAGGCTCTCTGTCTTCCTACAAGCAAGACTTCTTTTCAGGTAAACGCAGTCACTTTTCAGCTCAAAGGAAGCTACATATTTCACGAAGCTCACACGTTTCTAGCTCTTAACTGAAAAGCATTGGATGTTAGAGGAGCTGTGGTTTGCATCAGTTTCAGAAGCAGTGTTGACCTAGATATGGTCCGTGTTTGTAGGAAACACAGTTCTTTTTTTCAGAGCACACTCACATTTCCTGCTGTATTAGAGATTCTAGAATGCAAGAGTGTGCCTCTTGCGCTGTAGCAGAGTGTGTTTCATGGATGAGAACTGTGCTATATGTTTACCTTCAGAAGTGGAGTTAAATCCCATGCTCTATGTCTTCCTACAATCAAGACTTCGTTTCAGGTAAATGCATTCACTTTTTACCTCAAAGGAAGCTACATCGTACTCGAATCTCACACATTTCTCGCCCTTAAGTGAAAATCATTGGATGTTAGAGGACCTGTGTTTTTTATCAGTTCCAGAACAGAGTTGAACTAGATATGGTCCTTGTGTGTAGCAAACACAGTTCTTTTGTTCAGAGCACACTCATGTTTCCTGCTGTAATAGAGACTGTAGAAAGCAAGTGTTTGCTTCTTGCTCTAAAGCACAGTGTGTTTCATGGATGAGAACTGTGCTGTGTATTTCCCTTCTGACATGTTGTTAAATCTCAGGCTCTGTGTCTTCCTATAAGCAAGACTTCGCTTCAGATAAAGCAGTCACTTTTCAGCTCAAACAAAGCTTCAACATTCACAAAGCTCACACGTTTCTCGCTCTTAACTGCAAAGCATTGGATTTTAGAGGACCTGTGGTTTTTATCAGTTTCAGAAGCAGACTTGAACTAGATATGATCCATGTGTGTAGGAAACACAGTTCTTTTGTTCAGAGCACACTCACATTTCTTGCTGTATTAGAGACTCTAGAAAGCAAGAGCGTGGTTGTTGCTCTAAAGCAGAGTGTGTTTCCTGGATGAGAACTATGCTGTGTGTTTCCCTTCAGACATGGAGTTAAATCCCAGGCTCTGTGTATTCCTACAAGCAAGACTTCATTTCAGTTAAACGCAGTCTCTTTTCTGCTCAAATGTAGTTACATTGTTCACCAAGAACACACGGTTCTTGCTCTTAACTGAAAAGCATTGGATGTTAGAGGTCCTGTGTTTTGTATCAGTTTCAGAAGCATAGTTGAACTAGATATGGTCCATGTGTGTAGGAAACTCAGTTCTTTTGTTCAGAGCACACTCATTTTTCTTGCTGTCTTAGAGACTCTAGAAAGCAAGAGCGTGGTTGTTGCTCTAAAGCAGACTGTGTTTCCTGGATTAGAACTATGCTGTGTGTTTCCCTTCAGACATGGAGTTAAATCCCAGGCTCTCTGTCTTCCTACAAGCAAGACTTCTTTTCAGGTAAACGCAGTCACTTTTCAGCTCAAAGGAAGCTACATATTTCACGAAGCTCACAAGTTTCTAGCTCTTAACTGAAAAGCATTGGATGTTAGAGGAGCTGTGGTTTGCATCAGGTTCAGAAGCAGTGTTGACCTAGAATGGTCCGTGTTTGTAGGAAACACAGTTCTTTTTTTCAGAGCACACTCACATTTCCTGCTGTATTAGAGATTCTAGAATGCAAGAGTGTGCCTCTTGCGCTGTAGCAGAGTGTGTTTCATGGATGAGAACTGTGCTATATGTTTACCTTCAGAAGTGGAGTTAAATCCCATGCTCTATGTCTTCCTACAATCAAGACTTCGTTTCAGGTAAATGCATTCACTTTTTACCTCAAAGGAAGCTACATCGTACTCGAATCTCACACATTTCTCGCCCTTAAGTGAAAATCATTGGATGTTAGAGGACCTGTGTTTTTTATCAGTTCCAGAACAGAGTTGAACTAGATATGGTCCGTGTGTGTAGCAAACACAGTTCTTTTGTTCAGAGCACACTCATGTTTCCTGCTGTAATAGAGACTGTAGAAAGCAAGTGTTTGCTTCTTGCTCTAAAGCACAGTGTGTTTCATGGATGAGAACTGTGCTGTGTATTTCCCTTCTGACATGTTGTTAAATCTCAGGCTCTGTGTCTTCCTATAAGCAAGACTTCGCTTCAGATAAAGCAGTCACTTTTCAGCTCAAACAAAGCTTCAACATTCACAAAGCTCACACGTTTCTCGCTCTTAACTGCAAAGCATTGGATTTTAGAGGACCTGTGGTTTTTATCAGTTTCAGAAGCAGACTTGAACTAGATATGATCCATGTGTGTAGGAAACACAGTTCTTTTGTTCAGAGCACACTCACTTTTCTTGCTGTCTTAGAGACTCTAGAAAGCAAGAGCGTGGTTGTTGCTCTAAAGCAGAGTGTGTTTCCTGGATGAGAACTATGCTGTGTGTTTCCCTTCAGACATGGAGTTAAATCCCAGGCTCTGTGTATTCCTACAAGCAAGACTTCATTTCAGTTAAACGCAGTCTCTTTTCTGCTCAAATGTAGTTACATTGTTCACCAAGAACACACGGTTCTTGCTCTTAACTGAAAAGCATTGGATGTTAGAGGTCCTGTGTTTTGTATCAGTTTCAGAAGCATAGTTGAACTAGATATGGTCCATGTGTGTAGGAAACTCAGTTCTTTTATTCTGAGAAAACTCACGTTTCTTGCTGTCTTAGAGGATCTAGAAGCAAGACCGTGTGTCTAGCTCTAAAGCAGAGTGTGACTCATGGATGAGAACTGTGCTTTCTGTTTCCCTTCAGAAATGGAGTTAAAACCCAGGCACTGTGTCTTCCTACAAGCAAGACTTCTTTTCAGGTAAACGCAGTCACTTTTCAGCTCAAAGGAAGCTACATATTTCACGAAGCTCACACGTTTCTAGCTCTTAACTGAAAAGCATTGGATGTTAGAGGAGCTGTGGTTTGCATCAGTTTCAGAAGCAGAGTTGACCTAGATATGGTCCGTGTTTGTAGGAAACACAGTTCTTTTTTTCAGAGCACACTCACATTTC
This sequence comes from Onychomys leucogaster, assembly GCA_949786385.1. Lineage (NCBI taxonomy): Eukaryota > Metazoa > Chordata > Mammalia > Rodentia > Cricetidae > Onychomys > Onychomys leucogaster. The sequence continues at coordinate 9,103,947 of CATKUP010000006.1, read as the reverse complement.
CTGCTGTATTAGAGATTCTAGAATGCAAGAGTGTGCCTCTTGCTCTATAGCAGAGTGTGTTTCATGGATGAGAACTGTGATATTTGTTTGGCTTCAGAAGTGGAGTTAAATCCCATGCTCTATGTCTTCCTACAATCAAGACTTCGTTTCAGGTAAATGCATTCACTTTTTACCTCAAAGGAAGCTACATCGTACTCGAATCTCACACATTTCTCGCCCTTAAGTGAAAATCATTGGATGTTAGAGGACCTGTGTTTTTTATCAGTTCCAGAACAGAGTTGAACTAGATATGGTCCGTGTGTGTAGCAAACACAGTTCTTTTGTTCAGAGCACACTCATGTTTCCTGCTGTAATAGAGACTGTAGAAACAAGTGTTTGCTTCTTGCTCTAAAGCACAGTGTGTTTCATGGATGAGAACTGTGCTGTGTATTTCCCTTCTGACATGTTGTTAAATCTCAGGCTCTGTGTCTTCCTATAAGCAAGACTTCGTTTCAGATAACGCAGTCACTTTTCAGCTCAAACAAAGCTTCAACATTCACAAAGCTCACACGTTTCTCGCTCTTAACTGCAAAGCATTGGATTTTAGAGGACCTGTGGTTTTTATCAGTTTCAGTAGCAGACTTGAACTAGATATGATCCATGTGTGTAGGAAACACAGTTCTTTTGTTCAGAGCACACTCATTTTTCTTGCTGTCTTAGAGACTCTAGAAAGCAAGAGCGTGGTTGTTGCTCTAAAGGAGACTGTGTTTCCTGGATTAGAACTATGCTGTGTGTTTCCCTTCAGACATGGAGTTAAATCCCAGGCTCTCTGTCTTCCTACAAGCAAGACTTCATTTCAGTTAAACGCAGTCTCTTTTCAGCTCAAATGTAGTTACATTGTTCACCAAGAACACAAGGTTCTTGCTATTAACTTAAAAGCATTGGATGTTAGTGGTCCTGTGTTTTGTATCAGTATCAGAAGCATAGTTGAACTAGATATGGTCCATGTGTGTACGAAACTCAGTTCTTTTATTCTGAGAACACTCACGTTTCTTGCTGTCTTAGAGAATCTAGAAGCAAGACCATGCGTCTAGCTCAAAAGCAGAGTGTGTTTCATGGATGAGAACTGTGCTTTCTGTTTCCCTTCAGAAATGGAGTTAAAACCCAGGCTCTGTGTCTTCCTACAAGCAAGACTTCTTTTCAGGTAAACGCAGTCACTTTTCAGCTCAAAGGAAGCTACATATTTCACGAAGCTCACACGTTTCTAGCTCTTAACTGAAAAGCATTGGATGTTAGAGGAGTTTTGGTTTGCATCAGTTTCAGAAGCAGAGTTGACCTAGATATGGTCCGTGTTTGTAGGAAACACAGTTCTTTTTTTCAGAGCACACTCACATTTCCTGCTGTATTAGAGATACTAGAATGCAAGAGTGTGCTTCTTGCGCTGTAGCAGAGTGTGTTTCATGGATGAGAACTGTGCTATTTGTTTACCTTCAGAAGTGGAGTTAAATCCCATGCTCTATGTCTTCCTACAATCAAGACTTCGTTTCAGGTAAATGCATTCACTTTTTACCTCAAAGGAAGCTACATCGTACTCGAATCTCACATATTTCTCGCCCTTAAGTGAAAATCATTGGATGTTAGAGGACCTGTGTTTTTTATCAGTTCCAGAACAGAGTTGAACTAGATATGGTCCGTGTGTGTAGCAAACACAGTTCTTTTGTTCAGAGCACACTCATGTTTCCTGCCGTAATAGAGACTGTAGAAAGCAAGTGTTTGCTTCTTGCTCTAAAGCACAGTGTGTTTCATGGATGAGAACTGTGCTGTGTATTTCCCTTCTGACATGTTGTTAAATCTCAGGCTCTGTGTCTTCCTATAAGCAAGACTTCGCTTCAGATAAAGCAGTCACTTTTCAGCTCAAACAAAGCTTCAACATTCACAAAGCTCACACGTTTCTCGCTCTTAACTGCAAAGCATTGGATTTTAGAGGACCTGTGGTTTTTATCAGTTTCAGAAGCAGACTTGAACTAGATATGATCCATGTGTGTAGGAAACACAGTTCTTTTGTTCAGAGCACACTCACTTTTCTTGCTGTCTTAGAGACTCTAGAAAGCAAGAGCGTGGTTGTTGCTCTAAAGCAGAGTGTGTTTCCTGGATGAGAACTATGCTGTGTGTTTCCCTTCAGACATGGAGTTAAATCCCAGGCTCTGTGTATTCCTACAAGCAAGACTTCATTTCAGTTAAACGCAGTCTCTTTTCTGCTCAAATGTAGTTACATTGTTCACCAAGAACACACGGTTCTTGCTCTTAACTGAAAAGCATTGGATGTTAGAGGTCCTGTGTTTTGTATCAGTTTCAGAAGCATAGTTGAACTAGATATGGTCCATGTGTGTAGGAAACTCAGTTCTTTTATTCTGAGAACACTCACGTTTCTTGCTGTCTTAGAGGATCTAGAAGCAAGACCGTGTGTCTAGCTCTAAAGCAGAGTGTGACTCATGGATGAGAACTGTGCTTTCTGTTTCCCTTCAGAAATGGAGTTAAAACCCAGGCACTGTGTCTTCCTACAAGCAAGACTTCTTTTCAGGTAAACGCAGTCACTTTTCAGCTCAAAGGAAGCTACATATTTCACGAAGCTCACACGTTTCTAGCTCTCAACTGAAAAGCATTGGATGTTAGAGGAGCTGTGGTTTGCATCAGTTTCAGAAGCAGAGTTGACCTAGATATGGTCCGTGTTTGTAGGAAACACAGTTCTTTTTTTCAGAGCACACTCACATTTCCTGCTGTATTAGAGATTCTAGAATGCAAGAGTGTGCCTCTTGCTCTATAGCAGAGTGTGTTTCATGGATGAGAACTGTGATATTTGTTTGGCTTCAGAAGTGGAGTTAAATCCCATGCTCTATGTCTTCCTACAATCAAGACTTCGTTTCAGGTAAATGCATTCACTTTTTACCTCAAAGGAAGGTACATCGTACTCGAATCTCACACATTTCTCGCCCTTAAGTGAAAATCATTGGATGTTAGAGGACCTGTGTTTTTTATCAGTTCCAGAACAGAGTTGAACTAGATATGGTCCGTGTGTGTAGCAAACACAGTTCTTTTGTTCAGAGCACACTCATGTTTCCTGCTGTAATAGAGACTGTAGAAAGCAAGTGTTTGCTTCTTGCTCTAAAGCACAGTGTGTTTCATGGATGAGAACTGTGCTGTGTATTTCCCTTCTGACATGTTGTTAAATCTCAGGCTCTGTGTCTTCCTATAAGCAAGACTTCGTTTCAGATAACGCAGTCACTTTTCAGCTCAAACAAAGCTTCAACATTCACAAAGCTCACACGTTTCTCGCTCTTAACTGCAAAGCATTGGATTTTAGAGGACCTGTGGTTTTTATCAGTTTCAGTAGCAGACTTGAACTAGATATGATCCATGTGTGTAGGAAACACAGTTCTTTTGTTCAGAGCACACTCATTTTTCTTGCTGTCTTAGAGACTCTAGAAAGCAAGAGCGTGGTTGTTGCTCTAAAGCAGGCTGTGTTTCCTGGATTAGAACTATGCTGTGTGTTTCCCTTCAGACATGGAGTTAAATCCCAGGCTCTCTGTCTTCCTACAAGCAAGACTTCATTTCAGTTAAACGCAGTCTCTTTTCAGCTCAAATGTAGTTACATTGTTCACCAAGAACACAAGGTTCTTGCTCTTAACTTAAAAGCATTGGATGTTAGTGGTCCTGTGTTTTGTATCAGTTTCAGAAGCATAGTTGAACTAGATATGGTCCATGTGTGTACGAAACTCAGTTCTTTTATTCTGAGAACACTCACGTTTCTTGCTGTCTTAGAGAATCTAGAAGCAAGACCGTGCGTCTAGCTCAAAAGCAGAGTGTGTTTCATGGATGAGAACTGTGCTTTCTGTTTCCCTTCAGAAATGGAGTTAAAACCCAGGCTCTGTGTCTTCCTACAAGCAAGACTTCTTTTCAGGTAAACGCAGTCACTTTTCAGCTCAAAGGAAGCTACATATTTCACGAAGCTCACACGTTTCTAGCTCTTAACTGAAAAGCATTGGATGTTAGAGGAGCTTTGGTTTGCATCAGTTTCAGAAGCAGAGTTGACCTAGATATGGTCCGTGTTTGTAGGAAAAACAGTTCTTTTTTTCAGAGCACACTCACATTTCCTGCTGTATTAGAGATACTAGAATGCAAGAGTGTGCTTCTTGCGCTGTAGCAGAGTGTGTTTCATGGATGAGAACTGTGATATTTGTTTGGCTTCAGAAGTGGAGTTAAATCCCATGCTCTATGTCTTCCTACAATCAAGACTTCGTTTCAGGTAAATGCATTCACTTTTTACCTCAAAGGAAGCTACATCGTACTCGAATCTCACACATTTCTCGCCCTTAAGTGAAAATCATTGGATGTTAGAGGACCTGTGTTTTTTATCAGTTCCAGAACAGAGTTGAACTAGATATAGTCCGTGTGTGTAGCAAACACAGTTCTTTTGTTCAGAGCACACTCATGTTTCCTGCTGTAATAGAGACTGTAGAAAGCAAGTGTTTGCTTCTTGCTCTAAAGCACAGTGTGTTTCATGGATGAGAACTGTGCTGTGTATTTCCCTTCTGACATGTTGTTAAATCTCAGGCTCTGTGTCTTCCTATAAGCAAGACTTCGTTTCAGATAACGCAGTCACTTTTCAGCTCAAACAAAGCTTCAACATTCACAAAGCTCACACGTTTCTCGCTCTTAACTGCAAAGCATTGGATTTTAGAGGACCTGTGGCTTTTATCAGTTTCAGTAGCAGACTTGAACTAGATATGATCCATGTGTGTAGGAAACACAGTTCTTTTGTTCAGAGCACACTCATTTTTCTTGCTGTCTTAGAGACTCTAGAAAGCAAGAGCGTGGTTGTTGCTCTAAAGCAGACTGTGTTTCCTGGATTAGAACTATGCTGTGTGTTTCCCTTCAGACATGGAGTTAAATCCCAGGCTCTCTGTCTTCCTACAAGCAAGACTTCATTTCAGTTAAACGCAGTCTCTTTTCAGCTCAAATGTAGTTACATTGTTCACCAAGAACACAAGGTTCTTGCTCTTAACTTAAAAGCATTGGATGTCAGTGGTCCTGTGTTTTGTATCAGTTTCAGAAGCATAGTTGAACTAGATATGGTCCATGTGTGTACGAAACTCAGTTCTTTTATTCTGAGAACACTCACGTTTCTTGCTGTCTTAGAGAATCTAGAAGCAAGACCGTGCGTCTAGCTCAAAAGCAGAGTGTGTTTCATGGATGAGAACTGTGCTTTCTGTTTCCCTTCAGAAATGGAGTTAAAACCCAGGCTCTGTGTCTTCCTACAAGCAAGACTTCTTTTCAGGTAAACGCAGTCACTTTTCAGCTCAAAGGAAGCTACATATTTCACGAAGCTCACACGTTTCTAGCTCTTAACTGAAAAGCATTGGATATTAGAGGAGCTTTGGTTTGCATCAGTTTCAGAAGCAGAGTTGACCTAGATATGGTCCGTGTTTGTAGGAAACACAGTTCTTTTTTTCAGAGCACACTCACATTTCCTGCTGTATTAGAGATACTAGAATGCAAGAGTGTGCTTCTTGTGCTGTAGCAGAGTGTGTTTCATGGATGAGAACTGTGCTATTTGTTTACCTTCAGAAGTGGAGTTAAAGCCCATGCTCTATGTCTTCCTACAATCAAGACTTCGTTTCAGGTAAATGCATTCACTTTTTACTTCAAAGGAAGCTACATCGTACATGAAGCTCACACATTTCTCGCCCTTAAGTGAAAATCATTGGATGTTAGAGGACCTGTGTTTTTTATCAGTTCCAGAACAGAGTGGAACTAGATATAGTCCGTGTGTGTAGCAAACACATTTCTTTTGTTCAGAGCACACTCATGTTTCCTGCTGTAATAGAGACTGTAGAAAGCAAGTGTTTGCTTCTTGCTCTAAAGCACAGTGTGTTTCATGGATGAGAACTGTGCTGTGTATTTCCCTTCTGACATGTTGTTAAATCTCAGGCTCTGTGTCTTCCTATAAGCAAGACTTCGTTTCAGATAACGCAGTCACTTTTCAGCTCAAACAAAGCTTCAACATTCACGAAGCTCACACGTTTCTCGCTCTTAACTGCAAAGCATTGGATTTTAGAGGACCTGTGGTTTTTATCAGTTTCAGAAGCAGACTTGAACTAGATATGATCCATGTGTGTAGGAAATACAGTTCTTTTGTTCAGAGCACACTCAAATTTCCTGTAGTATTAGAGAAACTAGAATGCAAGAGTTTGCTTGTTGCTCTAAACAGAGTGTGTTTCATGGATGAGAACTTTGCTGTGTTTTTACCTTCAGAAATGGAGTTAAATCCCTGGCTCTGTGTCTTCCTACCAGCAAGAATTCACTTCAGGTAAACACACTCACTTTTCAGCTCAAACGAAGCTACATCATTCACAAAGCTCACACGTTTCTCGCTCGTAACTGAAAAGCAATGGATGTTAGAGGACCTGTGGTTTGTATCAGTTTCAGAAGCAGAGTTGAACTAGATATGATCCGTGTGTAAGAAACACATTTCTTTTGTTCTGAGCACACTCACGTTTATTGTTGTCTTAGAGATTCTAGAAAGCAAGAGCTTGCTTCTTGCTCTAAAGTAGAGTGTGTTTCATGGATGAGAACTGTGCTGTGTGTTTACCTTCAGAAGTGGAGTTAAATCCCAGGCTCTGTGTCTTACTCCATTCAAGAATTTGCCTCAGGAAAACGCAGTCACTTTTCAGCTCATACGAAGCAACATTGTTCACAAAGCTCACACGTTTCAAGTTCTTAACTGAAAAGCATTGGAGGTTTGCGGATCTGTGATTTGTATCAGTTTCAGAAGCAGTTTTAACTAGATATGATCCATGTGTGTAGCAAATAAAGTTATTTTCTTCTGAGCACACTCACTTTTCTTGGTGTCTTAGAGACTCTAGAAAGCAAGAGTGTGGTTGTTGCTCTAAAGCAGAGTGTGTTTCCTGGATGAGAACTATGCTGTGTGTTTCCCTTCAGACCTGGAGTTAAATCCCAGGCTCTGTGTCTTCCTACAAGCAAGACTTCTTTTCAGGTAAACGCAGTCACTTTTCAGCTCAAAGGAAGCTACATATTTCACGAAGCTCACACGTTTCTAGCTCTTAACTGAAAAGCATTGGATGTTAGAGGAGCTGTGGTGTGCATCAGTTTCAGAAGCAGAGTTGACCTAGATATGGTCCGTGTTTGTAGGAAACACAGTTCTTTTTTTCAGAGCACACTCACATTTCCTGCTGTATTAGAGATTCTAGAATGCAAGAGTGTGCCTCTTGCTCTATAGCAGAGTGTGTTTCATGGATGAGAACTGTGATATTTGTTTGGCTTCAGAAGTGGAGTTAAATCCCATGCTCTATGTCTTCCTACAATCAAGACTTCGTTTCAGGTAAATGCATTCACTTTTTACCTCAAAGGAAGCTACATCGTACTCGAATCTCACACATTTCTCGCCCTTAAGTGAAAATCATTGGATGTTAGAGGACCTGTGTTTTTTATCAGTTCCAGAACAGAGTTGAACTAGATATGGTCCGTGTGTGTAGCAAACACAGTTCTTTTGTTCAGAGCACACTCATGTTTCCTGCTGTAATAGAGACTGTAGAAAGCAAGTGTTTGCTTCTTGCTCTAAAGCACAGTGTGTTTCATGGATGAGAACTGTGCTGTGTATTTCCCTTCTGACATGTTGTTAAATCTCAGGCTCTGTGTCTTCCTATAAGCAAGACTTCGTTTCAGATAACGCAGTCACTTTTCAGCTCAAACAAAGCTTCAACATTCACAAAGCTCACACGTTTCTCGCTCTTAACTGCAAAGCATTGGATTTTAGAGGACCTGTGGTTTTTATCAGTTTCAGTAGCAGACTTGAACTAGATATGATCCATGTGTGTAGGAAACACAGTTCTTTTGTTCAGAGCACACTCATTTTTCTTGCTGTCTTAGAGACTCTAGAAAGCAAGAGCGTGGTTGTTGCTCTAAAGCAGACTGTGTTTCCTGGATTAGAACTATGCTGTGTGTTTTCCTTCAGACATGGAGTTAAATCCCAGGCTCTCTGTCTTCCTACAAGCAAGACTTCATTTCAGTTAAACGCAGTCTCTTTTCAGCTCAAATGTAGTTACATTGTTCACCAAGAACACAAGGTTCTTGCTCTTAACTTAAAAGCATTGGATGTTAGTGGTCCTGTGTTTTGTATCAGTTTCAGAAGCATAGTTGAACTAGATATGGTCCATGTGTGTACGAAACTCAGTTCTTTTATTCTGAGAACACTCACGTTTCTTGCTGTCTTAGAGAATCTAGAAGCAAGACCGTGTGTCTTGCTCTAAAGCAGAGTGTGTTTCATGGATGAGAACTGTGCTTTCTGTTTCCCTTCAGAAATGGAGTTAAAACCCAGGCTCTGTGTCTTCCTACAAGCAAGACTTCTTTTCAGGTAAACGCAGTCACTTTTCAGCTCAAAGGAAGCTACATATTTCACGAAGCTCACACGTTTCTAGCTCTTAACTGAAAAGCATTGGATGTTAGAGGAGCTGTGGTTTGCATCAGTTTCAGAAGCAGTGTTGACCTAGATATGGTCCGTGTTTGTAGGAAACACAGTTCTTTTTTTCAGAGCACACTCACATTTCCTGCTGTATTAGAGATTCTAGAATGCAAGAGTGTGCCTCTTGCTCTATAGCAGAGTGTGTTTCATGGATGAGAACTGTGCTATATGTTTACCTTCAGAAGTGGAGTTAAATCCCATGCTCTATGTCTTCCTACAATCAAGACTTCGTTTCAGGTAAATGCATTCACTTTTTACATCAGAGGAAGCTACATCGTACTCGAATCTCACACATTTCTCGCCCTTAAGTGAAAATCATTGGATGTTAGAGGACCTGTGTTTTTTATCAGTTCCAGAACAGAGTTGAACTAGATATGGTCCGTGTGTGTAGCAAACACAGTTCTTTTGTTCAGAGCACACTCATGTTTCCTGCTGTAATAGAGACTGTAGAAAGCAAGTGTTTGCTTCTTGCTCTAAAGCACAGTGTGTTTCATGGATGAGAACTGTGCTGTGTATTTCCCTTCTGACATGTTGTTAAATCTCAGGCTCTGTGTCTTCCTATAAGCAAGACTTCGTTTCAGATAACGCAGTCACTTTTCAGCTCAAACAAAGCTTCAACATTCACGAAGCTCACACGTTTCTCGCTCTTAACTGCAAAGCATTGGATTTTAGAGGACCTGTGGTTTTTATCAGTTTCAGAAGCAGACTTGAACTAGATATGATCCATGTGTGTAGGAAACACAGTTCTTTTGTTCAGAGCACACTCAAATTTCCTGTAGTATTAGAGAAACTAGAATGCAAGAGTTTGCTTGTTGCTCTAAACAGAGTGTGTTTCATGGATGAGAACTTTGCTGTGTTTTTACCTTCAGAAATGGAGTTAAATCCCTGGCTCTGTGTCTTCCTACCAGCAAGAATTCACTTCAGGTAAACACACTCACTTTTCAGCTCAAACGAAGCTACATCATTCACAAAGCTCACACGTTTCTCGCTCGTAACTGAAAAGCAATGGATGTTAGAGGACCTGTGGTTTGTATCAGTTTCAGAAGCAGAGTTGAACTAGATATGATCCGTGTGTAAGAAACACATTTCTTTTGTTCTGAGCACACTCACGTTTATTGTTGTCTTAGAGATTCTAGAAAGCAAGAGCTTGCTTCTTGCTCTAAAGTAGAGTGTGTTTCATGGATGAGAACTGTGCTGTGTGTTTACCTTCAGAAGTGGAGTTAAATCCCAGGCTCTGTGTCTTACTCCATTCAAGAATTTGCCGCAGGAAAACGCAGTCACTTTTCAGCTCACACGAAGCAACATTGTTCACAAAGCTCACACGTTTCAAGTTCTTAACTGAAAAGCATTGGAGGTTTGCGGATCTGTGATTTGTATCAGTTTCAGAAGCAGTTTTAACTAGATATGATCCATGTGTGTAGCAAATAAAGTTATTTTCTTCTGAGCACACTCACTTTTCTTGGTGTCTTAGAGACTCTCGAAAGCAAGAGTGTGGTTGTTGCTCTAAAGCAGAGTGTGTTTCCTGGATGAGAACTATGTTGTGTGTTTCCCTTCAGACCTGGAGTTAAATCCCAGGCTCTGTGTCTTCCTACAAGCAAGACTTCTTTTCAGGTAAACGCAGTCACTTTTCAGCTCAAAGGAAGCTACATATTTCACGAAGATCACACGTTTCTAGCTCTTAACTGAAAAGCATTGGATGTTAGAGGAGCTGTGGTTTGCATCAGTTTCAGAAGCAGAGTTGACCTAGATATGGTCCGTGTTTGTAGGAAACACAGTTCTTTTTTTCAGAGCACACTCACATTTCCTGCTGTATTAGAGATTCTAGAATGCAAGAGTGTGCCTCTTGCTCTATAGCAGAGTGTGTTTCATGGATGAGAACTGTGATATTTGTTTGGCTTCAGAAGTGGAGTTAAATCCCATGCTCTATGTCTTCCTACAATCAAGACTTCGTTTCAGGTAAATGCATTCACTTTTTACCTCAAAGGAAGCTACATCGTACTCGAATCTCACACATTTCTCGCCCTTAAGTGAAAATCATTGGATGTTAGAGGACCTGTGTTTTTTATCAGTTCCAGAACAGAGTTGAACTAGATATGGTCCGTGTGTGTAGCAAACACAGTTCTTTTGTTCAGAGCACACTCATGTTTCCTGCTGTAATAGAGACTGTAGAAAGCAAGTGTTTGCCTCTTGCTCTAAAGCACAGTGTGTTTCATGGATGAGAACTGTGCTGTGTATTTCCCTTCTGACATGTTGTTAAATCTCAGGCTCTGTGTCTTCCTATAAGCAAGACTTCGTTTCAGATAACGCAGTCACTTTTCAGCTCAAACAAAGCTTCAACATTCACAAAGCTCACACGTTTCTCGCTCTTAACTGCAAAGCATTGGATTTTAGAGGACCTGTGGTTTTTATCAGTTTCAGTAGCAGACTTGAACTAGATATGATCCATGTGTGTAGGAAACACAGTTCTTTTGTTCAGAGCACACTCATTTTTCTTGCTGTCTTAGAGACTCTAGAAAGCAAGAGCGTGGTTGTTGCTCTAAAGCAGACTGTGTTTCCTGGATTAAAACTATGCTGTGTGTTTTCCTTTAGACATGGAGTTAAATCCCAGGCTCTCTGTCTTCCTACATGCAAGACTTCATTTCAGTTAAACGCAGTCTCTTTTCAGCTCAAATGTAGTTACATTGTTCACCAAGAACACAAGGTTCTTGCTCTTAACTTAAAAGCATTGGATGTTAGTGGTCCTGTGTTTTGTATCAGTTTCAGAAGCATAGTTGAACTAGATATGGTCCATGTGTGTACGAAACTCAGTTCTTTTATTCTGAGAACACTCACGTTTCTTGCTGTCTTAGAGAATCTAGAAGCAATACCGTGTGTCTTGCTCTAAAGCAGAGTGTGTTTCATGGATGAGAACTGTGCTTTCTGTTTCCCTTCAGAAATGGAGTTAAAACCCAGGCTCTGTGTCTTCCTACAAGCAAGACTTCTTTTCAGGTAAACGCAGTCACTTTTCAGCTCAAAGGAAGCTACATATTTCACGAAGCTCACACGTTTCTAGCTCTTAACTGAAAAGCATTGGATGTTAGAGGAGCTGTGGTTTGCATCAGTTTCAGAAGCAGTGTTGACCTAGATATGGTCCGTGTTTGTAGGAAACACAGTTCTTTTTTTCAGAGCACACTCACATTTCCTGCTGTATTAGAGATTCTAGAATGCAAGAGTGTGCCTCTTGCTCTATAGCAGAGTGTGTTTCATGGATGAGAACTGTGCTATATGTTTACCTTCAGAACTGGAGTTAAATCCCATGCTCTATGTCTTCCTACAATCAAGACTTCGTTTCAGGTAAATGCATTCACTTTTTACCTCAAAGGAAGCTACATCGTACTCGAATCTCACACATTTCTCGCCCTTAAGTGAAAATCATTGGATGTTAGAGGACCTGTGTTTTTTATCAGTTCCAGAACAGAGTTGAACTAGATATGGTCCGTGTGTGTAGCAAACACAGTTCTTTTGTTCAGAGCACACTCATGTTTCCTGCTGTAATAGAGACTGTAGAAAGCAAGTGTTTGCTTCTTGCTCTAAAGCACAGTGTGTTTCATGGATGAGAACTGTGCTGTGTATTTCCCTTCTGACATGTTGTTAAATCTCAGGCTCTGTGTCTTCCTATAAGCAAGACTTCGTTTCAGATAACGCAGTCACTTTTCAGCTCAAACAAAGCTTCAACATTCACGAAGCTCACACGTTTCTCGCTCTTAACTGCAAAGCATTGGATTTTAGAGGACCTGTGGTTTTTATCAGTTTCAGTAGCAGACTTGAACTAGATATGATCCATGTGTGTAGGAAACACAGTTCTTTTGTTCAGAGCACACTCATTTTTCTTGCTGTCTTAGAGACTCTAGAAAGCAAGAGCGTGGTTGTTGCTCTAAAGCAGACTGTGTTTCCTGGATTAAAACTATGCTGTGTGTTTTCCTTCAGACATGGAGTTAAATCCCAGGCTCTCTGTCTTCCTACAAGCAAGACTTCATTTCAGTTAAACGCAGTCTCTTTTCAGCTCAAATGTAGTTACATTGTTCACCAAGAACACAAGGTTCTTGCTCTTAACTTAAAAGCATTGGATGTTAGTGGTCCTGTGTTTTGTATCAGTTTCAGAAGCATAGTTGAACTAGATATGGTCCATGTGTGTACGAAACTCAGTTCTTTTATTCTGAGAACACTCACGTTTCTTGCTGTCTTAGAGAATCTAGAAGCAAGACCGTGTGTCTTGCTCTAAAGCAGAGTGTGTTTCATGGATGAGAACTGTGCTTTCTGTTTCCCTTCAGAAATGGAGTTAAAACCCAGGCTCTGTGTCTTCCTACAAGCAAGACTTCTTTTCAGGTAAACGCAGTCACTTTTCAGCTCAAAGGAAGCTACATATTTCACGAAGCTCACACGTTTCTAGCTCTTAACTGAAAAGCATTGGATGTTAGAGGAGCTGTGGTTTGCATCAGTTTCAGAAGCAGTGTTGACCTAGATATGGTCCGTGTTTGTAGGAAACACAGTTCTTTTTTTCAGAGCACACTCACATTTCCTGCTGTATTAGAGATTCTAGAATGCAAGAGTGTGCCTCTTGCTCTATAGCAGAGTGTGTTTCATGGATGAGAACTGTGCTATATGTTTACCTTCAGAACTGGAGTTAAATCCCATGCTCTATGTCTTCCTACAATCAAGACTTCGTTTCAGGTAAATGCATTCACTTTTTACCTCAAAGGAAGCTACATCGTACTCGAATCTCACACATTTCTCGCCCTTAAGTGAAAATCATTGGATGTTAGAGGACCTGTGTTTTTTATCAGTTCCAGAACAGAGTTGAACTAGATATGGTCCGTGTGTGTAGCAAACACAGTTCTTTTGTTCAGAGCACACTCATGTTTCCTGCTGTAATAGAGACTGTAGAAAGCAAGTGTTTGCTTCTTGCTCTAAAGCACAGTGTGTTTCATGGATGAGAACTGTGCTGTGTATTTCCCTTCTGACATGTTGTTAAATCTCAGGCTCTGTGTCTTCCTATAAGCAAGACTTCGTTTCAGATAACGCAGTCACTTTTCAGCTCAAACAAAGCTTCAACATTCACGAAGCTCACACGTTTCTCGCTCTTAACTGCAAAGCATTGGATTTTAGAGGACCTGTGGTTTTTATCAGTTTCAGTAGCAGACTTGAACTAGATATGATCCATGTGTGTAGGAAACACAGTTCTTTTGTTCAGAGCACACTCAAATTTCCTGTAGTATTAGAGAAACTAGAATGCAAGAGTTTGCTTGTTGCTCTAAACAGAGTGTGTTTCATGGATGAGAACTTTGCTGTGTTTTTACCTTCAGAAATGGAGTTAAATCCCTTGCTCTGTGTCTTCCTACCAGCAAGAATTCACTTCAGGTAAACACACTCACTTTTCAGCTCAAACGAAGCTACATCATTCACAAAGCTCACACGTTTCTCGCTCGTAACTGAAAAGCAATGGATGTTAGAGGACCTGTGGTTTGTATCAGTTTCAGAAGCAGAGTTGAACTAGATATGATCCGTGTGTAAGAAACACAGTTCTTTTGTTCTGAGCACACTCACGTTTATTGTTGTCTTAGAGATTCTAGAAAGCAAGAGCTTGCTTCTTGCTCTAAAGTAGAGTGTGTTTCATGGATGAGAACTGGGCTGTGTGTTTACCTTCAGAAGTGGAGTTAAATCCCAGGCTCTGTGTCTTACTCCAAGCAAGAATTTGCCTCAGGAAAACGCAGTCACTTTTCAGCTCATAGGAAGCAACATTGTTCACAAAGCTCACACGTTTCAAGTTCTTAACTGAAAAGCATTGGAGGTTTGCGGATCTGTGATTTGTATCAGTTTCAGAAGCAGTTTTAACTAGATATGATCCATGTGTGTAGCAAATAAAGTTATTTTCTTCTGAGCACACTCACTTTTCTTGGTGTCTTAGAGACTCTAGAAAGCAAGAGTGTGGTTGTTGCTCTAAAGCAGAGTGTGTTTCCTGGATGAGAACTATGCTGTGTGTTTCCCTTCAGACCTGGAGTTAAATACCAGGCTCTGTGTCTTCCTACAAGCAAAACTTCTTTTCAGGTAAACGCAGTCACTTTTCAGCTCAAAGGAAGCTACATTTTTCACGAAGATCACACGTTTCTAGCTCTTAACTGAAAAGCATTGGATGTTAGAGGAGCTGTGGTTTGCATCAGTTTCAGAAGCAGAGTTGACCTAGATATGTTCCGTGTTTGTAGGAAACACAGTTCTTTTTTTCAGAGCACACTCACATTTCCTGCTGTATTAGAGATTCTTGAATGCAAGAGTGTGCCTCTTGCTCTATAGCAGAGTGTGTTTCATGGATGAGAACTGTGATATTTGTTTGGCTTCAGAAGTGGAGTTAAATCCCATGCTCTATGTCTTCCTACAATCAAGACTTCGTTTCAGGTAAATGCATTCACTTTTTACCTCAAAGGAAGCTACATCGTACTCGAATCTCACACATTTCTCGCCCTTAAGTGAAAATCATTGGATGTTAGAGGACCTGTGTTTTTTATCAGTTCCAGAACAGAGTTGAACTAGATATGGTCCGTGTGTGTAGCAAACACAGTTCTTTTGTTCAGAGCACACTCATGTTTCCTGCTGTAATAGAGACTGTAGAAAGCAAGTGTTTGCTTCTTGCTCTAAAACACAGTGTGTTTCATGGATGAGAACTGTGCTGTGTATTTCCCTTCTGACATGTTGTTAAATCTCAGGCTCTGTGTCTTCCTATAAAGAAGACTTCGTTTCAGATAACGCAGTCACTTTTCAGCAAAAAACAAAGCTTCAACATTCCCGAAGCTCACACGTTTCTCGCTCTTACCTGGAAAGCATTGGATTTTAGAGGACCTGTGGTTTTTATCAGTTTCAGAAGCAGACATGAACTAGATATGATCCATGTGTGTAGGAAACACAGTTCTTTTGTTCAGAGCACACTCAAATTTCCTGTAGTATTAGAGAAACTAGAATGCAAGAGTTTGCTTGTTGCTCTAAACAGAGTGTGTTTCATGGATGAGAACTTTGCTGTGTTTTTACCTTCAGAAATGGAGTTAAATCCCTGGCTCTGTGTCTTCCTACCAGCAAGAATTCACTTCAGGTAAACACACTCACTTTTCAGCTCAAACGAAGCTACATCATTCACAAAGCTCACACGTTTCTTGCTCGTAACTGAAAAGCAATGGATGTTAGAGGACCTGTGGTTTGTATCAGTTTCAGAAGCAGAGTTGAACTAGATATGATCCGTGTGTAAGAAACACAGTTCTTTTGTTCTGAGCACACTCACGTTTATTGTTGTCTTAGAGATTCTAGAAAGCAAGAGCTTGCTTCTTGCTCTAAAGTAGAGTGTGTTTCATGGATGAGAACTGTGCTGTGTGTTTACCTTCAGAAGTGGAGTTAAATCCCAGGCTCTGTGTCTTACTCCATTCAAGAATTTGCCTCAGGAAAACGCAGTCACTTTTCAGCTCATACGAAGCAACATTGTTCACAAAGCTCACACGTTTCAAGTTCTTAACTGAAAAGCATTGGAGGTTTGCGGATCTGTGATTTGTATCAGTATCAGAAGCAGTTTTAACTAGATATGATCCAGGTGTGTAGCAAATAAAGTTATTTTCTTCTGAGCACACTCACTTTTCTTGGTGTCTTAGAGACTCTAGAAAGCAAGAGTGTGGTTGTTGCTCTAAAGCAGAGTGTGTTTCGTGGATGAGAACTATGCTGTGTGTTTCCCTTCAGACCTGGAGTTAAATCCCAGGCTCTGTGTCTTCCTACAAGCAAGACTTCTTTTCAGGTAAACGCAGTCACTTTTCAGCTCAAAGGAAGCTACATATTTCACGAAGATCACACGTTTCTAGCTCTTAACTGAAAAGCATTGGATGTTAGAGGAGCTGTAGTTTGCATCAGTTTAAGAAGCAGAGTTGACCTAGATATGGTCCGTGTTTGTAGGAAACACAGTTCTTTTTTTCAGAGCACACTCACATTTCCTGCTGTATTAGAGATTCTAGAATGCAAGAGTGTGCCTCTTGCTCTATAGCAGAGTGTGTTTCATGGATGAGAACTGTGATATTTGTTTGGCTTCAGAAGTGGAGTTAAATCCCATGCTCTATGTCTTCCTACAATCAAGACTTCGTTTCAGGTAAATGCATTCACTTTTTACCTCAAAGGAAGTTACATCGTACTCGAATCTCACACATTTCTCGCCCTTAAGTGAAAATCATTGGATGTTAGAGGACCTGTGTTTTTTATCAGTTCCAGAACAGAGTTGAACTAGATATGGTCCGTGTGTGTAGCAAACACAGTTCTTTTGTTCAGAGCACACTCATGTTTCCTGCTGTAATAGAGACTGTAGAAAGCAAGTGTTTGCTTCTTGCTCTAAAGCACATTGTGTTTCATGGATGAGAACTGTGCTGTGTATTTCCCTTCTGACATGTTGTTAAATCTCAGGCTCTGTGTCTTCCTATAAGCAAGACTTCGTTTCAGATAACGCAGTCACTTTTCAGCTCAAACAAAGCTTCAACATTCACAAAGCTCACACGTTTCTCGCTCTTAACTGCAAAGCACTGGATTTTAGAGGACCTGTGGTTTTTATCAGTTTCAGTAGCAGACTTGAACTAGATATGATCCATGTGTGTAGGAAACACAGTTCTTTTGTTCAGAGCACACTCATTTTTCTTGCTGTCTTAGAGACTCTAGAAAGCAAGAGCGTGGTTGTTGCTCTAAAGCAGACTGTGTTTCCTGGATTAGAACTATGCTGTGTGTTTCCCTTCAGACATGGAGTTAAATCCCAGGCTCTCTATCTTCCTACAAGCAAGACTTCATTTCAGTTAAACGCAGTCTCTTTTCAGCTCAAATGTAGTTACATTGTTCACCAAGAACACAAGGTTCTTGCTCTTAACTTAAAAGCATTGGATGTTAGTGGTCCTGTGTTTTGTATCAGT
Organism: Onychomys leucogaster; assembly: GCA_949786385.1. Classification (NCBI taxonomy): domain Eukaryota; kingdom Metazoa; phylum Chordata; class Mammalia; order Rodentia; family Cricetidae; genus Onychomys; species Onychomys leucogaster. The sequence continues at coordinate 9,086,478 of CATKUP010000006.1, read as the reverse complement.
TTCAGAAGCATAGTTGAACTAGATATGGTCCATGTGTGTACGAAACTCAGTTCTTTTATTCTGAGAACACTCACGTTTCTTGCTGTCTTAGAGAATCTAGAAGCAAGACCGTGTGTCTTGCTCTAAAGCAGAGTGTGTTTCATGGATGAGAACTGTGCTTTCTGTTTCCCTTCAGAAATGGAGTTAAAACCCAGGCTCTGTGTCTTCCTACAAGCAAGACTTCTTTTCAGGTAAACGCAGTCACTTTTCAGCTCAAAGGAAGCTACATATTTCACGAAGCTCACACGTTTCTAGCTCTTAACTGAAAAGCATTGGATGTTAGAGGAGCTGTGGTTTGCATCAGTTTCAGAAGCAGTGTTGACCTAGATATGGTCCGTGTTTGTAGGAAACACAGTTCTTTTTTTCAGAGCACACTCACGTTTATTGTTGTCTTAGAGATTCTAGAAAGCAAGAGCTTGCTTCTTGCTCTAAATCAGAGTGTGTTTCATGGTTGAGAACTGTTCTGTGTGTTTACCTTCAGAAGTGGAGTTAAATCCCAGGCTCTGTGTCTTACTCCAAGCAAGAATTTGCCTCAGGAAAACGCACTCACTTTTCAGCTCAAATGTAGTTACATTGTTCACCAAGAACACACGGTTCTTGCTCTTAACTTAAAAGCATTGGATGTTAGAGGTCCTGTGTTTTGTATCAGTTTCAGAAGCATAGTTGAACTAGATATGGTCCATGTGTGTAGGAAACTCAGTTCTTTTATTCTGAGAACACTCACGTTTCTTGCTGTCTTAGAGAATCTAGAAGCAAGACCGTGTGTCTTGCTCTAAAGCAGAGTGTGTTTCATGGATGAGAACTGTGCTTTCTGTTTCCCTTCAGAAATGGAGTTAAAACCCATGCTCTGTGTCTTCCTACAAGCAAGACTTCTTTTCACGTAAACGCAGTCACTTTTCAGCTCAAAGGAAGCAACATATTTCACTTAGCTCACACGTTTCTAGCTCTTAACTGAAAAGCATTGGATGTTAGAGGAGCTGTGGTTTGCATCAGTTTCAGAAGCAGAGTTGACCTAGATATGGTCCGTGTTTGTAGGAAACACAGTTCTTTTTTTCAGAGCACACTCACTTTTCCTGCTGTATTAGAGATTCTAGAATGCAAGAGTGTGCTTCTTGCTCTATAGCAGAGTGTGTTTCATGGATGAGAACTGTGCTATTTGTTTACCTTCAGAAGTGGAGTTAAATCCCATGCTCTATGTCTTCCTACAATCAAGACTTCGTTTCAGGTAAATGCATTCACTTTTTACCTCAAAGGAAACTACATCGTACACGAAGCTCACACATTTCTCGCCCTTAAGTGAAAATCATTGGATGTTAGAGGACCTGTGTTTTTTATCAGTTCCAGAACAGAGTTGAACTAGATATGGTCCGTGTGTGTAGCAAACACAGTTCTTTTGTTCAGAGCACACTCATGTTTCCTGCTGTAATAGAGACTGTAGAAAGCAAGTGTTTGCTTCTTGCTCTAAAGCACAGTGTGTTGCATGGATGAGAACTGTGCTGTGTATTTCCCTTCTAACATTTTGTTAAATCTCAGGCTCTGTGTCTTCCTATAAGCAAGACTTCGTTTCAGATAACGCAGTCACTTTTCAGCTCAAACGAAGCTTCAACATTCACGAAGCTCACACGTTTCTCGCTCTTAACTGCAAAGCATTGGATTTTAGAGGACCTGTGGTTTTTATCAGTTTCAGAAGCAGACTTGAACTAGATATGATCCATATGTGTAGGAAACACAGTTCTTTTGGTCAGAGCACAGTCATATTTCCTGTAGTATTAGAGAAACTAGAATGCAAGAGTTTGCTTGTTGCTCTAAACAGAGTGTGTTTCATGGATGAGAACTTTGCTGTGTTTTTACCTTCAGAAATGGAGTTAAATCCCTGGCTCTGTGTCTTCCTACCAGCAAGAATTCACTTCAGGTAAACACACTCACTTTTCAGCTCAAACGAAGCTACATCTTTCACAAAGCTCACACGTTTCTCGCTCGTAACTGAAAAGCAATGGATGTTAGAGGACCTGTGGTTTGTATCAGTTTCAGAAGCAGAGTTGAACTAGATATGTTCCGTGTGTAGGAAACACAGTTCTTTTGTTCAGAGCACACTCATTTTTCTTGCTGTCTTAGAGACTCTAGAAAGCAAGAGCGTGGTTGTTGCTCTAAAGCAGACTGTGTTTCCTGGATTAGAACTATGCTGTGTGTTTCCCTTCAGACATGGAGTTAAATCCCAGGCTCTCTATCTTCCTACAAGCAAGACTTCATTTCAGTTAAACGCAGTCTCTTTTCAGCTCAAATGTAGTTACATTGTTCACCAAGAACACAAGGTTCTTGCTCTTAACTTAAAAGCATTGGATGTTAGTGGTCCTGTGTTTTGTATCAGTTTCAGAAGCATAGTTGAACTAGATATGGTCCATGTGTGTACGAAACTCAGTTCTTTTATTCTGAGAACACTCACGTTTCTTGCTGTCTTAGAGAATCTAGAAGCAAGACCGTGTGTCTTGTTCTAAAGCAGAGTGTGTTTCATGGATGAGAACTGTGCTTTCTGTTTCCCTTCAGAAATGGAGTTAAAACCCAGGCTCTGTGTCTTCCTACAAGCAAGACTTCTTTTCAGGTAAACGCAGTCACTTTTCAGCTCAAAGGAAGCTACATATTTCACGAAGCTCACACGTTTCTAGCTCTTAACTGAAAAGCATTGGATGTTAGAGGAGCTGTGGTTTGCATCAGTTTCAGAAGCAGTGTTGACCTAGATATGGTCCGTGTTTGTAGGAAACACAGTTCTTTTTTTCAGAGCACACTCACGTTTATTGTTGTCTTAGAGATTCTAGAAAGCAAGAGCTTGCTTCTTGCTCTAAATCAGAGTGTGTTTCATGGTTGAGAACTGTTCTGTGTGTTTACCTTCAGAAGTGGAGTTAAATCCCAGGCTCTGTGTCTTACTCCAAGCAAGAATTTGCCTCAGGAAAACGCACTCACTTTTCAGCTCAAATGTAGTTACATTGTTCACCAAGAACACACGGTTCTTGCTCTTAACTTAAAAGCATTGGATGTTAGAGGTCCTGTGTTTTGTATCAGTTTCAGAAGCATAGTTGAACTAGATATGGTCCATGTGTGTAGGAAACTCAGTTCTTTTATTCTGAGAACACTCACGTTTCTTGCTGTCTTAGAGAATCTAGAAGCAAGACCGTGTGTCTTGCTCTAAAGCAGAGTGTGTTTCATGGATGAGAACTGTGCTTTCTGTTTCCCTTCAGAAATGGAGTTAAAACCCATGCTCTGTGTCTTCCTACAAGCAAGACTTCTTTTCACGTAAACGCAGTCACTTTTCAGCTCAAAGGAAGCAACATATTTCACTTAGCTCACACGTTTCTAGCTCTTAACTGAAAAGCATTGGATGTTAGAGGAGCTGTGGTTTGCATCAGTTTCAGAAGCAGAGTTGACCTAGATATGGTCCGTGTTTGTAGGAAACACAGTTCTTTTTTTCAGAGCACACTCACTTTTCCTGCTGTATTAGAGATTCTAGAATGCAAGAGTGTGCTTCTTGCTCTATAGCAGAGTGTGTTTCATGGATGAGAACTGTGCTATTTGTTTACCTTCAGAAGTGGAGTTAAATCCCATGCTCTATGTCTTCCTACAATCAAGACTTCGTTTCAGGTAAATGCATTCACTTTTTACCTCAAAGGAAACTACATCGTACACGAAGCTCACACATTTCTCGCCCTTAAGTGAAAATCATTGGATGTTAGAGGACCTGTGTTTTTTATCAGTTCCAGAACGGAGTTGAACTAGATATGGTCCGTGTGTGTAGCAAACACAGTTCTTTTGTTCAGAGCACACTCATGTTTCCTGCTGTAATAGAGACTGTAGAAAGCAAGTGTTTGCTTCTTGCTCTAAAGCACAGTGTGTTGCATGGATGAGAACTGTGCTGTGTATTTCCCTTCTAACATTTTGTTAAATCTCAGGCTCTGTGTCTTCCTATAAGCAAGACTTCGTTTCAGATAACGCAGTCACTTTTCAGCTCAAACGAAGCTTCAACATTCACGAAGCTCACACGTTTCTCGCTCTTAACTGCAAAGCATTGGATTTTAGAGGACCTGTGGTTTTTATCAGTTTCAGAAGCAGACTTGAACTAGATATGATCCATATGTGTAGGAAACACAGTTCTTTTGGTCAGAGCACAGTCATATTTCCTGTAGTATTAGAGAAACTAGAATGCAAGAGTTTGCTTGTTGCTCTAAACAGAGTGTGTTTCATGGATGAGAACTTTGCTGTGTTTTTACCTTCAGAAATGGAGTTAAATCCCTGGCTCTGTGTCTTCCTACCAGCAAGAATTCACTTCAGGTAAACACACTCACTTTTCAGCTCAAACGAAGCTACATCTTTCACAAAGCTCACACGTTTCTCGCTCGTAACTGAAAAGCAATGGATGTTAGAGGACCTGTGGTTTGTATCAGTTTCAGAAGCAGAGTTGAACTAGATATGTTCCGTGTGTAGGAAACACAGTCCTTTTGTTCTGAGCACACTCACGTTTATTGTTGTCTTAGAGATTCTAGAAAGCAAGAGCTTGCTTCTTGCTCTAAGGCAGAGTGTGTTTCATGGATGAGAACTGTGCTGTGTGTTTACCTTCAGAAGTGGAGTTAAATCCCAGGCTCTGTGTCTTACTACAAGCAAGAATTTGCCTCAGGAAAACGCAGTCACTTTTCAGCTCATACGAAGCAACATTGTTCACGAAGCTCACACGTTTCAAGTTCTTAACTGAAAAGCATTGGAGGTTTGAGGATCTGTGATTTGTATCAGTTTCAGAAGCAGTTTTAACTAGATATGATCCATGTGTGTAGCAAATACAGTTCTTTTGTTCTGAGCACACTCACTTTTCTTGCTGTCTTAGAGACTCTAGAAAGCAAGAGCGTGGTTGTTGCTCTAAAGCAGAGTGTGTTTCCTGGATGAGAACTATGCTGTGTGTTTCCCTTCAGACATGGAGTTAAATCCCAGGCTCTCTGTCTTCCTACAAGCAAGACTTCATTTCAGTTAAACGCAGTCCCTTTTTAGCTCAAATGTAGTTACATTGTTCACCAAGAACACACGGTTCTTGCTCTTAACTTCAAAGCATTGGATGTTAGAGGTCCTGTGTTTTGTATCAGTTTCAGAAGCATAGTTGAACTAGATACGGTCCATGTGTATAGGAAACTCAGTTCTTTTATTCTGAGAACACTCACGTTTCTTGCTGTCTTAGAGAATCTAGAAGCAAGACCGTGCGTCTTGCTCTAAAGCAGAGTGTGTTTCATGGATGAGAACTGTGCTTTCTGTTTCCCTTCAGAAATGGAGTTAAAACCCAGGCTCTGTGTCTTCCTACAAGCAAGACTTCTTTTCAGGCAAACACAGTCACTTTTCCGCTCAAAGGAAGCTACATATTTCACGAAGCTCACACGTTTCTAGCTCTTAACTGAAAAGCATTGGATTTTAGAGGAGCTGTGGTTTGCATCAGTTTCACAAGCAGAGTTGACCTAGATATGGTCCGTGTTTGTAGGAAACACAGTTCTTTTTTTCAGAGCACACTCACATTTCCTGCTGTATTAGAGATTCTAGAATGCAAGAGTGTGCTTCTTGCTCTATAGCAGAGTGTGTTTCATGGATGAGAACTGTGCTGTGTATTTCCCTTCTGACATGTTGTTAAATCTCAGGCTCTGTGTCTTCCTATAAGCAAGACTTCGTTTCAGATAACGCAGTCAATTTTCAGCGCAAACAAAGCTTCAACATTCACGAAGCTCACACGTTTCTCGCTCTTAACTGCAAAGCATTGGATTTTAGAGGACCTGTGGTTGGTATCAGTTTCAGAAGCAGACTTGAACTAGATATGATCCATGTGTGTAGGCTACATAGTTCTTTTGTTCAGAGCACACTCACTTTTCTTGCTGTCTTAGAGACTCTAGAAAGCAAGAGCGTGGTTGTTGCTCTAAAGCAGAGTGTATTTCATGGATGAGAACTGTGCTTTCTGTTTCCCTTCAGAAATGGAGTTAAAACCCAGGCTCTGTGTCTTCCTCCAAGCAAGACTTCTTTTCAGGTAAACGCAGTCACTTTTCAGCTCAAAGGAAGCTACATATTTCACGAAGCTCACACGTTTCTAGCTCTTAACTGAAAAGCATTGGATGTTAGAGGAGCTGTGGTTTGCATCAGTTTCAGAAGCAGAGTTGACCTATATATGGTCCGTGTTTGTAGGAAACACAGTTCTTTTTTTCAGAGCACACTCACATTTCCTGCTGTATTAGAGATTCTAGACTGCAAGAGTGTGCTTCTTGCTCTATAGCAGAGTGTGTTTCATGGATGAGAACTGTGCTATTTGTTTACCTTCAGAAGTGGAGTTAAATCCCATGCTCTATGTCTTCCTACAATCAAGACTTCGTTTCAGGTAAATGCATTCACTTTTTACCTCAAAGGAAGCTACATCGTACACGAAGCTCACACATTTCTCGCCCTTAAGTGAAAATCATTGGATGTTAGAGGACATGTGTTTTTTATCAGTTCCAGAACAGAGTTGAACTAGATATGGTCCATGTGTGTAGCAAACACAGTTCTTTTGTTCAGAGCACACTCATGTTTCCTGCTGTAATAGAGACTGTAGAAAGCAAGTGTTTGCTTCTTGCTCTAAAGCACAGTGTGTTTCTTGGATGAGAAATGTGCTGTGTATTTCCCTTCTGACATGTTGTTAAATCTCAGGCTCTGTGTCTTCCTATAAGCAAGACTTCGTTTCAGATAACGCAGTCACTTTTCAGCTCAAACAAAGCTTCAACATTCACGAAGCTCACACGTTTCTCGCTCTTAACTGCAAAGCATTGGATTTTAGAGGACCTTTTCGTTTTTATCAGTTTCAGAAGCAGACTTGAACTAGATATGATCCATGTGTGTAGGAAACACAGTTTTTTTGTTCAGAGCACACTCAAATTTCCTGTAGTATTAGAGAAACTAGAATGCAAGAGTTTGCTTGTTGCTCTAAACAGAGTGTTTTTCATGGATGAGAACTTTGCTGTGTTTTTACCTTCAGAAATGGAGTTAAATCCCTGGCTCTGTGTCTTCCTACCAGCAAGAATTCACTTCAGGTAAACACACTCACTTTTCAGCTCAAACGAAGCTACATCTTTCACAAAGCTCACACGTTTCTCGCTCGTAACTGAAAAGCAATGGATGTTAGAGGACCTGTGGTTTGTATCAGTTTCAGAAGCAGAGTTGAACTAGATATGATCCGTGTGTAAGAAACACAGTTCTTTTGTTCTGAGCACACTCACGTTTATTGTTGTCTTAGAGATTCTAGAAAGCAAGAGCTTGCTTCTTGCTCTAAAGTAGAGTGTGTTTCATGGATGAGAACTGTGCTGTGTGTTTACCTTCAGAAGTGGAGTTAAATCCCAGGCTCTGTGTCTTACTCCAAGCAAGAATTTGCCTCAGGAAAACGCAGTCACTTTTCAGCTCATACGAAGCAACATTGTTCACGAAGCTCACACATTTCAAGTTCTTAACTGAAAAGCATTGGAGCTTTGAGGATCTGTGATTTGTATCAGTTTCAGAAGCAGTTTTAACTAGATATGATCCATGTGTGTAGCAAATACAGTTATTTTGTTCTGAGCACACTCACTTTTATTGGTGTCGTAGAGACTGTAGAAAACAAGAGCGTGGTTGTTGCTCTAAAGCAGAGTGTGTTTCCTGGATGAGAACTATGCTGTGTGTTTCGCTTCAGACATGGGGTTAAATCCCAGGCTCTGTGTCTTCCTACAAGCAAGACTTCATTTCAGTTAAACGCAGTCCCTTTTCAGCTCAAATGTAGTTACATTGTTCACCAAGAACACACGGTTCTTGCTCTTAACTTAAAAGCATTGGATATTAGAGGTCCTGTGTTTTGTATCAGTTTCAGAAGTATAGTTGAACTAGATACGGTCCATGTGTGTAGGAAACTCAGTTCTTTTATTCTGAGAACACTCACGTTTCTTGCTGTCTTAGAGAATCTAGAAGCAAGACCGTGCGTCTTGCTCTAAAGCAGAGTGTGTGTCATGGATGAGAACTGTGCTTTCTGTTTCCCTTCAGAAATGGAGTTAAAACCCAGGCTCTGTGTCTTCCTACAAGCAAGACTTCTTTTCAGGCAAACACAGTCACTTTTCCGCTCAAAGGAAGCTACATATTTCACGAAGCTCACACGTTTCTAGCTCTTAACTGAAAAGCATTGGATGTTAGAGGAGCTGTGGTTTGCATCAGTTTCACAAGCAGAGTTGACCTAGATATGGTCCGTGTTTGTAGGAAACACAGTTCTTTTTTTCAGAGCACACTCACATTTCCTGCTGTATTAGAGATTCTAGACTGCAAGAGTGTGCTTCTTGCTCTATAGCAGAGTGTGTTTCATGGATGAGAACTGTGCTATTTGTTTACCTTCAGAAGTGGAGTTAAATCCCATGCTCTATGTCTTCCTACAATCAAGACTTCGTTTCAGGTAAATGCATTCACTTTTTACCTCAATGGAAGATACATCGTACACGAAGCTCACACATTTCTCGCCCTTAAGTGAAAATCATTGGATGTTAGAGGACCTGTGTTTTTTATCAGTTCCAGAACAGAGTTGAACTAGATATGGTCCGTGTGTGTAGCAAACACAGTTCTTTTGTTCAGAGCACACTCATGTTTCCTGCTGTAATAGAGACTGTAGAAAGCAAATGTTTGCTTCTTGCTCTAAAGCACAGTGTGTTTCATGGATGAGAACTGTGCTGTGCATTTCCCTTCAGACATGTTGTTAAATCTCAGGCTCTGTGTCTTCCTATAAGCAAGACTTCGTTTCAGATAACGCAGTCACTTTTCAGCTCAAACAAAGCTTCAACATTCACGAAGCTCACACGTTTCTCGATCTTAACTGCAAAGCATTGGATTTTAGAGGACCTGTGGTTTGTATCAGTTTCAGAAGCAGACTTGAACTAGATATGATCCATGTGTGTAGGAAACACAGTTCTTTTGTTCAGAGCACACTCAAATTTCCTGTAGTATTAGAGAAACTAGAATGCAAGAGTTTGCTTGTTGCTCTAAACAGAGTGTGTTTCATGGATGAGAACTTTGCTGTGTTTTTACCTTCAGAAATGGAGTTAAATCCCTGGCTCTGTGTCTTCCTACCAGCAAGACTTCACTTCAGGTAAACAAACTCACTTTTCAGCTCAAACGAAGCTACATCATTCACAAAGCTCACACGTTTCTCGTTCGTAACTGAAAAGCAATGGATGTTAGAGGACCTGTGGTTTGTATCAGTTTCAGAAGCAGAGTTGAACTAGATATGATCTGTGTGTAGGAAACACAGTTCTTTTGTTCTGAGCACACTCACGTTTATTGTTGTCTTAGAGATTCTAGAAAGCAAGAGCTTGCTCCTTGCTCTAAAGCAGAGTGTGTTTCATGGATGAGAACTGTGCTGTGTGTTTACCTTCAGAAGTGGAGTTAAATCCCAGGCTCTGTGTCTTACTACAAGCAAGAATTTGCTTCAGGAAAACGCAGTCACTTTTCAGCTCATACGAAGCAACATTGTTCACGAAGCTCACACGTTTCAAGTTCTTAACTGAAAAGCATTGGAGGTTTGAGGATCTGAGATTTGTATGAGTTTCAGAAGCAGTTTTAACTAGATATGATCCATGTGTGTAGCAAATACAGTTCTTTTGTTCTGAGCACACTCACTTTTCTTGCTGTCTTAGAGACTCTAGAAAGCAAGAGCGTGGTTGTTGCTGTAAAGCAGAGTGTGTTTCCTGGATGAGAACTATGCTGTGTGTTTCGCTTCAGACATGGAGTTAAATCTCAGGCTCTGTGTCTTCCTACAAGCAAGACTTCATTTCAGTTAAACGCAGTCCCTTTTCAGCTCAAATGTAGTTACATTGTTCACCAAGAACACACGGTTTTTGCTATTAACTGAAAAGCATTGGATGTTAGAGGTCCTGTGTTTTGTATCAGTTTCAGAAGCATAGTTGAACTAGATACGGTCCATGTGTGTAGGAAACTCAGTTCTTTTATTCTGAGAACACTCACGTTTCTTGCTGTCTTAGAGAATCTAGAAGCAAGACCGTGCGTCTTGCTCTAAAGCAGAGTGTGTTTCATGGATGAGAACTGTGCTTTCTGTTTCCCTTCAGAAATGGAGTTAAAACCCAGGCTCTGTGTCTTCCTACAAGCAAGACCTCTTTTCAGGCAAACGCAGTCACTTTTCAGCTCAAAGGAAGCTACATATTTCACGAAGCTCACACGTTTCTAGCTCTTAACTGAAAAGCATTGGATGTTAGAGGAGCTGTGGTTTGCATCAGTTTCAGAAGCAGAGTTGACCTAGATATGGTCCGTGTTTGTAGGAAACACAGTTCTTTTTTTCAGAGCACACTCACATTTCCTGCTGTATTAGAGATTCTAGAATGCAAGAGTGTGCTTCTTGCTCTGTAGCAGAGTGTGTTTCATGGATGAGAACTGTGCTATTTTTTTACCTTCAGTAGTGGAGTTAAATCCCATGCTCTATGTCTTCCTACAATCAAGACTTCGTTTCAGGTAAATGCATTCACTTTTTACCTCAAAGGAAGCTACATCGTACACGAAGCTCACACATTTCTCGCCCTTAAGTGAAAATCATTGGATGTTAGAGGACCTGTGTTTTTTATCAGTTCCAGAACAGAGTTGAACTAGATATGGTCCGTGTGTAGCAAACACAGTTCTTTTGTTCAGAGCACACTCATGTTTCCTGCTGAAATAGAGACTGTAGAAAGCAAGTGTTTGCTTCATGCTCTAAAGCACAGTGTGTTTCATGGATGAAAACTGTGCTGTGTATTTCCCTTCTGACATGTTGTTAAATCTCAGGGTCTGTGTCTTCCTATAAGCAAGACTTCGTTTCAGATAACGCAGTCACTTTTCAGCTCAAACAAAGCTTCAACATTCACGAAGCTCACACGTTTCTCTCTCTTAACTGGAAAGCATTGGATTTTAGAGGACCTGTGGTTTTTATCAGTTTCAGAAGCAGACTTGAACTAGATATGATCCATGTGTGTAGGAAACACAGTTCTTTTGTTCAGAGCACACTCAAATTTCCTGTAGTATTAGAGAAACTGGAATGCAAGATTTTGCTTGTTGCTATAAACAGAGTGTGTTTCATGGATGAGAACTTTGCTGTGTTTTTACCTTCAGAAATGGAGTTAAATCCCTGGCTCTGTGACTTCCTACCAGCAAGACTTCACTTCAGGTAAACACACTCCCTTTTCAGCTCAAACGAAGCTACATCATTCACAAAGCTCACACGTTTCTCGCTCGTAACTGAAAAGCAATGGATGTTAGAGGACCTGTGGTTTGTATCAGTTTCAGAAGCAGAGTTGAACGAGATATGATCCGTGTGTAGGAAACACAGTTCTTTTGTTCTGAGCACACTCACGTTTATTGTTGTCTTAGAGATTCTAGAAAGCAAGAGCTTGCTTCTTGCTCTAAAGCAGAGTGTGTTTCATGGATGAGAACTGTGCTGTGTGTTTACCTTCAGAAGTGGAGTTAAATCCCGGGCTCTGTGTCTTACTCCAAGCAAGAATTTGCCTCAGGAAAACGCAGTCACTTTTCAGCTCATACGAAGCAACATTGTTCACGAAGCTCACACGTTTCAAGTTCTTAACTGAAAAGCATTGGAGGTTTGAGGATCTGTGATTTGTATCAGTTTCAGAAGCAGTTTTAACTAGATATGATCCATGTGTGTAGCAAATACAGTTCTTTTGTTCTGAGCACACTCACTTTTCTTGCTGTCTTAGAGACTCTAGAAAGCAAGAGCGTGGTTGTTGCTCTAAAGCAGAGTGTGTTTCCTGGATGAGAACTATGCTGTGTGTTTCCCTTCAGACATGGAGTTAAATCCCAGGCTCTGTGTCTTCCTACAAGCAAGACTTCATTTCAGTTAAAAGCAGTCCCTTTTCAGCTCAAATGTAGTTACATTGTTCACCAAGAACACACGGTTCTTGCTCTTAACTTAAAAGCATTGGATGTTAGAGGTCCTGTGTTTTGTATCAGTTTCAGAAGCATAGTTGAACTAGATATGGTCCATGTGTGTAGGAAACTCAGTTCTTTTATTCTGAGAACACTCACGTTTCTTGCTGTCTTAGAGAATCTAGAAGCAAGACCGTGCGTCTTGCTCTAAAGCAGAGTGTGTTTCATGGATGAGAACTGTGCTTTCTGATTCCCTTCAGAAATGGAGTTAAAACCCAGGCTCTGTGTCTTTCTACAAGCAAGACTTCTTTTCAGGTAAACGCAGTCACTTTTCAGCTCAAAGGAAGCTACATATTTCACGATGCTCACACGTTTCTAGCTCTTAACTGAAAAGCATTGGATGTTAGAGGAGCTGTGGTTTGCATCAGTTTCAGAAGCAGAGTTGACCTAGATATGGTCCGTGTTTGTAGGAAACACACTTCTTTTTTTCAGAGCACACTCACATTTCCTGCTGTATTAGAGATTCTAGAATGCAAGAGTGTGCTTCTTGCTCTATAGCAGAGTGTGTTTCATGGATGAGAACTGTGCTATTTGTTTACCTTCAGAAGTGGAGTTAAATCCCATGCTCTATGTCTTCCTACAATCAAGACTTCATTTCAGGTAAATGCATTCACTTTTTACCTCAAAGGAAGCTACATCGTACACGAAGCTCACACATTTCTCGCCCTTAAGTGAAAATCATTGGATGTTAGAGGACCTGTGTTTTTTATCAGTTCCAGAACAGAGTTGAACTAGATATGGTCCGTGTGTGTAGCAAACACAGTTCTTTTGTTCAGAGCACACTCATGTTTCCTGCTGTAATAGAGACTGTAGGAAGCAAGTGTTTGCTTCTTGCTCTAAAGCACAGTGTGTTTCATGGATGAGAACTGTGCTGTGTATTTCCCTTCTGACATGTTGTTAAATCTCAGGCTCTGTGTCTTCCTATAAGCAAGACTTCGTTTCAGATAACGCAGTCACTTTTCAGCTCAAACAAAGCTTCAACATTCACGAAGCTCACACGTTTCTCGCTCTTAACTGCAAAGCATTGGATTTTAGAGGACCTGTGGTTTTTATCAGTTTCAAAAGCAGACTTGAACTAGATATGATCCATGTGTGTAGGAAACACAGTTCTTTTGTTCAGAGCACACTCAAATTTCCTGTAGTATTAGAGAAACTAGAATGCAAGAGTTTGCTTGTTGCTCTAAACAGAGTGTGTTTCATGGATGAGAACTTTGCTGTGTTTTTACCTTCAGAAATGGAGTTAAATCCCTGGCTCTGTGTCTTCCTACAAGCAAGACTTCACTTCAGGTAAACACACTCACTTTTCTGCTCAAACGAAGCTACATCATTCACAAAGCTCACATGTTTCTCGCTCGTAACTGAAAAGCAATGGATGTTAGAGGACCTGTGGTTTGTATCAGTTTCAGAAGCAGAGTTGAACGAGATATGATCCGTGTGTAGGAAACACAGTTCTTTTGTTCTGAGCACACTCACGTTTATTGTTGTCTTAGAGATTCTAGAAAGCAAGAGCTTGCTCCTTGCTCTAAAGCAGAGTGTGTTTCATGGATGAGAACTGTGCTGTGTGTTTACCTTCAGAAGTGGAGTTAAATCCCAGGCTCTGTGTCTTACTCCAAGCAAGAATTTGCCTCAGGAAAACGCAGTCACTTTTCAGCTCATACGAAGCAACATTGTTCACGAAGCTCACACGTTTCAAGTTCTTAACTGAAAAGCATTGGAGGTTTGAGGATCTGTGATTTGTATCAGTTTCAGAAGCAGTTTTAACTAGATATGATCCATGTGTGTAGCAAATACAGTTCTTTTGTTCTGAGCACACTCAATTTTCTTGCTGTCTTAGAGACTCTAGAAAGCAAGAGCGTGGTTGTTGCTCTAAAGCAGAGTGTGTTTCCTGGATGAGAACTATGCTGTGTGTTTCCCTTCAGACATGAAGTTAAATCCCAGGCTCTGTGTCTTCCTACAAGCAAGACTTCATTTCAGTTAAAAGCAGTCCCTTTTCAGCTCAAATGTAGTTACATTGTTCACCAAGAACACACGGTTCTTGCTCTTAACTTCAAAGCATTGGATGTTAGAGGTCCTGTGTTTTGTATCAGTTTCAGAAGTATAGTTGAACTAGATATGGTCCATGTGTGTAGGAAACTCAGTTCATTTATTCTGAGAACACTCACGTTTCTTGCTGTCTTAGAGAATCTAGAAGCAAGACCGTGCGTCTTGCTCTAAAGCAGAGTGTGTTTCATGGATGAGAACTGTGCTTTCTGTTTCCCTTCAGAAATGGAGTTAAAACCCAGGCTCTGTGTCTTTCTACAAGCAAGACTTCTTTTCAGGTAAACGCAGTCACTTTTCAGCTCAAAGGAAGCTACATATTTCACGATGCTCACACGTTTCTAGCTCTTAACTGAAAAGCATTGGATGTTAGAGGAGCTGTGGTTTGCATCAGTTTCAGAAGCAGAGTTGACCTAGACATGGTCCGTGTTTGTAGGAAACACAGTTCTTTTTTTCAGAGCACACTCACATTTCCTGCTGTATTAGAGATTCTAGAATGCAAGAGTGTGCTTCTTGCTCTATAGCAGAGTGTGTTTCATGGATGAGAACTGTGCTATTTGTTTACCTTCAGAAGTGGAGTTAAATCCCATGCTCTATGTCTTCCTACAATCAAGACTTCATTTCAGGTAAATGCATTCACTTTTTACCTCAAAGGAAGCTACATCGTACACGAAGCTCACACATTTCTCGCCCTTAAGTGAAAATCATTGGATGTTAGAGGACCTGTGTTTTTTATCAGTTCCAGAACAGAGTTGAACTAGATATGGTCCGTGTGTGTAGCAAACACAGTTCTTTTGTTCAGAGCACACTCATGTTTCCTGCTGTAATAGAGACTGTAGAAAGCAAGTGTTTGCTTCTTGCTCTAAAGCACAGTGTGTTTCATGGATGAGAACTGTGCTGTGTATTTCCCTTCTGACATGTTGTTAAATCTCAGGCTCTGTGTCTTCCTATAAGCAAGACTTCGTTTCAGATAACGCAGTCACTTTTCAGCTCAAACAAAGCTTCAACATTTACGAAGCTCACACGTTTCTCGCTCTTAACTGCAAAGCATTGGATTTTAGAGGACCTGTGGTTTTTATCAGTTTCAAAAGCAGACTTGAACTAGATATGATCCATGTGTGTAGGAAACACAGTTCTTTTGTTCAGAGCACACTCAAATTTCCTGTAGTATTAGAGAAACTAGAATGCAAGAGTTTGCTTGTTGCTCTAAACAGAGTGTGTTTCATGGATGAGAACTTTGCTGTGTTTTTACCTTCAGAAATGGAGTTAAATCCCTGGCTCTGTGTCTTCCTACAAGCAAGACTTCACTTCAGGTAAACACACTCACTTTTCTGCTCAAACGAAGCTACATCATTCACAAAGCTCACACGTTTCTTGCTCGTAACTGAAAAGCAACGGATGTTAGAGGACCTGTGGTTTGTATCAGTTTCAGAAGCAGAGTTGAACGAGATATGATCCGTGTGTAGGAAACACAGTTCTTTTGTTCTGAGCACACTCACGTTTATTGTTGTCTTAGAGATTCTAGAAAGCAAGAGCTTGCTCCTTGCTCTAAAGCAGAGTGTGTTTCATGGATGAGAACTGTGCTGTGTGTTTACCTTCAGAAGTGGAGTTAAATTCCAGGCTCTGTGTCTTACTACAAGCAAGAATTTGCCTCAGGAAAACGCAGTCACTTTTCAGCTCATACGAAGCAACATTGTTCACGAAGCTCACACGTTTCAAGTTCTTAACTGAAAAGCATTGGAGGTTTGTGGATCTGTGATTTGTATAAGTTTCAGAAGCAGTTTTAACTAGATATGATCCATGTGTGTAGCAAATACAGTTCTTTTGTTCTGAGCACACTCAATTTTCTTGCTGTCTTAGAGACTCTAGAAAGCAAGAGCGTGGTTGTTGCTGTAAAGCAGAGTGTGTTTCCTGGATGAGAACTATGCTGTGTGTTTCGCTTCAGACATGGAGTTAAATCTCAGGCTCTGTGTCTTCCTACAAGCAAGACTTCATTTCAGTTAAACGCAGTCCCTTTTCAGCTCAAATGTAGTTACATTGTTCACCAAGAACACACGGTTCTTGCTCTTAACTTAAAAGCATTGGATGTTAGAGGTCCTGTGTTTTGTATCAGTTTCAGAAGCATAGTTGAACTAGATACGGTCCATGTGTGTAGGAAACTCAGTTCTTTTATTCTGAGAACACTCACGTTTCTTGCTGTCTTAGAGAATCTAGAAGCAAGACCGTGTGTCTTGCTCTAAAGCAGAGTGTGTTTCATGGATGAGAACTGTGCTTTCTGTTTCCCTTCAGAAATGGAGTTAAAACCCAGGCTCTGTGTCTTCCTACAAGCAAGACTTCTTTTCAGGCAAACGCAGGCACTTTTCAGCTCAAAGGAAGCTACATATTTCACGAAGCTCACACGTTTCTAGCTCTTAACTGAAAAGCATTGGATGTTAGAGGAGCTGTGGTTTGCATCAGTTTCAGAAGCAGAGTTGACCTAGATATGGTCCGTGTTTGTAGGAAACACAGTTCTTTTTTTCAGAGCACACTCACATTGCCTGCTGTATTAGAGATTCTAGAATGCAAGAGTGTGCTTCTTGCTCTATAGCAGAGTGTGTTTCATGGATGAGAACTGTGCTATTTGTTTACCTTCAGAAGTGGAGTTAAATCCCATGCTCTATGTCTTCCTACAATCAAGACTTCGTTTCAGGTAAATGCATTCACTTTGTACCTCAAAGGAAGCTACATCGTACACGAAGCTCACACATTTCTCGCCCTTAAGTGAAAATCATTGGATGTTAGAGGACCTGTGTTTTTTATCAGTTCCAGAACAGAGTTGAACTAGATATGGTCCGTGTGTGTAGCAAACACAGTTCTTTTGTTCAGAGCACACTCATGTTTCCTGCTGTAATAGAGACTGTAGAAAGCAAGTGTTTGCTTCTTGCTCTAAAGCACAGTGTGTTTCATGGATGAGAACTGTGCTGTGTATTTCCCTTCTGACATGTTGTTAAATCTCAGGCTCTGTGTCTTCCTATAAGCAAGACTTCGTTTCAGATAACGCAGTCACTTTTCAGCTCAAACAAAGCTTCAACATTCACGAAGCTCACACGTTTCTCGCTCTTAACTGCAAAGCATTGGATTTTAGAGGACCTGTGGTTTTTATCAGTTTCAAAAGCAGACTTGAACTAGATATGATCCATGTGTGTAGGAAACACAGTTCTTTTGTTCAGAGCACACTCAAATTTCCTGTAGTATTAGAGAAACTAGAATGCAAGAGTTTGCTTGTTGCTCTAAACAGAGTGTGTTTCATGGATGAGAACTTTGCTGTGTTTTTACCTTCAGAAATGGAGTTAAATCCCTGGCTCTGTGTCTTCCTACAAGCAAGACTTCACTTCAGGTAAACACACTCACTTTTCTGCTCAAACGAAGCTACATCATTCACAAAGCTCACACGTTTCTCGCTCGTAACTGAAAAGCAATGGATGTTAGAGGACCTGTGGTTTGTATCAGTTTCAGAAGCAGAGTTGAACGAGATATGATCCGTGTGTAGGAAACACAGTTCTTTTGTTCTGAGCACACTCACGTTTATTGTTGTCTTAGAGATTCTAGAAAGCAAGAGCTTGCTCCTTGCTCTAAAGCAGAGTGTGTTTCATGGATGAGAACTGTGCTGTGTGTTTACCTTCAGAAGTGGAGTTAAATCCCAGGCTCTGTGTCTTACTCCAAGCAAGAATTTGCCTCAGGAAAACGCAGTCACTTTTCAGCTCATACGAAGCAACATTGTTCACGAAGCTCACACGTTTCAAGTTCTTAACTGAAAAGCATTGGAGGTTTGAGGATCTGTGATTTGTATCAGTTTCAGAAGCAGTTTTAACTAGATATGATCCATGTGTGTAGCAAACACAGTTCTTTTGTTCTGAGCACACTCACTTTTCTTGCTGTCTTAGAGACTCTAGAAAGCAAGAGCGTGGTTGTTGCTCTAAAGCAGAGTGTGTTTCCTGGATGAGAACTATGCTGTGCGTTTCCCTTCAGACATGGAGTTAAATCCCAGGCTCTGTGTCTTCCTACAAGCAAGACTTCATTTCAGTTAAAAGCAGTCCTTTTCAGCTCAAATGTAGTTACATTGTTCACCAAGAACACACGGTTCTTGCTCTTAACTTAAAAGCATTGGATGTTAGAGGTCCTGTGTTTTGTATCAGTTTCAGAAGCATAGTTGAACTAGATATGGTCCATGTGTGTAGGAAACTCAGTTCATTTATTCTGAGAACACTCACGTTTCTTGCTGTCTTAGAGAATCTAGAAGCAAGACCGTGCGTCTTGCTCTAAAGCAGAGTGTGTTTCATGGATGAGAACTGTGCTTTCTGTTTCCCTTCAGAAATGGAGTTAAAACCCAGGCTCTGTGTCTTTCTACAAGCAAGTCTTCTTTTCAGGTAAACGCAGTCACTTTTCAGCTCAAAGGAAGCTACATATTTCACGATGCTCACACGTTTCTAGCTCTTAACTGAAAAGCATTGGATGTTAGAGGAGCTGTGGTTTGCATCAGTTTCAGAAGCAGAGTTGACCTAGATATGGTCCGTGTTTGTAGGAAACACAGTCCTTTTTTTCAGAGCACACTCACATTTCCTGCTGTATTAGAGATTCTAGAATGCAAGAGTGTGCTTCTTGCTCTATAGCAGAGTGTGTTTCATGGATGAGAACTGTGCTATTTGTTTACCTTCAGAAGTGGAGTTAAATCCCATGCTCTATGTCTTCCTACAATCAAGACTTCATTTCAGGTAAATGCATTCACTTTTTACCTCAAAGGAAGCTACATCGTACACGAAGCTCACACATTTCTCGCCCTTAAGTGAAAATCATTGGATGTTAGAGGACCTGTGTTTTTTATCAGTTCCAGAACAGAGTTGAACTAGATATGGTCCGTGTGTGTAGCAAACACAGTTCTTTTGTTCAGAGCACACTCATGTTTCCTGCTGTAATAGAGACTGTAGAAAGCAAGTGTTTGCTTCTTGTTCTAAAGCACAGTGTGTTTCATGGATGAGAACTGTGCTGTGTATTTCCCTTCTGACATGTTGTTAAATCTCAGGCTCTGTGTCTTCCTATAAGCAAGACTTCGTTTCAGATAACGCAGTCACTTTTCAGCTCAAACAAAGCTTCAACATTCACGAAGCTCACACGTTTCTCGCTCTTAACTGCAAAGCATTGGATTTTAGAGGACCTGTGGTTTTTATCAGTTTCAAAAGCAGACTTGAACTAGATATGATCCATGTGTGTAGGAAACACAGTTCTTTTGTTCAGAGCACACTCAAATTTCCTGTAGTATTAGAGAAACTAGAATGCAAGAGTTTGCTTGTTGCTCTAAACAGAGTGTGTTTCATGGATGAGAACTTTGCTGTGTTTTTACCTTCAGAAATGGAGTTAAATCCCTGGCTCTGTGTCTTCCTACAAGCAAGACTTCACTTCAGGTAAACACACTCACTTTTCTGCTCAAACGAAGCTACATCATTCACAAAGCTCACATGTTTCTCGCTCGTAACTGAAAAGCAATGGATGTTAGAGGACCTGTGGTTTGTATCAGTTTCAGAAGCAGAGTTGAACGAGATATGATCC
This sequence comes from Onychomys leucogaster, assembly GCA_949786385.1. NCBI lineage: Eukaryota > Metazoa > Chordata > Mammalia > Rodentia > Cricetidae > Onychomys > Onychomys leucogaster. The sequence goes on along the minus strand of CATKUP010000006.1, from coordinate 9,066,846 downwards.
GTGTGTAGGAAACACAGTTCTTTTGTTCTGAGCACACTCACGTTTATTGTTGTCTTAGAGATTCTAGAAAGCAAGAGCTTGCTCCTTGCTCTAAAGCAGAGTGTGTTTCATGGATGAGAACTGTGCTGTGTGTTTACCTTCAGAAGTGGAGTTAAATCCCAGGCTCTGTGTCTTACTCCAAGCAAGAATTTGCCTCAGGAAAACGCAGTCACTTTTCAGCTCATACGAAGCAACATTGTTCACGAAGCTCACACGTTTCAAGTTCTTAACTGAAAAGCATTGGAGGTTTGAGGATCTGTGATTTGTATCAGTTTCAGAAGCAGTTTTAACTAGATATGATCCATGTGTGTAGCAAACACAGTTCTTTTGTTCTGAGCACACTCACTTTTCTTGCTGTCTTAGAGACTCTAGAAAGCAAGAGCGTGGTTGTTGCTCTAAAGCAGAGTGTGTTTCCTGGATGAGAACTATGCTGTGCGTTTCCCTTCAGACATGGAGTTAAATCCCAGGCTCTGTGTCTTCCTACAAGCAAGACTTCATTTCAGTTAAAAGCAGTCCTTTTCAGCTCAAATGTAGTTACATTGTTCACCAAGAACACACGGTTCTTGCTCTTAACTTCAAAGCATTGGATGTTAGAGGTCCTGTGTTTTGTATCAGTTTCAGAAGCATAGTTGAACTAGATATGGTCCATGTGTGTAGGAAACTCAGTTCATTTATTCTGAGAACACTCACGTTTCTTGCTGTCTTAGAGAATCTAGAAGCAAGACCGTGCGTCTTGCTCTAAAGCGGAGTGTGTTTCATGGATGAGAACTGTGCTTTCTGTTTCCCTTCAGAAATGGAGTTAAAACCCAGGCTCTGTGTCTTTCTACAAGCAAGTCTTCTTTTCAGGTAAACGCAGTCACTTTTCAGCTCAAAGGAAGCTACATATTTCACGATGCTCACACGTTTCTAGCTCTTAACTGAAAAGCATTGGATGTTAGAGGAGCTGTGGTTTGCATCAGTTTCAGAAGCAGAGTTGACCTAGATATGGTCCGTGTTTGTAGGAAACACACTTCTTTTTTTCAGAGCACACTCACATTTCCTGCTGTATTAGAGATTCTAGAATGCAAGAGTGTGCTTCTTGCTCTATAGCAGAGTGTGTTTCATGGATGAGAACTGTGCTATTTGTTTACCTTCAGAAGTGGAGTTAAATCCCATGCTCTATGTCTTCCTACAATCAAGACTTCATTTCAGGTAAATGCATTCACTTTTTACCTCAAAGGAAGCTACATCGTACACGAAGCTCACACATTTCTCGCCCTTAAGTGAAAATCATTGGATGTTAGAGGACCTGTGTTTTTTATCAGTTCCAGAACAGAGTTGAACTAGATATGGTCCGTGTGTGTAGCAAACACAGTTCTTTTGTTCAGAGCACACTCATGTTTCCTGCTGTAATAGAGACTGTAGAAAGCAAGTGTTTGCTTCTTGTTCTAAAGCACAGTGTGTTTCATGGATGAGAACTGTGCTGTGTATTTCCCTTCTGACATGTTGTTAAATCTCAGGCTCTGTGTCTTCCTATAAGCAAGACTTCGTTTCAGATAACGCAGTCACTTTTCAGCTCAAACAAAGCTTCAACATTCACGAAGCTCACACGTTTCTCGCTCTTAACTGCAAAGCATTGGATTTTAGAGGACCTGTGGTTTTTATCAGTTTCAAAAGCAGACTTGAACTAGATATGATCCATGTGTGTAGGAAACACAGTTCTTTTGTTCAGAGCACACTCAAATTTCCTGTAGTATTAGAGAAACTAGAATGCAAGAGTTTGCTTGTTGCTCTAAACAGAGTGTGTTTCATGGATGAGAACTTTGCTGTGTTTTTACCTTCAGAAATGGAGTTAAATCCCTGGCTCTGTGTCTTCCTACAAGCAAGACTTCACTTCAGGTAAACACACTCACTTTTCTGCTCAAACGAAGCTACATCATTCACAAAGCTCACATGTTTCTCGCTCGTAACTGAAAAGCAATGGATGTTAGAGGACCTGTGGTTTGTATCAGTTTCAGAAGCAGAGTTGAACGAGATATGATCCGTGTGTAGGAAACACAGTTCTTTTGTTCTGAGCACACTCACGTTTATTGTTGTCTTAGAGATTCTAGAAAGCAAGAGCTTGCTCCTTGCTCTAAAGCAGAGTGTGTTTCATGGATGAGAACTGTGCTGTGTGTTTACCTTCAGAAGTGGAGTTAAATCCCAGGCTCTGTGTCTTACTCCAAGCAAGAATTTGCCTCAGGAAAACGCAGTCACTTTTCAGCTCATACGAAGCAACATTGTTCACGAAGCTCACACGTTTCAAGTTCTTAACTGAAAAGCATTGGAGGTTTGAGGATCTGTGATTTGTATCAGTTTCAGAAGCAGTTTTAACTAGATATGATCCATGTGTGTAGCAAACACAGTTCTTTTGTTCTGAGCACACTCACTTTTCTTGCTGTCTTAGAGACTCTAGAAAGCAAGAGCGTGGTTGTTGCTCTAAAGCAGAGTGTGTTTCCTGGATGAGAACTATGCTGTGCGTTTCCCTTCAGACATGGAGTTAAATCCCAGGCTCTGTGTCTTCCTACAAGCAAGACTTCATTTCAGTTAAAAGCAGTCCTTTTCAGCTCAAATGTAGTTACATTGTTCACCAAGAACACACGGTTCTTGCTCTTAACTTAAAAGCATTGGATGTTAGAGGTCCTGTGTTTTGTATCAGTTTCAGAAGCATAGTTGAACTAGATATGGTCCATGTGTGTAGGAAACTCAGTTCATTTATTCTGAGAACACTCACGTTTCTTGCTGTCTTAGAGAATCTAGAAGCAAGACCGTGCGTCTTGCTCTAAAGCGGAGTGTGTTTCATGGATGAGAACTGTGCTTTCTGTTTCCCTTCAGAAATGGAGTTAAAACCCAGGCTCTGTGTCTTTCTACAAGCAAGTCTTCTTTTCAGGTAAACGCAGTCACTTTTCAGCTCAAAGGAAGCTACATATTTCACGATGCTCACACGTTTCTAGCTCTTAACTGAAAAGCATTGGATGTTAGAGGAGCTGTGGTTTGCATCAGTTTCAGAAGCAGAGTTGACCTAGATATGGTCCGTGTTTGTAGGAAACACACTTCTTTTTTTCAGAGCACACTCACATTTCCTGCTGTATTAGAGATTCTAGAATGCAAGAGTGTGCTTCTTGCTCTATAGCAGAGTGTGTTTCATGGATGAGAACTGTGCTATTTGTTTACCTTCAGAAGTGGAGTTAAATCCCATGCTCTATGTCTTCCTACAATCAAGACTTCATTTCAGGTAAATGCATTCACTTTTTACCTCAAAGGAAGCTACATCGTACACGAAGCTCACACATTTCTCGCCCTTAAGTGAAAATCATTGGATGTTAGAGGACCTGTGTTTTTTATCAGTTCCAGAACAGAGTTGAACTAGATATGGTCCGTGTGTGTAGCAAACACAGTTCTTTTGTTCAGAGCACACTCATGTTTCCTGCTGTAATAGAGACTGTAGAAAGCAAGTGTTTGCTTCTTGCTCTAAAGCACAGTGTGTTTCATGGATGAGAACTGTGCTGTGTATTTCCCTTCTGACATGTTGTTAAATCTCAGGCTCTGTGTCTTCCTATAAGCAAGACTTCGTTTCAGATAACGCAGTCACTTTTCAGCTCAAACAAAGCTTCAACATTCACGAAGCTCACACGTTTCTCGCTCTTAACTGCAAAGCATTGGATTTTAGAGGACCTGTGGTTTTTATCAGTTTCAAAAGCAGACTTGAACTAGATATGATCCATGTGTGTAGGAAACACAGTTCTTTTGTTCAGAGCACACTCAAATTTCCTGTAGTATTAGAGAAACTAGAATGCAAGAGTTTGCTTGTTGCTCTAAACAGAGTGTGTTTCATGGATGAGAACTTTGCTGTGTTTTTACCTTCAGAAATGGAGTTAAATCCCTGGCTCTGTGTCTTCCTACAAGCAAGACTTCACTTCAGGTAAACACACTCACTTTTCTGCTCAAACGAAGCTACATCATTCACAAAGCTCACACGTTTCTCGCTCGTAACTGAAAAGCAATGGATGTTAGAGGACCTGTGGTTTGTATCAGTTTCAGAAGCAGAGTTGAACGAGATATGATCCGTGTGTAGGAAACACAGTTCTTTTGTTCTGAGCACACTCACGTTTATTGTTGTCTTAGAGATTCTAGAAAGCAAGAGCTTGCTCCTTGCTCTAAAGCAGAGTGTGTTTCATGGATGAGAACTGTGCTGTGTGTTTACCTTCAGAAGTGGAGTTAAATCCCAGGCTCTGTGTCTTACTCCAAGCAAGAATTTGCCTCAGGAAAACGCAGTCACTTTTCAGCTCATACGAAGCAACATTGTTCACGAAGCTCACACGTTTCAAGTTCTTAACTGAAAAGCATTGGAGGTTTGAGGATCTGTGATTTGTATCAGTTTCAGAAGCAGTTTTAACTAGATATGATCCATGTGTGTAGCAAACACAGTTCTTTTGTTCTGAGCACACTCACTTTTCTTGCTGTCTTAGAGACTCTAGAAAGCAAGAGCGTGGTTGTTGCTCTAAAGCAGAGTGTGTTTCCTGGATGAGAACTATGCTGTGCGTTTCCCTTCAGACATGGAGTTAAATCCCAGGCTCTGTGTCTTCCTACAAGCAAGACTTCATTTCAGTTAAAAGCAGTCCTTTTCAGCTCAAATGTAGTTACATTGTTCACCAAGAACACACGGTTCTTGCTCTTAACTTAAAAGCATTGGATGTTAGAGGTCCTGTGTTTTGTATCAGTTTCAGAAGCATAGTTGAACTAGATATGGTCCATGTGTGTAGGAAACTCAGTTCATTTATTCTGAGAACACTCACGTTTCTTGCTGTCTTAGAGAATCTAGAAGCAAGACCGTGCGTCTTGCTCTAAAGCAGAGTGTGTTTCATGGATGAGAACTGTGCTTTCTGTTTCCCTTCAGAAATGGAGTTAAAACCCAGGCTCTGTGTCTTTCTACAAGCAAGTCTTCTTTTCAGGTAAACGCAGTCACTTTTCAGCTCAAAGGAAGCTACATATTTCACGATGCTCACACGTTTCTAGCTCTTAACTGAAAAGCATTGGATGTTAGAGGAGCTGTGGTTTGCATCAGTTTCAGAAGCAGAGTTGACCTAGATATGGTCCGTGTTTGTAGGAAACACAGTTCTTTTTTTCAGAGCACACTCACATTTCCTGCTGTATTAGAGATTCTAGAATGCAAGAGTGTGCTTCTTGCTCTATAGCAGAGTGTGTTTCATGGATGAGAACTGTGCTATTTGTTTACCTTCAGAAGTGGAGTTAAATCCCATGCTCTATGTCTTCCTACAATCAAGACTTCATTTCAGGTAAATGCATTCACTTTTTACCTCAAAGGAAGCTACATCGTACACGAAGCTCACACATTTCTCGCCCTTAAGTGAAAATCATTGGATGTTAGAGGACCTGTGTTTTTTATCAGTTCCAGAACAGAGTTGAACTAGATATGGTCCGTGTGTGTAGCAAACACAGTTCTTTTGTTCAGAGCACACTCATGTTTCCTGCTGTAATAGAGACTGTAGAAAGCAAGTGTTTGCTTCTTGTTCTAAAGCACAGTGTGTTTCATGGATGAGAACTGTGCTGTGTATTTCCCTTCTGACATGTTGTTAAATCTCAGGCTCTGTGTCTTCCTATAAGCAAGACTTCGTTTCAGATAACGCAGTCACTTTTCAGCTCAAACAAAGCTTCAACATTCACGAAGCTCACACGTTTCTCGCTCTTAACTGCAAAGCATTGGATTTTAGAGGACCTGTGGTTTTTATCAGTTTCAAAAGCAGACTTGAACTAGATATGATCCATGTGTGTAGGAAACACAGTTCTTTTGTTCAGAGCACACTCAAATTTCCTGTAGTATTAGAGAAACTAGAATGCAAGAGTTTGCTTGTTGCTCTAAACAGAGTGTGTTTCATGGATGAGAACTTTGCTGTGTTTTTACCTTCAGAAATGGAGTTAAATCCCTGGCTCTGTGTCTTCCTACAAGCAAGACTTCACTTCAGGTAAACACACTCACTTTTCTGCTCAAACGAAGCTACATCATTCACAAAGCTCACACGTTTCTCGCTCGTAACTGAAAAGCAATGGATGTTAGAGGACCTGTGGTTTGTATCAGTTTCAGAAGCAGAGTTGAACGAGATATGATCCGTGTGTAGGAAACACAGTTCTTTTGTTCTGAGCACACTCACGTTTATTGTTGTCTTAGAGATTCTAGAAAGCAAGAGCTTGCTCCTTGCTCTAAAGCAGAGTGTGTTTCATGGATGAGAACTGTGCTGTGTGTTTACCTTCAGAAGTGGAGTTAAATCCCAGGCTCTGTGTCTTACTCCAAGCAAGAATTTGCCTCAGGAAAACGCAGTCACTTTTCAGCTCATACGAAGCAACATTGTTCACGAAGCTCACACGTTTCAAGTTCTTAACTGAAAAGCATTGGAGGTTTGAGGATCTGTGATTTGTATCAGTTTCAGAAGCAGTTTTAACTAGATATGATCCATGTGTGTAGCAAACACAGTTCTTTTGTTCTGAGCACACTCACTTTTCTTGCTGTCTTAGAGACTCTAGAAAGCAAGAGCGTGGTTGTTGCTCTAAAGCAGAGTGTGTTTCCTGGATGAGAACTATGCTGTGCGTTTCCCTTCAGACATGGAGTTAAATCCCAGGCTCTGTGTCTTCCTACAAGCAAGACTTCATTTCAGTTAAAAGCAGTCCTTTTCAGCTCAAATGTACTTACATTGTTCACCAAGAACACACGGTTCTTGCTCTTAACTTAAAAGCATTGGATGTTAGAGGTCCTGTGTTTTGTATCAGTTTCAGAAGCATAGTTGAACTAGATATGGTCCATGTGTGTAGGAAACTCAGTTCATTTATTCTGAGAACACTCACGTTTCTTGCTGTCTTAGAGAATCTAGAAGCAAGACCGTGCGTCTTGCTCTAAAGCGGAGTGTGTTTCATGGATGAGAACTGTGCTTTCTGTTTCCCTTCAGAAATGGAGTTAAAACCCAGGCTCTGTGTCTTTCTACAAGCAAGTCTTCTTTTCAGGTAAACGCAGTCACTTTTCAGCTCAAAGGAAGCTACATATTTCACGATGCTCACACGTTTCTAGCTCTTAACTGAAAAGCATTGGATGTTAGAGGAGCTGTGGTTTGCATCAGTTTCAGAAGCAGAGTTGACCTAGATATGGTCCGTGTTTGTAGGAAACACACTTCTTTTTTTCAGAGCACACTCACATTTCCTGCTGTATTAGAGATTCTAGAATGCAAGAGTGTGCTTCTTGCTCTATAGCAGAGTGTGTTTCATGGATGAGAACTGTGCTATTTGTTTACCTTCAGAAGTGGAGTTAAATCCCATGCTCTATGTCTTCCTACAATCAAGACTTCATTTCAGGTAAATGCATTCACTTTTTACCTCAAAGGAAGCTACATCGTACACGAAGCTCACACATTTCTCGCCCTTAAGTGAAAATCATTGGATGTTAGAGGACCTGTGTTTTTTATCAGTTCCAGAACAGAGTTGAACTAGATATGGTCCGTGTGTGTAGCAAACACAGTTCTTTTGTTCAGAGCACACTCATGTTTCCTGCTGTAATAGAGACTGTAGAAAGCAAGTGTTTGCTTCTTGTTCTAAAGCACAGTGTGTTTCATGGATGAGAACTGTGCTGTGTATTTCCCTTCTGACATGTTGTTAAATCTCAGGCTCTGTGTCTTCCTATAAGCAAGACTTCGTTTCAGATAACGCAGTCACTTTTCAGCTCAAACAAAGCTTCAACATTCACGAAGCTCACACGTTTCTCGCTCTTAACTGCAAAGCATTGGATTTTAGAGGACCTGTGGTTTTTATCAGTTTCAAAAGCAGACTTGAACTAGATATGATCCATGTGTGTAGGAAACACAGTTCTTTTGTTCAGAGCACACTCAAATTTCCTGTAGTATTAGAGAAACTAGAATGCAAGAGTTTGCTTGTTGCTCTAAACAGAGTGTGTTTCATGGATGAGAACTTTGCTGTGTTTTTACCTTCAGAAATGGAGTTAAATCCCTGGCTCTGTGTCTTCCTACAAGCAAGACTTCACTTCAGGTAAACACACTCACTTTTCTGCTCAAACGAAGCTACATCATTCACAAAGCTCACATGTTTCTCGCTCGTAACTGAAAAGCAATGGATGTTAGAGGACCTGTGGTTTGTATCAGTTTCAGAAGCAGAGTTGAACGAGATATGATCCGTGTGTAGGAAACACAGTTCTTTTGTTCTGAGCACACTCACGTTTATTGTTGTCTTAGAGATTCTAGAAAGCAAGAGCTTGCTCCTTGCTCTAAAGCAGAGTGTGTTTCATGGATGAGAACTGTGCTGTGTGTTTACCTTCAGAAGTGGAGTTAAATCCCAGGCTCTGTGTCTTACTCCAAGCAAGAATTTGCCTCAGGAAAACGCAGTCACTTTTCAGCTCATACGAAGCAACATTGTTCACGAAGCTCACACGTTTCAAGTTCTTAACTGAAAAGCATTGGAGGTTTGAGGATCTGTGATTTGTATCAGTTTCAGAAGCAGTTTGAACTAGATATGATCCATGTGTGTAGCAAATACAGTTCTTTTGTTCTGAGCACACTCACTTTTCTTGCTGTCTTAGAGACTCTAGAAAGCAAGAGCGTGGTTGTTGCTGTAAAGCAGAGTGTGTTTCCTGGATGAGAACTATGCTGTGCGTTTCCCTTCAGACATGGAGTTAAATCCCAGGCTCTGAGTCTTCCTACAAGCAAGACTTCATTTCAGTTAAAAGCAGTCCCTTTTCAGCTCAAATGTAGTTACATTGTTCACCAAGAACACACGGTTCTTGCTCTTAACTTAAAAGCATTGGATGTTAGAGGTCCTGTGTTTTGTATCAGTTTCAGAAGCATAGTTGAACTAGATATGGTCCATGTGTGTAGGAAACTCAGTTCATTTATTCTGAGAACACTCACGTTTCTTGCTGTCTTAGAGAATCTAGAAGCAAGACCGTGCGTCTTGCTCTAAAGCGGAGTGTGTTTCATGGATGAGAACTGTGCTTTCTGTTTCCCTTCAGAAATGGAGTTAAAACCCAGGCTCTGTGTCTTTCTACAAGCAAGTCTTCTTTTCAGGTAAACGCAGTCACTTTTCAGCTCAAAGGAAGCTACATATTTCACGATGCTCACACGTTTCTAGCTCTTAACTGAAAAGCATTGGATGTTAGAGGAGCTGTGGTTTGCATCAGTTTCAGAAGCAGAGTTGACCTAGATATGGTCCGTGTTTGTAGGAAACACACTTCTTTTTTTCAGAGCACACTCACATTTCCTGCTGTATTAGAGATTCTAGAATGCAAGAGTGTGCTTCTTGCTCTATAGCAGAGTGTGTTTCATGGATGAGAACTGTGCTATTTGTTTACCTTCAGAAGTGGAGTTAAATCCCATGCTCTATGTCTTCCTACAATCAAGACTTCATTTCAGGTAAATGCATTCACTTTTTACCTCAAAGGAAGCTACATCGTACACGAAGCTCACACATTTCTCGCCCTTAAGTGAAAATCATTGGATGTTAGAGGACCTGTGTTTTTTATCAGTTCCAGAACAGAGTTGAACTAGATATGGTCCGTGTGTGTAGCAAACACAGTTCTTTTGTTCAGAGCACACTCATGTTTCCTGCTGTAATAGAGACTGTAGAAAGCAAGTGTTTGCTTCTTGTTCTAAAGCACAGTGTGTTTCATGGATGAGAACTGTGCTGTGTATTTCCCTTCTGACATGTTGTTAAATCTCAGGCTCTGTGTCTTCCTATAAGCAAGACTTCGTTTCAGATAACGCAGTCACTTTTCAGCTCAAACAAAGCTTCAACATTCACGAAGCTCACACGTTTCTCGCTCTTAACTGCAAAGCATTGGATTTTAGAGGACCTGTGGTTTTTATCAGTTTCAAAAGCAGACTTGAACTAGATATGATCCATGTGTGTAGGAAACACAGTTCTTTTGTTCAGAGCACACTCAAATTTCCTGTAGTATTAGAGAAACTAGAATGCAAGAGTTTGCTTGTTGCTCTAAACAGAGTGTGTTTCATGGATGAGAACTTTGCTGTGTTTTTACCTTCAGAAATGGAGTTAAATCCCTGGCTCTGTGTCTTCCTACAAGCAAGACTTCACTTCAGGTAAACACACTCACTTTTCTGCTCAAACGAAGCTACATCATTCACAAAGCTCACACGTTTCTCGCTCGTAACTGAAAAGCAATGGATGTTAGAGGACCTGTGGTTTGTATCAGTTTCAGAAGCAGAGTTGAACGAGATATGATCCGTGTGTAGGAAACACAGTTCTTTTGTTCTGAGCACACTCACGTTTATTGTTGTCTTAGAGATTCTAGAAAGCAAGAGCTTGCTCCTTGCTCTAAAGCAGAGTGTGTTTCATGGATGAGAACTGTGCTGTGTGTTTACCTTCAGAAGTGGAGTTAAATCCCAGGCTCTGTGTCTTACTCCAAGCAAGAATTTGCCTCAGGAAAACGCAGTCACTTTTCAGCTCATACGAAGCAACATTGTTCACGAAGCTCACACGTTTCAAGTTCTTAACTGAAAAGCATTGGAGGTTTGAGGATCTGTGATTTGTATCAGTTTCAGAAGCAGTTTGAACTAGATATGATCCATGTGTGTAGCAAATACAGTTCTTTTGTTCTGAGCACACTCACTTTTCTTGCTGTCTTAGAGACTCTAGAAAGCAAGAGCGTGGTTGTTGCTGTAAAGCAGAGTGTGTTTCCTGGATGAGAACTATGCTGTGTGTTTCCCTTCAGACATGGAGTTAAATCCCAGGCTCTGAGTCTTCCTACAAGCAAGACTTCATTTCAGTTAAAAGCAGTCCCTTTTCAGCTCAAATGTAGTTACATTGTTCACCAAGAACACACGGTTCTTGCTCTTAACTTAAAAGCATTGGATGTTAGAGGTCCTGTGTTTTGTATCAGTTTCAGAAGCATAGTTGAACTAGATATGGTCCATGTGTGTAGGAAACTCAGTTCATTTATTCTGAGAACACTCACGTTTCTTGCTGTCTTAGAGAATCTAGAAGCAAGACCGTGCGTCTTGCTCTAAAGCAGAGTGTGTTTCATGGATGAGAACTGTGCTTTCTGTTTCCCTTCAGAAATGGAGTTAAAACCCAGGCTCTGTGTCTTTCTACAAGCAAGACTTCTTTTCAGGTAAACGCAGTCACTTTTCAGCTCAAAGGAAGCTACATATTTCACGATGCTCACACGTTTCTAGCTCTTAACTGAAAAGCATTGGATGTTAGAGGAGCTGTGGTTTGCATCAGTTTCAGAAGCAGAGTTGACCTAGATATGGTCCGTGTTTGTAGGAAACACACTTCTTTTTTTCAGAGCACACTCACATTTCCTGCTGTATTAGAGATTCTAGAATGCAAGAGTGTGCTTCTTGCTCTATAGCAGAGTGTGTTTCATGGATGAGAACTGTGCTATTTGTTTACCTTCAGAAGTGGAGTTAAATCCCATGCTCTATGTCTTCCTACAATCAAGACTTCATTTCAGGTAAATGCATTCACTTTTTACCTCAAAGGAAGCTACATCGTACACGAAGCTCACACATTTCTCGCCCTTAAGTGAAAATCTTTGGATGTTAGAGGACCTGTGTTTTTTATCAGTTCCAGAACAGAGTTGAACTAGATATGGTCCGTGTGTGTAGCAAACACAGTTCTTTTGTTCAGAGCACACTCATGTTTCCTGCTGTAATAGATACTGTAGAAAGCAAGTGTTTGCTTCTTGCTCTAAAGCACAGTGTGTTTCATGGATGAGAACTGTGCTGTGTATTTCCCTTCTGACATGTTGTTAAATCTCAGGCTCTGTGTCTTCCTATAAGCAAGACTTCGTTTCAGATAACGCAGTCACTTTTCAGCTCAAACAAAGCTTCAACATTCACGAAGCTCACACGTTTTTCGCTCTTAACTGCAAAGCATTGGATTTTAGAGGACCTGTGGTTTTTATCAGTTTCAAAAGCAGACTTGAACTAGATATGATCCATGTGTGTAGGAAACACAGTTCTTTTGTTCAGAGCACACTCAAATTTCCTGTAGTATTAGAGAAACTAGAATGCAAGAGTTTGCTTGTTGCTCTAAACAGAGTGTGTTTCATGGATGAGAACTTTGCTGTGTTTTTACCTTCAGAAATGGAGTTAAATCCCTGGCTCTGTGTCTTCCTACAAGCAAGACTTCACTTCAGGTAAACACACTCACTTTTCTGCTCAAACGAAGCTACATCATTCACAAAGCTCACACGTTTCTCGCTCGTAACTGAAAAGCAATGGATGTTAGAGGACCTGTGGTTTGTATCAGTTTCAGAAGCAGAGTTGAACGAGATATGATCCGTGTGTAGGAAACACAGTTCTTTTGTTCTGAGCACACTCACGTTTATTGTTGTCTTAGAGATTCTAGAAAGCAAGAGCTTGCTCCTTGCTCTAAAGCAGAGTGTGTTTCATGGATGAGAACTGTGCTGTGTGTTTACCTTCAGAAGTGGAGTTAAATCCCAGGCTCTGTGTCTTACTCCAAGCAAGAATTTGCCTCAGGAAAACGCAGTCACTTTTCAGCTCATACGAAGCAACATTGTTCACGAAGCTCACACGTTTCAAGTTCTTAACTGAAAAGCATTGGAGGTTTGAGGATCTGTGATTTGTATCAGTTTCAGAAGCAGTTTGAACTAGATATGATCCATGTGTGTAGCAAATACAGTTCTTTTGTTCTGAGCACACTCAATTTTCTTGCTGTCTTAGAGACTCTAGAAAGCAAGAGCGTGGTTGTTGCTGTAAAGCAGAGTGTGTTTCCTGGATGAGAACTATGCTGTGTGTTTCGCTTCAGACATGGAGTTAAATCCCAGGCTCTGTGTCTTCCTACAAGCAAGACTTCATTTCAGTTAAACGCAGTCCCTTTTCAGCTCAAATGTAGTTACATTGTTCACCAAGAACACACGGTTCTTGCTCTTAACTTAAAAGCATTGGATGTTAGAGGTCCTGTGTTTTGTATCAGTTTCAGAAGCATAGTTGAACTAGATACGGTCCATGTGTGTAGGAAACTCAGTTCTTTTATTCTGAGAACACTCACGTTTCTTGCTGTCTTAGAGAATCTAGAAGCAAGACCGTGCGTCTTGCTCTAAAGCAGAGTGTGTGTCATGGATGAGAACTGTGCTTTCTGTTTCCCTTCAGAAATGGAGTTAAAACCCAGGCTCTGTGTCTTCCTACAAGCAAGAATTCTTTTCAGGCAAACACAGTCACTTTTCAGCTCAAAGGAAGCTACATATTTCACGAAGCTCACACGTTTCTAGCTCTTAACTGAAAAGCATTGGATGTTAGAGGAGCTGTGGTTTGCATCAGTTTCAGAAGCAGAGTTGACCTAGATATGGTCCGTGTTTGTAGGAAACACAGTTCTTTTTTTCAGAGCACACTCACATTTCCTGCTGTATTAGAGATTCTAGAATGCAAGAGTGTGCTTCTTGCTCTATAGCAGAGTGTGTTTCATGGATGAGAACTGTGCTATTTGTTTACCTTCAGAAGTGGAGTTAAATCCCATGCTCTATGTCTTCCTACAATCAAGACTTCGTTTCAGGTAAATGCATTCACTTTTTACCTCAAAGGAAGCTACATCGTACACGAAGCTCACACATTTCTCGCCCTTAAGTGAAAATCTTTGGATGTTAGAGGACCTGTGTTTTTCATCAGTTCCAGAACAGAGTTGAACTAGATATGGTCCGTGTGTGTAGCAAACACAGTTCTTTTGTTCAGAGCACACTCATGTTTCCTGCTGTAATAGAGACTGTAGAAAGCAAGTGTTTCCTTCTTGCTCTAAAGCACAGTGTGTTTCATGGATGAGAACTGTGCTGTGTATTTCACTTCTGACATGTTGTTAAATCTCAGGCTCTGTGTCTTCCTATAAGCAAGACTTCGTTTCAGATAACGCAGTCACTTTTCAGCTCAAACAAAGCTTCAACATTCACGAAGCTCACACGTTTCTCGCTCTTAACTGCAAAGCATTGGATTTTAGAGGACCTGTGGTTTTTATCAGTTTCAGAAGCAGACTTGAACTAGATATGATCCATGTGTGTAGGAAACACAGTTCTTTTGTTCAGAGCACACTCAAATTTCCTGTAGTATTAGAGAAACTAGAATGCAAGAGTTTGCTTGTTGCTCTAAACAGAGTGTGTTTCATGGATGAGAACTTTGCTGTGTTTTTACCTTCAGAAATGGAGTTAAATCCCTGGCTCTGTGTCTTCCTACAAGCAAGACTTCACTTCAGGTAAACACACTCACTTTTCTGCTCAAACGAAGCTACATCATTCACAAAGCTCACACGTTTCTCGCTCGTAACTGAAAAGCAATGGATGTTAGAGGACCTGTGGTTTGTATCAGTTTCAGAAGCAGAGTTGAACGAGATATGATCCGTGTGTAGGAAACACAGTTCTTTTGTTCTGAGCACACTCACGTTTATTGTTGTCTTAGAGATTCTAGAAAGCAAGAGCTTGCTCCTTGCTCTAAAGCAGAGTGTGTTTCATGGATGAGAACTGTGCTGTGTGTTTACCTTCAGAAGTGGAGTTTAATCCCAGGCTCTGTGTCTTACTCCAAGCAAGAATTTGCCTCAGGAAAACGCAGTCACTTTTCAGCTCATACGAAGCAACATTGTTCACGAAGCTCACACGTTTCAAGTTCTTAACTGAAAAGCATTGGAGGTTTGTGGATCTGTGATTTGTATAAGTTTCAGAAGCAGTTTTAACTAGATATGATCCATGTGTGTAGCAAATACAGTTCTTTTGTTCTGAGCACACTCAATTTTCTTGCTGTCTTAGAGACTCTAGAAAGCAAGAGCGTGGTTGTTGCTGTAAAGCAGAGTGTGTTTCCTGGATGAGAACTATGCTGTGTGTTTCGCTTCAGACATGGAGTTAAATCTCAGGCTCTGTGTCTTCCTACAAGCAAGACTTCATTTCAGTTAAACGCAGTCCCTTTTCAGCTCAAATGTAGTTACATTGTTCACCAAGAACACACGGTTCTTGCTCTTAAATTCAAAGCATTGGATGTTAGAGGTCCTGTGTTTTGTATCAGTTTCAGAAGCATAGTTGAACTAGATACGGTCCATGTGTGTAGGAAACTCAGTTCATTTATTCTGAGAACACTCACGTTTCTTGCTGTCTTAGAGAATCTAGAAGCAAGACCGTGCGTCTTGCTCTAAAGCAGAGTGTGTTTCATGGATGAGAACTGTGCTTTCTGTTTCCCTTCAGAAATGGAGTTAAAACCCAGGCTCTGTGTCTTTCTACAAGCAAGACTTCTTTTCAGGTAAACGCAGTCACTTTTCAGCTCAAAGGAAGCTACATATTTCACGATGCTCACACGTTTCTAGCTCTTAACTGAAAAGCATTGGATGTTAGAGGAGCTGTGGTTTGCATCAGTTTCAGAAGCAGAGTTGACCTAGATATGGTCCGTGTTTGTAGGAAACACATTTCTTTTTTTCAGAGCACACTCACATTTCCTGCTGTATTAGAGATTCTAGAATGCAAGAGTGTGCTTCTTGCTCTATAGCAGAGTGTGTTTCATGGATGAGAACTGTGCTATTTGTTTACCTTCAGAAGTGGAGTTAAATCCCATGCTCTATGTCTTCCTACAATCAAGACTTCATTTCAGGTAAATGCATTCACTTTTTCCTCAAAGGAAGCTACATCGTACACGAAGCTCACACATTTCTCGCCCTTAAGTGAAAATCTTTGGATGTTAGAGGACCTGTGTTTTTTATCAGTTCCAGAACAGAGTTGAACTAGATATGGTCCGTGTGTGTAGCAAACACAGTTCTTTTGTTCAGAGCACACTCATGTTTCCTGCTGTAATAGAGACTGTAGAAAGCAAGTGTTTCCTTCTTGCTCTAAAGCACAGTGTGTTTCATGGATGAGAACTGTGCTGTGTATTTCACTTCTGACATGTTGTTAAATCTCAGGCTCTGTGTCTTCCTATAAGCAAGACTTCGTTTCAGATAACGCAGTCACTTTTCAGCTCAAACAAAGCTTCAACATTCACGAAGCTCACACGTTTCTCGCTCTTAACTGCAAAGCATTGGATTTTAGAGGACCTGTGGTTTTTATCAGTTTCAGAAGCAGACTTGAACTAGATATGATCCATGTGTGTAGGAAACACAGTTCTTTTGTTCAGAGCACACTCAAATTTCCTGTAGTATTAGAGAAACTAGAATGCAAGTGTTTGCTTGTTGCTCTAAACAGAGTGTGTTTCATGGATGAGAACTTTGCTGTGTTTTTACCTTCAGAAATGGAGTTAAATCCCTGGCTCTGTGTCTTCCTACAAGCAAGACTTCACTTCAGGTAAACACACTCACTTTTCTGCTCAAACGAAGCTACATCATTCACAAAGCTCACACGTTTCTCGCTCGTAACAGAAAAGCAATGGATGTTAGAGGACCTGTGGTTTGTATCAGTTTCAGAAGCAGAGTTGAACGAGATATGATCCGTGTGTAGGAAACACAGTTCTTTTGTTCTGAGCACACTCACGTTTATTGTTGTCTTAGAGATTCTAGAAAGCAAGAGCTTGCTCCTTGCTCTAAAGCAGAGTGTGTTTCATGGATGAGAACTGTGCTGTGTGTTTACCTTCAGAAGTGGAGTTAAATCCCAGGCTCTGTGTCTTACTCCAAGCAAGAATTTGCCTCAGGAAAACGCAGTCACTTTTCAGCTCATACGAAGCAACATTGTTCACGAAGCTCACACGTTTCAAGTTCTTAACTGAAAAGCATTGGAGGTTTGTGGATCTGTGATTTGTATAAGTTTCAGAAGCAGTTTTAACTAGATATGATCCATGTGTGTAGCAAATACAGTTCTTTTGTTCTGAGCACACTCAATTTTCTTGCTGTCTTAGAGACTCTAGAAAGCAAGAGCGTGGTTGTTGCTGTAAAGCAGAGTGTGTTTCCTGGATGAGAACTATGCTGTGTGTTTCGCTTCAGACATGGAGTTAAATCTCAGGCTCTGTGTCTTCCTACAAGCAAGACTTCATTTCAGTTAAACGCAGTCCCTTTTCAGCTCAAATGTAGTTACATTGTTCACCAAGAACACACGGTTCTTGCTCTTAACTTCAAAGCATTGGATGTTAGAGGTCCTGTGTTTTGTATCAGTTTCAGAAGCATAGTTGAACTAGATACGGTCCATGTGTGTAGGAAACTCAGTTCTTTTATTCTGAGAACACTCACGTTTCTTGCTGTCTTAGAGAATCTAGAAGCAAGACCGTGCGTCTTGCTCTAAAGCAGAGTGTGTGTCATGGATGAGAACTGTGCTTTCTGTTTCCCTTCAGAAATGGAGTTAAAACCCAGGCTCTGTGTCTTCCTACAAGCAAGACTTCTTTTCAGGCAAACGCAGTCACTTTTCAGCTCAAAGGAAGCTACATATTTCACGAAGCTCACACGTTTCTAGCTCTTAACTGAAAAGCATTGGATGTTAGAGGAGCTGTGGTTTGCATCAGTTTCAGAAGCAGAGTTGAACTAGACATGGTCCGTGTTTGTAGGAAACACAGTTCTTTTCTTCAGAGCACACTCACATTTCCTGCTGTATTAGAGATTCTAGAATGCAAGAGTGTGCTTCTTGCTATATAGCAGAGTGTGTTTCATGGATGAGAACTGTGCTATTTGTTTACCTTCAGAAGTGGAGTTAAATCCCATGCTCTATGTCTTCCTACAATCAAGACTTCGTTTCAGGTAAATGCATTCACTTTTTACCTCAAAGGAAGCTACATCGTACACGAAGCTCACACATTTCTCGCCCTTAAGTGAAAAACATTGGATGTTAGAGGACCTGTGTTTTTCATCAGTTCCAGAACAGAGTTGAACTAGATATGGTCCGTGTGTGTAGCAAACACAGTTCTTTTGTTCAGAGCACACTCATGTTTCCTGCTGTAATAGAGACTGTAGAAAGCAAGTGTTTCCTTCTTGCTCTAAAGCACAGTGTGTTTCATGGATGAGAACTGTGCTGTGTATTTCACTTCTGACATGTTGTTAAATCTCAGGCTCTGTGTCTTCCTATAAGCAAGACTTCGTTTCAGATAACGCAGTCACTTTTCAGCTCAAACAAAGCTTCAACATTTACGAAGCTCACACGTTTCTCGCTCTTAACTGCAAAGCATTGGATTTTAGAGGACCTGTGGTTTTTATCAGTTTCAGAAGCAGACTTGAACTAGATATGATCCATGTGTGTAGGAAACACAGTTCTTTTGTTCAGAGCACACTCAAATTTCCTGTAGTATTAGAGAAACTAGAATGCAAGTGTTTGCTTGTTGCTCTAAACAGAGTGTGTTTCATGGATGAGAACTTTGCTGTGTTTTTACCTTCAGAAATGGAGTTAAATCCCTGGCTCTGTGTCTTCCTACAAGCAAGACTTCACTTCAGGTAAACACACTCACTTTTCTGCTCAAACGAAGCTACATCATTCACAAAGCTCACACGTTTCTCGCTCGTAACTGAAAAGCAATGGATGTTAGAGGACCTGTGGTTTGTATCAGTTTCAGAAGCAGAGTTGAACGAGATATGATCCGTGTGTAGGAAACACAGTTCTTTTGTTCTGAGCACACTCACGTTTATTGTTGTCTTAGAGATTCTAGAAAGCAAGAGCTTGCTCCTTGCTCTAAAGCAGAGTGTGTTTCATGGATGAGAACTGTGCTGTGTGTTTACCTTCAGAAGTGGAGTTAAATCCCAGGCTCTGTGTCTTACTCCAAGCAAGAATTTGCCTCAGGAAAACGCAGTCACTTTTCAGCTCATACGAAGCAACATTGTTCACGAAGCTCACACGTTTCAAGTTCTTAACTGAAAAGCATTGGAGGTTTGAGGATCTGTGATTTGTATCAGTTTCAGAAGCAGTTTTAACTAGATATGATCCATGTGTGTAGCAAATACAGTTATTTTGTTCTGAGCACACTCACTTTTCTTGCCGTCTTAGAGAATCTAGAAAGCAAGAGCGTGGTTGTTGCTGTAAAGCAGAGTGTGTTTCCTGGATGAGAACTATGCTGTGTGTTTCGCTTCAGACATGGAGTTAAATCTCAGGCTCTGTGTCTTCCTACAAGCAAGACTTCATTTCAGTTAAACGCAGTCCCTTTTCAGCTCAAATGTAGTTACATTGTTCACCAAGAACACACGGTTCTTGCTCTTAACTTCAAAGCATTGGATGTTAGAGGTCCTGTGTTTTGTATCAGTTTCAGAAGCATAGTTGAACTAGATACGGTCCATGTGTGTAGGAAACTCAGTTCATTTATTCTGAGAACACTCACGTTTCTTGCTGTCTTAGAGAATCTAGAAGCAAGACCGTGCGTCTTGCTCTAAAGCAGAGTGTGTTTCATGGATGAGAACTGTGCTTTCTGTTTCCCTTCAGAAATGGAGTTAAAACCCAGGCTCTGTGTCTTTCTACAAGCAAGACTTCTTTTCAGGTAAACGCAGTCACTTTTCAGCTCAAAGGAAGCTACATATTTCACGATGCTCACACGTTTCTAGCTCTTAACTGAAAAGCATTGGATGTTAGAGGAGCTGTGGTTTGCATCAGTTTCAGAAGCAGAGTTGACCTAGATATGGTCCGTGTTTGTAGGAAACACATTTCTTTTTTTCAGAGCACACTCACATTTCCTGCTGTATTAGAGATTCTAGAATGCAAGAGTGTGGTTCTTGCTCTATAGCAGAGTGTGTTTCATGGATGAGAACTGTGCTATTTGTTTACCTTCAGAAGTGGAGTTAAATCCCATGCTCTATGTCTTCCTACAATCAAGACTTCATTTCAGGTAAATGCATTCACTTTTTCCTCAAAGGAAGCTACATCGTACACGAAGCTCACACATTTCTCGCCCTTAAGTGAAAATCTTTGGATGTTAGAGGACCTGTGTTTTTTATCAGTTCCAGAACAGAGATGAACTAGATATGGTCCGTGTGTGTAGCAAACACAGTTCTTTTGTTCAGAGCACACTCATGTTTCCTGCTGTAATAGAGACTGTAGAAAGCAAGTGTTTGCTTCTTGCTCTAAACACAGTGTGTTTCATGGATGAGAACTGTGCTGTGTATTTCCCTTCTGACATGTTGTTAAATCTCAGGCTCTGTGTCTTCCTATAAGCAAGACTTCGTTTCAGATAACGTAGTCACTTTTCAGCTCAAACAAAGCTTCAACATTCACGAAGCTCACACGTTTCTCGCTCTTAACTGCAAAGCATTGGATTTTAGAGGACCTGTGGTTTTTATCAGTTTCAAAAGCAGACTTGAACTAGATATGATCCATGTGTGTAGGAAACACAGTTCTTTTGTTCAGAGCACACTCAAATTTCCTGTAGTATTAGAGAAACTAGAATGCAAGAGTTTGCTTGTTGCTCTAAACAGAGTGTGTTTCATGGATGAGAACTTTGCTGTGTTTTTACCTTCAGAAATGGAGTTAAATCCCTGGCTCTGTGTCTTCCTACAAGCAAGACTTCACTTCAGGTAAACACACTCACTTTTCTGCTCAAACGAAGCTACATCATTCACAAAGCTCACACGTTTCTCGCTCGTAACTGAAAAGCAATGGATGTTAGAGGACCTGTGGTTTGTATCAGTTTCAGAAGCAGAGTTGAACGAGATATGATCCGTGTGTAGGAAACACAGTTCTTTTGTTCTGAGCACACTCACGTTTATTGTTGTCTTAGAGATTCTAGAAAGCAAGAGCTTGCTCCTTGCTCTAAAGCAGAGTGTGTTTCATGGATGAGAACTGTGCTGTGTGTTTACCTTCAGAAGTGGAGTTAAATCCCAGGCTCTGTGTCTTACTCCAAGCAAGAATTTGCCTCAGGAAAACGCAGTCACTTTTCAGCTCATACGAAGCAACATTGTTCACGAAGCTCACACGTTTCAAGTTCTTAACTGAAAAGCATTGGAGGTTTGTGGATCTGTGATTTGTATAAGTTTCAGAAGCAGTTTTAACTAGATATGATCCATGTGTGTAGCAAATACAGTTCTTTTGTTCTGAGCACACTCAATTTTCTTGCTGTCTTAGAGACTCTAGAAAGCAAGAGCGTGGTTGTTGCTGTAAAGCAGAGTGTGTTTCCTGGATGAGAACTATGCTGTGTGTTTCGCTTCAGACATGGAGTTAAATCTCAGGCTCTGTGTCTTCCTACAAGCAAGACTTCATTTCAGTTAAACGCAGTCCCTTTTCAGCTCAAATGTAGTTACATTGTTCACCAAGAACACACGGTTCTTGCTCTTAACTTCAAAGCATTGGATGTTAGAGGTCCTGTGTTTTGTATCAGTTTCAGAAGCATAGTTGAACTAGATACGGTCCATGTGTGTAGGAAACTCAGTTCTTTTATTCTGAGAACACTCACGTTTCTTGCTGTCTTAGAGAATCTAGAAGCAAGACCGTGCGTCTTGCTCTAAAGCAGAGTGTGTGTCATGGATGAGAACTGTGCTTTCTGTTTCCCTTCAGAAATGGAGTTAAAACCCAGGCTCTGTGTCTTCCTACAAGCAAGACTTCTTTTCAGGCAAACGCAGTCACTTTTCAGCTCAAAGGAAGCTACATATTTCACGAAGCTCACACGTTTCTAGCTCTTAACTGAAAAGCATTGGATGTTAGAGGAGCTGTGGTTTGCATCAGTTTCAGAAGCAGAGTTGACCTAGACATGGTCCGTGTTTGTAGGAAACACAGTTCTTTTTTTCAGAGCACACTCACATTTCCTGCTGTATTAGAGATTCTAGAATGCAAGAGTGTGCTTCTTGCTCTATAGCAGAGTGTGTTTCATGGATGAGAACTGTGCTATTTGTTTACCTTCAGAAGTGGAGTTAAATCCCATGCTCTATGTCTTCCTACAATCAAGACTTCGTTTCAGGTAAATGCATTCACTTTTTACCTCAAAGGAAGCTACATCGTACACGAAGCTCACACATTTCTCGCCCTTAAGTGAAAAACATTGGATGTTAGAGGACCTGTGTTTTTCATCAGTTCCAGAACAGAGTTGAACTAGATATGGTCCGTGTGTGTAGCAAACACAGTTCTTTTGTTCAGAGCACACTCATCTTTCCTGCTGTAATAGAGACTGTAGAAAGCAAGTGTTTCCTTCTTGCTCTAAAGCACAGTGTGTTTCATGGATGAGAACTGTGCTGTGTATTTCACTTCTGACATGTTGTTAAATCTCAGGCTCTGTGTCTTCCTATAAGCAAGACTTCGTTTCAGATAACGCAGTCACTTTTCAGCTCAAACAAAGCTTCAACATTCACGAAGCTCACACGTTTCTCGCTCTTAACTGCAAAGCATTGGATTTTAGAGGACCTGTGGTTTTTATCAGTTTCAGAAGCAGACTTGAACTAGATATGATCCATGTGTGTAGGAAACACAGTTCTTTTGTTCAGAGCACACTCAAATTTCCTGTAGTATTAGAGAAACTAGAATGCAAGTGTTTGCTTGTTGCTCTAAACAGAGTGTGTTTCATGGATGAGAACTTTGCTGTGTTTTTACCTTCAGAAATGGAGTTAAATCCCTGGCTCTGTGTCTTCCTACAAGCAAGACTTCACTTCAGGTAAACACACTCACTTTTCTGCTCAAACGAAGCTACATCATTCACAAAGCTCACACGTTTCTCGCTCGTAACTGAAAAGCAATGGATGTTAGAGGACCTGTGGTTTGTATCAGTTTCAGAAGCAGAGTTGAACGAGATATGATCCGTGTGTAGGAAACACAGTTCTTTTGTTCTGAGCACACTCACGTTTATTGTTGTCTTAGAGATTCTAGAAAGCAAGAGCTTGCTCCTTGCTCTAAAGCAGAGTGTGTTTCATGGATGAGAACTGTGCTGTGTGTTTACCTTCAGAAGTGGAGTTAAATCCCAGGCTCTGTGTCTTACTCCAAGCAAGAATTTGCCTCAGGAAAACGCAGTCACTTTTCAGCTCATACGAAGCAACATTGTTCACGAAGCTCACACGTTTCAAGTTCTTAACTGAAAAGCATTGGAGGTTTGTGGATCTGTGATTTGTATAAGTTTCAGAAGCAGTTTTAACTAGATATGATCCATGTGTGTAGCAAATACAGTTCTTTTGTTCTGAGCACACTCAATTTTCTTGCTGTCTTAGAGACTCTAGAAAGCAAGAGCGTGGTTGTTGCTGTAAAGCAGAGTGTGTTTCCTGGATGAGAACTATGCTGTGTGTTTCGCTTCAGACATGGAGTTAAATCTCAGGCTCTGTGTCTTCCTACAAGCAAGACTTCATTTCAGTTAAACGCAGTCCCTTTTCAGCTCAAATGTAGTTACATTGTTCACCAAGAACACACGGTTCTTGCTCTTAACTTCAAAGCATTGGATTTTAGAGGTCCTGTGTTTTGTATCAGTTTCAGAAGCATAGTTGAACTAGATACGGTCCATGTGTGTAGGAAACTCAGTTCTTTTATTCTGAGAACACTCACGTTTCTTGCTGTCTTAGAGAATCTAGAAGCAAGACCGTGCGTCTTGCTCTAAAGCAGAGTGTGTGTCATGGATGAGAACTGTGCTTTCTGTTTCCCTTCAGAAATGGAGTTAAAACCCAGGCTCTGTGTCTTCCTACAAGCAAGACTTCTTTTCAGGCAAACGCAGTCACTTTTCAGCTCAAAGGAAGCTACATATTTCACGAAGCTCACACGTTTCTAGCTCTTAACTGAAAAGCATTGGATGTTAGAGGAGCTGTGGTTTGCATCAGTTTCAGAAGCAGAGTTGACCTAGACATGGTCCGTGTTTGTAGGAAACACAGTTCTTTTCTTCAGAGCACACTCACATTTCCTGCTGTATTAGAGATTCTAGAATGCAAGAGTGTGCTTCTTGCTCTATAGCAGAGTGTGTTTCATGGATGAGAACTGTGCTATTTGTTTACCTTCAGAAGTGGAGTTAAATCCCATGCTCTATGTCTTCCTACAATCAAGACTTCATTTCAGGTAAATGCATTCACTTTTTACCTCAAAGGAAGCTACATCGTACACAAAGCTCACACATTTCTCGCCCTTAAGTGAAAAACATTGGATGTTAGAGGACCTGTGTTTTTCATCAGTTCCAGAACAGAGTTGAACTAGATATGGTCCGTGTGTGTAGCAAACACAGTTCTTTTGTTCAGAGCACACTCATGTTTCCTGCTGTAATAGAGACTGTAGAAAGCAAGTGTTTCCTTCTTGCTCTAAAGCACAGTGTGTTTCATGGATGAGAACTGTGCTGTGTATTTCACTTCTGACATGTTGTTAAATGTCAGGCTCTGTGTCTTCCTATAAGCAAGACTTCGTTTCAGATAACGCAGTCACTTTTCAGCTCAAACAAAGCTTCAACATTTACGAAGCTCACACGTTTCTCGCTCTTAACTGCAAAGCATTGGATTTTAGAGGACCTGTGGTTTTTATCAGTTTCAGAAGCAGACTTGAACTAGATATGATCCATGTGTGTAGGAAACACAGTTCTTTTGTTCAGAGCACACTCAAATTTCCTGTAGTATTAGAGAAACTAGAATGCAAGTGTTTGCTTGTTGCTCTAAACAGAGTGTGTTTCATGGATGAGAACTTTGCTGTGTTTTTACCTTCAGAAATGGAGTTAAATCCCTGGCTCTGTGTCTTCCTACAAGCAAGACTTCACTTCAGGTAAACACACTCACTTTTCTGCTCAAACGAAGCTACATCATTCACAAAGCTCACACGTTTCTCGCTCGTAACTGAAAAGCAATGGATGTTAGAGGACCTGTGGTTTGTATCAGTTTCAGAAGCAGAGTTGAACGAGATATGATCCGTGTGTAGGAAACACAGTTCTTTTGTTCTGAGCACACTCACGTTTATTGTTGTCTTAGAGATTCTAGAAAGCAAGAGCTTGCTCCTTGCTCTAAAGCAGAGTGTGTTTCATGGATGAGAACTGTGCTGTGTGTTTACCTTCAGAAGTGGAGTTAAATCCCAGGCTCTGTGTCTTACTCCAAGCAAGAATTTGCCTCAGGAAAACGCAGTCACTTTTCAGCTCATACGAAGCAACATTGTTCACGAAGCTCACACGTTTCAAGTTCTTAACTGAAAAGCATTGGAGGTTTGAGGATCTGTGATTTGTATCAGTTTCAGAAGCAGTTTTAACTAGATATGATCCATGTGTGTAGCAAATACAGTTATTTTGTTCTGAGCACACTCACTTTTCTTGCTGTCTTAGAGAATCTAGAAAGCAAGAGCGTGGTTGTTGCTGTAAAGCAGAGTGTGTTTCCTGGATGAGAACTATGCTGTGTGTTTCGCTTCAGACATGGAGTTAAATCTCAGGCTCTGTGTCTTCCTACAAGCAAGACTTCATTTCAGTTAAACGCAGTCCCTTTTCAGCTCAAATGTAGTTACATTGTTCACCAAGAACACACGGTTCTTGCTCTTAACTTCAAAGCATTGGATGTTAGAGGTCCTGTGTTTTGTATCAGTTTCAGAAGCATAGTTGAACTAGATACGGTCCATGTGTGTAGGAAACTCAGTTCTTTTATTCTGAGAACACTCACGTTTCTTGCTGTCTTAGAGAATCTAGAAGCAAGACCGTGCGTCTTGCTCTAAAGCAGAGTGTGTGTCATGGATGAGAACTGTGCTTTCTGTTTCCCTTCAGAAATGGAGTTAAAACCCAGGCTCTGTGTCTTCCTACAAGCAAGACTTCTTTTCAGGCAAACGCAGGCACTTTTCAGCTCAAAGGAAGCTACATATTTCACGAAGCTCACACGTTTCTAGCTCTTAACTGAAAAGCATTGGATGTTAGAGGAGCTGTGGTTTGCATCAGTTTCAGAAGCAGAGTTGACCTAGACATGGTCCGTGTTTGTAGGAAACACAGTTCTTTTTTTCAGAGCACACTCACATTTCCTGCTGTATTAGAGATTCTAGAATGCAAGAGTGTGCTTCTTGCTCTATAGCAGAGTGTGTTTCATGGATGAGAACTGTGCTATTTGTTTACCTTCAGAAGTGGAGTTAAATCCCATGCTCTATGTCTTCCTACAATCAAGACTTCGTTTCAGGTAAATGCATTCACTTTTTACCTCAAAGGAAGCTACATCGTACACGAAGCTCACACATTTCTCGCCCTTAAGTGAAAAACATTGGATGTTAGAGGACCTGTGTTTTTCATCAGTTCCAGAACAGAGTTGAACTAGATATGGTCCGTGTGTGTAGCAAACACAGTTCTTTTGTTCAGAGCACACTCATCTTTCCTGCTGTAATAGAGACTGTAGAAAGCAAGTGTTTCCTTCTTGCTCTAAAGCACAGTGTGTTTCATGGATGAGAACTGTGCTGTGTATTTCACTTCTGACATGTTGTTAAATCTCAGGCTCTGTGTCTTCCTATAAGCAAGACTTCGTTTCAGATAACGCAGTCACTTTTCAGCTCAAACAAAGCTTCAACATTCACGAAGCTCACACGTTTCTCGCTCTTAACTGCAAAGCATTGGATTTTAGAGGACCTGTGGTTTTTATCAGTTTCAGAAGCAGACTTGAACTAGATATGATCCATGTGTGTAGGAAACACAGTTCTTTTGTTCAGAGCACACTCAAATTTCCTGTAGTATTAGAGAAACTAGAATGCAAGTGTTTGCTTGTTGCTCTAAACAGAGTGTGTTTCATGGATGAGAACTTTGCTGTGTTTTTACCTTCAGAAATGGAGTTAAATCCCTGGCTCTGTGTCTTCCTACAAGCAAGACTTCACTTCAGGTAAACACACTCACTTTTCTGCTCAAACGAAGCTACATCATTCACAAAGCTCACACGTTTCTCGCTCGTAACTGAAAAGCAATGGATGTTAGAGGACCTGTGGTTTATATCAGTTTCAGAAGCAGAGTTGAACGAGATATGATCCGTGTGTAGGAAACACAGTTCTTTTGTTCTGAGCACACTCACGTTTATTGTTGTCTTAGAGATTCTAGAAAGCAAGAGCTTGCTCCTTGCTCTAAAGCAGAGTGTGTTTCATGGATGAGAACTGTGCTGTGTGTTTACCTTCAGAAGTGGAGTTAAATCCCAGGCTCTGTGTCTTACTCCAAGCAAGAATTTGCCTCAGGAAAACGCAGTCACTTTTCAGCTCATACGAAGCAACATTGTTCACGAAGCTCACACGTTTCAAGTTCTTAACTGAAAAGCATTGGAGGTTTGAGGATCTGTGATTTGTATCAGTTTCAGAAGCAGTTTGAACTAGATATGATCCATGTGTGTAGCAAATACAGTTCTTTTGTTCTGAGCACACTCACTTTTCTTGCTGTCTTAGAGACTCTAGAAAGCAAGAGCGTGGTTGTTGCTCTAAAGCAGAGTGTGTTTCCTGGATGAGAACTATGCTGTGTGTTTCCCTTCAGACATGGAGTTAAATCCCAGGCTCTGTGTCTTCCTACAAGCAAGACTTCATTTCTGTTAAAAGCAGTCCCTTTTCAGCTCAAATGTAGTTACATTGTTCACCAAGAGCACACGGTTCTTGCTCTTAACTTAAAAGCATTGGATGTTAGAGGTCCTGTGTTTTGTATCAGTTTCAGAAGCATAGTTGAACTAGATATGGTCCATGTGTGTAGGAAACTCAGTTCATTTATTCTGAGAACACTCACGTTTCTTGCTGTCTTAGAGAATCTAGAAGCAAGACCGTGCGTCTTGCTCTAAAGCAGAGTGTGTTTCATGGATGAGAACTGTGCTTTCTGTTTCCCTTCAGAAATGGAGTTAAAACCCAGGCTCTGTGTCTTTCTACAAGCAAGTCTTCTTTTCAGGTAAACGCAGTCACTTTTCAGCTCAAAGGAAGCTACATATTTCACGATGCTCACACGTTTCTAGCTCTTAACTGAAAAGCATTGGATGTTAGAGGAGCTGTGGTTTGCATCAGTTTCAGAAGCAGAGTTGACCTAGATATGGTCCGTGTTTGTAGGAAACACAGTTCTTTTTTTCAGAGCACACTCACATTTCCTGCTGTATTAGAGATTCTAGAATGCAAGAGTGTGCTTCTTGCTCTATAGCAGAGTGTGTTTCATGGATGAGAACTGTGCTATTTGTTTACCTTCAGAAGTGGAGTTAAATCCCATGCTCTATGTCTTCCTACAATCAAGACTTCATTTCAGGTAAATGCATTCACTTTTTACCTCAAAGGAAGCTACATCGTACACGAAGCTCACACATTTCTCGCCCTTAAGTGAAAATCTTTGGATGTTAGAGGACCTGTGTTTTTTATCAGTTCCAGAACAGAGTTGAACTAGATATGGTCCGTGTGTGTAGCAAACACAGTTCTTTTGTTCAGAGCACACTCATGTTTCCTGCTGTAATAGAGACTGTAGAAAGCAAGTGTTTGCTTCTTCCTCTAAAGCACAGTGTGTTTCATGGATGAGAACTGTGCTGTGTATTTCCCTTCTGACATGTTGTTAAATCTCAGGCTCTGTGTCTTCCTATAAGCAAGACTTCGTTTCAGATAACGCAGTCACTTTTCAGCTCAAACAAAGCTTCAACATTCACGAAGCTCACACGTTTCTCGCTCTTAACTGCAAAGCATTGGATTTTAGAGGACCTGTGGTTTTTATCAGTTTCAGAAGCAGACTTGAACTAGATATGATCCATGTGTGTAGGAAACACAGTTCTTTTGTTCAGAGCACACTCAAATTTCCTGTAGTATTAGAGAAACTAGAATGCAAGAGTTTGCTTGTTGCTCTAAACAGAGTGTGTTTCATGGATGAGAACTTTGCTGTGTTTTTACCTTCAGAAATGGAGTTAAATCCCTGGCTCTGTGTCTTCCTACAAGCAAGACTTCACTTCAGGTAAACACACTCACTTTTCTGCTCAAACGAAGCTACATCATTCACAAAGCTCACACGTTTCTCGCTCGTAACTGAAAAGCAATGGATGTTAGAGGACCTGTGGTTTGTATCAGTTTCAGAAGCAGAGTTGAACGAGATATGATCCGTGTGTAGGAAACACAGTTCTTTTGTTCTGAGCACACTCACGTTTATTGTTGTCTTAGAGATTCTAGAAAGCAAGAGCTTGCTCCTTGCTCTAAAGCAGAGTGTGTTTCATGGATGAGAACTGTGCTGTGTGTTTACCTTCAGAAGTGGAGTTAAATCCCAGGCTCTGTGTCTTACTCCAAGCAAGAATTTGCCTCAGGAAAACGCAGTCACTTTTCAGCTCATACGAAGCAACATTGTTCACGAAGCTCACACGTTTCAAGTTCTTAACTGAAAAGCATTGGAGGTTTGTGGATCTGTGATTTGTATAAGTTTCAGAAGCAGTTTTAACTAGATATGATCCATGTGTGTAGCAAATACAGTTCTTTTGTTCTGAGCACACTCAATTTTCTTGCTGTCTTAGAGACTCTAGAAAGCAAGAGCGTGGTTGTTGCTGTAAAGCAGAGTGTGTTTCCTGGATGAGAACTATGCTGTGTGTTTCGCTTCAGACATGGAGTTAAATCTCAGGCTCTGTGTCTTCCTACAAGCAAGACTTCATTTCAGTTAAACGCAGTCCCTTTTCAGCTCAAATGTAGTTACATTGTTCACCAAGAACACACGGTTCCTGCTCTTAACTTAAAAGCATTGGATGTTAGAGGTCCTGTGTTTTGTATCAGTTTCAGAAGCATAGTTGAACTAGATATGGTCCATGTGTGTAGGAAACTCAGTTCTTTTATTCTGAGAACACTCACGTTTCTTGCTGTCTTAGAGAATCTAGAAGCAAGACCGTGCGTCTTGCTCTAAAGCAGAGTGTGTGTCATGGATGAGAACTGTGCTTTCTGTTTCCCTTCAGAAATGGAGTTAAAACCCAGGCTCTGTGTCTTCCTACAAGCAAGACTTCTTTTCAGGCAAACACAGGCACTTTTCAGCTCAAAGGAAGCTACATATTTCACGAAGCTCACACGTTTCTAGCTCTTAACTGAAAAGCATTGGATGTTAGAGGAGCTGTGGTTTGCATCAGTTTCAGAAGCAGAGTTGACCTAGATATGGTCCGTGTTTGTAGGAAACACAGTTCTTTTTTTCAGAGCACACTCACATTTCCTGCTGTATTAGAGATTCTAGAATGCAAGAGTGTGCTTCTTGCTCTATAGCAGAGTGTGTTTCATGGATGAGAACTGTGCTATTTGTTTACCTTCAGAAGTGGAGTTAAATCCCATGCTCTATGTCTTCCTACAATCAAGACTTCGTTTCAGGTAAATGCATTCACTTTTTACCTCAAAGGAAGCTACATCGTACACGAAGCTCACACATTTCTCGCCCTTAAGTGAAAAACATTGGATGTTAGAGGACCTGTGTTTTTCATCAGTTCCAGAACAGAGTTGAACTAGATATGGTCCGTGTGTGTAGCAAACACAGTTCTTTTGTTCAGAGCACACTCATGTTTCCTGCTGTAATAGAGACTGTAGAAAGCAAGTGTTTCCTTCTTGCTCTAAAGCACAGTGTGTTTCATGGATGAGAACTGTGCTGTGTATTTCACTTCTGACATGTTGTTAAATCTCAGGCTCTGTGTCTTCCTATAAGCAAGACTTCGTTTCAGATAACGCAGTCACTTTTCAGCTCAAACAAAGCTTCAACATTCACGAAGCTCACACGTTTCTCGCTCTTAACTGCAAAGCATTGGATTTTAGAGGACCTGTGGTTTTTATCAGTTTCAGAAGCAGACTTGAACTAGATATGATCCATGTGTGTAGGAAACACAGTTCTTTTGTTCAGAGCACACTCAAATTTCCTGTAGTATTAGAGAAACTAGAATGCAAGTGTTTGCTTGTTGCTCTAAACAGAGTGTGTTTCATGGATGAGAACTTTGCTGTGTTTTTACCTTCAGAAATGGAGTTAAATCCCTGGCTCTGTGTCTTCCTACAAGCAAGACTTCACTTCAGGTAAACACACTCACTTTTCTGCTCAAACGAAGCTACATCATTCACAAAGCTCACACGTTTCTCGCTCGTAACTGAAAAGCAATGGATGTTAGAGGACCTGTGGTTTATATCAGTTTCAGAAGCAGAGTTGAACGAGATATGATCCGTGTGTAGGAAACACAGTTCTTTTGTTCTGAGCACACTCACGTTTATTGTTGTCTTAGAGATTCTAGAAAGCAAGAGCTTGCTCCTTGCTCTAAAGCAGAGTGTGTTTCATGGATGAGAACTGTGCTGTGTGTTTACCTTCAGAAGTGGAGTTAAATCCCAGGCTCTGTGTCTTACTCCAAGCAAGAATTTGCCTCAGGAAAACGCAGTCACTTTTCAGCTCATACGAAGCAACATTGTTCACGAAGCTCACACGTTTCAAGTTCTTAACTGAAAAGCATTGGAGGTTTGAGGATCTGTGATTTGTATCAGTTTCAGAAGCAGTTTGAACTAGATATGATCCATGTGTGTAGCAAATACAGTTCTTTTGTTCTGAGCACACTCACTTTTCTTGCTGTCTTAGAGACTCTAGAAAGCAAGAGCGTGGTTGTTGCTCTAAAGCAGAGTGTGTTTCCTGGATGAGAACTATGCTGTGTGTTTCCCTTCAGACATGGAGTTAAATCCCAGGCTCTGTGTCTTCCTACAAGCAAGACTTCATTTCTGTTAAAAGCAGTCCCTTTTCAGCTCAAATGTAGTTACATTGTTCACCAAGAGCACACGGTTCTTGCTCTTAACTTAAAAGCATTGGATGTTAGAGGTCCTGTGTTTTGTATCAGTTTCAGAAGCATAGTTGAACTAGATATGGTCCATGTGTGTAGGAAACTCAGTTCATTTATTCTGAGAACACTCACGTTTCTTGCTGTCTTAGAGAATCTAGAAGCAAGACCGTGCGTCTTGCTCTAAAGCAGAGTGTGTTTCATGGATGAGAACTGTGCTTTCTGTTTCCCTTCAGAAATGGAGTTAAAACCCAGGCTCTGTGTCTTTCTACAAGCAAGTCTTCTTTTCAGGTAAACGCAGTCACTTTTCAGCTCAAAGGAAGCTACATATTTCACGATGCTCACACGTTTCTAGCTCTTAACTGAAAAGCATTGGATGTTAGAGGAGCTGTGGTTTGCATCAGTTTCAGAAGCAGAGTTGACCTAGATATGGTCCGTGTTTGTAGGAAACACAGTTCTTTTTTTCAGAGCACACTCACATTTCCTGCTGTATTAGAGATTCTAGAATGCAAGAGTGTGCTTCTTGCTCTATAGCAGAGTGTGTTTCATGGATGAGAACTGTGCTATTTGTTTACCTTCAGAAGTGGAGTTAAATCCCATGCTCTATGTCTTCCTACAATCAAGACTACATTTCAGGTAAATGCATTCACTTTTTACCTCAAAGGAAGCTACATCGTACACGAAGCTCACACATTTCTCGCCCTTAAGTGAAAATCTTTGGATGTTAGAGGACCTGTGTTTTTTATCAGTTCCAGAACAGAGTTGAACTAGATATGGTCCGTGTGTGTAGCAAACACAGTTCTTTTGTTCAGAGCACACTCATGTTTCCTGCTGTAATAGAGACTGTAGAAAGCAAGTGTTTGCTTCTTCCTCTAAAGCACAGTGTGTTTCATGGATGAGAACTGTGCTGTGTATTTCCCTTCTGACATGTTGTTAAATCTCAGGCTCTGTGTCTTCCTATAAGCAAGACTTCGTTTCAGATAACGCAGTCACTTTTCAGCTCAAACAAAGCTTCAACATTCACGAAGCTCACACGTTTCTCGCTCTTAACTGCAAAGCATTGGATTTTAGAGGACCTGTGGTTTTTATCAGTTTCAGAAGCAGACTTGAACTAGATATGATCCATGTGTGTAGGAAACACAGTTCTTTTGTTCAGAGCACACTCAAATTTCCTGTAGTATTAGAGAAACTAGAATGCAAGAGTTTGCTTGTTGCTCTAAACAGAGTGTGTTTCATGGATGAGAACTTTGCTGTGTTTTTACCTTCAGAAATGGAGTTAAATCCCTGGCTCTGTGTCTTCCTACAAGCAAGACTTCACTTCAGGTAAACACACTCACTTTTCTGCTCAAACGAAGCTACATCATTCACAAAGCTCACACGTTTCTCGCTCGTAACTGAAAAGCAATGGATGTTAGAGGACCTGTGGTTTGTATCAGTTTCAGAAGCAGAGTTGAACGAGATATGATCCGTGTGTAGGAAACACAGTTCTTTTGTTCTGAGCACACTCACGTTTATTGTTGTCTTAGAGATTCTAGAAAGCAAGAGCTTGCTCCTTGCTCTAAAGCAGAGTGTGTTTCATGGATGAGAACTGTGCTGTGTGTTTACCTTCAGAAGTGGAGTTAAATCCCAGGCTCTGTGTCTTACTCCAAGCAAGAATTTGCCTCAGGAAAACGCAGTCACTTTTCAGCTCATACGAAGCAACATTGTTCACGAAGCTCACACGTTTCAAGTTCTTAACTGAAAAGCATTGGAGGTTTGTGGATCTGTGATTTGTATAAGTTTCAGAAGCAGTTTTAACTAGATATGATCCATGTGTGTAGCAAATACAGTTCTTTTGTTCTGAGCACACTCAATTTTCTTGCTGTCTTAGAGACTCTAGAAAGCAAGAGCGTGGTTGTTGCTGTAAAGCAGAGTGTGTTTCCTGGATGAGAACTATGCTGTGTGTTTCGCTTCAGACATGGAGTTAAATCTCAGGCTCTGTGTCTTCCTACAAGCAAGACTTCATTTCAGTTAAACGCAGTCCCTTTTCAGCTCAAATGTAGTTACATTGTTCACCAAGAACACACGGTTCCTGCTCTTAACTTAAAAGCATTGGATGTTAGAGGTCCTGTGTTTTGTATCAGTTTCAGAAGCATAGTTGAACTAGATATGGTCCATGTGTGTAGGAAACTCAGTTCTTTTATTCTGAGAACACTCACGTTTCTTGCTGTCTTAGAGAATCTAGAAGCAAGACCGTGCGTCTTGCTCTAAAGCAGAGTGTGTGTCATGGATGAGAACTGTGCTTTCTGTTTCCCTTCAGAAATGGAGTTAAAACCCAGGCTCTGTGTCTTCCTACAAGCAAGACTTCTTTTCAGGCAAACACAGGCACTTTTCAGCTCAAAGGAAGCTACATATTTCACGAAGCTCACACGTTTCTAGCTCTTAACTGAAAAGCATTGGATGTTAGAGGAGCTGTGGTTTGCATCAGTTTCAGAAGCAGAGTTGACCTAGATATGGTCCGTGTTTGTAGGAAACACAGTTCTTTTTTTCAGAGCACACTCACATTTCCTGCTGTATTAGAGATTCTAGAATGCAAGAGTGTGCTTCTTGCTCTATAGCAGAGTGTGTTTCATGGATGAGAACTGTGCTATTTGTTTACCTTCAGAAGTGGAGTTAAATCCCATGCTCTATGTCTTCCTACAATCAAGACTTCGTTTCAGGTAAATGCATTCACTTTTTACCTCAAAGGAAGCTACATCGTACACGAAGCTCACACATTTCTCGCCCTTAAGTGAAAAACATTGGATGTTAGAGGACCTGTGTTTTTCATCAGTTCCAGAACAGAGTTGAACTAGATATGGTCCGTGTGTGTAGCAAACACAGTTCTTTTGTTCAGAGCACACTCATGTTTCCTGCTGTAATAGAGACTGTAGAAAGCAAGTGTTTCCTTCTTGCTCTAAAGCACAGTGTGTTTCATGGATGAGAACTGTGCTGTGTATTTCACTTCTGACATGTTGTTAAATCTCAGGCTCTGTGTCTTCCTATAAGCAAGACTTCGTTTCAGATAACGCAGTCACTTTTCAGCTCAAACAAAGCTTCAACATTCACGAAGCTCACACGTTTCTCGCTCTTAACTGCAAAGCATTGGATTTTAGAGGACCTGTGGTTTTTATCAGTTTCAGAAGCAGACTTGAACTAGATATGATCCATGTGTGTAGGAAACACAGTTCTTTTGTTCAGAGCACACTCAAATTTCCTGTAGTATTAGAGAAACTAGAATGCAAGTGTTTGCTTGTTGCTCTAAACAGAGTGTGTTTCATGGATGAGAACTTTGCTGTGTTTTTACCTTCAGAAATGGAGTTAAATCCCTGGCTCTGTGTCTTCCTACAAGCAAGACTTCACTTCAGGTAAACACACTCACTTTTCTGCTCAAACGAAGCTACATCATTCACAAAGCTCACACGTTTCTCGCTCGTAACTGAAAAGCAATGGATGTTAGAGGACCTGTGGTTTATATCAGTTTCAGAAGCAGAGTTGAACGAGATATGATCCGTGTGTAGGAAACACAGTTCTTTTGTTCTGAGCACACTCACGTTTATTGTTGTCTTAGAGATTCTAGAAAGCAAGAGCTTGCTCCTTGCTCTAAAGCAGAGTGTGTTTCATGGATGAGAACTGTGCTGTGTGTTTACCTTCAGAAGTGGAGTTAAATCCCAGGCTCTGTGTCTTACTCCAAGCAAGAATTTGCCTCAGGAAAACGCAGTCACTTTTCAGCTCATACGAAGCAACATTGTTCACGAAGCTCACACGTTTCAAGTTCTTAACTGAAAAGCATTGGAGGTTTGAGGATCTGTGATTTGTATCAGTTTCAGAAGCAGTTTGAACTAGATATGATCCATGTGTGTAGCAAATACAGTTCTTTTGTTCTGAGCACACTCACTTTTCTTGCTGTCTTAGAGACTCTAGAAAGCAAGAGCGTGGTTGTTGCTCTAAAGCAGAGTGTGTTTCCTGGATGAGAACTATGCTGTGTGTTTCCCTTCAGACATGGAGTTAAATCCCAGGCTCTGTGTCTTCCTACAAGCAAGACTTCATTTCTGTTAAAAGCAGTCCCTTTTCAGCTCAAATGTAGTTACATTGTTCACCAAGAGCACACGGTTCTTGCTCTTAACTTAAAAGCATTGGATGTTAGAGGTCCTGTGTTTTGTATCAGTTTCAGAAGCATAGTTGAACTAGATATGGTCCATGTGTGTAGGAAACTCAGTTCATTTATTCTGAGAACACTCACGTTTCTTGCTGTCTTAGAGAATCTAGAAGCAAGACCGTGCGTCTTGCTCTAAAGCAGAGTGTGTTTCATGGATGAGAACTGTGCTTTCTGTTTCCCTTCAGAAATGGAGTTAAAACCCAGGCTCTGTGTCTTTCTACAAGCAAGTCTTCTTTTCAGGTAAACGCAGTCACTTTTCAGCTCAAAGGAAGCTACATATTTCACGATGCTCACACGTTTCTAGCTCTTAACTGAAAAGCATTGGATGTTAGAGGAGCTGTGGTTTGCATCAGTTTCAGAAGCAGAGTTGACCTAGATATGGTCCGTGTTTGTAGGAAACACAGTTCTTTTTTTCAGAGCACACTCACATTTCCTGCTGTATTAGAGATTCTAGAATGCAAGAGTGTGCTTCTTGCTCTATAGCAGAGTGTGTTTCATGGATGAGAACTGTGCTATTTGTTTACCTTCAGAAGTGGAGTTAAATCCCATGCTCTATGTCTTCCTACAATCAAGACTTCATTTCAGGTAAATGCATTCACTTTTTACCTCAAAGGAAGCTACATCGTACACGAAGCTCACACATTTCTCGCCCTTAAGTGAAAATCTTTGGATGTTAGAGGACCTGTGTTTTTTATCAGTTCCAGAACAGAGTTGAACTAGATATGGTCCGTGTGTGTAGCAAACACAGTTCTTTTTTTCAGAGCACACTCATGTTTCCTGCTGTAATAGAGACTGTAGAAAGCAAGTGTTTGCTTCTTGCTCTAAAGCACAGTGTGTTTCATGGATGAGAACTGTGCTGTGTATTTCCCTTCTGACATGTTGTTAAATCTCAGGCTCTGTGTCTTCCTATAAGCAAGACTTCGTTTCAGATAACGCAGTCACTTTTCAGCTCAAACAAAGCTTCAACATTCACGAAGCTCACACGTTTCTCGCTCTTAACTGCAAAGCATTGGATTTTAGAGGACCTGTGGTTTTTATCAGTTTCAAAAGCAGACTTGAACTAGATATGATCCATGTGTGTAGGAAACACAGTTCTTTTGTTCAGAGCACACTCAAATTTCCTGTAGTATTAGAGAAACTAGAATGCAAGAGTTTGCTTGTTGCTCTAAACAGAGTGTGTTTCATGGATGAGAACTTTGCTGTGTTTTTACCTTCAGAAATGGAGTTAAATCCCTGGCTCTGTGTCTTCCTACAAGCAAGACTTCACTTCAGGTAAACACACTCACTTTTCTGCTCAAACGAAGCTACATCATTCACAAAGCTCACACGTTTCTCGCTCGTAACTGAAAAGCAATGGATGTTAGAGGACCTGTGGTTTGTATCAGTTTCAGAAGCAGAGTTGAACGAGATATGATCCGTGTGTAGGAAACACAGTTCTTTTGTTCTGAGCACACTCACGTTTATTGTTGTCTTAGAGATTCTAGAAAGCAAGAGCTTGCTCCTTGCTCTAAAGCAGAGTGTGTTTCATGGATGAGAACTGTGCTGTGTGTTTACCTTCAGAAGTGGAGTTAAATCCCAGGCTCTGTGTCTTACTCCAAGCAAGAATTTGCCTCAGGAAAACGCAGTCACTTTTCAGCTCATACGAAGCAACATTGTTCACGAAGCTCACACGTTTCAAGTTCTTAACTGAAAAGCATTGGAGGTTTGTGGATCTGTGATTTGTATAAGTTTCAGAAGCAGTTTGAACTAGATATGATCCATGTGTGTAGCAAATACAGTTATTTTGTTCTGAGCACACTCACTTTTCTTGCTGTCTTAGAGACTCTAGAAAGCAAGAGCGTGGTTGTTGCTGTAAAGCAGAGTGTGTTTCCTGGATGAGAACTATGCTGTGTGTTTCGCTTCAGACATGGAGTTAAATCTCAGGCTCTGTGTCTTCCTACAAGCAAGACTTCATTTCAGTTAAACGCAGTCCCTTTTTAGCTCAAATGTAGTTACATTGTTCACCAAGAACACACGGTTCCTGCTCTTAACTTAAAAGCATTGGATGTTAGAGGTCCTGTGTTTTGTATCAGTTTCAGAAGCATAGTTGAACTAGATATGGTCCATGTGTGTAGGAAACTCAGTTCTTTTATTCTGAGAACACTCACGTTTCTTGCTGTCTTAGAGAATCTAGAAGCAAGACCGTGCGTCTTGCTCTAAAGCAGAGTGTGTGTCATGAATGAGAACTGTGCTTTCTGTTTCCCTTCAGAAATGGAGTTAAAACCCAGGCTCTGTGTCTTCCTACAAGCAAGACTTCTTTTCAGGCAAACGCAGTCACTTTTCAGCTCAAAGGAAGCTACATATTTCACGAAGCTCACACGTTTCTAGCTCTTAACTGAAAAGCATTGGATGTTAGAGGAGCTGTGGTTTGCATCAGTTTCAGAAGCAGAGTTGACCTAGATATGGTCCGTGTTTGTAGGAAACACAGTTCTTTTTTTCAGAGCACACTCACATTGCCTGCTGTATTAGAGATTCTAGAATGCAAGAGTGTGCTTCTTGCTCTATAGCAGAGTGTGTTTCATGGATGAGAACTGTGCTATTTGTTTACCTTCAGAAGTGGAGTTAAATCCCATGCTCTATGTCTTCCTACAATCAAGACTTCGTTTCAGGTAAATGCATTCACTTTTTACCTCAAAGGAAGCTACATCGTACACGAAGCTCACACATTTCTCGCCCTTAAGTGAAAAACATTGGATGTTAGAGGACCTGTGTTTTTCATCAGTTCCAGAACAGAGTTGAACTAGATATGGTCCGTGTGTGTAGCAAACACAGTTCTTTTGTTCAGAGCACACTCAGGTTTCCTGCTGTAATAGAGACTGTAGAAAGCAAGTGTTTCCTTCTTGCTCTAAAGCACAGTGTGTTTCATGGATGAGAACTGTGCTGTGTATTTCACTTCTGACATGTTGTTAAATCTCAGGCTCTGTGTCTTCCTATAAGCAAGACTTCGTTTCAGATAACGCAGTCACTTTTCAGCTCAAACAAAGCTTCAACATTCACGAAGCTCACACGTTTCTCGCTCTTAACTGCAAAGCATTGGATTTTAGAGGACCTGTGGTTTTTATCAGTTTCAGAAGCAGACTTGAACTAGATATGATCCATGTGTGTAGGAAACACAGTTCTTTTGTTCAGAGCACACTCAAATTTCCTGTAGTATTAGAGAAACTAGAATGCAAGTGTTTGCTTGTTGCTCTAAACAGAGTGTGTTTCATGGATGAGAACTTTGCTGTGTTTTTACCTTCAGAAATGGAGTTAAATCCCTGGCTCTGTGTCTTCCTACAAGCAAGACTTCACTTCAGGTAAACACACTCACTTTTCTGCTCAAACGAAGCTACATCATTCACAAAGCTCACACGTTTCTCGCTCATAACTGAAAAGCAATGGATGTTAGAGGACCTGTGGTTTGTATCAGTTTCAGAAGCAGAGTTGAACGAGATATGATCCGTGTGTAGGAAACACAGTTCTTTTGTTCTGAGCACACTCACGTTTATTGTTGTCTTAGAGATTCTAGAAAGCAAGAGCTTGCTCCTTGCTCTAAAGCAGAGTGTGTTTCATGGATGAGAACTGTGCTGTGTGTTTACCTTCAGAAGTGGAGTTAAATCCCAGGCTCTGTGTCTTACTCCAAGCAAGAATTTGCCTCAGGAAAACGCAGTCACTTTTCAGCTCATACGAAGCAACATTGTTCACGAAGCTCACACGTTTCAAGTTCTTAACTGAAAAGCATTGGAGGTTTGAGGATCTGTGATTTGTATCAGTTTCAGAAGCAGTTTTAACTAGATATGATCCATGTGTGTAGCAAATACAGTTATTTTGTTCTGAGCACACTCACTTTTCTTGCTGTCTTAGAGACTCTAGAAAGCAAGAGCGTGGTTGTTGCTGTAAAGCAGAGTGTGTTTCCTGGATGAGAACTATGCTGTGTGTTTCGCTTCAGACATGGAGTTAAATCTCAGGCTCTGTGTCTTCCTACAAGCAAGACTTCATTTCAGTTAAACGCAGTCCCTTTTCAGCTCAAATGTAGTTACATTGTTCACCAAGAACACACGGTTCTTGCTCTTAACTTCAAAGCATTGGATGTTAGAGGTCCTGTGTTTTGTATCAGTTTCAGAAGCATAGTTGAACTAGATACGGTCCATGTGTGTAGGAAACTCAGTTCTTTTATTCTGAGAACACTCACGTTTCTTGCTGTCTTAGAGAATCTAGAAGCAAGACCGTGCGTCTTGCTCTAAAGCAGAGTGTGTGTCATGGATGAGAACTGTGCTTTCTGTTTCCCTTCAGAAATGGAGTTAAAACCCAGGCTCTGTGTCTTCCTACAAGCAAGACTTCTTTTCAGGCAAACGCAGGCACTTTTCAGCTCAAAGGAAGCTACATATTTCACGAAGCTCACACGTTTGTAGCTCTTAACTGAAAAGCATTGGATGTTAGAGGAGCTGTGGTTTGCATCAGTTTCAGAAGCAGAGTTGACCTAGATATGGTCCGTGTTTGTAGGAAACACAGTTCTTTTTTTCAGAGCACACTCACATTTCCTGCTGTATTAGAGATTCTAGAATGCAAGAGTGTGCTTCTTGCTCTATAGCAGAGTGTGTTTCATGGATGAGAACTGTGCTATTTGTTTACCTTCAGAAGTGGAGTTAAATCCCATGCTCTATGTCTTCCTACAATCAAGACTTCGTTTCAGGTAAATGCATTCACTTTTTACCTCAAAGGAAGCTACATCGTACACGAAGCTCACACATTTCTCGCCCTTAAGTGAAAATCATTGGATGTTAGAGGACCTGTGTTTTTTATCAGTTCCAGAACGGAGTTGAACTAGATATGGTCCGTGTGTGTAGCAAACACAGTTCTTTTGTTCAGAGCACACTCTTGTTTCCTGCTGTAATAGAGACTGTAGAAAGCAAGTGTTTGCTTCTTGCTCTAAAGCACAGTGTGTTTCATGGATGAGAACTGTGCTGTGTATTTCACTTCTGACATGTTGTTAAATGTCAGGCTCTGTGTCTTCCTATAAGCAAGACTTCGTTTCAGATAACGCAGTCACTTTTCAGCTCAAACAAATCTTCAACATTCACGAAGCTCACACGTTTCTCGCTCTTAACTGGAAAGCATTGGATTTTAGAGGACCTGTGGTTTTTTATCAGTTTCAGAAGCAGACTTGAACTAGATATGATCCATGTGTGTAGGAAACACAGTTCTTTTGTTCAGAGCACACTCAAATTTCCTGTAGTATTAGAGAAACTAGAATGCAAGAGTTTGCTTGTTGCTCTAAACAGAGTGTGTTTCATGGATGAGAACTTTGCTGTGTTTTTACTTTCAGAAATGGAGTTAAATCCCTGGCTCTGTGTCTTCCTACAAGCAAGACTTCACTTCAGGTAAACACACTCACTTTTCTGCTCAAAGGAAGCTACATATTTCACGAAGCTCACACGTTTCTAGCTCTTAACTGAAAAGCATTGGATGTTAGAGGAGCTGTGGTTTGCATCAGTTTCAGAAGCAGAGTTGACCTAGATATGGTCCGTGTTTGTAGGAAACACAGTTCTTTTTTTCAGAGCACACTCACATTTCCTGCTGTATTAGAGATTCTAGAATGCAAGAGTGTGCTTCTTGCTCTATAGCAGAGTGTGTTTCATGGATGAGAACTGTGCTATTTGTTTACCTTCAGAAGTGGAGTTAAATCCCATGCTCTATGTCTTCCTACAATCAAGACTTCGTTTCAGGTAAATGCATTCACTTTTTACCTCAAAGGAAGCTACATCGTACACGAAGCTCACACATTTCTCGCCCTTAAGTGAAAAACATTGGATGTTAGAGGACCTGTGTTTTTCATCAGTTCCAGAACAGAGTTGAACTAGATATGGTCCGTGTGTGTAGCAAACACAGTTCTTTTGTTCAGAGCACACTCATGTTTCCTGCTGTAATAGAGACTGTAGAAAGCAAGTGTTTCCTTCTTGCTCTAAAGCACAGTGTGTTTCATGAATGAGAACTGTGCTGTGTATTTCACTTCTGACATGTTGTTAAATC
The DNA here is from genome assembly GCA_949786385.1 of Onychomys leucogaster. Taxonomy (NCBI): domain Eukaryota; kingdom Metazoa; phylum Chordata; class Mammalia; order Rodentia; family Cricetidae; genus Onychomys; species Onychomys leucogaster. The sequence goes on along the minus strand of CATKUP010000006.1, from coordinate 9,025,088 downwards.
TCAGGCTCTGTGTCTTCCTATAAGCAAGACTTCGTTTCAGATAACGCAGTCACTTTTCAGCTCAAACAAAGCTTCAACATTCACGAAGCTCACACGTTTCTCGCTCTTAACTGCAAAGCATTGGATTTTAGAGGACCTGTGGTTTTTATCAGTTTCAGAAGCAGACTTGAACTAGATATGATCCATGTGTGTAGGAAACACAGTTCTTTTGTTCAGAGCACACTCAAATTTCCTGTAGTATTAGAGAAACTAGAATGCAAGTGTTTGCTTGTTGCTCTAAACAGAGTGTGTTTCATGGATGAGAACTTTGCTGTGTTTTTACCTTCAGAAATGGAGTTAAATCCCTGGCTCTGTGTCTTCCTACAAGCAAGACTTCACTTCAGGTAAACACACTCACTTTTCTGCTCAAACGAAGCTACATCATTCACAAAGCTCACACGTTTCTCGCTCGTAACTGAAAAGCAATGGATGTTAGAGGACCTGTGGTTTGTATCAGTTTCAGAAGCAGAGTTGAACGAGATATGATCCGTGTGTAGGAAACACAGTTCTTTTGTTCTGAGCACACTCACGTTTATTGTTGTCTTAGAGATTCTAGAAAGCAAGAGCTTGCTCCTTGCTCTAAAGCAGAGTGTGTTTCATGGATGAGAACTGTGCTGTGTGTTTACCTTCAGAAGTGGAGTTAAATCCCAGGCTCTGTGTCTTACTCCAAGCAAGAATTTGCCTCAGGAAAACGCAGTCACTTTTCAGCTCATACGAAGCAACATTGTTCACGAAGCTCACACGTTTCAAGTTCTTAACTGAAAAGCATTGGAGGTTTGAGGATCTGTGATTTGTATCAGTTTCAGAAGCAGTTTTAACTAGATATGATCCATGTGTGTAGCAAATACAGTTATTTTGTTCTGAGCACACTCACTTTTCTTGCTGTCTTAGAGAATCTAGAAAGCAAGAGCGTGGTTGTTGCTGTAAAGCAGAGTGTGTTTCCTGGATGAGAACTATGCTGTGTGTTTCGCTTCAGACATGGAGTTAAATCTCAGGCTCTGTGTCTTCCTACAAGCAAGACTTCATTTCAGTTAAACGCAGTCCCTTTTCAGCTCAAATGTAGTTACATTGTTCACCAAGAACACACGGTTCTTGCTCTTAACTTCAAAGCATTGGATGTTAGAGGTCCTGTGTTTTGTATCAGTTTCAGAAGCATAGTTGAACTAGATACGGTCCATGTGTGTAGGAAACTCGGTTCTTTTATTCTAAGAACACTCACGTTTCTTGCTGTCTTAGAGAATCTGGAAGCAAGACCGTGCGTCTTGCTCTAAAGCAGAGTGTGTGTCATGGATGAGAACTGTGCTTTCTGTTTCCCTTCAGAAATGGAGTTAAAACCCAGGCTCTGTGTCTTCCTACAAGCAAGACTTCTTTTCAGGCAAACGCAGGCACTTTTCAGCTCAAAGGAAGCTACATATTTCACGAAGCTCACACGTTTCTAGCTCTTAACTGAAAAGCATTGGATGTTAGAGGAGCTGTGGTTTGCATCAGTTTCAGAAGCAGAGTTGACCTAGATATGGTCCGTGTTTGTAGGAAACACAGTTCTTTTTTTCAGAGCACACTCACATTTCCTGCTGTATTAGAGATTCTAGAATGCAAGAGTGTGCTAATTGCTCTATAGCAGAGTGTGTTTCATGGATGAGAACTGTGCTATTTGTTTACCTTCAGAAGTGGAGTTAAATCCCATGCTCTATGTCTTCCTACAATCAAGACTTCGTTTCAGGTAAATGCATTCACTTTTTACCTCAAAGGAAGCTACATCGTACACGAAGCTCACACATTTCTCGCCCTTAAGTGAAAATCATTGGATGTTAGAGGAACTGTGTTTTTTATCAGTTCCAGAACAGAGTTGAACTAGATATGGTCCGTGTGTGTAGCAAACACAGTTCTTTTGTTCAGAGCACACTCTTGTTTCCTGCTGTAATAGAGACTGTAGAAAGCAAGTGTTTGCTTCTTGCTCTAAAGCACAGTGTGTTTCATGGATGAGAACTGTGCTGTGTATTTCCCTTCTGACATGTTGTTAAATCTCAGGCTCTGTATCTTCCTATAAGCAAGACTTCGTTTCAGATAACGCAGTCACTTTTCAGCTCAAACAAAGCTTCAACATTCACGAAGCTCACACGATTCTCGCTCTTAAATGCAAAGCATTGGATTTTAGAGGACCTGTGGTTTTTATCAGTTTCAGAAGCAGACTTGAACTAGATATGATCCATGTGTGTAGGAAACACAGTTCTTTTGTTCAGAGCACACTCAAATTTCCTGTAGTATTAGAGAAACTAGAATGCAAGAGTTTGCTTGTTGCTCTAAACAGAGTGTGTTTCATGGATGAGAACTTTGCTGTGTTTTTACTTTCAGAAATGGAGTTAAATCCCTGGCTCTGTGTCTTCCTACAAGCAAGACTTCACTTCAGGTAAACACACTCACTTTTCTGCTCAAACGAAGCTACATCATTCACAAAGCTCACACGTTTCTCGCTCGTAACTGAAAAGCAATGGATGTTAGAGGACCTGTGGTTTGTATCAGTTTCAGAAGCAGAGTTGAACGAGATATGATCCGTGTGTAGGAAACACAGTTCTTTTGTTCTGAGCACACTCACGTTTATTGTTGTCTTAGAGATTCTAGAAAGCAAGAGCTTGCTCCTTGCTCTAAAGCAGAGTGTGTTTCATGGATGAGAACTGTGCTGTGTGTTTACCTTCAGAAGTGGAGTTAAATCCCAGGCTCTGTGTCTTACTCCAAGCAAGAATTTGCCTCAGGAAAACGCAGTCACTTTTCAGCTCATACGAAGCAACATTGTTCACGAAGCTCACACGTTTCAAGTTCTTAACTGAAAAGCATTGGAGGTTTGAGGATCTGTGATTTGTATCAGTTTCAGAAGCAGTTTTAACTAGATATGATCCATGTGTGTAGCAAATACAGTTCTTTTGTTCTGAGCACACTCACTTTTCTTGCTGTCTTAGAGACTCTAGAAAGCAAGAGCGTGGTTGTTGTTCTAAAGCACAGTGTATTTCCTGGATGAGAACTATGCTGTGTGTTTCCCTTCAGACATGGAGTTAAATCTCAGGCTCTGTGTCTTCCTACAAGCAAGACTTCATTTCAGTTAAACGCAGTCCCTTTTCAGCTCAAATGTAGTTACATTGTTCACCAAGAACACACGGTTCTTGCTCTTAACTTAAAAGCATTGGATGTTAAAGGTCCTGTGTTTTGTATCAGTTTCAGAAGCATAGTTGAACTAGATACGGTCCATGTGTGTAGGAAACTCAGTTCTTTTATTCTGAGAACACTCACGTTTCTTGCTGTCTTAGAGAATCTAGAAGCAAGACCGTGCGTCTTCCTGTAAAGCAGAGTGTGTTTCATGGATGAGAACTGTGCTTTCTGTTTCCCTTCAGAAATGGAGTTAAAACACAGGCTCTGTGTCTTCCTACAAGCAAGACTTCTTTTCAGGCAAACGCAGTCACTTTTCCGGTCAAAGGAAGCTACATATTTCACGAAGCTCACACGTTTCTAGCTCTTAACTGAAAAGCATTGGATGTTAGAGGAGCTGTGGTTTGCATCAGTTTCAGAAGCAGAGTTGACCTAGATATGGTCCGTGTTTGTAGGAAACACAGTTCTTTTTTTCAGAGCACACTCACATTTCCTGCTGTATTAGAGATTCTAGAATGCAAGAGTGTGCTAATTGCTCTATAGCAGAGTGTGTTTCATGGATGAGAACTGTGCTATTTGTTTACCTTCAGAAGTGGAGTTAAATCCCATGCTCTATGTCTTCCTACAATCAAGACTTCGTTTCAGGTAAATGCATTCACTTTTTACCTCAAAGGAAGCTACATCGTACACGAAGCTCACACATTTCTCGCCCTTAAGTGAAAATCATTGGATGTTAGAGGAACTGTGTTTTTTATCAGTTCCAGAACAGAGTTGAACTAGATATGGTCCGTGTGTGTAGCAAACACAGTTCTTTTGTTCAGAGCACACTCTTGTTTCCTGCTGTAATAGAGACTGTAGAAAGCAAGTGTTTGCTTCTTGCTCTAAAGCACAGTGTGTTTCATGGATGAGAACTGTGCTGTGTATTTCCCTTCTGACATGTTGTTAAATCTCAGGCTCTGTATCTTCCTATAAGCAAGACTTCGTTTCAGATAACGCAGTCACTTTTCAGCTCAAACAAAGCTTCAACATTCACGAAGCTCACACGATTCTCGCTCTTAAATGCAAAGCATTGGATTTTAGAGGACCTGTGGTTTTTATCAGTTTCAGAAGCAGACTTGAACTAGATATGATCCATGTGTGTAGGAAACACAGTTCTTTTGTTCAGAGCACACTCATATTTCCTGTAGTATTAGAGAAACTAGAATGCAAGAGTTTGCTTGTTGCTCTAAACAGAGTGTGTTTCATGGATGAGAACTTTGCTGTGTTTTTACCTTCAGAAATGGAGTTAAATCCCTGGCTCTGTGTCTTCCTACCAGCAAGACTTCACTTCAGGTAAACACACTCCCTTTTCAGCTCAAACGAAGCTACATCATTCACAAAGCTCACACGTTTCTCGCTCGTAACTGAAAAGCAATGGATGTTAGAGGACCTGTGGTTTGTATCAGTTTCAGAAGCAGAGTTGAACTAGATATGATCCGTGTGTAGGAAACACAGTTCTTTTGTTCTGAGCACACTCACGTTTATTGTTGTCTTAGAGATTCTCGAAAGCAAGAGCTTCCTTCTTGCTCTAAAGCAGAGTGTGTTTCATGGATGAGAACTGTGCTGTGTGTTTACCTTCAGAAGTGGAGTTAAATCCCAGGCTCTGTGTCTTACTCCAAGCAAGAATTTGCCTCAGGAAAACATAGTCACTTTTCAGCTCATATGAAGCAACATTGTTCACGAAGCTCACACGTTTCAAGTTCTTAACTGAAAAGCATTGGAGGTTTGAGGATCTGTGATTTGTATCAGTTTCAGAAGCAGTTTTAACTAGATATGATCCATGTGTGTAGCAAATACAGTTCTTTTGTTCTGAGCACACTCACTTTTCTTGCTGTCTTAGAGACTCTAGAAAGCAAGAGCGTGGTTGTTGTTCTAAAGCACAGTGTATTTCCTGGATGAGAACTATGCTGTGTGTTTCCCTTCAGACATGGAGTTAAATCTCAGGCTCTGTGTCTTCCTACAAGCAAGACTTCATTTCAGTTAAACGCAGTCCCTTTTCAGCTCAAATGTAGTTACATTGTTCACCAAGAACACACGGTTCTTGCTCTTAACTTAAAAGCATTGGATGTTAAAGGTCCTGTGTTTTGTATCAGTTTCAGAAGCATAATTGAACTAGATACGGTCCATGTGTGTAGGAAACTCAGTTCTTTTATTCTGAGAACACTCACGTTTCTTGCTGTCTTAGAGAATCTAGAAGCAAGACCGTGCGTCTTCCTGTAAAGCAGAGTGTGTTTCATGGATGAGAACTGTGCTTTCTGTTTCCCTTCAGAAATGGAGTTAAAACACAGGCTCTGTGTCTTCCTACAAGCAAGACTTCTTTTCAGGCAAACGCAGTCACTTTTCCGCTCAAAGGAAGCTACATATTTCATGAAGCTCACACGTTTCTAGCTCTTAACTGAAAAGCATTGGATGTTAGAGGAGCTGTGGTTTGCATCAGTTTCAGAAGCAGAGTTGACCTAGATATGGTCCGTGTTTGTAGGAAACACAGTTCTTTTTTTCAGAGCACACTCACATTTCCTGCTGTATTAGAGATTCTAGAATGCAAGAGTGTGCTTCTTGCTCTATAGCAGAGTGTGTTTCATGGATGAGAACTGTGCTATTTGTTTACCTTCAGAAGTGGAGTTAAATCCCATGCTCTATGTCTTCCTACAATCAAGACTTCGTTTCAGGTAAATGCATTCACTTTTTACCTCAAAGGAAGCTACATCGTACACGAAGCTCACACATTTCTCGCCCTTAAGTGAAAATCATTGGATGTTAAAGGACCTGTGTTTTTTATCAGTTCCAGAACGGAGTTGAACTAGATATGGTCCGTGTGTGTAGCAAACACAGTTCTTTTGTTCAGAGCACACTCTTGTTTCCTGCTGTAATAGAGACTGTAGAAAGCAAGTGTTTGCTTCTTGCTCTAAAGCACAGTGTGTTTCATGGATGAGAACTGTGCTGTGTATTTCACTTCTGACATGTTGTTAAATGTCAGGCTCTGTGTCTTCCTATAAGCAAGACTTCGTTTCAGATAACGCAGTCACTTTTCAGCTCAAACAAAGCTTCAACATTCACGAAGCTCACACGTTTCTCGCTCTTAACTGGAAAGCATTGGATTTTAGAGGACCTGTGTTTTTTTATCAGTTTCAGAAGCAGACTTGAACTAGATATGATCCATTTGTGTAGGAAACACAGTTCTTTTGTTCAGAGCACACTCAAATTTCCTGTAGTATTACAGAAACTAGAATGCAAGAGTTTGCTTGTTGCTCTAAACAGAGTGTGTTTCATGGATGAGAACTTTGCTGTGTTTTTACCTTCAGAAATGGAGTTAAATCCCTGGCTCTGTGTCTTCCTACAAGCAAGACTTCACTTCAGGTAAACACACTCACTTTTCTGCTCAAACGAAGCTACATCATTCACAAAGCTCACACGTTTCTCGCTCATAACTGAAAAGCAATGGATGTTAGAGGACCTGTGGTTTGTATCAGTTTCAGAAGCAGAGTTGAACGAGATATGATCCGTGTGTAGGAAACACAGTTCTTTTGTTCTGAGCACACTCACGTTTATTGTTGTCTTAGAGATTCTAGAAAGCAAGAGCTTGCTCCTTGCTCTAAAGCAGAGTGTGTTTCATGGATGAGAACTGTGCTGTGTGTTTACCTTCAGAAGTGGAGTTAAATCCCAGGCTCTGTGTCTTACTCCAAGCAAGAATTTGCCTCAGGAAAACGCAGTCACTTTTCAGCTCATACGAAGCAACATTGTTCACGAAGCTCACACGTTTCAAGTTCTTAACTGAAAAGCATTGGAGGTTTGAGGATCTGTGATTTGTATCAGTTTCAGAAGCAGTTTTAACTAGATATGATCCATGTGTGTAGCAAATACAGTTCTTTTGTTCTGAGCACACTCACTTTTCTTGCTGTCTTAGAGACTCTAGAAAGCAAGAGCGTGGTTGTTGTTCTAAAGCACAGTGTATTTCCTGGATGAGAACTATGCTGTGTGTTTCCCTTCAGACATGGAGTTAAATCTCAGGCTCTGTGTCTTCCTACAAGCAAGACTTCATTTCAGTTAAACGCAGTCCCTTTTCAGCTCAAATGTAGTTACATTGTTCACCAAGAACACACGGTTCTTGCTCTTAACTTAAAAGCATTGGATGTTAAAGGTCCTGTGTTTTGTATCAGTTTCAGAAGCATAGTTGAACTAGATACGGTCCATGTGTGTAGGAAACTCAGTTCTTTTATTCTGAGAACACTCACGTTTCTTGCTGTCTTAGAGAATCTAGAAGCAAGACCGTGCGTCTTCCTGTAAAGCAGAGTGTGTTTCATGGATGAGAACTGTGCTTTCTGTTTCCCTTCAGAAATGGAGTTAAAACACAGGCTCTGTGTCTTCCTACAAGCAAGACTTCTTTTCAGGCAAACGCAGTCACTTTTCCGCTCAAAGGAAGCTACATATTTCACGAAGCTCACACGTTTCTAGCTCTTAACTGAAAAGCATTGGATGTTAGAGGAGCTGTGGTTTGCATCAGTTTCAGAAGCAGAGTTGACCTAGATATGGTCCGTGTTTGTAGGAAACACAGTTCTTTTTTTCAGAGCACACTCACATTTCCTGCTGTATTAGAGATTCTAGAATGCAAGAGTGTGCTTCTTGCTCTATAGCAGAGTGTGTTTCATGGATGAGAACTGTGCTATTTGTTTACCTTCAGAACTGGAGTTAAATCCCATGCTCTATGTCTTCCTACAATCAAGACTTCGTTTCAGGTAAATGCATTCACTTTTTACCTCAAAGGAAGCTACATCGTACACGAAGCTCACACATTTCTCGCCCTTAAGTGAAAATCATTGGATGTTAGAGGACCTGTGTTTTTTATCAGTTCCAGAACAGAGTTGAACTAGATATGGTCCGTGTGTGTAGCAAACACAGTTCTTTTGTTCAGAGCACACTCATGTTTCCTGCTGTAATAGAGACTGTAGAAAGCAAGTGTTTGCTTCTTGCTCTAAAGCACAGTGTGTTTCATGGATGAGAACTGTGCTGTGTATTTCCCTTCTGACATGTTGTTAAATCTCAGGCTCTATGTCTTCCTATAAGCAAGACTTCGTTTCAGATAACGCAGTCACTTTTCAGCTCAAACAAAGCTTCAACATTCACGAAGCTCACACGATTCTCGCTCTTAAATGCAAAGCATTGGATTTTAGAGGACCTGTGGTTTTTATCAGTTTCAGAAGCAGACTTGAACTAGATATGATCCATGTGTGTAGGAAACACAGTTCTTTTGTTCAGAGCACACTCATATTTCCTGTAGTATTAGAGAAACTAGAATGCAAGAGTTTGCTTGTTGCTCTAAACAGAGTGTGTTTCATGGATGAGAACTTTGCTGTGTTTTTACCTTCAGAAATGGAGTTAAATCCCTGGCTCTGTGTCTTCCTACCAGCAAGACTTCACTTCAGGTAAACACACTCCCTTTTCAGCTCAAACGAAGCTACATCATTCACAAAGCTCACACGTTTCTCGCTCGTAACTGAAAAGCAATGGATGTTAGAGGACCTGTGGTTTGTATCAGTTTCAGAAGCAGAGTTGAACTAGATATGATCCGTGTGTAGGAAACACAGTTCTTTTGTTCTGAGCACACTCACGTTTATTGTTGTCTTAGAGATTCTCGAAAGCAAGAGCTTCCTTCTTGCTCTAAAGCAGAGTGTGTTTCATGGATGAGAACTGTGCTGTGTGTTTACCTTCAGAAGTGGAGTTAAATCCCAGGCTCTGTGTCTTACTCCAAGCAAGAATTTGCCTCAGGAAAACACAGTCACTTTTCAGCTCATATGAAGCAACATTGTTCACGAAGCTCACACGTTTCAAGTTCTTAACTGAAAAGCATTGGAGGTTTGAGGATCTGTGATTTGTATCAGTTTCAGAAGCAGTTTTAACTAGATATGATCCATGTGTGTAGCAAATACAGTTATTTTGTTCTGAGCACACTCACTTTTCTTGCTGTCTTAGAGACTCTAGAAAGCAAGAGCGTGGTTGTTGCTCTAAAGCAGAGTGTGTTTCCTGGATGAGAACTATGCTGTGTGTTTCGCTTCAGACATGGAGTTAAATCTCAGGCTCTGTGTCTTCCTACAAGCAAGACTTCATTTCAGTTAAACGCAGTCCCTTTTCAGCTCAAATGTAGTTACATTGTTCACCAAGAACACACGGTTCTTGCTCTTAACTTAAAAGCATTGGATGTTAAAGGTCCTGTGTTTTGTATCAGTTTCAGAAGCATAGTTGAACTAGATACGGTCCATGTGTGTAGGAAACTCAGTTCTTTTATTCTGAGAACACTCACGTTTCTTGCTGTCTTAGAGAATCTAGAAGCAAGACCGTGCGTCTTCCTGTAAAGCAGAGTGTGTTTCATGGATGAGAACTGTGCTTTCTGTTTCCCTTCAGAAATGGAGTTAAAACACAGGCTCTGTGTCTTCCTACAAGCAAGACTTCTTTTCAGGCAAACGCAGTCACTTTTCAGCTCAAAGGAAGCTACATATTTCACGAAGCTCACACGTTTCTAGCTCTTAACTGAAAAGCATTGGATGTTAGAGGAGCTGTGGTTTGCATCAGTTTCAGAAGCAGAGTTGACCTAGATATGGTCCGTGTTTGTAGGAAACACAGTTCTTTTTTTCAGAGCACACTCACATTTCCTGCTGTATTAGAGATTCTAGAATGCAAGAGTGTGCTTCTTGCTCTATAGCAGAGTGTGTTTCATGGATGAGAACTGTGCTATTTGTTTACCTTCAGAAGTGGAGTTAAATCCCATGCTCTATGTCTTCCTACAATCAAGACTTCGTTTCAGGTAAATGCATTCACTTTTTACCTCAAAGGAAGCTACATCGTACACGAAGCTCACACATTTCTCGCCCTTAAGTGAAAATCATTGGATGTTAGAGGACATGTGTTTTTTATCAGTTCCAGAACGGAGTTGAACTAGATATGGTCCGTGTGTGTAGCAAACACAGTTCTTTTGTTCAGACCACACTCTTGTTTCCTGCTGTAATAGAGACTGTAGAAAGCAAGTGTTTGCTTCTTGCTCTAAAGCACAGTGTGTTTCATGGATGAGAACTGTGCTGTGTATTTCCCTTCTGACATGTTGTTAAATCTCAGGCTCTGTGTCTTCCTATGAGCAAGACTTCGTTTCAGATAACGCAGTCACTTTTCAGCTCAAACAAAGCTTCAACATTCACGAAGCTCACACGTTTCTCGCTCTTAACTGCAAAGCATTGGATTTTAGAGGACCTGTGGTTTTTTATCAGTTTCAAAAGCAGACTTGAACTAGATATGATCCATGTGTGTAGGAAACACAGTTCTTTTGTTCAGAGCACACTCAAATTTCCTGTAGTATTAGAGAAACTAGAATGCAAGAGTTTGCTTGTTGCTCTAAACAGAGTGTGTTTCATGGATGAGAACTTTGCTGTGTTTTTACCTTCAGAAATGGAGTTAAATCCCTGGCTCTGTGTCTTCCTACAAGCAAGACTTCACTTCAGGTAAACACACTCACTTTTCTGCTCAAACGAAGCTACATCATTCACAAAGCTCACACGTTTCTCGCTCGTAACTGAAAAGCAATGGATGTTAGAGGACCTGTGGTTTGTATCAGTTTCAGAAGCAGAGTTGAACGAGATATGATCCGTGTGTAGGAAACACAGTTCTTTTGTTCTGAGCACACTCACGTTTATTGTTGTCTTAGAGATTCTAGAAAGCAAGAGCTTGCTCCTTGCTCTAAAGCAGAGTGTGTTTCATGGATGAGAACTGTGCTGTGTGTTTACCTTCAGAAGTGGAGTTAAATCCCAGGCTCTGTGTCTTACTCCAAGCAAGAATTTGCCTCAGGAAAACGCAGTCACTTTTCAGCTCATACGAAGCAACATTGTTCACGAAGCTCACACGTTTCAAGTTCTTAACTGAAAAGTATTGGAGGTTTGAGGATTTGTGATTTGTATCAGTTTCAGAAGCAGTTTTAACTAGATATGATCCATGTGTGTAGCAAATACAGTTCTTTTGTTCTGAGCACACTCACTTTTCTTGCTGTCTTAGAGACTCTAGAAAGCAAGAGCGTGGTTGTTGTTCTAAAGCACAGTGTATTTCCTGGATGAGAACTATGCTGTGTGTTTCCCTTCAGACATGGAGTTAAATCTCAGGCTCTGTGTCTTCCTACAAGCAAGACTTCATTTCAGTTAAACGCAGTCCCTTTTCAGCTCAAATGTAGTTACATTGTTCACCAAGAACACACGGTTCTTGCTCTTAACTTAAAAGCATTGGATGTTAAAGGTCCTGTGTTTTGTATCAGTTTCAGAAGCATAGTTGAACTAGATACGGTCCATGTGTGTAGGAAACTCAGTTCTTTTATTCTGAGAACACTCACGTTTCTTGCTGTCTTAGAGAATCTAGAAGCAAGACCGTGCGTCTTCCTGTAAAGCAGAGTGTGTTTCATGGATGAGAACTGTGCTTTCTGTTTCCCTTCAGAAATGGAGTTAAAACACAGGCTCTGTGTCTTCCTACAAGCAAGACTTCTTTTCAGGCAAACGCAGTCACTTTTCCGCTCAAAGGAAGCTACATATTTCACGAAGCTCACACGTTTCTAGCTCTTAACTGAAAAGCATTGGATGTTAGAGGAGCTGTGGTTTGCATCAGTTTCAGAAGCAGAGTTGACCTAGATATGGTCCGTGTTTGTAGGAAACACAGTTCTTTTTTTCAGAGCACACTCACATTTCCTGCTGTATTAGAGATTCTAGAATGCAAGAGTGTGCTTCTTGCTCTATAGCAGAGTGTGTTTCATGGATGAGAACTGTGCTATTTGTTTACCTTCAGAAGTGGAGTTAAATCCCATGCTCTATGTCTTCCTACAATCAAGACTTCGTTTCAGGTAAATGCATTCACTTTTTACCTCAAAGGAAGCTACATCGTACACGAAGCTCACACATTTCTCGCCCTTAAGTGAAAATCATTGGATGTTAGAGGACCTGTGTTTTTTATCAGTTCCAGAACGGAGTTGAACTAGATATGGTCCGTGTGTGTAGCAAACACAGTTCTTTTGTTCAGAGCACACTCTTGTTTCCTGCTGTAATAGAGACTGTAGAAAGCAAGTGTTTGCTTCTTGCTCTAAAGCACAGTGTGTTTCATGGATGAGAACTGTGCTGTGTATTTCCCTTCTGACATGTTGTTAAATCTCAGGCTCTGTGTCTTCCTATAAGCAAGACTTCGTTTCAGATAACACAGTCACTTTTCAGCTCAAACAAAGCTTCAACATTCACGAAGCTCACACGATTCTCGCTCTTAAATGCAAAGCATTGGATTTTAGAGGACCTGTGGTTTTTATCAGTTTCAGAAGCAGACTTGAACTAGATATGATCCATGTGTGTAGGAAACACAGTTCTTTTGTTCAGAGCACACTCATATTTCCTGTAGTATTAGAGAAACTAGAATGCAAGAGTTTGCTTGTTGCTCTAAACAGAGTGTGTTTCATGGATGAGAACTTTGCTGTGTTTTTACCTTCAGAAATGGAGTTAAATCCCTGGCTCTGTGTCTTCCTACCAGCAAGACTTCACTTCAGGTAAACACACTCCCTTTTCAGCTCAAACGAAGCTACATCATTCACAAAGCTCACACGTTTCTCGCTCATAACTGAAAAGCAATGGATGTTAGAGGACCTGTGGTTTGTATCAGTTTCAGAAGCAGAGTTGAACTAGATATGATCCGTGTGTAGGAAACACAGTTCTTTTGTTCTGAGCACACTCACGTTTATTGTTGTCTTAGAGATTCTCGAAAGCAAGAGCTTCCTTCTTGCTCTAAAGCAGAGTGTGTTTCATGGATGAGAACTGTGCTGTGTGTTTACCTTCAGAAGTGGAGTTAAATCCCAGGCTCTGTGTCTTACTCCAAGCAAGAATTTGCCTCAGAAAAACACAGTCACTTTTCAGCTCATATGAAGCAACATTGTTCACGAAGCTCACACGTTTCAAGTTCTTAACTGAAAAGCATTGGAGGTTTGAGGATCTGTGATTTGTATCAGTTTCAGAAGCAGTTTTAACTAGATATGATCCATGTGTGTAGCAAATACAGTTATTTTGTTCTGAGCACACTCACTTTTCTTGCTGTCTTAGAGACTCTAGAAAGCAAGAGCGTGGTTGTTGCTCTAAAGCAGAGTGTGTTTCCTGGATGAGAACTATGCTGTGTGTTTCGCTTCAGACATGGAGTTAAATCTCAGGCTCTGTGTCTTCCTACAAGCAAGACTTCATTTCAGTTAAACGCAGTCCCTTTTCAGCTCAAATGTAGTTATATTGTTCACCAAGAACACACGGTTCTTGCTCTTAACTTAAAAGCATTGGATGTTAAAGGTCCTGTGTTTTGTATCAGTTTCAGAAGCATAGTTGAACTAGATACGGTCCATGTGTGTAGGAAACTCAGTTCTTTTATTCTGAGAACACTCACGTTTCTTGCTGTCTTAGAGAATCTAGAAGCAAGACCGTGCGTCTTCCTGTAAAGCAGAGTGTGTTTCATGGATGAGAACTGTGCTTTCTGTTTCCCTTCAGAAATGGAGTTAAAACACAGGCTCTGTGTCTTCCTACAAGCAAGACTTCTTTTCAGGCAAACGCAGTCACTTTTCAGCTCAAAGGAAGCTACATATTTCACGAAGCTCACACGTTTCTAGCTCTTAACTGAAAAGCATTGGATGTTAGAGGAGCTGTGGTTTGCATCAGTTTCAGAAGCAGAGTTGACCTAGATATGGTCCGTGTTTGTAGGAAACACAGTTCTTTTTTTCAGAGCACACTCACATTTCCTGGTGTATTAGAGATTCTAGAATGCAAGAGTGTGCTTCTTGCTCTATAGCAGAGTGTGTTTCATGGATGAGAACTGTGCTATTTGTTTACCTTCAGAAGTGGAGTTAAATCCCATGCTCTATGTCTTCCTACAATCAAGACTTCGTTTCAGGTAAATGCATTCACTTTTTACCTCAAAGGAAGCTACATCGTACACGAAGCTCACACATTTCTCGCCCTTAAGTGAAAATCATTGGATGTTAGAGGACATGTGTTTTTTATCAGTTCCAGAACGGAGTTGAACTAGATATGGTCCGTGTGTGTAGCAAACACAGTTCTTTTGTTCAGACCACACTCTTGTTTCCTGCTGTAATAGAGACTGTAGAAAGCAAGTGTTTGCTTCTTGCTCTAAAGCACAGTGTGTTTCATGGATGAGAACTGTGCTGTGTATTTCCCTTCTGACATGTTGTTAAATCTCAGGCTCTGTGTCTTCCTATGAGCAAGACTTCGTTTCAGATAACGCAGTCACTTTTCAGCTCAAACAAAGCTTCAACATTCACGAAGCTCACACGTTTCTCGCTCTTAACTGCAAAGCATTGGATTTTAGAGGACCTGTGGTTTTTATCAGTTTCAAAAGCAGACTTGAACTAGATATGATCCATGTGTGTAGGAAACACAGTTCTTTTGTTCAGAGCACACTCAAATTTCCTGTAGTATTAGAGAAACTAGAATGCAAGAGTTTGCTTGTTGCTCTAAACAGAGTGTGTTTCATGGATGAGAACTTTGCTGTGTTTTTACCTTCAGAAATGGAGTTAAATCCCTGGCTCTGTGTCTTCCTACCAGCAAGACTTCACTTCAGGTAAACACACTCCCTTTTCAGCTCAAACGAAGCTACATCATTCACAAAGCTCACACGTTTCTCGCTCATAACTGAAAAGCAATGGATGTTAGAGGACCTGTGGTTTGTATCAGTTTCAGAAGCAGAGTTGAACTAGATATGATCCGTGTGTAGGAAACACAGTTCTTTTGTTCTGAGCACACTCACGTTTATTGTTGTCTTAGAGATTCTAGAAAGCAAGAGCTTGCTCCTTGCTCTAAAGCAGAGTGTGTTTCATGGATGAGAACTGTGCTGTGTGTTTACCTTCAGAAGTGGAGTTAAATCCCAGGCTCTGTGTCTTACTCCAAGCAAGAATTTGCCTCAGGAAAACGCAGTCACTTTTCAGCTCATACGAAGCAACATTGTTCACGAAGCTCACACGTTTCAAGTTCTTAACTGAAAAGCATTGGAGGTTTGAGGATCTGTGATTTGTATCAGTTTCAGAAGCAGTTTTAACTAGATATGATCCATGTGTGTAGCAAATACAGTTATTTTGTTCTGAGCACACTCACTTTTCTTGCTGTCTTAGAGACTCTAGAAAGCAAGAGCGTGGTTGTTGTTCTAAAGCACAGTGTATTTCCTGGATGAGAACTATGCTGTGTGTTTCCCTTCAGACATGGAGTTAAATCTCAGGCTCTGTGTCTTCCTACAAGCAAGACTTCATTTCAGTTAAACGCAGTCCCTTTTCAGCTCAAATGTAGTTACATTGTTCACCAAGAACACACGGTTCTTGCTCTTAACTTAAAAGCATTGGATGTTAAAGGTCCTGTGTTTTGTATCAGTTTCAGAAGCATAGTTGAACTAGATACGGTCCATGTGTGTAGGAAACTCAGTTCTTTTATTCTGAGAACACTCACGTTTCTTGCTGTCTTAGAGAATCTAGAAGCAAGACCGTGCGTCTTCCTGTAAAGCAGAGTGTGTTTCATGGATGAGAACTGTGCTTTCTGTTTCCCTTCAGAAATGGAGTTAAAACACAGGCTCTGTGTCTTCCTACAAGCAAGACTTCTTTTCAGGCAAACGCAGTCACTTTTCCGCTCAAAGGAAGCTACATATTTCACGAAGCTCACACGTTTCTAGCTCTTAACTGAAAAGCATTGGATGTTAGAGGAGCTGTGGTTTGCATCAGTTTCAGAAGCAGAGTTGACCTAGATATGGTCCGTGTTTGTAGGAAACACAGTTCTTTTTTTCAGAGCACACTCACATTTCCTGCTGTATTAGAGATTCTAGAATGCAAGAGTGTGCTTCTTGCTCTATAGCAGAGTGTGTTTCATGGATGAGAACTGTGCTATTTGTTTACCTTCAGAAGTGGAGTTAAATCCCATGCTCTATGTCTTCCTACAATCAAGACTTCGTTTCAGGTAAATGCATTCACTTTTTACCTCAAAGGAAGCTACATCGTACACGAAGCTCACACATTTCTCGCCCTTAAGTGAAAATCATTGGATGTTAGAGGACCTGTGTTTTTTATCAGTTCCAGAACGGAGTTGAACTAGATATGGTCCGTGTGTGTAGCAAACACAGTTCTTTTGTTCAGAGCACACTCTTGTTTCCTGCTGTAATAGAGACTGTAGAAAGCAAGTGTTTGCTTCTTGCTCTAAAGCACAGTGTGTTTCATGGATGAGAACTGTGCTGTGTATTTCCCTTCTGACATGTTGTTAAATCTCAGGCTCTGTGTCTTCCTATAAGCAAGACTTCGTTTCAGATAACACAGTCACTTTTCAGCTCAAACAAAGCTTCAACATTCACGAAGCTCACACGATTCTCGCTCTTAAATGCAAAGCATTGGATTTTAGAGGACCTGTGGTTTTTATCAGTTTCAGAAGCAGACTTGAACTAGATATGATCCATGTGTGTAGGAAACACAGTTCTTTTGTTCAGAGCACACTCATATTTCCTGTAGTATTAGAGAAACTAGAATGCAAGAGTTTGCTTGTTGCTCTAAACAGAGTGTGTTTCATGGATGAGAACTTTGCTGTGTTTTTACCTTCAGAAATGGAGTTAAATCCCTGGCTCTGTGTCTTCCTACCAGCAAGACTTCACTTCAGGTAAACACACTCCCTTTTCAGCTCAAACGAAGCTACATCATTCACAAAGCTCACACGTTTCTCGCTCATAACTGAAAAGCAATGGATGTTAGAGGACCTGTGGTTTGTATCAGTTTCAGAAGCAGAGTTGAACTAGATATGATCCGTGTGTAGGAAACACAGTTCTTTTGTTCTGAGCACACTCACGTTTATTGTTGTCTTAGAGATTCTCGAAAGCAAGAGCTTCCTTCTTGCTCTAAAGCAGAGTGTGTTTCATGGATGAGAACTGTGCTGTGTGTTTACCTTCAGAAGTGGAGTTAAATCCCAGGCTCTGTGTCTTACTCCAAGCAAGAATTTGCCTCAGAAAAACACAGTCACTTTTCAGCTCATATGAAGCAACATTGTTCACGAAGCTCACACGTTTCAAGTTCTTAACTGAAAAGCATTGGAGGTTTGAGGATCTGTGATTTGTATCAGTTTCAGAAGCAGTTTTAACTAGATATGATCCATGTGTGTAGCAAATACAGTTATTTTGTTCTGAGCACACTCACTTTTCTTGCTGTCTTAGAGACTCTAGAAAGCAAGAGCGTGGTTGTTGCTCTAAAGCAGAGTGTGTTTCCTGGATGAGAACTATGCTGTGTGTTTCGCTTCAGACATGGAGTTAAATCTCAGGCTCTGTGTCTTCCTACAAGCAAGACTTCATTTCAGTTAAACGCAGTCCCTTTTCAGCTCAAATGTAGTTATATTGTTCACCAAGAACACACGGTTCTTGCTCTTAACTTAAAAGCATTGGATGTTAAAGGTCCTGTGTTTTGTATCAGTTTCAGAAGCATAGTTGAACTAGATACGGTCCATGTGTGTAGGAAACTCAGTTCTTTTATTCTGAGAACACTCACGTTTCTTGCTGTCTTAGAGAATCTAGAAGCAAGACCGTGCGTCTTCCTGTAAAGCAGAGTGTGTTTCATGGATGAGAACTGTGCTTTCTGTTTCCCTTCAGAAATGGAGTTAAAACACAGGCTCTGTGTCTTCCTACAAGCAAGACTTCTTTTCAGGCAAACGCAGTCACTTTTCAGCTCAAAGGAAGCTACATATTTCACGAAGCTCACACGTTTCTAGCTCTTAACTGAAAAGCATTGGATGTTAGAGGAGCTGTGGTTTGCATCAGTTTCAGAAGCAGAGTTGACCTAGATATGGTCCGTGTTTGTAGGAAACACAGTTCTTTTTTTCAGAGCACACTCACATTTCCTGGTGTATTAGAGATTCTAGAATGCAAGAGTGTGCTTCTTGCTCTATAGCAGAGTGTGTTTCATGGATGAGAACTGTGCTATTTGTTTACCTTCAGAAGTGGAGTTAAATCCCATGCTCTATGTCTTCCTACAATCAAGACTTCGTTTCAGGTAAATGCATTCACTTTTTACCTCAAAGGAAGCTACATCGTACACGAAGCTCACACATTTCTCGCCCTTAAGTGAAAATCATTGGATGTTAGAGGACATGTGTTTTTTATCAGTTCCAGAACGGAGTTGAACTAGATATGGTCCGTGTGTGTAGCAAACACAGTTCTTTTGTTCAGACCACACTCTTGTTTCCTGCTGTAATAGAGACTGTAGAAAGCAAGTGTTTGCTTCTTGCTCTAAAGCACAGTGTGTTTCATGGATGAGAACTGTGCTGTGTATTTCCCTTCTGACATGTTGTTAAATCTCAGGCTCTGTGTCTTCCTATGAGCAAGACTTCGTTTCAGATAACGCAGTCACTTTTCAGCTCAAACAAAGCTTCAACATTCACGAAGCTCACACGTTTCTCGCTCTTAACTGCAAAGCATTGGATTTTAGAGGACCTGTGGTTTTTATCAGTTTCAAAAGCAGACTTGAACTAGATATGATCCATGTGTGTAGGAAACACAGTTCTTTTGTTCAGAGCACACTCAAATTTCCTGTAGTATTAGAGAAACTAGAATGCAAGAGTTTGCTTGTTGCTCTAAACAGAGTGTGTTTCATGGATGAGAACTTTGCTGTGTTTTTACCTTCAGAAATGGAGTTAAATCCCTGGCTCTGTGTCTTCCTACCAGCAAGACTTCACTTCAGGTAAACACACTCCCTTTTCAGCTCAAACGAAGCTACATCATTCACAAAGCTCACACGTTTCTCGCTCATAACTGAAAAGCAATGGATGTTAGAGGACCTGTGGTTTGTATCAGTTTCAGAAGCAGAGTTGAACTAGATATGATCCGTGTGTAGGAAACACAGTTCTTTTGTTCTGAGCACACTCACGTTTATTGTTGTCTTAGAGATTCTAGAAAGCAAGAGCTTGCTACTTGCTCTAAAGCAGAGTGTGTTTCATGGATGAGAACTGTGCTGTGTGTTTACCTTCAGAAGTGGAGTTAAATCCCAGGCTCTGTGTCTTACTCCAAGCAAGAATTTGCCTCAGGAAAACGCAGTCACTTTTCAGCTCATACGAAGCAACATTGTTCACGAAGCTCACACGTTTCAAGTTCTTAACTGAAAAGCATTGGAGGTTTGAGGATCTGTGATTTGTATCAGTTTCAGAAGCAGTTTTAACTAGATATGATCCATGTGTGTAGCAAATACAGTTATTTTGTTCTGAGCACACTCACTTTTCTTGCTGTCTTAGAGACTCTAGAAAGCAAGAGCGTGGTTGTTGCTCTAAAACAGAGTGTGTTTCCTGGATGAGAACTATGCTGTGTGTTTCGCTTCAGACATGGAGTTAAATCTCAGGCTCTGTGTCTTCCTACAAGCAAGACTTCATTTCAGTTAAACGCATTCCCTTTTCAGCTCAAATGTAGTTACATTGTTCACCAAGAACACACGGTTCTTGCTCTTAACTTAAAAGCATTGGATGTTAGAGGTCCTGTGTTTTGTATCAGTTTCAGAAACATAGTTGAACTAGATACGGTCCATGTGTGTAGGAAACTCAGTTCTTTTATTCTGAGAACACTCACGTTTCTTGCTGTCTTAGAGAATCTAGAAGCAAGACCGTGCGTCTTGCTCTAAAGCAGAGTGTGTTTCATGGATGAGAACTGTGCTTTCTGTTTCCCTTCAGAAATGGAGTTAAAACCCAAGCTCTGTGTCTTCCTACAAGCAAGACTTCTTTTCAGGTAAACGCAGTCACTTTTCAGCTCAAAGGAAGCTACATATTTCACGATGCTCACACGTTTCTAGCTCTTAACTGAAAAGCATTGGATGTTAGAGGAGCTGTGGTTTGCATCAGTTTCTGAAGCAGAGTTGACCTAGATATGGTCCGTGTTTGTAGGAAACACAGTTCTTTTTTTCAGAGCACACTCACATTTCCTGCTGTATTAGAGATTCTAGAATGCAAGAGTGTGCTTCTTGCTCTATAGCAGAGTGTGTTTCATGGATGAGAACTGTGCTTTTTGTTTACCTTCAGAAGTGGAGTTAAATCCCATGCTCTATGTCTTCCTACAATCAAGACTTCGTTTCAGGTAAATGCATTCACTTTTTACCTCAAAGGAAGCTACATCGTACACGAAGCTCACACATTTCTCGCCCTTAAGTGAAAATCATTGGATTTTAGAGGACCTGTGTTTTTTATCAGTTCCAGAACAGAGTTGAACTAGATATGGTCCGTGTGTGTAGCAAACACAGTTCTTTTGTTCAGAGCACACTCATGTTTCCTGCTGTAATAGAGACTGTAGAAAGCAAGTGTTTGCTTCTTGCTCTAAAGCACAGTGTGTTTCATGGATGAGAACTGTGCTGTGTATTTCCCTTCTGACATGTTGTTAAATCTCAGGCTCTGTGTCTTCCTATGAGCAAGACTTCGTTTCAGATAACGCAGTCACTTTTCAGCTCAAACAAAGCTTCAACATTCACGAAGCTCACACGTTTCTCGCTCTTAACTGCAAAGCATTGGATTTTAGAGGACCTGTGGTTTTTATCAGTTTCAAAAGCAGACTTGAACTAGATATGATCCATGTGTGTAGGAAACACAGTTCTTTTGTTCAGAGCACACTCAAATTTCCTGTAGTATTAGAGAAACTAGAATGCAAGAGTTTGCTTGTTGCTCTAAACAGAGTGTGTTTCATGGATGAGAACTTTGCTGTGTTTTTACCTTCAGAAATGGAGTTAAATCCCTGGCTCTGTGTCTTCCTACCAGCAAGACTTCACTTCAGGTAAACACACTCCCTTTTCAGCTCAAACGAAGCTACATCATTCACAAAGCTCACACGTTTCTCGCTCATAACTGAAAAGCAATGGATGTTAGAGGACCTGTGGTTTGTATCAGTTTCAGAAGCAGAGTTGAACTAGATATGATCCGTGTGTAGGAAACACAGTTCTTTTGTTCTGAGCACACTCACGTTTATTGTTGTCTTAGAGATTCTAGAAAGCAAGAGCTTGCTACTTGCTCTAAAGCAGAGTGTGTTTCATGGATGAGAACTGTGCTGTGTGTTTACCTTCAGAAGTGGAGTTAAATCCCAGGCTCTGTGTCTTACTCCAAGCAAGAATTTGCCTCAGGAAAACGCAGTCACTTTTCAGCTCATACGAAGCAACATTGTTCACGAAGCTCACAAGTTTCAAGTTCTTAACTGAAAAGCATTGGAGGTTTGAGGATCTGTGATTTGTATCAGTTTCAGAAGCAGTTTTAACTAGATATGATCCATGTGTGTAGCAAATACAGTTAGTTTGTTCTGAGCACACTCACTTTTCTTGCTGTCTTAGAGACTCTAGAAAGCAAGAGCGTGGTTGTTGCTCTAAAGCAGAGTGTGTTTCCTGGATGAGAACTATGCTGTGTGTTTCGCTTCAGACATGGAGTTAAATCTCAGGCTCTGTGTCTTCCTACAAGCAAGACTTCATTTCAGTTAAAAGCAGTCCCTTTTCAGCTCAAATGTAGTTACATTGTTCACCAAGAACACACGGTTCTTGCTCTTAACTTCAAAGCATTGGATGTTAGAGGTCCTGTGTTTTGTATCAGTTTCAGAAGCATAGTTGAACTAGATATGGTCCATGTGTGTAGGAAATTCAGTTCTTTTATTCTGAGAACACTCACGTTTCTTGCTGTCTTAGAGAATCTAGAAGCAAGACCGTGCGTCTTGCTCTAAAGCAGAGTGTGTTTCATGGATGAGAACTGTGCTTTCTGTTTCCCTTCAGAAATGGAGTTAAAACCCAAGCTCTGTGTCTTCCTACAAGCAAGACTTCTTTTCAGGTAAACGCAGTCACTTTTCAGCTCAAAGGAAGCTACATATTTCACGATGCTCACACGTTTCTAGCTCTTAACTGAAAAGCATTGGATGTTAGAGGAGCTGTGGTTTGCATCAGTTTCTGAAGCAGAGTTGACCTAGATATGGTCCGTGTTTGTAGGAAACACAGTTCTTTTTTTCAGAGCACACTCACATTTCCTGCTGTATTAGAGATTCTAGAATGCAAGAGTGTGCTTCTTGCTCTATAGCAGAGTGTGTTTCATGGATGAGAACTGTGCTTTTTGTTTACCTTCAGAAGTGGAGTTAAATCCCATGCTCTATGTCTTCCTACAATCAAGACTTCGTTTCAGGTAAATGCATTCACTTTTTACCTCAAAGGAAGCTACATCGTACACGAAGCTCACACATTTCTCGCCCTTAAGTGAAAATCATTGGATTTTAGAGGACCTGTGTTTTTTATCAGTTCCAGAACAGAGTTGAACTAGATATGGTCCGTGTGTGTAGCAAACACAGTTCTTTTGTTCAGAGCACACTCATGTTTCCTGCTGTAATAGAGACTGTAGAAAGCAAGTGTTTGCTTCTTGCTCTAAAGCACAGTGTGTTTCATGGATGAGAACTGTGCTGTGTATTTCCCTTCTGACATGTTGTTAAATCTCAGGCTCTGTGTCTTCCTATGAGCAAGACTTCGTTTCAGATAACGCAGTCACTTTTCAGCTCAAACAAAGCTTCAACATTCACGAAGCTCACACGTTTCTCGCTCTTAACTGCAAAGCATTGGATTTTAGAGGACCTGTGGTTTTTATCAGTTTCAAAAGCAGACTTGAACTAGATATGATCCATGTGTGTAGGAAACACAGTTCTTTTGTTCAGAGCACACTCAAATTTCCTGTAGTATTAGAGAAACTAGAATGCAAGAGTTTGCTTGTTGCTCTAAACAGAGTGTGTTTCATGGATGAGAACTTTGCTGTGTTTTTACCTTCAGAAATGGAGTTAAATCCCTGGCTCTGTGTCTTCCTACCAGCAAGACTTCACTTCAGGTAAACACACTCCCTTTTCAGCTCAAACGAAGCTACATCATTCACAAAGCTCACACGTTTCTCGCTCATAACTGAAAAGCAATGGATGTTAGAGGACCTGTGGTTTGTATCAGTTTCAGAAGCAGAGTTGAACTAGATATGATCCGTGTGTAGGAAACACAGTTCTTTTGTTCTGAGCACACTCACGTTTATTGTTGTCTTAGAGATTCTAGAAAGCAAGAGCTTGCTACTTGCTCTAAAGCAGAGTGTGTTTCATGGATGAGAACTGTGCTGTGTGTTTACCTTCAGAAGTGGAGTTAAATCCCAGGCTCTGTGTCTTACTCCAAGCAAGAATTTGCCTCAGGAAAACGCAGTCACTTTTCAGCTCATACGAAGCAACATTGTTCACGAAGCTCACACGTTTCAAGTTCTTAACTGAAAAGCATTGGAGGTTTGAGGATCTGTGATTTGTATCAGTTTCAGAAGCAGTTTTAACTAGATATGATCCATGTGTGTAGCAAATACAGTTATTTTGTTCTGAGCACACTCACTTTTCTTGCTGTCTTAGAGACTCTAGAAAGCAAGAGCGTGGTTGTTGCTCTAAAACAGAGTGTGTTTCCTGGATGAGAACTATGCTGTGTGTTTCGCTTCAGACATGGAGTTAAATCTCAGGCTCTGTGTCTTCCTACAAGCAAGACTTCATTTCAGTTAAACGCATTCCCTTTTCAGCTCAAATGTAGTTACATTGTTCACCAAGAACACACGGTTCTTGCTCTTAACTTAAAAGCATTGGATGTTAGAGGTCCTGTGTTTTGTATCAGTTTCAGAAACATAGTTGAACTAGATACGGTCCATGTGTGTAGGAAACTCAGTTCTTTTATTCTGAGAACACTCACGTTTCTTGCTGTCTTAGAGAATCTAGAAGCAAGACCGTGCGTCTTGCTCTAAAGCAGAGTGTGTTTCATGGATGAGAACTGTGCTTTCTGTTTCCCTTCAGAAATGGAGTTAAAACCCAAGCTCTGTGTCTTCCTACAAGCAAGACTTCTTTTCAGGTAAACGCAGTCACTTTTCAGCTCAAAGGAAGCTACATATTTCACGATGCTCACACGTTTCTAGCTCTTAACTGAAAAGCATTGGATGTTAGAGGAGCTGTGGTTTGCATCAGTTTCTGAAGCAGAGTTGACCTAGATATGGTCCGTGTTTGTAGGAAACACAGTTCTTTTTTTCAGAGCACACTCACATTTCCTGCTGTATTAGAGATTCTAGAATGCAAGAGTGTGCTTCTTGCTCTATAGCAGAGTGTGTTTCATGGATGAGAACTGTGCTTTTTGTTTACCTTCAGAAGTGGAGTTAAATCCCATGCTCTATGTCTTCCTACAATCAAGACTTCGTTTCAGGTAAATGCATTCACTTTTTACCTCAAAGGAAGCTACATCGTACACGAAGCTCACACATTTCTCGCCCTTAAGTGAAAATCATTGGATTTTAGAGGACCTGTGTTTTTTATCAGTTCCAGAACAGAGTTGAACTAGATATGGTCCGTGTGTGTAGCAAACACAGTTCTTTTGTTCAGAGCACACTCATGTTTCCTGCTGTAATAGAGACTGTAGAAAGCAAGTGTTTGCTTCTTGCTCTAAAGCACAGTGTGTTTCATGGATGAGAACTGTGCTGTGTATTTCCCTTCTGACATGTTGTTAAATCTCAGGCTCTGTGTCTTCCTATGAGCAAGACTTCGTTTCAGATAACGCAGTCACTTTTCAGCTCAAACAAAGCTTCAACATTCACGAAGCTCACACGTTTCTCGCTCTTAACTGCAAAGCATTGGATTTTAGAGGACCTGTGGTTTTTATCAGTTTCAAAAGCAGACTTGAACTAGATATGATCCATGTGTGTAGGAAACACAGTTCTTTTGTTCAGAGCACACTCAAATTTCCTGTAGTATTAGAGAAACTAGAATGCAAGAGTTTGCTTGTTGCTCTAAACAGAGTGTGTTTCATGGATGAGAACTTTGCTGTGTTTTTACCTTCAGAAATGGAGTTAAATCCCTGGCTCTGTGTCTTCCTACCAGCAAGACTTCACTTCAGGTAAACACACTCCCTTTTCAGCTCAAACGAAGCTACATCATTCACAAAGCTCACACGTTTCTCGCTCATAACTGAAAAGCAATGGATGTTAGAGGACCTGTGGTTTGTATCAGTTTCAGAAGCAGAGTTGAACTAGATATGATCCGTGTGTAGGAAACACAGTTCTTTTGTTCTGAGCACACTCACGTTTATTGTTGTCTTAGAGATTCTAGAAAGCAAGAGCTTGCTACTTGCTCTAAAGCAGAGTGTGTTTCATGGATGAGAACTGTGCTGTGTGTTTACCTTCAGAAGTGGAGTTAAATCCCAGGCTCTGTGTCTTACTCCAAGCAAGAATTTGCCTCAGGAAAACGCAGTCACTTTTCAGCTCATACGAAGCAACATTGTTCACGAAGCTCACAAGTTTCAAGTTCTTAACTGAAAAGCATTGGAGGTTTGAGGATCTGTGATTTGTATCAGTTTCAGAAGCAGTTTTAACTAGATATGATCCATGTGTGTAGCAAATACAGTTAGTTTGTTCTGAGCACACTCACTTTTCTTGCTGTCTTAGAGACTCTAGAAAGCAAGAGCGTGGTTGTTGCTCTAAAGCAGAGTGTGTTTCCTGGATGAGAACTATGCTGTGTGTTTCGCTTCAGACATGGAGTTAAATCTCAGGCTCTGTGTCTTCCTACAAGCAAGACTTCATTTCAGTTAAAAGCAGTCCCTTTTCAGCTCAAATGTAGTTACATTGTTCACCAAGAACACACGGTTCTTGCTCTTAACTTCAAAGCATTGGATGTTAGAGGTCCTGTGTTTTGTATCAGTTTCAGAAGCATAGTTGAACTAGATATGGTCCATGTGTGTAGGAAATTCAGTTCTTTTATTCTGAGAACACTCACGTTTCTTGCTGTCTTAGAGAATCTAGAAGCAAGACCGTGCGTCTTGCTCTAAAGCAGAGTGTGTTTCATGGATGAGAACTGTGCTTTCTGTTTCCCTTCAGAAATGGAGTTAAAACCCAAGCTCTGTGTCTTCCTACAAGCAAGACTTCTTTTCAGGTAAACGCAGTCACTTTTCAGCTCAAAGGAAGCTACATATTTCACGATGCTCACACGTTTCTAGCTCTTAACTGAAAAGCATTGGATGTTAGAGGAGCTGTGGTTTGCATCAGTTTCTGAAGCAGAGTTGACCTAGATATGGTCCGTGTTTGTAGGAAACACAGTTCTTTTTTTCAGAGCACACTCACATTTCCTGCTGTATTAGAGATTCTAGAATGCAAGAGTGTGCTTCTTGCTCTATAGCAGAGTGTGTTTCATGGATGAGAACTGTGCTTTTTGTTTACCTTCAGAAGTGGAGTTAAATCCCATGCTCTATGTCTTCCTACAATCAAGACTTCGTTTCAGGTAAATGCATTCACTTTTTACCTCAAAGGAAGCTACATCGTACACGAAGCTCACACATTTCTCGCCCTTAAGTGAAAATCATTGGATTTTAGAGGACCTGTGTTTTTTATCAGTTCCAGAACAGAGTTGAACTAGATATGGTCCGTGTGTGTAGCAAACACAGTTCTTTTGTTCAGAGCACACTCATGTTTCCTGCTGTAATAGAGACTGTAGAAAGCAAGTGTTTGCTTCTTGCTCTAAAGCACAGTGTGTTTCATGGATGAGAACTGTGCTGTGTATTTCCCTTCTGACATGTTGTTAAATCTCAGGCTCTGTGTCTTCCTATGAGCAAGACTTCGTTTCAGATAACGCAGTCACTTTTCAGCTCAAACAAAGCTTCAACATTCACGAAGCTCACACGTTTCTCGCTCTTAACTGCAAAGCATTGGATTTTAGAGGACCTGTGGTTTTTATCAGTTTCAAAAGCAGACTTGAACTAGATATGATCCATGTGTGTAGGAAACACAGTTCTTTTGTTCAGAGCACACTCAAATTTCCTGTAGTATTAGAGAAACTAGAATGCAAGAGTTTGCTTGTTGCTCTAAACAGAGTGTGTTTCATGGATGAGAACTTTGCTGTGTTTTTACCTTCAGAAATGGAGTTAAATCCCTGGCTCTGTGTCTTCCTACCAGCAAGACTTCACTTCAGGTAAACACACTCCCTTTTCAGCTCAAACGAAGCTACATCATTCACAAAGCTCACACGTTTCTCGCTCATAACTGAAAAGCAATGGATGTTAGAGGACCTGTGGTTTGTATCAGTTTCAGAAGCAGAGTTGAACTAGATATGATCCGTGTGTAGGAAACACAGTTCTTTTGTTCTGAGCACACTCACGTTTATTGTTGTCTTAGAGATTCTAGAAAGCAAGAGCTTGCTACTTGCTCTAAAGCAGAGTGTGTTTCATGGATGAGAACTGTGCTGTGTGTTTACCTTCAGAAGTGGAGTTAAATCCCAGGCTCTGTGTCTTACTCCAAGCAAGAATTTGCCTCAGGAAAACGCAGTCACTTTTCAGCTCATACGAAGCAACATTGTTCACGAAGCTCACACGTTTCAAGTTCTTAACTGAAAAGCATTGGAGGTTTGAGGATCTGTGATTTGTATCAGTTTCAGAAGCAGTTTTAACTAGATATGATCCATGTGTGTAGCAAATACAGTTATTTTGTTCTGAGCACACTCACTTTTCTTGCTGTCTTAGAGACTCTAGAAAGCAAGAGCGTGGTTGTTGCTCTAAAGCAGAGTGTGTTTCCTGGATGAGAACTATGCTGTGTGTTTCGCTTCAGACATGGAGTTAAATCTCAGGCTCTGTGTCTTCCTACAAGCAAGACTTCATTTCAGTTAAACGCATTCCCTTTTCAGCTCAAATGTAGTTACATTGTTCACCAAGAACACACGGTTCTTGCTCTTAACTTCAAAGCATTGGATGTTAGAGGTCCTGTGTTTTGTATCAGTTTCAGAAACATAGTTGAACTAGATACGGTCCATGTGTGTAGGAAACTCAGTTCTTTTATTCTGAGAACACTCACGTTTCTTGCTGTCTTAGAGAATCTAGAAGCAAGACCGTGCGTCTTGCTCTAAAGCAGAGTGTGTTTCATGGATGAGAACTGTGCTTTCTGTTTCCCTTCAGAAATGGAGTTAAAACACAGGCTCTGTGTCTTCCTACAAGCAAGACTTCTTTTCAGGCAAACGCAGTCACTTTTCCGCTCAAAGGAAGCTACATATTTCACGAAGCTCACACGTTTCTAGCTCTTAACTGAAAAGCATTGGATGTTGGAGGAGCTGTGGTTTGCATCAGTTTCAGAAGCAGAGTTGACCTAGATATGGTCCGTGTTTGTAGGAAACACAGTTCTTTTTTTCAGAGCACACTCACATTTCCTGCTGTATTAGAGATTCTAGAATGCAAGAGTGTGCTTCTTGCTCTATAGCAGAGTGTGTTTCATGGATGAGAACTGTGCTATTTGTTTACCTTCAGAAGTGGAGTTAAATCCCATGCTCTATGTCTTCCTACAATCAAGACTTCGTTTCAGGTAAATGCATTCACTTTTTACCTCAAAGGAAGCTACATCGTACACGAAGCTCACACATTTCTCGCCCTTAAGTGAAAATCATTGGATGTTAGAGGACCTGTGTTTTTTATCAGTTCCAGAACAGAGTTGAACTAGATATGGTCCGTGTGTGTAGCAAACACAGTTCTTTTGTTCAGAGCACACTCATGTTTCCTGCTGTAATAGAGACTGTAGAAAGCAAGTGTTTGCTTCTTGCTCTAAAGCACAGTGTGTTTCATGGATGAGAACTGTGCTGTGTATTTCCCTTCTGACATGTTGTTAAATCTCAGGCTCTGTATCTTCCTATAAGCAAGACTTCGTTTCAGATAACGCAGTCACTTTTCAGCTCAAACAAAGCTTCAACATTCACGAAGCTCACACGTTTCTCGCTCTTAAATGCAAAGCATTGGATTTTAGAGGACCTGTGGTTTTTATCAGTTTCAGAAGCAGACTTGAACTAGATATGATCCATGTGTGTAGGAAACACAGTTCTTTTGTTCAGAGCACACTCATATTTCCTGTAGTATTAGAGAAACTAGAATGCAAGAGTTTGCTTGTTGCTCTAAACAGAGTGTGTTTCATGGATGAGAACTTTGCTGTGTTTTTACCTTCAGAAATGGAGTTAAATCCCTGGCTCTGTGTCTTCCTACCAGCAAGACTTCACTTCAGGTAAACACACTCCCTTTTCAGCTCAAACGAAGCTACATCATTCACAAAGCTCACACGTTTCTCGCTCGTAACTGAAAAGCAATGGATGTTAGAGGACCTGTGGTTTTTATCAGTTTCAGAAGCAGAGTTGAACTAGATATGATCCGTGTGTAGGAAACACAGTTCTTTTGTTCTGAGCACACTAACGTTTATTGTTGTCTTAGAGATTCTAGAAAGCAAGAGCTTGCTTCTTGCTCTAAAGCAGAGTGTGTTTCATGGATGAGAACTGTGCTGTGTGTTTACCTTCAGAAGTGGAGTTAAATCCCAGGCTCTGTGTCTTACTCCAAGCAAGAATTTGCCTCAGGAAAACACAGTCACTTTTCAGCTCATATGAAGCAACATTGTTCACGAAGCTCACACGTTTCAAGTTCTTAACTGAAAAGCATTGGAGGTTTGAGGATCTGTGATTTGTATCAGTTTCAGAAGCAGTTTTAACTAGATATGATCCATGTGTGTAGCAAATACAGTTATTTTGTTCTGAGCACACTCACTTTTCTTGCTGTCTTAGAGACTCTAGAAAGCAAGAGCGTGGTTGTTGCTCTAAAGCAGAGTGTGTTTCCTGGATGAGAACTATGCTGTGTGTTTCGCTTCAGACATGGAGTTAAATCTCAGGCTCTGTGTCTTCCTACAAGCAAGACTTCATTTCAGTTAAACGCAGTCCCTTTTCAGCTCAAATGTAGTTACATTGTTCACCAAGAACACACGGTTCTTGCTCTTAACTTAAAAGCATTGGATGTTAAAGGTCCTGTGTTTTGTATCAGTTTCAGAAGCATAGTTGAACTAGATACGGTCCATGTGTGTAGGAAACTCAGTTCTTTTATTCTGAGAACACTCACGTTTCTTGCTGTCTTAGATAATCTAGAAGCAAGACCGTGCGTCTTCCTGTAAAGCAGAGTGTGTTTCATGGATGAGAACTGTGCTTTCTGTTTCCCTTCAGAAATGGAGTTAAAACACAGGCTCTGTGTCTTTCTACAAGCAAGACTTCTTTTCAGGCAAACGCAGTCACTTTTCCGCTCAAAGGAAGCTACATATTTCACGAAGCTCACACGTTTCTAGCTCTTAACTGAAAAGCATTGGATGTTAGAGGAGCTGTGGTTTGCATCAGTTTCAGAAGCAGAGTTGACCTAGATATGGTCCGTGTTTGTAGGAAACACACTTCTTTTTTTCAGAGCACACTCACATTTCCTGCTGTATTAGAGATTCTAGAAGGCAAGAGTGTGCTAATTGCTCTATAGCAGAGTGTGTTTCATGGATGAGAACTGTGCTATTTGTTTACCTTCAGAAGTGGAGTTAAATCCCATGCTCTATGTCTTCCTACAATCAAGACTTCGTTTCAGGTAAATGCATTCACTTTTTACCTCAAAGGAAGCTACATCGTACACGAAGCTCACACATATCTCGCCCTTAAGTGAAAATCATTGGAGGTTAGAGGACCTGTGTTTTTTATCAGTTCCAGAACAGAGTTGAACTAGATATGGTCCGTGTGTGTAGCAAACACAGTTCTTTTGTTCAGAGCACACTCATGTTTCCTGCTGTAATAGAGACTGTAGAAAGCAAGTGTTTGCTTCTTGCTCTAAAGCACAGTGTGTTTCATGGATGAGAACTGTGCTGTGTATTTCCCTTCTGACATGTTGTTAAATCTCAGGCTCTGTGTCTTCCTATAAGCAAGACTTCGTTTCAGATAACGCAGTCACTTTTCAGCTCTAACATAGCTTCAACATTCACGAAACTCACACGTTTCTCGCTCTTAACTGCAAAGCATTGGATTTTAGAGGACCTGTGGTTTTTATCAGTTTCAGAAGCAGACTTGAACTAGATATGATCCATGTGTGTAGGAAACACAGTTCTTTTGTTCAGAGCACACTCAAATTTCCTGTAGTATTAGAGAAACTAGAATGCAAGAGTTTGCTTGTTGCTCTAAACAGAGTGTGTTTCATGGATGAGAACTTTGCTGTGTTTTTACCTTCAGAAATGGAGTTAAATCCCTGGCTCTGTGTCTTCCTACCAGCAAGACTTCACTTCAGGTAAACACACTCACTTTTCAGCTCAAACGAAGCTACATCATTCACAAAGCTCACACGTTTCTCGCTCATAACTGAAAAGCAATGGATGTTAGAGGACCTGTGGTTTGTATCAGTTTCAGAAGCAGAGTTGAACTCCATATGATCTGTGTGTAGGAAACACAGTTCTTTTGTTCTGAGCACACTCACGTTTATTGTTGTCTTAGAGATTCTAGAAAGCAAGAGCTTGCTTCTTGCTCTAAAGCAGAGTGTGTTTCATGGATGAGAACTGTGCTGTGTGTTTACCTTCAGAAGTGGAGTTAAATCCCAGGCTCTGTGTCTTACTCCAAGCAAGAATTTGCCTCAGGAAAACGCAGTCACTTTTCAGCTCATACGAAGCAACATTGTTCACGAAGCTCACACGTTTCAAGTTCTTAACTGAAAAGCATTGGAGGTTTGAGGATCTGTGATTTGTATCAGTTTCAGAAGCAGTTTTAACTAGATATGATCCATGTGTGTAGCAAATACAGTTATTTTGTTCTGAGCACACTCACTTTTCTTGCTGTCTTAGAGACTCTAGAAAGCAAGAGCGTGGTTGTTGCTCTAAAGCAGAGTGTGTTTCCTGGATGAGAACTATGCTGTGTGTTTCCCTTCAGACATTGAGTTAAATCCCAGGCTCTGTGTCTTCCTACAAGCAAGACTTCATTTCAGTTAAAAGCAGTCCCTTTTCAGCTCAAATGTAGTTACATTGTTCACCAAGAACACACGGTTCTTGCTATTAACTTAAAAGCATTGGATGTTAGAGGTTATGTGTTTTGTATCAATTTCAGAAGCATAGTTGAACTAGATATGGTCCATGTGTGTAGGAAACTCAGTTCATTTATTCTGAGAACACTCACGTTTCTTGCTGTCTTAGAGAATCTAGAAGCAAGACCGTGCGTCTTGCTCTAAAGCAGAGTGTGTTTCATGGATGAGAACTGTGCTTTCTGTTTCCCTTCAGAAATGGAGTTAAAACCCAGGCTCTGTGTCTTCCTACAAGCAAGACTTCTTTTCAGGCAAACGCAGTCACTTTTCCGCTCAAAGGAAGCTACATATTTCACGAAGCTCACACGTTTCTAGCTCTTAACTGAAAAGCATTGGATGTTAGAGGAGCTGTGGTTTGCATCAGTTTCAGAAGCAGAGTTGACCTAGATATGGTCCGTGTTTGTAGGAAACACACTTCTTTTTTTCAGAGCACACTCACATTTCCTGCTGTATTAGAGATTCTAGAAGGCAAGAGTGTGCTAATTGCTCTATAGCAGAGTGTGTTTCATGGATGAGAACTGTGCTATTTGTTTACCTTCAGAAGTGGAGTTAAATCCCATGCTCTATGTCTTCCTACAATCAAGACTTCGTTTCAGGTAAATGCATTCACTTTTTACCTCAAAGGAAGCTACATCGTACACGAAGCTCACACATATCTCGCCCTTAAGTGAAAATCATTGGAGGTTAGAGGACCTGTGTTTTTTATCAGATCCAGAACAGAGTTGAACTAGATATGGTCCGTGTGTGTAGCAAACACAGTTCTTTTGTTCAGAGCACACTCATGTTTCCTGCTGTAATAGAGACTGTAGAAAGCAAGTGTTTGCTTCTTGCTCTAAAGCACAGTGTGTTTCATGGATGAGAACTGTGCTGTGTATTTCGCTTCTGACATGTTGTTAAATCTCAGGCTCTGTGTCTTCCTATAAGCAAGACTTCGTTTCAGATAACGCAGTCACTTTTCAGCTCTAACATAGCTTCAACATTCACGAATCTCACACGTTTCTCGCTCTTAACTGCAAAGCATTGGATTTTAGAGGACCTGTGGTTTTTATCAGTTTCAGAAGCAGACTTGAACTAGATATGATCCATGTGTGTAGGAAACACAGTTCTTTTGTTCAGAGCACACTCAAATTTCCTGTAGTATTAGAGAAACTAGAATGCAAGAGTTTGCTTGTTGCTCTAAACAGAGTGTGTTTCATGGATGAGAACTTTGCTGTGTTTTTACCTTCAGAAATGGAGTTAAATCCCTGGCTCTGTGTCTTCCTACCAGCAAGACTTCACTTCAGGTAAACACACTCACTTTTCAGCTCAAACGAAGCTACATCATTCACAAAGCTCACACGTTTCTCGCTCATAACTGAAAAGCAATGGATGTTAGAGGACCTGTGGTTTGTATCAGTTTCAGAAGCAGAGTTGAACTCGATATGATCCGTGTGTAGGAAACACAGTTCTTTTGTTCTGAGCACACTCACGTTTATTGTTGTCTTAGAGATTCTAGAAAGCAAGAGCTTGCTTCTTGCTCTAAAGTAGAGTGTGTTTCATGGATGAGAACTGTGCTGTGTGTTTACCTTCAGAAGTGGAGTTAAATCCCAGGCTCTGTGTCTTACTACAAGCAAGAATTTGCCTCAGGAAAACGCAGTCACTTTTCAGCTCATACGAAGCAACATTGTTCACGAAGCTCACACGTTTCAAGTTCTTAACTGAAAAGCATTGGAGGTTTGAGGATCTGTGATTTGTATCAGTTTCAGAAGCAGTTTTAACTAGATATGATCCATGTGTGTAGCAAATACAGTTCTTTTGTTCTGAGCACACTCACTTTTCTTGCTGTCTTAGAGACTCTAGAAAGCAAGAGCGTGGTTGTTGCTCTAAAGCAGAGTGTGTTTCCTGGATGAGAACTATGCTGTGTGTTTCCCTTCAGTCATGGAGTTAAATCCCAGGCTCTGTGTCTTCCTACAAGCAAGACTTCATTTCAGTTAAACGCAGTCCCTTTTCAGCTCAAATGTAGTTACATTGTTCACCAAGAACACACGGTTCTTGCTCTAAACTTAAAAGCATTGGATGTTAGAGGCCCTGTGTTTTGTATCAGTTTCAGAAGCATAGTTGAACTAGATATGGTCCATGTGTGTAGGAAACTCAGTTCTTTTATTCTGAGAACACTCACGTTTCTTGCTGTATTAGAGATTCTAGAAGCAAGACCGTGCGTCTTGCTCTAGAGCAGAGTGTGTTTCATGGATGAGAACTGTGCTTTCTGTTTCCCTTCAGAAATGGAGTTAAAACCCAGGCTCTGTGTCTTCCTACAAGCAAGACTTCTTTTCATGTAAACGCAGTCACTTTTCAGCTCAAAGGAAGCTACATATTTCACGAAGCTCACACGTTTTGAGCTCTTAACTGAAAAGCATTGGATGTTAGAGGAGCTGTGGTTTGCATCAGTTTCAGAAGCAGAGTTGACCTAGATATGGTCCGTGTTTGTAGGAAACAGAGTTCCTTTTTTCAGAGCACACTCACATTGCCTGCTGTATTAGACATTCTAGAATGCAAGAGTGTGCTTCTTGCTCTATAGCAGAGTGAGTTTCATGGATGAGAATTGTACTATTTGTTTACCTTCAGAAGTGGAGTTAAATCCCATGCTCTATGTCTTCCTACAATCAAGACTTCGTTTCAGGTAAATGCATTCACTTTTTACCTCAAAGGAAGCTACATCGTACACGAAGCTCACACATTTCTCGCCCTTAAGTGAAAATCATTGGATGTTAGAGGACCTGTGTTTTTTATCAGTTCCAGAACAGAGTTGAACCAGATATGGTCCGTGTGTAGCAAACACAGTTCTTTTGTTCAGAGCACACTCATGTTTCCTGCTGTAATAGAGACTGTAGAAAGCAAGTGTTTGCTTCTTGCTCTAAAGCACAGTGTGTTTCATGGATGAGAACTGTGCTGTGTATTTCCCTTCTGACATGTTGTTAAATCACAGGCTCTGTGTCTTCCTATAAGCAAGACTTCGTTTCAGATAACGCAGTCACTTTTCAGCTCAAACAAAGCTTCAACATTCACGAAGCGCACACGTTTCTCGATCTTAACTGCAAAGCATTGGATTTTAGAGGACCTGTGGTTTTTATCAGTTTCAGAAGCAGACTTGAACTAGATATGATCCATGTGTGTAGGAAACACATTTCTTTTGTTCAGAGCACACTCAAATTTCCTGTACTATTAGAGAAACTAGAATGCAAGAGTTTGCTTGTTGCTCTAAACAGAGTGTGTTTCATGGATGAGAACTTTGCTGTGTTTTTACCGTCAGAAATGGAGTTAAATCCCTGGCTCTCTGTCTTCCTACAAGCAAGACTTCGCTTCAGGTAAACACACTCACTTTTCAGCTCAAACGAAGCTACATCATTCACAAAGCTCACACGTTTCTCGCTTGTAACTGAAAAGCAATGGATGTTAGAGGACCTGTGGTTTGTATCAGTTTCAGAAGCAGAGTTGAACTAGATATGATCCGTGTGTAGGAAACACAGGTCTTTTGTTCTGAGCATACTCATGTTTATTGTTGTCTTAGAGATTCTAGAAAGCAAGAGCTTGCTTCTTGCTCTAAAGCAGAGTTTGTTTCATGGATGAGAACTGTGCTTTCTGTTTCCCTTCAGAAATGGAGTTAAAACCCAGGCTCTGTGTCTTCCTACAAGCAAGACTTCTTTTCATGTAAACGCAGTCACTTTTCAGCTCAAAGGAAGCTACATATTTCACGAAGCTCACACGTTTTTAGCTCTTAACTGAAAAGCATTGGATATTAGAGGAGCTGTGGTTTGCATCAGTTTCAGAAGCAGAGTTGACCTAGATATGGTCCGTGTTTGTAGGAAACACAGTTCTTTATTTCAGAGCACACTCACATTTCCTGCTGTATTAGAGATTCTAGAATGAAAGAGTGTGCTTCTTGCTCTATAGCAGAGTGAGTTTCATGGATGAGAACTGTGCTATTTGTTTACCTTCAGAAGTGGAGTTAAATCCCATGCTCTATGTATTCCTACAATCAAGACTTCGTTTCAGGAATATGCATTCACTTTGTACCTCAAGGGAAGCTACATCGTACACGAAGCTCACACATTTCTCGCCCTTAAGTGAAAATCGTTGGATGTTAGAGGACCTGTGTTTTTTATCAGTTCCAGAAGCAGAGTTGAACTAGATATGGTCCGTGTGTGTAGCAAACACAGTTCTTTGGTCAGAGCACACTCACGTTTATTGTTGTCTTAGAGATTCTAGAAAGCAAGAGCTTGCTTCTTGCTCTAAAGTAGAGTGTGTTTCATGGATGAGAACTGTGCTGTGTGTTTACCTTCAGAAGTGGAGTTAAATCCCAGGCTCTGTGTCTTACTACAAGCAAGAATTTGCCTCAGGAAAACGCAGTCACTTTTCAGCTCATACGAAGCAACATTGTTCACGAAGCTCACACGTTTCAAGTTCTTAACTGAAAAGCATTGGAGGTTTGAGGATCTGTGATTTGTATCAGTTTCAGAAGCAGTTTTTAGTAGATATGATCCATGTGTGTAGCAAATACAGTTCTTTTGTTCTGAGCACACTCACTTTTCTTGCTGTCTTAGAGACTCTAGAAAGCAAGAGCGTGGTTGTTGCTCTAAAGCAGAGTGTGTTTCCTGGATGAGAACTATGCTGTGTGTTTCCCTTCAGTCATGGAGTTAAATCCCAGGCTCTGTGTCTTCCTACAAGCAAGACTTCATTTCAGTTAAACGCAGTCCCTTTTCAGCTCAAATGTAGTTACATTGTTCACCAAGAACACACGGTTCTTGCTCTTAACTTAAAAGCATTGGATGTTAGAGGCCCTGTGTTTTGTATCAGTTTCAGAAGCATAGTTGAACTAGATATGGTCCATGTGTGTAGGAAACTCA
The DNA here is from genome assembly GCA_949786385.1 of Onychomys leucogaster. NCBI lineage: Eukaryota > Metazoa > Chordata > Mammalia > Rodentia > Cricetidae > Onychomys > Onychomys leucogaster. The sequence goes on along the minus strand of CATKUP010000006.1, from coordinate 8,988,095 downwards.
GTTCTTTTATTCTGAGAACACTCACGTTTCTTGCTGTATTAGAGATTCTAGAAGCAAGACCGTGCGTCTTGCTCTAAAGCAGAGTGTATTTCATGGATGAGAACTGTGCTTTCTGTTTCCCTTCAGAAATGGAGTTAAAACCCAGGCTCTGTGTCTTCCTACAAGCAAGACTTCTTTTCATGTAAACGCAGTCACTTTTCAGCTCAAAGGAAGCTACATATTTCACGAAGCTCACACGTTTCTAGCTCTTAACTGAAAAGCATTGGATGTTAGAGGAGCTGTGGTTTGCATCAGTTTCAGAAGCAGAGTTGACCTAGATATGGTCCGTGTTTGTAGGAAACACACTTCTTTTTTTCAGAGCACACTCACATTGCCTGCTGTATTAGAGATTCTAGAATGAAAGAGTGTGCTTCTTGCTCTATAGCAGAGTGAGTTTCATGGATGTGAACTGTGCTATTTGTTTACCTTCAGAAGTGGAGTTAAATCCCATGCTCTATGTCTTCCTACAATCAAGACTTCGTTTCAGGTAAATGCATTCACTTTTTACCTCAAAGGAAGCTACATCGTACACGAAGCTCACACATTTCTCGCCCTTAAGTGAAAATCATTGGATGTTAGAGGACCTGTGTTTTTTATCAGTTCCAGAACAGAGTTGAACCAGATATGGTCCGTGTGTAGCAAACACAGTTCTTTTGTTCAGAGCACACTCATGTTTCCTGCTGTAATAGAGACTGTAGAAAGCAAGTGTTTGCTTCTTGCTCTAAAGCACAGTGTGTTTCATGGATGAGAACTGTGCTGTGTATTTCCCTTCTGACATGTTGTTAAATCACAGGTTCTGTGTCTTCCTATAAGCAAGACTTCGTTTCACATAACGCAGTCACTTTTCAGCTCAAACAAACCTTCAACATTCACGAAGCGCACACGTTTCTCGATCTTAACTGCAAAGCATTGGATTTTAGAGGACCTGTGGTTCTTATCAGTTTCAGAAGCAGACTTGAACTAGATATGATCCATGTGTGTAGGAAACACAGTTCTTTTGTTCAGAGCACACTCACATTTCCTGCTGTATTAGAGATTCTAGAATGAAAGAGTGTGCTTCTTGCTCTATAGCAGAGTGAGTTTCATGGATGAGAACTGTGCTATTTGTTTACCTTCAGAAGTGGAGTTAAATCCCATGCTCTATGTATTCCTACAATCAAGACTTCGTTTCAGGAATATGCATTCACTTTGTACCTCAAGGGAAGCTACATCGTACACGAAGCTCACACATTTCTCGCCCTTAAGTGAAAATCGTTGGATGTTAGAGGACCTGTGTTTTTTATCAGTTCCAGAAGCAGAGTTGAACTAGATATGGTCCGTGTGTGTAGCAAACACAGTTCTTTGGTCAGAGCACACTCACGTTTATTGTTGTCTTAGAGATTCTAGAAAGCAAGAGCTTGCTTCTTGCTCTAAAGTAGAGTGTGTTTCATGGATGAGAACTGTGCTGTGTGTTTACCTTCAGAAGTGGAGTTAAATCCCAGGCTCTGTGTCTTACTACAAGCAAGAATTTGCCTCAGGAAAACGCAGTCACTTTTCAGCTCATACGAAGCAACATTGTTCACGAAGCTCACACGTTTCAAGTTCTTAACTGAAAAGCATTGGAGGTTTGAGGATCTGTGATTTGTATCAGTTTCAGAAGCAGTTTTTACTAGATATGATCCATGTGTGTAGCAAATACAGTTCTTTTGTTCTGAGCACACTCACTTTTCTTGCTGTCTTAGAGACTCTAGAAAGCAAGAGCGTGGTTGTTGCTCTAAAGCAGAGTGTGTTTCCTGGATGAGAACTATGCTGTGTGTTTCCCTTCAGTCATGGAGTTAAATCCCAGGCTCTGTGTCTTCCTACAAGCAAGACTTCATTTCAGTTAAACGCAGTCCCTTTTCAGCTCAAATGTAGTTACATTGTTCACCAAGAACACACGGTTCTTGCTCTTAACTTAAAAGCATTGGATGTTAGAGGCCCTGTGTTTTGTATCAGTTTCAGAAGCATAGTTGAACTAGATATGGTCCATGTGTGTAGGAAACTCAGTTCTTTTATTCTGAGAACACTCACGTTTCTTGCTGTATTAGAGATTCTAGAAGCAAGACCGTGCGTCTTGCTCTAAAGCAGAGTGTATTTCATGGATGAGAACTGTGCTTTCTGTTTCCCTTCAGAAATGGAGTTAAAACCCAGGCTCTGTGTCTTCCTACAAGCAAGACTTCTTTTCATGTAAACGCAGTCACTTTTCAGCTCAAAGGAAGCTACATATTTCACGAAGCTCACACGTTTCTAGCTCTTAACTGAAAAGCATTGGATGTTAGAGGAGCTGTGGTTTGCATCAGTTTCAGAAGCAGAGTTGACCTAGATATGGTCCGTGTTTGTAGGAAACACACTTCTTTTTTTCAGAGCACACTCACATTGCCTGCTGTATTAGAGATTCTAGAATGAAAGAGTGTGCTTCTTGCTCTATAGCAGAGTGAGTTTCATGGATGTTAACTGTGCTATTTGTTTACCTTCAGAAGTGGAGTTAAATCCCATGCTCTATGTCTTCCTACAATCAAGACTTCGTTTCAGGTAAATGCATTCACTTTTTACCTCAAAGGAAGCTACATCGTACACGAAGCTCACACATTTCTCGCCCTTAAGTGAAAATCATTGGATGTTAGAGGACCTGTGTTTTTTATCAGTTCCAGAACAGAGTTGAACCAGATATGGTCCGTGTGTAGCAAACACAGTTCTTTTGTTCAGAGCACACTCATGTTTCCTGCTGTAATAGAGACTGTAGAAAGCAAGTGTTTGCTTCTTGCTCTAAAGCACAGTGTGTTTCATGGATGAGAACTGTGCTGTGTATTTCCCTTCTGACATGTTGTTAAATCACAGGTTCTGTGTCTTCCTATAAGCAAGACTTCGTTTCACATAACGCAGTCACTTTTCAGCTCAAACAAACCTTCAACATTCACGAAGCGCACACGTTTCTCGATCTTAACTGCAAAGCATTGGATTTTAGAGGACCTGTGGTTCTTATCAGTTTCAGAAGCAGACTTGAACTAGATATGATCCATGTGTGTAGGAAACACATTTCTTTTGTTCAGAGCACACTCAAATTTCCTGTACTATTAGAGAAACTAGAATGCAAGAGTTTGCTTGTTGCTCTAAACAGAGTGTGTTTCATGGATGAGAACTTTGCTGTGTTTTTACCGTCAGAAATGGAGTTAAATCCCTGGCTCTGTGTCTTCCTACAAGCAAGACTTCGCTTCAGGTAAACACACTCACTTTTCAGCTCAAACGAAGCTACATCATTCACAAAGCTCACACGTTTCTCGCTTGTAACTGAAAAGCAATGGATGTTAGAGGACCTGTGGTTTGTATCAGTTTCAGAAGCAGAGTTGAACTAGATATGATCCGTGTGTAGGAAACACAGGTCTTTTGTTCTGAGCATACTCACGTTTATTGTTGTCTTAGAGATTCTCGAAAGCAAGAGCTTGCTTCTTGCTCTAAAGCAGAGAGTGTTTCATGGATGAGAACTGTGCTGTGTGTTTACCTTCAGAAGTAGAGTTAAATCCCAGGCTCTGTGTCTTACTACAAGCAAGAATTTGCCTCAGGAAAACGCAGTCACTTTTCAGCTCATACGAAGCAACATTGTTCACGAAGCTCACACGTTTCAAGTTCTTAACTGAAAAGCATTGGAGGTTTGAGGATCTGTGATTTGTATCAGTTTCAGAAGCAGTTTTAACTAGATATGATCCATGTGTGTAGCAAATACAGTTATTTTGTTCTGAGCACACTCACTTTTCTTGCTGTCTTAGAGACTCTAGAAAGCAAGAGCGTGGTTGTTACTCTAAAGCAGAGTGTGTTTCCTGGATGAGAACTATGCGGTGTATTTCCCTTCAGACATGGAGTTAAATCCCAGGCTCTGTGTCTTCCTACAAGCAAGACTTCATTTCAGTTAAACTCAGTCACCTTTCAGCTCAAATGTAGTTACATTGTTCACCAAGAACACACGGTTCTTGCTCTTAACTTAAAAGCATTGGATGTTAGAGGTCCTGTGTTTTGTATCAGTTTCAGAAGCATAGTTGACTAGATGTGGTCCATGGGTGTAGGAAACACAGTTCTTTTATTCTGAGAACACTCACGTTTCTTGCTGTCTTAGAGAATCTAGAAGCAAGACCGTGCGTCTTGCTCTAAAGCAGAGTGTGTTTCATAGATGAGAACTGTGATTTCTGTTTCCCTTCAGAAATGGAGTTAAAACCCAGGCTCTGTGTCTTCCTACAAGCAAGACTTCTTTTCATGTAAACGCAGTCACTTTTCAGCTCAAAGGAAGCTACATATTTCACGAAGCTCACATGTTTCTAGCTCTTAACTGAAAAGCATTGGATGTTAGAGGAGCTGTGGTTTGCATCAGTTTCAGAAGCAGAGTTGACCTAGATATGGTCCGTGTTTGTAGGAAACACAGATCTTTTTTTCAGAGCACACTCACATTTCCTGCTGTATTAGAGATTCTAGAATGCAAGAGTGTGCTTCTTGCTCTATAGCAGAGTGTGTTTCATGGATGAGAACTGTGCTATTTCTTTACCTTCAGAAGTGGAGTTAAATCCCATGCTCTATGTCTTCCTACAATCAAGACTTCGTTTCAGGTAAATGCATTCACTTTTTACCTCAAAGGAAGCTACATCGTACACTAAGCTCACACATTTCTCGCCCTTAAGTGAAAATCATTGGATGTTAGAGGACCTGTGTTTTTTATCAGTTCCAGAACAGAGTTGAACTAGATATGGTCCGTGTGTGTAGCAAACACAGTTCTTTTGTTCAGAGCACACTCATATTTCCTGTAGTATTAGAGAAACTAGAATGCAAGAGTTTGCTTGTTGCTCTAAACAGACTGTGTTTCATGGATGAGAAATTTGCTGTGTTTTTACCTTCAGAAATGGAGTTAAATCCCTGGCTCTGTGTCTTCCTACCAGCAAGACTTCACTTCAGGTGAACACACTCACTTTTCAGCTCAAACGAAGCTACATCATTCACAAAGGTCACACGTTTCTCGCTCGTAACTGAAAAGCAATGGATGTTAGAGGACCTGTGGTTTGTATCAGTTTCAGAAGCAGAGTTGAACTAGATATGATCCGTGTGTAGGAAACACAGTTCTTTTGTTCTGAGCACACTCACGTTTATTGTTGTCTTAGAGATTCTAGAAAGCAAGAGCTTGCTTCTTGCTCTAAAGCAGAGTGTGTTTCATGGATGAGAACTCTGCTGTGTGTTTACCTTCAGAAGTGGAGTTAAATCCCAGGCTCTGTGTCTTACTCCAAGCAAGAATTTGCCTCAGGAAAACGCAGTCACTTTTCAGCTCATAGGAAGCAACATTGTTCACGAAGCTCACACGTTTCAAGTTCTTAACTGAATAGCATTGGAGGTTTGAGGATCTGTGATTTGTATCAGTTTCAGAAGCAGTTTTAACTAGATATGATCCATGTGTGTAGCAAATACAGTTCTTTTGTTCTGAGCACACTCACTTTTCTTGCTGTCTTAGAGACTCTAGAAAGCAAGAGCGTGGTTGTTGCTCTAAAGCAGAGTGTGTTTCCTGGATGAGAACTATGCTGTGTGTTTCGCTTCAGAAATGGAGTTAAATCCCTAGCTCTGTGTCTTCCTACAAGCAAGACTTCATTTCAGTTAAAGGCAGTCCCATTTCAGCTCAAATGTAGTTACATTGTTCACCAAGAACACACGGTTCTTGCTCTTAACTTAAAAGCATTGCATGTTAAAGGTCCTGTGTTTTGTATCAGTTTCAGAAGCATAGTTGAACTAGATATGGTCCATGTGTGTAGGAAACTCAGTTCTTTTATTCTGAGAACACTCACGTTTCTTGCTGTCTTAGAGAATCTAGAAGAAAGACCGTGCGTCTTGCTGTAAAGCAGAGTGTGTTTCATGGATGAGAAGTGTGCTTTCTGTTTCCCTTCAGAAATAGAGTTAACACCCAGGCTCTGTGTCTTCCTACAAGCAAGACTTCTTTTCAGGCAAACGCAGTCACTTTTCCGCTCAAAGGAAGCTACATATTTCACGAAGCTCACACGTTTCTAGCTCTTAACTGAAAAGCATTGGATGTTAGAGGAGCTGTGGTTTGCATCAGTTTCAGAAGCAGAGTAGACCTAGATATGGTCTGTGGTTGTAGGAAACACACTTCTTATTTTCAGAGCACACTCACATTTCCTGCTGTAGTAGAGATTCTAGAATGCAAGAGTGTGCTTCTTGCTCTACAGCAGAGTGTGTTTCATGGATGAGAACTGTGCTATTTGTTTACCTTCAGAAGTGGAGTTAAATTCCATGCTCTATGTCTTCCTACAATCAAGACTTCGTTTCAGGTAAATGCATTCACTTTTTACCTCAAAGGAAGCTACATCGTACACGAAGCTCACACATATCTCGCCCTTAAGTGAAAATCATTGGATGTTAGAGGACCTGTGTTTTTTATCAGTTCCAGAACAGAGTTGAACTAGATATGGTCCGTGTGTGTAGCAAACACAGTTCTTTTGTTCAGAGCACACTCATGTTTCCTGCTGTAATAGAGACTGTAGAAAGCTAGTGTTTGCTTCTTGCTCTAAAGCACAGTGTGTTTCATGGATGAGAACTGTGCTGTGTATTTCCCTTCTGACATGTTGTTAAATCTCAGGCTCTGTGTCTTCCTATAAGCAAGACTTCGTTTCAGATAACGCAGTCACTTTTCAGCTCAAACAAAGCTTCAACATTCACGAAGCTCACACGTTTCTCGCTCTTAACTGCAAAGCATTGGATTTTAGAAGACCTGTGGTTTTTATCAGTTTCAGAAGCAGACTTGAACTAGATATGATCCATGTGTGTAGGAAACACAATTCTTTTGTTCAGAGCACACTCAAATTTCCTGTAGTATTAGAGAAACTAGAATGCAAGAGTTTGCTTGTTGCTCTAAACAGAGTGTGTTTCATGGATGAGAACTTTGCTGTGTTTTTACCTTCAGAAATGGAGTTAAATCCCTGGCTCTGTGTCTTCCTACCAGCAAGACTTCACTTCAGGTGAACACACTCACTTTTCAGCTCAAACGAAGCTACATCATTCACAAAGCTCACATGTTTCTCGCTCGTAACTGAAAAGCAATGGATGTTAGAGGACCTGTGGTTTGTATCAGTTTCAGAAGCAGAGTTGAACTAGATATGATCCGTGTGTAGGAAACACAGTTCTTTTGTTCTGAGCACACTCACGTTTATTGTTGTCTTAGAGATTCTCGAAAGCAAGAGCTTGCTTCTTGCTCTAAAGCAGAGTGTGTTTCATGGATGAGAACTGTGCTGTGTGTTTACCTTCAGAAGTGGAGTTAAATCCCAGGCTCTGTGTCTTACTCCAAGCAAGAATTTGCCTCAGGAAAACGCAGTCACTTTTCAGCTCATACGAAGCAACATTGTTCACGAAGCTCACACGTTTCAAGTTCTTAACTGAAAAGCATTGGAGGTTTGAGGATCTGTGATTTGTATCAGTTTCAGAAGCAGTTTTAACTAGATATGATCCATGTGTGTAGCAAATACAGTTCTTTTGTTCTGAGCACACTCACTTTTCTTGCTGTCTTAGAGACTCTAGAAAGCAAGAGCGTGGTTGTTGCTCTAAAGCAGAGTGTGTTTCCTGGATGAGAACTATGCTGTGGGTTTCCCTTCAGACATGGAGTTAAATCTCAGGCTCTGTGTCTTCCTACAAGCAAGACTTCATTTCAGTTAAACGCAGTCCCTTTTCAGCTCAAATGTAGTTACATTGTTCACCAAGAACACACGGTTCTTGCTCTTAACTTAAAAGCATTGGATGTTAGAGGTCCTGTGTTTTGTATCAGTTTCAGAAGCATAGTTGAACTAGATATGGTCCATGTGTGTAGGAAACTCAGTTCTTTTATTCTGAGAACACTCACGTTTCTTGCTGTCTTAGAGAATCTAGAAGCAAGACCGTGCGTCTTGCTCTAAAGCAGAGTGTGTTTCATGGATGAGAACTGTGCTTTCTGTTTCCCTTCAGAAATGGAGTTAAAACCCAGGCTCTGTGTCTTCCTACAAGCAAGACTTCTTTTCAGGTAAACGCAGTCACTTTTCAGCTCAAAGGAAGCTACATATTTCACGATGCTCACACGTTTCTAGCTCTTAACTGAAAAGCATTGGATGTTAGAGGAGCTGTGGTTTGCATCAGTTTCAGAAGCAGAGTTGACCTAGATATGGTCCGTGTTTGTAGGAAACACAGTTCTTTTTTTCAGAGCACACTCACATTTCCTGCTGTATTAGAGATTCTAGAATGCAAGAGTGTGCTTCTTGCTCTATAGCAGAGTGTGTTTCATGGATGAGAACTGTGCTATTTGTTTACCTTCAGAAGTGGAGTTAAATCCCATGCTCTATGTCTTCCTACAATCAAGACTTCGTTTCAGGTAAATGCATTCACTTTTTACCTCAAAGGAAGCTACATCGTACACGAAGCTCACACTTTTCTCGCCCTTAAGTGAAAATCATTGGATGTTAGAGGACCTGTGTTTTTTATCAGTTCCAGAACAGAGTTGAACTAGATATGGTCCGTGTGTGTAGCAAACACAGTTCTTTTGTTCAGAGCACACTCAGGTTTCCTGCTGTAATAGAGACTGTAGAAAGCAAGTGTTTGCTTCTTGCTCTAAAGCACAGTGTGTTTCATGGATGAGAACTGTGCTGTGTATTTCCCTTCTGACATGTTGTTAAATCTCAGGCTCTGTGTCTTCCTATAAGCAAGACTTCGTTTCAGATAACGCAGTCACTATTCAGCTCAAACAAAGCTTCAACATTCACGAAGCTCACACGTTTCTCGCTCTTAACTGCAAAGCATTGGATTTTAGAGGACCTGTGGTTTTTATCAGTTTCAGAAGCACACTTGAACTAGATATGATCCATGTGTGTAGGAAACACAATTCTTTTGTTCAGAGCACACTCAAATTTCCTGTAGTATTAGAGAAACTAGAATGCAAGAGTTTGCTTGTTGCTCTAAACAGAGTGTGTTTCATGGATGAGAACTTTGCTGTGTTTTTACCTTCAGAAATGGAGTTAAATCCCTGGCTCTGTGTCTTCCTACCAGCAAGACTTCACTTCAGGTGAACACACTCACTTTTCAGCTCAAACGAAGCTACATCATTCACAAAGCTCACACGTTTCTCGCTCGTAACTGAAAAGCAATGGATGTTAGAGGACCTGTGGTTTGTATCAGTTTCAGAAGCAGAGTTGAACTAGATATGATCCGTGTGTAGGAAACACAGTTCTTTTGTTCTGAGCACACTCACGTTTATTGTTGTCTTAGAGATTCTCGAAAGCAAGAGCTTGCTTCTTGCTCTAAAGCAGAGTGTGTTTCATGGATGAGAACTGTGCTGTGTGTTTACCTTCAGAAGTGGAGTTAAATCCCAGGCTCTGTGTCTTACTCCAAGCAAGAATTGGCCTCAGGAAAACGCAGTCACTTTTCAGCTCATACGAAGCAACATTGTTCACGAAGCTCACACGTTTCAAGTTCTTAACTGAAAAGCATTGGAGGTTTGAGGATCTGTGATTTGTATCAGTTTCAGAAGCAGTTTTAACTAGATATGATCCATGTGTGTAGCAAATACAGTTCTTTTGTTCTGAGCACACTCACTTTTCTTGCTGTCTTAGAGACTCTAGAAAGCAAGAGCGTGGTTGTTGCTCTAAAGCAGAGTGTGTTTCCTGGATGAGAACTATGCTGTGGGTTTCCCTTCAGACATGGAGTTAAATCTCAGGCTCTGTGTCTTCCTACAAGCAAGACTTCATTTCAGTTAAACGCAGTCCCTTTTCAGCTCAAATGTAGTTACATTGTTCACCAAGAACACACGGTTCTTGCTCTTAACTTAAAAGCATTGGATGTTAGAGGTCCTGTGTTTTGTATCAGTTTCAGAAGCATAGTTGAACTAGATATGGTCCATGTGTGTAGGAAACTCAGTTCTTTTATTCTGAGAACACTCACGTTTCTTGCTGTCTTAGAGAATCTAGAAGCAAGACCGTGCGTCTTGCTCTAAAGCAGAGTGTGTTTCATGGATGAGAACTGTGCTTTCTGTTTCCCTTCAGAAATGGAGTTAAAACCCAGGCTCTGTGTCTTCCTACAAGCAAGACTTCTTTTCAGGTAAACGCAGTCACTTTTCAGCTCAAAGGAAGCTACATATTTCACGATGCTCACACGTTTCTAGCTCTTAACTGAAAAGCATTGGATGTTAGAGGAGCTGTGGTTTGCATCAGTTTCAGAAGCAGAGTTGACCTAGATATGGTCCGTGTTTGTAGGAAACACAGTTCTTTTTTTCAGAGCACACTCACATTTCCTGCTGTATTAGAGATTCTAGAATGCAAGAGTGTGCTTCTTGCTCTATAGCAGAGTGTGTTTCATGGATGAGAACTGTGCTATTTGTTTACCTTCAGAAGTGGAGTTAAATCCCATGCTCTATGTCTTCCTACAATCAAGACTTCGTTTCAGGTAAATGCATTCACTTTTTACCTCAAAGGAAGCTACATCGTACACGAAGCTCACACTTTTCTCGCCCTTAAGTGAAAATCATTGGATGTTAGAGGACCTGTGTTTTTTATCAGTTCCAGAACAGAGTTGAACTAGATATGGTCCGTGTGTGTAGCAAACACAGTTCTTTTGTTCAGAGCACACTCAGGTTTCCTGCTGTAATAGAGACTGTAGAAAGCAAGTGTTTGCTTCTTGCTCTAAAGCACAGTGTGTTTCATGGATGAGAACTGTGCTGTGTATTTACCTTCTGACATGTTGTTAAATCTCAGGCTCTGTGTCTTCCTATAAGCAAGACTTCGTTTCAGATAACGCAGTCACTATTCAGCTCAAACAAAGCTTCAACATTCACGAAGCTCACACGTTTCTCGCTCTTAACTGCAAAGCATTGGATTTTAGAGGACCTGTGGTTTTTATCAGTTTCAGAAGCACACTTGAACTAGATATGATCCATGTGTGTAGGAAACACAATTCTTTTGTTCAGAGCACACTCAAATTTCCTGTAGTATTAGAGAAACTAGAATGCAAGAGTTTGCTTGTTGCTCTAAACAGAGTGTGTTTCATGGATGAGAACTTTGCTGTGTTTTTACCTTCAGAAATGGAGTTAAATCCCTGGCTCTGTGTCTTCCTACCAGCAAGACTTCACTTCAGGTGAACACACTCACTTTTCAGCTCAAACGAAGCTACATCATTCACAAAGCTCACACGTTTCTCGCTCGTAACTGAAAAGCAATGGATGTTAGAGGACCTGTGGTTTGTATCAGTTTCAGAAGCAGAGTTGAACTAGATATGATCCGTGTGTAGGAAACACAGTTCTTTTGTTCTGAGCACACTCACATTTATTGTTGTCTTAGAGATTCTCGAAAGCAAGAGCTTGCTTCTTGCTCTAAAGCAGAGTGTGTTTCATGGATGAGAACTGTGCTGTGTGTTTACCTTCAGAAGTGGAGTTAAATCCCAGGCTCTGTGTCTTACTCCAAGCAAGAATTGGCCTCAGGAAAACGCAGTCACTTTTCAGCTCATATGAAGCAACATTGTTCACGAAGCTCACACGTTTCAAGTTCTTAACTGAAAAGCATTGGAGGTTTGAGGATCTGTGATTTGTATCAGTTTCACAAGCAGTTTTAACTAGATATGATCCATGTGTGTAGCAAATACAGTTCTTTTGTTCTGAGCACACTCACTTTTCTTGCTGTCTTAGAGACTCTAGAAAGCAAGAGCGTGGTTGTTGCTCTAAAGCAGAGTGTGTTTCCTGGATGAGAACTATGCTGTGGGTTTCCCTTCAGACATGGAGTTAAATCTCAGGCTCTGTGTCTTCCTACAAGCAAGACTTCATTTCAGTTAAACGCAGTCCCTTTTCAGCTCAAATGTAGTTACATTGTTCACCAAGAACACACGGTTCTTGCTCTTAACTTAAAAGCATTGGATGTTAGAGGTCCTGTGTTTTGTATCAGTTTCAGAAGCATAGTTGAACTAGATATGGTCCATGGGTGTAGGAAACACAGTTCTTTATTCTGAGAACACTCACGTTTCTTGCTGTCTTAGAGAATCTAGAAGCAAGACCGTGCGTCTTGCTCTAAAGCAGAGTGTGTTTCATGGATGAGAACTGTGCTTTCTGTTTCCCTTCAGAAATGGAGTTAAAACCCAGGCTCTGTGTCTTCCTACAAGCAAGACTTCTTTTCAGGTAAACGCAGTCACTTTTCAGCTCAAAGGAAGCTAAATATTTCACGAAGCTCACACGTTCCTAGCTCTTAACTGAAAAGCATTGGATGTTAGAGGAGCTGTGGTTTGCATCAGTTTCAGAAGCAGAGTTGACCTAGATATGGTCCGTGTTTGTAGGAAACACAGTTCTTTTTTTCAGAGCACACTCACATTTCCTGCTGTATTAGAGATTCTAGAATGCAAGAGTGTGCTTCTTGCTCTATAGCAGAGTGTGTTTCATGGATGAGAACTGTGCTATTTGTTTACCTTCAGAAGTGGAGTTAAATCCCATGCTCTAAGTCTTCCTACAATCAAGACTTCGTTTCAGGTAAATGCATTCACTTTTTACCTCAAAGGAAGCTACATCGTACACGAAGCTCACACATTTCTCGCCCTTAAGTGAAAATCATTGGATGTTAGAGGACCTGTGTTTTTTATCAGTTCCAGAACAGAGTTGAACTAGATATGGTCCGTGTGTGTAGCAAACACAGTTCTTTTGTTCAGAGCACACTCATGTTTCCTGCTGTAATAGAGACTGTAGAAAGCAAGTGTTTGCTTCTTGCTCTAAAGCACAGTGTGTTCCATGGATGAGAACTGTGCTGTGTATTTACCTTCTGACATGTTGTTAAATCTCAGGCTCTGTGTCTTCCTATAAGCAAGACTTCGTTTCAGATAACGCAGTCACTATTCAGCTCAAACAAAGCTTCAACATTCACGAAGCTCACACGTTTCTCGCTCTTAAGTGCAAAGCATTGGATTTTAGAGGACCTGTGGTTTTTATCAGTTTCAGAAGCAGACTTGAACTAGATATGATCCATGTGTGTAGGAAACACACTTCTTTTGTTCAGAGCACACTCATATTTCCTGTAGTATTAGAGAAACTAGAATGCAAGAGTTTGCTTGTTGCTCTAAACAGAGTGTGTTTCATGGATGAGAACTTTGCTGTGTTTTTACCTTCAGAAATGGAGTTAAATCCCTGGCTCTGTGTCTTCCTACCAGCAAGAATTCACTTCAGGTAAACACACTCACTTTTCAGCTCAAACGAAGCTACATCATTCACAAAGCTCACACATTTCTCGCTCGTAACTGAAAAGCAATGGATGTTAGAGGACCTGTGGTTAGTATCAGTTTCAGAAGCAGAGTTGAACTAGATATGATCCGTGTGTAGGAAACACAGTTCTTTTGTTCTGAGCACACTCACGTTTATTGTTGTCTTAGAGATTCTAGAAAGCAAGAGCTTGCTTCTTGCTCTAAAGTAGAGTGTGTTTCATGGATGAGAACTGTGCTGTGTGTTTACCTTCAGAAGTGGAGTTAAATCCCAAGCTCTGTGACTTACTACAAGCAAGAATTTGCCTCAGGAAAACGCAGTCACTTTTCAGCTCATACGAAGCAGCATTGTTCACGAAGCTCACACGTTTCAAGTTCTTAACTGAATAGCATTGGAGGTTTGAGGATCTGTGATTTGTATCAGTTTCAGAAGCAGTTTTAACTAGATATGATCCATGTGTGTAGCAAATACAGTTCTTTTATTCTGAGCACACTCACTTTTCTTGCTGTCTTAGAGACTCTAGAAAGCAAGAGCATGGTTGTTGCTCTAAAGCAGAGTGTGTTTCCTGGATGAGAACTATGCTGTGTGTTTCCCTTCAGACATGGAGTTAAATCCCAGGCTCTGTGTCTTCCTACAAGCAAGACTTCATTTCAGTTAAACGCAGTCCCTTTTCAGCTCAAATGTAGTTACATTGTTCACCAAGAACACACGGTTCTTGCTCTTAACTAAAAAGCATTGGATGTTAGAGGTCCCGTGTTTTGTATCAGTTTCAGAAGCATAGTTGAACTAGATATGGTCCATGTGTGTAGGAAACTCAGTTCTTTTATTCTGAGAACACTCACGTTTCTTGCTGTATTAGAGAATCTAGAAGCAAGACCGTGCGTCTTGCTCTAAAGCAGAGGGTGTTTCATGGATGAGAACTGTGCTTTCTGTTTCCCTTCAGAAATGGAGTTAAAACCCAGGCTCTGTGTCTTCCTACAAGCAAGACTTCTTTTCAGGTAAACGCAGTCACTTCTCAGCTCAAAGGAAGCTACATTTTTCATGAAGCTCACAAGTTTCTAGCTCTTAACTGAAAAGCATTGGATGTTAGAGGAGCTGTGGTTTGCATCAGTTTCAGAAGCAGAGTTGACCTAGATATGGTCCGTGTTTGTAGGAAACACAGTTCTTTTTTTCAGATCACACTCACATTTCCTGCTGTATTAGAGATTCTAGAAGGCAAGAGTGTGCTTCTTGCTCTATAGCAGAGTGTGTTTCATGGATGAGAACTGTGCTGTGTATTTCCCTTCTGACATGTTGTTAAATCTCAGGCTCTGTGTCTTCCTATAAGCAAGACTTCGTTTCAGATAACGCAGTCAATTTTCAGCTCAAACAAAGCTTCAACATTCACGAAGCTCACACGTTTCTCGCTCTTAAGTGCAAAGCATTGGATTTTAGAGGACCTGTGGTTTTTATCAGTTTCAGAAGCAGACTTGAACTAGAGATGATCCATGTGTGTAGGAAACGCAGTTCTTTTGTTCAGAGCACACTCATATTTCCTGGAGTATAAGAGAAACTAGAATGCAGGTGTTTGCTTGGTGCTCTAAACAGAGTGTGTTCCACGGATGAGAACTTTGCAGTGTTTTTACCTTCAGAAATGGAGTTAAATCCCTGGCTCTGTGTCTTCCTACCAGCAAGACTTCACTTCAGGTAAACACACTCACTTTTCAGCTCAAACGAAGCTACATCATTCACAAAGCTCACACGTTTCTCGCTCGTAACTGAAAAGCAATGGATGTTAGAGGACCTGTGTTTTGTATCAGTTTCAGAAGCAGAGTTGAACTAGATATGATCCGTGTGTAGGAAACACAGTTCTTTTGTTCTGAGCACACTCACGTTTATTGTTGTCTTAGAGATTCTAGAAAGCAAGAGCTTGCTTCTTTCTCTAAAGCAGAGTGTGTTTCATGGATGAGAACTGTGCTGTGTGTTTACCTTCAGAAGTGGAGTTAATCCCAGGCTCTATGTCTTACTACAAGCAAGAATTGGCCTCAGGAAAACGCAGTCACTTTTCAGCTCATACTAAGCACCATTGTTCACGAAGCTCACACGTTTCAAGTTCTTAACTGAAAAGCATTGGAGGTTTGAGGATCTGTGATTTGTATCAGTTTCAGAAGCATTTTTAACTAGATATGTTCCATGTGTGTAGCAAATACAGTTCTATTGTTCTGAGCACACTCACTTTTCTTGCTGTCTTAGAGACTCTAGAAAGCAAGAGCGTGGTTGTTGCTCTAAAGCAGAGTGTGTTTCCTGGATGAGAACTATGCTGTGTGTTTCCCTTCAGACATGGAGTTAAATCCCAGGCTCTGTGTCTTCCTACAAGCAAGGCTTCATTTCAGTTAAACGCAGTCCCCTTTCAGCTCAAATGTAGTTACATTGTTCACCAAGAACACACGGTTCTTGCTCTTAACTGAAAAGCATTGGATGTTAGAGGTCCTGTGTTTTGTATCAGTTTCAGGAGCATAGTTGAACTAGATATGGCCCATGTGTGTAGGAAACTCAGTTCTTTTATTCTGAGAACACTCACGTTTCTTGCTGTCTTAGAGAATCTAGAAGCAAGACCGTGCGTCTTGCTCTAAAGCAGAGTGTGTTTCATGGATGAGAACTGTGCTTTCTGTTTCCCTTCAGAAATGGAGTTAAAACCCAGGCTCTGTGTCTTCCTACAAGCAAGACTTCTTTTCAAGTAAACGCAGTCACTTTTCAGCTCAAAGGAAGCTACATATTTCTCGAAGCACACACGTTTCTAGCTCTTAACTGAAAAGCATTGGATGTTAGAGGAGCTGTGGTTTGCATCAGTTTCAGAAGCAGAGTTGACCTAGATATGGTCCGTGTTTGTAGGAAACACAGTTCTTTTTTTCAGAGCACACTCACATTTCCTGCTGTATTAGAGATTCGAGAATGCAAGAGTGTGCTTCTTGCTCTATAGCAGAGTGTGTTTCATGGATGAGAACTGTGCTATTTGTTTACCTTCAGAAGTGGAGTTAAATCCCATGCTCTATGTCTTCCTACAATCAAGACTTCGTTTCAGGTAAATGCATTCACTTTTTACCTCAAAGGAAGCTACATCGTACACGAAGCTCACACATTTCTCGCCCTTAAGTGAAAATCATTGGATGTTAGAGGACCTGTGTTTTTTTATCAGTTCCAGAACAGAGTTGAACTAGATATGGTCCGTGTGTGTAGCAAACACAGTTCTTTTGTTCAGAGCACACTCATGTTTCCTGCTGTAATAGAGACTGTAGAAAGCAAGTGTTTGCTTCTTGCTCTAAAGCACAGTGTGTTTCATGGATGAGAACTGTGCTGTGTATTTCCCTTCTGACATGTTGTTAAATCTCAGGCTCTGTGTCTTCCTATAAGTAAGACTTCGTTTCAGATAACGCAGTCACTTTTCAGCTCAAACAAAACTTCAACATTCACGAAGCTCACAGGTTTCTCGCTCTTAACTGCAAAGCATTGGATTTTAGAGGACCTGTGGTTTTTATCAGTTTCAGAAGCAGACTTGAACTAGATATGATCCATGTGTGTAGGAAACACAGTTCTTTTGTTCAGAGCACACTCATATTTCCTGGAGTATAAGAGAAACTAGAATGCAAGAGTTTGCTTGGTGCTCTAAACAGAGTGTGTTTCATGGATGAGAACTTTGCTGTGTTTTTACCTTCAGAAATGGAGTTAAATCCCTGGCTCTGTGTCTTCCTACCAGCAAGACTTCACTTCAGGTAAACACACTCACTTTTCAGCTCAAACGAAGCTACATCATTCACAAAGCTCACACGTTTCTCGCTTGTAACTGAAAAGCAATGGATGTTAGAGGACCTGTGGTTTGTATCAGTTTCAGAAGCAGAGTTGAACTAGATATGATCCGTGTGTAGGAAACACAGTTCTTTTGTTCTGAGCACACTCACGCTTATTGTTGTCTTAGAGATTCTAGAAAGCAAGAGCTTGCTTCTTGCTCTAAAGCAGAGTGTGTTTCATGGATGAGAACTGTGCTGTGTGTTTACCTTCAGAAGTGGAGTTAAATCCCAGGCTCTGTGACTTACTACAAGCAAGAATTTGCCTCAGGAAAACGCAGTCACTTTTCAGCTCATACGAAGCAGCATTGTTCACGAAGCTCACACGTTTCAAGTTCTTAACTGAATAGCATTGGAGGTTTGAGGATCTGTGATTTGTATCAGTTTCAGAAGCAGTTTTAACTAGATATGATCCGTGTGTGTAGCAAATACAGTTCTTTTGTTCTGAGCACACTCACTTTTCTTGCTGTCTTAGAGACTCTAGAAAGCAAGAGCGTGGTTGTTGCTCTAAAGCAGAGTGTGTTTCCTGGATGAGAACTATGCTGTGTGTTTCCCTTCAGACATGGAGTTAAATCCCAGGCTCTGTGTCTTCCTACAAGCAAGACTTCATTTCAGTTAAACGCAGTCCCTTTTCAGCTCAAATGTAGTTACATTGTTCACCAAGAACACACGGTTCTTGCTCTTAACTTAAAAGCATTGGATGTTAGAGGTCCTGTGTTTTGTATCAGTTTCAGAAGCATAGTTGAACTAGATATGGTCCATGGGTGTAGGAAACTCAGTTCTTTTATTCTGAGAACACTCACGTTTCTTGCTGTCTTGAGAATCTAGAAGCAAGACCGTGCGTCTTGCTCTAAAGCAGAGTCTGTTTCATAGATGAGAACTGTGCTTTCTGTTTCCCTTCAGAAATGGAGTTAAAACCCAGGCTCTGTGTCTTCCTACAAGCAAGACTTCTTTTCAGGTAAACGCAGTCACTTCTCAGCTCAAAGGAAGCTACATATTTCACGAAGCTCACACGTTTCTAGCTCTTAACTGAAAAGCATTGGATGTTAGAGGAGCTGTGGTTTGCATCAGTTTCAGAAGCAGAGTTGACCTAGATATGGTCCGTGTTTGTAGGAAACACAGTTCTTTTTTTCAGAGCACACTCACATTTCCTGCTGTATTAGAGATTCTAGAATGCAAGAGTGTGCTTCTTGCTCTATAGCAGAGTGTGTTTCATGGATGAGAACTGTGCTATTTGTTTACCTTCAGAAGTGGAGTTAAATCCCATGCTCTATGTCTTCCTACAATCAAGACTTCGTTTCAGGTAAATGCATTCACTTTTTACCTCAAAGGAAGCTACATCGTACACGAAGCTCACACATTTCTCGCCCTTAAGTGAAAATCATTGGATGTTAGAGGACCTGTGTTTTTTTATCAGTTCCAGAACAGAGTTGAACTAGATATGGTCCGTGTGTGTAGCAAACACAGTTCTTTTGTTCAGAGCACACTCATGTTTCCTGCTGTAATAGAGACTGTAGAAAGCAAGTGTTTGCTTCTTGCTCTAAAGCACAGTGTGTTTCATGGATGAGAACTGTGCTGTGTATTTCCCTTCTGACATGTTGTTAAATCTCAGGCTCTGTGTCTTCCTATAAGTAAGACTTCGTTTCAGATAACGCAGTCACTTTTCAGCTCAAACAAAACTTCAACATTCACGAAGCTCACAGGTTTCTCGCTCTTAACTGCAAAGCATTGGATTTTAGAGGACCTGTGGTTTTTATCAGTTTCAGAAGCAGACTTGAACTAGATATGATCCATGTGTGTAGGAAACACAGTTCTTTTGTTCAGAGCACACTCATATTTCCTGGAGTATAAGAGAAACTAGAATGCAAGAGTTTGCTTGGTGCTCTAAACAGAGTGTGTTTCATGGATGAGAACTTTGCTGTGTTTTTACCTTCAGAAATGGAGTTAAATCCCTGGCTCTGTGTCTTCCTACCAGCAAGACTTCACTTCAGGTAAACACACTCACTTTTCAGCTCAAACGAAGCTACATCATTCACAAAGCTCACACATTTCTCGCTTGTAACTGAAAAGCAATGGATGTTAGAGGACCTGTGGTTTGTATCAGTTTCAGAAGCAGAGTTGAACTAGATATGATCCGTGTGTAGGAAACACAGTTCTTTTGTTCTGAGCACACTCACGCTTATTGTTGTCTTAGAGATTCTAGAAAGCAAGAGCTTGCTTCTTGCTCTAAAGCAGAGTGTGTTTCATGGATGAGAACTGTGCTGTGTGTTTACCTTCAGAAGTGGAGTTAAATCCCAGGCTCTGTGACTTACTACAAGCAAGAATTTGCCTCAGGAAAACGCAGTCACTTTTCAGCTCATACGAAGCAGCATTGTTCACGAAGCTCACACGTTTCAAGTTCTTAACTGAATAGCATTGGAGGTTTGAGGATCTGTGATTTGTATCAGTTTCAGAAGCAGTTTTAACTAGATATGATCCGTGTGTGTAGCAAATACAGTTCTTTTGTTCTGAGCACACTCACTTTTCTTGCTGTCTTAGAGACTCTAGAAAGCAAGAGCGTGGTTGTTGCTCTAAAGCAGAGTGTGTTTCCTGGATGAGAACTATGCTGTGTGTTTCCCTTCAGACATGGAGTTAAATCCCAGGCTCTGTGTCTTCCTACAAGCAAGACTTCATTTCAGTTAAACGCAGTCCCTTTTCAGCTCAAATGTAGTTACATTGTTCACCAAGAACACACGGTTCTTGCTCTTAACTTAAAAGCATTGGATGTTAGAGGTCCTGTGTTTTGTATCAGTTTCAGAAGCATAGTTGAACTAGATATGGTCCATGGGTGTAGGAAACTCAGTTCTTTTATTCTGAGAACACTCACGTTTCTTGCTGTCTTGAGAATCTAGAAGCAAGACCGTGCGTCTTGCTCTAAAGCAGAGTCTGTTTCATAGATGAGAACTGTGCTTTCTGTTTCCCTTCAGAAATGGAGTTAAAACCCAGGCTCTGTGTCTTCCTACAAGCAAGACTTCTTTTCAGGTAAACGCAGTCACTTCTCAGCTCAAAGGAAGCTACATATTTCACGAAGCTCACACGTTTCTAGCTCTTAACTGAAAAGCATTGGATGTTAGAGGAGCTGTGGTTTGCATCAGTTTCAGAAGCAGAGTTGACCTAGATATGGTCCGTGTTTGTAGGAAACACAGTTCTTTTTTTCAGAGCACACTCACATTTCCTGCTGTATTAGAGATTCTAGAATGCAAGAGTGTGCTTCTTGCTCTATAGCAGAGTGTGTTTCATGGATGAGAACTGTGCTATTTGTTTACCTTCAGAAGTGGAGTTAAATCCCATGCTCTATGTCTTCCTACAATCAAGACTTCGTTTCAGGTAAATGCATTCACTTTTTACCTCAAAGGAAGCTACATCGTACACGAAGCTCACACATTTCTCGCCCTTAAGTGAAAATCATTGGATGTTAGAGGACCTGTGTTTTTTTATCAGTTCCAGAACAGAGTTGAACTAGATATGGTCCGTGTGTGTAGCAAACACAGTTCTTTTGTTCAGAGCACACTCATGTTTCCTGCTGTAATAGAGACTGTAGAAAGCAAGTGTTTGCTTCTTGCTCTAAAGCACAGTGTGTTTCATGGATGAGAACTGTGCTGTGTATTTCCCTTCTGACATGTTGTTAAATCTCAGGCTCTGTGTCTTCCTATAAGTAAGACTTCGTTTCAGATAACGCAGTCACTTTTCAGCTCAAACAAAACTTCAACATTCACGAAGCTCACAGGTTTCTCGCTCTTAACTGCAAAGCATTGGATTTTAGAGGACCTGTGGTTTTTATCAGTTTCAGAAGCAGACTTGAACTAGATATGATCCATGTGTGTAGGAAACACAGTTCTTTTGTTCAGAGCACACTCATATTTCCTGGAGTATAAGAGAAACTAGAATGCAAGAGTTTGCTTGGTGCTCTAAACAGAGTGTGTTTCATGGATGAGAACTTTGCTGTGTTTTTACCTTCAGAAATGGAGTTAAATCCCTGGCTCAGTGTCTTCCTACCAGCAAGACTTCACTTCAGGTAAACACACTCACTTTTCAGCTCAAACGAAGCTACATCATTCACAAAGCTCACACGTTTCTCGCTTGTAACTGAAAAGCAATGGATGTTAGAGGACCTGTGGTTTGTATCAGTTTCAGAAGCAGAGTTGAACTAGATATGATCCGTGTGTAGGAAACACAGTTCTTTTGTTCTGAGCACACTCACGCTTATTGTTGTCTTAGAGATTCTAGAAAGCAAGAGCTTGCTTCTTGCTCTAAAGCAGAGTGTGTTTCATGGATGAGAACTGTGCTGTGTGTTTACCTTCAGAAGTGGAGTTAAATCCCAGGCTCTGTGACTTACTACAAGCAAGAATTTGCCTCAGGAAAACGCAGTCACTTTTCAGCTCATACGAAGCAGCATTGTTCACGAAGCTCACACGTTTCAAGTTCTTAACTGAATAGCATTGGAGGTTTGAGGATCTGTGATTTGTATCAGTTTCAGAAGCAGTTTTAACTAGATATGATCCGTGTGTGTAGCAAATACAGTTCTTTTGTTCTGAGCACACTCACTTTTCTTGCTGTCTTAGAGACTCTAGAAAGCAAGAGCGTGGTTGTTGCTCTAAAGCAGAGTGTGTTTCCTGGATGAGAACTATGCTGTGTGTTTCCCTTCAGACATGGAGTTAAATCCCAGGCTCTGTGTCTTCCTACAAGCAAGACTTCATTTCAGTTAAACGCAGTCCCTTTTCAGCTCAAATGTAGTTACATTGTTCACCAAGAACACACGGTTCTTGCTCTTAACTTAAAAGCATTGGATGTTAGAGGTCCTGTGTTTTGTATCAGTTTCAGAAGCATAGTTGAACTAGATATGGTCCATGGGTGTAGGAAACTCAGTTCTTTTATTCTGAGAACACTCACGTTTCTTGCTGTCTTAGAGAATCTAGAAGCAAGACCGTGCGTCTTGCTCTAAAGCAGAGTCTGTTTCATAGATGAGAACTGTGATTTCTGTTTCCCTTCAGAAATGGAGTTAAAACCCAGGCTCTGTGTCTTCCTACAAGCAAGACTTCTTTTCAGGTAAACGCAGTCACTTCTCAGCTCAAAGGAAGCTACATATTTCACGAAGCTCACACGTTTCTAGCTCTTAACTGAAAAGCATTGGATGTTAGAGGAGCTGTGGTTTGCATCAGTTTCAGAAGCAGAGTTGACCTAGATATGGTCCGTGTTTGTAGGAAACACAGTTCTTTTTTTCAGAGCACACTCACATTTCCTGCTGTATTAGAGATTCTAGAATGCAAGAGTGTGCTTCTTGCTCTATAGCAGAGTGTGTTTCATGGATGAGAACTGTGCTATTTGTTTACCTTCAGAAGTGGAGTTCAATCCCATGCTCTAAGTCTTCCTACAATCAAGATTTCGTTTCAGGTAAATGCATTCACTTTTTACCTCAAAGGAAGCTACATCGTACACGAAGCTCACACATTTCTCGCCCTTAAGTGAAAATCATTGGATGTTAGAGGACCTGTGTTTTTTATCAGTTCCAGAACAGAGTTGAACTAGATATGGTCCGTGTGTGTAGCAAACACAGTTTTTTTGTTCAAAGCACACTCATGTTTCCTGCTGTAATAGAGACTGTAGAAAGCAAGTGTTTGCTTCTTGCTCTAAAGCACAGTGTGTTTCATGGATGAGAACTGTGCTGTGTATTTCCCTTCTGACATGTTGTTAAATCTCAGGCTCTGTGTCTTCCTATAAGCAAGACTTCGTTTCAGATAATGCAGTCACTATTCAGCTCAAACAAAGCTTCAACATTCACGAAGCTCACACGTTTCTCGCTCTTAACTGCAAAGCATTGGATTTTAGAGGACCTGTGGTTTTTATCAGTTTCAGAAGCAGACTTGAACTAGATATGATCCATGTGTGTAGGAAACACAGTTCTTTTGTTCAGAGCACACTCATATTTCCTGTAGTATTAGAGAAACTAGAATGCAAGAGTTTGCTTGTTGCTCTAAACAGAGTGTGTTTCATGGATGAGAACTTTGCTGTGTTTTTACCTTCAGAAATGGAGTTAAATCCCTGGCTCTGTGTCTTCCTACCAGCAAGAATTCACTTCAGGTAAACACACTCACTTTTCAGCTCAAACGAAGCTACATCATTCACAAAGCTCACACATTTCTCGCTCGTAACTGAAAAGCATTGGATGTTAGAGGACCTGTGGTTTGTATCAGTTTCAGAAGCAGAGTTGAACTAGATATGATCCGTGTGTAGGAAACACAGTTCTTTTGTTCTGAGCACACTCACGCTTATTGTTGTCTTAGAGATTCTAGAAAGCAAGAGCTTGCTTCTTGCTCTAAAGCAGAGTGTGTTTCATGGATGAGAACTGTGCTGTGTGTTTACCTTCAGAAGTGGAGTTAAATCCCAGGCTCTGTGACTTACTACAAGCAAGAATTTGCCTCAGGAAAACGCAGTCACTTTTCAGCTCATACGAAGCAGCATTGTTCACGAAGCTCACACGTTTCAAGTTCTTAACTGAATAGCATTGGAGGTTTGAGGATCTGTGATTTGTATCAGTTTCAGAAGCAGTTTTAACTAGATATGATCCGTGTGTGTAGCAAATACAGTTCTTTTGTTCTGAGCACACTCACTTTTCTTGCTGTCTTAGAGACTCTAGAAAGCAAGAGCGTGGTTGTTGCTCTAAAGCAGAGTGTGTTTCCTGGATGAGAACTATGCTGTGTGTTTCCCTTCAGACATGGAGTTAAATCCCAGGCTCTGTGTCTTCCTACAAGCAAGACTTCATTTCAGTTAAACGCAGTCCCTTTTCAGCTCAAATGTAGTTACATTGTTCACCAAGAACACACGGTTCTTGCTCTTAACTTAAAAGCATTGGATGTTAGAGGTCCTGTGTTTTGTATCAGTTTCAGAAGCATAGTTGAACTAGATATGGTCCATGGGTGTAGGAAACTCAGTTCTTTTATTCTGAGAACACTCACGTTTCTTGCTGTCTTAGAGAATCTAGAAGCAAGACCGTGCGTCTTGCTCTAAAGCAGAGTCTGTTTCATAGATGAGAACTGTGATTTCTGTTTCCCTTCAGAAATGGAGTTAAAACCCAGGCTCTGTGTCTTCCTACAAGCAAGACTTCTTTTTAGGTAAACGCAGTCACTTCTCAGCTCAAAGGAAGCTACATATTTCACGAAGCTCACACGTTTCTAGCTCTTAACTGAAAAGCATTGGATGTTAGAGGAGCTGTGGTTTGCATCAGTTTCAGAAGCAGAGTTGACCTAGATATGGTCCGTGTTTGTAGGAAACACAGTTCTTTTTTTCAGAGCACACTCACATTTCCTGCTGTATTAGAGATTCTAGAATGCAAGAGTGTGCTTCTTGCTCTATAGCAGAGTGTGTTTCATGGATGAGAACTGTGCTATTTGTTTACCTTCAGAAGTGGAGTTCAATCCCATGCTCTAAGTCTTCCTACAATCAAGATTTCGTTTCAGGTAAATGCATTCACTTTTTACCTCAAAGGAAGCTACATCGTACACGAAGCTCACACATTTCTCGCCCTTAAGTGAAAATCATTGGATGTTAGAGGACCTGTGTTTTTTATCAGTTCCAGAACAGAGTTGAACTAGATATGGTCCGTGTGTGTAGCAAACACAGTTTTTTTGTTCAAAGCACACTCATGTTTCCTGCTGTAATAGAGACTGTAGAAAGCAAGTGTTTGCTTCTTGCTCTAAAGCACAGTGTGTTTCATGGATGAGAACTGTGCTGTGTATTTCCCTTCTGACATGTTGTTAAATCTCAGGCTCTGTGTCTTCCTATAAGCAAGACTTCGTTTCAGATAATGCAGTCACTATTCAGCTCAAACAAAGCTTCAACATTCACGAAGCTCACACGTTTCTCGCTCTTAACTGCAAAGCATTGGATTTTAGAGGACCTGTGGTTTTTATCAGTTTCAGAAGCAGACTTGAACTAGATATGATCCATGTGTGTAGGAAACACAGTTCTTTTGTTCAGAGCACACTCATATTTCCTGTAGTATTAGAGAAACTAGAATGCAAGAGTTTGCTTGTTGCTCTAAACAGAGTGTGTTTCATGGATGAGAACTTTGCTGTGTTTTTACCTTCAGAAATGGAGTTAAATCCCTGGCTCTGTGTCTTCCTACCAGCAAGAATTCACTTCAGGTAAACACACTCACTTTTCAGCTCAAACGAAGCTACATCATTCACAAAGCTCACACATTTCTCGCTCGTAACTGAAAAGCATTGGATGTTAGAGGACCTGTGGTTTGTATCAGTTTCAGAAGCAGAGTTGAACTAGATATGATCCGTGTGTAGGAAACATAGTTCTTTTGTTCTGAGCACACTCACGTTTATTGTTGTCTTAGAGATTCTAGAAAGCAAGAGCTTGCTTCTTGCTCTAAAGTAGAGTGTGTTTCATGGATGAGAACTGTGCTGTGTGTTTACCTTCAGAAGTGGAGTTAAATCCCAGGCTCTGTGACTTACTACAAGCAAGAATTTGCCTCAGGAAAACGCAGTCACTTTTCAGCTCATACGAAGCAGCATTGTTCACGAAGCTCACACGTTTCAAGTTCTTAACTGAATAGCATTGGAGGTTTGAGGATCTGTGATTTGTATCAGTTTCAGAAGCAGTTTTAACTAGATATGATCCGTGTGTGTAGCAAATACAGTTCTTTTGTTCTGAGCACACTCACTTTTCTTGCTGTCTTAGAGACTCTAGAAAGCAAGAGCGTGGTTGTTGCTCTAAAGCAGAGTGTGTTTCCTGGATGAGAACTATGCTGTGTGTTTCCCTTCAGACATGGAGTTAAATCCCAGGCTCTGTGTCTTCCTACAAGCAAGACTTCATTTCAGTTAAACGCAGTCCCTTTTCAGCTCAAATGTAGTTACATTGCTCACCAAGAACACACGGTTCTTGCTCTTAACTTAAAAGCATTGGATGTTAGAGGTCCTGTGTTTTGTATCAGTTTCAGAAGCATAGTTGAACTAGATATGGCCCATGTGTGTAGGAAACTCAGTTCTTTTATTCTGAGAACACTCACGTTTCTTGCTGTCTTAGAGAATCTAGAAGCAAGACCGTGTGTCTTGCTCTAAAGCAGAGTGTGTTTCATGGATGAGAACTGTGCTTTCTGTTTCTCTTCAGAAATGGAGTTAAAACCCAGGCTCTGTGTCTTCCTACAAGCAAGAATTCTTTTCTAGTAAACGCAGTCACTTTTCAGCTCAAAGGAAGCTACATATTTCTCGAAGCTCACACGTTTCTACCTCTTAACTGAAAAGCATTGGATGTTAGAGGAGCTGTGGTTTGCATCAGTTTCAGAAGCAGAGTTGACCTAGATATGGTCCGTGTTTGTAGGAAACACAGTTCTTTTTTTCAGAGCACACTCACATTTCCTGCTGTATTAGAGATTCTAGAATGCAAGAGTGTGCTTCTTGCTCTATAGCAGAGTGTGTTTCATGGATGAGAACTGTGCTATTTGTTTACCTTCAGAAGTGGAGTTAAATCCCATGCTCTATGTCTTCCTACAATCAAGACTTCGTTTCAGGTAAATGCATTCACTTTTTACCTCAAAGGAAGCTACATCGTACACGAAGCTCACACATTTCTCGCCCTTAAGTGAAAATCATTGGATGTTAGAGGACCTGTGTTTTTTTATCAGTTCCAGAACAGAGTTGAACTAGATATGGTCCGTGTGTGTAGCAAACACAGTTCTTTTGTTCAGAGCACACTCATGTTTCCTGCTGTAATAGAGACTGTAGAAAGCAAGTGTTTGCTTCTTGCTCTAAAGCACAGTGTGTTTCATGGATGAGAACTGTGCTGTGTATTTCCCTTCTGACATGTTGTTAAATCTCAGGCTCTGTGTCTTCCTATAAGTAAGACTTCGTTTCAGATAACGCAGTCACTTTTCAGCTCAAACAAAACTTCAACATTCACGAAGCTCACAGGTTTCTCGCTCTTAACTGCAAAGCATTGGATTTTAGAGGACCTGTGGTTTTTATCAGTTTCAGAAGCAGACTTGAACTAGATATGATCCATGTGTGTAGGAAACACAGTTCTTTTGTTCAGAGCACACTCATATTTCCTGGAGTATAAGAGAAACTAGAATGCAAGAGTTTGCTTGGTGCTCTAAACAGAGTGTGTTTCATGGATGAGAACTTTGCTGTGTTTTTACCTTCAGAAATGGAGTTAAATCCCTGGCTCAGTGTCTTCCTACCAGCAAGACTTCACTTCAGGTAAACACACTCACTTTTCAGCTCAAACGAAGCTACATCATTCACAAAGCTCACACGTTTCTCGCTTGTAACTGAAAAGCAATGGATGTTAGAGGACCTGTGGTTTGTATCAGTTTCAGAAGCAGAGTTGAACTAGATATGATCCGTGTGTAGGAAACACAGTTCTTTTGTTCTGAGCACACTCACGCTTATTGTTGTCTTAGAGATTCTAGAAAGCAAGAGCTTGCTTCTTGCTCTAAAGCAGAGTGTGTTTCATGGATGAGAACTGTGCTGTGTGTTTACCTTCAGAAGTGGAGTTAAATCCCAGGCTCTGTGACTTACTACAAGCAAGAATTTGCCTCAGGAAAACGCAGTCACTTTTCAGCTCATACGAAGCAGCATTGTTCACGAAGCTCACACGTTTCAAGTTCTTAACTGAATAGCATTGGAGGTTTGAGGATCTGTGATTTGTATCAGTTTCAGAAGCAGTTTTAACTAGATATGATCCGTGTGTGTAGCAAATACAGTTCTTTTGTTCTGAGCACACTCACTTTTCTTGCTGTCTTAGAGACTCTAGAAAGCAAGAGCGTGGTTGTTGCTCTAAAGCAGAGTGTGTTTCCTGGATGAGAACTATGCTGTGTGTTTCCCTTCAGACATGGAGTTAAATCCCAGGCTCTGTGTCTTCCTACAAGCAAGACTTCATTTCAGTTAAACGCAGTCCCTTTTCAGCTCAAATGTAGTTACATTGTTCACCAAGAACACACGGTTCTTGCTCTTAACTTAAAAGCATTGGATGTTAGAGGTCCTGTGTTTTGTATCAGTTTCAGAAGCATAGTTGAACTAGATATGGTCCATGTGTGTAGGAAACTCAGTTCTTTTATTCTGAGAACACTCACGTTTCTTGCTGTCTTAGAGAATCTAGAAGCAAGACCGTGCGTCTTGCTCTAAAGCAGAGTCTGTTTCATAGATGAGAACTGTGATTTCTGTTTCCCTTCAGAAATGGAGTTAAAACCCAGGCTCTGTGTCTTCCTACAAGCAAGACTTCTTTTCAGGTAAACGCAGTCACTTCTCAGCTCAAAGGAAGCTACATATTTCACGAAGCTCACACGTTTCTAGCTCTTAACTGAAAAGCATTGGATGTTAGAGGAGCTGTGGTTTGCATCAGTTTCAGAAGCAGAGTTGACCTAGATATGGTCCGTGTTTGTAGGAAACACAGTTCTTTTTTTCAGAGCACACTCACATTTCCTGCTGTATTAGAGATTCTAGAATGCAAGAGTGTGCTTCTTGCTCTATAGCAGAGTGTGTTTCATGGATGAGAACTGTGCTATTTGTTTACCTTCAGAAGTGGAGTTCAATCCCATGCTCTAAGTCTTCCTACAATCAAGATTTCGTTTCAGGTAAATGCATTCACTTTTTACCTCAAAGGAAGCTACATCGTACACGAAGCTCACACATTTCTCGCCCTTAAGTGAAAATCATTGGATGTTAGAGGACCTGTGTTTTTTATCAGTTCCAGAACAGAGTTGAACTAGATATGGTCCGTGTGTGTAGCAAACACAGTTTTTTTGTTCAAAGCACACTCATGTTTCCTGCTGTAATAGAGACTGTAGAAAGCAAGTGTTTGCTTCTTGCTCTAAAGCACAGTGTGTTTCATGGATGAGAACTGTGCTGTGTATTTCCCTTCTGACATGTTGTTAAATCTCAGGCTCTGTGTCTTCCTATAAGCAAGACTTCGTTTCAGATAATGCAGTCACTATTCAGCTCAAACAAAGCTTCAACATTCACGAAGCTCACACGTTTCTCGCTCTTAACTGCAAAGCATTGGATTTTAGAGGACCTGTGGTTTTTATCAGTTTCAGAAGCAGACTTGAACTAGATATGATCCATGTGTGTAGGAAACACAGTTCTTTTGTTCAGAGCACACTCATATTTCCTGTAGTATTAGAGAAACTAGAATGCAAGAGTTTGCTTGTTGCTCTAAACAGAGTGTGTTTCATGGATGAGAACTTTGCTGTGTTTTTACCTTCAGAAATGGAGTTAAATCCCTGGCTCTGTGTCTTCCTACCAGCAAGAATTCACTTCAGGTAAACACACTCACTTTTCAGCTCAAACGAAGCTACATCATTCACAAAGCTCACACATTTCTCGCTCGTAACTGAAAAGCATTGGATGTTAGAGGACCTGTGGTTTGTATCAGTTTCAGAAGCAGAGTTGAACTAGATATGATCCGTGTGTAGGAAACACAGTTCTTTTGTTCTGAGCACACTCACGCTTATTGTTGTCTTAGAGATTCTAGAAAGCAAGAGCTTGCTTCTTGCTCTAAAGCAGAGTGTGTTTCATGGATGAGAACTGTGCTGTGTGTTTACCTTCAGAAGTGGAGTTAAATCCCAGGCTCTGTGACTTACTACAAGCAAGAATTTGCCTCAGGAAAACGCAGTCACTTTTCAGCTCATACGAAGCAGCATTGTTCACGAAGCTCACACGTTTCAAGTTCTTAACTGAATAGCATTGGAGGTTTGAGGATCTGTGATTTGTATCAGTTTCAGAAGCAGTTTTAACTAGATATGATCCGTGTGTGTAGCAAATACAGTTCTTTTGTTCTGAGCACACTCACTTTTCTTGCTGTCTTAGAGACTCTAGAAAGCAAGAGCGTGGTTGTTGCTCTAAAGCAGAGTGTGTTTCCTGGATGAGAACTATGCTGTGTGTTTCCCTTCAGACATGGAGTTAAATCCCAGGCTCTGTGTCTTCCTACAAGCAAGACTTCATTTCAGTTAAACGCAGTCCCTTTTCAGCTCAAATGTAGTTACATTGTTCACCAAGAACACACGGTTCTTGCTCTTAACTTAAAAGCATTGGATGTTAGAGGTCCTGTGTTTTGTATCAGTTTCAGAAGCATAGTTGAACTAGATATGGTCCATGGGTGTAGGAAACTCAGTTCTTTTATTCTGAGAACACTCACGTTTCTTGCTGTCTTAGAGAATCTAGAAGCAAGACCGTGCGTCTTGCTCTAAAGCAGAGTCTGTTTCATAGATGAGAACTGTGATTTCTGTTTCCCTTCAGAAATGGAGTTAAAACCCAGGCTCTGTGTCTTCCTACAAGCAAGACTTCTTTTCAGGTAAACGCAGTCACTTCTCAGCTCAAAGGAAGCTACATATTTCACGAAGCTCACACGTTTCTAGCTCTTAACTGAAAAGCATTGGATGTTAGAGGAGCTGTGGTTTGCATCAGTTTCAGAAGCAGAGTTGACCTAGATATGGTCCGTGTTTGTAGGAAACACAGTTCTTTTTTTCAGAGCACACTCACATTTCCTGCTGTATTAGAGATTCTAGAATGCAAGAGTGTGCTTCTTGCTCTATAGCAGAGTGTGTTTCATGGATGAGAACTGTGCTATTTGTTTACCTTCAGAAGTGGAGTTCAATCCCATGCTCTAAGTCTTCCTACAATCAAGATTTCGTTTCAGGTAAATGCATTCACTTTTTACCTCAAAGGAAGCTACATCGTACACGAAGCTCACACATTTCTCGCCCTTAAGTGAAAATCATTGGATGTTAGAGGACCTGTGTTTTTTATCAGTTCCAGAACAGAGTTGAACTAGATATGGTCCGTGTGTGTAGCAAACACAGTTTTTTTGTTCAAAGCACACTCATGTTTCCTGCTGTAATAGAGACTGTAGAAAGCAAGTGTTTGCTTCTTGCTCTAAAGCACAGTGTGTTTCATGGATGAGAACTGTGCTGTGTATTTCCCTTCTGACATGTTGTTAAATCTCAGGCTCTGTGTCTTCCTATAAGCAAGACTTCGTTTCAGATAATGCAGTCACTATTCAGCTCAAACAAAGCTTCAACATTCACGAAGCTCACACGTTTCTCGCTCTTAACTGCAAAGCATTGGATTTTAGAGGACCTGTGGTTTTTATCAGTTTCAGAAGCAGACTTGAACTAGATATGATCCATGTGTGTAGGAAACACAGTTCTTTTGTTCAGAGCACACTCATATTTCCTGTAGTATTAGAGAAACTAGAATGCAAGAGTTTGCTTGTTGCTCTAAACAGAGTGTGTTTCATGGATGAGAACTTTGCTGTGTTTTTACCTTCAGAAATGGAGTTAAATCCCTGGCTCTGTGTCTTCCTACCAGCAAGAATTCACTTCAGGTAAACACACTCACTTTTCAGCTCAAACGAAGCTACATCATTCACAAAGCTCACACATTTCTCGCTCGTAACTGAAAAGCATTGGATGTTAGAGGACCTGTGGTTTGTATCAGTTTCAGAAGCAGAGTTGAACTAGATATGATCCGTGTGTAGGAAACATAGTTCTTTTGTTCTGAGCACACTCACGTTTATTGTTGTCTTAGAGATTCTAGAAAGCAAGAGCTTGCTTCTTGCTCTAAAGTAGAGTGTGTTTCATGGATGAGAACTGTGCTGTGTGTTTACCTTCAGAAGTGGAGTTAAATCCCAGGCTCTGTGACTTACTACAAGCAAGAATTTGCCTCAGGAAAACGCAGTCACTTTTCAGCTCATACGAAGCAGCATTGTTCACGAAGCTCACACGTTTCAAGTTCTTAACTGAATAGCATTGGAGGTTTGAGGATCTGTGATTTGTATCAGTTTCAGAAGCAGTTTTAACTAGATATGATCCGTGTGTGTAGCAAATACAGTTCTTTTGTTCTGAGCACACTCACTTTTCTTGCTGTCTTAGAGACTCTAGAAAGCAAGAGCGTGGTTGTTGCTCTAAAGCAGAGTGTGTTTCCTGGATGAGAACTATGCTGTGTGTTTCCCTTCAGACATGGAGTTAAATCCCAGGCTCTGTGTCTTCCTACAAGCAAGACTTCATTTCAGTTAAACGCAGTCCCTTTTCAGCTCAAATGTAGTTACATTGCTCACCAAGAACACACGGTTCTTGCTCTTAACTTAAAAGCATTGGATGTTAGAGGTCCTGTGTTTTGTATCAGTTTCAGAAGCATAGTTGAACTAGATATGGCCCATGTGTGTAGGAAACTCAGTTCTTTTATTCTGAGAACACTCACGTTTCTTGCTGTCTTAGAGAATCTAGAAGCAAGACCGTGTGTCTTGCTCTAAAGCAGAGTGTGTTTCATGGATGAGAACTGTGCTTTCTGTTTCTCTTCAGAAATGGAGTTAAAACCCAGGCTCTGTGTCTTCCTACAAGCAAGAATTCTTTTCTAGTAAACGCAGTCACTTTTCAGCTCAAAGGAAGCTACATATTTCTCGAAGCTCACACGTTTCTACCTCTTAACTGAAAAGCATTGGATGTTAGAGGAGCTGTGGTTTGCATCAGTTTCAGAAGCAGAGTTGACCTAGATATGGTCCGTGTTTGTAGGAAACACAGTTCTTTTTTTCAGAGCACACTCACATTTCCTGCTGTATTAGAGATTCTAGAATGCAAGAGTGTGCTTCTTGCTCTATAGCAGAGTGTGTTTCATGGATGAGAACTGTGCTATTTGTTTACCTTCAGAAGTGGAGTTAAATCCCATGCTCTATGTCTTCCTACAATCAAGACTTCGTTTCAGGTAAATGCATTCACTTTTTACCTCAAAGGAAGCTACATCGTACACGAAGCTCACACATTTCTCGCCCTTAAGTGAAAATCATTGGATGTTAGAGGACCTGTGTTTTTTTATCAGTTCCAGAACAGAGTTGAACTAGATATGGTCCGTGTGTGTAGCAAACACAGTTCTTTTGTTCAGAGCACACTCATGTTTCCTGCTGTAATAGAGACTGTAGAAAGCAAGTGTTTGCTTCTTGCTCTAAAGCACAGTGTGTTTCATGGATGAGAACTGTGCTGTGTATTTCCCTTCTGACATGTTGTTAAATCTCAGGCTCTGTGTCTTCCTATAAGTAAGACTTCGTTTCAGATAACGCAGTCACTTTTCAGCTCAAACAAAACTTCAACATTCACGAAGCTCACAGGTTTCTCGCTCTTAACTGCAAAGCATTGGATTTTAGAGGACCTGTGGTTTTTATCAGTTTCAGAAGCAGACTTGAACTAGATATGATCCATGTGTGTAGGAAACACAGTTCTTTTGTTCAGAGCACACTCATATTTCCTGGAGTATAAGAGAAACTAGAATGCAAGAGTTTGCTTGGTGCTCTAAACAGAGTGTGTTTCATGGATGAGAACTTTGCTGTGTTTTTACCTTCAGAAATGGAGTTAAATCCCTGGCTCAGTGTCTTCCTACCAGCAAGACTTCACTTCAGGTAAACACACTCACTTTTCAGCTCAAACGAAGCTACATCATTCACAAAGCTCACACGTTTCTCGCTTGTAACTGAAAAGCAATGGATGTTAGAGGACCTGTGGTTTGTATCAGTTTCAGAAGCAGAGTTGAACTAGATATGATCCGTGTGTAGGAAACACAGTTCTTTTGTTCTGAGCACACTCACGCTTATTGTTGTCTTAGAGATTCTAGAAAGCAAGAGCTTGCTTCTTGCTCTAAAGCAGAGTGTGTTTCATGGATGAGAACTGTGCTGTGTGTTTACCTTCAGAAGTGGAGTTAAATCCCAGGCTCTGTGACTTACTACAAGCAAGAATTTGCCTCAGGAAAACGCAGTCACTTTTCAGCTCATACGAAGCAGCATTGTTCACGAAGCTCACACGTTTCAAGTTCTTAACTGAATAGCATTGGAGGTTTGAGGATCTGTGATTTGTATCAGTTTCAGAAGCAGTTTTAACTAGATATGATCCGTGTGTGTAGCAAATACAGTTCTTTTGTTCTGAGCACACTCACTTTTCTTGCTGTCTTAGAGACTCTAGAAAGCAAGAGCGTGGTTGTTGCTCTAAAGCAGAGTGTGTTTCCTGGATGAGAACTATGCTGTGTGTTTCCCTTCAGACATGGAGTTAAATCCCAGGCTCTGTGTCTTCCTACAAGCAAGACTTCATTTCAGTTAAACGCAGTCCCTTTTCAGCTCAAATGTAGTTACATTGTTCACCAAGAACACACGGTTCTTGCTCTTAACTTAAAAGCATTGGATGTTAGAGGTCCTGTGTTTTGTATCAGTTTCAGAAGCATAGTTGAACTAGATATGGTCCATGTGTGTAGGAAACTCAGTTCTTTTATTCTGAGAACACTCACGTTTCTTGCTGTCTTAGAGAATCTAGAAGCAAGACCGTGCGTCTTGCTCTAAAGCAGAGTCTGTTTCATAGATGAGAACTGTGATTTCTGTTTCCCTTCAGAAATGGAGTTAAAACCCAGGCTCTGTGTCTTCCTACAAGCAAGACTTCTTTTCAGGTAAACGCAGTCACTTCTCAGCTCAAAGGAAGCTACATATTTCACGAAGCTCACACGTTTCTAGCTCTTAACTGAAAAGCATTGGATGTTAGAGGAGCTGTGGTTTGCATCAGTTTCAGAAGCAGAGTTGACCTAGATATGGTCCGTGTTTGTAGGAAACACAGTTCTTTTTTTCAGAGCACACTCACATTTCCTGCTGTATTAGAGATTCTAGAATGCAAGAGTGTGCTTCTTGCTCTATAGCAGAGTGTGTTTCATGGATGAGAACTGTGCTATTTGTTTACCTTCAGAAGTGGAGTTCAATCCCATGCTCTAAGTCTTCCTACAATCAAGATTTCGTTTCAGGTAAATGCATTCACTTTTTACCTCAAAGGAAGCTACATCGTACACGAAGCTCACACATTTCTCGCCCTTAAGTGAAAATCATTGGATGTTAGAGGACCTGTGTTTTTTATCAGTTCCAGAACAGAGTTGAACTAGATATGGTCCGTGTGTGTAGCAAACACAGTTTTTTTGTTCAAAGCACACTCATGTTTCCTGCTGTAATAGAGACTGTAGAAAGCAAGTGTTTGCTTCTTGCTCTAAAGCACAGTGTGTTTCATGGATGAGAACTGTGCTGTGTATTTCCCTTCTGACATGTTGTTAAATCTCAGGCTCTGTGTCTTCCTATAAGCAAGACTTCGTTTCAGATAATGCAGTCACTATTCAGCTCAAACAAAGCTTCAACATTCACGAAGCTCACACGTTTCTCGCTCTTAACTGCAAAGCATTGGATTTTAGAGGACCTGTGGTTTTTATCAGTTTCAGAAGCAGACTTGAACTAGATATGATCCATGTGTGTAGGAAACACAGTTCTTTTGTTCAGAGCACACTCATATTTCCTGTAGTATTAGAGAAACTAGAATGCAAGAGTTTGCTTGTTGCTCTAAACAGAGTGTGTTTCATGGATGAGAACTTTGCTGTGTTTTTACCTTCAGAAATGGAGTTAAATCCCTGGCTCTGTGTCTTCCTACCAGCAAGAATTCACTTCAGGTAAACACACTCACTTTTCAGCTCAAACGAAGCTACATCATTCACAAAGCTCACACATTTCTCGCTCGTAACTGAAAAGCATTGGATGTTAGAGGACCTGTGGTTTGTATCAGTTTCAGAAGCAGAGTTGAACTAGATATGATCCGTGTGTAGGAAACACAGTTCTTTTGTTCTGAGCACACTCACGCTTATTGTTGTCTTAGAGATTCTAGAAAGCAAGAGCTTGCTTCTTGCTCTAAAGCAGAGTGTGTTTCATGGATGAGAACTGTGCTGTGTGTTTACCTTCAGAAGTGGAGTTAAATCCCAGGCTCTGTGACTTACTACAAGCAAGAATTTGCCTCAGGAAAACGCAGTCACTTTTCAGCTCATACGAAGCAGCATTGTTCACGAAGCTCACACGTTTCAAGTTCTTAACTGAATAGCATTGGAGGTTTGAGGATCTGTGATTTGTATCAGTTTCAGAAGCAGTTTTAACTAGATATGATCCGTGTGTGTAGCAAATACAGTTCTTTTGTTCTGAGCACACTCACTTTTCTTGCTGTCTTAGAGACTCTAGAAAGCAAGAGCGTGGTTGTTGCTCTAAAGCAGAGTGTGTTTCCTGGATGAGAACTATGCTGTGTGTTTCCCTTCAGACATGGAGTTAAATCCCAGGCTCTGTGTCTTCCTACAAGCAAGACTTCATTTCAGTTAAACGCAGTCCCTTTTCAGCTCAAATGTAGTTACATTGTTCACCAAGAACACACGGTTCTTGCTCTTAACTTAAAAGCATTGGATGTTAGAGGTCCTGTGTTTTGTATCAGTTTCAGAAGCATAGTTGAACTAGATATGGTCCATGGGTGTAGGAAACTCAGTTCTTTTATTCTGAGAACACTCACGTTTCTTGCTGTCTTAGAGAATCTAGAAGCAAGACCGTGCGTCTTGCTCTAAAGCAGAGTCTGTTTCATAGATGAGAACTGTGATTTCTGTTTCCCTTCAGAAATGGAGTTAAAACCCAGGCTCTGTGTCTTCCTACAAGCAAGACTTCTTTTCAGGTAAACGCAGTCACTTCTCAGCTCAAAGGAAGCTACATATTTCACGAAGCTCACACGTTTCTAGCTCTTAACTGAAAAGCATTGGATGTTAGAGGAGCTGTGGTTTGCATCAGTTTCAGAAGCAGAGTTGACCTAGATATGGTCCGTGTTTGTAGGAAACACAGTTCTTTTTTTCAGAGCACACTCACATTTCCTGCTGTATTAGAGATTCTAGAATGCAAGAGTGTGCTTCTTGCTCTATAGCAGAGTGTGTTTCATGGATGAGAACTGTGCTATTTGTTTACCTTCAGAAGTGGAGTTCAATCCCATGCTCTAAGTCTTCCTACAATCAAGATTTCGTTTCAGGTAAATGCATTCACATTTTACCTCAAAGGAAGCTACATCGTACACGAAGCTCACACATTTCTCGCCCTTAAGTGAAAATCATTGGATGTTAGAGGACCTGTGTTTTTTATCAGTTCCAGAACAGAGTTGAACTAGATATGGTCCGTGTGTGTAGCAAACACAGTTTTTTTGTTCAAAGCACACTCATGTTTCCTGCTGTAATAGAGACTGTAGAAAGCAAGTGTTTGCTTCTTGCTCTAAAGCACAGTGTGTTTCATGGATGAGAACTGTGCTGTGTATTTCCCTTCTGACATGTTGTTAAATCTCAGGCTCTGTGTCTTCCTATAAGCAAGACTTCGTTTCAGATAATGCAGTCACTATTCAGCTCAAACAAAGCTTCAACATTCACGAAGCTCACACGTTTCTCGCTCTTAACTGCAAAGCATTGGATTTTAGAGGACCTGTGGTTTTTATCAGTTTCAGAAGCAGACTTGAACTAGATATGATCCATGTGTGTAGGAAACACAGTTCTTTTGTTCAGAGCACACTCATATTTCCTGTAGTATTAGAGAAACTAGAATGCAAGAGTTTGCTTGTTGCTCTAAACAGAGTGTGTTTCATGGATGAGAACTTTGCTGTGTTTTTACCTTCAGAAATGGAGTTAAATCCCTGGCTCTGTGTCTTCCTACCAGCAAGAATTCACTTCAGGTAAACACACTCACTTTTCAGCTCAAACGAAGCTACATCATTCACAAAGCTCACACATTTCTCGCTCGTAACTGAAAAGCATTGGATGTTAGAGGACCTGTGGTTTGTATCAGTTTCAGAAGCAGAGTTGAACTAGATATGATCCGTGTGTAGGAAACATAGTTCTTTTGTTCTGAGCACACTCACGTTTATTGTTGTCTTAGAGATTCTAGAAAGCAAGAGCTTGCTTCTTGCTCTAAAGTAGAGTGTGTTTCATGGATGAGAACTGTGCTGTGTGTTTACCTTCAGAAGTGGAGTTAAATCCCAGGCTCTGTGACTTACTACAAGCAAGAATTTGCCTCAGGAAAACGCAGTCACTTTTCAGCTCATACGAAGCAGCATTGTTCACGAAGCTCACACGTTTCAAGTTCTTAACTGAATAGCATTGGAGGTTTGAGGATCTGTGATTTGTATCAGTTTCAGAAGCAGTTTTAACTAGATATGATCCGTGTGTGTAGCAAATACAGTTCTTTTGTTCTGAGCACACTCACTTTTCTTGCTGTCTTAGAGACTCTAGAAAGCAAGAGCGTGGTTGTTGCTCTAAAGCAGAGTGTGTTTCCTGGATGAGAACTATGCTGTGTGTTTCCCTTCAGACATGGAGTTAAATCCCAGGCTCTGTGTCTTCCTACAAGCAAGACTTCATTTCAGTTAAACGCAGTCCCTTTTCAGCTCAAATGTAGTTACATTGCTCACCAAGAACACACGGTTCTTGCTCTTAACTTAAAAGCATTGGATGTTAGAGGTCCTGTGTTTTGTATCAGTTTCAGAAGCATAGTTGAACTAGATATGGCCCATGTGTGTAGGAAACTCAGTTCTTTTATTCTGAGAACACTCACGTTTCTTGCTGTCTTAGAGAATCTAGAAGCAAGACCGTGTGTCTTGCTCTAAAGCAGAGTGTGTTTCATGGATGAGAACTGTGCTTTCTGTTTCTCTTCAGAAATGGAGTTAAAACCCAGGCTCTGTGTCTTCCTACAAGCAAGAATTCTTTTCTAGTAAACGCAGTCACTTTTCAGCTCAAAGGAAGCTACATATTTCTCGAAGCTCACACGTTTCTACCTCTTAACTGAAAAGCATTGGATGTTAGAGGAGCTGTGGTTTGCATCAGTTTCAGAAGCAGAGTTGAACTAGATATGGTCCGTGTTTGTAGGAAACACAGTTCTTTTTTTCAGAGCACACTCACATTTCCTGCTGTATTAGAGATTCTAGAATGCAAGAGTTTGCTTCTTGCTTTATAGCAGAGTGTGTTTCATGGATGAGAACTGTGCTATTTGTTTACCTTCAGAAGTGGAGTTAAATCCCATGCTCTATGTCTTCCTACAATCAAGACTTCGTTTCAGGTAAATGCATTCACTTTTTACCTCAAAGGAAGCTACATTGTACACGAAGCTCACACATTTCTCGCCCTTAAGTGAAAATCATTGGATGTTAGAGGACCTGTGTTTTTTTATCAGTTCCAGAACAGAGTTGAACTAGATATGGTCCGTGTGTGTAGCAAACACAGTTCTTTTGTTCAGAGCACACTCATGTATCCTGCTGTAATAGAGACTGTAGAAAGCAAGTGTTTGCTTCTTGCTCTAAAGCACAGTGTGTTTCATGGATGAGAACTGTGCTGTGTATTTACCTTCTGACATGTTGTTAAATCCCATGCTCTGTGTCTTCCTACAAGTAAGACTTCTTTTCAGGTAAACGCAGTCACTTTTCAGCTCAAATGAAGCTACATATTTCACGAAGCTCACATGTTTCTAGCTCTTAACTGAAAATCATTGGATGTTAGAGGACCTGTGGTTTGTATCACTTTCAGAAGCAGAGTTGATCTAGATATGGTTCATTTGTGTAGGAAACACAGTTCTTTTGTTCAGAGCACACTCACATTTTCTGCTGTATTAGAGACAAAAGAAAGCAATTGTGTGCTTCTTGCTCTAAAGCAGAGTGTATTTCATGGATGAGAACTGTGCTGTGTGTTTCTCTTCAGAAATAAAGTTTAATCCCAGTCTCTGGATCTTCCTTCAAGCAAGACTTCCTTTCAGGTAAACACAGTCATTTTTCACCTCAAACGAAGCTACATCATTCACAAAGCTCACACGTTTCTCGCTCTTAACTGAAAATCATTGGATGTTAGAGGACCTCTGGTTTGTATCAGATTCATTAGCAGAGTTCAACTAGATATGGTCGGCGTGTGTAGGAA
The DNA here is from genome assembly GCA_949786385.1 of Onychomys leucogaster. Classification (NCBI taxonomy): domain Eukaryota; kingdom Metazoa; phylum Chordata; class Mammalia; order Rodentia; family Cricetidae; genus Onychomys; species Onychomys leucogaster. The sequence goes on along the minus strand of CATKUP010000006.1, from coordinate 8,948,214 downwards.
ACACAGTTCTTTTGTTCTGAGAACAGGCACGTTTCTTGCTGTCTTAGAGATTCCAGCAAGCAAGAGCTTGCTTCTTGCTCTAAAGCAGAGTGTGTTTCATGGAAGAGACCTGAGGTGTGTTTTTCCCTTCAGAAATACAGTTAAATCCCAAGCTCTGTGTCTTCCTACAAGCAAGACTGCTTTTCAGGTAAACACAGTCACTTTTTAGCTCTAAATAGCAACATTGTTCATGAAGCTCACATGTTTCTCACTCTTATCTGAAAAGCATTGGATGTTATAGGACCTGTGGTTTGTATCAATTTCAGAAGCATAGTTGAACTAGATATGATCCATGTGTGTAGGAAACACAGTTCTTTTGTTCGGAGCACACTCACATTTCTTGCTGTCTTAGAGATTCTAGAAATCAAGAGCATGGTTCCTGCTCTAAAGCAGAGTGTTTTTCATGGATCACAACTGTGCTGTGTGATTCCCTTCATACAAGGTGTTAAATCCCACGTTCTGTGTCTTCCTACAAGCAAGACTTCTTTTCAGGTAAATGCAGTCAATTTTCAGCTCAAACGAAGCTACATCGATCACAAAGCACACACGGTTCTTGCTCTTAACTGAAAATCATTGGATATTAGATGACCTGTGCTTTGTATCATTTTCAGAAGCAGAGTTGAACTACATATGGTCGGCGTGTGTAGGAAACACAGTTCTTTTGTTCTGAGAACATTCACGTTTGCTGCTGTCTTAGAGATTCTATAAAGCAAGAGCTTGCTTCTTGCTCTAAATCACAGTGTGTTTCATGGATGAGAACTTTGCTGTGTTTTTCCCTTCAGAAACTCAGTTAAATCCCAAGCTCTGTGTCTTCCTACAAGTAAGACTTTTTTTCAGGTAAACGCAGTCACTTTTTAGCTCTAAATAGCAAAATTGTTCATGAAGTTCACACGTTTCTCACTCTTATCTGAAAAGCATTGGATGTTAGAGGACTTGTGGTTTGTATCAGTTTCAGAAGCATAGTTGAACTAGATATTTTCCATGTGTGTAGGAAACTCAGTTCTTTTATTCTGAGAACACTCACGTTTCTTGCTGTCTTATAGAATCTAGAAGCAAGACCGTGCGTCTTGCTCTAAAGCAGAGTGTGTTTCATGGATGAGAACAGTGCTTTCTGTTTCCCTTCAGAAATGGAGTTAAATCCCAGGCTCTGTGTCTTCCTACAAGCATGACTACTTTTCAGGTAAACGCAGTCACTTTTCAGCTCAAAGGAAACTACATATTTCACGAAGCTCACACGCTTCTAGCTCTTAACTGAAAAGCATTGGATGTTAGAGGACCTGTGGTTTGCATCAGTTTCAGAAGCAGAGTTGAACTAGATATGGTCCGTGTTTGTGGGAAGCACAGTTCTTTTTTTCAGAGCACACTCACATTTCCTGCTGTATTAGAGATTCTAGAATGCAAGAGTGTGCTTCTTGCTCTATAGCAGAGTGTGTTTCATGGTTGAGAACTGTGCTATTTGTTTACCTTCAGAAGTGGAATTTAATCCCATGCTCTATGTCTTCCTACAATCAAGACTTCGTTTCAGGTAAATGCATTCACTTTTTACCGCAAAGGAAGCTACATCGTACACGAAGCTCACACATTTCTCGCCCTTGAGTGAAAATCATTGGATGTTAGAGGACCTGTGTTTTTTATCATTTCCAGAACAGAGTTGAACTAGATATGGTCCGTGTGTGTAGCAAACACAGTTCATTTTTTCAGAGCACACTCATGTTTCCTGCTGTATTAGAGACTGTAGAAATCAAGTGATTGCTTCTTGCTCTAAAGCTCAGTGTGTTTCATGGATGAGAACTGTGCTGTGTATTTCCCTTCTGACATGTTGTTAAATCTCAGGCTCTGTGTCTTACTACAAGCAAGAATTTGCCTCAGGAAAACGCAGTCACTTTTCAGCTCATACGAAGCAACATTGCTCACGAAGCTCACATGTTTCAAGTTCTTAACTGAAAAGCATTGGATGTTTGAGGATCTGTGATTTGTATCAATTTCAGAAGCAGTTTTAACTAGATATGATCCATGTGTGTAGCAAATACAGTTATTTTGTTCTGAGCACACTCACTTTTCTTGCTGTCTTAGAGACTCTAGAAAGCAAGAGCGTGGTTGTTGCTCTAAAGCAGAGTGTGTTTCCAGGCGAGAACTATGCGGTGTGTTTAACTTCAGACATGGAGTTAAATCCCAGGCTCTGTGTCTTCCTACAAGCAAGACTTCGTTTCAGGTATACGCAGTCACTTTTTAGCTCTAAATTGCAACATTGTTCATGAAGCTCACACGTTTCTCACTCTCAATCGCAAAGCATTGGATTTTAGAGTTCCTGTGGTTTGTATCACTTTCAGAAGCAGAGTTGAACTAGATATGGTTCGTGTTTGTAGGAAACACAGTTCTTTTGTTCAGAGCACACTCAATTTTCCTGTAGTATTAGAGAAACTAGAATGCAAGAGTTTGCTTGTTGCTCTAAACAGAGTGTGTTTCATGGATGAGAACTTTGCTGTGTTTTTACCTTCAGAAATGGAGTTAAATCCCTGGCTCTGTGTCTTCCTACAAGCAAGACTTCGCTTCAGGTAAATGCAGTCACTTTTCAGCTCAAACAAAGCTACATCATTCAGGAAGCTCACACGTTTCTCGCTCTTAACTGAAAAGCATTGGATGTAAGAGGACCTGTTGTTTGTATCAGTTTGAGAGTCAGAGTTGAACTAGATATGATCCATGTGTGTAGGAAACACAGTTCTTTTGTTCAGAGCACACTCACATTTCCTGCACAATTAGAGACAATAGAAAGCCATTGTGTGCTTCTTGCTCTTAAGCAGAGTGTGTTTCACGGATGAGAACTGTGCTTTGTGTTTCCCTTCAGAAATAAAGTTTAATCTCAGTCTCTGGATCTTCCTTCAAGCAAGTCTTCCTTTCAGGTAAACACAGACACTTTTCAGCTCAAACGAAGCTACATCATTCACAAAGCTCACACGTTTCTTGCTCTTAACTGAAAACCATTGGATGTTAGAGGACCTCTGGTTTGTATCAGTTTCAATCAGAGTTGAACTACATATGGTCGGCGTGTGTAAGAAACACAGTTCTTTTTTTCTGAGAAACTCATGTTTCTTGCTGTCTTAGAGATTCTAGAAAGCAAGTGCTTGCTTCATGCTCTAAAGAAGAGTGTGTTTCATGGAAGAGAACTGTGCTGTGTTTTTCCCTTCTGAAATTAAGTTAAATCCCAAGCTCTGTGTCTTCCTACAAGCAAGACTTCTTTTCAGGTAAACGCAATGACTTTTCAGCTCAAACAAAGCTACATCGATCACAAAGCACACACGTTTCTCGCTCTTAAGTGAAAAGCATTGGGTGTTAGAGTACCTGTGGTTTGTATGAGTTTCAGAAGCAGAGTTGAACTAGATATAGTCCGTGTGTGTAGGAAACACAGTTCTTTTGTTCTGAGAACACTCACTTTTCTTACTGTCTTAGAGAATCTAGAACCAAGACCGTGCGTCTTGCTCTAAAGCAGAGTGTGTTTCATGGATGAGAATTGTGCTTTCTCTTTCCTTTCAGAAATGGAGGAAAATCCCAGGCTCTGTGTCTTCCCAAAAGGAAGACTTCTTTTCAGGTAACGCAGTCACTTTTCCGCTCAAAGGAAGCTATATATTTCACGAAGCTCACACGTTTCTAGCTCTTAACTGAAAAGCATTGTATGTTAGAGGAGCTGTGGTTTGCATCAGTTTCAGAAGCAGAGTTGAACTAGATATGGTCCGTCTGTGTAGGAAACACAGTTCTTTTGTTCTGAGAACACTCACATTTCTTGCTGTCGAAGAGATTCTAGAAAGCAAGAGCGTGCTTCCTGCTCGAAAGCAGAGTGTGTTTCATGGGTGAGAACTGTGCTATTTGTTTACCTTCAGAAGTGGAGTTAAATCCCATGCTCTATGTCTTCCTACAATCAAGACTATGTTTCAGGTAAACGCAGTCACTTTTCAGCTCAAACGAAGCTACATCGATCACAAAGCACACACGTTTCTTGCTCTTAACTGAAAATCATTGGATGTTAGAGGACCTCTGCTTTGTATCATTTTCAGAAGCAGAGTTGAACTACATAGGGTCGGCGTGCGTAGGAAACACAGTTCTTTTGTTCTGAGAACACTCACGTTTGCTGCTGTCTTAGAGATTCTAGAAAGCAAGAGCTTGCTTCTTGCTCTAAAGCAGAGTGTGTTTCATGGATGAGAACTGTGCTGTGTTTTTCCCTTCAGAAATTAAGTTAAATCCCAAGCTCTGTGTCTTCCTACAAGCAAGACTTCGCTTCAGGTAAAGGCAGTCACTTTTTAGCTCTAAATAGCAACATTGTTCATGAGCTCACACGTTTCTCACTCTTATCTGAATAGCATTGGATGTTAGAGGACCTGTGGTTTGTATCAATTTCAGAAGCAGAGTTGAACTAGATATGGTCCGTCTGTGTAGGAAACACAGTTCTTTTGTTCTGAGAACACTCACGTTTCTTGCTGTCTTAGAGATTCTAGAAATCAAGAGCATGGTTCCTGCTCTAAAGCAGAGTGTTTTTCATGGATCACAACTGTGCTGTGTGATTCCCTTCATACAAGGTGTTAAATCCCACGTCCTGTGTCTTCCTACAAACAAGACTTTGTTTAGGGAAACGCAGTCATGTTCCAGCTCAAAGGAAGCTACATCGATCACAAAGCACACATGTTTCTCACTCTTAACTGAAAAGCATTGGATGTCAGAGGACCTCTGGTTTGTATCAGTTTCAGAAGCAGAGTTGAACTAGATATGGTCCGTGTGTGTAGGAAACACAGATCTTCTGTTCAGAGCACAGTCATGTTTCCTGCTGTATTAGAGACAATAGAAAGCAATTGTGTGCTTCTTGCTCTAAAGCACAGTGTGTTTCATGGATGAGAACTGTGCTGTGTATTTCCCTTCTGACATGTTGTTAAATCTCAGGCTCTATGTCTTCCTATAAGCAAGACTTCGTTTCAGAGAAACGCAGTCACTTTTCAGCTCAAACAAAGCTTCAACATTCACGAAGCTCACATGTATCTCGCTCTTAACTGCAAAGCATTGGATTTTAGAGGTCCTGTGCATTTTATCAGTTTCAGAATGAGACTTGAACTAGATATGATACATGTGTGTAGGAAACACAGTTCTTTTGTTCATAGCACACTCACATTTCCTGCAGAATTAAAGACAATAGAAAGCAATTGTGTGCTTCTTGCTCTAAAGCAGAGTGTGTTTCATGGATGAGAACTGTGCTGTGTGTTTCCCTTCAGAAATAAAGTTTAATCTCAGTCTCTGGATCTTCCTTCAAACAAGACTTCCTTTCAGGAAGTCACAGACACTTTTCAGCTCAAACGAAGCTACATCATTCACAAAGCTCACAGGTTTCTTGCTCTTAACTGAAAACCATTGGATGTTAGAGGACCTCTGGTTTGTATCAGTTTCATAAGCAGAGTTGAACTAGCTATGGACGGCGTGTGTAAGAAACACAGTTCTTTTCTTCTGAGAACACTCATGTTTCTTGCTGTCTTAGAGATTCTAGAAAGCAAGAGCTTGCTTCATGCTCTAAAGAATAGTGTGTTTCATGGATGAGAACTGTGCTGTGTTTTTCCCTTCTGAAATTAAGTTAAATCCCAAGCTCTGTGTCTTCCTACAAGCAAGACTTCTTTTCAGGTAAACGCAATGACTTTTCAGCTCAAACAAAGCTTCATCATTCATGAAGCTCACACGTTTCTCGCTCTTAACTGAAAAGCATTGTATGTTAGAGGACCTGTGGATTGTATCAATTTCAGAGTCAGAGTTGAACTAGATATGATCCATGTGTTTAGGAAACACAGTTCTTTTGTTCAGAGCACACTCACATTTCCTGCAGAATTAGAGACAATAGAAAGCAATTGTGTGCTTCTTGCTCTAAAGCAGATTGTGTTTCATGGATCAGAACTGTGCAATGTCTTTCCCTTAAGAAATAAAGTTTAATGCCAGGATCTGTGTCTTCCTACAAGCTAGATTTCCTTTCAGGTAAACACACTCACTTTTCAGGCCAAAGAAGCTACATCATTCACAAAGCTCACACGTTTCTCGCTCGTAACTGAAAAGCAATGGATGTTAGAGGACATGTTTTTTGTATTAGTTTCAGAAGCATAGTTGAACTATATATGATCCATGTGTAGGAAACACAGTTCTTTTGTTCTGAGCACACTCACGTTTATTGTTGTCTTAGAGATTCTAGAAAGCAAGAGCTTGCTTCTTGCTCTAAAGCAGAGTGTGTTTCATGGATGAGAACTGTGCTGTGTGTTTACCTTCAGAAGTGGAGTTAAATCCCAGACTCTGTGTCTTACTGTAAGCAAGAATTTGCCTCAGGAAAACACAGTCACTTTTCAGCTCATATGAAACAACATTGTTCACGAAGCTCACACGTTTCAAGTTCTTAACTGAAAAGCATTGGATGTTTGAGGATCTGTGATTTGTATCAGTTTCAGAAGCAGTTTTAACTAGATATGATCCATGTGTGTAGCAAGTACAGTTATTTTGTTCTGAGCACACACACTTTTCTTGCTGTCTTAGAGACTCTAGAAAGCAAGAGCGTGGTTGTTGCTCTAAAGCAGAGTGTGTTTCCAGGCGAGAGCTATGCGGTGTGTTTAACTTCAGACATGGAGTTAAATCCCAGGCTCTGTGTCTTCCTACAAGCAAGACTTCGTTTCAGTTAAACGCAGTCACTTTTCAGCTCAAATGTAGTTACATTGTTCACCAGAATCACAGGGTTCTTGCTCTTAACTTAAAAGCATTGGATGTTAGAGGTCCTGTGTTTTGTATCCGTTTCAGAAGCAGAGTTGAAATACATATGGGCCGTGTTTGTAGGAAACACAGATATTTTGTTCTGAGCGCACTCACGTTTATTGTTGTATTAGAGAATCAAGAAGCAAGAAGGTGAGTCTTGCTCTAAAGCACAGTGTGTTTCATGGATGAGAACTGTGCTTTCTGTTTCTCTTCAGAAATGGAGTTAAATCCCAGGCTCTGTGTCTTCCTACAAGCAAGACTTGTTTTCAGGTAAACGCAGTCACTTTTCAGCTCAAAGGAAGCAACATATTTCACAAAGCTCACATGACTGTAGCTCTTAACTGAAAATCATTGGATGTTAGAGGACCTGTGGTTTGTATCACTTTCAGAAGCAGAGTTGAACTAGATATGGTCCGTGTGTGTAGGAAACACAGTTCTCTTGTTCAGAGCACACTCACATTTTCTACTGTATTAGAGACAATAGAAAGCAATTGTGTGCTTCTTGCTCTAAAGCAGAGTGTATTTCATGGATGAGAACTGTGCTGTGGTTCCCTTCAGAAATAAAGTTTAATCCCAGGCTCTGGATCTTCCTTCAAGCAAGACTTCCTTTCAGGTAAACACAGTCACTTTTCAGCTCAAAATAAGCTACATCGTTCACAAAGCTCACAGGTTTCTTGCTCTTAACTGAAAATCATTGGATGTTAGAGGACCTCTGGTTTGTATCAGTTTCATAAGCAGAGTTGAACTAGCTATGGTCGGCGTGTGTAAGAAACACAGTTCTTTTCTTCTGAGAACACTCATGTTTCTTGCTTTTTTAGAGATTCTAGAAAGCAAGAGCTTGCTTCATGCTCTAAAGAAGAGTGTGTTTCATGGATGAGAACTGTGCTGTGTTTTTCCCTTCAGAAATTAAGTTAAATCCCAAGCTCTGTGTCTTCCTACAAGCAAGATTTCTTTTCAGGTAAACGCAATGACTTTTCAGCTCAAACAAAGCTACATCGATCACAAAGCACACACGTTTCTCGCTCTTAAGTGAAAAGCATTGGGTGTTAGAGTACCTGTGGTTTGTATCAGTTTCAGAAGCAGAGTTGAACTAGATATGGTCCGTCTGTGTAGTAAATACAGTTCTTTTGTTCTGAGACCACTCACGTTTCTTGCTGTCTAAGAGATTCTAGAAAGCAAGAGCGTGCTTCTTGCTCTAAAGCAGAGTGAGTTTCATGGGTGAGAACTGTGCTTTCTCTTTCCTTTCAGAAATGGAGGAAAATCCCAGGCTCTGTGTCTTCCCAAAAGCAAGACTTCTTTTCAGGTAACGCAGTCACTTTTCAGCTCCAAGGAAGCTACATATTTCACGAAGCTCACACGTTTCTAGCTCTTAACTGAAAAGCATTGTATGTTAGAGGAGCTGTGGTTTGCATCAGTTTCAGAAGCAGAGTTGAACTAGATATGGTCCGTCTGTGTAGGAAACACAGTTCTTTTGTTCTGAGAACACTCACGTTTCTTGCTGTCTTAGAGATTCTAGAAAGCAAGAGCGTGCTTCTTGCTCTAAAGCAGAGTGTGTTTCATGGGTGAGAACTGGGCTATTTGTTTACCTTCAGAAGTGGAGTTAAATCCCATGCTCTATGTCTTCCTACAATCAAGACTATGTTTCAGGTAAACGCAGTCACTTTTCAGCTCAAACGAAGCTACATCGATCACAAAGCACACACGTTTCTTGTTCTTAACTGAAAATCATTGGATGTTAGAGGACCTCTGCTTTGTATCATTTTCAGAAGCAGAGTTGAACTACATATGGTCGGCGTGTGTAGGAAACACAGTTCTTTTGTTCTGAGAACACACATGTTTGCTGCTGTCTTAGAGATTCTAGAAAGCAAGAGCTTGCTTCTTGCTCTAAAGCAGAGTGTGTTTCATGGATGAGAACTGTGCTGTGTTTTTCCCTTCAGAAATTAAGTTAAATCCCAAGCTCTGTGTCTTCCTACAAGCAAGACTTCTTTTCAGGTAAACGCAGTCACTTTTTAGCTCTAAATAGCAACAATGTTCATGAAGCTCACACGTTTCTCACTCTTATCTGAATAGCATTGGATGTTAGAGGACCTGTGGTTTGTATCAATTTCAGGAGCAGTGTTGAACTAGATATGATCCGTGTGTGTATGAAACACAGTTCTTTTGTTCTGCGCACACTCACTTTTCTTGCTGTCTTAGAGATTCTAGAAATCAAGAGCATGGTTCCTGCTCTAAAGCAGAGTGTTTTTCATGGATCACAACTGTGCTGTGTGATTCCCTTCATACAAGGTTTTAAATCCCACGTCCTGTGTCTTCCTACAAGAAAGACTTTGTTTAGGGAAACGCAGACACGTTCCAGCTCAAAGGAAGCTACATCGATCACAAAGCACACATGGTTCTCACTCTTAACTGAAAAGCATTGGATGTCAGAGGACCTCTGGTTTGTATCAGTTTCAGAAGAAGAGTTGAAATAGATATGGTCCGTGTGTGTAGGGAACACAGATCTTCTGTTCAGAGCACAGTCATGTTTCCTGCTGTATTAGAGACAATAGAAAGCAATTGTGTGCTTCTTGCTCTAAAGCACAGTGTGTTTCATGGATGAGAACTGTGCTGTGTATTTCCCTTCTGACATGTTGTTAAATCTCAGGCTCTATGTCTTCCTATAAGCAAGACTTCGTTTCAGATAAACGCAGTCACTTTTCAGCTCAAACAAAGCTTCAACATTCACGAAGCTCACACGTTTCTCGCTCTTAACTTCAAAGCATTGGATTTTAGAGGTCCTGTGGTTTTTATCAGTTTCAGAAGGAGACTTGAACTAGATATGATCCATGTGTGTAGGAAACACAGTTCTTTTGTTCAGAGCACACTCACATTTCCTGCAGAATTAGAGACAATAGAAAGCAATTGTGTGCTTCTTGCTCTAAAGCAGAGTGTGTTTCATGGGTGAGAACTGTGCTATTTGTTTACCTTCAGAAGTGGAGTTAAATCCCATGCTCTATGTCTTCCTACAATCAAGACTATGTTTCAGGTAAACCCAGTCACTTTTCAGCTCAAACGAAGCTACATCGATCACAAAGCACACACGTTTCTTGCTCTTAACTGAAAATCATTGGATGTTAGAGGACCTCTGCTTTGTATCATTTTCAGAAGCAGAGTTGAACTACATATGGTCGGCGTGTGTAGGAAACACAGTTCTTTTGTTCTGAGAACACACATGTTTGCTGCTGTCTTAGAGATTCTAGAAAGCAAGAGCTTGCTTCTTGCTCTAAAGCAGAGTGTGTTTCATGGATGAGAACTGTGCTGTGTTTTTCCCTTCAGAAATTAAGTTAAATCCCAAGCTCTGTGTCTTCCTACAAGCAAGACTTCTTTTCAGGTAAACGCAGTCACTTTTTAGCTCTAAATAGCAACAATGTTCATGAAGCTCACACGTTTCTCACTCTTATCTGAATAGCATTGGATGTTAGAGGACCTGTGGTTTGTATCAATTTCAGGAGCAGTGTTGAACTAGATATGATCCGTGTGTGTATGAAACACAGTTCTTTTGTTCTGCGCACACTCACTTTTCTTGCTGTCTTAGAGATTCTAGAAATCAAGAGCATGGTTCCTGCTCTAAAGCAGAGTGTTTTTCATGGATCACAACTGTGCTGTGTGATTCCCTTCATACAAGGTTTTAAATCCCACGTCCTGTGTCTTCCTACAAGAAAGACTTTGTTTAGGGAAACGCAGACACGTTCCAGCTCAAAGGAAGCTACATCGATCACAAAGCACACATGTTTCTCATTCTTAACTGAAAAGCATTGGATGTCAGAGGACCTCTGGTTTGTATCAGTTTCAGAAGAAGAGTTGAACTAGATATGGTCCGTGTGTGTAGGGAACACAGATCTTCTGTTCAGAGCACAGTCATGTTTCCTGCTGTATTAGAGACAATAGAAAGCAATTGTGTGCTTCTTGCTCTAAAGCACAGTGTGTTTCATGGATGAGAACTGTGCTGTGTATTTCCCTTCTGACATGTTGTTAAATCTCAGGCTCTATGTCTTCCTATAAGCAAGACTTCGTTTCAGATAAACGCAGTCACTTTTCAGCTCAAACAAAGCTTCAACATTCACGAAGCTCACACGTTTCTCGCTCTTAACTTCAAAGCATTGGATTTTAGAGGTCCTGTGGTTTTTATCAGTTTCAGAAGGAGACTTGAACTAGATATGATCCATGTGTGTAGGAAACACAGTTCTTTTGTTCAGAGCAAACTCACATTTCCTGCAGAATTAGAGACAATAGAAAGCAATTGTGTGCTTCTTGCTCTAAAGCAGAGTGTGTTTCATGGGTGAGAACTGTGCTATTTGTTTACCTTCAGAAGTGGAGTTAAATCCCATGCTCTATGTCTTCCTACAATCAAGACTATGTTTCAGGTAAACCCAGTCACTTTTCAGCTCAAACGAAGCTACATCGATCACAAAGCACACACGTTTCTTGCTCTTAACTGAAAATCATTGGATGTTTGAGGACCTCTGCTTTGTATCATTTTCAGAAGCAGAGTTGAACTACATATGGTCGGCGTGTGTAGGAAACACAGTTCTTTTGTTCTGAGAACACACATGTTTGCTGCTGTCTTAGAGATTCTAGAAAGCAAGAGCTTGCTTCTTGCTCTAAAGCAGAGTGTGTTTCATGGATGAGAACTGTGCTGTGTTTTTCCCTTCAGAAATTAAGTTAAATCCCAAGCTCTGTGTCTTCCTACAAGCAAGACTTCTTTTCAGGTAAACGCAGTCACTTTTTAGCTCTAAATAGCAACAATGTTCATGAAGCTCACACGTTTCTCACTCTTATCTGAATAGCATTGGATGTTAGAGGACCTGTGGTTTGTATCAATTTCAGAAGCAGTGTTGAACTAGATATGATCCGTGTGTGTATGAAACACAGTTCTTTTGTTCTGAGCACACTCACTTTTCTTGCTGTCTTAGAGATTCTAGAAATCAAGAGCATGGTTCCTGCTCTAAAGCAGAGTGTTTTTCATGGATCACAACTGTGCTGTGTGATTCCCTTCATACAAGGTTTTAAATCCCACGTCCTGTGTCTTCCTACAAGAAAGACTTTGTTTAGGGACACGCAGACACGTTCCAGCTCAAAGGAAGCTACATCGATCACAAAGCACACATGTTTCTCACTCTTAACTGAAAAGCACTGGATGTCAGAGGACCTCTGGTTTGTATCAGTTTCAGAAGAAGAGTTGAACTAGATATGGTCCGTGTGTGTAGGGAACACAGATCTTCTGTTCAGAGCACAGTCATGTTTCCTGCTGTATTAGAGACAATAGAAAGCAATTGTGTGCTTCTTGCTCTAAAGCACAGTGTGTTTCATGGATGAGAACTGTGCTGTGTATTTCCCTTCTGACATGTTGTTAAATCTCAGGCTCTATGTCTTCCTATAAGCAAGACTTCGTTTCAGATAAACGCAGTCACTTTTCAGCTCAAACAAAGCTTCAACATTCACGAAGCTCACACGTTTCTCGCTCTTAACTTCAAAGCATTGGATTTTAGAGGTCCTGTGGTTTTTATCAGTTTCAGAAGGAGACTTGAACTAGATATGATCCATGTGTGTAGGAAACACAGTTCTTTTGTTCAGAGCACACTCACATTTCCTGCAGAATTAGAGACAATAGAAAGCAATTGTGTGCTTCTTGCTCTAAAGCAGAGTGTGTTTCATGGGTGAGAACTGTGCTATTTGTTTACCTTCAGAAGTGGAGTTAAATCCCATGCTCTATGTCTTCCTACAATCAAGACTATGTTTCAGGTAAACCCAGTCACTTTTCAGCTCAAACGAAGCTACATCGATCACAGAGCACACACGTTTCTTGCTCTTAACTGAAAATCATTGGATGTTAGAGGACCTCTGCTTTGTATCATTTTCAGAAGCAGAGTTGAACTACATATGGTCGGCGTGTGTAGGAAACACAGTTCTTTTGTTCTGAGCACACTCACTTTTCTTGCTGTCTTAGAGATTCTAGAAATCAAGAGCATGGTTCCTGCTCTAAAGCAGAGTGTTTTTCATGGATCACAACTGTGCTGTGTGATTCCCTTCATACAAGGTTTTAAATCCCACGTCCTGTGTCTTCCTACAAGAAAGACTTTGTTTAGGGAAACGCAGACACGTTCCAGCTCAAAGGAAGCTACATCGATCACAAAGCACACATGTTTCTCACTCTTAACTGAAAAGCATTGGATGTCAGAGGACCTCTGGTTTGTATCAGTTTCAGAAGAAGAGTTGAAATAGATATGGTCCGTGTGTGTAGGGAACACAGATCTTCTGTTCAGAGCACAGTCATGTTTCCTGCTGTATTAGAGACAATAGAAAGCAATTGTGTGCTTCTTGCTCTAAAGCACAGTGTGTTTCATGGATGAGAACTGTGCTGTGTATTTCCCTTCTGACATGTTGTTAAATCTCAGGCTCTATGTCTTCCTATAAGCAAGACTTCGTTTCAGATAAACGCAGTCACTTTTCAGCTCAAACAAAGCTTCAACATTCACGAAGCTCACACGTTTCTCGCTCTTAACTTCAAAGCATTGGATTTTAGAGGTCCTGTGGTTTTTATCAGTTTCAGAAGGAGACTTGAACTAGATATGATCCATGTGTGTAGGAAACACAGTTCTTTTGTTCAGAGCACACTCACATTTCCTGCAGAATTAAAGACAATAGAAAGCAATTGTGTGCTTCTTGCTCTAAAGCAGAGTGTGTTTCATGGATGAGAACTGTGCTGTGTGTTTCCCTTCAGAAATAAAGTTTAATCTCAGTCTCTGGATCTTCCTTCAAGCAAGATTTCCTTTCAGGTAAACACAGACACTTTTCAGCTCAAACGAAGCTACATCATTCACAAAGCTCACACGTTTCTTGCTCCTAACTGAAAACCATTGGATGTTAGAGGACCTCTGTTTTGTATCAGTTGCATAAGCAGAGTTGTACTAGCTATGGTCGGCGTGTGTAAGAAACACAGTTCTTTTGTTCTGAGAACACTCACGTTTCTTGCTGTCTTAGAGATTCTAGAAAGCAAGAGCTTGCTTCATGCTCTAAAGAAGAGTGTGTTTCATGGATGAGAACTGTGCTGTGTTTTTCCCTTCAGAAATTAAGTGAAATCCCAAGCTCTGTGTCTTCCCAAAAGCAAGACTTCTTTTCAGGTAACGCAGTCACTTTTCAGCTCCAAGGAAGCTACATATTTCACGAAGCTCACACGTTTCTAGCTCTTAACTGAAAAGCATTGTATGTTAGAGGAGCTGTGGTTTGCATCAGTTTCAGAAGCAGAGTTGAACTAGATATGGTCCGTCTGTGTAGGAAACACAGTTCTTTTGTTCTGAGAACACTCACGTTTCTTGCTGTCTTAGAGATTCTAGAAAGCAAGAGCGTGCTTCTTGCTCTAAAGCAGAGTGTGTTTCATGGGTGAGAACTGGGCTATTTGTTTACCTTCAGAAGTGGAGTTAAATCCCATGCTCTATGTCTTCCTACAATCAAGACTATGTTTCAGATAAACGCAGTCACTTTTCAGCTCAAACGAGGCTACATCGATCACAAAGCACACACGTTTCTTGCTCTTAACTGAAAATCATTGGATGTTAGAGGACCTCTGCTTTGTATCATTTTCAGAAGCAGAGTTGAACTACATATGGTCGGCGTGTGTAGGAAACACAGTTCTTTTGTTCTGAGAACACACATGTTTGCTGCTGTCTTAGAGATTCTAGAAAGCAAGAGCTTGCTTCTTGCTCTAAAGCAGAGTGTGTTTCATGGATGAGAACTGTGCTGTGTTTTTCCCTTCAGAAATTAAGTTAAATCCCAAGCTCTGTGTCTTCCTACAAGCAAGACTTCTTTTCAGGTAAACGCAGTCACTTTTTAGCTCTAAATAGCAACAACGTTCATGAAGCTCACACGTTTCTCACTCTTATCTGAATAGCATTGGATGTTAGAGGACCTGTGGTTTGTATCAATTTCAGAAGCAGTGTTGAACTAGATATGATCCGTGTGTGTATGAAACACAGTTCTTTTGTTCTGAGCACACTCATTTTTCTTGCTGTCTTAGAGATTCTAGAAATCAAGAGCATGGTTCCTGCTCTAAAGCAGAGTGTTTTTCATGGATCACAACTGTGCTGTGTGATTCCCTTCATACAAGGTGTTAAATCCCACTTCCTGTGTCTTCCTACAATCAAGACTTTGTTTAGGGAAACGCAGTCACGTTCCAGCTCAAAGGAAGCTACATCGATCACAAAGCACACATGTTTCTCACTCTTAACTGAAAAGCATTGGATGTCAGAGGACCTCTGGTTTGTATCAGTTTCAGAAGAAGAGTTGAACTAGATATGGTCCGTGTGTGTAGGAAACACAGATCTTCTGTTCAGAGCACAGTCATGTTTCCTGCTGTATTAGAGACAATAGAAAGCAATTGTGTGCTTCTTGCTCTAAAGCACAGTGTGTTTCATGGATGAGAACTGTGCTGTGTATTTCCCTTCTGACATGTTGTTAAATCTCAGGCTCTATGTCTTCCTATAAGCAAGACTTCGTTTCAGATAAACGCAGTCACTTTTCAGCTCAAACAAAGCTTCAACATTCACGAAGCTCACACGTTTCTCGCTCTTAACTGCAAAGCATTGGATTTTAGAGGTCCTGTGGTTTTTATCAGTTTCAGAAGGAGACTTGAACTAGATATGATCCATGTGTGTAGGAAACACAGTTCTTTTGTTCAGAGCACACTCACATTTCCTGCAGAATTAGAGACAATAGAAAGCAATTGTGTGCTTCTTGCTCTAAAGCAGAGTGTGTTTCATGGGTGAGAACTGTGCTATTTGTTTACCTTCAGAAGTGGAGTTAAATCCCATGCTCTATGTCTTCCTACAATCAAGACTATGTTTCAGGTAAACCCAGTCACTTTTCAGCTCAAACGAAGCTACATCGATCACAGAGCACACACGTTTCTTGCTCTTAACTGAAAATCATTGGATGTTAGAGGACCTCTGCTTTGTATCATTTTCAGAAGCAGAGTTGAACTACATATGGTCGGCGTGTGTAGGAAACACAGTTCTTTTGTTCTGAGCACACTCACTTTTCTTGCTGTCTTAGAGATTCTAGAAATCAAGAGCATGGTTCCTGCTCTAAAGCAGAGTGTTTTTCATGGATCACAACTGTGCTGTGTGATTCCCTTCATACAAGGTTTTAAATCCCACGTCCTGTGTCTTCCTACAAGAAAGACTTTGTTTAGGGAAACGCAGACACGTTCCAGCTCAAAGGAAGCTACATCGATCACAAAGCACACATGTTTCTCACTCTTAACTGAAAAGCATTGGATGTCAGAGGACCTCTGGTTTGTATCAGTTTCAGAAGAAGAGTTGAAATAGATATGGTCCGTGTGTGTAGGGAACACAGATCTTCTGTTCAGAGCACAGTCATGTTTCCTGCTGTATTAGAGACAATAGAAAGCAATTGTGTGCTTCTTGCTCTAAAGCACAGTGTGTTTCATGGATGAGAACTGTGCTGTGTATTTCCCTTCTGACATGTTGTTAAATCTCAGGCTCTATGTCTTCCTATAAGCAAGACTTCGTTTCAGATAAACGCAGTCACTTTTCAGCTCAAACAAAGCTTCAACATTCACGAAGCTCACACGTTTCTCGCTCTTAACTGCAAAGCATTGGATTTTAGAGGTCCTGTGGTTTTTATCAGTTTCAGAAGGAGACTTGAACTAGATATGATCCATGTGTGTAGGAAACACAGTTCTTTTGTTCAGAGCACACTCACATTTCCTGCAGAATTAAAGACAATAGAAAGCAATTGTGTGCTTCTTGCTCTAAAGCAGAGTGTGTTTCATGGATGAGAACTGTGCTGTGTGTTTCCCTTCAGAAATAAAGTTTAATCTCAGTCTCTGGATCTTCCTTCAAGCAAGACTTCCTTTCAGGTAAACACAGACACTTTTCAGCTCAAACGAAGCTACATCATTCACAAAGCTCACACGTTTCTTGCTCCTAACTGAAAACCATTGGATGTTAGAGGACCTCTGTTTTGTATCAGTTGCATAAGCAGAGTTGTACTAGCTATGGTCGGCGTGTGTAAGAAACACAGTTCTTTTGTTCTGAGAACACTCACGTTTCTTGCTGTCTTAGAGATTCTAGAAAGCAAGAGCTTGCTTCATGCTCTAAAGAAGAGTGTGTTTCATGGATGAGAACTGTGCTGTGTTTTTCCCTTCAGAAATTAAGTGAAATCCCAAGCTCTGTGTCTTCCCAAAAGCAAGACTTCTTTTCAGGTAACGCAGTCACTTTTCAGCTCCAAGGAAGCTACATATTTCACGAAGCTCACACGTTTCTAGCTCTTAACTGAAAAGCATTGTATGTTAGAGGAGCTGTGGTTTGCATCAGTTTCAGAAGCAGAGTTGAACTAGATATGGTCCGTCTGTGTAGGAAACACAGTTCTTTTGTTCTGAGAACACTCACGTTTCTTGCTGTCTTAGAGATTCTAGAAAGCAAGAGCGTGCTTCTTGCTCTAAAGCAGAGTGTGTTTCATGGGTGAGAACTGGGCTATTTGTTTACCTTCAGAAGTGGAGTTAAATCCCATGCTCTATGTCTTCCTACAATCAAGACTATGTTTCAGATAAACGCAGTCACTTTTCAGCTCAAACGAGGCTACATCGATCACAAAGCACACACGTTTCTTGCTCTTAACTGAAAATCATTGGATGTTAGAGGACCTCTGCTTTGTATCATTTTCAGAAGCAGAGTTGAACTACATATGGTCGGCGTGTGTAGGAAACACAGTTCTTTTGTTCTGAGAACACACATGTTTGCTGCTGTCTTAGAGATTCTAGAAAGCAAGAGCTTGCTTCTTGCTCTAAAGCAGAGTGTGTTTCATGGATGAGAACTGTGCTGTGTTTTTCCCTTCAGAAATTAAGTTAAATCCCAAGCTCTGTGTCTTCCTACAAGCAAGACTTCTTTTCAGGTAAACGCAGTCACTTTTTAGCTCTAAATAGCAACAACGTTCATGAAGCTCACACGTTTCTCACTCTTATCTGAATAGCATTGGATGTTAGAGGACCTGTGGTTTGTATCAATTTCAGAAGCAGTGTTGAACTAGATATGATCCGTGTGTGTATGAAACACAGTTCTTTTGTTCTGAGCACACTCATTTTTCTTGCTGTCTTAGAGATTCTAGAAATCAAGAGCATGGTTCCTGCTCTAAAGCAGAGTGTTTTTCATGGATCACAACTGTGCTGTGTGATTCCCTTCATACAAGGTGTTAAATCCCACTTCCTGTGTCTTCCTACAATCAAGACTTTGTTTAGGGAAACGCAGTCACGTTCCAGCTCAAAGGAAGCTACATCGATCACAAAGCACACATGTTTCTCACTCTTAACTGAAAAGCATTGGATGTCAGAGGACCTCTGGTTTGTATCAGTTTCAGAAGAAGAGTTGAACTAGATATGGTCCGTGTGTGTAGGAAACACAGATCTTCTGTTCAGAGCACAGTCATGTTTCCTGCTGTATTAGAGACAATAGAAAGCAATTGTGTGCTTCTTGCTCTAAAGCACAGTGTGTTTCATGGATGAGAACTGTGCTGTGTATTTCCCTTCTGACATGTTGTTAAATCTCAGGCTCTATGTCTTCCTATAAGCAAGACTTCGTTTCAGATAAACGCAGTCACTTTTCAGCTCAAACAAAGCTTCAACATTCACGAAGCTCACATGTTTCTCGCTCTTAACTGCAAAGCATTGGATTTTAGAGGTCCTGTGGTTTTTATCAGTTTCAGAAGGAGACTTGAACTAGATATGATCCATGTGTGTAGGAAACACAGTTCTTTTGTTCATAGCACACTCACATTTCCTGCAGAATTAAAGACAATAGAAAGCAATTGTGTGCTTCTTGCTCTAAAGCAGAGTGTGTTTCATGGATGAGAACTGTGCTGTGTGTTTCCCTTCAGAAATAAAGTTTAATCTCAGTCTCTGGATCTTCCTTCAAGCAAGACTTCCTTTCAGGTAAACACAGACACTTTTCAGCTCAAACGAAGCTACATCATTCACAAAGCTAACACGTTTCTTGCTCCTAACTGAAAACCATTGGATGTTAGAGGACCTCTGTTTTGTATCAGTTGCATAAGCAGAGTTGTACTAGCTATGGTCGGCGTGTGTAAGAAACACAGTTCTTTTGTTCTGAGAACACTCACGTTTCTTGCTGTCTAGAGATTCTAGAAAGCAAGAGCTTGCTTCATGCTCTAAAGAAGAGTGTGTTTCATGGATGAGAACTGTGCTGTGTTTTTCCCTTCAGAAATTAAGTGAAATCCCAAGCTCTGTGTCTTCCCAAAAGCAAGACTTCTTTTCAGGTAACGCAGTCACTTTTCAGCTCCAAGGAAGCTACATATTTCACGAAGCTCACACGTTTCTAGCTCTTAACTGAAAAGCATTGTATGTTAGAGGAGCTGTGGTTTGCATCAGTTTCAGAAGCAGAGTTGAACTAGATATGGTCCGTCTGTGTAGGAAACACAGTTCTTTTGTTCTGAGAACACTCACGTTTCTTGCTGTCTTAGAGATTCTAGAAAGCAAGAGCGTGCTTCTTGCTCTAAAGCAGAGTGTGTTTCATGGGTGAGAACTGGGCTATTTGTTTACCTTCAGAAGTGGAGTTAAATCCCATGCTCTATGTCTTCCTACAATCAAGACTATGTTTCAGGTAAACGCAGTCACTTTTCAGCTCAAACGAGGCTACATCGATCACAAAGCACACACGTTTCTTGCTCTTAACTGAAAATCATTGGATGTTAGAGGACCTCTGCTTTGTATCATTTTCAGAAGCAGAGTTGAACTACATATGGTCGGCGTGTGTAGGAAACACAGTTCTTTTGTTTTGAGAACACACATGTTTGCTGCTGTCTTAGAGATTCTAGAAAGCAAGAGCTTGCTTCTTGCTCTAAAGCAGAGTGTGTTTCATGGATGAGAACTGTGCTGTGTTTTTCCCTTCAGAAATTAAGTTAAATCCCAAGCTCTGTGTCTTCCTACAAGCAAGACTTCTTTTCAGGTAAACGCAGTCACTTTTTAGCTCTAAATAGCAACAATGTTCATGAAGCTCACACGTTTCTCACTCTTATCTGAATAGCATTGGATGTTAGAGGACCTGTGGTTTGTATCAATTTCAGAAGCAGTGTTGAACTAGATATGATCCGTGTGTGTATGAAACACAGTTCTTTTGTTCTGAGCACACTCACTTTTCTTGCTGTCTTAGAGATTCTAGAAATCAAGAGCATGGTTCCTGCTCTAAAGCAGAGTGTTTTTCATGGATCACAACTGTGCTGTGTGATTCCCTTCATACAAGGTGTTAAATCCCACGTCCTGTGTCTTCCTACAATCAAGACTTTGTTTAGGGAAACGCAGTCACGTTCCAGCTCAAAGGAAGCTACATCGATCACAAAGCACACATGTTTCTCACTCTTAACTGAAAAGCATTGGATGTCAGAGGACCTCTGGTTTGTATCAGTTTCAGAAGAAGAGTTGAACTAGATATGGTCCGTGTGTGTAGGAAACCCAGATCTTCTGTTCAGAGCACAGTCATGTTTCCTGCTGTATTAGAGACAATAGAAAGCAATTGTGTGCTTCTTGCTCTAAAGCACAGTGTGTTTCATGGATGAGAACTGTGCTGTGTATTTCCCTTCTGACATGTTGTTAAATCTCAGGCTCTATGTCTTCCTATAAGCAAGACTTGGTTTCAGATAAACGCAGTCACTTTTCAGCTCAAACAAAGCTTCAACATTCACGAAGCTCACATGTTTCTCGCTCTTAACTGCAAAGCATTGGATTTTAGAGGTCCTGTGGTTTTTATCAGTTTCAGAAGGAGACTTGAACTAGATATGCTCCATGTATGTAGGAAACACAGTTCTTTTGTTCATAGCACACTCACATTTCCTGCAGAATTAGAGACAATAGAAAGCAATTGTGTGCTTCTTGCTCTAAAGCAGAGTGTGTTTCATGGGTGAGAACTGTGCTATTTGTTTACCTTCAGAAGTGGAGTTAAATCCCATGCTCTATGTCTTCCTACAATCAAGACTATGTTTCAGGTAAACCCAGTCACTTTTCAGCTCAAACGAAGCTACATCGATCACAAAGCACACACGTTTCTTGCTCTTAACTGAAAATCATTGGATGTTAGAGGACCTCTGCTTTGTATCATTTTCAGAAGCAGAGTTGAACTACATATGGTCGGCGTGTGTAGGAAACACAGTTCTTTTGTTCTGAGAACACTCACGTTTGTTGCTGTCTTAGAGATTCTAGAAAGCAAGAGCTTGCTTCTTGCTCTAAAGCAGAGTGTGTTTCATGGATGAGAACTGTGCTGTGTTTTTCCCTTCAGAAATTAAGTTAAATCCCAAGCTCTGTGTCTTCCTACAAGCAAGACTTCACTTCAGGTAAAGGCAGTCACTTTTTAGCTCTAAATAGCAACATTGTTCATGAGCTCACACTTTTCTCACTCTTATCTGAATAGCATTGGATGTTAGGGGACCTGTGGTTTGTATCAATTTCAGAAGCAATGTTGAACTAGATATGGTCCGTCTGTGTAGGAAACACAGTTCTTTTGTTCTGAGAACACTCACGTTTCTTGCTGTCTTAGAGATTCTAGAAATCAAGAGCATGGTTCCTGCTCTAAAGCAGAGTGTTTTTCATGGATCACAACTGTGCTGTGTGATTCCCTTCATACAAGGTGTTAAATCCCACGTCCTGTGTCTTCCTACAATCAAGACTTTGTTTAGGGAAACGCAGTCACGTTCCAGCTCAAAGGAAGCTACATCGATCACAAAGCACACATGTTTCTCACTCTTAACTGAAAAGCATTGGATGTCAGAGGACCTCTGGTTTGTATCTGTTTCAGAAGCAGAGTTGATCTAGATATGGTCCGTGTGTGTAGGAAACACAGATCTTCTGTTCAGAGCACAGTCATGATTCCTGCTGTATTAGAGACAATAGAAAGCAATTGTGTGCTTCTTGCTCTAAAGCACAGTGTGTTTCATGGATGAGAACTGTGCTGTGTATTTCCCTTCTGACATGTTGTTAAATCTCAGGCTCTATGTCTTCCTATAAGCAAGACTTGGTTTCAGATAAACGCAGTCACTTTTCAGCTCAAACAAAGCTTCAATATTCACGAAGCTCACACGTTTCTCGCTCTTAACTGCAAAGCATTGGATTTTAGAGGTCCTGTGGTTTTTATCAGTTTCAGAAGGAGACTTGAACTAGATATGATCCATGTGTGTAGGAAACACAGTTCTTTTGTTCAGAGCACACTCACATTTCCTGCAGAATTAAAGACAATAGAAAGCAATTGTGTGCTTCTTGCTCTAAAGCAGAGTGTGTTTCATGGATGAGAACTGTGCTGTGTGTTTCCCTTCAGAAATAAAGTTTAATCTCAGTCTCTGGATCTTCCTTCAAGCAAGACTTCCTTTCAGGTAAACACAGACACTTTTCAGCTCAAACGAAGCTACATCATTCACAAAGCTCACACGTTTCTTGCTCCTAACTGAAAACCATTGGATGTTAGAGGACCTCTGTTTTGTATCAGTTGCATAAGCAGAGTTGTACTAGCTATGGTCGGCGTGTGTAAGAAACACAGTTCTTTTGTTCTGAGAACACTCACGTTTCTTGCTGTCTTAGAGATTCTAGAAAGCAAGAGCTTGCTTCATGCTCTAAAGAAGAGTGTGTTTCATGGATGAGAACTGTGCTGTGTTTTTCCCTTCAGAAATTAAGTGAAATCCCAAGCTCTGTGTCTTCCTACAAGCAAGACTTCTTTTCAGGTAAACGCAATGACTTTTCAGCTCAAACAAAGCTACATCGATCACAAAGCACACACGTTTCTCGCTCTTAAGTGAAAAGCATTGGGTGTTAGAGTACCTGTGGTTTGTATCAGTTTCAGAAGCAGAGTTGAACTAGATATGGTCCGTCTGTGTAGTAAATACAGTTCTTTTGTTCTGAGACCACTCACGTTTCTTGCTGTCTAAGAGATTCTAGAAAGCAAGAGCGTGCTTCTTGCTCTAAAGCAGAGTGTGTTTCATGGGTGAGAACTGTGCTTTCTCTTTCCTTTCAGAAATGGAGGAAAATCCCAGGCTCTGTGTCTTCCCAAAAGCAAGACTTCTTTTCAGGTAACGCAGTCACTTTTCAGCTCCAAGGAAGCTACATATTTCACGAAGCTCACACGTTTCTAGCTCTTAACTGAAAAGCATTGTATGTTAGAGGAGCTCTGGTTTGCATCAGTTTCAGAAGCAGAGTTGAACTAGATATGGTCCGTCTGTGTAGGAAACACAGTTCTTTTGTTCTGAGAACACTCACGTTTCTTGCTGTCTTAGAGATTCTAGAAAGCAAGAGCGTGCTTCTTGCTCTAAAGCAGAGTGTGTTTCATGGGTGAGAACTGGGCTATTTGTTTACCTTCAGAAGTGGAGTTAAATCCCATGCTCTATGTCTTCCTACAATCAAGACTATGTTTCAGGTAAACGCAGTCACTTTTCAGCTCAAACGAGGCTACATCGATCACAAAGCACACACGTTTCTTGCTCTTAACTGAAAATCATTGGATGTTAGAGGACCTCTGCTTTGTATCATTTTCAGAAGCAGAGTTGAACTACATATGGTCGGCGTGTGTAGGAAACACAGTTCTTTTGTTCTGAGAACACACATGTTTGCTGCTGTCTTAGAGATTCTAGAAAGCAAGAGCTTGCTTCTTGCTCTAAAGCAGAGTGTGTTTCATGGATGAGAACTGTGCTGTGTTTTTCCCTTCAGAAATTAAGTTAAATCCCAAGCTCTGTGTCTTCCTACAAGCAAGACTTCTTTTCAGGTAAACGCAGTCACTTTTTAGCTCTAAATAGCAACAATGTTCATGAAGCTCACACGTTTCTCACTCTTATCTGAATAGCATTGGATGTTAGAGGACCTGTGGTTTGTATCAATTTCAGAAGCAGTGTTGAACTAGATATGATCCGTGTGTGTATGAAACACAATTCTTTTGTTCTGAGCACACTCACTTTTCTTGCTGTCTTAGAGATTCTAGAAATCAAGAGCATGGTTCCTGCTCTAAAGCAGAGTGTTTTTCATGGATCACAACTGTGCTGTGTGATTCCCTTCATACAAGGTGTTAAATCCCACGTCCTGTGTCTTCCTACAATCAAGACTTTGTATAGGGAAACGCAGTCACGTTCCAGCTCAAAGGAAGCTACATCGATCACAAAGCACACATGTTTCTCACTCTTAACTGAAAAGCATTGGATTTCAGAGGCCCTCTGGTTTGTATCAGTTTCAGAAGAAGAGTTGAACTAGATATGGTCCGTGTGTGTAGGAAACCCAGATCTTCTGTTCAGAGCACAGTCATGTTTCCTGCTGTATTAGAGACAATAGAAAGCAATTGTGTGCTTCTTGCTCTAAAGCACAGTGTGTTTCATGGATGAGAACTGTGCTGTGTATTTCCCTTCTGACATGTTGTTAAATCTCAGGCTCTATGTCTTCCTATAAGCAAGACTTGGTTTCAGATAAACGCAGTCACTTTTCAGCTCAAACAAAGCTTCAACATTCACGAAGCTCACACGTTTCTCGCACTTAACTGCAAAGCATTGGATTTTAGAGGTCCTGTGGTTTTTATCAGTTTCAGAAGGAGACTTGAACTAGATATGCTCCATGTATGTAGGAAACACAGTTCTTTTGTTCATAGCACACTCACATTTCCTGCAGAATTAGAGACAATAGAAAGCAATTGTTTGCTTCTTGCTCTAAAGCAGAGTGTGTTTCATGGGTGAGAACTGTGCTATTTGTTTACCTTCAGAAGTGGAGTTAAATCCCATGCTCTATGTCTTCCTACAATCAAGACTATGTTTCAGGTAAACCCAGTCACTTTTCAGCTCAAATGAAGCTACATCATTCACAAAGCTCACACGTTTCTTGCTCCTAACTGAAAACCATTGGATGTTAGAGGACCTCTGTTTTGTATCAGTTTCATAAGCAGAGTTGTACTAGCTATGGTCGGCGTGTGTAAGAAACACAGTTCTTTTGTTCTGATTACACTCACATTTCTTGCTGTCTTAGAGATTCTAGAAAGCAAGAGCTTGCTTCATGCTCTAAAGAAGAGTGTGTTTCATGGATGAGAACTGTGCTGTGTTTTTCCCTTCTGAAATTAAGTGAAATCCCAAGCTCTGTGTCTTCCTACAAGCAAGACTTCTTTTCAGGTAAACGCAATGACTTTTCAGCTCAAACAAAGCTACATCGGTCACAAAGCACACACGTTTCTTGCTCTTAACTGAAAATCATTGGATGTTAGAGGACCTCTGCTTTGTATCATTTTCAGAAGCAGAGTTGAACTACATATGGTCCGCGTGTGTAGGAAACACAGTTCTTTTGTTCTGAGAACACTCACGTTTGTTGCTGTCTTAGAGATTCTAGAAAGCAAGAGCTTGCTTCTTGCTCTAAAGCAGAGTGTGTTTCATGGATGAGAACTGTGCTGTGTTTTTCCCTTCAGAAATTAAGTTAAATCCCAAGCTCTGTGTCTTCCTACAAGCAAGAATTCTTTTCAGGTAAACGCAGTCACTTTTTAGCTCTAAATAGCAACATTGTTCATGAGCTCACACGTTTCTCACTCTTATCTGAATAGCATTGGATGTTAGCGGACCTGTGGTTTGTATCAATTTCAGAAGCAGAGTTGAACTAGATATGATCCATGTGTGTACGAAACACAGTTCTTTTGTTCTGAGCACACTCACTTTTCTTGCTGTCTTAGAGATTCTAGAAATCAAGAGCATGGTTCCTGCTCTAAAGCAGAGTGTTTTTCATGGATCACAACTGTGCTGTGTGATTTCCTTCATACAAGGTGTTAAATCCCACGTCCTGTGTCTTCCTACAAGGAAGACTTTGTTTAGGGAAATGCAGTCACGTTCCAGCTCAAAGGAAGCTACATCCATCACAAAGCACACATGATTCTCACTCTTAACTGAAAAGCATTGGATGTCAGAGGACCTCTGGTTTGTATCAGTTTCAGAAGCAGAGTTGAACTAGATATGGTCCGTGTGTGTAGGAAACACAGATCTTCTGTTCAGAGCACAGTCATGATTCCTGCTTTATTAGTGACAATAGAAAGCAATTGTGTGCTTCTTGCTCTAAAGCACAGTGTGTTTCATGGAAGAGATCTGTGCTGTGTATTTCCCTTCTGACATGTTGTTAAATCTCAGGCTCTGTGTCTTCCTATAAGCAAGACTTCGTTTCAGATAAACGCAGTCACTTTTCAGCTCAAACAAAGCTTCAACATTCACGAAGCTCACATGTTTCTCGCTCATAACTGCAATGCATTGGATTTTAGAGGTCCTGTGGTTTTTATCAGTTTCATAAGCAGACTTGAACTAGATATGATCCATGTGTGTAGGAAACACAGTTCTTTTGTTCAGAGCTCACTCAAATTTCCTGTAGTATTAGAGAAACTAGAATGCAAGAGTTTGCTTGTTGCTCTAAACAGAGTGTGTTTCATGGATGAGAACTTTGCTGTGTTTTTACCTTCAGAAATGAAGTTAAATCCCTGGCTCTGTGTCTTCCTATAAGCAAGACTTCCCTTCAGGTAAATGCAGTCACTTTTCAGCTCAAAGCTACATCATTCATGAAGCTCACACGTTTCTCGCTCTTAACTGAAAAGCATTGTATGTTAGACGACCTGTGGTTTGTATCAATTTCAGAGTCAGAGTTGAACTAGATATGATCCATGTGTGTAGGAAACACAGATCTTTTGTTCAGAGCACACTCACATTTCCTGCAGAATTAGAGACAATAGAAAGCAATTGTGTGCTTCTTGCTCTAAAGCAGATTGTGTTTCATGGATCAGAACTGTGCAATGTCTTTCCCTTAAGAAATAAAGTTTAATGCCAGGATCTGTGTCTTCCTACAAGCTAGATTTCCTTTCAGGTAAACACACTCACTTTTCAGGTCAAATGAAGCTACATCATTCACAAAGCTCACACGTTTCTCGCTTGTAACTGAAAAGCAATGGATGTTTGAGGACCTGTGGTTTGTATCAGTTTCAGAAGCATAGTTGAACTAGATATGATCCATGTGTAGGAAACACAGTTCTTTTTTCTGAGCACACTCACGTTTATTGTTGTCTTAGAGATTCTAGAAAGCAAGAGCTTGCTTCTTTCTCTAAAGCAGAGTGTCTTTCATGGATGAGAACTGTGCTGTGTGTTTACCTTCAGAAGTGGAGTTAAATCCCAGGCTCTGTGTCTTACTATAAGCAAGAAATTGCCTCAGGAAAACACAGTCACTTTTCAGCTCATATTAAGCAACATTGTTCACGAAGCTCACACGTTTCAAGTTCTTAACTGAAAAGCATTGGATGTTTGAGGATCTGTGATTTGTATCAGTTTCAGAAGCAGTTTTAACTAGATATGATCCATGTGTGTAGCAAATACAGTTATTTTGTTCTGAGCACACTCACTTTTCTTGCTGTCTTAGAGACTCTAGAAAGCAAGAGCGTGGTTGTTGCTCTAAAGCAGAGTGTGTTTCCATGCGAGAACTATGCGGTGTGTTTAACTTCAGACATGGAGTTAAATCCCAGGCTCTGTGTCTTCCTACAAGCAAGACTTCGTTTCAGTTAAACGCAGTCACTTTTCAGCTCAAATGTAGTTACATTGTTCACCAGAAACACAGGGTTCTTGCTCTTAACTTAAAAGCATTGGATGTTAGAGGTCCTGTGTTTCGTATCAGTTTCAGAAGCAGAGTTGAAATACATATGGGCCGTGTTTGTAGGAAACACAGATATTTTGTTCTGAGCGCACTCACGTTTATTGTTTTATTAGAGAATCAAGAAGCAAGATAGTGAGTCTTGCTCTAAAGCACAGTGTGTTTCATGGATGAGAACTGTGCTTTCTGTTTCTCTTCAGAAATGGAGTTAAATCCCAGGCTCTGTGTCTTCCTACAAGCAAGACTTGTTTTCAGGTAAACGCAGTCACTTTTCAGCTCAAAGGAAGCTACATATTTCACGAAGCTCACATGTTTGTAGCTCTTAACTGAAAATCATTGGATGTTAGAGGACCTGTGGTTTGTATCACTTTCAGAAGCAGAGTTGAACTAGATATGGTCCGTGTGTGTAGGAAACACAGTTCTCTTGTTCAGAGCACACTCACATTTTCTACTGTATTAGAGACAATAGAAAGCAATTGTGTGCTTCTTGCTCTAAAGCAGAGTGTATTTCATGGATGAGAACTGTGCTGTGGTTCCCTTCAGAAATAAAGTTTAATCCCAGGCTCTGGATCTTCCTTCAAGCAAGACTTCCTTTCAGGTAAACACAGTCACTTTTCAGCTCAAAATAAGCTACATCGTTCACAAAGCTCACACGTTTCTCGCTCTTAACTGAATATCATTGGAAGTTAGAGGACCTCTGATTTGTATCAGTTTTATAAGCAGAGTTGAACTAGATATGGTAGGTGTGTGTAGGAAACACAGTTCTTTTGTTCTGAGAACAGGCACGTTTCTTGCTGTCTTAGAGATTCCAGAAAGCAAGAGCTTGCTTCTTGCTCTAAAGCATAGAGTGTTTCAAGGATGAGAACTGTGCTGTGTTTTTCCCTTCAGAAATTAAGTTAAATCCCAAGCTCTGTGTCTTCCTACAAGCAAGACCTCTTTTCAGGTAAACGCAGTCACTTTTTAGCTCTAAATAGCAACATTGTTCATGAAGCTCACTCGTTTCTCACTCTTAACTGCAAAGCATTGGATTTTAGAGGTCCTGTGGTTTTTATCAGTTTCAGAAGCAGACTTGAACTAGATATGATCCATGTGTGTAGGAAACACAGTCCTTTTGTTCAGAGCACACTCACATTTCCTGCACAATTAGAGACAATAGAAAGCAATTGTGTGCTTCTTGCTCTAAAGCAGAGTGTGTTTCATGGATGAGAACTGTGCTGTGTGTTTCCCTTCAGAAATAAAGTTTAATCCCAGTCTCTGGATCTTCCTTCAAGCAAGACTTCCTTTCAGGTAAACACAGACACTTTTCAGCTCAAACGAAGCTACATCATTCACAAAGCACACACGTTTCTTGCTCTTAACTGAAAATCATTGGATGTTAGAGGACCTCTGGTTTGTATCAGTTTCATAAGCAGAGTTGAACTAGCTATGGTCGGCGTGTGTAAGAAACACAGTTCTTTTGTTCTGAGAACACTCACGTTTCTTGCTGTCTTAGAGATTCTAGAAAGCAAGAGCTTGCTTCATGCTCTAAAGAAGAGTGTGTTTCATGGATGAGAACTGTGCTGTGTTTTTCCCTTCTGAAATTAAGTTAAATCCCAAGCTCTGTGTCTTCCTACAATCAAGACTTCTTTTCAGGTAAATGCAATGACTTTTCAGCTCAAACAAAGCTACATCGATCACAAAGCACACACGTTTCTCGCTGTTTAAGTGAAAAGCATTGGGTGTTAGAGTACCTGTGGTTTGTATGAGTTTCAGAAGCAGAGTTGAACTACATATGATCCGTGTGTGTAGGAAACACAGTTCTTTTGTTCTGAGCACACTCACTTTTCTTGCTGTCTTAGAGAATCTAGAAGCAAGACCGTGCGTATTGCTCTAAAGCAGAGTGTGTTTCATGGATGAGAATTGTGCTTTCTCTTTCCTTTCAGAAATGGAGGAAAATCCCAGGCTCTGTGTCTTCCCAAAAGCAAGACTTCTTTTCAGGTAACGCAGTCACTTTTCAGCTCCAAGGAAGCTACATATATCACGAGCTCACACGTTTCTAGTTCTTAACTGAAAAGCATTGTATGTTAGAGGAGCTGTGGTTTGCATCAGTTTCAGAAGCAGAGTTGAACTAGATATTGTCCGTCTGTGTAGGAAACACAGTTCTTTTGTTCTGAGAACACTCACGTTTCTAGCTGTCTTAGAGATTCTAGAAAGCAAGAGCGTTCTTCTTGCTCTAAAGCAGAGTGTGTTTCATGGGTGAGAACTGTGCTATTTGTTTACCTTCAGAAGTGGAGTTAAATCCCATGCTCTATGTCTTCCTACAATCAAGACTATGTTTCAGGTAAACGCAGTCACTTTTCAGCACAAACGAAGCTACATCGATCACAAAGCACACACGTTTCTTGCTCTTAACTGAAAATCATTGGATGTTAGAGGACCTCTGCTTTGTATCATTTTCAGAAGCAGAGTTGAACTACATATGGTCGGCGTGTGTAGGAAACACAGTTCTTTTGTTCTGAGAACACTCACGTTTGTTGCTGTCTTCGAGATTCTAGAAAGCAAGAGCTTGGTTCTTGCTCTAAAGCAGAGTGTTTTTCACGGATGAGAACTGTGCTGTGTTTTTCCCTTCAGAAATTAAGTTAAATCCCAAGCTCTGTGTCTTCCTACAAGCAAGACTTCTTTTCAGGTAAACGCAGTCACTTTTTAGCTCTAAATAGCAACATTGTTCATGAAGCTCACACGTTTCTCACTCTTATCTGAATAGCATTGGATGTTAGAGGACCTGTGGTTTGTATCAATTTCAGAAGCAGTGTTGAACTAGATACGATCCATGTGTGTATGAAACACAGTTCTTTTGTTCTGAGCACACTCACTTTTCTTGCTGTCTTAGAGATTCTAGAAATCAAGAGCATGGTTCCTGCTCTAAAGCAGAGTGTTTTTCATGGATCACAACTGTGCTGTGTGATTCCCTTCATACATGGTGTTAAATCCCATGTCCTGTGTCTTCCTACAAGGAAGACTTTGTTTAGGGAAACGCAGTCACGTTCCAGCTCAAAGGAAGCTACATCCATCACAAAGCACACATGTTTCTCACTCTTAACTGAAAAGCATTGGATGTCAGAGGACCTCTGGTTTGTATCAGTTTCAGAAGAAGAGTTGAACTAGATA
The DNA here is from genome assembly GCA_949786385.1 of Onychomys leucogaster. Classification (NCBI taxonomy): domain Eukaryota; kingdom Metazoa; phylum Chordata; class Mammalia; order Rodentia; family Cricetidae; genus Onychomys; species Onychomys leucogaster. Next base: position 8,917,598 of record CATKUP010000006.1, on the reverse strand, counting down.
TGGTCCGTGTGTGTAGGAAACCCAGATCTTCTGTTCAGAGCACAGTCATGTTTCCTGCTGTATTAGAGACAATAGAAAGCAATTGTGTGCTTCTTGCTCTAAAGCACAGTGTGTTTCATGGATGAGAACTGTGCTGTGTATTTCCCTTCTGACATGTTGTTAAATCTCAGGCTCTATGTCTTCCTATAAGCAAGACTTGGTTTCAGATAAACGCAGTCACTTTTCAGCTCAAACAAAGCTTCAACATTCACGAAGCTCACACGTTTCTCGCTCTTAACTGCAAAGCATTGGATTTTAGAGGTCCTGTGGTTTTTATCAGTTTCAGAAGGAGACTTGAACTAGATATGATCCATGTGTGTAGGAAACACAGTTCTTTTGTTCAGAGCACACTCACATTTCCTGCATAATTAGAGACAATAGAAAGCAATTGTGTGCTTCTTGCTCTAAAGCAGAGTGTGTTTCATGGATGAGAACTGTGCTGTGTGTTTCCCTTCAGAAATAAAGTTTAATCCCAGTCTCTGGATCTTCCTTCAAGCAAGACTTCCTTTCAGGTAAACACAGACACTTTTCAGCTCAAACGAAGCTACATCATTCACAAAGCTCACAGGTTTCTTGCTCTTAACTGAAAATCATTGGATGTTAGTGGACCTCTGGTTTGTATCAGTTTCATAAGCAGAGTTGAACTAGCTATGGTCGGCGTGTGTAAGAAACACAGTTCTTTTGTTCTGAGAACACTCACGTTTCCTGCTGTCTTAGAGATTCTAGAAAGCAAGAGCTTGCTTCATGCTCTAAAGAAGATTGTGTTTCATGGATGAGAACTGTGCTGTGTTTTTCCCTTCTGAAATTAAGTGAAATCCCAAGCTCTGTGACTTCCTACAAGCAAGACTTCTTTTCAGGTGAACGCAATGACTTTTCAGCTCAAACAAATCTACATCGATCACAAAGCACACACGTTTCTCGCTCTTAAGTGAAAAGCATTGGGTGTTAGAGTACCTGTGGTTTGTATCAATTTCAGAAGCAGAGTTGAACTAGATATGATCCATGTGTGTACGAAACACAGTTCTTTTGTTCTGAGCACACTCACTTTTCTTGCTGTCTTAGAGATTCTAGAAATCAAGAGCATGGTTCCTGCTCTAAAGCAGAGTGTTTTTCATGGATCACAACTGTGCTGTGTGATTCCCTTCATACAAGGTGTTAAATCCCACGTCCTGTGTCTTCCTACAAGGAAGACTTTGTTTAGGGAAACGCAGTCACGTTCCAGCTCAAAGGAAGCTACATCGATCACAAAGCACACATGTTTCTCACTCTTAACTGAAAAGCATTGGATGTCAGAGGACCTCTGGTTTGTATCAGTTTCAGAAGCAGAGTTGAACTAGATATGGTCCGTGTGTGTAGGAAACACAGATCTTCTGTTCAGAGCACAGTCATGTTTCCTGCTGTATTAGAGACAATAGAAAGCAATTGTGTGCTTCTTGCTCTAAATCACAGTGTGTTTCATGGAAGAGAACTGTGCTGTGTATTTCCCTTCTGACATGTTGTTAAATCTCAGGCTCTGTGTCTTCCTATAAGCAAGACTTCGTTTCAGATAAACGCAGTCACTTTTCAGCTCAAACAATGCTTCAACATTCACGAAGCTCACACGTTTCTCGCTCTTAACTGCAAAGCATTGGATTTTAGAGGTCCTGTGGTTTTTATCAGTTTCAGAAGCAGAGTTCATCTAGATATGATCCATGTGTGTAGGAAACACAGTTCTTTTGTTCAGAGCACACAAAAATTTCCTGTAGTATTAGAGAAACTAGAATGCAAGGGTTTGCTTGTTGCTCTAAACAGAGTGTGTTTCATGGATGAGAACTTTGCTGTGTTTTTACCTTCAGAAATGGAGTTAAATCCCTGGCTCTGTGTCTTCCTACAAGCAAGACTTCCCTTCAGGTAAATGCAGTCACTTTTCAGATCAAAGCTACATCATTCATGAAGCTCACACGTTTCTCGCTCTTAACTGAAATCCATTGTATGTTAGAGGACCTGTGGTTTGTATCAATTTCAGAGTCAGAGTTGAACTAGATATGATCCATGTGTGTAGGAATCACAGTTCTTTTGTTCAGAGCACACTCACATTTCCTGCAGAATTAGAGACAATAGAAAGCAATTGTGTGCTTCTTGCTCTAAAGCAGATTATGTTTCATGGATCAGAACTGTGCAATGTCTTTCCCTTAAGAAATAAAGTTTAATGCCAGGATCTGTGTCTTCCTACAAGCTAGATTTCCTTTCAGGTAAACACACTCACTTTTCAGGTCAAACGAAGCTACATCATTCACAAAGCTCACACGTTTCTCGCTTGTAACTGAAAAGCAATGGATGTTAGAGGACCTGTTTTTTGTATCAGTTTCAGAAGCATAGTTGAACTAGATATGATCCATGTGTAGGAAACACAGTTCTTTTGTTCTGAGCACACTCACGTTTATTGTTGTCTTAGAGATTCTAGAAAGCAAGAGCTTGCTTCTTTCTCTAAAGTAGAGTGTGTTTCATGGATGAGAACTCTGCTGTGTGGTTACCCTCAGAAGTGGAGTTAAATCCCAGGCTCTGTGTCTTACTATAAGCAAGAATTTGCCTCAGGAAAACACAGTCACTTTTCAGCTCATATGAAACAACATTGTTCACAAAGCTCACACGTTTCAAGTTCTTAACTGAAAAGCATTGGATGTTTGAGGATCTGTGATTTGTATCAGTATCAGAAGCAGTTTTAACTAGATATGATCCATGTGTGTAGCAAATACAGTTATTTTGTTCTGAGCACACTCACTTTTCTTGCTGTCTTAGAGACTCTAGAAAGCAAGAGCTTGGTTGTTGCTCTAAAGCAGAGTGTGTTTCCAGGCGAGAACTATGCGGTGTGTTTAACTTCAGACATGGAGTTAAATCCCAGGCTCTGTGTCTTCCTACAAGCAAGACTTCGTTTCAGTTAAACACAGTCACTTTTCAGCTCAAATGTAGTTACATTGTTCACCAGAAACACAGGGTTCTTGCTCTTAACTTAAAAGCATTGGATTTTAGAGGTCCTGTGTTTTGTATCAGTTTCAGAATCAGAGTTGAAATACATATGGGCCGTGTTTGTAGGAAACACAGATATTTTGTTCTGAGCGCACTCACGTTTATTGTTGTATTAGAGAATCAAGAAGCAAGAAGGTGAGTCTTGCTCTAAAGCACAGTGTGTTTCATGGATGAGAACTGTGCTTTCTGTTTCTCTTCAGAAATGGAGTTAAATCCCAGGCTCTGTGTCTTCCTACAAGCAAGACTTGTTTTCAGGTAAATGCAGTCACTTTTCAGCTCAAAGGAAGCTACATATTTCACGAAGCTCACATGTTTGTAGCTCTTAACTGAAAATCATTGGATGTTAGAGGACCTGTGGTTTGTATCACTTTCAGAAGCAGAGTTGAACTAGATATGGTCCGTGTGTGTAGGAAACACAGTTCTCTTGTTCAGAGCACACTCACATTTTCTACTGTATTAGAGACAATAGAAAGCAATTGTGTGCTTCTTGCTCTAAAGCAGAGTGTATTTCATCGATGAGAACTGTGCTGTGGTTCTCTTCAGAAATAAAGTTTAATCCCAGGCTCTGGATCTTCCTTCAAGCAAGACTTCCTTTCAGGTAAACACAGTCACTTTTCAGCTAAAAATAAGCTACATCGTTCACAAAGCTCACACGTTTCTCGCTCTTAACTGAAAATCATTGGAAGTTAGAGGACCTCTGGTTTGTATCAGTTTTATAAGCAGAGTTGAACTAGATATGGTCGGTGTGTAGGAAACACAGTTCTTTTGTTCTGAGAACAGGCACGTTTCTTGCTGTCTTAGAGATTCCAGAAAGCAAGAGGTTGCTTCTTGCTCTAAAGCATAGTGTGTTTCAAGGATGAGAACTGTGCTGTGTTTTTCCCTTCAGAAATTAAGTTAAATCCCAAGCTCTGTGTCTTCCTACAAGCAAGACCTCTTTTCAGGTAAACGCAGTCACTTTTTAGCTCTAAATAGCAACATTGTTCATGAAGCTCACTCGTTTCTCACTCTTAACTGCAAAGCATTGGATTTTAGAGGTCCTGTGGTTTTTATCAGTTTCAGAAGCAGACTTGAACTTGATATGATCCATGTGTGTAGGATACACAGATCTTCTGTTCAGAGCACAGTCATGTTTCATGCTGTATTAGAGACAATAGAGAGCAATTGTGTGCTTCTTGCTCTAAAGCACAGTGTGTTTCATGGATGAGAACTGTGCTGTGTATTTCCCTTCTGACATGTTGTTAAATCTCAGGCTCTATGTCTTCCTATAAGCAAGACTTCATTTCAGATAAACGCAGTCACTTTTCAGCTCAAACAAAGCTTCAACATTCACGAAGCTCACACGTTTCTCGCTCTTAACTGCAAAGCATTGGATTTTAGAGGTCCTGTGGTTTTTATCAGTTTCAGAGTCAGAGTTGAACTAGATATGATCCATGTGTGTAGGAAACACAGTTCTTTTGTTCAGAGCACACTCACATTTCCTGCAGAATTAGAGACAATAGAAAGCAATTGTGTGCTTCTTGCTCTAAAGCAGAGTGTGTTTCATGGGTGAGAACTGTGCTGTGTGTTTCCCTTCAGAAATAAAGTTTAATCCCAGTCTCTGGATCTTCCTTCAAGCAAGACTTCCTTTCAGGTAAACACAGACACTTTTCAGCTCAAACGAAGCTACATCGTTCACAAAGCTCACACGTTTCTTGCTCTTAACTGAAAATCATTGGATGTTAGAGGACCTCTGGTTTGTATCAGTTTCATAAGCAGAGTTGAACTAGCTATGGTCGGCGTGTGTAAGAAACACAGTTCTTTTGTTCTGAGAACACTCACGTTTCTTTCTGTCTTAGAGGTTCTAGAATGCAAGTGCTCTCTTCATGCTCTAAAGAAGAGTGTGTTTCATGGATGAGAACTGTGCTGTGTTTTTCCCTTCTGAAATTAAGTTAAATCCCAAGCTCTGTGTCTTCCTACAAGCAAGACTTCTTTTCAGGTAAACGCAATGACTTTTCAGCTCAAACAAAGCTACATCGATCACAAAGCACACACGTTTCTCGCTCTTAAGTGAAAGCATTGGGTGTTAGAGTACCTGTGGTTTGTATGAGTTTCAGAAGCAGAGTTGAACTAGATATGGTCCGTGTGTGTAGGAAACACAGTTATTTTGGTCTGAGAACACTCACTTTTCTTGCTGTCTTAGAGAATCTAGAAGCAAGACCTTGCGTCTTGCTCTAAAGCAGAGTGTGTTTCATGGATGAGAATTGTGCTTTCTCTTTCCTTTCAGAAATGGAGGAAAATCCCAGGCTCTGTGTCTTCCCAAAAGCAAGACTTCTTTTCAGGTAACACAGTCACTTTTCAGCTCCAAGGAAGCTACATATTTCTCGAAGCTCACACGTTTCTAGCTCTTAACTGAAAATCATTGGATGTTAGAGGACCTCTGGTTTGTATCAGTTTCAGAAGCAGAGTTGAACTAGCTATGGTCGGCGTGTGTGCAGGAAACACAGATCTTCTGTTCAGAGCACAGTCATGTTTCCTGCTGTATTAGAGACAATAGAAAGCAATTGTGTGCTTCTTGCTCTAAAGCACAGTGTGTTTCATGGAAGAGAACTGTGCTGTGTATTTCCCTTCTGACATGTTGTTAAATCTCAGGCTCTATGTCTTCCTATAAGCAAGACTTCGTTTCAGATAAACGCAGTCACTTTTCAGCTCAAACAAAGCTTCAACATTCACGAAGCTCACATGTTTCTCGCTCTTAACTTCAAAGCATTGGATTTTAGAGGTCCTGTGGTTTTTATCAGTTTCAGAAGCAGACTTGAACTAGATATGATCCATGTGTGTAGGAAACACAGTTCTTTTGTTCAGAGCACATTCAAATTTCCTGTAGTATTAGAGAAATTAGAATGCAAGAGTTTGCTTGTTGCTCTAAACAGAGTGTGTTTCATGGATCAGAACTTTGCTGTGTTTTTACCTTCAGAAATGGAGTTAAATCCCTGGCTCTGTGTCTTCCTACAAGCAAGACTTCGCTTCAGGTAAATGCAGTCACTTTTCAGCTCAAACAAAGCTACATCATTCATGAAGCTCACACGTTTCTCGCTCTTAAATGAAAAGCATTGTATGTTAGAGCAAAGCTTTGCAAGAGCGTGCTTCTTGCTCTAAAGCAGAGTGTGTTTCATGGGTGAGAACTGTGCTATTTGTTTATCTTCAGAAGTGGAATTAAATCCCATGCTCTATGTCTTCCTACAATCAAGACTATGTTTCAGGTAAACGCAGTCACTTTTCAGCACAAACGAAGCTACATCGATCACAAAGCACACACGTTTCTTGCTCTTAACTGAAAATCATTGGATGTTAGAGGACCTCTGCTTTGTATCATTTTCAGAAGCAGAGTTGAACTACATATGGTCGGCGTGTGTAGGAAACACAGTTCTTTTGTTCTGAGAACACTCACGTTTGTTGCTGTCTTAGAGATTCTAGAAAGCAAGAGCTTGCTTCTTGCTCTAAAGCAGAGTGTTTCTCATGGATGAGAACTGTGCTGTGTTTTTCCCTTCAGAAATTAAGTTAAATCCCAAGCTCTGTGTCTTCCTACAAGCAAGACTTCTTTTCAGGTAAACACAGTCACTTTTTAGCTCTAAATAGCAACATTGTTCATGAAGCTCACACGTTTCTCACTCTTATCTGAATAGCATTGGATGTTAGAGGACCTGTGGTTTGTATCAATTTCAGAAGCAGAGTTGAACTAGATATGATCCATGTGTGTATGAAACACAGTTCTTTTGTTCTGAGCGCACTCAATTTTCTTGCTGTCTTAGAGATTCTAGAAATCAAGAGCATGGTTACTGCTCTAAAGCAGAGTTTTTTTCATGGATCACAACTGTGCTGTGTGATTCCCTTCATATAAGGTGTTAAATCCCACGTCCTGTGTCTTCCTACAAGAAAGTGTTCAAGCACTTTTGTTCAGAGCACACTCAAATTTCCTGTACTATTAGAGAAACTAGAATGCAAGAGTTTGCTTGTTGCTCTAAACAGAGTGTGTTTCATGGATGAGAACATTGCTGTGTTTTTACCTTCAGAAATGGAGTTAAATCCCTGGCTCTGTGTCTTCCTAAAAGCAAGACTTCGCTTCAGGTAAATGCAGTCACTTTTCAGCTCAAACAAAGCTACATCATTCATGAAGCTCACACGTTTCTCGCTCTTAACTGAAAAGCATTGTATGTTAGAGGACTTGTGGTTTGTATCAGTTTCAGAGTCAGAGTTGAACTAGATATGATCCATGTGTGTAGGAAACACAGTTCTTTTGTTCAGAGCACACTCACATTTCCTGCACAATTAGAGACAATAGAAAGCAATTGTGTGCTTCTTGCTCCAAAGCAGAGTGTGATTCATGGATGAGAACTGTGCTGTGTGTTTCCCTTCAGAAATAAAGTTTAATCCCAGTCTCTGGATCTTCCTTCAAGCAAGACTTCCTTTCAGGTAAACACAGACACTTTTCAGCTCAAACGAAGCTACATCATTCACAAAGCTCACACGTTTCTTGCTCTTAACTGAAAATCATTGGATGTTAGAGGACCTCTGGTTTGTATCAGTTTCATAAGCAGAGTTGAACTAGCTATGGTCGGCGTGTGTAAGAAACACAGTTCTTTTGTTCTGAGAACACTCAAGTTTCTTGCTGTCTTAGATATTCTAGAAAGCAAGAGCTTGCTTCATGCTCTAAAGAAGAGTGTGTTTCATGGATGAGAACTGTGCTGTGTTTTTCCCTTCTGAAATTAAGTTAAATCCCAAGCTCTGTGTCTTCCTACAAGCAAGACTTCTTTTCAGGTAAACGCAATGACTTTTCAGCTCAAACAAAGCTACATCGATCACAAAGCACACACGTTTCTCGCTCTTAAGTGAAAGCATTGGGTCTTAGAGTACCTGTGGTTTGTATGAGTTTCAGAAGCAGAGTTGAACTAGATATGGTCCGTGTGTGTAGGAAACACAGTTCTTTTGTTCTGAGAACACTCAAGTTTCTTGCTGTCTAAGAGATTCTAGAAAGCAAGAGCTTGCTTCTTGCTCTAAAGCAGAGTGTTTTTCATGGATGAGAACTGTGCTGTGTTTTTCCCTTCAGAAATTAAGTTAAATCCCAAGCTCTGTGTCTTCCTACAAGCAAGACTTCTTTTCAGGTAAACGCAGTCACTTTTTAGCTCTAAATAGCAACATTGTTCATGAAGCTCACACGTTTCTCACTCTTATCTGAATAGCATTGGATGTTAGAGGACCTGTGGTTTGTATCAATTTCAGAAGCAGAGTTGAACTAGATATGATCCATGTGTGTACGAAACACAGTTCTTTTGTTCTGAGCACACTCACTTTTCTTGCTGTCTTAGAGATTCTAGAAATCAAGAGCATGGTTCCTGCTCTAAAGCAGAGTGTTTTCATGGATCACAACTGTACTGTGTGATTCCCTTCATACAAGCTGTTAAATCCCACGTCCTCTGTCTTCCTACAAGGAAGACTTTGTTTAGGGAAACGCAGTCACGTTCCAGCTCAAAGGAAGCTACATCGATCACAAAGCACACATGTTTCTCACTCTTAACTGAAAAGCATTGGATGTCAGAGGACCTCTGGTTTGTATCAGTTTCAGAAGCAGAGTTGAACTAGATATGGTCTGTGTGTGTAGGAAACACAGATCTTCTGTTCAGAGCACAGTCATGTTTCCTGCTGTATTAGAGACAATAGAAAGCAATTGTGTGCTTCTTGCTCTAAAGCACAGTGTGTTTCATGGAAGAGAACTGTGCTGTGTATTTCCCTTCTGACATGTTGTTAAATCTCAGGCTCTATGTCTTCCTATAAGCAAGACTTCGTTTCAGATAAACGCAGTCACTTTTCAGCTCAAACAAAGCTTCAACATTCACGAAGCTCACACGTTTCTCGCTCTTAACTGCAAAGCATTGGATTTTAGAGGACCTGTGGTTTTTATCAGTTTCAGAAGCAGACTTGAACTAGATATGATCCATGTGTGTAGGAAACACAGTTCTTTTGTTCAGAGCACACTCAAATTTCCTGTAGTATTAGAGAAACTAGAATGCAAGAGTTTGCTTGTTGCTCTAAACAGAGTGTGTTTCATGGATGAGAACTTTGCTGTGTTTTTACCTTCAGAAATGGAGTTAAATCCCTGGCTCTGTGTCTTCCTACAAGCAAGACTTCGCTTCAGGTAAATGCAGTCACTTTTCAGCTCAAACAAAGCTACATCATTCATGAAGCTCACACGTTTCTCGCTCTTAACTGAAAAGCAATGTATGTTAGAGGACCTGTGGTTTGTATCAGTTTCAGAGTCAGAGTTGAACTAGATATGATCCATGTGTGTAGGAAACACAGTTCTTTTGTTCAGAGCACACTCACATTTCCTGCAGAATTAGAGACAATAGAAAGCAAATGTGTGCTTCTTGCTCTAAAGCAGATTGTGTTTCATGGATCAGAACTGTGCTGTATGTTTCTCTTCAGAAATAAAGTTTAATCCCAGGCTCTGGATCTTCCTTCAAGCAAGACTTCCTTTCAGGTAAACACAGACACTTTTCAGCTCAAACGAAGCTACATCATTCACAAAGCTCACACGTTTCTTGCTCTTAACTGAAAATCATTGGATGTTAGAGGACCTCTGGTTTGTATCAGTTTCATAAGCAGAGTTGAACTAGCTATGGTCGGCGTGTGTAAGAAACACAGTTCTTTTGTTCTGAGAACACTCAAGTTTCTTGCTGTCTTAGATATTCTAGAAAGCAAGAGCTTGCTTCATGCTCTAAAGAAGAGTGTGTTTCATGGATGAGAACTGTGCTGTGTTTTTCCCTTCTGAAATTAAGTTAAATCCCAAGCTCTGTGTCTTCCTACAAGCAAGACTTCTTTTCAGGTAAACGCAATGACTTTTCAGCTCAAACAAAGCTACATCGATCACAAAGCACACACGTTTCTCGCTCTTAAGTGAAAGCATTGGGTGTTAGAGTACCTGTGGTTTGTATGAGTTTCAGAAGCAGAGTTGAACTAGATATGGTCCGTCTGTGTAGGAAACACAGTTCTTTTGTTCTGAGAACACTCAAGTTTCTTGCTGTCTAAGAGATTCTAGAAAGCAAGAGCTTGCTTCTTGCTCTAAAGCAGAGTGTTTTTCATGGATGAGAACTGTGCTGTGTTTTTCCCTTCAGAAATTAAGTTAAATCCCAAGCTCTGTGTCTTCCTACAAGCAAGACTTCTTTTCAGGTAAACGCAGTCACTTTTTAGCTCTAAATAGCAACATTGTTCATGAAGCTCACACGTTTCTCACTCTTATCTGAATAGCATTGGATGTTAGAGGACCTGTGGTTTGTATCAATTTCAGAAGCAGAGTTGAACTAGATATGATCCATGTGTGTACGAAACACAGTTCTTTTGTTCTGAGCACACTCACTTTTCTTGCTGTCTTAGAGATTCTAGAAATCAAGAGCATGGTTCCTGCTCTAAAGCAGAGTGTTTTCATGGATCACAACTGTACTGTGTGATTCCCTTCATACAAGCTGTTAAATCCCACGTCCTCTGTCTTCCTACAAGGAAGACTTTGTTTAGGGAAACGCAGTCACGTTCCAGCTCAAAGGAAGCTACATCGATCACAAAGCACACATGTTTCTCACTCTTAACTGAAAAGCATTGGATGTCAGAGGACCTCTGGTTTGTATCAGTTTCAGAAGCAGAGTTGAACTAGATATGGTCTGTGTGTGTAGGAAACACAGATCTTCTGTTCAGAGCACAGTCATGTTTCCTGCTGTATTAGAGACAATAGAAAGCAATTGTGTGCTTCTTGCTCTAAAGCACAGTGTGTTTCATGGAAGAGAACTGTGCTGTGTATTTCCCTTCTGACATGTTGTTAAATCTCAGGCTCTATGTCTTCCTATAAGCAAGACTTCGTTTCAGATAAACGCAGTCACTTTTCAGCTCAAACAAAGCTTCAACATTCACGAAGCTCACACGTTTCTCGCTCTTAACAGCAAAGCATTGGATTTTAGAGGACCTGTGGTTTTTATCAGTTTCAGAAGCAGACTTGAACTAGATATGATCCATGTGTGTAGGAAACACAGTTCTTTTGTTCAGAGCACACTCAAATTTCCTGTAGTATTAGAGAAACTAGAATGCAAGAGTTTGCTTGTTGCTCTAAACAGAGTGTGTTTCATGGATGAGAACTTTGCTGTGTTTTTACCTTCAGAAATGGAGTTAAATCCCTGGCTCTGTGTCTTCCTACAAGCAAGACTTCGCTTCAGGTAAATGCAGTCACTTTTCAGCTCAAACAAAGCTACATCATTCATGAAGCTCACACGTTTCTCGCTCTTAACTGAAAAGCATTGTATGTTAGAGGACCTGTGGTTTGTATCAGTTTCAGAGTCAGAGTTGAACTAGATATGATCCATGTGTGTAGGAAACACAGTTCTTTTGTTCAGAGCACACTCACATTTCCTGCAGAATTAGAGACAATAGAAAGCAAATGTGTGCTTCTTGCTCTAAAGCAGATTGTGTTTCATGGATCAGAACTGTGCTGTATGTTTCTCTTCAGAAATAAAGTTTAATCCCAGGCTCTGGATCTTCCTTCAAGCAAGACTTCCTTTCAGGTAAACACAGTCACTTTTCAGCTCAAACGAAGCTACATCGTTCACAAAGCTTACACGTTTCTCACTCTTAACTGAAAATCATTGGATGTTAGAGGACCTAAGTTTGTATCAGTTTCATAAGCAGAGTTGAACTAGCTATGGTCGGCGTGTGTAGGAAACACAGTTCTTTTGTTCTGAGAAAACTCATGTTTCTTCTTGTCCTAGAGATTCTAGAAAGCAAGAGCTTGCTTCTTGCTCTAAAGAAGAGTGTGTTTCATGGATGAGAACTGTGCTGTGTTTTTCCCTTCAGAAATTAAGTTAAATCCCAAGCTCTGTGTCTTCCTACAAGCAAGACTTGTTTTCAGCTAAACGCAATGACTTTTCAGCTCAAACGAAGCTACATCGATCACAAAGCACACACGTTTCTCGCTCTTAAGTGAAAAGCATTGGGTGTTAGAGTACCTGTGATTTGTATCAGTTTCAGAAGCAGAGTTGTACTAGATATGGTCCGTGTGTGTGGGAAACACAGTTCTTTTGTTCTGAGAACACTCACTTTTCTTTCTGTCTTAGACAATCTAGAAGCAAGACCGTGTGTCTTGCTCTAAAGCAGACTGTGTTTCATGGATGAGAACTGTGCTTTCTGTTTCCCTTCATTAATGGAGTTAAATCCCAGGCTCTGTGTCTTCCTAAAAGCAAGACTTCTTTTCAGGTAAACACAGTCACTTTTCAGCTCAAAGGAAGCTACATATTTCACGAAGCTCACATGTTTCTAGCTCTTAACTGAAAAGCGTTGTATGAGAGGAGCTGTGGTTTGCATCAGTTTCAGAAGCAGAGTTGAACTAGATATGGTCAGCGTGTGTATGAAACACAGTTCTTTTGTTCTGAGAACACTCACGTTTCTTACTGTCTTAGAGATTCTAGAAAGTAAGAGCATGATTCTTGCTCTAAATCAGAGTGTGTTTCATGGGTGAAAACTGTGCTATTTGTTTACCTTCAGAAGTGGAGTTAAATCCCATACCCTTTGTCTTCCTACAATCAAGACTTCGTTTCAGGTAAACGCAGTCAATTTTCAGGTCAAAGGAAGATAATCGATCACAAAGCACACACGTTTCTTCCTCTTAACTGAAAATCATTGGATGTTAGAGGACCTCTGCTTTGTATCATTTTCAGAAGCAGAGTTGAACTACATATGGTCGGCGTGTGTAGGAAACACAGTTCTTTTGTTCTGAGAACACTCACGTTTGCTGCTGTCTTAGAGATTCTAGAAAGCACGACCTTGCTTCTTGCTCTAAAGCAGGTTGTTTTTCAGGGATGAGAACTGTGCTGGGTTTTTTCCTTCAGAAATTAAGTTAAATCCCAAGCTCTGTGTCTTCCTACAAGCAAGAATTCTTTTTAGGTAAACACAGTCACTTTTTAGCTCTAAATAGCAACATTGTTCATGAAGCTCACACGTTTCTCACTCTTATCTGAATAGCATTGGATGTTAGAGGACCTGTGGTTTGTATCAATTTCAGAAGCAGAGTTGAACTAGATATGATCCATGTGTGTAGGAAACACAGTTCTTTTGTTCTGAGCACTCTCACGTTTCTTGATGTCTTAGAGATTCTAGAAATCAAGAGCATGGTTCCTACTCTAAAGCAGAGTGTGTTTCATGGATGAGAACTGTGCTGTGTTTTTCCCTTCAAAAATTAATATAAATCCCAAGCTCTGTGTCTTCCTACAAGCAAGACTTCTTTTCAGGTAAACGCAATGACTTTTCAGCTCAAATGAAGATTCATCGATCACAAAGCACACACGTTTCTCGCTCTTAAGTGAAAAGCATTGGGTGTTAGAGTACCTGTGATTTGTATCATTTTCAGAAGCAGGGTTGAACTAGATATGATCCGTGTGTGTAGGAAACACAGTTCTTTTGTTCTGAGAACACTCATGTTTCTTGCTGTCTTAGAGAAACTAGAAGCAAGACCGTGCGTCTTGCTTTAAAGCAGAGTGTGTTTCATGGATGAGAACTGTGCTTTCTGTTTCCCTTCAGAAATGGAGGTAAATCCCAGGCTCTGTGTCTTCCTACAAGCAAGACTTCTTTTCAGGTAAACGCTGTCACTTTTTAGCTCTAAATAGCAACATCGTTCATGAAGCTCACACGTTTCTCACTCTTATCAGAAAAGCATTGGATGTTAGAGGACCTCTGGTTTGTATCAATTTCAGAAGCAGATTTGAACTAGATATGATGCATGTGTGCAGGAAACACAGTTCTTTTGTTCTGAGCACACTCACGTTTCTTGCTGTCTTAGAGATTCTAGAAATCAAGAGCATGGTTCCTGCTCTAAAGCAGAGTGTTTTTCATGGATCACAACTGTGCTGTGTGATTCCCTTCATACAAGGTGTTAAATCCCACGTTCTGTGTCTTCCTACAAGCAAGACTTTGTTTGGGGAAACGCAGTCACGTTCCAGCTCATAGGAAGCTACATCGATCACAAAGCACACATGTTTCTCACTCTTAACTGAAAAGCATTGGATGTTAGAGGACCTCTGGTTTGTAACAGTTTCAGAAGCAGAGTTGAACTAGATATCGTCTGTGTGTGTAGGAAACACAGTTCTTTTGTTCTGAGAACACTCACGTTTCTTGCTGTCTTAGAGATTCTAGAAAGCAAGAGCTTGCTTCTTGTTCTAAAGCAGAGTGTGTTTCATGGATGAGAACTGTGCTGTGTTTTTCCCTTCAGAAATTAAGTTAAATCCCAAGCTCTGTGTCTTCCTACAAGCAAGACTGCTTTTCAGGTAAATGCAGTCACTTTTTAGCTCTAAATAGCAACATTGATCATGAAGCTCACACGTTTCTCACTCTTATCTGAAAAGCATTGGATGTTAGAGGACCTGTGGTTTGTATCAATTTCATAAGCAGAGTGGATCTAGATATGATCCATGTGTGTAGGAAACACAGTTCTTTTGTTCTGAGCACACTCATGTTTCTTGCTGTCTTAGAGATTCTAGAAATCAAGAGCATGGTTCCTGCTCTAAAGCAGAGTTTGTTTCATGGATGAGAACTGTGCAGTGTTTTTCCCTTCAGAAATTAATTTAAATCCCAAGCTCTTTGTCTTCCTACAAGCAAGACTTCTTTTCAGGTAAACACAATGACTTTTTAGCTCAAACGAAGATACATTGATTCTGCCCGTAGGATGGTTAGATCGGGAGCCTATCAGGGTGTTAACCAATGACTCAGTTAGATTGGGTGGAGCACAGGATTCTGACGCTCGAAGCAGCTCCTCCTCCCTAATAAATTTTGAGGGCAGAGAAGATTCTCTCCCAATCTGCCTGACGCTGCAGGGGAAGGTGCCTTACGGCTGCTTTCCGACATCTTACAGGACCTTCCTGACTGACAGCCCAGACAGGACAAATGCTGGTAAGAGATGGGGGTGGGAGCTCCAGATACAGACTTTAGGGAATCAATTGTATAAGGATAATTTTACTCAAGTCAATCTCATTCCTATCACTCCCTGTATTCAAAAGTACGGGGATAAAGATCAATTTGGGGATTCTTCTCTGTCCAAATTCCCAGCATGGTTGACTTGCGGTTTTCCAAATGCAGCTGCAAGGTATAAACCACAGGGGTCGTCAGGATCCCTCAGGATATGGGATTACTCTAATTCTAATGATAAGGAGGACACTTATAAGAGTTATCTAAATACTCATAAGGAGAAATTTCATAATTATGTTTTTGAAAGACATGGAGAGCCTCTTAGGAGATGGTTCTCTCCAGGCTTTGTAAAACCTACATGGTTTGCAAACAAGGCAACATTACTAGGAGACATTCTGGTTTGTTTAGGCTTGTTGCAGCTTCCAACATGATGCTAGAAAAAAGACCTAACCATACTCAATCAGAGGCCGTTGGCCTTAGAGCCTGCGTGTCTTACCCTAATGCTATGCTCTTAGCACAATCTTCCTTTATTAATATTACCCAGGATGGTAATTCTTTTCAGATAATATGTAATTCTTGTAAATTGACTAATTGTATCACTTCCGCGGAGCCAAAAGATCTAGGGACGGTTCTCATAGTCCGGCGACCTCCGTTTGTCATGTTGCCTGTAGAGTTGGGCCCTGAACCTTGGTATGACAATTCGGCCTTGCAAGTTTTAAATACTTTAAAAGATTTGATTCGTCCAAAACGGTTTGTTGCTGCTTTGATTCTAGGTATTACTGCTCTAATTTCAATTATTACTACGTTTGCTGTTGCAACAACCACATTAGTTCAGGAAATTCATACAGCTCATTATGTCAATACTCTTAACAAGAATATTACTATGGCTTTACTTGAGCAAGAAGCTACAGATAAAAAATTAGAGTCTAAGATCAATGTTTTGGAAGAAGTGGTTTTGGCCGTAGGACAGGACATTTCCAACCTCAAAACCACAATGTCTGCTCGCTGCCATGGTAACTTCAAATCCATCTGTGTTACCCCGTTGCCTTATAATGCTTCCCAGCCTTGGGAGAAGGTTAAGGCTCATTTGCAGGGAATCTGGCATGATACATATATTACCCATGATCTGGCCTCTTTACAGAAAGATATTTCGGCTATGAGTCAGGCTCATTTGCAAATAGGCGGATTACAAGATCTAGCTGCAGAAATAAAAAAAAGGAATTAAGGATATGAACCCCATAGATTGGCTACAATATTTCATTTTTATTGGAGTGCTCATTTTACTAGTAGTGCTTGTTGTTTTTCTTTTTCCTTGTCTTATTAAATGTCCCTATACTTCTGTGAAGACAGTGCAACAGGACGTGTTTGAGCTTCATTTTAAAAACAGAAAAGGAGGAACTGCTACGCCCACAGCTGTGACACCTGTGTAGCTGTAGCAAGTATGCTGCTGCACTGGGGCCCAGCAGCTGAAGGGTTGAGGTTGGAGCTTCCCGGAGCGTGGCCTCAGGCGGTTCCCCCACAATCAGCAATCGTCATGCAGCCTGAGGATCCCAGGAAGCCCTGGAGAACCAAATGGCCTTGACGACAGTCCTTGTTGGCACTAATCACGATCTTTATCTGTATGTCTTATCTGTGTCTTCTCCAGTTAACAGCACAACCAGTACAGGTTGGCACCAACATGACTGACCCAAGTCACCTGTACCCGGAGCACCTCCATTTATCAGACCAGTGTATAAAGAAGCTCAAAAGACTTCCTCAAATACATCTCTGGGGTCGTTCCTGTTTAGAGTAGAGCAGCGCGAGCTCTTGTCAGAAACAGCCAGAAAGCCCAAAAATGAAAGTAAAAAATAAAAATGTTACGAGGGAATAAACATAGCATGCCAGACCCTTCTAGAGAGAAAGAGTTAGAGAAAATTCCCCAGCACACACTTCCCGGGGGGTATACACAATACTTTTTAGGAGGGAGCTGGTGGACAGCCCCTAGGTGGACCCCCGAAGGTGGAAGTTACATAGAGTCGCTCCCATATACAGGAAGTTATGATGAAGTTGGGAACAGATGGGTAAGTTATGAGGAAAAAGAACAGCTTTGAAAGCAAATGGGCATATGATAGTAAAATATAACCCAGACTGGCAAGAGTTTGACTCCCCACAGATGTGGTCACTGGCGCGAGACAGATTTCACAAAATTCTGAGATCATGCCCTCAGACAATAGCCACGGTGAACTCGCGCTGCGGAAGTGATACACAAAAATAGATATGGATGTCTCTTGTTATTGTTTCTTGCTGACTCTGAGTAATTGTAAAAAATAATGGCCTGATGTAACCCCCTGCCAAGTTCCTTGATTGTAAAAGTATATAAGCATTGCCTATACAGAAGTAAAATTGCAGCAGCACATCAACACATGTGTCTGTCTGTCATTCTCCTTGCCGATTCCTGACTTCTCCTTGAGCCTTCTCCCTGGTTCTCCCGCAGTGGTGGTCTCCCTCTGGGTGGTCTGCGGCAGTTTTTCCCTTCAGAAATTAAGTTAAATCCCACGTTCTGTGTCTTCCTACAAGCAAGACTCCTTTTCAGGTAAACGAAGCTACATCGATCACAAAGAACACAGGTTTCTCGCTCTTAAGTGAAAAGCATTGGGTGTTAGAGTACCTGTGGTTTGTACCAGTTTCAGAAGCAGAGTTGATCTAGATATGGTCAGCATGTGTATGAAACACAGTTCTTTTTTTCTGAGAACACTCACCTTTCTTGCTGTCTTAGAGATTCTACAAAGCAAGAGCTTGCTTCTTGCTCTAAAGCAGAGTGTGTTTCATGGATGAGAACTGTGCTGTGTTTTTCCCTTCAGAAATTAAGTTAAATCCCAAGCTCTATGTCTTCCTACAAGCAAGACTTCTTTTCAGGTAATTGCAGTCACTTTTTAGCTCTAAATAGCAACATTGTTCATGAAGCTCACACGTTTCTCACTCTTATCTGAAAAGCATTGGATGTTAGAGGACCTGTGGTTTGTATCAATTTCAGAAGCAGAGTTGAACTAGATATGATCCATGTGTGTACGAAACACAGTTCTTTTGTTCTGAGCACACTCACTTTTCTTGCTGTCTTAGAGATTCTAGAAATCAAGAGCATGGTTCCTGCTCTAAAGCAGAGTGTTTTTCATGGACCACAACTGTGCTGTGTGATTCCCTTCATACAAGGTGTTAAATCCCACGTTCTGTGTCTTCCTACAAGCAAGACTTTGGTTAGGGAAACGCAGTCACGTTCCAGCTCAAAGGAAGCTACATCGATCACAAAGCACACATGTTTCACACACTTAACTGAAAAGCATTGGATGTTATAGGACCTCTGGTTTGTATCAGTTTCAGAAGCAGAGTTAAACTAGATATGGTCCGTGTGTGTAGGAAACACAGATCTTCTGTTCAGAGCACAGTCATGTTTCCTGCTGTATTAGAGACAATAGAAAGCAATTGTGTGCTTCTTGATCTAAAGAAGAGTGTGTTTCATGGATGAGAACTGTGCTGTGTGTTTCCCTTCAGAAATAAAGTTTAATCCCAGGCTCTGGATCTTCCTTCAAGCAAGACTTCCTTTCAGGTATACACAGACACTTTTCAGCTCAAACGTAGCGACAACGTTCACAAAGCTCACACGTTTCTCGCTCTTAACTGAAAATCATTGGATGTAGAGGACCTCTGGTTTCTATCAGTTTCATAAGCAGAGTTGAACTAGATATGGTCGGCGTGTGTAGGAAACACAGTTCTTTTGTTCTGAGAACACTCAAGTTTCTTGCTCTCTTAGAGATTCTAGAAAGCAAGAGCTTGCTTCTTGCTCTAAAGCAGAGAGTGTTTCATGGATGAGAACTGTGCTGTGTTTTTCCCTTCAGAAATTAAGTTGAATCCCAAGCTCTGTGTCTTCCTACAAGCAAGACTTCGTTTCAGGTAAACGCAGTCACTTTTCAGCTCAAACAAAGCTTCAACATTCACGAAGCTCACACGTTTCTCGCTCTTAATTGAAAAGCATTGGATTTTAGAGGACCTGTGGTTTTTATCAGTTTCAGAAGCAGACTTGAACTAGATATGATCCATGTGTGTAGGAAACACAGTTCTTTTGTTCAGAGCACAATCACATTTCCTGTAGTATTAGAGAAAGTAGAATGCAAGAGTTTGCTTGTTGCTCTAAACAGAGTGTTTTCCATGGATGAGAACTTTGCTGTGTTTTTACCTTCAGAGGTGGAGTTAAATCCCTGGCTCTGTGACTTCCTACAAGCAAGACTTCGCTTCAGGTAAACGCAGTCACTTTTCTGCTCAAGGAATCTACATATTTCACGAAGCTCACACGTTTCTAGCTCTTAACTGAAAATCATTGGATGTTAGAGGACCTCTGGTTTGTATCAGTTTCAGAAGCAGAGTTGAACTAGCTATGGTCGGCGTGTGTGCAGGAAACACAGATCTTCTGTTCAGAGCACAGTCATGTTTCCTGCTGTATTAGAGACAATAGAAAGCAATTGTGTGCTTCTTGCTCTAAAGCACAGTGTGTTTCATGGAAGAGAACACAGTTCTTTTGTTCTGAGCACACTCACTTTTCTTGCTGTCTTAGAGATTCTAGAAATCAAGAGCATGGTTCCTGCTCTAAAGCAGAGTGTTTTTCATGGACCACAACTGTGCTGTGTGATTCCCTTCATACAAGGTGTTAAATCCCACGTTCTGTGTCTTCCTACAAGCAAGACTTTGGTTAGGGAAACGCAGTCACGTTCCAGCTCAAAGGAAGCTACATCGATCACAAAGCACACATGTTTCACACACTTAACTGAAAAGCATTGGATGTTATAGGACCTCTGGTTTGTATCAGTTTCAGAAGCAGAGTTAAACTAGATATGGTCCGTGTGTGTAGGAAACACAGATCTTCTGTTCAGAGCACAGTCATGTTTCCTGCTGTATTAGAGACAATAGAAAGCAATTGTGTGCTTCTTGATCTAAAGAAGAGTGTGTTTCATGGATGAGAACTGTGCTGTGTGTTTCCCTTCAGAAATAAAGTTTAATCCCAGGCTCTGGATCTTCCTTCAAGCAAGACTTCCTTTCAGGTATACACAGACACTTTTCAGCTCAAACGTAGCGACAACGTTCACAAAGCTCACACGTTTCTCGCTCTTAACTGAAAATCATTGGATGTAGAGGACCTCTGGTTTCTATCAGTTTCATAAGCAGAGTTGAACTAGATATGGTCGGCGTGTGTAGGAAACACAGTTCTTTTGTTCTGAGAACACTCAAGTTTCTTGCTCTCTTAGAGATTCTAGAAAGCAAGAGCTTGCTTCTTGCTCTAAAGCAGAGAGTGTTTCATGGATGAGAACTGTGCTGTGTTTTTCCCTTCAGAAATTAAGTTGAATCCCAAGCTCTGTGTCTTCCTACAAGCAAGACTTCGTTTCAGGTAAACGCAGTCACTTTTCAGCTCAAACAAAGCTTCAACATTCACGAAGCTCACACGTTTCTCGCTCTTAATTGAAAAGCATTGGATTTTAGAGGACCTGTGGTTTTTATCAGTTTCAGAAGCAGACTTGAACTAGATATGATCCATGTGTGTAGGAAACACAGTTCTTTTGTTCAGAGCACAATCACATTTCCTGTAGTATTAGAGAAAGTAGAATGCAAGAGTTTGCTTGTTGCTCTAAACAGAGTGTTTTCCATGGATGAGAACTTTGCTGTGTTTTTACCTTCAGAGGTGGAGTTAAATCCCTGGCTCTGTGACTTCCTACAAGCAAGACTTCGCTTCAGGTAAACGCAGTCACTTTTCTGCTCAAGGAATCTACATATTTCACGAAGCTCACACGTTTCTAGCTCTTAACTGAAAATCATTGGATGTTAGAGGACCTCTGGTTTGTATCAGTTTCAGAAGCAGAGTTGAACTAGCTATGGTCGGCGTGTGTGCAGGAAACACAGATCTTCTGTTCAGAGCACAGTCATGTTTCCTGCTGTATTAGAGACAATAGAAAGCAATTGTGTGCTTCTTGCTCTAAAGCACAGTGTGTTTCATGGAAGAGAACTGTGCTGTGTATTTCCCTTCTGACATGTTGTTAAATCTCAGGCTCTATGTCTTCCTATAAGCAAGACTTCGTTTCAGATAAACGCAGTCACTTTTCAGCTCAAACAAAGCTTCAACATTCACGAAGCTCACATGTTTCTCGCTCTTAACTTCAAAGCATTGGATTTTAGAGGTCCTGTGGTTTTTATCAGTTTCAGAAGCAGACTTGAACTAGATATGATCCATGTGTGTAGGAAACACAGTTCTTTTGTTCAGAGCACATTCAAATTTCCTGTAGTATTAGAGAAATTAGAATGCAAGAGTTTGCTTGTTGCTCTAAACAGAGTGTGTTTCATGGATCAGAACTTTGCTGTGTTTTTACCTTCAGAAATGGAGTTAAATCCCTGGCTCTGTGTCTTCCTACAAGCAAGACTTCGCTTCAGGTAAATGCAGTCACCTTTCAGCTCAAACAAATCTACATCATTCATGAAGCTCACACGTTTCTCGCTCTTAAATGAAAAGCATTGTATGTTAGAGCAAAGCTTTGCAAGAGCGTGCTTCTTGCTCTAAAGCAGAGTGTGTTTCATGGGTGAGAACTGTGCTATTTGTTTATCTTCAGGAGTGGAATTAAATCCCATTCTCTATGTCTTCCTACAATCAAGACTATGTTTCAGGTAAACGCAGTCACTTTTCAGCACAAACGAAGCTACATCGATCACAAAGCACACACGTTTCTTGCTCTTAACTCAAAATCATTGGATGTTAGAGGACCTCTGCTTTGTATCATTTTCAGAAGCAGAGTTGAACTACATATGGTCGGCGTGTGTAGGAAACACAGTTCTTTTGTTCTGAGAACACTCACGTTTGCTGCTGTCTTAGAGATTCTAGAAAGCAAGAGCTTGCTTCTTGCTCTAAAGCAGAGTGTTTCTCATGGATGAGAACTGTGCTGTGTTTTTCCCTTCAGAAATTAAGTTAAATCCCAAGCTCTGTGTCTTCCTACAAGCAAGACTTCTTTTCAGGTAAACACAGTCACTTTTTAGCTCTAAATAGCAACATTGTTCATGAAGCTCACACGTTTCTCACTCTTATCTGAATAGCATTGGATGTTAGAGGACCTGTGGTTTGTATCAATTTCAGAAGCAGAGTTGAACTAGATATGATCCATGTGTGTATGAAACACAGTTCTTTTGTTCTGAGCGCACTCAATTTTCTTGCTGTCTTAGAGATTCTAGAAATCAAGAGCATGGTTACTGCTCTAAAGCAGAGTTTTTTTCATGGATCACAACTGTGCTGTGTGATTCCCTTCATATAAGGTGTTAAATCCCACGTCCTGTGTCTTCCTACAAGAAAGTGTTCAAGCACTTTTGTTCAGAGCACACTCAAATTTCCTGTACTATTAGAGAAACTAGAATGCAAGAGTTTGCTTGTTGCTCTAAACAGAGTGTGTTTCATGGATGAGAACATTGCTGTGTTTTTACCTTCAGAAATGGAGTTAAATCCCTGGCTCTGTGTCTTCCTAAAAGCAAGACTTCGCTTCAGGTAAATGCAGTCACTTTTCAGCTCAAACAAAGCTACATCATTCATGAAGCTCACACGTTTCTCGCTCTTAACTGAAAAGCATTGTATGTTAGAGGACTTGTGGTTTGTATCAGTTTCAGAGTCAGAGTTGAACTAGATATGATCCATGTGTGTAGGAAACACAGTTCTTTTGTTCAGAGCACACTCACATTTCCTGCACAATTAGAGACAATAGAAAGCAATTGTGTGCTTCTTGCTCCAAAGCAGAGTGTGATTCATGGATGAGAACTGTGCTGTGTGTTTCCCTTCAGAAATAAAGTTTAATCCCAGTCTCTGGATCTTCCTTCAAGCAAGACTTCCTTTCAGGTAAACACAGACACTTTTCAGCTCAAACGAAGCTACATCATTCACAAAGCTCACACGTTTCTTGCTCTTAACTGAAAATCATTGGATGTTAGAGGACCTCTGGTTTGTATCAGTTTCATAAGCAGAGTTGAACTAGCTATGGTCGGCGTGTGTAAGAAACACAGTTCTTTTGTTCTGAGAACACTCAAGTTTCTTGCTGTCTTAGATATTCTAGAAAGCAAGAGCTTGCTTCATGCTCTAAAGAAGAGTGTGTTTCATGGATGAGAACTGTGCTGTGTTTTTCCCTTCTGAAATTAAGTTAAATCCCAAGCTCTGTGTCTTCCTACAAGCAAGACTTCTTTTCAGGTAAACGCAATGACTTTTCAGCTCAAACAAAGCTACATCGATCACAAAGCACACACGTTTCTCGCTCTTAAGTGAAAGCATTGGGTGTTAGAGTACCTGTGGTTTGTATGAGTTTCAGAAGCAGAGTTGAACTAGATATGATCCATGTGTGTACGAAACACAGTTCTTTTGTTCTGAGCACACTCACTTTTCTTGCTGTCTTAGAGATTCTAGAAATCAAGAGCATGGTTCCTGCTCTAAAGCAGAGTGTTTTCATGGATCACAACTGTACTGTGTGATTCCCTTCATACAAGCTGTTAAATCCCACGTCCTCTGTCTTCCTACAAGGAAGACTTTGTTTAGGGAAACGCAGTCACGTTCCAGCTCAAAGGAAGCTACATCGATCACAAAGCACACATGTTTCTCACTCTTAACTGAAAAGCATTGGATGTCAGAGGACCTCTGGTTTGTATCAGTTTCAGAAGCAGAGTTGAACTAGATATGGTCTGTGTGTGTAGGAAACACAGATCTTCTGTTCAGAGCACAGTCATGTTTCCTGCTGTATTAGAGACAATAGAAAGCAATTGTGTGCTTCTTGCTCTAAAGCACAGTGTGTTTCATGGAAGAGAACTGTGCTGTGTATTTCCCTTCTGACATGTTGTTAAATCTCAGGCTCTATGTCTTCCTATAAGCAAGACTTCGTTTCAGATAAACGCAGTCACTTTTCAGCTCAAACAAAGCTTCAACATTCACGAAGCTCACACGTTTCTCGCTCTTAACTGCAAAGCATTGGATTTTAGAGGACCTGTGGTTTTTATCAGTTTCAGAAGCAGACTTGAACTAGATATGATCCATGTGTGTAGGAAACACAGTTCTTTTGTTCAGAGCACACTCAAATTTCCTGTAGTATTAGAGAAACTAGAATGCAAGAGTTTGCTTGTTGCTCTAAACAGAGTGTGTTTCATGGATGAGAACTTTGCTGTGTTTTTACCTTCAGAAATGGAGTTAAATCCCTGGCTCTGTGTCTTCCTACAAGCAAGACTTCGCTTCAGGTAAATGCAGTCACTTTTCAGCTCAAACAAAGCTACATCATTCATGAAGCTCACACGTTTCTCGCTCTTAACTGAAAAGCATTGTATGTTAGAGGACCTGTGGTTTGTATCAGTTTCAGAGTCAGAGTTGAACTAGATATGATCCATGTGTGTAGGAAACACAGTTCTTTTGTTCAGAGCACACTCACATTTCCTGCAGAATTAGAGACAATAGAAAGCAAATGTGTGCTTCTTGCTCTAAAGCAGATTGTGTTTCATGGATCAGAACTGTGCTGTATGTTTCTCTTCAGAAATAAAGTTTAATCCCAGGCTCTGGATCTTCCTTCAAGCAAGACTTCCTTTCAGGTAAACACAGTCACTTTTCAGCTCAAACGAAGCTACATCGTTCACAAAGCTTACACGTTTCTCACTCTTAACTGAAAATCATTGGATGTTAGAGGACCTAAGTTTGTATCAGTTTCATAAGCAGAGTTGAACTAGCTATGGTCGGCGTGTGTAGGAAACACAGTTCTTTTGTTCTGAGAAAACTCATGTTTCTTCTTGTCCTAGAGATTCTAGAAAGCAAGAGCTTGCTTCTTGCTCTAAAGAAGAGTGTGTTTCATGGATGAGAACTGTGCTGTGTTTTTCCCTTCAGAAATTAAGTTAAATCCCAAGCTCTGTGTCTTCCTACAAGCAAGACTTGTTTTCAGCTAAACGCAATGACTTTTCAGCTCAAACGAAGCTACATCGATCACAAAGCACACACGTTTCTCGCTCTTAAGTGAAAAGCATTGGGTGTTAGAGTACCTGTGATTTGTATCAGTTTCAGAAGCAGAGTTGTACTAGATATGGTCCGTGTGTGTGGGAAACACAGTTCTTTTGTTCTGAGAACACTCACTTTTCTTTCTGTCTTAGACAATCTAGAAGCAAGACCGTGTGTCTTGCTCTAAAGCAGACTGTGTTTCATGGATGAGAACTGTGCTTTCTGTTTCCCTTCATTAATGGAGTTAAATCCCAGGCTCTGTGTCTTCCTAAAAGCAAGACTTCTTTTCAGGTAAACACAGTCACTTTTCAGCTCAAAGGAAGCTACATATTTCACGAAGCTCACATGTTTCTAGCTCTTAACTGAAAAGCGTTGTATGAGAGGAGCTGTGGTTTGCATCAGTTTCAGAAGCAGAGTTGAACTAGATATGGTCAGCGTGTGTATGAAACACAGTTCTTTTGTTCTGAGAACACTCACGTTTCTTACTGTCTTAGAGATTCTAGAAAGTAAGAGCATGATTCTTGCTCTAAATCAGAGTGTGTTTCATGGGTGAAAACTGTGCTATTTGTTTACCTTCAGAAGTGGAGTTAAATCCCATACCCTTTGTCTTCCTACAATCAAGACTTCGTTTCAGGTAAACGCAGTCAATTTTCAGGTCAAAGGAAGATAATCGATCACAAAGCACACACGTTTCTTCCTCTTAACTGAAAATCATTGGATGTTAGAGGACCTCTGCTTTGTATCATTTTCAGAAGCAGAGTTGAACTACATATGGTCGGCGTGTGTAGGAAACACAGTTCTTTTGTTCTGAGAACACTCACGTTTGCTGCTGTCTTAGAGATTCTAGAAAGCACGACCTTGCTTCTTGCTCTAAAGCAGGTTGTTTTTCAGGGATGAGAACTGTGCTGGGTTTTTTCCTTCAGAAATTAAGTTAAATCCCAAGCTCTGTGTCTTCCTACAAGCAAGAATTCTTTTTAGGTAAACACAGTCACTTTTTAGCTCTAAATAGCAACATTGTTCATGAAGCTCACACGTTTCTCACTCTTATCTGAATAGCATTGGATGTTAGAGGACCTGTGGTTTGTATCAATTTCAGAAGCAGAGTTGAACTAGATATGATCCATGTGTGTAGGAAACACAGTTCTTTTGTTCTGAGCACTCTCACGTTTCTTGATGTCTTAGAGATTCTAGAAATCAAGAGCATGGTTCCTACTCTAAAGCAGAGTGTGTTTCATGGATGAGAACTGTGCTGTGTTTTTCCCTTCAAAAATTAATATAAATCCCAAGCTCTGTGTCTTCCTACAAGCAAGACTTCTTTTCAGGTAAACGCAATGACTTTTCAGCTCAAATGAAGATTCATCGATCACAAAGCACACACGTTTCTCGCTCTTAAGTGAAAAGCATTGGGTGTTAGAGTACCTGTGATTTGTATCATTTTCAGAAGCAGGGTTGAACTAGATATGATCCGTGTGTGTAGGAAACACAGTTCTTTTGTTCTGAGAACACTCATGTTTCTTGCTGTCTTAGAGAAACTAGAAGCAAGACCGTGCGTCTTGCTTTAAAGCAGAGTGTGTTTCATGGATGAGAACTGTGCTTTCTGTTTCCCTTCAGAAATGGAGGTAAATCCCAGGCTCTGTGTCTTCCTACAAGCAAGACTTCTTTTCAGGTAAACGCTGTCACTTTTTAGCTCTAAATAGCAACATCGTTCATGAAGCTCACACGTTTCTCACTCTTATCAGAAAAGCATTGGATGTTAGAGGACCTCTGGTTTGTATCAATTTCAGAAGCAGATTTGAACTAGATATGATGCATGTGTGCAGGAAACACAGTTCTTTTGTTCTGAGCACACTCACGTTTCTTGCTGTCTTAGAGATTCTAGAAATCAAGAGCATGGTTCCTGCTCTAAAGCAGAGTGTTTTTCATGGATCACAACTGTGCTGTGTGATTCCCTTCATACAAGGTGTTAAATCCCACGTTCTGTGTCTTCCTACAAGCAAGACTTTGTTTGGGGAAACGCAGTCACGTTCCAGCTCATAGGAAGCTACATCGATCACAAAGCACACATGTTTCTCACTCTTAACTGAAAAGCATTGGATGTTAGAGGACCTCTGGTTTGTAACAGTTTCAGAAGCAGAGTTGAACTAGATATGGTCTGTGTGTGTAGGAAACACAGTTCTTTTGTTCTGAGAACACTCACGTTTCTTGCTGTCTTAGAGATTCTAGAAAGCAAGAGCTTGCTTCTTGTTCTAAAGCAGAGTGTGTTTCATGGATGAGAACTGTGCTGTGTTTTTCCCTTCAGAAATTAAGTTAAATCCCAAGCTCTGTGTCTTCCTACAAGCAAGACTGCTTTTCAGGTAAATGCAGTCACTTTTTAGCTCTAAATAGCAACATTGATCATGAAGCTCACACGTTTCTCACTCTTATCTGAAAAGCATTGGATGTTAGAGGACCTGTGGTTTGTATCAATTTCATAAGCAGAGTGGATCTAGATATGATCCATGTGTGTAGGAAACACAGTTCTTTTGTTCTGAGCACACTCATGTTTCTTGCTGTCTTAGAGATTCTAGAAATCAAGAGCATGGTTCCTGCTCTAAAGCAGAGTTTGTTTCATGGATGAGAACTGTGCTGTGTTTTTCCCTTCAGAAATTAATTTAAATCCCAAGCTCTTTGTCTTCCTACAAGCAAGACTTCTTTTCAGGTAAACACAATGACTTTTTAGCTCAAACGAAGATACATTGATTCTGCCCGTAGGATGGTTAGATCGGGAGCCTATCAGGGTGTTAACCAATGACTCAGTTAGATTGGGTGGAGCACAGGATTCTGACGCTCGAAGCAGCTCCTCCTCCCTAATAAATTTTGAGGGCAGAGAAGATTCTCTCCCAATCTGCCTGACGCTGCAGGGGAAGGTGCCTTACGGCTGCTTTCCGACATCTTACAGGACCTTCCTGACTGACAGCCCAGACAGGACAAATGCTGGTAAGAGATGGGGGTGGGAGCTCCAGATACAGACTTTAGGGAATCAATTGTATAAGGATAATTTTACTCAAGTCAATCTCATTCCTATCACTCCCTGTATTCAAAAGTACGGGGATAAAGATCAATTTGGGGATTCTTCTCTGTCCAAATTCCCAGCATGGTTGACTTGCGGTTTTCCAAATGCAGCTGCAAGGTATAAACCACAGGGGTCGTCAGGATCCCTCAGGATATGGGATTACTCTAATTCTAATGATAAGGAGGACACTTATAAGAGTTATCTAAATACTCATAAGGAGAAATTTCATAATTATGTTTTTGAAAGACATGGAGAGCCTCTTAGGAGATGGTTCTCTCCAGGCTTTGTAAAACCTACATGGTTTGCAAACAAGGCAACATTACTAGGAGACATTCTGGTTTGTTTAGGCTTGTTGCAGCTTCCAACATGATGCTAGAAAAAAGACCTAACCATACTCAATCAGAGGCCGTTGGCCTTAGAGCCTGCGTGTCTTACCCTAATGCTATGCTCTTAGCACAATCTTCCTTTATTAATATTACCCAGGATGGTAATTCTTTTCAGATAATATGTAATTCTTGTAAATTGACTAATTGTATCACTTCCGCGGAGCCAAAAGATCTAGGGACGGTTCTCATAGTCCGGCGACCTCCGTTTGTCATGTTGCCTGTAGAGTTGGGCCCTGAACCTTGGTATGACAATTCGGCCTTGCAAGTTTTAAATACTTTAAAAGATTTGATTCGTCCAAAACGGTTTGTTGCTGCTTTGATTCTAGGTATTACTGCTCTAATTTCAATTATTACTACGTTTGCTGTTGCAACAACCACATTAGTTCAGGAAATTCATACAGCTCATTATGTCAATACTCTTAACAAGAATATTACTATGGCTTTACTTGAGCAAGAAGCTACAGATAAAAAATTAGAGTCTAAGATGAATGTTTTGGAAGAAGTGGTTTTGGCCGTAGGACAGGACATTTCCAACCTCAAAACCACAATGTCTGCTCGCTGCCATGGTAACTTCAAATCCATCTGTGTTACCCCGTTGCCTTATAATGCTTCCCAGCCTTGGGAGAAGGTTAAGGCTCATTTGCAGGGAATCTGGCATGATACATATATTACCCATGATCTGGCCTCTTTACAGAAAGATATTTCGGCTATGAGTCAGGCTCATTTGCAAATAGGCGGATTACAAGATCTAGCTGCAGAAATAAAAAAAAGGAATTAAGGATATGAACCCCATAGATTGGCTACAATATTTCATTTTTATTGGAGTGCTCATTTTACTAGTAGTGCTTGTTGTTTTTCTTTTTCCTTGTCTTATTAAATGTCCCTATACTTCTGTGAAGACAGTGCAACAGGACGTGTTTGAGCTTCATTTTAAAAACAGAAAAGGAGGAACTGCTACGCCCACAGCTGTGACACCTGTGTAGCTGTAGCAAGTATGCTGCTGCACTGGGGCCCAGCAGCTGAAGGGTTGAGGTTGGAGCTTCCCGGAGCGTGGCCTCAGGCGGTTCCCCCACAATCAGCAATCGTCATGCAGCCTGAGGATCCCAGGAAGCCCTGGAGAACCAAATGGCCTTGACGACAGTCCTTGTTGGCACTAATCACGATCTTTATCTGTATGTCTTATCTGTGTCTTCTCCAGTTAACAGCACAACCAGTACAGGTTGGCACCAACATGACTGACCCAAGTCACCTGTACCCGGAGCACCTCCATTTATCAGACCAGTGTATAAAGAAGCTCAAAAGACTTCCTCAAATACATCTCTGGGGTCGTTCCTGTTTAGAGTAGAGCAGCGCGAGCTCTTGTCAGAAACAGCCAGAAAGCCCAAAAATGAAAGTAAAAAATAAAAATGTTACGAGGGAATAAACATAGCATGCCAGACCCTTCTAGAGAGAAAGAGTTAGAGAAAATTCCCCAGCACACACTTCCCGGGGGGTATACACAATACTTTTTAGGAGGGAGCTGGTGGACAGCCCCTAGGTGGACCCCCGAAGGTGGAAGTTACATAGAGTCGCTCCCATATACAGGAAGTTATGATGAAGTTGGGAACAGATGGGTAAGTTATGAGGAAAAAGAACAGCTTTGAAAGCAAATGGGCATATGATAGTAAAATATAACCCAGATTGGCAAGAGTTTGACTCCCCACAGATGTGGTCACTGGCGCGAGACAGATTTCACAAAATTCTGAGATCATGCCCTCAGACAATAGCCACGGTGAACTCGCGCTGCGGAAGTGATACACAAAAATAGATATGGATGTCTCTTGTTATTGTTTCTTGCTGACTCTGAGTAATTGTAAAAAATAATGGCCTGATGTAACCCCCTGCCAAGTTCCTTGATTGTAAAAGTATATAAGCATTGCCTATACAGAAGTAAAATTGCAGCAGCACATCAACACATGTGTCTGTCTGTCATTCTCCTTGCCGATTCCTGACTTCTCCTTGAGCCTTCTCCCTGGTTCTCCCGCAGTGGTGGTCTCCCTCTGGGTGGTCTGCGGCAGTTTTTCCCTTCAGAAATTAAGTTAAATCCCACGTTCTGTGTCTTCCTACAAGCAAGACTCCTTTTCAGGTAAACGAAGCTACATCGATCACAAAGAACACAGGTTTCTCGCTCTTAAGTGAAAAGCATTGGGTGTTAGAGTACCTGTGGTTTGTACCAGTTTCAGAAGCAGAGTTGATCTAGATATGGTCAGCATGTGTATGAAACACAGTTCTTTTTTTCTGAGAACACTCACCTTTCTTGCTGTCTTAGAGATTCTACAAAGCAAGAGCTTGCTTCTTGCTCTAAAGCAGAGTGTGTTTCATGGATGAGAACTGTGCTGTGTTTTTCCCTTCAGAAATTAAGTTAAATCCCAAGCTCTATGTCTTCCTACAAGCAAGACTTCTTTTCAGGTAATTGCAGTCACTTTTTAGCTCTAAATAGCAACATTGTTCATGAAGCTCACACGTTTCTCACTCTTATCTGAAAAGCATTGGATGTTAGAGGACCTGTGGTTTGTATCAATTTCAGAAGCAGAGTTGAACTAGATATGATCCATGTGTGTACGAAACACAGTTCTTTTGTTCTGAGCACACTCACTTTTCTTGCTGTCTTAGAGATTCTAGAAATCAAGAGCATGGTTCCTGCTCTAAAGCAGAGTGTTTTTCATGGACCACAACTGTGCTGTGTGATTCCCTTCATACAAGGTGTTAAATCCCACGTTCTGTGTCTTCCTACAAGCAAGACTTTGGTTAGGGAAACGCAGTCACGTTCCAGCTCAAAGGAAGCTACATCGATCACAAAGCACACATGTTTCACACACTTAACTGAAAAGCATTGGATGTTATAGGACCTCTGGTTTGTATCAGTTTCAGAAGCAGAGTTAAACTAGATATGGTCCGTGTGTGTAGGAAACACAGATCTTCTGTTCAGAGCACAGTCATGTTTCCTGCTGTATTAGAGACAATAGAAAGCAATTGTGTGCTTCTTGATCTAAAGAAGAG
Organism: Onychomys leucogaster; assembly: GCA_949786385.1. Taxonomy (NCBI): domain Eukaryota; kingdom Metazoa; phylum Chordata; class Mammalia; order Rodentia; family Cricetidae; genus Onychomys; species Onychomys leucogaster. Next base: position 8,886,103 of record CATKUP010000006.1, on the reverse strand, counting down.
TGTGTTTCATGGATGAGAACTGTGCTGTGTGTTTCCCTTCAGAAATAAAGTTTAATCCCAGGCTCTGGATCTTCCTTCAAGCAAGACTTCCTTTCAGGTATACACAGACACTTTTCAGCTCAAACGTAGCGACAACGTTCACAAAGCTCACACGTTTCTCGCTCTTAACTGAAAATCATTGGATGTAGAGGACCTCTGGTTTCTATCAGTTTCATAAGCAGAGTTGAACTAGATATGGTCGGCGTGTGTAGGAAACACAGTTCTTTTGTTCTGAGAACACTCAAGTTTCTTGCTCTCTTAGAGATTCTAGAAAGCAAGAGCTTGCTTCTTGCTCTAAAGCAGAGAGTGTTTCATGGATGAGAACTGTGCTGTGTTTTTCCCTTCAGAAATTAAGTTAAATCCCAAGCTCTGTGTCTTCCTACAAGCAAGACTTCGTTTCAGGTAAACGCAGTCACTTTTCAGCTCAAACAAAGCTTCAACATTCACGAAGCTCACACGTTTCTCGCTCTTAATTGAAAAGCATTGGATTTTAGAGGACCTGTGGTTTTTATCAGTTTCAGAAGCAGACTTGAACTAGATATGATCCATGTGTGTAGGAAACACAGTTCTTTTGTTCAGAGCACAATCACATTTCCTGTAGTATTAGAGAAAGTAGAATGCAAGAGTTTGCTTGTTGCTCTAAACAGAGTGTTTTCCATGGATGAGAACTTTGCTGTGTTTTTACCTTCAGAGGTGGAGTTAAATCCCTGGCTCTGTGACTTCCTACAAGCAAGACTTCGCTTCAGGTACACGCAGTCACTTTTCTGCTCAAGGAATCTACATATTTCACGAAGCTCACACGTTTATAGCTCTTAACTGAAAAGCATTGGATGTTAGAGGACCTCTGATTTGTATCAGTTTCAAAAGCAAAGTTGAACTAGATATGGTCTGTGTGTGTAGGAAACACAGTTCTATTGTTCTGAGCACTCTCATGTTCCTTGATGTCTTAGAGACTCTAGAAAGCAAGAACGTGGTTGTTGCTCTAAAGCAGAGTGTGTTTCATGGATGAGAACTGTGCTTTCTGTTTCCCTTCAGAAGTGGAGTTAAATCCCATGCTCTGTGTCTTCCTACAAGCAAGACTTCTTTTCAGGTAAACGCAATCACTTTTCAGCTCAAAGGAAGCTACATATTTCATGAAGCTCACAGGTTTCTAGCTCTTAACTAAAAGCATTGGATGTTAGAGGAGCTGTGGTTTGCATCAGTTTCAGAAGCAGAGTTGAACTAGATATGGTCCGTGTGTGTAGGAAAGACAGTTCTTTTTTTCAGAGCACACTCACATTTCCTGCTGTTTTAGAGATTCTAGAATGCAAGAGTGTGCTTCTTGCTCTAAAGCAGAGTGTGTTTCATGGATGAGAACTGTGCTATTTGTTTACCTTCAGAAGTAGAGTTAAATCCCATGCTCTATGTCTTCCTACAATCAAGACTTCGTTTCAGGTAAATGCATTCAATTTTAGCTCAAAGGAAGCTACATCGTACACGAAGATCACACATTTCTGGCCCTTAAGTGAAAATCATTGGATGCTAGAGGACCTGTGTTTTTTATCAGTTCCAGAACAGAGTTGAACTAGATATGGTCCTTGTGTGTAGCAAACACAGTTCTTTAGTTCAGAGCACACTCATGTTTCCTGCTGTATTAGAGACCGTAGAAAGCAAGTGTTTGCTTCTTGCTCTAAGCACAGTGTGTTTCATGGATGAGAACTGTGCTGTGTGTTTCCTTTCAGACATCTTGTTAAATCTCAGGCTCTGTGTCTTCTTACAAGCAAGACATCGTTTCAGGTAAACACAGTCACTTTTCAGCTCAAACAAAGCTTCAACATTCACGAAGCTCACACGTTTTTCGCTCTTAATTGAAAAGCATTGGATTTTAGAGGACCTGTGGTTTTTATCAGTTTCAGAAGCAGAGTTGAACTAGATATGATCCATGTGTGTAGGAAACACAGTTTTTTTGTTCAGAGCAGACTCACATTTCCTGTAGTATTAGAGAAACTAGAATGCAAGAGTTTGCTTGTTGCTCAAAACAGAGTGTGTTTCATGGATGAGAACTTTGATGTGTTTTTACCTTCAGAAGTGAAGTTAAATCCCTGGCTCTGTGTCATCCTACAAGCAAGACTTCGCTTCATGTAAACGCAGTCACATTTCAGCTCAAAGGAAGCTACATATTTCACGAAGTTAACACGTTTCTAGCTCTTAACTGAAAAGCATTGGATGTTAGAGGACCTCTGGTTTGTATCAGTTTCAGAAGCAGAGTTGAACTACATGTGGTCCATATGCGTAGGAAACACAGTTGTTTTGTTCTGAGCACACTCACGTTTCCTGTTCTATTACAGACTCTAGAAACAAGAGCATGCTTCTTGCTCTAAAGCAGAGTGTCTTTCATGGATGAGAGCTGTGCAGTTTGTTTCCCTTCAGAAATGGAGTTAAATCCCAGGCTCTGTGTCTTCCTACAAGGAAGACCTCATTTCAGGTTAACAAAGTCCCTTTTCAGCTCAAAGGAAGCTACATCGTTCACACAATTCACAAGTTTTCGCTCTTAACTGAAAATCATTGGATGTTAGAGGTCCTGTGGTTTGTATCAGTTTAAGAATCAGAGTTGAACTCGATATGGTCCGTAAATGTAGAAAACACAGTCCTTTGGTTATGATCACACTCACGTTCCTGCTGTATTAGAGACTCTCGAAGCAAGAGCGTGCTTATTGCTGTAAACCAGAGTGTGTTTCATGGCTGAGAACTGTGCTGTGTGTTTCCCTTCAAAAATAGAGTTAAATTCCAGGCTCTGTGTCTTCATACAAGCAAGAATACGTTTCAGGTAAAAACAGTCCCTTTTCAACTCAAAAAAAATGACAACGTTCACGAAGCACACACGTTTCTCGCTCTTAACTGAAACCATTGGATGTTAGAGGACCTGTGGTTTGTATCAGTTTCAGAAGAGTTGATCTAGAAGTGTTCCATAGGGTATGAAACACAGTTCTTTTGTTTTGAGCACACTTCCGTTTCCTACTGTATCTGAGACGCTAGAAAGCAAGAGCGTGCTTCTTGCTCTAAAGCAGAGTGTGTTTCATGGATGGGAACTGTGCTGTGTGTTTTCCTTCAGAAATGTAGTTAAATCCCAGGCTCTGTGTCTTCCTACAAGCAACACTTCGTTTCACATTAAAACAGTCCCTTTTCCGCTCAAAGGAAGCTACATCGTTCACATAGCTCACAAGATTTTGTTCTTAACTGAGAACCATTGGATGTTAGAGGATCTGTGGTTTCTATCAGTTTCATAAGCAGAGTTGAACTAGATGTGGTCCATATGGGTAGGAAACACCGTTCTTTTGTTTTGAGCACACTCTCGTTTCCTGCTGTATTAGAGATCTAGAAAACAATGGCGTGCTTCATGCTCTAAAGCAGAGTGTGCTTCATGGATGGGAACTGTGCTGAATGATGCTCTTCAGAAATGGACTTAAATCCCATGTTCTCTGTCTTCTTACAAGGAAGACATCGTTTCAGGGATAGACAGTCACTTTTCAGCTCAAACGAAGCTACATCATTTACAAAGCTCACACGTTTCTCGCGCTTAACTGAAAAGCATTGGATGTTAGAGGTCCTATGGTTTGTATCAGTTTCAGAAGCAGAGTTGAACTCGATATGGTCCGTAAGTGTAGAAAACACAGTCCTTTTTATGATCACACTCAAGTTCCTGCTGTATTAGAGACTCTCGAAAGCAAGAGCATGCTTCATTCTCTAAAGCAGAGTGTGTTTCATGGCTGAGAACTGTGTTGTGTGTTTCCCTTCAAAAATAGAGTTAAATCCCAAGCTCTGTGTCTTCATACAAGCAAGACTACATTTCAGGTAAACGTGGTCCCTTTTCAAGTCAAACAAAACGACAACATTCACGAAGCACACATGTTTCTCACTCTTAACTTGAAAAGCATTGGATGTTAGAGGACCTGTGGTTTGTATCAGTTCCAGATGCAGAGTTAAACTCGATATGGTCCATATGTGTAGGAAACACATTACTTTGGTTATGATCACACTCACATTTCCTGCTGTATTACAGACTCTAGAAAGCAAGAGCGTCCTTCTTGCGCTAAAGCAGAGTTGAACTAGATACGGTTAGTATGTGTAGTTAACACCGCTCTTTTGTTCCGAGCACACTCACGTTTCCTCCAGTTTTAGAGACTCTAGAAAGCAAGAGCGTGCTTCTTCATCTAAAGCAGAGTGTGTTTCATGGATTAGAACTGTGCTCTGTGTTTCCCTTCAGAAATGGAGTTAAATCCCAGGCTCTGTGTCTTCCTACAGGCATGACTTTGTTTGAGGTAAACGCAGTCACTTTTCAGCTCAAACAAAACTACAAAGTTCTCGAAGCTGACACGCTTCTCGCTCTTAACTGAAAAGCATTGGATGTTAGAGGACCTGTGATTTGTAACAGTTTCAGAAGCACATTTGAACTAGATGTGGTCCATATGCGCAGGAAACACAGTTCTTTTGTTCTGAGCACACTCACGTTTCTTGCTATATTAGAGATTCTAGAAGCAATTGCATGCTTCTTGCCCTAAAGCAGAGTGTGTTTCAAGGATGGGAACTGTGCTGAGTGCTGCTCTTCAGAAATGTACTTAAAACCCATGTTTTGTGTCTTCCTACAAGCAACACTTCATTTCAGGTAAACGCAGTCCCTTTTCAGTTCAAACGAAGCTACATCATTCCCAAAGCTCACACGTTTCTCGCGCTTAAGTGAAAAGCATTGTATGTTAGAGGACCTGTGCTTTATATCAGTTTCAGAAGCAGAGTTGAACTTGTAGTGGTCTGTATTTGTAGGAAACACAGTCCTTTGGTTATGATCACACTCACTTTCCTGCTGTATTACAAACTCTAGAAAGCAGAGCGTCCTTCTTGCTCTAAAGCAGAGTGTGTTTCATGGATAAGAACTGTGCTGTGTGTTTCCCTTCAGAAATGGAGTTAAATCCAAGGCTCTGTTTCTTCCTATCAGGAAGACTTCGTTTCAGGTGAACACAAACACTTTTCAGCTAAAACAAAGCAACAATGTACAAGAAGCTCACAGGTGACTCGCTCTTAACTGACTAGCATGAGATGTTAGAGGACCTGTGGTTTGTATCAGTGTCCTGAGCAGTGTTGAACTTGATATGGTCCGTATATGTAGGAAACTCAGTCCTTTGGTTGTGATCACACTCATGTTTCCAGCTGTATTTGAGACTCTAGAAAGCAAGAGCATGCTTCTTGTTCTAAAGCAGAGTGTGTTTCATGGATGGCAACTGTGCTGAGTGTTGCTCTTCCGAAATGGAGTTAAATCCCAAGCTCTGTGTCTTCCTACTAGAAAGAATTCGTTTCAGGTAAACGCACTCCCTTTTCATCTCAAACGAAGCTACATCATTCACGAAGCTAACACGTTTCTTGCTCTTAACTGAAAATCATTGGATGTAAAAGGACCTGTGGTTTGTATCAGTTTCAGGAGCAGAGTTGAACTAGATACGGTCCGTATGTGTAGGAAACACAGTTCTTTGTGTATGATCACACTCACATTTCCTGCTGTATTAAAGACTCTAGAAAGCAAGAGCGTGCTTCTTGCTCTAAAGCAGAGTGTGTTTCATGGATGAGAACAGTGCAGTGTGTTTCCCTTCAGAAATGGACTTTAATCCCATGTTTTCTGTCTTCCTACAAGCAAGACTTCGTTTCAGGTAAACGCAGTCCCTTCTTAGCTCAAACGAAGCTACATCATTCACAAAGCTCACACGTTTCTCAGGCTTAACTGAAAAGCATTGTATGTTAGCGGACCTGTGGTTTATATCAGTTTCAGAAGAAGAGTTGAACTCGATATGGTCCGTATATGTAGGAAACTCAGTCCTTTGGTTGTGATCACACTCACGTTTCCTGCTGTATTAGAGACTCTAGAAAGCAAGAGCATGCTTCTGGCTCTAAAGCAGAGTGTGTTTCATGGATGGGAACTGTGCTGAGTGTTGCCCTTCAGAAATGGAGTTAAATCCAAAGCTTTGTGTCTTCCTACAAGGAAGACCTCTTTTCAGGTAAATGCAGTCCCATTTCAGTACATACGAAGCTACATTGTTTACGAAGCTTCTACTTTTCTTGCGCTTAACTAAAAAGCATAGCATGGTAGAGAACCTGTGGTTTGTATCAGTTTCAGAAGCAGACTTGAACTAGATACGGTCCGTATGTCTAGGAAACACAGTTCTTTGTTTATGATCACACTCACATTTCCTGCTGTATTAAAGGCTCTAGAAAGTAAGAGCACGATTCTTGCTCTAAAGCAGAGTGTATTTCATTGCTGGGAACTGTACTGAATGGTGCCCTTCAGAAATGGAGTTAAAGCCCAGGCTCTGTGTCTTCCTACAAGCAAGACTTTGTTTCAGGTAAACACAATCACTTTTCAGCTCAAAAGATGTTACATCGTTCACAAAGCTCATACATTTCTCATTCTTAACTCAAAAGCATTGGATGTTAGAGGACCTGTGGTGTGTATCAGTTTCAGAAGCAGAGTTGAACTAGATGAGGTCCCTATGGGTAGGAAACACCGTTCTTTGTTTTGAACACACTCACATTTCCTGCTGTATTAGAGACTATAGAAAGCAAGAGCGTGCTTCTTGCTCTAAAGCAGAGTGTATTTCATGGATGAGAACTGTGGTGTGTGTTTCCCTTCAGAAATGGACTTAAATCCCATGTTTTCTGTCTTCCTAAAAGCAAGAATTCGTTTCAGGTAAACGCAGTCCCTTTTCAGCTCAAACGAAGCTACATCATTCACAAAGCTCACACGTTTCTCACACTTAACTGAAAAGCATTGTATGTTAGAGGACCTGTGGTCTATATCAGTTTCAGAAGCAGAGTTGAACTTGAAATGGTCCGTATATGTAGGAAACACAGTCCTTTGGTTATGATCACACTCAAGTCCTGCTATTTCACAGACATTAGAAAGCAAGAGCGTGCTTCTTGCTCTAAAGCAGAGTGTGTTTCATGGCTGAGAACTGTGTTGTCTGTTTCCCTTCAGAAATGGAGTGAAATCCCAAGTTCTGTGTCTTCCTACAAGAAAGACTCCGTTTCAGGCAAACGCAGTCCCTTTTCAGCTCAAACGAAGCTACATCGTTCACGAAGCTAACACGTTTCTTGCTCTTACCTCACAAGCCTGAGATGTTAGAGGACCTGTGGTTTGTATCAGTTTCCTGAGCAGAGTTGAACTTGAAATGGTCCGTATATGTTGGAAACACATTCCTTTGGTTATGATCACACTAACATTTCCTGCTGTATTAGAGACTCTAGAAAGCAAGAGCGTGCTACTTGCTGTAAAGCAGAGTGTGTTTCATGGACGGGAACGTGCTGAGTGGTGTTCTTCAGAAATGGCGTGAAATCCCATACTCTGTGTCTTCCTACAAGTAAGACTTCATTTCAGGTAAACCCAGTTCCTATTCAGCTCCAAGGAAGCTACATTGTTCACGAAGCTCACACTTTTCTTGCTCTTAACTGAGAAGCATTGGATGTTAGAGGACCTGTGGTTTCTCTCAGTTTCAGAAGCTGAGTTGAACTAGATGTGGTCCATATGGGTAGGAAACACCGTTCTTTTGTTTTTGCACAGTCACGTTTCTGCTCTACTAGAGACACTAGCAAGCAAGAGCGTGCTTCTTGCTCTAAAGTAGAGTGTGATTCATGGATGAGAACTGTGCTCTGTGTTTCCCTTCAGAAATGGAGTTAAATCCCAGGCTCTGTGTCTATCAATAAGCAAGATTTTTTTTCAGGTAAACACAACCAATTTTCAGCTCAAACGATGCTACATAATTCACAAAGCTCACACGTTTCTAGCTCTTAACTGAAAAGCATTGGATGTTAGAGGACCTGTGGTGTGTATCAGTTTCAGATGAAGAGTTGAATTAGATGTGGTCCATATGGGTAGGAAACACAGTTCTTGTGTTCTGAGCACACTTATGTTTCCAGTTGTATTGAGACTCTAGAAAATAAGAGCATGCTACGTGCTCTAAAGTAGAGTGTGTTTCATGGTTGAGAACTCTGCTGTGTGTTTCCCTTCAGAAATGGAGTTAAATCCCAGGCTCTGTTTCTTCCTACACGTAAGACTTCGTTTCAGGTAAATGCAAACACTTTTCAGTTAAAACAAAGCAACAACGTACAAGAAGCTCACACGTGTCTTGCTCTAAACTGACAAGCATGAGATGTTAGAGGACCTGTGGTTTGTTTCAGTTTCCTGAGCAGAGTTGAACTCGATATGGTCCGTATATGTACGAAACTCAGTCCTTTGGTTGTGATCACACTCACATTTCCTTCTGTATTAGAGACTCTAGAAAGCAAGAGCGTGCTTCTTGCTCTAAAGCAGAGTGTATTTCATGGATGAGAAGTGTGGTGTGTGTTTCCCTTCAGAAATGGAGTTAAATCCCAGGCTCTATGTCTTCCTACAAGCCAGACTTAGTTTCAGGTAAACACAGTCCCTTTTCAGCTCAAACGAATCAACAATGTTCACGAATCTCACACGTTTCTCGCACTTAAATGAAAAGCTTGGATGTTAGAGGACCTGTGGTTTGTATCAGTTTCAGAAGAAGAGTTGAACTAGATGTGGTCCATATCGGTAGGAAACACAGTTCTTTTGTTCTGAGCACACTTAAGTTTCCTGCTCTATTAGAGACTCTAGAAAATAAGAGCATGCTACTTGCTCTAAAGTAGAGTTTGTTTCATGGTTGAGAACTGTGCTGTGTGTTTCCCTTCAGAAATGGACTTAAATCCCATGTTTTCTGTCTTCCTACAAGCAAGACTTCGTTTCAGGTAAACGCAGTCCATTTTCAGCTCAAACGAAGCTACATCATTCCCAAAGCTCACACGTTTCTCGTGCTTAAGTGAAAAGCATTGTATGTTACAGGACCTGTGGTTTATATCAGTTTCAGAAGCAGAGTTGAACTCGATATGGTCTGTATGTGTAGGAAACACAGTGCTTTGGTTATGATCACACTCACGTTCCTGCTGTATTACAAACTCTATATAGCAAGAACGTCCTTCTTGCTCTAAAGCAGAGTGTGTTTCATGGATGGGAACTGTGCTGAGTGTTGCCCTTCAGGATTGTTGTTAAATCCCAGGCTCTGTGTCTTCCTACAAGAAAGACTTAATTTCAGGTAAACTCATTCCCTATTCAGCTCAAAGGAAGCTACATCGTTCATGAAGCTCACACTTTTCTCGCTCTTAACTGAGAAGCATTGTATGTTAGAGGAACTGTGGTTTATATCAGTTTCAGAAGCAGAGTTGAACTAGATGTTGTCCATATGGGTAGGAAAAACCGTTTATTGTTTGGAACACACTCACGTTTCCTGCTGTATTAGAGACTGAATAAAGAAAGAGCGTGCTTCTTTCTCTAAAGCAGAGTGTGTTTCATGGATGAGAACTGTGGTGTCTGTTTCCCTTCAGAAATGGAGTTAAATCCCAGGATATGTGTCTTCCTACAAGCAAGATTTAGTTTCAGGTAAACGCAGTCCCATTTCAGCTTAGACAAAGCAACAAAAAACACGAAGCTCACACGTTTCTCACTCTTAACTGAAAAGCATTGGATGTTAGAGGACCTGTGGTTTGTATCAGTTTCAGAAGCAGAGTTGAACTAGATGTGGTCCATATGGGTAGGAAACACCATTCTTTTGTTTTGAACACACTCACGTTTCCTGATTTATTAGAGACCCTAGCAAGCAAGAGCTTGCTTCTTGCTCTAAAGCAGAGAGTGTTTCATGGATGAAAACTGTGGTGTGTGTTTCCCTTCAGAAATGGAGTTAAATCCCAGGCTCTGTGTCTTCCTACAAGCAAGACTTTGTTTCAGGTAAACACAGTCACTTTTCAGCTCAAACAATACTACAACATTCACGAAGCTCACACGCTTCTCGCTCTTAACTGAAAAGCAATGGATGTTAGAGTACCTTTGGTTTGTAACAGTTTCAGAAGCAGAGTTGAACTAGATGTTGTCCATGTGCGTAGGAAACACAGTTCTTTTGTTCTGATCACACTCACATTTCCTGCTGTATTAGAGACTCTAGAAAGCAAGAGCGTGCTACTTGCTCTAAAGCAGAGTGTGTATCATGGACAGGCATGGTGCTGAGTGCTGTTCTTCAGAAATGGCGTGAAATCCCATACTCTGTGTCTTCCTACAAGTAAGACTTCGTTTCAGGTAAACCCAGTTCCTATTCAGCTCAAAGGAAGCTACATCGTTCACGAAGCTCACACTTTTCTTTTTCTTAACTGAAAAGCATTGGATGTTAGAGGACCTGTGGTTTCTCTCAGTTTCAGAAGCAGAGTTGAACTTGATATGGTCTGTATGTGTAGGAAACACAGACCTTTGATTATGATCACACTCACGTTCCTGCTGTATTACAGACTCTAGAAAGCAAGAGCACCCTTCTTGCTCTAAAACAAAATGTGTTTCATGGATGGGAATTGTGATGAGTGTTGCCCTTCAGAAATGTTGTTAAATACCAGGCTCTGTGTCTTCCCACAAGAAAGACTCATTTCAGGTAAACACAGTCCCTTTTCAGCTCAAAGGAAGCTACATCGTTCATGAAGCTCACACTTTTCTCGCTAATGACTGAGAAGCATTGTATGTTAGAGGACCTGTGGTTTATATGAGTTTCAGAAACAGAGCTGAACTAGATGTGGTCCATATGGGTATGAAACACCGTTCTTATGTTTTGAACACACTCACGTTTCCTGCTGTATTAGATAATCTATAAAGCAAGAGCGTTCTTCTTGCTCTAAAGCAGAGTGTATTTCATGGATGAGAACTGTGGTGTGTGTTTCCCTTCAGAAATGGAATTAAATTCCAGGCTCTGTATCATCCTACAAGCAAGAGTTTGTTTCAGGTAAACACAATCACTTTTCAGCTCATACGATGCTACATCGTTCACAAAGCTCACACGTTTCTCGCTCTTAACTGAAAAGCATTGGATGTTAGAGGACCTGTGGTGTGTATCAGTTTCAGAAGCAGAGTTCAACTACATGTGGTCCATATGCGTAGGAATCACAGTTCTTTTGTTCTGAGCACACGTACCTTTCCTGCTATATTAGAGATTCTAGAAGCAATTGCATGCTTCTTGCTCTAAAGCAGAGTGTGTTTCATGGATGGGAACTCTGCATAGTGCTGCTCTTCAGAAATGTACTTAAAACCCATGTTTTCTGTCTTCCTACAAGCAAGACTTCATTTCAGGTAAACGCAGTCCCTTTTCAGCTCAAATGAAGCTACAACGTCCACGAAGCTCTCACGCTTCTCGCTCTTAAGTAAAAAGCATTGGATGTTAGAGTACATTTGGTTTGTAATAGTTTCAAAAGCAGAGTTGAAATAGATATGGTTAGTATGTGTAGTTAACACCGCTCTTTTTTTCTGAGCACATTCACGTTTCCTGATGTATTACAGAATCTAGAAAGCAAGAGCGTGCTCCTTGCTCTAAAGTAGAGAGTGATTCATGGATGAGAACTGTGTTGTGTGTTTCCCTTCAGAAATGGAGTTAAATCCCAGTCTCTGTATCATCCTACAAGCAAGACTTCGTTTCAGGTAAACGCAGTCCCATTTCAGCTCAAAGGAAGCTACATCGTTCACGAAGCTCACACGTTTCTCGCTCTTAACTATAAAGCATTGGATGTTAGAGGACCTGTGGTTCGTTTCAGTTTCAGAAGCAGAGTTGAACTCGATAGGTCTGTAAGTGTAGGAAACAACGCTTTTTTTTTCTGAGCACACTCACGTTTCCTGCTCTATTAGAGACTCTAAAAAGCAAAAGCGTGCTTCTTGCTCTAAAGCAGACTGTGTATCATGGATGAGAACTATGCTGTGTGTTTCCCTTCAGAAATGGAGTCTAATCCCAGGATCTGTGTCTTCCTACAAGCAAGACTTCGTTTAAAGTAAACACAGTCACTTTTCAGCTCCAAGGATGCTACATTGTTAACGAAGCTCACATGTTTCTCGCTCTTAACTGAAAAGCATTGGATGTTAGAGGACCTGTGGTGTGTATCAATTTCAGAAGGAGAGTTGAACTAGATACAGTCCATAAGTGTAGGTAACACCGCTCTTTTGTTCTGAGCACACTCATGTTTCCGGGTGTATTAGAGACTCTGGAAAAAAGAGCATGCTTCTTGCTCTAAAGTAGAGTGTGTTTCATGGATGAGAACTGTGCTGTATGTTTCCCTTGAGAACTTGTGTTAAATCACAGGTTCTGTGTCTTCCTAAAAGCAAGACTTCGTTTCAGGTAAAAGCATTCACTTTTCAGCTCAGACAAAACTACAACGTTCACGAAGCTCACACGTTTCTCGCGCTTAACTGAAAAGCATTGGATGTTAGAGAACCTGTGGTTTGTATCAGTTTCAAAAGCAGAGTTGAAATAGATAAGGTCTATATGTGTAGGAAACAACATTCTTTTGATCTGGGCACACTCACGTTTCCGGGTGTATTAGAGACTCTGAAAAGCAAGAGCATGCTTCTTGCTTTAAAGCAGAGTGTGTTTCATGGATGAGAACTGTGCTGTGTGTTTCCCTTCAGAAATGGAGTTTAATCCCAGCCTCTGTGTCTTCCTACAAGCAAGACTTCGTTTAAGGTAAACACAGTCACTTTTCAGATCAAACAAAACAACAATGTTCACAAAGCTCACACATTTCTCGCTCTTTACTGAAAAGCATTGGATGTTAGAGGACCTGTGGTTTGTATCAGTTTCAGAAGCAGAGTTGAACTAGATGTGGTCCATATGGGTAGGAAACACCGTTCTTTTGTTTTGAGCACACTCACATTTCCTGATGTATTAGAGACTCTAGAAAGCAAGAGCGTGCTTTTTGCTCTAAAGCAGAGTGTTTCATGGACGGGAACTGTGCTGAGTGCTGCTCTTCAGAAATGGACTTAAATCCCATGTTTTCTGTCTTCCTACAAGCAAGATTTCATTTAAGGTAAACGCAGTCCCTTTTCAGCTCAAACGAAGCTACATCATTCACAAAGCTCCCATGTTTCTCACGCTTAACTGAAAAGCATTGTATTTTAGAGGAACTGTGGTTTATATCAGTTTCAGAAGCAGAGCTGAACTCGATATTTTCCGTATGTGTAGGAAACACATTCCTTTGGTTATGATCACACTCACGTTCCTGCTGTATTACAGACTCTCGAAAGCAAGAGCGTGCTTCTTGCCATAAAGCAGAGTGTGTTTCATGGATGGGAACTGTGCTGAGTGTTGTCCTTCAGAAATGGATTTAAATCCCAAGCTCTGTGTCTTCCTACAAGCAAGACCTCTTTTCAGGTCAACGCAGTCTGTTTTCAGCTCATACGAAGCTACATTGTTCACGAAGCTTATACTTTTCTGGCGCTTAAATGAAAAGCATTGGATGTTAGAGGACCTGTGGTTTATATCAGTTTCAGAAGCAGAGTTGAACTCCATATGGTCCATATCTGTAGGAAACGCAGTCCTCTGGTTATGATCACACTCACGTTCCTGCTGTATTACAGACTCTAGAAAGCAAGAGCGTCCTTCTTGCTCTAAAGCAGAGTGTGTTTCATGGATGGGAACTGTGCTGAGTGTTGCCCTTCAGAAATGTCATTAAATCCCAGGCTCTGTGTCTTCCTACAAAAAGACTTTGTTTCAAGTAAACGCATTACTATTCAGCTCAAACGAAGCTACATCCTTCACGAAGCTCACACGCTTCTCGCTCTTAAATGAAAAGCATTGGATGTTAGAGTATCTCTGGTTTCTATCAGTTTCAGAAGTAGAGTTGAACTAGATGTGGTCCACATGCATAAGAAACACAGTTCTTTTGTTCTGAGTACACACACAATTCCTGCTGTATTAGAGATTGTAGAAAGCAATAGAGTGCTTCTTGCTCTAAAGCAGAGTGTTTTTCATGGATGGGAACTGTGCTGAGTGCTGCTCTTCAGAAATGGACTTAAATTCCACGTTTTCTGTCTTCCTACAAGAAAGACATTGTTTCAGGTAAATGGAGTTCCTATTCAGCAAAACGAAGCTACATCGTTCACAAAGCTCACACATTTCTCGATCTTCACTGAGAAGCATTGATGTTAGAGGACCTATGTTTTCTATCAGTTTCAGAAGCAGAGTTGAACTTGATGTTTTCCATATGGGTAGGAAACACCATTCTTTTGTTTTGAACACACTCCCTTTCCTCCTGTATTAGAGACTCTAGAAAGCAAGAGCGTGCTTGTTGCTCTAAAGCAGAGAGTGTTTCATGGACGAAAACTGTGGTGTGTGTTTCCCTTCATTAATGGAGTTAAATCCCAGGCTCTGTGTCATCCTACAAGCAAGACTTTGTTTCAGATAAACACAATCACTTTTCAGTCAAATGAGGTTACATCATTCACAAAGCTCACACGTTTCTCGCTCTTAACTAAAAAGCATTGGATGTTAGAGTACCTTTGGTTTGTAACAGTTTCAGAAGCAGAGTTGAACTAGATGTTGTCCATATGCCTAGGAAACACAGTTCTTTTGTTCTGATCACACTCACGTTTCCTGGTGTATTAGAGACTCTAGAAAGAAAGAGCATGCTACTTGCTCTAAAGCAGAGTGTGTTTAATGGACGGGAACTGTGCTGAGTGCTGTTCTTCAGAAATGGCGTGAAATAACATACTCTATGTCTCCCTAAAAGTAATACTTCGTTTCAGGTAAACCCAGTTCCTATTCAGCTAAAAGGAAGCTTCATTGTTCACGAAGCTCACACTTTTCTTGATCTTAACTGAGAAGCATTGGATGTTAGAGGACCTGTGGTTTATCTCAGTTTCAGAAGCAGAGTTGAACTAGATGTGGTCCATATGGGTAGGAAACACCGCTCTTTTGATTTTGCACAGTCACGTTTCCTGCTCTATTAAAGACTCTAGCAAGCAAGAGCGTGCTTCTTCCTCTAAAGCAGAGTGTGATGCATGGATGAGAACTGTGATGTGTGTTTCCCTTCAGAAATGGAGTTAAATCCCAGGCTCTGTGTCATCCTACAAGCAAGACTTTGTTTCAGGTAAACACAATCACTTTTCAGCTCAAACGATGCTACATCGTTCACAAAGCTCACATGTTTCTGGCTCTTAACTGAAAAGCATTGGATGTGAGAGGACCTGTGGTGTGTATCAGTTTCAGGAGCAGAGTTGAAATAGATACGGTTAGTATGTGTAGTTAACACTGCTCTTTTGTTCCGAGCACACTCACGTTTCTTCCAGTTTTAGAGACTCTAGAAATCAAGAGCGTGCTTCTTGAATTAAAGCAGAGTGTGTTTCATGGATGAGATCTGGGCTCTGTGTTTCGCTTCAGAAATGGAGTTAAATCCGAGGCTCTGTGTCTTCCTACCAGCATGACTTTTTTTCAGGTAAACGCAGTCACTTTTCAGTTCAAAAAAACTACAAAGTTCTCTAAGCTCACATGCTTCTCGCTCTTAACTGAAAAGCATTGGATGTTAGAGGACCTGTGGTTTGTAACAGTTTCAAAAACAGAGTTGAACTAGATGTTGTCCATATGTGTAGGAAACACAGTTCTTTTGTTCTGATCACACTCACGGTTCCTGCTGTATTAGAGACTCTAGAAAGCAAGAGCGTGCTACTTGCTCTAAATCAGAGTGTGTATCATGGACAGGAACTGTGCTGAGTGCTGTTCTTCAGAAATGGCGTGAAATCCCATACTCTGTGTCTTCCTTCAAGTAAGACTTCGTTTCAGGTAATCCCAGTTCCTATTCAGCTCAAAGGAAGCTACATCGTTCACGAAGGTCACATTTTCTTTTTCTTAACTGAGAAGCATTGGATGTTAGAGGACCTGTGGTTTCTCTCAGTTTCAGGAGCAGAGTTGAACTCGATGTGGTCGATATGGGTAGGAAACACCGTTCTTTTGTTTTGAGCACACTCACGTTTCCTGATGTAATACAGACTCTAGCAAGCAAGAGCGTGCTTCTTGCTCTAAAGTAGATTGTGAATCATGGATGAGAACTGTGCTGTATGTTTCTCTTCAGAAATGGAGTTAAATCCCAGGCTCTGTATCATCCTACAAGCAAGACTTTGTTTCAGGTAAACACAATCGCTTTTCAGCTCAAACAATGCTACATAGTTCAAAAAGCTCACAAGTTTCTCGCTCTTAACTGAAAAGCATTGGATGTTAGAGGACCTGTGGTGTGTATCAGTTTCAGAAGCAGAGTTGAAGTAGATATGGTTAGTATGTGTAGTTAACACCACTCTTTTGTTCTGAGCACACTCACGTTTCCTCCTGCATTAGAGACTCTAGAAAGCAAGAGCATGCTTCTTGCTCTAAAGCAAAGTGTGTTATATGGATGAGAACTGTGCTCTGTGTATACATTCAGAAAAGGAGTTAAATCCCAGGGTCTGTTTCTTCCTACAAGCAAGACTTTGTTTCAGATAAACGCAGTCATTTTTCAGCTCAAACAAATCTACAAAGTTCACGAAGCTCACCCGCTTCTTGCTCTTAAGTGAAAAGCATTGGTTGTTAGATGACCTGTGGTTTGTAACAGTTTCAGAAGCAGAGTTGAAATAGATGTGGTCGATATGCATAGGAAACACAGTTCTTTTGTTCTGAGCACACGTACCTTTCCTGCTATATTAGAGATTCTAGAAGCAATTGCATGCTTCTTGCTCTAAAGAAGAGTGTGTTTCATGGATGGGAACTCTGCTTAGTGCTGCTCTTCAGAAATGTACTTAAAACCCATGTTTTCTGTCTTCCTACAAGCAAGACTTCATTTCAGGTAAACGCAGTCCCTTTTCAGCTCAAATGAAGCTACAACGTCCACGAAGCTCTCACGCTTCTCGCTCTTAAGTAAAAAGCATTGGATGTTAGAGTACATTTGGTTTGTAATAGTTTCAAAAGCAGAGTTGAAATAGATATGGTTAGTATGTGTAGTTAACACCGCTCTTTTTTTCTGAGCACATTCACGTTTCCTGATGTATTACAGAATCTAGAAAGCAAGAGCGTGCTCCTTGCTCTAAAGTAGAGAGTGATTCATGGATGAGAACTGTGTTGTGTGTTCCCTTCAGAAATGGAGTTAAATCCCAGGCTCTGTATCATCCTACAAGCAAGACTTCGTTTCAGGTAAACGCAGTCCCATTTCAGCTCAAAGGAAGCTACATCGTTCACGAAGCTCACACGTTTCTCGCTCTTAACTATAAAGCATTGGATGTTAGAGGACCTGTGGTTCGTTTCAGTTTCAGAAGCAGAGTTGAACTCGATAGGTCTGTAAGTGTAGGAAACAACGCTTTTTTTTTCTGAGCACACTCACGTTTCCTGCTCTATTAGAGACTCTAAAAAGCAAAAGCGTGCTTCTTGCTCTAAAGCAGACTGTGTATCATGGATGAGAACTATGCTGTGTGTTTCCCTTCAGAAATGGAGTCTAATCCCAGGATCTGTGTCTTCCTACAAGCAAGACTTCGTTTAAAGTAAACACAGTCACTTTTCAGCTCCAAGGATGCTACATTGTTAACGAAGCTCACATGTTTCTCGCTCTTAACTGAAAAGCATTGGATGTTAGAGGACCTGTGGTGTGTATCAATTTCAGAAGGAGAGTTGAACTAGATACAGTCCATAAGTGTAGGTAACACCGCTCTTTTGTTCTGAGCACACTCATGTTTCCGGGTGTATTAGAGACTCTGGAAAAAAGAGCATGCTTCTTGCTCTAAAGTAGAGTGTGTTTCATGGATGAGAACTGTGCTGTATGTTTCCCTTGAGAACTTGTGTTAAATCACAGGTTCTGTGTCTTCCTAAAAGCAAGACTTCGTTTCAGGTAAAAGCATTCACTTTTCAGCTCAGACAAAACTACAACGTTCACGAAGCTCACACGTTTCTCGCGCTTAACTGAAAAGCATTGGATGTTAGAGAACCTGTGGTTTGTATCAGTTTCAAAAGCAGAGTTGAAATAGATAAGGTCTATATGTGTAGGAAACAACATTCTTTTGATCTGGGCACACTCACGTTTCCGGGTGTATTAGAGACTCTGAAAAGCAAGAGCATGCTTCTTGCTTTAAAGCAGAGTGTGTTTCATGGATGAGAACTGTGCTGTGTGTTTCCCTTCAGAAATGGAGTTTAATCCCAGCCTCTGTGTCTTCCTACAAGCAAGACTTCGTTTAAGGTAAACACAGTCACTTTTCAGATCAAACAAAACAACAATGTTCACGAAGCTCACACGTTTCTCGCTCTTTACTGAAAAGCATTGGATGTTAGAGGACCTGTGGTTTGTATCAGTTTCAGAAGCAGAGTTGAACTAGATATGGTCCGTATGTGTAGGAAACACAGTTCTTTTTATGATCACACTCACTTCCTGCTGTATTACAGACTCTAGAAATCAAGAGCATGCTACTTGCTCTAAAGCAGAGTGTGTTTCATGGATGATAACTGTGCTGTGTGTTTCCATTCAGAAATGGAGTTTAATCCCAGCCTCTGTGTCTTCCTACAAGCAAGACTTCCTTTCAGGTAAACACAGTCACTTTTCAGCTCAAACGAAGCTACATCCTTCACGCAGCTCACACGTTTCTCTCTCTTAACTGAAAAGCATTGGATGTTAGTGGACCTGTGGTGTGTATCAGTTTCAGAAGCAGACTTGAACTAGATACACTCCTTATGTGTAGTTAACACTGCTCTTTCGTTCTTAGCACAGTCACCTTTTTGGCTTTATTAGATACTCTAGAAACCAAGAGCGTGCTTCTTTCTCTAAAGCAGAGTGTGTTTCATGGATGGGAACTCTGCAGTGTGTTTCCTTCAGAAATGGTGTTAAATCCCAGGCTCTGTCTTCCTACAAGCAAGATTCCGTTTCAGGTAAACGCACTCCCATTTCAGTTCAAGGGAAGCTACATCGTTCACGAAGCTCACACGTTTCTCGCTCTTAACTGTAAAGCAATGGATGTTACAGGACCTGTGGTTTGTATCTGTATCAGAAGCAGAGTTGAACTCGATATGGTCTGTAAGTGTAGGAAACACAGTCCTTTGGTTATGATTAAACTCACATTTCCTGCTGTATTACAGACTCTAGAAAGCAAGAGCGTCCTTCTTGCTCTCAAGCAGATTGTGTATCATGCATGGGAACTGTGCTGAGTGTTGCCCTTCAGAAATGGAGTTAAATCTCAGCTTCTGTTTCTTCCTACAAGCAAGACTTTGTTTGAGGTAAACACAGTCCCTTTTCAGCTCAAACAAAGCAACAATGTTCACGAAGCTCACACGTTTATCGCGCTTAACTGATAAATATTGGATGTTAGAGAATCTGTGGATTATATCAGTTTCAGAAGCAGAGTTGAACTAGATGTGGTCCATATGGGTAGGAAACACCGTCCTTTTGTTTTGAGCACAGTCACGTTTACTGCTGTATTAGAGACTCTACAAAGCAAGAGCGTGCTTTTTGCTCTAAAGCAGAGTGAGTTTCATGAAAGAGAATGGAGCTGTGTGTTTCCCTTCAGAAATGGAGTTAAATCCCAGGCTCTGTTTCTTCCAACAAGGAAGACTTCATTTCATGTAAACGCCATAACTTTTCAGCTACAATAAGCAACAACGTACAAGAAGCTCACACGTGTCTCGCTCTTAACTGACAAGCATGGGATGATAGAGGACCTGTGGTTTGTATCAGTTTCCTAAGCAGAGTGGAACTCGATATGGTCCGTATATGTAGGAAACACAGTCCTTTGGTTATGATTAAACTCATATTTCCTGCTGTATTACAGACTCTAGAAAGCAAGAGCGTCCTTCTTTCTCTAAAGCAGATTGTATATCATGCATGGGAACTGTGCTGAGTGTTACCCTTCAGAAATGGTGTTAAATCTCAGGTTCTGTTTCTTCCTACAAGCAAGACGTTGTTTCAGGTAAACACAGTCCCTTTTAGCTCAAACAAAGCAACAAGGGTTCACAAAGCTCACACGTTTATCACGCTTAACTGAAAAACATTGGATGTTAGAGGATCTGTGCATTATATCAGTTTCAGAAGCAGTGTTGAACTAGATGTGGTCCATATGGGTAGGAAAAACCGTCCTTTTGTTTTGAGCACACTCACGTTTCCTGCTCTATTACAGACTCGAGAAAGAAAGAGCATGCTTTTTGCTCTAAAGCAGAGTGAGTTTCATGAAAGAGAATTGTGCTATGTGTTTCCATTCAGAAATGGAGTTAAATCCCAGGCTCTGTTTCTTCCTACAAGGAAGACTTCGTTTCAGGTAAACGCCATCACTTTTCAGCTACAATAAAGCAACAATGTACAGGAAGCTCACACGTGTCTCGCTCTTAACTGACTAGCATGGGATGTAAGAGCACCTGTGGTTTGTATCAGTTTCCTCAGCCGAGGTGAACTCGATATGGTCCCTATATGTAGGAAGCACAGTCCTTTGGTTGTGATCACACTCATGTTTCCTGCTGTATTAG
This sequence comes from Onychomys leucogaster, assembly GCA_949786385.1. Taxonomy (NCBI): domain Eukaryota; kingdom Metazoa; phylum Chordata; class Mammalia; order Rodentia; family Cricetidae; genus Onychomys; species Onychomys leucogaster. The sequence goes on along the minus strand of CATKUP010000006.1, from coordinate 8,865,734 downwards.
AGACTCTAGAAAGCAAGAGCATGCTTCTTGCTCTAAAGCAGAGTGTGTTTCATAGATGAGAACTGTGCTGTGTGTTTCCCTTCAGAAATGGAGTTCAATCCCAGGCTCTGTGTCTTCCTACAAGCAAGACATCGTTTCAGGTAAACGCAGTCAGTTTTCAGCTCAAACACAGCAATAATGTTCACGAAGCTCACACATTTCTCGCTCTTAACTGAAAAGCATTGGATGTTAGAGGAACTGTGGTGCGTTTCAGTTTCAGAAGCAGAGTTGAACTAGATATGGTCCGTATGTGTAGGAAACACCGCTCTTTTGTTCTGAGCACACTCATGTTTCCTGCTGTAATAGAGACTCTAGAAAGTGACAGCGTGCTTCTTGTTCTAAAGCAGAGTGTGTTTCATGGATGGGAACTGGGCAGTATGTTTCCCTTCAGAAATGGAGTTAAATCAAAGGTGCTGTGTCTTTCTACAAGCAAGACTTCGTTTCAGGTAAACGCAGTCCCATTTCAGCTCAAAGGAAGCTACATCGTTCACGAAGCTCACACGTTTCTCGCTCTTAACTGAAAAGCATTGGATGTTAGAGGACCTGTGGTTTGTATCAGTTTCAGAAGCAGAGTTGAACTCGATAGGTCTGTAAGTGTAGGAAACAATGCTTTTTTTTTCTGATCACACTCACGTTTCCTGCTCCATTAGAGACTCTAAAAAGCAAAAGCGTGCTTCTTGCTCTAAAGCAGACTGTGTATCATGGATGAGAACTGTGCTGTGTGTTTCCCTTCAGAAATGGAGTTTAATCCCAGGCTCTGTGTCTTCCTAAAAGCAAGACTTCGTTTAAGGTAAACACAGTCACTTTTCAGATCAAAGGATGCTACATCGTTAACGAAGCTCACATTTTTCTCGCTCTTAACTGAAAAGCATTGGATGTTAGAGGACCTGTGGTGTGTATCAATTTCAGAAGGAGAGTTGAACTAGATAGAGTCCGTATGTGTAGTTAACATTGCTCTTTTGTTCTGAGCACACATACGTTTCCAGCTGTATTAGAGACTCTGGAAACAAAAGCATGCTTCTTGCTCTAAAGTAGAGTGTGTTTCATGGATGAGAACTGTGCTGTGTGTTTCCCTTGAGAACTTGTGTTAAATCACAGGTTCTGTGTCTTCCTAAAAGCAAGACTTCGTTTCAGGTAAAAGCATTCACTTTTCAGCTCAGACAAAACTACAACGTTCACGAAGCTCACACGTTTCTCGCGCTTAACTGAAAAGCATTGGATGTTAGAGAACCTGTGGTTTGTATCAGTTTCAAAAGCAGAGTTGAAATAGATAAGGTCTATATGTGTAGGAAACAACATTCTTTTGATCTGGGCACACTCACGTTTCCGGGTGTATTAGAGACTCTGAAAAGCAAGAGCATGCTTCTTGCTTTAAAGCAGAGTGTGTTTCATGGATGAGAACTGTGCTGTGTGTTTCCCTTCAGAAATGGAGTTTAATCCCAGCCTCTGTGTCTTCCTACAAGCAAGACTTCGTTTAAGGTAAACACAGTCACTTTTCAGATCAAACAAAACAACAACGTTCACAAAGCTCACACGTTTCTCGCTCTTTACTGAAAAGCATTGGATGTTAGAGGACCTGTGGTTTGTATCAGTTTCAGAAGCAGAGTTGAACTAGATATGGTCCGTATGTGTAGGAAACACATTTCTTTTTATGATCACACTCACTTCCTGCTGTATTACAGACTCTAGAAATCAAGAGCATGCTACTTGCTCTAAAGCAGAGTGTGTTTTATGGATGAGAACTGTGCTGTGTGTTTCCCTTCAGAAATGGAGTTTAATCCCAGGCTCTGTGTCTTCCTACAAGCAAGACTTCCTTTCAGGTAAACACAGTCACTTTTCAGCTCAAACGAAGCTACATCGTTCACGCAGCTCACACGTTTCTCTCTCTTAACTGAAAAGCATTGGATGTTAGTGGACCTGTGGTGTGTATCAGTTTCAGAAGCAGACTTGAACTAGATACACTCCTTATGTGTAGTTAACACTGCTCTTTCGTTCTTAGCACAGTCACCTTTTTGGCTTTATTAGAGACTCTAGAAAGCAAGAGCGTGCTTCTTTCTCTAAAGCAGAGTGTGTTTCATGGATGGGAACTCTGCAGTGTGTTTCCTTCAGAAATGGTGTTAAATCCCAGGCTCTGTCTTCCTACAAGCAAGATTCCGTTTCAGGTAAACGCACTCCCATTTCAGTTCAAGGGAAGCTACATCGTTCACGAAGCTCACACGTTTCTCGCTCTTAACTGTAAAGCAATGGATGTTACAGGACCTGTGGTTTGTATCTGTATCAGAAGCAGAGTTGAACTCGATATGGTCTGTAAGTGTAGGAAACACAGTCCTTTGGTTATGATTAAACTCACATTTCCTGCTGTATTACAGACTCTAGAAAGCAAGAGCGTCCTTCTTGCTCTCAAGCAGATTGTGTATCATGCATGGGAACTGTGCTGAGTGTTGCCCTTCAGAAATGGAGTTAAATCTCAGGTTCTGTTTCTTCCTACAAGCAAGACTTTGTTTGAGGTAAACACAGTCCCTTTTCAGCTCAAACAAAGCAACAATGTTCACGAAGCTCACACGTTTATCGCGCTCAACTGATAAACATTGGATGTTAGAGGATCTGTGGATTATATCAGTTTCAGAAGCAGAGTTGAACTAGATGTGGTCCATATGGGTAGGAAACACCGTCCTTTTGTTTTGAGCACAGTCACGTTTACTGCTGTATTAGAGACTCTACAAAGCAAGAGCGTGCTTTTTGCTCTAAAGCAGAGTGAGTTTCATGAAAGAGAATGGAGCTGTGTGTTTCCCTTCAGAAATGGAGTTAAATCCCAGGCTCTGTTTCTTCCAACAAGGAAGACTTCATTTCATGTAAACGCCATCACTTTTCAGCTACAATAAGCAACAACGTACAAGAAGCTCACACGTGTCTCGCTCTTAACTGACAAGCATGGGATGATAGAGGACCTGTGGTTTGTATCAGTTTCCTAAGCAGAGTGGAACTCGATATGGTCCGTATATGTAGGAAACACAGTCCTTTGGTTATGATTAAACTCACATTTCCTGCTGTATTACAGACTCTAGAAAGCAAGAGCGTCCTTCTTTCTCTAAAGCAGATTGTATATTATGCATGGGAACTGTGCTGAGTGTTACCCTTCAGAAATGGTGTTAAATCTCAGGTTCTGTTTCTTCCTACAAGCAAGACTTTGTTTAGGGAAACACAGTCCCTTTTATCTCAAACAAAGCAACAATGTTCACGAAGCTCACACGTTTATCACGCTTAACTGATAAACATTGGATGTTAGAGGATCTGTGGATTATATCAGTTTCAGAAGCAGTGTTGAACTAGATGTGGTCCATATGGGTAGGAAAAACCGTCCTTTTGTTTTGAGCACACTCACGTTTCCTGCTCTATTAGAGACTCTAGAAAGCAAGAGCATGCTTTTTGCTCTAAAGCAGAGTGAGTTTCATGAAAGAGAATTGTGCTATGTGTTTCCATTCAGAAATGGAGTTAAATCCCAGGCTCTGTTTCTTCCTACAAGGAAGACTTCGTTTCAGGTAAACGCCATCACTTTTCAGCTACAATAAAGCAACAATGTACAGGAAGCTCACACGTGTCTCGCTCTTAACTGACAAGCATGGGATGTAAGAGGACCTGTGGTTTGTATCAGTTTCCTCAGCCGAGGTGAACTCGATATGGTCCCTATATGTAGGAAGCACAGTCCTTTGGTTGTGATCACACTCATGTTTCCTGCTGTATTAGAGACTCTAGAAAGCAAGAGCATGCTTCTTGCTCTAAAGCAGAGTGTGTTTCATAGATGAGAACTGTGCTGTGTGTTTCCCTTCAGAAATGGAGTTCAATCCCAGGCTCTGTGTCTTCCTACAAGGAAGACTTCGTTTCAGGTAAACGCCATCACTTTTCAGCTACAATAAAGCAACAACGTACAGGAAGCTCACACGTGTCTCGCTCTTAACTGACAAGCATGGGATGTAAGAGGACCTGTGGTTTGTATCAGTTTCCTGAGCCGAGGTTTACTCGATATGGTCTGTATATGTAGGAAAAACAGTCCTTTGGTTGTGATCACACTCACGTTAGCTGCTGTATTAGAGACTCTAGAAAGCAAGAGCATGCTTCTTGCTCTAAAGCAGAGTGTGTTTCATGGATGAGAACTGTGCTGTGTGTTTCCCTTCAGAAATGGAGTTCAAACCCAGGCTCTATGTCTTCCTATAAGCAAGATATTGTTTCAGGAAAACACAGTCACTTTTCAGCTCAAACACAGCAGTAATGTTCACGAAGCTCACACATTTCTCGCTCTTATCTGAAAAGCATTGGATGTTAGAGGAACTTTGGTGCGTTTCAGTTTCAGAAGCAGAGTTGAACTAGATATGGTCCATATGTGTAGGAAACACCGCTCTTTTGTTCTGAGCACACTCACGTTTTCTGCTGTAATAGAGACTCTAGAAAGCGAGAGCATGCTTCTTGCTCTAAAGCAGAGTGTGTTTCATGGATGGGAACATTGCAGTATGTTTCTCTTCAGAAATGGAGTTAAATCCCAGGCGCTGTGTCTTTCTACAAGGAAGACTTCGTTTCAGGTAAACGCAGTCCCATTTCAGCTCAAAGGAAGCTACATCGTTAACGAAGCTCACACGTTTCTTGCTCTTAACTGAAAAGCATTGGATGTTAGAGGACCTGTGGTATGTATCAATTTCAGAGGAGAGTTTAACTAGATGCAGTCCGTATGTGTAGTTCACACCACTCTTTTGTTCTGAGCACACTCACGTTTCCTGCTGTATTAGAGACTCTGAGAAGCAAGAGCATGCTCCTTGCTCTAAAGCGGACTGTGTTTCATGGATGAGAACTGTGCTGTGTGTTTCCCTTCAGAAATGGAGTTTAATCCCAGCCTCTGTGTCTTCCTACAAGCAAGACTTCGTTTCAGGTAAATGCAGTCCCATTTCAGCTCAAAGGAAGCTACATCGTTCACGAAGCTCACACGTTTCTCGCTCTTAACTGACAATCATGGGATGATAGAGGACCTGTGGTTTGTATCAGTTTGCTAAGCAGAGTGGAACTTGATATGGTCCGTATATGTAGGAAACACAGTCCTTTGGTTGTGATTACACTCACGTTTCCTGCTCAATTAGAGACTCTAGAAAGCAAGAGCGTGCTTCTTGCTCTAAATCAGAGTGTGTTTAATGGATGGGAACTGTGCTGAGTGTTGCCCTTCAGAAATGGAGTTCAATCCCAGGCTCTGTGTCTTCCTACAAGCTTGACTTCATTTCAGGTAAATGCAGTCCCTTTTCAGCTCAAACGAAGCTACATCGTACAAGAAGCTCACATGTTTCTCGCGCTTAACTGAAAATCATTGGATGTTAGAGGACCTGTGAATTGTGTCAGTTTCAGAAGCGGAGTTGAAGTAGATATGCTCTGTGTGTGTACAAAACAACGTTCTTTTTTTCTGAGCACACTCACTTTTCCTGCTGTATTAGAGACTTTAGAAAGCAAGAGCGTGCTTCTTGCTGTAAAGCAGAGTGTGTTTCATGGATGAGAACTGTGCTGTTTGTTTCCCTTCAGAAATGGAGTTAAATCCCAGGCTCTGTGTCTTCCTCCAAGCAAAACTTCGTTTCAGGTAAACATAATCACTTTTCAGCTCAAACAAAACTACAACATTCACGAAGCTCACAAGTTTCTCGCATTTAACTAAAAACATTGGATGTTAGAGGCCTTGTGGTTTGTATCAGTTTCATTAGCAGAGTTGAACTAGATGTGGTCCATATGGGTAGGAAACACCGTCCTATTGTTTTGAGCACACTCACGTTTCCTGCTCTATTAGAGACTCTAGAAAGCAAGAGCATGCTTTTTGCTCTAAAGCAGAGTGAGTTTCATGAAAGAGAACTGTGCTGTGTGTTTCCCTTCAGAAATGGAGTTAAATCCCAGGCTCTGTTTCTTCCTACAAGGAAGACTTCGTTTCAGGTAAACGCCATCACTTTTCAGCTACAATAAAGCAAAAACGTACAGGAAGCTCACACGTGTCTCGCTCTTAACTGACAAGCATGGGATGTAAGAGGACCTGTGGTTTGTATCAGTTTCCTGAGCCGAGGTTTACTCGATATGGTCTGTATATGTAGGAAAAACAGTCCTTTGGTTGTGATCACACTCACGTTAGCTGCTGTATTAGAGACTCTAGAAAGCAAGAGCATGCTTCTTGCTCTAAAGCAGAGTGTGTTTCATGGATGAGAACTGTGCTGTGTGTTTCCCTTCAGAAATGGAGTTAAATCCCAGGCTCTGTGTCTTCCTACAATCAAGACTTCGTTTCAGGTAAACACAGTCACTTTTCAGCTCAAACAAAGCTACATCATTCACAAAGCTCACACGTTTCTCGCCCTTGACTGAAAAGCATTGGATGATGGAGGACCTGTGGTTTTTATCAGTTTCAGAAGATGAGTTGAACTAAATATGGTCAGTATGTGTAGGAAACACAGTCCTTTGTTTATGATCACACTCACGTTCCTGCTGTATTACAGATTCTAGAAAGCCATAGCATGCTTCTCGCTCTAATGCAGAGTGTGTTTCATGGATGGGAACTGTGCAGTATGTTTCACTTCAGAAATGGATTTAAATCCCAGGCTCTGTGTCTTCCTACAAGCAAGACTTCGTTTCAGGTTAACACAGTCCCTTTCAGCTCAAAGGAAGCTAAATAGTTCACACAGCACACAAGTTTTCACTCTTAACTGAGAAGCATTGGATGTTAGAGGATCTGTGGTTTCTATCAGTTTCAGAAGCAGAGTTGAACTAGATGTGGTCCATTTGGTTAGTAAACACGGTTATTTTGTTTTGAGCACACTCACTTTTCCTGCTGTATTAGAGACTCTAGAAAGCAAGAGCGTGATTCTTGCTCTAAAGCATAGTGTGTTTCACGGATGAGAACTGTGTTGTGTGTTTCCCTTCAGAAATGGAGTTAAATCCCAGGCTCTGTGTCATCCTACAAGCAAGACTTTGTTTCAGGTAAACACAATAAATTTTCAGCTCAAATGATGCTACATCATTCACAAAGCTCACACGTTTCTCGCTCTTACCTGAAAAGCATTGGATGTTAGAGGACCTACGGTTTGTATCAGTTTCAGAAGCAGGGTTGAACTAAATATCATCTGAATGTGTAGGAAACACCGTTCTTTTGTTCTGAGCATACTCACGTTTCTTGCTGTATTAGAGACTTTAGAAAGCAAGAGCATGCTTCTTGCTCTAAAGTATAGCGTGTTTCATGGTTGGGAACAGTGCAGTGTGTTTCCCTTTAGAAATGGAGTTAAATCCCAGGCTCTGTGTCATCCTACAAGAAAGACTTTGTTTCAGGTAAACACAATCAATTTTCAGCTCAAACGATGCTACATCGTTCACGTAGCTGACAAGTTTCTTGCGCTTAACTGAAAAGCATTGGATGTTAGAGGACCTGTGGTTTATATCAGTTTCAAAAGCTGAGTTGAACTAAATATGGTCTGTATGTGTAGGAAACACCGTTCTTTTGTTCTGAGCACACTCACGTTTCCTGCTGTATTAGAGACTCTAGAAAGCAAGAACATGCTTCTTCCTCTAAAGCAGAGTATATTTCATGGAAGAGAACTGTGCAGTTTGTTTGCCTTTAGAAATGGAGTTAAATCCCAGGCTCTGTGTCTTCCTACAAGCAAGACTTCATTTCAGATTAACGCAGTACCTTTTCAGCTCAAACAAAACTACAATGTTCACGAAGCTGACACGTTTTTGGCTCTTAACTGAAAAGCATTGATTGTTAGAGGACCTGTGGTTTGTAACAGTTTCAGATGCAGAGTTGAACTAGATGTGGTCCATATGCATAGGAAACACAGTACTTTTGTTCTGAGCACACTCAAATTTCCTGCTTTATTGGAGATTCTAGAAAGCAATTGCTTGCTTCTTACTCTAAAGCAGAGTGTGTTTCATGGATGGGAACTGTGCTGAGTGCTGCTCTTCAGAAATGGACTTAAATCCTATGTTCTCTGTCTTCCTACAATCAACACTTCGTTTCAGGTCAACGCAGTCACTTTTCAGCTCAAACGAAGCAACATCATTCACAAAGCTCACACGTTTCTTGCTCTTAACTGAAAAGCATTGTATGTTAGAGGACCTGTGGTTTATATCAGTTTCAGAAGCAGGGTTGAAATTGATATGGTCTGTATGGGTAGGAAACACAGTCCTTTGGCTATGATCACACACATGTTGCTGCTGTATTACAGAATCTAGAAAACAAAGGCGTGCTTATTGCTCTAAAGCAGAGTGTGTTTAAGGGATGGAAACTGTGCTGAGTGCTGCTCTTCAGAAATCGCGTTAAATCCCATACTCTGTGTCTTCCTACAAGCAAGAATTCGTTTCAGGTAATCGCAGTCCCTATTCAGCTCCAATGAAGCTACTTCGTTCACGAAGCTCACACGTTTATCATGCTTGACTGAAAAGCATTGGATGTTAGAGGACCTGTGGTTTGTATCAGTTTCCTGAGGAGAGTTGAACTCGATATGGTCTGTATATGTAGGAAACTCAGTCCTTTGGTTGTGATCACACTCAGGTTTCCTGTTGTATTAGAGACTCTAGAAAGCAAGAGCTTGCTTCTTGCTCTAAGCAAAGTGTGTTTCATGGATGGGAACTGTGCTGAGTGTTGCCTTCAGAAATGGAGTTAAATCCCAAGCTCTGTATCTTCCTACAAGCAAGACTTCATTTCAGGTAAATGCAGTCCCTTTTCAGCTCATAGAAAGCTACATCATTCACGAAGCTTACACGTTTCTCGCGCTTGACTGAAAAGCATTGTATGTTGGAGGACCTCTGGTTTATATCAGTGTCGGAAGCAGAGTTGAACTCGATATGGTCGGTATGTGTAGGAAACACAGTCCTTTCGTTATGATCACACTCACTTTCCTGCTGTATTACAGACTCTAGAAAGCAAGAGCATCCTTCTTGCTCTAAATCAGAGTGTGTTTCATGGATGGGAACTGTGCTGAGTGTTGCCAGTCAGAAATGCTGTTAAATCCCAGGCTCTGTGTCTTCCTACAAGAAAGACTTCGTTTAAGGTAAACACAGTCCCTTTTCAGCTCAAACGAAGCTACATCGTTCACGAAGCTCACACGTTTATTACGCTTGACTGAAAAGCATTGGATGTTAGAGGACATGTGGTTTGCATCAGTTTCAGAAGCTGAGTTGAACTAAATATGGTCTGTATCGGTAGGAAGCACCGTTATTTTGTTCTGGGAACACACAAGTTTCCTTCTTTATTAGAGACTTTAGAACACAAGAACGTGCTTCTTGCTCTAAAGCAGAGTGTGTTTCATGGCTGGGAACTGTGCTGAGTGTTGCCCTTCAGAAATGGGGTTAAATCCCATGTTCTGTGTCTTCCTACAAGAAAGACTTCGTTTCAGGTAAACACAGCTCCTTTTCACCTCAAACGAAGCTACATCGTTCACGAAGCTCACACGTTTATCGCGCTTGACTGAAAAGCATTGAATGTTAGAGGACCTGTGATTTGTATCAGTTTCAGAAGCTGAGTTGAACTAAATATGGTCCATATGTGTAGGAAACACCGTTCTTTTGTTCTGGGAACACACAAGTTTCCTTCCATATTAGAGACTTTAGAAAACAAGAACGTGCTTCTTGCTCTAAAGCAGACTTTGTTTCATGGAAGAGAACTGTGCTGTGTGTTTCCCTTCAGAAATGGAGTTAAATCCCAGGCTCTGTGTCTATCTACAAGCAAGACTTCATTTCAGGTAAAAGCAGTCACTTTTCAGCTGAAACAAAACTATAGCATTCACGAAGCTCACACGCTTCTTGCTCTTAACTGAAAAGCATTGGATGTTAGAGGACCTTTGGATTGTAACAGTTTCAGAGGCAGAGTTGAAATAGATGTGGTCCATATGCGTAGGAAACACCATTCTTTTGTTCTGAGCACACTCATGTTTCCTGCTGTATTAGAGATTCTAGAGCAATAGCGTGCTTCTTGTTCTAAAGCAGAGTGTGTTTCATGAATGGGAACTGTGCTGCTCTTCAGAAATGGACTTAAATCCCTTGTTTTCTGTCTTCCTACAAGCAAGACTTCATTTCAGGTAAAAGCAGTCACTTTTCAGCTCAAACGAAGTTACATCATTCACAAAGCTAACACGTTTCTTGCGCTTAAATGAAAAGAATTGTATGTTAGAGGACCTGTGGTTTATATCAGATTCAGAAGCAGAGTTGAACTCGATATGGTCTGTATGTGTAGGAAACACAGTCCTTTGGTTATGATCACACTCACGTTCCTGCTGTATTACAGACTCTAGAAAGCAAGAGCGTGCATCTTGCTCTAAAGCAGAGTGTGTTTCTTGGATTGTAACTGTGCTGAGATCTGCTCTTCATAAATGGCGTTAAGTCCCATACTCTGGGTCTTCCTACAAGCAAGACTTCGTTTCAGGTAAACCCAGTTCCTATTCAGCTCAAACGAAGCTACATCATCCACGAAGCTCACACGTTTCTCGCTCTTAACTGAGAGGCATTGGATGCTAGAGGATCTATGTTTTCTATCAGTTTCAGAAGCTGAGTTGAACTAGATGTGTTCCATATGGGTAGGAAACACCGTTCTTTTGTTTTGAGCACACTCATGTTTCCTGCTGTATTAGAGACTCTAGAAAGCAAGTGCGTGCTTCTTGCTCTAAAGCAGAGCATGTTTCATCAATGGGAACTGTGCTGATTGCTGCTCTTCAGAAATGGACTTAAATCCCTTGTTCTCTGTCTAACCACAAGCAATACATCGTTTCAGGTAAACGCAGTTCATATTCACCTCAAACGAATCTACATTATTCACGAAGCTCACACGTTTCTTGCTTTTAACTGAAAAGCATTGGATGTTAGAGGACCTGTGTTGTCTATCAGTTTCAGAAGCAGAGTTGAACTAGATATGGTCCGTATGTGTAGTTAAACCCGATCTTTTGTTTTGAGCACACTCACGTTTTCTGCTGTATTAGAGACTCTAAAGCAAGAGCGTCCTACTTGCTCTAAAGCAGAGTGTGTTTCATGGATGGGAGCTGTGCTAAGTGCTGCTCTTCAGAAATGGCGTTAAATGCCATACTCTCTGTCTTCCTACATGCAAGACTTCGTTTCAGGTAAAGGCAGTCCCTATTCAGCTCTAATGAAACTACATCATTCACAAAGCTCACACGTTTCTCTCACTTAACTGAAAAGCATTGGATGTTAGAGGACCTGTGGTTTGTATCAGTTTCAGAAGAAGAGTTGAACTAGATGTGGTCCATATGGGTAGGAAACACAGCTCTTTTTTTTTTTGAGCACACTCACGTTTCCTGCTCTATTAGAGACTCTAGAAAGCAAGGGCGTGCTTCTTGCTCTGAAGCACAGTGTGTATCATGGATGGGAACTGTGTTGAGTGTTGTGCTTCAGAACTGGAGTTAAATCCCAGGCTCTGTGTCTTCCTACAAGAAATAATTTGTTTCAGGTAAACACAGTCCCTTTTCAATTCAAACGAAGCTACATCGTTCACGAATCTCACACGTTTCTCGCTCTTAACTGAAAAGAATTGGATTTTAAAAGACCTGCGGTTTGTATCAGTATCAGAAGGAGAGTTGTACTAGATATTGTCTGTATGTGTAGGAAACACCGTTTTTTGTTTTGAGAACACCAACATTTCCTGCTTATTAGAGACTCTAGAAAGCAAGAGCGTGCGTCTTGCTCTAAAGCAAAGAGTGTATCAAGGATGAGAACTGTGCTGTGTGTTTCCCTTCAGAAATGGAGTAAAATCCCAGGCTCTGTGTCTTCCTACAAGCAAGAATTTCTTTCAGGTAAACACAGTCCCTTTTCAGCTCAAACTAAGCAACATAGTTCACGAAGCTCACACAATTCTCTTATAAACTGACATATATTGGACCTTAGAGGACCTGTGGTTTATATCAGTTTCAGAAGCAAAGTTTAACTAGATATGGTCCGTATGTATAGTAAACACTGTTCTTTTGTTCTGAGCACACCCAGGTTTCCTGCACTATTATAGACTCTAGAAAGCAATAGCGTGTTTCTTGCTCTGAAGAACAGTTTGTTTCATGGATGAGAATTGTGCTGTGTGTTTCCTTTCAGAAATGGAGTAAAATTCCAGGCTCTGTGTCTCCCTACAAGCAAGACTTTGTTTCAAATAAACGCAGTCCCTTTTCAACTGAAACGAAGCTACATCGTTCATAAAGCTCACAAGTTTCTCGCTGGTAACTGAAAAGAATTAGATTTTAAAAGACCTGCAGTTTGTATCAGTATCAGAAGGAGAGTTGAACTAGATATTGTCTGTATGTGTAGGAAACACCGTTTTTTGTTTTGAGAACACCAACATTTCCTGCTTTATTAGAGACTCTAGAAAGCAAGAGCGTGCGTCTTGCTCTAAAGCAAAGAGTGTTTCAAGGATGAGAACTGTGCTGTGTGTTTCCCTTCAGAAATGGAGTTAAATCCCAGGCTCTGTGTCTTCCTACAAGCAAGACTTTCTTTCAGGCAAACACCGTCCCTTTTCAGCTCAAACGAAGCAACATCGTTCACGAAGCTCACACTTTTCTTCCTCTTAACTGAAATGCATTGGATGTTAGAGGACCTGTGGTTTGTATCAGTTTCAGAAGCAGAGTTGAACTAGTTATGGTCCGTATGTGTAGTAAACATTGTTCTTTAGTTCTGAGCACAACAATGTTTCCTGCTGTATTAGAGACAATAAAAGCAAGAGCATGCGTCTTGTTCTAAATCAGAGTGTGTTTCATAGATGAGAACTGTGCTGTGTGTTTCCCTTCAGAGACGGAGTTAAATCGCACGCTCTGTGTCTTCCTACAAGAAAGACTTCGTTTCAGGTAAACACCATCACTTTTCAGCTAAAACAAAGCAAGAACGTACAAGAAGCTCACATGTGACTCGCTCTTAACTGACAAGTATGGGATGTTAGAGGACCTGTGGTTTGTGTCAGTTTCCTGAGCAGTGTTGAACTCGATATGGTCCGTATATGTAGGAAACACAGTCCTGTTGTTGTGATCACACTCACTTTTCCTGCTGTATCAGAGATTAAAGAAAGCAATAGCATGCTTCTTGCTCTAAAGCAGGTGTGTTTCATGGATGGGAACTGTTCTGAGTGCTGCTCTTCAGATATGGCGTTAAATCCCATACTCTGTGTCTTCCTGCAAGGAAGACTTCCTTTCAGGTAAAGGCAGTCTCTATTCAGCTCAAACAAAGCTACAGTTCACGAAGCCCACACGTTTCTCGCGCTTGACTGAAAAGCATTGGATGTTAGGGGACCTGTGGTTTGTATCAGTTTCAGAAGCAGAGTGAACTCGATAAGTTCTGTATGTTTAGGAAACACATTTCTTGTTTTATGATCACACTGACATTTCCTGTTGAATTACAGACTCTAGAAAGCAAGAGCGTGCATCTTGCACTAAAACAGAGTACGTTCCATGGATAAGAACTGTGCTGTGTGTTTCCCTTCAGAAATGGCGTTAAATCCCATACTCTGTGTCTTCCTACAAGGAAGACTTCCTTTCAGGTAAACGCAGTCCCTTTTCAACTCAAACAAAGCTACATTATTCACAAAGCTCAGACGTTTCTCGCGTTTAAATGAAAAGCATTGGATGTTAGAGGACCTGTGGTTTGTATCAGTTTCAGAAGCAGAGTTGAAATAGATAAGGTCTGTATGTGTAGGAAATGCCGTTCTTTTGTTCTGAGCAACTCATGTTTCCTGCTGTATTAGAGACTATAGAAAGCAAGAGTTTGCTTTTAGCTCTAAAGCAGAGTGTGCTTCATGGATGAGAACTGTGCTGTGTGTTTCCATTCAGAAATGGAGTTAAAATCACAGTATCTGTTTCTTCCTACAAGAAAGACTTCGTTTCAGGTAAACGCAGTTACTTTTCAGCTCAAACAAAACTACAACGTTCACGAAGCTCACACGTTTCTCCGGCTTAACAGGAAAGCATTGGATGTTAGAGAACCTGTGGTTTGTATCTGTTTCAGAAGCAGAGTTCAAATGGATAAGGTGTGTATGTGCTGGAAACACCATTTTTTTTGTTCTGGGAACACTCACATTTCCTGCTGTATTAGAGTCTTTAGAAAGCAAGAGCGTGATTCTTGCTCTAAAGCAGAGTGTGTTTCATGGATGGGAACTGTGCAGTGTGTTTCCTTCAGAAATGGTGTTAAATCCCAGGCTCTGTCTTCCTAAAAGCAAGATTTCGTTTCAGGTAAACGCATTCCCTTTTCTTCTCAAAGGAAGCCACATGGTTCCCAGAGCTCACATGTTTATCGCGCTTAACTGAAAAGCATTGGATGTTAGCGGAACTGTGGTTTGTAGCAGTTTCAGAAGCAGAGTTGAAAAAGATAAGGTCTGTATGTGATGTGTAGGAAACACCGTTCTTTTGTTCTGAGCACACTCACGTTTCCTGCTGTATTAGAGACTCTAGAAAGCAAGAGCGTGCTTTTTTCTGTAAAGCAGAGTGTGTTTCATGGATGAGAACTGTGCTGTGTGTTTCCTTTCAGAAATGGAGTTAAATCCCAGGCTCTGTGTCTTCCTACCAGCAAGACTTCGTTTCAGGTAAACGCAGTCCCTTTTCAGCACTAACAAAACTAACGTTCACAAAGCTCACACGTTTATCGCGCTTAACTGAGAAGCATTGGATGTTAGAGGACCTGTGGTTTGTATCAGTTTCACACGCTGAGTTGAACTAAATATCGTCCGAATGTGTAGGAAACACTGATCTTTTGTTCTGAGCACACTCACGTTTCCTGCTGTATTAGAGACTTTAGAAAGCAAAAGCGTGCTTCTCTCTATAAAGCAGAGTGTGTTTCATGGACGAGAACTGTGCTGTGTGTTTTCCTTCAGAAATGGAGTTAAATCACAGGCTCTGTGTATTCCTACAAGCAAGACTTCGTTTCAGGTAAACGCAGTTATTTTTCAGCTCGAACAAAACTACAGCGTTCACGAAGCTCACACGTTTCTCGCGCTTAACTGAAAAGCAGTGGATGTTACAGAACCTGTAGTTTGTATCACTTTCAGAAGCAGAGTTCAAATAGATAAGGTGTGTATGTGTAGGAAACACCATTCTTTTGTTCTGGGATCTCTCACGTTTCCTGTTGTATTAGAGACTTTAGAAAGCAAGAGCGTGCTTCTTGGTCTAAAGCAGAGTGTGTTCCATAGATGTGAACTATGCTGAGTCTTGCCCTTCAGAAAAGGACTTAAATCCCAGGCTCTGTTACTTCCTACAAGCAAGACTTCGTTTCTGGTAAATGCAGTCCCTTTTCAGCTCAAAGGAAGATACATCATTCACAAAGCTCACATGTTTCTCGCTCTTAAATGAGAATCATTGCATGTTAGAGGATCTGTTGTTTCTATACGTTTCAGAAGCAGAGTTGAACTAGATTTAATCCCTATTGGTAGGAAACACCATTGTTTTGTTTTGAGCACACTCACGTTCCTGCTGTATTACAGATTATAGAAAGCAAGAGTGTGCTTCTTGCTATAAAGCAGACTGTGTTTCATGGATGGGAACTGTGCTGATTGTTGCCCTTCAGAAACAGAGTTAAATTCCAGGCTCTGTGATTTCCTACAAGCAAGACTTCGTTTCAGGTAAATGCAGTCTCTTTTCAGCTCAAAGGAAGCTACATTGTTCACGAAGCTCACACGTTTCTCTCACTTAACTGAAAAGCATTGGATGTTAGCGGACCTGTGGTTTGTATCAGTTTCAGAAGAAGAGTTGAACTAGATGTGGTCCATATGGATAGGAAACACAGCTCTTTTTTTTTTTTGAGCACACTCACGTTTCCTGCTCTATTAGAGACTCTAGAAAGCAAGGGCATGCTTCTTGCTCTGAAGCACAGTGTGTTTCATGGATGGGAACTGTGTTGAGTGTTGTGCTTCAGAACTGGAGTTAAATCCCAGGCTCTGTGTCTTCCTACAAGAAATAATTTGTTTCAGGTAAACACAGTCCCTTTTCAATTCAAACGAAGCTACATCGTTCACGAATCTCACACGTTTCTCGCTCTTAACTGAAAAGAATTGGATTTTAAAAGACCTGCGGTTTGTATCAGTATCAGAAGGAGAGTTGAACTAGATATAGTCTGTATGTGTAGGAAACACCGTTTTTTGTTTTGAGAACACCAACATTTCCTGCTTTATTAGAGACTCTAGAAAGCAAGAGCGTGCGTCTTGCTCTAAAGCAAAGAGTGTTTCAAGGATGAGAACTGTGCTGTGTGTTTCCCTTCAGAAATGGAGTTAAATCCCAGGCTCTGTGTCTTCTTACAAGCAAGACTTTCTTTCAGGTAAACACAGTCCCTTTTCAGCTCAAACTAAGCAACATCGTTCACGAAGCTCACACTTTCTTCCTCTTAACTGAAATGCATTGGATGTTAGAGGACCTGTGGTTTGTATCAGTTTCAGAAGCAGAGTTGAACTAGTTATGGTCCGTTTGTGTAGTAAACTTTGTTCTTTAGTTCTGAGCACAACAAGGTTTCCTGCTCTATTAGTGACAATAGAAAGCAAGAGCATGCATCTTGTTCTAAAGCAGAGTGTGTTTCATGGATGAGAACTGTGCTGTCTGTTTCCCTTCAGAAATGGAGTTAAATCCCAGGCTCTGTGTCTTCCTAAAAGCAAGACTTCTTTTCAGGTAATAGCAATCCCTGTTCAGCTCAAATGAAGCTACAAAGTTCACAACGCTCACACGTTTATCGCGCTTTACTGAAAAGCATTGGTTATTAGATGACCTGTGGTGTGTATCAGTTTCAGAAGCAGAGTTGAATTAGATATTGTCCGTATGTGTAGGAAACATCGCTCATTTGTTCTGAGCACACTCACATTTCCTGCTGTATTACAGACACTTGAAAGCAAGAGCATGCTTCTTGTTCTAAAGCAGAGTGTGTTTCATGGATGAGAACTGTGCTGTGTGCTTCCCTTCTGAAATGGAGTTAAATCCCAGGCTCTGTGTCTTCCTACAAGCAAGACTTCTTTTCATGAAAACACAGTCCCTTTTCAGATGAAAGGAAGCTACATCGTTCGCAAAGCTCACACGTATCTCGCTCTTAACTGAAAAGCATTGGACGTTAGAGGAACTGTGTGTGTATCAGTTTCAGAAGCAGAGTTGAACTAGATACAGTCCGTATGTGTAGGAAACAGTGCTCTTTTGTTCTGAGCACACTCACCTTTCCTACTCTATTAGAGGTTCTAGAAAGCAACAGCGTGCTTCTTGCTCTAAAGCAGAGTATGTTTCATGGATGGGAACATTGCTGAGTCCTGCTCTTCAGAAATGGAGATAAATCCCAGACTCTGTGTCTTCCTAAAAACAGGACATCGTTTCAGGTAAATGCAGTCCCTTTTCGGCTCAAACGAGGCTACATTTTTCACAAAGCTCACCCCTTTCTCACGCTTAAATGAAAAGCATTGGATGTCAGAGGACCTGTTGTTTGTAGCAGTTTAATAAGCAGAGTTGAAATCGATATGGTCCATATGTGTAGGAAACACAGTCCTTTCGTTATGATCACACTCAAGATTCCTGCTGTATTAGAGACTCTAGAAAGCAAGAGCGTCCTTTTTGCTCTAAAGCAGAGTGTGTTTCATGGATGAGAACTGTGCTCTGTGTTTCCCTTCAGAAATGGGGTTAAATCACAGGCTCTGTGTCTTCCTACAAGAAAGACTTCGTTTCAGGTAAACGCCATCAATTTTTAGCTAAAACAAAGCAAGAACGTACAAGAAGCTCCCACGTGTCTCGCTCTTTCATGACTAGCATGGGATGTTAGAGGACATGTGGTTTGTATCATTTTCTTGAGCAGAGTTGAAGTCGATAAGGTCCGTATATGTAGGAAACACAGTCCTTCGGTTTTGATCACACTCACGTTTCCTGTTGTATCAGATTTTCTAGAAAGCAAGAGCGTGCTTCTTGCTCAAAAGCAGAGTGTGTTTCATGGATGATAACTGTGCTGTGTGTTTCCCTTCAGAAATGGAGTTAAATCACAGGCTCTGTGTCTTCCTACAAGCAAGACTTCGTTTCAGGTAAACGCAGTCCCTTTTCAGCTCAAACAATACTACAACGTTCACGAAGCTCACACGTTTATCGCACTTAACTGAGAAGCATTGGATGTTAGAGGACCTGTGGTTTGTATCAGTTTCAGAAGCAGAGTTGAACTCGATATGGTCCGTAGCGTAGGAAACACAGTCCTATGGTTATGGTCACACTCACGTTCCTGCTGTGTTACAGTCTCTTGAAAGCAAGAGCGTGCTTCTTGCTCTAAAGCAGAGTGTATTTCATGGATGGGAACTGTGTTGAGTGTTGCTATTCAGAAATGTCGTTAAATTCCATACTCTGTGTATTCCTTCAAGCAAGACTTCGTTTCAGGTAAATGCTTTCCCTATTCAGCTCAAACAAAGCTACATCGTTCACAAAGCTCACACGTATCTCGCTCTTAACTGAAAAGCATTGGACGTTAGAGGAACTGTGTGTGTATCAGTTTCAGAAGCAGAGTTGAACTAGATACGGTATGTATGTGTAGGAAACACAGTCCTTTCGTTATGATCACACTCAAGATTCCTGCTGTATCAGAGAATATAGAAAGCCAGAGCGTGCTTCTTGCTCTAAAGCAGAGTGTGTTTCATGGATGACAACTGTGCTGTGTGTTTCCCTTCAGAAATGGTGTTAAATCCCAGGCTCTGTGTCTTCCTATAAGCAAGACTTCGTTTCAGTTAAATGCAGTCACTTTTCAGCTCAAACAAAGCAACAATGTTCACAAAGCTCACACGTTTCTCTGTCTTAACTGAAAACCATTGAATGTTAGAGGACCTATGGTGAGTAACAGTTTCACAAGCAGAGTTGTACTAGATACGGTGCGTATGTGTAGGAAACACCACTCTTTTGTTCTGAGCACACACATGTTTCCTGCTCTATTAGAGACTTTAGAAAGCAAGAGCGTGCTTCTCGCTCTAAAGCAGAGTATGTTTCATGGATGAGAACAGTGCTGTGTGTTTCCCTTCAGAAATGGAGTAAAATCACAGGCTCTGTGTCTTCCTACAAGAAAGACTTCGTTTCAGGTAAACGCCATCACTTTTCAGCTAAAAGAAAGCAAGAACGTACAAGAAGCTCCCACGTGTCTCGCTCTTTACTGACAAGCATGGGATGTTAGAGGACCTGTGGTTTTTATCAGTTTCCTGAGCAGAGTTCAAGTCATTATGGTCCGTATATGTAGGAAACAGAGTCCATCGGTTGTGATCACACTCACGTTTCCTGCTGTATCAGAGATTCTAGAGAGCAAGAGCGTGCTTCTTGCTCTAAAGCAGAGTGTGTTTCATGGATGGGAAGTATGCTGAGTGTTCCCATTCAGAAATGGAGTTAAATCCCAGTCACTGTGTCTTCCCAAAAGCAAGACTTCGTTTCAGGTAAAGGTTGTCCATTTTCAGCTCAAAAGAAGATACATCGTTCAAAAAGCTCACGCGATTCTCGCGCTTAAATGAAAAGCATTGGATGTTAGAGGACCTGTGGTATGTTTCACTTTCATAAGCAGATTAGAAATAGACAAGGTCTGTATGTGTAGGAAACACCGTTCTTTTGTTCTGAGCACACTCAATTCTCCTGCTGTATTAGAGAATTTAGAAAACAAGAGCATGCTTGTTGCTCTAAAGCAGAGTGTGTTTCATGGATCAGAACTGTGCGGAGTGTTGCCCAACGGAAATGGAGTTACATCCCAAGCTCTGTGTCTTCCTACAAGCAAGACATCTTTTCAGGTATTAGCAGTCCCTTTTCAGCTCAAACGAAGCTACATTGTTCACGGAGCTCACACGTTTATTGCGCTTTACTGAAAATCATTGGATATTAGAGGACCTATGGTGTGTATCAGTTTCAGAAGCAGAGTTGAACTAGATACGGTCCGTATTTGTAGGAAACACCACTCTTTTGTTCTGAGCACACTCACGTTTCCTGCTGTATTAATGACACTTGAAAGCAAGAGCGTGCTTGTTGTTCTAAAGCAGGTGTGTTTCATGGTTGGGAACTGTGCTGAGTGCTGCTCTTCAGAAATGGCGTTAAATACCATACTCTGATTCTTCCTACAAGCAAGACTTCGTTTCAGGTAAAGGCAGTCCCTATTCAGCTCAAACGAAGCTACAAAGTTCACGAAGTTCACACGTTTCTCGCGATTGACTGAAAAGCATTGGATGTTAGAGGACCTGTGGTTTGTATCAGTTTCAGAAGCAGAGTTGAACTAAATATGGTCCGTATGTGTAGGAAACACCGTTCTTTTGTTCTGAGCACACTCACGTTTCCTGCTGTATTAGATAATTTAGAATGCAAGAGCGAGCTTCTCGCTCTAAAGCAGAGTATGTTTCATGGATGAGAACAGTGCTGTGTGTTTCCCTTCAGAAATGGAGTAAAATCACAGGCTCTGTGTCTTCCTACAAGAAAGACTTCGTTTCAGGTAAACGCCATCACTTTTCAGCTAAAACAAACCAAGAACATACAAGAAGCTCCCACATGTCTCGCTCTTTACTGACAAGCATGGGATATTAGAGGACCTGTGGTGTGTATCAGTTTCCTGAGCAGAGTTGAAGTCGATATGGTCCGTATATGTAGGAAACACAGTCCTTCGTTTGTGATCACACTCACTTCTCCTGCTGTATTAGAGACTTTTGAAAACAAGAGTGTGCTTCTTATTCTAAAGCAGAGTGTGTTTCATGGATGGGAACTGTGCTGAGTGTTGCCCTTCAGAAATGGAGTTAAATCCCAAGCTCTGTGTCTTCCTCCAAGCAAGACTTCTTTTCAGGTAAACGCAGTCCTTTTTCGGCTCAAACGAAGCTACATCGTTCACGAAGCTCACCCGTTTCTCACGCTTAAATGAAAAGCATTGGATGTCAGAGGACCTGTGGTTTGTAGCAGTTTAATAAGCAGAGTTGAACTCGATATGGTCCGTAGTGTAGGAAACACAGTCCTTTGGTTATGGTCACACTCACGTTCCTGCTATATTACAGGCCCTAGAAAGCAAGAGCATGCTTCTTGCTCTAAAGCATAGTGTGTTTCATGGATGGGAACTGTGCTGAGTGCTGCTCTTCAGAAATAGAGTTAAATCCCAGGCTCTGTGTCTTCCTACAAACAAGACTTCATTTCAGGTAAAGGCAGTCCCCTTTCAGCTCAAAGGAATCTACATCGTTAACAAAGCTCACAAGTTTCTCGCTCTTAATTGAGAAGGATTGGATGTTAGAAGACCTGTGGTTTGTATCAGTTTCAGAAGCAGCTTTGAACTAGATGTGGTCCATATGGGTAGGAAACACCGTTCTTTGGTTTTGAAAACACTCCCGTTTCTTCCTGTTTTAGAGACTCAAGAAGGCAAGAGCGTGCTTCTTGATCTAAAGCAGAGTATGTTTCATGGATTGGAACTGTGCTGAGTGTTGCCCATCAGAAATGGAGTTAAATCCCAGGCTCTGTGTCTTCCTACAAGCAAGACTTCGTTTCAGGTAAAAGCAGTCCCTTTTCAGCTCAAACAAAGCAACAATGTTCACGAAGCTCACACAGTTCTCGCTCTTAACTGAAAAGCATTGGATGTTAGAGGACCTGTGGTTTGTAACAGTTTCAGAAGTAGCGTTGAACTAGATGAGGTCCATATGTGTAGGAAACACTGTTCTTTTTTCTGATCACACTCACGTTTCCTGATGTATTAGTCACTCTAGAAAGCAAGAACATGATTCTTGCTCTAAAGCAGAGTGTGTTTCATGGATTGGAACTGTGCTGAGTGTTGCCCATCAGAAATGGAGTTAAATCCCAGGCTCTGTGTCTTCCTACAAGCAAGACTTCGTTTCAGGTAAAGGCAGTCCCTTTTCAGCTCAAACAAAGCAACAATGTTCACGAAGCTCACCCGTTTATTGCGCTTAAATGAAAAGCATTGGATGTTAGAGGACCTGTGGTTTGTATCAGTTTCAGAAGCAGTGTTGAACTAGATGTGGTCCATATGTATAGAAAACACCGTTCTTTTTTCTGATCATACTCACGTTTTCTGCTGTATTAGACACTCTAGAAAGCAAGAACATGATTCTTACTTTAAAGCAGAGTCTGTTTCATGGATGGGAACAGTGCTGTATGTTTCCCTACAGAAATTGAGTTAAATCGCAGGCTCTGTGTCTTCCTACAAGAAAGACTTCGTTTCAGGTAAACGCAGTCCCTTTTAAGCTCAAAGGAAGCTACATCATTAACGAAGCTCAGATGATTCTCGCTCTCAAATAAGAAGCATTGGATTTTAGAGGATCTGTGGTTTCTATCAGTTTCAGAAGCAGACTTGTACTGGATGTGGACCATAGGGGTAGGAAACACAGTTCTTTGTTCTGAGCACACTAATGTTTCCTGCTGTATTAGAGATTCTAGAAGGCAAGAGCATGCTTCTTGCTCTAAAGCAGAGTGTGTTTCATGGATGGGAACTGTGCTGATTGCTGCTCTTCAGAAATGGAGTTAAATCCCAGGCTCTGTGTCTTCCTACAAACAAGACTTCGTTTCAGGTAATGGCAGTCCCTTTTCAGCTCAAAGGAAGCTACATTGTTCACGAAGCTCACACATTTCTCATGCTTAACTGAAAAGCACTGGATGTTAGAGGACCTGTGGTTTGTATCAGTTTCAGAAGCAGAGTTGAAATAGATAAGGTCTGTATGTGTAGGAAACACCGCTCTTTGTTTTGGGCACACTCACGTATCCTGCTGTATTAGAGAATTTAGAAAGCAAGAGCATTCTTCTTGCTGTAAAGCAGAGTGTGTTTCATGGATGAGAAATGTGCAGTGTGTTTCCTTCAGGAATGGAGTTAAATCCCATGCTCTATGTCTTCCTACAAGCAAGACTTCCTTTCAGATAAACGCAATCACTTTTCAGCTAAAACAAGCAAAAATGAACAGGAATCTCACATGCTTCTCGCTCTTAACTGAAAAGCATTGGATGTTAGAGGACACGTGGTTTGTATCAGTTTCAGAAGCAGCGTTGAACTTGATGTGGTCCATATGTTTAGGAAGCACCATTCTTTTTTCTGATCACACTTATGTTTCCTGCTGTATTAGACACTCTAGAAAGCAAGAGCGTGCTTCTTGCTATAAAGCAGAGTGTGTCTCATGGATGGGAACAGTGCTGTGTGTTGCCCTACAGAAATTGTGTTAAATCCCATGCTCTCTGTCATTCTACAAGCAAGACCACGTTTCAGGTAAACGCAGTTCCTTTTCAGCTCGAAGGAAGCTACATCGTTCACAAAGCTCACACATATATCGCTCTTAACAGAAAAGCATTGGATGTTAGGGGACCTGTGTTTTGTATCAGTTTGCAAAGCTGCGTTGAACTAGATGTGGTCCATATGTGTAGGAATCACCGTTCTTTTTTCTGATCACACTCACATTTCCTGATGTATTATACACTCTAGAAAGCAAGAACATGATTCTTGCTCTAAATCAGAGTGTGTTTCATGGATGGGAACTGTGCTGAGTGTTGCATTTCAGAAATGGAGTTAAATCCCAGGCTCTGTGTCTTCCTACAAGAAAGACTTCGTATCAAGTAAACACAGTCCCTTTTCAGCTCAAATGAAGCTACATTGTTCTTGAAGCTCACAGGTTTCTAGGTCATAACTGAAAGCATTGGATGGTAGAGAACCTGTGGTTTGTATAAGTTTCAGAAGCAGAGTTGAACTAGTTATGGTCCGTATGTGTAGTAAACTTTGTTCTTTTGTTTGGAGCACACCCACGTTTCCTGCAGTATTAGAGACTCTAGAAAGCAAGAGCGTGCTTCTTGATCTAAAGCACAATGTGTTTCATCAATGGGAAAGGTGCTGTGTGTTTCCCTTCAGAAATGGTGTTAAGTCCCAAGCTCTGTGTGTTCGTACAAGCAAGACTTCGTTTCAGGTAGGGATAGTCACTTTTCAGCTCAAAGGACCTACATCGTTCACAAAGCTGACATATTTCTCCTTTTAACTGACAAGCATTGGATGTCAGAGCACCTGAGGTTTGTATCATTTTCAGAAGCAGACTTGAACTAGATATGGTCCATATGTGTAGTAAACACCATACATTTGATCTGAGCAAACCCACGTTTCCTGCTCTATTAGAGACTCTAGAAACCAAGAGCGTGCTTCTTGCTCTAAAGCACAGTGTGTTTCATGGATGAGAACTGTGCTGAGTGTTTCGCTTTAGAAATGGAGTTAAATCCCAGGCTCCTTGTCTTCCTACATGTAAGATTTTGTTTCAAGTTATCGCAGTCCCTTTTCAGCTCAAAGGAAGCTACAATGTTCAGGAAGCTCACACGTTTCTCGCTCTTACATGAAAATCATTGGATGTTACAGGACCTTTCGTTTCTATCAGTTTCAGAAGCAGAGTTGAACTAGTTGTGGTCTGTATGTGTAGTAAACACCGCAATTTTGTTCTGAGCACACCCACGTTTCCTGCTGTATTAGAGACTCTAGAAAGCAAGAGCGTGCGTCCTGCTCTAAAGCAGTGTGTGTTTCATGGATGAGAACTGTGCAGTGTGATTCCCTTCAGAAATGGAGTTAAATCCCAGGTTCTGTGCCTTCCTACAAGCAAGACTTCTTTTCAAGTAAACCTAGTCCCTTTTCAGCTCAAAGGAAGCTCCCTCAATCATGAAGCGCATAAGTTTCTCTCTCTTATCTGAAAAGAATTGGATTTTAGAGGACCTGCGGTTTGTATCAGTTTCAGAAGGAGAGTTGAACTAGATATGGTCCGTATGTGTAGGAAACACCATTTTTTGTTTTATGAACACCCACATTTCCTGCTGTATTAGAGACTCTAGAAAGCAAGAGCTTGCGTCTTGCTCTAAAGCAACGTGAGTTTCATGGATGAGAACTGTGCTGTTTGTTTCACTCCAGAAATGGAGTTAAGTCCCAGTCTCTGTGTCTTCCTACAAGCAAGACTTCCTTTCAGGTAAACACAGTGACTTTTCAGTTCAAAGGAAGCTCTATCGTTCTCGAAGCTCACACATTTATCGTATAACTGAGAAGTATTGGATGTTAGAGGAGCTGTGGTTTTATCAGTTCCAGAAGCAGAGTTGAACTAGTTGTAGTCTGTATGTATAGTAAACACTGTTCTTTTGTTCTGAGCACACCCATGTTTCCTGCTCTATTATAGAATCTAGAAAGCAAGAGCGTGTTTCTTGCTCTGAAGCACAGTGTGTTTCATGGATGAGAACTGTGCTGTGTGTTTCCCTTCAGAAATGGAGTTAAATCCCAGGCACTGTGTCTTCCTACAAGCAAGAGTTCGTTTCAGGTAAACACAGTCACTTTTCAGCCCCAAAGAAGCTACATCCTTCATGAAGCTCACAAGTTTCTTGCTCCTAACTGAAAATAATTGGATTTTAGAGGAACTGCGGTTTGTATCAGTTTCAGAAGGAGAGTTGAATTAGATATAGTCCGTATGTTTATGAAACACCATTCTTTGGTTCAGTGCATGCTCACGTTTCCTGCTGTATTAGAGAATCTAGAAAGCAAGAGCATGCTTCTAGCTCTAAAGTAGAGTGTGTTTCATGGATGGGAAAGATGCTGTGTGTTTCCCTTCAAAAATGGAGTTAAATCCCAGGCTCTGTGTCTTCCTACAAGCAAGACTTCGTTTCAGGTAAACACAGTCCCTTTTCAGCTCAAACGAAGCTATATCGTTCAGGAAGCTCACAAGTTTCTCGCTCTTAACTGAAAAGCATTGGATGTTAGAGGACCTGTGGTTTGTATCAGTTTCAGAAGCAGAGTTGAACTAGATGTGGTCCGTATGGGTAGTAAACACCGTACTTTTTTTCTGAGCCCACCCACGTTTCCTGCTATATTAGAGACTTTAGAAACCAAGAGCGTGCTTCTTGCTCTAAAGCACAGTGTGTTTCATGGATTAGAACTATGCTGAATGTTTCCCTTTAGAAATGGAGTTAAATCCCAGGCTCTGTGTCTTCCTACAAGCAAGACTTTGTTTCAGGTAAACACAGTCACTTTCAGCTCAAAAGAAGCTACATCCTTCACGAAGCTCACAAGTTTCTGGCTCCTAAATGAAAATAATTGGATTTTAGAGGAACTGCGGTTTGTATCAGTATCAGAAGGAGAGTTGAATTAGATATAGTCCGTATGTTTATGAAAAACCATTCTTTGGTTCGGTGCACGCTCACGTTTCCTGCTGTATTAGAGAATCTAGAAAGCAAGAGCGTGCTTCTAGCTCTAAAGCAGAGTGTGTTTCATGGATGGGAAAGATGCTGTGTGTTTCCCTTCAAAAATGGAGTTAAATCCCAGGCTCTGTGTCTTCCTACAAGCAAGACTTCGTTTCAGGTAAACCCAGTCCCTTTTCAGCTCAAACAAAGCTATATCATTCAGGAAGCTCACACGTTTGTCCCTCTTAACTGAAAAGCATTGGATGTTAGAGGACCTGTGGCTTGTATCAGTTTCAGAAGCAGAGTTGAACTAGATGTGGTCTGAATGTGTAGTAAACACCGTACTTTTGTTCTGAGCACACCCAGGTTTCCTGCTCTATTATAGACTCTAGAAAGCAAGAGCGTGTTTCTTGCTCTGAAGCACAGTGTGTTTCATGGATGCGAACTGTGCTGTGTGTTTCAGTTCAGAAATGGAGTAAAATCCCAGTATCTGTGACTTCCTACAAGCAAGACTTCATTTCAAATAAACGCAGTCCCTTTTCAGTGAAACGAAGCTACATCATTCACAAAGCTCATAAGTTTCTCGCTCTTAACTGAAAAGAATTGGATTTTAGATGACATGTGGTTTGTATCAGTTTCAGAAAGAGAGGTGAACTAGATATGGTCTGTATGTGTGGGAAACAACGTTTTTTGTTTTGAGATCACCAATGTTTCATGCTGTATTAGAGATTCTAGAAAGCAAGAGAGTGCTTCTTGCTCTAAAGCAGAGTGTGTTTAATGGATGGGAACTGTGCTGTGTGTTTCTCTTCAGAAATGGATTTAAATCCCAGGTGCTGTGTCTTCCTACAAGCAAGAGTTTGTTTACGGTAAACGCAGACCCTTTTCAGCTCAAAGGATGCTCCATCGTTCTCGAGGCTCACACATTTCTCTTATAACTGACAAGTATTGGCTTTTAGAGGACATGGGGTTTATATCAGTTCCAGAAGCAGAGTTGAACTAGATATGGTCCGTATGTATAGGAAACACTGTTCTTTTGTTCTGACACACCCGGGTTTCCTGCTCTATTATAGACTCTAGAAAGCAAGAGCGTGTTTCTTGCTCTGAAGCAGAGTGTGTTTCATGGATGAGAACTGTGCTGTGTGTTTCCCTTCAGAAATGGAGTAAAATCCCATTCTGTGTCTTCCTACAAACAAGACTTCGTTTCACATAAATGCAGTCCATTTTGAGCTGAAACGAAGCTACATCTTTCAAGAAGCTCACAAGTTTCTCGCTCTTAACTGAAAAGAATTGGATTTTAGATGACATGTGGTTTGTATCAGTTTCAGAAAGAGAGGTGAACTAGATATGGTCTGTATGTGTAGGAAACAACGGTTTTTGTTTTGAGACCACCCATGTTTCCTGCTGTATTAGAGTCTCTAGAAAGCAAGAGCGTGCTTCTTGCTCTAAAGCCGAGTGTGTTTCATGGATGAGAACTGTGCTGTGTGTTTCACATCAGAAATGAAGTTACATCCCAGGTTCTGTGTGTTCCTACAAGCAAGACTTCGTTTCAAGTAAACACAGTCCCTTTTCAGCTCAAAGGAAGCTACATTGTTCTTGAAGCTCACACGTTTCTAGGTCATAACTGAAAGCATTGGATGGTAGAGAACCTGTGGTTTGTATCAGTTTCAGAAGCAGAGTTGAACTAGTTATGGTCTGTATGTATAGTAAACTTTGTTCTTTTGTTCGGAGCACACCCACGTTTCCTGCAGTATTAGAGACTCTAGAAAGCAAGAGCGTGCTTCTTGATCTAAAGCACAATGTGTTTCATCAATGGGAAAGGTGCTGTGTGTTTCCCTACAGAAATGGTGTTAAGTCCCAAGCTCTGTGTGTTCGTAAAATCAAGACTTCGTGTCAGGTAGGGCTAGTCACTTTTCAGCTCAAAGGAACTACATCATTCACAAAGCTCACATATTTCACCTTTTAACTGACAAGCATTGGATGTCAGAGCACCTGAGGTTTGTATCATTTTCAGAAGCAGACTTGAACTAGATATGGTCCATATGTGTAGTAAACACCATACATTTGATCTGAGCAAACCCACGTTTCCTGCTCTATTAGAGACTCTAGAAACCAAGAGCGTGCTTCTTGCTCTAAAGCACAGTGTGTTTCATGGATGAGAACTGTGCTGAGTGTTTTGCTTTAGAAATGGAGTTAAATCCCAGGCTCCTTGTCTTCCTACATGTAAGACTTTGTTTCAAGTTATCACAGTCCCTTTTCAGCTCAAAGGAAGCTACAATGTTCAGGAAGCTCACACGTTTCTCGCTCTCACATGAAAATCATTGGATGTTAGAGGACCTTTCGTTTCTATCAGTTGCAGAAGCAGAGTTGAACTAATTGTGGTCTGTATGTGTAGTAAACACTGTACTTTTGTTCTGAGCACACCCACGTTTCCTGCTGTATTAGAGACTCTAGAAAGCAAGAGCGTGCGTCCTGCTCTAAAGCAGTGTGTGTTTCATGGATGATAACTGTGCAGTGTGATTCCCTTCAGAAATGGAGTTAAATCCCAGGTTCTGTGCCTTCCTACAAGCAAGACTTCTTTTCAAGTAAACCTAGTCCCTTTTCAGCTCAAAGGAAGCTCCCTCAATCATGAAGCGCATAAGTTTCTCTCTCTTATCTGAAAAGAATTGGATTTTAGAGGACCTGCGGTTTGTATCAGTTTCAGAAGGAGAGTTGAACTAGATATGGTCCGTATGTGTAGGAAACACCATTTTTTGTTTTATGAACACCCACATTTCCTGCTGTATTAGAGACTCTAGAAAGCAAGAGCTTGCGTCTTGCTCTAAAGCAACGTGAGTTTCATGGATGAGAACTGTGCTGTTTGT
This sequence comes from Onychomys leucogaster, assembly GCA_949786385.1. Taxonomy (NCBI): domain Eukaryota; kingdom Metazoa; phylum Chordata; class Mammalia; order Rodentia; family Cricetidae; genus Onychomys; species Onychomys leucogaster. The sequence continues at coordinate 8,836,753 of CATKUP010000006.1, read as the reverse complement.
TTCACTCCAGAAATGGAGTTAAATCCCAGTCTCTGTGTCTTCCTACAAGCAAGACTTCCTTTCAGGTAAACACAGTGACTTTTCAGTTCAAAGGAAGCTCTATCGTTCTCGAAGCTCACACATTTATCGTATAACTGAGAAGTATTGGATGTTAGAGGAGCTGTGGTTTTATCAGTTCCAGAAGCAGAGTTGAACTAGTTGTAGTCTGTATGTATAGTAAACACTGTTCTTTTGTTCTGAGCACACCCATGTTTCCTGCTCTATTATAGAATCTAGAAAGCGAGAGCGTGTTTCTTGCTCTGATGAACAGTGTGTTTCATGGATGAGAACTGTGCTGTGAGTTTCCCTTCAGAAATGGAGTAAAATCCCAGGCTCTGTGTCTTCCTACAAGCAAGACTTCGTTTCAAATAAATGCAGTCCATTTTCTGCTGAAACGAAGCTACATCGTTCACGAAGCTCACAAGTTAATCGCTCTTAACTGAAAAGAATTGGATTTTAGAGGACCTGCGGTTTGTATCAGTTTCAGAAGGAGAGGTGAACTAGATGTGGTCAGTATGTGTAGGAAACAAGGTATTTGTTTTGAGAACACCCATGTTTCCTGCTGTATTAGAGACTCTAGAAAGCAAGAGCGAGCTTCTTGCTCTAAAGCAGAGTGTGTTTCTTGGGTGGGAACAGTGCTGTGTGTTTCTCTTCCGAAATGGAGTTAAATCCCTGGCGCTGTATCTTCCTGCAAGGAAGAGTTCGTTTTAGGTAAACGCAGTCCCTTTTCAGCTCAAACGAATCTACATCGTACACGAAGCTCACACATTTCTCTTATTAAATGACAAGCATTGGATGTTAGACGACCAGTGATTTGTATCAGTTTCAGAAGCAGAGTTGAACTAGATATGGTCTGTATGTGTAGAAAACACTGTTCTTTTTTCTGAGCACACCCAGGTTTCCGGCTCTATTAGAGACTCTACAAAGCAAGAGTGTGTTTCTAGCTCTGAAGCACAGTGTGTTTCATGGATGAGAACTGTGCTGTGTGTTTCCCTTCAGAAATGGAGTAAAATCCCAGGCACTGTGTCTTCCTACAAGCAAGACTTCGTTTCAGGTAAACACAGTCACTTTCAGCTCAAAAGAAGCTACATCCTGCACGAAGCTCACAAGTTTCTTGCTCCTAACTGAAAATAATTGGATTTTAGAGGAACTGCGGTTTGTATCAGTTTCAGAACGAGAGTTGAATTAGATATAGTCCGTATGTTTATGAAAAACCATTCTTTGGTTCGGTGCACGCTCACTTTTCCTGCTGTATTAGAGACTCTAGAAAGCAAGAGCATGCTTCTAGCTCTAAAGCAGATTGTGTTTTATGGATGGGATAGGTGCTGTGTGTTTCCCTTCAAAGATGGAGTTAAATCCCAGGCTCTGTGTCTTCCTACAAGCAAGACTTCGTTTCAGGTAAACGCAGTCCCTTTTCAGCTCAAACGAAGCTATATCGTTCAGGAAGCTCACAAGTTTCTCGCTCTTAACTGAAAAGCATTGGATGTTAGAGGACCTGTGGTTTGTATCAGTTTCAGAAGCAGAGTTGAACTAGATGTGGTCCGTATGGGTAGTAAACACCGTACTTTTGTTCTGAGCCCACCCACGTTTCCTGCTATATTAGAGACTTTAGAAACCAAGAGCGTGCTTCTTGCTCTAAAGCACAGTGTGTTTCATGGATTAGAACTATGCTGAATGTTTCCCTTTAGAAATGGAGTTAAATCCCAGGCTCTGTGTCTTCCTACAAGCAAGACTTTGTTTCAGGTAAACACAGTCACTTTCAGCTCAAAAGAAGCTACATCCTTCACGAAGCTCACAAGTTTCTGGCTCCTAACTGAAAATAATTGGATTTTAGAGGAACTGCGGTTTGTATCAGTTTCAGAAGGAGAGTTGAATTAGATATAGTCCGTATGTTTATGAAAAACCATTCTTTGGTTCGGTGCACGCTCACGTTTCCTTCTGTATTAGAGAATCTAGAAAGCAAGAGCGTGCTTCTAGCTCTAAAGCAGAGTGTGTTTCATGGATGGGAAAGATGCTGTGTGTTTCCCTTAAAAAATGGAGTTAAATCCCAGGCTCTGTGTCTTCCTACAAGCAAGACTTCGTTTCAGGTAAACCCAGTCCCTTTTCAGCTCAAAGCTATATCGTTCAGGAAGCTCACACGTTTCTCCCTCTTAACTGAAAAGCATTGGATGTTAGAGGACCTGTGGTTTGTATCAGTTTCAGAAGCAGAGTTGAACTAGATGTGGTCTGAATGTGTAGTAAACACCGTACTTTTGTTCTGAGCACGCCCAGGTTTCCTGCTCTATTATAGACTCTACAAAGCAAGAGCGTGTTTCTTGCTGTGAAGCACAGTGTGTTTCATGGATGAGAACTGTGCAGTGTGATTCCCTTCAGAAATGGAGTTAAATCCCAGGTTCTGTGCCTTCCTACAAGCAAGACTTCTTTTCAAGTAAACCTAGTCCCTTTTCAGCTCAAAGGAAGCTCCCTCAATCATGAAGCGCATAAGTTTCTCTCTCTTATCTGAAAAGAATTGGATTTTAGAGGCCCTGCGGTTTGTATCAGAAGGAGAGTTGAACTAGATATGGTCCGTATGTGTAGGAAACACCATTTTTTGTTTTATGAACACCCACATTTCCTGCTGTATTAGAGACTCTAGAAAGCAAGAGCTTGCGTCTTGCTCTAAAGCAATGTGAGTTTCATGGATGAGAACTGTGCTGTTTGTTTCACTCCAGAAATGGAGTTAAGTCCCAGTCTCTGTGTCTTCCTACAAGCAAGACTTCCTTTCAGGTAAACACAGTGACTTTTCAGTTCAAAGGAAGCTCTATCATTCTCGAAGCTCACACATTTATCGTATAACTGACAAGTATTGGATGTTAGAGGAGCTGTGGTTTTATCAGTTCCAGAAGCAGAGTTGAACTAGTTGTGGTCTGTATGTATAGTAAACACTGTTCTTTTGTTCTGAGCACACCCATGTTTCCTGCTCTATTATAGAATCTAGAAAGCAAGAGCGTGTTTCTTGCTCTGATGAACAGTGTGTTTCATGGATGAGAACTGTGCTGTGAATTTCCCTTCAGAAATGGAGTAAAATCCCAGGCTCTGTGTCTTCCTACAAGCAAGACTTCGTTTCAAATAAATGCAGTCCATTTTCTGCTGAAACGAAGCTACATCGTTCACGAAGCTCAGAAGTTAATCGCTCTTAACTGAAAAGAATTGGATTTTAGAGGACCTGCGGTTTGTATCAGTTTCAGAAGGAGAGGTGAACTAGATGTGGTCAGTATGTGTAGGAAACAAGGTATTTGTTTTGAGAACACCCATGTTTCCTGCTGTATTAGAGACTCTAGAAAGCAAGAGCGAGCTTCTTGCTCTAAAGCAGAGTGTGTTTCTTGGGTGGGAACAGTGCTGTGTGTTTCTCTTCCGAAATGGAGTTAAATCCCTGGCGCTGTATCTTCCTGCAAGGAAGAGTTCGTTTTAGGTAAACGCAGTCCCTTTTCAGCTCAAACGAATCTACATCGTACACGAAGCTCACACATTTCTCTTATTAAATGACAAGCATTGGATGTTAGACGACCAGTGATTTGTATCAGTTTCAGAAGCAGAGTTGAACTAGATATGGTCTGTATGTGTAGAAAACACTGTTCTTTTTTCTGAGCACACCCAGGTTTCCGGCTCTATTAGAGACTCTACAAAGCAAGAGTGTGTTTCTAGCTCTGAAGCACAGTGTGTTTCATGGATGAGAACTGTGCTGTGTGTTTCCCTTCAGAAATGGAGTAAAATCCCAGGCACTGTGTCTTCCTACAAGCAAGACTTCGTTTCAGGTAAACACAGTCACTTTTCAGCTCCAAAGAAGCTACATCCTTCATGAAGCTCACAAGTTTCTTGCTCCTAACTGAAAATAATTGGATTTTAGAAGAACTGCGGTTTGTATCAGTTTCAGAAGGAGAGTTGAATTAGATATAGTCCGTATGTTTATGAAAAACCATTCTTTGGTTCAGTGCATGCTCACGTTTCCTGCTGTATTAGAGACTCTAGAAAGCAAGAGCATGCTTCTAGCTCTAAAGCAGATTGTGTTTTATGGATGGGATAGGTGCTGTGTGTTTCCCTTCAAAAACGGAGTTAAATCCCAGGCTCTGTGTCTTCCTACAAGCAAGACTTCGTTTCAGGTAAACGCAGTCCCTTTTCAGCTCAAACGAAGCTATATCGTTCAGGAAGCTCACAAGTTTCTCGCTCTTAACTGAAAAGCATTGGATGTTAGAGGACCTGTGGTTTGTATCAGTTTCAGAAGCAGAGTTGAACTAGATGTGGTCCGTATGTGTAGTAAACACCGTACTTTTGTTCTGAGCCCACCCACGTTTCCTGCTATATTAGAGACTTTAGAAACCAAGAGCGTGCTTCTTGCTCTAAAGCACAGTGTGTTTCATGGATTAGAACTATGCTGAAACTTTCCCTTTAGAAATGGAGTTAAATCCCTGGCTCTGTGTCTTCCTACAAGCAAGACTTTGTTTCAGGTAAACACAGTCACTTTCAGCTCAAAAGAAGCTACATCCTGCACGAAGGTCACAAGTTTCTGGCTCCTAACTGAAAATAATTGGATTTTAGAGGAACTGTGGTTTGTATCAGTTTCAGAAGGAGAGTTGAATTAGATATAGTCCATATGTTTATGAAAAACCATTCTTTGGTTCGGTGCACGCTCACGTTTCCTGCTGTATTAGAGAATCTAGAAAGCAAGAGCGTGCTTCTAGCTCTAAAGCAGAGTGTGTTTCATGGATGGGAAAGGTGCTGTGTGTTTCCCTTCAAAAATGGAGTTAAATCCCAGGCTCTGTGTCTTCCTACAAGCAAGACTTCTTTTTAGGTAAACCCAGTCCCTTTTCAGCTCAAACAAAGCTATATTGTTCAGGAAGCTCACACGTTTCTCCCTCTTAACTGAAAAGCATTGGATGTTAGAGGACCTGTGGTTTGTATCAGTTTCAGAAGCAGAGTTGAACTAGATGTGGTCTGAATGTGTAGTAAACACCGTACTTTTGTTCTGAGCACGCCCAGGTTTCCTGCTCTATTATAGACTCTAGAAAGCAAGAGCGTGTTTCTTGCTCTGAAGCACAGTGTGTTTCATGGATGAGAACTGTGCTGTGTGTTTCAGTTCAGAAATCGAGTAAAATCCCAGTATCTGTGACTTCCTACAAGCAAGACTTCGTTTCACATAAACGCAGTCCCTTTTCAGCTGAAACGAAGCTACATCATTCACAAAGCTCATAAGTTTCTCGCTCTTAACTGAAAAGAATTGGATTTTAGAGGACCTTCGGTTTGTATCAGATTCAGAAGGAGAGTTGAACTAGATATGGTCTGTATGTGTGGGAAACAACGTTTTTTGTTTTGAGATCACCCATGTTTCCGGCTGTATTAGAGATTCTAGAAAGCAAGAGCGTGCTTCTTGCTCTAAAGCAGAGTGTGTTTAATGGATGGCAACTGTGCTGTGTGTTTCTGTTCAGAAATGGATTTAAATCCCAGGTGCTGTGTCTCCTACAAGCAAGAGTGTGTTTACGGTAAACGCAGACCCTTTTCAGCTCAAAGGATGCTCCATCGTTCTCAAAGCTCACACATTTCTCTTATAACTGACAAGTATTGGATGTTAGAGAACATGTGGTTTATATCAGTTCCAGAAGCAGAGTTGAAGTAGATATGGTCCGTATGTATAGGAAACACTGTTCTTTTTTTCTGACACACCCGGGTTTCCTGCTCTATTATAGACTCTAGAAAGCAAGAGCATGTTTCTTGCTCTAAAGCACAGTGTGTTTCATGGATGAGAACTGTGCTGAGTGTTTCGCTTTAGAAATGGAGTTAAATCCCAGGCTCCTTGTCTTCCTACATGTAAGACTTCGTTTCAAGTTATCGCAGTCCCTTTACAGCTCAAAGGACCCTAAAATGTTCAGGAAGCTCACACGTTTCTCGCTCTTACATGAAAATCATTGGATGTTAGAGGACCTTTCGTTTCTATCAGTTTTAGAAGCAGAGTTGAACTAGTTGTGGTCTGTATGTGTAGTAAACACCGTACTTTTGTTCTGAGCACACCCACGTTTCCTGCTGTATTAGAGACTCTAGAAAGCAAGAGCGTGCGTCCTGCTCTAAAGCAGTCTGTGTTTCATGGATGATAACTGTGCAGTGTGATTCCCTTCAGAAATGGAGTTAAATCCCAGGTTCTGTGCCTTCCTACAAGCAAGACTTCTTTTCAAGTAAACCTAGTCCCTTTTCAGCTCAAAGGAAGCTCCCTCAATCATGAAGCGCATAAGTTTCTCTCTCTTATATGAAAAGAATTGGATTTTAGAGGACCTGCGGTTTGTATCAGTTTCAGAAGGAGAGTTGAACTAGATATGGTCCGTATGTGTAGGAAACACCATTTTTTGTTTTATGAACACCCACATTTCCTGCTGTATTAGAGACTCTAGAAAGCAAGAGCTTGCGTCTTGCTCTAAAGCAATGTGAGTTTCATGGATGAGAACTGTGCTGTTTGTTTCACTCCAGAAATGGAGTTAAATCCCAGTCTCTGTGTCTTCCTACAAGCAAGACTTCCTTTCAGGTAAACACAGTGACTTTTCAGTTCAAAGGAAGCTCTATCGTTCTCGAAGCTCACACATTTATCGTATAACTGACAAGTATTGGATGTTAGAGGAGCTGTGGTTTTATCAGTTCCAGAAGCAGAGTTGAACTAGTTGTGGTCTGTATGTATAGTAAACACTGTTCTTTTGTTCTGAGCACACCCATGTTTCCTGCTCTATTATAGAATCTAGAAAGCAAGAGCGTGTTTCTTGCTCTGATGAACAGTGTGTTTCATGGATGAGAACTGTGCTGTGAGTTTCCCTTCAGAAATGGAGTAAAATCCCAGGCTCTGTGTCTTCCTACAAGCAAGACTTCGTTTCAAATAAATGCAGTCCATTTTCTGCTGAAACGAAGCTACATCGTTCACGAAGCTCACAAGTTAATCGCTCTTAACTGAAAAGAATTGGATTTTAGAGGACCTGCGGTTTGTATCAGTTTCAGAAGGAGAGGTGAACTAGATGTGGTCAGTATGTGTAGGAAACAAGGTATTTGTTTTGAGAACACCCATGTTTCCTGCTGTATTAGAGACTCTAGAAAGCAAGAGCGAGCTTCTTGCTCTAAAGCAGAGTGTGTTTCTTGGGTGGGAACAGTGCTGTGTGTTTCTCTTCCGAAATGGAGTTAAATCCCTGGCGCTGTATCTTCCTGCAAGGAAGAGTTCGTTTTAGGTAAACGCAGTCCCTTTTCAGCTCAAACGAATCTACATCGTACACGAAGCTCACACATTTCTCTTATTAAATGACAAGCATTGGATGTTAGACGACCAGTGATTTGTATCAGTTTCAGAAGCAGAGTTGAACTAGATATGGTCTGTACGTGTAGAAAACACTGTTCTTTTTTCTGAGCACACCCAGGTTTCCGGCTCTATTAGAGACTCTACAAAGCAAGAGTGTGTTTCTAGCTCTGAAGCACAGTGTGTTTCATGGATGAGAACTGTGCTGTGTGTTTCCCTTCAGAAATGGAGTAAAATCCCAGGCACTGTGTCTTCCTACAAGCAAGACTTCGTTTCAGGTAAACACAGTCACTTTTCAGCTCCAAAGAAGCTACATCCTTCATGAAGCTCACAAGTTTCTTGCTCCTAACTGAAAATAATTGGATTTTAGAAGAACTGCGGTTTGTATCAGTTTCAGAAGGAGAGTTGAATTAGATATAGTCCGTATGTTTATGAAAAACCATTCTTTGGTTCAGTGCATGCTCACGTTTCCTGCTGTATTAGAGACTCTAGAAAGCAAGAGCATGCTTCTAGCTCTAAAGCAGATTGTGTTTTATGGATGGGATAGGTGCTGTGTGTTTCCCTTCAAAAACGGAGTTAAATCCCAGGCTCTGTGTCTTCCTACAAGCAAGACTTCGTTTCAGGTAAACGCAGTCCCTTTTCAGCTCAAACGAAGCTATATCGTTCAGGAAGCTCACAAGTTTCTCGCTCTTAACTGAAAAGCATTGGATGTTAGAGGACCTGTGGTTTGTATCAGTTTCAGAAGCAGAGTTGAACTAGATGTGGTCCATATGGGTAGTAAACACCGTACTTTTGTTCTGAGCCCACCCACGTTTCCTGCTATATTAGAGACTTTAGAAACCAAGAGCGTGCTTCTTGCTCTAAAGCACAGTGTGTTTCATGGATTAGAACTATGCTGAAACTTTCCCTTTAGAAATGGAGTTAAATCCCTGGCTCTGTGTCTTCCTACAAGCAAGACTTTGTTTCAGGTAAACACAGTCACTTTCAGCTCAAAAGAAGCTACATCCTTCAAGAAGCTCACAAGTTTCTGACTCCTAACTGAAAATAATTGGATTTTAGAGGAACTGCGGTTTGTATCAGTTTCAGAAGGAGAGTTGAATTAGATATAGTCCATATGTTTATGAAAAACCATTCTTTGGTTCGGTGCACGCTCACGTTTCCTGCTGTATTAGAGAATCTAGAAAGCAAGAGCGTGCTTCTAGCTCTAAAGCAGAGTGTGTTTCATGAATGGGAAAGATGCTGTGTGTTTCCCTTAAAAAATGGAGTTAAATCCCAGGCTCTGTGTCTTCCTACAAGCAAGACTTCGTTTCAGGTAAACCCAGTCCCTTTTCAGCTCAAACAAAGCTATATCGTTCAGGAAGCTCACACGTTTCTCCCTCTTAACTGAAAAGCATTGGATGTTAGAGGACCTGTGGTTTGTATCAGTTTCAGAAGCAGAGTTGAACTAGATGTGGTCTGAATGTGTAGTAAACACCGTACTTTTGTTCTTAGCACGCCCAGGTTACCTGCTCTATTATAGACTCTAGAAAGCAAGAGCCTGTTTCTTGCTCTGAAGCACAGTGTGTTTCATGGATGAGTACTGTGCTGTGTGTTTCAGTTCAGAAATGGAGTAAAATCCCAGTATCTGTGACTTCCTACAAGCAAGACTTCGTTTCAAATAAACGCAGTCACTTTTCAGCTGAAACGAAGCTACATCATTCACAAAGCTCATAAGTTTCTCGCTCTTAACTGAAAAGAATTGGATTTTAGAGGACCTTCGGTTTGTATCAGTTTCAGAAGGAGAGTTGAACTAGATATGGTCTGTATGTGTGGGAAACAACGTTTTTTGTTTTGAGATCACCCATGTTTCTGGCTGTATTAGAGATTCTAGAAAGCAAGGGCATGCTTCTTGCTCTAAAGCAGAGTGTGTTTAATGGATGGGAACTGTGCTGTGTGTTTCTCTTCAGAAATGGATTTAAATCCCAGGTGCTGTGTCTTCCTACAAGCAAGAGTTTGTTTACGGTAAACACAGACCCTTTTCAGCTCAAAGGATGCTCCATCGTTCTCGAAGCTCACACATTTCTCTTATAACTGACAAGTATTGGATGTTAGAGGACATGTGGTTTATATCAGTTCCAGAAGCAGAGTTGAACTAGATATGGTCCGTATGTATAGGAAACACTGTTCTTTTTTTCTGACACACCCGGGTTTCCAGCTCTATTATAGACTCTAGAAAGCAAGAGCGTGTTTCTTACTCTAAAGCACAGTGTGTTTCATGGATGAGAACTGTGCTGAGTGTTTCACTTTAGAAATGGAGTTAAATCCCAGGCTCCTTGTCTTCCTACATGTAAGACTTCGTTTCAAGTTATCGCAGTCCCTTTTCAGCTCAAAGGACGCTACAATGTTCAGGAAACTCACACGTTTCTCTTCTTAACTGACAAGCATTGGATGTTAGAGGACCTGTGGTTTGTATCAGTTTCAGAAGCAGAGTTGAAGTAGATATGGTCCATATGTTTAGTAAACGCCATTCTTTTTTTCCTGAACACACGCAAGTTTCATGCTCTACTAGAGACTCTAGAAAGCAAGAGCGTGTTTCTTGCTTTGAAGCACAGTGTGTTTAAAGGATGAGAACTGTGCTGTGTGTTTCCCTTCAGAAATGCAGTTAAATCCCAGACTCTGTGTCTTCCTACAAGCAATACTTCATTTCAGGTAAGAACAACCACTTTTCAGCTCAAACGAAGCTACATCCTACAGGAAGCTCACACGTTTCTCGTTCTTAACTGAAAAGCATTGGATCTTAGAGGACCTGTGGTTTTTATAAGTTTCAGAAGCAGAGTTGAACTAGATATGGTCCGTAGGTATAGTAAACACTGTTCTTTTGTTCTGAGCACACACAAGTTACCTGCTGTATTAGAGACTCTAGAAAGCAAGAGCGTGCTTCTTGCTCTAAAGCAGAGTGTGTTTCATGGATGGGAACTGTGCTGTGTGTTTCTCTTCCAAAATGGAGTTAAATCCCTGGCGCTGTGTCTTCCTCCTAGCAAGAGTTCGTTACAGGTAAAGGCAGTCCCTTTTCAGCTCAAACGAAGCTACATCGTTCACGAAGCTCACACATTTCTCTTATTAACTGACAAGCATTGGATGTTTGAGGACCTGTTGTTTGTATCAGTTTCAGAAGCAGAGTTGAACTAGATATGGTCCGTATGTGTAGTAAACACTGTTCTTTTGTTCTGAGCACACCCACGTTTCCTCGTGTATTAGAGAATCTAGAAAGCAAGAGCGTGCTTCTTGCTCTAAAGCACAGTGTGTTTCATGGATGAGAACTGTGCTGAGTGTTTCCCTTTAGTAATGGAGATAAACCCCAGGCTCTGTGTCTTACCACAAGCAAGACTTTGTTTCAAGTAAACGCAGTCCCTTTTCAGCTCAAACGAAGCTACATTGTTCACGAAGCTGACACATTTTTGCTCTTAACTGAAAATCATTGGATGTTAGAGGACCTGTGGTTTGTATTAGTTTCAGAAGGAGACTTGTCCTAGATATGGTCTGTATATGTAAGAAACACCGTTTATTGTTCTGAGCACACTCACGTTTTCTGGTGTATTGGAGACTCCTGGAAGCAAGAGTATGCTTCTTGCTCTAAAGCATAGTGTGTTTCATGGATGAGAACTCTGCTATGTGTTTACCTTCAGAAATGGAGAAAAATCCCAGGCTCTGTGTCTTGCTACAAGCAAGACTTCATTTCAGGTAATCACAGTCACTTTTCAGCTCAAAGGAAGCTCCATCTTTCACGAAGCTCACACGTTTCTTGCTCTTAACTGAAAAGCATTGGATGTTAGAGGACCAGTGGTTTGTATCACTTTCATGAGCAGAGTTGAACTAGATATGGGCCTCATTCGTAGGATACACAGTCCTTTGGTTATGAGCACACTCACATTTCCTGCTGTATTAGAGACTCTAGAAAGCAAGTGCATGCTTCTTGCTCTAAAGCAGAGTGTGTTTCCAGGATGTGTGTTTCCGTTCAGAAATGGAGTTAAATCCCAGGTTCTCTGTCTTCCTACAAGCTAGACTACTTTTCAAGTAAACGCAGTCCCTTTTCAGCTCAAATGAAGCTACATCGTTCACAAAGCTCCCACATTTCTCTTCGTAACTGACAAGCATTGGATGTTAGAGGACCTGTGGTTTGTATCAGTTTCAGAAGCAGAGTTGAAGTAGATATGGTCCGTATGTTTAGTAAATGCCGTTCTTTTTTTCCTGAACACTCACAAGTTTCATGCTCTACTAGAGACTCTAGAAAGCAAGAGCGTGTTTCTTGCTCTGAAGCACAGTGTGTTTAAAGGATGAGAACTGTGCTGTGTGTTTCCCTTCAGAAATGCAGTTAAATCCCAGACTCTGTGTCTTCCTACAAGCAATACTTCATTTCAGGTAAGAACAACCACTTTTCAGCTCAAACGAAGCTACATCCTTCAGGAAGCTCACACGTTTCTTGCTCTTAACTGAAAAGCATTGGATCTTAGAGGACCTGTGGTTTTTATCAGTTTCAGAAGCAGAGTTGAACTAGATATGGTCCGTAGGTATAGTAAACACTGTTCTTTTGTTCTGAGCACACACAAGTTACCTGCTGTATTAGAGACTCTAGAAAGCAAGAGCGCGCTTCTTGCTCTAAAGCAGAGTGTGTTTCATGGATGGGAACTGTGCTGTGTGTTTCTCTTCCAAAATGTAGTTAAATCCCTGGCGCTGTGTCTTCCTCCTAGCAAGAGTTCGTTACAGGTAAAGGCAGTCCCTTTTCAGCTGAAACGAAGCTACATCGTTCACGAAGCTCACACATTTTTCCCTCTTAACTGAAAATCATTGGATGTTAGAGGACCTGTGGTTTCTATCAGTTTCAGAATGAGACTTTCCTAGATATGGTCTGTATGTGTAGGAAACACCGTTTTTTGTTCTGAGCACACTCACGTTTTCTGGTGTATTGGAGACTCTAGGAAGAAAGAGCGTGCTTCTTGCTCTAAAGCAGAGTGTGTTGCATGGATGAGAACTGTGCTGTGTGTTTCCCTTCAGAAATGGAGTTAAATCCCAGGCTCTGTGTCTTCCTACAAGCAAAACTTCGTTTCATGTATGGGTAGTCACTTTACAGCTCAAAGGACCTACATCGTTAACAAAGCTCGCATATTTCTCTTATTAACTGACAAGCATTGGATGTTAGAGTACCTGTGGTTTGTATCAGTTTCAGAAGGAGAGTTGTACTAGATATGATCCATATGTTTAGGAAACGCCGTTTTTTGTTCTGAGCACACCAACTTTTCTTGCTCTATTAGGGACTCTAGAAAGCAAGAGCGTGTTTCTTGCTCTCAAGCACAGTGTGTTTCATGGATGAGAACTCTGCTGTGTGTTTACCTTCAGAAATGGAGCAAAATTCCAGGCTCTGTGTCTTCCTACAAGCAAGACTTCGTTTAAGGTAAACACAGTCACTTTTCAGCTCAAAGGAAGCTACATCCTTAACGAAGCTCACACGTTTCTCGCTCTTAACTGAAAAGCATTGGATGTTAGAGGACCTGTGGTTTGTATCACTTTCATGAGCCGAGTTGAACTAGATATGGTCCTTATTCGTAGGAAACACAGTCCGTTGGTTATGGGCACACTCACATTTCCTGCTTTATTATAGACTCTAGAAAGCAAGTGCGTGCTTCTTGCTCTAAAGCACATTGTGTTTCACAGATGAGAACTGTGCTGAGTGTGTCCCTTAGGAAATGTAGTTAAATCCCAGGCTCTGTGTCTTCCTACAAGCAAGATTTCATTTAAAGTAAACGCAGTCCCTTTTCATCTCAAATGAAGCTACATTGATCAGGAAGCTCACATGTTTCTCACTCTTAACTTAAAATCATTGGATGGTAGATAGCCTGTGGTTTGGATCAGTTTCAGGAGCAGAGTTGAACTAGATATGGTCCATATGTGTAGTAAACACCGTTCTTTTGTTCTAAGCACCCCCACGTTTCCTCGTTTATTAGAGATTCTAGAAAGTAAGAGCGTGCTTCTTGCTCTAAAGCACAGTGTGTTTCATGGATGAGAACTGTGCTGAGTGTTTCCCTTTAGAAATGGATGTAAATCCCAGGCTCTGTGTCTTCCTACAAGCAATACATCGTTTCAAGTAAACGCAGTCCCTTTTCAGCTCAAACTAAGCTACATTGTTCACAAAGCTCACACATTTTTCGCTCTTAACTGAAAATCATTGGATGTGAGAGGACCTGTGGTTTGTATTAGTTTCAGAAGGAGACTTGTCCTAGATATGGTCCATATATGTAGGAAACACCGTTTATTGTTCTGAGCACACTCACGTTTTCTGGTGTATTAGAGACTCTAGGAAGCAAGAGCGTGCTTCTTGCTCTAAAGCATAGTATGTTTCATGGATTAGAACTGTGCTGTGTGTTTCCTTTCAGGCTCTGTTTCTTCCTACAAGTAAGACTTCATTTCAGGTAAACACAGTCACTTTACAGCTCAAAGGACCTACATCGTTCACAAAGCTCGCATATTTCTCTTATTAACTGAGAAGCATTTGATGTTAGAGGACCTCTGTTTTGTATCAGTTTCAGAAGGAGAGTTGTACTAGATATGGTCCGTATGTGTAGGAAACACCATTTATTGTACTGAGCACACCCACGTTTCCTGCTCTATTAGGGACTCTAGAAAACAAGAGCGTGTTTCTTGCTCTGAAGCATAGTGTGTTTCATGGATGAGAACTGTGCTCTGTGTTTACCTTCAGAAATGGAGTAAAATCCCAGCCTCTGTTTCTTGCTACAAGCAAGACTTCGTTTCAGGTAAACACAGTCACTTTTCAGCTCAAAGGAAGCTACATCTTTCATGAAGCTCACACGTTTCTCGCTCTTAACTGAAAAGCATTGGATGTTAGAGGACCTGTGGTTTGTATCACTTTCATGAGCAGAGTTGAACTAGATATGGTCCTCATTCGTAGGAAACACAGTCCTTTGGTTATGAGCACACTCATATTTCCTGCTGTATTATAGACTCTAGAAAGCAAGTGCGTGCTTCTTGCTCTAAAGCACAGTGTGTTTCAAGGATGAGAACTGTACTGTGTGTTTCCCTTCAGAAATGGAGTTAAATCCCAGGTTCTGTGTCTTCCTACAAGCTAGACTTCTTTTCAAGTAAACGCAGTCCCTTTTCAGCTCAAATGAAGCTACATCATTCACAAAGCTCCCACATTTCTCTTTGCAACCGACAAGCATTGGATGTTAGAGGACCTGTGGTTTGTATCAGTTTCAGAAGCAGAGTTGAAGTAGATATGGTCCGAATGTGTAGTAAACACCGTTCTTTTTTTCTGAACTCACCCAAGTTTTCTGCTCTACTAGAGACTCTAGAAAACAAGAGCTTGCTTCTTGCTTTGAAGAACAGTGTGTTTCATTGATGAGAACTGTGCTGTGTGTTTCCATTCAGAAATTGAGTTAAATCCCAGGCTCTGTGTCTTCCTACAAGCAATACTTCATTTCAGGTAAGAACAATCACTTTTCAGCTCAAACAATGCTACATCCTTCACGAAGCTCACACGTTTATCGCTCTTAACTGAAAAGCATTGGATCTTAGATTACCTGTGGTTTGTATCAGTTTCATAACCAGAGTTGAACTAGATATAGTCCGCATTTGTAGGAATCACAGTCCTTTGGATATGGGCACACTCCTGTTTCCTGCTATATTAGAGACACTAGAATGCAAGAGCGTGCTTCTTGCTCTAAAGCACAGTGTGTTTCATGGATGAGAACTTTGCTGAGTGTTTCCCTTCAGAAATGGAGTTAAATCCCAGGCGCTGTGTCTTCCTACAAGCAAGACTTCGTTCAGGTAAACTCAGTCCCTTTGCACTCAAACGAAGCTACATCGTTCACGAAGCTCACACGTTTCTCACTCTTAACTGAAAAGCATTGGATTTTATAGGTCCTGTGCATTGTATCAGTTTCAGTAGCAGTTTGAACTAGACGTGGTCCGTATGTGTAGGAAACACCGTTCTTTTGTTCTGTGCACACTCATGTTTCCTGCTTTATTAGAGATTCTAGATAGCAAGAGCGTGCTTCTTGCTCTAAAGCAGAGTGTGTTTCCTGGATGGGATCTGTTGTGGACGTTTCACTTCAGAAATGGAGTTAATTCTCAGGCTCTGTGTCTTCCTACAAGCAAGACTTCGTTTCAAATAAACACATTTCTTTTATGTGGGCATGCTCATGTTTCCTGCTGTATTGGCGAAGCTGGAAAATAGAGCATGCTTCTTGGGTTAAAACAGAGTGTGTTTCATGGATAACCACACTGGTCTCAATTTCCCTTCAGAGAAGGAGGGAAATGTCAAGATCTGTGTCTTCCTGCAATCTGGAGTTCAATTCTGGTCAACCGTGTAAATTTATATCTGAAAAAATTTACACATTTCAGGAACCCAATGCGTTTATCACTATTAAGTAAACAGCCTTTAATTAACAGGATTGTGGTTTGTATCAGTTTCATGAGCAGAGTTAACTAGATATGCTCCATATCAGTTTAGAAACACAGTTCTTTTTTTCTGGGCATGTTCATATTTCTTGCTGTAATATGGATGATAGAAAGAAGAGCATGCTTCTTGCATTATAACAGATTGTGTTTCATGGATGAGAACACTGGTCTGAATTTCCCTTCAGAAACATAGTTAAACCCTATGATCTGTCTCCTACAAGCAAGAGTTCAATTCTCTTAAACCCAGTTAATTTTGGGCTCAAATGAAATTACACAGTTCACTAACCCTACGCATTTCTCACTATTAACTAAAGAGCATTTATGTAATAGACCTTGTGGTTTGTATCAGTTTCATAAGCAGAGTTAACTAGATATTGTCTGTATTAATAGGAAACCCAGTTCTTTTTTTCTGGGCAAGCTCACGTTTCTTGCTGTATTAGACACGCTGGAAAAAAGGGCATGCTTCTTGTGTTAAATAAGAGTGTGTTTCATGGATGAGAACACTGGTGTGAATTTCCCTTCAGAAACAGAGTTAAATGCCAGATTCAGTGTCTTCCAAAAAGAATGAGTTTAATGATGGTAAACCCAGTGAATTTTGGGTTAAAATGTCTTCATAGATTTCACGAATCCAACGCATTTCAACCTATTAACTAAAGTGCATTCATGTAAGATGTAATGTGAATTGTACCTGTTTCATGAGCCTAGTTGAAGTAGATAGGGACGTATGAGTATGAAACACAGTAATTTTTTGGGGGCATTCTCATGGTTCTTTCTGTATTGGAGAAGCCATAAGGAAGAGCATGCTTCTTCCCTTAAAACAGAGTGTGTTTCATTTGATGAGAACACTGGTCAGAATTTCCCTTCAGAAACGGGGTTAAACCCTAGTATCTGTGCCTTGCGACAAGTAATAGTTCAATACTGGAAAACCGAGTGTATTTTGGGCTGAAATGAATTTACACAGTTCACAAACCCAACGCATTCATCACTATTAACTAAAGAGCATTTATGTAAGAGGAGCTATGGATTGTATCAGATTCATAAGAAGAGTTTAACTAGATATGACCCGTATGAGTAGGAAACACAGTTCTTTTCTTCAGGGCAAGCTCATGTTTCTTGCTGTATTAGACACGCTAGAAAAAACGAGCATGCTTCTTGCTTTAAAAAAGAGTGTTTTTCATGGATGAGAACGCTGGTCTGAATTTCCCTTCAGAATCGGAGGTTAATGCAAGGATCTGTGTCTTCCAATAAGAAAGAGTTCAATTCTGGAAAACGCAGTGAATTTGCAGTTCAAATGAAATTACACATTTCAGGAATCCAATGCGTTTCTCACTATTAACTTATGAGCATTTATGTAAGATGAGCTGTGGTTTGTATCAGGTTGATGAGCAGAGTTAACTACATATGGTCCATATGAGTAGGAAACAGAGTCTTTTTTCTGGGCATGCTCATGTTTCCTGCTCTATTCTAGACGCTAGAAAGAAGAGCATGCTTCTTGCGTTAAAACAAAGTGTGTATCATGGTTGAGAACACTGGGTCTGAATTTCCCTTCAGAAATGGAATTAAACCCCAGGCTCTGTGTGTACCTACAAGCCAGAGTCAATTCTGGAAAACCCAGTGAATTTTGGGCTCAAATGAATTTACACAGTTCAGGAACCCAACGAGTTTCTCACTAATAAATAAAGAGCATTTATGTAAGAGGAGCTGTAATCTGTATCAGTTTCTTATGCAGAGTTTGACTATATATGGTCAATATGAGTAGGAAACACAGTTCTTTTTTTCTGCGCATGCTCATATTTCTTGTTGTATTGGAGATGATGGAAAGAAGACCATGCTTCTTGCATTAAAACAGATTGTGTTTCATGGATGAGAACAGTGGTCTGAATTTCCCTTCAGAAATGGAGTTAAATGCAAGGATCTGTGTCTTCCCACAAGCAAGAGTTCATTTCTGGTAATCCCAGTGAATTTTGGGCTCAAATGAAATTACACAGTTTACTCACCCCACACATTTCTGACTATTAACTAAAAAGCATTTATGTAAGATGAGCTGTTGATTGTATCAGTTTCATAAGCAGTGTTTAACTAGATATGATCCCTATGAGTAGGAAACACAGTTATTTTTTATGGGCATGCTCATATTTCTGGATATATTGGAGACGCTAGAAATAAGTGCAGGCTTGTTGCTTTAAAACAGAGTGTGTTTCATGGATGAGAACACTGGTCTGAATTTCCCTTCAGAAACGGAGTTAAAACACAGGATCTGTGTCTTCCTACAAGTAAGAGTAGAATTCTGGAAAGCCCAGTGAATTTTGGGCTCAAATGAATTTATATAGTTCACAAACCAATGCGTTTCTCACTATTAACTAAAGAGCATTTATTTAAGAGGAGCTGTGGTTTGTATCAGTTTCATAAGCAGAGTTAACTAGTAATAGTCCATATGAGGAGGAAACAGAGTTCGTTTTTTCTGGGCATGCTCATGTTTCTTGCTGTAGTAGAGATGGTAGAAAGAACACCATGCTTCTTGCGTTAAAACAGATTGTGTCATTTATGAGAACACTGGTCTGAATTCCCCTTTAGAAACGGAGGTAAATGCAAGGATCTGTGTCTTCCCACAAGCAAGAGTTCAATTCTGGTAAACCCACTGAATTTTGGGCTCAAGTGAAATTACACAGTTCACTAACCCGACATATTTCTCACTATTAACTGAAGAGCATTTATGTAAGAAGAGCTGTGGATTGTATCAGTTCCATAAGCAGAGTTTAACTAGATATGGTCCGTATGAGTAAGAAACACAGTTTTTTTTCTGGGCATGATCATGTTTCTTGATGTATTGGAGACGCTAGAAGGAAGAGCAGGCTTGTTGTTTTAAAACAGAGTGTGTTTCATGGATGAAAACACTGGTCTGAAATTCCCTTCAGGAACGGAGTTAAACACCAAGATCTGTGTCTCTCTACAACAAGAGTTCAATTCTGGAAAACCCAGTGAATTTTGGGCTCAAATGAATTTATACAGTTCATGAACCTACACGTTTCTGACTATTAACTAAGAGAATTTATGTAATAGGAGTTGTGGTTTGTATCAGTTTCATAAGCAGAGTTAACTAGATATGGTCCATATTAATAGGAAACACAATTCTCTTTTTCTGGACATGCTCATGGTTCTTGCTCTATTGGAGCAGCTAGAAAGAAGAGAATGCTTCTTGCCTTAAAACAGAGTGTGTTTCATGGATGACAACAATGGTCAGTATTTCCCTTCAAATACGGAATTAAATGCAAGGATCTGTGTCTTCCCACAAGCCAGAGTCAATTCTGGAAAACCCAGTGAATTCTGGGCTCAAATGAATTTTCACATTTCAGGATCCCAACGAAAAGTTCAATATGAGTAGGAAACACAGTTCTTTTTTTTCTTGGCATGCTCATGTTTCTTGCTGTATTAGAAATGATGGAAAGAAGACCAATCTTCTTGCCTTAAAACAGAGTGTGTTTCATGGATAAGAACAATGGTCAGTATTTCCCTTCAGAAACGAAGTTAAATGCAAGGATCTGTGTCTTCCCACAAGCATGAGTTCAATTCTGGAAAACCCAGTGAATTTTGGGCTCAAATGAAATTACACAGTTCATAAACCTGACACCTTCTCACTATTAACTAAAGAGAATTTATGTAAGAGGAGCTGTGGATCAGTTTCATAAGCAGTGTTTAACTAGATATGGTCCTAGGAGTAGGAAACACAGTTCTTTTTTTCTGGGCATGCTCATGTTTCTTGCTGTATTGGAGACGCTGGAAAGAAGAGCAGGCTTGTCGCTTTAAAACAGAGTGTGTTTCATGGATGAGAACACTGGTCTGAATTTCCCTTCAGAAACGGAGTTAAATGTAAGGATCTGTGTCTTCCCACATGCAAGAGTTCAATTCTGGTAAACCCAGTGAAATTTGTGCTCAAGTGAAATTACACAGTTCACAAAACCGACACATTTCTCACTATTAACTAAAGAGCATTTATGTAAGAAGAGCGGTGGATTGTATCAGTTCCATAAGCAGAGTTTAACTAGATATGGTCCGTATGAGTAGGAAACACAGTCTTTTATTTCTGGCCATGCTCATGTTTCTTGATGTATTGGAGACGCTAGAAAGAAGAGCAGTCTTGTCGCTTTAAAACAGAGTGTGTTTCATGGATGAGAACACTGGTCAGAATTTCCCTTCAGAAACGGAGTTAAACCCTAGGTTCTGTGTCTTCCTACAAGCAAGAGTTCAATTCTGGTAAACCCAGTGAATTTTGGGCTCAAATGAAATTACACAGTTTCCAAACCCAACACATTTCTCACTATTAACTAAAGAGCATTTATTTAAGAGGAGCTGTGGATTGTATAAGTTTCATAAGCAGGTTTTAACTAGATATGGACCTAGGAGTAGGAAACACAGTTCTTTTTTTATGGGCATGCTCATGTTTCTAGCTGTAATAGAGATGATGGAAAGAACAGCATGCTTCTTGAATTATAACACATTGTGTTTCATGGATGAGAACACTGGTCTGAATTTCCCTCCAGAAACGGAGTTAAACCCTAGGATCTGTGTCTTCCTACAAGCAAGAGTTCAATTCTGGTAAACACAGTGAATTTTGGTCTCAAATGAAATTACACAGTTCACTAACCCAACGCGTTTCTCACTATTCAATAAAGAGCATTTATGTAAGAGGACCTGTGGATTGTATCAGTTTCATAAGCAGAGTTTAGCTAAATATGGTCCTATGAGTAGGAAACACAGTTTTTTTTCTGGGCATGCTCATGGTTTTTGCTCTTTTGTAGCAGCTAGTATAAAGAGCATGCTTCTTGCCTTAAAACTGAGTGTGTTTCATGGATGAGAACTCTGGTCTGAATTTCCCATCAGAAACGGAATTAAACCCCAGGGTCTGTGTCTTCCTATAAGCACGAGTTCATTTCTGGAAAACCCAGTGAATTTTGGGCTCAAATGAAATTACACAGTTCACAAACCCGACACATTTCTCACTATTAACTAAAGTGCATTTATTTAAGAGGAGCTGTGGATTGTATCAGTTTCATAAGCAGGGTTTAACTAGATATGGACCTAGGAGTAGGAAACACAGTTCTTTTTTTCTGGGCTCGCTCATGTTTCTTGCTGTATTAGAGAGGCTGGAAAAAAGAACATGCTTCTTGCGCTAAAAAAGAGTGTGTTTTATGGATGAGAACACTGGTCTGAATTTCCCTTGGATAAAGTAGTTATTATCCAGGATCTGTGTCTTCCTACATGCAAGGGGTCATTTCTGGAACACCCAATGAATTTTGTGCTCAAATGAATTTACACAGTTCACAAACCCGACATGTTTCTCACTATTAACTACAGAGCAATTATGTAAGAGGAGCTGTGGTTTGTTTCAGTTTCATAAGCAGAGTAGAACTAGATATGGTCCCTTTGAGTCAGAAACACAGTTCTCTTTTTCTGGGCATGCTCATTTTTCTTTTTGTATTAGAGGAAATAGAAAGAAGAGCATGCTTCTTGTGTTTATACAGAATGTGTTTCATGATTGAGAACACTGGTCTGAATTTCCCTTCAGAAACGGAGTTCAACCTCACGATCTGTGTCTTCCTACATGCAAGAGGTCATTTCTGGTAAATCCACTGAATTTTGGGCTCAAATGAATTTACACAGTTCACTAACCCTGCATGTCTCTTACTATTAACTAAAAAGCATTAATGTAAGAGGTGCTGTGATTTGTATCAGCGTCATAAGCTTAGTTGAACTAGATATGGTCCCAATGAGTAGGAACCATCCTTCTTTTTTACTGGTCTTGCTCATGTTTCTTGCTGTATTGGAGATGCTGGAAAGAAGAGCATGCTTCTTGCGTTAAAACAGAGTGTGTTTCATGGTTGAGAACACTGGTGTGAATATCCCTTCAGATACGGAGTTAAACCACAGGATCTGTGTCTTCCTATAAGCATGAGGTCTTTTCTGGTAACCCCACTGAATTTTGGGCTCAAATGAATTCACACATTCCACGAACCCAACGCATTTCTCACTCTTAACTAAAAAGCATTTATGTAAGAGGAGCTGTGATTTGTATCAGTTTCATAAGCAGTGTTGAACTAGATATGTTTGGTATGAGTAGGAAACACAGACCTTTTTTTCAGGGCATGCTCATGTTTCTTTCTTTATTAGGGACCCTGGAAAGAAGAGCATGCTTCTAGCGTTAATACAGAGTGTGTTTCATAGATGAGAACACTGGTCTGAAATTCCCTTCAGAAAAGTAGTTACTATCCAGGATCTCTCTCATCCTTCATGCAAGAGGTCTTTTCTGGTAAACCCACTGAATTTTAGCCTCAAATGAATGTCCATAGTTCACAAACTCAACGTGTTTCTCACTATTAACTAAAGAGCATTTATTTCACATGAGCTGTGGTTTGTGTCAGTTTCATAAGCTGAGTTGAACTAGATATCATCCATATGAGTAGGAAACATAGTTCTTTTTTTCTGGGCTTGGTCATGTTTCTTGCTGTATTAATGAGACTGGAAAGAAGAGCATGCTTCCTGCGTTAAAACAGAGTGTGTTTCATGGATGAGAACACTTCTCTGAATTTCCCTTCATACAAGGATTTCAATCACAGGATCTTTGTCTTCCTACATGCAAGAGGCCATTTCTGGTATACCCACTGAATTTTGGGTTCAAATGAATTTGCACAGTTCACTAACCCAGCATGTCTCTTTATCATTAAATAAAAAGTATTAATGTAAGAGGTGCTGTGATTTGTATCAGTTTCATAAGCAGAGTTGAACTAGATATGGTCCCTATGAGTAGGAAACATAGTTCTTTTTTTCTGGGCTTGCTCATGATTCTTGCCGTATTGGAGACGCTGGAAAGAAGAGCATGCTTCTTGCATTAAAACAGAGGGTGTTTCATGGTTGAGAACACTGGTCTGAATTTCCCTTCAGAAACGGAGTGAAACCACAGCATCTGTGTCTTCCTACAAGCAAGTGTTCATTTCTGGTATACCCAGAGAATTTTGGCCTCAAATAAGTTTCCACAGTTAACAAACCCAGTGCATTTCTCACTATTAACTAAAGAGCATTTATTTCACAGGAGCTGTGGATTGTATCAGTTTCATAAGCTGAGTTGAACTAGATATCGTCCGAATGAGTAGAAAACATAGTTCTTTTTTTCTGGGCTCACTCCTGTTTCTTGCTGTATTAGAGACACTGGAAAGAAGAGCATGATTCTTGCGTTAAAACAGAGTGCGTTTCATGGATGAGAACACTGGTCTGATTTTCCCTTCATGCAAGGAGTTCAACCACAGGACTGTGTCTTCCTACAAGCAAGAGGTCATTTTTGGTAACCACACTGAATTTGGGGCTGAATTGAATTTACACAGTTCACAAACGCAACGCGTTTCTCACTATTAACTAAAATGCATTTATGTAAGAGGAGCTGTGATTTGTATCAGTTTCATAAGCAGAGTTGAACTACATATGTTTGGTGTGAGTAGGAAACACAGACCTTTTAATCAGGGCATGCTCATGTTTCTTGCTGAATTAGAGACCCTGGAAAGAAGAGCATGCTTCTTGCGTTAAAACAGAGTGTGTTTCATGGATGAGAACAATGGTCTGAATTTCCCTTCAGAAACGGAGTTCAACCACAGAATCTGTGTCTTCCTACAAGCAAGAGTTCCTTTCTGGTAAAGCCAGTGAATTTTGGGCTCAAATAAATTTACACAGTTCACGAACCCAACGCATTTCTCACTATTAACTAAACAGCATTTATGTAGGAGGAGCTGTGATTTGTATCAGTTTCATAAGCAGAGTTGAACTACATATGTTTGGTGTGAGTAGGAAACACAGACCTTTTATTCTGGGCATGCTCATGTGTCTTGCTTAATTAGAGATCCTGTAAAGAAGAGCATGGTTCTTGCATTAAACAGAGCATGTTTCATGGATGAGAACACTGGTCTGAATTTACCTTCAGAGAAGTAGTTAAGATCCAGGATCTGGGTCTTCCTGCAAGCAAGACATCATTTCTGGTAAACCCAGTGAATTTTGGGCTCAAATGAATTCGCACAGTTCACTAACCCAACGTGTTCCTGACTATTTACTAAAGAGCATTTATGTAAGAAGAGCTGTGGTTTGTTTCAGTTTCTTAAGAAGAGTTGAAGTAGATATGTTTGGTATGAGTAGGAAACAAAGTCCTTTCTTTCAGGGCATTCTCATATTTCTTGCTGTATTAGAGATACTGGAAAGAAGAGCATGCTTCTTGTGTTAAAACAGAGTGTTTTATACATGAAAACACTGGTCTGAATGTCCCTTCAGAAATGAAGTTAAACCACAGGTCTGTGTCTTCCTACAAGCAAGTGTTCTTTTCTGGTATACCCAGTGAATTTTGGCCTCAAATGAATTTACACTGTTCACAAACCCAACGCGTTTCTCACTATTAACTAAAGAGCATTAAATTCATAGGAGCTTTGGTTTGTATCAGTTTCATAAGCTGAGTTGAACCAGATATCGTCCGTATGAGTAGGAAACATAGTTCTTTTTTTCTGGGCTTGCTCATTTTTCTTGCTGTATTAGAGACACTGGAAAGAAGAGCATGCTTCTTGTGTGAAAACAGAGTGTGTTTCATGGATGAGATCACTGGTCTGAATTTCCCTTCAGAAACGGAGTTCAACCACAGGATCTGTGTCTTCCTACATTCAAGAGGTCATTTCTGGTAAACCCACTGAATTTTGGCTTCAAATGAATTTACACAATTCACGAACCCAGCATATCTCTTAATATTAACTAAAAAGCATTAATGTAAGAGGTGCTGTGATTTTTATCAGTTTCATAAGCTGAGTTGAACTAGTTATCGTCCATATGAGTAGGAAACATACGTCTTTTTTTCTGGGCTTGCTCATTTTTCTTGCTGTATTAGAGACACTGGAAAGAAGAGCATGCTTCTTCTGTTAAAACAGAGTGTGTTTCATGGATGAGAATACTGGTCTGAATTTCCCTTCAGAAAAGAGGTTACGATCCAGGATCTGATTCTTCTGCAAGCAAGAGGTCATTTCTGGTAAACCCAGTGAATTTGGGGCTAAAATGAATTTGCACAGATCACTAACCCAAAGCATTCCAAACTCTTAACTTAAGAGCATTTATGTAACAGGAGCTTGGTTTGTTTCAGTTTCTTAAGCAGAGTTGAACTAGATATGGTCTGTATGAGTAAGAAACACAGACATTTTTTTCAGGGCATCCTCATGTTTCTTGCTGAATTGGAGACCCCGGAAAGAAGAGCATGCTTCTTGCGTTAAAACAGAGTGTGTTTCATGGATGAGAACACTTTTATGAATTTCCCTTCAGAAACGGAGTTCAACCACAGGATCTGTGTCTTCCTACATGCACGAGGTCATTTCTGATAAACCCACTTATTTTGTGCTCAAATGAATTTACAAAGTTCATGAACCCAATGGGTTTCTCACTATTAACTAAAAACTTTTATGTAAGAGGTGCTGTGGTTTGTATCAGATTCATAAGAAGAGTTGAACTAGATATATTTGCTATGAGTATGAAACACAGTCCTTTTTTTCAGAGCATGGTCATGTTTCTTGCTGTATTAGAGACACTGGAAAGAAGAGCATTCTTCTTGTGTTAAAACAGAGTTTGTTTCATGGAAGAGAACACTGGTCTGAATTTCCCTTCAGAAATATATTTAAGATCCAGGATCTGGGTCTTCCTGCAAGCAAGAGGTCATTTCTGGTAAACCCAGTGAATTTTGGTCTCAAATGAATTTACAGAGTTCACACACCCAATGCGTTTTTCACTATTTACTAAAGAGCATTTATGTAACAGGAGCTTTGGTTTATTTCAGTTTCTTAAGCAGAGTTGAAGTAGATATGGTGCGTATGAGTAGGAAACACAATTCTTTTTTTCTGGACATGCTCATATTTCTTGCTGTATTGGAGACGCTGGAAAGAAGAGCATGCTTCTCGCATTAAAACAGAGTGTGATTCATGGATGAGAACACTGGTCTGAATTTCCCTTCAGAAACGGAGTTCAACCACAGGATCGGTGTCTTCCTACAAGCATGAGGTCATTTCTGGTAACCCCACTGAATTTTGGGCTCAAATGAATTTACACAGTTCACGAACCCAACGTGTTTCTCACTATTAACTAAACAGCATTTATGTAAGAGGAGCTGTGATTTGTATCAGTTTCATAAGTAGAGTTATACTAGATATGTTTGGTGTGAGTAAGAAACACAGACATTTTATTCAGGGCATGCTCATATTTCTTCCTGAATTAGAGACCATGTAAAGAAAAGCATGCTTCTTGCGTTAAAACAGAGAGTTTTCCATGGATGAGAACATTGGTCTTAATTTCCCATCAGAAAAGTAGTTACTATCCAGGATCTGTGTGTTATTACATGCAAGAGGTCATTTTTGGTACACCCAATGAATTTTGTGCTCAAATGAATTTACACAGTTCACAAACCCAACGCGTTTCTCACTATTTACTAAAGAGCATTTACATAAGAGGAGCTGTGGTTTGTATCATTTTCATAAGCAGAGTAGAACTAGATATGGTCCCTATTAGTAGGAAACACAGTTCTTTTTTCTGGGCTTGCTCATGTTTCTTGCTGTATTAGAGACACTGGAATGAAAAGCATGCTTCTTGCTGTATAACAGAGTGGGTTTCATTGATGAGAACACTGGTCTGAATTTCTCTTCAGAAACGGATTTAAGATACAGGATTGGTGTCTTCCTCCAAGCAAGAGGTAATTTCTGGTAATCCCACTGAATTTTGAGCTCAAATGAATTTACACAGTTCACGAACCCAGCATGTCTCTTACTATTAACTAAAAAGCATTAATGTAAGAGGTGCTGTGATTTGTATCAGTTTCATGAGCAGAGTTGAACTAGATATGGTCCCTAAGAGTAGGAAACATAGTTCTTTGTTTCTGGGCTTGCTCATGTTTCTTGTTGTATTGGAGATGCTGGAAAAGAAGAGCATGCTTCTTGTGTTAAAACAGAGTGTGTTTCATGGTTGAGAACACTGGTCTGAAAATCTGTTCATAAACGGAGTTCAACTACGGCATGTGTGTCTTTCTACAAGCAATAGGTCATTTCTGGATTTCCACTGATTTTTTGGCTTAAATGAATTTACGCAGTTCACGAACCGAAACGCGTTTCTCACTATTAACTAAAAAGCATTTATGTAAGAGGAGCTGTGGTTTGTATCAGATTCATAAGCAGAGTTCAACTAGGTATATTTGGTATGAGTAGGAAACACAGTCCTTTTTTTAGGGCATGCTCATTTTTCTTCCTGAATTTGAGACCCTGGGATGAAGAGCATGTGTCTTGCCTTGAAACAGATTGTGTTTCATGGATGAGGACACTGGTATGAATTTCCCTTGAGAGAAGTAATTTCTATCCAGGATCTGTGTCTTCCTCTATGCAAGAGGTCATTTCTGGTAAACCCACTGAATTTTTTTGCTCAAATGTATTTGCACAGTTCACGAACCCAACGCATTACTCACTATTAACTAAAAAGCATTTATGTAAGAGGAGCTCTGATTTGTATCACATTCATAAGCAGAGTTGAACTAGATATGGTCCGTATGAGTAGGAACCTCAGTTCTTTTTTTCCGGGCTTGCTCATGTTTCTTGCTGTATTGGAGACGCTGGAAATAAGAGCATGCTTCTTGCGTTAAAACAGAGCTTGTTTCATGGATGAGAACACTGGTCTGTATTTCCGTTCATAAATGGAGTTCAACCACGGCATCTGTGTCTTCCTACAAGCCAGAGGTCATTTTGGGATTTTGACTGAATTTTGGGCTCAAATGAATTTACACAGTTCACGAACCCAAACGCGTTTCTCACTATTAACTAAAGAGCATTTATGTAAGAGGAGCTGTGGTTTGTATCAGATTCATAAGAAGAGTTCAACTAGGTATATTTGGTATGAGTAGGAAACACAGTCTTTTTTTTTCAGCAATCGATCATGTTTCTTGCTGTATTAGAGAAACTGGAAAGAAGACAATGCTTCTTGCGTTAAAACAGAATGTGTGTCATCGTTGGGAACACTGGTCTGAATTTCCCTTCAGAAAAGTAGTCAAGATCCAGGATCTGTGTCTTCCTGCATGCAAGAGGTCATTTCTGGTAAACCCAGTGAATTTTGTGCTCAAATGTATTTACACAGTTCACAAACCCAACGCGTTTCTCACTATTAACTAAAGAGCATTTATGTAACAGGAGCTGTGGTTTGTATCAGTTTCTTAAGCAGAGTTGAACTAAATATGGTCTGTATGAGTAGAAACACAGACTTATTTTAAGGGCATGCTCATGTTTCTTGCTGAATTAGAGACCCTGGAAAGAAGAGCATGCTTCTTGCGTTAATACAGAGTGTGTTTCATGGATGAGAACACTGGTCTGGATTTCCCTTGAGAAAGTAGTTACTATCGAGGATCTGTGTCATCCTAAATGCAAGAGGTCATTTCTGGTAAATCCACTGAATTTATGCTCAAATGAATTTACACTGTTCACAAACCCAACACGTTTCTCACTATTAACTAAAGAGCATTTATGTAGGAATAGCAGTGGTTTGTATCAGTTTCATAAGCAGAGTAGAACTAGATATGGTCCCTATGAGTAGGAAATACAGTCCTTTTTTTCTGGGCTTGCTCATGTTTCTTTCTCTATTAGAGACACTGGAAAGAAGAGTATGTTTCTTGCGTTAAAACAGAGTGGGTTTCATGGATGAGAACACTGGTCTGAATTTCCCTTCAGAAACGGAGGTCAACCACAGGATCTTTGTCTTCCTACAAGCAAGAGGTCATTTGCCGCAGACCACCCAGAGGGAAACCACCACTGGTGGTGTATCAGGGAGAAGGCTCAAGCAGAAGTCAGGAATCGTCGAGGAGAATGACAGACAGACACATGACATGTTGATGTGCTTCTGGAATTTTACTTCTGTATAGGCAATGCTTACATACTTTTACAATCAAGGAACTTGGCAGGGGGTTACCTCAGACCATTATTTTTTACAATTACTCAGAATCAGGTAATTTCCAGTTTCGGGGATCCACCTAGGGGCTGTCCACCAGCTCTCTCCTAAAAAGTACTGTGTATACCCCCCGGGAAGTTTGTTGTGAGGAATTTTCTCTAACTCTTTTTCTCTAGAAGGGTCTGGCTCGCTATGTTTATTCCTTCATAACATTTTTATTTTTACTTTCTGTTTTGGGCTCTCTGGCTCTGTTTCTGACAAGAGCTTGCGCTGCTCTCCTGTAAACAGGAACGACCCCAGAGATGTATTTGAGGAAGTCTTTTGAGCTTCCTTATACACTGGTCTGATAAATGGAGATGCTCTGGGTACAGGGTCATCTGGGTCAGTCATGTTGGTGCCAAACTGTACTGGTTGTGTTGTTAACTGGAGAACACACAGATAAACATACAGAGAAAGATCATGATTAGTGCCAACAAGGACTGTCCTCAAGGCCATTTTGTTCTCTAGGGCTTCCTGGGATCCTCAGGCTGCATGATGATCCGCTGATTGTGGGGGAACCGCTTGAGGCCACTCTCCAGGAAGCTCTAAACTCAACCCTTCAGCTGCTGGGCCCCAGTGCAGCAGCATACTTGCTACAGCTACACAGGTGTCACAGCTGTGGGCGTAGCAGTTCCTCCTTTTCTGTTTTTAAAATGAAGCACAAACACGTCCTGTTGCACTGTCTTTACAGAAGTATAGAGACATTTAATAAGACAAGGAAAAAGAAAAACAACAAGCACTACTAGTAAAAAGAGCACTCCAATAAAAATAAAATATTGTAGCCAATCTATGGGGTTCATATCCTTAATTCCTTTTTTTTATTTCTGTAGCTAGATCTTGTAATCCGCCTATTTGCAAATGAGCCTGACTCATAGCCGAAATATCTTTCTGTAAAGAAGCCAGATCATGGGCAATATCTGTATCATGCCAGATTCCCTGCAAATGAGTCTTAACCTTCTCCCAAGGCTGGGAAGCATTATAAAGCAACAGGGTAACACACATGGATTTGAAGTTACCATGGCAGCGAGCAGACATTGTGGTTTTGAGTTGGAAATATCCTGTCCTATGGCCAAAACCACTTCTTCCAAAACATTGATCTTAGACTCTAATTTTTTATCTATTGCTTCTTGCTCAAGTAAAGCCATAGTAATATTCTTATTAAGAGTATTGACATAATGAGCTGTATGAATTTCCTGAACTAATGCGGTTGTTGCAACAGCAAAGGTAGTAATAATCGAAATTAGAGCAGTAATACCTAGAATCAAAGCAGCAACAAACCGTTTTACATGAATCAAATCTTTTAAAGTATTTAAAACTTGCAAGGCCGAATTGTCATACCAAGGTTCAGGGCCCAACTCTACAGGCAACATGACAAACGGAGGTCGCTGGACTATGAGAACCATCCCTAGATCTTTGGGCTCTGAGGAAGTGATACAATTAGTCAATTTACAAGAATTACATATTATCTGAAAAGAATTACCATCCTGGGTAATATTAATAAATTAAGATTGTGCTAAGAGCAGAGCATTAGGGTAAGACATGCAGGCTCTAAGGCCAACGGCCTCTGATTGAGTATGGTTAGGTCTTTTTTCTAGCATCATGTTGGAAGCTGCAACAAGCCTAAACAAACCAGAATGTCTCCTAGTAATGTTGCTTTGTATTGCAAACCATGTAGGTTTTACAAAGCCTGGACAGAACCATCTCCTAAGAGGTTCTCCATGTCCTTCAAAAACATAATTATGAAATTTCTCCTTATGAGTATTTAGATAACTCTTATAAGTGTCCTCCTTATCATTAGAATTAGAGTAATCCCATACCCTGAGGGATCTTGACGACCCCTGTGGTTTATACCTTGCAGCTGCATTTGGAAAACCGCAAGTCAACCATGCTGGGAATTTGGACAGAGAAGAATCCCCAAACTGATCTTTATCCCGGTACTTCTGAATACAGGGAATGATAGGAATGTGATTGACTTGAGTAAAATTATCCTTATACAATTGATTCCCTAAAGTCTGTATCTGGAGCTCCCACACCCATCTCTTACCAGCGCTTGCCCTGTCTGGGCCATCAGTCAGGAAGGTCCTGTAAGATGTCGGAAAGCAGCTGTAAGGCACTTTCCCCTGCAGCGTCAGGCAGATTGGGAGCGAATCTGCTCTGCCCTCAAAATTTATTAAGGAGGAGGAGCTGCTTCGAGCGTCAGAATCCTGTGCTCCACCCAATCTTACTGAGTCATTGGTTAACACCTTGATAGGCTCCCGATCTAACCATCCTACGGGCTGAATAATCGGGGGATTAGGAACATATGCCCAGTAGGAAATTCCCTGAGTGACCGGCAGTGGGGTGGAAATTAAAGATAGAAAGGCAAGGAAATAAAAAGAAGCTGTAAGGGTTTTCCCCTGTTTAATTAAAAGTTTCTTCACTTTCTGAGTCAGAAGCCGAATCTGCGACCAAGTCACTTTCGGTTTCTCGCCGCTGAGCTTCATCTTTTTCATGTCCGTCACCAGTTCCCTCTGCTGCTTTCTCCAGCGGCACTTGTGCCTTCTCTTTTCCCTTTGCAGGTTGGATAAGGCAATCTGGGATCCAGATGGGGGAGTCGGCATCCTGTGGGAAAACACAAGCGTACCCTCATCCCGTGGTTATAAGAACATCCGGTCCCTTCCATGTACCAGACAACAAGTCCTTCCAATATACTAGTGGCAAAGGAGTCTTATGGAATTCACGATCCCAATGAATCAGGGCTGCAGTGAGTCCCTTGTCATTTGTATTCAGATGATTGAGCACAAACAGGGCATGGGATAAGACATGATGAGGAATAAAATACCCATTAGAGGCTTGTAGCCTCTCTATTTGTAATTTTAAATTTTGATGAGTCCTTTCTATAATGGCCTGTCCTTGAGGATTGTAGGGTATACCTGTAACATGGGCAATTCCCCATTGGCCACAAAATTGTTCAAAAGCTTTAGAAGTGTAAGCAGGCCCATTATCTGTTTTTATTTGTGAGGGAAGACCCATGATTTGAAAACACTGTATCAGGTGTTGAACCACATCTTTGACTGCTTCCCCGGTCCTAGCTGAGGCACAGGTGAAATGGGAGTACGTGTCTACTGTGACATGTACATAACCCATTCTTCCAAAAGAAGAGATGTGAGTCACATCCATTTGCCAAATAACATTAGGCTTCAAACCTCTAGGGTTACACCCATCTTTTGTGGGTGATGTACCAGGGGGCAATGAGTGCATTCTTTTACTATATGTCTGGCCTGTTCCCTTGTTATAGAGAACATTTTTCTTAGAGCAGATGCATTTTGATGATGTATGGCATGACTTTGCTGAGCCTCATGTACAGAAAACACTCCCGAAGAATTTTGGGTTAATAAATCCGCCATAGCATTACCTTGATCCAGTGGATCAGGTAATTTGCTATGTCCTCTAATATGTCCTACATAAAATTTTTGTGACCTTTTTTGGACTAAATTTTGCAATCTCTGCAAAAATGGTAAAATGGGGGACTTTCCTGACAAAAGGGCAGTTTCCAACGCTGGAAACAAGTTAGCTACATATTTAGAATCTGTAAAAAGGTTAAACTCTTGAGAGAACTTTTCAAAGGCCAAAATAGCTGCTCTAATTTCTGCTTGCTGTGCAGAAGTCTTCTCTCCTTCCTCTACCCACAGGCCATGTGTCTGGGTAAAAACCGCAGCTCTTCCTGAGGAGAAACCATCTGTAAAAATATTTACAGCATGATCTAAGGGGCTATGAGAGAACCAGACAGGAAATATCAATTCCATATGTCTTGCAAATTCTATTATAGGGTGTCTAGGGTAATGAAATAATATCTGACCTGTAAAATTCTGTAGTGCCGAAATCCAATCTTCATTGAATTGATATAAATGTTCCAATTGTGCTTTATTATATGGAATAATAAGCTTATGTGGTTCCTTCCCAAACAATTCTTTTGACCGATTATGACATTTACATATTAATATGGAGCATAAATAAGGATAATTGGCCAGCATCTTAGCTTGAGTATGTGGTAAATGTAACCATTCCATCACTCCATCTTGCCATAGGCAAGCAGTGGGTGTATAAGAAGTTGCAAAAAGTATCAAAGACCATGGCTCTGCATAATTTACTTGTTTAACCTTAGCTGCAGTTAAAGCCTTTTCTACCAATTGCAAGGCCTTAATAGCTTCTTTTGTCAACTCACGTAAGGATTTTGGATTAGAATCACCATGTAAAGTTGAATATAGAGGGCTCAGCATACCAGTGGTAATTTTTAAATAAGGTCTAAGCCAGTTAATATCACCTAATAATTTCTGAAAATCATTTAAAGTTTTCAATTTATCCCTTCTGATGGAGACCTTTTGAGAGGTAATATAATCTTCTTTAATTATTTGTCCTAAATAATTTAGAGGCCTGTCTTTCTGTATCTTGTCAGGGGCTATCACCAATCCATACAGGGTTAGTGCCTCTATGGTCTCTTCTAATATGTGTTCCAACTGAGTTTTATCTTTATGGGCCAGAAGTATGTCATCCATATAGTGAATGAGATATAAATCAGGATATTTTTGTCTTATTTTCTGCAAAGCTAGATCTACAAATTTTTGGCACAATGTAGGAGAATTTTTCATTCCTTGAGGCAATGTTACAAATTGATATCTTTTAAATGGCTGCTTAAAATTCTCTGAGGGAACACTAAAGGCAAAATATTCACTATCTGAGGGGTTAAGTTTGATGGTAAAAAAACAGTCTTGTAAGACTTTGACAATTATATGCCATGCTTGAGGCACAGCCACAGGAGAGGGCAGGCCAGGTTGCAATGGCCCCATATCCTTCATCACTGCATTGATGGTCCTAAGGTCCTGCAACTGTCTCCATTTCCCTGATTTCTTCTTGATAACAAAGACAGGGGTATTCCATGGGCTGTTAGATTCTATTATATGCCTTTTTTGTAATTGGTCCTGCACCAGTTGTTCCAGAGCCTGTATCTTTTCCGTTGTTAGGGGCCACTGACTCACCCATACAGGCTCCTGAGTAAGCCACTCTATTTTGTCTGCATATAGATGTTCTGCAGTGGCCCCTATGAAAAATTTTGATAACTAATTTGATCTGATGTCACTAGTTTAATATCCATGGAATCAAGCATGTCTCTCCCCCACAAAGTGAATGGGAGAGACGGGAGCACATAAGGCGGTATCAAGCCTTCTTTACCTTCACTTTTCCACTTCAATAATGCAGTACTCTGCATAACCCCTGAAGCAGAGCCGAGTCCCAACAAGGAGGATCCTGTTTTGTGAATGGGCCAATTACTAGGCCATTCTGAAGCAGCTATACAAGTCCTTTCTACACCTGTGTCCATTAGACCCCGAAATTTCTGTCCATTAATCCAGATACACTTAAAGGGTCTCTCTCCAAGATCCTGTACCATGAACATTCCTTCAGTGGACCCAAATTGTCCTTGCCCCCGGGCATCCTTCATGACAGGATTGGGTAATTTAACAAAAGGTAAGAGGACCAGCTGACCCAACCTCTATCCTTTGTGAATCTGTATGGTCTCTGCTAATGGCCTCACCATAACTTTAATAGTATTTTCTGTATCTGCATCAATTACACATGGAAGAACCTCAAAGTTCTTTTGATAATTTGAACTTCATCCGATGACTAGTCCCACAGTTTGTGGCAGCAGAGTGCCCAGTACATTAATAGGAACTAAAGCTATTCCATCCCATCTGGACAGTATCATGTCCTTAGTGCTAGCAAGATCCAAGCCGGCACTTTCTGGAGTTGCTCTAGGCAAAGCATGGACAGTGAACTCTGGAGCTTCAGGGTTTAGCCCTGAGTGAGGTGCTTGTAGTCTCCTCTCCTCTCCCTTTGGTGCAGGGTTAGGAGAACACCCCTGACTTAGTTTTTTGTCTCTTCCTGCTCATCGTCAGAGCCCCCTTTTCCTAGGGGCGTTCCATCCTTATGGAACTTTGATTTACACTCATTTCTCCAATGTTTCCCTTTCTTGCAGCAAGGGCATAGGCCAGGAGCCCCCCTTTTAGGTCCGGCTTTGTTTCCCTGTCAGCAATCTTTTTGCTTATGTCCTTCCTTTCCACATTGAAAGCAAGTTGGAGATTGGGCAGTTTTCCTGCCATTCCCATATGTCTGTTTAATATAAGCGCTAAATTTTTGTCCTTTCATGGCTGCGGCGTAGGCCATTCCTTGTACTACAACCGGTGAGTCATCCTGACATGCTTTTATGTAGTCCTGGAGGGTTCCAGTTTTTCTTATTGATCTAATCAGATCTTGACATAGAGCATTGGCATTTTCCCATGCTAACTGCTTCAATAGAATATTCGTCCCCTCTGAGGGGGGAGCATTCTAGAGACAGCTTCCTCAAGCCAAGCTATAAAATCCTGGTAGGATTCTTCAGTACCTTGTCTAATACTAGCCAATGCTCCTCCCTTGGTTCCCTGAGGGGGAATTTTTCGCCATGATTGTACGGCGTTAGTTGTTATCAATTGCAAGACATCTCTAGGTATCTTTGTCTGTGATTGTGGGGTGGCGTAATCCTCTGTCCCCATAAGCATTGCAATAGTGGGCTTGGGCCCACATTTCTTAAGTGATTGTACCACTGGCTCCTTACTTTTATCTTCATATTCAGTCTTCCAGAGAATATAGTCTCCGGGACTGAGAGTGGCCTTTGCAGTTTGCATCCAGTCATAAGGTGTCAACCAAGAACTGGCAACCACATCCACAATCTGCAGCATATAAGGAGCAGAAGCACCAACACTCTTCACAGCAGATTGTAATTCTTTTAATACCTTCAAGGGGAGAGGCTCCCATACAGGTCCCTCATCATCCCATAATTCTGTGACAGGGAAAATTCCAAAGAAGGCATCACCTGTCCTGCGAGCCTCGGCTATGGCTCCTTGGAAGGCAACGGGAGGCAAAGGGGGGTGTTTTCTTGGCTTTGGCATGGGCTGCTGACCAGCTGCAGTGCCAATTACCTTAAGAGATCGATGATTTTCAGAATGATCTCTATAGTCATCCTCCCATTCCTGTTCTGCTTGTTGATCATCAAGACCCCAATCATCATCATTTTCCTGGTACTATATTGCATGGGGGGAGCAGAGGCAGTAAGCAGCATACGCTCTTCCTCATCCCCGTCCTCTGGACCCACTTCATCATAAATGGGGGATTCCCCTGGGTCAGAGGCAGTCTCCCTACAAAGTCCTTGAAATGGGGTTGTATCTGATAAGAGGTCCCTTAAATAGAACCATAATTGAAATGCTTGGGGAGGCAGAGTTTTTTCGCCACTAGCCTGCACATATTTACGCATCTCTTTCCCCACTCTTTTCCATTCATCTAGAGTCAATGATCCCTCCTCAACAAACCAAGGGCTGGTCTTCTTTAAATAGGCAATAAATTGCTCCACATCTGTAACTGATGTCTGAAACCCTGATTTAGTTAACATACGCTGTATCATAGTTACCAGCATTTTCTCATTCTTAGCCAGCACGTGCCCCATGGTTCCTTGTTTACTTACACTTAACTGGTGATCCTTTAATGGCGGGACTGCAGCTCCCTGGTAAGAACCATACCTGATTTCTGAAGAGGAAAGAAAAAGGGGGGAAAAGAATACCTGTCCTTCAAGTCCCTGTGTTTGGGCGCCACCTGCTGCAGACCACCCAGAGGGAGACCAACACTGCGGGAGAACCAGGGAGAAGGCTCAAGGAGAAGTCAGGAATCGGCGAGGAAAATGACAGACAGACACATGATATGTTGATGTGCTGCTGCAATTTTACTTCTGTATAGGCAATGCTTACATACTTTTACAATCAAGGAACTTGGCAGGGGGTTACATCAGACCATTATTTTTTACAATTACTCAGAATCAGCAAGAAACAATAACAAGAGACATCCATATCTATTTTTGTGTATCACTTCCGCAGCAGGAGTTCATTGTGGCTATTGTCTGAGGGCATGATCTCTGAATTTTGTGAAATCTGTCTCACGCCAGCGACCACATCTGTGGGAGCCAAACTCTTACCAGCCTGGGTCATATTCTACTATTATATACCCATTGGCTTTCAAAGCCGTTTTTCCCCTCATAATTTACCCATCTGTTCCCAACTTCATCATAACTTCCTGTATATGGGAGCAGCTCTAGGTAATTTCCACTTTCAGGGGTCCACCTAGGGGCTATACACAAACTCCCTCCTAAAAAGTACTGTGTATACCCCCCGGGAAGTGTGTGGTAAGAAATTTTATCACTCTTTTTCTCTAGAAGGGTCTGGCATGCTATGTTTATTCCTTCATAACATTTTTATTTTTACTTTCAGTTTTGGGCTCTCAGGATCTGTTTCTGACAAGAGCTAGCGCTGCTCTACTCAAAACAGGAATGACCCCAGAATTTATTTGAGGAAGTCTTTTGAGCTTCCTTATACACTGGTCTGATAAATGGAGGTGCTAGGGGTACAGGGTCATGTGGGTCAGTCATGTTGGTGCCGACCTGTACAGGTTGTGTTGTTAACTGGAGAACACACAGATGAGACATACAGAGAAAGATCATGATTAGTGCCAACAAGGACTGTCCTAAAAGGCCATTTTGTTCTCCAGGGCTTCCTGGGATCCTCAGGGTGTATGATGATCTCTGATTGTGGGGGAAACGCTTGAGGCCACGCTCCAGGAAGATCTAACCGCAACCCTTCAGCTGCTGGGCCCCAGTGCAGCAGCATACTTGCTACAGCTACACAGGAGTCACAGATGTGGGCGTAGCAGTCATTTCTGGTAAACCCACTGAATTTTGGCCTCAAATGTATTTACACAGTTAATGAACCCAACGCGTTACTCACTATTAACTAAAAAGCATTTATGTAAGAGGAGCTGTGATTTGTATCACATTCAAAAACAGAGTTGTACTAGATAGGTTTGGTATGAGTAGGAAACATAGTTCTTTCTTTCAGGGCATGGTCATGTTTCTTGCTGTATTAGAGACAGTGGAAAGAAGAGCATGCTTCTTGCGTTAAAACAGAGTGTGTTTCATGGATGAAAACACTGGTCTGAATTTCCTTTCAGAAACGGAGTTAAACCACAGTATCTGTGTCTTCCTAAAAGCAAGTGTTCATTTCTGGTATACCGAGTGAATTTTGGCCTCAAATGAATTAACACACTTCACAAACCCAATGCGGTTCTCACTATTAACTAAAGAGCATTTATTTCACAGAAGGTGTGGTTTGTATCAGTTTAATAAGCTGAGTTGAACTAGATATCGTCCATAGGAGTAGGAAACATAGTTCTTTTTTTCTAGGCTTGCTCATGTTTCTTGCTTTATTGGAGACGCTGGAAAGAAGAGCATGATTCTTGCGTTAAAACAGAGTGTGTTTCATGGATGGGAACACTTGTCTGAATTTCGGTTCAGAAACGGAGTTCCACCACACTATCTGTGTCTTTCTACAAGCAAGAGGTCATTTCTGGTAAACCCACTGTATTTTGGGATCAAATGAATTTTCACAGTCCACGAACCCAACGTGTTTCTCACTATTAACTAAAAAGCATTTATGTAAGAGGAGCTGTGATTTGTATCACATTCATAAGCAGAGTTGAAATAGATATGTTTGGTATGAGGAGGAAACACAGACCTTTTATTCACGGCATTCTCATGTTTCTTGCTGAATTAGAGACCCT
Organism: Onychomys leucogaster; assembly: GCA_949786385.1. Classification (NCBI taxonomy): domain Eukaryota; kingdom Metazoa; phylum Chordata; class Mammalia; order Rodentia; family Cricetidae; genus Onychomys; species Onychomys leucogaster. Next base: position 8,798,286 of record CATKUP010000006.1, on the reverse strand, counting down.
GGAAAGAAGATCATGCTTCTTGGGATAAAACAGAGTGTGTTTCATGGAGGAGAACACTGGTCTGAATTTCCCTTCAGAAAAGTAGTTAATATCCAGGATCTGTGTCTTCCTACATGCAAGAGTTCATTTCTGGTAAACCCACTGAATTTTGTGTTCAAATGAATTTACACAGTTCACAAACCCAAAGCGTTTCTCAATATTAACTAAGGAGCATTTATGTAACAGGAGCTGTGGTTTGTATCAATTTCATGAGCAGAGTTGAAGTAGATAAGGACAGTATGAGTAGGAAACACAGTTCTTTTATTCTGGGATTGCTCATGTTTCTTGCTTTATTGGAGACACTGGAAAAAAGAGCATGATTCTTGCGTTAAAACAGAGTGTATTTCATGGATGAGAACACTGGTCTGAATTTCCCTTCAGAAAAGTAGTGAAGATCCAGGATCTGTGTGTTCCTACAAGCAAGAGGTCATTTCTGGTACACCCACTGAATTTTGTGCTCAAAGGAATTTACACAGTTCACAAACTCAACGCATTTCTCACTTTTAACAAAAGAGCATTTATGTAAGAGGAGATGTGGTTTGTATCAGTTTCATAAGCAGAGTACAACTAGACAAGTTTGGTATGAGTAGGAAACACAGTTGTTTTTTTCATGGCATGCTCATGTTTCTTGCTGTATTAGAGATGCTGGAAAGAAAAGCTTGCTTCTTGCTTTAAAACAGAGTGTGTTTCATGGATGAGAACACTGGACTAAATTTTCCCTCAGAAACGGAGTTACACCAGAGTATCTGTGTCTTCCTGCAAGCAAGAGTTCATTTCTGGTACACACACTGAATTTTGGGCTCAAATGCACATCAAAGTTCTCGAAGACAACGCGTTTCTCACTATTAAGTAAAGAGCATTTATGTAAGCGGAGCTATGGTTTGTATCAGTTTCATTAGCATAGTTGAACTACATATGGTCCTTATGAGTAGGAAACAGAGTCCTTTTTTTCAGAGCATGCTCATGGTTCTTGCTCTATTGATGACACTGGACAGAAGAGCTTGCTTCTTGCATAAAAACAGAGTATGTTTCATGGATGAGAACTCTGGTCTGAATTTCCATGCAGAAACGGAGTTACACCAGAGTATCTGTGTCTTCCTGCAAGCAAGAGTTCATTTCTGGTACACGAGGTGAATTTTGGGCTAAAATGCACATCAAAGTTCTCAAAGACAAGGCGTTTCTCACTATTAAGTAAAGAGCATTTATGTAAGCAGAGCTGTGGTTTGTATCAGTTTCATAAGCATAGTTGAACTACATATGGTCCTTATGAGTTGGAAACACACTTCTTTTTTACTGGGCATGCTCATGGTGCTTGCTGTATTGGAGAATCTGTTAGGAAGAGCTTGTTTCTTGTGCTAAAACAGAGTGTGTTTCATGGAAGAGTACTCTGGTCTGAATTTCCCTTCAGGAATGGAGTTAATTCCAGCATCTGTGTCTGCTTACAAGCAAGAGATCATTACTGGTAAACCCAGTGATTTATGGGCTCACATGAATTTACACAGTTCATGAACCCAAAGCGTTTCTCACTATTAACTAAAGAGCATTTATGTAAGAGGAGCTTTATTTTAATCAGTTTCATGAGCAGAGTTGAACTAGATATGGTCCGTATGAGTAGGAAACACAGTTCTTTTTTTCTGGGCATGCTCATGGTGCTTGATTTATTGGAGACACTGGAAAGAAGAATTTGCTTCTTGCTTTAAAACAGAGTGTGTTTCATAGATGAAAACACTGGTCTGAATTTCCCTTCAGAAACGGAGTTTAACCCCAGGATCTGTGTCTTCTTACAAGCAAGAGATCATTTCTGGTAAACATAGTGAATTTTGGGCTCCAATGAATTTACACAGCTCACGAAACCAAGGCCTTTCTCACTATTAACTAAAGAGCATTTATGTAAGAGGAGCTTTATTTTACTCAGTTTCATAGGCAGGGTTGAACTATATATGGTCTTTACGAGTAGGAAACGCAGTTCTTTTTTTCTGGGCATGTTCATGGTTCATGCTGTTTTGGATACGCTGGAAAGAAGAGGATGTTTCTTGCCATAAAATAGAGTGTGTTTCATGGATGAGAACACTGGTCTGAATTTCCCTTTAGAAACGGAGTTAAACCACAGGATCTGTGTCTTCCTACAAACATGAGTTCATTTCAGGGAAACCAAGTGAAATATGGACTCAAAGGAATTTCCACAGTTCACAAACACAACGCGGTTCTCAATATTAACTAAAGAGCATCTATGTAATTGTAGTTGTATTTTGTATCACTTTCATAAGCAGAGTTGAACTAGATATGGACAGTATGTGTAGGAAACACAGTTCCTTTGTTCTGGGCATGCTCATATTTCTTGCTGTATTGGAGAATCTGTTAGGAAGAGCTTGTGTCTTGTGTTAAAACAGAGTGTGTTTCATGGATGAGAACTCTGGTCTGAATTTCCCTTCAGAAACAGAGTTAAAGCCCAATATCTCTGTTAGCTTACAAGCAAGAGATCATATCTGGTAAAACCAGTGATTTATGGGCTCAAATGAATTTACACAGTTCATGAACCCAAAGCGTTTCTCATTATTAACTAAAGAGCATTTATGAAAGAGGAGCTTTATTTTAATCAGTTTCATGAGCAGAGTTGAACTAGATATGGTCCGTATGAGTAGGAAAAACAGTTCTTTTTTCCTGGGCATGCTCATGGTGCTTGATTTATTGGAGACAATGGAAAGAAGAATTTGCTTCTTGCTTTAAAACAGAGTGTGTTTCACGGATGAGAACACTGGTCTGAATTTCCCTTCAGAAACGGAGTTTAACCCCAGGATCTGTGTCTTCTAACAAGCAAGAGATCATTTCTGGTAAACATAGTGAATTTTGGGCTCCAATGAATTTACACAGCTCACGAAACCAAGGCGTTTCTCACTCTTAACTAAAGAGCATTTATGTAAGAGGAGCTTTAATTTAATCAGTTTCATAAGCAGGGTTGAACTAGATATGGTCAATATGAGTAGGAAACACTGTTCTTTTTTTCTGTGCATGCTCATGGTTCTTGAGTATTGATGACGCTGGACAGAAGAGCTTGCTTCTTGCATTAAAACAGCATGTGTTGCATGAATGAAAACACTGGTCTGAATTTCCCTTCAGAAACGGTGTTATACCAGAGTATCTGTGTCTTCCTACAAGCAAGAGTTCATTTCTGGTACATGGAGTGAATTTTGGGCTTCAGAAACGGAGTTAAAGGACAGGATCTGTGTCTTCCAATATGCAAGAGTTCAGTTCTGGTAAAAAAAAAAAGTGAATTTTGGGCTCAAGTTATTTTTCACAGTCCGTGAATCCAAAGCGATTCTCACATTTAACTAAAGAGCATATATGTAAGAGGAGCTGTGGTTTGTATCAGTTTCATAAGCAGAGTTGAACTGCATATGGTCCTTATGAGTAGGAAACCCAGTTCTTTTTCTCAGGGCATGCTCATGGTTCTAGCTTTATTGGGGAATCTGGAAAGATGAGCTTGTTTCTTGTGTTAAACCAGAGTGTGTTTCATGGATGAGTACACTGGTCTGAATTTCCCTACAGAAACGGAGTTAAACCACAGGATCTGTGTCCTCCTACAAGAAAGAGTTCATTTCTGGTAAACAAAGTGAATTTTGGCCTCAAATAATTTTACACAGTTCACGAACCCAACGCGAGAGTAACTATTAACTAAAGATCATTTATGTAAGAGGAATTGTGGTTTGTATCAGTTTCATAAGCAGAGTTGAACTACATATGTTCCATATGAGTAGGAAACACAGTTCATTTTTTATGGGCATTCTCATTTTTCATGCTGTATTGAAGACGCTTGAAAGAAGAGCTGGCTTCTTGATTGAAAACAGAGTGTGTTTCATGGATGAGAACACTGGTCTGAATTTCCCTTCAGAAATGGAGGTAAACCCCAGGATCTGTGTCTTTCTTCAAGCAAGAGTTCTTTTCTGGAACACATGGAGAATTTTAGGCTCAAATGATTTTACAAAATTCAGAAACCCATCACGATGCTCACTAATAACTAAAGAGCATATATATAAGATGAGCTGTGGTTTGTATCAGTTTCATAAGCAGAGATGAACTGCATCTGGTCTGTATGAGTAGGAAGCACAGTTCTCTGGCCATGCTCATGGTTCTTGATGTATTGGAGATTTTGGAAAGAAGAGGATGCGTTTTGCCTTAAAACAGAGTGTGTTTCAGGGATGAGAACTCTGGTCTGAATTTCCCTTCAGAAACGGAGTTAAACCCCAGGATCTGTGTCTTCCTACAAGCAAGAGTACTTTTCTGGTAAACCCAGTGAATTTTGGGCTCCTATGATTTTTCGCAGTCCGTGAAGCCAACACGATTCTCACTATTAACTGAAGAGCATATATGTAAGAGGAGCTGTGGTTTGTATCAGTTTCATAAGCAGAGTTGAACTACATATCGTCCTATGAGTAGAAAACACAGTTCTTTTTTTCTGGGCATGCTCATGTTTCTTGCTGTACTGGAGGCGCGGGAAAGAAGAGCTTGCTTCTTGCTTGAAAACAGAGTTTGTTTCATGGATGAGAACACTGCTCTGAATTTCCCTTCAGAAACGAAGTTAAACACCAGGATCTGTGTGTTCTTACAAGCAAGAATTCATTTCTGGTAAACCCAGTGAATTATGGCTAAAATGATTTTACTCAGTTCACGAACCCTATCGCAATTCTCAATATTAACTAAAGAGAATTTATGTAAGAGGAGCTGTGGTTTGTATCTGTTTCTAAAGCAGAGTTGAACTACATATGGTCTGTATGAGTAGGAAACACAGTTATTTTTGTCAGGGCATGTTCATGATACTTGCTGTATTAGAGACCATGGAAATAAGAGCTTGCTTCTTGCTTTAAAGCAGAGTGTGTTTCACGGATGAGAACACAGGACTGAATTTCCCTTCAGAAACGGAGTTAAATCCCAGTATCTGTGTCTTCCTACAAGCAAGATTTCTTTTCCGGTAAACAAAGAGAATTTTGGGCTCAAATGATTTTACAAACTTCAGAAACCCATCGCGATTCTCACTATTAACTAAAGAGCGTTTATCTAAGAGGAGCTGTGGTTTATATCAGTTTCATAAGAAGAGTTGAAGTGCATATGATCTGTATGAGTAGGAAACACAGTTCTTTTTTCTGGGCATTCTCATTGTTCTTGCTGTATTGGAGAGTCTGGAAAGAATAGGATGCTTCTTGCGTTAAAACAGCATGTGTTTCATGGATGAGAACACTGGTCTGAATTTCCCTTCAGAGTCATTGTTAAAACCCAGGATGTGTGACTTCCTACAAGCAAGAGTTCATTTCTGGTAAACCCAGTGAATGTTGGTCTCAAATGATTTTTAGCAGTTCATGAACCCAACGCGATTCTCACTATAAACTAAAGAGAATATATGTAAGACAAGCTGTTGTTTGTATCAGTTTTATGAGCAGAGTTGATCTACATATGGTCCCTATGAGTAGGAAACACAGTTCTTTTTTTCTGGGCATGCTTACGGTTCTGGCTCTTTTTGAGACCATGGAAGGAAGAGCTTGCTTCTTGCTTGAAAACAGAGTGTGTTTCAGGGATGAGAACTCTGGTGTAAATTTGCTTCAGAAACGGAGTTAAACCCCAGGATCTGTGTCTTCCTACAAGCAAGAGTTCATTTCTGGTAAACCCAGTGAATTTTGGGCTCAAATGATTTTGTGCGGTTCACGAAACCAACACGATTCTCCCTATTAAATAAAAAGCATTTTGGTGAGAAGAGCTGTGGTTTGTATCAGTTTCATAAGCAGAGATGAAATACATGTGATCCGTATGAGTAGGAAACTCAGTTCTTTTTTTCAGGGCAAGCTCATGTTTCTTGCTGTATTGTAGACGCTGGAAAAGAGAGCTTGCTTCTTGCGTTAAAACAGAGTGTGATCCATGGCTGAGAATACTGGTCTGAATTTCCCCTCAAAAACGGAATGAAACCCCAGGATCTGTGTCTTCCTACAAGCAAGAGTTCATTTCTGTAAACCAAGTGAATTTTGGGCTCAAATGATTTTGCACAGTTCAAGCACCCAATGCGATTCTCACTATAACTAAGAGCATTTATGTAAGTGGAGCTGTGGTATCAGTTTCATAAGCAGAGTTGAACTACGTATGGTCTGTATGAGTAGGGAATACAGTTCTTTTTTTCTGGGCATGCTCATGGAACTTGCTGTATTGGAGACGCTGGAAAGAAGCGCTTGCTTCTTGCGTTAAAACAGAGTGTGTTCTATGGATGAGAACACTCGTCTGAATTTCCCTTCAGAAATGGAGTTAAACCCCAGGGCCTGTGTCTTCCTACAAGCTAGAGATCATTTCTGGTAATCAAAGAGAATTTTGGGCTCATATGATTTTACACAGTTCAGAAACCCATCTCGATTCTCACTATTAACTAAAGAGCATTTATGTAAGAGGAGCTGTGGTTCGATTCAGTTTCCTAAGCATAGTTGAACTACATATCGTCCGTATGAGTAAGAAACATAGTTCTTTTTTTCTGGGCAGGCTCATGGTTCTTGCTGTATTGGAGACGCTGGAAAGAAGAGCTTGCTTCTTGTGTTAAAACAGAGTGTGTTTCATGGATGAGAACTCTGCTCTGAATTTCCCTTGAGAAACGGAGTTAAATCCCAGGATCTGTGTGTTTCTACAAGCAAGAGTTCATTTTTGGTAAACCAAGTGAATTTTGGGATCATATGATTTTACACAGTTCAGAAACCCATCGTGATTGTCACTATTAACTAAAGAGAATTCATGTAAGAGGAGCTGTGGTTTGTATCAGTTTCATAAGCAGACTTGAACAACATATGGTCCATACAAGAAGGAAACACAGTTCTTTTTATCTGGGCATTCTCATGGTTCTTGCTGTATTGGAGACGCTGGAAAAAAGAGCATGCTTCTTGCGTTAAAGCAGAGTGTGTTTTTTGGATGAGAACACTGGTCTGAATTTCCCTTCAGACACAGAGTTAAAATCCAGGACCTGTGCCTTCCTACAAGCAAGAGTTCATTTCTGGTAATCCCAGTTAATTTTTTGGCTCAAATGATTTAACACAGTTAAAGAACCCAACCAGATTCTCACTAGTAAACAAAGAGCCTTTATGTAAGTGGACCTGTGGTTTGTATCAGTTTCATATGTAGAGTTGAACTACATATGGTCCGTATGAGTAGGAAACACAGTTCTTTTTTTCCAGGCATGCCCATGTTACTTGCTGTATTGGAGACGCTGGAAAGAACAGCTTGCTTCTTATGTTAAAACAGAGTGTGTTTCATGGATGAGAACACTGGTATGAATTTCCCTTCAGAATCGGAGTTAAACCACAGGATCTGTGTCTTCCTACAATCAAGAGTTCATTTCTGGTAAACAAAGAGAATTTTGGGATCAAATGATTTTACACAGTTCAGAAACGCATCGCAATTCTCAATATTAACTAAAGAGCATTTATGTAAGAGGAGCTGTGGTTTGTATCAGTTTCATAAGCAGACTTGAACTACATATGGTCCGTATGAGAAGGAAACACAGTTCTTTTTTTCTGGGCATTCGCATGGTTCTTGCTGTATTGGAGATGCTGGAAAGAAGAGCTTGCTTCTTGCGTTAAAACAGAGTGTGTTTCATGGATGAGAACACTGGTCTGAATTTCCCTTCAGAAACGGAGTTACACCAGAGTATCTGTGTCTTCCTACAAGCAAGAGTTCATTCCTGGTACACGCAGTGAATTTTGGGCTCAAATGAATATCGACAGTTCACGAACACAACGCGTTTCTCACTGTTATTAAGGAGCATTTATGTAAGAGGAGCTGTAGTTTGTACCAGATTCATAAGCAGAGTTGAAGTACATATGGTCCTTATGAGTTGGAAACACACTTCTTTTTTAATGCTCATGCACATGTTTCTCGCTGTATTGGAGACGCTGGAAAGAAGAGGATGATTCTTGCCTTAAAACAGATTGTGTTTCATGGATGAGAACTCAGGTCTGAATTTCCCTTCAGAAACGGAGTTAACCCCCAGGATCTGTGTCTTCCTACAGGCATGAGTTCATTTCAGGTAAACCCAGTGAATGATGGGCTCAAATGATTTTACACAGTTCAGGAACCCAATGCGTTTCTCAGTATTAACTAAAGGGCATTTATGTAAGAGGAGCTGTATTTTGTATCAGTTTCATAAGCAGAGTTGAACTATATATGGTCCTCACGATTAGGAAACACAGTTCTTTTTTTCTGGGCATGTTCATGGTTCATGCTGCATTGTATACGCTGGAAAGAAGAGGATGTTTCTTGCCATAAAACAGAGTCTGTTTCTTGGATGAGAACTATGGTGAATTTCCATTCAGAAACAGAGTTACACCCCAGGATCTGTGTCTTCCTACAAACAGGAATTCATTTCAGGGAAACCCAGTGAAATATGGACTCAAAGGAATTTCCACATTTCACAAACACAACGTGGTTCTCACTATTAACTAAAGAGCATCTATGTAAGAGTAGCTGTATTTTGTATCACATTCACAAGCAGAGTTGAACTAGATATGGACCGTATGAGTAGGAAACACAGTTCCTTTGTTCTGGGCATGCTCATATCTCTTGCTGTATTGGAGAATCTGTTAGGAAGACCTTGTTTCTTGTGTTAAAACAGAGTGTGTTTCATGGATTAGAACTCTGGTCTGAATTTCCCTTCAGAAACGGAGTTAAACCCAGGGATGTGTGTCTTCCTACAAGCCTGAGATCACTTCAGGTAAACCCAGTGATTTATGGGCTCAAAGGAAATCACACAGTTCATGAACCCAACCCGTTTCTCACTATTAACTAAAGAGAATTTATATAAGATAAGCTTTATTTTTTATCAGTTTCATAAGCAGAGTTGAACTAGATATGGTCCGTACGATTAGGAAACACAGTTCTTTTTTTCTGGGCATGCACATTGTGCTTGCTGTATTGGAGACATGATAAAGAAATGTTTGCTTCTTGTTTTAAAACAGAGTGTGTTTCATGGATGAGGACATTGGTCTGAATTTCCTTTTAGTAATGGAGTTAAACCCCACTATCTCTGTCTGATTACAAGCAAGAGATCATTTCTGGTAAAGCCAGTGATTTATGGGCTCAAATGTATTTACACAGTTCATGAACCCAACGTGATTCTCACTATTAACTAAAGAGCATTTATGTAGAGGAGTTGTGGTTTGTATCAGTTTCATAATCAGAGTTGACCTATATATGGTCCGTATCACTAGGAAACACAGTTCTTTTTTTCAGGGCATGCTCATGGTTCTTGCTGTATTGGAGACGCTGGAAAGAAGAGCTTGCTTCCTGCCTTAAAACAGAGTGTGTTTCAAGGATGAGAACACTAGTCTGAATTTCCCTTCAGAAACGTAGTTAAACGCCAGGATCTGTGTCTTCCAAAACGCAAGAATTCATTTGTGGTAAACCCAGTGAATTTTGGGCTAAAATGATTTTACTCAGTTAAAGAACCCAACGCGATTCTCACTATTAACAAAAGAGCATTTATGTAAGAAGAGCTGTGCTTTGTATCCGTTTCATAAGCAGAGTTGATCTACCTATGGTCCTTATGAGTATGAAACACAGTTATTTTTTGAGGGCATGCTCATTGTTTTTGCTGTATTGGAGACGCTGGAAAAAGAGGATGCTTCTTGCGTTAAAACAGAGTGTGTTTCATGGATGAGAACACTGGTCTGAAATTCCTTTCCCAAACGGAGTTATACCCCAGGATTGGAATCTTCCTATAAACAAGAGTTCATTTCTGTTAAACCAAGTGAATTTGGGGCTCACATATTTAACACAGTTCATGAACCCAACGAGATTCTCACTATTAACTAAATAGCATTTATGTTAGAGAAGCTGTGGTATGTATCAGTTTCATAAGCAGATTTGAACTATATATGGTCTGTATGAGTAGGAAACACAGTTCTCTTTTCCTGGGCATGCTCATGGTTCTTGATGTATTGGAGACGCTGGAAAGAACAGCTTGCTTCTTGCGTAAAAACAGACTGTGTTTCATGGATGAGAACACTGTTCTGAATTTACCTTCAGAAACGTATTTAAACCCCAGGATCTGTGTCTTCCTACAAGCAAGAATTCATTTCGGGTAAACCCAGTGATTTTTGGGCTCAAATGATTTTTCGCAGTTCACGAAACCAACGCGATGCTCACTAATAACTAAAGAGCATATATATAAGATGAGCTGTGGTTTGTATCAGTTTCATAAGCAGAGATGAACTGCATCTGGTCTGTATGAGTAGGAAGCACAGTTCTCTGGCCATGCTCATGGTTCTTGATGTATTGGAGATGCTGGAAAGAAGAGGATGCGTTTTGCCTTAAAACAGAGTGTGTTTCAGGGATGAGAACTCTGGTCTGAATTTCCCTTCAGAAACGGAGTTAAACCCCAGGATCTGTGTCTTCCTACAAGCAAGAGTACATTTCTGGTAAACCCAGTGAATTTTGGGCTCCTATGATTTTTCACAGTCCGTGAAGCCAACACAATTCTCACTATTAACTAAAGACCATATATGTAAGATGAGCTGTGGTTTGTATCAGTTTCATAAGCAGAGTTGAATCACATATGGTACGTATGAGGAGGAAACACAGTTCTTTTTTTCAGGGCATGTTCATGGTTCTTGCTGTATTGGAGACAGTGGAAAGAAGAGCTTGCTTCTTGCATGAAAACAGAGTGTGTTTCAGCGATGAGAACTCTGGTGTGAATTTACCTTCAGAAACAGAGTTAAACCCCAGGGTCTGTTTCTTCCTACAAGCAAGAGTTCATTTCTGGTAAACCAAGTGAATTTTGGTTCAAATGATTTTACAGAGTTCTAGACCCTACGTGATTCTCACTATTAACTAAAAAGCATTTATGTAAGTGGAGCTGTGGTTTGTATCTGTTTCATAAGCAGAGTTGAACTACATATGGTCCGTATGAAGAGGAAACACAGTTCTTTTTTTCTAGGCATGATCATGGTTCTTTCTGTATTGGAGACGCAGGAAAGAAGAGCTTGCTTCTTGCGTGAAAACAGAGTGTGTTTCATGGATGAGAACACTGGTCTGAATTTGCCTTCAGAAACGGAGTTAAAGGACAGGATCTGTGTCTTCCAATAAGCAAGAGTTCAGTTCTGGTAAAAAAAAAAAAGTGAATTTTGGGCTCAAGTGATTTTTTCGCAGTCCGTGAACCCAAAGCAATTCTCACATTTAACTATAGAGCATATATGTAAGAGGAGCTGTGGTTTGTATCAGTTTCATAAGCAGAGTTGAACTGCATATGGTCCTTATGAGTAGGAAACCCAGTTCTTTTTCTCAGGGCATGCTCATGGATCTTGCTTTATTGGGGAATCTGGAAAGATGAGCTTGCTTCTTGCGTTAAAACAGAGTGTGTTTCTTGGATGAGTACACTGGTCTGAATTTCCTTACAGAAACGGAGTTAAACCACAGGATCTGTGTCCTCCTACAAGAAAGAGTTCATTTCTGGTAAACAAAGTGAATTTTGGCCTCAAATAATTTTACACAGTTCATGAACCCAACGCGAGAGTAACTATTAACTAAAGATCATTTATGTAAGAGGAATTGTGGTTTGTATCAGTTTCATAAGCAGAGTTGAACTACATATGTTCCATATGAGTAGGAAACACAGTTCATTTTTAATGGGCATTCTCATTTTTCATGCTGTATTGAAGACGCTTGAAAGAAGAGCTGGCTTCTTGATTGAAAACAGAGTGTGTTTCATGGATGAGAACACTGGTCTGAATTTCCCTTCAGAAATGGAGGTAAACCCCAGGATCTGTGTCTTCCTTCAAGCAAGAGTTCTTTTCTGGAACACATGGAGAATTTTGGGCTCAAATGATTTTACAAAATTCAGAAACCCATCGCGATGCTCACTAATAACTAAAGAGCATATTTATAAGATGAGCTGTGGTTTGTATCAGTTTCATAAGCAGAGATGAACTGCATCTGGTCTGTATGAGTAGGAAGCACAGTTCTCTGGCCATGCTCATGGTTCTTGATGTATTGGAGATTTTGGAAAGAAGAGGATGCGTTTTGCCTTAAAACAGAGTGTGTTTCAGGGATGAGAACTCTGGTCTGAATTTCCTTCAGAAACGGAGTTAAACCCCAGGATCTGTGTCTTCCTACAAGCAATAGTTCATTTCTGGTAAACCCAGTGAATTTTGGGCTCCTATGATTTTTCGCAGTCCGTGAAGCCAACACAATTCTCACTATTAACTAAAGAGCATATATGTAAGATGAGCTGTGGTTTGTATCAGTTTCATAAGCAGAGTTGAATCACATATGGTACGTATGAGGAGGAAACACAGTTCTTTTTTTCAGGGCATGTTCATGGTTCTTGCTGTATTGGAGACAGTGGAAAGAAGAGCTTGCTTCTTGCATGAAAACAGAGTGTGTTTCAGCGATGAGAACTCTGGTGTGAATTTACCTCAGAAACAGAGTTAAACCCCAGGGTCTGTTTCTTCCTACAAGCAAGAGTTCATTTCTGGTAAACCAAGTGAATTTTGGTTCAAATGATTTTACAGAGTTCTAGACCCTACGTGATTCTCACTATTAACTAAAAAGCATTTATGTAAGTGGAGCTGTGGTTTGTATCTGTTTCATAAGCAGAGTTGAACTACATATGGTCCGTATGAAGAGGAAACACAGTTCTTTTTTTCAGGGCATGATCATGGTTCTTGCTGTATTGGAGACGTGGGAAAGAAGAGCTTGCTTCTTGCGTGAAAACAGAGTGTGTTTCATGGATGAGAACACTGGTCTGAATTTGCCTTCAGAAACGGAGTTAAAGGACAGGATCTGTGTCTTCCAATAAGCAAGAGTTCAGTTCTGGTAAAAAAAAGTGAATTTTGGGCTCAAGTGATTTTTCGCAGTCCGTGAACCCAAAGCGATTCTCACATTTAACTAAAGAGCATATATGTAAGAGGAGCTGTGGTTTGTATCAGTTTCATAAGCAGAGTTGAACTGCATATGGTCCTTATGAGTAGGAAACCCAGTTCTTTTTCTCAGGGCATGCTCATGGATCTTGCTTTATTGGGGAATCTGGAAAGATGAGCTTGCTTCTTGCGTTAAAACAGAGTGTGTTTCATGGATGAGTACACTGGTCTGAATTTCCTTACAGAAACGGAGTTAAACCACAGGATCTGTGTCCTCCTACAAGAAAGAGTTCATTTCTGGTAAACAAAGTGAATTTTGGCCTCAAATAATTTTACACAGTTCATGAACCCAACGCGAGAGTAACTATTAACTAAAGATCATTTATGTAAGAGGAATTGTGGTTTGTATCAGTTTCATGAGCAGAGTTGAACTACATATGTTCCATATGAGTAGGAAACACAGTTCATTTTTTATGGGCATTCTCATTTTTCATGCTGTATTGAAGACGCTTGAAAGAAGAGCTGGCTTCTTGATTGAAAACAGAGTGTGTTTCATGGATAAGAACACTGGTCTGAATTTCCCTTCAGAAATGGAGGTAAACCCCAGGATCTGTGTCTTCCTTCAAGCAAGAGTTCTTTTCTGGAACACATGGAGAATTTTGGGCTCAAATGATTTTAGAAAATTCAGAAACCCATCGCGATGCTCACTAATAACTAAAGAGCATATATATAAGATGAGCTGTGGTTTGTATCAGTTTCATAAGCAGAGATGAACTGCATCTGGTCTGTATGAGTAGGAAGCACAGTACTCTGGCCATGCTCATGGTTCTTGATGTATTGGAGATTTTGGAAAGAAGAGGATGCGTTTTGCCTTAAAACAGAGTGTGTTTCAGGGATGAGAACTCTGGTCTGAATTTCCCTTCAGAAACGGATTGAAACCCCAGGATCTGTGTCTTCCTACAAGCAATAGTTCATTTCTGGTAAACCCAGTGAATTTTGGGCTCCTATGATTTTTCGCAGTCCCTGAAGCCAACACGATTCTCACTATTAACTAAAGAGCATATATGTAAGAGGAGCTATGGTTTGTATCAGTTTCATAAGCAGAGTTGAACTACATATGGTCTGTATGAGTAGGAAACACAGTTATTTTTGTCAGGGCATGTTCATGGTACTTGCTGTATTGGAGACCCTGGAAATAAGAGCTTCCTTCTTGCTTTAAAGCAGAGTGTGTTTCACGGATGAGAACACTTGTCTGAATTTCCCTTCAGAAACGGAGTTAAATCCCAGGATCTGTGTCTTCCTACAAGCAAGAGTTCTTTTCCGGTAAACAAAGAGAATTTTGGGCTCAAATGATTTTACAAACTTCAGAAACCCATCGCGATTCTCACTATTAACTAAAGAGCGTTTATCTAAGAGGAGCTGTGGTTTGTATCAGTTTCATAAGAAGAGTTGAAGTGCATATGATCTGTATGAGTAGGAAACACAGTTCTTTTTTCTGGGCATTCTCATTGTTCTTGCTGTATTGGAGAGTCTGGAAAGAATAGGATGCTTCTTGCGTTAAAACAGCATGTGTTTCATGGATGAGAACACTGGTCTGAATTTCCCTTCAGAGTCAGTGTTAAAACCCAGGATGTGTGACTTCCTACAAGCAAGAGTTCATTTCTGGTAAACCCAGTGAATGTTGGTCTCAAATGATTTTTAGCAGTTCATGAACCCAAAGCGATTCTCACTATAAACTAAGGAGAATATATGTAAGACAAGCTGTTGTTTGTTTCAGTTTTATGAGCAGAGTTGATCTACATATGGTCCCTATGAGTAGGAAACACAGTGCTTTTTTTCATGGCATGCACATGATTCTTGCTGTATTGGAGACGCTGGAAAGAAGAGCTTGCTTCTTGTGTTAAAACAGAGTGTGTTTCATGGATGAGAACTCTGCTCTGAATTTCCCTTGAGAAACGGATTTAAATCCCAGGATCTGTGTGTTTCTACAAGCAAGAGTTCATTTCTGGTAATCCCAGTTAATTTTTTGGCTCAAATGATTTAACACAGTTAAAGAACCCAACCAGATTCTCACTAGTAAACAAAGAGCCTTTATGTAAGTGGACCTGTGGTTTGTATCAGTTTCATATGTAGAGTTGAACTACGTATGGTCTGTATGAGTAGGGAATACAGTTCTTTTTTTCAGGGCATGCTCATGGTACTTGCTGTATTGGAGACGCTGGAAAGAACAGCTTGCTTCTTATGTTAAAACAGAGTGTGTTTCATGGATGAGAACACTGGTATGAATTTCCCTTCAGAATCGGAGTTAAACCACAGGATCTATGTCTTCCTACAATCAAGAGTTCATTTCTGGTAAACAAAGAGAATTTTGGGATCAAATGATTTTACACAGTTCAGAAACGCATCGCAATTCTCAATATTAACTAAAGAGCATTTATGTAAGAGGAGCTGTGGTTTGTATCAGTTTCATAAGCAGACTTGAACTACATATGGTCCGTATGAGAAGGAAACACAGTTCATTTTTCTGGGCATTCACATGGTTCTTGCTGAATTGGAGATGCTGGAAAGAAGAGCTTGCTTCTTGCGTTAAAACAGAGTGTGTTCCATGGCTGAGAATACTGGTCTGAATTTCCCCTCAGAAACGGAGTGAAACCCCAGGATCTGTGTCTTCCTACAAGCAAGAGTTCATTTCTGTTAACCAAGTGAATTTTGGTCTCAAATGATTTTGCACAGTTCAAGCACCCAATGCGATTCTCACTATAACTAAGAGCATTTATGTAAGTGGAGCTGTGGTTTGTATCAGTTTCATAAGCAGAGTTGAACTACGCATGGTCTGTATGTGTAGGGAATACAGTTCTTTTTTTCAGGGCATGCTCATGGAACTTGCTGTATTGGTGACGCTGGAAAGAACAGCTTGCTTCTTATGTTAAAACAGAGTGTGTTTCATGGATGAGAACACTGGTATGAATTTCCCTTCAGAATCGGAGTTAAACCACAGGATCTATGTCTTCCTACAATCAAGAGTTCATTTCTGGTAAACAAAGAGAATTTTGGGATCAAATGATTTTACACAGTTCAGAAACGCATCGCAATTCTCAATATTAACTAAAGAGCATTTATGTAAGAGGAGCTGTGGTTGGATTCAGTTTCCTAAGCATAGTTGAACTACACATCGTCTGTATGAGTAAGAAACACAGTTCTTTTTTTCTGGGCAGGCTCATGGTTCTTGCTGTAATGTAGACGCTGGAAAGAAGAGCTTGTTTCTTTCGTTAAAACAGAGTGTGTTTCATGGATGAGAACACTGGTCTGAATTTCCCATCATACACTGAGTTTTAAAACCCAGGATCTGTGTCTTCCAACAAGCAAGAGTTCATTTCTGGTAATCCCAGTTAATTTTTTGGCTGAAATGATTTTACACAGTTAAAGAACCCAACACAATTCTCACTATTAACTAAAGAGCATTTATGTAAGAGTATAGCTGTAGTTTCAGTCAGTTTCATAAGCAGACTTGAAGTACATATGGTCCGATGAGAAGGAAACACAGTTCTTTTTTTCTTGGCATGCTCATGGTTCTTGCTGTATTGGAGATGCTGGAAAGAAGAGTACGCTTCTTGCGTTAAAACAGAGTGTGTTTCAGGGATGAGAACTCTGGTCTGAATTTCCCTTCAGAAACGGAGTTAAACCCCAGGATCTGTGATTTAGTACAAGCAAGATTTCTTTTCTGGTAAACCCAGTGAATTATGGGCTAAAATGATTTTACACAGTTCACGAACCCAACCCATTTCTCACTATAAACTAAAGAGCATTTAAGTAAGAGGAGCTGTGGTTTGTATCAGTTTCATAAGGAAAGTTGAATTAGATATGGTCCTTATGAGTAGGAAACACAGTTCTTTTTTTCTGGGTATGCTCATATTTTTGCTGTATTGGAGACGCTGGAAAGAATAGGATGCTTCTTGCGTTAAAACAGAATGTGTTTCAGGGTTCAGAACGGTGGTCTGAATTTCCCTTCAGAAATGGGGTTAAACCCCAGGATCTGTGTCTTCCTACAACCAAGAGTTCATTTCTGGTAACTCAAGAGAATTTTGGCTCAAATTAATTTACACAGTTCACGAATTCAAGGCGTTTCTCACTATTAACCCAAAAGAATTTATGTAAGAGGAGCTGTGGTTTGTATCAGTTTCATAAGCAGAGTTGAACTACATATGGTCCGTATGAGTAGGAAACACAGTTATTTTTTTCTGGGCATGCACAGCGTTCTTGCTGTATTTGAGACGCTGGAAAGAAGAGGATGTTTCTTGCCTTAAAACAGCATGTGTAATAGGGATGAGAAATCTGGTCTGAATTTGCCTTCAGAAACGGAGTTAAAACTAAGGGATCTTTGTCTTTCTACAAGCAAGAGTTCATTTCTTGTAAACCAAGTGAATTTTGGGTTCACATGAGGTTACAAAGTACACCAACCCAACGTGATTCTCACTATTAACTAAAGAGTGTTTATGTCAGAGAAGCTGTGGTTTGTATCAATTTCTTAAGCGAAGTTGAATTAAATGTGGTCCTTATGAGAAGGAAACACAGTTCTTTTTTGGAGGGCATCGTCAAGTTTCTTGCTGTTTTGGAGATGCTGGAAAGAAGATGATGCTTCTTGCGTTAAAACAGAGTGTGGTTCAGGGATGAGAACTCTGGTCTGAATTTCGCTTCAGAAACAGAGCTAAACACCAGGATCTTTGTCTTCCTACAACCAAGATTTCTTTCCTGATAAATCCATGTAATTTTGGGCTCAAATGATTTTACACACTTCACGAACCCAACGCGTTTCTCCCTAGTAACTAAAGAGCCTTATGTAAGAGGAGGTGTGGTTTGTATCAGTTTCATAAGGAGAGTTGAATTAGATGTGGTCCTTTTGTGTAGGAAACATAGTTCTTTTTTTCTAGGTATGCTCATGTTTTTGCTGTATTGGAGACGCTGGAAAGAAGAGGAAGCTTCTTGCGTTACAACAGAATGTGTTTCAGGGATGAGAACTCTGGTCTCAATTTCCCTTCAGAAATGGGGTTAAACCCCAGGATCTGTGTCTTCCACAACCAAGCGTTCATATCTGGTAACTCCAGAGAATTTTGGCTCAAATGATTTTACACAGTTCACAAACTCAAGGCGTTTCTCACTATTAATCCAAAAGAATTTATGTAAGAGGAGCTGTGGTTTGTATCAGTTTCGTAAGCAGAGTTGAACTACATATCGTCCGTATGAGTAGGAAACACAGTTCTTTTTTCTGGGCATGCTCATGGTT
Source organism: Onychomys leucogaster (assembly GCA_949786385.1). Classification (NCBI taxonomy): domain Eukaryota; kingdom Metazoa; phylum Chordata; class Mammalia; order Rodentia; family Cricetidae; genus Onychomys; species Onychomys leucogaster. Next base: position 8,780,094 of record CATKUP010000006.1, on the reverse strand, counting down.
CTTGCTGTATTGGAGATGCTGGAAAGAAGAGGATGCTTCTTGCATTAAAACAGAGTGTGTTTCAGGGAAGAGAAGTCTGGTCTGAATTTGCCTTCAGAAACGGAGTTAAACCCCAGGATCTGTGTCTTCCTACAAGCAAGATTTCTTTCCTGGTAAACCCAGTGCATTATGGGCTCAAATGATTTTACACAGTTCACGAACCCAACCCATTTCTCACTATAAACTAAAGAGCATCTGTGTAAGAGGAGCTGTGGTTTGTATCAGTTTCATAAGGAGAGTTGAATTAGATGTGGTCCTTATGAGTAGGAAATAGAGTTCTTTTTTTCTGGGTATGCTCTTTTTTTTTTGCTGTATTGGAGATGCTGGAAAGGAGAGGATGCTTCTTGCCTTAAAACAGAGTGTGTTTCAGTGATGAGAACTCTGGTCTGAATTTCCCTTCAGAAATGGAGTTAAACCCCAGGATCTGTGTCTTCCTACAAGCAAGAGTTCTTTTCTGGTAAACCCAGTGAACTATGGTCTCAAATGATTTTACACAGTTCACGAACTCAACCCATTTCTCACTATAAACTAAAGAGCATTTAAGTAAGAGGAGGTGTGGTTGGTATCAGCTTCATAAGGAGAGTTGAATTAGATTTGGTTCTTTTGTGTAGGAAACATAGTTCTTTTTTTCTAGGTATCCTCATGTTTTTGCAGTATTGGAGACGCTGGAAAGAATAGGATGCTTCTTGCGTTAAAATAGAATGTGTTTCAGGGATAAGAACTCTGGTCTGAATTTCCCTTCAGAAATGGGGTTAAACCCCAGGATCTGTGTCGTCCTACAACCAAGAGTTCATTTCTGGTAACTCCACAGAATTTTGGCTCTAATTATTTTACACAGTGCACGAACCCAACGCGATTCTCACTATTAACTAAAGAGCATTTATGTAAGAGATGCTGTGGTTTTTATCAGTTTCATAAGAAGTGTTGAACTACATATGGTCCGTATGAGTAGGAAACACAGTTCTTTTTTTCTGGGCATGTTCATATTTCTTGCTGTGTTGGAGACGCGGGAAAGAAGAGCATGCTTCTTGCGTTAAAACCGCATATTTTTCATGGATGACAACACTGGTTCTGAACTTCCCATCAGATCGGAGTTAAAGCCGAGGATCTGTTTCTTCCTACAAGCAAGAGTTCATTTCTGGTAAACCCAGGTAATTGTGGCCTCTAATGATTTTATACAGTTTAGGAAATCAATACGTTTCTCACTATTAACTCAAAAGCATTTATGTAAGAGGAGGGGTGGATTGTATCACATTAATAAGCAGAGTTGAATTAGATGTGGTACTTATGAGTAGGGAACACAGTTCTTTTTTTCTGCGCATCCTCATGGGTGTTGCTGTATTGGAGACACTGTAAAGAAGAGGATGCTTCTTGCCATAAAACAGAGAGTGTTTCAGGGATGAGAACACTGGTGAGAATTTGCCTTCAGAAACGAAGTTAAACCTCAGGATCTGTGTCTTCCTACAAGCAAGATTTCTTTTCTGGTAAACACAATGAATTATGGGCTCAAATGATTTTACACAGTTCACGAACCCAACCCATTTCTCACTATAAACTAAAGAGCATTTACGTAAGAGGAGCTGTGGTTTGTATCAGTGTCATAATCATAGTTGCTGTAGATATGGTCTGTATGAGTAGGAAACACAGTTCTTTTTTTCTTGGCATGCTCATATTTCTTGCTCTGCTGTAGACGTTGGAAAGAGGAGCATGCTTCTTGCGTTAAAACCGTGTGTTTTTCATGGATGAGAAAACTGGTCTGATTTTCCCTTCAGAATCAGAGTTAAACACATGGATCTGCATCTTCCTACAAGCAAGAGTACATTTCTGGTAAACCAAGTGAATTTTGGGCTCAAATGTATTTACACAGTTCACGAAACCAATGCATTTCTCACTATTAACTAAACAGCATTTATGTAAGAGGATGTGCGGTTTGTATCATTTTCATAATCAGATTTGAACTACATATGATCCGTATGAGTAGGAATCACAGTTCTTTTTTCTGGGCATGATCATGGTTCTTGTTGTATTGGAGACTATGGAAAGAAGAGGGTGCTTCTTGCCTTAAAACAGACTGTGTTTTAGGGATGAGAACTGTGGTCTGAATTTCCCTTCAGAAACGGAGTTAAACCCTAGGATCTGTGCCTTCCTACAAGCAAGATTTCTTTCCTGGTTAACCCAGTGCATTATGGGCTCAAATGATTTTACAAAGTTCCCAAACTCATCCCGTTTCTCACTATTAACTCAAAAGTATTTATGTAGCAGGAGCTGTGGTTTGTATCAGTGTCATAATCATACTTGATGTAGATATGGTCTGTATGAGTAGGAAACACGGTTCTTTTTTTATTGGTATTCTCATATTTCTGGCTCTTTTGTAGATGCTGGAAAGAAGAGCATGCTTCTTGCATTAAAACCGTGTGTTTTTCATGGATGAGAACACTGGTCTGTTTTTCCCTTCAGAATCAGAGTTAAACACATGGATCTGCATCTTCCTACAAGCAAGAGTACCTTTCTGGTAAACCAAGTGAATTTTGGGCTCAAATGTATTTACACAGTTCACGAAACCAATGCATTTCTCACTATTAACTAAACAGCATTTATGAAAGAGGATGTGCGGTTTGTATCAGTTTCATAAGCAGAGTTGAACTACATATGGTCCGTATGAGTAGGAAACACAGTTCTTTTTTTCTGGGCATGCTCATGGTTCTTGCTGTATTGGAGATGCTGGATAGAAGAGGATGCTTCTTGCGTTAAAACAGAGTGTGTTTCAGGGAAGAGACTCTGGTCTGAATTTTCCTTCAGAAACGGAGTTAAACCCCAGGATCTGTGTCTTCCTACAAGCAAGATTTCTTTCTAGGTAAACCCAGTGCATTATGGGCTCAAATGATTTTACAAAGTTCACGAACTCAACCCATTTCTCACTATAAACTAAAGAGCATTTAAGTAAGAGGAGGTGTGGTTGGTATCAGTTTCATAAGGAGAGTTGAATTAGATTTGGTCCTTTTGTGTAGGAAACATAGTTCTTTTTTTCTAGGTATGCTCATGTTTTTGCAGTATTGGAGACGCTGGAAAGAATAGGATGCTTCTTGCGTTAAAAAAGAACGTGTTTCAGGGATCAGAACTCTGGTCTGAATTTCCCTTCAGAAACGGGGTTAAACCCCAGGATCTGTGTCTTCCTACAACCAAGAGTTCATTTCTGGTAACTCTAGAGAATTTTGGCTCTAATTATTTTACACAGTGCACGAACCCAACGCGATTCTCACTATTAACTAAAGAGCATTTATGTAAGAGAAGCTCTGCTTTGTATCACTTTCATAAGAAGAGTTGAACTACATATGGTCCGTATGAGTAGGAAACACTGTTCTTTTTTCTGGGCATGTTCATATTTCTTGCTGTGTTGGAGACGCAGGAAAGAAGAGCATGCTTCTTGCGTTAAAACCGCATATTTTTCATGGATGGGAACACTGGTTCTGAACTTCCCATCAGATGCGGAGTTAAAGCCGTGGATCTGTTTCTTCCTACAAGCAAGAGTTCATTTGTGGTAAACCCAGGTAATTGTGGCCTCTTATGATTTCATACAGTTTACGAAATCAATACATTTCTCACTATTAACTCAAAAGCATTTATGTAAGCGGAGGGGTGGATTGTATCACATTAATAAGCAGAGTTGAATTAGATGTGGTACTTATGAGTAGGAAACACAGTTCTTTCTTTCTGGGCATCCTCATGGGTGTTGCTGTATTGGAGACCCTGGAAAGAAGAGGATGCTTCTTGCAATAAAACAGAGTGTGTTTCAGGGATGAGAACACTGGTGAGAATTTGCCTTCAGAAACAAAGTTAAACCTCAGGATCTCTGTCTTCCTACAAGCAACATTTCTTTTCTGGTAAACACAGTGAATTATGGGCTCAAATGATTTTACACAGTTCACGAACCCAACCCATTTCTCACTATAAACTAAAGAGCATTTACGTAAGAGGAGCTGTGGTTTGTATCAGTGTCATAATCATAGTTGCTGTAGATATGGTCTGTATGAGTAGGAAACACAGTTCTTTTTTTCTTGGCATGCTCATATTTCTTGCTCTGCTGTAGACGTTGGAAAGAGGAGCATGCTTCTTGCGTTAAAACCGTGTGTTTTTCATGGATGAGAAAACTGGTCTGATTTTCCCTTCAGAATCAGAGTTAAACACATGGATCTGCATCTTCCTACAAGCAAGAGTACATTTCTGGTAAACCAAGTGAATTTTGGGCTCAAATGTATTTACACAGTTCACGAAACCAATGCATTTCTCACTATTAACTAAACAGCATTTATGTAAGAGGATGTGCGGTTTGTATCATTTTCATAATCAGATTTGAACTACATATGATCCGTATGAGTAGGAATTACAGTTCTTTTTTCTGGGCATGATCATGGTTCTTGTTGTATTGGAGACTATGGAAAGAAGAGGGTGCTTCTTGCCTTAAAACAGACTGTGTTTTAGGGATGAGAACTGTGGTCTGAATTTCCCTTCAGAAACGGAGTTAAACCCCAGGATCTGTGTCTTCCTACAAGCAAGATTTCTTTCCTGGTTAACCCAGTGCATTATGGGCTCAAATGATTTTACAAAGTTCCCAAACTCATCCCGTTTCTCACTATTAACTCAAAAGTATTTATGTAGCAGGAGCTGTGGTTTGTATCAGTGTCATAATCATAGTTGATGTACATATGGTCTGTATGAGTAGGAAACACGGTTCTCTTTTGGTTGGTATGCTCATATTTCTTGCTCTTTTGAAGACGCTGGAAAGAAGAGCATGCTTCTTGCTTTAAAACCGTGTGTTTTTCATGGATGAGAACACTGGTCTGTTTTTCCCTTCAGAATCAGAGTTAAACACATGGATCAACATCTTCCAACAGGGAAGAGTACATTTCTGGTAAACCAAGTGTGTTTTGGGCTCAAATGATTTTACACAGTTCACGAACTCAAGGCGTTTCTCACTATTAACACAAAAGAATTTATGTAAGAGGAGCTGTGGTTTGTATCAGTTTCGTAAGCAGAGTTGAACTACATATGGTCCGTATGAGTAGGAAACACAGTTCTTTTTTTCTGGTCATGCTCATGGTTCTTGATGTATTGGAGATGCTGGAAAGACGAGGATGCTTCTTGCGTTAAAACAGAGTGTGTTTCAGGGAAGAGAACTCTGGTCTGTATTTGCCTTCAGAAACGGAGTTAAACCCCAGGATTTGTGTCTGACTACAAGCAACATTTCTTTCCTTGTAAACCCAGTGCATTATGAGCTCATATGATTTTACACAATTCACGAACCCATCCCATTTCTCACTATTAACTAAACAGCATTTAAGTAAGAGGAGCTGTAGTTTGTATCAGTTTCATAAAGAGAGTTGAATTAGATGTGGTCCTTTTGTGTAGGAAACATAGTTCTTTTTTTCTAGGTATGCTCATGTTTTTGCTGTATTGGAGACGCTGGAATGAAGAGGATGCTTCTTGCGTTAAAACAGAATGTGTTACAGAGATAAGAACTCTGGTCTGAATTTCCCTTCAGAAACGGGGTTAAACCCCAGGATCTGTGTCTTCCTACAACCAAGCGTTCATTTCGGGTAACTCCAGAGAATTTTGGCTCAAATGATTTTACACAGTTCATGAACTCAAGGAGTTTCTCACTATTAACCCAAAAGAATTTATGTAAGAGGAGGTGTGGTTTGTATTAGTTTTTTATGCAGAGTTTAACTACATATGGTCCGTATGAGTAGGAAACACAGTTCTTTTTTTCTGGGCATTCTCATGGTTCTTGCTGTATTGGAGATGTTGGAAAGAAGAGGAGGCTTCTTGCGTTAAAACAGAGTGTGTTTCAGGGATGATAACTCTGGACTGAATTTCCATTCAGAAACAGAGTTAAAACCCCAGGATCTGTGGCTTCCTACAAGCAAGAGTTAATTTCTGGTAAACCCAGTGAATTATGGGCTCAAAGATTTTACAAAGTTCCCAAACTCATCCAGTTTCTCACTATTAACTCAAAAGTAATTATGTAGGAGGAGCTGTGGTTTGTATCAGTGTCATAATCATACTTGATGTAGATATGGTCTGTATGAGTAGGAAACACAGTTCTTTTTTTCTTGGCATGTTCATATTTCTTGCTGTGTTTTAGACGCTGGAAAGATTAGCATGCTTCTTGGGTTAAAACCGCGTGTTTTTCATGGATGAGAACACTGGTCTGAATTTCCCTTCAAAAGCAGAGTTAAACCCCTTGATCTGTTTCTTTCTACAAGCAAGAGATCATTTCTGGAAAACCAAGTGAATTTTGGGCTCAAATGAATTTACACAGTTCACGAAACCAACGCATTTCACACTATTAACTAAAGAGCATTTATGTAAGAGGATGTGTGGTTTGTATCAGTTTCATAATCCGAGTTGAACTACATATGGTGCATATGAGTAGGAATCACAGTTCATTTTTTCTGGGCATGCTCATGGTTCTTGCTGTATTGGAAATGCAGGAAAGAAGAAGATGCTTGTTGCGTTAACACAGAGTGTGTTTCAGGGATGAGAACTCTGGTCTGAATTTCCCTTCAGAAACTGAGTTAAACCCCAGGATCTGTGTCTTCATACAAACAAGAATACATTTTGGTTAAACCCATTGATTTTTGGGTTCAAAAGATGTTACACAGTTCAGGAACCCAACGTGATGCTCACTATTAACTAAAGAGCATTTATGTAGGAGAAGCTGTGGTTTGTATAAGTTTCATAATCAGAGTTGAACTACATATGGTCCGTATGAGTAGGAATCACAGTTCTTTTTTTCTGGGCATGCACAGCGTTCTTGCTGTATTTGAGACGCTGGAAAGAATAGTATGCACCATGCGAAAAACAGAGTGTGTTTCAGGGATGAGAACTCTGGTCTGAATTTACCTTCAGAAACGGAGTTAAACCACAGGATCTGTGTCTTCCTACAAGCAAGAGTTCATTTCTGTTAAACCAAGTTTAATTTGGGCTCAAATGATTTTACACAGTGCACGAACCCAACATGATTCTAACTACTAACTAAAGAGCATTTATGTAATAGAAGCTGTGGTTTGTATTACTTTCATAAGTAATGTTGTATTTGAGGTGGTCCTTATGAGTAGGAAACACTGTTCTTTTTCTCTCAGAATCCTCATGTTTCTTGCTGTATTGGAGACGCTAGAAAGAAGAGGACGCTTCTTGCCATAAAACAGAGTGTGTTTCAGGGATGAGAATTCTGGTCTGAATTTCCCTTCAGAAACGGAATTAAACCCCAGGACCTGTGTTTTCCTACAAGCAAGAGTTCTTTTCTGGTAAACCCAGTGAATTATGGGCTCAAATGATTTTACACAGTTCACGAACCCAACCCATTTAGCACTATTAATTAAAGAGCATTTAAGTAAGAGGAGCTGTGGTTTGTATCAGTTTCATAAGCAGAGCTGAACTACATATGGTCCGTATGAATAGGACACACAATTCTTTTTTCTGGGCATGCACATGGTTATTGCTGTATTTGAGACACAGGAAAGAAGAGCATGCTTCTTGCCATAAAACAGAGTGTGTTTAAGGGATGAGAACTCTGGTCTGAATTTCCCTTCAGAAACGGAGTTAAACCACAGGATCTGTGTCTTCTAACAAGCAAGAGTTCATTTCTGGTAAACCAAGTGTAATTTGGGCTCAAATGATTTTAATAGTGCACGAACCCAACGCAATTCTAACTACTAACTAAAGAGCCTTTATGTAAGAGAAGCTGTGGTGTGTATCACTTTCATCAGTAAAGTTATATTTGAGGTGGTCCTTATGAGTAGGAAACACAGTTCTTTTTTTCTGGGATTCTTCAAGGTTCTTGCTGTATTGGAGACGCTAGAAAGAAGAGGACGCTTCTGGCCATAAAACAGAGTGTGTTTCAGGGATGAGAATTCTGGTCTGAAATTCCCTTCAGAAATGGAGTTAAACACCAGGACCTTTGTCTTCCTACAAGCAAGAGTTCTTTTCTGGTAAACCCAGTGAATTATGGGCTCAAATGATTTTACACAGTTCACGAACCCAACCCATTTAGCACTATTAACTAAAGAGCATTTAAGTAAGAGGAGCTGCGGTTTGTATCAGTTTCATAAGCAGAGCTGAACTACATATGGTCCGTATGAGTAGGAAACACAGTTGTTTTCTTCCAGGCTTGCTCATGTTTCTTGCTGTATTGGAGCAGCGGGAAAGAATAGGATGCTTCTTGCGTTAAAACAGAGTGTGTTTCAGGTATGAGAACTCTGGACTGAATTTCTCTTCAGAAACAGAGTTAAACCACAGGATCTGTGGCTTCCTACAAGCAAGAGTTAATTTCTGGTAAACCCAGTGAATTATGGGCTCAAAGATTTTACAAAGTTCCCAAACTCATTCCGTTTCTCACTATTAACTCAAAAGTAATTATGTAGGAGGAGCTGTGGTTTGTATCAGTGTCATAATCATAGTTGATGTAGATATGGTCTGTATGAGTAGGAAACACAGTTATTTTTTTCTTGGCATGTTCATATTTCTTGCTGTGTTGGAGACGCTGGAAAGATGAGCATGCTTCTTGGGTTAAAACCGCGTGTTTTTCATGGATGAGAACACTGGTCTGAATTTCCTTTCAAAAGCGGAGTTAAACCCCTCGATCTGTGTCTTTCTACAAGCAAGAGATCATTTCTGGTAAACCAAGTGAATTTTGGGCTCAAATGAATTTACACAGTTCATGAAACCAATGCATTTCACACTATTAACTAAAGAGCATTTATGTAAGAGGATGTGTGGTCTGTATCAGTTTCATAATCCGAGTTGAACTACATATGGTGCGTATGAGTAGGAATCACAGTTCTTTTTTTCTGGGCATGCTCATGGTTCTTTCTGTATTGGAGACGCAGGTAAGAATAAGATGCTTCTTGCGCTAAAACAGAGTGTGTTTGAGGGATGAGAACTCTGCTCTGAATTTCCCTTCAGAAACTGAGTTAAACCCCAGGATCTGTGTCTTCCTACAAGCAAGAGTACCTTTCTGGTAAACCCAGTGATTTTTGGGTTCAAAGGATGTTACACAATTCAGGAACCCAACGCGATGCTCACTATTAACTAAAGTGCATTTATGTAAGAGAAGCTGTGGTTTGTATAAGTTTCATAATCAGAGTTGAAATACATATGGTCCGTATGAGTAGGAAACTCAGTTCTTTTTTTCTGGGCATGCACAGCGTTCTTGCTATATTTGAAACGCTGGAAAGAATAGTATGCACCATGCGTTAAAACAGAGTGTGTTTCAGGCATGAGAACTCTGGTCTGAATTTCCCTTCAGAAACAGAGTTAAACCCCAGGATCTGTGTCTTCCTACAAGCAAGAGTTCATTTCTGATAAAGACATGTAATTTTGGGCTCAAATGATTTTACACAGTTCACGAACCCAACGCGTTTCTCCCTATTAACTAAAGAGCCTTTATGTAAGAGGAGCTGTGGTTTGTATCAGTTGCATAAGCAGAGTTGAACTACATATGGTCCATATGATTAGGAAAAGCAATTCTTTTTTTCTGGGCACCCTCATGGTTCTTGCTGCATTGGAGACAGGGGAAAGAAGAGGATGCTCCTTGCCATAAAACAGACTGTGGATCAGGGATGAGAACTCTGGTCTGAATTTCCCTTCAGAAACGTAGTTAAACCCCAGGATCTGTGTCTTCCAACAAGCAAGAGTTCTTTTCTGGTAAACCCAGTGAATTATGGGCTCAAATGCTATTACACAGTTCAACGACCCAACCCATTTCTAACTATTAACTAAAGAGCATCTTTGTAAGGGGAGCTATGGTTTGTATCAGTTTCATAAGGATAATTGAATTAGATGGGGTCATTGTGAGTAGGAAACATCGTTATTTTTCTGGGTATGCTCACGTTTTTGCTGTATTGGAGACGGTGCAAAGGAGAGGATGATTCCTGCCTAAAAACAGAGTGTGTTTCAGGGATGAGAACTCTGGACTGAATTTCCCTTCAGAAACGTAGTTAAACCCCAGGATCTGTGTCGTCCTACAAGCAAGAGTTCATTTCTAGTAAACCCAGTGAATTATGGGCTCAAATGATTTTACACAGTTCACGACCCCAACCCATTTAGCACTATTAACTAAAGAGCATTTAAGTAAGAGGAGCTGTGGTTTGTATCAGTTTCATAAGCAGAGCTGAACTACATATGGTCCGTCTGAGTAGGAAACACAGTTCTTTTTTTTCTCGGCATGCTCATATTTGTTGGTCTGTTGGAGACGCTGGAAAGAAGAGCATGCTTCTTGGTTAAAACCGCGTGTTTTTCATGGATGACAACACTGGACTGAATTTCCCTTCAGAAACGTAGTTAAACCCCAGGATCTGTGTCTTCCTACAAGCAAGAGTTCATTTCTGGTAAACCAAGTGTAATTTGGGCTCAAAGGATTTTACACAGTGCACGAACCCAACGCGATTCTAACTACTAACTAAAGAGCCTTTATGTAAGAGAAGCTGTGGTTTGTATCACTTTCATAAGTAAAGTTTTATTTGAGGTGGTCCTTATGAGTAGGAAACATAGTTCTTTTTTTCTGGGAATACTCATGGTTCTTGCTGTATTGGAGACGCTAAAAGGAAGAGGACGCTTCTTGCCATAAAACAGAGTGTGTTTCAGGGATGAGAATTCTGGTCTGAATTTCCCTTCAGAAACAGAGTTAAACCCCAGGATCTATGTCTTTCTACAAGCAAGAGTTCATTTCAGGTAAACCACGTTAATTTTGGGCTCAAATGATTTTACACAGTGCACGAACCCAACGCGATTCTCACTATTAACTAAAGAGCATTTATGTAAGAGAAGCTGTGGTTTGTATCAGTTTCGTAAGAAGAGTTGAACTACATATGGTCCATATGAGTAGGAAACTCAGTTCTTTTTTTCTGGGCATGTTCACATTTCTTGCTGTGTTGGAGACGCTGGAAAGAAGAGCATGCTTCTTGCGTTAAAACCGCATGTTTTTCATGGATGACAACACTGGTCTGAATTACCCTTGAAAAGAGGAGTCAAACCCCTGGATCTGAGTCTTCCTACAAGCAAGAGATCATTTCTGGTAAACCAAGTGAATTTTGGGCTCAAATGAATTTACACAGTTCACAAATCCAACGCGTTTCTCACTATTAACTAATGAGCCTTTATGTAAGAGGAGCTGGGGTTTGTATCAGTTTTATAAGCAGAGTTGAACTACATATGGTCCTTATGAATAGGAAACACAATTCTTTTTTTCTGGGCATGCCCAGGGTTCTTGCTGTATTTTAGATGCTGGAAAGAAGAGAATGTTTCTTGCCTTAAAATAGCATGTATATCAGGGATGAGAACTCTGGTCTGAATTTCCCTTGAAAAGCTGTGTTAAACAACTGGATCTGTGTCTTCCTACAAGTAAGAGATCATTTCTGGAAAACCAAGTGTAATTTGGGCTCAAATGATTTAACACAGTGCACGAACCCAACGCGATTCTAACTACTAACTAAAGAGCCTTTATGTAAGAGAAGCTGTGGTTTGTATCACTTTCATAAGTAAAGTTGTATTTGAGGTGGTCCTTATGAGTAGGAAACTCATTTCTTTTTTTCTGGGAATCATCATGTTTCTTGCTGTATTGGAGACGCTAGAAAGAAGAGGGCGCTTCTTGCCATAAAACAGAGTGAGTTTCAGGGATGAGAATTCTGGTCTGAATTTCCCTTCAGAAATGGAGTTAAACACCAGGACCTGTGTCTTCCTACAAGCAAGAGTTCTTTTCTGGTAAACCCAGTGAATTATGGGCTCAAATGATTTTACACAGTTCACGAACCCAAGCCATTTAGCACTATTAACTAAAGAGCATTTAAGTAAGAGGAGCTGCGGTTTGTATCAGTTTCATAAGCAGAGCTGAACTACATATGGTCCGTATGAATAGGAAACACAATTCTTTTTTATGGGCATGCACAGGGTTATTGCTGTATTTGAGACACAGGAAAGAAGAGCATGCTTCGTGCCATAAAACAGAGTGTGTTTCATGGATGAGAACTCTGGTCTGAATTTTCCTTCTGAAACGGAGTAAAACCACAGGATCTGTGTCTTCCTACAAGCAAGAGTTCATTTCTGGTAAACCAAGTGTAATTTGGGCTCAAATGATTTTAACAGTGCACAAACCAAAAGCGATTCTAACTACTAACTAAAGAGCATTTATGTAAGAGAAGCTGTGGTTTGTATCACTTTCATCAGTAAAGTTGTATTTGAGGTGGTCCTTATGAGTAGGAAACACAGTTCTTTTTTTCTGGGAATCCTCATGGTTCTTGCTGTATTGGAAACGCCAGAAAGAAGAGAACGCTTCTTGCCATAAAATAGAGTGTGTTTCAGGGATGAGAACTCTGGTCTGAATTTCCCTTCAGAAACAGAGTTAAACCCCAGTATCTGTGTCTTCCTACAAGCAAGAGTTCTTTTCTGGTAAACCCAGTGAATTATGGGCTCTAATGATAGTACACAGTTCACAAACCCAACCCATTTCTCACTATTAACTAAAGAGCATTTTTGTAAGGGGAGCTGTGGTTTGTATCGGTTTCATAAGGAGAGTTGAATTAGATGTGGTCCTTACGAGTAGGAAACATAGTTATTTTTCTGGGTATGCTCACGTTTTTGCTGTATTGGAGACGCTGGAAAGGAGAGGATGCTTCATGCCTTAAAACAGAGTGTGTTTCAGGTATGAGAACTCTGGACTGAATTTCCCTTCACAAACGAAGTTAAACCCCAGGATCTGTGTCTTCCTACAAGCAAGAGTTCTTTTCTGGTAAACCCAGTGAATTATGGGCTCAAATGATTTTACACAGTTCACGAACCCAACCCATTTAGCACTATTAACTAAAGAGCATTTAAGTAAGAGGAGCTGTGGTTTTTATCAGTTTCTTAAGCAGAGCTGAACTACATATGGTCCGTCTGAGTAGGAAACACAGTTCTTTTTTTTCTCGGCATGCTCATATTTGTTGATGTGTTGGAGAAGCTGGAAAGAAGAGCATGCTTCTTGGTTAAAACCGCGTGTTTTTCATGGATGACAACACTGGACTGAATTTCCCTTCAGAAACGTAGTTAAACCCCAGGATCTGTGTCTTCCTACAAGCAAGAGTTCATTTCTGGTAAACCAAGTGTAATTTGGGCTCAAATGATTTAACACAGTGCACGAACCCAACGCGATTCTAACTACTAACTAAAGAGCCTTTATGTAAGAGAAGCTGTGGTTTGTATCACTTTCATAAGTAAAGTTGTATTTGAGGTGGTCCTTATGAGTAGGAAACTCATTTCTTTTTTTCTGGGAATCATCATGTTTCTTGCTGTATTGGAGACGCTAGAAAGAAGAGGGCGCTTCTTGCCATAAAACAGAGTGAGTTTCAGGGATGAGAATTCTGGTCTGAATTTCCCTTCAGAAATGGAGTTAAACACCAGGACCTGTGTCTTCCTACAAGCAAGAGTTCTTTTCTGGTAAACCCAGTGAATTATGGGCTCAAATGATTTTACACAGTTCACGAACCCAACCCATTTAGCACTATTAACTAAAGAGCATTTAAGTAAGAGGAGCTGCGGTTTGTATCAGTTTCATAAGCAGAGCTGAACTACATATGGTCCGTATGAATAGGAAACACAATTCTTTTTTATGGGCATGCACAGGGTTATTGCTGTATTTGAGACACAGGAAAGAAGAGCATGCTTCGTGCCATAAAACAGAGTGTGTTTCATGGATGAGAACTCTGGTCTGAATTTTCCTTCTGAAACGGAGTTAAACCACAGGATCTGTGTCTTCCTACAAGCAAGAGTTCATTTCTGGTAAACCAAGTGTAATTTGGGCTCAAATGATTTTAACAGTGCACGAACCAAAAGCGATTCTAACTACTAACTAAAGAGCATTTATGTAAGAGAAGCTGTGGTTTGTATCACTTTCATCAGTAAAGTTGTATTTGAGGTGGTCCTTATGAGTAGGAAACACAGTTCTTTTTTTCTGGGAATCCTCATGGTTCTTGCTGTATTGGAAACGCCAGAAAGAAGAGAACGCTTCTTGCCATAAAATAGAGTGTGTTTCAGGGATGAGAACTCTGGTCTGAATTTCCCTTCAGAAACAGAGTTAAACCCCAGTATCTGTGTCTTCCTACAAGCAAGAGTTCTTTTCTGGTAAACCCAGTGAATTATGGGCTCTAATGATAGTACACAGTTCACAAACCCAACCCATTTCTCACTATTAACTAAAGAGCATTTTTGTAAGGGGAGCTGTGGTTTGTATCGGTTTCATAAGGAGAGTTGAATTAGATGTGGTCCTTACGAGTAGGAAACATAGTTATTTTTCTGGGTATGCTCACGTTTTTGCTGTATTGGAGACACTGGAAAGGAGAGGATGCTTCATGCCTTAAAACAGAGTGTGTTTCAGGTATGAGAACTCTGGACTGAATTTCCCTTCACAAACGAAGTTAAACCCCAGGATCTGTGTCTTCCTACAAGCAAGAGTTCTTTTCTGGTAAACCCAGTGAATTATGGGCTCAAATGATTTTACACAGTTCACGAACCCAACCCATTTAGCACTATTAACTAAAGAGCATTTAAGTAAGAGGAGCTGTGGTTTTTATCAGTTTCTTAAGCAGAGCTGAACTACATATGGTCCGTCTGAGTAGGAAACACAGTTCTTTTTTTCTCGGCATGCTCATATTTGTTGGTGTGTTGGAGAAGCTGGAAAGAAGAGCATGCTTCTTGGTTAAAACCGCGTGTTTTTCATGGATGACAACACTGGACTGAATTTCCCTTCAGAAACTTAGTTAAACCCCAGGATCTGTGTCTTCCTACAAGCAAGAGTTCATTTCTGGTAAACCAAGTGTAATTTGGGCTCAAATGATTTTACACAGTGCACGAAACCAACGCGATTCTAACTACTAACTAAAGAGCATTTATATAAGAGAAGATGTGGTTTGTATCACTTTCATAAGTAAAGTTGTATTTGAGGTGGTCCTTATGAGTAGGAAACACAGTTCTTTTGTTCTGGGAATCCTCATGGTTCTTGCTGTATTGGAGACGCTAGAAGGAAGAGGACGCTTCTTGCCATAAAACAGAGTGTGTTTCAGGGATGAGAATTCTGGTCTGAATTTCCCTTCAGAAACAGAGTTAAACCCCAGGATCTATGTCTTTCTACAAGCAAGAGTTCATTTCAGGTAAACCAAGTGAATTTTGGGCTCAAATGATTTTACACAGTGCACGAACCCAACGCGATTCTCACTATTAACTAATGAGCATTTATGTAAGAGAAGCTGTGGTTTGTATCAGTTTCGTAAGAAGAGTTGAACTACATATGTTCCGTATGAGTAGGAAACTTAGTTCTTTTTTTCTGGGCATGTTCACATTTCTTGCTGTGTTGGAGACGCTGGAAAGAAGAGCATGCTTCTTGCATTAAAACCGCATGTTTTTCATGGATGACAACACTGGTCTGAATTTCCCTTGAAAAGTGGAGTCAAACCCCTGGATCTGAGTCTTCCTACAAGCAAGAGATCATTTCTGGTAAACCAAGTGAATTTTGGGCTCAAATGAATTTACACAGTTCACAAATCCAACGCGTTTCTCACTATTAACTAAAGAGCCTTTATGAAAGAGGAGCTGTGGTTTGTATCACTTTCATAAGCAGAGTTGAACTACATATGGTCCTTATGAATAGGAAACACAATTCTTTTTTTCTGGGCATGCCCAGGGTTCTTGCTGTATTTTAGATGCTGGAAAGAAGAGAATGTTTCTTGCCTTAAAATAGCATGTGTATCAGGGATGAGAACTCTGGTCTGAATTTCCCTTGAAAAGCGGTGTTAAACAACTGGATCTGTGTCTTCCTACAAGCAAGAGATCATTTCTGGAAAACCAAGTGTAATTTGGGCTCAAATGATTTAACACAGTGCACGAACCCAACGCGATTCTAACTACTAACTAAAGAGCCTTTATGTAAGAGAAGCTGTGGTTTGTATCACTTATATAAGTAAAGTTGTATTTGAGGTGGTCCTTATGAGTAGGAAACCCATTTCTTTTTTTCTGGGAATCATCATGGTTCTTGCTGTATTAGAGACGCTAGAAAGAAGAGGGCGCTTCTTGCCATAAAACAGAGTGAGTTTCAGGGATGAGAATTCTGGTCTGAATTTCCCTTCAGAAATGGAGTTAAACACCAGGACCTGTGTCTTCCTACAAGCAAGAGTTCTTTTCTGGTAAACCCAGTGAATTATGGGCTCAAATGATTTTACACAGTTCACGAACCCCACCCATTTAGCAATATTAACTAAAGAGCATTTAAGTAAGAGGAGCTGTGGATTGTATCAGTTTCATAAGCAGAGCTGAACTACATATGGTCCGTATGAATAGGAAACACAATTCTTTTTTATGGGCATGCACAGGGTTATTGCTGTATTTGAGACACTGGAAAGAAGAGCATGCTTCTTGCCATAAAACAGAGTGTGTTTCATGGATGAGAACTCTGGTCTGAATTTCCCTTCTGAAACGGAGTTAAACCCAAGGATCTGTGGCTTGCTACAAGCAAGAGATAATTTCTGGTAAACCAAGTGAAATATGGGCTCAAATGATTTTATACAGTTCACGAACTCAAGTCATTTCACACTAATAACTCAAAAGAATTTATGTAAGAGGAGCTGTGGTTTGTATCAGTTTCATAAACAGAGTTGAACTACATATGGTCCATATGAGTAGGAAACACTGTTCTTTTTTTTTTCTCGGCATGCTTATATTTGTTGCTGTGTTGGAGACGCTGGAAAGAAGAGCATGCTTCTTGGGTTAAAACCGCATGTTTTTCATAAATGAGAACACTGTTCTGAATTTCCCTTGAAAAGCGGAGTCAAACCCCTGGATCTGAGTCTTCCTACAAGCAAGAGATCATTTCTGGTAAACCAAGTGAATTTTGGGCTCAAATGAATTTACACAGTTCACAAATCCAACGCGTTTCTCACTCTTAACTAAAGAGCCTTTATGTAAGAGGAGCTGTGGTTTGTATCAGTTTCATATGCAGAGTTGAACTACATATGGTCCGTATGAATAGGAAACACAATTCTTTTTTTCTTGGCATGCCCAGGGTTCTTGTTGTATTTGAGACGCTGCAAAGAAGAGTATGTTTCTTGCCTTAAAACAGCATGTGTTTCAGGGATGATAACTCTGTTCTGAATTTCCCTTCAGAAACGGAATTAAACCCCAGGATCTGTGTCTTTCTACAAGCAAGAGTTCATTTCTGGTAAACCAAGTGAATTTTGGGTTCAAATGATGTTACAAAGTGCACGAACGCACCACGATACTCACTATTAACTAAAGAGCATTTATGTACGAGGAGCTGTGGTTTGTATCAGTTTCATAAGGAGAGTTGATAGATGTGGTCCTAATGAGTAGGAAACATATTTCTTTTTTTCTGGGTATGCTCATGGTTCTTGCTGTATTGGAGACTATGGAAAGAAGAGGATGCTTCTTCCGTTAAAACAGAGTGTGTTTCAGGTATGAGAACTCTGGACTGAATTTCCCTTCAGAAACGAAGTTAAACCCCAGGATCTGTGTCTTCCTACAAGCAAGAGTTCTTTTCTAGTAAACCCAGTGAATTATGGGCTCAAATGATTTTACACAGTTCACGAACCCAACCCATTTAGCACTATTAACTGAAGAGCATTTAAGTAAGAGGAGCTGTGGTTTTTATCATTTTCATAAGCAGAGCTGAACTACATATGGTCCGTCTGAGTAGGAAACAGAGTTCTTTTTTTACTCGGCATGCTCATATTTGTTAGTGTGTTAGATACGCTGGAAAGAAGAGCATGCTTCTTGGCTTAAAACCGGGTGTTTTTCATGGATGAGAACACTGGTCTGAATATCCCTTCAAAAGCGGGGTTAAACCCCTCAATCTGTGTCTTTCTACAAGCAAGAGATCATTTCTGGTAAACCAAGTGAATTTTGGGCTCAAATGAATTTACACAGTTCACGAAACCAACGCATTTCACACTATTAACTAAAGAGCATTTATGTTAGACGATGTGTGGTTTGTATTAGTTTCATAATCCGAGTTGAACTACATATGGACCGTATGAGTAGGAATCACAGTTCTTTTTTTCTGGGCATGCTCATGGTTCTTGCTGTATTGGAGAGGCAGGAAAGAAGAAGATGCTTCTTGGGTTAAAACAGAGTGTGTTTCAGGGATGAGAACTCTGGTCTGAATTTCCCTTCAGAAACTGAGTTAAACCCCAGGATCTGTGTCTTCCTACAAGCAAGAGTACATTTCTGGTAAACCCAGTGATTTTTGGGTTCAAATGATGTTACAAAGTGCACGAACGCAACGCGATTCTCACTATTAACTAAAGAGCATTTATGTACGAGGAGCTGTGCATTTTATCAGTTTCATAAGCAGAGTTGAATTAGATGTGGTCCATATGAGTAAGAATCACAGTTCTTTTGTTCTGGGCATGCTCATGGTCCTTGCTATATTGGAGACCCTGGAAAGAAGAGGATGCTTCTTGCATTAAAACAGAGTGTGATTTTAGGATGAGAACCCAGGTCTGAATTTCCCTTCAAAAATGGAGTTAAAACCCAGGATCTGTGTCTTCCTACAAGCAAGAGTTCATTTCTGATAGACCCATGTAAATTGGGGCTCAAATGATTATACACAGTTCAGGAACCCAACACTTCTCCCTATTAACGAAAAATCATTTATGTAAGACGAGATGTGGTTTGTATCAGTTTCATAAGGAGAGTTGAATTAGATGTGGTCCTAATGAGTAGGAAACATATTTCTTTTTTTCTGGGTGTGCTCATGGTTCTTGCTGTATTGGAGACACAAGAAAGAAGAGCATGCTTCTTGCCATAAAACAGAGTGTGTTTCATGGATGAGAACTCTGGTCTTAATTTCCCTTCTGAAACGGAGTTAAACCACAGGATCTGTGTCTTCCTACAAGCAAGAGTTCATTTCTGGTAAACCAAGTGTAATTTGGGCTCAAATGATTTTAACAGTGCACAAACCAAAAGCAATTCTAACTACTAACTAAAGAGCATTTATGTAAGAGAAGCTGTGGTTTGTATCACTTTCATCAGTAAAGTTGTATTTGAGGTAGTCCTTATGAGTAGGAAACACAGTTCTTTTTTTCTGGGAATCCTCATGGTTCTTGCTGTATTGGAGACGCTGGAAAGGAGAGGTTGCTTCATGCCTTAAAACAGAGTGTGTTTCAGGTATGAGAACTCTGGACTGAATTTCCCTTCACAAACGAAGTAAAACCCCAGGATCTGTGTCTTCCTACAAACAAGAGTTCTTTTCTGGTAAACCCAGTGAATTATGGGCTCAAATGATTTTACACAGTTCACGAACGCAACCCATTTAGCACTATTAACTAAAGAGCATTTAAGTAAGAGGAGCTGTGGTTTTTATCAGTTTCATAAGTACAGCTGAACAACATATGGTCCGTATGAGTAGGAAACATTGTTCTTTCTTTTCTCGGCATGATCATATATGTTGGTGTGTTGGAGACGCTGGAAAGAAGAGCATGCTTCTTGGGTTAAAACCGCGTGTTTTTCATGGATGAGGACACTGGTCTGAATTTCCCTCGAAAAGCAGAGTTAAACACCTGGATCTGTGTCTTCCTACAAGCAAGAGATCACTTCTGGAAAACCAAGTGAATTTTGGGCTCAAATGAATTTACACAGTTCACAAATCCAACGCGTTTCTCACTCTTAACTAAAGAGCCTTTATGTAAGAGGAGCTGTGGTTTGTATCAGTTTCATATGCAGAGTTGAACTACATATGGTCCGTATGAATAGGAAACACAATTCTTTTTTTCTTGGCATGCCCATGGTTCTTGTTGTATTTGAGACGCTGCAAAGAAGAGTATGTTTCTTGCCTTAAAACAGCATGTGTTTCAGGGATGATAACTCTGTTCTGAATTTCCCTTCAGAAATGGAATTAAACCCCAGGATCTGTGTCTTTCTACAAGCAAGAGTTCATTTCTGGTAAACCAAGTGAATTTTGGGTTCAAATGATGTTACAAAGTGCACGAACGCACCACGATACTCACTATTAACTAAAGAGCATTTATGTACGAGGAGCTGTGGTTTGTATCAGTTTCATAAGGAGAGTTGATAGATGTGGTCCTAATGAGTAGGAAACATATTTCTTTTTTTCTGGGTATGCTCATGGTTCTTGCTGTATTGGAGACGCTGGAAAGAAGAGGATGCTTCTTCCGTTAAAACAGAGTGTGTTTCAGGTATGAGAACTCTGGACTGAATTTCCCTTCAGAAACGAAGTTAAACCCCAGGATCTGTGTCTTCCTACAAGCAAGAGTTCTTTTCTAGTAAACCCAGTGAATTATGGGCTCAAATGATTTTACACAGTTCACGAACCCAACCCATTTAGCACTATTAACTGAAGAGCATTTAAGTAAGAGGAGCTGTGGTTTTTATCATTTTCATAAGCAGAGCTGAACTACATATGGTCCGTCTGAGTAGGAAACACAGTTCTTTTTTTACTCGGCATGCTCATATTTGTTAGTGTGTTGGAGACGCTGGAAAGAAGAGCATGCTTCTTGGCTTAAAACCAGGTGTTTTTCATGGATGAGAACACTGGTCTGAATATCCCTTCAAAAGCGGGGTTAAACCCCTCAATCTGTGTCTTTCTACAAGCAAGAGATCATTTCTGGTAAACCAAGTGAATTTTGGGCTCAAATGAATTTACACAGTTCACAAAACCAACGCATTTCACACTGTTAACTAAAGAGCATTTATGTAGGAGGATGTGTGGTTTGTATTAGTTTCATAATCCGAGTTGAACTACATATGGTCCGTATGAGTAGGAATCACAGTTCTTTTTTTCTGGGCATGCTCATGGTTCTTGCTGTATTGGAGAGGCAGGAAAGAAGAAGATGCTTCTTGGGTTAAAACAGAGTGTGTTTCAGGGATGAGAACTCTGGTCTGAATTTCCCTTCAGATACTGAGTTAAACCCCAGGATCTGTGTCTTCCTACAAGCAAGAGTACATTTCTGGTAAACCCAGTGATTTTTGGGTTCAAATGATGTTACAAAGTGCACGAACGCAACGCGATTCTCACTATTAACTAAAGAGCATTTATGTACGAGGAGCTATGGATTTTATCAGTTTCATACGCAGAGTTGAATTAGATGTGGTCCATATGAGTAAGAATCACAGTTCTTTTGTTCTGGGCATGCTCATGGTCCTTGCTATATTGGAGATCCTGGAAAGAAGAGGATGCTTCTTGCATTAAAACAGAGTTTGATTTTAGGTGAGAACCCAGGTCTGAATTTCCCTTCAAAAACGGAGTTAAAGCCCAGGATCTGTGTCTTCCTACAAGCAAGAGTTCATTTCTGATAGACCCATGTAAATTGGGGCTCAAATGATTTTACACAGTTCAGGAACCCAACACTTCTCCCTATTAACGAAAAATCACTTATGTAAGACGAGCTGTGGTTTGTATCAGTTTCATAAGGAGAGTTGATAGATGTGGTCCTAATGAGTAGGAAACATATTTCTTTTTTTCTGGGTATGCTCATGGTTCTTGCTGTATTGGAGACGCTGGAAAGAAGAGGATGCTTCTTCCCTTAAAACAGAGTGTGTTTCAGGTATGAGAACTCTGGACTGAATTTCCCTTCAGAAACGAAGTTAAACCCCAGGATCTGTGTCTTCCTACAAGCAAGAGTTCTTTTCTAGTAAACCCAGTGAATTATGGGCTCAAATGATTTTACACAGTTCACGAACCCAACCCATTTAGCACTATTAACTAAAGAGCATTTAAGTAAGAGGAGCTGTGGTTTTTATCAGTTTCATAAGCAGAGCTGAACTACATATGGTCAGTCTGAGTAGGAAACAGAGTTCTTTTTTTACTCGGCATGCTCATATTTGTTAGTGTGTTGGAGACGCTGGAAAGAAGAGCATGCTTCTTGGCTTAAAACCGGGTGTTTTTCATGGATGAGAACACTGGTCTGAATTTCCCTTCAAAAGCGGGGTTAAACCCCTCAATCTGTGTCTTCCTACAAGCAAGAGATCACTTCTGGAAAACCAAGTGAATTTTGGGCTCAAATGAATTTACACAGTTCACAAATCCAACGCGTTTCTCACTCTTAACTAAAGAGCCTTTATGTAAGAGGAGCTGTGGTTTGTATCAGTTTCATATGCAGAGTTGAACTACATATGGTCCGTATGAATAGGAAACACAAATCTTTTTTTCTTGGCATGCCCAGGGTTCTTGTTGTATTTGAGACGCTGGAAAGAAGAGTATGTTTCTTGCCTTAAAACAGCATGTGTTTCAGGGATGATAACTCTGTTCTGAATTTCCCTTCAGAAACGGAATTAAACCCCAGGATCTGTGTCTTTCTACAAGCAAGAGTTCATTTCTGGTAAACCAGGTGAATTTTGGGTTCAAATGATGTTACAAAGTGCACGAACGCACCACGATACTCACTATTAACTAAAGAGCATTTATGTACGAGGAGCTGTGGTTTGTATCAGTTTCATAAGGAGATTTGATAGATGTGGTCCTAATGAGTAGGAAACATATTTCTTTTTTTCTTGGTATGCTCATGGTTCTTGCTGTATTGGAGACGCTGGAAAGAAGAGGATGCTTCTTCCGTTAAAACAGAGTGTGTTTCAGGTATGAGAACTCTGGACTGAATTTCCCTTCAGAAACGAAGTTAAACCCCAGGATCTGTGTCTTCCTACAAGCAAGAGTTCTTTTCTAGTAAACCCAGTGAATTATGGGCTCAAATGATTTTACACAGTTCACGAACCCAACCCATTTAGCACTATTAACTGAAGAGCATTTAAATAAGAGGAGCTGTGGTTTTTATCATTTTCATAAGCAGAGCTGAACTACATATGGTCCGTCTGAGTAGGAAACACAGTTCTTTTTTTACTCGGCATGCTCATATTTGTTAGTGTGTTGGATACGCTGGAAAGAAGAGCATGCTTCTTTGCTTAAAACCCGGGTGTTTTTCATGGATGAGAACACTGGTCTGAATATCCCTTCAAAAGCGGGGTTAAACCCCTCAATCTGTGTCTTTCTACAAGCAAGAGAACATTTCTGGTAAACCAAGTGAATTTTGGGCTCAAATGAATTTACACAGTTCACGACACCAACGCATTTCACACTATTACCTAAAGAGCATTTATGTAAGAGGATGTGTGGTTTGTATTAGTTTCATAATCCGAGTTGAACTACATATGGTCCGTATGAGTAGGAATCACAGTTCTTTTTTTCTGGGCATGCTCATGGTTCTTGCTGTATTGGAGATGTAGGAAAGAAGAAGATGCTTCTTGGGTTAAAACAGAGTGTGTTTCAGGGATGAGAACTCTGGTCTGAATTTCCCTTCAGAAACTGAGTTAAACCCTAGGATCTGTGTCTTCCTACAAGCAAGAGTACATTTCTGGTAAACCCAGTGATTTTTGGGTTCAAATGATGTTACAAAGTGCACGAACGCAACGCGATTCTCACTATTAACTAAAGAGCATTTATGTACGAGGAGCTGTGGATTTTATCAGTTTCATAAGCAGAGTTGAATTAGATGTGGTCCATATGAGTAAGAATCACAGTTCTTTTGTTCTGGGCATGCTCATGGTCCTTGCTATATTGGAGATCCTGGAAAGAAGAGGATGCTTCTTGCATTAAAACAGAGTGTGATTTTAGGATGAGAACCCAGGTCTGAATTTCCCTTCAAAAACGGAGTTAAAACCCAGGATCTGTGTCTTCCTACAAGCAAGAGTTCATTTCTGATAGACCCATGTAAATTGGGGCTCAAATGATTTTACACAGTTCAGGAACCCAACACTTCTCCCTATTAACGAAAAATCATTTATGTAAGACAAGCTGTGGTTTGTATCAGTTTCATAAGGAGAGTTGAATTAGATGTGGTCCTAATGAGTTGGAAACATATTTCTTTTTTTCTAGGTGTGCTCATGTTTCTTGCTGTATTGGAGACACTGGAAAGAAGAGGATGCTTCTTCCCTTAAAACAGAGTTTGTTTCAGGGATGAGAACACTGGTCTGAATTTCCCTTCAGAAGCTGAGTTAAACCCCAGGATCTGTGTCTCCCTACAAGCAAGAGTTCTTTTCTGGTAAACCCAGTGAATTATGGGCTCTAATGATATTACACAGTTCACAAACCCACCCATTTCTCTCTATTAACTAAAGAGCATTTTTGTAAGGGGAGCTGTGGTTTGTATCGGTTTCATAAGGAGAGTTGAATTAGATGTGGTCCTCACGAGTAGGAAACATAGTTATTTTTCTGGGTATGCTCACGTTTTTGCTCTATTGGAGACGCTGGAAAGGAGAGGTTGCTTCATGCCTTAAAACAGAGTGTGTTTCAGGTATGAGAACTCTGGACTGAATTTCCCTTCACAAACGAAGTTAAACCCCAGGATCTGTGTCTTCCTACAAACAAGAGTTCTTTTCTGGTAAACACAGTGAATTATGGGCTCAAATGATTTTACACAGTTCACGAACGCAACCCATTTAGCACTATTAACTAAAGAGCATTTAAGTAAGAGGAGCTGCGGTTTTTATCAGTTTCATAAGTACAGCTGAACAACATATGGTCCGTATGAGTAGGAAACATTGTTCTTTCTTTTCTCGGCAAGATCATATTTGTTGGTGTGTTGGAGACGCTGGAAAGAAGAGCATGCTTCTTGGGTTAAAACCGCGTGTTTTTCATGGATGAGGACACTGGACTGAATTTCCCTTGAAAAGCAGAGTTAACCACCTGGATCTGTGTCTTCCTACAAGCAAGAGATCATTTCTGGAAAACCAAGTGAATTTTGGGCTCAAATGAATTTACACAGTTCACAAATCCAACGCGTTTCTCTCTCTTAACTAAAGAGCCTTTAGGTAAGAGGAGCTGTGGTTTGTATCAGTTTCATAAGCAGAGTTGAACTATATATGGTGCGTATGAATAGGAAACACAATTCTTTTTTTCTGGGCATGCCTAGGGTTCTTGCTGTATTTGAGATGCTGGAAAGAAGAGTAGGTTTCTTGCCTTAAAACAGCATGTGTGTCAGGGATGAGAACTCTGGACCTAATTTCCCTTCAGAAACGAAGTTAAACCCCAGGATCTTTGTTCTGGTAAACCCAGTGAATTATGGGCTCAAATGATTTTACACAGTTCACGAACCCAAACCCATTTAGCACTATTAACTAAAGAGCATTTAAGTAAGAGGAGCAGTGGTTTTTTATCAGTTTCATAATTAGAGCTGAACAACATATGGTCCGTATGAGTAGGATACACAGTTCTTTGTTCCGGGCATGCTCATGGTTCTTGCTGTATTGGAGCGGCAGGAAAGAAGAGCATGCTTCTTGCGTTAAAACAGAGTGTGTTTCAGGGATGAGAACTCTGGACTGAATTTCCCTTCAGAAACAGAGTTAAACCCCAGGATCTGTGGCTTGCTACAAGCAAGAGATAATTTCTGGTAAACCAAGTGAAATATGGGCTCAAATGATTTTATACAGTTCACGAACTCAAGTCATTTCACACTAATAACTCAAAAGAATTTATGTAAGAGGAGCTGTGGTTTGTATCAGTTTCATAAACAGAGTTGAACTACATATGGTCCATATGAGTAGGAAACACTGTTCTTTTTTTTTTCTCGGCATGCTTATATTTGCTGCTGTGTTGGCGACGCTGGAAAGAAGAGCATGCTTCTTGGGTTAAAACCGCATGTTTTTCATAAATGAGAACACTGTTCTGAATTTCCCTTGAAAAGCGGAGTCAAACCCCTGGATCTGAGTCTTCCTACAAGCAAGAGATCATTTCTGGTAAACCAAGTGAATTTTGGGCTCAAATGAATTTACACAGTTCACAAATCCAACGCGTTTCTCACTATTAACTAAAGAGCCTTTATGTAAGAGGAGCTGTGCTTTGTATCAGTATTATAAGCAGAGTTGAACTACATATGGTCCGTATGAGTAGGAAACACAATTCTTTCTTCTGGGCATGCACAGGGTTATTGCTGTATTTGAGACGCAGGAAAGAAGAGCATGCTTCTTGCAATAAAACAGAGTGTGTTTCAGGGATGTGAATTCTGTTTGAATTTCCCTTCAGAAACGGAGTTAAACCCCAGGATCTGTGTCTTTCTACAAGCAAGAGTTCATTTCTGGTAAACCAAGTGAATTTTGGGTTCAAATGATGATACAATGTGCATGAACCCAACCCGATTCTCACTATTAACTAAAGATCATTTATGTAAGAGGAGCTGTGGTTCTTATCAGTTTCATAAGCAGAGTGAACTACATATGGTCCGTATGAGTAGGGAAAACAGTACTTTTTTTCTGGGCATGCTCATGTTTCTTGCTGAATTGGAAAAACTGGAAAGAAAACGATGCTTCTTGCATTGAAACAGTGTGTGGTCCAGGGATGAGAACTCTGGTCTTAATTTCCCTTCAGAAACGGAGTTAAACCCCATGATCAGTGTCTTTCTATAAGCAAGAGTTCATTTCTGATAAACCAAGTGATTTTTGGGCTCAAATGATTTTACCCAGTTCACGAACCCAACACGATTCTCATTATTAACTGAAGAGCATTTATGTAAGAGGAGCTTTGGTTTGTATCAGTTTCATAAGCAGAGTTGAATTAGATGTGGTCCTTATGAGTCAGAAACACAGTTCTTTTTTTCAGGGCAGCATCATGGTTCTTGCTGTATTGGAGACGCTGGAAAGAAGAGGATGCTTTTTGCCTTAAAACAGAGTGTGTTTCATGGATGAGAACTCTGGTCTGAATTTTCCTTTAGAAACGGAGGTCAACCCCAGGATCTGTGGCTTCCTACAAGCAAGAGTTCATTTCTGGTAAACCCAGTGAGTTATGGGTTCAAATTATTTTACACAGTTCACGAACTCAACACATTTCTCATTATTAACTCAAACCCATTTATGTAAGAGGAGCTGTGGTTTATATCAGTTTCATAAGGAGAATTGAACAACATAAGGTCGGTATGAGTAGGAAAACAGATCTTTCTTTCTTGGCATCCTCACTGTTCTTGCTGTATTGGAGACGCTGGAAAGAACAGGATGCTTCTTGCCTAATACAGAGTTTGTTTCAGGGATGAGAACTCTGATGAGATTTTTCCTTCAGAAACGGAGTTAAACCACAGGATCTGCCTCTTCCTACAAGCAAGAGTTCATTTCTGGTAAACCCAGTGAATTATGGGCTCAAATGATTTTATACAGTTCACGTACCCAACCCATTTCTCACTTTTAATTAATGAGCATTTATGAAAGAGGAGCTGTTGTTTCTATCAGTTTCATAAGCAGAGTTGAACTACATATGGTGAGTATGAGTAGGAAAAACAGTTCTTTTTTTCTGGGCATGCTCATGATTCTTGCAGTATTGGAGACACTAAAAGAAGAGCTTGCTTCCTGTGTTAAAACAGAGTGGGTTTCATGGATGAGAACTCTGGTCTGAATATCCCTTCAAAAACAGAGTTAAACCCCAGGATCTGTGTCTTCCTACAAGCAAGAGTTCCTTTCTGGTAAACGTGGTGAATTTTTGGCTCTAATGTATTTACACAGTTCACAAAACCAACACATTTCTCACTATTAACTAAAGAGCATTTATGTAAGAGGAGCTGTGGTTTGTATCAGTTTCATAATCAGAGTTGAACTACATATGGTCTGTATGAGTAGGAAATACAGTTCTTTTTTTGGGGGCATGATCATGTTTCTTGCTGTATTAGATACGCTGGAAAGAAGAGGATGCTTCTTGCCTTAAAACAGAGTGTGTTTCAGGGATGAGAACTCTGGTCTGAATTTCCCTTCAGAAACGAAGTTAAACCCAAGGATCTGTGTCTTTCTACCAGCAAGAGTTCTTTGCTGGTAAACCCAGTGAATTATGGGCTCAAATGCTTTTACACAGTTCATGAACTCAATACGTTTCTCACTATTAACTGAAAAGCATTTATGTAAGAAGAGCTGTGGTTTGTATCAGTTTCATAAGCACAATTCAGTTAGATGTGGTCCTTATGAGTAGGAAACATTGCTCTTTTTTATGGTATGCTCATGGTTCCTGCTGTATTGGAGACGCTTGAAAGAAGATGATGCTTCTAGCCTTAAAACAGAGTGTGTATCAGGGATGAGAATTCTGGTCTGAATTTCCCTTCAGAAACGTAGTTACACTCCAGAATCTGTGTCTTCCTAGAAGCAAGAGTTCATTTCTGGTTAACCCAATGATTTTTGGGCTCAAATGAATTTTCACAGTTCACGAAAACAACGCGTTCCTCTCTGTTAACTAAAGAGCATTTAGTTAAGAGACGCTGTGGTTTGTATCAGTTTCATAAGCGTAGTTGAACTACATATGGTCTGTATGAGTAGGAATCACAGTTCTTTTTTTCTGGGCATGCTCATGGTTCTTGCTGTATTGGAGATTCTGGAAAGAAGAGGATGCTTCTTGCTTTAAAACAGAGTGTGTTCCAGGGATGAGAACTCTGGACTGATTTTTCCTTCAGAAACGGAGTTTAACCCCATGATCTGTATCTTCCTAAAAGCAAGAGTTCATTAATGGTAAACCCAGTGATATTTGGGCTCAAATGAATTTACACAGTTCAAGAAACAACCACGTTTCTCAATATTAACTAAAGAGACTTTATATAAGAGGAGCTGTGGTTTGTATCAGTTTCAAAAGCAGAGTTGAACTACATATGGTCCATATGAGTAGGAAACACAGTTCTTTTTTTCTGGGGATGCTCATGGTTCTTGTTGTATTGGAAATGCTGGAAAGAACTGGATACTTCTTGCCTTAAAACAGAGTGTGTTTCTGGTATGAAAACTCAGGTCTGAATTTCCCTTCAGAAACGGAGTTCAACACAAAGATCTGTGTCTTCCTACAAGCAAGAGTTTACTTCTGGTAAACCAAGTGAATTTTTGGCTCAAATGATTTTACACAGTTCACATAACCAACCCATTTCTCACTATTAACTAAAGAGCCTTTATGTAAGAGGAGCTGTGCTTTGTATCAGTTTCATAATCAGAGTTGAATTAGATGTGGTCCTTATGAGTAGGAAGCACAGTTCTTTTTTCTGGGCATGCTCATGGTTCTTGCTGTACTTGTGATGCAGGAAAGTAGAGGATGCCTCTTGCCTTAAAACAGAGTGTGTTACAGGGATGAGAACTCTAGTGTGATTTTCTCTTCAGAAAAGAAATTTAAACCCCAGGAGCTGTGTCTTCCTACAAGCAAGAGTTCATTTGTGGTAAATCCATTGAATTTTGGGCTAAAATGATTTTACACAGTTCACGAACCCAACTTGTTTCTCAACTATTAACTAAAAAGCATTTATGTAAGAGGAGCTGTGTTTTGTATCAGTTTCATAAGCAGAGTTCACCTAGATATGGGCCGTATGAGTAGGAAACACAATTCTTTTTTTCTGGGCATGCTCATATTTCTTGCTGTCTTGGAGACGCTGGAAAGAAGTTCATGTTTCTTGCCTTAAAACCGCGTGGTTTTCATGGATGAGAACACTGGTCTGAATTTCCCTTCAGAGGCAGAGTTGAACAGCCGTATCTGTGTCTTCCTACAAGCAAGAGTTCATTTCTAGTAAACCCAGTGAATTATGGGCTCAAATTATTTAACACAGTTCACGAATCCAACACGTTTCTCACTATTAACAAAAGAGACTTTATATAAGAGGAGCTGTGGTTTGTATCAGTTTCATAAGCAGAGTTGAACTGCATATGGCCCGTATGAGTAGGAAACACAGTTCTTTTTCTCTGGGGATGCTCATGGTTCTTGCTGTATTGGATACGCTGGAAAGAAGAGGAGGCTTCTTGCCTTAAAACAGAGTGTGATTCAGGTATGAAATCTCAGGTCTGAATTTCCCTTCAGAAACGGAGTTCAACACAAAGATCTGTGTCTTCCTACAAGCAAGAGTTTACTTCTGGTAAACCAAGTGAATTTTTGGCTCAAATGATTTTACACCTTGCATGAACCCAAAGAGATTCTCACTATTAACTAAAGAGCATTTATGTAAGAGGAGCTGTGGTTTGTATCCGTTTCAAAAGCAGAGTTGAACTACATATGGTCCGTATGATTAGGAAAAACAGTTCTTTTTCCTGGCATGCTCATGATTCTTGCAGTATTGGAGATGCTAGAAAGAAGAGCTTGCTTCTTGTGTTAAAACAGAGTGTGTTTCTTGGATGAGAACTCTGTTCTGAATATCCCTTCAAAAACAGAGTTAAACCCCAGGATCAGTGTCTTCCTCCAAGCAAGAATTCATTTCTTGAAAACCCAGGGATTTTTGGGCTCAAATGAATTTACACAGATCATGAAACCAACATGTTTCTCACTATTAACTAAAGAGACTTTATATAAGAGGAGCTGTGGTTTGTATCAGTTTCATAACCAGAGTTGAACTACATATGGTTTGTATGATTAGGAAAAACAGTTCTTTTTCCTGGCATGCTCATGATTCTTGCAGTGTTGGAGACGCTGGAAAGAAGAGCTTGCTTCTTGTGTTAAAACAGAGTGTGTTTCTTGGATGAGAACTCTGTTCTGAATATCCCTTCAAAAATAGAGTTAAACCCCAGGATCTGTGTTTTCCTAAAAGCAAGATTTCGTTTCTGGTAAACCCGGTGAATTTTTGGCTCAAATGATTTTACACAGTGCATGAACCCGAAGAGATTCTCACTATTAACTATAGAGCATTCATGTAAGAGGAGCCATGGTTTGTATCCATTTAAAAAGCAGAGTTGAACTACATATGGTCTGGAGGATTAGGAAAAACAGTTCTTTTTCCTGGCATGCTCATGAATCTTGCAGTATTGGAGACGCTGGAAAGAAGAGCTTGCTTCTTGTGTTAAAACAGAGTGTGTTTCTTGGATGAGAACTCTGTTCTGAATATCCCTTCAAAAACAGAGTTAAACCCCAGGATCTGTGTCTTCCTAAAAGCACGATTTCGTTTCTGGTAAACCCGGTGAATTTTTGGGCTCAAATGAATTTACACATTTCATGAAACCAACGCATTTCTCACTATTAACTAAAGAGCATTTATGTAAGAAGAGCTGTGGTTTTTATCATTTTCATAAGCAGAGTGGAACTACATATGGTCCTTATAAGTAGGAATCACAGTTCCTTTTTTCTGGGCATACTCATGGTTCTTGCTGTATTGGAGACGATGGAATGATAGGATACTTCTCGCTTTAAATCAGAATGCGTTTCATGAAAATGAACGCTTCTCTGAATTTCCCTTCAGAAGCAGAGTTGAACCCCTGGATCTGTGTCTTCCTCAAAGCAAGAGTTCATTTCTGGTAAACACAGTGATTTTGGGGCTCTAATGTATGTACACAGTTCAAAAAACCAACGCGTTTCTCGCTATTAACTAAAGAGCATTTAGTAAGAGGCACTGTGGTTTGTATCCGTTTCATAAGCAGAGTTGAACTACATATGGTCCTTATGATTAGGAAAAACAGTTCTTTTTCCTGGCATGCTCATGATTGTTGCAGTGTTGGAGACGCTGGAAAGAAGAGCTTGCTTCTTGTGTTAAAACAGAGTGGATTTCTTGGATGAGAACTCTGTTCTGAATATCCCTTCAAAAACAGAGTTAAACCCCAAGATCTGTGTCTTCCTACAAGCAAGAGTTCATTTCTTATAAACCCAAGGATTTCTGGGTTCAAATGAATTTACACAGTTCATGAAACCAACTGGTTTCTCACTATTAACTAAAAAGCATTTATGTAAGTGGAGCTGTGTTTTTTGTCAGTTTCATAAGCAGAGTTCACCTAGATATGGTGTATGAGTAGGAAACACAATTCTTTTTTCTGGGCATGCTCATATTTCTTGCTGTCTTGGAGACGCTGGAAAGAAGAGCATGTTTCTTGCCTTAAAACCGCGTGGTTTTCATGGATGACAACACTGGTCTGAATTTCCCTTCCAAAGCAGAGTTGAACCCCTGGATCTGTGTCTTCCTCCAAGCAAGAATTCATTTCTTGTAAACCCAGGGATTTTTGTGCTCAAATAAATTCACACAGTTCACGAAACCAACACGTTTCTCACTTTTAACTAAAGAGACTTTATGTAAGAGGAGTTGTGGTTTGTATCAGTTTCATAAGCAGAGTTGAACTACATATAGTCCATATGAGTAGGAAACACAGTTCTTTTTTTCTGGGCATGCTCATGGTTCTTGCTGTATTGGAGTCGCTGGATAGAAGAGGATGCTTCTTGCCTTAAAACAGAGTGTGTTTCACGTATGAGAACTCAGTTCAGAATTTCCCTTCAGAAACAGAGTTCAACACCAAGATCTGTGTCTTCCTACAAGCAATAGATCATTTCTGGTAACCCATGTGAATTTTTAGCTCCAATGATTTTACACAGTGCACGAACCCAAAGGGATTCTCACTATTAACTAAAGAGCATTTATGTAAGAGGAGCTGTGATTTGTATCAGTTTCATAAGCAGAATTGAACTACATATGGTCCGTATGAGTAGGAAAAACAGTTCTTTTTTTCTGGGTATGCACATGTTTTTGCTGTATTGTAGACGCTGGAAAGAAAATGATGCTTCTTGCCTTAAAACAGAGTGTGTTTCAGGGATGTGAACTCTGGTCTGAATTTCCCTTCAGAAACGGAGTTAAACTTCAGGATCTGTGTCTTCCTAGAAGCAAGAGTTCATTTCTGGTAAACCCATTGATTTTTGGACTCAAATGAATTTACACAGTTCATGAAACCAACGCGTTTCTCGCTATTAACTAAAGAGCATTTAGTTAAGAGTTGCTGTGGTTTGTATCAGTTTCATAACCAGAGTTAAATTACATATGGTCCGTATGAGTAGGAATCACAGTTTTTTTCTGGGCATGCTCATGGTTTTTGCTGTATTGCAGATTTTGGAAAGAATAGGATGCTTTTTTGTGGGCATCCTCATTGTTCTTGCTTTATAGGAGATGGTAGAAATAAGAGCATGCTTCTTGCCATAAAACAGAGTGTGTTTCAAGGATGAGAACTCTGTTTAATTTCCCTTCAGAAACGGAGTTAAACCCCAGGATCTGTGTCTTCCTACAAGCAAGAGTACTTTTCTGGTAAACACAGTGATTTTTGTGCTCAAATGATTTTACACAGTTCACGAACCCAACACATTTCTTACTATAAACTAAAGAGCAGTTAAGTAAGAGGAGCTGTGGTTTGTATCAGTTTCATAAAGAGAGTTGAACTACATATGGTCCGTATATGTAGGAAACACTGTAGTTTTTTTTCTCTGCATGCTCATATTTGTTGCTGTGTTGGAGACGCTAGCAAGAAGAGGATACTTCTTGGGTTAAAACCGTGTGTTTTTCATGGATGAGGACACTGGTCTGAATTTACCTTGAAAAGCGGAGTTAAACCCTTGGACCTGTGTCGTCCTACAAGCAATAGATCATTTCTGGTAAACCATGTGAATTTTTAGCTCCAATGATTTTACACAGAGCAAGAACCCAAACGGATTCTCACTATTAAAAAAGAGCATTTATGTAAGAGGAGCTGTGATTTGTATCAGTTTCATAAGCAGAATTGAACTACATATGGTCCGTATGAGTAGGAAAAACAGTTCTTTTTTTCTGGGTATGCACATGTTTTTGCTGTATTGTAGACGCTGGAAAGAAAATGATGCTTCTTGCCTTAAAAGAGAGTGTGTTTCAGGGATGAGAACTCTGGTCTGATTTTTCCTTCAAAAATGGAGTTAAACCCCATGATCTGTGTCTTCCTACAAGCAAGAGTTCATTAATGGTAAATTCAGTGAATTTTGGTATCAAATGTTTTTACACAGTTCACAAACCGAACCCATTTCTCACTATTAACTAAATAGCCCTTATGTAGGAGGAGCTGTGGTTTGTATCAGTTTCATAATCAGAGTTGAATTAGATGTGGTCCTTATGAGTAGGAAGCACAGTTCTTTTTTCTGGGTATGCTCATATTTCTTGCTGTCTTGGAGACGCTGGAAAGAAGAGCATGTTTCTTGCCTTAAAACTGCGTGCTTTTCATGGATGACAACACTGGTTTGAATTTCCCTTCCGAAGCAGAGTTGAACCCCTGGATCTGTGTCTTCCTCCAAGCACGAGTTCATTTCTTGTAAACCCAGGGATTTTTGTGCTCAAAAAAATTCACACAGTTCACGAAACCAACACGTATCTCACTTTTAACTAAAGAGACTTTATGTAAGAGGAGCTGTGGTTTGTATCAGTTTCCTAAGCAGAGTTGAACTACATATAGTCCATATGAGTAGGAAACACAGTTCTTTTTTTCTGGGGATGCTCATGGTTCTTGCTGTATTGCAGACACTGGAAAGAAGAGGATACTTCTTGCTTAAAACAGAGTGTGTTTCAGGGATGAGAACTCAGATCTGAATTTCCCTTCAGAAACGGAGTTCAACCCCAGGATCTGTGTCTTCCTACAAGCAAGAGTTCATTTCTGTTAAACGAAGT
Source organism: Onychomys leucogaster (assembly GCA_949786385.1). Lineage (NCBI taxonomy): Eukaryota > Metazoa > Chordata > Mammalia > Rodentia > Cricetidae > Onychomys > Onychomys leucogaster. Next base: position 8,745,655 of record CATKUP010000006.1, on the reverse strand, counting down.
GAATTTAGGTCTCAAATGATTTTACACAGTTCACGAACCCAACTTGTTTCTCACTATTAACTAAAAAGCATTTATGTAAGAGGAGCTGTGTTTTGTATCAGTTTCATAAGCAGAGTTCACCTAGATATGGTCCGTATGAGTAGGAAACACAATTCTTTTTCACTGGGCATGCTCATATTTCTTGCTGTCTTGGAGACGCTGGAAAGAAGAGCATGTTTCTTGCCTTAAAACCGCGTGGTTTTCATGGATGAGAACACTGGTCTGAATCTCCCTTCAGAGGCAGAGTTGAACAGCAGTATCTGTGTCTTCCTACAAGCAAGAGTTCATTTCTGGTAAACCCAGTGAATTATGGGCTCAAATTATTTAACACAGATCACGAAACCAACACGTTACTCACTATTAACAAAAGAGACTTTATATAAGTGGAGCTGTGGTTTGTATCAGTTTCATAAGCAGAGTTGAACTGCATATGGTCCATATGAGTAGGAAACACAGTTCTTTTTCTCTGGGGATGCTCATGGTTCTTGCTGTATTGGATAGGCTGGAAAGAAGAGGAGGCTTCTTGCCTTAAAACAGAGTGTGTTTCAGGTATGAAATCTCAGGTCTGAATTTCCCTTCAGAAACGGAGTTCAACACAAAGATCTGTGTCTTCCTACAAGCAAGAGTTTACTTCTGGTAAACCAAGTGAATTTTTGGCTCAAATGATTTTACACCTTGCATGAACCCAAAGAGATTCTCACTATTAACTAAAGAGCATTTATGTAAGAGGAGCTGTGGTTTGTATCTGTTTCAAAAGCAGAGTTGAACTACATATGGTCCGTATGATTAGGAAAAACAGTTCTTTTTCCTGGCATGCTCATGATTCTTGCAGTATTGGAGATGCTAGAAAGAAGAGCTTGCTTCTTGTGTTAAAACAGAGTGTGTTTCTTGGATGAGAACTCTGTTCTGAATATCCCTTCAAAAACAAAGTTAAACCCCAGGATCTGTGTCTTCCTGCAAGCAAGAATTCATTTCTTGAAAACCCAGGGATTTCTGGGCTCAAATGAATTTACACAGTTCATGAAACCAACATGTTTCTCACTATTAACTAAAGAGACTTTATATAAGAGGAGCTGTGGTTTGTATAAGTTTCATAAGCAGAGTTGAACTACATATGGTCCATATGAGTAGGAAACAAAGTTCTTTTTTTCTGGGGATGCTCATGGTTCTTGCTGTATTACAGACACTGGAAAGAAGAGGATGCTTCTTGCTTAAAACAGAGTGTGTTTCAGGGATGAGAACTCAGATCTGAATTTCCCTTCAGGAACGGAGTTCAACCCCAAGATCTGTGTCTTCCTACAAGCAAGAGTTCATTTCTGTTAAACGAAGTGAATTTAGGTCTCAAATGATTTTACACAGTTCACGAACCCAACTTGTTTCTCACTATTAACTAAAAAGCATTTATGTAAGAGGAGCTGTGTTTTGTATCAGTGTCATAAGCAGAGTTCACCTAGATATGGTCCGTATGAGTAGGAAACACAATTCTTTTTTACTGGGCATTCTCATATTTCTTGTTGTCTTGGAGACGCTGGAAAGAAGAGCATGTTTCTTGCCTTAAATCAGCGTGGTTTTAATGGATGAGAACACTGGTCTGAATCTCCCTTCAGAGGCAGAGTTGAACAGCCGTATCTGTGTCTTCCTGCAAGCAAGAGTTCATTTCTGGTAAACCCAGTGAATTATGGGCTCAAATTATTTAACACAGTTCACGAAACCAACACGTTTCTCACTATTAACAAAAGAGACTTTATATAAGAGGAGCTGTGGTTTGTATCAGTTTCATAAGAAGAGTTGAACTGCATATGGTCCATATGAGTAGGAAACACAGTTCTTTTTCTCTGTGGATGCTCATGGTTCTTGATGTATTGGGTACGCTGGAAAGAAGAGGAGGCTTCTTGCCTTAAAACAGAGTGTGTTTCAGGTATGAAATCTCAGGTCTGAATTTCCCTTCAGAAACGGAGTTCAACACAAAGATCTGTGTCTTCCTACAAGCAAGAGTTTACTTCTGGTAAACCTAGCAAATTTTTGGCTCAAATGATTTTACACCTTGCATGAACCCAAAGAGATTCTCACTATTAACTAAAGAGCATTTATGTAAGAGGAGTTGTGGTTTGTATCCATTTCAAAAGCAGAGTTGAACTACATATGGTCTGTATGATTACGAAAAGCAGTTCTTTTTCCTAGCATGCTCATGATTCTTGCAGTATTGGAGACGATGGAAAGAAGAGCTTGCTTCTTGTGTTAAAACAGAGTGTGTTTCTTGGATGAGAACTCTGTTCTGAATATCCCTTCAAAAACAGAGTTAAACCCCACGATCTGTGTCTTCCTAAAAGCAAGATTTCGTTTCTGGTAAACCCGGTGAATTTTTGGGCTCAAATGAATTTACACATTTCACGAAACCATCGCATTTCTCACTATTAACTAAAGAGCATTTATGTAAGAGGAGCTGTGGTTTGTATCATTTTCATAAGCAGAGTGGAACTACATATGGTCCTTATAAGTAGGAATCACAGTTCCTTTTTTCTGGGCATACTCATGGTTCTTGCTGTATTGGAGACGATGGAATGATAGGATGCTTCTTGCTTTAAATCAGAATGCGTTTCATGAAAATGAACGCTGCTCTGAATTTCCCTTCAGAAGCAGAGTTGAACCCCTGGATCTGTGTCTTCCTCAAAGCAAGAGTTCATTTCTGGTAAACCCAGTGATTTTGGGGCTCTAATGTATGTACACAGTTCAAAAAACCAACGTGTTTCTCGCTATTAACTAAAGAGCATTTAGTAAGAGGCAGTGTGGTTTGTATCAGTTTCATAAGCAGAGTTGAACTACATATGGTCCGTATGAGTAGGAATCACAGTTCATTTTTTCTGGGCATGCACATCGTTCTTGTTGTATTGGAGATGCAGTAAAGAAGAGGATGCTTCTTTCTTTAATACAGAGTGTGTTTCAGGGATGAGAACTCTGGTCTGATTTTTCCTTCAGAAACGGAGTTAAACCCCATGATCTGTGTCTTCCTACAAGCAAGAGTTCATTAATGGTAAACCCAGTGAATTTTGGAATCAAATGATTTTACACAGTTGACAAAATGAACCTGTTTCTAAATATTAACTAAAGAGCCTTTATGTAATAGGAGCTGTGGTTTGTATCCGTTTCATAAGCAGAGTTGAACTACATATTGTCCGTATGATTAGGAAAAACAGTTCTTTTTCCTGGCATGCTCATGATTGTTGCAGTGTTGGAGACGCTGGAAAGAAGAGCTTGCTTCTTGTGTTAAAACAGAGTGGGTTTCTTGGATGAGAACTCTGTTCTGAATATCCCTTCAAAAACAGAGTTAAACCCCAAGATCTGTATCTTCCTACAAAAAGAGGTCATTTCTTGTAAACCCAGGGATTTCTGGGTTCAAATGAATTTACACAGTTCTTGAATCCAACTGGTTTCTCACTATTAACTAAAAAGCATTTATGTAAGAGGAGCTGTGTTTTTTGTCAGTTTCATAAGCAGAGTTCACCTAGATATTGTGTATGAGTAGGAAACACAATTCTTTTTTCTGGGCATGCTCATATTTCTTGCTGTCTTGGAGACGCTGGAAAGAAGAGCATGTTTCTTGACTTAAAACCGCGTGGTTTTCATGGATGACAACACTGGTCTGAATTTCCGTTCCGAAGCAGAGTTGAACCCCTGGATCTGTGTCTTCCTCCAAGCAAGAGTTCATTTCTTGTAAACCCAGGGATTTTTGTGCTCAAATAAATTCACACATTTCATGAAACCAACACGTTTCTCACTTTTAACTAAAGAGACTTTATGTAAGAGGAGCTGTGGTTTGTATCAGTTTCATAAGCAGAGTTGAACTGCATATGGTCCGTATGAGTAGGAAACACAGTTCTTTTTCTCTGGGGATGCTCATGGTTCTTGCTGTATTGGATACGCTGGAAAGAAGTGGAGGCTTCCTGCCTTAAAACAGAGTGTGTTTCAGGTATTAAATCTCAGGTCTGAATTTCCCTTCAGAAACGGAGTTCAACACAAAGATCTGTGTCTTCCTACAAGCAAGAGTTTACTTCTGGTAAACCAAGGGAATTTTTGGCTCAAATGATTTTACACCTTGCATGAACCCAAAGAGATTCTCACTATTAACTAAAGAGCATTTATGTAAGAGGAGCTGTGGTTCGTATCCGTTTCAAAAGCAGAGTTGAACTACATATGGTCCGTATGATTAGGAAAAACAGTTCTTTTTCCTGGCATGCTCATGATTCTTGCAGTATTGGAGATGCTAGAAAGAAGAGCTTGCTTCTTGTGTTAAAACACAGTGTGTTTCTTGGATGAGAACTCTGTTCTGGTTATCCCTTCAAAAACAGAGTTAAACCCCAGGATCTGTGTCTTCCTCCAAGCAAGAATTCATTTCTTGAAAACCCCGGGATTTCTGGGCTCAAATGAATTTACATAATTCATGAAACCAACATGTTTCTCACTATTAACTAAAGAGACTTTATATAAGAGGAGCTGTGGTTTGTATCAGTTTCATAAGCAGAGTTGAACTACATATGGTCCATATGAGTATGAAACACAGTTCTTTTTTTCTGGGGATGCTCATGGTTCTTGCTGTATTGCAGACGCTGGAAAGAAGAGGATGCTTCTTGTTTAAAACAGAGTGTGTTTCAGGGATGAGAACTCAGATCTGAATTTCCCTTCAGAAACGGAGTTCAACCCCAAGATCTGTGTCTTCCTACAAGCAAGAGTTCATTTCTGTTAAACGAAGTGAATTTAGGTCTCAAATGATTTTACACAGTTCACAAACCCAACTCATTTCTCACTATTAACTAAAAAGCATTTATGTAAGAGGAGCTGTGTTTTGTATCAGTTTCATAAGCAGAGTTCACCTAGATATGGTCCTATAAGTAGGAAACACAATTCTTTTTTTCTGGGCATGTTCATATTTCTTGCTGTCTTGGAGACGCGGGAAAGAAGAGCATGTTTCTTGCCTTAAAACCGCGTGGTTTTCATGGATGAGAACACTGGTCTGAATTTCCCTTCAGAGGCAGAGTTGAACAGCCATATCTGTGTCTTCCTACAAGCAAGAGTTCATTTCTGGTAAACCCAGTGAATTATGGGCTCAAATTATGTAACACAGTTCACGAAACCAACACGTTTCTCACTATTAACAAAAGAGACTTTATATAAGAGGAGCTGTAGTTTGTATAAGTTTCATAAGCAGAGTTGAACTGCATGTGGTCCATATGAGTAGGAAACACAGTTCTTTTTCTCTGGGGATGCTCATGGTTCTTGCTGTATTGCAGACGCTGGAAAGGAGAGGATGCTTCTTGTTTAAAAAAGAGTGTGTTTCAGGGATGAGAACTCAGATCTGAATTTCCCTTCAGAAACGGAGTTCAACCCCAAGATCTGTGTCTTCCTACAAGCAAGAGTTCATTTCTGTTAAACGAAGTGAATTTAGGTCTCAAATGATTTTACACAGTTCACGAACCCAACTTGTTTCTCACTATTAACTAAGAAGCATTTATGTAAGAGGAGCTGTGTTTTGTATCAGTGTCATAAGCAGAGTTCACCTAGATATGGTCCGTATGAGTAGGAAACACAATTCTTTTTTACTGGGCATGCTCATATTTCTTGTTGTCTTGGAGACGCTGGAAAGAAGAGCATGTTTCTTGCCTTAAATCAGCGTGGTTTTAATGGATGAGAACACTGGTCTGAATCTCCCTTCAGAGGCAGAGTTGAACAGCCGTATCTGTGTCTTCCTGCAAGCAAGAGTTCATTTCTGGTAAACCCAGTGAATTATGGGCTCAAATTATTTAACACAGTTCACGAAACCAACACGTTTCTCACTATTAACAAAAGAGACTTTATATAAGAGGAGCTGTGGTTTGTATCAGTTTCATAAGAAGAGTTGAACTGCATATGGTCCATATGAGTAGGAAACACAGTTCTTTTTATCTGTGGATGCTCATGGTTCTTGCTGTATTGGGTACGCTGGAAAGAAGAGGAGGCTTCTTGCCTTAAAATAGAGTGTGTTTCAGGTATGAAATCTCAGGTCTGAATTTCCCTTCAGAAACGGAGTTCAACACAAAGATCTGTGTCTTCCTACAAGCAAGAGTTTACTTCTGGTAAACCTAGCAAATTTTTGGCTCAAATGATTTTACACCTTGCATGAACCCAAAGAGATTCTCACTATTAACTAAAGAGCATTTATGTAAGAGGAGTTGTGGTTTGTATCCATTTCAAAAGCAGAGTTGAACTACATATGGTCTGTATGATTAGGAAAAGCAGTTCTTTTTCCTAGCATGCTCATGATTCTTGCAGTATTGGAGACGCTGGAAAGAAGAGCTTGCTTCTTGTGTTAAAACAGAGTGTGTTTCTTGGATGAGAACTCTGTTCTGAATATCCCTTCAAAAACAGAGTTAAACCCCACGATCTGTGTCTTCCTAAAAGCAAGATTTCGTTTCTGGTAAACCCGGTGAATTTTTGGGCTCAAATGAATTTACACATTTCACGAAACCATCGCATTTCTCACTATTAACTAAAGAGCATTTATGTAAGAGGAGCTGTGGTTTGTATCATTTTCATAAGCAGAGTGGAACTACATATGGTCCTTATAAGTAGGAATCACAGTTCCTTTTTTCTGGGCATACTCATGGTTCTTGCTGTATTGGAGACGATGGAATGATAGGATGCTTCTTGCTTTAAATCAGAATGCGTTTCATGAAAATGAACGCTGCTCTGAATTTCCCTTCAGAAGCAGAGTTGAACCCCTGGATCTGTGTCTTCCTCAAAGCAAGAGTTCATTTCTGGTAAACCCAGTGATTTTGGGGCTCTAATGTATGTACACAGTTCAAAAAACCAACGTGTTTCTCGCTATTAACTAAAGAGCATTTAGTAAGAGGCAGTGTGGTTTGTATCAGTTTCATAAGCAGAGTTGAACTACATATGGTCCGTATGAGTAGGAATCACAGTTCATTTTTTCTGGGCATGCACATCGTTCTTGTTGTATTGGAGATGCAGTAAAGAAGAGGATGCTTCTTTCTTTAATACAGAGTGTGTTTCAGGGATGAGAACTCTGGTCTGATTTTTCCTTCAGAAACGGAGTTAAACCCCATGATCTGTGTCTTCCTACAAGCAAGAGTTCATTAATGGTAAACCCAGTGAATTTTGGAATCAAATGATTTTACACAGTTGACAAAATGAACCTGTTTCTAAATATTAACTAAAGAGCCTTTATGTAATAGGAGCTGTGGTTTGTATCCGTTTCATAAGCAGAGTTGAACTACATATTGTCCGTATGATTAGGAAAAACAGTTCTTTTTCCTGGCATGCTCATGATTGTTGCAGTGTTGGAGACGCTGGAAAGAAGAGCTTGCTTCTTGTGTTAAAACAGAGTGGGTTTCTTGGATGAGAACTCTGTTCTGAATATCCCTTCAAAAACAGAGTTAAACCCCAAGATCTGTATCTTCCTACAAAAAGAGTTCATTTCTTGTAAACCCAGGGATTTCTGGGTTCAAATGAATTTACACAGTTCTTGAATCCAACTGGTTTCTCACTATTAACTAAAAAGCATTTATGTAAGAGGAGCTGTGTTTTTTGTCAGTTTCATAAGCAGAGTTCACCTAGATATTGTGTATGAGTAGGAAACACAATTCTTTTTTCTGGGCATGCTCATATTTCTTGCTGTCTTGGAGACGCTGGAAAGAAGAGCATGTTTCTTGACTTAAAACCGTGTGGTTTTCATGGATGACAACACTGGTCTGAATTTCCGTTCCGAAGCAGAGTTGAACCCCTGGATCTGTGTCTTCCTCCAAGCAAGAGTTCATTTCTTGTAAACCCAGGGATTTTTGTGCTCAAATAAATTCACACATTTCATGAAACCAACACGTTTCTCACTTTTAACTAAAGAGACTTTATGTAAGAGGAGCTGTGGTTTGTATCAGTTTCATAAGCAGAGTTGAACTGCATATGGTCCGTATGAGTAGGAAACACAGTTCTTTTTCTCTGGGGATGCTCATGGTTCTTGCTGTATTGGATACGCTGGAAAGAAGTGGAGGCTTCCTGCCTTAAAACAGAGTGTGTTTCAGGTATTAAATCTCAGGTCTGAATTTCCCTTCAGAAACGGAGTTCAACACAAAGATCTGTGTCTTCCTACAAGCAAGAGTTTACTTCTGGTAAACCAAGGGAATTTTTGGCTCAAATGATTTTACACCTTGCATGAACCCAAAGAGATTCTCACTATTAACTAAAGAGCATTTATGTAAGAGGAGCTGTGGTTTGTATCCGTTTCAAAAGCAGAGTTGAACTACATATGGTCCGTATGATTAGGAAAAACAGTTCTTTTTCCTGGCATGCTCATGATTCTTGCAGTATTGGAGATGCTAGAAAGAAGAGCTTGCTTCTTGTGTTAAAACAGAGTGTGTTTCTTGGATGAGAACTCTGTTCTGGATATCCCTTCAAAAACAGAGTTAAACCCCAGGATCTGTGTCTTCCTCCAAGCAAGAATTCATTTCTTGAAAACCCCGGGATTTCTGGGCTCAAATGAATTTACATAATTCATGAAACCAACATGTTTCTCACTATTAACTAAAGAGACTTTATATAAGAGGAGCTGTGGTTTGTATCAGTTTCATAAGCAGAGTTGAACTACATATGGTCCATATGAGTATGAAACACAGTTCTTTTTTTCTGGGGATGCTCATGGTTCTTGCTGTATTGCAGACGCTGGAAAGAAGAGGATGCTTCTTGTTTAAAACAGAGTGTGTTTCAGGGATGAGAACTCAGATCTGAATTTCCCTTCAGAAACGGAGTTCAACCCCAAGATCTGTGTCTTCCTACAAGCAAGAGTTCATTTCTGTTAAACGAACTGAATTTAGGTCTCAAATGATTTTACACAGTTCACAAACCCAACTCGTTTCTCACTATTAACTAAAAAGCATTTATGTAAGAGGAGCTGTGTTTTGTATCAGTTTCATAAGCAGAGTTCACCTAGATATGGTCCTATAAGTAGGAAACACAATTCTTTTTTTCTGGGCATGTTCATATTTCTTGCTGTCTTGGAGACGCGGGAAAGAAGAGCATGTTTCTTGCCTTAAAACCGCGTGGTTTTCATGGATGAGAACACTGGTCTGAATTTCCCTTCAGAGGCAGAGTTGAACAGCCATATCTGTGTCTTCCTACAAGCAAGAGTTCATTTCTGGTAAACCCAGTGAATTATGGGCTCAAATTATGTAACACAGTTCACGAAACCAACACGTTTCTCACTATTAACAAAAGAGACTTTATATAAGAGGAGCTGTAGTTTGTATAAGTTTCATAAGCAGAGTTGAACTGCATATGGTCCATATGAGTAGGAAACACAGTTCTTTTTCTCTGGGGATGCTCATGGTTCTTGCTGTATTGGATACGCTGGAAAGAAGAGGAGGCTTCTTGCCTTAAAACAGAGTGTGTTTCAGGTATGAAATCTAAGGTCTGAATTTCCCTTCAGAAACGGAGTTCAACACCAAGATCTGTGTCTTCCTACAAGCAAGAGTTTACTACTGGTAAACCAAGTGAATTTTTGGCTCAAATGATTTTACACCTTGCATGAACCCAAAGAGATTCTCACTATTAACTAAAGAGCATTTATGTAAGAGGAGCTGTGATTTGTATCTGTTTCAAAAGCAGAGTGGTACTACATATGGTCCTTATAAGTAGGAATCACAGTTCCTTTTTTCTGGGCATACTCGTGGTTCTTGCTGTATTGGAGACGATGGAATGATAGGATACTTCCTGCTTTAAATCAGAATGGGTTTCATGAAAATGAACACTGCTCTGAATTTCCCTTCAGAAGCAGAGTTGAACCCCTAGATCTGTGTCTTCCTAAAAGCAAGAGTTCATTTCTGGTAAACCCAGTGATTTTGGGGCTCTAATGTATGTACACAGTTCAAAAAACCAACGCGTTTCTCGCTATTAACTAAAGAGCATTTAGTAAGATGCACTGTGGTTTGTATCAGTTTCATAAGCAGAGTTGAACTACATATGGTCCATATGAGTAGGAAACACAGTTCTTTTTTTCTGGGGATGCTCATGGTTCTTGCTGTATTGCAGACGCTGGAAAGAAGAGGATGCTTCTTGCTTAAAACAGAGTGTGTTTCAGGGATGAGAACTCAGATCTGAATTTCCCTTCAGAAACGGAGTTCAACCCCAAGATGGATGTCTTCCTACAAACAAGAGTTCATTTCTGTTAAACGAAGTGAATTTAGGTCTCAAATGATTTTACACAGTTCACGAACCCAACTTGTTTCTCACTATTAACTAAAAAGCATTTATGTAAGAGGAGCTGTGTTTTGTATCAGTTTCATAAGCAGAGTTCACCTAGATATGGTCCGTATGAGTAGGAAACACAATTCTTTTTTTCTGGGCATGCTCATATTTCTTGCTGTCTTGAAGACGCTGGAAAGAAGAGCATGTTTCTTGCCTTAAAACCGCGTGGTTTTAATGGATGAGAACACTGGTCTGAATTTCCCTTCAGAGGCAGAGTTGAACAGCTGTATCTGTGTCTTCCTACAAGCAAGAGTTCATTTCTGGTAAACCCAGTGAATTATGGGCTCAAATTATTTAACACAGTTCACGAAACCAACACGTTTCTCACTATTAACAAAAGAGATTTTATATAAGAGGAGCTGTGGTTTGTATCAGTTTCATGAGCAGAGTTGAACTGCATATGGTCCGTATGAGTAGGAAACACAGTTCTTTTTCTCTGGGGATGCTCATGGTTCTTGCTGTATTGGATACGCTAGAAAGAAGTGGAGGCTTCCTGCCTTAAAACAGAGTGTGTTACATGTATGAAATCTCAGGTCTGAATTTCCCTTCAGAAACGGAGTTCAACACAAATATCTGTGTCTTCCTACAAGCAAGAGTTTACTTCTGGTAAACCAAGTGAATTTTTGGCTCAAATGATTTTACACCTTGCATGAACCCAAAGAGATTCTCACTATTAACTAAAGAGCATTTATGTAAGAGGAGCTGTGGTTCGTATCCGTTTCAAAAGCAGAGTTGAACTACATATGGTCCGTATGATTAGGAAAAACAGTTCTTTTCCCTGGCATGCTCATGATTCTTGCAGTATTGGAGATGCTAGAAAGAAGAGCTTGCTTCTTGTGTTAAAACAGAGTGTGTTTCTTGGATGAGAACTCTGTTCTGAATATCCCTTCAAAAACAGAGTTAAACCCCAGGATCTGTGTCTTCCTAAAAGCAAGATTTCGTTTCTGGTAAACCCGGTGAATTTTTGGCTCAAATGATTTTACACAGTGCATGAACCCAAAGAGATTCTCACTATTAACTAAAGAGCATTCATGTAAGAAGAGCTATGGTTTGTATCCATTTCAAAAGCAGAGTTGAACTACATATGGTCTTTATGATTAGGAAAAACAGTTCTTTTTCCTAGCATGCTCATGATTCTTGCAGTATTGGAGACGCTGGAAAGAAGAGCTTGCTACTTGTGTTAAAACAGAATGTGTTTCTTGGATGAGAACTCTGTTCTGAATATTCCTTCAAAAACAGAGTTAAACCCCAGGATCTGTGTCTTCCTAAAAGCAAGATTTCGTTTCTGGTAAACCCGGTGAATTTTTGGGCTCAAATGAATTTACACATTTCACGAAACCAACGCATTTCTCACTATTAACTAAAGAGCATTTATGTAAGAAGAGCTGTGGTTTGTATCATTTTCATAAGCAGAGTGGAACTACATATGGTCCTTATAAGTAGGAATCACAGTTCCTTTTTTCTGGGCATACTCATGGTTCTTGCTGTATTGGAGACGATGGAATGATAGGATACTTCTTGCTTTAAATCAGAATGCGTTTCATGAAAATGAACGCTGCTCTGAATTTCCCTTCAGAAGCAGAGTTGAACCCCTGGATCTGTGTCTTCCTCAAAGCAAGAGTTCATTTCTGGTAAACACAGTGATTTTGGGGCTCTAATGTATGTACACAGTTCAAAAAACCAACGTGTTTCTCGCTATTAACTAAACAGCATTTACTAAGAGACACTGTGGTTTGCATCAGTCTCATAAGCAGAGTTGAACTACATATGGTCCGTATGAGTAGGAATCCCAGTTCATTTTTTCTGGGCATGCACATCGTTCTTGTTGTATTGGAGATGCAGTAAAGAAGAGGATGCTTCTTTCTTTAATACAGAGTGTGTTTCAGGGATGAGAACTCTGGTCTGATTTTTCCTTCAGAAACGGAGTTAAACCCCATGATCTGTGTCTTCCTACAAGCAAGAGTTCATTAATGGTAAACCCAGTGAATTTTGGAATCAAATGATTTTACACAGTTGACAAAATGAACCCGTTTCTAACTATTAACTAAAGAGCCTTTATGTAATAGGAGCTGTGGTTTGTATCCGTTTCATAAGCAGAGTTGAACTACAAATGGTCCGTATGATTAGGAAAAACAGTTCTTTTTCCTGGCATGCTCATGATTGTTGCAGTGTTGGAGACGCTGGAAAGAAGAGCTTGCTTCTTGTGTTAAAACAGAGTGGGTTTCTTGGATGAGAACTCTGTTCTGAATATCCCTTCAAAAACAGAGTTAAACCCCAAGATCTGTATCTTCCTACAAAAAGAGTTCATTTCTTGTAAACCCAGGGATTTCTGGGTTCAAATGAATTTACACAGTTCATGAATCCAACTGGTTTCTCACTATTAACTAAAAAGCATTTATGTAAGAGGAGCTGTGTTTTTTGTCAGTTTCATAAGCAGAGTTCACCTAGATATTGTGTATGAGTAGGAAACACAATTCTTTTTTGTGGGCATGCTCATATTTCTTGCTGTCTTGGAGACGCTGGAAAGAAGAGCATGTTTCTTGACTTAAAACCGCGTGGTTTTCATGGATGACAACACTGGTCTGAATTTCCCTTCCAAAGCAGAGTTGAACCCCTGGATCTTTGTCTTCCTCCAAGCAAGAGTTCATTTCTTGTAAACCCAGGGATTTTTGTGCTCAAATAAATTCACACAGTTCACGAAACCAACACGTTTCTCACTTTTAACTAAAGAGACTATATGTAAGAGGAGCTGTGGTTTGTATCAGTTTCATAAGCAGAGTTGAACTACATATAGTCCATATGAGTAGGAAACACAGTTCTTTTTTTCTGGGCATGCTCATGGTTCTTGCTGTATTGGAGACGCTGGATAGAAGAGGATGCTTCTTGCCTTAAAACAGAGTGTGTTTCACGTATGAGAACTCAGTTCAGAATTTCCCTTCAGAAACAGAGTTCAGCACCAAGATCTGTGTCTTCCTACAAGCAATAGATCATTTCTGGTAAACCATGTGAATTTTTAGCTCCAATGATTTTACACAGTGCACGAACCCAATGGGATTCTCACTATTAACTAAAGAGACTATATGTAAGAGGAGCTGTGATTTGTATCAGTTTCATAAGCAAAATTGAACTACATATGGTCCGTATGAGTAGGAAAAACAGTTCTTTTTTTCTGGGTATGCACATGTTTTTGCTGTATTGTAGACGCTGGAAAGAAAATGATGCTTCTTGCCTTAAAACAGAGTGTGTTTCTGGGATGTGAACTCTGGTCTGAATTTCCCTTCAGAAACGGAGTTAAACTCCAGGATCTGTGTCTTCCTAGAAGCAAGAGTTCATTTCTGGTAAACCCATTGATTTTTGGACTCAAATGAATTTACACAGTTCATGAAACCAACACGTTTCTCACTATTAACTAAAAAGCATTTATGTAAGAGGAGCTGTGGTTTGTATCAGTTTCATAAGCAGAGTTGAACTACATATAGTCCATATGAGTAGGAAACATAGTTCTTTTTTTCTGGGGATGCTCATGGTTCTTGCTGTATTGGAGACGATGGATAGAAGAGGATGCTTCTTGCCTTAAAACAGAGTGTGTTTCACGTATGAGAACTCAGTTCAGAATTTCCCTTCAGAAACAGAGTTCAACACAAAGATCTGTGTCTTCCTACAAGCAATAGATCATTTCTGGTAAACCATGTGAATTTTTAGCTCCAATGATTTTACACAGAGCAAGAACCCAAAGGGATTCTCACTATTAACTAAAGAGCATTTATGGTAGAGGAGCTGTGATTTGTATCAGTTTCATAAGCAGAATTGAACTACATATGGTCCGTATGAGTAGGAAAAACAGTTCTTTTTTTCTGGGTATGCACATGTTTTTGCTGTATTGTAGACCCTGGAAAGAAAATGATGCTTCTTGCCTTAAAAGAGAGTGTGTTTCAGGGATGAGAACTCTGGTCTGATTTTTCCTTCAAAAATGGAGTTAAACCCCATGATCTGTGTCTTCCTACAAGCAAGAGTTCATTAATGGTAAATTCAGTGAATTTTGGTATCAAATGTTTTTACACAGTTCACAAACCGAACCCATTTCTAACTATTAACTAAATAGCCCTTATGTAGGAGGAGCTGTGGTTTGTATCAGTTTCATAAGGAGAGTTGAAGTAGATGTGGTCCTTATGAGTAGGAAACATAGTTCTTTTTTTCTGGGTATGCACATGTTTTTGCTCTATTGGTGTCCCTGGAAAGAAGATGATGCTTCTTGCCATAAAACAGAGTGTGTTTCAGGGATGAGAACTCTGGTCTGAATTTCCCATCAGAAACGGAGTTAAATCCCATGATCTCTGTCTTCCTACATGCAAGAGTTCATTAATGGTAAACACATTGAATTTTCGTATCAAATGATTTTACACAGTTCACAAATCTAACCCATTTCTAACTATTAACTAAAGAGCCTTTATGTAAGAGGAGCTGTGGTTTGTATCCATTTCATAAGCAGAGTTGAACTACATATGGTCCGTATGATTAGGAAAAACAGTTCTTTTTCCTGGCATGCTCATGATTCTTGCAGAATTGGAGACGCTGGAAAGAAGAGCTTGCTTCTTGTGTTAAAACAGAGTGGGTTTCTTGGATGAGAACTCTGTTCTGAATATCCCTTCAAAAACATAGTTAAAACCCAGGATCTGTGTCTTCCTACAAACAAGAATTCATTTCTTGTAAACCCAGTGATTTCTGGGCTTAAATGAATTTTCACAGTTCATGAAAACAACACGTTTCTCACTATTAACTAAAGAGACTTTATATAAGAGTAGCTGTGGTTTGTATCAGTTTCATAAGCAGAGTTGATCTACATATGTTCCGAATGTGTAGGAAACACAGTTCTTTTTTTCTGGGTATTCTCATGGTTCTTAATGTATTGGAGACGCTGGAAAGAAGACGATACTTCTTGCCTTAAAACAGAGTGTGTTACAGGGATGAGAACTCTGGTCTGATTTTTCCTTCAGAAACGGAGTTAAACCCCAGTATCTTGGTCTTCCTACAAGCAATAGTTCATTTCTGGTAAACCCAGAGAATTTTTGGCTCAAATGAATTTACACAGTTCACATAACCAACCCATTTCTCACTATTAACTAAAGAGCCTTTATGTAAGAGTAGCTGTGTTTTGTATCAGTTTCATAATCAGAGTTGAATTAGATGTGGTCTTATGAGTAGGAAGCACAGTTCTTTTTTCTGGGCATGCTCATGGTTCTTGCTGTACTTGTGATGCAGGAAAGAAGAGGATGCTTCTTGCCTTAAAACAGAGTGTGTTTCAGGGTTGAGAACTCTGGTGTGATTTTCTCGTCAGAAACGGAATTTAAACCCCAGGATCTGTGTCTTCCTACAAGCAAGAGTTCATTTGTGGTAAATCCAGTGAATTTTGGGCTCAAATGATTTTACACAGTTCACAAACCCAACGCTTTTCTTACTATTAACTAAAAAGCATTTATGTAGGAGGGGCTGTGGTTTGTACCACTTCCATGAGCAGAGTTCACCTAGATATGGTCTGTATGTGTAGGAAACACAGTTCTTTTTTTCTGGGCGTGCTCATATTTCTTGCTGTGTTTGAGACACTGGAAGACGTGAATTATTCTTGCGTTAAAACACCGCTTTTTTCAGGGATGAGAACACTAGTCTGAATTTCCCTTCATAAGTGGAGTTGAACCCCTGGATCTGTGTCTTCCTACATATAAGAGTTCATTTCAGGTAAACCCAGTGAATTATGGGCTCAAATGATTTAACACAGTTCACGAATTAAATACGTTTCTCACTATGAACTCAATACCATTTATGGAAGAGGAGCTGTGTTTTGTATCAGTTTCATAAGCAGAGTTGAACTACATATGGTCTGAATGTGTAGGAAACACAGTTCTTTTTTTCTGGGCATGGTCATGATTCTTGCAGCATTGGAGACGCTGTAAAGAAGGGGTTACTTCTTGCATTAAATCAGAGTGGGTTTCATGGATGAGAACACTGGTCTGAATTCCCCTTCAGAAATGCAGAAAAAACCAGCATCTGTGTCTTCCTATAAGCAAATGTTCATTTTTGGTATACCAAGTGAATTTGGAGCTCAAATGATTTTACACAGTTCACGAGCACTACGTGATTCCCACTCTTAACTAAAGAGCATTTATGTAAGAGGAGCTATTGTTTGTAGCAGTTTCATAAGCAGAGTTGAACTACATATTGTCCTTATGAGTAGGAAAAACAGTTCTTTTTTTCTGGGTATTCTCATGTTTCTTTCTGTATTGGAGACGCAGGAAAGAAGAGGTTGCTTCTTGCCTTAAAACAGTTTGTGTTTTTGGGATGAGAACTCTGGTCTGAATTTCCCTTCAAAAACAGAGGTAAACACCATTATCTGTGTCTTCCTACAAGCAATAGTTCATTTCAGGAAAACCCATTGAATTATGGGCTCAAATGATTTTAAAGAGTTCACAAACTTAACGCCTTTCTCACTATTAACTAAAGAGCATTTGTGTAAGAGGAGCTGTGGTTTGCATCAGTTTCATAAGCAGAGTTGAACTAAATATGGTCTGGATGAGTAGGAAAAACAGTTCTTTTTTTCTGGGCATGCTCATGGTTCTTGTTGTATTGGACGCTGGAAAGAAGAGGATGCTTCTTGACTTAATACAGAGTGTGCTTCAGGGATGAGAACTCAGGTCTGAATTTCCCTTAAGAAACGGAGTTCAACCCCAGGATCTGATTCTTCCTACAAGCAAGAGTTCATTTCTTTAAACCCAGTGAATTTTGGGCTCAAATGATTTTACACAGTGAATGAACCCAAAGAGATTCTCATCATTAACTAAAGCATTCATGTAAGAGGATTTGTGGTTTGTATCAGTTTCATAAGCAGATCTCAACGCGTTTCTCACTATTAACTCAAACGCATTTATATAACAGGAGCTGTGGTTTGTATCAGTTTTGTAAGCAGAGTTGAATTACTTATTGTCCATATGAGTAGGAAACCCAGTTCATTTTTTCTGGGCATGCTCATGGTTGTCTCTGCTTTTGAGACGCTGGAAAGAAGAGGATGCTTCTTGCCTTAAAACAGAGTGTGTTATAGGGATGAGATCTCTGGTCTGAATTTCCCTTCAGAAACGGAGTTAAACCCCAGGATCTGTGTCTTCCTATAAGCCAGAGTTCTTTTCTGATAAACCAAGTGAATTTTGGGCTCAAATGATTTTACCCAGTTCACAAACCTAACACGATTCTCACTATTAAATAATGAGCATTTATGTAAGAGGAGCTGTGGTTTGTATCAGTTTCATAAGCAGAGTTGAATTAGATGTGGTCCTTATGAGTCAGAAACACAGTTCTTTTTTTCAGTGCAGCATCATGGTTCTTGCTGTATTGGAGACGCTGGAAAGAAGAGGATGCTTCTTGCCTTAAAACAGAGTGTGTTTCATGGATGAGAACTTTGGTCTGAATTTTCCTTTAGAAACGGAGGTCAACCACAGGATCTGTGGCTTCCTACAAGCAAGAGTTCATTTCTGGTAAACCCAGTGAGTTATGGGTTCAAATTATTTTACCCAGTTCACGAACTCAACACGTTTCTCGTTATTAACTCAAACCCATTTATGTAAGAGGAGCTGTGGTTTGTATCAGTTTCATAAGGAGAATTGAACTACATAAGGTCGGTATGAGTAGGAAAACAGTTCTTTTTTTCTCGGCATCCTCACGGTTCTTGCTGTATTGGAGGCGCTGGAATGAAGAGGATGCTTCTTGCCTTATACAGAGTTTGTTTCAGGGATGAGAACTCTGATGTGATTTTCCCTTCAGAAAGGGAGTTAAACCACAGGATCTGCCTCTTCCTACAAGCAAGAGTTCATTTCTGGTAAACCCAGTGAACTATGGGCTCAAATGATTTAACACATTTCACGAATTCATTATGTTTCTCAGTTAGATGTGGTCATTATGAGTAGGAAACATTGTTCTTTTCTTCTGGTATGCTCATGGTTCCAGCTGTATTGGAGACGCTGGAAAGATGAGGATGATTCTTGCTTTAAAACAGCGTTTGTTTCATGGATGAGAACTCCGGTCTGAATTCCCTTTCAGAAATGGAGTTAAACCTCAGGATCTGTGTCTTCCTACAAGCAAGAGTTCATTTCTGGTAAATCCCATGAATTTTGGGCTCAAATGATTTCACAAAGTTCACGAACCCAACGTGTTTCTCACTATTAACTAAAAAGCATTTATGTAAGAGGAGCTGTGTTTTGTATCAATTTCGTAAGCAGAGTTGTACAAGATATAGCCCGTATGAGTAGGAAACACAGTTCTTTTTTTCTGTGCATGCTCATATTTCTTGCTGTAATTGAGACACTGGAAAGAAGAGCTTGCTTCTTGTGTTTAAACAGAGTGGGTTTCATGGATGAGAACACTGGTCTGAATTTCCCTTCAGAATCGGAGTGAAACACCAGTATCTGTGTCTTCCTATACGCAAGGGGTAATTTCTAGTAAACCAAGTCAATTTTGGGCTAAATGGTTTTACACAGTTCACGAACCCTACACGATTCTCACTATATACTAAAGAGTGTTTATGTAAGAGATGCTGTGGTTTGTATCAGTTTCATAAGCAGAGTTGAACTACATATGGGCCGTATGAGTAGGAAACACAGCTCTTTTTTTCTGGGCATGCTCATGGTTCTTGCTGTATTGGAGACAATGGAAAGAAGACAATGCGTCTTGACTAAAACATAATGTGTTTCAGGGATGAGAACTCTGGTCTGATTTTTCCTTCAGAAACGGAGTTAAACCCCAGGATCTCTGTCTTCCTACAAGCAAGAGTAAATTTCTGGTAAACCCAGTGAATTTTGGGCTCAAATGATTTTACACAGTTCACAAACCCATCCCGTTTCTCACTATTAACTAAAGAGCCTTTATGTAAGAGGAGCTGTGGTTTGTATCAGTTTCATAAGCAGAGTTGAACTACATATGGTCCGAATGTGTAGGAAACACAGTTCTTTTTTTCTGAGCATGCTCATGATTCTTGCAGCATTGGAGACGCTGGAAAGAAGAGGTTGCTTCTTGCATTAAATCAGAGTGGGTTTCATGGATGAGAACACTGGTCTGAATTTACCTTCAGAAATGTAGTTAAACCCCATGATCTGTGTCATTCTATAAGCAAGTGTTCATTTTTGGTATACCAAGTGAATTTTGGGCTCAAATTATTTTACACAGTTCAAGAACCCTACCCGATTCTCACTATTAAATAAAGAGCATTTATGTAAGAGGAGCTATTGTTTTTATCAGTTTCATAAACATAGTGGAACTACATATGGTCCGTATGAGTAGGAAAAACAGTTCTTTTTTTCTGGGTATAATCATGTTTCTTGCTGTATGGGAGATGCAGGAAAGAAGAGGCTGCTTCTTGCCTTGAAACAGTGTGTGTTTTAGGGATGAGAACTCTGGTCCTAATTTCCCTTCAAAAACAGAGGTAAACCCCATTATCTGTGTCTTCCTACAACCAAGTTTTCATTTCAGGTAAACCCAGTGAATTTTGGGCTCAATTGATTTTATACAGTTCACAAACACAACCCGTTTCTCACTATTAATTAAAGAGCATTTATGAAAGAGGAGCTGTGGTTTGTATCAGTTTCATATGCAGAGTTGAACTACGTATGGTCCATATGTGTTGGAAACCCAGTTCTTTTTTTTCTGAACATGCTGATGGTTCTTTCTGTATTTGAGACACTGGAAAGAAGAGAATGCTTCTTGCGTTAAAACAGATTGTGTCAGTGATGAGAACTCTGGTCTGAATTACGCTTCAGAAATGGAGTTAAACCCCAGGATCTGTATCTTCCTACAAGCAATAGTTCATTTCAGGAAAACCCAGGGAATTATGGGCTCAAATGATTTTATAGAGTTCACAAACACAACGCGTTTCTCACTATTAATTAAGAGCATTTATGTAAGAGGAGCTTTGGTTTGTAGCAGTTTCATAAGCAGAGGTGAATTACATGTGGTCCTTTTGAATAGGAAACACAGTTCTTTTTTTCTGGGCATGCTCATGGTTCTTGCTGTATTGGAGACGCTGGAAAGAAGAGGATGCTTATTTCCTTAAAACAAAGTGTGTTTCAGGGATGAGAACTCAGTTCTGAATTATCCTTCAGAAACTGAGTTCAACTCCAGGGTCTGTTTCTTCCTACAATCAAGAATTCATTTCTGGTAAACCAAGTGAATTTGGGGCTCAAATTATTTTACACAGTGTACGAACCCAAAGCGTTTCTCACTATTAACTAAAGAGCACTTGTGTAAGAGGAGCTGTGGTTTGTATCAGTTTCGTATGCAGAGTTGATGTAGATATGGTCCATATCAGTAGGAAACACAGTTCTTTTTTCTGGGTATGCTCATATTTCTTGCTGTGTTGTAGACACTGTAACGAAGAGCATGCTTCTTGCGTTAAAACAGCCTGTTTTTCTTGGATGAGAACACTAGTCTGAATTTCCCTTCAGAAGCGAAGGTGAATCCCTTGATCTGTGTTCCTACAAGCAAGAGTTCTTTTCTGATAAACCAAGTGAATTTTGGGCTCAAATGATTTTACACAGTTCTAGAAACCAACGCGATTCTCACTATTAACTAAAGAGCGTTTATGTATGAGAAGCTGTGGTGTGTATCAGTTTCATGAGCAGAGTTGAACTACATATGGTCAGAATGAGTAGGAAATACAGTTCTTTTTTTCTGGGCATGCTCATGATTCTTGCAGCATTGGAGACGCTGGAAAGAAGAGCTTGCTCCTTGTGTTAAAGCAGAGTCTGTTGAATGGATGAGAACACTGGTCTGAATTTCCCTTCAGAAACGGAGTCAATCCCCAGGAACTGTGTCTTACTATAAGCAAGAGTTCATTTCTGGTATAACACATCAATTTTGGGCTCAAATGATTTTACACAGTTCACGAACCCTATGGTATTCACACTATTAACTAAAGAGCATTCATGAAGGAGGAGCTGTGGTTTGTAGCAGTTTCATAAGCAGAGTTGAACTACACATGGTCCGTATGAGTAGGAAAAACAGTTCTTTTTTTTCTGGGTATTATCATGTTTCTTCCTGTATTGGAGACGCAGGAAAGAAGAGGATGCTTCTTACCTTAAAACAGAGTGTGTTTCAGGGATGCGAACTATCGTCCTAATTTCCCTTCAGAAATGGAGTTCAACTCCATGATCTGTGTCTTCCTACAGGCCAGAGTTCATTTCAGGAAAACCCAATGATTTACGGGCTCAAATGATTTTACACAGTGCACGAACCCAACGCGATTCTCAATATTAACGAAAGAGCATTTATGTAAGAGGAGCTGTGGTTTGTATCAGTTTCATAATCAGAGTTGAATTAGATGTGGTCCTTATGAGTAGTAAACACAGTTCTTTTATTCTGGGCATGCTCATGGTTATTGCTGTATTGGATACATCGGAAAGAAGAGGATACTTCTTGCATTAAAACAGTGTGTGCTTCATGGATGAGAACTCTGGTGTGAATTTAACTTCAGAAAAGGAGTTAAACCCCAGGATCTGTGTCTTCCTACAAGTAAGAGTTCATTTCTGGAAAACCCAGTGAATTATCGCCTCAAATTATTTTACACAGTTCATGAACCCAACGCGTTTCTCACTATTAACTAAAAAGCATTTACGTAGAGGGGCTGTGGTTTGTATCAGTTTTGTAAGCAGAGTTGACCTATATATGGTCCGAATGAATAGTAAACACAGTTCTTTTTTTCTGGGCATGCTCATATTTCTTCCTCTGTTGGAGACGCTGCAAAGAAGTGCATGCTTCTTGTGTTAAAACCGCATGGTTTCATGTATGAGAACACTGGTCTGAATTTCCCCTTCAGAAGCAGAGTTAAACCCTTGGATCTGTGTCTTCCTACAAGCAAGACTTCATTTCTGGCAAACCCAGTGAATTTTTGGATCAAATGAACTTACACTGTTCACAAATCTCACTATTAACTAAAGAGCCTTTATGTAAGAGGAGCTGTGGTTTGTATCAGTTTCATAAGCAGAGTTGAACTACATATGGTCCGTATGAGTAGGAAACACAATTCTTTTTTTCTGGGCATGCACAGGGTTCTTGCTGTGTTTGAGACGCTGGAAAGAAGAGAATGTTTCTTGCCTTAAAACAGAGTGTGTTTCAGGGATGAGAACTCAGGTCTGAATTTCGCTTGAGAAACAGAGTTAAAACCGAGGATATGTGTCTTCCTACAAGAAAGAGTCCATTTCTGGTAAACCAGGTGAATTATGGGCTCAAATGATTTTACACAGTTAAGGAATCCAGCCCAGTTCTCTCTATTAATTAAAGAGCATTTATATAAGAGGAGCTTTGGTTTGTATCAGTTTCATAAGGATAGTTGATTTAGATGTGGTCCTTACGAGTAGCAAACATAGTTCTTTTTTCTGGGTATGCTCATTTTTTTCCTTTATTGGAGACTCTGGAAAGAAGAGGATGCTTCTTATTTTAAAACAGTTTGTGTTTCAGAGATGAGAACTCTCGTCTGAATTTCCCTTCAGAAACGGAGTTAAACCCCAGGATCTCTGTCTTCCTACAAGGAAGAATTCATTTCTGCAAAACCCATGTAATTTTGGGCTCAAATGATTTTACACAGTTCACGAACCCAACGCATTTCTCCCTATGAACTAAAGTGCATTTATGTTAGAGGAGCTGTGGTTTTTATAAGTTTCATAAGCAGGGTTTACCTAGATATGGTCCGTATGAGCAGGAAACACAGTTCTTTTTTCTGGGCATGCTGATATTTATTGCTGTGTTGGAAACGCTGGAATAAAGAGCATGCTTCTTGCATTAAAACCGCGTGTTTTTCATGGGTGAGAACACTGGTCTGAATTTCCCTCCAGAAGCAGAGTTGAACCCCTGGATCTGTGTCTTCCTAAGCAAGAGGTCATTTCGGGTAAACCCAGTAATTTTTGGCTAAAATGAATTTACACTGCTCATGAAACCAACGTGTTTGTCACTATTAACTAAAAACACTTTATGTAAGAGGAGCTGTGGTTTGTATCAGTTTCATAAGCAGATTTGAACTACATGTGGTCTGGATGAGTAGGAAAAACAGTTCTTTTTTCCTGGGCATGCTCATGGTTCTTTCTGTATTGGAGAGGCTGGAAAGAAGAGGATGCTTCTTGCCTTAAAACTGTGTGTGTTCCAGGGATGAGAACTCTGGTCTGATTTTCACTTCCGAATTGAGGTTCAACCACATGATCTATGTCTTCCTACAAGCAAGAGTTCATTTCTGGTAAACCCAGTGAATTATGGGCTCAAATGATTTCATACAGTTCACGAACTCAATATGTTTCTCACTATTAACTCAAAAGCATTTATGTAAGAGGTGCTGTGGATTGTATCAATTTCATAAGCAGAGTTGAATTAGATGTGGTCCTTATCAGTAGGAAACATTGTTCTTTTTTCCTGGATATGCTCATGGTTCCTGCTGTATTGGAGACGCTGGAAAGAAGAGGATGCTTCTTGTGTTAAAACATCGTGTGTTTCATGGATGAGAACTCTGGTCTGAATTTCCCATCAAAAACGTAGATAAACCATAGGAACTGTATCTTCCTTCAAGCAAGAGTTGATTTCTGGTAAATACAGTGAATTTTGGGCTCAAATGGTTTTACACAGTTCCGGAACCCAATTCGTTTCTCACTATTAACTGAAAAGCATTTATGTAAGAGGAGCTGTGGTTTGTATCAGTTTAGTAAGCAGAGTTGACCTAGTTATGTTCCATATGAGTAGCAAGCACAGTTCTTGTTTTCTGGGCATGCTCATATTTCATGCTGTGTTGGAGACACTGGAAAGAAGAGCATGCCTTTTGCGTTAAAACAGCATATTTTTCATGGTTGAGAACAGTGGTTTGAATTTCCCTTCAGAAGCGGAGTTGAACCCCTGTATCTGTGTCTTCCTACAAGCAAGAGTTCATTTCTGGTAAACCCAGTGATTTTGGGGCTCAAATGATTTTACCCAGTTCACGAACCCAACACGATTCTGACTATTAACTAAAGAGCATTTATGTAAGAGGAGCTGTGGTTTGTAATAGTTACATAAGCAGAGTTTAAGGACCATACGTAATTCAATTCTGCTTATGAAACTGAAACAAACCACAGCTCCTCTTACATAAATGCTCTTTAGTTAATAGTGAGAATCTGTTTGGGTTGGTGAACTGCAAAAAATCATTTGAGCCAAAAAATCACTTGGTTTACCAGAAATGAACTCTTGCTTGTTGGAAGACACAGATCCTGGGGTTTAACTCCGTTTCTAAAGAGAAATTCAGACCAGAGTTCTCATCACTGAAACACACTCTGATTTAACGCAAGAAGCAAGCTCTTCTTTCCAGAGGCTAAAATACAGCAAGATCCATGAGCATGCCCTGAAAAAAAGAACTGGGTTTCCTACTTATGCAGACCATATGTAGTTCAACTCTGCTCATGAAACTGATACAAACCACAGCTCTTCTTACATAAATGCTCTTTAGTTAATAGTGAGAATCGTGTTGGGTTCGTGAAATGGGAAAAATCATTTCAGCCCAAAATTCACTGGGTTTACCAGAAATGAACTCTTGCTTGTAGGAAGACTCATATTCTGGGGTTTAAGTCTGTTTCTGAAGGCAAATTCCGACCAGAGTTCTCATCCCTGAAAAAAAACTCTGTTTTAAGGCAAGAATCATCCTCTTCTTTCCACTGTCTCCAATTCAGTAAGAACCACGAGCATGCCCAGAAAAAATGAACTGTGTTTCCTACTCATACAGACCATATGTAGTTCAACTCTGCTTATGAAACTGGTACAAACCACAGCTCCTCTTACACAAATCTTCTTTCATTAAAAGTGAGTATCGCGTTGGGTTTGTGAACCGAGAAAAATCATTTGAGCCCAAAATTCAATGAGTTTACAGGAAATGAACTCTTACTTGTAGGAAGACACAGATCCTGGGTATAACTCCGTTTCTGAAGGGAAATTCAGAACAGAGTTCTCATCCCTGAAACACACTCTGTTTTAACGAAAGAAGCAAGCTCTTCTTTCCAGATTCTAACATACAGCAAAAACCATGAACATGCCCTGAAAAAAAGTCCTGTGTTTCCTACTCATACAGACCATATGTAGTCCTACTCTACTTATGAAACTGGTACAAAACACAGCTCCTCTTACATAAATGCTCATTAGTTAATAGTGAGAATCGGTTTGGGTTGGTGAACTGTGAAAAATCATTTGAGCCCAAAATTCCCTGGTTTACCAGAAAAGAAGGCTTGCTTGTAGGAAGACACAGATCCCGGGGTTTAACTCCGTTTCTGAGCGGAAATTCAGACCAGAGTTCTCATCCCTGAAACACATTCTGTTTTAACGCTAGAAGCAAGCTCTTCTTTCCAGAGTCTAAAATACAGCAAGAAACATGAGCATTCCCAGAAAAAAAGAACTGTGTTTCCTACTCATACAAACCATATGTAGTTAAACTCTGCTTATGAAACTAATTCAAACTACAGCTACTCTTACATAAATCCTCTTTAGTTAATAGTGAGAATCGCGTTGGGTTCGTGAACTGTGAAAAATCATTTGAGCACTAAATTACCTGGGTTTACCAGAAATGAACTCTTGCTTGTAGGAAGACACAGATCCTGGGGTTTAACTCCGTTTCTAAAGGGAAATCCAGACCAGAGTTCTCATCCATGAAACACACTCTGTTTTAAGGCAGGAATCATCCTCTTCTATCCAGCTTCTCCAATACAGTAAGAACTATGAGCATTCACAGAAAAAAAGAACTGTGTTTCTTACTTATACAGACCATATGTAGTTAAACTCTGCTTATGAAACTAATACAGACCACACCTCCTCTTACATAAATGCTCTTTAGTTAATATTGAGTATAGCGTTGGGCTCGTGAACTGCGAAAAAACATTTGAGCCCAAAATTCTCTGATTTTACCAGAAATGAAGTCTTGCTTGTAGGAAGACACAGATCCTGGGGTTTAACTCCGTTTCTGAAGCGAAATTCAGACCAGAATTCTCATCCCTGAAAAACACTCTGTTTTAAGGCATGAATAATCCTCTTCTTTCCAGGATCTCCAATACAGTAAGAACCATGAGCATGACAAAAAAAAAGAACTGTGTTTCCTACTCGTAGGGCCCATATGTAGTACACCTCTGCTTATGAAACTGATACAGACCACAGCTCCTCTTACATAAATGCTCTTTAGTTAATAGTGATAATCGCGTTGGGTTCAAGAACTGTGTAAAATCATTTGAGCAAAATTCACTTGGTTTACCAGAAGTGAACTCTTGCTTGTGGGAAGACACAGATCATTGGGTTTATCTCCGTTTCTGAAGGCAAATTCAGACCAGAGTTCTCATCCCTGAAAAAAACTCTCTTTTAAGACAAGAATCATCCTCTTCTATCCAGCGTCTCTAATAGAGTAAGAAATATAAGCATTCCCAGAAAAAAAGAACTGTGTTTCCTACTCATACGTACCATATGTAGTACACCATTGCTTATGAAACTGATACAAGCCCCAGCTCCTCTTACATAAATGCTCTTTAGTTAATAGTTGTAATCGGTTTGGGTTGGTGAACTGTGAAAAATCATTTGAGCATAAAATTCCCTGGGTTTACAAGAAAAGAAGGCTTGCTTGTAGGAAGACACATATCCCGGGGTTTAACTCTGTTTCTGAGCGGAAATTCAGACCAGAGTTCTCATCCCTGAAACACACTCTCCTTTAACGCTAGAAGCAAGCTCTTCTTTAGAGAGTCTAAAATACAGCAAGAAACATGAGCATTCCCAGAAAAAAAGAACTGTGTTTCCTACTCATACAAACCATATGTAGTTAAACTCTGCTTATGAAACTAATTCAAACCACAGCTACTCTTACATAAATCCTCTTTTGTTAATAGTGAGAATCGCGTTGGGTTCGTGAACTGTGAAAAATCATTTGAGCCCAAAATTCACTGGGTTTACCACAAATGAACTCTTGCTTGTAGGAAGACTCAGATCCTGGGGTTTATCTCCGTTTCTGAAGGGAAATCCAGACCAGAGTTCTCATCTATGAAACAAACTCTGTTTTAAGGCAAGAATCATCCTCTTCTATCCAGCTTCTCCAATACAGTAAGAAATATGAGCAATCACAGATAAAAGGAACTGTGTTTCCTACTCATACAGACCATATGTAGTTAAACTCTGCTTATGAAACTGATAGTAACCACACCTCCTCTTACCTAAATGCTCTTTAGTTAATAGTGATAATCGCTTTGGGTTCTAGAACTGTGTAAAATCATTTGAGCCGAAAATTCACTTGGTTTACCAGAAGTGAACTCTTGCTTGTAGGAAGACACAGATCATGGGGTTTAACTCCGTTTTTGAAGGGAAATTCAGACCACAGTTCTCATCCCTGAAACACACTCTGCTTTAACGCAAGAAGCAAGCTCTTCTTTCCAGAGTCTATAATACAGCAAGAACAATGACCATGACCTGAAAAAAAGAAATGTGCTTCCTATTCTAACGGACCATATGTAGTCCAATTCTGCTTATGTAACTGATACAGACCACACCTACTCTTACATAAATGCTCTTTAGTTAATAGTGAGAATAGCGTTGGGTTCGTGAACAGCGGAAAATCATTTGAGCCCAAAATTCACTGGGTTTATCAGAAATGAAATCTTGCTTGTAGGAAGACACAGATAATGGGGTTTAACTCCGTTTCTGAAGGGAAATTCAGACGAGAATTCTCATCCCTGAAAAACACTATGTTTTAATGCATAAATCATCCTCTTCTTTCTAGTTTCTCCAATACAGTAAGAACCATGATCATGACAAGAAAAAAAGAACTGTGTTTCCTACTCATACGTACCATATGTAGTACACCTCTGCTTATGAAACTGATACAAGCCACAGCTCCTCTTACATAAATGCTCTTTAGTTAATAGTGATAATCGCGTTGGGATCTAGAACTGTGTAAAATCATTTGAGCTGAAAATTCACTTGGTTTACCAGAAATGAACTCTTGCTTGTAGGAAGACAAAGATCATGGGGTTTGGCTTCGATTCTGAAGGGAAATTCAGGCCAGAGTTCTCATCCATGAAACACACTCTGTTTTAAAGCAAGAAGCAAGCACTTCTTTCCCCAGTCTCCAATACAGCAAGAAACATGAGCATGCACAGAAAAAAGTAACTGTGTTTCCTACTCATACAATCCATATGTAGTTCAACTCTGCTTATGAAATTGATACAAACCACAGCACCTCTTACATAAATCCTCTTTAGTTAATAGTGAGAATAGCGTAGGGTTCGTGAACTGCGAAAAATCATTTGAGCCCAAAATTCACTGAGTTTACCAGAAATGAACCCTTGCTTGAAGGAAGACACGAATCCTGGTGTTTAATTCGTTTCGGAAGGGAAATTCAGACCAGAGTTCTCATCCCTGAAACACACTCTGTTTTAAGGCATGAATCATCCTCTTCTT
Source organism: Onychomys leucogaster (assembly GCA_949786385.1). NCBI lineage: Eukaryota > Metazoa > Chordata > Mammalia > Rodentia > Cricetidae > Onychomys > Onychomys leucogaster. The sequence continues at coordinate 8,716,870 of CATKUP010000006.1, read as the reverse complement.
TCCATGGTCTCCAATACAGTAAGAACCATGAGCATGCCCCCCAAAAAAAAGAACTGTGTCTCCCACATTACGGACAGTGTGCAGTTCAACTCTGCTTATGAAACTGAAACAAAGCACAGCTCCTCTTACATAAATGCTCTTTAGTTAATAGTGAGAATCGGTTTGGGTTGGTGAACTGTGAAAAATCATTTGAGCCCAAAATTCCCTGGGTTTACCAGAAAAGAAGTCTGGCTTGTAGGAAGAAACAGAACCCGGGGTTTAACTCCATTTCTGAGCGGAAATTTAGAAGAGAGTTCTCATCCCGGAAACACACTCTGCTTTAACGCAAGAAGCAAGCTCATCTTTCCACAGTCTAAAATACAGCCAGAACTATGAGCATGGCGTGAATTAAAGAAATGTGTTTCCTACTCATATGGACCATACGTAGTTCAACTCTGCTTATGAAACTGATACAAAAAACTGTTCCTTTTACATAAATGCTCTTTAGGTAATAGTGAGAATCCCGTTGGTTTCATGAACTGCAAAAAATCATTTCAGCCCAAAAATCACTGGGCTTACCAGAAATGAACTCTTGCTTGTAGGAAGACATAGATCCTGGGGTTTATCTCCATTTCTGAATGCAAATTCAGACCAGAGTTCTGATCCCTGAAAAAAACTCTCTTTTAAGGCAAGAATCATCCTCTTCTATCCAGCGTCTCCAATAGAGTAAGAAATATGAGCATTCCCAGAAAAAAAGAAATGTGTTTCCTACTCATACGTACCATATGTACTAGACCTCTGCTTATGAAACTGATAGAAGCCACAGCTCCTCTTAAATAAATGCTCTTCAGTTAATAGTGAGAATCGATTTGGGTTGGTGAACTGTGAAAAATCATTTGAGCCCAATATTCCCTGGGTTTACCAGAAAAGAAGGCTTGCTTGTAGGAAGACACAGATCCCGGGGTTTAACTCCGTTTCTGAGCGGAAATTCAGACCAGAGTTCTCATCCCTGAAACAGACTCTGCTATAACGCAAGAAGCAAGCTCTTCTTTCCAGAGTCTAATATACAGCAAGAAACATGAGCATTCCCAGAAAAAAAGAACTGTGTTTCCTACTCATACAGACCATATGTAGTTAAACTCTGCTCATGAAGCTAATTCAAACCACAGCTACTCTTACATAAATCCTCTTTAGTTAATAGTGAGAATCGCGTTGGGTTCGTAAATTGCGAAAAATCATTTGAGCACAAAATTACCTGGGTTTACCAGAAATGAACTGTTGCTTGTAAGAAGACACAGATCCTGGGGTTTAACTCCGTTTCTGAAGGGAAATCCAGACCAGAGTTCTCATCCATGAAACACACGCTGTTTTAAGGCAAGAATCATCGTCTTCTATCCAGGTTCTCCAATACAGTAAGAAATATGAGCATTCACAGAAAAAAAGAACTGTGTTTCCTACTCATACAGACCATATGTAGTTAAACTCTGCTTATGAAACTGATATAGACCACACCTCCTATTACATAAATGCTCTTTAGATAATAGTGAGAATAGTGTTGGGCTTGTGAACTGCGAAAAATCATTTGAGCCCAAAATTCACTGGGTTTACCAGAAATGAACTCTTGCTTGTAGGAAGACACAGATCCTGGGGTTTAACTCCGTTTCTGAAGGGAAATTCAGACCAGAATTCTCATCCCTGAAAAACACTCTCTTTTACGGCATGAATCATCCTCTTCTTTCCAGGGTCTCCAATACAGTAAGAACCATGAGCATGACAAAAAAAAAAAAAAAAAAAGAATTGTGTTTCCTCCTCATAGGTCCCATATGTCATACACCTCTCCTTATGAAACTGATACAGACCACAGCTCCACTTACATAAATGCTCTTTAGTTAATAGTGATAATCGTGTTGTGTTCTAGAACTGTGTAAAATCATTTGAGCGAAAATTCACTTGGTTTACCAGAAGTGAACTCTTGCTTGTAGGAAGACAGAGATCATTGGGTAGAACTCCGTTCTGAAGGGAAATTCAGACCAGAATTCTCATCCCTGACAAACACTCTGTTTTAAGGCATGAATCATCCTCTTCTTTCCAGGGTCTCCAATACAGTAAGAACCATAAGCATGACAAGAAAAAAAGAACTGTGTTTCCTACTCATAGGGCCCATATGTAGTACACCTCTGCTTATGAAATTGATACAGACCACAGCTCCTCTTACATAAATGCTCTTTAGTTAATAGTGATAATCGCGTTGGGTTCTAGAACAGTGTAAAATCATTTGAGCGAAAATTCACTTGGTTTACCAGAAATGAACTCTTGCTTGTAGGAAGACACAGATCCTGGGGTTTATCTCCGTTTCTGAAGGCAAATTCAGACCAGAGTTCTGATCCCTGAAAAAAACTCTCTTTTAAGACAAGAATCATCCTCTTCTATCCAGCGTCTCTAATAGAGTAAGAAATATGAGCATTTCCAGAAAAAAAGAACTGTGTTTCCTACTGATACGTACCATATGTAGTACACCATTGCTTATGAAACTGATACAAGCCCCAGCTCCTCTTACATAAATGCTTTTAGTTAATAGTGAGAATCGGTTTGGGTTGGTGAACTGTGAAAAATCATTTGAGCCCAAAATTTCCTGGGTTTACCAGAAAAGAAGGCTTGCTTGTAGGAAGACACAGATCCCGGGGTTTAACTCCGTTTCTGAGCGGAAATTCAGACCAGAGTTCTCATCCCTGAAACACACTCTCCTTTAACGCTAGAAGCAAGCTCTTCTTTCCAGATTCTAAAATACAGCAAGAAACATGAGCATTCCCAGAAAAAAAGAACTGTGTTTCCTACTCATACAAACCATATGTAGTTAAACTAGCTTATGAAACTATTTCAAACCACAGCTACTCTTACATAAATCCTCTTTAGTTAATAGTGAGAATCGCGTTGGGTTCATGAACTGCGAAAAATCATTTGAGCACTAAATTACCTGGGTTTACCAGAAATGAACTCTTGCTTGTAGGAAGACACAGATCCTGGGGTTTAACTCTGTTTCTAAAGGGAAATCCAGACCAGAGTTCTCATCCATGAAAAACACTCTGTTTTAAGGCAGGAATCATCCTCTTCTATAGGGCTTCTCCAATACAGTAAGAAATATGAGCATTCCCAGAAAAAAACAACTGTGTTTCCTACTCATACAGACGATATGTAGTTAAACTCTGCTTATGAAACTGATACAGACCACACCTCCTCTTACACAAATGCTCTTTAGTTAATAGTGAGAATAGCGTTGGACTCGAGAACTGCGAAAAATCATTTGAGCCCAAAATTCACTGGGTTTACCAGAAATGATCTCTTGCTTGTAGGAAGACACAGATCCTGGTGTTTAACTACGTTCTGAAGGAAAAATCAGACCAGAATTCTCATCCATGAAACACACTCTGTTTTAAGGCAAGAATAATCCTCTTCTATCCAGGTTCTCCAATACAGTAAGAAATATGAGCATTCACAGAAAAAAAAGAACTATGTTTCCTACTCATAGGGCCCATATGTAGTACACCTCTGCTTACGAAACTGATACAGACCACAGCTCCTCTTACATAAATGCTCTTTAGTTAATATTGAGAATAGCGTTGGGCTCTTGAACTGTGTAAAATCATTTGAGCCCAAAATTCTCTGATTTTACCAGAAATGAACTCTTGCTTGTAGGAAGACACAGATCCTGGGCTTTAACTCCGTTTCTGAAGGGAAATTCAGACCAGAGTTCTCATCCCTGAAACACACTCTGCTTTAACGCAAGTAGCAAGCTCTTCTTTCCAGAGTCTATAATACAGCAAGTACAATGAGCATGACCTTAAAAAAATAAATGTGTTTCCTATTCATACGGACCATATGTAGTTCAATTCTGCTTATGTAACTGATACAGACCACACCTACCCTTACATAAATGCTCTTTAGTTAATAGTGAGAATAGCGTTGGGTTCGTGAACTGCCAAAAATCATTTGAGCCCAAAATTCACTGGGTTTACCAGAAATGAACTCTTGCTTGTAGGAAGACACAGATCCTGGGGTTTATCTCCGTTACTGAAGGCAAATTCAGACCAGAGTTCTCATCCCTGAAACACACTCTGTTTTAACGAAAGAAGCAAGCTCTTCTTTCCAGCGGCTCCAGTACATCAAGAACCATGAGCATGCCCAGAAAAAAAGAACCGTGTTTCCTACTCATACGGACCATATGTAGTTCGACTCTGCTTATGAAACTGATACAGACCACAGCTCCTCTTACATAAGTACTCTTAAGTTAATAGTGATAATAGCTTTGTGTGCTAGAACTGTGTAAAGTCATTTGAGCCCAAAATTCACTGGGTTTACCTGAAATGAACTCGTGCTTGTAGGAAGACACAGATCCCGGGGTTTAACTCCGTTTCTGAGCGGAAATTCAGTCCAGAGTTCTCATCCCTGAAACACACTCTGCTTTAGCGCAAGAAGCAAGCTCTTGTTTCGAGAGTCTAAAATACAGCAAGAACCTTGAGCATGGCCTGAAAAAAAGAACTGTGTTTCCTACTCATACAAACCATATGTAGTTAAACTCTGCTTATGAAACTAATTCATACCACAGCTCCTCTTACATAAATGCTATTTAGTTAATGGTGAGAACAGCATTGGGTTCGTGAACTGCGAAAAATCATTTGAGACAAAAATTCACTTGGTTTACCAGAAGTTTACTCTTGCTTGTAGGAAGACACAGATCCTGGGGTTTAACTCCGTTTTTGAAGGGAAATTCAGACCAGATTTCTCATCAATGAAAAACAATAAGTTTTAAGGCATGAATCATCCTCTTCTTTCCAGCGTCTCCAATACAGCAAGAACCATGAGCATGCCCAGAACAAAGAACTGTGATTCCTACTCATACGGACCATATGCAGTTCAACTCTGCTTATGAAACTGATACAAACCACAGCTCCTCTAATATTAATGCTCTTTAGTTAATAGTGAGAATCGCGTTGGGTTCGTGAACTGCGAAAAATCATTTGAGCCTAAAATTTATTGCGTTTACCTGAAATTAACTCCTGCTTGTATGAAGACACAGATCCAGGGGTTTAATTCTGGTTCTGAAGGCAAATTCAGACCAGAATTCTCATCCCTGAAAAACACTCTGTTTTAAGGCAAGATTCATCCTCTACTTTCCAGCGTCTACAATACAGCAAGAACCATGTGGATGCCCTGAAAAAAGAACTGTGTTTCCTACTCGTACAGACCATATGTAGATCCACTCTGGTTATGAAACTGATACAAACCACAGCACCTCTTAAATAAATGCTGTTTAGTTAATAGTGAGAATCGCATAGGGGTTTCAAACTGTGTCAAATCATTTGAGCCCAAAAGTCACTTGGTTTACCAGAAATAAACTCTTCCATGTAGGAAGACCCAGATCCTGGATTTTAACTCTGATTTTGAAGGTAAATTCAGAGCAGTGTTCTCATCCATGAAACAGAGTCTGTTTTAACGCAACAAGCAAGCTCTTCTTTACAGAGTCTATAATAGAGCAAGAACCATGAGCATGCCCTGAGAAAAAGAACTGTGTATCGTACTCACACGGACTTTATGTAGTTCAACTCTGCATATGAAACTAATACAAACCAGAGCTCCTCTTACATAAAGGCTCTTTAGTTAATAGTGAGTATCATGTTGGGTTGGTGAACTGGGAAAATCCTTTGAGCCCAAAATTCACTGGGTTTACCAGAAAAGAACTCTTGCATGTAGGAATACAAAGATCCTGGGGTTTAACTCCGTTTCTGAAGGCAAATTCAAACCAGAGTTCTCATCCCTGAAAAACACTCTGTTTTCATGCAAGAAGCAAGCTCTCCTTTCCAGCGGCTCCAATACATCAAAAACTATGAGCACGCCCAGAAAAAAAGAACTGTGTTTCCTACTCATACGGACCATATGTAGTTCAACTCTGCTTATGAAACTGATACAAACCATAGCTCCTCTTACATAAAGGCTCTTTAGTTAATAGTGAGAATCGGTTTCGGTTGGTGAACTGAGCAAAATCATTTGAGCCCAAAATTTACTTGGTTTACCAGAAATGAACTCTTGCTTGTAGGAAGACACAGATCCTGGTGTTTAACTCCGTTTCTGAAGGCAAAATCAGACCACAGTTCTCATCCTGAAACACATTGTGTTTTAACGTAACAAGCAGCTCTTCTTTCCAGAGTCTAAAATACAACAAGAACCATGTGCATGCCCTGAAAAAAAGAATTGTGTTTCCTACTCATACGGACCATAGGTAGTTCAACTCTGCTTATGAAACTGATACAAACCACAGACCCTCTTAAATAAATGCTGTTTAGTTAATAATGATAATCGCAGTGGGTTTTTGAACTTTGTAAAATCATTTGAGCCCAAAATTCACTTTGTTTACCAGAAAGAAACTCTTCCATGTAGGAAGACACAGATCCTTGGGTTTAACTCCATTTCTGAAGGGAAATTCAGACCAGAGTTCTCATCCCTGAAAAACAGTCTGTTTTAAGGAAACAAACAACCTCTTCTTTCCAGAGTCTAAAATACAGCAAGAACCATGAGCATGCCCTGAGAAAAAGAACTGTGTTTCCTACTCATACTGACCATATGTAGTTCAACTCTGCATATGAAACTGATACAAACCACAGCTCCTCTTACATAAATGCTCTTTAGTTAATAGTGAGAATCGGTTTCGGGTGGTGAACTGAGAAAAATCATTTGAGCCCAAAATTCACTGGATTTACCTGAAATGAACTCTTGCTTGTAGGAAGACACAGATCCTGGGGTTTAACTCCGTTTCTGAAGGGAAATTTAGACCAGAATTCTCATGAATGAAACACACTCTGTTTTCACGAAAGAAGCAAGCTCTGCTTTCCAGCGGCTCCGAAACATCAAGAACCATGAGCATGGCCAGAAAAAAAGAACTGTGTTTCCTACTCATACGGACCATATGTAGTTCAACTCTGCTTATGAATCTGATACAAACCACAGACACTCTTACATAAATGCTCTTTAGTTAATAGTGAGAATCGGTTGGGGTTCGTGAACTGTAAAAAATCATTTGAGCCAAAAATTCACTTGGTTTACCAGAAATGAAATATGCTTGTAGGAAGACACAGATCCTGGGGTTTAACTCTGTTTCTGATGGGAAATTCAGACCAGAGTTCTTATCCCTGAAAAACTCTCTGTTTTAAGGCAAGAATCATCCTCTTCTTCTAGCTTCTCCAATACAGTAAGAATCATGCGCATGCCCAGAAAAAAGAACTGTGTTTTATACTCATACAATATGTAGTTCAACTCGCTAATGAAACTGATACAAACAACAGCAACTCTAACATAAATGCTGTTTAGTTAATAGTGAGAATCGCGTTGGTTTCCTGAACTGCGAAAAGTCATTTCAGCCCAAATTCACTGGGTTTACCAGAAATGAACACTTGCTTGTAGGAAGACACAGATCCTGGGGTTTAACTCATACTGACCATATGCAGTTCAGCTCCGCTTATGAAACTGATACAAACCACAGCTCCTCTTACATAAATGCTCTGTAGTTAATAGTGAGAATCGCGATGGTTTTCTGAACTATGTACAATCATTTGAGCCCAAATTCTCTTTGTTTTCCATAACTCTTGCTTGCAGGAAGACACAATTCCTTGGTTTTAACTCCGTTTCTCAAGGGAAATTCAGACCAGAGTTCTCATCCATGAAACAAACTCTGTTTTAGCGCAAGAAGCAAGCTTTTCTTTCCAGCGTCTCCAATAGAGCAAGAACAATGAGCATGTCTTCAAAAAAAGAACTGTGTTTCCTACTCATAGGGACCATATGTAGATCAACTCTGCTGATGAAACTGATACAAATCACAGCTCCTCTTACATAAATGCTCTTTAGTTAATAGTGAGAATCACATTGGGTTCTAGAACTGTGTAAAATCATTTGAGCCCAAAATTCACCAGGTTTACCAGAAATGAACTCTTCCTTGTAGGAACACAGATCCTGTGGTTTCACTCTGATTGTAAAGGGTAATTCATACCAGTGTTCTCATCGATGTAACACATGCTGTTTTAACGCAAGAAGCAAGCTCTTCTTTCCAGGGTCTCAAATACAGCAATAATCATGATCATGCCCACAAAAAAAGAACTGTGTTTCCAACTCATAGGACTATATGTAGTTCAACTCTGCTTATGAAATTGATACAAACCACAGGTCCACTTACATAAATGGTCTTTAGTTAATAGTGATAAACGCGTTGGGTTCGAGAACTGTGTAAAATCATTTGAGTCCAAAATTCTCTTTGTTTTCCAGAAAAGAACTCTTGCTTGTAGGAAGACACAGACCCTGGGGTTTAACTCCGTTTCTGAAGGGAAATTCATACCAGTGTTCTCATCCATGAAACTCATGCTTTTTTAACACAAGAAGCATCCTCTTCTTTACAGAGTCTCCAATACAGCAAGAACCATGAGAATGCCCAGAAAAAAAGAGGTGTGTTTCCTACTCATACGGACCATATGTAGTTCAACTCTGCTTATGAAACTGATACAAAACACAGCTCCACTTACATAAATGCCCTTTGGTAATAGTGAGAATTGCGTTGGGTTCTTGAATTGTGTAAAATCATTTGAGTCCAAAAATCACTTGGTTTACCAGAAATGTACTTTTGCTTGTAGGAAGACACAGATCCTGTGGTTTAACTCTCTTTCTGAATGAATTTTCAGACCAGTGTTGTCAACCATGAAACACACTCTATTTTAACGCAAGAAGCCAGCTCTTCTTTCAAGCGTCTTCAATACAGCAAGAAACATGAGCATGCCCAGAAAAAAGGAACTGTGTTTCCTACTCATAGGACTATATGTAGTTCAACTCTGCTTATGAAATTGATACAAACCACAGCTGCACTTACATAAATGCTCTTTAGTTAATAGTGACAATCCCGTTGGGTTCATGAAGTGCTAAAAATCATTTGAGCACAAAATTCACTGGGTTTACCCAAAATGAACTCTTGCTTGTAGTAGGAAGCAGATCCTGGGTTTAACTCCGTTTCTGAAGGGAAATTCAGACCAGAGTTCTCATCCCTGAAACACTCTGTTTTAATGCAAGAAGCAAGCTCTTCTTTCCTGAGTTTCCAATACAGCAAGAACCATGAGAACGCCCAGAAAAAAAGAACTGTGTTTCCTACTCATACAGAGTATATGTAGTTCAACTCTGCCTATGAAACTCATACAAACCATAGCTCCACTTATTTAAATGCTCTTTAGTTAATAGTGACAATCACGTTGGGTTCGTGAATTGTGTAAAATCATTTGAGGCGAAAATTCACTGGTTTACCAGAAATGAACTCTTCCTTGTAGGAACACACAGATCCTTGGTGTAACTCTGATTCTGAAGGGAAATTCATACCAGTGTTCTCATCGATGTAACACATGCTGTTTTAACGCAAGAAGCATCCTCCTCTTTCCAGCGTCTCCAATACAGCAAGAACCAGGAGAATGCCCTGAAAAAAAGAACTGTGTATCCTACTCACACATACCATATGCAGTTCAACTCCACTTAAGAAACTGATACAAACCACAGCTCCTCTTACGTAAATGCTCTGGAGTTAATAGTGAGAATCACGATGTGTTTGTGAACTCTAAAATAATTTGAGCCCAAAATTCACTTTGTTTACCAGAAAAGAACTCTTGCTTGCAGAAAGACACAGATGCTGGGGTTTAACTCCGATTCTGAAGGGAAATTCAGACCACTTTTCTCATCCCTGAAACACTCTGTTTTAATGCAAGAAGCAAGCTCTTCTTTCAAGCGTGTCCAATACAGCAAGAACCATGAGCATGCCCAGAAAAAAAGAACTGTGTTTCCTACTCATACAGACTATATGTAGTTCAACTCTGCTTATGAAACTCATACAAACCATAGCTCCACTTATTTAAATGCTCTTTAGTTAATAGTGACAATCACGTTGGGTTCGTGAATTGTGTAAAATCATTTGAGGCGAAAATTCACTGGTTTACCAGAAATGAACTCTTCCTTGTAGGAACACACAGATCCTTGGTGTAACTCTGATTCTGAAGGGAAATTCATACCAGTGTTCTCATCGATGTAACACATGCTGTTTTAACGCAAGAAGCATCCTCCTCTTTCCAGCGTCTCCAATACAGCAAGAACCAGGAGAATGCCCTGAAAAAAAGAACTGTGTTTCCTACTCACACAGACCATATGCAGTTCAACTCCACTTATGAAACTGATACAAACTACAGCTCCTCTTACGTAAATGCTCTGGAGTTAATAGTGAGAATCACGATGTGTTTGTGAACTCTAAAATAATTTGAGCCCAAAATTCACTTTGTTTACCAGAAAAGAACTCTTGCTTGCAGAAAGACACAGATGCTGGGGTTTAACTCCGATTCTGAAGAGAAATTCAGACCACTTTTCTCATCCATGAAACACACTTTGTTTTAACGCAAGAAGCAAGCTCTTCTTTCAAGCGTGTCCAATACAGCAAGAACCATGAGCATGCCCAGAAAAAAAGAACTGTGTTTCCTACTCATAGGACTATATGTAGTTCAACTCTGCTTATGAAATTGATAAAAACCACAGCTCCACATACATAAATGCTCTTAAGTTAATAGTGAGAATCCCGTTGGGTTCGAGAACTGTGTAAAATCATTTGAGTCCTAAACTCTCTTTGTTTTCCAGAAAAGAACTCTTGCTTGTAGGAAGACATAGACCCTGAAGTTTATCTCCGTTTTGGAAGGGAAATTCAGACCAGAGTTCTCATCCCTGAAACACACTCTGTTTTAAGGCAAGAAGCTTCCTCTGCTTTCCAGCTTCTCCAATACAGCAAGAACCATGAGCAAGTCTAGAAAAGAAGAACTGTGTTCCCTACTCATACGGACCATATGTAGTTCAACTCTACTTATGAAACTGATACAAACCACAGCTCCACTTACATAAATGCTCTTTAGTTAATAGCGAGAATCGTGTTGGTTCTAGAACTCTTTAAAATAATTTGAGCACAAACTTCATTTTGTTGACCAGAAATGAACTCTTGCTTGTAGGAAGACAAACACCCTGGGGTTTAACTCCGTTTCTAAAGGGAAATTCAGACCAGAATTCTCATCCATGAAACACACTCTGTTTTAGCGCAAGAAGCAAACATTTATTTCCAGCGTCTCCAATAAAGCAAAAACAATGAGCATGCCCTCAAAAAAAGAACTGTGTTTCCTACTCATAGGGACCATAAGTAGATCAGCTCTGCTTATTTAACTGATACAAACCACAGCTCATCTTACATAAATGCTCCTTAGTTAATAGTGAGAATCACGTTGGTTGTAGATCTCTGTAAAATCATTTGAGCCCAAAATTCACTGGGTTTACCCAAAATGAACTCTTGCTTGTAGGAGGAAACAGATCCTGGGTTTATCTCCGTTTCTGAAGGGAAATACAGACCAGTGTTCTCATCCATGAAACACACGCTGTTTTAACGCAAGAAGCAAGCTCTTCTTTCCAGTGTCATCAATAGAGCAAGAAAAATGAGCCTGCACAGAAAAAATGAACTGTATTTCCTACTCATAAGGACCATACCTAGTTCAACTCTGCTTATGAAACTAATACAAAATAATGCCTCTCTGACTTAAATGTTCTTTAGTTAATAGTGTGAATTGCCTTGGGTTCTGGAACTGTGTAAATTCATTTGAGCCCATAAATCTCTGGGTTTACCTGAAATGAACTCATGCTTGTAAGAAGACACAAATGATGGGGTTTAACTCCTTTTCTGAAGGGAAATTCAAACGAGAGTTCACATTCATGAAACACACTCTGTTTTAAGGCAAAAATCATCCTCTTTTTTCCAGCGTCTCCAATACTGCAAGAACCGTGAGCATGCCCAGTAAAAATAAGCGTGTTTCCAACTCATAAGGACCATATGTAGTGCAACACTGCTTATGAAACTGATACAAACCACAGCTCCTCATAGATAAATGCTCTTTAGTTAATAGTGAGAAATGCATTGGGTTAGTGAACTTTGTAAATTCATTTGAGCCAATAATTCAAAGGGTTTACCCAAAATGAACTCATCTTTGTAGGAAGACACAGATCCTGGGGCTTAACTCTGTTTCTGAAGGGAAATTCAGACCAGAGTGCTCATCCATGAAACACACTCTGTTTTAAGTCAAGAATGATCCCTTTCTTTCCAGCATCTCCAATACAGCAAGAACCATGAGCATGCCCAGTAAAAAACAAGCGTGTTTCCTATTCATACGGTCCATATCTAGTTCAACTCAGCTTATGAAAATGATACAAAATTCAGCTCTCTTACATAGGTGCTCTTTAGTTAATAGTGAGAAACGTTGTGTTTGTGAACTGTGTAAATTCCTTTGAGCTCATAATTCAGTGGGTTTTCCTGAAATCAACTCATGTTTGGAGGTACACACAGATGCTGGGGTTTAACTCCGTTTCTGAAGGGAAATTCAGACCAGAGTTCTCATCCATGAAACACACTCTGTTTTAACACAAGAAACAAGCTCTTCCCAAGAGATTTTCCAATACAGCAAGAAATATGAGCATGCCCAGAAAAAAAGGACTGTGTTTCCTACTCAAACGGACCATAACTTTCAAATCTGCTTATAAAACTGATAGAAACCACAGCTCCTATTATATAAATGCTCTTTCGTTAATAGTGAGATACGCGTTGGTTTTGTGAACTGTGTAAATTCATTTGAGACTATAAATCACTGGGTTTACCGGAAGTGAACACTTGCTTTTAGGAAGACACACATCCTGGGGTTTAACTCCGTTTCTGAAGGAAAATTCAGTCCAGTGTTCTCATCCATGAAACACACTCTGTTTTAAAGCAAGAAGCAAGCTCTTCTTTCCAGCATCTCTAATACAGCAAGAAACATGAGCATGCCATGAAGAAAACGACTGTGTTTCCTACTCATACCAAACATGTCTATTCTACTCTGCTTATGAAACTGATACAAACCACATCTCCTCTTACATAAATGCTCTTTTGTTAAAAGTGAGAAATGCGTTGAGTTTGTGAACTGTGTAAATTCCTTTGAGCACAAAATTCAGTGGGTGTACCAGAAATGACCTCTTGCTTGTAGGAACACACAGATCCTGGATCTTCACTACTTTTCTGGAGGGAAATTCAGACCAGTGTTCTCATCCATGAAACACACTCTGTTTTAACGCAAGAATCATGCTCTTTTTTCCAGTGTCTCCAATACATCAAAAATCATGAGCAATCCCAGAATAAAAGAACTGTGTTTCCTACTCATACTGACCTTATCTACTTCAACTCTGCTCATGAAATTGATACAAACCACAGCTCCTGTTACATAAATGCTCCTTAGTTAATACTGAGAAACGCGTTGGGTTTGTGAACTGTGTAAATTCTTTTGAACACAAAATTCACTGGGTTCACCAGAAATGAACTCTTGCATGTAGGAAGACACAGATCCTGGATATTAACTACTTTTCTGAAGGGAAATTCAGACCAGTGTTCTCATCCATGAAACACAGTCTGTTTTATCCCAAGAAGCATGATCTTCTTTCCAGGGTCTCTAATTCAGCAAGAAACATGAGAATGCCGTGAATAAAAGGTCTGTGTTTCCTCCTCATACCAACCATATCTATTTCAACTCTGCTTGTGAATGTGATACAAATCACAGCTCCTCTTACATAAATGCTTTTTAGTTAATAGTGAGAAACACGTTTGGTTTGTGTACTGTGTAAATTCATTTGATCCCAAAATTCAGTGGGTTTACCAGAAATGACCTCTTGCTTGTAGGAAGACACAGATAGTGTACCCAGAGCATCTCCATTTATCAGACCAGTGTATAAGGAAGCTCAAAAGACTTCTTCAAATACATCTCTGGGGTCGTTCCTGTTTAGAGGAGAGCAGCGCAAGCTCTTGTCAGAAACAGAGCCAGAGAGCCCAAAACAGAAAGTAAAAATAAAAATGTTATGAAGGAATAAACATAGCGAGCCAGACCCTTCTAGAGAAAAAGAGTTAGAGAAAATTCCCCACCACACACTTCTCGGGGGGTATACACAGTACTTTTTAGGAGAGAGCTGGTGGACAGCCCCTAGGTGGACCCCCGAAAGTGGAAATTAACTGATTCTGAGTTATTGTAAAAAATAATGGTCTGATGTAAACCCCTGCCAAGTTCCTTGATTGTAAAAGTATGTAAGCATTGCCTATACAGAAGTAAAATTGCGGCAGCACATCAACATATCATGTGTCTGTCTGTCATTCTCCTCGCTGATTCCTTACTTCTCCTTGAGCCTTCTCCCTGGTTCTCCCGCAGTGGTAGTCTCCCTCTGGGTGGTCTGCGGCAGGTGGCGCCCAAACACAGGGACTTGAAGGACAGGTAATCTTTTCCCCCCTTTTTCTTTCCTCTTCAGAAGTCAGGTACGGTTCTTACCAGGGAGCTGCAGTCCCACCGTTAAAGGATCACCGGTTAAGTGCAAGTAAACAAGGAACCATGGGGCACGTGCTGGCTAAGAATGAGAAAATGCTGGTAACTATGATACAGCGTATGTTAACTAAATCAGGGTTTCAGACATCAGTTACAGATGTGGAGCAATTTATTGCCTTTTTAAAGAAGACCAGTCCTTGGTTTGTTGAGGAGGGATCATTGACTCTAGATGAATGGAAAAGAGTGGGGAAAGAGATGCGTAAATATGTGCAGGCTAGTGGCGAAAAACTCTGCCTCCCCAAGCATTTCAATTATGGTTCTATTTAAGGGACCTCTTATCAGATACAAACCCATTTCAAGGACTTTGTAGGGAGACTGCCTCTGACCCGGGGGAATCCCCCATTTATGATGAAGTGGGTCCAGAGGACGGGGATGAGGAAGAGCGTATGCTGCTTACTGCCTCTGCTCTCCCCATGCAATATAGTACCAGGAAAATAAAGGAAAATGATGATGATTGGGGTCTTGATGATCAACAAGCAGAACAGGAATGGGAGGATGACTATAGAGATCATTCTGACAATCATTGATCTCTTAAGGTAATTGGCACTGCGGCCAGTCAGCGGCCCATGCCAAAGCCAAGAAAACACCCCCCTTTGCCTCCCGTTGCCTTCCAAGGAGCCATAGCCGAGGCTCGCAGGACAGGTGATGCCTTCTTTGGAATTTTCCCTGTCACAGAATTATGGGATGATGAGGGACCTGTATGGGAGCCTCTCCCCTTGAAGGTCTTAAAAGAATTACAATCTGCTGTGAAGAGTGTTGGTGCTTCTGCTCCTTATACGCTGCAGATTGTGGATGTGGTTGCCAGTTCTTGGTTGACACCTTATGACTGGATGCAAACTGCAAAGGCCACTCTCAGTCCCGGAGACTATATTCTCTGGAAGACTGAATATGAAGACAAAATTAAGGAGGCAGTGGTACAAAAACTTAAGAAATGTGGGCCCAAGCCCACTATGTCAATGCTTATGGGGACAGAGGATTACGCCACCCCACAATCACAGACAAAGATACCTAGAGATGTCTTGCAATTGATAACAACTAACGCCGTACAATCATGGTGAAAAATTCCCCCTCAGGGAACCAAGGGAGGAGCATTGGCTAGTATTAGACAAGGTACTGAAGAATCCTACCAGGATTTTATAGCTCGGCTTGAGGAAGCTGTCTCTAGAATGCTCCCCCCTCAGAGGGGACGAATATTCTATTGAAGCAGTTAGCATGGGAAAATGCCAATGCTCTATGTCAAGATCTGATTAGATCAATAAGAAAAACTGGAACCCTCCAGGACTACATAAAAGCATGTCAGGATGACTCACCGGTTGTAGTGCAAGGAATGGCCTACGCCGCAGCCATGAAAGGACAAAAATTTAGCGCCTATATTAAACAGACATATGGGAATGGCAGGAAAACTGCCCAATCTCCAACTTGCTTTCAATGTGGAAAGGAAGGACATATGCAAAAAGATTGCAGACAGGGAAACAAAGCCGGACCTAAAAGGGGGCTCCTGGCCTATGCCCTTGCTGCAAGAAAGGGAAACATTGGAGAAACGAGTGTAAATCAAAGTTCCATAAAGATGGAACGCCCCTAGGAAAAGGGGGCTCTGACGATGAGCAGGAAGAGACAAAAAACTAAGTCAGGGGTGTTCTCCTAACCCTGCACCAAAGGGAGAGGAGAGGAGACTACAAGCACCTCACTCAGGGCTAAACCCTGAAGCTCCAGAGTTCACTGTCCATGCTTTGCCTAGAGCAACTCCAGAAAGTGCCGGCTTGGATCTTGCTAGCACTAAGGACATGATACTGTCCAGATGGGATGGAATAGCTTTAGTTCCTATTAATGTACTGGGCACTCTGCTGCCACAAACTGTGGGACTAGTCATCGGGTGAAGTTCAAATTATCAAAAGAACTTTGAGGTTCTTCCATGTGTAATTGATGCAGATACAGAAAATACTATTAAAGTTATGGTGAGGCCATTAGCAGAGACCATACAGATTCACAAAGGATAGAGGTTGGGTCAGCTGGTCCTCTTACCTTTTGTTAAATTACTCAATCCTGTCATGAAGGATGCCCGGGGGCAAGGACAATTTGGGTCCATTGAAGGAATGTTCATGGTACAGGATCTTGGAGAGAGACCCTTTAAGTGTATCTTGATTAATGGACGGAAATTTCAGGGTCTAATGGACACAGGGGTAGACAGGACTTGTATAGCTGCTTCAGAATGGCCTAGTAATTGGCCCATTCACAAAACAGGATCCTCCTTGTTGGGACTCGGCTCTGCTTCAGGGGTTATGCAGAGTACTGCATTATTGAAGTGGAAAAGTGAAGGTAAAGAAGGCTTGATACCGCCTTATGTGCTCCCGTCTCTCCCATTCACTTTGTGGGGGAGAGACATGCTTGATTCCATGGATATTAAACTAGTGACATCAGATCATTTAGTTATCAAAATTTTTCATAGGGGCCACTACAGAACATCTATATGCAGACAAAATAGAGTGGCTTACTCAGGAGCCTGTATGGGTGAGTCAGTGGCCCCTAACAACGGAAAAGATACAGGCTCTGGAACAACTGGTGCAGGACCAATTACAAAAAGGGCATATAATAGAATCTAACAGCCCATGGAATACCCCTGTCTTTGTTATCAAGAAGAAATCAGGGAAATGGAGACTGTTGCAGGACCTTAGGACCATCAATGCAGTGATGAAGGATATGGGGCAATTGCAACCTGGCCTGCCCTCTCCTGTGGCTGTGCCTCAAGCATGGCATATAATTGTCAAAGTCTTACAAGACTGTTTTTTTACCATCAAACTTAACCCCTCAGATAGTGAATACTTTGCCTTTAGTGTTCCCTCAGAGAATTTTAAGCAGCCTTTTAAAAGATATCAATGGGTAACATTGCCTCAAGGAATGAAAAATTCTCCTACATTGTGCCAAAAATTTGTAGATCTAGCTTTGCAGAAAATAAGACAAAAATATCCTGATTTATATCTCATTCACTATATGGATGACATACTTCTGGCCCATAAAGATAAAACTCAGTTGGAACACATATTAGAAGAGACCATAGAGTCACTAACCCTGTATGGATTAGTGATAGCCCCTGACAAGATACAGAAACACAGGCCTCTAAATTATTTAGGACAAATAATTAAAGAAGATTATATTACCTCTCAAAAGGTCTCCATCTGAAGGCATAAATTGAAAACTTTAAATGATTTTCAGAAATTATTAGGTGATATTAACTGGCTTAGACCTTATTTAAAAATTACCACTGGTATGCTGAGCCCTCTATATTCAACTTTACATGGTGATTCTAATCCAAAATCCATACGTGAGTTGACAAAAGAAGCTATTAAGGCCTTGCAGTTGGTAGAACAGGCTTTAACTGCAGCTAAGGTTAAACAAGTAAATTATGCAGAGCCATGTTCTTTGATAGTTTTTGCAACTTCTTATACACCCACTGCTTGCCTATGGCAAGATGGAGTGATGGAATGGTTACATTTACCACATACTCAAGCTAAGATGCTGGCCAATTATCCTTATTTATGCTCCATATTAATACGTAAATGTCACAATCGGTCAAAAGAATTGTTTGGGAAGGAACCACATAAGCTTATTATTCCATATAATAAAGCACAATTGGAACATTTATATCAATTCAATGAAGATTGGATTTTGGCACTACAGAATTTTACAGGTCAGATATTATTTCATTACCCTAGACACCCTATAATAGAATTTGTAAGACATATAGAATTGATATTTCCTGTCTGGTTCTCTCATAGCCCCTTAGATCATGCTGTAAATATTTTTACAGATGGTTTCTCCTCAGGAAGAGCTGCGGTTTATACCCAGACACATGGCCTGTGGGTAGAGGAAGGAGAGAAGACTTCTGCACAGCAAGCAGAAATTAGAGCAGCTATTTTGGCCTTTGAAAAGTTCTCTCAAGAGTTTAACCTTTTTACAGATTCTAAATATGTAGCTAACTTGTTTCCAGCGTTGGAAACTGCCCTTTTGTCAGGAAAGTCCCCAATTTTACCATTTTTGCAGAGATTGCAAAAATTAGTCCAAAAAAGGTCACAAAAATTTTATGTAGGACATATTAGAGGACATAGCAAATTACCTGATCCACTGGATCAAGGTAATGTTATGGTGGATTTATTAACCCAAAATTCTTCGGGAGTGTTTTCTGTGCATGAGGCTCAGCAAAGTCATGCCATACATCATCTAAATGCATCTGCTCTAAGAAAAATGTTCTCTATAACAAGGGAACAGGCCAGACATATAGTAAAAGAATGCACTCATTGCCCCCCGGTACATCACCCACAAAAGATGAGTGTAACCCTAGAGGTTTGAAGCCTAATGTTATTTGGCAAATGGATGTGACTCACATCTCTTCTTTTGGAAGAATGGGTTATGTACATGTCACAGTAGACATGTACTCCCATTTCACCTGTGCCTCAGCTAGGACCGGGGAAGCAGACAAAGATGTGGTTCAACACCTGATACAGTGTTTTCAAATCATGGGTCTTCCCTCACAAATAAAAACAGATAATGGGCCTGCTTACACTTCTAAAGCTTTTGAACAATTTTGTGGCCAATGGGGAATCGCCCATGTTACAGGGATACCCTACAATCCTCAAGGACAGGCCATTATAGAAAGGACTCATCAAAATTTAAAATTACAAATAGAGAGGCTACAAGCCTCTAATGGGTATTTTACTCCTCATCATGTCTTATCCCATGCCCTGTTTGTGCTCAATCATCTGAATACAAATGACAAGGGACTCACTGCAGCCCTGATTCATTGGGATCGTGAATTCCATAAGACTCCTTTGCCACTAGTATATTGGAAGGACTTGTTGTCCGGTACATGGAAGGGACTGGATGTTCTTATAACCACGGGATGAGGGTACGCTTGTGTTTTCCCACAGGATGCCGACTCCCCCATCTGGATCCCAGATTGCCTTATCCAACCTGCAAAGGGAAAAGAGAAGGCGCAAGCGCCGCTGGAGAAAGCAGCAGAGGAAACTGGTGACGGACATGAAAAAGATGAAGCTTAGCGGTGAGAAACCGAAAGTGACTTGGTCGCAGATTTGGCTTCTGACTCAGAACGTGCAGAAACTTTTAATTAAACAGGGGAAAACCCTTACAGCTTCTTTTTATTTCCTTGCCTTTCTATCTTTAATTTCCACCCCACTGCCGGTCACTCAGGGAATTTCCTACTGGGCGTATGTTCCTAATCCCCCGATTATTCAGCCAGTAGGATGGTTAGATCGGGAGCCTATCAAGGTGTTAACCAATGACTCAGTAAGATTGGGTGGAGCACAGGATTCTGACACTCAAAGCAGCTCCTCCTCCTTAATAAATTTTGAGGGCAGAGCAGATTCACTCCCAATCTGCCTGACGCTGCAGGGGAAAGTGCCTTACAGCTGCTTTCCGACATCTTACAGGACCTTCCTGACTGACGGCCCAGACAGGGCAAGCGCTGGTAAGAGATGGGTGTGGGAGCTCCAGATACAGACTTTAGGGAATCAATTGTATAAGGATAATTTTACTCAACTCAATCTCATTCCTATCATTCCCTGTATTCAAAAGTACCGGGATAAAGATCAATTTTGGGATTCTTCTCTGTCCAAATTCCCAGCATGGTTGACTTGCGGTTTTCCAAATGCAGCTGCAAGGTATAAACCACAGGGGTCATCAGGATCCCTCAGGGTATGGGATTACTCTAATTCTAATGATAAGGAGGACACTTATAAGAGTTATCTAAATACTCATAAGGAGAAATTTCATAATTATGTTTTTGAAGGACATGGAGAGCCTCTTAGGAGATGGTTCTGTCCAGGCTTTGTAAAACCTACATGGTTTGCAATACAAGGCAACATTACTAGGAGACATTCTGGTTTGTTTAGGCTTGTTGCAGCTTCCAACATGATGCTAGAAAAAAGACCTAACCATACTCAATCAGAGGCCGTTGGCCTTAGAGCCTGCGTGTCTTACCCTAATGCTCTGCTCTTAGCACAACCTTCCTTTATTAATATTACCCAGGATGGTAATTCTTTTCAGATAATATGTAATTCTTGTAATTTGACTAATTGTATCACTTCCTCAGAGCCCAAAGATCTAGGGACGGTTCTCATAGTCCGGCGACCTCCGTTTGTCATGTTGCCTGTAGAGTTGGGCCCTAAACCTTGGTATGACAATTCGGCCTTGCAAGTTTTAAATACTTTAAAAGATTTGATTCATGTAAAACGGTTTGTTGCTGCTTTGATTCTAGGTATTACTGCTCTAATTTCGATTATTACTACCTTTGCTGTTGCAACCACCGCATTAGTTCAGGAAATTCATACAGGGCATTATGTCAATACTCTTAATAAGAATATTACTATGGCTTTACTTGAGCAAGAAGCAATAGATAAAAAATTAGAGTCTAAGATCAATGTTTTGGAAGAAGTGGTTTTGGCCCTAGGACAGGATATTTCCAAATCAAAACCACAATGTCTGCTCGCTGCCATGGTAACTTCAAATCCATGTGTGTTACCCCGTTGCCTTATAATGCTTCCCAGCCTTGGGAGAAGGTTAAGGCTCATTTGCAGGGAATCTGCCATGATACGGATATTACCCATGATCTGGCCTCTTAACAGAAAGATATTTCGGCTATGAGTCAGGCTCATTTGCAAATAGGCGGATTACAAGATCTAGCTACAGAAATAAAAAAAAAGGAATTAAGGATATGAACCCCATAGATTGGCTACAATATTTTATTTTTATTGGAGTGCTCTTTTTACTAGTAGTGCTTGTTGTTTTTATTTTTCCTTGTCTTATTAAATGTCTCTATACTTCTGTAAAGACAGTGCAAGAGGACGTGTTTGGGCTTCATTTTAAAAACAGAAAAGGAGGAACTGCTACGCCCACAGCTGTGACACCTGTGTAGCTGTAGCAAGTATGCTGATGCACTGGGGCCCAGCAGATGCAGGGTTGAGTTTAGAGCTTCCTGGAGAGTGGCCTCAAGCGGTTCCCCCACAATCAGCGATCATCATGCAGCCTGAGGATCCCAGGAAGCCCTAGAGAACGAAATGGCCTTGAGGACAGTCCTTGTTGGCACTAATCATGATCTTTCTCTGTATGTTTATCTGTGTGTTCTCCAGTTAACAACACAACCAGTACAGTTTGGCACCAACATGACTGACCCAGATGACCCTGTACCCAGAGCATCTCCATTTATCAGACCAGTGTATAAGGAAGCTCAAAAGATTTCCTCAAATACATCTCTGGGGTCGTTCCTGTTTAGAGGAGAGCAGCGCAAGCTCTTGTCAGAAAAAGAGCCAGAGAGCCCAAAACAGAAAGTAAAAATAAAAATGTTATGAAGGAATAAACATAGCGAGCCAGACCCTTCTAGAGAAAAAGAGTTAGAGAAAATTCCTCACCACACACTTCTCGGGGGGTATACACAGTACTTTTTAGGAGAGAGCTGGTGGACAGCCCCTAGGTGGACCCCCGAAGGTGGAAATTACCTGATTCTAAGTAATTGTAAAAAATAATGGACTGAGTAACCCCCTGCCAAGTTCCTTGATTGTAAAAGTATGTAAGCATTGCCTATACAGAAGTAAAATTCCAGAAGCACATCAACATGTCATGTGTCTGTCTGTCATTCTCCTCGACGATTCCTGACTTCTGCTTGAGCCTTCTCCCTGGTACACCACCAGTGGTGGTCTCCCACTGGGTGGTCTGCGGCAAATGACCTCTTGCTTGTAGGAAGACACAGATCCTGTGGTTGTCCTCCGTTTCTGAAGGGAAATTCAGACCAGTGTTCTCATCCATGAAACCCACTCTGTTTTAACGCAAGAAACATACTCTTCTTTCCAGTGTCTCTAATAGAGCAAGAAACATGAGCAAGCCCAGAAAAAAAGGACTGTATTTCCTACTCATAGGGACGAAATCTAGTTCTACTCTGCTTATGAAACTGATACAAACCACTGCTATTCCTACATAAATGCTCTTTAGTTAATAGTGAGAAACGTGTTGGGTTTGTGAACAGTGTAAATTATTTGAGCACAAAATTCAGTGGGTGTACCAGAAATGACCTCTTGCTTGTAGGAAGACACAGATCCTGTGGTTGAACTCCGTTTCTGAAGGGAAATTCAGAACAGTGTTCTCATCCATGAAACCCACTCTATTTTAACGCAAGAAGCATGCTCTTCTTTAGAGCGTCTCCAATACAGCAAGAAAAATGAGCAAGCCCGAAAAAAAGAAGTATGTATCCTATTGATACGGACCACATCTAGTTCAACTCTGCTTATGAAACTGATACCAAACACAGCTCCTGTTAAATAAATGCTCTTTAGTTAATAGTGAGAAATGCATTGGGTTCCTGAACTGTGTAAATTCATTTGAGCCCAAAATTAACTGGGTTTTCCAGAATTGAACTCTTGCTTGCAGGAAGAAACAGATCCTGTGGTTTTACTCCGTTTCTGAAGGGAAATTCAGACAAGTGTTCTCATCCATGAAACACATTCTGCTTTAACTCAAAAAGCTTGCTCTTCATTCCAGCGTCTATAAGACAGCAAAAAAAATGAGCAAGCCTAGAAAAAAAGAACTGTGCTTCCTACTCATACGGAACTTATCTAGTTCAACTCTGCTTATGAAACTGAAACAAATCACAGCACCTCTTACATTAATGCTTTTTAGTTAATAATAAGAGACATGTTGAGTTCATGAACTGTGTAAATTCATTTGAACCAAAAATTCAGTGGGTTAACCAGATATGATCTCTTGCATGTAGGAAGACACCGATGCTGTGGTTGAACGCCGTTTCTGAAGGGAAATTCAGAACAGTGATCTCATCCATGAAACACACTCTGTTTTAATGCAAGAAGCATGATCTTCTTTCCAGTGTCCCTAATACAGCAAGAAACATGAGCAATGCCAGAAAAAGAGAACTGTGTTTCCTACTCATAGGGACCATATCTAGTTCTACTCTGCCTATGAAACTGATACAAAACACAGCTCCTCTTACATGAATGCTCTTTAGTTAATAGTGAGAAATGCGTTGGGTTTGTGAACTGTGTAATTCATTTGATTACAAAATTAATTGGGTGTACCAGGAATGAACTCTTGCTTGTAGGAAAACACAGATCCTGGATAGTAACTACTTTTCTAAAGGGAAATTTATACCAGTGTTCTCATCCATGAAACACAGTCTGTTTTATTGCGAGAAGCATGCTCTTCTTTGCAGGTTCTCTAATACAGCAAGGAACATGAGCATGCCCTGAAAAAAAAGAACTGTGTTTCCTACTCATACGGACCATATCTAGTTCAACTCTGCTTAAGAAACTGAAACAAATCACAGCACCTCTTACATTAATGCTTTTTAGTTAATAGTAAGAGACATGATGGGTTCGTGAACTGTGTAAATTATTTGAGCATAAATTCAGTGGATTTACCAGAAATGACCTCTTGCATTTAGGATGACACAGATCCTCGAGAGTAACTACTTTCTCAAGGGAAATCCAGACCAGTGTTCTCATCCATGAAACACACTCTGTATTAACGCACGAAGCATGCTCTTCTTTCCAGGGTCTCTAATTCAGCAAGAAACATGAGCATGCCCTTAAAATAAGTCTGTGTTTCTACTCATACAGACCATATTTAGTTCAACTCTGCTTAAGAAACTGACACAAACCACAGCTCCTGTTACATAAATGCTCTGTAGTTAATAGTGAGAAACGCGTTGGGTTTGTGAATTGTATAAATTCATTTGAGCACAAAATTCACTGGGTTTACCAGGAATGACCTCTTGCTTGCAGGAAGACACAGATCCTGGATCTTAACTACTTTTCTGAAGGGAAATTCAGACCAGTGTTCTCATCCATGACACATATTCTGTTTTAATGCAAGAAGCATGGTCTTCTTTCCAGTATCTCTAATACAGCAAGAAACATGAGCGTTTGCTGAAAAAAAAGACTGTGTTTCCTACTCATACCAAATATACCTAGTTGAACTCTGCTTATGAATCTGATACAAACCACAGCTCCTCTTACATAAATGCTTTTTAGTTAATAGTGAGAAACGTGTTTGGGTTCGTGAACTATGTAAATTCATTTGAGCCCAAAATTCAGTCAAAATCCCGAAATGACCTCTGGCTTGTAGGAAGACACAGATGCCGTGGTTTAACTCCGTTTATGAACGGAAATACAGACAAGTGTTCTCATCCATGAAACAAGCTCTGTTTTAACGCAAGAAGCATGCTCTTATTTCCAGCGTCTCCAATACAACAAGAAACATGAGCAAGCCCAAAAAAAAAGAACTGAGGTTCCTACTCATACGGACCATATCTAGTTCAACTCTGCTTATGAATGTGATACAAATCAGAGCTTCTCTTACATAAATGCTTTTTAGTTAATAGTGAGTAATGCGTTGAGTTCGTGAACTGTGTAAATACATTTGAGCACAAAAATTCAGTGGGTTTACCAGAAATGACTTCTTGCTTGTATGAAGACACAGATCCTTTGGTTTTACTCCGTTTCTGAAGGGAAATTCAGACCAGTGTTCTCATCTGAGAACTCCACTCTGCTTTAACTGAAAAAGCTTGCTCTTCTTTCGAGCGTCTCCAATACAGCAAAAAATCACGAGCAAGGCCAGGAAAAAAGAACTGTGTTTCCTACTCATACGGACCTTATCTAGTTCAACTCTGCTTATGGAACTGATACAAACCACAGCTCCTGTTACATAAATGCTCTTAAGTTAATAGTGAGAAACGCGTTGGGTTTGTGAACTGTGTAAATTCATTTGAGCACAAAATTCAGTGGGTTTACCAGAAATGACCTCTTGCATGGAGGAAGACACAGATCCAAGATAGAAACTAATTCTCTCAAGGGAAATTCATACCAGTGTCCTCATCCATGAAACACAATCTGTTTCAAGGCAAGACACATGCTCTTCATCCCAGGGTCTCAAATTCAGGAAGAAACATGAGCATGCCCTAAAAAAAGGACTGTGTTTCCTACTCATACCAAATATACCTAGTTGAACTCTGCTTATGAATCTGATACAAACCACAGCTCCTCTTACATAAATGCTTTTTAGTTAATAGTGAGAAACGTGTTTGGGTTCATGAACTGTGTAAATTCATTTGAGCCAAAAAATCAGTGGAAATCCAGAAATGACCTCTTGCTTGTAGAAAGACACACATGCCGTGGTTGAACTCCGTTTATGAACAGATTTTCAGACCAGTGATCTCAACCATGAAACACACTCTGTTTTAACGCAAGAAGCATGCTCTTCTTTTCCAGCATCTCCAATACAACAAGAAACATGAGCAAGCCCAGAAACAAAGAACTATGTTTCCTACTCTTAGGGACCATATCTAGTTCAACTCTGCTCATGAAACTGATACAAATCACAGCACCTCTTACATTAATGCTTTTTAGTTAATAGTAAGAGACATGCTGGGTTCGTGAACTGTGTAAATTCGTTTGAGTTCAAAATTCAGTGGGGTTACCAGAAATTACCTCTTGCTTGGAGGAAGACACTGATCTTGTATCTTAAATCCGTTTCTGAAGGGAAATTCAGACCAGTGTTCTCATCAATGAAACCCACTCTGTTATACAGCAAGAAGCATGCTTTTCTTTCCAGTGTCTCTAATACAGCAAGAAACATGAGCAAGCCCAGAAAAAAGAACTGTGTTTCCTACTAATAGGGACCTTATCTAGTTCTACTCTGCTTATGAAAATGATACAAACCACAGCTCCTCTTATGTAAATGCTCTTTAGTAAATAGTGAGAAACGCGTTGGGTTTGTGAACTGTGTAAATTCATTTGAGCACAAAATTCATTGGGTGTACCAAAAATGAACTCTTGCATGTAATAACACACAGATCCTGGATAGTAACTACTTTTCTGATGGGAAATTAAGACCAATGTTCTCATCCATGAAAAACTCTCTGTTTTAACGCAAGAAGCATGCTTTTCTTTACATGGTCTCTAATTCAGGAAGAAATATGAGCATGCCCTGAATAAAATGTCTGTGTTACTTACTCACACCAAACATATCTAGTATAACTCTACTTATGCAATGATACAAATCACAGCTCCTCTTACATAAATGCTGTTTAGTTAATAGTGAGAAACGTGTTGGGTTCGTGAACTTTGTAAATTCATTTGAGCCCAAAATACAGTGGGGTTACCAGAAATGACCTCATGCTTGTAGGAAGACACAGATCCTGTGGTTGAACTCCGTTTCTGAAGGGAAATTCAGACCAGTGTTCTCATCCATGAATCACACTCTGTTTTAATGTGAGAAGCATGCTCTTCTTTCCAGCATCTCCAATACAGCAAGAAATATGAGCATGGCCCAAAAAAAAGAATTGTGTTTCCTACTCATACGCACAATATCTACTTCAACTCTGCTTAAGAAACTGAAATAAACCAAAGCTCCTGTTACATAAATGCTCTTTAGTAAATAGTGAAAAACTCATTGGGTGTGTGAACTGTGTAAATTCATTTGAGACCAAAATTCACTGGGTTTAGCAGAAATGACCTCTTGCTTGCAGGAAGACCCAGATCCTGGATCTTAAATATATTTCTGAAGGGAAATTCAGACCAGTGTTCTCTTCCATGAAACAAACTCTGTTTTAACGCAAGAAGAATGCTCTTCTTTCCAGTGTCTCTAATACAGCAAGAAACATGAGCATGCTCTGAAAAAAAGGACTGTGTTTCCTACTCATAGCAAATATATCTAGTTCAACTCTGCTTATGAATCTGATACAAACCACAGCACCTCTTACATAAAAGCTTTTTAGTTAATACTGAGAAACCCGTTGGGTTCATGAACTTTGTAAATTCATTTGAGCACAAAATCAGTGGGTTTACCAGAAATGACCCCGTGCTTGTAGGAAGACACAGATCCTGTGGTTGAACTCCGTTTCTGAAGGGAAATTCATAAAAGTGTTCTCATCCATGAAACACACTCTGTTTTAACGCAAGAAGCATGCTCTTCTTTCCGGGGTCTCCAATTCAGCAAGAAACAAGAGGATGCCCTGAAAAAAAGGCTGTGTTTCCTACTCATACGGACCATATCTAGTTCAACTCTTCTTAAGAAACTGAAACAAACCACAGCTCCTGTTACATAAATGCTCTTAAGTTTTAGTTCGAAATGCTTTGGGTTAGTGATCTGTGCAAATTCATTTTAGCCCCAAATTCACTGGGTTTACCAGAAATGACGTCTTGCTTGCAGGTAGAATCAGATCCTGGATCTTAACCTCTTTTCTGAAGGGAAATTCAGACCAGTACTCTCATCCATGAAACACACTCTGTTTTAACACAAGAAGCATGCTCTTCTTTCCAGTGTCTCTAATACAGCAAGAAAAATGAGCAAGCCCAGAAAAAAAGACCTATGTTTCCTACTCATACGGACGATATCTAGTTCAACTCAGCTTATGAAACTGATACAAATCACAGCACCTCTTTCATTAATGCTTTTTAGTTAATATTAAGAGATATGCTGGGTTCGTGAATTGTGTAAATTCATTTGCACCCAAAATTCAGTGGGTTTACCAGAAATGGCCTCTTGAATGTAGGAAGACACAGATCCTGTGGTTGAACTCCGTTTCTGAAGGGAAATTAAGACCAGATATCTCATCCATGAAACACACTCTGTTTTCACACAAGAAGCATGCTCTTCTTTCCAGTGTCTCTAATACAGCAACAAAAATGAGCAAGCCCAGAAAAAAAGAACTATGTTTCCTACTCATACGGATGATATCTGGGTCAACTCAGCTTATGAAACTGATACAAACCAAAGCTCCTATGAATTTAATGCTCTTTAGTTAATAGTGAGAAACGCGTTGGGTTTGTGAACAGTGTAAATTCATTTGAGGCCAAAATTCACTGGGTATACCAGAAAAGAACACTTGCTTGTAGGAAGACACAGCTCCTGTGGTTTAACTTCATTTCTGAAGGGACATTCAGACCAGTGTTTTCATCCATAAAACAATCTGTTTTAACACAAGAAGCATGCTCTTCTTTCCAGTATCTCTAATACAGCAAGAAATATGAGAATGCCCTGAGAGAAAGGACTTTGTTTCCTACTCATACCAAACATATCTACTTCAACTCTGCTTAAGAAACTGAAACAAACCACAGCTCCTCTTACATAAATGCTCTTTAGTAAATAGTCAGGAACGCGTTGGGTTAGTGAACTGTGTGAATTCATTTGAGCCCAAAATTCACTGGGTTTACCAGAAATGATGTCTTGCTTGCAGGAAGACCCAGATCCTGGAACTTAACTACTTTTCTGAAGGTAAATTCAGACCAGTGTTCTCATCCATGAAACATACTCTGTTTTAAAGCAAGAAGCAAGCTCTTCTTTACAGGATCTCTAATTCAGCAAGAAACATGAGAATGCCCTGAAAAAAATGTCTGTGTTTCCTACTCATAAGGACCATATCTAGTTCAACTCTGCTTAAGAAACTGAAACAAACCACAGCTCCTGTTACATAAATGCTATTAAGTTAATAGTTTGGAATGCTTTGGGTTAGTGAACTGTGTAAATTCATTTTAGCCCAAAATTCACTAGGTTTACCAGAAATGACCTCTTGCTTGTAGGAAGACACAGTCCTGTGGTTGAACTCCTTGCATGAATGGAAATTCAGACCAGTGTTCCCATCCATGAAATACACTCTGTTTTAACGCAAGAAGGATGCTCTTCTTTCCAGCGTATCCAATAAAGCAAGAAACATTATAAAGCACAAAAAAAGACCTATATTTCCTACTCATACGGAAGGTATCTGGTTCAACTCATCTTATGAAACTGATACAAACCAAAGCTCCTGTGAAATAAATACTCTTCAGTTAATAGTGAGAAACGCGTTGGGTTTGTTAACTGTGGAAATTTCTTTGAGGCCAAAATTCTCTGGGTTTACCAGAAATGAACACTTGCTTGTAGGAAGACACAGATCCTGTGGTTTAACTCCGTTTCTGAATGGGAATTCAGACCAGTGTTTTCATCCATGAAACACACTCTGTTTTAATGCAAGAAGCATGCTCTTCATTCCAGGGTCTCTAATACAGTAAGAAATATGAGAATGCCCTGAAAGAAAGGACTTTGTTTACAATTCATACCAAATTTATCTACTTTAACTCTGCTTGTGAATGTGATACAAATCACAGCTCCTCTTATAAAAAGGCTTTTTAGTTAATAGTGAGTAATGCGTTGGGTTCGTGAACTGTGTAAATACATTTGAGCCCAAAATTCAGTGGGGTTACCAGAAATGACGTCATGCTTATAGGAAGACACAGATCCTGTGGTTTAACTCCGTATCTGAAGGGATGTTGAGACCAGTGTTCTCAACCATGAAACACACTCTGTTTTAACGCAAGAAGCATGCTATTCTTTACCGGGTCTCTAATTCAGCAAGAAACATGAGCATGCTCAGAGTAAAACGTCTGAGTTTCCTTCTCACATCAAACATATCTAGTTCAACTCTGCTTATGAAACTGAAAGAAATCATAGCTCCTCTTACATAAATGCTGTTTAGTTCATAGTGAGAAACGTGTTGGGTTCGTGAACAGTGTAAATTTATTTGAGCCCAAAATTCAGTGGGGTTACCAGAAATGACATCATGCTTGTAGGAAGACACAATCCTGTGGTTGAACTCCTTGCATGAATGGAAATTCAGACCTGTGTTCTCATCCATGAAACACACTCTGTTTTAACACAAGAATCATGCTCTTCTTTCCAGTGTCTCTAATACAGCAAGGAACAGGAGCGAACCCAGAAAACAGAACTATATTTTCTACTCCTACGGACTATATCTAGTTCAACTCTGCTTATGAAACTGATACAAATCACAGGTAATCTAAGATTCAATGCTTTTCAGTTAAGAGCGAGAAACGTGTGAGCTTTGTGAAGGATGTAGCTTTGTTTGAGCTGAAAAGTGATTGTTCTTACCTGAAATGATATATTGCTTGTAGGAAGACACAGACCATGGGATTTAACTCCATTTCTGAAGGGAAACACACAGCACAGTTCTCATCCATGAAATACACTGTTCTTCTGAGCAAGAAGCAAGCTCTTGCTTTCTAGAGTCTCTAGTAGAGCAGAAAACTTGGGTGTGTTCAGAAAAAAAGAACGGTGTTTCCTACACATACGGACCATATCTACTTCAACTCTGCTTCTGAAACTGATACAAACCACAGGTCCTCTAACATCCAATGCTTGTCAGTTGCGAAGAGAAATGTGGGAGCTTTGTGAATGATGTAGCTTCGTTTGAGCTGAAAAGGGACTGCGTTTACTTGAAAAGAAGTCTAGCTTGTAGGAAGACACAGAACCTGGGATTTAACTCCATTTCTGAAGGGAAACACACAGTACAGTTCTCATCCTAGAAACACACTCTGCTTTAGAGCAAGAAGCACGCACTTGCTTTCTAGAGTCTCTAATACAGAAGGAAATATGAGTGTGCTCATAACCAAAGGACTGTGTTTCCTACGAATGAGGACCATATCTAGTTCAACTCTGGTCATGAAAGTGATACAAACCACAGGTCCTCTAACATCCAATGCTTTTCAGTTAAGAGCGAGAAACGTGTGAGCTTCGTGAAAGATGTAGCTTCCTTTGAGCTGAAAAGTGACTGTGTTTACCTGAAACGAAGTCTTGCTTGTAGCAAGACACAGAGCCTGGGATTTTACTCCATTTCTGAAGGTAAACACACAGCACAGTTCTCATCCATGAAACACACTATGCTTCAGAGCAAGAAACACGCTCTTGCTCTCTAGAGTCCCTAATAGAGCAGGAAACGTGGGTGTGCTCAGTACAATAAATGGTGTTTCCTACACATACGGACCATATCTAGTACAACTCTCCTTCTGAAACTGATACAAACCACAGGTCTTCTAACATCAAATGCTTCTCAGTTAATAAGAGAAATATGCGAGCTTTTTGAACGATGTAGGTCCTTTGAGCTGTAAAGTGACTATGTTTACCTGAAATGAAGTCTTACTTGTAGAAGAAACAGAGCCTGAAAGGAAACACACAGCACAGTTCTCATCCATGAAACACACTCTGCTTTAGAGCAAGAAGCACGCTCTTGCTTCCTAGGGTCTCTAATACACCAGAAAACGTGAGTGTGCTCAGAACAATAAACGGTGTTTCCTACATATACAGACCATATCTAGGACAAGTCTCCTTCTGAAACTAATACAAACCACAGGTCCTCTCACATCCAATGATTTTCAGTTAAGAGCGGAAAATGTGTGAGCTTCGTGAACAATGTAGCTTCGTTTGAGCTAAAAAGGGACTGCGTTTACTTGAAACGATGTATTGCTTGTAGGAAGACACAGAGCATGGGATTTACATCCATTTCTAAAGGGAAACACTCAGTACAGTTCTCATCCATGAAACACACTGTGCTTTAGAACAAGAAGCACGCACTTGCTTTCTAGAGTCTATAATAAAGCAGGAAATGTGAGTGTGCCCATAACCAATGGACTGTGTTTCCTACAAATAAGGACCATATCTAGTTCAACTCGGCTCATGAAAGTGATACAAACCACAGGTCCTCTAACATCGAATGCTTTTCAGTTAAGAGCGAGAAACGTGTGAGCTTCGTTAAGGATGTAGCATCCTTTGAGCTGAAAAGTGACTGTGTTTACTTGAAACGAAGTCTTGCTTGTAGGAAGACACAGAGCCTGGACTTTTACTCCATTTCTATAAGTAAACACACAGCAAAGTTCTCATCTATGAAACACACTGTGCTTCAGAGCAAGAAACACGCTCTTGCTTTCTAGAGTCCCTAATAGAGCAAGAAACGTTGGTGTGCTCAGAACAAAAAACAGTGTTTCCTACACATACGGATCATATCTAGTACAACTCTCCTTCTGAAACTGATACAAACCACAGGTACTCTAACATCCAATGCTTGTCAGTTAATAAGAGAAATAGGCGAGCTTCGTGAACGATGTAGGTCCATTAAGCTGTTAAGTGACTACCCATACATGAAACGAAGTATTACTTGTAGGAAGACACAGAGATTGGGAATTAACTCCATGTCTGAAGGGAATCACACAGCACAGTTCTCATCCATGCAACACACTCTGCTTTAGAGCAAGAAGCACGCTCTTGTTTCCTAGATTCTCCAATACACCAGAAAACGTGAGTGTGCTCAGAACAAAAAACGGTGTTTCCTACACATACGGACCATATCTAGGACAAGTCTCCTTCTGAAACTGATAGAAACCACAGGTCCTCTAACATCCAATGATTTTCAGTTAATAAGAGAAATGTGTGAGTTTCGTGAACGATGTAGACTCGTTTGAGCTGAAAAGGGACTGGCTTTACGTGAAACGAACTCTTGCTAGGAGGAAGACACAGTGCCAGGGATTTAACTCCATTTTGGAAGAGAAAGACACAGCACAGTTCCCATCCATGAAACACCCTCTGCTTTAGAGCAAGAAGCGGGCTCTTGCTTTCTAGAGTCTCTAATACAGCAGGTAACCTGTGTGTGCTCAGAACAAAAGAACGGTGTTTACTATACCTACAGACCATATCTAGTTAAACTTTGCTTCTGAAACTGATAGAAACCACAGGTCCTCTAAGATCCAATGCTTTTCAGTTAAGAGCGAGAAACGTGTGAGCTTCGTGAAGGATGTAGCTTCATTTGAGCTCAAAATGAACTGCATTTATTTGAAACGAGTCTTGCTTGTAGGAAGACACTGAGCCTGGGATTTTACTCCATTTCTGAAGGGAAACACACAGCACAGTTCTCTTCCATGAAACACACTGTGCTTCAGAGCAAGAAACACGCTCTTGCTTTCTAGAGTCTATAATCGAGCAGGAAACCTGGGTGTGTCAGAACAAAAGAACAGTGTTTACTATGCATACGGACCATATCTAGTTCAACTCTGCTTCTGGAACTGATATAAACCACAGGTCCTCTAACATCCAAAACTTGTCAGTTATAAGACAAATGTGTGAGCTTTGAGAACGATGTAGATTCCTTTGAGCTAAAAAGGCACTGCATTTACCTAAAAGGAAGTCTTGCTTGTAGGAAGTCACAGATACTGGGATTTTACTCCATTTCTGAAAGGAAACACACAGCACAGTTCTCATCCATGAAACACACTCTGCTTTAGAGCAAGAGGCACGTTCTTGCTTTCTAGAGTCTTATACAGCAGGAAACGTGGGTGTGCTCAGAACAAAAGTACGGTGTTTACTACACATACGTACCACCTCTAGGACAACTCTGCTTCGGAAACTGATACAAACCACAGGTCCTCTAATATCCAATGATTTTCAGGTAAGAGCAAGAAATGTGTGAGCTTATTGAATGATGTTGCTTCGTTTGAGATGAAAAGAGACTGTGTTACTTGAAAAGAAGTCTTGCTTGTAGGAAGACACAGAGCCTGGGATTTAACTCCGTTTCTAAAGGGAAACACTCAGCATAGTTCTCATCAATGAAACACACTGTGCTTTAGAGCAGGAAGCACGCTCTTGGTTTCTAGAGTCTCTAATACAGCAGGAAACCTGTGTGTGCTCAGAACAAAAGAATGTTGTTTACTACACTTACGGACCATAACTAGTTCAAGTCTGCTTCTTAAAATGATACAAACATCAGGTCCTCTAACATCCAATGCTTGTCAGTTAATAAGAGAAATGTGTGAGCGTCGTGAACGATGTAGCTTCGTTTGAGCTGAAAAGGGACTGCGATTACCTTAAACGAACTCTTACTTGTAGGAAGACACAGCGCCTGGGATTTAACTCCATTTCAGAAGAGAAACACACAGCACAGTTCCCATCCATGAGACACACTCTGCTTTAGAGCAAGAAGCACGCTCTTGCTTTCTAGAGTCTCTAATACAGCAGGAAAAGTGGGTGTTCTCAAAACAAAAAACGGTGTTTCCTTCACATACAGAACATATCTAGTTCAACTCTCATTCTGAAACTGATACAAACCGCAGGTCCAATAAAATCCAATCTTTTCAGTTAAGAGCGAGAAACTTGTAAGCTTTGTGAACGATGTAGTTCATTTCAGCTGAAAATGGACTGGGTTTATCTGAAACGAAGTCTTGCTTGTAGGAAGACACAGAGCCTGGGATTCAACTCCATTTTTGAAAGGAAACACACAGCACAGTTCTCATCCATGAAACACACTGTGCTTCAGAGCTAGAAACACACTCTTGCTTTGTAGAGTCTCTAATAGAGCCGGA
Source organism: Onychomys leucogaster (assembly GCA_949786385.1). NCBI lineage: Eukaryota > Metazoa > Chordata > Mammalia > Rodentia > Cricetidae > Onychomys > Onychomys leucogaster. The sequence continues at coordinate 8,682,219 of CATKUP010000006.1, read as the reverse complement.
AACCTGGGTGTGCTCAGAAAAAAGAACAGTGTTTTCTACACATACAGACCATATCTAGTTCAACTCTGCTTCTGAAACAGATACAAACCACTGGTCGTCTAACATCCAATGCTTGTCAGTTAATAAGAGAAATGTGTGAGCTTCGTGAATGATGTAGATTCGTTTGAGCTGAAAAGGGACTGTGTTTACCTAAAATGAACTCTTCCTTGTAGGAAGATACAGCGCCTGGGATTTAACTCCATTTCGGAAGAGAAACACAAAGCACTGTTCCCATCCAAGAAACACACTCTGCTTTAGAGCAAGAAGCTCACTCTTGCTTTCTAGAGTCTCTAATACAGCAGGAAACATGGGTGTCCTCAAAACAAATACCTTGTTTCCTACACATACAGACCATATGTAGTTCACCTCTCCTTCTGAAACTGATACAAACCGCAGGTCCTCTAAAATCCAATTCTTTTCAGTTAAGAGCGATTAACTTGTCACCTTCGTGAACGATGTAGCTTTGTTTAAGCAGAAAATGGACTGCGTTTATTTGAAACGAAGTCTTGCTTGTAGGAAGACACAGGGCCTGGGATTTTACTCCATTTCTGAAGGGAAACACACAGCACAGTTCTCATCCAAGATACACACTGTGCTTCAGAGCAAGAAACACGCTCTTGCTTTCTAGAGTCTATAATAGAGCAGGAAACCTGGGTGTGCTCAGAACAAAAGAACAGTGTTTACTATACATACGGACCATATCTAGTTCAACTCTGCTTCTGGAACTGATAAAAACCACAGCTCCTCTAACATCCAATACTTGTCAGTTATACAATAAATGTGTGAGCTTCGAGAACGATATAGCTTCCTTTGAGCTGAGAAGTCACTGCGTTTACCTGAAAGGAAGTCTTGCTTGTAGGAAGACACAGAGACTGGGATTTAACTCCATTTCTGAAGTGAAACAAACAGCACAGTTCTCATCCATGAAACTCACTTTGCTTTAGAGCAAGACGCAAGCTCTTGCTTTCTAGAGTCTCTAATACAGCAGGAAATGTGGGTGTTCATAAAACAAAAAACGGTGTTTCCAACATATAGGGACCATATCTAGTTCAACTCTCCTTCTGAAACCGATAGAAACCGCAGGTCCTCTAAAATCCAATTCTTTTCAATTAAGAGAGAGAAACTTACACGCTTTGTGAATGAGGGAGCTTCCTTTGAGCTGAAAAGGGACTACGTTTACTCGAAAAGAAGTCTTGCTTGTAGGAAGGCACAGAACCTAGGATTTAACTCCATTTCTGAAGGGAATCACACAGCACAGTTCTCATCCATGAAACACACTCTGCTTTAGAGCAAGACGCACGCTCTTGCTTTCTAGAGTCTCTAATACAGCAGGAAACGTGGGTGTGCTCAGAACAAAAGTACAGTATTTACTACACATACAGACCACAACTAGTTCAACTCTGCTTCTGAAACTGATACAAACGAAAGGTCCTCTAACATCCAATGATTTTCATGTAAGAGCGAGAAACGTGTGAGCTTTCTGAACATTGTATCTTCGTTTGAGCTGAAAAGGGACTGCGTTAACTTGAAACGAAGTCTTACATGTAGGAAGACAAGGAGCCTGGGATTTAACTCCATTTCTAAAGGGAAACACTCAGCACAGTTCTCATCCATGAAACACACTGTGCTTTAGAGCAAGAAGCACGCTCTTGGTTTCTAGAGTCTCTAATAGAGCAGGAAACATGGGTTTGCTCAGAACAAATGTATGGTGTTTACTACACATACGGACGATATCTAGTTCAAGTCTGCTTCTGAAAATGATACAAACCTCAGGTCATCTAACATCCAATGCTTGTCAGTTAAAAGGAGAAATATGTGAGCTTTGTGAACGATGTAGGTCCTTTGAGCTGAAAAGTGACTAGCCCTACCTGAAATGAAGTCTTGCTTGTACAAACACACAGAGCTTGGGATTTAACACCATTTCTGAAGGGAAACACACAGCACCTTTCCCATTGATGAAACACATTGTGCTTTAAATCAAGAAGCACGCTCTTGCTTTCTAGAGTCTCTAATACAGCAGGAAAGGTGGGTGTGCTCCGAACAAAAGAACAAAGTTTACTACACATACGGACCATAACTAGTTCAACTCTGCTTCTGAAACTGATACAAACCACAGGTTCTCTACCATCCAATGCTTTCAGTTATGAGCTAGAAACATGTGAGCTTCAAGAGCAATGTAGCTTCGTTTGAGCTGAAAAGGGACTGTGTTTACTTGAAACGAAGTCTTGCTTGTAGGAAAACACAGAACCTGGGATGTAACTTCATTTCTGATGTGAAACACACAGCACAGTTCTCATCCATGAAACACACTCTGCTTTAGAGCAAGAAGCACGCTCTTGCTTTCTAGAGTCTCTAATACAGCAGGAAACATGAGCATGCACAGAACCAAAAAACGATGTTTCCTAAACATACGGACCATATCTAGTTCAACTCTCCTTCTGAAACTGATACAAACCGCCGTTTCTCTAAAATCCACTTATTTTCAGTTAAGAGTGTGAAACTTGTGAGTTTCGTGAAGGATGTAGCTTCGTTTGAGCTGAAAATTGACTTTGTTTAGGTGAAACAAAGTCTTGCTTATAGGAAGACACTGAGCCTGGGACTTTACTCCATTTCTGAAGGGAAACACACAGCACAGTTCTCATCCATGAAACACACTGTGCTTCAGAGCAAGAAATATGCTCTTGCTTTCTAGAGTCTATAATAGAGCAGGAATCCTGTGTGTGCTCAGAACAATAGAACATTGTTTACTACACAAACGGACCATATCTAGTTCAACTATGCTTCTGAAACTGATATAAACCACAGGTCCCTAACATCCAATACTTGTCAGTTAATAAGAGAAATGTGTGAGCTTCGTGAACGATGTAGCTTCGTTTGAGCTGAAAAGGGACTGCATTTACCTGAAAGGAAGTCTTGTTTGTAGGAAGACACATAGCCTGGGATTTAACTCCATTTCTGAAGGGAAACACACAGCACAGTTCTCCTCCATGAAACACACTGTGCTCCAGAGTAAGAAACACACACTTGATTTCTAGGGTCTCTATTAGAGCAGGAAACGTGGGTGTGCTCAGAACAAAAGAATGGTGTTTACAACACATACGGACCATATGTAGTTCAACTTTGCTTCTGAAACTGATACAAACCACAGATCCACTAACATACAATGGTTGTCAGTTAATAAGAGAAATATGTGAGCTTCGTGAACAATGTAGGTCCTTTGAGCTGAAAAGTGACTACCCTTACCTGAAACGAAGTCTTGCTTGTAGGAAGACACAGAGCCTGGGATTAAACTCCATTTCTGAAGGGAAACACACAGCACAGTTCTCAACCATGCAAAAAAACTCTGCTTTAGAGCAAGAAGCACGCTCTTGCTTCCTAGAGTCTCTAATACAGCAGGAAATGTGAGTGTGCACAGAACTAAAGAACGGTGTTTACCACACATATAGACCACATCTAGTTCAAATTGCTTCTGAAAATGATACAAGCCACAGGATTTCTAAATCCAATTCTTTTCAGTTAAGAGCGAGAAACCTGTGACCTTCGTGAATGATGTAGCTTCGTTTGAGTTAAAATGGGACTGCATTTACTTGAAACGAAGTCTTGCTTGGAGGAAGACCCAGAACCTGGGATTTAACTCCATTTCTCAAGGGAAACACACAGCACAGTTCTCATCCATGAAACACAATCTGCTTTAGAGCAAGAAGCACGCTCTTGCTTTCTAGAGACTATAATAGAGCAGGAAACCTGGGTGTGTTCAGAACAAAAGAACAGTGTTTACTATACATACGGACCATATCTAGTTCAACTCTGCTTCTGGAACTGATATAAACCACAGGTCCTCTAACATCCAATACTTGTCAGTTATAAGAGAAATGTGTGAGCTTCTAGAACGATGTAGCTTCCTTTGAGCTGAAAAGTCACTGCGTTTACCTGAAAGGAAGTCTTGCTTGTAGGAAGATACAGAGACTGGGATTTAACTCCATTTCTGAAGTGAAACAAACAGCACAGTTCTCATCCATGAAACTCACTTTGCTTTAGAGCAAGACGGAAGCTCTTGCTTTCTAGAGTCTCTAATACAGCAGGAAATGTGGGTGTTCATAAAACAAAAAACGGTGTTTCCAACATATAGGGACCATGTCTAGTTCAACTCTCCTTCTGAAACCGATAGAAACCGCAGGTCCTCTAAAATCCAATTCTTTTCAATTAAGAGAGAGAAACTTACGCGCTTTGTGAATGAGGGAGCTTCCTTTGAGCTGAAAAGGGACTACGTTTACTCGAAAAGAAGTCTTGCTTGTAGGAAGGCACAGAACCTAGGATTTAACTCCATTTCTGAAGGGAATCACACAGCACAGTTCTCATCCATGAAACACACTCTGCTTTAGAGCAAGACGCACGCTCTTGCTTTCTAGAGTCTCTAATACAGCAGGAAACGTGGGTGTGCTCAGAACAAAAGTACGGTATTTACTACACATACAGACCACAACTAGTTCAACTCTGCTTCTGAAACTGATACAAACGAAAGGTCCTCTAACATCCAATGATTTTCATGTAAGAGCGAGAAACGTGTGAGCTTTCTGAACATTGTATCTTCGTTTGAGCTGAAAAGGGACTGCGTTAACTTGAAACGAAGTCTTACATGTAGGAAGACAAGGAGCCTGGGATTTAACTCCATTTCTAAAGGGAAACACTCAGCACAGTTCTCATCCATGAAACACACTGTGCTTTAGAGCAAGAAGCACGCTCTTGGTTTCTAGAGTCTCTAATAGAGCAGGAAACATGGGTTTGCTCAGAACAAATGTATGGTGTTTACTACACATACGGACGATATCTAGTTCAAGTCTGCTTCTGAAAATGATACAAACCTCAGGTCATCTAACATCCAATGCTTGTCAGTTAAAAGGAGAAATATGTGAGCTTTGTGAACCATGTAGGTCCTTTGAGCTGAAAAGTGACTAGCCCTACCTGAAATGAAGTCTTGCTTGTACAAACACACAGAGCTTGGGATTTAACACCATTTCTGAAGGGAAACACACAGCACCTTTCCCATTGATGAAACACATTGTGCTTTAAATCAAGAAGCACGCTCTTGCTTTCTAGAGTCTCTAATACAGCAGGAAAGGTGGGTGTGCTCCGAACAAAAGAACAAAGTTTACTACACATACGGACCATAACTAGTTCAACTCTGCTTCTGAAACTGATACAAACCACAGGTTCTCTACCATCCAATGCTTTCAGTTATGAGCTAGAAACATGTGAGCTTCAAGAGCAATGTAGCTTCGTTTGAGCTGAAAAGGGACTGTGTTTACTTGAAACGAAGTCTTGCTTGTAGGAAAACACAGAACCTGGGATGTAACTTCATTTCTGATGTGAAACACACAGCACAGTTCTCATCCATGAAACACACTCTGCTTTAGAGCAAGAAGCACGCTCTTGCTTTCTAGAGTCTCTAATACAGCAGGAAACATGAGCATGCACAGAACCAAAAAACGATGTTTCCTAAACATACGGACCATATCTAGTTCAACTCTCCTTCTGAAACTGATACAAACCGCCGTTTCTCTAAAATCCACTTATTTTCAGTTAAGAGTGTGAAACTTGTGAGTTTCGTGAAGGATGTAGCTTCGTTTGAGCTGAAAATTGACTTTGTTTAGGTGAAACAAAGTCTTGCTTATAGGAAGACACTGAGCCTGGGACTTTACTCCATTTCTGAAGGGAAACACACAGCACAGTTCTCATCCATGAAACACACTGTGCTTCAGAGCAAGAAATATGCTCTTGCTTTCTAGAGTCTATAATAGAGCAGGAATCCTGTGTGTGCTCAGAACAATAGAACATTGTTTACTACACAAACGGACCATATCTAGTTCAACTATGCTTCTGAAACTGATATAAACCACAGGTCCCTAACATCCAATACTTGTCAGTTAATAAGAGAAATGTGTGAGCTTCGTGAACGATGTAGCTTCGTTTGAGCTGAAAAGGGACTGCATTTACCTGAAAGGAAGTCTTGTTTGTAGGAAGACACATAGCCTGGGATTTAACTCCATTTCTGAAGGGAAACACACAGCACAGTTCTCCTCCATGAAACACACTGTGCTCCAGAGTAAGAAACACACACTTGATTTCTAGGGTCTCTATTAGAGCAGGAAACGTGGGTGTGCTCAGAACAAAAGAATGGTGTTTACAACACATACGGACCATATGTAGTTCAACTTTGCTTCTGAAACTGATACAAACCACAGATCCACTAACATACAATGGTTGTCAGTTAATAAGAGAAATATGTGAGCTTCGTGAACAATGTAGGTCCTTTGAGCTGAAAAGTGACTACCCTTACCTGAAACGAAGTCTTGCTTGTAGGAAGACACAGAGCCTGGGATTAAACTCCATTTCTGAAGGGAAACACACAGCACAGTTCTCAACCATGCAAAAAAACTCTGCTTTAGAGCAAGAAGCACGCTCTTGCTTCCTAGAGTCTCTAATACAGCAGGAAATGTGAGTGTGCACAGAACTAAAGAACGGTGTTTACCACACATATAGACCACATCTAGTTCAAATTGCTTCTGAAAATGATACAAGCCACAGGATTTCTAAATCCAATTCTTTTCAGTTAAGAGCGAGAAACCTGTGACCTTCGTGAATGATGTAGCTTCGTTTGAGTTAAAATGGGACTGCATTTACTTGAAACGAAGTCTTGCTTGGAGGAAGACCCAGAACCTGGGATTTAACTCCATTTCTCAAGGGAAACACACAGCACAGTTCTCATCCATGAAACACAATCTGCTTTAGAGCAAGAAGCACGCTCTTGCTTTCTAGAGACTATAATAGAGCAGGAAACCTGGGTGTGTTCAGAACAAAAGAACAGTGTTTACTATACATACGGACCATATCTAGTTCAACTCTGCTTCTGGAACTGATATAAACCACAGGTCCTCTAACATCCAATACTTGTCAGTTATAAGAGAAATGTGTGAGCTTCTAGAACGATGTAGCTTCCTTTGAGCTGAAAAGTCACTGCGTTTACCTGAAAGGAAGTCTTGCTTGTAGGAAGATACAGAGACTGGGATTTAACTCCATTTCTGAAGTGAAACAAACAGCACAGTTCTCATCCATGAAACTCACTTTGCTTTAGAGCAAGACGGAAGCTCTTGCTTTCTAGAGTCTCTAATACAGCAGGAAATGTGGGTGTTCATAAAACAAAAAACGGTGTTTCCAACATATAGGGACCATATCTAGTTCAACTCTCCTTCTGAAACCGATAGAAACCGCAGGTCCTCTAAAATCCAATTCTTTTCAATTAAGAGAGAGAAACTTACGCGCTTTGTGAATGAGGGAGCTTCCTTTGAGCTGAAAAGGGACTACGTTTACTCGAAAAGAAGTCTTGCTTGTAGGAAGGCACAGAACCTAGGATTTAACTCCATTTCTGAAGGGAATCACACAGCACAGTTCTCATCCATGAAACACACTCTGCTTTAGAGCAAGACGCACGCTCTTGCTTTCTAGAGTCTCTAATACAGCAGGAAACGTGGGTGTGCTCAGAACAAAAGTACGGTATTTACTACACATACAGACCACAACTAGTTCAACTCTGCTTCTGAAACTGATACAAACGAAAGGTCCTCTAACATCCAATGATTTTCATGTAAGAGCGAGAAACGTGTGAGCTTTCTGAACATTGTATCTTCGTTTGAGCTGAAAAGGGACTGCGTTAACTTGAAACGAAGTCTTACATGTAGGAAGACAAGGAGCCTGGGATTTAACTCCATTTCTAAAGGGAAACACTCAGCACAGTTCTCATCCATGAAACACACTGTGCTTTAGAGCAAGAAGCACGCTCTTGGTTTCTAGAGTCTCTAATAGAGCAGGAAACATGGGTTTGCTCAGAACAAATGTATGGTGTTTACTACACATACGGACGATATCTAGTTCAAGTCTGCTTCTGAAAATGATACAAACCTCAGGTCATCTAACATCCAATGCTTGTCAGTTAAAAGGAGAAATATGTGAGCTTTGTGAACGATGTAGGTCCTTTGAGCTGAAAAGTGACTAGCCCTACCTGAAATGAAGTCTTGCTTGTACAAACACACAGAGCTTGGGATTTAACACCATTTCTGAAGGGAAACACACAGCACCTTTCCCATTGATGAAACACATTGTGCTTTAAATCAAGAAGCACGCTCTTGCTTTCTAGAGTCTCTAATACAGCAGGAAAGGTGGGTGTGCTCCGAACAAAAGAACAAAGTTTACTACACATACGGACCATAACTAGTTCAACTCTGCTTCTGAAACTGATACAAACCACAGGTTCTCTACCATCCAATGCTTTCAGTTATGAGCTAGAAACATGTGAGCTTCAAGAGCAATGTAGCTTCGTTTGAGCTGAAAAGGGACTGTGTTTACTTGAAACGAAGTCTTGCTTGTAGGAAAACACAGAACCTGGGATGTAACTTCATTTCTGATGTGAAACACACAGCACAGTTCTCATCCATGAAACACACTCTGCTTTAGAGCAAGAAGCACGCTCTTGCTTTCTAGAGTCTCTAATACAGCAGGAAACATGAGCATGCACAGAACCAAAAAACGATGTTTCCTAAACATACGGACCATATCTAGTTCAACTCTCCTTCTGAAACTGATACAAACCGCCGTTTCTCTAAAATCCACTTATTTTCAGTTAAGAGTGTGAAACTTGTGAGTTTCGTGAAGGATGTAGCTTCGTTTGAGCTGAAAATTGACTTTGTTTAGGTGAAACAAAGTCTTGCTTATAGGAAGACACTGAGCCTGGGACTTTACTCCATTTCTGAAGGGAAACACACAGCACAGTTCTCATCCATGAAACACACTGTGCTTCAGAGCAAGAAATATGCTCTTGCTTTCTAGAGTCTATAATAGAGCAGGAATCCTGTGTGTGCTCAGAACAATAGAACATTGTTTACTACACAAACGGACCATATCTAGTTCAACTATGCTTCTGAAACTGATATAAACCACAGGTCCCTAACATCCAATACTTGTCAGTTAATAAGAGAAATGTGTGAGCTTCGTGAACGATGTAGCTTCGTTTGAGCTGAAAAGGGACTGCATTTACCTGAAAGGAAGTCTTGTTTGTAGGAAGACACATAGCCTGGGATTTAACTCCATTTCTGAAGGGAAACACACAGCACAGTTCTCCTCCATGAAACACACTGTGCTCCAGAGTAAGAAACACACACTTGATTTCTAGGGTCTCTATTAGAGCAAGAAACGTGGGTGTGCTCAGAACAAAAGAATGGTGTTTACAACACATACGGACCATATGTAGTTCAACTTTGCTTCTGAAACTGATACAAACCACAGATCCACTAACATACAATGGTTGTCAGTTAATAAGAGAAATATGTGAGCTTCGTGAACAATGTAGGTCCTTTGAGCTGAAAAGTGACTACCCTTACCTGAAACGAAGTCTTGCTTGTAGCAAGACACAGAGCCTGGGATTAAACTCCATTTCTGAAGGGAAACACACAGCACAGTTCTCAACCATGCAAAAAAACTCTGCTTTAGAGCAAGAAGCACGCTCTTGCTTCCTAGAGTCTCTAATACAGCAGGAAATGTGAGTGTGCACAGAACTAAAGAACGGTGTTTACCACACATATAGACCACATCTAGTTCAAATTGCTTCTGAAAATGATACAAGCCACAGGATTTCTAAATCCAATTCTTTTCAGTTAAGAGCGAGAAACCTGTGACCTTCGTGAATGATGTAGCTTCGTTTGAGTTAAAATGGGACTGCATTTACTTGAAACGAAGTCTTGCTTGGAGGAAGACCCAGAACCTGGGATTTAACTCCATTTCTCAAGGGAAACACACAGCACAGTTCTCATCCATGAAACACAATCTGCTTTAGAGCAAGAAGCACGCTCTTGCTTTCTAGAGACTATAATAGAGCAGGAAACCTGGGTGTGTTCAGAACAAAAGAACAGTGTTTACTATACATACGGACCATATCTAGTTCAACTCTGCTTCTGGAACTGATATAAACCACAGGTCCTCTAACATCCAATACTTGTCAGTTATAAGAGAAATGTGTGAGCTTCTAGAACGATGTAGCTTCCTTTGAGCTGAAAAGTCACTGCGTTTACCTGAAAGGAAGTCTTGCTTGTAGGAAGATACAGAGACTGGGATTTAACTCCATTTCTGAAGTGAAACAAACAGCACAGTTCTCATCCATGAAACTCACTTTGCTTTAGAGCAAGACGGAAGCTCTTGCTTTCTAGAGTCTCTAATACAGCAGGAAATGTGGGTGTTCATAAAACAAAAAACGGTGTTTCCAACATATAGGGACCATATCTAGTTCAACTCTCCTTCTGAAACCGATAGAAACCGCAGGTCCTCTAAAATCCAATTCTTTTCAATTAAGAGAGAGAAACTTACGCGCTTTGTGAATGAGGGAGCTTCCTTTGAGCTGAAAAGGGACTACGTTTACTCGAAAAGAAGTCTTGCTTGTAGGAAGGCACAGAACCTAGGATTTAACTCCATTTCTGAAGGGAATCACACAGCACAGTTCTCATCCATGAAACACACTCTGCTTTAGAGCAAGACGCACGCTCTTGCTTTCTAGAGTCTCTAATACAGCAGGAAACGTGGGTGTGCTCAGAACAAAAGTACGGTATTTACTACACATACAGACCACAACTAGTTCAACTCTGCTTCTGAAACTGATACAAACGAAAGGTCCTCTAACATCCAATGATTTTCATGTAAGAGCGAGAAACGTGTGAGCTTTCTGAACATTGTATCTTCGTTTGAGCTGAAAAGGGACTGCGTTAACTTGAAACGAAGTCTTACATGTAGGAAGACAAGGAGCCTGGGATTTAACTCCATTTCTAAAGGGAAACACTCAGCACAGTTCTCATCCATGAAACACACTGTGCTTTAGAGCAAGAAGCACGCTCTTGGTTTCTAGAGTCTCTAATAGAGCAGGAAACATGGGTTTGCTCAGAACAAATGTATGGTGTTTACTACACATACGGACGATATCTAGTTCAAGTCTGCTTCTGAAAATGATACAAACCTCAGGTCATCTAACATCCAATGCTTGTCAGTTAAAAGGAGAAATATGTGAGCTTTGTGAACCATGTAGGTCCTTTGAGCTGAAAAGTGACTAGCCCTACCTGAAATGAAGTCTTGCTTGTACAAACACACAGAGCTTGGGATTTAACACCATTTCTGAAGGGAAACACACAGCACCTTTCCCATTGATGAAACACATTGTGCTTTAAATCAAGAAGCACGCTCTTGCTTTCTAGAGTCTCTAATACAGCAGGAAAGGTGGGTGTGCTCCGAACAAAAGAACAAAGTTTACTACACATACGGACCATAACTAGTTCAACTCTGCTTCTGAAACTGATACAAACCACAGGTTCTCTACCATCCAATGCTTTCAGTTATGAGCTAGAAACATGTGAGCTTCAAGAGCAATGTAGCTTCGTTTGAGCTGAAAAGGGACTGTGTTTACTTGAAACGAAGTCTTGCTTGTAGGAAAACACAGAACCTGGGATGTAACTTCATTTCTGATGTGAAACACACAGCACAGTTCTCATCCATGAAACACACTCTGCTTTAGAGCAAGAAGCACGCTCTTGCTTTCTAGAGTCTCTAATACAGCAGGAAACATGAGCATGCACAGAACCAAAAAACGATGTTTCCTAAACATACGGACCATATCTAGTTCAACTCTCCTTCTGAAACTGATACAAACCGCCGTTTCTCTAAAATCCACTTATTTTCAGTTAAGAGTGTGAAACTTGTGAGTTTCGTGAAGGATGTAGCTTCGTTTGAGCTGAAAATTGACTTTGTTTAGGTGAAACAAAGTCTTGCTTATAGGAAGACACTGAGCCTGGGACTTTACTCCATTTCTGAAGGGAAACACACAGCACAGTTCTCATCCATGAAACACACTGTGCTTCAGAGCAAGAAATATGCTCTTGCTTTCTAGAGTCTATAATAGAGCAGGAATCCTGTGTGTGCTCAGAACAATAGAACATTGTTTACTACACAAACGGACCATATCTAGTTCAACTATGCTTCTGAAACTGATATAAACCACAGGTCCCTAACATCCAATACTTGTCAGTTAATAAGAGAAATGTGTGAGCTTCGTGAACGATGTAGCTTCGTTTGAGCTGAAAAGGGACTGCATTTACCTGAAAGGAAGTCTTGTTTGTAGGAAGACACATAGCCTGGGATTTAACTCCATTTCTGAAGGGAAACACACAGCACAGTTCTCCTCCATGAAACACACTGTGCTCCAGAGTAAGAAACACACACTTGATTTCTAGGGTCTCTATTAGAGCAGGAAACGTGGGTGTGCTCAGAACAAAAGAATGGTGTTTACAACACATACGGACCATATGTAGTTCAACTTTGCTTCTGAAACTGATACAAACCACAGATCCACTAACATACAATGGTTGTCAGTTAATAAGAGAAATATGTGAGCTTCGTGAACAATGTAGGTCCTTTGAGCTGAAAAGTGACTACCCTTACCTGAAACGAAGTCTTGCTTGTAGCAAGACACAGAGCCTGGGATTAAACTCCATTTCTGAAGGGAAACACACAGCACAGTTCTCAACCATGCAAAAAAACTCTGCTTTAGAGCAAGAAGCACGCTCTTGCTTCCTAGAGTCTCTAATACAGCAGGAAATGTGAGTGTGCACAGAACTAAAGAACGGTGTTTACCACACATATAGACCACATCTAGTTCAAATTGCTTCTGAAAATGATACAAGCCACAGGATTTCTAAATCCAATTCTTTTCAGTTAAGAGCGAGAAACCTGTGACCTTCGTGAATGATGTAGCTTCGTTTGAGTTAAAATGGGACTGCATTTACTTGAAACGAAGTCTTGCTTGGAGGAAGACCCAGAACCTGGGATTTAACTCCATTTCTCAAGGGAAACACACAGCACAGTTCTCATCCATGAAACACAATCTGCTTTAGAGCAAGAAGCACGCTCTTGCTTTCTAGAGACTATAATAGAGCAGGAAACCTGGGTGTGTTCAGAACAAAAGAACAGTGTTTACTATACATACGGACCATATCTAGTTCAACTCTGCTTCTGGAACTGATATAAACCACAGGTCCTCTAACATCCAATACTTGTCAGTTATAAGAGAAATGTGTGAGCTTCTAGAACGATGTAGCTTCCTTTGAGCTGAAAAGTCACTGCGTTTACCTGAAAGGAAGTCTTGCTTGTAGGAAGATACAGAGACTGGGATTTAACTCCATTTCTGAAGTGAAACAAACAGCACAGTTCTCATCCATGAAACTCACTTTGCTTTAGAGCAAGACGCAAGCTCTTGCTTTCTAGAGTCTCTAATACAGCAGGAAATGTGGGTGTTCATAAAACAAAAAACGGTGTTTCCAACATATAGGGACCATATCTAGTTCAACTCTCCTTCTGAAACCGATAGAAACCGCAGGTCCTCTAAAATCCAATTCTTTTCAATTAAGAGAGAGAAACTTACGCGCTTTGTGAATGAGGGAGCTTCCTTTGAGCTGAAAAGGGACTACGTTTACTCGAAAAGAAGTCTTGCTTGTAGGAAGGCACAGAACCTAGGATTTAACTCCATTTCTGAAGGGAATCACACAGCACAGTTCTCATCCATGAAACACACTCTGCTTTAGAGCAAGACGCACGCTCTTGCTTTCTAGAGTCTCTAATACAGCAGGAAACGTGGGTGTGCTCAGAACAAAAGTACGGTATTTACTACACATACAGACCACAACTAGTTCAACTCTGCTTCTGAAACTGATACAAACGAAAGGTCCTCTAACATCCAATGATTTTCATGTAAGAGCGAGAAACGTGTGAGCTTTCTGAACATTGTATCTTCGTTTGAGCTGAAAAGGGACTGCGTTAACTTGAAACGAAGTCTTACATGTAGGAAGACAAGGAGCCTGGGATTTAACTCCATTTCTAAAGGGAAACACTCAGCACAGTTCTCATCCATGAAACACACTGTGCTTTAGAGCAAGAAGCACGCTCTTGGTTTCTAGAGTCTCTAATAGAGCAGGAAACATGGGTTTGCTCAGAACAAATGTATGGTGTTTACTACACATACGGACAATATCTAGTTCAAGTCTGCTTCTGAAAATGATACAAACCTCAGGTCATCTAACATCCAATGCTTGTCAGTTAAAAGGAGAAATATGTGAGCTTTGTGAACCATGTAGGTCCTTTGAGCTGAAAAGTGACTAGCCCTACCTGAAATGAAGTCTTGCTTGTACAAACACACAGAGCTTGGGATTTAACACCATTTCTGAAGGGAAACACACAGCACCTTTCCCATTGATGAAACACATTGTGCTTTAAATCAAGAAGCACGCTCTTGCATTCTAGAGTCTCTAATACAGCAGGAAAGGTGGGTGTGCTCCGAACAAAAGAACAAAGTTTACTACACATACGGACCATAACTAGTTCAACTCTGCTTCTGAAACTGATACAAACCACAGGTTCTCTACCATCCAATGCTTTCAGTTATGAGCTAGAAACATGTGAGCTTCAAGAGCAATGTAGCTTCGTTTGAGCTGAAAAGGGACTGTGTTTACTTGAAACGAAGTCTTGCTTGTAGGAAAACACAGAACCTGGGATGTAACTTCATTTCTGATGTGAAACACACAGCACAGTTCTCATCCATGAAACACACTCTGCTTTAGAGCAAGAAGCACGCTCTTGCTTTCTAGAGTCTCTAATACAGCAGGAAACATGAGCATGCACAGAACCAAAAAACGATGTTTCCTAAACATACGGACCATATCTAGTTCAACTCTCCTTCTGAAACTGATACAAACCGCCGTTTCTCTAAAATCCACTTATTTTCAGTTAAGAGTGTGAAACTTGTGAGTTTCGTGAAGGATGTAGCTTCGTTTGAGCTGAAAATTGACTTTGTTTAGGTGAAACAAAGTCTTGCTTATAGGAAGACACTGAGCCTGGGACTTTACTCCATTTCTGAAGGGAAACACACAGCACAGTTCTCATCCATGAAACACACTGTGCTTCAGAGCAAGAAATATGCTCTTGCTTTCTAGAGTCTATAATAGAGCAGGAATCCTGTGTGTGCTCAGAACAATAGAACATTGTTTACTACACAAACGGACCATATCTAGTTCAACTATGCTTCTGAAACTGATATAAACCACAGGTCCCTAACATCCAATACTTGTCAGTTAATAAGAGAAATGTGTGAGCTTCGTGAACGATGTAGCTTCGTTTGAGCTGAAAAGGGACTGCATTTACCTGAAAGGAAGTCTTGTTTGTAGGAAGACACATAGCCTGGGATTTAACTCCATTTCTGAAGGGAAACACACAGCACAGTTCTCCTCCATGAAACACACTGTGCTCCAGAGTAAGAAACACACACTTGATTTCTAGGGTCTCTATTAGAGCAGGAAACGTGGGTGTGCTCAGAACAAAAGAATGGTGTTTACAACACATACGGACCATATGTAGTTCAACTTTGCTTCTGAAACTGATACAAACCACAGATCCACTAACATACAATGGTTGTCAGTTAATAAGAGAAATATGTGAGCTTCGTGAACAATGTAGGTCCTTTGAGCTGAAAAGTGACTACCCTTACCTGAAACGAAGTCTTGCTTGTAGCAAGACACAGAGCCTGGGATTAAACTCCATTTCTGAAGGGAAACACACAGCACAGTTCTCAACCATGCAAAAAAACTCTGCTTTAGAGCAAGAAGCACGCTCTTGCTTCCTAGAGTCTCTAATACAGCAGGAAATGTGAGTGTGCACAGAACTAAAGAACGGTGTTTACCACACATATAGACCACATCTAGTTCAAATTGCTTCTGAAAATGATACAAGCCACAGGATTTCTAAATCCAATTCTTTTCAGTTAAGAGCGAGAAACCTGTGACCTTCGTGAATGATGTAGCTTCGTTTGAGTTAAAATGGGACTGCATTTACTTGAAACGAAGTCTTGCTTGGAGGAAGACCCAGAACCTGGGATTTAACTCCATTTCTCAAGGGAAACACACAGCACAGTTCTCATCCATGAAACACAATCTGCTTTAGAGCAAGAAGCACGCTCTTGCTTTCTAGAGACTATAATAGAGCAGGAAACCTGGGTGTGTTCAGAACAAAAGAACAGTGTTTACTATACATACGGACCATATCTAGTTCAACTCTGCTTCTGGAACTGATATAAACCACAGGTCCTCTAACATCCAATACTTGTCAGTTATAAGAGAAATGTGTGAGCTTCTAGAACGATGTAGCTTCCTTTGAGCTGAAAAGTCACTGCGTTTACCTGAAAGGAAGTCTTGCTTGTAGGAAGATACAGAGACTGGGATTTAACTCCATTTCTGAAGTGAAACAAACAGCACAGTTCTCATCCATGAAACTCACTTTGCTTTAGAGCAAGACGCAAGCTCTTGCTTTCTAGAGTCTCTAATACAGCAGGAAATGTGGGTGTTCATAAAACAAAAAACGGTGTTTCCAACATATAGGGACCATATCTAGTTCAACTCTCCTTCTGAAACCGATAGAAACCGCAGGTCCTCTAAAATCCAATTCTTTTCAATTAAGAGAGAGAAACTTACGCGCTTTGTGAATGAGGGAGCTTCCTTTGAGCTGAAAAGGGACTACGTTTACTCGAAAAGAAGTCTTGCTTGTAGGAAGGCACAGAACCTAGGATTTAACTCCATTTCTGAAGGGAATCACACAGCACAGTTCTCATCCATGAAACACACTCTGCTTTAGAGCAAGACGCACGCTCTTGCTTTCTAGAGTCTCTAATACAGCAGGAAACGTGGGTGTGCTCAGAACAAAAGTACGGTATTTACTACACATACAGACCACAACTAGTTCAACTCTGCTTCTGAAACTGATACAAACGAAAGGTCCTCTAACATCCAATGATTTTCATGTAAGAGCGAGAAACGTGTGAGCTTTCTGAACATTGTATCTTCGTTTGAGCTGAAAAGGGACTGCGTTAACTTGAAACGAAGTCTTACATGTAGGAAGACAAGGAGCCTGGGATTTAACTCCATTTCTAAAGGGAAACACTCAGCACAGTTCTCATCCATGAAACACACTGTGCTTTAGAGCAAGAAGCACGCTCTTGGTTTCTAGAGTCTCTAATAGAGCAGGAAACATGGGTTTGCTCAGAACAAATGTATGGTGTTTACTACACATACGGACGATATCTAGTTCAAGTCTGCTTCTGAAAATGATACAAACCTCAGGTCATCTAACATCCAATGCTTGTCAGTTAAAAGGAGAAATATGTGAGCTTTGTGAACGATGTAGGTCCTTTGAGCTGAAAAGTGACTAGCCCTACCTGAAATGAAGTCTTGCTTGTACAAACACACAGAGCTTGGGATTTAACACCATTTCTGAAGGGAAACACACAGCACCTTTCCCATTGATGAAACACATTGTGCTTTAAATCAAGAAGCACGCTCTTGCTTTCTAGAGTCTCTAATACAGCAGGAAAGGTGGGTGTGCTCCGAACAAAAGAACAAAGTTTACTACACATACGGACCATAACTAGTTCAACTCTGCTTCTGAAACTGATACAAACCACAGGTTCTCTACCATCCAATGCTTTCAGTTATGAGCTAGAAACATGTGAGCTTCAAGAGCAATGTAGCTTCGTTTGAGCTGAAAAGGGACTGTGTTTACTTGAAACGAAGTCTTGCTTGTAGGAAAACACAGAACCTGGGATGTAACTTCATTTCTGATGTGAAACACACAGCACAGTTCTCATCCATGAAACACACTCTGCTTTAGAGCAAGAAGCACGCTCTTGCTTTCTAGAGTCTCTAATACAGCAGGAAACATGAGCATGCACAGAACCAAAAAACGATGTTTCCTAAACATACGGACCATATCTAGTTCAACTCTCCTTCTGAAACTGATACAAACCGCCGTTTCTCTAAAATCCACTTATTTTCAGTTAAGAGTGTGAAACTTGTGAGTTTCGTGAAGGATGTAGCTTCGTTTGAGCTGAAAATTGACTTTGTTTAGGTGAAACAAAGTCTTGCTTATAGGAAGACACTGAGCCTGGGACTTTACTCCATTTCTGAAGGGAAACACACAGCACAGTTCTCATCCATGAAACACACTGTGCTTCAGAGCAAGAAATATGCTCTTGCTTTCTAGAGTCTATAATAGAGCAGGAATCCTGTGTGTGCTCAGAACAATAGAACATTGTTTACTACACAAACGGACCATATCTAGTTCAACTATGCTTCTGAAACTGATATAAACCACAGGTCCCTAACATCCAATACTTGTCAGTTAATAAGAGAAATGTGTGAGCTTCGTGAACGATGTAGCTTCGTTTGAGCTGAAAAGGGACTGCATTTACCTGAAAGGAAGTCTTGTTTGTAGGAAGACACATAGCCTGGGATTTAACTCCATTTCTGAAGGGAAACACACAGCACAGTTCTCCTCCATGAAACACACTGTGCTCCAGAGTAAGAAACACACACTTGATTTCTAGGGTCTCTATTAGAGCAGGAAACGTGGGTGTGCTCAGAACAAAAGAATGGTGTTTACAACACATACGGACCATATGTAGTTCAACTTTGCTTCTGAAACTGATACAAACCACAGATCCACTAACATACAATGGTTGTCAGTTAATAAGAGAAATATGTGAGCTTCGTGAACAATGTAGGTCCTTTGAGCTGAAAAGTGACTACCCTTACCTGAAACGAAGTCTTGCTTGTAGCAAGACACAGAGCCTGGGATTAAACTCCATTTCTGAAGGGAAACACACAGCACAGTTCTCAACCATGCAAAAAAACTCTGCTTTAGAGCAAGAAGCACGCTCTTGCTTCCTAGAGTCTCTAATACAGCAGGAAATGTGAGTGTGCACAGAACTAAAGAACGGTGTTTACCACACATATAGACCACATCTAGTTCAAATTGCTTCTGAAAATGATACAAGCCACAGGATTTCTAAATCCAATTCTTTTCAGTTAAGAGCGAGAAACCTGTGACCTTCGTGAATGATGTAGCTTCGTTTGAGTTAAAATGGGACTGCATTTACTTGAAACGAAGTCTTGCTTGGAGGAAGACCCAGAACCTGGGATTTAACTCCATTTCTCAAGGGAAACACACAGCACAGTTCTCATCCATGAAACACAATCTGCTTTAGAGCAAGAAGCACGCTCTTGCTTTCTAGAGACTATAATAGAGCAGGAAACCTGGGTGTGTTCAGAACAAAAGAACAGTGTTTACTATACATACGGACCATATCTAGTTCAACTCTGCTTCTGGAACTGATATAAACCACAGGTCCTCTAACATCCAATACTTGTCAGTTATAAGAGAAATGTGTGAGCTTCTAGAACGATGTAGCTTCCTTTGAGCTGAAAAGTCACTGCGTTTACCTGAAAGGAAGTCTTGCTTGTAGGAAGATACAGAGACTGGGATTTAACTCCATTTCTGAAGTGAAACACACAGCACAGTTCTCATCCATGAAACACACTTTGATTTAAAGCGAGACGCACGCTCTTGCTTTCTAGAGTCTCTAATACAGCAGGAAATGTGGGTGTTCTCAAAACAAAAAAACGGTGTTTCCTACACATACAGACCATATCTAGGTCAACTCTGCTTCTGAAACTGATACAAACCTCAGGTCCTCTAACATCCAATGATTTTGAGAATAAGAGCGAGAAACGTGTGAGCTTCCTGAACGATGTAGCTTCGTTTGAGCTGAAAAGGGACTGGGTTTACTTGAAAAGAAGTCTTTCTTGTAGGAAGACACAGAGCCTGGGATTTATCTCCATTTCTAAAGGGAAACACCCAGAATAGTGAGATTCGTGAATGATGGAGGTTCCTTTGAGCTGAAAAGTGACTACGTTTACTTGAAAAGAAGTCTTGCTTGTAGGAAGGCACACAACTTGGGATTTAACTCCATTTCTGAAGGGAAACACACAGCACAGTTCTCATCCATGAAACACACTCTGATTTAGAGCAAGAAGCACGCTATTGCTTTCTAGATTCCTTAATACAGCAGGAAATGTGGGTGTGCACAGAACAAAAGTACGGTGTTTATTACACATACAGACCACATCTAGATCAACTATGCTTCTGAAACTGATACAAACCAAAGCTCCTCTAAAATCCAATGATTTTCAGGTAAGAGCGAGAAACGTGTGAGCTTCCTGAACGATCTAGTTTCGTTTGAGCTGAAAAGGGACTGTGTTTACTTGAAACGAAGTCTTGCGTTTAGGAAGACAAGGAGCCTGGGATTTAACTCCATTTCTAAAGGGATACACTCAGCACAGTTCTCATCCATGAAACACACTGTGCTTTACAGCAAGAAGCATGCTCTTGGTTTCTAGAGTCTCTAATAGAGCAGGAAACGTGGGTGTGCTCAGAACAAAAGTATGGTGTTTACTACACATACATCCATATTTAGTTCAAGTCTGATTCTGAAAATGATACAAACCTCAGGTCCTCTAACGTCCAATGCTTGTCAGTTAAAAAGAGAAATATGTGAGCTTTGTGAACGATATAGGTCCTTTGAGCTGAAAAGTGACTAGACTTACCTGAAACGAAGTCTTGCTTGTAGGAACACACAGAGCTTTATATTTAACTCCATTACTGAAGGGAAACACACAGCACCTTTCCCATCGATGAAACACATTGTGCTTTAGAGCAAGAAGCACACTCTTGCTTTCTAGAGTCTCTAACACAATTAAACGTGGGTGTGCTCAGAACAAAAGGACGAAGTTTACTACACATACTGACCATAACTAGTTCAACTCTGCTTCTGAAACTGATACAAATAACAGGTTCTCTACCATCCAAGGCTTTCAGTTATGAGCGAGAAACGTGTGAGCTTCAAGAGCAATGTAGATTCGTTTGAGCTGAAAAGGGACTGCGTTTAC
The DNA here is from genome assembly GCA_949786385.1 of Onychomys leucogaster. NCBI lineage: Eukaryota > Metazoa > Chordata > Mammalia > Rodentia > Cricetidae > Onychomys > Onychomys leucogaster. Next base: position 8,661,274 of record CATKUP010000006.1, on the reverse strand, counting down.
TTGAAACGAAGTCTTGCTTGTAGGAAGACAAGGAGCCTGGGATTTAACTCCATTTCTGAAGCACAGTTCTCAACCATGCAACAAACTCTGCTTTAGAGCAAGAAGCACGCTCTTGCTTCCTAGAGTCTCTAATACAGCAGGAAATGTGAGTGTGCACAGAACTAAAGAATGGTTTTTACCACACATATAGACCACATCTAGTTCAAATTGCTTCTGAAACTGATACAAACCACAGGATTTCTCAATCCAATTCTTTTCAGTTAAGAGCGAGAAACCTGTGACCTTCGTGAATGATGTAGCTTCGTTTGAGTTAAAATGGGACTGCATTTACTTGAAATGAAGTCTTGCTTGGAGGAAGACCCAGAACCTGGGATTTAACTCCATTTCTCAAGGGAAACACACAGCACAGTTCTCATCCATGAAACACAATCTGCTTTAGAGCAAGAAGCACGCTCTTGCTTTCTAGAGACTATAATAGAGCAGGAAACCTGGGTGTGTTCAGAACAAAAGAACAGTGTTTACTATACATACGGAACATATCTAGTTCAATCTGCTTCTGGAACTGATATAAACCACAGGTCCTCTAACATCCAATACTTGTCAGTTATAAGAGAAATGTGTGAGCTTCTAGAACGATGTAGCTTCCTTTGAGCTGAAAAGTCACTGCGTTTACCTGAAAGGAAGTCTTGCTTGTAGGAAGATACAGAGACTGGGATTTAACTCCATTTCTGAAGTGAAACACACAGCACAGTTCTCATCCATGAAACACACTTTGATTTAAAGCGAGACGCACGCTCTTGCTTTCTAGAGTCTCTAATACAGCAGGAAATGTGGGTGTTCTCAAAACAAAAAAACGGTGTTTCCTACACATACAGACCATATCTAGGTCAACTCTGCTTCTGAAACTGATACAAACCTCAGGTCCTCTAACATCCAATGATTTTGAGAATAAGAGCCAGAAACGTGTGAGCTTCCTGAACGATGTAGCTTCGTTTGAGCTGAAAAGGGACTGGGTTTACTTGAAAAGAAGTCTTGCTTGTAGGAAGACACAGAGCCTGGGATTTATCTCCATTTCTAAAGGGAAACACCCAGAATAGTGAGATTCGTGAATGATGGAGGTTCCTTTGAGCTGAAAAGTGACTACGTTTACTTGAAAAGAAGTCTTGCTTGTAGGAAGGCACACAACTTGGGATTTAACTCCATTTCTGAAGGGAAACACACAGCACAGTTCTCATCCATGAAACACACTCTGATTTAGAGCAAGAAGCACGCTATTGCTTTCTAGATTCCTTAATACAGCAGGAAATGTGGGTGTGCACAGAACAAAAGTACGGTGTTTATTACACATACAGACCACATCTAGATCAACTATGCTTCTGAAACTGATACAAACCAAAGCTCCTCTAAAATCCAATGATTTTCAGGTAAGAGCGAGAAACGTGTGAGCTTCCTGAACGATCTAGTTTCGTTTGAGCTGAAAAGGGACTGTGTTTACTTGAAACGAAGTCTTGCGTTTAGGAAGACAAGGAGCCTGGGATTTAACTCCATTTCTAAAGGGATACACTCAGCACAGTTCTCATCCATGAAACACACTGTGCTTTACAGCAAGAAGCATGCTCTTGGTTTCTAGAGTCTCTAATAGAGCAGGAAACGTGGGTGTGCTCAGAACAAAAGTATGGTGTTTACTACACATACATCCATATTTAGTTCAAGTCTGATTCTGAAAATGATACAAACCTCAGGTCCTCTAACGTCCAATGCTTGTCAGTTAAAAAGAGAAATATGTGAGCTTTGTGAACGATATAGGTCCTTTGAGCTGAAAAGTGACTAGACTTACCTGAAACGAAGTCTTGCTTGTAGGAACACACAGAGCTTTATATTTAACTCCATTACTGAAGGGAAACACACAGCACCTTTCCCATCGATGAAACACATTGTGCTTTAGAGCAAGAAGCACACTCTTGCTTTCTAGAGTCTCTAACACAATTAAACGTGGGTGTGCTCAGAACAAAAGGACGAAGTTTACTACACATACTGACCATAACTAGTTCAACTCTGCTTCTGAAACTGATACAAATAACAGGTTCTCTACCATCCAAGGCTTTCAGTTATGAGCGAGAAACGTGTGAGCTTCAAGAGCAATGTAGATTCGTTTGAGCTGAAAAGGGACTGCGTTTACTTGAAACGAAGTCTTGCTTGTAGGAAGACAAGGAGCCTGGGATTTAACTCCATTTCTGAAGCACAGTTCTCAACCATGCAACAAACTCTGCTTTAGAGCAAGAAGCACGCTCTTGCTTCCTAGAGTCTCTAATACAGCAGGAAATGTGAGTGTGCACAGAACTAAAGAATGGTTTTTACCACACATATAGACCACATCTAGTTCAAATTGCTTCTGAAACTGATACAAACCACAGGATTTCTCAATCCAATTCTTTTCAGTTAAGAGCGAGAAACCTGTGACCTTCGTGAATGATGTAGCTTCGTTTGAGTTAAAATGGGACTGCATTTACTTGAAATGAAGTCTTGCTTGGAGGAAGACCCAGAACCTGGGATTTAACTCCATTTCTCAAGGGAAACACACAGCACAGTTCTCATCCATGAAACACAATCTGCTTTAGAGCAAGAAGCACGCTCTTGCTTTCTAGAGACTATAATAGAGCAGGAAACCTGGGTGTGTTCAGAACAAAAGAACAGTGTTTACTATACATACGGAACATATCTAGTTCAATCTGCTTCTGGAACTGATATAAACCACAGGTACTCTAACATCCAATACTTGTCAGTTATAAGAGAAATGTGTGAGCTTCTAGAACGATGTAGCTTCCTTTGAGCTGAAAAGTCACTGCGTTTACCTGAAAGGAAGTCTTGCTTGTAGGAAGATACAGAGACTGGGATTTAACTCCATTTCTGAAGTGAAACACACAGCACAGTTCTCATCCATGAAACACACTTTGATTTAAAGCGAGACGCACGCTCTTGCTTTCTAGAGTCTCTAATACAGCAGGAAATGTGGGTGTTCTCAAAACAAAAAAACGGTGTTTCCTACACATACAGACCATATCTAGGTCAACTCTGCTTCTGAAACTGATACAAACCTCAGGTCCTCTAACATCCAATGATTTTGAGAATAAGAGCGAGAAACGTGTGAGCTTCCTGAACGATGTAGCTTCGTTTGAGCTGAAAAGGGACTGGGTTTACTTGAAAAGAAGTCTTTCTTGTAGGAAGACACAGAGCCTGGGATTTATCTCCATTTCTAAAGGGAAACACCCAGAATAGTGAGATTCGTGAATGATGGAGGTTCCTTTGAGCTGAAAAGTGACTACGTTTACTTGAAAAGAAGTCTTGCTTGTAGGAAGGCACACAACTTGGGATTTAACTCCATTTCTGAAGGGAAACACACAGCACAGTTCTCATCCATGAAACACACTCTGATTTAGAGCAAGAAGCACGCTATTGCTTTCTAGATTCCTTAATACAGCAGGAAATGTGGGTGTGCACAGAACAAAAGTACGGTGTTTATTACACATACAGACCACATCTAGATCAACTATGCTTCTGAAACTGATACAAACCAAAGCTCCTCTAAAATCCAATGATTTTCAGGTAAGAGCGAGAAACGTGTGAGCTTCCTGAACGATCTAGTTTCGTTTGAGCTGAAAAGGGACTGTGTTTACTTGAAACGAAGTCTTGCGTTTAGGAAGACAAGGAGCCTGGGATTTAACTCCATTTCTAAAGGGATACACTCAGCACAGTTCTCATCCATGAAACACACTGTGCTTTACAGCAAGAAGCATGCTCTTGGTTTCTAGAGTCTCTAATAGAGCAGGAAACGTGGGTGTGCTCAGAACAAAAGTATGGTGTTTACTACACATACATCCATATTTAGTTCAAGTCTGATTCTGAAAATGATACAAACCTCAGGTCCTCTAACGTCCAATGCTTGTCAGTTAAAAAGAGAAATATGTGAGCTTTGTGAACGATATAGGTCCTTTGAGCTGAAAAGTGACTAGACTTACCTGAAACGAAGTCTTGCTTGTAGGAACACACAGAGCTTTATATTTAACTCCATTACTGAAGGGAAACACACAGCACCTTTCCCATCGATGAAACACATTGTGCTTTAGAGCAAGAAGCACACTCTTGCTTTCTAGAGTCTCTAACACAATTAAACGTGGGTGTGCTCAGAACAAAAGGACGAAGTTTACTACACATACTGACCATAACTAGTTCAACTCTGCTTCTGAAACTGATACAAATAACAGGTTCTCTACCATCCAAGGCTTTCAGTTATGAGCGAGAAACGTGTGAGCTTCAAGAGCAATGTAGATTCGTTTGAGCTGAAAAGGGACTGCGTTTACTTGAAACGAAGTCTTGCTTGTAGGAAGACAAGGAGCCTGGGATTTAACTCCATTTCTGAAGCACAGTTCTCAACCATGCAACAAACTCTGCTTTAGAGCAAGAAGCACGCTCTTGCTTCCTAGAGTCTCTAATACAGCAGGAAATGTGAGTGTGCACAGAACTAAAGAATGGTTTTTACCACACATATAGACCACATCTAGTTCAAATTGCTTCTGAAACTGATACAAACCACAGGATTTCTCAATCCAATTCTTTTCAGTTAAGAGCGAGAAACCTGTGACCTTCGTGAATGATGTAGCTTCGTTTGAGTTAAAATGGGACTGCATTTACTTGAAATGAAGTCTTGCTTGGAGGAAGACCCAGAACCTGGGATTTAACTCCATTTCTCAAGGGAAACACACAGCACAGTTCTCATCCATGAAACACAATCTGCTTTAGAGCAAGAAGCACGCTCTTGCTTTCTAGAGTCTCTAATACAGCAGGAAACATGAGCATGCACAGAACCAAAAAACGATGTTTCCTAAACATACGGACCATATCTAGTTCAACTCTCCTTCTGAAACTGATACAAACCGCCGTTTCTCTAAAATCCACTTATTTTCAGTTAAGAGTGTGAAACTTGTGAGTTTCGTGAAGGATGTAGCTTCGTTTGAGCTGAAAATTGACTTTGTTTAGGTGAAACAAAGTCTTGCTTATAGGAAGACACTGAGCCTGGGACTTTACTCCATTTCTGAAGGGAAACACACAGCACAGTTCTCATCCATGAAACACACTGTGCTTCAGAGCAAGAAATATGCTCTTGCTTTCTAGAGTCTATAATAGAGCAGGAATCCTGTGTGTGCTCAGAACAATAGAACATTGTTTACTACACAAACGGACCATATCTAGTTCAACTATGCTTCTGAAACTGATATAAACCACAGGTCCCTAACATCCAATACTTGTCAGTTAATAAGAGAAATGTGTGAGCTTCGTGAACGATGTAGCTTCGTTTGAGCTGAAAAGGGACTGCATTTACCTGAAAGGAAGTCTTGTTTGTAGGAAGACACATAGCCTGGGATTTAACTCCATTTCTGAAGGGAAACACACAGCACAGTTCTCCTCCATGAAACACACTGTGCTCCAGAGTAAGAAACACACACTTGATTTCTAGGGTCTCTATTAGAGCAGGAAACGTGGGTGTGCTCAGAACAAAAGAATGGTGTTTACAACACATACGGACCATATGTAGTTCAACTTTGCTTCTGAAACTGATACAAACCACAGATCCACTAACATACAATGGTTGTCAGTTAATAAGAGAAATATGTGAGCTTCGTGAACAATGTAGGTCCTTTGAGCTGAAAAGTGACTACCCTTACCTGAAACGAAGTCTTGCTTGTAGCAAGACACAGAGCCTGGGATTAAACTCCATTTCTGAAGGGAAACACACAGCACAGTTCTCAACCATGCAAAAAAACTCTGCTTTAGAGCAAGAAGCACGCTCTTGCTTCCTAGAGTCTCTAATACAGCAGGAAATGTGAGTGTGCACAGAACTAAAGAACGGTGTTTACCACACATATAGACCACATCTAGTTCAAATTGCTTCTGAAAATGATACAAGCCACAGGATTTCTAAATCCAATTCTTTTCAGTTAAGAGCGAGAAACCTGTGACCTTCGTGAATGATGTAGCTTCGTTTGAGTTAAAATGGGACTGCATTTACTTGAAACGAAGTCTTGCTTGGAGGAAGACCCAGAACCTGGGATTTAACTCCATTTCTCAAGGGAAACACACAGCACAGTTCTCATCCATGAAACACAATCTGCTTTAGAGCAAGAAGCACGCTCTTGCTTTCTAGAGACTATAATAGAGCAGGAAACCTGGGTGTGTTCAGAACAAAAGAACAGTGTTTACTATACATACGGACCATATCTAGTTCAACTCTGCTTCTGGAACTGATATAAACCACAGGTCCTCTAACATCCAATACTTGTCAGTTATAAGAGAAATGTGTGAGCTTCTAGAACGATGTAGCTTCCTTTGAGCTGAAAAGTCACTGCGTTTACCTGAAAGGAAGTCTTGCTTGTAGGAAGATACAGAGACTGGGATTTAACTCCATTTCTGAAGTGAAACAAACAGCACAGTTCTCATCCATGAAACTCACTTTGCTTTAGAGCAAGACGCAAGCTCTTGCTTTCTAGAGTCTCTAATACAGCAGGAAATGTGGGTGTTCATAAAACAAAAAACGGTGTTTCCAACATATAGGGACCATATCTAGTTCAACTCTCCTTCTGAAACCGATAGAAACCGCAGGTCCTCTAAAATCCAATTCTTTTCAATTAAGAGAGAGAAACTTACGCGCTTTGTGAATGAGGGAGCTTCCTTTGAGCTGAAAAGGGACTACGTTTACTCGAAAAGAAGTCTTGCTTGTAGGAAGGCACAGAACCTAGGATTTAACTCCATTTCTGAAGGGAATCACACAGCACAGTTCTCATCCATGAAACACACTCTGCTTTAGAGCAAGACGCACGCTCTTGCTTTCTAGAGTCTCTAATACAGCAGGAAACGTGGGTGTGCTCAGAACAAAAGTACGGTATTTACTACACATACAGACCACAACTAGTTCAACTCTGCTTCTGAAACTGATACAAACGAAAGGTCCTCTAACATCCAATGATTTTCATGTAAGAGCGAGAAACGTGTGAGCTTTCTGAACATTGTATCTTCGTTTGAGCTGAAAAGGGACTGCGTTAACTTGAAACGAAGTCTTACATGTAGGAAGACAAGGAGCCTGGGATTTAACTCCATTTCTAAAGGGAAACACTCAGCACAGTTCTCATCCATGAAACACACTGTGCTTTAGAGCAAGAAGCACGCTCTTGGTTTCTAGAGTCTCTAATAGAGCAGGAAACATGGGTTTTTCAGAACAAATGTATGGTGTTTACTACACATACGGACAATATCTAGTTCAAGTCTGCTTCTGAAAATGATACAAACCTCAGGTCATCTAACATCCAATGCTTGTCAGTTAAAAGGAGAAATATGTGAGCTTTGTGAACCATGTAGGTCCTTTGAGCTGAAAAGTGACTAGCCCTACCTGAAATGAAGTCTTGCTTGTACAAACACACAGAGCTTGGGATTTAACACCATTTCTGAAGGGAAACACACAGCACCTTTCCCATTGATGAAACACATTGTGCTTTAAATCAAGAAGCACGCTCTTGCATTCTAGAGTCTCTAATACAGCAGGAAAGGTGGGTGTGCTCCGAACAAAAGAACAAAGTTTACTACACATACGGACCATAACTAGTTCAACTCTGCTTCTGAAACTGATACAAACCACAGGTTCTCTACCATCCAATGCTTTCAGTTATGAGCTAGAAACATGTGAGCTTCAAGAGCAATGTAGCTTCGTTTGAGCTGAAAAGGGACTGTGTTTACTTGAAACGAAGTCTTGCTTGTAGGAAAACACAGAACCTGGGATGTAACTTCATTTCTGATGTGAAACACACAGCACAGTTCTCATCCATGAAACACACTCTGCTTTAGAGCAAGAAGCACGCTCTTGCTTTCTAGAGTCTCTAATACAGCAGGAAACATGAGCATGCACAGAACCAAAAAACGATGTTTCCTAAACATACGGACCATATCTAGTTCAACTCTCCTTCTGAAACTGATACAAACCGCCGTTTCTCTAAAATCCACTTATTTTCAGTTAAGAGTGTGAAACTTGTGAGTTTCGTGAAGGATGTAGCTTCGTTTGAGCTGAAAATTGACTTTGTTTAGGTGAAACAAAGTCTTGCTTATAGGAAGACACTGAGCCTGGGACTTTACTCCATTTCTGAAGGGAAACACACAGCACAGTTCTCATCCATGAAACACACTGTGCTTCAGAGCAAGAAATATGCTCTTGCTTTCTAGAGTCTATAATAGAGCAGGAATCCTGTGTGTGCTCAGAACAATAGAACATTGTTTACTACACAAACGGACCATATCTAGTTCAACTATGCTTCTGAAACTGATATAAACCACAGGTCCCTAACATCCAATACTTGTCAGTTAATAAGAGAAATGTGTGAGCTTCGTGAACGATGTAGCTTCGTTTGAGCTGAAAAGGGACTGCATTTACCTGAAAGGAAGTCTTGTTTGTAGGAAGACACATAGCCTGGGATTTAACTCCATTTCTGAAGGGAAACACACAGCACAGTTCTCCTCCATGAAACACACTGTGCTCCAGAGTAAGAAACACACACTTGATTTCTAGGGTCTCTATTAGAGCAGGAAACGTGGGTGTGCTCAGAACAAAAGAATGGTGTTTACAACACATACGGACCATATGTAGTTCAACTTTGCTTCTGAAACTGATACAAACCACAGATCCACTAACATACAATGGTTGTCAGTTAATAAGAGAAATATGTGAGCTTCGTGAACAATGTAGGTCCTTTGAGCTGAAAAGTGACTACCCTTACCTGAAACGAAGTCTTGCTTGTAGCAAGACACAGAGCCTGGGATTAAACTCCATTTCTGAAGGGAAACACACAGCACAGTTCTCAACCATGCAAAAAAACTCTGCTTTAGAGCAAGAAGCACGCTCTTGCTTCCTAGAGTCTCTAATACAGCAGGAAATGTGAGTGTGCACAGAACTAAAGAACGGTGTTTACCACACATATAGACCACATCTAGTTCAAATTGCTTCTGAAAATGATACAAGCCACAGGATTTCTAAATCCAATTCTTTTCAGTTAAGAGCGAGAAACCTGTGACCTTCGTGAATGATGTAGCTTCGTTTGAGTTAAAATGGGACTGCATTTACTTGAAACGAAGTCTTGCTTGGAGGAAGACCCAGAACCTGGGATTTAACTCCATTTCTCAAGGGAAACACACAGCACAGTTCTCATCCATGAAACACAATCTGCTTTAGAGCAAGAAGCACGCTCTTGCTTTCTAGAGACTATAATAGAGCAGGAAACCTGGGTGTGTTCAGAACAAAAGAACAGTGTTTACTATACATACGGACCATATCTAGTTCAACTCTGCTTCTGGAACTGATATAAACCACAGGTCCTCTAACATCCAATACTTGTCAGTTATAAGAGAAATGTGTGAGCTTCTAGAACGATGTAGCTTCCTTTGAGCTGAAAAGTCACTGCGTTTACCTGAAAGGAAGTCTTGCTTGTAGGAAGATACAGAGACTGGGATTTAACTCCATTTCTGAAGTGAAACAAACAGCACAGTTCTCATCCATGAAACTCACTTTGCTTTAGAGCAAGACGCAAGCTCTTGCTTTCTAGAGTCTCTAATACAGCAGGAAATGTGGGTGTTCATAAAACAAAAAACGGTGTTTCCAACATATAGGGACCATATCTAGTTCAACTCTCCTTCTGAAACCGATAGAAACCGCAGGTCCTCTAAAATCCAATTCTTTTCAATTAAGAGAGAGAAACTTACGCGCTTTGTGAATGAGGGAGCTTCCTTTGAGCTGAAAAGGGACTACGTTTACTCGAAAAGAAGTCTTGCTTGTAGGAAGGCACAGAACCTAGGATTTAACTCCATTTCTGAAGGGAATCACACAGCACAGTTCTCATCCATGAAACACACTCTGCTTTAGAGCAAGACGCACGCTCTTGCTTTCTAGAGTCTCTAATACAGCAGGAAACGTGGGTGTGCTCAGAACAAAAGTACGGTATTTACTACACATACAGACCACAACTAGTTCAACTCTGCTTCTGAAACTGATACAAACGAAAGGTCCTCTAACATCCAATGATTTTCATGTAAGAGCGAGAAACGTGTGAGCTTTCTGAACATTGTATCTTCGTTTGAGCTGAAAAGGGACTGCGTTAACTTGAAACGAAGTCTTACATGTAGGAAGACAAGGAGCCTGGGATTTAACTCCATTTCTAAAGGGAAACACTCAGCACAGTTCTCATCCATGAAACACACTGTGCTTTAGAGCAAGAAGCACGCTCTTGGTTTCTAGAGTCTCTAATAGAGCAGGAAACATGGGTTTGCTCAGAACAAATGTATGGTGTTTACTACACATACGGACGATATCTAGTTCAAGTCTGCTTCTGAAAATGATACAAACCTCAGGTCATCTAACATCCAATGCTTGTCAGTTAAAAGGAGAAATATGTGAGCTTTGTGAACGATGTAGGTCCTTTGAGCTGAAAAGTGACTAGCCCTACCTGAAATGAAGTCTTGCTTGTACAAACACACAGAGCTTGGGATTTAACACCATTTCTGAAGGGAAACACACAGCACCTTTCCCATTGATGAAACACATTGTGCTTTAAATCAAGAAGCACGCTCTTGCTTTCTAGAGTCTCTAATACAGCAGGAAAGGTGGGTGTGCTCCGAACAAAAGAACAAAGTTTACTACACATACGGACCATAACTAGTTCAACTCTGCTTCTGAAACTGATACAAACCACAGGTTCTCTACCATCCAATGCTTTCAGTTATGAGCTAGAAACATGTGAGCTTCAAGAGCAATGTAGCTTCGTTTGAGCTGAAAAGGGACTGTGTTTACTTGAAACGAAGTCTTGCTTGTAGGAAAACACAGAACCTGGGATGTAACTTCATTTCTGATGTGAAACACACAGCACAGTTCTCATCCATGAAACACACTCTGCTTTAGAGCAAGAAGCACGCTCTTGCTTTCTAGAGTCTCTAATACAGCAGGAAACATGAGCATGCACAGAACCAAAAAACGATGTTTCCTAAACATACGGACCATATCTAGTTCAACTCTCCTTCTGAAACTGATACAAACCGCCGTTTCTCTAAAATCCACTTATTTTCAGTTAAGAGTGTGAAACTTGTGAGTTTCGTGAAGGATGTAGCTTCGTTTGAGCTGAAAATTGACTTTGTTTAGGTGAAACAAAGTCTTGCTTATAGGAAGACACTGAGCCTGGGACTTTACTCCATTTCTGAAGGGAAACACACAGCACAGTTCTCATCCATGAAACACACTGTGCTTCAGAGCAAGAAATATGCTCTTGCTTTCTAGAGTCTATAATAGAGCAGGAATCCTGTGTGTGCTCAGAACAATAGAACATTGTTTACTACACAAACGGACCATATCTAGTTCAACTATGCTTCTGAAACTGATATAAACCACAGGTCCCTAACATCCAATACTTGTCAGTTAATAAGAGAAATGTGTGAGCTTCGTGAACGATGTAGCTTCGTTTGAGCTGAAAAGGGACTGCATTTACCTGAAAGGAAGTCTTGTTTGTAGGAAGACACATAGCCTGGGATTTAACTCCATTTCTGAAGGGAAACACACAGCACAGTTCTCCTCCATGAAACACACTGTGCTCCAGAGTAAGAAACACACACTTGATTTCTAGGGTCTCTATTAGAGCAGGAAACGTGGGTGTGCTCAGAACAAAAGAATGGTGTTTACAACACATACGGACCATATGTAGTTCAACTTTGCTTCTGAAACTGATACAAACCACAGATCCACTAACATACAATGGTTGTCAGTTAATAAGAGAAATATGTGAGCTTCGTGAACAATGTAGGTCCTTTGAGCTGAAAAGTGACTACCCTTACCTGAAACGAAGTCTTGCTTGTAGCAAGACACAGAGCCTGGGATTAAACTCCATTTCTGAAGGGAAACACACAGCACAGTTCTCAACCATGCAAAAAAACTCTGCTTTAGAGCAAGAAGCACGCTCTTGCTTCCTAGAGTCTCTAATACAGCAGGAAATGTGAGTGTGCACAGAACTAAAGAACGGTGTTTACCACACATATAGACCACATCTAGTTCAAATTGCTTCTGAAAATGATACAAGCCACAGGATTTCTAAATCCAATTCTTTTCAGTTAAGAGCGAGAAACCTGTGACCTTCGTGAATGATGTAGCTTCGTTTGAGTTAAAATGGGACTGCATTTACTTGAAACGAAGTCTTGCTTGGAGGAAGACCCAGAACCTGGGATTTAACTCCATTTCTCAAGGGAAACACACAGCACAGTTCTCATCCATGAAACACAATCTGCTTTAGAGCAAGAAGCACGCTCTTGCTTTCTAGAGACTATAATAGAGCAGGAAACCTGGGTGTGTTCAGAACAAAAGAACAGTGTTTACTATACATACGGACCATATCTAGTTCAACTCTGCTTCTGGAACTGATATAAACCACAGGTCCTCTAACATCCAATACTTGTCAGTTATAAGAGAAATGTGTGAGCTTCTAGAACGATGTAGCTTCCTTTGAGCTGAAAAGTCACTGCGTTTACCTGAAAGGAAGTCTTGCTTGTAGGAAGATACAGAGACTGGGATTTAACTCCATTTCTGAAGTGAAACACACAGCACAGTTCTCATCCATGAAACACACTTTGATTTAAAGCGAGACGCACGCTCTTGCTTTCTAGAGTCTCTAATACAGCAGGAAATGTGGGTGTTCTCAAAACAAAAAAACGGTGTTTCCTACACATACAGACCATATCTAGGTCAACTCTGCTTCTGAAACTGATACAAACCTCAGGTCCTCTAACATCCAATGATTTTGAGAATAAGAGCGAGAAACGTGTGAGCTTCCTGAACGATGTAGCTTCGTTTGAGCTGAAAAGGGACTGGGTTTACTTGAAAAGAAGTCTTTCTTGTAGGAAGACACAGAGCCTGGGATTTATCTCCATTTCTAAAGGGAAACACCCAGAATAGTGAGATTCGTGAATGATGGAGGTTCCTTTGAGCTGAAAAGTGACTACGTTTACTTGAAAAGAAGTCTTGCTTGTAGGAAGGCACACAACTTGGGATTTAACTCCATTTCTGAAGGGAAACACACAGCACAGTTCTCATCCATGAAACACACTCTGATTTAGAGCAAGAAGCACGCTATTGCTTTCTAGATTCCTTAATACAGCAGGAAATGTGGGTGTGCACAGAACAAAAGTACGGTGTTTATTACACATACAGACCACATCTAGATCAACTATGCTTCTGAAACTGATACAAACCAAAGCTCCTCTAAAATCCAATGATTTTCAGGTAAGAGCGAGAAACGTGTGAGCTTCCTGAACGATCTAGTTTCGTTTGAGCTGAAAAGGGACTGTGTTTACTTGAAACGAAGTCTTGCGTTTAGGAAGACAAGGAGCCTGGGATTTAACTCCATTTCTAAAGGGATACACTCAGCACAGTTCTCATCCATGAAACACACTGTGCTTTACAGCAAGAAGCATGCTCTTGGTTTCTAGAGTCTCTAATAGAGCAGGAAACGTGGGTGTGCTCAGAACAAAAGTATGGTGTTTACTACACATACATCCATATTTAGTTCAAGTCTGATTCTGAAAATGATACAAACCTCAGGTCCTCTAACGTCCAATGCTTGTCAGTTAAAAAGAGAAATATGTGAGCTTTGTGAACGATATAGGTCCTTTGAGCTGAAAAGTGACTAGACTTACCTGAAACGAAGTCTTGCTTGTAGGAACACACAGAGCTTTATATTTAACTCCATTACTGAAGGGAAACACACAGCACCTTTCCCATCGATGAAACACATTGTGCTTTAGAGCAAGAAGCACACTCTTGCTTTCTAGAGTCTCTAACACAATTAAACGTGGGTGTGCTCAGAACAAAAGGACGAAGTTTACTACACATACTGACCATAACTAGTTCAACTCTGCTTCTGAAACTGATACAAATAACAGGTTCTCTACCATCCAAGGCTTTCAGTTATGAGCGAGAAACGTGTGAGCTTCAAGAGCAATGTAGATTCGTTTGAGCTGAAAAGGGACTGCGTTTACTTGAAACGAAGTCTTGCTTGTAGGAAGACAAGGAGCCTGGGATTTAACTCCATTTCTGAAGCACAGTTCTCAACCATGCAACAAACTCTGCTTTAGAGCAAGAAGCACGCTCTTGCTTCCTAGAGTCTCTAATACAGCAGGAAATGTGAGTGTGCACAGAACTAAAGAATGGTTTTTACCACACATATAGACCACATCTAGTTCAAATTGCTTCTGAAACTGATACAAACCACAGGATTTCTCAATCCAATTCTTTTCAGTTAAGAGCGAGAAACCTGTGACCTTCGTGAATGATGTAGCTTCGTTTGAGTTAAAATGGGACTGCATTTACTTGAAATGAAGTCTTGCTTGGAGGAAGACCCAGAACCTGGGATTTAACTCCATTTCTCAAGGGAAACACACAGCACAGTTCTCATCCATGAAACACAATCTGCTTTAGAGCAAGAAGCACGCTCTTGCTTTCTAGAGACTATAATAGAGCAGGAAACCTGGGTGTGTTCAGAACAAAAGAACAGTGTTTACTATACATACGGAACATATCTAGTTCAATCTGCTTCTGGAACTGATATAAACCACAGGTCCTCTAACATCCAATACTTGTCAGTTATAAGAGAAATGTGTGAGCTTCTAGAACGATGTAGCTTCCTTTGAGCTGAAAAGTCACTGCGTTTACCTGAAAGGAAGTCTTGCTTGTAGGAAGATACAGAGACTGGGATTTAACTCCATTTCTGAAGTGAAACACACAGCACAGTTCTCATCCATGAAACACACTTTGATTTAAAGCGAGACGCACGCTCTTGCTTTCTAGAGTCTCTAATACAGCAGGAAATGTGGGTGTTCTCAAAACAAAAAAACGGTGTTTCCTACACATACAGACCATATCTAGGTCAACTCTGCTTCTGAAACTGATACAAACCTCAGGTCCTCTAACATCCAATGATTTTGAGAATAAGAGCCAGAAACGTGTGAGCTTCCTGAACGATGTAGCTTCGTTTGAGCTGAAAAGGGACTGGGTTTACTTGAAAAGAAGTCTTGCTTGTAGGAAGACACAGAGCCTGGGATTTATCTCCATTTCTAAAGGGAAACACCCAGAATAGTGAGATTCGTGAATGATGGAGGTTCCTTTGAGCTGAAAAGTGACTACGTTTACTTGAAAAGAAGTCTTGCTTGTAGGAAGGCACACAACTTGGGATTTAACTCCATTTCTGAAGGGAAACACACAGCACAGTTCTCATCCATGAAACACACTCTGATTTAGAGCAAGAAGCACGCTATTGCTTTCTAGATTCCTTAATACAGCAGGAAATGTGGGTGTGCACAGAACAAAAGTACGGTGTTTATTACACATACAGACCACATCTAGATCAACTATGCTTCTGAAACTGATACAAACCAAAGCTCCTCTAAAATCCAATGATTTTCAGGTAAGAGCGAGAAACGTGTGAGCTTCCTGAACGATCTAGTTTCGTTTGAGCTGAAAAGGGACTGTGTTTACTTGAAACGAAGTCTTGCGTTTAGGAAGACAAGGAGCCTGGGATTTAACTCCATTTCTAAAGGGATACACTCAGCACAGTTCTCATCCATGAAACACACTGTGCTTTACAGCAAGAAGCATGCTCTTGGTTTCTAGAGTCTCTAATAGAGCAGGAAACGTGGGTGTGCTCAGAACAAAAGTATGGTGTTTACTACACATACATCCATATTTAGTTCAAGTCTGATTCTGAAAATGATACAAACCTCAGGTCCTCTAACGTCCAATGCTTGTCAGTTAAAAAGAGAAATATGTGAGCTTTGTGAACGATATAGGTCCTTTGAGCTGAAAAGTGACTAGACTTACCTGAAACGAAGTCTTGCTTGTAGGAACACACAGAGCTTTATATTTAACTCCATTACTGAAGGGAAACACACAGCACCTTTCCCATCGATGAAACACATTGTGCTTTAGAGCAAGAAGCACACTCTTGCTTTCTAGAGTCTCTAACACAATTAAACGTGGGTGTGCTCAGAACAAAAGGACGAAGTTTACTACACATACTGACCATAACTAGTTCAACTCTGCTTCTGAAACTGATACAAATAACAGGTTCTCTACCATCCAAGGCTTTCAGTTATGAGCGAGAAACGTGTGAGCTTCAAGAGCAATGTAGATTCGTTTGAGCTGAAAAGGGACTGCGTTTACTTGAAACGAAGTCTTGCTTGTAGGAAGACAAGGAGCCTGGGATTTAACTCCATTTCTGAAGCACAGTTCTCAACCATGCAACAAACTCTGCTTTAGAGCAAGAAGCACGCTCTTGCTTCCTAGAGTCTCTAATACAGCAGGAAATGTGAGTGTGCACAGAACTAAAGAATGGTTTTTACCACACATATAGACCACATCTAGTTCAAATTGCTTCTGAAACTGATACAAACCACAGGATTTCTCAATCCAATTCTTTTCAGTTAAGAGCGAGAAACCTGTGACCTTCGTGAATGATGTAGCTTCGTTTGAGTTAAAATGGGACTGCATTTACTTGAAATGAAGTCTTGCTTGGAGGAAGACCCAGAACCTGGGATTTAACTCCATTTCTCAAGGGAAACACACAGCACAGTTCTCATCCATGAAACACAATCTGCTTTAGAGCAAGAAGCACGCTCTTGCTTTCTAGAGACTATAATAGAGCAGGAAACCTGGGTGTGTTCAGAACAAAAGAACAGTGTTTACTATACATACGGAACATATCTAGTTCAATCTGCTTCTGGAACTGATATAAACCACAGGTACTCTAACATCCAATACTTGTCAGTTATAAGAGAAATGTGTGAGCTTCTAGAACGATGTAGCTTCCTTTGAGCTGAAAAGTCACTGCGTTTACCTGAAAGGAAGTCTTGCTTGTAGGAAGATACAGAGACTGGGATTTAACTCCATTTCTGAAGTGAAACACACAGCACAGTTCTCATCCATGAAACACACTTTGATTTAAAGCGAGACGCACGCTCTTGCTTTCTAGAGTCTCTAATACAGCAGGAAATGTGGGTGTTCTCAAAACAAAAAAACGGTGTTTCCTACACATACAGACCATATCTAGGTCAACTCTGCTTCTGAAACTGATACAAACCTCAGGTCCTCTAACATCCAATGATTTTGAGAATAAGAGCGAGAAACGTGTGAGCTTCCTGAACGATGTAGCTTCGTTTGAGCTGAAAAGGGACTGGGTTTACTTGAAAAGAAGTCTTTCTTGTAGGAAGACACAGAGCCTGGGATTTATCTCCATTTCTAAAGGGAAACACCCAGAATAGTGAGATTCGTGAATGATGGAGGTTCCTTTGAGCTGAAAAGTGACTACGTTTACTTGAAAAGAAGTCTTGCTTGTAGGAAGGCACACAACTTGGGATTTAACTCCATTTCTGAAGGGAAACACACAGCACAGTTCTCATCCATGAAACACACTCTGATTTAGAGCAAGAAGCACGCTATTGCTTTCTAGATTCCTTAATACAGCAGGAAATGTGGGTGTGCACAGAACAAAAGTACGGTGTTTATTACACATACAGACCACATCTAGATCAACTATGCTTCTGAAACTGATACAAACCAAAGCTCCTCTAAAATCCAATGATTTTCAGGTAAGAGCGAGAAACGTGTGAGCTTCCTGAACGATCTAGTTTCGTTTGAGCTGAAAAGGGACTGTGTTTACTTGAAACGAAGTCTTGCGTTTAGGAAGACAAGGAGCCTGGGATTTAACTCCATTTCTAAAGGGATACACTCAGCACAGTTCTCATCCATGAAACACACTGTGCTTTACAGCAAGAAGCATGCTCTTGGTTTCTAGAGTCTCTAATAGAGCAGGAAACGTGGGTGTGCTCAGAACAAAAGTATGGTGTTTACTACACATACATCCATATTTAGTTCAAGTCTGATTCTGAAAATGATACAAACCTCAGGTCCTCTAACGTCCAATGCTTGTCAGTTAAAAAGAGAAATATGTGAGCTTTGTGAACGATATAGGTCCTTTGAGCTGAAAAGTGACTAGACTTACCTGAAACGAAGTCTTGCTTGTAGGAACACACAGAGCTTTATATTTAACTCCATTACTGAAGGGAAACACACAGCACCTTTCCCATCGATGAAACACATTGTGCTTTAGAGCAAGAAGCACACTCTTGCTTTCTAGAGTCTCTAACACAATTAAACGTGGGTGTGCTCAGAACAAAAGGACGAAGTTTACTACACATACTGACCATAACTAGTTCAACTCTGCTTCTGAAACTGATACAAATAACAGGTTCTCTACCATCCAAGGCTTTCAGTTATGAGCGAGAAACGTGTGAGCTTCAAGAGCAATGTAGATTCGTTTGAGCTGAAAAGGGACTGCGTTTACTTGAAACGAAGTCTTGCTTGTAGGAAGACAAGGAGCCTGGGATTTAACTCCATTTCTGAAGCACAGTTCTCAACCATGCAACAAACTCTGCTTTAGAGCAAGAAGCACGCTCTTGCTTCCTAGAGTCTCTAATACAGCAGGAAATGTGAGTGTGCACAGAACTAAAGAATGGTTTTTACCACACATATAGACCACATCTAGTTCAAATTGCTTCTGAAACTGATACAAACCACAGGATTTCTCAATCCAATTCTTTTCAGTTAAGAGCGAGAAACCTGTGACCTTCGTGAATGATGTAGCTTCGTTTGAGTTAAAATGGGACTGCATTTACTTGAAATGAAGTCTTGCTTGGAGGAAGACCCAGAACCTGGGATTTAACTCCATTTCTCAAGGGAAACACACAGCACAGTTCTCATCCATGAAACACAATCTGCTTTAGAGCAAGAAGCACGCTCTTGCTTTCTAGAGACTATAATAGAGCAGGAAACCTGGGTGTGTTCAGAACAAAAGAACAGTGTTTACTATACATACGGAACATATCTAGTTCAATCTGCTTCTGGAACTGATATAAACCACAGGTACTCTAACATCCAATACTTGTCAGTTATAAGAGAAATGTGTGAGCTTCTAGAACGATGTAGCTTCCTTTGAGCTGAAAAGTCACTGCGTTTACCTGAAAGGAAGTCTTGCTTGTAGGAAGATACAGAGACTGGGATTTAACTCCATTTCTGAAGTGAAACACACAGCACAGTTCTCATCCATGAAACACACTTTGATTTAAAGCGAGACGCACGCTCTTGCTTTCTAGAGTCTCTAATACAGCAGGAAATGTGGGTGTTCTCAAAACAAAAAAACGGTGTTTCCTACACATACAGACCATATCTAGGTCAACTCTGCTTCTGAAACTGATACAAACCTCAGGTCCTCTAACATCCAATGATTTTGAGAATAAGAGCCAGAAACGTGTGAGCTTCCTGAACGATGTAGCTTCGTTTGAGCTGAAAAGGGACTGGGTTTACTTGAAAAGAAGTCTTGCTTGTAGGAAGACACAGAGCCTGGGATTTATCTCCATTTCTAAAGGGAAACACCCAGAATAGTGAGATTCGTGAATGATGGAGGTTCCTTTGAGCTGAAAAGTGACTACGTTTACTTGAAAAGAAGTCTTGCTTGTAGGAAGGCACAGAACTTGGGATTTAACTCCATTTCTGAAGGGAAACACACAGCACAGTTCTCATCCATGAAACACACTCTCCTTTAGAGGAAGAAGCACGCTATTGCTTTCTAGAGTCCTTAATACAGCAGGAAATGTGGGTGTGCTCAGAACAAAAGTACGGTGTTTACTACACATACAGACCACATCTAGATCAACTATGCTTCTGAAACTGATACAAACCAAAGCTCCTCTAAAATCCAATGATTTTCAGGTAAGAGCGAGAAACGTGTGAGCTTCCTGAACGATCTAGTTTCGTTTGAGCTGAAAAGGGACTGCGTTTACTTGAAACGAAGTCTTGCGTTTAGGAAGACAAGGAGCCTGGGATTTAACTCCATTTCTAAAGGGATACACTCAGCACAGTTCTCATCCATGAAACACACTGTGCTTTACAGCAAGAAGCATGCTCTTGGTTTCTAGAGTCTCTAATAGAGCAGGAAACTTGGGTGTGCTCAGAACAAAAGTATGGTTTTTACTACACATACATCCATATTTAGTTCAAGTCTGATTCTGAAAATGATACAAACCTCAGGTCCTCTAACGTCCAATGCTTGTCAGTTAAAAAGAGAAATATGTGAGCTTTGTGAACGAAATAGGTCCTTTGAGCTGAAAAGTGACTAGACTTACCTGAAACGAAGTCTTGCTTGTAGGAACACACAGAGCTTTATATTTAACTCCATTACTGAAGGGAAACACACAGCACCTTTCCCATCGATGAAACACATTGTGCTTTAGAGCAAGAAGCACACTCTTGCTTTCTAGAGTCTCTAACACAATTAAACGTGGGTGTGCTCAGAACAAAAGGACGAAGTTTACTACACATACTGACCATAACTAGTTCAACTCTGCTTCTGAAACTGATACAAACAACAGGTTCTCTACCATCCAAGGCTTTCAGTTATGAGCGAGAAACGTGTGAGCTTCAAGAGCAATGTAGATTCGTTTGAGCTGAAAAGGGACTGCGTTTACTTGAAACGAAGTCTTGCTTGTAGGAAGACAAGGAGCCTGGGATTTAACTCCATTTCTGAAGCACAGTTCTCAACCATGCAACAAACTCTGCTTTAGAGCAAGAAGCACGCTCTTGCTTCCTAGAGTCTATAATACAGCAGGAAACGTGAGTGTGCACAGAACTAAAGAATGGTTTTTACCACACATATAGTCCACATCTAGTTCAAAATGCTTCTGAAACTGATACAAACCACAGGATTTCTAAATCCAATTCTTTTCAGTTAAGAGCGAGAAACCTGTGACCTTCGTGAATGATGTAGCTTCGTTTGAGCTGAAAAGGGACTGCGTTTACATGAAACGAAGTCTTGCTTGGAGGAAGACCCAGAACCTGGGATTTAACTCCATTTCTGAAGGGAAATACACAGCACAGTTCTCATCCATGAAACACACTCTGCTTTAGAGCAAGAAGCATGCTCTTGCTTTCTAGAGTCTATAATAGAGCAGGAAACCAGGGTGTGTTCAGAACAAAAGAACAGTGTTTACTATACATACGGACCATATCTAGTTCAAGTCTTTTTCTGAAAATGATACATACCTCAGGTCCTCTAACATACAATGCTTGTCAGTTAAAAAGAGAAATATGAGAGCTTTGTGAACGATGTAGGTCCTTTAAGCTGAAAAGTGACTAACCTTACCTGAAACGAAGTCTTGCTTGTCGGAACACACAGACCTTGTGATTTAACTCCATTTCTGAAGAAAAACACACAGCACCTTTCCCATTGATGAAACACATTGTGCTTTAGAGCAAGAAGCACGCTCTTGCTTTCTAGATTCTCTAATACAGCAGGAAACGTGGGTGTGTTCAGAACAAAAGAAGGAAGTTTACTACACATACGGACCATTTCTAGTTCAACTCTTCTTCTGAAACTGATACAAACCGCAGGTCCTCTAAAATCCAATTCTGTTCAGTTAAGACCGAGAACCTTGTGAGTTTAGTGAATGACGCAGCTTCGTTTTACCAGAAAAGGGATTGGGTTTACTTGAAAGGAAGTATTGCTTGTAGGAAGGCACAGAACCTGGGATTTAACTCCATTTCTGAAGGGAAACACAGAGCACAGTTCTCATCTGTGAAATACACTCTGCTTTAGAGCAAGAAGCACGCTCTTGCTTTCTAGAGTCTCTAATAGAGCAGGAAACGTGGGTGTGCTCAGAACAAAAGTACGGTGTTTACTACACATACTGACCACATCTAGGTCAACTCTGCTTCTGAAACTGAACAAACCACAGGTCCTCTAACATCCAATGATTTTAAGGTAAGAGCGAGAAACATGTGAGCTTCCTGAACGTTGTAGCTTCGTTTGAGCTGAATAGGGACTGTGTTTACTTGAAAAGAAGTCTTGCTTCTAGGAAGACACAGAGCCTGGGATTTAACTCCATTTCTAAGGGAAACACTCAGCATAGTTCTCATCCATGAAACACACTGTGCTATAAAGCAAGAAGCACACTCTTGGTTTCATAGTCTCTAATACAGCAGGAAACGTGTGTGTGCTAAGAAGAAAAGTATGGTGTTTACTACACATACGGACCATATCTAGTTCAAGTCTGCTTCTGAAAATGATACATACCTCAGGTAATCTAACATCCAATGCTTGTCAGTTAAAAAGAGAAATATGTGAGCTTGTGAACGATGTAGGTCCTTTGAGCTGAAAAGTGACTAGCCTTACCTGAAACGAAGTCTTGCTTGTAGGAACACACAGAGCTTGGGATTTAACACCATTTCTGAAGAAAAACACACAGCACCTTTCCCATTGATGAAACACATTGTGCTTTAGAGCAAGAAGCACGCTCTTTCTTTCTAGAGTCTCTAATACAGCAGGAAACGTGGGTGTGTTAAGAACAAAAGAAGGAAGTTTACTACACATACGGACCATAACTAGTTCAACTCTGCTTCTGAAACTGATACAAACCACAGGTTCTCTAACATCCAATGCTTTCAGTTAAGAGCTAGAAATGAGTGAGCTTCAAGAACAATGTAGCTTCGTTTGAGCTGAAAAGGGACTGTGTTCACTTGAAACGAAGTCTTGGTTGTAGGAAAACACAGAACCTGGGATGTAGCTTCATTTCTGAAGGGAAACACACAGCACAGTTCTCATCCATGAAACACACTCTGTTTAGAGCAAGAAGCACGCTCTTGCTTTCTAGAGTCTCTAATACAGCAGGAAACATGAGCTTGCACAGTACCAAAGAATGGTGTTTCCTAAACATACGGACCATATCTAGTTAAACTCTCTTTCTGAAACAGATACAAAGCACAGGTCCTCTAAAATCTACTTATTTTCAGTTAAGAGCGAGAAACTTGTGAGTTTCGTGAAGGATGTAGCTTCTTTTGAGGTGAAAGGTGACTGTGTTTTCCTGAAATGAAGTCTTGCTTGTAGGAAGACACAGAGCCTGGGATTTTACTGCATTTCTGAAGGGAAACACACAGCACAGTTCTCATCCATGAAACACACTGTGCTTCACAGCAAGAAACACGTTCTTGCTTTCTACAGTCTATAATAGTGCAGGAAACCTGGCTGTGCTCAGAACACAAGAACAGTTTTACTGCACATACGCACCGTATGTAGTTCTACTCTGTTTCTAAAACTGATGCAAAATACAGGTCCGCTAACATCCAATACTTGTCAGTTTATAAGAGAAATGTGTGAGCTTACTGAATGATGGAGCTTCCTTTGAGCTGAAAAGGGACTGGGTTTAACCATAAAGGAAGTCTTGCTTGTAGGAAAACACAGAACCTGCGATGTAACTTCATTTCTGAAGGGAAACACACAGCACAGTTCTCATCCATGAAACACACTCTGCTTTAGAGCAAGAAGCACGCTCTTGCTTTCTAGAGTCTCTAATACAGGAGGAAACATGAGCGTGCACAGTACCAAAGAACGGTGTGTCCTAAACATACGGACCATATCTAGTTAAACTCTCCTTCTGAAACTGATACAAACCGCAGGTCCTCTAAAATCCACTTATTTTCAGTTAAGAGCGAGAAACTTGTGAGTTTCATGAAGGATGTAGCTTCGTTGGAGCTGAAAAGTGACTTTGTTTATCTGAAACAAAGCCTTGCTTGTAGGAAGACACAGAGCCTGGGATTTTACTCCATATCTGAAGGGAAAAACACAGCATAGTTCTCATCCATGAAACACACTGTGCATCAGAGCAAGAAACATGCTCTTGCTTTCTAGAGTCTATAATATAGCAGGAATCCTGTGTGTGCTCAGAACAATAGAACATTGTTTACTACACATGCATACCATATCTAGTTCAACTATCCTTCTGAAACTGATATAAACCACAGTTCTTCTAACATCCAATACTTGTCAATTAGTAAGAAATGTGTGATATTCGTCAACAATGTAGCTTCGTTTGAGCTGAAAAGGGACTGCGTTTACCTGAAATGAAGTCTTGCTTGTAGGAAGACACAGAGCCTGGGATTTAACTCCATTTCTGATGGGAAACACACAGCACAGATCTCATCCTTGAAACACACTTTGCTTTAGAGCAAGACGCACGCTCTTGCTTTCTAGGGTCTCTATTAGAGCAGGAAACGTGGGTGTTCTCAAAACAAAAAACGGTGTTTCATACACATACAGACCATATCTAGTTCAACTCTCCTTCTGAAACTGCTACAAACCGCACATCTTCTAAAATACAATTCTTCTCAGTTAGAGCGATAAACTTGTGAGCTTCGTGAACGATGTAGCTTTGTTTCAGCTGAAAAGGAAATGAGTTTATTTGAAACAAAGTCTTGCGTGTAGGAAGACACAGAGCATGGGATTTTACTCCTTTTCTGAAGGGAAACAGACACCACAATTCTCATCCATGAAACACACTCTGAATTAGAGCAAGAAGCACTCTCTTGCTTTCTAGAGTGTCTAATACTGCAGGAAACGTGGGTGTGCTCAGAACAAAAGTACGGTGTTTCCTACACATATGGACCATAGCTAGTTCCACTCTGCTTCTGAAACTGTTCCAAACCACAGGTCCACTAACATCCAATGTTTTTCAGTTAAGAGCGAGAAACGTGTGAGCTTCCTGCTCAATATATCTTCGTTTGAGCAGAAAGGGACTGTGTTTATTTGAAACAAAGTCTTGCTTGTAGGAAGACACAGAGCCTGTGATTTTACTCCATTTCTGAAGGGAAACACACAGCACAGTTCTCGTCCATGATACACACTGTGCTTTAGAGCAAGAAGCATGCTCTTGCTTTCTACAGTCTACAATAGTGCAGGAAACCTGGCTGTGCTCAGAACAAAAGAACAGTGTTCACTACACATACGCACCATATGTAGTTTACTCTGCTTCTGAAACTGATACAAACTCAGATCCTCTAACATCCAATGCTTGTCAGTTAATAAGAGAAATGTGAGAGCTTCGCGAACGATGTAGCTTCCTTTGAGCTGAAAATTGACTGCGTATACCTGAAAGGAAGTCTTGCTTGTAGGCAGACACAGACGCTGGGAATTAAGTCCATTTCTGAAGGGAAACACACAACACAGTTCTCATCCTTGAAACACACTTTGCTTTAGAGCAAGACGCACGTTCTTGCTTTCTAGAGTCCCTTATACAGAAAGAAACGTGGGTGTTCTCAAAACAAAAAACGGTGTTTCCTACACATACAGACCATATCTAGTTCAACTCTCCTACTGAAACTGATACAAACTGCAGGTCTTCTAAAATACAATTCTTTTCAGTTAAGAGCAAGAAACGTGTGATCTTGTGAACGATGTAGCTTCGTTTCAGCTGAAAAGCGACTGCGTTTATTTGAAACAAAGTCTTGCTTGTAGGAAGACACAGAACCTGGGATTTAACTCCATTTCTGAAGGGAAACACACAGCACAGTTCTAATCCATGAAACACACTGTGCTTCAGAGCAAGAAACACGCTCTTGCTTTGTACAGTTTATAATAGAGCAGGAAAGCTGTGTGTGCGCAGAAGAAAAGAACAGTGTTTACAATACATAGGGATCATATCTAGTTCAACTCTGCTTCTGAAACTGATATAAACCACAGGTCCTCTAACATCCAATACTTGTCAGTTAATAAGAGAAATGTGTGAGCATCGAGAAGGATGTAGCTTGGTTTGAGCTGGAAAGGCACTGTGTTTACCTGAAAGGAAGTCTTGCTTGTAGGAAGACACAGAGACAGGGATTTAACTCCATTTCTGAAGAGAAACACACAGCACAGTTCTCATCTATGAAACACACTCTGCTTTAGATCAAGAAGCACACTCTTGCTTTCTAGCGTCTCTAATGCAGCAGGAAACGTTGTTGTGCTAAGAACAAAAGTATGGTGTTTACTACACTTACAGACCATATCTTGTTCATCTCTGGTTCTGAAACTGATACAAACCTCATGTCCTCTAACATCTTATGATTTTCATTTAAGATCGAGAAACGTGTGTGCTTCATGAACAATGTAGCTTCTTGTGAGCTGAAAAGGGACTGCATTTACTTAAAATGAAGTCTTGCTTGTAGGAAGACACAGAGCCTGAGATTTTACTCCATTTCTGAAGGTAAACACACAGCACAGTTCTCATACATGAAACACACTGTGATTCAGAGCAAGAAACACGCTCTTGCTTTCCAGAGTCTCTAATAGAGCAGGAAACCTGGGTGTGCTCAGAACAAAAGAACTGTGTTTACTACACATATGGACCATATGTAGTTCAACTCTGCTTCTGAAACTTATACAAACCACAGGTCCTCTAACATCCAATGATTTTCAGGTAAAAGCGACAAATGTGTGAGCTTCCTGAATGATGAAGCTTCCTTTGAGCTGAAAAGGGACTGCGTTAACTTGAAACGA
This sequence comes from Onychomys leucogaster, assembly GCA_949786385.1. Taxonomy (NCBI): domain Eukaryota; kingdom Metazoa; phylum Chordata; class Mammalia; order Rodentia; family Cricetidae; genus Onychomys; species Onychomys leucogaster. The sequence continues at coordinate 8,634,800 of CATKUP010000006.1, read as the reverse complement.
AGTCTTACATGTAGGAAGACAAGGAGCCTGTGATTTAACTCCATTTCAAAGGGAAACACTCAGCACAGTTCTCATCCATGAAACACACTGTGCTTTAGAGCAAGAAGCACGCTCTTGGTTTCTTGAGTCTCTAATACAACTGGAAACCAGGGTGTGCTCAGAACAAAAGTATGGTGTTTACTACACATACGGACCATATCTACCTCAAGTCTGCTTCTGAAAATGATAGAAACCTCAGGTACTCTAACATCCAATGCTTGTCAGTTAATAAGAGAAATATGTGAGTTTCATGAACGATGTAGGTCCTTTGAGCTTAAAAGTGACCACCCTTACCTGAAAAGAAGTCTTGCTTGTAGGAAGACACAGAGCCTGGGATTTCACTCCATTTCTGAAGGGAAACACACAGCACAGTTCTCATCCTTGAAACACTCTTTGCTTTAGAGCAAGACGCATGCTCTTGCTTTCTAGAGTCTCTAATAAAGCAGGAAACATTGATGCTCTCAAAACAAAAAACGATGTTTCCTAACATACAGACCATATCTTGTTCAAATCTCCTTCTGAAAGTGATACAAACCGCAGGTCTTCTAAATTCCGATTCTTTTCAGTTAGGAGCGAGAAACTTGTGAGCTTTGTGAATGATGTAGCTTCATTTCAGCTGAAAAGGGACTGCGTTTATTTGAAACAAAGCCTTGCTTGTAGGGAGACACAGAGAATGGGATTTTACTCAATTTATGAAGGGAAACACACAGCACAGTGCTCATCCATGAAACACACTGTTCTTCAGAGCAAGAAACACGCTCTTGCTTTCTAGAGAATCAAATACAGCAGGAAACGTGGGTGTGCTCAGAAAAAAAGAACGGTGTTTACTATACATAGGGACCATATCTACTTCAACTCTGCTTCTGAAACTGTTACAAACCACAGGTCCTCTAACATCCAATGCCTTCCAGTTAAGAGCGAGAAACATGTGAGCTTCGTGAACTATGTAGATTCGTTTGAGCTGAAAAGGGACTGCGTTTACTTAAACGAAGTCTTGCTTGTAGGAAGACACAGAACGTAGGATTTAACTCAATTTCGGAAGGGAAAATCACATCACAGTTCTCATCCATTAAAAACACTCTGCTTTAGATCAAGAAGCACACTCTTGCTTTCTAGCGTCTCTAATGCAGCAGGAAACGTGGTTGTGCTCAGAACAAAAGTATGGTGTTTATTACACTTACAGACCATTTCTCGTTCAACTCTGGTTCTGAAACTGATACAAACCACATGTCCTCTAACATCCTATGATTTTCATTTAAGATCGAGAAACGTGTGTGCTTCATGAACGATGTAGCTTCTTGTGAGCTGAAAAGGGACTGCATTTACATAAAATGAAGTCTTGCTTGTAGGAAGACACAGAGCCTGAGATTTTACTCCATTTCTGAAGGTAAACACACAGCACAGTTCTCATAAATGAAACACACTGTTATTCAGAGCAAGAAACACGCTCTTGCTTTCCAGAGTCTCTAATAGAGCAGGATACCTGGGTGTGCTCAGAACAAAAGAACTGTGTTTACTACACATATGGACCATATGTAGTTCAACTCTGCTTCTGAAACTGATACAAACCAATGGTCCTCTAACATCCAATGATTTTCAGGTAAGAGTGACAAATGTGTGAGCTTCCTGAACGATGTAGCTTCATTTGAGCTGAAAAGCGACTGCGTTTACTTGAAACGAATTCTTGCTTGTAGGAAGACACAGAACTTGGGATTTATCTCCATTTCTGAAGGGAAACCCACAGCACAGTTCTAATCCATGAAACACACTGTGCTTCAGAGCAAGAATCACGCTCTTGCTTTGTAGAGTTTATAATAGAGCAGGAAAGCTGTGTGTGCTCAGAAGAAAAGAACAGTGTTTACTATACATGGGGATCATATCTAGTTCAACTCTGCTTCTGAAACTGATATAAACCACAGGTCCTCTAACATCCAATACTTGTCAGTTAATAAGAGAAATGTGTCAGCATTGAGAAGGTTGTAGCTTCGTTTGAGCTGGAAAGGCACTGTGTTTACCTGAAAGGAAGTCTTGCTTGTAGGAAGACACAAAGACTGGGATTTAACTCCATTTCTGAAGGGAAACACACAGCACAGTTCTCATCTATGAAACACACTTTGCTTTAGAAGAAGACGCACGCTCTTGCTTTCTAGAGACTCGAATACAGCAGGAAATATGGGTGGTCTCAAAAAAAATGGTGTTTCCTACACATACAGACCATATCTAGTTCAACTCTCCTTATGAAACTGATACAAACTGCAGGTCCTCTAAAATCCAATTCTTTTCGGTTAAGAGCAAGAAACGTGTGAGCTTCAAAACGATGAAGCTTCGTTTGAGCTGAAAAAGGACTGCGTTTACTTGAAACGTATTCTTGCTTGTAGGGAGGCACAGAACCTGGGATATAAATCCATTTCTGAAGGGAAACACATACCACAGTTCTCATCCATGAAACACACTGTGCTTCAGAGCAAGAAACACGCTCTGGCTTTCTAGAATCGATAAAAGAGCAGGAAACATGGGTGTGCTCAGAACAAAAGAACAGTGTTTACAATACATAGGGATCATATCTAGTTCAACTCTGCTTCTGAAACTGATATAAACCACAGGTCCTCTAACATCCAATACTTGTCAGTTAATAAGAGAAATGTGTGAGCATCGAGAAGGATGTAGCTTGGTTTGAGCTGGAAAGGCACTGTGTTTACCTGAAAGGAAGTCTTGCTTGTAGGAAGACACAGAGACAGGGATTTAACTCCATTTCTGAAGGGAAACACACAGCACAGTTCTCATCCTTGAAACACTCTTTGCTTTAGAGCAAGACGCATGCTCTTGCTTTCTAGAGTCTCTAATAAAGCAGGAAACATTGATGCTCTCAAAACAAAAAAACGATGTTTCCTAACATACAGACCATATCTTGTTCAAATCTCCTTCTGAAAGTGATACAAACCGCAGGTCTTCTAAATTCCGATTCTTTTCAGTTAGGAGCGAGAAACTTGTGAGCTTTGTGAATGATGTAGCTTCATTTCAGCTGAAAAGGGACTGCGTTTATTTGAAACAAAGCCTTGCTTGTAGGGAGACACAGAGAATGGGATTTTACTCAATTTATGAAGGGAAACACACAGCACAGTGCTCATCCATGAAACACACTGTTCTTCAGAGCAAGAAACACGCTCTTGCTTTCTAGAGAATCAAATACAGCAGGAAACGTGGGTGTGCTCAGAAAAAAAGAACGGTGTTTACTATACATAGGGACCATATCTACTTCAACTCTGCTTCTGAAACTGTTACAAACCACAGGTCCTCTAACATCCAATGCCTTCCAGTTAAGAGCGAGAAACATGTGAGCTTCGTGAACTATGTAGATTCGTTTGAGCTGAAAAGGGACTGCGTTTACTTAAATGAAGTCTTGCTTGTAGGAAGACACAGAACGTAGGATTTAACTCAATTTCGGAAGGGAAAATCACATCACAGTTCTCATCCATTAAAAACACTCTGCTTTAGATCAAGAAGCACACTCTTGCTTTCTAGCGTCTCTAATGCAGCAGGAAACGTGGTTGTGCTCAGAACAAAAGTATGGTGTTTATTACACTTACAGACCATTTCTCGTTCAACTCTGGTTCTGAAACTGATACAAACCACATGTCCTCTAACATCCTATGATTTTCATTTAAGATCGAGAAACGTGTGTGCTTCATGAACGATGTAGCTTCTTTTGAGCTGAAAAGGGACTGCATTTACATAAAATGAAGTCTTGCTTGTAGGAAGACACAGAGCCTGAGATTTTACTCCATTTCTGAAGGTAAACACACAGCACAGTTCTCATAAATGAAACACACTGTTATTCAGAGCAAGAAACACGCTCTTGCTTTCCAGAGTCTCTAATAGAGCAGGATACCTGGGTGTGCTCAGAACAAAAGAACTGTGTTTACTACACATATGGACCATATGTAGTTCAACTCTGCTTCTGAAACTGATACAAACCAATGGTCCTCTAACATCCAATGATTTTCAGGTAAGAGTGACAAATGTGTGAGCTTCCTGAACGATGTAGCTTCATTTGAGCTGAAAAGCGACTGCGTTTACTTGAAACGAATTCTTGCTTGTAGGAAGACACAGAACTTGGGATTTATCTCCATTTCTGAAGGGAAACCCACAGCACAGTTCTAATCCATGAAACACACTGTGCTTCAGAGCAAGAATCACGCTCTTGCTTTGTAGAGTTTATAATAGAGCAGGAAAGCTGTGTGTGCTCAGAAGAAAAGAACAGTGTTTACTATACATGGGGATCATATCTAGTTCAACTCTGCTTCTGAAACTGATATAAACCACAGGTCCTCTAACATCCAATACTTGTCAGTTAATAAGAGAAATGTGTCAGCATTGAGAAGGTTGTAGCTTCGTTTGAGCTGGAAAGGCACTGTGTTTACCTGAAAGGAAGTCTTGCTTGTAGGAAGACACAAAGACTGGGATTTAACTCCATTTCTGAAGGGAAACACACAGCACAGTTCTCATCTATGAAACACACTTTGCTTTAGAAGAAGACGCACGCTCTTGCTTTCTAGAGACTCGAATACAGCAGGAAATATGGGTGGTCTCAAAAAAAAATGGTGTTTCCTACACATACAGACCATATCTAGTTCAACTCTCCTTATGAAACTGATACAAACTGCAGGTCCTCTAAAATCCAATTCTTTTCGGTTAAGAGCAAGAAACGTGTGAGCTTCAAAACGATGAAGCTTCGTTTGAGCTGAAAAAGGACTGCGTTTACTTGAAACGTATTCTTGCTTGTAGGGAGGCACAGAACCTGGGATATAAATCCATTTCTGAAGGGAAACACATACCACAGTTCTCATCCATGAAACACACTGTGCTTCAGAGCAAGAAACACGCTCTGGCTTTCTAAAATCGATAAAAGAGCAGGAAACATGGGTGTGCTCAGAACAAAAGAACAGTGTTTACAATACATAGGGATCATATCTAGTTCAACTCTGCTTCTGAAACTGATATAAACCACAGGTCCTCTAACATCCAATACTTGTCAGTTAATAAGAGAAATGTGTGAGCATCGAGAAGGATGTAGCTTGGTTTGAGCTGGAAAGGCACTGTGTTTACCTGAAAGGAAGTCTTGCTTGTAGGAAGACACAGAGACAGGGATTTAACTCCATTTCTGAAGGGAAACACACAGCACAGTTCTCATACATGAAACACACTCTGATTCAGAGCAAGAAACACGCTCTTGCTTTCCAGAGTCTCTAATAGAGCAGGAAACCTGGGTGTGCTCAGAACAAAAGAACTGTGTTTACTACACATATGGACCATATGTAGTTCAACTCTGCTTCTGAAACTTATACAAACCACAGGTCCTCTAACATCCAATGATTTTCAGGTAAGAGCGACAAATGTGTGAGCTTCCTGAACGATGAAGCTTCCTTTGAGCTGAAAAGGGACTGCGTTAACTTGAAACGAAGTCTTACATGTAGGAAGACAAGGAGCCTGTGATTTAACTCCATTTCAAAGGGAAACACTCAGCACAGTTCTCATCCATGAAACACACTGTGCTTTAGAGCAAGAAGCACGCTCTTGGTTTCTTGAGTCTCTAATACAACTGGAAACCAGGGTGTGCTCAGAACAAAAGTATGGTGTTTACTACACATACGGACCATATCTACCTCAAGTCTGCTTCTGAAAATGATAGAAACCTCAGGTACTCTAACATCCAATGCTTGTCAGTTAATAAGAGAAATATGTGAGTTTCATGAACGATGTAGGTCCTTTGAGCTTAAAAGTGACCACCCTTACCTGAAAAGAAGTCTTGCTTGTAGGAAGACACAGAGCCTGGGATTTCACTCCATTTCTGAAGGGAAACACACAGCACAGTTCTCATCCTTGAAACACTCTTTGCTTTAGAGCAAGACGCATGCTCTTGCTTTCTAGAGTCTCTAATAAAGCAGGAAACATTGATGCTCTCAAAACAAAAAACGATGTTTCCTAACATACAGACCATATCTTGTTCAAATCTCCTTCTGAAAGTGATACAAACCGCAGGTCTTCTAAATTCCGATTCTTTTCAGTTAGGAGCGAGAAACTTGTGAGCTTTGTGAATGATGTAGCTTCATTTCAGCTGAAAAGGGACTGCGTTTATTTGAAACAAAGCCTTGCTTGTAGGGAGACACAGAGAATGGGATTTTACTCAATTTATGAAGGGAAACACACAGCACAGTGCTCATCCATGAAACACACTGTTCTTCAGAGCAAGAAACACGCTCTTGCTTTCTAGAGAATCAAATACAGCAGGAAACGTGGGTGTGCTCAGAAAAAAAGAACGGTGTTTACTATACATAGGGACCATATCTACTTCAACTCTGCTTCTGAAACTGTTACAAACCACAGGTCCTCTAACATCCAATGCCTTCCAGTTAAGAGCGAGAAACATGTGAGCTTCGTGAACTATGTAGATTCGTTTGAGCTGAAAAGGGACTGCGTTTACTTAAACGAAGTCTTGCTTGTAGGAAGACACAGAACGTAGGATTTAACTCAATTTCGGAAGGGAAAATCACATCACAGTTCTCATCCATTAAAAACACTCTGCTTTAGATCAAGAAGCACACTCTTGCTTTCTAGCGTCTCTAATGCAGCAGGAAACGTGGTTGTGCTCAGAACAAAAGTATGGTGTTTATTACACTTACAGACCATTTCTCGTTCAACTCTGGTTCTGAAACTGATACAAACCACATGTCCTCTAACATCCTATGATTTTCATTTAAGATCGAGAAACGTGTGTGCTTCATGAACGATGTAGCTTCTTTTGAGCTGAAAAGGGACTGCATTTACATAAAATGAAGTCTTGCTTGTAGGAAGACACAGAGCCTGAGATTTTACTCCATTTCTGAAGGTAAACACACAGCACAGTTCTCATAAATGAAACACACTGTTATTCAGAGCAAGAAACACGCTCTTGCTTTCCAGAGTCTCTAATAGAGCAGGATACCTGGGTGTGCTCAGAACAAAAGAACTGTGTTTACTACACATATGGACCATATGTAGTTCAACTCTGCTTCTGAAACTGATACAAACCAATGGTCCTCTAACATCCAATGATTTTCAGGTAAGAGTGACAAATGTGTGAGCTTCCTGAACGATGTAGCTTCATTTGAGCTGAAAAGCGACTGCGTTTACTTGAAACGAATTCTTGCGTGTAGGAAGACACAGAACTTGGGATTTATCTCCATTTCTGAAGGGAAACCCACAGCACAGTTCTAATCCATGAAACACACTGTGCTTCAGAGCAAGAATCACGCTCTTGCTTTGTAGAGTTTATAATAGAGCAGGAAAGCTGTGTGTGCTCAGAAGAAAAGAACAGTGTTTACTATACATGGGGATCATATCTAGTTCAACTCTGCTTCTGAAACTGATATAAACCACAGGTCCTCTAACATCCAATACTTGTCAGTTAATAAGAGAAATGTGTCAGCATTGAGAAGGTTGTAGCTTCGTTTGAGCTGGAAAGGCACTGTGTTTACCTGAAAGGAAGTCTTGCTTGTAGGAAGACACAAAGACTGGGATTTAACTCCATTTCTGAAGGGAAACACACAGCACAGTTCTCATCTATGAAACACACTTTGCTTTAGAAGAAGACGCACGCTCTTGCTTTCTAGAGACTCGAATACAGCAGGAAATATGGGTGGTCTCAAAAAAAATGGTGTTTCCTACACATACAGACCATATCTAGTTCAACTCTCCTTATGAAACTGATACAAACTGCAGGTCCTCTAAAATCCAATTCTTTTCGGTTAAGAGCAAGAAACGTGTGAGCTTCAAAACGATGAAGCTTCGTTTGAGCTGAAAAAGGACTGCGTTTACTTGAAACGTATTCTTGCTTGTAGGGAGGCACAGAACCTGGGATATAAATCCATTTCTGAAGGGAAACACATACCACAGTTCTCATCCATGAAACACACTGTGCTTCAGAGCAAGAAACACGCTCTGGCTTTCTAAAATCGATAAAAGAGCAGGAAACATGGGTGTGCTCAGAACAAAAGAACAGTGTTTACAATACATAGGGATCATATCTAGTTCAACTCTGCTTCTGAAACTGATATAAACCACAGGTCCTCTAACATCCAATACTTGTCAGTTAATAAGAGAAATGTGTGAGCATCGAGAAGGATGTAGCTTGGTTTGAGCTGGAAAGGCACTGTGTTTACCTGAAAGGAAGTCTTGCTTGTAGGAAGACACAGAGACAGGGATTTAACTCCATTTCTGAAGGGAAACACACAGCACAGTTCTCATACATGAAACACACTCTGATTCAGAGCAAGAAACACGCTCTTGCTTTCCAGAGTCTCTAATAGAGCAGGAAACCTGGGTGTGCTCAGAACAAAAGAACTGTGTTTACTACACATATGGACCATATGTAGTTCAACTCTGCTTCTGAAACTTATACAAACCACAGGTCCTCTAACATCCAATGATTTTCAGGTAAGAGCGACAAATGTGTGAGCTTCCTGAACAATGAAGCTTCCTTTGAGCTGAAAAGGGACTGCGTTAACTTGAAACGAAGTCTTACATGTAGGAAGACAAGGAGCCTGGGATTTAACTCCATTTCTAAAGGGAAACACTCAGCACAGTTCTCATCCATGAGACACACTGTGCTTTAGAGCAAGAAGCACGCTCTTGGTTTCTTGAGTCTCTAATACAACTGGAAACCAGGGTGTGCTCAGAACAAAAGTATGGTGTTTACTACACATACGGACCATATCTACCTCAAGTCTGCTTCTGAAAATGATAGAAACCTCAGGTCCTCTAACATCCAATTCTTGTCAGTTAATAAGAGAAATATGTGAGTTTCGTGAACGATGTAGGTCGTTTGAGCTTAAAAGTGACCACCCTTACCTGAAAAGAAGTCTTGCTTGTAGGAAGACACAGAGCCTGGGATTTCACTCCATTTCTGAAGGGAAACACACAGCACAGTTCTCATCCTTGAAACACTCTTTGTTTTAGAGCAAGAAGCACGCTCTTGGTTTCTTGAGTCTCTAATACAGCAGGAAACGTGGGTGTGTTCAGAACAAAATTATGGTGTTTACTACACATGTGGACCATATCTAGTTCAAGTCTGCTTCTGAAAATGATACAAACCTCAGGTCCTTTAACATCCAATGCTTCAGTTAATAAGAAAAATATGTGAGTTTCGTGAACGATGTAGGTCCTTTGAGCTGAAAAGTGACTACCCTTTCCTGAAACGAAGTCTTGTTTGTAGGAAGACATAGAGCCAGGGATTTAACTCCATTATTGAAGGGAAACACACAGCAGATTTCCCATTAATGAAACACATTGTGCTTTAGAGCCAGAAGCACGCTCTTGCTTTGTAGAGTCCCTAATACAGCAGGAAACGTGGGTTTGCTCAATACAAAAGAACGGAGTTTACTACACATACGGACCATATCTAGCTCAACTCTGCTTCTGAAACTGATACAAACCACAGGTCCTCTAACATACAATGCTTTTCAGTTAAGAGTGAGAAATGTGTGAGCTTCGAGATCGATGTAGCTTCCTTTAGCAGAAAAGGAACTGTCTTTACCTGAAAGGAAGTCTTGCTTGTAGGAAGACACAGAGACTTGGATTTAACTCCATTTCTGAAGTGAAGCACACAGCACAGTTCTCATCTATGAAACACACTTTGCTTTAGAACAAGACGCATGCTCTTGCTTTCTAGAGTCTCTAATACAGCAGGAAACGTTGGTGTGCTCAGAACTAAAGAACAAAGTTTACTACACATACGGACCATAACTAGTTCAACTCTGCTTCTGAAACTGTTGCAAACCACAGGTCCTCTAACATCCAAAGCATTTCAGTTAAGAGCAAGAAAAGTGTGAGCTTCTTGAACGATGTTGCTTTGTTTGAGCTTAAAAGGGATGGTGTTTACCTGAAAGAAAGTCTTGCTTGTAGGAAGACACAGAGCCTGGGATTTAACTCCATTTCTGAAGGGAAACACACAGCACAGTTCTCATCCTTGAAACACTCTTTGCTTTAGAGCAAGACGCACGCTCTTGCTTTCTAGAGTCTCTAATAAAGTTGGAAATGTTGGTGTTCTCAAAACAAAAAACGGTGTTTCCTACACATACAGACCATATCTAGTTCAACTCTCCTTCTGATACTGATACAAATGGCAGGTCTTTTAAAATCCAATTCTTTTCAGTTACGAGCGAGAAACTTGTGAGCTTTATGAATGATGTAGCTTCGTTTCAGTTGAAAAGGGACTGCGTTTATTTGAAACACAGTCTTGCTTGTAGGGAGACACAGAGCATGAGATTTTACTCCATTTCTGAAGGAAACACACAGCACAATTCTCATCCATGAAACACACTGTTCTTCAGAGCAAGAAACACGCTATTGCTTTCTAGAGTCTATAATAGATCAGGAAACCTGGGTGTGCTCAGAACAAAAGAACAGTGTTTACTATACATACGGACCATATCTAGTTCAACTCTGCTTCTGAAACTGATATAAACTACAGGTCCTCTAAGGTCCAATATATGTCAGTTAATAAGAGAAATGTGTGAGCTTCGAGAAAGATGTAGCTTCGTTTGAGCTGAAAAGGCAATGCGTTTAACTGAAAGGAAGTCTTGCTTGTAGGAAGACACAGAGACGGGGATTAACTCCATTTCTGAAGTGAAACACACAGCACAGTTCTCATCCATGAAACATTCTTTGCTTTAGAGCAAGACGCATGCTCTTGCTTTCTAGATTCTCTAATACAGCAGCAAACGTGAGGGTGCACAGAACCACAGAATGGTGTTTCCTAAACATATGGACCATATCTAGCTCAACTCTACTTCTGAAACTGATACAAACCAAGGTCCTCTAACATCCAATTCTTTTCAGTTAAGAGCGAGAAACGTGTGAGATTCGTGAACGATGTAGTTTCGTTTGAATTGAAAAGGGACTGTGTTTACCTGAAACAAATTATTTCTTGTAGGAAGACACAGAGCTTGGGATTTAACTCCATTTCTGAAGCGCAACACTCAGCACAGTTCCCATCCATGAAAAACATTCTTCTTTAGAGAAAGAATAATTTTCTTGCATGCTAGAGTGTCTAATACGTCAGGAAAATTGAGTGTGATCAGAAAAAAGTACGGTGTTTCCTACACATACACACCTTATATATTTCAACTCTGCTTCTGAAACTGATACAAGCCACAGGTCCTCTAATATCCAATGCTTTTCAGTTAAGTGCGAGAAACGTGTGAGCTTCGTGAATGATGTAGGTTCCTTTGAGCTGAAAAGTTACTGTGTTTACCTGAAACGAAGTCTTGCTTGTAGGAAGACACAGAGCCTGTGATTTAACTCCATTTTTAAAGAGAAACACACTGCACATTCCTCATCCAAGAAACACACTCTGCTATAGAGCAAGAAGCACACTCTTGCTTTCTAGAATCTCTAATTCAGCAGGAAACTTGCCTGTGCTCAAAACAGAAGAACGGTGTTTCCTACCCATATGGAACACATCTAGTTCAACTCTGCTTCTGAAACTGATACAAACCACAGGTCCACTAACATCCAATGCTTTTTAGTTAAGAGCAAGAAACATGTGAGCTTCGTGAATGATGTAGAATCCTTTAGGCTGAAAAGGAACTGCGTTTACCTGAAACGAAGTCTTGCTTATGGGAAGACACAGAGTATGGGATTTAACGCCATTTCTGAAGAGCAGCACTCAGCACAGTTCCCCTCCATGAAACACACTCTGCTTTATGGCAAGAAGCACGCTCTTGCTTTTTACAGTCTGTAATACAACAGGAAACGTGAGTTTGATCATAACCAAAGGACTGTGTTTCCTACACATAGGGACCATATCGAGTTCAACTCTGCTTCTGAAACTGATTGAAACCACAGGTCCTCTAACATCCAATGCTTTTCATTTAAGAGCAAGAAACGTGTTAGCTTTGTGAACGATGTAGCTTCGTTTGAGCTGAAAAGGGAGTGCGTTTACCTGAAATGAAGTCTTGCTTGTAGAAAGACAGAAAACATGGGATTTAAGTCAATTTCTGAAGGGAAACACACAGCACAGTTCTCAACCATGAAACAAACTCTACTTTAGAGCACGTAGCACGCTCTTATTTTCTAGAGTCTCTAATACAGCAGGAAACGTAAGTGTGCTCAGAACAAAAGAACTGTGTTTCCTACCCATAATGACCACATCTAGTTCAACTCTTCTTCGGAAACTGATAAAAACCACAAGTCCTCTAACATCCAAGCTTTTCAGTTAAGAGCAAAAAACCTTTGAGCTTCGTGAACGTTGTTGAATCGTTTGAGCTGAAAAGGGACTGCGTTTACCTGAAACTAAGTCTGGCTTGTAGGAAGACATAGAGGCTGGGATTTAACTCCCTTTCTGAAGGGAAACACACAGCATAGTTCTCAGCCTTGAATCACACTCTACTTTAGAGCAAGAAGCACGCTCTTGCTTGTGAGACTCTCTAATAGAGCAGGAAACGTGACTGTGCAAATACAAAAGAACGGTGTTTCCTACCCATATGGACCACATCTAGTTCAACTCTGCTTCTGAAACTGAGAGAAACCACAGGTCCTCTAACATACAATGCTTCTCAGTTAAGAGAAAGAAAAGTGTGATCTTCGTGAACGATGTAGCTTCCTTTTAGCTGACTAGGAACTGGGTTTACCTGAAACGAAGTCTTACTTGTAGGAAGACACAGATTATGGGATTTAACACCATTTCTGAAGAACAGCACTCAGCACAGTTCGCGTCCATGAAACACACTCTGCTTTAGAGCAAGTAGCACCCTCTTGCTTTCTAGAGTCTCTAATACAGCAGGAAACGTGAGTGTGATCAGAACAAAAGAACTGTGTTTCATACGCATATGCACAACATCTAGTTCAACTCTGCTTCTGAAACTGATAGAAACCACAGATCCGCTAATATCCAATGCTTTTCTTCTAAGAGTGAGAAGCGTGTGAGCTTCGTGAACGATGTAGATTTGTTAGAGCTGAATAGAACTGCATTTACCTGAAACGAACTCTTGCTTGTAGGAAGACACAGAGCCTGGGATTTAACTCCATTTCTGAAGGGAAACACACTGCACAGTTCTCCTCCATGAAACACACTCTGCTTTAGAGCCAGAAACACGCTCTTGCTTTCTTGAGTCTCTAATACTTCAGGAAACGTGAGTGTGCTCAAAACAAAAGAACAGTGTTTCCTACCCATATGGACCACATCTAGTTCAACTCTGCTTCTAAAACTGATAGAAACCACAGGTCCTTTAACATCCAATGCTTTTTAGTTAAGAGCGAGAAACGTGTGAGCGTCCTGTATGTTGTTCCTTTGTCTGTGCTGAAAAGGGACTGTGTTTACCTGAAACTAATTCTTGCATGTAGGAAGACACAGAGCCTGGGATTTAACTCCTTTTCTAAAGGGAAACACACTGCACTGTTCTCATCCATGAACACACTCTGCTTTATAGCAAGAAGCACGCTCTTGCATTCTAAAGTCTCTAATACAGCAGGAAACATGAGTGTGCTCAGAACAAAAGAACGGTGTTTCCTACACATACGGACCATATTTAGTTCAACTCAGCTTCTGAAACTGATACAAACCACAGGTCCTCTAACATCCAATGTTTTTCGGTCAAGCGCAAAAACATGTGAGCTGCGTGAACGATGTAGCTTCGTTTGAGCGGAAACGGGACTGCATTTACCTGAAATGATGTCTTGCTTGTAGGAAGACACAGAGCCTGGGATGTAACTCCATTTCTAATGGGCAACACTCAGCACAGTTCCCATCCATGAAACACACTGTGCTTTAGAGCGAGAAGCACGCTCTTGCTTTCTAGAGTCTATAATATAGCAGGAAACATGAGTGTGATCATAACGAAAGGACTGTGTTTCCTACATATATGGACCATATCGAATTTAACTCTGCTTCTGAAACTGATACACACCTCAGGCCACTGACATCCAATGCGTTACAGTTAAGGGCGAGAAACGTGTGAGCTTCGTGAACGATGTAGCTTCCTTTGAGCTGAAAAGGGACTGCCTTTACCTGAAATGAAGTCTTGTTTGTAGGAGGACACAGAGCCTGGGATTTAACTCCATTTCTGAAGAGCAGCACTCAGCACAGTTCTCATCCATGAATCACACTCTACTTTAGAGCAAGAAGCACGCTCTTGCTTGTGAGACTCTCTAATAGAGCAGGAAACGTGACTGTGCAAAAACAAAAGAACGGTGTTTCCTACCCATATGGACCACATCTAGTTCTACTCTGCTTCTGAAATTGAGAGACACCACAGGTCCTCTAACATACAATGCTTCTCAGTTAAGAGAAAGAAAAGTGTGATCTTCGTGAACGATGTAGCTTCCATTGAGCTGACTAGGAACTGGGTGTACCTGAAATGAAGTCTTATTTGTAGGAAGACACAGAGTATGGGATTTAACGCCATTTCTGAAGAACAGCACTCAGCACAGTTCCCGTCCATGAAACACTCTGCTTTAGAGCAAGTAGCACCCTCTTGCTTTCTAGAGTCTCTAATACAGCAGGAAACGTGAGTGTGATCAGAACAAATGAACTGTGTTTCATACGCATATGCACAACATCTAGTTCAACTCTGCTTCTGAAACTGATAGAAACCACAGATCCGCTAACATCCAATGCTTTTCATTTAAGAGGGAGAAGCGTGTGAGCTTCGTGAACGATGTAGCTTTTTTAGAGCTGAATAGGAACTGCATTTACCTGAAACGAACTCTTGCTTGTAGGAAGACACAGAGCCTGGGATTTAACTCCATTTCTGAAGGGAAACACACTTCACAGTTCTCATCCATGAAACACACTCTGCTTTAGAGCCAGAAGCACGCTCTTGCTTTCTTGAGTCTCTAATACATCAGGAAACGTGAGTGTGCTCAAAACAAAAGAACAGTGTTTCCTACCCATATGGACCACATCTAGTTCAACTCTGCTTCGAAAACTGATAGAAACCACAGGTCCTCTAACATCCAATGCTTTTTAGTTAAGAGCGAGAAATGTGTTAGCGTCCTGTACGTTGTTCCTTTGTCTGAGCTGAAAAGGGACTGTGTTTACCTGAAACTAATTCTTGCATGTAGGAAGACACAGAGCCTGGGATTTAACTCCTTTTCTAAAGGGAAACACACTGCACTGTTCTCATCCATGAACACACTCTGCTTTATAGCAAGAAGCACGCTCTTGCATTCTAAAGACTCTAATACAGCAGGAAACGTGAGTTGCTCAGAACAAAAGAACGGTGTTTCCTACACATACGGACCATATTTAGTTCAACTCAGCTTCTGAAACTGATACAAACCACAGGTCCTCTAACATCCAATGCTTTTCGGTCAAGCGCGATAAACGTGTGAGCTGCGTGAACGATGTAGCTTCGTTTGAGCGGAAACGGGACTGCATTTACCTGAAACGATGTCTTGCTTGTAGGAAGACACAGAGCCTGGGATGTAACTCCATTTCTGTAGGGAAACATACAGCACTGTTCCCATCCATGAAACACACTACGCTTTAGAGCAAGAATCATATTCTTGCTTTCTAGAGTGTCTAATACAGCAGGAAACAAGAGTGTGATCAGAAAAAAGAACCGTGTTTCCTACACATATGGACCACATCTACTTCAATGCTGCTTCTGAAACCGATACAAACCATAGATCCTCTAACATCCAATGCTTTTCATTTAAGCACGAGAAACATGTGAGCTTCGTGAACATTGTAGCTTTGTTTGAGCTGAAAAGGGACTGCCTTTACCTGAAACGTAGTCTTGCTTGTAGGAAGACAGAGAGCCTGGGATTGAACTCCATTTCTGAAGGGAAACACACAGAATAGTTCTCATCCATGAAACACACACTGCTTTAGATCTCTAAGCACGCTCTTGCTTTCTAGAGTCTCTAATACAGCAAGAAACGTGAGTGTGCTCAAAACCAAAGAACGCTGTTTCCTACACTTATGGACCACATCTAGTTCAACTCTGCTTCTGAAACTGATTGAAACCACAGATCCTCTAACATCCAATGCTTCTCATTTAAAAGCGAGAAACGTGTGAGCTTCGTGAACAAGGTAGATTCCTTTGAGCTGAAAGGTGACTGCCTTTACCTGAAAAGAAGTCTTGTTTGTAGGAAGACACAGAGCCTGGGATTTAACTCCATTTCTGAAGAGCAGCACTCAGCACAGTTCCCATCCATGAAACACACTCTGCTTTAGAGCAAGAAGAACACTCTTACCTTCTAGAATCTCTAATACAGCAGGAAACGTGAGTGTGCTCAGAAAAAAAGAACTGTGTTTCCTAACCGGATGGACCACATCTAGTTAAAGTCTGCTTCTGAAACAGATAGAAACCACAGATCTTTTAATATCCAATGCTTCTCATTTAAGAGCGAGAATCGTCTGAGCTTCCTGAAGGATGTACATTCCTTTGAGCTGAAAAGGGACAGCGTATACCTCAAACGAAGGCTTGCTTGTAGGAAGACACAGAGCCTGGGATTTAACTCCATTTCTGTAGGGAAACATACAGCACTGTTCCCATCCATGAAACACACTATGCTTTAGAGCAAGAGTCATATTCTTGCTTTCTAGAGTGTCTAATACAGCACGAAACGTGAGTGTGATCAGAAAAAAGAACGGTGTTTCCTACACATATGCACCACATCTACTTCAGCGCTGCTTCTGAAACTGATACAAACCATAGTTCCTCTAACATCCAATGCTTTTCATTTAAGAGCGAGAAGCATGTGAGCTTCGTGAACGATGTAGCTTTTTTAGAGCTGAATAGGAACTGCATTTACCTGAAATGAACTCTTGCTTGTAGGAAGACACAGAGCCTGGGATTTAACTCCATTTCTGAAGGGAAACACACTTCACAGTTCTCATCCATGAAACACACTCTGCTTTAGAGCCAGAAGCACGCTCTTGCTTTCTTGAGTCTCTAATACATCAGGAAACGTGAGTGTGCTCAAAACAAAAGAACAGTGTTTCCTACCCATATGGACCACATCTAGTTCAACTCTGCTTCTAAAACTGATAGAAACCACAGGTCCTCTAACATCCAATGCTTTTTAGTTAAGAGCGAGAAACGTGTGAGCGTCGTGTACTTTGTTCCTTTTTCTGAGCTGAAAAGGGACTGTGTTTACCTGAAACTAATTCTTGCATGTAGGAAGACACAGAGCCTGGGATTTAACTCCTTTTCTAAAGGGAAACACACTGCACTGTTCTCATCCATGAACACACTCTGCTTTATAGCAAGAAGCACGCTCTTGCATTCTAAAGTCTCTAATACAGCAGGAAACGTGAGTTGCTCAGAACAAAAGAACGGTGTTTCCTACACATACGGACCATATTTAGTTCAACTCAGCTTCTGAAACTGATACAAACCACAGGTCCTCTAACATCCAATGCTTTTCGGTCAAGCGCGATAAACGTGTGAGCTGCATGAACGATGTAGCTTCGTTTGAGCGGAAACGGGACTGCATTTACCTGAAACGATGTCTTGCCTGTAGGAAGACACAAAGCCTGGGATGTAACTCCATTTCTGATGGGCAACACTCAGCACAGTTCCCATCCATGAAACACACTCTGCTTTAGAGCGAGAAGCACGCTCTTGCTTTCTAGAGTCTCTAATACAGCAGGAAACGTGAGTGTGATCATAACAAAAGGACTGTGTTTCCTACACATATGGACCATATCGAATTCAACTCTGCTTCTGAAACTGATATGCACCACATGTCCTCTGACATCCAATGCGTTTCAGTTAAGGGCGAGAAACGTGTGAGCTTCGTGAACGATGTAGCTTCCTGTGAGCTGAAAAGGGACTGCCTTTACCAGAAACGAAGTCTTGTTTGTAGGAAGACACAGAGCCTGGGATTTAACTCCATTTCTGAAGAGCAGCACTCAGCACAGTTCCCATCCATGAAACACACTCTGTTTTAGAGCAAGAAGCCTGCAGTTGCCTTCTAGAATCTCTAATACAGAAGGAAACCTGAGTGTGCTCAGAACAAAGAACTCTGTTTCCTAACCCGATGGACCACATCTTGTTAAAGTCTTCTTCTGAAGCAGATAGAAACCACAGATCCCTTAACATCCAATGCTTCTAATTTAAGAGCGAGAAACGTCTGAGCTTCCTGAACGATGTAGATTCCTTTGAGCTGAAAAGGGACAGCGTTTACCTGAAACGAAGGCTTGCTTGTAGGATGACACAGCGCCTGGGATTTAACTCAATTTCTGTAGGGAAACATACAGCACTGTTCCCATCCATGAAACACACTACGCTTTAGAGCAAGAATCATATTCTTGCTTTCTAGAGTGTCTAATACAGCAGGAAACAAGAGTGTGATCAGAAAAAAGAACCGTGTTTCCTACACATATGGACCACATCTACTTCAATGCTGCTTCTGAAACCGATACAAACCATAGATCCTCTAACATCCAATGCTTTTCATTTACGCACGAGAAACATGTGAGCTTCGTGAACATTGTAGCTTTGTTTGAGCTGAAAAGGGACTGCCTTTACCTGAAACGTAGTCTTGCTTGTAGGAAGACAGAGAGCCTGGGATTGAACTCCATTTCTGAAGGGAAACACACAGAATAGTTCTCATCCATGAAACACACACTGCTTTAGATCTCTAAGCACGCTCTTGCTTTCTAGAGTCTCTAATACAGCAAGAAACGTGAGTGTGCTCAAAACCAAAGAACGCTGTTTCCTACACTTATGGACCACATCTAGTTCAACTCTGCTTCTGAAACTGATTGAAACCACAGATCCTCTAACATCCAATGCTTTTCATTTAAAAGCGAGAAACGTGTGAGCTTCGTGAACAAGGTAGATTCCTTTGAGCTGAAAGGTGACTGCCTTTACCTGAAAAGAAGTCTTGTTTGTAGGAAGACACAGAGCCTGGGATTTAACTCCATTTCTGAAGAGCAGCACTCAGCACAGTTCCCATCCATGAAACACACTCTGCTTTAGAGCAAGAAGAACACTCTTACCTTCTAGAATCTCTAATACAGCAGGAAACGTGAGTGTGCTCAGAAAAAAAGAACTGTGTTTCCTAACCGGATGGACCACATCTAGTTAAAGTCTGCTTCTGAAACAGATAGAAACCACAGATCTTTTAATATCCAATGCTTCTCATTTAAGAGCGAGAATCGTCTGAGCTTCCTGAAGGATGTACATTCCTTTGAGCTGAAAAGGGACAGCGTATACCTCAAACGAAGGCTTGCTTGTAGGAAGACACAGAGCCTGGGATTTAACTCCATTTCTGTAGGGAAACATACAGCACTGTTCCCATCCATGAAACACACTATGCTTTAGAGCAAGAGTCATATTCTTGCTTTCTAGAGTGTCTAATACAGCAGGAAACGTGAGTGTGATCAGAAAAAAGAATGGTGTTTCCTACACATATGCACCACATCTACTTCAGCGCTGCTTCTGAAACTGATACAAACCATAGTTCCTCTAACATCCAATGCTTTTCATTTAAGAGCGAGAAGCATGTGAGCTTCGTGAACGATGTAGCTTTTTTAGAGCTGAATAGGAACTGCATTTACCTGAAACGAACTCTTGCTTGTAGGAAGACACAGAGCCTGGGATTTAACTCCATTTCTGAAGGGAAACACACTTCACAGTTCTCATCCATGAAACACACTCTGCTTTAGAGCCAGAAGCACGCTCTTGCTTTCTTGAGTCTCTAATACATCAGGAAACGTGAGTGTGCTCAAAACAAAAGAACAGTGTTTCCTACCCATATGGACCACATCTAGTTCAACTCTGCTTCTAAAACTGATAGAAACCACAGGTCCTCTAACATCCAATGCTTTTTAGTTAAGAGCGAGAAACGTGTGAGCGTCGTGTACTTTGTTCCTTTTTCTGAGCTGAAAAGGGACTGTGTTTACCTGAAACTAATTCTTGCATGTAGGAAGACACAGAGCCTGGGATTTAACTCCTTTTCTAAAGGGAAACACACTGCACTGTTCTCATCCATGAACACACTCTGCTTTATAGCAAGAAGCACGCTCTTGCATTCTAAAGTCTCTAATACAGCAGGAAACGTGAGTTGCTCAGAACAAAAGAACGGTGTTTCCTACCCATATGGACCACATCTAGTTCAACTCTGCTTCTGAAACTGAGAGAAACCACAGGTCCTCTAACATCCAATGCTTCTCAGTTAAGAGCGAGAAAAGTGTGAGCTTCGTGAACAATGTAGCTTCCTTTGAGCTGATTGGAACTGGGTTTACCTGAAATGAAGTCTTACTTGTAGGAAGACACAGGGTATGGGATTTCACGCCATTTCTAAAGAACAGCACTCAGCACGTTCCTGTCCATGAAACACACTCTGCTTTACAGCAAGTAGCACGCTCTTGCTTTCTAGAGTCTCTAATACAGCAGGAAATGTTAGTGTGATCATAACCAAAGGATTGTGTTTCCAACATATACGGACCATTTCAAGTTCAACTCTGCTCAGGAAACTGATACAAACCACAGGTCCTCTAACATCTCATGCTTGTGAGGTAAGAGCAAGAAACGTGTTAGCTTCGTGAACGATGTAGCTTCGCTTGAGCTGAAAAGTGACTCCGTTTGCCTGAAACGAAGTCTTTCTTGTAGGAAGACACAGAACTTGGGATTTCACTCCATTTCTGAAGGGAAACACACAACACAGTTCTCAGCCATGAAACACACTCTGCTTTAGAGCAAGAAGCACGCTCTTGCTTTCTAGTGTCTGTGAAATAGCAGGAACTTGAGTGTGATCATAACCAAAGGACTGTGTTTCCTACATATACGGACCATTTCAAGTTCAACTCTGCTTCTGAAACTGATATAGACCACAGGTCCTCTAACATACAATGCTTTTCAGTTAAGAGCGAGAAAAGTGTGAGCTTTGTGAATGATGTAGCTTCGTTTGAGCTGAAAAGGGACTGCGTTTACCTGAAACGAATTCTTGCTTGTAGGAAGACAGAAAACATGGGATTTAAGTCCATTTCTGAAGGGAAACACACACCACAGTTCTCATCCATGAAATACACTCTGCTTTAGAGCAAGAAGCACGCTCTTGCTTTCTATAGTCTCTAATACAGCAGGAAATGTGAGTGTGTTCAAAACAAAAGAACGGGGTTTCCTACATATACGGACCATTTCAAGTTCAACTCTGCTCAGGAAACTGATACAAACCACAGGTCCTCTAACATCTCATGCTTGTCAGTTAAGAGCAAGAAACGTGTTAGCTTCGTGAATGATGTAGCTTCGTTTGAGCTGAAAAGGGACTGCGTTTGCCTGAAATGAAGTCTTTCTTGTAGGAAGACACAGAGCTTGGGATTTCACTACATTTCTGAAGGGAAACACATAGCACAGTTCTTATCCATGAAACACACTATGCTTTAGAGCAAGAAGCACGCTCTTGCTTTCTAGAGTCTCTAATACAGCAGGAAATGTGAGTGTGTTCAAAACAAAAGAACGGTGTTTCCTACCCATAGGGACCTCATCTAGTTCAACTCTGCCTCTGAAACTGATAGAAACCACAGGTCCTCTAACATCCAATGCTTTTGAGTTAAGAGTGAGAAACGTATGAGCTTTGTGAACGATGTAACATCTTTTGAACTGAAAAGTGATTGTGTTTACCTGAAACAAAATCTTGCTTGTAGGAAGACACAGATCCTGGGCTTTAACTCCATTTCTGAAGGGCAACACTCAGCAGAGTTCCCAGCAATGTAATACACACTGCTTTAGAGCAAGAATCGCACTCTTACTTTCTAGAGCCTTTATTACAGCAGGAAATGTGAGTGTGATCATAAACAAAGAACTGTGTTTCCTAGAAATACGGACCGTATCTAGTTCAACTCTGCTTCTGAAACTGATACAAACCACAGGTTCTCTACCATGCAATGCTTTTCAGTTAAGCGCGAGAAAAATATAAGCTTCGTGAACGATGTAGCTTCGTGTGTGCTGAAAACGGACTGCATTTATGTGAAAAGTGGTCTTGCTTGTAGGAAGACACAAAGCTTTGGATTTAAATCCATTTCTGAAAGGCAACACTCAGCACAGTTTCCATCCATGAAACACACTCTGCTTTAGAGCAACAAGCACGCTCTTGCTTTCTAGAGTCTCTAATACAGCAGGAAACGTGAGTGTGATCACAAACAAAGGACTGAGTTTCCTACATATACGGACCATATCGAGTTCAACTCTGCTCAGGAAAATGATACAAACCACAGGTCCTCTAACATCTCATGCTTGTTAGTTAAGAGCGAGACACGTGTGAGCTCCTTGTACGTTGTTGCTTTGCTTTAACTGAAAAGTGTTTGCATTTACCTGAAACAAAGTCCTGCTTGTAGGAAGAAACAGAGCCTGGGATTTAACTCCATTTCAGAAAGGAAACACACACCACAGTTCTCATCCATGAAACACTCTCTGCTTTAGAGCAAGAAGCACGCTCTTGCTTTCTGGAGACTCTAATACAGCAGGAACGTGATTGTTTTTCAAAACAAAAGAACAGTGTTTCCTACCCATATGGACCACATCAAGTTCAACTCTGCTTCTGAAACTGATAGAAAACATAGGTCCTCTAACATCCAATGCTTCTCTGTTATGATCGAGAAATGATTGAGCTTCGTGAAAGATGTAGCTTTGTATTGCTGAATAGGAACTGCGTTTACCTGAAACAAGGTCTTGCTTGTAGGAAGACAGAAAACATGGAATTTAAGTCCATTTCTGAAGAGCAGCAGTCAGCACAGTTCCCATCCATGAAACACACTCTGCTTTAGAGCAAGAAGCACACTATTGCTTTCTAGAATCTCTAATAGAGCAAGAAACGTGAGTATGCTCAGAACAAAAGAACTGTGTTTCCTACGCATATGGACGACATCAAGTTCAACTCTGCTTCTGAAACTGATAGAAACCACAGATCCTCTAACATCCAATGCTTTTCATTTAAGAGCGAGAAGCGTGTGAGCTTCGTGAACGATGTAGCTCCATTTGAGCTGAATAGGAACTGCGTTTACCTGAAACGAAGTCTTGCTTGTAGGAAGACACAGAGTATGGGATTTAACGCCATTTCTGAAGTGCAGCACTCAGCACAGTTACCATCCATGAAACACACTCTGCTTTAGGGCAAGAAGCAAGCTCTTGCTTTCTAGAGTCTTTAATACAGCAGGAAATGTGAGTGTGATCATAAACAAAGAACTGTGTTTCCTACACATACGGACCATATCTAGTTCAACTCTGCTCCTGAATCTGATACAAACCACAGGTCCTTTTACATCCAATGATTTTCAGTTAAGAGCAAGAAACTTGTTAGCTTTGTGAACGATGTAGCTTCGTTTGAGATGAAAAGGGTGTGCGTTTACCTGAAACGAATTCTTTCTAGTAGGAAGACACAGAGCTTGGGATTTAACTCCATTTCTGAAGAGCAACACTCAGCACAGTTGCCATCCATGAAACACACTCTGCTTTAGAACAAGAAGCATGCTCTTGCTTTCTAGAGTCTCTAATATAGCTGGAAACATGAGTGTGATCACAACCAAAGGACTGAGTTTCCTACATATACGGACCATATCGAGTTCAACTCTGCTCAGGAAACTGATACAAACCACAGGTCCTCTAACATCCCATGCTAGTCAGTTAAGAGCGAGACAACTGTGAGCTTCTTGTACGTTGTTGCTTTGTTTTAGCTGAAAAGTGTTTGTGTTCACCTGAAACGAAGTCTTCCTGATAGGAAGAAACAGAGCCTGGGATTTAACTCCATTTCTGAAGGGAAACACACACCACAGTTCTCATCCATGAAACACTCTCTGCTTTAGAGCAGGAAGCACGCTCTTGCTTTCTGGAGACTCTAATACAGCAGGAACGTGATTGTTTTTCAAAACAAAAGAATGGTGTTTCCTACCCATATGGACACATCAAGTTCAACTCTGCTTCTGAAACTGATAGAAAACATAGGTCCTCTAACATCCAATGCTTCTCAGTTACGATCGAGAAATGATTGAGCTTCGTGAACGATGTAGCTTTGTATTGCTGAATAGGAACTGCGTTTACCTGAAACAAGGTCTTGCTTGTAGGAAGACAGAAAACATGGAATTTAAGTCCATTTCTGAAGAGCAGCAGTCAGCACAGTTCCCATCCATGAAACACACTCTGCTTTAGAGCAAGAAGCACGCTATTGCTTTCTAGAATCTCTAATAGAGCAAGAAACGTGAGTATGCTCAGAACAAAAGAACTGTGTTTCCTACGCATATGGACGACATCAAGTTCAACTCTGCTTCTGAAACTGATAGAAACCACAGATCCTCTAACATCCAATGCTTTTCTTTTAAAAGCGAGAAGCGTGTGAGCTTCGTGAACGATGTAGCTCCATTTGAGCTGAATAGGAACTGCGTTTACCTGAAACGAAGTCTTGCTTGTAGGAAGACACAGAGTATGGGATTTAACGCCATTTCTGAAGAGCAGCACTCAGCACAGTTACCGTCCATGAAACACACTCTGCTTTATGGCAAGAAGCAAGCTCTTGCTTTCTAGAGTCTGTAATACAGCAGGAACGTGAGTGTGATTTTAACCAAAGGACTGTGTTTCCTACACATACGGACCATATCGAGTTCCACTCTGCTTCTGAAACTGATATAAACCACAGGTCCGCTAACATACAATGCTTTTCAGTTAAGTGTGAGAAACGTGTGAGCTTTGTGAATGGTGTAGCTTCGTTTGAGCTGAAAAGGGACTGCGTTTACCTGAAACGAAGTCTTGCTTGTAGGAAGACAGAAAACATGGGATTAAAGTCCATTTCTGAAGGGAAACACACTTCACTGTTATCATCCATGAAACACACTCTGCTTTAGAGCAAGAAGCACGCTCTTGCTTTCTAGAGTCTAATACAGCAGGAAATGTGAGTGTGATCATACACAAAGAACTGTGTTTCCTACACATACGGACCGTATCTAGTTCAACTCTGCTCCTGAAACTGATACAAACCACAGGTCCTTTTACATCCAATGATTTTCAGTTAAGAGCAAGAAACATGTTAGCTTCGTGAACGATGTAGCTTCGTTTGAGATGAAAAGGGTGTGCGTTTACCTGAAACGAATTCTTTCTAGTAGGAAGACACAGAGCTTGGGATTTAACTCCATTTCGGAAGAGCAACACTCAGCACAGTTGCCATCCATGAAACACACTCTGCTTTAGAACAAGAAGCATGCTCTTGCTTTCTAGAGTCTCTAATATAGCTGGAAACATGAGTGTGATCACAACCAAAGGACTGAGTTTCCTTCATATACGGACCATATCGAGTTCAACTCTGCTCAGGAAACTGATACAAACCACAGGTCCTCTAACATCTCATGCTAGTCAGTTAAGAGCGAGACAACTGTGAGCTTCTTGTACGTTGTTGCTTTGTTTTAGCTGAAAAGTGTTTATGCTCACCTGAAATGAAGTCTTCCTGATAGGAAGAAACAGAGCCTGGGATTTAACTCCATTTCAGAAGGGAAACACACAGCACAGTTCTTATCCATGAAACACACTCTGCTTTAGAGCAGGAAGCACGCACTTGCTTTCTAGAGTCTGTAATACAGCAGGTACGTGAGTGCGATCATAACCAAAGGACTGTGTTTCCTAAACATACAGAACAAATCGAGTTCAACTCTGCTTCTGAAACTTATATAAACCACAGGTCCTCTAACATACAATGCTTTTCAGCTAAGCGCGAGAAAAGTATGAGCTTTGTGAGTGATGTAGCTTCGTTTGAGCTGAAAATGGACTGCGTTTACCTGAAACGAAGTCTTGCTTGTAGGAAGACAGAAAACATGGGATTTAAGTCCATTTCTGAAGGGAAACACACAGCACAGTTCTCAACCATGAAACAAACTCTACTTTAGAGCAAGTAGCATGCTCTTATTTTCTAGAGTCTCTAATAGAGCAGGAAACCTAAGTGTGCTCAGAACAAAAGAACTGTGTTTCCTACCGATATGGACCACATCTAGTTCAACTCTTCTTCTGAAACTGATACAAACCACAGGTCCTCTAACATCCAAGCTTTTCATTTAAGAGCGAGAATCGTGTGAGATTCATGAACGTTGTTGATTCGTTTGAGCTGAAAAGGGACTGCGTTTACCTGAAACTAAGTCTGGCTTGTAGGAAGACATAGAGCCTGGGATTTAACTCCATTTCTGAAGGGAAACGCACACCACAGTTCTCATCCATGAAATACACTCTGCTTTAGAGCAAGAAGCACGCTCTTGCTTTCTAGAGTCTCTAATACAGAAGGAAATGTGAGTGTGATCACAACCAAAGGACTGAGTTTCGTACATATACGGACCATATCGAGTTCAACTCTGCTCAGGAAACTGATACAAACCACAGGTCCTCTAACATCTCATGCTTGTCAGTTAAGAGCAAGACACGTGTGAGCTTCTTGTACGTTGTTGCTTTGTTTTAACTGAAAAGTGTTTGCATTTACCTGAAACGAAGTCTTACGTGTAGGAAGAAACAGAGCCTGGGATTTAACTCCATTTCTGAAGGGAAACACACAGCAGAGTTCTCAACCATGAAACACACTCTACTTTAGAGCACGTAGCATGCTCT
Organism: Onychomys leucogaster; assembly: GCA_949786385.1. Lineage (NCBI taxonomy): Eukaryota > Metazoa > Chordata > Mammalia > Rodentia > Cricetidae > Onychomys > Onychomys leucogaster. Next base: position 8,608,197 of record CATKUP010000006.1, on the reverse strand, counting down.
TATTTTCTAGAGTCTCAATACAGCTGGAAACGTAAGTGTGCTCAGAACACAAGAACTGTGTTTCCTACCCATGTGGATCACATCTAGTTCAACTCTTCATCTGAAACTGATACAAACCACAGGTCCTCTAACATCCAATGCTTTTCAGTTAAGAGCTAGAAACGTGTGAGCTTTGTGAATTATGTAGCATCGTTTGAGCTGAAAATTGGTTGTGTTTACCTGAAAAAAAATCTTGCTTATTGATTGACACAGAGCCTGGGATTTAACTCCATTTCTGAAGGTAAACACAGAGCACAGTTCTCATCCATGAATCACACTCTACTTTAGAGCAAGAAGCACGCTCTTGCTTGCTAGAGTCTCTAGTAGAGCAGAAACGTGACTGTGCAAAAACAAAAGAACGGTGTTTCCTACCCATATGGACCACATCTAGTTCAACTCTGCTTCTGAAACTGAGAGAAACCACAGGTCCTCTAACATCCAATGCTTCTCAGTTAAGAGCAAGAAAAGTGTGAGCTTCGTGAACAATGTAGCTTCCTTTGAGCTGAATAGGAACTGGGTTTACCTGAAATGAAGTCTTACTTGTAGGAAGACACAGAGTATGGGATTTCACGCCATTTCTGAAGAACAGCACTCAGCACGTTCCCGTCCATGAAACACACTCTGCTTTACAGCAAGTAGCACGCTCTTGCTTTCTAGAGTCTCTAATACAGCAGGAAATGTTATTGTGATCATAACCAAAGGATTGTGTTTCCAACATATACGGACCATTTCAAGTTCAACTCTGCTCAGGAAACTGATACAAACCACAGGTCCTCTAACATCTCATGCTTGTGAGGTAAGAGCAAGAAACGTGTTAGCTTCGTGAACGATGTAGCTTCGTTTGAGCTGAAAAGGGACTGCGTTTGCCTGAAATGAAGTCTTTCTTGTAGGAAGACACAGAACTTGGGATTTCACTCCATTTCTGAAGGGAAACACACAACACAGTTCTCAGCCATGAAACACACTCTGCTTTAGAGCAAGAAGCACGCTCTTGCTTTCTAGTGTCTGTGAAATAGCAGGAACTTGAGTGTGATCATAACCAAAGGACTGTGTTTCCTACATATACGGACCATTTCAAGTTCAACTCTGCTTCTGAAACTGATATAGACCACAGGTCCTCTAACATACAATGCTTTTCAGTTAAGAGCGAGAAAAGTGTGAGCTTTGTGAATGATGTAGCTTCGTTTGAGCTGAAAAGGGACTGCGTTTACCTGAAACGAATTCTTGCTTGTAGGAAGACAGAAAACATGGGATTTAAGTCCATTTCTGAAGGGAAACACACACCACAGTTCTCATCCATGAAATACACTCTGCTTTAGAGCAAGAAGCACGCTCTTGCTTTCTATAGTCTCTAATACAGCAGGAAATGTGAGTGTGTTCAAAACAAAAGAACGGGGTTTCCTACATATACGGACCATTTCAAGTTCAACTCTGCTCAGGAAACTGATACAAACCACAGGTCCTCTAACATCTCATGCTTGTCAGTTAAGAGCAAGAAACGTGTTAGCTTCGTGAACGATGTAGCTTCGTTTGAGCTGAAAAGGGACTGCGTTTGCCTGAAATGAAGTCTTTCTTGTAGGAAGACACAGAGCTTGGGATTTCACTCCATTTCTGAAGGGAAACACATAGCACAGTTCTTATCCATGAAACACACTCTGCTTTAGAGCAAGAAGCACGCTCTTGCTTTCTAGAGTCTCTAATACAGCAGGAAATGTGAGTGTGTTCAAAACAAAAGAACGGTGTTTCCTACCCATAGGGACCTCATCTAGTTCAACTCTGCCTCTGAAACTGATAGAAACCACAGGTCCTCTAACATCCAATGCTTTTGAGTTAAGAGCGAGAAACGTATGAGCTTTGTGAACGATGTAACATCTTTTGAACTGAAAAGTGATTGTGTTTACCTGAAACAAAATCTTGCTTGTAGGAAGACACAGAGCCTGGGCTTTAACTCCATTTCTGAAGGGCAACACTCAGCAGAGTTCCCAGCAATGTAATACACTCTGCTTTAGAGCAAGAAGTGCGCTCTTACTTTCTAGAGCCTTTAATACAGCAGGAAATGTGAGTGTGATCATAAACAAAGAACTGTGTTTCCTAGAAATACGGACCATATCTAGTTCAACTCTGCTTCTGAAACTGATACAAACCACAGGTTCTCTACCATGCAATGCTTTTCAGTTAAGCGCGAGAAAAGTATAAGCTTCGTGAACGATGTAGCTTCGTGTGTGCTGAAAACGGACTGAATTTACCTGAAAAGAGTTCTTGCTTGTAGGAAGACACAAAGCTTTGGATTTAAATCCATTTCTGAAAGGCAACACTCAGCACAGTTCCCATCCATGAAACACACTCTGCTTTAGAGCAACAAGCACGCTCTTGCTTTCTAGAGTCTCTAATACAGCAGGAAACGTGAGTGTGATCACAAACAAATGACTGAGTTTCCTACATATACGGACCATATCGAGTTCAACTCTGCTCAGGAAAATGATACAAACCACAGGTCCTCTAACATCTCATGCTTGTCAGTTAAGAGCGAGAAACGTGTGAGCTCCGTGTGCTTTGTTGCTTTGTCTAAGCTGAAAAGGGACTGCGTTTACCTGAAACTAAATGTTGCTTGTGGGAAAAACAGAGCCTGGGATTTAACTCCATTTCTGAAGGGAAACACACACCACAGTTCTCATCCATAAAAAACTCTCTGCTTTAGAGCAAGAAGCATGCTCTTGCTTTCTGGAGTCTCTAATACAGAAGGAATGAGATTGTGTTCAAAACAAAAGAACGGTGTTTCCTACCCATATGGACCACATCATGTTCAACTCTGCTTCTGAAACTGATAGAAAACATAGGTCCTCTAACATCCAATGCTTCTCAGTTACGATCGAGAAATGATTGAGTTTCGTGAACGATGTAGCTTCATATTGCTGAATAGGAACTGCATTACCTGAAACGAAATCTTGCTTGTACGAAGACAGAAAACATGGACTTTAAGTCCATTTCTGAAGAGCAGCACTCAGCACAGTTCCCATCCATGAAACACACTCTGCTTTAGAGCAAGAAGCACGCTATTGCTTTCTAGAATCTCTAATAGAGCAAGAAACGTGAGTATGCTCAGAACAAAAGAACTGTGTTTCCTACGCATATGGACGACATCAAGTTCAACTCTGCTTCTGAAACTGATAGAAACCACAGATCCTCTAACATCCAATGCTTTTCATTTAAGAGCGAGAAGCGTGTGAGCTTCGTGAACGATGTAGCTCCATTTGAGCTGAATAGGAACTGCGTTTACCTGAAACGAAGTCTTGCTTGTAGGAAGACACAGAGTATGGGATTTAACGCCATTTCTGAAGAGCAACACTCAGCACAGTTCCCATCCATGAAACACACTCTGCTTTAGAGACAGAACCATGCTCTTGCTTTCTAGAGTCTCTAATACAGCAGGAAACGTGAGTGTGATCACAACCAAAGGACTGAGTTTCCTACACATACGGACCATTTCGAGTTCCACTCTGCTTCTGAAACTGATATAAACCACAGGTCCGCTAACATACAATGCTTTTCAGTTAAGCCTGAGAAACGTGTGAGCTTTGTGAACGATGTAGCTTCGTTTGAGCTGAAAAGGGACTGCGTTTACCTGAAACGAAGTCTTGCTTGTAGGAAGACAGAAAACATGGGATTAAAGTCCATTTCTGAAGGGAAACACACTGCACTGTTCTCATCCATGAAACACACTGTGCTTTAGGTCAAGAAGCACGCTCTTGCTTTCTAGAGTCTTTAATACAGCAGGAAATGTGAGTGTGATCATACACAAAGAACCGTGTTTCCTACACATACGGACCGTATCTAGTTCAACTCTGCTCCTGAAACTGATACAAACCACAGGTCCTTTTACCTCCAATGATTTTCAGTTAAGAGCAAGAAACGTGTTAGCTTCGTGAATGATGTAGCTTCGTTTGAGATGAAAAGGGGGTGCATTTACCTGAAACGAATTCTTTCTAGTAGGAAGACACAGAGCTTGGGATTTAACTCCATTTCGGAAGAGCAACACTCAGCACAGTTGCCATCCATGAAACACACTCTGCTTTAGAACAAGAAGCATGCTCTTGCTTTCTAGAGTCTCAAATACAGCTGGATCATGAGTGTGATCACAACCAAAGGACTGAGTTTCCTACATATACGGACCATATCGATTTCAACTCTGCTCAGGACACTGATACAAACCACTGGTCCTCTAACATCTCATGCTAGTCAGTTAAGAGCGAGTCACCTGTGAGCTTCTTGTACATTGTTGCTTTGTTTTAGCTGAAAAGTGTTTGTGTTCACCTGAAACGATGTCTTCCTGATAGGAAGAAACAGAGCCTGGGATTTAACTCCATTTCTGAAGGGAAACACACAGCACAGTTCTTATCCATGAAACACACTCTGCTTTAGTGCAGGAAGCACGCTCTTGCTTTCTAGAGTCTGTAATACAGCAGGTACATGAGTGTGATCATAACCAAAGGACTGTGTTTCCTATACATACGGAACATATCGAGTTCAACTCTGCTTCTGAAACTGATATAAACCACAGGTCCTCTAACATACAATGCTTTTCAGTTAAGAGCGAGAAAAGTGTGAGCTTTGTGAATGATGTAGCTTCATTTGAGCTGAAAAGGGACTGCGTTTACCTGAAACGAAGTCTTGCTTGTAGGAAGACAGAAAACATGGGATTTAAGTCCATTTCTGAAGGGAAACACACAGCACAGTTCTCAGCCATGACACAAACTCTACTTTAGAGCAAGTAGCATGCTCTTATTTTCTATTTTCTCTAATAGAGCAGGAAACCCAAGTGTGCTCAGAACAAAAGAACTGTGTTTCCTACCGATATGGACCACATCTAGTTCAAATCTTCTTCTGAAACTGATACAAACCACAGGTCCTCTAACATCCAAGCTTTTCATTTAAGAGCGAGAAATGTGTGAGTTTCGTGAACGTTGTTGATTCGTTTGAGCTGAAAAGGGACTGCGTTTACCTGAAACTAAGTCTGACTTGTAGGAAGACATAGAGCCTGGGATTTAACTCCATTTCTGAAGGGAAACACACACCACAGTTCTCATCCATGAAATACACTCTGCTTTAGAGCAAGAAGCATGCTCTTGCTTTATAGAGTCTCTAATACAGCAGGAAATATGAGTGTGTTCAAAACAAAAAAACGGTGTTTCCTACCCATATGGACCACATCTAGTTCAACTCTGCTTCTGAAACTGATACACTCCACAGGTCCTCTAACATCCAATGCTTTTCAGTTAATAGCGAGAAACGTATGAGCTTTGTGAACAATGTAGCATCGTTTGAACTGAAAAGTGATTGTGTTTACATGAAACAAAGTCTTGCTTGTAGGAAGACCCAGAGACTGGGATTCAACTCCATTTCTGAAGGGCAACAATCAGCACAGTTCCCAGTAATGAAATACACTCTGCTTTAGAGCAAGAAGCATGCTCTTGCTTTATAGAGTCTCTAATACAGCAGGAAATATGAGTGTGTTCAAAACAAAAAAACGGTGTTTCCTACCCATATGGACCACATCTAGTTCAACTCTGCTTCTGAAACTGATACACTCCACAGGTCCTCTAACATCCAATGCTTTTCAGTTAATAGCGAGAAACGTATGAGCTTTGTGAACAATGTAGCATCGTTTGAACTGAAAAGTGATTGTGTTTACATGAAACAAAGTCTTGCTTGTAGGAAGACCCAGAGACTGGGATTCAACTCCATTTCTGAAGGGCAACAATCAGCACAGTTCCCAGCAATGAAATACACTCTGCTTTAGAGCAAGAAGCACGCTCTTACTTTCTAGAGCCTTTAATACAGCAGAAAATGTGACTGTGATCATAAACAAAGAACTGTGTTTCCTACACATACGGACCGTATCTAGTTCAACTCTGCTTCTGAAACTGATACAAACCCCAGGTCCTCTAACATCTAATGCTTTTCAGTTAAGCGTGAGAAAACTATAAGCTTCGTGAACGGTGTAGCTTCGTATGAGCTGAAAAAGAACTTCATTTACCTGAAATGAAGTCTTACTTGTAGGAAGACACAGAGTATGGGATTTCATGCCATTTCTGAAGAACAGCACTCATCACGTTCCCGTCCATGAAACACACTCTGCTTTACAGCAAGTACCACGCTCTTGCTTTCTAGAGTCTCTAATTCAGCAGGAATGTGAGTGTGATCATAACCAAAGGACTGTGTTTCCTACACATACGGACCATTTCAAGTTCAACTCTGCTTCTGAAACTGATATAAACCACAGGTCCTCTAACATCCAATGCTTTTAAGTTAAGAGCGAGGAAAGTGTGAGCTTTGTGAATGATGTAGCTTGGTTTGAGCTGCAAAGGGACTGCGTTTACCTGAAAGAAAGTCTTGCTTGTAGGAAAACAGAAAACATGGGATTCAAGTCCATTTCTGAAGGGAAACACACACCACAGTTCTCATCCATGAAATACTCTCTGCTTTAGAGCAAGAAGCACGCTCTTGCTTTCTAGAGTCTTTCATACAGCAGGAAACGTGAGTGTGAACATAAACAAAGAACTGTGTTTCCGACACATACGGACAGTATCTAGTTCAACTCTGCTCCTGAAACTGATACAAACCACAGGTCCTTTAACATCCAATGATTTTCAATTAAGAGTGAGAAACGTGTGAGCTTCGTGTGCTTTGTTGCTTTGTCTAAGCTGAAAAGGGCCTGCGTTTACCTGAAACTAAATCTTGCTTGTAGGAAGACACAGAGCATGGGATTTAACGCCATTTCTGAAGAGCAGTACTCAGCACAGTTTCCATCCATGAAACACACTCTGCTTTATGGCAAGAAGCAAGCTCTTGCTTTCAAGAGTCTGTAATACAGCAGGAACATGAGTGGGATCATAACAAAAGGACTGTGTTTCCTACACATACGGACCATATCGAGTTCAGCTCTGCTTCTGAAACTGATATAAACCACAGGTCCTCTAACATACAATGCTTTTCAGTTAAGAGCGAAAATCGTGTGAGCTTCGTGTGCTTTGTTGCTTTGTCTAAGCTGAAAAGGGACTGCGTTTACCTGAAAATAATCTTGCTTGTAGGAAGAAACAGAGCCTGGGATTTTACTCCATTTCTGAAGGGAAACACACACCACAGTTCTCATCCATGAAACACTCTCTACATTAGAGCAAGAAGCATGCTCTTGCTTTCTGGAGTCTCTAATACAGCAGGAACGTGATTGTGTTCAAAACAAAAAAACGGGGTTTCCTACCTATCTTGACCACCTCAAGTTCAACCCTGCTTCTGAAACTTATAGAAAACATAGGTCCTCTAACATCCAATGCTTCTCAGTTACGATCGAGAAATGATTGAGTTTCGTGAATGATGTACCTTTGTATGCTGAATAGGAACTGCGTTTACCTGAAACAATGTCTTGCTTGTAGGAAGACAGAAAACATGGAATTTAAGTTCATTTCTGAAGAGCAGCACTCAGCACAGTTCCCATCCATGAAACACACTCTGCTTTAGAGCAAGAAGCACGCTATTGCTTTCTAGAATCTCTAATACAGCAAGAAACGTGAGTATGCTCAGAACAAAAGAACTGTGTTTCCTACGCATATGGAAGACATCTAGTTCAACTCTGCTTCTGAAACTGATAGAAATCACAGATCCTCTAACATCCAATGCTTTTCATTTAAGAGCGAGAAGCGTGTGAGCTTCGTGAACGATGTAGCTTCATTTGAGCTGAATAGGAACTACGATTACCTGAAACGAAGTCTTGCTTGTAGGAAGACACAGAGTATGGGATTTAACGCCATTTCTGAAGAGCAGCACTCAGCACAGTTCCCATCCATGAAACACACTCTGCTTTAGAGCAAGAAGCAAGCTCTTTCTTTCTGGAGTCTGTAATACAGCAGGAACGTGAGTGTGATCTTAACCAAAGGACTGTGTTTCCTACACATACGGAGCATATCGAGTTCAACTCTGCTTCTGAAACTGATATAAACCACAGGTCCTCTAACATACAATGCTTTTCATTTAAGGGTGAGAAACGTGTGAGCTTTGTGAATGATGTAGCTTCGTTTGAGCTGAAAAGGGACTGCGTTTACCTGAAACGAAGTCTTGCTTGTAGGAAGACAGAAAACATGGGATTAAAGTCCATTTCTTAAGGGAAACACACTGCACTGTTCTCATTCATGAAACACACTCTGCTATAGAGCAAGAAGCATGTTCTTGCATTCTAGAATCTCTAATACATCAGGAAACATGAGTGTGCTCAAAACAAAAGAACAGTGTTTCCTACCCATATGGACCACATCTAGTTCAACTCTGCTTCTGAAACTGATAGAAACCTCAGGTTCTCTAACATCCAATGCTTTTCATTTAAGAGCGAGAATCATGTGAGCTTCGTGTGCTTTGTTGCTTTGTCTAAGTTGAAAAGGGACTGCATTTACCTGAAACTAAATCTTGCTTGTAGGAAGACACAGAGCCTGGGATTTAACTCCATTTCTGAAGAGCAGCACTCAGCACAGTTACCATCCATGAAACACACTCTACTTTATGGCAAGAAACAGGCTCTTGCTTTCTAGAGTCTGTAATAAAGCAGGAACGTGAGTGTAATCTGAACTAAAGTCTGTGTTTCCTACACATACGGACCATATCAAGTTCAACACTGCTTCTGAAACTGATATAAACCAGAGGTCCTCTAACATACAATGCTTTTCAGTTAAGTGGGAGAAACGTGTGACCTTTGGGAATGATGTAGCTTCGTTTGAGCTGAAAAGGGACTGCGTTTACCTGAAATGAAGTCTTGCTTGTAGGAAGACAGAAAACTTGGGTTTAAAGTACATTACTGAAGAGCAGCACTCAGCAGAGTTCCCATCCATGAAACAGACTCTGCTTTAGAGCAAGAAGCATGCAATTGCTTCTAGAATCTCTAATATAGCAGGAAAGGTGAGTGTGCTCAGAACAAAAGAACTGTGATTCCTACGCATATGGACCACATCTAGTTCAACTCTGCTTCTGAAACTGATACACACCACAGGTCCTCTAACATCCAATGCTTTTCAGTTAAGAGCGAGAAACGTGTGAGCTTTGTGAACGATGTAGCATCGTTTGAGCTGAAAAGTGATTGTGTTTTCCAGAAACAAAGTCTTGCTTGTAGGATGATACAGAGCCTGGGATTTAACTCCATTTCTGAAGGGAAACACACAACACAGTTCTCATCCATGAATCACTCTCTACTTTAGAGCAAGAAGCACGCTCTTGCTTTCTAGAGTCTGTAATACATCAGGAAACGTGAGTGTGCTCAGAAAAAAAGAGCGGTGTTAACTACACATACTAACCATATCTATTTCAACTCTGCTTTTGAAACTATTACAAACCAAATGTACTCTAACATCCAATGCTTTTTAGTTAAGAGCGAGAAGCGTGAGAGCTTCGTGAACGTTGTAGCTTCGTTTGAGCTGAAAAGGGACTGCGTTTACCTGAAATGAAGTCTTGCTTGTAGGAAGACAGAAAACATGGTTTTTAAGTACATTTCTGAAGAGCAGCACTAAGCAGAGTTCCCATCCATGAAATACACTCTTCTTTAGAGCAAGAAGCATGCAATTGCTTCTAGAATCTCTAATATAGCAGGAAAGGTAAGTGTGCTCAGAACAAAAGAACTGTGTTTCCTATGCATATGGACCACATCTAGTTCAACTCTGCTTCTGAAACTGTTACAAACCACAGGTCATCTAACAACCAATGCTTTTCACTTAAGAGCAAGAAGCGCGTGAGCTTCGTGAACTTTGTAGATTTGTTTGAGCTGAAAAATGACTGTGTTTACCTGAAACAAAGTCTTGCTTGTAGGAAGAAACAGACCCTGGGATTTAACTCGTTTTCTGAATGGATACACAGAGCACAGTTCTCATCCATATAACACACTTTGCTTTAGAGCAAGAAGCATGCTCTTGCTTTCTAGAGTCTCTAATGCAGGAGGAAACGTGAGTGTGCTCAGAACAAAAGAGTGGTGTTAACTACACATACTAACCGTATCTACTTCAACTCTGCTTCTGAAACTGATACACACCACAGGTCCTCTAACATCCAATGCTTTTCAGTTAAGAGCGAGAAACTTGTGAGCTTTTTGAAGGATGTAGCATCGTTTGAGCTGAAAAGCGATTGTGTTTACCTGAAACAAAGTCTTGCTTGTAGGATGATACAGAGCCTGGGATTTAACTCCAATTCTGAAGAGAAACATACAGCACAGTTCTCATCCATGAATCACAATCTACTTTAGAGCAAGAAGCACGCTCTTGCTTGCTAGAGTCTGTATTACATCAGGAAACGTGAGTGTGCTCAAAACAAAAGAATGGTGTTTCCTACCCATATGGACCACATCTAGTTCAACTCTGCTTCTGAAACTGAGAGAAACCACAGGTCCTCTAACATCCAATGCTTCTCAGTTGAGAAAAAGAAAATGTGACCTTCATGAATGATGTAGCTTCCTTTGAGCTGAATAGGAACTGGGTTTACCTGAAACGAAGTCTTACTTGTAGGAAGACACAGAGTATGGGATTTCACGCCATTTCTGAAGAACAGCACTCAGCACAGTTCCTGTCCATGATACACACTCTGATTTAGAGCAAGTAGCACGCTCTTGCTTTCTAGAGTCTCTAATACAGCAGGAAACGTGAGTGTGATCAGAACAAAAGAACTGTGTTTCCTACACATATGGACAACATCTAGTTCAACTCTGTTTTTGAAACTGTTACAAACCACAGGTCCTCTAACATCCAATGCTTTTCAGTTAAGAGCGAGAAGCGTGTGAGCTTCGAGAACTTTGTAGTTTTTTTGAACTGAAAAGTGACTGCGTTTACCTGAAATAAAGTCATGCTGGTAGGAAGACACAGAGCCTCGGATTTAACTCCATTTCTGAAGGGAAACACAGAGCCCAGTTCTCATCCATGAAACACACTCTGCTTTAGTTCAAGAAGCACGCTCTTGATTTCTAGAGTCTCTAAAACTGGAGGAAACGTGAGTGTGCTCGGAACAAAAGAGCAGTGTTAACTACACATCCTAACCGTATCTATTTCAACTCTGCTCCTGAAACTGATACACACCACAGGTCCTCTCACATCCAATGCTTTTCAGTTAAGAGCGAGAAACATTTGAGCATTGTGAACGATGTAGCATCGTTTGAGCTGAAAAGTGATTGTGTTTACCTGAAACAAAGTCTTTCTTGTAAGATGACACAGAGCCTGGGATTTAACTCCATTTCTGAAGGGAAACACACAGCACAGTTCTCATCCATGAATCACACTCTGCTTTAGAGCAAGAAGCACGCTCTTGCTTGCTAGAGTCTCTAATAGAGCAGGAAACGTGACTATGTAAAATCAAAAGAGCGGTGTTTCCTAACCATATGGACCACATCTAGTTCAACTCTGCTTCTGAAACTGAGATAAACCACAGGTCCTCTAACATCCAATGCTTCTCAGTTAAGAGCAAGAAAAGTGTGAGCTTCGTGAACAATGAAGCTTCCTTTGAGCTGAATAGGAACTGGGTTTACCTGAAACAAAGTATTACTTTTAGGGAGACACAGAGTATGTTATTTCACGCCATTTCTGAAGAACAGCACTCAGCACAGTTCCCGTCCATTAAACACACTCTGCTTTAGAGCAAGTAGCATGCTATTGCTTTCTAGAGTCTCTAATACACCAGGGAACATGATTGTGATCAGAACAAAAGAACTGTGTTTCCTAGGCATATGGACAACATCTAGTTCAACTCTGCTTCTGAAACTGTTACAAACCAAAGGTACTCTAACATCCAATGCTTTTTAGTTAAGAGCGAGAAACGTGTGAGCTTTGTGAATGATGTAACCTCGTTTGAGCTGAAAAGTGATTGTGTTTATCTGAAACAAGGTCTTGCTTGTAGGATGACACAGAGCCTGGGATTTAACTCCATTAATGAAGGGAAACACACACCACAGTTTTCATCCATGAAACACTCTCTGCTTTAGAGCAAGAAGCATGCTCTTGCTTTCTAGAGTCTCTAATACAGCAGGAACGTGAGTGTGTTCAAAACAAAAGAATGGTGTTTCCTACCCATATGGAAAACATCAAGTTCAACTCTGCTTCTGAAACTGATAGAAAACATAGGTTCTCTAACATCAATGCTTCTCAGTGAAGATCGAGAAATGTGTGAGCTTTGTGAACGATGTAGCTTCGTTTTGCTGAATAGGAACTCCGTTTACCTGAAACAATGTCTTTCTTGTAGGAAGACAGAAAACGTGGAATTTAAGTCGATTTCTGAAGAGCAGCACTCAGCACAGTTCCCATCCATGAAACACACTCTGCTTTAGAGCAAGAAGCACTCTATTGCTTTCTACAATCTCTAATACAGCAGGAATTGTGTGTGTGCTTAGAACAAAAGAACTGTGTTTCCTACGCATGTGGACCACATCTAGTTCAACTCTACTTCTGAAACTGATAGAAACCAGAGATACTCTAACATCCAATGCCTTTCATTTAAGAGCGAGAAGCGTGTGAGCTTCGTGAACGATGTAGCTTCGTATGAGCTGAAAACGGACTGCGTTTACCTGAAAAGAGGTCTTGCTTGTAGGAAGACACAGAGCTTGGGATTTAACTCCATTTCTGAAGGACAACACTCAGCACAGTTCCCATCCATGAAACACACTCTGCTTTATGGCAAGAAGCACGCTCTTGCTTTCAAGAGTCTGTAATACAGCAGGAACGTGAGTGTGATCATAACCAAAGGAATGTGTTTCCTACACATACGGACCATATCGAGTTCAACTCTGCTTCTGAAACTGATATAAACCACAGGTCCTCTAAAATACAATGCTTTTCAGTTAAGCGTGAGAAACATGTGAGCTTTGTGAATGATGTAGCTTCGTTTGAGCTGAAAAGGGACTGCGTTTACCTGAAACGAAGTCTTGCTTGTAGGAAGACAGAAATCATGGAATTTAAGTCCATTTCTGAAGAGCAGCACTCAGCACAGTTCCCGTCCATTAAACACTCTGCTTTAGAGCAAGAAGCACGCTCTTGCTTTCTAGAGTCTCTAATACATCAGGAAATGTGAGTGTGCTCAAAACAAAAGAACGGTGTTTCTTACCCATATGGACCACATCTAGTTCAACTCTGCTTCTGAAACTAATACAAACCACAGGTCCTCTAACACATAATGCTTTTCAGTTAAGAGCGAGAAACGTGTGAGCTTCGTGTACTTTGTTACTTTTTCTAAGCTGAAAAGGGACTGTGTTTACCTGAAACTAAATCCTGCTTATAGGAAGACACAGATCCTGGGATTTAACTCCATTTCTGAATGGAAATGCACACCACAGTTCTCATCCATGAAATACACTCTGCTTTAGAGCAAGAAGCACGCTCTTTCTTTATAGAGTCTCTAATACAGCAGGAAACATGAGTGTGTTCAAAACAAAAGAACGCAGTTTCCTACCCATATGGACCACATCTAGTTCAACTCTGCTTCTGAAACTGATATAAACCACAGTTCCTCTAACATACAATGCTTCTCAGTTAAGAGAGAGAAAAGTTTGAGCTTCATGAAAGATGTAGCTTCCTTTGAGCTGAAAAGGCACTGAGTTTCCTTCAAATTAAGTCTTTCTTGTAGGAAGACACAGAGCCTGGGATTTAACAACAATCTTGAAGGGAAACACTCAGCACAGTTCCCATCCATGAAACACACTCTGCTTTAGAGCAAGAAGGACGTTCTTGCTTTATAGAGTTTGTAATACAGCAGGAACGTGAGTGTGATCATAAGCAAAGCACTGTGTTTCCTACACATACAGACCATATCGAGTTCAACACTGCTTCTGAAACTGATATAAACCACAGGTCCTGTAACATACAATATTTTCACTTAAGCACGAGAAACGTGTGAGCTTTGGGAATGATGTAGCTTCGTTTGAGCTGAAAAGGGACTGCGTTTAACTGAAATGAATTCTTGCATGTAGGAAGACACAAAACATGGGTTTTAAGTACATTTCTGAAGAGCAGCACTCAGCACAGTTCCCATCCATGAAACACACTCTGCTTTAGAGCAAGAAGCATGCAGTTGCTTCTAGAATCTCTAATATAGCAAGAAACGTGAGTGTGCTCAGAACAAAAGAACTGTGTTTCCTACGCATATGGACCACATCTAGTTCAACTCTGCTTCTGAAACTGTTACAAACCACAGGTCCTCTAACATCCAATGCTTTTCAGTTAAGAGCAAAAACCGTGTGAGCTTCGAGAACTTTGTAGTTTTGTTTGAGCTGAAATGTGACTGCGTTTACCTGAAACAAAGTCATGCTTGTAGGAAGACACAGAGCCTGGGATTTAACTCCATTTCTGAAGGGAAACACAGCGCACAGTTCTCATCCATGAAACACACTCTGCTTTAGAGCAGAAGAACACTCTTGCTTTCTAGAGTCTGTAATACAGCAGGAAAGTGAGTGTGATCATAACCAAAGGACTGTGTTTCCTACAGATACGGAACATATCGAGTTCAACTCTGCTCCTGAAACTGATACAAACCACAGGTCCTTTAACATCCAATGATTTTCAGTTAAGAGCGAGAAACGTGTGAGCTCCGTGTGCTTTGTTGCTTTGTCTAAGCTGCAAAGGGACTGCGTTTACCTGAAACTAAATGTTGCTTGTGGGAAAAACAGAGCCTGGGATTTAACTCCATTTCTGAAGGGAAACACACACCACAGTTCTCATCCATAAAAAACTCTCTGCTTTAGAGCAAGAAGCATGCTCTTGCTTTCTGGAGTCTCTAATACAGAAGGAATGAGATTGTGTTCAAAACAAAAGAACGGTGTTTCCTACCCATATGGACCACATCATGTTCAACTCTGCTTCTGAAACTGATAGAAAACATAGGTCCTCTAACATCCAATGCTTCTCAGTTACGATCGAGAAATGATTGAGTTTCGTGAACGATGTAGCTTCATATTGCTGAATAGGAACTGCATTTACCTGAAACGAAATCTTGCTTGTACGAAGACAGAAAACATGGACTTTAAGTCCATTTCTGAAGAGCAGCACTCAGCACAGTTCCCATCCATGAAACACACTCTGCTTTAGAGCAAGAAGCACGCTATTGCTTTCTAGAATCTCTAATACAGCAAGAAACGTGAGTATGCTCAGAACAAAAGAACTGTGTTTCCTACGCATATGGACGACATCTAGTTCAACTCTGCTTCTAAAACTCATAGAAACCACAGATCCTCTAACATCCAATCCTTTTCATTTAAGAGCGAGAAGCGTGTGAGCTTCGTGAACGATGTAGCTTCATTTGAGCTGAATAGGAACTGCATTTACCTGAAACGAAGTCTTGCTTGTAGGAAGACACAGAGTATGGGATTTAACGCCATTTCTGAAGAGCAGCACTCAGCACAGTTCCCATCTATGAAACACACTCTGCTTTATGGCAAGAAGCAAGCTCTTGCTTTCTAGAGTCTGTAATACAGCAGGAATGTGAGTGTGATCTTAACCAAAGGACTGTGTTTCCTACACATACGGACCATATCGAGTTCAACTCTGCTTCTGAAACTGATATAAACCACAGGTCCTCTAAGATACAATGCTTTTCATTTAAGCATGAGAAACGTGTGAGCTTTGTGAATGATGTAGCTTCCTTTGAGCTGAAAAGGGACTGCGTTTACCTGAAACGAAGTCTTGCTTGTAGGAAGACAGAAAACATGGGATTAAAGTCCATTTCTGAAGGGAAACACACTGCATTGTTCTCATCCATGAAACACACTCTGCTTTAGAGCAAGAGGCACGCTCTTGCTTTCTAGAGTCTCTAATACATCAGGAAACGTGAGTGTGCCAAAACAAAAGAACAGTGTTTTCTACCCATATGAACCTCATCTAGTTCAACTCTGCTTCTGAAACTGATAGAAACCACAGGTCCTCTAACATACAATTCTTATCAGTTATGAGCGAGAAACGTGTGAGCTTCGTGTGCTTTGTTGCTTTGTCTAAGCTGAAAAGGGACTTCGTTTACATGAAACTAAATCTTGCTTGTAGGAAGACACAGATCCTGGGATTTAACTCCATTTCTGAAGAGCAGCACTCAGCACAGTTCCCATCCATGACACACACTCTAATTTATGGCAAGAAGCACGCTCTTGCTTTCTAGATCTGTAATAAAGCAGGAACGTGAGTGTAATCTTAACCAAAGTTCTGTGTTTCCTACACATACGGACCCTATCAAGTTCAACTCTGCTTCTGAAACTGAAAGATACCACAGGTCCTCTAACATACAATGCTTTTCAGTTAAGTGCAAGAA
This sequence comes from Onychomys leucogaster, assembly GCA_949786385.1. Taxonomy (NCBI): domain Eukaryota; kingdom Metazoa; phylum Chordata; class Mammalia; order Rodentia; family Cricetidae; genus Onychomys; species Onychomys leucogaster. The sequence continues at coordinate 8,591,865 of CATKUP010000006.1, read as the reverse complement.
ACGTGTGAGCTTTGGGAATGATGTAGCTTCGTTTGAGCTGAAAAGGGACTGCGTTTACCTGAAATGAAGTCTTGCTTGTAGGAAGACAGAAAACATGGGTTTTAAGTACATTTCTGAAGAGCAGCACTATGCAGAGTTCCCATCCATGAAACACACTCTGCTTTAGAGCAAGAAGCATGCAATTGCTTCTAGAATCTCTAATATAGCAGGAAAGGTGAGTGTGCTCAGAACAAAAGAACTGTGATTCCTACGCATATGGACCACATGTAGTTCAACTCTGCTTCTGAAACTGATACACACCACAGGTCCTCTAACATCCAATGCTTTTCAGTTAAGAGCGAGAAGCGTGTCAGCTTCGAGAACTTTGTAGTTTTGTTTGAGCTGAGAAGTGACTGCGTTTACCTCAAACAAAGTCATTCCTGTAGGAAGACACAGAGCCTGGGATTTAACTCCATTTCTGAAGGGAAACACAGAGCACAGTTCTAATCCATGAAACACACTCTGCTTTAGATGAAGAAGCACGCTCTTGCTTTCTAGAGTCTCTAAAACTGGAGGAAACGTGAGTGTGCTCGGAACAAAAGAGCGGTGTTAACTACACATACTAACCGTATCTAGTTCAACTCTGCTTTAGCGCAAGAAGGACGCTCTTGCTTTCTAGAGTCTGTAATACAGCAGGAAATGTGAGTGTGATCATAACCAAAGTAATGTGTTTCCTACACATATGGACCATATCGAGTTTTACTCTGCATCTGGAACTGATACAAACCACAGGTCCTCTAACATCCAATGCTTTTCAAGTTAAGAGTGAGAAACATGTGTGCTTCGTGAATGTTGTCGTTTTGTTTGACCTGAAAAGGGACCGCATTTACCTGAAATGTAGTCTTGCTTGTATGAAGACACAGAGCTTGGGATTTAACTCTATTTTTGAAGGGAAACACACAACACAGTTCTCAGCCATGAAACACACTCTGCTTTAGAGAATGAAGCATGCTCTTGCTTTCGAGAGTCTCTAATACAGCAGGAACTTGAGTGTGATCATAAAAAGGACTGTGTTTTCTACACTTACGGACAATATCGAGTTCAACTCTGCTTCTGAAACTGATACAAACCATAGGACCTCTAACATCCAATGCTTTTCAGTTAAGCGCGAGAAACGTGTGAGCTTTGTAAATGATGTAGCTTCGTTTGAGCTGAAAAGTGACTGTCTTTCCCTGAAACGATGTCTTCCTTGTAAGAAGACAGAGAACATGCGATTTAAGTCCATTTCTGAAGAGCATCATTCAGCACAGTTCCCATCCATGAAGCACACTCTGCTTTAGAGCATGAAGCACGCCATTGTTTTCTAGATCTCTAATACAGCAGGAAACGAGAGTGTGCTCAAAACAAAAGAACGGTGTTTCCTACCCATATGGACCACATCTAGTTCAACTCTGCTCCTGAAACTGATAGAAACCACAGATCCTCTAACATCCAATGGTTCTCAGTTAAGAACAAAATCTTGTGAGCTATGTGAACGATGTAGCTTCCTTTGAGCGTAAAAGGGACTGTGTTAACGTGAAACGAAATGGTGCTTGTAGGAAGACACAGAGCCTGGGATTTAACTCCATTTCTGAAGGAAAACACACAGCACAGTTCCCATCCATGAAACACACTCTGCTTTAGAGCAAGAAGCACGCTCTTGCTTTCTAGCGTCTCAGATACAGTAGGAAATGTAAGTGTGCTCAAAACAAAAGAACTGTGTTTCATACCCTATGGAACACTTCTAGATCAACTCTTCTGAAACTGATACAAACCACAGGTCCTCTAACATCCAATGGTTTCAGTTAAGAGCGAGAAATGTGTGTGCTTCGTGAACATTGTCATTTTGTTTGAGTTGAAAAGGGACTGTTTTTACATGAAACGTAGTCTTGCTTGTATGAAGACACAGAGCCTGGGATTTAACTCTATTTTTGAAGGGAATCACACAGCACAGTTCTCAGCCATGAAACACACTCTGGTTTACAGCAATAAGCACGCTCTTGCTTTCGAGAGTCTCTAATACAGCAGGAACGTGAGTGTGATCATAACCAAAGGACTGTGTTTTCTACATTTACGGACCATATCGAGTTCAACTCTGATTCTTAAACTGATACAAACCACAGGACCTCTAACATCCAATGATTTTCAGTTAAGAGAGAAATCTTGTGAATTGTGTGAACGATGTAGCTTCCTTTGAGCTGAAAAGGGACTTTGTTAACCTGAAATGAGGTCTTCCTTGTAGGAAGACACAGAGCCAGGGATTTAACTCCACTTCTGAAGGTAAAAACACATCAAAGTTCTCATCCATGAAACACACTCTGTTTAGAGCAACAAGCAAACTCTTGCATTCTAGTTTCTCTAATACTACAAGAAATGTGAGTGTGCTCTGAACAAAAAAAACTGTGTTTCCTACACACATGGATCATATCTAGTTCAACTCTGCTTCTGAAACTGATAAAAACCACAGGTCCTCTAAAATCCAATGCTTTTCAATTAAGAGCGAAAAACGTGTGAGCTTCGTGAATGTTGAAGCTTTGTTTGAGCTGAAAAGTGACTGTGTTTACCTGAAACGAAGTCTTGCTTGTAGGAAGACACAGAGCCTGAGATTTAACAAGATGTCTGAAAGGAAACACACAGCACAGTTCTCATCCATGAAACACAATCTGCTTTAGAGCAAGAAGCACACTCTTGCATTCTAGAATCTCTAAAACAGCAGGAAATGTGAGTGTGCTCTGGAAAAAAGAACTGTCTTTCCTACACACACGGACCATATCTCGTTCAACTCTGCTTCTGAAACTGATGCAAACCACAGCGCCTCTAACATCCAATGCTTTTAGTTAAGAGCTAGAAACGTGTGAGCTTCATGAAATATGTAGCTTCCTTTGAGCTGAAAAGTGATTGCGTTTACCTGAAAAGAAGTCTTGCTTGTAGGAAGACACAGAGCGTGGGATTTAACTCCACTTCTGAAGGGAAACAGAAAGCACAGTTCTCATCCATGAAACACACTCTGCTTTAGAGCAACAACCATGTTCTTGCTTTCTAGAGTCTCTAAGACAGCAAGGAACATGAGAGTGCTCAGAACAATAGAACTGTGTTTCCTACACACACGGACCATATCTAGTTCAACTCTGCTTTTGAAACTGATACAAATCAGAGGTCCTCTAACATCCAATGCTTTTCAGTTAAGAGCTAGAAACGTGTGAGCTTCGTGAAATATGTAGATTCCTTGAGCTGAAAAGTGACTGCGTTTACCTGAAGCGAAGTCTTGCTTGTAGGAAGTCACAGAGCCAGGGATTTAACTCCACCTCTGAAGGTAAAAACACAGCAAAGTTCTCATCCATGGAAAACACTCTGTTTAGAGCAACAAGCAAACTCTTGCATTCTACTTTCTCTAATACTACAGGAAATGTGATTGTGCTCTGAACAAAAGCACTGTGTTTCCTACACACATGGATCATATCTAGTTCAACTCTGCTTCTGAAACTGATAAAAACCACAGGTCCTCTAAAATCCAATGGTTTTCAATTAAGAGCGAGAAACGTGTGAGCTTCGTGAATGTTGAAGCTTTGTTTGAGCTGAAAAGTGACTGCGTTTACCTGAAACGAAGTCTTGCTTGTAGGAAGACACAGAGCTTGGGATTTAACTTAATTTTTGAAGGGAAAAACACAGCACAGTTCTCATCCATTAAACACTCTCTGCTTTAGAGCAAGAAGCAAGCTCTTGCTTTCTAGAATCTCTAAGAGAGCAAGAAACTTGAGTGTTCTCAGAACAAAAGGACTGTGTTTCCTACACACGCCGACCATATCTAGTTCAACTCTGCTTATGAAACTGATACAAACCAGAGGTCCTCTAACATCCAACGATTTTCAGTTAAGAGCGAGAAATGTGTGAGCTTTGTGAACGTTGTCGCTTCATTTGAGCTGAAAAGTGTCTGTGTATACCTGAAAGGAAGTCTTGCTTGAAGGAAGATCCAGAGCCTGGGATTAAACTTTATTTCTGAAGGGAAACACACAGCACAGTTCTCATCCATGAAACACACTCTGCTTTAGATCAAGAAGCACACAATTGCTTTCTATTGTCTCTAATAGAGCAGGAAACATGACTGTGCTCTGAACAAAAGAACTGTGTTTCCTACACACACGGACCATATCTAGTTTAACTCTGCTTCTGAAACTGATACAAACCAGAGGTCCTATAACATCCAATGCTTTTTAGTTAAGAGTGTGAAACATGTGTGCTTTGTGATCGATGTAGCTTCCTTTGAGCTGGAACGTGACTGCGTTTCCCTAAACAAAGTCTTGCTTGTAGGAAGACACAGAACGTGGGATTTAACACCTTGTATGAAGGGAATCACACAGCACAGTTGTGGTCCATGAAAAACACTCTGCTTTAGAGCAGGAACCATGCTCCTGATTTCTAGAATCTCTAAGACAGCAAGTAACGTGAGTGTGCTCAGAACAAAAGAACTGTGTTTCCTACACACATGGATCATATCTAGTTCAACTCTGCTTCTGAAATTGATACAAACCACAGGTCCTCTAACATCCAATGCTTTTCAGATAAGAGTGAGAAACGTGTGAGCTTCATGAACAATGTTGCTATTTAGAGCTAAAAAGTGACTGCAATTACCTGAAAAGAAGTCTTGCTTGTAGGAAGACATAGAGCTTGGGATTTAACTTAATTTCTGAAGGGAAAAACACAGCACAGTTCTCATCCATGAAACACACTCTGCTTTAGAGAAAGAAGCAAGCTCTTGCTTTGTAGAATCTCTAAGACAGCAAGAAAGGTGAGTGTTCTCAGAAAAAAAGAACTGTGTTTCATACACACGCTGACCATATCTAGATCATCTCTGCTTCTGAAACTGGTACAAACCACAGGTACTCTAACACCCAATGCTTTTCACTTAAGAGCGAGAAACCTGTGTTCTTTGTGATCGATGTAGCTTCGTTTACCTGAAAAGGAGTCTTGCTTGTAGGAAGACACAGAACGTGGGATTTAACTTAATTTCTGAAGGGAAAAACACAGCACAGTTCTCATCCATGAAACACACTCTGCTTTAGAGCAGACACCATGCTCTTGATTTCTAGAATCTCTAAGACAGCAAGAAACGAGAGTGTGCTCAGAACAAAAGAATTGTGTTTCCTACACACACGGACCATATCTAAGACAACACTGCTTCTATAATTGATACAATCTACAGGTCCTCTAACATCCAATGCTTTTCAGAAAAGAGTGAGAAACGTGTGAGCTTCATGAACAATGTTGCGATTTAGAGCTAAAAAGTGACTGCGTTTACCTGAAAAGAAGTCTTGCTTGTAGGAAGACACAGAGCTTGGGATTTAACTTAATTTCTGAATTGAAAAACACAGCACAGTTCTCATCCATGAAACACACTCTGCTTTAGAGCAAGAAGCACACAATTGCTTTGTATTGTTTCTAATACAGCAGGAAACATGACTGTGCTCTGAACAAAAGAACTGTGTTTCCTACACACACGGACCATATCTAGTTCAACTCTGCTTCTGAAACTGATATAAACCAGAAGTCCTCTGACATCCAATGCTTTTCAGTTAAGAGTGCGAAACATGTGTGCTTTTTGATCGATGTAGCTTCCTTTGAGCTGCACCGTGACTGCGTTTCCCTAAACAAAGTCTTGCTTGTAGGAAGACACAGAACGTGGGATTTAACACCTTGTATGAAGGGAATCACACACCACAGTTGTGATCCATGAAAAACACTCTGCTTTAGAGCAGGAACCATGCTCTTGATTTCTAGAATCTCTAAGACAGCAAGAAATGTGAGTGTGCTCAGAACAAAAGAACTGTGTTTCCTACACACACGGACCATATCTAGTTCAACTCTGCTTCTGAAAATGATACAAACCACAGGTACTCTAACACCCAATGCTTTACACTTAAGAGCAAGAAACGTGTGTGCTTTGTGATCAAAGTATCTTCGTTTGAGCTGAAATGTCATTGCGTTTAACTGAAAAGAATTCTTGCTTGTAGGAAGACACAGAGCTTGGGATTTAAATTAATTTCTGAAGGGAAAAACACAGCACAGTTCTCATCCATGAAACACACTTTGCTTTAGAGCAGGGACCATGCTCTTGATTTCGAGAATCTCTAAGACAACAAGAAACGTGAGTGTGCTCAGAACAAAAGAACTGTGTTTTCTACACACATGGATCATATCTAGTTCAACTCTGCTTCTGAAATTGATACAAACCACAGGTCCTCTAACATCCAATGCTTTTCAGATAAGAGTGAGAAACGTGTGAGCTTCATGATCAATGTTGCTATTTAGAGCTAAAAAGTGACTGTGTTTACCTGAAAAGCAGTCTTGCTTGTAGGAAGACACAGAGCTTGGGATTTAACTTAATTTCTGAAGGGAAAAACACAGCACAGTTCTCATCCATGAAACACACTCTGCTTTAGAGCAAGAAGCAAGCTCTTGCTTTCTAGAATCTCTAAGACAGCAAGAAACGTGAGTGTTCTCAGAACAAAAGAACTGTGTTTCCTACACACACAGACCATATCTAGTTCAACTCTGCTTCTGAAACTGTTACAAATAGAGGTCCTCTGACATCCAATGCTTTTCAGTTAAGAGTGAGAAACATGCGTGCTTTGTGATCGATGTAGTTTCCTTTGAGCTGGAACGTGATTGCATTTCCATAAACAAAGTCTTGCTTGTAGGAAGACACAGAACGTGGGATTTAACACCTTGTATGAAGGGAATCACACAGCACAGTTGTGATCCATGAAAAACACTCTGCTTTAGAGCAGGAACCATGCTCTTGATTTCTAGAATCTCTAAGACAGCAAGAAACGTGAGTGTGCTCAGAACAAAAGAACTGTGTTTCCTACACACATGCATCATATCCAGTTCAAATCTGCTTCTGAAATTGATACAAACCACAGGTCCTCTAACATCCAATGCTTTTCTGATAAGAGTGAGAAACGTGTGAGCTTCATGAACAATGTTGCTATTTAGAGCTAAAAAGTGACTGCGTTTACATGAAAAGAAGTCTTGCTTGTAGGCAGAAACAGAGCTTGGGATTTAACTTAATTTCTGAAGGGAAAAACACAGCACAGTTCTCATCCATGAAACACACTCTGCTTTAGAGCAAGAAGCAAGCTCTTGCTTTCTAGAATCTTTAATACAGCAGCAAACGTGAGTGTTCTCAGAACAAAAGAACTGTGTTTCCTACACACGCCGACCACATGTAGTTCAACTCTGTTTCTGAAAATGATACAAAGCAGAGGTCCTCTAACATCCAATGATTTTGAGTTAAGAGCAAGAAACGTGTGTGCTTTGTGATCGATGTAGCATCGTTTGAGCTGAAAAGTCATTGCGTTTACCTGAAAAGAAGTCTTGATTGTAGGAAGACATAGAGCATGGGATTTAACTCCACTTCTGAAGGTAAACAAATATCACAGTTCCCATCCATGAAACACACTCTGCTTTAGAGCAAGAATCAAGCTCTTGCTTTCTAGAATCTCTAAGACAGCAAGAAACATGAGTGTTCTCAGAACAAAAGAACTGTGTTTCATACACACGCCGACCATATCTAGTTCAACTCTGCTTATGAAACTGATACAAACCAGAGGTCCTCTAACATCCAATGCTTTTCAGTTAAGAGGAAGAAACATGTGAGCTTCGTGAAATATGTAGCTTCCTTTGAGCTAAAAAGTGACTGCGTTTACCTGAAAAGAAGTCTTGTTTGTAGGAAGACACAGAGCCTAGGATTTACCTCCATTTCTGAAGGGAAACAGAAAGCACAGTTCTCATCCATGAAACACACTCTGCTTTAGAGCAAGACGCACGGTCTTGCTTCTAGTTTCTCTAAGACAGCAAGAAACGTGAGTGTTCTCAGAACAAAAGAACTGTGTTTCCTACACACGGACCATATCTAGTTCAACTCTACTTCTGAAAATGATACAAACCACAGGTACTCTAACACCCAATGCTTTTCACTTAAGAGCAAGAAACGTGTGTGCTTTGTGATCGATGTATCTTCGTTTGAGCTGATAAGTCATTGTGTTTACCTGAAAAGAAGTCTTGCTTGTAGGAAGACACAGAGCTTGGGATTTAAATTAATTTCTGAAGGGAAAAACACAGCACAGTTCTCATCCATGAAACAAACTCTGCTTTAGAGCAGGATCCATGCTCTTGATTTCGAGAATCTCTAATACAGCAAGAAACGTGAGTGTGCTCAGAACAAAAGAACTGTGTTTCCTACACACATGGATCATATCTAGTTCAACACTACTTCTGAAATTGATACAAACCACAGGTCCTCTAACATCCAATGGTTTTCAGATAAGAGTGAGAAACGTGTGAGCTTCATGATCAATGTTGCTATTTAGAGCTAAAAAGTGACTGCGTTTACCTGAAAAGCAGTCTTGCTTGTAGGAAGACACAGAGCTTGGGATTTAACTTAATTTCTGAAGGGAAAAACACAGCACAGTTCTCATCCATGAAACACACTCTTCTTTAGAGCAAGAAGCAAGCTCTTGCTTTCTAGAATCTCTAAGACAAGAAACATAAGTTTTCTCAGAACAAAAGTACTGTTTCCTACACACGCCGACCATAGCTAGTTCAACTCTGCTTATGAAACTGATACAAACTTAGGTCCTCTAACATCCAATGATTTTCAGTTAAGAGTGAGAAACGTGTGAGCTTTGTGAACGATGTAGCTTCGTTTGAGCTGAAAAGTGACTGTGTTTACCTGAAAGGAGGTCTTGCTTGAAGGAAGATCCAGAGCCTGGGATTAAACTTTATTTCTGAAGAGAAACACACAGCACAGTTCTCAGCCATGAAACACAGTCTGCTTTAGAGCAAGACGCACGGTCTTGCTTCTAGATTGTCTAAGACAGCAAGAAAAGTGAGTGTTCTCAGAACAAAAGAACTGTGTTTCCCACACACACGGACCATATCTAGTTCAACTCTGCTTCTGAAACTGATACAAACCACAGGTACTCTAACACCCAATGCTTTTCACTTAAGAGCGAGAAACGTGTGTGCTTTTTGAATGATGTAGCTTCTTTTGAACTGAAAAGTGAGTGTGTTTACATGAAAGGAAATCTAGCTTTTAGGAAGACACAGATCCTGGCATTAAACTTCATTTCTTAAGGGAAAGACACAGCACAGTTCTCATCCATGAAAAACACTGTGCTTTAGAGCAAGACTCACCTTCTTGTTTCTTGATTCTCCAATACAACAATAAACGTGTGTGCGCTCAGAACAAAATAACTGTGTTTCCTACAAACACGGCCCATATGTAGTTCAACTCTGCTTCTGAAACTGATACAAAACACAGGACCTCTAACATCCAATGCTTTTAAGTTAAGAGCAAGAACCCTGTGTTTCTGGTGAACAATGTAACTACATTTGAGCTGAAAAGTGACTGCGTTTAACTGAAACGAAGTCTTGCTTGTAGGAAGACACAGAGCCTGGGATTTAACTCCATGGCTGAAGTTAAACACACCGCATAGTTCTCGCCTGGAAACACACTCTGCTTTAGAGCAACAACCATGCTCTTGCTTTCTAGAGTCTCTAAGACAGCAAGAAAAGTGAGTGTGCTCAGAACAAAATAACTGTATTTGCTACAGACATGGATCATATCTAGTTAAAACTGCTTCTGAAACTGATACAAATCACAGATCCTCAAACATCCAATGCTTTTCAGTTAAGAACTTGAAACGGTTGAGCTTCGTGAACAATGTTGCTTCGTATGAGCTGAAAAGTGACTGCGTTTTCCTGAGGCAAATTCTTGCTTGTAGTAAGACACAGAGCCTGGGATTTAACTCCACTTCTGAAGGTAAACACACAGCACAGTTCTCATCCATGAAACACACTCTGCTTTAGAGCAAGAAGCAAGCTCTTGCTTTCTAGAATCTCTAAGACAACAATAAACGTGAGTGTGCTCAGAACAAAAGAACTGTGTTTCCTACACACGGATCATATCTAGTTCAACTCTGCTTCTGAAACTGATACAAACCACAGGTCCTCTAACATCCATTGCTTTTCAGTTACGAGCGAGAAACGTGTGAGCTTTGTGAATGATGTAGCTTCGTTTGAGCTGAAAAGTGAGTGTGTTTACCTGAAAGGAAATCTAGCTTGTAGGAAGACACAGATCCTGCCATTAAACTTTATTTCTTAAGGGAAAGACACAGCACAGTTCTGATCCATGAAACACAATCTGCTTTAGAGCAAGAAGCACACAATTGCTTTCTATTGTCTCTAATTCTGCAGGAAATGTGAGTGTGCTCTGAACAAAAGAACTGTGTTTCCTACACACATGGATCATATCTAGTTCAACTCTGACTCTGAAATTGATACAAACCACAGGTCCTCTAACATCCAATGCTTTTCAGTTAAGAGCGAGAAACGTGTGAGCTTCATGAATGATGTAGCTTTGTTTGAGCTGAAAAGTGACTGCATTTACCTGAAGCGAAGTCTTGCTTGTAGGAAGACACAGAGCCAGGGATTTAACTCCATTTCTGAAGGTAAAAACACAGCAAAGTTCTCATCCATGAAACACACTCTGTTTAGAGCAACAAGCAAACTCTTGCATTCTAGTTTCTCTAATACTACAGGAAATTTGAGTGTGCTCTGAACAAAAGAACTGTGTTTCCTACACATATGGATCATATATAGTTCAAGTCTGCTTCTGAAACTGATAAAAACCACAGGTCCTCTGACATCCAATGCTTTTCAGTTAAGAGTGAGAAACATGTGTGCTTTGTGATCGATGTAGCTTCCTTTCAGCTGGAACGTGACTGCGTTTCCATAAATAAAGTCTTGCTTGTAGGAAGACACAGAACGTGGGATTTAACACCTTGTATGAAGGGAATCACACAGCACAGTTGTGATCCATGAAAAACACTCTGCTTAGGGGCGCAGGAACCATGCTCTTGATTTCTAGAATCTCTAAGACAGCAAGAAACATGAGTGTGCTCAGAACAAAAGAACTGTGTTTCCTACACACATGCATCATATCTAGTTCAAATCTGCTTCTGAAATTGATACAAACCACAGGTCCTCTAACATCCAATGCTTTTCTGATAAGAGTGAGAAACGTGTGAGCTTCATGAACAATGTTGCTATTTAGAGCTAAAAAGTGACTGCGTTTACCTGAAAAGAAGTCTTGCTTGTAGGCAGAAACAGAGCTTGGGATTTAACTTAATTTCTGAAGGGAAAAACACAGCACAGTTCTCATCCATGAAACACACTCTGCTTTACAGCAAGAAGCAAGCTCTTGCTTTCTAGAATCTCTAAGACAGCAGCAAATGTGAGTGTTCTCAGAACAAAAGAACTGTGTTTCCTACACACGCCGACCATATGTAGTTCAACTCTGTTTCTGAAAATGATACAAAGCAGAGGTCTTCTAACATCCAATGATTTTGAGTTAAGAGCAAGAAACATGTGTGCTTTGTGATCGATGTAGCTTCGTTTGAGCTGAAAAGTCATTGCGTTTACCTGAAAAGAAGTCTTGATTGTAGGAAGACATAGAGTATGGGATTTAACTCCACTTCTGAAGGTAAACAAATAGCACAGTTTTCACCCATGAAACACACTCTGCTTTAGAGCAAGAATTATGCTCTTAATTTCTAGAATCTCTAAGACAGTAAGAAACGTGAGTGTTCTCAGAACAAAAGAACTGTGTTTCATACACACGCTGACCATATCTAGTTCAACTCTGCTTCTGAAACTGATGCAAACCACAGCTCCTCTCACACACCGCTTTTCAGTTAAGAGCTAGAAACATGTGAGCTTCGTGAAATATGTAGCTTCCTTTGAGCTGAAAAGTGACTGTGTTTACCTGAAAAGAAGTCTTCCTTGTAGGAAGACACAGAGCCTGGGATTTAACTCCATTACTGAAGGGAAATAGAAAGCACAGTTCTCATCCATGAAACACAGTCTGCTTTAGAGCAAGACACACGGTCTTGCTTCTAGATTGTCTAAGACAGAAAGAAAAGTGAGTGTTCTCAGAACAGAAGAACTGTGTTTCCCACACACACGGACCATATCTAGTTCAACTCTGCTTCTAAAACTGATACAAAACACAGGTACTCTAACACCCAATGCTTTTCACTTAAGAGCGAGAAACGTGTGTGCTTTCTGATCGATGTAGCTTCGTTTGAGCTGAAAAGTCATTGCGTTTAGCTGAAAACAAGTCTTGCTTGTAGGAAGACACAGAGCTTGGGATTTAACTTAATTTCTGAAGGGAAAAACACAGCACAGTTCTCATCCATGAAACACACTCTTCTTTAGAGCAAGAAGCAAGCTCTTGCTTTCTAGAATCTCTAAGACAAGAAACATAAGTTTTCTCAGAACAAAAGAACTGTTTCCTACACACGCCGACCATAGCTAGTTCAACTCTGCTTATGAAACTGATACAAACTTAGGTCCTCTAACATCCAATGATTTTCAGTTAAGAGTGAGAAACGTGTGAGCTTTGTGAACGATGTAGCTTCGTTTGAGCTGAAAAGTGACTGTGTTTACCTGAAAGGAGGTCTTGCTTGAAGGAAGATCCAGAGCCTGGGATTAAACTTTATTTCTGAAGAGAAACACACAGCACAGTTCTCAGCCATGAAACACAGTCTGCTTTAGAGCAAGACGCACGGTCTTGCTTCTAGATTGTCTAAGACAGAAAGAAAAGTGAGTGTTCTCAGAACAGAAGAACTGTGTTTCCCACACACACGGACCATATCTAGTTCAACTCTGCTTCTAAAACTGATACAAAACACAGGTACTCTAACACCCAATGCTTTTCACTTAAGAGCGAGAAACGTGTGTGCTTTCTGATCGATGTAGCTTCGTTTGAGCTGAAAAGTCATTGCGTTTAGCTGAAAACAAGTCTTGCTTGTAGGAAGACACAGAGCTTGGGATTTAACTTAATTTCTGAAGGGAAAAACACAGCACAGTTCTCATCCATGAAACACACTCTTCTTTAGAGCAAGAAGCAAGCTCTTGCTTTCTAGAATCTCTAAGACAAGAAACATAAGTTTTCTCAGAACAAAAGAACTGTTTCCTACACACGCCGACCATAGCTAGTTCAACTCTGCTTATGAAACTGATACAAACTTAGGTCCTCTAACATCCAATGATTTTCAGTTAAGAGTGAGAAACGTGTGAGCTTTGTGAACGATGTAGCTTCGTTTGAGCTGAAAAGTGACTGTGTTTACCTGAAAGGAGGTCTTGCTTGAAGGAAGATCCAGAGCCTGGGATTAAACTTTATTTCTGAAGAGAAACACACAGCACAGTTCTCAGCCATGAAACACAGTCTGCTTTAGAGCAAGACGCACGGTCTTGCTTCTAGATTGTCTAAGACAGCAAGAAAAGTGAGTGTTCTCAGAACAAAAGAACTGTGTTTCCCACACACACGGACCATATCTAGTTCAACTCTGCTTCTGAAACTGATACAAACCACAGGTACTCTAACACCCAATGCTTTTCACTTAAGAGTGAGAAACGTGTGTGCTTTGTGAATGATGTAGCTTCTTTTGAACTGAAAAGTGAGTGTGTTTACATGAAAGGAAATCTAGCTTTTAGGAAGACACAGATCCTGGCATTAAACTTCATTTCTTAAGGGAAAGACACAGCACAGTTCTCATCCATGAAAAACACTGTGCTTTAGAGCAAGACTCACCTTCTTGTTTCTTGATTCTCCAATACAACAATAAACGTGTGTGCGCTCAGAACAAAATAACTGTGTTTCCTACAAACACGGCCCATATGTAGTTCAACTCTGCTTCTGAAACTGATACAAAACACAGGACCTCTAACATCCAATGCTTTTAAGTTAAGAGCAAGAACCCTGTGTTTCTGGTGAACAATGTAACTACATTTGAGCTGAAAAGTGACTGCGTTTAACTGAAACGAAGTCTTGCTTGTAGGAAGACACAGAGCCTGGGATTTAACTCCATGGCTGAAGTTAAACACACCGCATAGTTCTCGCCTGGAAACACACTCTGCTTTAGAGCAACAACCATGCTCTTGCTTTCTAGAGTCTCTAAGACAGCAAGAAAAGTGAGTGTGCTCAGAACAAAATAACTGTATTTGCTACAGACATGGATCATATCTAGTTAAAACTGCTTCTGAAACTGATACAAATCACAGATCCTCAAACATCCAATGCTTTTCAGTTAAGAACTTGAAACGGTTGAGCTTCGTGAACAATGTTGCTTCGTATGAGCTGAAAAGTGACTGCGTTTTCCTGAGGCAAATTCTTGCTTGTAGTAAGACACAGAGCCTGGGATTTAACTCCACTTCTGAAGGTAAACACACAGCACAGTTCTCATCCATGAAACACACTCTGCTTTAGAGCAAGAAGCAAGCTCTTGCTTTCTAGAATCTCTAAGACAACAATAAACGTGAGTGTGCTCAGAACAAAAGAACTGTGTTTCCTACACACGGATCATATCTAGTTCAACTCTGCTTCTGAAAATGATACAAACCACAGGTCCTCTAACATCCATTGCTTTTCAGTTACGAGCGAGAAACGTGTGAGCTTTGTGAATGATGTAGCTTCGTTTGAGCTGAAAAGTGAGTGTGTTTACCTGAAAGGAAATCTAGCTTGTAGGAAGACACAGATCCTGCCATTAAACTTTATTTCTTAAGGGAAAGACACAGCACAGTTCTGATCCATGAAACACAATCTGCTTTAGAGCAAGAAGCACACAATTGCTTTCTATTGTCTCTAATTCTGCAGGAAATGTGAGTGTGCTCTGAACAAAAGAACTGTGTTTCCTACACACATGGATCATATCTAGTTCAACTCTGACTCTGAAATTGATACAAACCACAGGTCCTCTAACATCCAATGCTTTTCAGTTAAGAGCGAGAAACGTGTGAGCTTCATGAATGATGTAGCTTTGTTTGAGCTGAAAAGTGACTGCATTTACCTGAAGCGAAGTCTTGCTTGTAGGAAGACACAGAGCCAGGGATTTAACTCCATTTCTGAAGGTAAAAACACAGCAAAGTTCTCATCCATGAAACACACTCTGTTTAGAGCAACAAGCAAACTCTTGCATTCTAGTTTCTCTAATACTACAGGAAATTTGAGTGTGCTCTGAACAAAAGAACTGTGTTTCCTACACATATGGATCATATATAGTTCAAGTCTGCTTCTGAAACTGATAAAAACCACAGGTCCTCTGACATCCAATGCTTTTCAGTTAAGAGTGAGAAACATGTGTGCTTTGTGATCGATGTAGCTTCCTTTCAGCTGGAACGTGACTGCGTTTCCATAAATAAAGTCTTGCTTGTAGGAAGACACAGAACGTGGGATTTAACACCTTGTATGAAGGGAATCACACAGCACAGTTGTGATCCATGAAAAACACTCTGCTTAGGGGCGCAGGAACCATGCTCTTGATTTCTAGAATCTCTAAGACAGCAAGAAACATGAGTGTGCTCAGAACAAAAGAACTGTGTTTCCTACACACATGCATCATATCTAGTTCAAATCTGCTTCTGAAATTGATACAAACCACAGGTCCTCTAACATCCAATGCTTTTCTGATAAGAGTGAGAAACGTGTGAGCTTCATGAACAATGTTACTATTTAGAGCTAAAAAGTGACTGCGTTTACCTGAAAAGAAGTCTTGCTTGTAGGCAGAAACAGAGCTTGGGATTTAACTTAATTTCTGAAGGGAAAAACACAGCACAGTTCTCATCCATGAAACACACTCTGCTTTACAGCAAGAAGCAAGCTCTTGCTTTCTAAAATCTCTAAGACAGCAGCAAATGTGAGTGTTCTCAGAACAAAAGAACTGTGTTTCCTACACACGCCGACCATATGTAGTTCAACTCTGTTTCTGAAAATGATACAAAGCAGAGGTCTTCTAACATCCAATGATTTTGAGTTAAGAGCAAGAAACGTGTGTGCTTTGTGATCGATGTAGCTTCGTTTGAGCTGAAAAGTCATTGCGTTTACCTGAAAAGAAGTCTTGATTGTAGGAAGACATAGAGTATGGGATTTAACTCCACTTCTGAAGGTAAACAAATAGCACAGTTTTCACCCATGAAACACACTCTGCTTTAGAGCAAGAATTATGCTCTTAATTTCTAGAATCTCTAAGACAGTAAGAAACGTGAGTGTTCTCAGAACAAAAGAACTGTGTTTCATACACACGCTGACCATATCTAGTTCAACTCTGCTTCTGAAACTGATGCAAACCACAGCTCCTCTCACACACCGCTTTTCAGTTAAGAGCTAGAAACATGTGAGCTTCGTGAAATATGTAGCTTCCTTTGAGCTGAAAAGTGACTGTGTTTACCTGAAAAGAAGTCTTCCTTGTAGGAAGACACAGAGCCTGGGATTTAACTCCATTACTGAAGGGAAATAGAAAGCACAGTTCTCATCCATGAAACACAGTCTGCTTTAGAGCAAGACACACGGTCTTGCTTCTAGATTGTCTAAGACAGAAAGAAAAGTGAGTGTTCTCAGAACAGAAGAACTGTGTTTCCCACACACACGGACCATATCTAGTTCAACTCTGCTTCTAAAACTGATACAAAACACAGGTACTCTAACACCCAATGCTTTTCACTTAAGAGCGAGAAACGTGTGTGCTTTCTGATCGATGTAGCTTCGTTTGAGCTGAAAAGTCATTGCGTTTAGCTGAAAACAAGTCTTGCTTGTAGGAAGACACAGAGCTTGGGATTTAACTTAATTTCTGAAGGGAAAAACACAGCACAGTTCTCATCCATGAAACACACTCTTCTTTAGAGCAAGAAGCAAGCTCTTGCTTTCTAGAATCTCTAAGACAAGAAACATAAGTTTTCTCAGAACAAAAGAACTGTTTCCTACACACGCCGACCATAGCTAGTTCAACTCTGCTTATGAAACTGATACAAACTTAGGTCCTCTAACATCCAATGATTTTCAGTTAAGAGTGAGAAACGTGTGAGCTTTGTGAACGATGTAGCTTCGTTTGAGCTGAAAAGTGACTGTGTTTACCTGAAAGGAGGTCTTGCTTGAAGGAAGATCCAGAGCCTGGGATTAAACTTTATTTCTGAAGAGAAACACACAGCACAGTTCTCAGCCATGAAACACAGTCTGCTTTAGAGCAAGACGCACGGTCTTGCTTCTAGATTGTCTAAGACAGAAAGAAAAGTGAGTGTTCTCAGAACAGAAGAACTGTGTTTCCCACACTCACGGACCATATCTAGTTCAACTCTGCTTCTAAAACTGATACAAAACACAGGTACTCTAACACCCAATGCTTTTCACTTAAGAGCGAGAAACGTGTGTGCTTTCTGATCGATGTAGCTTCGTTTGAGCTGAAAAGTCATTGCGTTTAGCTGAAAACAAGTCTTGCTTGTAGGAAGACACAGAGCTTGGGATTTAACTTAATTTCTGAAGGGAAAAACACAGCACAGTTCTCATCCATGAAACACACTCTTCTTTAGAGCAAGAAGCAAGCTCTTGCTTTCTAGAATCTCTAAGACAAGAAACATAAGTTTTCTCAGAACAAAAGAACTGTTTCCTACACACGCCGACCATAGCTAGTTCAACTCTGCTTATGAAACTGATACAAACTTAGGTCCTCTAACATCCAATGATTTTCAGTTAAGAGTGAGAAACGTGTGAGCTTTGTGAACGATGTAGCTTCGTTTGAGCTGAAAAGTGACTGTGTTTACCTGAAAGGAGGTCTTGCTTGAAGGAAGATCCAGAGCCTGGGATTAAACTTTATTTCTGAAGAGAAACACACAGCACAGTTCTCAGCCATGAAACACAGTCTGCTTTAGAGCAAGACGCACGGTCTTGCTTCTAGATTGTCTAAGACAGAAAGAAAAGTGAGTGTTCTCAGAACAGAAGAACTGTGTTTCCCACACACACGGACCATATCTAGTTCAACTCTGCTTCTAAAACTGATACAAAACACAGGTACTCTAACACCCAATGCTTTTCACTTAAGAGCGAGAAACGTGTGTGCTTTCTGATCGATGTAGCTTCGTTTGAGCTGAAAAGTCATTGCGTTTAGCTGAAAACAAGTCTTGCTTGTAGGAAGACACAGAGCTTGGGATTTAACTTAATTTCTGAAGGGAAAAACACAGCACAGTTCTCATCCATGAAACACACTCTTCTTTAGAGCAAGAAGCAAGCTCTTGCTTTCTAGAATCTCTAAGACAAGAAACATAAGTTTTCTCAGAACAAAAGAACTGTTTCCTACACACGCCGACCATAGCTAGTTCAACTCTGCTTATGAAACTGATACAAACTTAGGTCCTCTAACATCCAATGATTTTCAGTTAAGAGTGAGAAACGTGTGAGCTTTGTGAACGATGTAGCTTCGTTTGAGCTGAAAAGTGACTGTGTTTACCTGAAAGGAGGTCTTGCTTGAAGGAAGATCCAGAGCCTGGGATTAAACTTTATTTCTGAAGAGAAACACACAGCACAGTTCTCAGCCATGAAACACAGTCTGCTTTAGAGCAAGACGCACGGTCTTGCTTCTAGATTGTCTAAGACAGCAAGAAAAGTGAGTGTTCTCAGAACAAAAGAAC
Organism: Onychomys leucogaster; assembly: GCA_949786385.1. NCBI lineage: Eukaryota > Metazoa > Chordata > Mammalia > Rodentia > Cricetidae > Onychomys > Onychomys leucogaster. Next base: position 8,573,328 of record CATKUP010000006.1, on the reverse strand, counting down.
TGTGTTTCCCACACACACGGACCATATCTAGTTCAACTCTGCTTCTGAAACTGATACAAACCACAGGTACTCTAACACCCAATGCTTTTCACTTAAGAGCGAGAAACGTGTGTGCTTTGTGAATGATGTAGCTTCTTTTGAACTGAAAAGTGAGTGTGTTTACATGAAAGGAAATCTAGCTTTTAGGAAGACACAGATCCTGGCATTAAACTTCATTTCTTAAGGGAAAGACACAGCACAGTTCTCATCCATGAAAAACACTGTGCTTTAGAGCAAGACTCACCTTCTTGTTTCTTGATTCTCCAATACAACAATAAACGTGTGTGCGCTCAGAACAAAATAACTGTGTTTCCTACAAACACGGCCCATATGTAGTTCAACTCTGCTTCTGAAACTGATACAAAACACAGGACCTCTAACATCCAATGCTTTTAAGTTAAGAGCAAGAACCCTGTGTTTCTGGTGAACAATGTAACTACATTTGAGCTGAAAAGTGACTGCGTTTAACTGAAACGAAGTCTTGCTTGTAGGAAGACACAGAGCCTGGGATTTAACTCCATGGCTGAAGTTAAACACACCGCATAGTTCTCGCCTGGAAACACACTCTGCTTTAGAGCAACAACCATGCTCTTGCTTTCTAGAGTCTCTAAGACAGCAAGAAAAGTGAGTGTGCTCAGAACAAAATAACTGTATTTGCTACAGACATGGATCATATCTAGTTAAAACTGCTTCTGAAACTGATACAAATCACAGATCCTCAAACATCCAATGCTTTTCAGTTAAGAACTTGAAACGGTTGAGCTTCGTGAACAATGTTGCTTCGTATGAGCTGAAAAGTGACTGCGTTTTCCTGAGGCAAATTCTTGCTTGTAGTAAGACACAGAGCCTGGGATTTAACTCCACTTCTGAAGGTAAACACACAGCACAGTTCTCATCCATGAAACACACTCTGCTTTAGAGCAAGAAGCAAGCTCTTGCTTTCTAGAATCTCTAAGACAACAATAAACGTGAGTGTGCTCAGAACAAAAGAACTGTGTTTCCTACACACGGATCATATCTAGTTCAACTCTGCTTCTGAAACTGATACAAACCACAGGTCCTCTAACATCCATTGCTTTTCAGTTACGAGCGAGAAACGTGTGAGCTTTGTGAATGATGTAGCTTCGTTTGAGCTGAAAAGTGAGTGTGTTTACCTGAAAGGAAATCTAGCTTGTAGGAAGACACAGATCCTGCCATTAAACTTTATTTCTTAAGGGAAAGACACAGCACAGTTCTGATCCATGAAACACAATCTGCTTTAGAGCAAGAAGCACACAATTGCTTTCTATTGTCTCTAATTCTGCAGGAAATGTGAGTGTGCTCTGAACAAAAGAACTGTGTTTCCTACACACATGGATCATATCTAGTTCAACTCTGACTCTGAAATTGATACAAACCACAGGTCCTCTAACATCCAATGCTTTTCAGTTAAGAGCGAGAAACGTGTGAGCTTCATGAATGATGTAGCTTTGTTTGAGCTGAAAAGTGACTGCATTTACCTGAAGCGAAGTCTTGCTTGTAGGAAGACACAGAGCCAGGGATTTAACTCCATTTCTGAAGGTAAAAACACAGCAAAGTTCTCATCCATGAAACACACTCTGTTTAGAGCAACAAGCAAACTCTTGCATTCTAGTTTCTCTAATACTACAGGAAATTTGAGTGTGCTCTGAACAAAAGAACTGTGTTTCCTACACATATGGATCATATATAGTTCAAGTCTGCTTCTGAAACTGATAAAAACCACAGGTCCTCTGACATCCAATGCTTTTCAGTTAAGAGTGAGAAACATGTGTGCTTTGTGATCGATGTAGCTTCCTTTCAGCTGGAACGTGACTGCGTTTCCATAAATAAAGTCTTGCTTGTAGGAAGACACAGAACGTGGGATTTAACACCTTGTATGAAGGGAATCACACAGCACAGTTGTGATCCATGAAAAACACTCTGCTTAGGGGCGCAGGAACCATGCTCTTGATTTCTAGAATCTCTAAGACAGCAAGAAACATGAGTGTGCTCAGAACAAAAGAACTGTGTTTCCTACACACATGCATCATATCTAGTTCAAATCTGCTTCTGAAATTGATACAAACCACAGGTCCTCTAACATCCAATGCTTTTCTGATAAGAGCGAGAAACGTGTGAGCTTTGTGAATGATGTAGCTTCGTTTGAGCTGAAAAGTGAGTGTGTTTACCTGAAAGGAAATCTAGCTTGTAGGAAGACACAGATCCTGCCATTAAACTTTATTTCTTAAGGGAAAGACACAGCACAGTTCTGATCCATGAAACACAATCTGCTTTAGAGCAAGAAGCACACAATTGCTTTCTATTGTCTCTAATTCTGCAGGAAATGTGAGTGTGCTCTGAACAAAAGAACTGTGTTTCCTACACACATGGATCATATCTAGTTCAACTCTGACTCTGAAATTGATACAAACCACAGGTCCTCTAACATCCAATGCTTTTCAGTTAAGAGCGAGAAACATGTGAGCTTCATGAATGATGTAGCTTTGTTTGAGCTGAAAAGTGACTGCATTTACCTGAAGCGAAGTCTTGCTTGTAGGAAGACACAGAGCCAGGGATTTAACTCCATTTCTGAAGGTAAAAACACAGCAAAGTTCTCATCCATGAAACACACTCTGTTTAGAGCAACAAGCAAACTCTTGCATTCTAGTTTCTCTAATACTACAGGAAATTTGAGTGTGCTCTGAACAAAAGAACTGTGTTTCCTACACATATGGATCATATATAGTTCAATTCTGCTTCTGAAATTGATACAAACCACAGGTCCTCTAACATCCAATGCTTTTTAGATAAGAGTGAGAAACATGTGAGCTTCATGAACAATGTTGCTATTTAGAGCTAAAAAGTGACTGCGTTTACCTGAAAAGAAGTCTTGCTTGTAGGAAGACACAGAGCTTGGGATTTAACTTAATTTCTGAAGGGAAAAACACAGCACAGTTCTCATCCATGAAAAACACTCTGCTTTAGAGCAAGAAGCAAGCTCTTGCTTTCTAGAATCTCTAAGACAGCAGCAAACATGAGTGTTCTCAGGACAAAAGAACTGTGTTTCCTACACACACGGACCATATCTAGTTCAACTCTGCTTCTGAAAGTGATACAAACCACAGGTCCTCTAACATCCAATGATTTTTCGTTAAGAGCTAATAACATGTGAGCTTCGTGTAATATGTAGCTTCCTTTGAGCTGAAAAGTGTCTGCGTTTACCGGAAAAGAAGTCTTGCTTGTAGGAAGACAAAGAGCCTGGGATTTAACTCCATTTCTGAAGAGAAACAGAAAGCACAGTTCTCATCCATGAAACACACTGTGCTTTAGAGCAAGACTCACCTTCTTGCTTCTTGATTCTCTAATACAACAATAAACGTGAGTGCGCTCAGAACAAAATAACTGTGTTTCCTACAAACACGGCCCATATGTAGTTCAACTCTGCTTCTGAAACTGATACAAAACACAGGACCTCTAACATCCAATGCTTTTAAGTTAAGAGCAAGAACCCTGTGTTTCTGGTGAACAATGTAACTACATTTGAGCTGAAAAGTGACTGCGTTTAACTGAAAAGAAGTCTTGCTTGTAGGAAGACACAGAGCCTGGGATTTAACTCCATGTCTGAAGTTAAACACACCGCATAGTTCTCGCCTGGAAACACACTCTGCTTTAGAGCAACAACCACGCTCTTGCTTTCTAGAGGCTCTAAGACAGCAAGAAAAGTGAGTGTGCTCAGAACAAAATAACTGTATTTGCTACAGACATGGATCATATCTAGTTAAAACTGCTTCTGAAACTGATACAAATCACAGATCCTCAAACATCCAATGCTTTTCAGTTAAGAACTTGAAACGTGTGAGCTTCGTGAACAATGTTGCTTCGTATGAGCTGAAAAGTGACTGCGTTTTCCTGAGGCAAATTCTTGCTTGTAGTAAGACACAGAGCCTGGGATTTAACTCCACTTCTGAAGGTAAACACACAGCACAGTTCTCATCCATGAAACACACTCTGCTTTAGAGCAAGAAGCAAGTTCTTGCTTTCTAGAATCTCTAAGACAACAATAAACGTGAGTGTGCTCAGAACAAAAGAACTGTGTTTCCTACACACGGATCATATCTAGTTCAACTCTGCTTCTGAAACTGATACAAACCACAGGTCCTCTAACATCCATTGCTTTTCAGTTACGAGCGAGAAGCGTGTGAGCTTTGTGAATGATGTAGCTTCGTTTGAGCTGAAAAGTGAGTGTGTTTACCTGAAAGGAAATCTAGCTTGTAGGAAGACACAGATCCTGGCATTAAACTTTATTTCTTAAGGGAAAGACACAGCACAGTTCTGATCCATGAAACAAAATCTGCTATAGAGCAAGAAGCACACAATTGCTTTCTATTGTCTCTAATTCTGCAGGAAATGTGAGTGTGCTCTGAACAAAAGAACTGTGTTTCCTACACATATGGATCATATCTAGTTCAAGTCTGCTTCTGAAACTGATAAAAACCACAGGTCCTCTAAAATCCAATGCTTTCCAGTTAAGAGCGAGAAACGTGTGAGCTTCGTGAATGTTGAAGCTTTGTTTGAGCTGAAAAGTGACTGCGTTTATCTGAAACGAAGTCTTGCTTATAGGAAGATATAGAGCCTGAGATTTAACAACATGTCAGAAGGGAAATACACAGCACAGTTCTCATCCATGAAACACACTGTGCTTTAGAGCAAGAAGCACACAATTGCTTTCTATTGTCTCTAATACAGCAGGAAACATGACTGTGCTCTGAACAGAAGAACTGTGTTTCCTACACACACGGACCATATCTAGTTCAACTCTGCTTCTGAAACTGATACAAACCAGAGGTCCTCTGACATCCAATGCTTTTCAGTTAAGAGTGAGAAACATGTGTGCTTTGTGATCGATGTAGCTTCCTTTGAGCTGGAACGTGACTGTGTTTCCCTAAACAAAGTCTTGCTTGTAAGAAGACACAGGACGTGGGATTTAACACCTTGTATGAAGGGAATCACACAGCACAGTTGTGATCCATGAAAAACACTCTGCTTTAGAACAGGAACCATGCTCTTGATTTCTAGAATCTCTAAGACAGCAAGAAAAGTGAGTGTGCTCAGAACAAAAGAACTGTGTTTCCTACACACATGGATCATATCTAGTTCAACTCTGCTTCTGAAATTGATACAAATCACAGGTCCTCTAACATCCAATGCTATTCAGATAAGAGTGATAAACGTGTGAGCTTCATGAACAATGTGGCTATTTAGAGCTAAAAAGTGACTGCGTTTACCTGAAAAGAAGTCTTGCTTGTAGGAAGACACAGAGCCTGGGATTTAACTCCATTTCTGAAGAGAAACAGAAAGCACAGTTCTCATCCATGAAACACACTGTGCTTTAGAGCAAGACTCACCTTCTTGCTTCTTGACTCCCTAATACAACAATAAACGTGAGTGTTCTCAGAACAAAATAACTGTGTTTCCTACAAACACGGCCCATATGTAGTTCAACTCTGCTTCTGAAACTGATACAAAACACAGGACCTCTAACATCCAATGCTTTTAAGTTAAGAGCAAGAACCCTGTTTTTTTGGTGAACAATGTAACTACATTTGAGCTGAAAAGTGACTGTGTTTAACTGAAACGAAGTCTTGCTTGTAGGAAGACACAGATCCTGGCATTAAACTTTATTTCTTAAGGGAAAGACACAGCACAGTTCTGATCCATGAAACACAATCTGCTTTAGAGCAAGAAGCACACAATTGCTTTCTATTGTCTCTAATTCTGCAGGAAATGTGAGTGTGCTCTGAACAAAAGAACTGTGTTTCCTACACACATGGATCATATCTAGTTCAACTCTGACTCTGAAATTGATACAAACCACAGGTCCTCTAACATCCATTGCTTTTCAGTTAAGAGCGAGAAACGTGTGAGCTTCATGAATGATGTAGCTTTGTTTGAGCTGAAAAGTGACTGCATTTACCTGAAGCGAAGTCTTGCTTGTAGGAAGACACAGAGGCAGGGATTTAACTCCATTTCTGAAGGTAAAAACACAGCAAAGTTCTCATCCATGAAACACACTCTGTTTAGAGCAACAAGCAAACTCTTGCATTCTAGTTTCTCTAATACTACAGGAAATTTGAGTGTGCTCTGAACAAAAGAACTGTGTTTCCTACACATATGGATCATATCTAGTTCAAGTCTGCTTCTGAAACTGATAAAAACCACAGGTCCTCTAAAATCCAATGCTTTGCAGATAAGAGCGAGAAACGTGTGAGCTTCGTGAATGTTGAAGCTTTGTTTGAGCTGAAAAGTGACTGCGTTTATCTGAAAAGAAGTCTTGCTTATAGGAAGACATAGAGCCTGAGATTTAACAACATGTCAGAAGGGAAATACACAGCACAGTTCTCATCCATGAAACACTCTGTGCTTTAGAGCAAGAAGCACACAATTGCTTTCTATTGTCTCTAATACAGCAGGAAACATGACTGTGCTCTGAACAGAAGAACTGTGTTTCCTACACACACGGACCATATCTAGTTCAACTCTGCTTCTGAAACTGATACAAACCAGAGGTCCTCTGACATCCAATCCTTTTCAGTTAAGAGTGAGAAACATGTGTGCTTTGTGATCCATGTAGCTTCCTTTGAGCTGGGACGTGACTGTGTTTCCCTAAACAAAGTCTTGCTTGTAAGAAGACACAGGACATGGGATTTAACACCTTGTATGAAGGGAATCACACAGCACAGTTGTGATCCATGAAAAACACTCTGCTTAGGGGAGCAGGAACCATGCTCTTGATTTCTAGAATCTCTAAGACAGCAAGAAAAGTGTGTGTGCTCAGAACAAAAGAACTGTGTTTCCTACACACATGGATCATATCTAGTTCAACTCTGGTTCTGAAATTGACAGAAACCACAGGTCCTCTAACATCCAATGCTTTTCAGATAAGAGTGAGAAACGTGTGAGCTTCATGAACAATGTTGCTATTTAGAGCTAAAAAGTGACTGCGTTTACCTGAAAAGAAGTCTTGCTTGTAGGAAGACACAGAGCTTGGGATTTAACTTAATTTCTGAAGGGAAAAACACAGCACAGTTCTCCTCCATGAAAAACACTCTGCTTTAGAGCAAGAAGCAAGCTCTTGCTTTCTAGAATCTCTAAGTCAGCAGCAAACGTGAGTGTTCTCAGAACAAAAGAACTGTGTTTCCTACACACTCGGACCATATCTAGTTCAACTCTGCTTCTGGAAGTGATACAAACCACAGGTCCTCTAACATCCAATGATTTTCAGTTAAGAGCTAATAACATGTGAGCTTCGTGAAATATGTAGCTTCCTTTGAGCTGAAAAGAGACTGCGTTTACCTGAAAAGAAGTCTTGCTTGTAGGAAGACACAGAGCCTGGGATTTAACTCCATTTCTGAAGAGAAACAGAAAGCACAGTTCTCATCCATGAAACACACTGTGCTTTAGAGCAAGACTCACCTTCTTGCTTCTTGATTCTCTAATACAACAATAAACGTGAGTGCACTCAGAACAAAATAACTGTGTTTCTTACAAACACGGCCCATATGTAGTTCAACTCTGCTTCTGAAACTGATACAAAACACAGGACCTCTAACATCCAATGCTTTTAAGTTAAGAGCAAGAATCCTGTGTTTCTGGTGAACAATGTAACTACATTTGAGCTGAAAAGTGACTGCGTTTAACTGAAACGAAGTCTTGCTTGTAGGAAGACACAGAGCCTGGGATTTAACTCCATGTCTGAAGTTAAACACACCGCATAGTTCTCGCCTGGAAACACACGCTGCTTTAGAGCAACAGCCACGCTCTTGCTTTCTAGAGGCTCTAAGACAGCAAGAAAAGTGAGTGTGCTCAGAACAAAATAACTGTATTTGCTACAGACATGGATCATATCTAGTTAAAACTGCTTCTGAAACTGATACAAATCACAGATCCTCAAACATCCAATGCTTTTCAGTTAAGAACTTGAAACGTGTGAGCTTCGTGAACAATGTTGCTTCGTATGAGCTGAAAAGTGACTGCGTTTTCCTGAGGCAAATTCTTGCTTGTAGTAAGACACAGAGCCTGGGATTTAACTCCACTTCTGAAGGTAAACACACAGCACAGTTCTCATCCATGAAACACACTCTGCTTTAGAGCAAGAAGCAAGCTCTTGCTTTCTAGAATCTCTAAGACAACAATAAACGTGAGTGTGCTCAGAACAAAAGAACTGTGTTTCCTACACACGGATCATATCTAGTTCAACTCTGCTTCTGAAACTGATACAAACCACAGGTCCTCTAACATTCATTGCTTTTCAGTTACGAGCCAGAAACGTGTGAGCTTTGTGAATGATGTAGCTTCGTTTGAGCAGAAAAGTGAGTGTGTTTACCTGAAAGGAAATCTAGCTTGTAGGAAGACACAGATCCTGGCATTAAACTTCATTTCTTAAGGGAAAGACACAGCACAGTTCTGATCCATGAAACACAATCTGCTTTAGAGCAAGAAGCACACAATTGCTTTCTATTGTCTCTAATTCTGCAGGAAATGTGAGTGTGCTCTGAACAAAAGAACTGTGTTTCCTACACACATGGATCATATCTAGTTCAAGTCTGCTTCTGAAACTGATAAAAACCACAGGACCTCTAAAATCCAATGCTTTGCAGTTAAGAGCAAGAAACGTGTGAGCTTCGTGAATGTTGAAGCTTTGTTTGAGCTGAAAAGTGACTGCGTTGATCTGAAACGAAGTCTTGCTTATAGGAAGACATAGAGCCTGAGATTTAACAACATGTCAGAAGGGAAATACACAGCACAGTTCTCATCCATGAAACACACTGTGCTTTAGAGCAAGAAGCACACAATTGCTTTCTATTGTCTCTAATACAGCAGGAAACATGACTGTGCTCTGAACAAAAGAACTGTGTTTCCTACACACACGGACCATATCTAGTTCAACTCTGCTTCTGAAACTGATACAAACCAGAGGTCCTCTGACATCCAATGCTTTTCAGGTAAGAGTGAGAAACATGTGTGCTTTGTGATCGATGTAGCTTCCTTTGAGCTGGAACGTGACTGCGTTTCCCTAAACAAAGTCTTGCTTGTAGGAAGACACAGGACGTGGGATTTAACACCTTGTATGAAGGGAATCACACAGCACAGTTGTGATCCAAGAAAAACACTCTGCTTTAGAACAGGAACCATGCTCTTGATTTCTAGAATCTCTAAGACAGCAAGAAAAGTGAATGTGCTCAGAACAAAAGAACTGTGTTTCCTACACACATGGATCATATCTAGTTCAACTCTGCTTCTGAAATTGATACAAATCACAGGTCCTCTAACATCCAATGCTATTCAGATAAGAGTGATAAACGTGTGAGCTTCATGAACAATGTGGCTATTTAGAGCTAAAAAGTGACTGCGTTTACCTGAAAAGAAGTCTTGCTTGTAGGAAGACACAGAGCCTGGGATTTAACTCCATTTCTGAAGAGAAACAGAAAGCACAGTTCTCATCCATGAAACACACTGTGCTTTAGAGCAAGACTCACCTTCTTGCTTCTTGACTCTCTAATACAACAATAAACGTGAGTGTTCTCAGAACAAAATAACTGTGTTTCCTACAAACACGGCCCATATGTAGTTCAACTCTGCTTCTGAAACTGATACAAAACACAGGACCTCTAACATCCAATGCTTTTAAGTTAAGAGCAAGAACCCTGTGTTTTTGGTGAACAATGTAACTACATTTGAGCTGAAAAGTGACTGTGTTTAACTGAAACGAAGTCTTGCTTGTAGGAAGACACAGAGCCTGGGATTTAACTCCATGGCTGAAGTTAAACACACCGCATAGTTCTCGCCTGGAAACACACTCTGCTTTAGAGCAACAACCACGCTCTTGATTTCTAGAGGCTCTAAGACAGCAAGAAAAGTGAGTGTGCTCAGAACAAAATAACTGTATTTGCTACAGACATGGATCATATCTAGTTAAAACTGCTTCTGAAACTGATACAAATCACAGATCCTCAAACATCCAATGCTTTTCAGTTAAGAACTTGAAACGTGTGAGCTTCGTGAACAATGTTGCTTCGTATGAGCTGAAAAGTGACTGCGTTTTCCTGAGGCAAATTCTTGCTTGTAGTAAGACACAGAGCCTGGGATTTAACTCCACTTCTGAAGGTAAACACACAGCACAGTTCTCATCCATGAAACACACTCTGCTTTAGAGCAAGAAGCAAGCTCTTGCTTTCTAGAATCTCTAAGACAACAATAAACGTGAGTGTGCTCAGAACAAAAGAACTGTGTTTCCTACAAACGGATCATATCTAGTTCAACTCTGCTTCTGAAACTGATACAAACCACAGGTCCTCTAACATCCATTGCTTTTCAGTTACGAGCCAGAAACGTGTGAGCTTTGTGAATGATGTAGCTTCGTTTGAGCAGAAAAGTGAGTGTGTTTACCTGAAAGGAAATCTAGCTTGTAGGAAGACACAGATCCTGGCATTAAACTTCATTTCTTAAGGGAAAGACACAGCACAGTTCTGATCCATGAAACACAACCTGCTTTAGAGCAAGAAGCACACAATTGCTTTCTATTGTCCCTAATTCTGCAGGAAATGTGAGTGTGCTCTGAACAAAAGAATTGTGTTTCCTACACACATGGATCATATCTAGTTCAAGTCTGCTTCTGAAACTGATAAAAACCACAGGAACTCTAAAATCCAATGTTTTGCAGTTAAGAGCGAGAAACGTGTGAGCTTCGTGAATGTTGAAGCTTTGTTTGAGCTGAAAAGTGACTGCGTTGATCTGAAACGAAGTCTTGCTTATAGGAAGACATAGAGCCTGAGATTTAACAACATGTCAGAAGGGAAATACACAGCACAGTTCTCATCCATGAAACACACTGTGCTTTAGAGCAAGAAGCACACAATTGCTTTCTATTGTCTCTAATACAGCAGGAAACATGACTGTGCTCTGAACAAAAGAACTGTGTTTCCTACACACACGGACCATATCTAGTTCAACTCTGCTTCTGAAACTGATACAAACCAGAGGTCCTCTGACATCCAATGCTTTTCAGGTAAGAGTGAGAAACATGTGTGCTTTGTGATCGATGTAGCTTCCTTTGAGCTGGAACGTGACTGCGTTTCCCTAAACAAAGTCTTGCTTGTAGGAAGACACAGGACGTGGGATTTAACACCTTGTATGAAGGGAATCACACAGCACAGTTGTGATCCATGAAAAACACTCTGCTTTAGAGCAGGAACCATGCTCTTGATTTCTAGAATCTCTAAGACAGCAAGAAAAGTGAGTGTGCTCAGAACAAAAGAAATGTGTATCCTACTCATACGGACCATATGTAGTTCAACTCTGCTTATGAAACTGATACAAACCACAGATCCTCTTACATAAATCTTCTTTAGTTAATAGTGAGAATAGCGTTGGGTTTGTGAACTGCGAAAACCATTTGAGCCCAAAATTCACTGGGTTTACCAGAAATGAACTCTTGCTTGTAGGAAGACACATATCATGGTGTTTACCTCCGTTTCTGAAGGGAAATTCAGACCAGAGTTCTCATACCAGAAACACACTCTGTTTTAAGGCATGAATCATCCTCTTCTTTCCAGGGTCTCCAATACAGTAAGAACCATGAGCATGCCTAGAAAAAAAGAACTGTGTTTCCTACTCATACAGACCCTATGTAGTTCAAATCAGCTTATGAAACTGATACAGACCACAGCACCTCTTACATAAATGCTCTATAATTAATAGTGAGAATCGCATTGTGTTCTAGAACTGTGGAAAATCATTTGAGCCGAAAATTCACTTAGTTTACCAAAAATGAACTCTTGCTTGTAGGAAGACACAGATCATGGGGCTTAACTCCGTTTATGAAGGGAAATTCAGACCAGTGTTCTCATCCATGAAATACACTCTGTTTTAATGCAAGAAGTAAGCTCTTCTTTCCAGAATCTCCAATACAACAAGAACCATGAGCATGCCTAGAAAAAAAGAACTGTGTTTCCTACTCATACAGACCCTATGTAGTTCAACTCTGATAATTAAACTGATACAAACCACAGCTCCTCTTACATAAATCTTCTTTAGTTAATAGTGAGAATAACGTTGGGTTTCTGAACTGCAAAAAATCATTTGAGCCCAAAATTATCTGGGTCTACCAGAAATGAACTCTTGCTTGTAGGAAGACACAGATCATGGGGTTTAACTCCGTTTCTGAAGGGAAATTCAGACCAGAGTTCTCATACCAGAAATACACTCTGTTTTAACTAAGAAGCATGCTCTTCTTTCCAGAGTCTAAAATAAAGAAAGAACCATGAGCATACCCTGAAAAAAAGAATTGTGTATCCTACTCATACGGACCATATGTAGTTCAACTCTGCTTATGAAACTGATACAAACCACAGCTCCTCTTACATAAATCTTCTTTAGTTATTAGTGAGAATTGAGTTGGGTTTTTGGACTGCCAAAAATCATTTGAGCCCAAAATTCACTGGGTTTACCAGAAATGAGCGCTTGCTTGTATGAAGACACCGATCCTGGGGTATAACTCCGTTTCTGAAGGAAATTCAGACCAGTGTTCTCATGCATGAAATACACTCTGTTTTAAGGCAAGAAGTAAGCTCTTCTTTCCAGAGTCTCCAATACAACAGGCACCATGAGCATGCCCAGAAAAAAAGAACTGTGTTTCCTACTCATACAGACCCTATGTAGTTCAACTCTGCTGATGAAACTGATACAAAAAACAGCTCCTCTTACATAAATCCTCTTTAGTTTATAGTGAGAATAGCGTTGGGTTTGTGAACTCCGAAAAATCATTTGAGCGCAAAATTCACTGGGTTTACCAGAAATGAACTCTTGCTTGTAGAAAGACACAGATCATGGGGTTTAACTCCGTTTCTGAAGGGAAATTCAGACCAGAGTTCTCATACCAGAAACACACTCTGGTTTAACTAAGAAGCAAGCTCTTCTTTCCAGAGTCTCCAATACAACAAGAACCATGAGCATTCCCAGAAAAATGAACTGTGTTTCCTACGCATACGGACCATATGTAGTTCAACTCTGCTTATGAAACTGATACAAACCACAGCTCCTCTTACATAAAGGATCTTTAGTTAATAGTGAGAATCGGTTTGGTTTGGAGGATTGCGAAAAACCATTTGAGCCCAAAATTCCCTTTGCTTACCAGAAATGAACTCCAACTCGTAGGAAAACACATCCTGGGGTTTAACTCAGTTTCTGAAGGGAAATACAGAAGAGAGTTCTTATCCCTGAAACACACTCTGTTTTAACGCAAGAAACAAGGACTTCTTTCCAGAGTCAAAAATACAGCTAGAACCATGAACATGCCCTGAAAAAAAGAAATGTGTATCCTACTCATACGGACCATATGTAGTTCAACTCTGCTTATGAAACTGATACAAACCACAGCTCCTCTTACATAAATCTTCTTTAGTTAACAGTGAGAATCGGTTTGGTTTGGAGAACAGCAAAAAATCATTTGAGCCCAAAATTCCCTTTGCTTACCAGAAATGAACTCCAACTCGTAGGACAACACATCCTGGGGATTAACTCCGTTTCTGAAGGGAAATAAGACCAGAGTTCTTTTCCCTGAAACACACTCTGTTTTAACGCAAGAAGCAAGCTCTTCTTTCTAGAGTCTAAAATACAGCAAGAACCATGAGCATGCCCTGAAAAAAAGAACAGTGTTTCCTATTCATACAGACCATATGTAGTTCAACTCTGCTTATGAAACTGATACAAACCACAGCTCTTCTTACATAAATTCTCTTTAGTTAATAGTGAGAATAGCGTTGGGTTTGTGAACTGGGAAAAATCATTTGAGCCAAGATTCACTGGATTTACCAGAAATGAACTCTTGCTTGTAGGAAGACACAGATCATGGGGTTTAAATCCGTTTCTGAAGGGAAATTCAGACCAGTGTTCTCAACATTAAAATACACTCTGATATAATGCAAGAAGTAAGCTCTTCTTTCCAGAGTCTCCAATACAACAAGAATCATGAGCATGCCCAGAAAAAAAGAAATGTGTTTCCTATCATACGGTCCATATGTAGGTCAACTCTTCTTATGAAACAGATACAAACCACAACTCTTCTTACATAAAGGATCATTAATAAATAGTGAGAATCGTGTTCTGTTGGTGTACTGTGTAAAAACATTTGAGCCCAAAATTCACTTTGCTTACCAGAAATGAACTCCTGCTTGTAGGAAAACACAGATCCAGGGGTTTAACAACGTTTCTGAAGAGAAATTCAGACCAGATCTCATACCTGAAAAACACTCTGTTTTTAGGCATGAATCATCCTCTTCTTTCCACGGTCTCCAATACAGTAAGAACCATGAGCATGCCAAGAAAAAAATAACTTTGTTTCATACTCATACGGACCCTATGTAGTTCAAATATGCTTATGAAACTGATACAGACCACAGCTAATCTTACATAAATGCTCTTTAGTTAATAGTGATATTCGCCTTGTGTTCTAGAACTGTGGAAAATCATTTGAGCCAAAAATTCACTTGGTTTACCAGAAATGAACTCTTGCTTGTAGGAAGACACAGATCATGGGGTTTAACTCCGTTTCTGAAGGGAAATTCAGACCAGTGTTCTCATCCATGAAATACAGACTGTTTTAATGAAAGAAGTAAGCTTTTCTTTCCAGAGTCTCCAATACAAGAACCATGAGCATGCCCAGAAAAAATGAAATGTGTTTCCTACTCATACGGTCCATATGTAATTCAACTCTGCTTATGAAACTGACACAAACCACAGCTCCTCTTACATAAAAGATCTTTAGTTAATAGTGAGAATCCTGTTCTGTTTGTGTACTGTGTAAAAACATTTTAGCCCAAAATTCACTTTGCTTACGAGATATGAACTCCTGCTTGTAGGAAAACACAGATCCGGGGGTTTAACTGCGTTTCTGAAGGGAAATTCATACCAGAGTTCTCATCCATGAAATCCACTCTGTTTTAATGCAAGAAGTAAGCTCTTCTTTCCAGAGTCTCCAATACCACAAGAACCATGAGCATGCCTAGACAAAAAGAAATGTGTTTCCAACTCATACGGACCATATGTAGTACAACTCTGCTTATGAAACTGATATAAACCACAGCTCCTCTTACATAAAGGATCTTCAGTTAAGAGTAAGAATCGGTTTGGTTTGGTTAACTGCGAAAAATCATTTGAGCCCAAAATTCACTTGGTTTACCAGAAATGATATCTTGCTTGTAGGACGACACAGATCTTGGGGTTTAACTCCGTTTCTGAAGGGAAATTCAGACCAGAGTTCTCATCACTGAAACACACTCTGCCTCAACACAAGAAGCAAGCTCTTCTTTCCAGAGTCTAAAATACAGCAAGAACCATGAGCATGCCATGAAAAAAGAAATGTGTTTCCTACTCATACGGACCATATTTAGTTCAACTCTGCTTATGAAACTGATACAAACCACAGCTCCTCTTTCATAAATGCTCTTTAGTTAATAGTGAGAATCCCGTTGGGTTCGTGAACTGCAAAAATTCATTTGAGCCCAAAATTCACTGGGTTAACCAGAAATGAACTCTGGCTTGTAGGAAGACACAGATCCTGGGGTTTAACTCCATTTCTGAAGGGCAATTCAGACCTCTTTCTCCTCCATGAAACACACTCTGCTTTAGGACAAGAAGCATCCTCTTCTTTCCAGCGTCTCCAATACAACAAGAACTATGATCATGCCCAGAATAAAAGAACTGTGTTTCCTATTCATACGGACCATATGTAGTTCAACTCTTCTTATGAAACAGATACAAACCACAACTCCTCTTACATAAAGGATCTTTAGTTAATAGTGAGAATCGTGTTCTGTTGGTTTACTGTGTAAAAACTTTTGAGCCCAAAATTCACTTTGCTGACCAGAAATGAACTCCTACTTGTAGGAAAACACATCCTGGGGTTTAACTCCATTTCTGAAGGGAAATACAGACCAGAGTTCTTATCCCTGAAACACACTCTGTTTTTACGCAAGAAGCAAGCTCTTCTTTCCAGAGTCTAAAATACAGCAAGAACCATGAGCATGCCCTGAAAAAAAGAACAGTGTTTCCTATTCATACGGACCATATGTAGTTCAACTCTGCTTATGAAACTGATACCAAGCACAGCTCCTCTTACATAAATTCTCTTTAGTTAATAGTGAGAATAGCGTTGGGTTTGTGAACTGGGAAAAATCATTTGAGCCACTATTCACTGGGTTTACCCGAAATGAACTCTTGCTTGTAGGAAGACACAGATCATGGGGTTTAACTCCGTTTCTGAAGGGAAATTCAGACCAGTGTTCTCATCCATGAAATACACTCTGTTTTAATGCAAGAAGTAACCTCTTCTTTCCAGAGTCTCCAATACAACAAGAACTATGATCATGCCCAGAATAAAAGAAATGTGTTTCCTATTCATACGGACCATATGTAGTTCAACTCTTCTTATGAAACAGATACAAACCACAACTCCTCTTACATAAAGGATCTTTAGTTAATAGTGAGAATCGTGTTCTGTTGGTTTACTGTGTAAAAACTTTTGAGCCCAAAATTCACTTTGCTTACCAGATATGAACTCCTGCTTGTAGGAAAACACAGATCCGGGGGTTTAACTCCGTTTCTGAAGGGAAATTCATACCAGAGTTCTCATCCATGAAATCCACTCTGTTTTAATGCAAGAAGTAAGCTCTTCTTTCCAGAGTCTCCAATACCACAAGAACCATGAGCATGCCTAGACAAAAAGAAATGTGTTTCCAACTCATACGGACCATATGTAGTACAACTCTGCTTATGAAACTGATATAAACCACAGCTCCTCTTACATAAAGGATCTTCAGTTAAGAGTAAGAATCGGTTTGGTTTGGTTAACTGCGAAAAATCATTTGAGCCCAAAATTCACTTGGTTTACCAGAAATGATATCTTGCTTGTAGGAAGACACAGATCATGGGGTTTAACTCCGTTTCTGAAGGGAAATTCAGACCAGTGTTCTCATCCATGAAATACACTCTGTTTTAATGCAAGAAGTAACCTCTTCTTTCCAGAGTCTCCAATACAACAAGAACCATGTGCATGCCCAGAAAAAAAGAACTGTGTTTCCTACTCATACGGACCATATGTAGTTCAACTCTTCTTATGAAACAGATACAAACCACAACTCCTCTTACATAAAGGATCTTTAGTTAATAGTGAGAATCGTGTTCTGTTGGTTTACTGTGTAAAAACTTTTGAGCCCAAAATTCACTTTGCTTACCAGATATGAACTCCTGCTTGTAGGAAAACACAGATCCAGGGGTTTAACTGGGTTTCTGAAGGGAAATTCAGACCAGAATTCTCATACCTGAAAAACACTCTGTTTTAATGCAAGATATAAGCTCTTCTTTCCAGAGTCTCCAATAAAACAAGAACAATTAGCATGGCCAGAAAAAAAGAACTGTGTTTTCTACTCAGAAGGACCATATGTAGTTCAACTCTGCTTATGAAAATGATACAAACCACAGGCCTCTAACATGAATGCTCTTTAGTTAATAGTGAGAATAGTGTTGGTTTCATGAATTGAGGAAAATCGTTTGAGCCAAAAATTCACTGGGTTTACCAGAAATGAACTCTTGCTTGTAGGAAGACACAAATCCTGGGGTTTAACTACGTTTCTGAAGGGAAATTCAGACCAGAATTCTCATAACTGAAAAACACTCTGTTTTTAGGCATGAATCATCTTCTTCTTTCCAGGGTCTCCAATACAGTAAGAACCAGGAGCATGCCAAGAAAAAAAGAACTTTGTTTCCTACTCATACGGACCCACTGTAGTTCAAATCTGCTTATGAAACTGATACAGACCACAGTTCCTCTTAAATAAATGCTCTTCAGTTAATAGTGATAATCCCGTTGTTTTCTACAACTGTGGAAAATCATTTGAGCCGAAAATTCACTTGTTTTACCAGAAATGAACTCTTGATTGTAGGAAGACACAGATCCTGGTGCTTAACTCCGTTTCTGAAGGGAAATTCAGACCAGTGTTCTCATCCATGAAATACACTCTGTTTTAATGCAAGAAGTAAGCTCTTCTTTACAGAGTCTCCAATACAATAACCATGAGCATGCCCAGAAAAGAAGAAATGTGTTTCCTACTCATATGGTCCATATGTAAATCATCTCTGCTTATGAAACTGATACAAACCACAGCTCCTCTTACATAAAGGACCTTTAGTTAATAGTGAGAATCGTGTTCTGTTCGTGTACTGTGTAAAAACATTTGAGCCCACAATTCACTTTGCTTACCAGATATGAACTCCTGCATGTAGGAAAACACAGATCCTGGGGTTTAACTCCTTTTCTGAAGGGAAATTCAGACCAGAATTCTCATCCCTGAGAAACACTCTGTTTTTAGGCATGATCATCCTCTTCATTCTAGGATTTATATACAGTAAGAACCATTAACATGCCAGGAAAAAAAGAACTGTGTTTGAAACTCATAGGGGCCATATGTAGTTCAACTCTGCTTATGAAACTGATACAGACCACAGCTACTCTTACATGAATGCTCTTTAGTTAATATTGATAATCGCATCGGGTTCTAGAACTGTGTAAAGTCATTTGAGCTGAAAATTCACTATGTTTAACCGAAATGAACTCTGGCTGGTAGGAAGACATAGATCATGGGGTTTAACGCTGTTTGTGAAGGGAAATTCAGACCAGAGTTCTCATCCATGAAACACACCCTGTTTTAATGCAAGAAGCAAGCTCTTCTTTCCATCGTCTCCAAACAGCAAGAACCATGAGCATTTCCTGAAAAAAATGAACTTTGTTTCCTACTCATATGGACCATATGTAGTTCAACTCTGCTTATGAAACTGATACAAACCACAGCTCCTCTTACATAAATGCTCTTTAGTTAATAGTGAGAATCGCGTTGGGTTCGTGAACTACAAAATATCATTTGAGCCGAAAATTCACTGGGTTAACCAGAAACGAACTCTTGCTTGTAGGAAGACACAGATCCTGCGGTTTAACTCCATTTCTGAAGGGAAATTCAGACCAGAGTTCTCATCCCTGAAACACACTCTGCTTCAACACAAGAAGCAAGCTCTTCTTTCCAGAGTCTAAAATACAGCAAGAACCATGAGCATGCCCTGAAAAAAAGAAATGTGTTTCCTACTCATACAGACCATATGTATTTCAACTCCGCTTATGAAACAGATAAAAAACACAGCTCCGTTTTCTTAAATGCTCTTCAGTTAATAGTGAGAATCGCGTTGGGTTCGTGAACTGCGAAAAAACATTTGAGCCCAAAATTCACTGGATTAACCAGAAATGAACACTTGCTTGTAGGAAGACAGAGATCCTGGGGTTTAACTCCATTTCTGAAGGCAAATTCAGACCAGAATTCTCAACCCTGAAAAACACTCTGTTTTAAGGCAAGAAACACCCTCTTCGTTCCAGCGTCTCCAATACAGTAAGAACCATGAGCATGCCCAGAAAAATAGAACAGTGTTACCTACTCATACGGACCATATGCAGTTCAACTCTGCTTATGAAATGATACAGACCACAGCTCCTCTTACAGGAATGCTCTTTAGTTAATAGTGCTAATCGCGTTGGGTTCGTGAACTGTGGAAAATCATTTGAGCAGAAATTTCACATTGTTTACCAGAAATGAACTCCTGCTTCTAGGAAAACACAGATCTTGGGGTTTAACTCCATTTCTGAAGGGGTATTCAGACCAGAGTTCTCATCTCTGAAACACACTCTGTTTTAACGCAAGAAGCAAGTTCTTCTTTCCAGCGTCTAAAATACACCAAGAACCATGAGCATGCCCTGAAAAAAAGAACTGTGTTTCCTACTGATACGGACCATATGTAGTTCAACTCTGCTTATGAAACAGATAGAAACCACAGCTCCTCTTATATAAATGCTCTTTAGTTAATAGTCAGAATCATGTTGGGTTCGTGAACTGCGAAATATCATTTGAGCCCAAAATTACCTGGGTTTACCAGAAATGAACTCTTGCTTGTAGGAAGACACTGATCCTGAAGTTTAACTCCGTTTCTGAAGGCATATTCAGAGCAGAGTTCTCATCCCTGAAAAAAACTCTGTTTTAAGGCAAGAATCATCCTCCTCTTTCCAGTGTCTCCAATACAGTAAGAAACATGTGCATGCCCAGAAAAAAAGAACTGTGTTTCCTATTCATACAGACTATATGTAGTTCAACTCTGCTTATGAAACTGATACAGACCACAGCTCCTGTTACATAAATGCTCTTAAGTTAATAGTGATAATCGCGTTGTGTTCTAGAACTGTGGAAAATCATTTGAGCCCAAAATTCACTGGGTTTACCAGAAATGAACTCGTGCGTGTAGGAACACACAGATCCTGGCGTTTAACTCCGTTTCTGACGGGTAATTCAGACCAGAATTCTCATCCCTGAGAAACACTCTGTTTTAAGGCATGAATCATCCTCTTCATTCCAGGGTCTCCAATACAGTAAGAACCATGAGCATGCCAGGAAAAAAAGAACTGTGTTTCCTACTCATACTGAGCATATATAGTTCAACTCTGCTTATGAAACTGATACAGACCACAGCAAATCTTACATAAATGCTCTTTAGATAATAGTGATAATCGCGTTGTGTTCTAGAACTGTGGAAAATCATTTGAGCCGAAAATTCACTTGGTTTACAAGAAAAGAACTCTTGCTTGTAGGAAGACACAGATCATGGGGTTTAACTCCGTGTCTGAAGGGAAATTCAGACCCGTATTCTCATCCATGAAACATACTCTGTTTTAATGCAAGATGTAAGCTCTTCTTTCCAGCGTCTCCAATACAACAAGAACCATGAGCATGCCCAGAAAAAAAGAACTGTGTTTCCTACTCATATGGACCATATGTAGTTCAACTCTGCTTATGAAATGATACAGACCACAGCTCCTCTTACATAAATGCTCTTTAGTTAATAGTGATAATCAGTTTGTGTTGGTGAACTGCGAAAAAATCATTTGAGCCCAAAATTCTCTTGGTTTACCAGAAAAGAACTCTTGATTGTAGGAAGACACATATCCTGCGGTTTAACTCCCTTTCTGAAGGGAAATTCAGACCAGAGTTCTCATCCCTGAAACACACTCTGCTTTAACACAAGAAGCAAGCTCTTCTTTCCAGAGTCTAAAATACAGGAAGAAACATGAGCATGTCCTGAAAAAAAAAGGGGTTCCTAATTATACAGACCATATGTAGTTCAACTCTGCTTATGAAACTGATACAAACCACCGCTCTGCTTACTTAAGTGCTCCTTAGTTAATTGTGAGAATCGCGTTGGGTTCGTGAACTGCCAAAAATCATTTGAACCCAAAATTCACTGGATTTACCTGAAATGAACTCTTGCTTGTAGGAAGACACAGATCCTGGGGTTTAACTCCATTTCCGAAGGCAAATTCAGGTCAGAATTCTCAACCCTGAAAAACACTCTGTTTTAAGGCAAGAATCATCCTCTTCTTTCCAGCGTCTCCAATACAGTAAGAACCATGAGCATGCCCAGAAAAAAAGAACAGTGTTACCCATTCATACGGACCATATGCAGTTCAACTCTGCTTATGAAATGATAGAGACCACAGCTCCTCTTACAGGAATGCTCTTTAGTTAATAGTGATAATCGCGTTGTGTTCTAGAACTGTGGAAAATCATTTGAGCAGAAATTTCACTTTGTTTACCAGAAATGAACTCCTGCTTCTAGGAAAACACAGATACTGGGGTTTAACTCCGTTTCTGAAGGGATATTCAGACCAGAGTTCTCATCCCTGAAACACACTCTGTTTTAACGCAAGAAGCAAGCTCTTCTTTCCAGCGTCTAAAATACACCAAGAACCATGAGCATGCCCTGAAAAAAAGAACTGTGTTTCCTATTGATACGGACCATATGTAGTTCAACTCTGCTTATGAAACAGATAGAAAGCACTGCTCCTCTTATATAAATGCTCTTTAGTTAATAGTCAGAATCATGTTGGGTTCGTGAAATGCGAAATATCATTTGAGCCCAAAATTCACTGGGTTTACCAGAAATGAACTCTTGCTTGTAGGAAGACACTGATCCTGAGGTTTAACTCTGTTTCTGAAGGCACATTCAGACCAGAGTTCTCATCCCTGAAAAACACTCTGTTTTAAGGCAAGAATCATCCTCTTCTTTCCAGTGTCTCCAATAATGTAAGAAACATGTGCATGCCCAGAAAAAGAGAACTGTGTTTCCTAATCATACAGACCATATGTAGTTCAACTCTGCTTATGAAATTGATACAAACCACACCACCTCTTACATAAATGCTCTTTCGTTAATAGTGAGAATAGCGTTGTGTTTGTGAACTGTGAAAAATCATTTGAGCCCAAAATTCACTTGGTTTACCAGAAAAGAACTCTTGCTTGTAGGAAGACACAGATCATGGGGTTTAACTCCGTGTCTTAGGGAAATTCAGACCCGTATTCTCATCCATGAAACACACTCTGTTTTAATGCAAGAAGTAAGCTTGTCTTATCAGCGTCTCCATTACAACAAGGACCATGAGCATGCCCTGAAAAAAAGAACTGTGTTTCCTACTCATACGGACCATATGTAGTTCAACTCTGCTTTGAAATGATACAGACCACAGCTCCTCTTACATAAATGCTCTTTAGTTAATAGTGATAATCGGATTGGGTAGGTGAACTGTGAAAAAATCATTTGAGCCCAAAATTCACTTGCTTTAACTGAAATTAATTCTTGCTTGTAGGAAGACACAGATCCTGGGGTTTAACTCCATTTCTGAAGGCAAATTCAGACCAGAATTCTCAACCCTGAAAAACACTGTGTTTTAAGGCAAGAATCATCATCTTCATTCCAGCGTCTCCAATACAGTAAGAACCATGAGCATGCCCAGAAATATAGAACAGTGTTACCTACTCATACGGACCATATGCAGTTCAACTCTGCTTATGAAATGATACAGACCACAGCTCCTCTTACATGAATGCTCTTTAGTTAATAGTGCTAATCGCGTTGTGTTCTAGAACTGTGGAAAATCATTTGAGCAGAAATTTCACATTGTTTACCAGAAATGAACTCCTGCTTCTAGGAAAACACAGATCCTGGGGTTTAACTCCATTTCTGAAGGGATATTCAGACCAGAGCTCTCATCCCTGAAACACACTCTGTTTTAACGCAAGAAGGAAGTTCTTCTTTGCAGCATCTAAAATACACCAAGAACCATGAGCATGCCCTGAAAAAAAGAACTGTGTTTCCTACTGATACGGACCATATGTAGTTCAACTCTGCATATGAAACAGAATGAAACCACAGGTCCTCTTATATAAATGCTCTTAAGTTAATAGTCAGAATCATGTTGGGTTCGTGAACTGCGAAATATCATTTGAGCCCAAAATTACCTGGGTTTACCAGAAATGAACTCTTGCTTGTAGGAAGACACTGATCCTGAGGTTTAACTCCGTTTCTGAAGGCATATTCAGACCAGAGTTCTCATCCCTGAAAAACACTCTGTTTTAAGGCAAGAATCATCCTCCTCTTTCCAGTGTCCCCAATACAGTAAGAAACATGTGCATGCCCAGAAAAAAAGAACTGTGTTTCCTATTCATACAGACCATATGTAGTTCAACTCTGCTTATGAAACTGATACAGACCACAGCTCCTGTTACATAAATGCTCTTTAGTTAATAGTGATAATCGGTTTGGGTTGGTGAACTGCGATAAAATCATTAGAGACCAAAATTCACTTGGTTTAACAGAAATGAAATCTTTCTTGTAGGAAGACACTGATCCTGGGGTTTAACTCCGTTTCTGAAGGGAAATTCAGACCAGAGTTCTCCTCCCTGAAACACACTCTGCTTTAACGCAAGAAGCAAGCTCTTCTTTCCAGAGTCTAAAATACAGGAAGAAACATGAGCGTGCCCAGAAAAAAAAGAACTGTGTTTCCTATTCATACAGACCATATGTAGTTCAACTCTGCTTATGAAACTGATACAGTCCACAGCTCCTCTTACATAAATGCTCTTTAGTTAATAGTGATAATCGTGTTGTGTTCTAGGACTGTGGAAAATCATTTGAGCCGAAATTTCACTTTGTTTACCAGAAATGAACTCCTGCTTCTAGGGAAACACAGATCCAGGGGTTTAACTCTGTTTCTGAAGGGATATTCAGACCAGAGTTCTCATCCCTGAAACACACTCTGTTTTAACGCAAGAAGCAAGCTCTTCTTTCCAGCGTCTAAAATACACCAAGAACCATGAGGATGCCCTGAAAAAAAGAACTGTGTTTCCTACTGATACGGATCATATGTAGTTCAACTCTGCTTATGAAACAGATAGAATCCACAGCTCCTCTTATATAAATGCTCTTTAGTTAACAGTCAGAATCATGTTGGGTCGTGAACTGTGAAATATCATTTGAGCCCACAATTCACTGTGTTTACCAGAAATGAACTATTGCTTGTAGGAAGACAATGATCCTGAGGATTAACTCTGTTTCTGAAGGCATATTCAGACCAGAGTTCTCATCCCTGAAAAACACTCTGTTTTAAGGCAAGAATCATCCTATTCTTTCCAGTGTCTCCAATACAGTAAGAAACATGTGCATGCCCAGAAAAAAGAACTGTGTTTCCTATTCATACAGACCATATGTAGTTCAACTCTGCTTATGAAACTGATACAAACCACACGTACTCTTACATAAATGCTCTTTCGTTAATAGTGAGAACAGCGTTGGGTTTGTGAACTGTGAAAAATCATTTGAGCACAAAATTCACTGGGTTTACAAGAAATGAACTCGTGCGTGTAGGAACACACAGATCCTGGGGTTTAACTCCGTTTCTGACGGGAAATTCAGACCAGCATTCTCATCCCTGAGAAACATTCTGTTTTAAGGCATGAATCATCCTCTTCATTCCAGGGTCTGCAATACAGTAAGAACCATGAGCATGCCAGGAAAAAAAGAACTGTGTTTCCTACTCATACTGACCATATTTAGTTCAACTCTGCTTATGAAACTGATACAGACCACAGCAACTCTTACATAAATGTTCTTTAGTTAATAGTGATAATCGCGTTGTGTTCTAGAACTGTGGAAAATCATTTGAGCCGAAAATTCACTTGGTTTACAAGAAAAGAATTCTTGCTTGTAGGAAGACACAGATCATGGGGTTTAACTCCGTGTCTGAAGGGAAATTCAGACCCGTATTCTCATCCATGAAACATACTCTGTTTTAATGGAAGAAGTAAGCTCTTCTTTCCAGCGTCTCCAATACAACAAGAACCATGAGCATGCCCAGAAAAAAAAGAACTGTGTTTCCTACTCATATGGACCATATGTATTTCAACTCCGCTTATGAAACTGATACAAACCATAGCTCCTCTTACATAAATGCTCTTTAGTTAATAGTGAGAATCGCGTTGGGTTCGTGAACTGCGAAAAATCATTTGAGCCCAAAATTCACTGGGTTTACCAGAAATGAACTCTTGCTTGTATGATGACACAGATCCTGGGGTTTAACTCCGCTTCTGAAGGGAATTTCAGACCAGAGTTCTCATCCCTGACACACACTTTGTTTTAAGACAAGAAGCATCCTCTTCTTTCCTACGTCACCAATACAGCAAGAACCATGATCATGCCCAGAAGAAAGGAACTGTGTTTCCTACTCATACGGAACATATTAAGTTCAACTCTGCTTCTGAAACTGATAAAAACCACAGCTCCACTTACATAAAGGCTCTTTAGTTAATAGTGAGAATTATGTTATGTTGGTGTACTGTGTAAAATCATTTGAGCACAAAATTCACTTTGTTTACCAGAAATGAAGTCCTGCTTCTAGGAAAACACAGATCCTGGGGTTTAACTCCATTTCTGAAGGGAAATTCAGACCAGATCTCATCCCTGAGAAACACTCTGTTTTAAGGCATGAATCATCCTCTTCATTCCAGGGTCTCCAATACAGTAAGAACCATCAGCATGCCAGGAAAAAAAGAACTGTGTTTCCTACTCATACGGACCATATTTAGTTCAACGCTGCTTATGAAACTGATACAGACCACAGCACCTCTTACATAAATGCTCTTTAGTTAATAGTGATAATCGCGTTGTGTTCTAGAACTGTGGAAAATCATTTGAGCCGAAAATTCACTTGGTTTACCAGAAAAGAACTCTTGCTTGTAGGAAGACACAGATCATGGGGTTTAACTCCTTGTCTGAAGGGAAATTCAGACCAGTATTCTCATCCATGAAACACAGTCTGTTTTAATGCAAGAAGTAAGCTCTTCTTTCCAGAGTCTCCAATACAACAAGAACCATGAGCATGCCCTGAAAATAAGAACTGTGTTTCCTACTCATACGGACCATATGTAGTTCAACACTGCTTATGAAATGATACAGACCACAGCTCCTCTTACATAAATGCTCTTTAGTTAATAGTGATAATCGGTTTGGGTTGGTGAACTGCGATAAAATCATTTGAGCCCAAAATTCACTTGGTTTAACAGAAATGAAATCTTGCTTGTAGGAAGACACTGATTCTGGGGTTTAACTCCGTTTCTGAAGGGAAATTCAGACCAGAGTTCTCATCCCTGAAAAACACTCTGTTTTAAGGCAAGAATCATCCTCCTCTTTCCAGTGTCTCCAATACAGTAAGAAACATGTGCATGCCCAGAAAAAAAGAACTGTGTTTCCTATTCATACAGACCATATGTAGTTCAACTCTGCTTATGAAACTGATACAGACCACAGCTCCTGTTACATAAATGCTCTTTAGTTAATAGTGATAATCGCGTTGTGTTCTAGAACTGTGGAAAATTATTTGAGCCGAAATTTCATTGTTTACCGTAAATGAACTCCTGCTTCTAGGAAAACACAGATCCTGGGGTTTAACTCCGTTTCTGAAGCGATATTCAGACCAGAGTTCTCATCCCTGAAACACACTCTGTTTTAACGCAAGAAGCAAGCTCTTCTTTCCAGAATCTATAATACAGCAAGAATCATGAGCATGCCCTGAAAAAAAGAAATGTGTTTCCTACTCATACAGACCATATGTAGTTCAACTCTGCTTATGAAACTGATACAAACCATAGCTCCTCTTACATAAATGCTCTTTAGTTAATAGTGAGAATCTCGTTTGGTTCCTGAACTGCGAAAAATCATTTGAGCCCACAATTCACTGGGTTTACCAGAAATGAACTCTTGCTTGTATGAAGACACAGATCCTGGGGTTTAACTCCGCTTCTGATGGGAATTTCAGACCAGAGTTCTCATCCCTGAAACACACTCTGTTTTAAGACAAGAAGCATCCTCTTCTTTCCTACGTCACCAATACAGCAAGAACCATGATCATGCCCAGAAGAAAGGAACTGTGTTTCCTACTCATACGGAACATATTTAGTTCAACTCTGCTTCTGAAACTGATAAAAACCACAGCTCCACTTACATAAAGGCTCTTTAGTTAATAGTGAGAATTATGTTATATTCGTGTACTGTGTAAAATCATTTGAGCACAAAATTCACTTTGTTTACCAGAAATGAACTCCTGCTTCTAGGAAAATACAGATCCTGGGGTTTAACTCCATTTCTGAAGGGAAATTCAGACCAGATCTCATCCCTGAGAAACACTCTGTTTTAAGGCATGAATCATCCTCTTCATTCCAGGGTCTCCAATACAGTAAGAACCATCAGCATGCCAGGAAAAAAAGAACTGTGTTTCCTACTCATACGGACCATATTTAGTTCAACGCTGCTTATGAAACTGATACAGACCACTGCACCTCTTACATAAATGCTCTTTAGTTAATAGTGATAATCGCGTTGTGTTCTAGAACTGTGGAAAATCATTTGAGCCGAAAATTCACTTGGTTTACCAGAAAAGAACTCTTGCTTGTAGGAAGACACAGATCATGGTGTTTAACTCCTTTTTGAAGGGAAATTCAGACCATTATTCTCATCCATGAAACACACTCTGTTTTAACGCAAGAAGCAAGCTCTTCTTTCCAGCATCTAAAATACACCAAGAACCATGAGCATGCCCTGAAAAAAAGAACTGTGTTTACTACTGATATGGACCATAAGTAGTTCAACTCTGCTTATGAAACAGAATGAAACCACAGGTCCTCTTATATAAATGCTCTTTAGTTAATAGTCAGAATCATGTTGGGTTCGTGAACTGTGAAATATCATTTGAGCCCAAAATTCACTGGGTTTACCAGAAATGAACTCTTGCTTGTAGGAAGACACTGATCCTGAGGTTTAACTCCGTTTCTGAAGGCATATTCAGACCAGAGTTCTCATCCCTGAAAAACACTCTGTTTTAAGGCAAGAATCATCCTCTTCTTTCCAGTGTCTCCAATACAGTAAGAAACATGTGCATGCCCAGAAAAAAAGAACTGTGTTTCCTAATCATACAGACCATATGTAGTTCAACTCTGCTTATGAAATTGATACAAACCACATGTCCTCTTACATAAATGCTCTTTCGTTAATAGTGAGAACAGCGTTGGGTTTGTGAACTGTGAAAAATCATTTGAGCGCAAAATTCACTGGGTTTACCAGAAATGAACTCGTGCGTGTAGGAACACACAGATCCTGGGGTTTAACTCCGTTTCTGATGAGAAATTCAGACCAGAATTCTCATCCCTGAGAAACACTCTGTTTTAAGGCATGAATCATCCTCTTCATTCCAGGGTCTCCAATACAGTAAGAACCATGAGCATGGCTGGCATAAAAGAACAGTGTTACCTACTCATACGGACCATATGCAGTTCAACTCTGCTTATGAAATATACAGACCACAGCTCCTCTTACATGAATGCTCTTTAGTTAATAGTGATGATCGCATTGTGTTCTAGAACTGTGGAAAAGCATTTGAGCAGAAATTTCACTTTCTTTACCAGAAATGAACTCCTGCTTCTAGGAAAACACAGATCCTGGGGTTTAACTCCGTTGCTGAAGCGATATTCATACCCATATTCTCTTCCCTGAAACACACTCTGTTTTAACGCAAGAAGCAAGCTCTTCTTTCCAGAATCTAAAATACAGCAAGAATCATGAGCATGCCCTGAAAAAAAGAAATGTGTGTCCTACTCATACATACCATATGTAGTTCAACTCTGCTTATGAAACTGATACAAACCATAGCTCCTCTTACATAAATGCTCTTTAGTTAATAGTGAGAATCGCGTTGGGTTCGTGAACTGCGAAAAATCATTTGAGCCCAAAATTCACTGGGTTTACCAGAAATGTACTCTTGCTTGTATGAAGACACAGATCCTGGGGTTTAACTCCGCTTCTGAAGGGAATTTCAGACCAGAGTTCTCATCCCTGAAACACACTCTGTTTTAAGACAAGAAGCATCCTCTTCTTTCCAACCTCACCAATTAGCAAGAACCATGATCATGCCCAGAAGAAAGGAACTGTGTTTCCTACTCATACGGAACATATTTAGTTCAACTCTGCTTCTGAAACTGATACAAACCACAGTTCCATTTACATAAAGGCTCTTTAGTTAATAGTGAGAATCATGTTATGTTGGTGTACTGTGTAAAATCATTTGAGCACAAAATTCACTTTGTTTACCAGAAATGAACTCCTGCTTCTAGGAAAACACAGATCCTGGGGTTTAACTCCATTTCTGAAGGGAAATTCTGACCAGATCTCATCCCTGAGAAACACTCTGTTTTAAGGCATGAATCATCCTCTTCATTCCAGGGTCTCCAATACAGTAAGAACCATCAGCATGCCAGGAAAAAAAGAACTGTGTTTCCTACTCATACGGACCATATTTAGTTCAACGCTGCTTATGAAACTGATACAGACCACAGCACCTCTTACATAAATGCTCTTTAGTTAATAGTGATAATCGCGTTGTGTTCTAGAGCTGTGGAAAATCATTTGAGCCGAAAATTCACTTGGTTTACCAGAAAAGAAATCTTGCTTGTAGGAAGACACAGATCATGGGGTTTAACTCCTTGTCTGAAGGGAAATTCAGACCAGTATTCTCATCCATGAAACACACTCTGTTTTAATGCAAGAAGTAAGCTCTTCTTTACAGAGTCTCCAATACAACAAGAACCATGAGCATGCCCTGAAAATAAGAACTGTGTTTCCTACTCATACGGACCATATGTAGTTCAACACTGCTTATGAAATGATACAGACCAGAACTCCTCTTACATAAATGCTCTTTAGTTAATAGTGATAATCGGTTTGGGTTGGTGAACTGCGATAAAATCATTTGAGCCCAAAATTCACTTGGTTTAACAGAGATGAAATCTTGCTTGTAGGAAGACACTGATCCTGGGGTTTAACTCCGTTTCTGAAGGGAAATTCAGACCCGAGTTCTCCTCCCTGAAACACACTCTGCTTTAACGCAAGAAGCAAGCTCTTCTTTCCAGAGTCTAAAATACAGGAAGAAACATGAGCATGCCCAGAAAAAAAAGAACTGTGTTTCCTATTCATACAGACCATATGTAGTTCAACTCTGCTTATGAAACTGATACAGACCACAGCTCCTCTTACATAAATGCTCTTTAGTTAATAGTGATAATCGTGTTGTGTTCTAGGACTGTGGAAAATCATTTGAGCCGAAATTTCACTTTGTTTACCAGAAATGAACTCCTGCTTCTAGGAAAACACAGATCAAGGGGTTTAACTCTGTTTCTGAAGGGATATTCAGACCAGAGTTCTCATCCCTGAAAAACACTCTGTTTTAACGCAAGAAGCAAGCTCTTCTTTCCAGCGTCTAAAATACACCAAGAACCATGAGCATGCCCTGAAAAAAAGAACTGTGTTTCCTACTGATACGGATCATATGTAGTTCAACTCTGCTTATAAAACAGATAGAATCCACAGCTCCTCTTATATAAATGCTCTTTAGTTAACAGTCAGAATCATGTTGGGTTCGTGAACTGCGAAATATCATTTGAGCCCACAATTCACTGGGTTTACCAGAAATGAACTATTGCTTGTAGGAAGACACTGATCCTGAGGATTAACTCTGTTTCTGAAGGCATATTCAGACCAGAGTTCTCATCCATAAAAAACACTCTGTTTTATGGCAAGAATCATCCTCTTCTTTCCAGTGTCTCCAATACAGTAAGAAACATGTGCATGCCCAGAAAAAAAGAACTGTGTTTCCTAATCATACAGACCATATGTAGTTCAACTCTGCTTATGAAATTGATACAAACCACACGTCCTCTTACATAAATGCTCTTTCGTTAATAGTGAGAACAGCGTTGGGTTTGTGAACTGTGAAAAATCATTTGAGCCCAAAATTCACTGGGTTTACCAGAAATGAACTCGTGCGTGTAGGAACACACAGATCCTGGGGTTTAACTCCGTTTCTGACGGGAAATTCAGACCAGAATTCTCATCCCTGAGAAACATTCTGTTTTAAGGCATGAATCATCCTCTTCATTCCAGGGTCTCCAATACAGTAAGAACCTTGAGCATGCCAGGAAAAAAAGAAGTGTGTTTCCTACTCATAATGACCATATTTAGTTCAACTCTGCTTATGAAACTGATACAGACCACAGCAACTCTTACATAAATGTTCTTTAGTTAATAGTGATAATCGCGTTGTGTTCTAGAACTGTGGAAAATCATTTGAGCCCAAAATTCACTGGGTTTACCAGAAATGAGCTCTTGCTTGTATGAAGACACAGATCCTGGGGTTTAACTCCGCTTCTGAAGGGAATTTCAGACCAGAGTTCTCATCCCTGAAACACACTCTGTTTTAAGACAAGAAGCATCCTTTTCTTTCCAACGTCACCAATACAGCAAGAACCATGATCATGCCCAGAAGAAAGGAACTGTGTTTCCTACTCATACGGAACATATTAAGTTCAACTCTGCTTCTGAAACTGATAAAAACCACAGCTCCACTTACATAAAGTCTCTTTAGTTAATAGTGAGAATCATGTTATGTTGGTGTACTGTGTAAAATCATTTGAGCACAAAATTCACTTTGTTTATGAGAAATGAACTCCTGCTTCTAGGAAAACACAGATCCTGGGGTTTAACTCCATTTCTGAAGGGAAATTCTGACCAGATCTCATCCCTGAGAAACACTCTGTTTTAAGGCATGAATCATCCTCTTCATTCCAGGGTCTCCAATACAACAAGTAACATGAGCATGCCCTGAAAAAAAGAACTGTGTTTCCTACTCATACGGACCATATGTAGTTCAACATTGCTTATGAAATGATACAGACCACAGCTCCTCTTACATAAATGCTCTTTAGTCAATAGTGATAATCGGTTTGGGTTGGTGAACTGCGAAAAAATCATTTAGCCCAAAATTCACTTGGTTTACCAGAAAAGAACTCTTGCTTGTAGGAAGACACATATCCTGCGGTTTAACTCCCTTTCTGAAGGGAAATTCAGACCACAGTTTTCATCCCTGAAACACACTCTGCTTTAACGCAAGAAGCAAGCTCTTCTTTCCAGAGTCTAAAATACAGGAAGAAACATGAGCATGTCCTGAAAAAAAAATGTGTTTCCAAATTATACAGACCATATGTAGTTCAACTCTGCTTATGAAACTGATACAAACCACCGCTCTGCTTACTTAAGTGCTCTTTAGTTAATAGTGCGAATCACGTTGGGTTCGGGACCTACGAAAAATCATTTGAGCCCAAAATTCACTGGGTTTACCTGAAATGAACTGTTGCTTATAGGAAGACACAGGTCCTGGGGTTTAACTCCATTTCTGAAGTCAAATTCAGACCAGAATTCTCAACCCTGAAAAACACTCTGTTTTAAGGCAAGAATCATCCTCTACTTTCCAGCGTCTCCAATACAGTAAGAACCATGAGCATGCCCAGAAAAAAAGAACAGTGTTTCCTACTCATACGGACCATATGTAGTTCAACTCTGCTTATGAAATGATACAGACCACAGCTCCTGTTACATAAATGCTCTTTAATTAATAGTGATAATCGCGTTGGGTTCTAGAACTGTGTAAAGTTATTTGAGCCGAAAATTCACTTTGTTTAACAGAAATGAACTCTTGCTGGTAGGAAGACACAGATCATGGGGTTTAGCTCCGTTTGTGAAGGGAAATTCAGACCAGAGTTCTAATCCATGAAACACACCCAGTTTTAATGCAAGAAGCAAGCTCATCTTTCCAGAGTCTCCAATACAGCAAGAACCATGAGCATGCCCGGAAAAAAAAAACTGTGTTTCCTACTCCTACGGACCATATGTAGTTCAACTCTGCTTATGAAACTGATACCAACCATAGCTCCTCTTACATAAATGCTCTTTAGTTAATAGTGATAATCGGTTTGGGTTGGTGAACTGCGAAAAATCATTTGAGCCCAGAATTCACTTGGATTAACAGAAATGAACTATTGCTTGCAGGAAGACACAGATCCTAGGGTTTAAATCCGTTTCTTAAGGGAAATTCAGACCAGAGATCTCATCCCTGAAACACACTCTGCTTTAACGCAAGAAGGAAGCTCTTCTTTCCAGAGTCTAAAATACAGGGAGAAACATGAGCATGCCCTGAAAAAAATAAATGTGTTTCCTACTCGCATAGAGCATATGTAGTTCAACTCTGCTTATGAAACTGATACAAACCACAGCTCCTCTTACATAAATGCTCTTTAGTTAATAGTGATAATTGGTTTGGGATGGTGAACTGCGAGAAATCATTTGAGCCCAAAATTCACTTGGTTTAACATAAATGAACTCTTGCTTGTAGGAAGACACAGATCCTGGGGTTAAAATCCATTTCTGAAGGCAAATTGAGACTAGAGTTCTCATCCCGAAACATACTCTGCTTTAACGCAAGAAGAAAGCTCTTCTTTCCTGAGTCTAAAATACAGGAAGAAACATGAGCATGCCCTGAAAAAAAGAAATGTGTTTCCTACTCATACAGACCATATGTAGTTCAACTCTGCTTATAAAACTGATACAAACCACCGCTCTGCTTACTTAAATGCTCTTTAGTTAATAGTGCGAATCACGTTGGGTTCGGGACCTACGAAAAATCATTTGAGCCCAAAATTCACTGGGTTTACCTGAAATGAACTGTTGCTTATAGGAAGACACAGGTCCTGGGGTTTAACTCCATTTCTGAAGGCAAATTCAGACCAGAATTCTCAACCCTGAAATACACTCTGTTTTAAGGCAAGAATCATCCTCTTCTTTCCAGCGTCTCCAATACAGTAAGAACCATGAGCATGCCCTGAAAAAAATAAACTGTGTATTCTACTCCTACGGACCATATGTAGTTCAACTCTCCTTATGAAACTGAAACCAACCATAGCTCCTCTTACATAAATGCTCTTTAGTTAATAGTGATAATCGGTTTGGGTTGGTGAACTGCGAAAAATCATTTGAGCC
The DNA here is from genome assembly GCA_949786385.1 of Onychomys leucogaster. Classification (NCBI taxonomy): domain Eukaryota; kingdom Metazoa; phylum Chordata; class Mammalia; order Rodentia; family Cricetidae; genus Onychomys; species Onychomys leucogaster. Next base: position 8,538,900 of record CATKUP010000006.1, on the reverse strand, counting down.
CAAAATTCACTTGGTTTAACAGAAATGAACTCTTGCTTGCAGGAAGACACAGATCCTAGGGTTTAAATCCGTTTCTTAAGGGAAATTCAGACCAGAGATCTCATCCCTGAAACACACTCTGCTTTAACGCAAGAAGGAAGCTCTTCTTTCCAGAGTCTAAAATACAGGGAGAAACATGAGCATGCCCTGAAAAAAATAAATGTGTTTCCTACTCATATAGACCATATGTAGTTCAACTCTGCTTATGAAACTGATACTAACCACAGCTCCTCTTACATAAATGCTCTTTAGTTAATAGTGATAATCGGTTTGGGTTTGTGAACTGCGAGAAATCATTTGAGCCCAAAATTCACTTGGTTTAACAGAAATGAACTCTTGCTTGGAGGTAGACACAGATCCTGGGGTTTAACTCCTTTTCTGAAGGGAAATTCAGATCAGAGTTCTCATCCCTTGAACACACTCTGTTTTCAAGAAGAAGCAAGCTCTTCTTTCCAGAGTCTCAAAGACAGCAAGAACCATGAGCATGGCCTGAAAAAAAGATCTGTGTTTCCTAATCATATATTCCATATGTAGTTCAACTCTGCTTACGAAACTGATACAGATCACAGCTCCTCTTACATAAATGCTCTTTAGTTAATAGTGAGAATCAGTTTGGGTTAGTGAACTGCTAAAAATCATTTGAGCCCAAAATTCACTGGGTTTACCAGAACTGAACTCTTGCTTGTAGGAAGACACTGATCCTGGGGATTAACTTCCTTTCCTGAAGGGAAATTCAGACCAGAGTTCCCATCCCTAAAACACACTCTGTTTTAAGGCATGAATCATCCTCTTCTTTCCAGGGTCTCCAATACAGTAAGAACCATGAGCATGCCAAGAAAAAATGAACTGTGTTTCCTACTCATACAGACCATATGTAGTTCACCTCTGCTTATGAAACTGATACCAACCACAGCTCCTCTTACATAAATGCTCTTTAGTTAATAGTGACAATCGCGTTTTTTCTTGAACCGTGTAAAATCATTTGACTCGAAAAATAACTGGGTTTACCAGAAATTAACTCTTGCTTGAAGGAAGATACAGATCATGGGGTTCAACTCCCTTTCTGAAGGGAAATTCAGAACAGAGTTCCCATCCCCGAAACACACTCTGCTTTAACGCAAGAAGCAAGCTCTTCTTTCCAGAATCTCCAATACAGCAAGACCATGAGCATGCCCAGAAAAAAAGAACTGTGTTTCCTACTCATGCGGAAAATATGTAGTTCAACTCTGCTTATGAAACTGATACAAACCAAAGCTCGTCTTACATAAATACTCTTTAGTTAATAGTGAGAATCGGTTTGTGTTAGTGAACTGCTAAAAATCATTTGAACCCAAAATTCACTTGCTTATCCAGAAATGAACTCTTGCTTGGAGGTAGACACAGATCCTGGCGTTTAACTCCATTTCTGAAGGGAAATTCAGATCAGAGTTCTCATCCCTTGAACACACTCTGTTTTAAAGAAGAAGCAAGCTCTTCTTTCCAGAGTCTAAAAGACAGCAAGAACCATGAGCATGGCCTGAAAAAAAGACCTGTTTCCTACTCATACATTCCATATGTAGTTCAACTCTGCTTACGAAACTGATACAGACCACAGCTCCTCTTACATAAATGCTCTTTAGTTAATAGTGACAATCGCGTCTTTTCTAGAACTGTGTAAAAATCATTTGAGCCGAAAATTCACTTGGTTTACCAGAAATGAACTCTTGCTTGTAGGAAGACACAGATCATGGGGTTCAACTCCGTTACTGAAGGGAAATTCAGACCAGAGTTCCCATCCCTGAAAGACACTCTGCTTTAACGCAAGAAGCAAGCTCTTCTTTCCAGAATCTCCAATACAGCAAGACCATGGGCATGCCCAGAAAAGAAGAACTGTGTTTCCTACTCATGCGGACAATATGTAGTTCAACTCTGCTTATGAAACTGATACAAACCACAGCTCCTCTTACATAAATGCTCTTTAGTTAATAGTGAGAATCGGTTTGGGTTAGTGAACTGCTAAAAATCATTTGAGCCCAAAATTCACTTGCTTTACCAGAAATGAACTCTTGCTTGAAGGAAGACACAGTTCCTGGGGTTTAACTCCTTTTCTGAAGGGAAATTGAGACCAGAGTTCTCATCCCTGAAACATACTCTGTTTTAACGCAAGAAGCAAGCACTTCTTTCCAGAGTCTAAAATACAGCAAGAACCATGAGCATGCCCTGAAAAAAAGAACTGTGTTTCCTACTCATACGGACCATATGTAGTCCAACTCTGCTTAGGAAACTGATACAAACCACAGCTCCCCTTAAATGAATGTTCTTTAGTTATTAGTGAGAATCTCATTGGGTTCGTGAACTGCAAAAAATCATTTCAGCCCAAAATTCACTGGGTTTACCAGAAATGAACTCTTGCTTGTAGGAAGACACAGATCCTGGGGTTTAACTCCGTTTCTGAAGGGAAAATCAGACCAGAGTTCTCATCCCTGAAACACACTGTGTTTTAACTCAAGAAGCAAGCTCTTCTTTCCAGAGTCTAAAATACAGGAAGAAACATGAGCATGCCCTGAAAAAAATAAATGTGTTTCCTACTCATACAGACCATATGTAGTTCAACTCTGCTTATGAAACTGATACAAACCACCGCACCACTTACTTAAATGCTCTTTAGTTAATAGTGAGAATCACGTTGGGATTGTGAAATGCGAAAAAAACATTTGAGTCCAAAATTCAAATGGGTTTACCTGAAATGAACTGTTGCTTGTAGGAAGACACAGATCCTGGGGTTTAACTCCATTTCTGAAGGCAAATTCAGACTAGATTCTCAACCCTGAAAAACACTCTGTTTAAGGCAAGAATCATCCTCTTCTTTCCAGCGTCTCCAATACAGTAAGAACCATGAGCATGCCCAGAAAAAAAGAACAGTGTTACCTACTCATACGGACCATATTCAGTTCAACTCTGCTTATGAAATGATACTGACCACAGCTCCTGTTACATAAATGCTCTTTAGTTAATAGTGATAATCGCTTTGGGTTCTAGAACTGTGTAATGTCATTTGAGCCGAAAATTCACTTTGTTTAACAGAAATGAACTCTTGCTGGTAGGAAGACACAGATCCTGGGGTTAAAATCCGTTTCTGAAGGGAAATTCAGACCAGTGTTCTCATCCCTGAAACACACTCTGCTTTAACGCAAGAAGCCAGCTCTTCTTTCCAGAGTCTAAAATACAGGAAGAAACATGAGCATGCCCTATAAAAAATAAATGTGTTTCCTACTCATACAGACCATATGTAGTTCAACTCTGCTTATGAAATTGATACAAACCACAGCTCTGCTTACTTAAATGCTCTTTAGTTAATAGTGAGAATCACGTTGGGATCGTGAACTGCAAAAAAACATTTGAGCCCAAAATTCACTGGGTTTGCCTGAAATGAACTCTTGCTTGTAGGAAGACACAGGTCCTGGGGTTTAACTCCATTTCTGAAGGCAAATTCAGACCAGAATTCTCAACCCTGAAAAACACTCTGTTTTAAGGCAAGAATCATTGTCTTCTTTGCAGCGTCTCCAATGCAGCAAGAAACATGAGCATGCCCAGAAGAAAAGAACTGTGTTTCCTACCTATACGCACCATATGTAGTTCAACTCTGCTTATGAAACTGATACAAACCACAGCTCCTCCTACATAAATGCTCTTTAGTTAATAGGAAGAATCGCGTTGTGTTTGTGAACTGCAAAATATCATTATAGCCCAAAATTCACTGTGTTAACCAGAAACGAACTCTTGCTTGTAGGAAGAAACAGATCATGGGGTTTAACTCCGTTTCAGAAGGGAAATTCAGACCATAGATCTCATCCCTGAAACACACTCTGTTTTAACGCAAGAAGCAAGCTCTTCTTTCCGGAGTCTAAAATACAGCAAGAACCATGAGCATGCCCTGAAAAAAAGAACTGTGTATCCTACTCCTACAGACCATATGTAGTTCAACTCTGCTTATTAAACTGATACAAACCACAGCTCCTCTTACATAAAAGCTCTTTAGTTAATAGTGATAATCGGTATGGATTGGTGAACTGCGTAAAATCATTTGAGCCCAAAATTCATTTGGTTTAAAGAAATGAACTCTTGCTTGTAGGAAGACACAGATCCTGGGGTTTAACTCCATTTCTGAAGGCAAATTCAGACTAGATTCTCAACCCTGAAAAACACTCTGTTTTAAGGCAAGAATCATCCTCTTCTTTCCAGCGTCTCCAATACAGTAAGAACCATGAGCATGCCCAGAAAAAAAGAACAGTGTTACCTACTCATACGGACCATATGCAGTTCAACTCTGCTTATGAAATGATACAGACCACAGCTCCTGTTACATAAATGCTCTTTAGTTAATAGTGATAATCGCGTTGGGTTCTAGATCTGTGTAAAGTCATTTGAGCCGAAAATTCACTTTGTTTAACAGAAATGAACTCTTGCTTGTAGGAAGACACAGATCCTGGGGTTAAAATCCGTTTCTGAAGGGAAATTCAGACCAGTGTTCTCATCCCTGAAACACACTCTGCTTTAACGCAAGAAGCCAGCTCTTCTTTCCAGAGTCTAAAATACAGGGAGAAACATGAGCATGCCCTGAAAAAAATAAATGTGTTTCCTACTCATACAGACCATATGTAGTTCAACTCTGCTCATGAAACTGATACAAACCACAGCTCTGCTTACTTAAATGCTCTTTAGTCAATAGTGAGAATCACGTTGGGATCATGAACTGCAAAAAAACATTTGAGCCCAAAATTCACTGGGTTTACCTGAAATGAACTGTTGCTTGTAGGAAGACACAAATCCTGGGGTTTAACTCCATTTCTGAAGGCAAATTCAGACTACATTCTCAACCCTGAAAAACACTCTGTTTTAAGGCAAGAATCATCCTCTTCTTTCCAGCATCTCCAATACACTAAGAACCAGGAGCATGCCCGGAAAAAAAGAACTGTGTTTCCTACTCATACGGACCATATGTAGTTCAACTCTGCTTATGAAACTGATACAGACCACAGCTCCTCTTACATAAATGCTCTTTAGTTAATAGGAAGAATCGCGTTGGGTTCGTGAACTGCGAAATATCATTTGAGCCCAAAATTCACTTTGTTTAATAGAAACGAACTCTTGCTTGTAGGAAGAAACAGATCATGAGGTTTAACTCCGTTTCAGAAGGGAAATTCAGACAATAGATCTCATCCCTGAAACACACTCTGCTTTAACGCAAGAAACAAGCTCTTCTTTCCAGAGACTAAAATACAGGAAGAAACATGAGCATGCCCTGAAAAAAATAAATGTGTTTCCTACTCATATAGACCATATGTAGTTCAACTCTGCTTATGGAACTGATACAAACCACAGCTCCTCTTACATAAAAGCTCTTTAGTTAATAGTGATAAATAGAATGGATTGGTGAACTGCGTAAAATCATTTGAGCCCAAAATTCACTTGGTTTAAAAGAAATGATCTCTTGCTTGTAGGAAGACACAGATCCTGGGGTATAAATCCATTTCTGAAGGCAAATTCAGACCAGATTCTCAACCCTGAAAAACACTCTGTTTTAAGGCAAGAATCATTGTCTTCTTTGCAGTGTCTCCAATGCAGCAATAACCATGAGCATGCCAAGAAAAAAAGAACTGTGTTTCCTACTCATACAGAACATATGTAGTTCAACTCTGCTTATGAAACTGATACAGACCACAGCTCCTCTTACATAAATGCTCTTTAGTTAATAGGAAGAATCGCGTTGGGTTCCTGAACTGCGAAATATCATTTGAGCACAAAATTCACTTTGTTTAATAGAAACGAACTCTTGCTTGTAGGATGAAACAGATCATGGGGTTTAACTCCATTTCAGAAGGGAAATTCAGACCATAGATCTCATCCCTGAAACACACTCTGTTTTAACGCAAGAAGCAATCTCTTCTTTCCAGAGTCTAAAATACAGCAAGAACCATGAGCATGCCCCGAAAAAAAGAACTGTCTATCCTACTCATAAGGACCATATGTCGTTCAACGAAACTGATACAAACCACAGCTCCTCTTACTTAAAAGCTCTTTATTTAATAGTGATAATCGGAATAGATTGGTGAACTGCGTAAAATCATTTGAGCCCAAAATTCACTTGTTTTAACAGAAAGGAACTCTTGCTTGTAGGAAGACACAGATCCTGGGGTTAAAATCTAGAACTGCTAAATATCATTTGAGCCCAAAATTCACTTGGTTTACCAGAAATGAACACTTGCTTGGAGCAATAAACAGATCATGGGTTTTAACTCTGTTTCTGAAGGGAAATTCAGATCAGAGTTCCAATCCCTGAAACACACTCTGCTTTAATGCAAGAAGCAAGCTCTTCTGTCCAGAATCTCCAATACAGCAAGACCATTAGCATGCCCAGTAAAAAGAACTGTGTTTCCTACTCATGCGGACAATATGTAGTTCAACTCTGCTTATGAAACTGATACAAACCACAGCTCCTCTTACATAAATGCTCTTTAGTTAATAGTGAGATTCGGGTTGGGTTAGTGAACTGCTAAAAATCATTTGAGCCGAAAATTCACTTGCTTTACCAGAAATGAACTCTTGCTTGGAGGTAGACACAGATCCTGGGGTTTAACTCCTTTTCTGAAGGGAAATTCAGATCAGAGTTCTCATCCCTTGAACACACTCTGTTTTCAAGAAGAAGCAAGCTCTTCTTTCCAGAGTCTAAAAGACAGCAAGAACCATGAGCATGGCCTGAAAAAAAGATCTGTGTTTCCTACTCACACATTCCATATGTAGTTCAACTCTGCTTACGAAACTGATACAGATCACAGCTCCTCTTACATAAATGCTCTTTAGTTAATAGTGAGAATCGGTTTGGGTTAGTGAACTGCTAAAAATCATTTGAGCCCAAAATTCACTGGGTTTACCAGAACTGAACTCTTGCTTGTAGGAAGACACTGATCCTGGGGATTAACTTCCTTTCCTGAAGGGAAATTCAGACCAGAGTTCCCATCCCTAAAACACACTCTGTTTTAAGGCATGAATCATCCTCTTCTTTCCAGGGTCTCCAATACAGTAAGAACCATGAGCATGCCAAGAAAAAATGAACTGTGTTTCCTACTCATACAGACCATATGTACTTCACCTCTGCTTATGAAACTGATACCAACCACAGCTCCTCTTACATAAATGCTCTTTAGTTAATAGTGACAATCGCGTTTTTTCTTGAACCGTGTAAAATCATTTGACTCGAAAAATAACTGGGTTTACCAGAAATTAACTCTTGCTTGAAGGAAGATACAGATCATGGGGTTCAACTCCCTTTCTGAAGGGAAATTCAGAACAGAGTTCCCATCCCTGAAACACACTCTGCTTTAACGCAAGAAGCAAGCTCTTCTTTCCAGAATCTCCAATACAGCAAGACCATGAGCATGCCCAGAAAAAAAGAACTGTGTTTCCTACTCATGCGGAAAATATGTAGTTCAACTCTCCTTATGAAACTGATACAAACCAAAGCTCGTCTTACATAAATACTCTTTAGTTAATAGTGAGAATCGGTTTGTGTTATTGAACTGCTAAAAATCATTTGAACCCAAAATTCACTTGCTTATCCAGAAATGAACTCTTGCTTGGAGGTAGACACAGATCCTGGCGTTTAACTCCATTTCTGAAGGGAAATTCAGATCAGAGTTCTCATCCCTTGAACACACTCTGTTTTAAAGAAGAAGCAAGCTCTTCTTTCCAGAGTCTAAAAGACAGCAAGAACCATGAGCATGGCCTGAAAAAAAGACCTGTGTTTCCTACTCATACATTCCATATGTAGTTCAACTCTGCTTACGAAACTGATACACACCACAGCTCCTCTTACATAAATGCTCTTTAGTTAATAGTGACAATCGCGTCTTTTCTAGAACTGTGTAAAAATCATTTGAGCCGAAAATTCACTTGGTTTACCAGAAATGAACTCTTGCTTGTAGGAAGACACAGATCATGGGGTTCAACTCCGTTACTGAAGGGAAATTCAGACCAGAGTTCCCATCCCTGAAACACACTCTGCTTTAACGCAAGAAGCAAGCTCTTCTTTCCAGAATCTCCAATACAGCAAGACCATGGGCATGCCCAGAAAAGAAGAACTGTGTTTCCTACTCATGCGGACAATATGTAGTTCAACTCTGCTTATGAAACTGATACAAACCACCGCTCCACTTACTTAAATGCTCTTTAGTTAATAGTGAGAATCACGTTGGGATTGTGAAATGCGAAAAAACATTTGAGTCCAAAATTCAAATGGGTTTACCTGAAATGAACTGTTGCTTGTAGGAAGACACAGATCCTGGGGTTTAACTCCACTTCTGAAGGCAAATTCAGACTAGATTCTCAACCCTGAAAAACACTCTGTTTTAAGGCAAGAATCATCCTATTCTTTCCAGCATCTCCAATACAGTAAGAACCAGGAGCATGCCCGGAAAAAAAAGATCTGTGTTTCCTACTCATACGGACCATATATAGTTCAACTCTGCTTATGAAACTGATACAGACCACAGCTCCTCTTACATAAATGCTCTTTAGTTAATAGGAAGAATCGCGTTGGGTTCCTGAACTGCGAAATATCATTTGAGCCCAAAATTCACTTTGTTTAATAGAAACGAACTCTTGCTTGTAGGAAGAAACAGATCATGGGGTTTAACTCCGTTTCAGAAGGGAAATTGAGACCAGAGTTCTCATCCCTGAAACATACTCTGTTTTAACGCAAGAAGCAAGCTCTTCTTTCCAGAGTCTAAAATACAGCAAGAACCATGAGCATGCCCTGAAAAAAAGAACTGTGTTTCCTACTCATACGGACCATATGTAGTCCAACTCTGCTTAGGAAACTGATACAAACCACAGCTCCTCTTAAATGAATGTTCTTTAGTTATTAGTGAGAATCTCATTGGGTTCGTGAACTGCAAAAAATCATTTCAGCCCAAAATTCACTGGGTTTACCAGAAATGAACTCTTGCTTGTAGGAAGACACAGATCCTGGGGTTTAACTCCGTTTCTGAAGGGAAATTCAGACCAGAGTTCTCATCCCTGAAACACACTCTGTTTTAAGGCATGAATCATCCTCTTCTTTCCAGGGTCTCCAATACAGTAAGAACCATGAGCATGCCAAGAAAAAATGAACTGTGTTTCCAACTCATATGGACCATATGTAGTTCAACTCTGCTTATGAAACTGAAAGAAACCACAGCTCCTCTTACATAAATGCTGTTTAGTTAATAGTGAGAATCACGTAGGGTTCGTGAACTGCGAAAAATCATTTGAGCCCAAATTTGACTGGGTTTACGAGAAAAGAACTCTTGCTTGTAGGAAGACCCAGATCCGGGGGTTTAACTCAGTTTCTGAAGGCAAATTCAGACCAGAGTTCTCATCCCTGAAAAACACTCTGTTTTCACGCAAGACGCAAGCTATTCTTTCCTGCGGCTCCAATATATCAAAACCATGAGCTTGCTCAGAAAAAAAGAATTGTGTTTCCTACTAATACGGACCATATGTAGTTCAACTCGGCTTATGAAACTGATACAAACCACAGCACCTCTTATATAAATGCTCTTTAGTTAATAGTGATAATCACTTTGGGTTCTAGAACTGTGTAAAATCATTTGAGCCCAAAATTCACTGAGTTTACCAGAAATGAACTCTTGCTTGTAGGAAGACACAGATCCTGGGGATTAACTCCGTTTCTGAAGGGAAATTCAGTCCAGAGTTCTCATCCCTAAAACACACTCTGTTTTAACGCAAGACGCAAGCTATTCTTTCCAGCGGCTCCAATACATCAAGAACCATGAGCATGCTCAGAAAAAAAGAACTGTGTTTCCTGCTAATACGGACCATATGTAGTTCACCTCGGCTTATGAAACTGATACAAACCACAGCACCGCTTAAATAAATGCTCTTTAGTTAATAGTGATAATCACGTTGGGTTCTAGAACTGTGTAAAATGATTTGAGCCGAAAATTCACTTGGTTTAACAGAAATGAACTCATGCTCGTAGGAAGACACTGATCCTGGTGTTGAACTCCGTTTCTGAATGGAAATTCAGACCAGAGTTCTCATCCATGAAACACACTCTGTTTTAATGCAAGAAGCAAGCTCTTCTTTCCAGAGGTTCCAATACATCAAAAACCATGAGCATGCCCAGAAAAAAAGAACTGTGTTTCCTACTCATATGGACCATATGTAGTTCAACTCTGCTTATGAATCTGATAAAAAACACAGCTCCTGTTACATAAATGCTCTTTAGTTACTAGTGAGAATAGCGTTGTGTTCGTGAACTGCGAAAAATCATTTCAGCCCAAAATTCACTTGGTTTACCAGAAATGAACTCTTGCTTATAGGAAGACACAGATGCTGTGGTTGAACTCCGTTTCTGAAGGGAAATTCAGACCAGTGTTCTCATCCTTGAAACACACTTTCTTTTAACGCAAGGAGCAAGCTCTTCTTTCCATCGTCTCCAATACAGCAAGAATCATGTGCATGCCCAGAAAAAAAGAACTGTGTTTCCTATTCATAAGGACCATATGTAATTCAACTATGCTTATGAAACTGAAACAAACCACAGCTACTCTTACATAAATGCTCTTTAGTTAATAGTGAGAATTTCGTTGGGTTCAAGAAATGTATAAAATCATTTGAGCCCAAAATTCACTGGGTTTACCAGAAATGAACTCTTGTTTGTATGATGACACAGATCCTGGCATTTAACTCCGATTCTGAAGTGAAATTCAGGGCAGAGTTCTCATCCTTGAAACACAATCTGTTTTAACGTAAAAGCAAGCTCTTCTTTCCAAATTCTAAAATACAGCAAGAACCATGAGCATGCCCTGAAAAAAAGAACTGTGTTTCCTACTCATACAGACCATATGTTGTTCAACTCTGCTTATGAAACTGATACAAACCACAGCTCCTCTTACATAAATGCTCTTTAGTTAATAGTGAGAATCGCGTTGGGTTCGTGAAATGTGAAACATCATTTGAGCCCAAAATTCACTGGGTTTACCAGAAATGAACTCTTGCTTGTAGGAAGACACTGATTCTGGGGTTTAACTCCGTTTCTGAAGGGAAATTCAGACCAGAGTTCTCATCCCTGAAACATACTCTTTTTTAACGCAAGAAGCAAACTCTTCTTTCCAGAGTCTAAAATACAGCAAGAACCAAGAGCATGCCCTGAAAAAAAGAACTGTGTTTCCTACTCATACAGATCATATGTATTCCAACTCTGCTTATGAAACTGATACAAACCACAGCTCCTCTTACATAAATGTTCTTTAGTTAATAGTGAGAGTCACGTTGGTTTCGTGAACTGCGAAAAATCATTTGAGAAAAAAATTCCGTGGTTCAACCAGATATGAACTCTTGCTCATAGGAAGACACAGATCCTGGGGTTTAACTCCGTTTCTGTAGGGAATTTCAGACCAGATTTCTCATCCCTGAAATACACTCTGTTTTAAGACATGAATCATCATCTTCTTTCCAGGGTCTCCAATACAGTAAGAACCATGAGCATGCCAGGATAAAAAGAACTATGTTTCCTATTCATACGGACCATATGTAGTCCAACTCTGCTTATGAAACTGATACAAACCACAACTCATCTTACATAAAAACTCTTTAGTTAATAGTGAGAATAGCGTTGGGTTCGTGAACTGCGAAAAATCATTTGAGCCGAAAAATAACTGGGTTTACCAGAAATGAACTCTTGCTTGTAGGAAGACACAGATCCTGGGGTTTAACTCCGTTTCTGAGGGGAAATTCAGACCAGAATTCTCATCCCTGAAAAACACTCTGTTTTAAGGCATGGATCATCCTCTTCTTTGCAGGGTCTCCAATACAGTAAGAACCATGTGATTGCCAAGAAAAGAAGATCTGTGTTTCCTACTCATACGGACCATATGTAGTTCAACTCTGCTTATGAAACTCATACAGACCACAGCTCCTCTTACATAAATGCTCTTTAGATAATAGTGAAAATCGCGTTGTGTTCTAGAACTGTGTAGAATCATTTGAGCCAAAAATTCACCTGGTTTTCCAGAAATGAAAACTTGCTTGTAGGAAGACACAGATCCTGGGGTTTAACTCTGTTTCTGAAGGGAAATTCAGACCAGAGTTCTCATCAATAAAACAAACTCTGTTTTAATGCAAGATGCAAGCTCTTCTTTCCAGCCTCTCCAATACAGCAAGAACCATGAGCATGCCCAGAAAAAAGGAACTGTGTTTCCTACTCATATGGACCACATGTATTCTAACTCTGTTTATGAAACTGAAACAAACGACAGCTCCTCTTACTTAAATGATCTTTGGTTAATAGTGAGAATCGGTTTTGGGTTTTTGAACTGCGAAAAATCATTTGAGCCCAAAATTCACTTGGATTACCAGAAATGAACTCTTGCTTGTAGGAAGACACAGATCCTGGGGTTTAACTCCGTTTCTGTAGGGAATTTCAGACCAGATTTCTCATCCCTGAAATACACTCTGTTTTAAGACATGAATCATCATCTTCTTTCCAGGGTCTCCAATACAGTAAGAACCATGAGCATGCCAGGATAAAAAGAACTATGTTTCCTATTCATACGGACCATATGTAGTCCAACTCTGCTTATGAAACAGATACAAACCACACCTCCTCTTACATAAATGCTCTTTAGTTAATAGTGAGAATGGCTTTGTGTTCGTGAACTGCGATAAATCATTTGAGCCGAAAATAAACTGGGTTTACCAGATATGAACTCTTGCTTGTAGGAAGACACAGATCCTGGGGTTTATCTCCGTTACTGAGTGGAAATTGAGACCAGAATTCTCATCCATGAAAAACACTGTGTTTTAAGGCATGAATCATCCTCTTGTTTCCAGAGTCTCCAATACAGTAAGAACCATGTGCACGCCAAGAAAAGAAGATCTGTGTTTCCTACTCATACGAACCATATGTAGTTCAACTCTGCTTATGAAACTCATACAGACCACAGCTCCTTTTACATAAATGCTCTTTAGATAATAGTGAAAATTGCGTTGTGTTCTAGAACTGTGTAAAATCATTTGAGCCCAAAAATCACTGGGTTTACCAGAAATGAACTCTTGTTTGTATGATGACACAGATCCTGGCGTTTAACTCCGTTTCTGAATTCAAATTCAGACCAGAGTTCTCATACCTGAAAAGCACTCTGTTTTAAGGCAAGAATCATCCTCTTCTTTCCACCGTCTCCAATACCTTAAAAACCATGAGCATGTCCAGAAAAAAAGAACTGTGTTTCCTACTCATACAGACCATATGTAGTTCAACTCTGCTTATGAAACTGATAGAAACCACAACTCCTCTTACATAAATCCTCTTTCGTTAAAAGTGAGAATCGCGTTGGGTTTGTGAACCGAGAAAAATCATTTGAATTCAAAATTCACTGAGTTTAGCAGAAATGAACTCTTGCTTGTAGGAAGACACAGATCCTGGGGATTAACTCCGTTTCTGAAGGGAAATTCAGACCAGAGTTCTCATCCCTGAAAAACACTCTGTTTTCACGCAAGACGCAAGCTATTCTTTCAAGCGGCTCCAATACATCAAGAACCATGAGCATGCTCAGAAAAAAAGAACTGTGTTTCCTACTAATACGGACCATATGTAGTTCAACTCGGCTTATGAAACTAATACTAACCACAGCACCGTTTAAATAAATGCTCTTCAGTTAATAGTGATAATCCCGTTGGGTTCTAGAATTGTGTAAAATCATTTGAGCTGAAAATTCACTTGGTTTAACAGAAATGAACTCATGCTTGTAGGAAGACACTGATCCTGGGGTTGAACTCCGTTTCTGAATGGAAATTCAGACCAGAGTTCTCATCCATGAAACACCCTCTGTTTTAATGCAAGAAGCAAGTTCTACTTTCCAGAGGTTCCAATACATCAAGAACCATGAGCATGCCCAGAAAAAAAGAACTGTGTTTCCTACTCATACGGACCATATGTAGTTCAACTCTGCTTATGAAACTGATACAAAACACAGCTCCTCTTACATAAATGGTCTTTAGTTACTAGTGAGAATAGCATTGTGTTCGTGAACTGTGAAAAATCATTTGAGCCCAAAATTCACTTGGTTTACCAGAAATGAACTCTTGCTTGTAGGAAGACACAGATCCTGATGTTTAACTCCATTTCTGTAGGGAAATCAGACAAGAATTCTCCTCCCTGAAAAACACGCTGTGTTAAGTCATGAATCATCCTCTTCTTTCCAGGGTCTCCAATACAGTAAGAACCATGAGCATGTCCAGAAAAAAATAACTGTGTTTCCTACCAATACGGTCCATATGTAGACTAACTCTGCTTATGAAACTCATGCAAAACACAGAACCTCTTACATAAATGTTCTTTAGTTACTAGTGAGAATAGCGTTGTGTTCGTGAACTGCGAAAAATCATTGGAGTCCAAAATTCACTTGTTTTACCAGAAATGAACTCTTGCTTGTAGGAAGACACAGATGCTGTGCTTGATGTCCGTTTCTGAATTGACATTCACACCAGTGTTCTCATCCATTAAACACACTCTCTTTTAACGGAAGGAGCAAGCTCTTCTTTCCAGCGTCTCCAATACAGCAAGAATCATGAGCATGTCCAGAAAAAAAGAACTGTGTTTCCTACTCATAAGGACCATATGTAATTCAACTATGCTTATGAAACAGAAATAAACCACAGCTCCGCTTACATAAATACTCTTTAGTTACTAGTGAGAATAGCGTTGGGTTCAAGAAATGTATAAAATCATTTGAGCAAAAAATTCACTGGGTTCAACAGATATGAACTCTTGTTTGTATGATGACACAGATCCTGGCGTTTAACTTCGATTCTGAAGGGAAATTCAGGGCAGAGTTCTCATCCCTGAAACACAATCTGTTTTAACACAAGAAGCAAGCACTTCTTTCCAAAATCTAAAATACAGCAAGAACAATGAGCATGCCCTGAAAAAAAGAACTGTGTTTCCTACTCAGACGGACAATATGTAGGTCAACTCTGCTCATGAAACTCATACAGCCTACAGCTCCTATTACATAAATGCTCTTTAGTTAATAGTGATAAACGCGTTGTGTTCTGGAATTGTGTAAAATCATTAGAGCCGAAAATTCATTTGGTTTACCAGAAATGAACTCATTCTTGTAGGAAGATACAGATCTTGGGGTTTAACTACGTTTCTGAATGGAAATTGAGACCAGAGTTCTCATCCCTGTAACATACTCTGTTTTAACGCAAGAAGCAAGCTCTTCTTTCCAGAGTCTAAAATACAGCAAGAACCATGAGCATGCCCTGAAAAAAAGAACTGTGTTTCCTACTCATATGGACCATATGTAGTTCAACTCTGCTTATGAAACTGACACAAACCACAGCTCCTCTTAAATGAATGCTCTTTAGTTATTAGTGAGAATCTCATTGGGTTCGTGAACTGCAAAAATCATTTCAGCCCATAATTCACTGGGTTTACCAGAAATGAACTCTTGCTTGTAGGAAGACACAGATCCTGGGGTTTAACTCCGTTTCTGAAGGGAAATTCAGACCAGTGTTCTCATCCATGAAACACACTCTCTTTTAACACAAGGAGCAAGCTCTTCTTTCCAGCGTCTCCAATACAGCAAGAATCATGAGCATGCCCAGAAAAAAAGAACTGTGTTTCCTACTCATACAGACCATATGTACTTCAACTCTGCTTATGAAACTGATACAGACCACACCTCCTCTTACATAAATGCTCTTTAGTTACTAGTGAGAATAGCGTTGTGTTTGTGAACTGTGAAAAATCATTTGAGCCCCAAAATCACTGGGTTTTCCACAAATGAACTCTTGCTTGTAGGAAGACACAGATCCTGATGTTTAACTCCGTTTCTGTAGGGAAATTCAGACCAGAATTCTCATCCCTTTAAAACACTCTGTTTTAAGTCATGCATCATCCTCTTCTTTCCAGGGTCTCCAATACAGTAAGAACCATGAGCATGCAAAGAAAAAAAGAAATGTGTTTCCTACTCATACGGACCATATGTAGTCTAACTCTGCTTATGGAAGTGATACAAAACACAGCACCTCTTACATAAATGCTCTTTAGGTACTAGTGAGAATAGAGTTGTGTTCTTGAACTGCGAAAAATCATTTGAGTCCAAAAGTCACTTTGTTTACCACAAATGAACTCTTGCTTGTAGGAAGACGCAGATGCTGTGGTTGAAGTCCGTTTCTGAAGTGAAATTCACACCAGTGTTCTCATCCATGAAACACACTCTCTTTTAACGCTAGGAGCAAGCTCTTCTTTCCAGCGTCTCCAATACAGCAAGAATCATGAGCATGCCCAGAAAAAAAGAACTGTATTTCCTACTCATAAGGACCATATGTTATTCAACTATGCTTATGAAACTGAAATAAACCACAGCTACTCTTACATAAATGCTCTTTAGTTAATAGTGAGAATTTTGTTGGGTTCAAGAAATGTATAAAATCATTTCAGACCAAAATTCACTGGGTTTACCAGAAATGAACTCTTGCTTGTAGGAAGACACAGATCCTGGGGTTTAACTCCGTTTCTGAAGGGAAATTCAGACCAGTGTTCTCATACATGAAACACACTCTCTTTTAACGCAAGGAGCAAGCTCTTCTTTCCAGCGTCTCCAATACAGCAAGAATCATGAGCAAGCCCAGAAAAAAAGAACTGTGTTTCCTACTAATAAGGACCATATGTAATTCAACTATGATTATGAAACTGCATCAAACCACAGCTACTCTTACATAAATGCTCTTTAGTTATTAGTGAGAAACGCGTTAGGTTCAAGAAATGTACAAAAACATTTGAGCCCAAAATTCACTGGGTTTACCAGAAATGAACTCTTGTCTGTATGATGACACAGATCCTGGCGTTTAACCCCGTATCTGAAGGGAAATTCAGGGCAGAGTTCTCATCCCTGAATCACAATCTGTTTTATCACAAGAAGCAAGCTCTTCTTTCCAAATTCTAAAATACAGCAAGAACCATGAGTATGCCCTGAAAAAAAAGAACTGTGTTTCCTACTCATACGGACCATATGTAGTTCAACTCTGCTTATGAAACTGAAACAAACCACAGCTCCTATTACATAAATGCTCTTTAGATAATAGTGAGAATCGTGTAGGGTTCGTGAACTGCAAAACATCATTTGAGCCCAAAATTCACTGGGTTTACCAGAAATGAACTCTTGCTTGTAGGAAGACACTGATCCTGGGGTTTAACTCCGTTTCTGTAGAGAAATTCAGAACAGAGTTCTCATCCCTGATACACACTGTTTTAACGCAAGAAGAAAGCTCTTCTTTCCAGAGTCTAAAATACAGCAAGAACAATGAGCATGCCCTGAAAAAAGAACTGTGTTTCCTACTCATACAGACCATATCTAGTTCAACTCTGCTCAAGAAACTGATACAGACTACAGCTCCTATTACATAAATGCTCTTTAGTTAATAGTGATAAACGCGTTGTGTTCTGGAACTGTGTAAAATCATTAGAGCCGAAAATTCACCTGGTTTTCCAGAAAAGAACACTTGCTTGTACGAAGACACAGATCCTGGGGTTTAACTCCGTTTCTGAAGGGACATTCAGACCAGAGTTCTCATCAATAAAGCACACTCTGTTTTAATGCAAGATGCAAGCTCTTCTATCCAGCCTCTCCAATACAGCAAGAACAATGAGCATGCCCACAAAAAAAAACTGTGTTTCCTACTCATATGTACCATATGTAGTTCAACTCTGCTTATGAAACTGAAAGAAACCACAGCTCCTCTTACATAAATGCTGTTTAGTTAATAGTGAGAATCACGTAGGGTTCGTGAACTGCGAAAAATCATTTGAGCCCAAATTTGACTGGGTTTACGAGAAAAGAACTCTTGCTTGTAGGAAGACCCAGATCCGGGGGTTTAACTCAGTTTCTGAAGGCAAATTCAGACCAGAGTTCTCATCCCTGAAAAACACTCTGTTTTCACGCAAGACGCAAGCTATTCTTTCCTGCGGCTCCAATATATCAAAACCATGAGCTTGCTCAGAAAAAAAGAATTGTGTTTCCTACTAATACGGACCATATGTAGTTCAACTCGGCTTATGAAACTGATACAAACCACAGCACCTCTTATATAAATGCTCTTTAGTTAATAGTGATAATCACTTTGGGTTCTAGAACTGTGTAAAATCATTTGAGCCCAAAATTCACTCAGTTTACCAGAAATGAACTCTTGCTTGTAGGAAGACACAGATCCTGGGGATTAACTCCGTTTCTGAAGGGAAATTCAGTCCAGAGTTCTCATCCCTAAAACACACTCTGTTTTAACGCAAGACGCAAGCTATTCTTTCCACCGGCTCCAATACATCAAGAACCATGAGCATGCTCAGAAAAAAAGAACTGTGTTTCCTGCTAATACGGACCATATGTAGTTCACCTCGGCTTATGAAACTGATACAAACCACAGCACCGCTTAAATAAATGCTCTTTAGTTAATAGTGATAATCACGTTGGGTTCTAGAACTGTGTAAAATGATTTGAGCCGAAAATTCACTTGATTTAACAGAAATGAACTCATGCTCGTAGGAAGACACTGATCCTGGTGTTGAACTCCGTTTCTGAATGGAAATTCAGACCAGAGTTCTCATCCATGAAACACACGCTGTTTTAATGCAAGAAGCAAGCTCTTCTTTCCAGAGGTTCCAATACATCAAAAACCATGAGCATGCCCAGAAAAAAAGAACTGTGTTTCCTACTCATATGGACCATATGTAGTTCAACTCTGCTTATGAATCTGATAAAAAACACAGCTCCTGTTACATAAATGCTCTTTAGTTACTAGTGAGAATAGCGTTGTGTTCGTGAACTGCGAAAAATCATTTCAGCCCAAAATTCACTTGGTTTACCAGAAATGAACTCTTGCTTATAGGAAGACACAGATGCTGTGGTTGAACTCCGTTTCTGAAGGGAAATTCAGACCAGTGTTCTCATCCTTGAAACACACTTTCTTTTAACGCAAGGAGCAAGCTCTTCTTTCCATCGTCTCCAATACAGCAAGAATCATGTGCATGCCCAGAAAAAAAGAACTGTGTTTCCTATTCATAAGGACCATATGTAATTCAACTATGCTTTTGAAACTGAAACAAACCACAGCTACTCTTACATAAATGCTCTTTAGTTAATAGTGAGAATTTCGTTGGGTTCAAGAAATGTATAAAATCATTTGAGCCCAAAATTCACTGGGTTTACCAGAAATGAACTCTTGTTTATATGATGACACAGATCCTGGCATTTAACTCCGATTCTGAAGTGAAATTCAGGGCAGAGTTCTCATCCTTGAAACACAATCTGTTTTAACGCAAAAGCAAGCGTTTCTTTCCAAATTCTAAAATACAGCAAGAACCATGAGCATGCCCTGAAAAAAAGAACTGTGTTTCCTACTCATACAGACCATATGTTGTTCAACTCTGCTTATGAAACTGATACAAACCACAGCTCCTCTTACATAAATGCACTTTAGTTAATAGTGAGAATCACGTTGGGTTCGTGAAATGTGAAACATCATTTGAGCCCAAAATTCACTGGGTTTACCAGAAATGAACTCTTGCTTGTAGGAAGACACTGATTCTGGGGTTTAACTCCGTTTCTGAAGGGAAATTCAGACCAGAGTTCTCATCCCTGAAACATACTCTTTTTTAACGCAAGAAGCAAACTCTTCTTTCCAGAGTCTAAAATACAGCAAGAACCAAGAGCATGCCCTGAAAAAAAGAACTGTGTTTCCTACTCATACAGATAATATGTATTCCAACTCTGCTTATGAAACTGATACAAACCACAGCTCCTCTTACATAAATGTTCTTTAGTTAATAGTGAGAGTCACGTTGGTTTCGTGAACTGCGAAAAATCATTTGAGAAAAAAATTCCGTGGTTCAACCAGATATGAACTCTTGCTCATAGGAAGACAAAGATCCTGGGGTTTAACTCCGTTTCTGTAGGGAATTTCAGACCAGATTTCTCATCCCTGATGTACACTCTGTTTTAAGACATGAATCATCATCTTCTTTCCAGGGTCTCCAATACAGTAAGAACCATGAGCATGCCAGGATAAAAAGAACTATGTTTCCTATTCATACGGACCATATGTAGTCCAACTCTGCTTATGAAACTGATACAAACCAAAACTCATCTTACATAAATACTCTTTAGTTAATAGTGAGAATAGCGTTGGGTTCGTGAACTGCAAAAAATCATTTGAGCCGAAAAATAACTGGGTTTACCAGAAATGAACTCTTGCTTGTAGGAAGACACAGATCCTGGGGTTTAACTCCGTTTCTGAGGGGAAATTCAGACCAGAATTCTCATCCCTGAAAAACACTCTGTTTTAAGGCATGGATCATCCTCTTCTTTGCAGGGTCTCCAATACAGTAAGAACCATGTGATTGCCAAGAAAAGAAGATCTGTGTTTCCTACTCATACGGACCATATGTAGTTCAACTCTGCTTATGAAACTCATACAGACCACAGCTCCTCTTACATAAATGCTCTTTAGATAATAGTGAAAATCGCGTTGTGTTCTAGAACTGTGTAAAATCATTTGAGCCAAAAATTCACCTGGTTTTCCAGAAATGAAAACTTGCTTGTAGGAAGACACAGATCCTGGGGTTTAACTCCGTTTCTGAAGGGAAATTCAGACCAGAGTTCTCATCAATAAAACAAACTCTGTTTTAATGCAAGATGCAAGCTCTTCTTTCCAGCCTCTCCAATACAGCAAGAACCATGAGCATGCCCAGAAAAAAGGAACTGTGTTTCCTACTCATATGGACCATATGTATTCTAACTCTGTTTATGAAACTGAAACAAACGACAGCTCCTCTTACTTAAATGATCTTTGGTTAATAGTGAGAATCGGTTTTGGGTTTTTGAACTGCGAAAAATCATTTGAGCCCAAAATTCACTTGGATTACCAGAAATGAACTCTTGCTTGTAGGAAGACACAGATCCTGGGGTTTAACTCCGTTTTTGTAGGGAAATTCAGACCAGAATTCTCATCCCTGAAATACACTCTGTTTTAAGACATGAATCATCATCTTCTTTCCAGGGTCTCCAATACAGTAAGAACCATGAGCATGCCGAGAAAATAGAACTGTGATTCCTATTCATACGGACAATATGTAGTCCAACTCTGCTTATGAAACAGATACAAACCACACCTCCTCTTACATAAATGCTCTTTAGTTAATAGTGAGAATAGCTTTGTGTTCGTGAACTGCGATAAATCATTTGAGCCGAAAATAAACTGGGTTTACCAGATATGAACTCTTGCTTGTAGGAAGACACAGATCCTGGGGTTTATCTCCGTTACTGAGTGGAAATTGAGATCAGAATTCTCATCCATGAAAAACACTGTGTTTTAAGGCATGAATCATCCTCTTGTTTCCAGAGTCTCCAATACAGTAAGAACCATGTGCATGCCAAGAAAAGAAGATCTGTGTTTCCTACTCATACGGACCATATGTAGTTCAACTCTGCTTATGAAACTCATACAGACCACAGCTCCTCTTACATAAATGCTTTTTAGATAATAGTGAAAATCGCGTTGTGTTCTAGAACTGTGTAAAATCATTTCAGCCGAAAATTCACTTGGTTTTCTAGAAATGAACTCTTGCTTGTAGGAAGACACAGATCCTGGGGTTTAACTCCGTTTCTGAAGGGAAATTCAGACCAGAGTTCTCATCAATAAAACACACTCTGTTTTAATGCAAGATGCAAGCTCTTCTTTCCAGCCTCTCCAATACAGCAAGAACCATGAGCATTCCCAGATATAAGAAACTGTGTTTCCTACTCATACGGACCATATGTATTCCAACTCTGCTTATGAAACTGAAACAAATGACATCTCCTCTTACTAAAAGATCTTTGGTTAATAGTGAGAATCGGTTTGGGTTTTTGAACTGCAAAAAATCATTTGAGCCCAAAATTCACTGAGTTTACCAGAAATGAATTCTTGCTTGTAGGAGGACACAGATCCTGGGGTTTAACTCCGTTTTTGTAGGGAAATTCAGACCAGAGTTCTTAACCCTGAAACACACTCTGCTTTATCACAAAAAGCAAGCTCTACTTTCCAGAGTCTAAAATACAGCAAGAATCATGAGGATGTCATGAAAAAAGAACTGTGTTTCGTACTCATACGGACCATATGTAATTCAACTATGCTTATGAAACTGAAACAAACCACAGCTACTCTTACATAAATGCTCTTTAGTTAATAATGAGAATTTCGTTGGGTTCAAGAAATGTATAAAATCATTTGAGCCCAAAAATCACTGGGTTTACCAGAAATGAACTCTTGTTTGTATGATGACACAGATCCTGGCGTTTAACTCCGTTTCTGAATTCAAATTCAGACCAGAGTTCTCATACCTGAAAAGCACTCTGTTTTAAGGCAAGAATCATCCTCTTCTTTCCACCGTCTCCAATACCTTAAAAACCATGAGCATGTCCAGAAAAAAAGAACTGTGTTTCCTACTCCCACAGACCATATGTAGTTCAACTCTGCTTATGAAACTGATAGAAACCACAACTCCTCTTACATAAATCCTCTTTCATTAAAAGTGAGAATCGCGTTGTGTTTGTGAACCGAGAAAAATCATTTGAGTTCAAAATTCACTGAGTTTAGCAGAAATGAACTCTTGCTTGTAGGAAGACACAGATCCTGGGGATTAACTCCGTTTCTGAAGGGAAATTCAGACCAGAGTTCTCATCCCTGAAAAACACTCTGTTTTCACGCAAGACGCAAGCTATTCTTTCAAGCGGCTCCAATATATCAAGAACCATGAGCATGCTCAGAAAAAAAGAACTGTGTTTCCTACTAATACGGACCATATGTAGTTCAACTCGGCTTATGAAACTGATACAAACCACAGCACCGTTTAAATAAATGCTCTTTAGTTAATAGTGATAATCCCGTTGGGTTCTAGAATTGTGTAAAATCATTTGAGCTGAAAATTCACTTGGTTTAACAGAAATGAACTCATGCTTGTAGGAAGACACTGATCCTGGGGTTGAACTCCGTTTCTGAATGGAAATTCAGACCAGAGTTCTCATCCATGAAACACCCTCTGTTTTAATGCAAGAAGCAAGTTCTACTTTCCAGAGGTTCCAATATATCAAGAACCATGAGCATGCCCAGAAAAAAAGAACTGTGTTTCCTACTCATACGGACCATATGTAGTTCAACTCTGCTTATGAAACTGATACAAAACACAGCTCCTCTTACATAAATGGTCTTTAGTTACTAGTGAGAATAGCGTTGTGTTCGTGAACTGCGAAAAATCATTTGAGCCCAAAATTCACTTGGTTTACCAGAAATGAACTCTTGCCTATAGGAAGACACAGATGCTGTGGTTGAACTCCGTTTCTGAATGGAAATTCAGACCAGTGTTCTCATCCATGAAACACACTTTCTTTTAACGCAAGGAGCAAGCTCTTCTTTCCAGCGCCTCCAATACAGCAAGAATCATGAGCATGCCCAGAAAAAAAGAACTGTGTTTCCTACTCATAAGGACCATATGTAATTCAACTATGCTTATGAAACTGAAACAAACCACAGCTACTCTTACATAAATGCTCTTTAGTTAATAGTGAGAATTTCGTTGGGTTCAAAAAATGTATAAAATCATTTGAGCCCAAAATTCACTGGGTTTACCAGAAATGAACTCTTGTTTGTATGATGACACAGATCCTGGCGTTTAACTCCGATTCTGTAGTGAAATTCAGGGAAGAGTTCTCATCCTTGAAACACAATCTGTTTTAACGCAAGAAGCAAGCTTTTCTTTCCAAATTCTAAAATACAGCAAGAACCAAGAACATGCCCTGAAAAAAAGAACTGTGTTTCCTAATCATACAGACCATATGTATTTCAACTCTGCTTATGAAACTGATACAAACCACAGCTCCTCTTACATGAATGCTCTTTAGTTAATAGTGAGAATCGCGTTGGGTTTGTGAACTCTTAAACATCATTTGAGCCCAAAATTCACTGGGTTTACCAGAAATGAACTCTTGCTTGTAGGAAGACATTGATCCTGTGGTTTAACTCCGTTTCTGAAGGGAAATTCAGACCAGAGTTCTCATCCCTGATACACACTGTGTTTTAACGCAAGAAGCAAGCTCTTCTTTCCAGTGTCTAAAATACAGCAAGTACAATGAGCATGCCCTGAAAAAAGAACTGTGTTTCCTACTCATACGGATCATATGTAGTTCAACTCTGCTTATGAAACAGATAGAAACTACAGCTCCTTACATAAATGCTCTTTAGTTAATAGTGAGAATCGCATTGGGTTTTTGAACTGTGTAAAATCATATGAGCCTCAAATTCACTGAGTTTACCAGAAATGAATTCTTGCTTGTAGGAAGACACAGATCCTGGGATTTAACTCCATTTTTGTAGGGAAATTCAGACCAGAATTCTCATCCCTGAAATACACTCTGTTTTAAGACATGAATCATCATCTTCTTTCCAGGGTCTCCAATACAGTAAGAACAATGAGCATGCCGAGAAAATAGAACTGTGATTCCTATTCATACGGACAATATGTAGTCCAACTCTGCTTATGAAACAGATACAAACCACACCTCCTCTTACATAAATGCTCATTAGTTAATAGTGAGAATCAAGTTGGGTTCGTGAACTGCGAAAAATCATTTGAGCCCAAATTTGACTGGGTTTACCAGAAATGATCTCTTGCTTGTAGGAAGACCCAGATCCTGGGGTTTAACTCCGTTTGTGAGGGCAAATTCAGACCAGAGTTCTCATCCCTGAAAAACACTCTGTTTTCACGCAAGACGGAAGCTATTCTTTCCAGAGGTTCCAATACATCAAGAACCATGAGCATGCTCAGAAAAAAAGAACTGTGTTTCCTACTAATACGGACCATATGTAGTTCAACTCGGCTTATGAAACTGATACAAACCACAGCACCGTTTAAATAAATGCTCTTTAGTTAATAGTGATAATCCCGTTGGGTTATAGAACTGTGTAAAATCATTTGAGCTGAAAATTCACTTGGTTCAACAGAAATGAACTCATGCTTGTAGGAAGACACTGATCCTGGGGTTTAACTCCATTTCTGAAGGCAAATTCAGACTACATTCTCAACCCTGAAAAACACTCTGTTTTAAGGCAAGAATCATCCTCTTCTTTCCAGCATCTCCAATACACTAAGAACCCTGAGCATGCCCGGAAAAAAAGAACTGTGTTTCCTACTCATACGGACCATATGTAGTTCAACTCTGCTTATGAAACTGATACAAAACACAGCTCCTCTTACATAAATGGTCTTTAGTTACTAGTGAGAATAGCGTTATGTTCGTGAACTGCGAAAAATCATTTGAGCCCAAAATTCACTTGGTTTACCAGAAATGAACTCTTGCCTATAGGAAGACACAGATGCTGTGGTTGAACTCCGTTTCTGAATGGAAATTCAGACCAGTGTTCTCATCCATGAAACACACTTTATTTAACGCAAGGAGCAAGCTCTTCTTTCCAGCATCTCCAATAGAGCAAGAATCATGAGCGTGCCCAGAAAAAAAGAACTGTGTTTCCTACTCATAAGGACCATATGTAATTCAACTATGCTTATGAAACTGAAACAAACCACAGCTACTCTTACATAAATGCTCTTTAGGTAATAGTGAGAATTTCGTTGGGTTCAAGAAATGTGTATAATCATTTGAGCCCTAAATTCACTGGGTTTACCAGAAATGAACTCTTGTTTGTATGATGACACAGATCCTGGCGTTTAACTCCGTTTCTGAAGTCAAATTCAGACCAGAGTTCTCATACCTAAAAAGCACTCTGTTTTAAGGCAAGAATCATCCTCTTCTTTCCACCATCTCCAATACAGTAAGAACCATGAGCATGTCCAGAAAAAAAGAACTGTGTTTCCTACTCATACAGACCATATGTAGTTCAACTCTGCTTATGAAACTGATTCAAACCACAGCTCCTCTTACATAAATGCTCTTTAGTTAATAGTGAGAATCACGTTGGGTTCGTGAACTGCGAAAAATCATTTGAGCCCAAATTTGACTGGGTTTACCAGAAATGATCTCTTGCTTGTAGGAAGACACAGATCCTGGGGATTAACTCCGTTTCTGAAGGGAAATTCAGACCAGAGTTCTCATCCCTGAAAAACACTCTGTTTTCACGCAAGACACAAGCTATTCTTTCCAGCGGCTCCAATACATCAAGAACCATGAGCATGCTCAGAAAAAAAGAACTGTGTTTCCTACTAATACGGACCATATGTAGTTCAACTCGGCTTAGGAAACTGATACAAACCACAGCACCGCTTAAATAAATGCTCTTTAGTCAATAGTGATAATCACGTTGGGTTCTAGAACTGTGTAAAATCATTTGAGCCGAAATTTCACTTGGTTTAACAGAAATGAACTCATGCTTGTAGGAAGACACTGATCCTGTGGTTGAACTCCGTTTCTGAATGGAAATTCAGACCAGAGT
Source organism: Onychomys leucogaster (assembly GCA_949786385.1). Classification (NCBI taxonomy): domain Eukaryota; kingdom Metazoa; phylum Chordata; class Mammalia; order Rodentia; family Cricetidae; genus Onychomys; species Onychomys leucogaster. The sequence goes on along the minus strand of CATKUP010000006.1, from coordinate 8,512,338 downwards.
TCTCATCCATGAAACACACTCTGTTTTAATGCAAGAAGCAGCTCTTCTTTCCAGATGTTCCAGTACATCAAGAACCATGAGCATGCCCAGAAAAAAAGAACTGTGTTTCCTACTCATACGGACCATATGTAGTTCAACTCTACTTATGAAACTGATACAAAACACAGCTCCTCTTACATAAATGCTCTTTAGTTACTAGTGAGAATAGCGTTGTGTTCGTGAACTCCGAAAAACCATTTGAGCCCAAAATTCACTGAGTTTACCAGAAATGAACTCTTGCTTGTAGGAAGACACTGATCCTGTGGTTTAACTCCATTTCTGAAGGGAAATTCAGACCAGAGTTCTCATCCCTGATACACACTGTGTTTTAACGCAAGAAGCAAGCTCTTCTTTCCAGTGTCTAAAATACAGCAAGAACAATGAGCATGGCCTGAAAAAAAAACTCTGTTTCCTCATACGGACCATATGTAGTTCAACTCTGATTATGAAACAGATAGAAACTACAGCTCCTCCTACATAAATGCTCTTCAGTTAATAGTGAGAATCGCCTTGGGTTTTTGAACTGTGTAAAATGATTTGTGCCCCAAATTCACTGAGTTTACCAGAAATGAATTCTTGCTTGTAGGAAGACACAGATCCTGGGGTTTAACTCCGTTTCTGAAGGGAAATTCAGACCAGAGTTCTCATCAATAAAACACACTCTGTTTTAATGCAAGATGCAAGCTCTTCTTTCCAGCCTCTCCAATACAGCAAGAACCATGAGCATGCCCAGACATAAAGAACTTTTTTTCCTACTCATACGGACCATATGTATTCCAACTCTGCTTATGAAAGTGAAACAAACGACAGCTCCTCTTACTTAAATGATCTTTGGTTAATAGTGAGAATCGGTTTGGGTTTTTGAACTGCGAAAAATCATTTGAGCCCAAAATTCACTGAGTTTACCAGAAATGAATTCTTACTTGTAGGAAGACACAGATCCTGGGGTTTAACTCCGTTTTTGTAGGGAAATTCAGAGCAGAGTTCTTATCCCTGAAACACACTCTTCTTTATCGCAAGAAGCAAGCTCTACTTTCCAGAGTCTAAAATACAGCAAGAATCATGAGCATGCCCTGGAAAAAGAACTGTGTTTCCTACTCATAAGGACCATATGTAATTCAACTATGCTCATGAAACTGAAACAAACCACAGCTACTCTTACATAAATGCTCTTTAGTTAATAGTGAGAATTTCGTTGGGTTCAAGAAATGTATAAAATCATTTGAGCCCAAAAATCACTGGGTTTTCAAGAAATGAACTCTTGTTTGTACGATGACACAGATCCTGGCGTTTAACTCTGTTTCTGAATTCAAATTCAGACCAGAGTTCTCATACCTGAAAAGCACTCTGTTTTAAGGCAAGAATCATCCTCTTCTTTCCACCGTCTCCAATACCTTAAAAACCATGAGCATGTCCAGAAAGAAAGAACTGTGTTTCCTACTCATACAGACCATATGTAGTTCAACTCTGCTTATGAAACTGATAGAAACCACAACTCCTCTCACATAAATCCTCTTTCGTTAAAAGTGAGAATCGTGTTGGGTTCGTGAACCAAGAAAAATCATTTGAGCCCAAAATTCACTGAGTTTAGCAGAAATGAACTCTTGCTTGTAGGAGGACACAGATCCTGGGTATTAACTCCGTTTCTGTAGGGAAATTCAGACCAGAGTTCTCATCCCTGAAACACACTCTGTTTTAACGCAAGAAGCAAGCTCTTCTTTCCAGTGCCTAAAATACAGCAAGAACAATGAGCATGCCCTGAAAAAAAGAACTTTGTTTCCTAAAAATACGGACCATATATATTTCAACTTTGCTTATGGATCTGATACAAACCACAGCTCCTCTTACATAAATGCTCTTTAGTTAATAGTGAGAATCAAGTTGGGTTCGTAAACTGCGAAAAATCATTTGAGCCCAAATTTGACTGGTTTTACCAGAAATGATCTCTTGCTAGTAGGAAGACCCAGATCCTGGGGTTTAACTCATTTCTGAGGGCAAATTCAGACCAGAGTTCTCATCCCTGAAAAACACTCTGTTTTCACGCAAGACGGAAGCTATTCTTTCCAGAGGTTCCAATACATCAAGAACCATGAGCATGCTCAGAAAAAAAGAACTGTGTTTCCTACTAATACGGACCATATGTAGTTCAACTCGGCTTATGAAACTGATACAAACCACAGCACCGTTTAAATAAATGCTCTTTAGTTAATAGTGATAATCCCGTTGGGTTCTAGAACTGTGTAAAATCATTTGAGCTGAAAATTCACTTGGTTTAACAGAAATGATCTCATGCTTGTAGGAAGACACTGATCCTGGGGTTGAACTCCGTTTCTGAATGGAAATTCAGACCAGAGTTCTCATCCATGAAACACCCTCTGTTTTAATGCAAGAAGCAAGTTCTTCTTTCCAGAGGTTCCAATACATCAAGAACCATGAGCATGCCCAGAAAAAAAGAACTGAGTTTCCTACTCATACGGACCATATGTAGTTCAACTCTGCTTATGAAACTGATACAAAACACAGCTCCTCTTACATAAATGGTCTTTAGTTACTAGTGAGAATAGCGTTATGTTCGTGAACTGCGAAAAATCATTTGAGCCCAAAATTCACTTGGTTTACCAGAAATGAACTCTTGCCTATAGGAAGACACAGATGCTGTGGTTGAACTCCGTTTCTGAAGGGAAATTCAGACCAGTGTTCTCATCCATGAAACACACTTTCTTTTAACGCAAGGAGCAAGCTCTTCTTTCCAGCGCCTCCAAAACAGCAAGAATTATGAGCATGCCCAGAAAAAAAGAACTGTGTTTCCTACTCATAAGGACCATATGTAATTCAACTATGCTTATGAAACTGAAACAAACCACAGCTACTCTTACATAAATGCTCTTTAGTTAATAGTGAAAATTTCATGGGTTCAAGAAATGTATAAAATCATTTGAGCCCAAAATTCACTGGGTTTACCAGAAATGAACTCTTGTTTGTATGATGACACAGATCCTGGCGTTTAACTCCGATTCTGAAGTGAAATTCAGGGCAGAGTTCTCATCCTTGAAACACAATCTGTTTTAATGCAAGAAGCAAGCTTTTCTTTCCAAATTCTAAAATACAGCAAGAACCAAGAACATGCCCTGAAAAAAAGAACTGTGTTTCCTAATCATACAGACCATATGTAGTTCAACTCTGCTTATGAAACTGATACAAACCACAGCTCCTCTTACATAAATGCTATTTAGTTAATAGTGAGAATCGCGTTGGGTTTGTGAACTCTGAAACATCATTTGAGCCCAAAATTCACTGGGTTTACCAGAAATGAACTCTTGCTTGTAGGAAGACACTGATCCTGGGGTTTAACTCCGTTTCTGAAGGGAAATTCAGACCAGTGTTCTCATCCATGAAACACACTTTATTTAACGCAAGGAGCAAGCTCTTCTTTCCAGTGTCTAAAATACAGCAAGAAAAATGAGCATGCCCTGAAAAAAGAACTGTGTTTCCCACTCATACGGACAATATGTAGTTCAACTCTGCTTATGAAACAGATACCAACTACAGCTCCTCATACATAAATGCTCTTTAGCTAATAGTGAGAATCGCATTGGGTTTTTGAACTGTGTAAAATCATTTGAGTCCAAAATTCACTGAGTTTACCATAAATAAACTCTTGCTTGTAGGAAGACACCGATCCTGGGGTTTAACTCCGTTTCTTAGGGGAAATTCAGACCAGAATTCTCATCCCGGAAAAACACTCTGTTTTAAGGCATGAATCATCCTCTTCTTTCCATGGTCTCCAATACAGTAAGAACCATGTGCATGCCAAGAAAAGAAGATATGTGTTTCCTACTCATACGGACCATGAGTAGTTCAACTCTGCTTATTAAACTGATACAAACCACTGCACCTCTTACATAAATGCTCTTTAGTTAATAGTGTGAATTACCTTGGGTTCGTGAACTGCGAAAAATCATTTGAGCCCAAATTTTTTTGGGTTTACCAGAAATGAACTCTTGCTTATAGGAAGACAAAGATGCTGTGGTTGAACTCCGTTTCCGAAGGGAAATTCAGAGCAGTGTTCTCATCCATGAAACACACTTTATTTAACGCAAGGAGCAAGCTCTTCTTTCCAGCATCTCCAATAGAACAAGAATCATGAGCATGCCCAGAAAAAAAGAACTGTGTTTCCTACTCATAAAGGCCATATGTAATTCAACTATGCTTATGAAACTGAAACAAACCACAGCTACTCTTACATAAATGCTCTTTAGGTACTAGTGAGAATTTCGTTGTGTTCAAGAAATGTGTATAATCATTTGAGCCCTAAATTCACTGGGTTTACCAGAAATGAACTCTTGTTTGTATGATGACACAGATCCTGGCGTTTAACTCCGTTTCTGAAGTCAAATTCAGACCAGAGTTCTCATACCTAAAAAGCACTCTGTTTTAAGGCAAGAATCATCCTCTTCTTTCCACCGTCTCCAATACAGTAAGAACCATGAGCATGTCCAGAAAAAAAGAACTGTGTTTCCTACTCATACAGACCATATGTAGTTCAACTCTGCTTATGAAACTGATTCAAACCACAGCTCCTCTTACATAAATGCTCTTTAGTTAATAGTGAGAATCACGTTGGGTTCGTGAACTGTGAAAAATCGTTTGAACCCAAATTTGACTGGTTTTACCAGAAATGATCTCTTGCTTGTAGGAAGACCCAGATCCTGGGGTTTAACTCCGTTTCTGAGGGCAAATTCAGACCAGAGTTCTCATCCCTGAAAAACACTCTGTTTTCACGCAAGACGCAAGCTATTCTTTCCAGCGGCTCCAATACATCAAGAACCATGAGCATGCTCAGAAAAAAAGAACTGTGTTTCCTACTAATACGGACCATATGTAGTTCAACTCGGCTTATGAAACTGATACAAACCACAGCACCACTTAAATAAATGCTCTTTAGTCAATAGTGATAATCACGTTGGGTTCTAGAACTGTGTAAAATCATTTGAGCCAAAAATTCACTTGGTTTAACAGAAATGAACTCATGCTTGTAAGAAGACACTGATCCTGTGGTTGAACTCCGTTTCTGAATGGAAATTCAGACCAGAGTTCTCATCCATGAAACACACTCTGTTTTAATGCAAGAAGCAGCTCTTCTTTCCAGATGTTCCAGTACATCTAGAACCATGAGCATGCCCAGAAAAAAAGAACTGTGTTTCCTACTCATACGGACCATATGTAGTTCAACTCTACTTATGAAACTGATACAAAACACAGCTCCTCTTACATAAATGCTCTTTAGTTACTAGTGAGAAGAGCGTTGTGTTCGTGAACTCCGAAAAATCATTTGAGCCCAAAATTCACTGAGTTTACCAGAAATGAACTCTTGCTTGTAGGAAGACACTGATCCTGTGGTTTAACTCCATTTCTGAAGGGAAATTCAGACCAGAGTTCTCATCCCTGATACACACTGTGTTTTAACGCAAGAAGCAAGCTCTTCTTTCCAGTGTCTAAAATACAGCAAGAACAATGAGCATGGCCTGAAAAAAAAACTCTGTTTCCTACTCATACGGACCATATGTAGTTCAACTCTGCTTATGAAACAGATAGAAACTACAGCTCCTCCTACATAAATGCTCTTTAGTTAATAGTGAGAATCGCCTTGGGTTTTTGAACTGTGTAAAATGATTTGTGCCCCAAATTCACTGAGTTTACCAGAAATGAATTCTTGCTTGTAGGAAGACACAGATCCTGGGGTTTAACTCCGTTTCTGAAGGGAAATTCAGACCAGAGTTCTCATCAATAAAACACACTCTGTTTTAATGCAAGATGCAAGCTCTTCTTTCCAGCCTCTCCAATACAGCAAGAACCATGAGCATGCCCAGAATAAAGGAACTGTGTTTCCTACTCATACGGACCATATGTATTCCAACTCTGCTTATGAAACTGAAACAAACGACAGCTCCTCTTACTTAAATGATCTTTGGTTAATAGTGAGAATCGGTTTTGGTTTTTGAACTTTGAAAAATCATTTATGCCCAAAATTCACTTGGATTACCATAAATAATCTCTTGCTTGTAGGAAGACACAGATACAGGGCTTTAACTCCGTTTTTGTAGGGAAATTCAGACCAGAGTTCTTATCCCTGAAACACACTCTGCTTTATCGCAAGAAGCAAGCTCTACTTTCCAGAGTCTATAAAATACAGCAAGAATCATGAGCATGCCCTGAAAAAAGAACTGTGTTTCGTACTCATAAGGACCATATGTAATTCAACTATGCTTATGAAACTGAAACAAACCACAGCTACTCTTACATAAATGCTCTTTAGTTAATAGTGAGAATTTCGTTGGGTTCAAGAAATGTATAAAATCATTTGAGCCCAAAAATCACTGGGTTTACCAGAAATGAACTCTTGTTTGTATGATGACACGGATCCTGGCGTTTAACTCCGTTTCTGAATTCAAATTCAGACCAGAGTTCTCATACCTGAAAAGCACTCTGTTTTAAGGCAAGAATCATCCTCTTCTTTCCACCGTCTCCAATACCTTAAAAACCATGAGCATGTCCAGAAAAAAAGAACTGTGTTTCCTACTCATACAGACCATATGTAGTTCAACTCTGCTTATGAAACTGATAGAAACCACAACTCCTCTTACATAAATCCTCTTTCGTTAAAAGTGAGAATCGCATTGGGTTTGTGAACCGAGAAAAATCATTTGAGCCCCAAATTCACTGAGTTTACCAAAAAGGAACTCTTGCTTGTAGGAAGACACAGATCCTGCGGATTAACTCCGTTTCTGAAGGGAAATTCAGAACAGAGTTCTCACCCATGAAACACACTCTGTTTTAACGCAAGAAGCAAGCTCTTCTTTCTAGTGCCTAAAATACAGCAAGAACAATGAGCATGCCCTGAAAAAAAGAACTGTGTTTCCTAATAATACGGACCGTATATATTTCAACTTTGCTTAGGGATCTGATACAAACCACAACTCCTCTTACATAAATGCTCTTTAGTTAATAGTGAGAATCACGTTGGGTTCGTGAACTGCGAACAATCATTTGAGCCCAAATTTGACTGGGTTTACCAGAAATGATCTCTTGCTTGTAGGAAGACCCAGATCCTGGGGTTTAACTCCGTTTGTGAGGGCAAATTCAGACCAGAGTTCTCATCCCTGAACAACACTCTGTTTTCACGCAAGACGCAAGCTATTCTTTCCAGAGGTTCCAATACATCAAGAACCATGAGCATGCTCAGAAAAAAAGAACTGTGTTTCCTACTAATACGGACCATATGTAGTTCAACTCGGCTTATGAAACTGATTCAAAGCACAGCACTGTTTAAATAAATGCTCTTTAGTTAATAGTGATAATCCCGTTGGGTTCTAGAACTGTGTAAAATCATTTGAGCTGAAAATTCACTTGGTTTAACAGAAATGAACTCATGCTTGTAGGAAGACACTGATCCTGGGGTTGAACTCCGTTTCTGAATGGAAATTCAGACCAGAGTTCTCATCCATGAAACACCCTCTGTTTTAATGCAAGAAGCAAGTTCTTCTTTCCAGAGGTTCCAATACATCAAGAACCATGAGCATGCCGAGAAAAAAAGAACTGTGTTTCCTACTAATACGGACCATATGTAGTTCAACTCTGCTTATGAAACAGATACCAACCACAGCTCCTCTTACATAAATGCTCTTTAGCTAATAGTGAGAATCGCATTGGGTTTTTGAACTGTGTAAAATCATTTGAGTCCAAAATTCACTGAGTTTACCATAAATAAACTCTTGCTTGTAGGAAGACACAGATCCTGGGGTTTAACTACGTTTCTGAGGGGAAATTCAGACCAGAATTCTCATCCCGGAAAAACGCTCTGTTTTAAGGCATGAATCATCCTCTTCTTTCCAGAGTCTCCAATACAGTAAGAACCATGTGCATGCCAAGAAAAGAAGATATGTGTTTCTGACTCATACGGACCATATGTAGTTCAACTCTGCTTATGAAACTGATAGAAAACACAGCTACTCTTACATAAATGCTCTTTATTTAATAGTGAGAATCACGTTGGGTTCGTGACCTGCGAAAAATCATTTGAGCCCAAATTTGACTGGGTTTACCAGAAATGATCTATTGCTTGTAGGAAGACCCAGATCCTGGGGTTTAACTCGTTTCTGAGGGCAAATTCAGACCAGAGTTCTCATCCCTGAAAAACACTCTGTTTTCACACAAGACGCAAGCTGTTCTTTCCAGCTTCTCCAATACTGTAAGAACAATGAGCACGCCAAGAAGAAATGAACTGTGTTTGCTACTCATACGGACCATATGTAGTTCAACTCTGCTTATGAAATGATACAGACCACAGCTACTCTTACATAAATGCTCTTTAGTTAATAGTGATAATCACGTTGGGTTCTGAAACTGTGTAAAGTCATTTGAGCCCCAAATTCACTGGGTTTACCAGAAATGAACACTTGCTTGTAGGAAGACACAGATCCTGGGGATTAACTCCGTTTCTGAAGGCAAATTCAGACCAGAATTCTCAACCCTGAAAACACTCTGTTTTAAGGCAAGAATCATCCTCTTCTTTCCAGCTTCTCCAGTACAGTAAGAATCATGAGCACGACCAGAGGAAAAGAACTGTGTTTCCTACTCATACGGACCATATGTAGTTCTACTCTGCTTATGAAATGATACAGACCACAACTCCTCTTACATAAATGCTCTTTAGTTAATTGTGATAATCGGGCTGTGTTCTAGAACTGTGTAAAGTCATTTGAGCTCAAAATTCACTGGGTTTACCAGAAATGAACTCTTGCTTGTAGGAAGACACTGATCATGGGGTTTAACTCCGGTTGTGAAGGCAAATTCAGACCAGAGTTCTCGTCCCTGAAAAACATTCTGTTTTAAGGCAAGAATCATCCTCTTCATTCCAGCATCTCCAATATAGTAAGAAACATGAGCATGCCCAGAAAAAAAGAATTGTGTTTCCTACTCATACAGACCATATATAGTTCAAATCTGCTTATGAAACTGATACAAACCACAGCTCCTCTTACATAAACCCTCTTTTGTTAATAGTGAGAATAGCATTGGGTTCGTGAACTGCGAAAAATCATTTGAGACCAAAATTCACTGGGTTTACCAGAAATGAACTCTTGCTTGTAGGAAGACACTTATCATGGCATTTAACCCTGTTTCTGAGGGGAAATTCAGACCAGCGTTCTGATCCCTGAAACACACTCTGTTTTAACGAAGAAGCAAGCTCTTCTTTCCAGATTCTAAAATATAGCAAGCACCATGAGCATGCCCTGAAAAAAATAACTGTGTTTCCTACACATGGTGACCATATGTAGTTCAACTCTGCTTATGAAATGATACAGACCACAGCTCCTCTTACATAAATGCTCTTTAGTTAATAGTGATAATCGCGTTGGGTTTTAGAACTGTGTAAATTCATTTGAGCCCAAAATTCACTTGGTTTAGCAGAAATGAACTCTTGCTGGTAGGAAGACACAGATCATGGAGTTTAACTCCATTTCTGAAGGGAAATTCAGACCAGAGTACTAATCCATGAAACACAGCCTGTTTTAATGCAAGAAGCAATCTCTTCTTTCCAGCGTCTCCAATACAGCAAGAACCATGAGTATGCCCTGAGAAAAAGAAATGTGTTTCCAAATCATATGGACCATATGTAGTTCAACTCTGCTTATGAAACAACAGCTCCTCTTACATAAATGCGCTTTAGTTAATAGTGAGAATCATGTTGGGTTCGTGAACTGCGAAAAATCATTTGAGCACAAAATTCACTGGTTTTACCAGAAATGAACTCTTGCTTGTAGGAAGACACAGATCCTGGGGTTTAACTCTGATTCTGAAGGTAAATTCAGACCAGTGTTCTCATCCATGAAAAACACTCTGTTTTAAGTGAAGAATCATCCTCTTCTTTCCACCATGTCCAATACAGCATGAACCATGTGCATGCCCTGAAAAAAAAATGTGGTTCCTACTCATACAGACAATATGTAGAACAACTCTGGTTATGAAACTGATACAAACAACAGCACATCTAACATAAATGCTCTTTAGTTAATAGTGAGAATCGCGTTGGGTTCGTGAACTGCGAAAAATCATTTGAGCCCAAAATTCACAGGGTTTACCTGAAATTAACTCCTGCTTGTAGGAAGACACAGATCCTGGGGTTTAACTCTGTTTTTGAAGGGAAATTCAGACCAGAGTTCTCATCCCTGAAACACACTCTGCTTTAACGCAAGAAGCAAGCTCTTCTTTCCAGAGTCTAAAATACAGCAAGAACCATGAGCATGCCCTGAGAAAAAGAAATGTGTTTCCTAATCATACGGACCATAGGTAGTTCAACTCAGCTCATGAAATGTTTCAAACCACAGCTCCTCTTACATAAATCCTCTTTAGATAGTAGTGAATTATGTTGGGTTGGTGAACTGTAAAAAATCATTTCAGCCAAAATTCACTGGATTTACCTGAAATGAACTCTTGCTTGTAGAAAGACACAGATCCTGGGGATTAACTCCCTTTCTGAAGGCAAATTCAGACCAGAATTCTCATCCCTGAAAAACACTCTGTTTTAAGGCAAGAATCATCCACTTCTTCCCAGCTTCTCCAATACAGTAAGAAAAATGAGCATGCCCAGAAGAAAAGAACTGTGTTTCCTACTCATACAGACCATATGTAGTTCAACTCTGGTTATGAAACTGATACAAACCACAGCTACTCTTACATAAATGTTCTTTAGTTAATAGTGAGAATCGGTTTCGGTTGGTGAACTGCAAAAACTCATTTGAGCCCAAAATTCACTGTGTTAACCAGAAATCAACTCTTGCTTGTAGGTAGACACAGATCCTGGGGTTTACCTCTGTTTCTGAAGGCAAATTCAGAACAGAATTCTCATCCATGAAACACAGTCTGTTTTAGAGCAAGAAGCAAGCTCTTCTTTCCAGCGTCTCCAATACAGCAAGAACCATTAGCATGCCCTGAAAAAAAGAACTGTGTTTCCTACGCATACTGAACATATGTAGTTCAACTTTGCTTATGAAATTGATACAACCCAAAGCTCCGCTTAAATAAATGCTCTTTAGTTAATAGTGATAATCGCGTTGGGTTCGTGAACTGCCCAAAATCATTTGATTACAAAATTCACTGGGTTAACCAGAAATGAACTCATGCTTGTAGGAAGACACAGATCCTGGGGTGTAACAATGACTCTGAAGGTAAATTCATCCCCGTGTTCTCATGCATGAAACACACTCTGTTTTCATGCAATAAGCAAACTCTTCTTTCCAGCGTCTCCAATACAGCAAGAACAATGCGAATGTCCAGAAAAAATAACTGTGTTTCCTACTCATATGGTCAATATGTAGTTCAACTCTGCTTATGAAACTGACACAAACCACAGCTCCTCTTACATAAATGAGCTTTAGTTAATAGTGAGAATCGCGTTGGGTTCGTGAACTGCAAAAAATTCATTTCAGCCCAAAATTCACTGGGTTTACCAGAAATGAACTCTTGCTTGTAGGAAGACAAAGATTCTCGAGTTTTACTCTGTTTCTGAAAGCAAAATCGGACCAGTGTTCTCATCCCAGCACAAACTCTGTTTTAAGGCAAGAATCATACTCTTCTATCTAGCGTCTCCAAAACAATAAGAACCAGGAGCATTCCCAGAAAAAAAGAACTGTGTTTCCTACTCATACGGACCATATGTAGTTCAACTCTGCTCATGAAACTAATACAAACCACAGCTCCTCTCACATAAAGGCTCTTTAGTTAATAGTGGGAATCGGTTTGGGTTGGTGAACAGTGAAAAATCATTTGAGCCCAAAATTCACTTGCTTTACCAGAAATGAACTCTTCCTTGAGGGAAGACACAGATACTGGGGTTTAACTCCGTTTCTGAACGCAAATTCAGACCAGAGTTCTCATCCCTGAAACACACTCTGCTTTAATGCAAGAAGCAAGCTCCTCTTTCCAGAGTCTAAAATACAGCAAGAACCATGAGCATGCCCAGAAAAAAGAACGGTGTTTCCTACTCATACAAACCATAGGTAGTAAAACTCTCCTTATGAAACTGATTCAAACCACAGCTCCTCTTACATAATTCCTCTTTAGTTAATAGTGAGAATCGAGTAGTGTTTTAGAAATGCAAAAAATCATTTCAGCCCAAAATTCACCAGATTTACCTGAAATGAACTCTTGCTTTTAGGAAGACACAGATACTGGGGATTAACCTCGTTTCTGAAGGCAAATTCAGACCAGAATTCTCAACCCTGAAAAACACTCTGTTTTGAGGCAAGAATCACCCTCTTCTTTCCAGCTTCTCCAATACAGTAAGAACCATGAGCATGCCCAGAAGAAATGAACTGTGTTTCCTATTCATATGGACCATATGTAGTTCAACTCTGCTTATGAAATGATACAGACCACAGATCCTCTTACATAAATGCTCTTTAGTTAATAGTGAGAATCGTGTTGGGTTTGTGAACAGCGAAAATCATTTGACCCCAAAATTCACTGGGTTAACAAGAAATGAACGCTTGCTTGTAGGAAGACACAGATCTTGGGGTTTAACTCCGTTTCTGAAGGGTAATTCAGACCAGAGTTCTCACCCCTGAAACCCACTCTGTTTTAACGCTAGAAGCAAGCTCTTCTTTCCAGAGTCAAAAATACAGCAAGAACAATGAGCATGCCCTGAAAAAAAGAACTGTGTTTCCTACTCATACGGACCATATGTAGTTCAACTCTGCTTATGAAACTGATAAAAACCACAGCTCCTCTTACATAAATGCTCTTTAGTTAATAGTGAGAATCGAGTAGTGTTTTGGAAATGCAAAAAATCATTTCAGCCCAAAATTCACTGGGTTTACCAAAAATGAACTATTGCTTGTAGGAAGACACAGATCCTGGGGTTTAACTCCGTTTCTGAAAGGAAATTCAGACCAGAATTCTCATCCCTGAAAAACGCTCTGTTTTAAGGCATGTATCATCCTCTTCTTTCCAGGGTCTCCAATAGAGTAAGAACCATGAGCATGCCAAGAAAAAAGGGACTGTGTTTCCTACTCATACGGTCTATATGTGGTCCACGTCTGCTTATGAAACTGAAACAGACCACTGCTCCACTTAAATAAATGCTCTTTAGTTAATAGTGTTAATCGCGTTGGGTTCGTGAACTGTGTAAAATCATTTGAGCCGAAAATTCACTGGGTTTACCAAAAATGAACTCTTGCTTGTAGGAATACACAGATCCTGGGGCTTAACTCCGTTTCTGAAGGGAAATTCAGACCAGAATTCTCATCCCTGAAAAACGCTCTGCTTTAAGGCATGTATCATCCTCTTCTTTCCAGGGTCTCCAATACAGCAAGAACCATGAGCATGCCCAGAAAAAAAGAACTGTGTCTCCTACTTATATGGACAATATGTAGTTCAACTCTGCTTATGAAACTGATACAAACCACACCTCCTCTTACATAAATGCCCTTTAGTTAATACTGAGAATCGGCTTTGGTTGGTGAAGTGTGAAAAATCATTTGAGCCCAAAATTCAATTGCTTTACCAGAAATGAACTCTTGCTTATAGGAAGACACAGATACTGGGGATTAACTCCGTTTCGGAAGGGAAATTCAGACCAGAGTTCTCATCCCTCAAACACGCTCTGCTTTAACACAAGAAGCAAGCTCTTCTATCCAGAGTCCAAAATACAGCAAGAACCATGAGCATGCCCTGAAAAAAAGAAATATGTTTCCTACTCATACAGACCATACGAAGTTCAACTCTGCTTATGAAACTGATACAGACCACACCTCTTCTTAAATAAATGCTCTTTAGTTACTAGTGAAATAGCGTTGTGTTCGTGAACTGCGAAAAATCATTTGAGCCCAAAATTCACTGGGTTTACCAGAAATGAACTCTTGCTTGTAGGAAGACACAGATCCTGGGGTTTAACTCCATTTCTGAAGGGAAATTCAGACCATAGTTCTCATCCCTGAAACACACTCTGCTTTAACGCAAGAATCATCCTCTTCTTTCCAGCTTATCCAATACAGTAAGAACCATGAGCACGCCAAGAATAAAAGAACTGTGTTTCCTACTCATACGGACCATATGTAGTTCAACTCTGCTTATGAAATGATACAGACCATTGCTCTTCTTACATAAATGCTCTTTAGTTAATAGTGATAATCGCGTTGGTCTCCTGAACTGCGAAAAATCATTTGAGACCAAAATTCACTGGGTTTGCCAGAAATGAACTCTTTCTTGTAGCAAGACACAGATCCTGGGGTTTAACTCCGTTTCTGAAGGGAAATTCCGACCAGAGTTCTCATCCCTGAAACACACTCTGTTTTAACAAAAGAAGCAACCTCTTCTTTCCAGTGTCTCCAATGCAGCAAGAACCATGAGCATGGCCTGAAAAAAAGAACTGTGTTTCCTACTCATGCGGACCATATGTAGTTCAACTCTGCTTATGAAGCTGATACATACAACAGCTCCTCTTACATAAATGCTCGTTAGTTAATAGTGATTATCTCGTTGGGTTTGTGAACTGCGAAAAATCATTTCAGCCCAGAATTCACTGTCTTTACCAGAAATGAACTCTTGCTTGTAGGAAGCCACAGATCCTGGGGTTTAACTCCGTTTCTGAGGGGAAATTCAGACCAGAGTTCTCATCCGTGAAACACACTCTGTTTTATCGAAGAAGCAAGTTCTTCTTTCCAGGGTCTCCAATACAGTAAGAACCATGAGCATGCAAAGAAAAAAAGAATTGTGTTTCCTAATCATACGGACCATATGTAGTCCAACTCTGTTTACAAAACTGATACAGACCACAGCACCTCTTACATAAATGCTCTTTAGTTAATAGAGAGAATCAGATTCGGTTGGTGAACTGAGAAAAATCATTTGAGCCCAAAATTCACTTGGTTTTCCAGAAATGAACTCTTGCCTGTAGGAAGACACAGATCCTGGGGTTTAACTCCGTTACTAAAGAGAAATTCAGACCAGAGTTCTCATCCCTGAAACACACTCTGATTTAACACAAGATGCAAGCTCTTCCTTCCAGATTCTAAAATACAGCCAGAACCATGAGCATGCCCTGAAAAAAAGAAATGTGTTTCCTACTCATCCGGACCATATGTAGATCAACTCTGCTTATGAAACTGATACAAACCACAGCAACTCTTAAATAAATGCTCTTTAGTTAATAGTGAGAATTGCATTGGGTTTTAAACTGTGTAAAGTCATTTCAGCCCAAAATTCACTTTGTATACCAGAAATGAACTCTTGCTTGTAGGAAGACACAGATCCTGGGGATTAACACCATTTCTGAAGGCAAATTCAGACCACATTTCTCATCCCTGAAAAAAAAACTGTCTTTTAAGGCAAGAATCATCCTCTTCTATCCAGCGTCTCAAATACAGTAATAACCATGAGCATTCCTAGAAAAAAATAACTGTGTTTCCTACTCATACAGACCATATGTAGTTCAACTCTGCTTATGAAACTGATTCAAACCACAGCTCCTGTTACATAAATCCTATTTAGTTAATAGTGATAATTGCGTTGCGTTCGTGAACTGCGAAAAACCATTTGAGCCCAAAATTCACTGGGTTTACCTGAAATGAACTCTTTCTTGTAGGAAGACACAGATCATGGGGTTTAACTCTGTTTCTAAAGGCAAGTTCAGACCAGAATTCTCAACCCTGAAAAACACTCTGTTTTAAGGCAAGAATCATCTTGTTTTTTCCAGCGTCTCCAAACCAGTAAGAACCATGAGCATGCCTAGAAAAAAGAACTGTGTTTCCTACTCATACGGACCATATGTAGTTCAACTCTGCTTATGAAATGTTACAGACCACAGCTCCTCTTACATAAATGCTCTTTAGTTAACAGTGAGAATCGTGTTGGGTTTGTGAAATGCGAAAAATCATTTGAGCCCAAAATTCACTGGGTTAACCAGGAATGAACTCTTGCTTGTAGGAAGACACAGATCATGGGGTTTAACTCCGTTTCTGAAGGGAAATTCCGACCAGAGTTCTCATCCGTGAAAAACACTCTGCTTTAAGGCAAGAATCAGCCTCTTCTTTCCAGAGTATCCAATACAGTAAAAAATATGAGCATACCCAGAAAAAAAGAACAGTGTTGCCTACTCATACAGACCATACGTAGTTCAACTCTGCTTATGAAACTGATACAAACGACAGCTCACCTTATATAAATCCTCTTTAGTTAATAATGAGAATAGCGTTGTGTTCATGCACTGCGAAAAATCATTTCAGCCCAAAATTCACTGTCTTTAACAGAAATGAACTCTTGCTTGTAAGAAGACACAGATCCTGGGGTTTAACTCCTTTTCTGAGGGGAAATCAGACCAGATTTCTCATCCGTGAAACACACTCTGTTTTGTCGAAGAAGCATGCTCGTCTTTCCAGAGTCTAAAATACAGCTAGAACCATGAGCATGGCCTGAAAAAAAAATACCTGTGTTTCCTATTCATACGGACCATGTGTAGTTCAACTCTGCTTATGAAACTGAAACAAACCACAGCTCCTCTTACATAAATGCTCTTTTGTTAATGGTGAGAATCGGTTTGGGTTGGTGAACTGTGAAAAATCATTTGAGCCCAAAATTTACTTGGTTTATGAAAAATGAACTCTTGCTTGTACAAAGACACAGATTCTGGGGTTTAACTCCATTTCTAAAGAGAAATTCAGACCAGAGTTCTCATCCATGAAACACACTCTGTTTTAATGCAAGAAGCAAGCTCTTCTTTCCAGCGTCTCCAATACAGCAACCACCATGAACATACCAAGAAAAAAAGAACTGTGTTTCCTACTCTACGGACCATATGTAGTTCAACTCTGCTTATGAAACTGAAACAAACCACAGCTCCTCTTACATAAATTCTCTTTAGTTAATAGTGAGAATCGTTTTCGGTTGGTGAACTGAAAAAAATCATTTGAGCCCAAAATTCACTTGGTTTTCCAGAAATGAACTCTTGCCTGTAGGAAGACACAGATCCTGGGGTTTAACTCCGTTTCTAAAAAGAAATTCAGACCAGAGTTCTCATCCCTGAAACACACTCTGATTTAACACAAGATGCAAGCTCTTCCTTCCAGATTCTAAAATACAGCCAGAACCATGAGCATGCCCTGAAAAAAAGAAATGTGTTTCCAACTCATAAGGACCATATTAATTCAACTCTGCTTGTGAAACTGAAACAAACCACAGCTCCTCTTACATAAATGCTCTTTAGTTAATTGTGAGAATTGCTTTGGGTTCATGAACTGTCTAAAATCATTTCAGCCCAAAATTCACTGGCTTTACCACAAATGAACTCTTGCTTGTATTAAGACACAGATCCTGGGGTTTAACTCCGTTTCTGAAGGGAAATTCCGACCAGAGTTCTCATCCCTGAAACACACTCTGTTTTAACAAAAGAAGCAACCTCTTCTTTCCAGTGTCTCCAATGCAGCAAGAACCATGAGCATGGCCTGAAAAAAAGAACTGTGTTTCCTACTCATGCGGACCATATGTAGTTCAACTCTGCTTATGAAGCTGATACATACAACAGCTCCTCTTACATAAATGCTCGTTAGTTAATAGTGATTATCTCGTTGGGTTTGTGAACTGCGAAAAATCATTTCAGCCCAGAATTCACTGTCTTTACCAGAAATGAACTCTTGCTTGTAGGAAGCCACAGATCCTGGGGTTTAACTCCGTTTCTGAGGGGAAATTCAGACCAGAGTTCTCATCCGTGAAACACACTCTGTTTTATCGAAGAAGCAAGTTCTTCTTTCCAGGGTCTCCAATACAGTAAGAACCATGAGCATGCAAAGAAAAAAAGAATTGTGTTTCCTAATCATACGGACCATATGTAGTCCAACTCTGTTTACAAAACTGATACAGACCACAGCACCTCTTACATAAATGCTCTTTAGTTAATAGAGAGAATCAGATTCGGTTGGTGAACTGAGAAAAATCATTTGAGCCCAAAATTCACTTGGTTTTCCAGAAATGAACTCTTGCCTGTAGGAAGACACAGATCCTGGGGTTTAACTCCGTTACTAAAGAGAAATTCAGACCAGAGTTCTCATCCCTGAAACACACTCTGATTTAACACAAGATGCAAGCTCTTCCTTCCAGATTCTAAAATACAGCCAGAACCATGAGCATGCCCTGAAAAAAAGAAATGTGTTTCCTACTCATCCGGACCATATGTAGATCAACTCTGCTTATGAAACTGATACAAACCACAGCAACTCTTAAATAAATGCTCTTTAGTTAATAGTGAGAATTGCATTGGGTTTTAAACTGTGTAAAGTCATTTCAGCCCAAAATTCACTTTGTATACCAGAAATGAACTCTTGCTTGTAGGAACACACAGATCCTGGGGATTAACACCATTTCTGAAGGCAAATTCAGACCACATTTCTCATCCCTGAAAAAAAAACTGTCTTTTAAGGCAAGAATCATCCTCTTCTATCCAGCGTCTCAAATACAGTAATAACCATGAGCATTCCTAGAAAAAAATAACTGTGTTTCCTACTCATACAGACCATATGTAGTTCAACTCTGCTTATGAAACTGATTCAAACCACAGCTCCTGTTACATAAATCCTATTTAGTTAATAGTGATAATTACGTTGCGTTCGTGAACTGCGAAAAACCATTTGAGCCCAAAATTCACTGGGTTTACCTGAAATGAACTCTTTCTTGTAGGAAGACACAGATCATGGGGTTTAACTCTGTTTCTGAAGGCAAATTCAGACCAGAATTCTCAACCCTGAAAAACACTCTGTTTTAAGGCAAGAATCATCCTGTTCTTTCCAGCGTCTCCAAACCAGTAAGAACCATGAGCATGCCTAGAAAAATAGAACTGTGTTTCCTACTCCTAAGGACCATATGTAGTTCAACTCTGCTTATGAAACTGATACACACCACAGCTCCTCTTACATAATGCTCTTTAGTTAATAGGGAGAATGGCATTGGGTTCGTAAACTGCGAAAAATCATTTCAGCCTAACATTCACTTGGTTTACCATAAAAGAATTCTTGCTTGTAGGAAGACACAGATCCTGGAGTTTTACTCCGTTTCTAAAGGGAAATTCCAACCAGAGTTCTCATCCCTGAAACACACTCTGTTTTAACAAAAGAAGCAAGCTCTTCTTTCCAGTGTCTCCAATACAGCAAGAACCATGAGCATGGACTGAAAAAAAGAACTGTGTTTCCTACTCATGCGGACAATATGTAGTTCAAATCTGCTTATGAAACTGATACATACAACAGCTCCTCTTACATAAATGCTCTTTAGTTAATAGTGATTATCTCGTTGGGTTCGTGAACTGTGAAAAATCATTTCAGCCCAAAATGCACTGTCTTTAACAGAAATGAACTCTTGCTTGTAGGAAGACACAGATCCTGGGGTTTAACTCCGTTTCTGAGGGGAAATCAGACGAGAGTTCTCATCTGTGAAGCACACTCTGTTTTATCGAAGAAGCAAGCTAGTCTTTCCAGAGTCTAAACTACAGCAAGAACCATGTGCATGGCCTGAAATAAAATACCTGTGTTTCCTATTCATACGGTCCATGAGTAGTTCAATTCTGCTTATGAAACTGAAACAAACCACAGCTCCTCTTACAAAAATGCTCTTTAGTGAATAGTGAGAATCCGTTTTGGCTGGTGAACTGTGAAAAATCATTTGAGCCCAAAATTTACTTGGTTTATGAGAAATGAACTCTTGCTTGTAGAAAGACACAGATCCTGGGGTTTAACTCCGTTTCTAAAGAGAAATTCATACCAGAGTTCTCATCCATTAAACACACTCTGTTTTAATGCGGGAAGCAAGCTCTTCTTTCCAGCGTCTCCAATACAGCAACCACCATGAGCATGCCCAGAAAAAAAGAACTGTGTTTCCTACTCTACGGACCATATGTAGTTCAACTCTGCTTATGAAACTGAAACAAACCACAGCTCCTCTTACATAAATTCTCTTTAGTTAATAGTGAGAATCGTTTTCGGTTGGTGAACTGAAAAAAATCATTTGAGCCCAAAATTCACTTGGTTTTCCAGAAATGAACTCTTGCCTGTAGGAAGACACAGATCCTGGGGTTTAACTCCGTTTCTAAAGAGAAATTCAGACCAGAGTTCTCATCCCTGAAACACACTCTGATTTAACACAAGATGCAAGCTCTTCCTTCCAGATTCTAAAATACAGCCAGAACCATGAGCATGCCCTGAAAAAAAGAAATGTGTTTCCAACTCATAAGGACCATATTAATTCAACTCTGCTTGTGAAACTGAAACAAAGCACAGCTCCTCTTACATAAATGCTCTTTAGTTAATTGTGAGAATTGCTTTGGGTTCATGAACTGTCTAAAATCATTTCAGCCCAAAATTCACTGGCTTTACCACAAATGAACTCTTGCTTGTATTAAGACACAGATCCTGGGGTTTAACTCCGTTTCTGAAGGGAAATTCCAACCAGAGTTCTCATCCCTGAAACACACTCTGTTTTAACAAAAGAAGCAACCTCTTCTTTCCAGTGTCTCCAATGCAGCAAGAACCATGAGCATGGCCTGAAAAAAAGAACTGTGTTTCCTACTCATGCGGACCATATGTAGTTCAACTCTGCTTATGAAGCTGATACATACAACAGCTCCTCTTACATAAATGCTCGTTAGTTAATAGTGATTATCTCGTTGGGTTTGTGAACTGCGAAAAATCATTTCAGCCCAGAATTCACTGTCTTTACCAGAAATGAACTCTTGCTTGTAGGAAGCCACAGATCCTGGGGTTTAACTCCGTTTCTGAGGGGAAATTCAGACCAGAGTTCTCATCCGTGAAACACACTCTGTTTTATCGAAGAAGCAAGTTCTTCTTTCCAGGGTCTCCAATACAGTAAGAACCATGAGCATGCAAAGAAAAAAAGAATTGTGTTTCCTAATCATACGGACCATATGTAGTCCAACTCTGTTTACAAAACTGATACAGACCACAGCACCTCTTACATAAATGCTCTTTAGTTAATAGAGAGAATCAGATTCGGTTGGTGAACTGAGAAAAATCATTTGAGCCCAAAATTCACTTGGTTTTCCAGAAATGAACTCTTGCCTGTAGGAAGACACAGATCCTGGGGTTTAACTCCGTTACTAAAGAGAAATTCAGACCAGAGTTCTCATCCCTGAAACACACTCTGATTTAACACAAGATGCAAGCTCTTCCTTCCAGATTCTAAAATACAGCCAGAACCATGAGCATGCCCTGAAAAAAAGAAATGTGTTTCCTACTCATCCGGACCATATGTAGATCAACTCTGATTATGAAATTGATACAAACCACAGCAACTCTTAAATAAATGCTCTTTAGTTAATAGTGAGAATTGCATTGGGTTTTAAACTGTGTAAAGTCATTTGAGCCCAAAATTCACTTTGTATACCAGAAATGAACTCTTGCTTGTAGGAAGACACAGATCCTGGGGATTAACACCATTTCTGAAGGCAAATTCAGACCACATTTCTCATCCCTGAAAAAAAAACTGTCTTTTAAGGCAAGAATCATCCTCTTCTATCCAGCGTCTCAAATACAGTAATAACCATGAGCATTCCTAGAAAAAAATAACTGTGTTTCCTACTCATACAGACCATATGTAGTTCAACTCTGCTTATGAAACTGATTCAAACCACAGCTCCTGTTACATAAATCCTATTTAGTTAATAGTGATAATTGCGTTGCGTTCGTGAACTGCGAAAAACCATTTGAGCCCAAAATTCACTGGGTTTACCTGAAATGAACTCTTTCTTGTAGGAAGACACAGATCATGGGGTTTAACTCTGTTTCTAAAGGCAAGTTCAGACCAGAATTCTCAACCCTGAAAAACACTCTGTTTTAAGGCAAGAATCATCTTGTTTTTTCCAGCGTCTCCAAACCAGTAAGAACCATGAGCATGCCTAGAAAAAAGAACTGTGTTTCCTACTCATACGGACCATATGTAGTTCAACTCTGCTTATGAAATGTTACAGACCACAGCTCCTCTTACATAAATGCTCTTTAGTTAACAGTGAGAATCGTGTTGGGTTTGTGAAATGCGAAAAATCATTTGAGCCCAAAATTCACTGGGTTAACCAGGAATGAACTCTTGCTTGTAGGAAGACACAGATCATGGGGTTTAACTCCGTTTCTGAAGGGAAATTCCGACCAGAGTTCTCATCCGTGAAAAACACTCTGCTTTAAGGCAAGAATCAGCCTCTTCTTTCCAGAGTATCCAATACAGTAAAAAATATGAGCATACCCAGAAAAAAAGAACAGTGTTGCCTACTCATACAGACCATACGTAGTTCAACTCTGCTTATGAAACTGATACAAACGACAGCTCACCTTATATAAATCCTCTTTAGTTAATAATGAGAATAGCGTTGTGTTCATGCACTGCGAAAAATCATTTCACCCAAAATTCACTGTCTTTAACAGAAATGAACTCTTGCTTGTAAGAAGACACAGATCCTGGGGTTTAACTCCTTTTCTGAGGGGAAATCAGACCAGATTTCTCATCCGTGAAACACACTCTGTTTTGTCGAAGAAGCATGCTCGTCTTTCCAGAGTCTAAAATACAGCTAGAACCATGAGCATGGCCTGAAAAAAAAAATACCTGTGTTTCCTATTCATACGGACCATGTGTAGTTCAACTCTGCTTATGAAACTGAAACAAACCACAGCTCCTCTTACATAAATGCTCTTTTGTTAATGGTGAGAATCGGTTTGGGTTGGTGAACTGTGAAAAATCATTTGAGCCCAAAATTTACTTGGTTTATGAAAAATGAACTCTTGCTTGTACAAAGACACAGATTCTGGGGTTTAACTCCATTTCTAAAGAGAAATTCAGACCAGAGTTCTCATCCATGAAACACACTCTGTTTTAATGCAAGAAGCAAGCTCTTCTTTCCAGCGTCTCCAATACAGCAACCACCATGAACATACCAAGAAAAAAAGAACTGTGTTTCCTACTCTACGGACCATATGTAGTTCAACTCTGCTTATGAAACTGAAACAAACCACAGCTCCTCTTACATAAATTCTCTTTAGTTAATAGTGAGAATCGTTTTCGGTTGGTGAACTGAAAAAAATCATTTGAGCCCAAAATTCACTTGGTTTTCCAGAAATGAACTTTTGCCTGTAGGAAGACACAGATCCTGGGGTTTAACTCCGTTTCTAAAAAGAAATTCAGACCAGAGTTCTCATCCCTGAAACACACTCTGATTTAACACAAGATGCAAGCTCTTCCTTCCAGATTCTAAAATACAGCCAGAACCATGAGCATGCCCTGAAAAAAAGAAATGTGTTTCCAACTCATAAGGACCATATTAATTCAACTCTGCTTGTGAAACTGAAACAAACCACAGCTCCTCTTACATAAATGCTCTTTAGTTAATTGTGAGAATTGCTTTGGGTTCATGAACTGTCTAAAATCATTTCAGCCCAAAATTCACTGGCTTTACCACAAATGAACTCTTGCTTGTATTAAGACACAGATCCTGGGGTTTAACTCCGTTTCTGAAGGGAAATTCCGACCAGAGTTCTCATCCCTGAAACACACTCTGTTTTAACAAAAGAAGCAACCTCTTCTTTCCAGTGTCTCCAATGCAGCAAGAACCATGAGCATGGCCTGAAAAAAAGAACTGTGTTTCCTACTCATGCGGACCATATGTAGTTCAACTCTGCTTATGAAGCTGATACATACAACAGCTCCTCTTACATAAATGCTCGTTAGTTAATAGTGATTATCTCGTTGGGTTTGTGAACTGCGAAAAATCATTTCAGCCCAGAATTCACTGTCTTTACCAGAAACGAACTCTTGCTTGTAGGAAGCCACAGATCCTGGGGTTTAACTCCGTTTCTGAGGGGAAATTCAGACCAGAGTTCTCATCCGTGAAACACACTCTGTTTTGTCGAAGAAGCAAGTTCTTCTTTCCAGGGTCTCCAATACAGTAAGAACCATGAGCATGCAAAGAAAAAAAGAATTGTGTTTCCTAATCATACGGACCATATGTAGTCCAACTCTGTTTACAAAACTGATACAGACCACAGCACCTCTTACATAAATGCTCTTTAGTTAATAGAGAGAATCAGATTCGGTTGGTGAACTGAGAAAAATCATTTGAGCCCAAAATTCACTTGGTTTTCCAGAAATGAACTCTTGCCTGTAGGAAGACACAGATCCTGGGGTTTAACTCCGTTACTAAAGAGAAATTCAGACCAGAGTTCTCATCCCTGAAACACACTCTGATTTAACACAAGATGCAAGCTCTTCCTTCCAGATTCTAAAATACAGCCAGAACCATGAGCATGCCCTGAAAAAAAGAAATGTGTTTCCTACTCATCCGGACCATATGTAGATCAACTCTGCTTATGAAACTGATACAAACCACAGCAACTCTTAAATAAATGCTCTTTAGTTAATAGTGAGAATTGCATTGGGTTTTAAACTGTGTAAAGTCATTTCAGCCCAAAATTCACTTTGTATACCAGAAATGAACTCTTGCTTGTAGGAACACACAGATCCTGGGGATTAACACCATTTCTGAAGGCAAATTCAGACCACATTTCTCATCCCTGAAAAAAAAACTGTCTTTTAAGGCAAGAATCATCCTCTTCTATCCAGCGTCTCAAATACAGTAATAACCATGAGCATTCCTAGAAAAAAATAACTGTGTTTCCTACTCATACAGACCATATGTAGTTCAACTCTGCTTATGAAACTGATTCAAACCACAGCTCCTGTTACATAAATCCTATTTAGTTAATAGTGATAATTGCGTTGCGTTCGTGAACTGCGAAAAACCATTTGAGCCCAAAATTCACTGGGTTTACCTGAAATGAACTCTTTCTTGTAGGAAGACACAGATCATGGGGTTTAACTCTGTTTCTGAAGGCAAATTCAGACCAGAATTCTCAACCCTGAAAAACACTCTGTTTTAAGGCAAGAATCATCCTGTTCTTTCCAGCGTCTCCAAACCAGTAAGAACCATGAGCATGCCTAGAAAAATAGAACTGTGTTTCCTACTCCTAAGGACCATATGTAGTTCAACTCTGCTTATGAAACTGATACACACCACAGCTCCTCTTACATAATGCTCTTTAGTTAATAGGGAGAATGGCATTGGGTTCGTAAACTGCGAAAAATCATTTCAGCCTAACATTCACTTGGTTTACCATAAAAGAATTCTTGCTTGTAGGAAGACACAGATCCTGGAGTTTTACTCCGTTTCTAAAGGGAAATTCCAACCAGAGTTCTCATCCCTGAAACACACTCTGTTTTAACAAAAGAAGCAAGCTCTTCTTTCCAGTGTCTCCAATACAGCAAGAACCATGAGCATGTACTGAAAAAAAGAACTGTGTTTCCTACTCATGCGGACAATATGTAGTTCAAATCTGCTTATGAAACTGATACATACAACAGCTCCTCTTACTTAAATGCTCTTTAGTTAATAGTGATTATCTCGTTGGGTTCGTGAACTGTGAAAAATCATTTCAGCCCAAAATGCACTGCCTTTAACAGAAATGAACTCTTGCTTGTAGGAAGACACAGATCCTGGGGTTTAACTCCGTTTCTGAGGGGAAATCAGACAAGAGTTCTCATCTGTGAAGCACACTCTGTTTTGTCGAAGAAGCAAGCTAGTCTGTCCAGAGTCTAAACTACAGCAAGAACCATGTGCATGGCCTGAAATAAAATACCTGTGTTTCCTATTCATACGGTCCATGAGTAGTTCAATTCTGCTTATGAAACTGAAACAAACCACAGCTCCTCTTACAAAAATGCTCTTTAGTGAATAGTGAGAATCCGTTTTGGCTGGTGAACTGTGAAAAATCATTTGAGCCCAAAATTTACTTGGTTTATGAGAAATGAACTCTTGCTTGTAGAAAGACACAGATCCTGGGGTTTAACTCCGTTTCTAAAGAGAAATTCATACCAGAGTTCTCATCCATTAAACACACTCTGTTTTAATGCGGGAAGCAAGCTCTTCTTTCCAGCGTCTCCAATACAGCAACCACCATGAGCATGCCCAGAAAAAAAGAACTGTGTTTCCTACTCTACGGACCATATGTAGTTCAACTCTGCTTATGAAACTGAAACAAACCACAGCTCCTCTTACATAAATTCTCTTTAGTTAATAGTGAGAATCGTTTTCGGTTGGTGAACTGAAAAAAATCATTTGAGCCCAAAATTCACTTGGTTTTCCAGAAATGAACTCTTGCCTGTAGGAAGACACAGATCCTGGGGTTTAACTCCGTTTCTAAAGAGAAATTCAGACCAGAGTTCTCATCCCTGAAACACACTCTGATTTAACACAAGATGCAAGCTCTTCCTTCCAGATTCTAAAATACAGCCAGAACCATGAGCATGCCCTGAAAAAAAGAAATGTGTTTCCAACTCATAAGGACCATATTAATTCAACTCTGCTTGTGAAACTGAAACAAACCACAGCTCCTCTTACATAAATGCTCTTTAGTTAATTGTGAGAATTGCTTTGGGTTCATGAACTGTCTAAAATCATTTCAGCCCAAAATTCACTGGCTTTACCACAAATGAACTCTTGCTTGTATTAAGACACAGATCCTGGGGTTTAACTCCGTTTCTGAAGGGAAATTCCGACCAGAGTTCTCATCCCTGAAACACACTCTGTTTTAACAAAAGAAGCAACCTCTTCTTTCCAGTGTCTCCAATGCAGCAAGAACCATGAGCATGGCCTGAAAAAAAGAACTGTGTTTCCTACTCATGCGGACCATATGTAGTTCAACTCTGCTTATGAAGCTGATACATACAACAGCTCCTCTTACATAAATGCTCGTTAGTTAATAGTGATTATCTCGTTGGGTTTGTGAACTGCGAAAAATCATTTCAGCCCAGAATTCACTGTCTTTACCAGAAATGAACTCTTGCTTGTAGGAAGCCACAGATCCTGGGGTTTAACTCCGTTTCTGAAGGGAAATTCAGACCAGAGTTCTCATCCGTGAAACACACTCTGTTTTATCGAAGAAGCAAGTTCTTCTTTCCAGGGTCTCCAATACAGTAAGAACCATGAGCATGCAAAGAAAAAAAGAATTGTGTTTCCTAATCATACGGACCATATGTAGTCCAACTCTGTTTACAAAACTGATACAGACCACAGCACCTCTTACATAAATGCTCTTTAGTTAATAGAGAGAATCAGATTCGGTTGGTGAACTGAGAAAAATCATTTGAGCCCAAAATTCACTTGGTTTTCCAGAAATGAACTCTTGCCTGTAGGAAGACACAGATCCTGGGGTTTAACTCCGTTACTAAAGAGAAATTCAGACCAGAGTTCTCATCCCTGAAACACACTCTGATTTAACACAAGATGCAAGCTCTTCCTTCCAGATTCTAAAATACAGCCAGAACCATGAGCATGCCCTGAAAAAAAGAAATGTGTTTCCTACTCATCCGGACCATATGTAGATCAACTCTGCTTATGAAACTGATACAAACCACAGCAACTCTTAAATAAATGCTCTTTAGTTAATAGTGAGAATTGCATTGGGTTTTAAACTGTGTAAAGTCATTTGAGCCCAAAATTCACTTTGTATACCAGAAATGAACTCTTGCTTGTAGGAAGACACAGATCCTGGGGATTAACACCATTTCTGAAGGCAAATTCAGACCACATTTCTCATCCCTGAAAAAAAAACTGTCTTTTAAGGCAAGAATCATCCTCTTCTATCCAGCGTCTCAAATACAGTAATAACCATGAGCATTCCTAGAAAAAAATAACTGTGTTTCCTACTCATACAGACCATATGTAGTTCAACTCTGCTTATGAAACTGATTCAAACCACAGCTCCTGTTACATAAATCCTATTTAGTTAATAGTGATAATTGCGTTGCGTTCGGGAACTGCGAAAAACCATTTGAGCCCAAAATTCACTGGGTTTACCTGAAATGAACTCTTTCTTGTAGGAAGACACAGATCATGGGGTTTAACTCTGTTTCTGAAGGCAAATTCAGACCAGAATTCTCAACCCTGAAAAACACTCTGTTTTAAGGCAAGAATCATCCTTTTCTTTCCAGCGTCTCCAAACCAGTAAGAACCATGAGCATGCCTGGAAAAATAGAACTGTGTTTCCTACTCCTAAGGACCATATGTAGTTCAACTCTGCTTATGAAACTGATACACACCACAGCTCCTCTTACATAATGCTCTTTAGTTAATAGGGAGAATGGCATTGGGTTCGTAAACTGCGAAAAATCATTTCAGCCTAACATTCACTTGGTTTACCATAAAAGAATTCTTGCTTGTAGGAAGACACAGATCCTGGAGTTTTACTCCGTTTCTAAAGGGAAATTCCAACCAGAGTTCTCATCCCTGAAACACACTCTGTTTTAACAAAAGAAGCAAGCTCTTCTTTCCAGTGTCTCCAATACAGCAAGAACCATGAGCATGGACTGAAAAAAAGAACTGTGTTTCCTACTCATGCGGACAATATGTAGTTCAAATCTGCTTATGAAACTGATACATACAACAGCTCCTCTTACATAAATGCTCTTTAGTTAATAGTGATTATCTCAGTGGGTTCGTGAACTGTGAAAAATCATTTCAGCTCAAAATTCACTATGTTAACCAGAAAAGAACTCTTGCTTGTAGGAAGACACAGATCATGGGATTTAATTCCGTTTCTGAAGGGAAATTCCGACCAGAGTCCTCATCCGTGAAAAAGACTCTGTTTTAAGGCAAGAATCAGCCTCTTCTTTCCAGCGTATCCAATACAGTAAAAAACATGAGCATACCCAGAAAAAAGAACAGTGTTGTCTACTCATACAGACCATAGGTAGTTCAACTCTGCTTATGAAACTGATACAAACCACAGCTCACCTTATATAAATCCTCTTTAGTTAATAATGAGAATAGCGTTGGTTCGTGAACTGCGAAAAATCATTTCAGCCCAAAATGCACTGTCTTTAACAGAAATGAACTCTTGCTTGTAGGAAGACACAGATCCTGGGGTTTAACTCCGTTTCTGAGGGGAAATCAGACGAGAGTTCTCATCTGTGAAGCACACTCTGTTTTGTTGAAGAAGCAAGCTAGTCTTTCCAGAGTCTAAACTACAGCAAGAACCATGTGCATGGCCTGAAATAAAATACCTGTGTTTCCTATTCATACGGTCCATGTGTAGTTCAATTCTGCTTATGAAACTGAAACAAACCACAGCTCCTCTTACAAAAATGCTCTTTAGTGAATAGTGAGAATCCGTTTTGGCTGGTGAACTGTGAAAAATCATTTGAGGCCAAAATTTACTTGGTTTATGAGAAATGAACTCTTGCTTGTAGAAAGACACAGATCCTGGGGTTTAACTCCGTTTCTAAAGAGAAATTCATACCAGAGTTCTCATCCATTAAACACACTCTGTTTTAATGCGGGAAGCAAGCTCTTCTTTCCAGCGTCTCCAATACAGCAACCACCATGAGCATGCCCAGAAAAAAAGAACTGTGTTTCCTACTCTACGGACCATATGTAGTTCAACTCTGCTTATGAAACTGAAACAAACCACAGCTCCTCTTACATAAATTCTCTTTAGTTAATAGTGAGAATCATTTTCGGTTGGTGAACTGAAAAAAATCATTTGAGCCCAAAATTCACTTGGTTTTCCAGAAATGAACTCTTGCCTGTAGGAAGACACAGATCCTGGGGTTTAACTCCGTTTCTAAAGAGAAATTCAGACCAGAGTTCTCATCCCTGAAACACACTCTGATTTAACACAAGATGCAAGCTCTTCCTTCCAGATTCTAAAATACAGCCAGAACCATGAGCATGCCCTGAAAAAAAGAAATGTGTTTCCTACTCATCCGGACCATATGTAGATCAACTCTGCTTATGAAACTGATACAAACCACAGCAACTCTTAAATAAATGCTCTTTAGTTAATAGTGAGAATTGCATTGGGTTTTAAACTGTGTAAAGTCATTTGAGCCCAAAATTCACTTTGTATACCAGAAATGAACTCTTGCTTGTAGGAAGACACAGATCCTGGGGATTAACACCGTTTCTGAAGGCAAATTCAGACCACATTTCTCATCCCTGAAAAAAAAACTGTCTTTTAAGGCAAGAATCATCCTCTTCTATCCAGCGTCTCAAATACAGTAATAACCATGAGCATTCCTAGAAAAAAATAACTGTGTTTCCTACTCATACAGACCATATGTAGTTCAACTCTGCTTATGAAACTGATTCAAACCACAGCTCCTGTTACATAAATCCTATTTAGTTAATAGTGATAATCGCGTTGCGTTCGTGAACTGCGAAAAACCATTTGAGCCCAAAATTCACTGGGTTTACCTGAAATGAACTCTTTCTTGTAGGAAGACACAGATCATGGGGTTTAACTCTGTTTCTAAAGGCAAGTTCAGACCAGAATTCTCAACCCTGAAAAACACTCTGTTTTAAGGCAATAATCATCCTCTTCTTTCCAGCGTATCCAATACAGTAAGAAACATGAGCATGCCCAGAAAATTGAACAGTGTTGCCTACTCATACAGACCATACGTAGTTCAACTCTGCTTATGAAACTGATACAAACCACAGCTCACCTTACATAAATCTTCTTTAGTTAATAATGAGAATAGCGTTGGGTTCGTGAACTGTGAAAAATCATTTCAGCACAAAATTCACTGGCTTTACCAGAAATGAACTCTTGCTTGTATTAAGACACAGATCCTGGGGTTTAACTCCGTTTCTGAAGGGAAATTCAGACCAGAGTTCTCATCGCTGAAACACACTCTGATTTAACGCAAGAAGCAAGCTCTTCTTTCCAGAGTCTAAAATACAGCAAGAGCCATGAGTATGCCCTGAAAAAAAGAATTGTGTTTCCTACTCATGCAGACAATATGTACTTCAACTCTGCTTATGAAACTGATACATACAACAGCTCCTCTTACATAAATGCTCTTTAGTGAATAGTGAGAATCTCGTTGGGTTCGTGAACTCTGGAAAATCATTTCAGCCCAAAATTCACTGGGTTTACCAGAAATGAACTCTTGCTTGTAGGAAGACACAGATCCTGGTGTTTAACTCCGTATTTGAAGGGAAATTCAGACCAGAGTTCTCATCAATAAAACACACACTGTTTTAATGCAAAATGAAAGCTCGCCTTTCCAGCGTATCCAATACAGTAAGAAACATGAGCATGCCCAGAAAAAAAGAACAGTGTTGCCTACTCATACAGACCATACGTAGTTCAACTCTGCTTATGAAACTGATACAAACCACAGCTCACCTTACATAAATCCTCTTTAGTTAATACTGATAATCGCGTTGGGTTCTAGAACTGTGTAAAATCATTTGAGCCAAAAATTCACTGATTTTACCGGAAATGAACTCTTACTTGTAGGAAGACACAGATCCAGGGAATTAACTCCGTTTCTGAAGGGAAATTCAGAACAGAGTTCGAATCCCTGAAACACACTCTGTTTTAATGCAAGAAGCAAGCTCTTCCTTCCATGTTCTAACATAGAGCAAAAACCATGAACATGCCCTCAAAAAAAGAACTGTGTTTCATACTCATACAGACTATATGTAGTTCAACTCTGCTTATGAAATTGATACAGACTACAGCTCCTCTTACATAAATGCTCTTTCCTTATAGTGATAAACGCGATGTGTTCTGGTTCTGTGTAAAATCATTTGAGCCGAAAATTCACTTTGTTACCAGAAATGAACTCTTGCTTGTAGGAAGACACAGATACCGTGGTCTAACTCCGATTCTGATGGATATTCAGACCAGTGCTTTCATCCATGAAACACATGCTGTTTTAACCCAAGAAGCAAGCTCTTCTTTCCAGCGTCTTCAATACAGCAAGAACCAGGAGCATGCCCTCAAAAAAGAACTGTGTTTCCTACTCAACCGCACCATATGTAGATCAACTCTGCTTATGAAACTGATACAAACCACACTACCTCTTAAATAAATGCTCTTTAGTTAATAGTGAGAATCGCATTGGGTTTTAAACTGTGTAAAGTCATTTGAGCACAAAATGCACCTTGTATACAGGAAATGAACTCTTGCTTGTAGGAAGACACGGATCCTGGAGATTAACACCGTTTCTGAAAGCAAATTCAGACAACATTTCACCTCCATGAAAAAAAACTTTCTCTTAAGGCAAGAATCATCCTCTTCTATCCAGCGTCTCCAATACAGTAAGAACCATGAGCATTCCTAGAAAAAATAACTGTGTTTCCTACTCATACAGACCATATGTATTTCAACTCTGCTTATGAAATGTTACAGACCACAGCTCCACTTTCATAAATGCTCTTTAGTTAATAGTGAGAATCGCGTTGGGTTTTTGAACTGTGTAAAATCATTTGAGCCCAAAATTCACTTGGTTTAACCGAAATAAACTCTTCCATGTAGAAACACAAAGATCCTGGATTTTAACTCTGACTCTGAAGGTAAATTCATACCCGTGTTCTCATCCATGAAACACACTCTGTTTACATGCAAGAAGCAAGCTCTTCTTTACAGCGTCTCCAATACAGCAAGAACAATGCGAATGTCCAGAAAAAATAACTGTGTTTCCTACTCATATGGTCAATATGTAGTTCAACTCTGCTTATGTAACTGACACAAACCACAGCCCCGCTTACATAAATGCGCTTTAGTTAATAGTGAGAATCGTGTTGGGTTCGGGAACTGCGAAAAAATCATTTCAGCCCAAAATTCACTGGGTTTTATCAGAAATGAACTCTTGTTTGTAGGAAGACACAGATCCTTGGGTTTTACTCTGTTTCTGAAAGCAAAATCAGACCAGTGTTCTCATCCCTGAAAAAACTCTGTTTTAAGGCAAGAGTCATCCTCTTCTATCTAGCGTCTCCAATACAGTAAGAACCAGGAGCATTCCCTGAAAAAAAGAACTGTGTTTCCTACTCATACGGACCATATGTAGTTCAACTCTGCTTATGAAACTAATACAAACCACAGCTCCACTTACATAAATGCTCTTTAGTTAATAGTGAGAATCGTGTTGGGTTCGTGAACTGCGAAAAATTATTTGAGCCCAAAATTCACTGGGTTTACCAGAAATGTACAACTGCTTGTAGGAAGACAGAGATCCTGGGGTTTAACTCCATTTCTGTAGGGAAATACAGACCAGCGTTCTCATACCTGAAACACACTCTGCTTTAACGCAAGAAGCAAGCATTCCTTCCATGGTCTAAAATAGAGCAAGAACCATGAGCATGCCCTGAGAAAAGAACTGTGTTTCCTACTCATAAGAGCATATGTAGTTCAACTCTGCTTATGGAATTAATATAAATCACAGCTCCTCTTACATAAATGCTCTTTAGTTAATAGTGAGAATCGCGTTGGGTTCGTGAACTGCGAAAAAACATTTCAGCCCAAAATTCACTGGGTTTACCAGAAATGAACTCTTGCTTGTAGGAAGACACAGATCGTGGGGTTTACCTCCGTTACTGAAGGGAAATTCAGACCAGCGTTCTCATCCCTGAAAAACACTCTGTTTTAAGGCAAGAATCATCAACTTCTTTCCAGCTTCTCCAATACATTAAGAACCATGAGCATGTCCAGAAAAAAAGAACTGTGTTTCCTACTCATAGGGACCATATTTAGTTCAACTCTGCTTATGAAATGATACAGACCACAGCTCCTCTTACATAAATGCTCTTTAGTTAATAGTGATAATTGCATTGGGTTCCTGAACTGCGAAAAATCATTTCAGCCCGAAATTCACTGGGTTTACCAGAAATGAACTCTTTCTTGTAGGAAGACACAGATCCTGGGGTTTAACTCTGTTTATGAAGGCAAATTCAGTCCAGAGTTCTCATCCCTGAAACAAACTGTTTTAAAGCAAGAATCATCATTTTCTATCCAGCGTCTCCAAAACAATAAGAACCATGAGCATATCCAGAAAAAAAGAACTGTGTTTCCTACTCATACGGACCATATTTAGTTCAACTCTGCTTATGAAATGATACAGACCACAGCTCCTCTTACATAAATGCTCTTTAGTTAATACTGATAATCGCGTTGGGTTCCTGAACTGTGTAAAATCATTTGATCCGAAAATTCACTTGGTTTAACAGAAATATTCTCGTGCCTGTAAGAAGACACCTATCATGGGGTTTTACTCTGTTTCTGAAGGGAAATTCAGACCAGATTTCTCATCCATGAAACACACTCTGTTTTAATGCAAGAAGCAAGCTCTTCTTCCCAGGGTCTCCAATAGAGCAAGAACCATGAGCATGCCCTGAAAAAAAGAACTGTGTTTCCTACTCATACGGGCCATATGTAGTTCAACTCTGCTTATGAACCTGATACAAACCACAGCTCCACTTACATAAATGCTCTTTAGATAATAGTGATAATTGCGTTGGTTTCGTGAACTGCCAAAAATCATTTGATCCCAAAATACACTGGGTGAACCAGAAATGAACTCTTGCATGTAGGAAGACAGAGACCCTGGGATTTAACTCCATTTCTGAAGGGAAATTCAGACCAGAGTTCTCATCCCTGAAAAACACTCTGTTTTAAGGCAAGAATCATCCTCTTCTTTCCAGCTTCTCCAAAAAGGTAAGAACCATGAGCATGCCCAGAAAAAAGAACTGTGTTTCCTACTGATACAGACCATATGTAGATCAACTCCAGTTATGAAACTGATACAAACCACAGAACCTCTTAAATAAATGCTGTTTACTTAATAGTTACAATCACATTGGGTTTTTGTACTTTGTAAACTCATTTGACCCCAAAATTCACTTGGTTTAACAAAAATAAACTCTTCCATGCAGGCAGACACAGATCCTGGATTTTAACTCCAATTCTAAAGGTACATACAGACCGGTGTTCTCATCCATAAAACACAGTCTGTTTTCATGCAAGAAGCAAGCTCTTCTTTCCAGCGTCTCCAATACAGCAAGAACCATGAGCATGCCCTGAAAAAAAGAACTGTGTTTCCTACTCATACGGACCATATGTAGTTCAACTCCTCTTATGAAACTGATACAAACCACAGCTCGTCTTACATAAATGCGCTTAATTTAATAGTGAGAATCATGTTGGGTTCATGAACTGTGAAAAATCTTTTGAGCCCGAAATTCACTGGGTTTACCAGAAATGAAGTCTTGCTTGGAGGAAGACACAGAACATGGGGTTTAACTTCGTGTCTGAGGGGAAATGCAGACCAGAATTCTGATCCATGAAAAACACTCTGTTTTAAGGCATGAATCATCCTCTTCTTTCCAGGGTCTCCAATACAGTAAGAACCATGTGCATGCCAAGAAAAATAGATCTGTGTTTCCTACTCACACGGACCATATGTAGTTCAGCTCTGCTTATGAAACTGATACAGACTACAGCTCCTCTTACATGAATGCTCTTTACTTAATAGTGAGAATCGCATTGGATTCCAGAAATGCAAAGAATCATTTCAGCCCAAAATTCACTGTGTTTACCAGAAATGAACTCTTGCTTGTAGGAAGACACAGACACCGTGGACTAACTCCGATTCTAAAGGGATATTCTGACCAGTGCTTTCATCCATGAAACACATACTGTTTAAACACAAGAAGCAAGCTATTCTTTCCAGCGTCTTCAATACAAAAGAACCATGAGCATGCCCTCAAAAAAGAACTGTGTTTCCTACTCAACCGGACCATATGTAGATCAACTCTGCTTATGAAACTGATACAAACCACAGCACCTCTTATAT
Source organism: Onychomys leucogaster (assembly GCA_949786385.1). Classification (NCBI taxonomy): domain Eukaryota; kingdom Metazoa; phylum Chordata; class Mammalia; order Rodentia; family Cricetidae; genus Onychomys; species Onychomys leucogaster. The sequence goes on along the minus strand of CATKUP010000006.1, from coordinate 8,476,563 downwards.
AAATGCTCTTTAGTTAATAGTGAGAATCGCATTGGGTTTTAAACTGTGTAAAGTCATTTGAGCCCAAAATTCACTTTGTATACCAGAAATGAACTCTTGCTTGTAGGAAGACACAGATCCTGGGATTAACACTGTTTCTGAAGGTAAATTCAGACCACATTTCTCATCCCTGAAAAAAAACTGTCTTTTAAGGCAGGAATCATCCTCTTCTATCCAGCGTCTCCAATACAGTAATAACCATGAGCATTCCTAGAAAAAAATAACTGTGTTTCCTACTCATACAGACCATACGTAGTTCAACTCTGATTATGAAAGTGATTCAAACCACAGCTCCTGTTACATAAATCATATTTAGTTAATAGTGATAATCGCGTTGCGTTCGTGAACTGTGAAAAACCATTTGAGCCCAAAATTCACTGGGTTACCTGAAATGAACTCTTTCTTGTAGGAAGACACACATCATGGGGTTTAACTCTGTTTCTGAAGGCAAATTCAGACCAGAATTCTCAACCCTGAAAAACACTCTGTTTTAAGGCAAGAATCATCCTGTTCTTTCCAGCGTCTCCAAACCAGTAAGAACCATGAGCATGCCTAGAAAAATAGAACTGTGTTTCCTACTCCTAAGGACCATATGTAGTTCAACTCTGCTTATGAAACTGATACACACCACAGCTCCTCTTACATAATGCTCTTTAGTTAATAGGGAGAATGGCATTGGGTTCGTAAACTGCGAAAAATCATTTCAGCCTAACATTCACTTGGTTTACCATAAAAGAATTCTTGCTTGTAGGAAGACACAGATCCTGGAGTTTTACACCGTTTCTAAAGGGAAATTCCAACCAGAGTTCTCATCCCTGAAACACACTCTATTTTAACAAAAGAAGCAAGCTCTTCTTTCCAGTGTCTCCAATACAGCAAGAACCATGAGCATGGACTGAAAAAAAGAACTGTGTTTCCTACTCATGCGGACAATATGTAGTTCAAATCTGCTTATGAAACTGATACATACAACAGCTCCTCTTACATAAATGCTCTGTAGTTAATAGTGATTATCTCGTTGTGTTCGTGAACTGTGAAAAATCATTTCAGCTCAAAATTCACTATGTTAACCAGAAAAGAACTCTTGCTTGTAGGAAGACACAGATCATGGGATTTAATTCCGTTTCTGAAGGGAAATTCCGACCAGAGTCCTCACCCGTGAAAAAGACTCTGTTTTAAGGCAAGAATCAGCCTCTTCTTTCCAGCGTATCCAATACAGTAAAAAACATGAGCATACCCAGAAAAAAGAACAGTGTTGTCTACTCATACAGACCATAGGTAGTTCAACTCTGCTTATGAAACTGATACAAACCACAGCTCACCTTATATAAATCCTCTTTAGTTAATAATGAGAATAGCGTTGGGTTCGTGAACTGCGAAAAATCATTTCAGCCCAAAATGCACTGTCTTTAACAGAAATGAACTCTTGCTTGTAGGAAGACACAGATCCTGGGGTTTAACTCCGTTTCTGAGGGGAAATCAGACGAGAGTTCTCATCTGTGAAGCACACTCTGTTTTGTCGAAGAAGCAAGCTAGTCTTTCCAGAGTCTAAACTACAGCAAGAACCATGTGCATGGCCTGAAATAAAATACCTGTGTTTCCTATTCATACGGTCCATGTGTAGTTCAATTCTGCTTATGAAACTGAAACAAACCACAGCTCCTCTTACAAAAATGCTCTTTAGTGAATAGTGAGAATCCGTTTTGGCTGGTGAACTGTGAAAAATCATTTGAGCCCAAAATTTACTTGGTTTATGAGAAATGAACTCTTGCTTGTAGAAAGACACAGATCCTGGGGTTTAACTCCGTTTCTAAAGAGAAATTCATACCAGAGTTCTCATCCATTAAACACACTCTGTTTTAATGCGGGAAGCAAGCTCTTCTTTCCAGCGTCTCCAATACAGCAACCACCATGAGCATGCCCAGAAAAAAAGAACTGTGTTTCCTACTCTACGGACCATATGTAGTTCAACTCTGCTTATGAAACTGAAACAAACCACAGCTCCTCTTACATAAATTCTCTTTAGTTAATAGTGAGAATCGTTTTCGGTTGGTGAACTGAAAAAAATCATTTGAGCCCAAAATTCACTTGGTTTTCCAGAAATGAACTCTTGCCTGTAGGAAGACACAGATCCTGGGGTTTAACTCCGTTTCTAAAGAGAAATTCAGACCAGAGTTCTCATCCCTGAAACACACTCTGATTTAACACAAGATGCAAGCTCTTCCTTCCAGATTCTAAAATACAGCCAGAACCATGAGCATGCCCTGAAAAAAAGAAATGTGTTTCCTACTCATCCGGACCATATGTAGATCAACTCTGCTTATGAAACTGATACAAACCACAGCAACTCTTAAATAAATGCTCTTTAGTTAATAGTGAGAATTGCATTGGGTTTTAAACTGTGTAAAGTCATTTGAGCCAAAAATTCACTTTGTATACCAGAAATGAATTCTTGCTTGTAGGAAGACACAGATCCTGGGGATTAACACCGTTTCTGAAGGCAAATTCAGACCACATTTCTCATCCCTGAAAAAAAAACTGTCTTTTAAGGCAAGAATCATCCTCTTCTATCCAGCGTCTCAAATACAGTAATAACCATGAGCATTCCTAGAAAAAAATAACTGTGTTTCCTACTCATACAGACCATATGTAGTTCAACTCTGCTTATGAAACTGATTCAAACCACAGCTCCTGTTACATAAATCCTATTTAGTTAATAGTGATAATCGCGTTGCGTTCGTGAACTGCGAAAAACCATTTGAGCCCAAAATTCACTGGGTTTACCTGAAATGAACTCTTTCTTGTAGGAAGACACAGATCATGGGGTTTAACTCTGTTTCTAAAGGCAAATTCAGACCAGAATTCTCAACCCTGAAAAACACTCTGTTTTAAGGCAAGAATCATCCTGTTCTTTCCAGCGTCTCCAAACCAGTAAGAACCATGAGCATGCCTAGAAAAATAGAACTGTGTTTCCTACTCCTAAGGACCATATGTAGTTCAACTCTGCTTATGAAATGTTACAGACCACAGCTCCTCTTACATAAATGCTCTTTAGTTAACAGTGAGAATCTTGTTGGGTTTGTGAAATGCGAAAAATCATTTGAGCCCAAAATTCACTGGGTTAACCAGGAATGAACTCTTGCTTGTAGGAAGACACAGATCATGGGGTTTAACTCCGTTTCTGAAGGGAAATTCCGACCAGAGTTCTCATCCGTGAAAAACACTCTACGTTAAGGCAAGAATCAGCCTCTTCTTTCCAGAGTATCCAATACAGTAAAAAATATGAGCATACCCAGAAAAAAAGAACAGTGTTGCCTACTCATACAGACCATACGTAGTTCAACTCTGCTTATGAAACTGATACAAACGACAGCTCACCTTATATAAATCCTCTTTAGTTAATAATGAGAATAGCGTTGTGTTCGTGCACTGCGAAAAATCATTTCAGCCCAAAATTCACTGTCTTTAACAGAAATGAACTCTTGCTTGTAAGAAGACACAGATCCTGGGGTTTAACTCCTTTTCTGAGGGGAAATCAGACCAGATTTCTCATCCGTGAAACACACTCTGTTTTGTCGAAGAAGCATGCTCATCTTTCCAGAGTCTAAAATACAGCTAGAACCATGAGCATGGCCTGAAAAAAAAATAACTGTGTTTCCTATTCATACGGACCATGTGTAGTTCAACTCTGCTTATGAAACTGAAACAAACCACAGCTCCTCTTACATAAATGCTCTTTTGTTAATGGTGAGAATCGGTTTGGGTTGGTGAACTGTGAAAAATCATTTGAGCCCAAAATTTACTTGGTTTATGAGAAATGAACTCTTGCTTGTACAAAGACACAGATTCTGGGGTTTAACTCCGTTTCTAAAGAGAAATTCAGACCAGAGTTCTCATCCATGAAACACACTCTGTTTTAATGCAAGAAGCAAGCTCTTCTTTCCAGCGTCTCCAATACAGCAACCACCATGAACATACCAAGAAAAAAAGAACTGTGTTTCCTACTCATACGGACCATATGGAGTCCAACTCTGCTTATGAAACTGATACCAACCACAGCTCCTCTTACATAAATGCCCTTTAGTTAATAGTGAGAATCGTGTTGGGTTGATGAACTGCGAAAAAACATTTGAGCCCAAAATTCTCTGGGTTAACCAGAAATGAACTCTTGCTTGTAGGAACACACAGATCCTGGGTTTTAACTCTGTTTCTGAGGGGAAATTAAGACCAGCGTTCTCATCCCTGAAAAACACTCTGATTTAATACAAGAATCATCCTCTTCTTTCACCGTCTCCAATACAGTAAGAACCATGAGCATGCCAAGAAAAAAAGATCTGTGTTTCCTACTCATACGGTCCATATGTAGTTCAATTCTGCTTATGAAACTGATACAGACCACAGCTCCTATTACGTAAATGCTCTTTAGTTAATAGTGAAAATCGCGTTGTGTTCTAGAACTGTGTAAATTCATTTGAGCAAAAATTCACTTGGTGTACCAGAAATAAACTCTTGCTTGTAGGAAGACACAGGTCCTGGGGTTTATCTCTTTTTCAAGGGGAAATTCAGACCAGAATTCTCATCCATGAAACACAGTCTGTTTTAATCAAGAAGCAAGCTCTTCTTCCCAGTGTCTAAAATAGACCAAGAACAATGAGCATGCCCTGAAAAAAGAACTGTGTTTCCTTCTCATAAGGTCCATATGTAGTTCAACTCTGCATATGAAACTGATAAAACCACAGCTCATCTTACATAAATGCTCTTTAGTTAATAGTGAGAATATTGTTGGATTCGTGAACTGCGAAAAATCATTTGAGCCCCAAATTCATTGGGTTAACCAGAAATGAACTCTTGCTTGTAGGAAGACACAGATCCTGGGTTTTAACTCTGTTTCTGAGGGGAAATTCAGACCAGAATTCTCATCCCTGAAAAACACGCTGTTTTAAGGCATGAATCACCCTCTCCTTTCCAGGGTCTAAAAAACAGTAAGAATCATGAGCATGCCAAGAAAAAAAGATCTGTGTTTCCTACTCATACGTTCCACATGTAGTTCAACTCTGCTTATGAAGCTGATACAGACCACAGCTCCTCTTATTGAAATGCTCTTTAGTTAAGAGTGAAAATCGCGTTGGGTTCATATACTGCGAAAAACCATTTGAGTCCAAAATTCACTGGGTTAACCCGAAATGAACTCTTGCTTGTAGGAAGACACAGATCCTGGGATTTAACTCCGTTTCTGAAGGGAAATTCAGACCAGAGTTCTCATCCGTGAAAAACACTCTGTTTTAAGGCAATAATCATCCTCTTCTTTCCAGCGTATCCAATACAGTAAGAAACATGAGCATGCCCAGAAAAAAAGAACAGTGTTGCCTACTCATACAGACCATACGTAGTTCAACTCTGCTTATGAAACTGATACAAACCACAGCTCACCTTACATAAATCTTCTTTAGTTAATAATGAGAATAGCGTTGGGTTCGTGAACTGTGAAAAATCATTTCAGCACAAAATTCACTGGCTTTACCAGAAATGAACTCTTGCTTGTATTAAGACACAGATCCTGGGGTTTAACTCCGTTTCTGAAGGGAAATTCAGACCAGAGTTCTCATCGCTGAAACACACTCTGATTTAACGCAAGAAGCAAGCTCTTCTTTCCAGAGTCTAAAATACAGCAAGAGCCATGAGTATGCCCTGAAAAAAAGAATTGTGTTTCCTACTCATGCAGACAATATGTACTTCAACTCTGCTTATGAAACTGATACATACAACAGCTCCTCTTACATAAATGCTCTTTAGTGAATAGTGAGAATCTCGTTGGGTTCGTGAACTCTGGAAAATCATTTCAGCCCAAAATTCACTGGGTTTACCAGAAATGAACTCTTGCTTGTAGGAAGACACAGATCCTGGTGTTTAACTCCGTATTTGAAGGGAAATTCAGACCAGAGTTCTCATCAATAAAACACACACTGTTTTAATGCAAAATGAAAGCTCGCCTTTCCAGCGTATCCAATACAGTAAGAAACATGAGCATGCCCAGAAAAAAAGAACAGTGTTGCCTACTCATACAGACCATACGTAGTTCAACTCTGCTTATGAAACTGATACAAACCACAGCTCACCTTACATAAATCCTCTTTAGTTAATACTGATAATCGCGTTGGGTTCTAGAACTGTGTAAAATCATTTGAGCCAAAGGATCCAGGGAATTAACTCCGTTTCTGAAGGGAAATTCAGAACAGAGTTCGAATCCCTGAAACACACTCTGTTTTAATGCAAGAAGCAAGCTCTTCCTTCCATGTTCTAACATAGAGCAAAAACCATGAACATGCCCTCAAAAAAAGAACTGTGTTTCATACTCATACAGACCATATGTAGTTCAACTCTGCTTATGAAATTGATACAGACTACAGCTCCTCTTACATAAATGCTCTTTCCTTATAGTGATAAACGCGATGTGTTCTGGTTCTGTGTAAAATCATTTGAGCCGAAAATTCACTTTGTTACCAGAAATGAACTCTTGCTTGTAGGAAGACACAGATACCGTGGTCTAACTCCGTTTCTGATGGATATTCAGACCAGTGCTTTCATCCATGAAACACATGCTGTTTTAACGCAAGAAGCAAGCTCTTCTTTCCAGCGTCTTCAATACAGCAAGAACCAGGAGCATGCCCTCAAAAAAGAACTGTGTTTCCTACTCAACCGCACCATATGTAGATCAACTCTGCTTATGAAACTGATACAAACCACACTACCTCTTAAATAAATGCTCTTTAGTTAATAGTGAGAATCCCATTGGGTTTTAAACTGTGTAAAGTCATTTGAGCACAAAATGCACCTTGTATACAGGAAATGAACTCTTTCTTGCAGGAAGACACGGATCCTGGAGATTAACACCGTTTCTGAAAGCAAATTCAGACCACATTTCACCTCCATGAAAAAAAACTTTCTCTTAAGGCAAGAATCATCCTCTTCTATCCAGCGTCTCCAATACAGTAAGAACCATGAGCATTCCTAGAAAAAAATAACTGTGTTTCCTACTCAAAATTCCACATGTAGTTCAACTCTGCTTATGAAATGTTACAGACTACAGCTCCTCTTACATAAATGCTCTTTAGTTTATAGTGAGAATCGTGTTGGGTTTGTGAAATGCGAAAAATCTTTTGAGCCCATAATTCACTGGGTTAACCAGAAATGAACTTTTGCTTGTAGGAAGACACAGATCCTGGTGTTTAACTCCGTATTTGAAGGGAAATTCAGACCAGAGTTCTCATCAATAAAACACACACTGTTTTAATGCAAAATGAAAGCTCGCCTTTCCAGCGTATCCAATACAGTAAGAACCATGAGCATGCCCAGAAAAAAAGAACAGTGTTGCCTACTCATAGAGACCATACGTAGTTCAACTCTGCTTATGAAACTGATACAAACCACAGCTCACCTTACATAAATCCTCTTTAGTTAATACTGATAATCACGTTGGGTTCTAGAACTGTGTAAAATCATTTGAGCCAAAAATTCACTGAGTTTACCGGAAAGGAACTCTTGCTTGTAGGAAGACACAGATCCAGGGAATGAACTCCGTTTCTGAAGGGAAATTCAGAACAGAGTTCGAATCCCTGAAACACACTCTATTTTAATGCAAGAAGCAAGCTCTTCCTTCCATGTTCTAACATAGAGCAAAAACCATGAACATGCCCTCAAAAACAGAACTGTGTTTCATACTCATACAGATCATATGTAGTTCAACTCTGCTTATGAAATGTTACAGACCACAGCTCCTCTTACATAAATGCTCTTTAGTTTATAGTGAGAATCGTGTTGGGTTTTTGAAATGCGAAAAATCATTTGAGCCCATAATTCACTGGGTTAACCAGAAATGGACTCTTGCTTGTAGGAAGAGATCCTGGGGTTTAACTCCGTTTCTGAGGGGAAATTCAGACCAGAGTTCTCAGCCCTGAAAAACACTCTGTTTTAAGGCATGAAGCATCCTCTTCTTTCCAGCGTATCCAATACAGTAAGAAACATGAGCATGCCCAGAAAAAAAGAACAGTGTTGCCTACTCATACAGACCATACGTAGTTCAACTCTGCTTATGAAACTGATACAAACCACAGCTCACCTTACATAAATCCTCTTTAGTTAATAATGAGAATAGCGTTGGTTTCCTGAACTGTGAAAAATCATTTCAGCCCAAAATTCACTGGCTTTACCAGAAATGAACTCTTGCTTGTAGGAACACACAGATCCTGGGGTTTAACTCCGTTTCTGAGGGGAAAATCAGACCAGAGTTTTCATCCCTGAAACACACTCTGTTTTAATGCAAGAATCATCCTCTTCTTTCCAGGGTCTACAATACAGTATGAACCATGAGCATGCCAAGAAAAAAAGATCTGTGTTTCCTACTCATACGGTCCATATGTAGTTCAATTCTGCTTATGAAACTGATACAGACCACAGCTCCTGTTACATAAATGCTCTTTAGTTAATAGTGAAAATCTCGTTGTGTTCTAGAACAGTGTAAAATAATTTGAGCCGAAAATTCACTTGGTTTACCAGAAATGAACTCTAGCTTGTAAGAAGACAGAGATCATGGGGTATAACTCCGTATCTGAAGGGAAATTCAGACCAGAGTTCTCAAAAATAAAACACACTCTGATTTAATGCAAGATGAAAGCTCTTCTTTCCAGCGTCTCCAATACAGCAAGAACCATGAGCATGCCCAGAAAACAAGAACTGTGTTTCCTACTCATACGGATAATATGTATTTCAACTCTGCTTATGAAACTGATACAGACCACAGCTCCGCTTACATAAATGCTCTTTAATTTATAGTGATAATCGCGTTGGGTTCTAGAACTGTGTAAAATCATTTGAGACTAAAATTCAGTTGGTTTTCCAGAAATGAACTCTTGCTTGTAGGAAGACACAGGTCCTGGGCTTTAACTCTGTTTCTGAGGGGAAATTCAGACCAGAATTCTCATCCATGAAACACAGTCTGTTTTAATCAAGAAGCAAGCTCTTCTTCCCAGTGTCTAAAATAGAGCAAGAACAATGAGCATGCCCTGAAAAAAGAACTGTGTTTCCTACTCATAAGGTCCATATGTAGTTCAACTCTGCATATGAAACTGATAAAACCACAGCTCATCTTACATAAATGCTCTTTAGTTAATAGTGAGAATATTGTTGGATTCGTGAACTGCGAAAAATCATTTGAGCCCCAAATTCATTGGGTTAACCAGAAATGAACTCTTGCTTGTAGGAAGACACAGATCCTGGGTTTTAACTCTGTTTCTGAGGGGAAATTCAGACCAGAATTCTCATCCCTGAAAAACACGCTGTTTTAAGGCATGAATCACCCTCTCCTTTCCAGGGTCTAAAAAACAGTAAGAATCATGAGCATGCCAAGAAAAAAAGATCTGTGTTTCCTACTCATACGTTCCACATGTAGTTCAACTCTGCTTATGAAGCTGATACAGACCACAGCTCCTCTTATTGAAATGCTCTTTAGTTAAGAGTGAAAATCGCGTTGGGTTCATATACTGCGAAAAACCATTTGAGTCCAAAATTCACTGGGTTAACCCGAAATGAACTCTTGCTTGTAGGAAGACACAGATCCTGGGATTTAACTCCGTTTCTGAAGGGAAATTCAGACCAGAGTTCTCATCCGTGAAAAACACTCTGTTTTAAGGCAATAATCATCCTCTTCTTTCCAGCGTATCCAATACAGTAAGAAACATGAGCATGCCCAGAAAAAAAGAACAGTGTTGCCTACTCATACAGACCATACGTAGTTCAACTCTGCTTATGAAACTGATACAAACCACAGCTCACCTTACATAAATCTTCTTTAGTTAATAATGAGAATAGCGTTGGGTTCGTGAACTGTGAAAAATCATTTCAGCACAAAATTCACTGGCTTTACCAGAAATGAACTCTTGCTTGTATTAAGACACAGATCCTGGGGTTTAACTCCGTTTCTGAAGGGAAATTCAGACCAGAGTTCTCATCGCTGAAACACACTCTGATTTAACGCAAGAAGCAAGCTCTTCTTTCCAGAGTCTAAAATACAGCAAGAGCCATGAGTATGCCCTGAAAAAAAGAATTGTGTTTCCTACTCATGCAGACAATATGTACTTCAACTCTGCTTATGAAACTGATACATACAACAGCTCCTCTTACATAAATGCTCTTTAGTGAATAGTGAGAATCTCGTTGGGTTCGTGAACTCTGGAAAATCATTTCAGCCCAAAATTCACTGGGTTTACCAGAAATGAACTCTTGCTTGTAGGAAGACACAGATCCTGGTGTTTAACTCCGTATTTGAAGGGAAATTCAGACCAGAGTTCTCATCAATAAAACACACACTGTTTTAATACAAAATGAAAGCTCGCCTTTCCAGCGTATCCAATACAGTAAGAAACATGAGCATGCCCAGAAAAAAAGAACAGTGTTGCCTACTCATACAGACCATACGTAGTTCAACTCTGCTTATGAAACTGATACAAACCACAGCTCACCTTACATAAATCCTCTTTAGTTAATACTGATAATCGCGTTGGGTTCTAGAACTGTGTAAAATCATTTGAGCCAAAGGATCCAGGGAATTAACTCCGTTTCTGAAGGGAAATTCAGAACAGAGTTCGAATCCCTGAAACACACTCTGTTTTAATGCAAGAAGCAAGCTCTTCCTTCCATGTTCTAACATAGAGCAAAAACCATGAACATGCCCTCAAAAAAAGAACTGTGTTTCATACTCATACAGACCATATGTAGTTCAACTCTGCTTATGAAATTGATACAGACTACAGCTCCTCTTACATAAATGCTCTTTCCTTATAGTGATAAACGCGATGTGTTCTGGTTCTGTGTAAAATCATTTGAGCCGAAAATTCACTTTGTTACCAGAAATGAACTCTTGCTTGTAGGAAGACACAGATACCGTGGTCTAACTCCGATTCTGATGGATATTCAGACCAGTGCTTTCATCCATGAAACACATGCTGTTTTAACGCAAGAAGCAAGCTCTTCTTTCCAGCGTCTTCAATACAGCAAGAACCAGGAGCATGCCCTCAAAAAAGAACTGTGTTTCCTACTCAACCGCACCATATGTAGATCAACTCTGCTTATGAAACTGATACAAACCACACTACCTCTTAAATAAATGCTCTTTAGTTAATAGTGAGAATCCCATTGGGTTTTAAACTGTGTAAAGTCATTTGAGCACAAAATGCACCTTGTATACAGGAAATGAACTCTTTCTTGCAGGAAGACACGGATCCTGGAGATTAACACCATTTCTGAAAGCAAATTCAGACCACATTTCACCTCCATGAAAAAAAACTTTCTCTTAAGGCAAGAATCATCCTCTTCTATCCAGCGTCTCCAATACAGTAAGAACCATGAGCATTCCTAGAAAAAAATAACTGTGTTTCCTACTCATACAGACCATATGTAGTTCAACTCTGCTTATGAAATGTTACAGACCACAGCTCCTCTTACATAAATGCTCTTTAGTTTATAGTGAGAATCGTGTAGGGTTTTTGAAATGTGAAAAATCATTTGAGCCCATAATTCACTGGGTTAACCAGAAATGAACTCTTGCTTGTAGGAAGACACAGATACTGGGGTTTAACTCCGTTTCTGAGGGGAAATTCAGACCAGAGTTCTCAGCCCTGAAAAACACTCTGTTTTAAGGCATGAAGCATCCTCTTCTTTCCAGCGTATCCAATACAGTAAGAAACATGAGCATGCCCAGAAAAAAAGAACAGTGTTGCCTACTCATACAGACCATACGTAGTTCAACTCTGCTTATGAAACTGATACAAACCACAGCTCACCTTACATAAATCCTCTTTAGTTAATAATGAGAATAGCGTTGGTTTCCTGAAATGTGAAAAATCATTTCAGCCCAAAATTCACTGGCTTTACCACAAATGAACTCTTGCTTGTAGGAACACACAGATCCTGGGGTTTAACTCCGTTTCTGAGGGGAAAATCAGACCAGAGTTTTCATCCCTGAAACACACTCTGTTTTAATGCAAGAATCATCCTCTTCTTTCCAGGGTCTACAATACAGTATGAACCATGAGCATGCCAAGAAAAAAAGATCTGTGTTTCCTACTCATACGGTCCATATGTAGTTCAATTCTGCTTATGAAACTGATACAGACCACAGCTCCTGTTACATAAATGCTCTTTAGTTAATAGTGAAAATCTCGTTGTGTTCTAGAACAGTGTAAAATAATTTGAGCCGAAAATTCACTTGGTTTACCAGAAATGAACTCTAGCTTATAGGAAGACAGAGATCATGGGGTATAACTCCGTATCTGAAGGGAAATTCAGACCAGAGTTCTCAAAAATAAAACACACTCTGATTTAATGCAAGATGAAAGCTCCTCTTTCCAGCGTCTCCAATACAGCAAGAACCATGAGCATGCCCAGAAAACAAGAACTGTGTTTCCTACTCATACGGATATTATGTATTTCAACTCTGCTTATGCAACTGATACAGACCACAGCTCCGCTTACATAAATGCTCTTTAATTTATAGTGATAATCGCGTTGGGTTCTAGAACTGTGTAAAATCATTTGAGACTAAAATTCAGTTGGTTTTCCAGAAATGAACTCTTGCTTGTAGGAAGACACAGGTCCTGGGGTTTAACTCTGTTTCTGAGGGGAAATTTAGACCAGAATTCTCATCCATGAAACACAGTCTGTTTTAATCAAGAAGCAAGCTCTTCTTCCCAGTGTCTAAAATAGAGCAAGAACAATGAGCATGCCCTGAAAAAAGAACTGTGTTTCCTACTCATAAGGTCCATATGTAGTTCAACTCTGCATATGAAACTGATAAAACCACAGCTCATCTTACATAAATGCTCTTTAGTTAATAGTGAGAATATTGTTGGATTCGTGAACTGCGAAAAATCATTTGAGCCCCAAATTCATTGGGTTAACCAGAAATGAACTCTTGCTTGTAGGAAGACACAGATCCTGGGTTTTAACTCTGTTTCTGAGGGGAAATTCAGACCAGAATTCTCATCCCTGAAAAACACGCTGTTTTAAGGCATGAATCACCCTCTCCTTTCCAGGGTCTCAAAAACAGTAAGAATCATGAGCATGCCAAGAAAAAAAGATCTGTATTTCCTACTCATACGTTCCACATGTAGTTCAACTCTGCTTATGAAGCTGATACAGACCACAGCTCCTCTTATTGAAATGCTCTTTAGTTAAGAGTGAAAATCGCGTTGGGTTCATATACTGCGAAAAACCATTTGAGTCCAAAATTCACTGGGTTAACCCGAAATGAACTCTTGCTTGTAGGAAGACACAGATCCTGGGATTTAACTCCGTTTCTGAAGGGAAATTCAGACCAGAGTTCACATCCGTGAAAAACACTCTGTTTTAAGGCAATAATCATCCTCTTCTTTCCAGCGTATCCAATACAGTAAGAAACATGAGCATGCCCAGAAAAAAAGAACCGTGTTGCCTACTCATACAGACCATACGTAGTTCAACTCTGCTTATGAAACTGATACCAACCACAGCTCACCTTAAATAAATCTTCTTTAGTTAATAATGAGAATAGCGTTGGGTTCGTGAACTGTGAAAAATCATTTCAGCCCAAAATTCACTGGCTTTACCAGAAATGAACTCTTGCTTGTATTAAGACACAGATCCTGGGGTTTAACTCCGTTTCTGAAGGGAAATTCAGACCAGAGTTCTCATTGCTGAAACACACTCTGATTTAACGCAAGAAGCAAGCTCTTCTTTCCAGAGTCTAAAATACAGCAAGAGCCATGAGTATGCCCTGAAAAAAAGAATTGTGTTTCCTACTCATGCAGACAATATGTACTTCAACTCTGCTTATGAAACTGATACATACAACAGCTCCTCTTACATAAATGCTCTTTATTGAATAGTGAGAATCTCGTTGGGTTCGTGAACTGTGGAAAATCATTTCAGCCTAAAATTCTCTGGGTTTACCAGAAATGAACTCTTGCTTGTAGGAAGACACAGATCCTGGTGTTTAACTCCGTTTCTGAAGGGAAATTCAGACCAGAGTTCTCATCCGTGAAACACACTCTGTTTTGTCGAAGAAGCAATCTCGTCTTTCCAGAGTCTAAAATACAGCAAGAACCATGAGCATGGCCTTAAAAAAATACCTGTGCTTCCTATTCATGCGGTCCATGTGTAGTTCAACTCTGCTTATGAAACTGAAACAAACCACAGCTCCTCTTATATAAATGCGCTTTAGTTATTAGTGCAAATCGGTTTTGGTTGGTGAACTGTGAAAAATCATTTGAGCCCAAAATTTACTTGGTTTATGAGAAATGAACTCTTGCTTGTAGAAAGACATAGATCCTGGGGTTTAACTCCGTTTCTAAAGAGAAATTCAGACCAGAGTTCTCATCCCTGAAACACACTCTGATTTAACGGAAGAAGCAAGCTCTTCCTTCCAGATTCTAAAATACAGCCAGAACCATGAGCATGCCCTGAAAAAAAGAAGTGTGTTTCCTACTAATAAGGACCATATGTATTTCAACTCTGCTTGTGAAACTGAAACAAACCCCAGCTCCTCTTACATAAATGCTCTTTAGTTAATTGTGAGAATTGCTTTAGGTTTATGAACTGTCTAAAATCATTTGAGCTCAAAATTCATTGGATTTACCAGAAATGAACTCTTGCTTGTAGGAAGACACTGATCCTGGGGTTTAACTCCGTTTCTGTAGGGAAATTCAGACCAGAGTTATCATCCCTGAAACACAATCTCTTTTAACGCAAGAAGCAAGTTCTTCTTTCCAGAGTCTAAAATACAGCAAGATCCATGAGCATGCCAAGAAAAAAGAAGTGTGATTCCTGCTCATACGGACCATGTGTAGTCCAACTCTGCTCATGAAACTGTTACAGACCACAGCTCGTCTTACATAAATGCTCTTTAGTGAATAGTGATAATCGTATTGGGTTCTAGAACTGTGTGAAATCATTTGAGCGAAAATTCACTTGGTTTACCAGAAATTAACTCTTGCTTGTAGGAAGACACAGATCATTGGGTGTAACTCTGTTTCCGAAGGGAAATTCAGACCAGAATTGTCAACCCTGAGAAACACTCTGTTTTAAGGCAAGAATCATCCTCTTCTTTTCAGCTTCTCTAAAACAGTAAGAACCATGTGCATGCACAAAAAAAGAACTGTGATTCCTACTCATATGGACCATATGTAGTTCACCTCTGCTTATGAAATGATACAGACCACACCTGCTCTTTAGTGAATAGTGATAATCGTGATGGATTCTAGAACTGTTTAAAATCATTTCAGCGAAAATTCACTTGGTTTACCAGAAATGAACTCTTGCTTCTAGGAAGATACAGATCCTGGTCTTGAAATCCGTTTCTGAAGGGAAATTCAGACCAGAGTTCTCATCCGTGAAACACACTCTGTTTTGTCGAAGAAGCAAGCTCATCTTTCCAGAGTCTAAAATACAGCAAGAACCATGAGCATGGCCTTAAAAAAATACCTGTGTTTCCTATTCATACGGTCCATGTGTAGTTCAACTCTGCTTATGAAACTGAAACAAACCACAGCTCCTCTTACATAAATGCGCTTTAGTTAGTAGTGCAAATCGGTTTGGGTTGGTGAACTGTGAAAAATCATTTGAGCCCAAAATTTACTTGGTTTATGAGAAATGAACTCTTGCTTGTAGAAAGACACAGATCCTGGGGTTTAACTCCATTTCTGTAGGGAAATTCAAACCAGAATTCTCATCCCTGAAAAACACTCTGTTTTAAGGCATGAATCATCCTCTTCCTTCCAGGGACTCCAATACAATAAGAACCATGAACATGGCAAGAAAAAAAGAACTGTGTTTCCTACTCATACGGACCATATGTAGTCCAACTCTGCTTATTATACTGATACAGACCACAGCTCCTCTTACACAAATGAGCTTTGGTTAATAATGATAATCGCGTTGGGTTCCAGAACTGAGTAAAATCATTTGAGCCTAAATTCACTTGGTTTTCCAGGAATGAACTCTTGCTTGTAGGAAGACACAGATCCTGGGGTTAAACTCCATTTCTGAAGGGAAATTCAGACCAGAGTTCTCATCCCTGAAACACACTATGTTTTAACGAATAAGCAGGCTCTACTTTCCTGAGTCTAAAATATAGCAAGAAGCATGAGCAGGCCCTGAAAAAAATAACTGTGTTTCCTACTCATGCGGACCATATGTAGTTCAACTCTGCTTATGAAACTGATACATCAACAGCACCTCTTACATAAATGCTCTTTAGTTAATAGTGAGAATCACGTTGGGTTCTTGAACTGTGAAAAATCATTTCAGCCCAAAATTCACTGGGTTTACCAGAAATGAACTCTTGCTTGTAGGAAGACACATATCCTGGGGTATAAGTCCATTTCTGAAGGCAAATAGAGACCAGTGTTCTCATCCCAAAAAAAAAAAACTCTGTTTTAAGGCAAGAATCATCCTCTTCTTTCCACCGTCTCCAATATAGTAAGAACCACGAGCATGCCCAGAAAAAAAGAACTGTGTATCCTACTCATACAGACCATATGTAGTTCAACTCTGCTTATGAAACTGATAGAAAGCACATTTCCTGTTACATAAATCCTCTTTCATGAAAAGTGAGAATCGCGTTGGGTTTGTGAACCGAGAAAAATCATTTGAGCCCAAAATTCACTGAGTTTACCGGAAATGAACTCTTGCTTGTAGGAAGACACAGATCCTGGGGATTAACTCCGTTTCGGAAGGGAAATTAAGAACAGAGTTCGCATCCCTGAAACACACTCTGATTTAACTCAAGAAGCAAGCTCTTCTTTCCAGAGGCTAAAATATAGCAAGATCCATGAGCATGCCCTGAAAAAAAGAACTGGGTTTCCTACTCATGCAGACCATATGTAGTTCATCTCTGCTTATGAAACTGATACATCAACAGCTCCTCTTACATGAATGCGCTTTAGTTAATAGTGAGAATCGCTTTGTTTTTCGTGAACTGTGAAAAATCATTTCAGCCCCAAATTCACTGGGTTTACCGGAAATGAACTCTTGCTTGTAGGAAGACACAGAACCTTGCGTTTAACTCCGTTTCTGAAGGCAAACTCAGACCAGAGTTCTCATCCCTGAAAAAAACTCTGTTTTAAGGCAAGAATCATCTGCTTCTATCCAGCATCTAAAATACAATAAGAACCATGAGCATTCCCAGAAAAAAAGAACTGTGTTTCCTCCTCACACAGACCATATGTATTCCAACTCTGCTTATGAAACTGATACAAACCACAGCTCCTCTTACATAAATGCTCTTTAGTTAATCATAAGAATCGGTTTGGGTTGGTGAACTGCGAAAAATCATTTGAGACCAAAATTCACTGGGTTTACCAGAAATGAACTCTTGCTTGTTGGAAGACACAGATCCTGGAGTTTCACTCCGTTTCTAAAGAGAAATTCAGACCAGAGTTCTCATCCCTGAAACACACTCTGATTTAATGCAAGAAGCAAGCTCTTCTTTCCAGAGGCAAAAATTCAGGAAGATCCATGAGCATGCTCTGAATAAAAGAACTGGGTCTCCTATGCATAAGGACCATATGTAATTCAACTCTGCTTATGAAACTGAAACAAACCACAGCTCCTCTTACATAAATGCTCTTTACTTAATATTCAGAATTTCGTTGGGTTCATGAACTGTTTAAAATCATTTGAGCTCCAAATTCATTGGATTTACCAGAAATGAAGTCTTGATTGTAGGAAGACACAGATCGTGGGGTTTAACTCCGTTTCTGAAGGGAAAATCAGACCAGAGATCTCATCCCTGAAACACACTCTGTTTTAACAAAAGAAGGAAGCTCTTCTTTCCAGATTCTAAAATACAGGAAGAACCATGAACATGGCCTGAAAAAAATAACTGTGTTTCCCATAAATAGGGACTATATGTAGTTCAACTCTGTTTATGAAACTGATACAAACCACAGCTCCTCTTACATAAAAGCTCTTTATTTAATAGTGAGAATCGCGTTATGTTCGTGAACTGTGAAAAATCACATCAGCCCAAAATTCACTGGGTTTACCAGAAATGAACTCTTGCTTGTAGGAAGACACAGATCCTGGGGTTTAACTCCCTTTCTGAAGGCAAATTCAGACCAGAGTTCTCATCCCTGAAAAACACTCTCTTTTAAGGCATGAATAATCCTCTTCTTTCTAGGGTCTCAAATAAGGAAAAAACCATGAACATGACAAGAAATAAAGAACTGTGTTTCCTACTCAGACGGACCATATGTAGTACAACTCTGCTTATGAAACTGATACAGACCACATCTCCTCTTACATAAATGCTCTTTAGTTAATAGTGAAAGTCCCGTTGTGTTCTAGAACTGTGTAAAACCATTTGAGCCCAAAATTCACTTGGTTTACCAGAAATGAACTCTTGCCTGTAGGAAGACACAGATCCTGGGGTTTAACTCCATTTCTGAAGGGAAATTCAGACCAGAGTTCTCATCCATAAAACACACTCTGTTTTAATGCATGATTCATCCTCCTCTTTCCAGGGTCTCCAATACAGTAAGAACCATGAGCATGCCAAGAAAAAAAGATCTGTGTTTCCTACTCATACGTTCAATATGTAGTTCAACTCTGCCTAGGAAACTGATACAGACCACAGCTCCTCTTACATAAATGCTCTTTAGTTAATAGTGAAAGTCGCGTTGTGTTCTAGAACTGTGTAAAATCATTTGAGCCGAAAATTCAATTAGTTTACAAAAATTGAACTCTTGCTTGTAGGAAGACACAGATCATGGTGTTCAACTCCATTTCTGAAGGGAAAATCAGACCAGAGTTCTCACCCATGAAACACACTCTGTTTTAATTGAAGATGCAAGCTCTTCTTTCCAGAGTCTCCAATACAGCAAGCACCATGAGCATGCCCTGAAAAAAATAACTGTGTTTCCTACTCATGCAGGGCATATGTAGTTCAACTCTGCATATGAAACTGATACAAACCACACCTCCTCTTAC
Organism: Onychomys leucogaster; assembly: GCA_949786385.1. Taxonomy (NCBI): domain Eukaryota; kingdom Metazoa; phylum Chordata; class Mammalia; order Rodentia; family Cricetidae; genus Onychomys; species Onychomys leucogaster. Next base: position 8,457,507 of record CATKUP010000006.1, on the reverse strand, counting down.
AAAAACGCTCTTTAGTTAACAGTGAGAATCACATTGGGTTTTTGAACTGTGTAAAATCATTTCAGCCCAAAATTCACTGGGTTTACCAGAAATAAACACTTGCTTGTAGGAAGACACTGATCCTGGGGTTTAACTCCGTTTCTGAAAGGAAATTCAGACCATAGTTCTCATCCTGATACACACTGTGTTTTAATTCAAGAAGCAAGCCCTTCTTTCCAGAGTCTAAAATACAGCAAGAACAATGAGCATACCCTGAAAAAAAGAACTGTGTTTCCTACTCATACGGACCATATGTAGTCGAAGTCTGCCTATGAAACTGATACAGACCACATCTCCTCTTACATAAATGCTCTTTAGTTAATAGTGAAAGTCGCATTGTGTTCTAGAACTGTGTAAAATCATTTGAGCCGAAAATTCACTTGGTTTACCAAAATTGAACTCTTGCTTGTAGGAAGACACAGATCATGGTGTTTAACTCCGTTTATGAAGGGAAAATCAGCCCAGAGTCCTCATCCCTCAAAAAAAACTCTGTTTTAAGGCAAGAATCATCTGCTTCTATCCAGCGTCTCCAATACAATAAGAACCATGAGCATGCCCAGAAAAAAAAAGAACTGTGTTTCACTCATACAGACCATATGTAGTTCAACTCTGCTTATGAAACTGATTCAAACCACAGCTCCTCTTACATAAATCCTCTTTAGTTAACAGTGAGAATCCCACTGGGTTCCTGAACTGGGAAAAACCATTTGAGACCAAAATTCCCTGGGTTTACCAGAAAGGAACTGTTGCTTCTAGGAAGACACAGATCATGGGGTTTAATTCCGTTTCTGAGAGGAAAATCAGACTAGAGTTCTCATCCATGAAACACACTCTGTTTTAATGCAAGAAGCAAGCTCTTCTTTCCATCGTCTCCAATACAGCAAGAACCATGAGCATGCCCACAAAAAAAGAACTATGTTCCCTACTCATACGGACCATCTGTATTTCAACTCTGCTTATGAAACTGAAACAAACCACAGCTCCTCTTACATAAATGCTCTTTAGTTAATATTGAGAATCGGTTTGTGTTTTTGAACTGCGAAAAATCATTTGAGCTCAAAATTCACTTGGTTTACGAGAAATGAACTCTTGCTTGTAGGAAGACACAGATCCTGGGGTTTAACTCCGTTTGTGAAGGGCTATTCAGACCAGCGTTCTCATCCCTGAAACACACTCTGTCTTAATGCATGAATCAGCCTCTTCTTTCCAGGGTCTCCGATAGAGTAAGAACGATGAGCATGCCAAGAAAAAAAGAACTGTGTTTCCTACTCATACAGACCATATGTAGTCCATCTCTGCTTATGAAACTGATACAGACAACAGCTCCTCTTAAAAAAATGCTCTTTAGTTAATAGAGAAAATCGCGTTGTGTTCCAGAACTGTGTAAAATCATTTGAGCCGAAAATTCACTTGGTTTACCAGAATTGAACTCTTGCTTGTAGGAAGACACAGATCATGGGGATTAACTTCGTTTCTGAAGGGAAAATCAGACCAGAGTTCTCATCCATGAAACACACTCTGTTTTAATGCAAGAAGCAAGCTCTTCTTTCCAGCGTCTCCAATACAGCAAGAACCATGAGCGTGCCCAGAAAAAAAGAACTGTGTTCCCTACTCATACGGACCATATGTATTTCAACTCTGCTTATGAAACTGATACAAACCACACCTCCTCTTACATAAATGCTCTTTAGTTAATAGTGAGAATCGGTTTGGGTTGGTGAACTGCGAAAAATCTTTGAGCCGAAAATTCTCTTGGTTTACCAGAAATGAACTCTTGCTTGTTGGAAGACACATACTGGGGTTTAACTCCGTTTCTAAAGAGAAATTCAGACCAGAGTTCTCATCCCTGAAACACAGTGTGATTTAAGGCAAGAAGCAAGCTCTTCTTTCCAGAGGCTAAAATACAGCAAGAACCATGATCATGGCTTCAATAAAAGAACTGTGTTTCCTATTCATATTGAACATATGTAGTTCAACTCTCCTTATGAAACTGATACAGACCACACCTCCTCTTTCATAAATGCTCTTTAGTTAATAGTGAGAATCGGTTTGGGTTTGTGAACTGCGAAAAATCATTTGAGCCGAAAATTCACTTGGTTTACCAGAAATGAACTCTTGCTTGCTGGAAGACACAAATCCTGGTGTTTAACTCCGTTTCAAAAGAGAAATTCAGACCAGAGTTCTGATCCCTGAAACACACTCTGATTTAACACAAGAAGCAAGCTCTTCTTTCAAGAGTCTAAAATACAGCAAGATCCATGAGCATGCCCTGAAAAAAACAACTGGGTTTCCTACTTATGCAGACCATATGCAGTTCAACTCTGCTTATGAAACTGATACAAACCACAGCTCCTCTTTCATAAATGCTCTTTAGTTAATAGTGAGAATCGCGTTGGGGTCGTCAAATCCGAAAAATCATTTCAGCCCAAAATTCATTGGGTTTACCAGAAATGAACTCTTGCTTGTAGGAAGACACATATCTTGAGGTATAAGTCCGTTTCTGAAGACAAATTCAGACCAGAGTTCTCGTCCCTGAAAAAAAACCTCTGTTTTAAGGGAAGAGTCATGCAATTCTTTCCACCGTCTCCAATACAGTAATAACCATGAGCATTCCTAGAAAAAAAGAACTGTGTTTCCTACTCATACAGACCATATGTAGTTCAACTCTGCTTATGAAACTGATACAAACCACAGCTCCTCTTACATAAATCCTCTTTAGTTAATAGTGTGATTCGTGTTGGGTTCGTGAACTGCGAAAAAAGATTTGAAACCAAAATTCTCTGGATTTACCAGAAATGAAGTCCTGCTTGTAGGAAGACACAGATCTTGGGGTTTAACTACGTTTCTGTAGGGAAATTCAGACCAGAATTCTCATCCCGGAAAAACACTCTGTTTTAAGGCATGAATCAACCTCTTCTTTCTAGGGTCTCCAATATAGTAAGAACTATGAACATGCCAAGAAAAAAAGAAGTGTGTTTCCTAATCATACGGACCATATATAGCCCAACTCTGCCTATGAAACTGAAACAGACCACAGCTCCTCTTACATAAATGCTCTTTAGTTAATAGTGAAAGTAACGTTGTGTTCTAGAACTGTGTAAAACCATTTGAGCCCAAAATTCACTTGGTTTACCAGAAATGAACTCTTGCTTGCAGGAAGACACAGATCCTGGGGTTTAACTCCATTTCTGAAGGGAAATTCAGACCAGAGTTCTCATCCATGAAACACACTCTGTTTTAATGCATGAATCATCCTCTTCTTTCCAGGTTCTCTAATACAGCAAGAACCATGAGCATGCCCTGAAAAAAAGAACTGGGTTTCCCACTCATACAGAGCATATGTAGTTCAACTCTGCTTATGAAACTGACAGAAACCGCAGCCCCTCTTACATAAATCCTCTTTCATTAAAACTGAGAATCACATTGGATTTGTGAACCGAGAAAAATCATTTGAGCCCAAAATTCACTGAGTTTGCCAGAAATAAACTCTTGCTTGTAGGAAGACACAGATCCTGGGGATTAACTCCGTTTCTGAAGGGAAATTCAGAACAGAGTTCTCATCCATGAAACACACTCTGTTTTATCGCAAGAAGCAACCTCTTCTTTCCAGATTCTAACATACAGCAAAAACCATGAACATGCCCTGAAAAAAAGAACTGTGTTTCCTACTCATACAGACCATATGTAGTTCAACTCTGCTTATGAAACTGATACAAACCACAGCTCCTCTTATATAAACGCTCTTTAGTTAATAGTGAGAATCACATTGGGTTTTTGAACTGTGTAAAATCATTTCAGCCCAAAATTCACTGGGTTTATCAGAAATAAACACTTGCTTGTAGGAAGACACTGATCCTGGGGCTTAACTCCGTTTCTGAAAGGAAATTCAGACCATAGTTCTCATCCCTGATACACACTGTGTTTTAACTCAAGAAGCAGGCTCTTCTTTCCAGAGTCTAAAATACAGCAAGAACAATGAGCATATCCTGAAAAAAAGAACTGTGTTTCCTACTCATGCAGGGCATATGTAGTCGATGTCTGCCTATGAAACTGATACAGACCACATCTCCTCTTACATAAATGCTCTTTAGCTAATAGTGAAAATCGTGTTGTGTTCTAGAACTGTGTAAAATCATTTGAGCCGAAAATTCACTTGGTTTACCAAAATTGAACTCTTGCTTGTAGGAAGACACAGATCATGGTGTTTAACTCCCTTTCTGTAGGGAAAATCAGACCAGAGTTCTCATCCATGAAACACACTCTGTTTTAATGCAAGATGCAATCTCTTCTTTCCAGAGTCTCCAATACAGCAAGCACCATGAGCATGCCCTGAAAAATATAACTGTGTTTCCTACTCATGCAGGCCATATGTAGTTCAACTCTGCTTATGAAACTGATACATACAACAGCTCCTTTTACATAAATGCTCTTTCGTTAATAGTGAGAATCGAGTTGGGTTCGTGAACTGTGAAAAATCATTTCAGCACAAAATTCACTGGGTTTACCAGAAATGAACTCTTGCTTGTAGGAAGACACAGATCCTGGGGTTTATCTCCGTTTCGGAAGGCATATTCAGCCCAGAGTCCTCATCCCTCAAAAAAAACTCTGTTTTAAGGTAAGAATCATCTGCTTCTATCCAGCGTCTCCAATACAATAAGAACCATGAGCATTCCCAGAAAAAAAGAACTGTGTTTCCTACTCATACAGACCATATGTAGTTCAACTCTGCTTATGAAACTGATTCAAACCACAGCTCCTCTTACATAAATCCTCTTTAGTTAACAGTGAGAATCGCATTGGGTTCCTGAACTGGGAAAAACCATTTGAGACCAAAATTCCCTGCGTTTACCAGAAAGGAACTCTTGCTTCTAGGAAGACACAGATCATGGGGTTTAACTCTGTTTCTGAGGGGAAAATCAGACCAGACTTTTCATCCATGAAACACACTCTGTTTTAATGCAAGAAGCAAGCTCTTCTTTCCAGCGTCTCCAATACAGCAAGAACCATGAGCGTGCCCAGAAAAAAAGAACTGTGTTCCCTACTCATACGGACCATCTGTATTTCAACTCTGCTTATGAAACTGAAACAAACCACAGCTCCTCTTACATAAATGCTCTTTAGTTAATATTGAGAATCGGTTTGTGTTTTTGAACTGCGAAAAATCATTTGAGCTCAAAATTCACTTGGTTTACGAGAAATGAACTCTTGCTTGTAGGAAGACACAGATCCTGGGGTTTAACTCCGTTTGGGAAGGGCTATTCAGACCAGAGTTCTCATCCCTGAAACACACTCTGCCTTAAGGCATGAATCAGCCTCTTCTTTCCAGGGTCTCCGATAGAGTAAGAACGATGAGCATGCCAAGAAAAAAAGAACTGTGTTTCCTACTCATATAGACCATATGTAGTCCATCTCTGCTTATGAAACTGATACAGACGACAGCTCCTCTTAAAAAAAATGCTCTTTAGTTAACAGAGAAAATCGCGTTGTGTTCCAGAACTGTGTAAAATCATTTGAGCCGAAAATTCACTTGGTTTACCAGAATTGAACTCTTGCTTGTAGGAAGACACAGATCATGGGGTTTAACTCCGTTTCTGAGGGGAAAATCAGACCAGAGTTCTCATCCATGAAACACACTCTGTTTTAATGCAAGAAGCAAGCTCTTCTTTCCAGCGTCTCCAATACAGCAAGAACCATGAGCGTGCCCAGAAAAAAAGAACTGTGTTCCCTACTCATGCAGGCCATATGTAGTTCAACTCTGCTTATGAAACTGATTCATACAACAGCTCCTCTTACATAAATGCTCTTTAGTTAATAGTGAGAATCGCGTTGGGTTCGTGAACTGTGAAAAATCTTTTCAGCACAAAAATCACTGGGTTTACCAGAAATGAACTCTTGCTTGTAGGAAGACGCAGATCCTGGGGTTTATCTCCGTTTCTGAAGGCAAATTCAGCCCAGAGTCCTCATCCCTCAAAAAAACTCTGTTTTAATGCAAGAATCATTTGCTTCTATCCAGCGTCTCCAATACAATAAGAACCATGAGCATTCCCAGAAAAAAAGAACTGTGTTTCCTACTCATACAGACCATATGTAGTTCAACTCTGCTTATGAAACTGATTCAAACCACAGCTCCTCTTACATAAATCCTCTTTAGTTAACAGTGAGAATCCCATTGGGTTCCTGAACTGGGAAAAACCATTTGAGACCAAAATTCACGGGGTTTACCAGGAAAGGAACTCTTGCTTCTAGGAAGACACAGATCATGGGGTTTAACTCTGATTCTGAGGGGAAAATCAGACCAGAGTTCTCATCCATGAAACACAGTCTGTTTTAATGCAAGAAGCAAGCTCTTCTTTCCAGCGTCTCCAATACAGCAAGACCATGAGCATGCCCAGAAAAAAAGAACTATGTTCCCTACTCATACGGACCATATGTAGTTCAACTCTGCTTATGAAACTGATTCAAACCACAGCTCCTCTTACATAAAACCTCTTTAGTTAACAGTGAGAATCCCATTAGGATCCTGAACTGGGAAAAACCATTTGAGACCAAAATTCACTGGGTTTACCAGAAAGGAACTCTTGCTTCTAGGAAGACACAGATCATGGGGTTTAACTCCGTTTCTGAGGGGAAAATCAGACCAGAGTTCTCATCCATGAAACACACTCTGTTTTAATGCAAGAAGCAAGCTCTTCTTTCCAGCGTCTCCAATACAGCAAGAACCATGAGCGTGCCCAGAAAAAAAGAACTGTGTTCCCTACTCATACGGACCATCTGTATTTCAACTCTGCTTATGAAACTGAAACAAACCACACCTCCTCTTACATGAATGCTCTTTAGTTAATATTGAGAATCGGTTTGTGTTTTTGAACTGCGAAAAATCATTTGAGCTCAAAATTCACTTGGTTTACCAGAAATGAACTCTTGCTTGTAGGAAGACACAGATCCTGGGGTTTAACTCCGTTTGTGAAGGGCTATTCAGACCAGAGTTCTCATCCCTGAAACACACTCTGCCTTAAGGCATGAATCAGCCTCTTCTTTCCAGGGTCTCCGATACAGTAAGAACGATGAGCATGCCAAGAAAAAAAGAACTGTGTTTCCTACTCACACAGACCATATGTAGTCCATCTCTGCTTATGAAACTGATACAGACGACAGCTCCTCTTAAAAAAATGCTCTTTAGTTAATAGAGAAAATCGCGTTGTGTTCCAGAACTGTGTAAAATCATTTGAGCCGAAAATTCACTTGGTTTACCAGAATTGAACTCTTGCTTGTAGGAAGACACAGATCATGGGGTTTAACTCCGTTTCTGAAGGGAAAATCAGACCAGAGTTCTCATCCATGAAACATACTCTGTTTTAATGCAAGAAGCAAGCTCTTCTTTCCAGCGTCTCCAATACAGCAAGAACCATGAGCGAGCCCAGAAAAAAAGAACTGTGTTCCCTACTCATACGGACCATATGTATTTCAACTCTGCTTATGAAACTGATACAAACCACACCTCCTCTTACATAAATGCTCTTTAGTTAATAGTGAGAATCGGTTTGGGTTGGTGAACTGCGAAAAATCATTTGAGCTGAAAATTCTCTTGGTTTACCCGAAATGAACTCTTGCTTGTTGGAAGAAACATCCTGGGGTTTAACTCCGTTTCTAAAGAGAAATTCAGACCAGAGTTCTCATCCCTGAAACACAGTGTTATTTAAGGCAAGAAGCAAGCTCTTCTTTCCAGAGGCTAAAATACAGCAAGAACCATGATCATGGCTTCAATAAAAGAACTGTGTTTCCTATTCATATTGAACATATGTAGTTCAACTCTCCTTATGAAACTGATACAGACCACACCTCCTCTTTCATAAATGCTCTTTAGTTAATAGTGAGAATCGGTTTGGGTTTGTGAACTGCGAAAAATCATTTGAGCCGAAAATTCACTTGGTTTACCAGAAATGAACTCTTGCTTGCTGGAAGACACAAATCCTGGTGTTTAACTCCGTTTCAAAAGAGAAATTCAGACCAGAGTTCTGATCCCTGAAACACACTCTGATTTAACACAAGAAGCAAGCTCTTCTTTCAAGAGTCTAAAATACAGCAAGATCCATGAGCATGCCCTGAAAAAAACAACTGGGTTTCCTACTTATGCAGACTATATGTAGTTCAACTCTGTTTATGAAACTGATACAAACCACAGCTCCTCTTTCATAAATGCTCTTTAGTTAATAGTGAGAATCGCGTTGGGGTCGTCAAATCCGAAAAATCATTTCAGCCCAAAATTCATTGGGTTTACCAGAAATGAACTCTTGCTTGTAGGAAGACACATATCTTGAGGTATAAGTCCGTTTCTGAAGACAAATTCAGACCAGAGTTCTCGTCCCTGAAAAAAAACCTCTGTTTTAAGGGAAGAATCATGCAATTCTTTCCACCGTCTCCAATACAGTAATAACCATGAGCATTCCTAGAAAAAAAGAACTGTGTTTCCTACTCATACAGACCATATGTAGTTTAACTCTGCTTATGAAACTGATACAAACCACAGCTCCTCTTACATAAATCCTCTTTAGTTAATAGTGTGATTCGCGTTGGGTTCGTGAACTGCGAAAAAAGATTTGAAACCAAAATTCTCTGGATTTACCAGAAATGAAGTCCTGCTTGTAGGAAGACACAGATCTTGGGGTTTAACTACGTTTCTGTAGGGAAATTCAGACCAGAATTCTCATCCCCGAAAAACACTCTGTTTTAAGGCATGAATAAACCTCTTCTTTCTAGGGTCTCCAATATAGTAAGAACTATGAACACGCCAAGAAAAAAAGAAGTGTGTTTCCTAATCATACGGACCATATATAGCCCAACTCTGCCTATGAAACTGAAACAGACCACAGCTCCTCTTACATAAATGCTCTTTAGTTAATAGTGAAGTAACGTTGAGTTCTAGAACTGTGTAAAACCATTTGAGCCCAAAATTCACTTGGTTTACCAGAAATGAACTCTTGCTTGCAGGAAGACACAGATCCTGGGGTTTAACTCCAATTCTGAAGGGAAATTCAGACCAGAGTTCTCATCCATGAAACACACTCTGTTTTAATGCATGAATCATCCTCTTCTTTCCAGGTTCTCTAATACAGCAAGATCCATGAGCATGCCCTGAAAAAAAGAACTGGGTTTCCCACTCATACAGAGCATATGTAGTTCAACTCTGCTTATGAAACTGACAGAAACCGCAGCCCCTCTTACATAAATCCTCTTTCATTAAAACTGAGAATCACATTGGGTTTGTGAACCGAGAAAAATCATTTGAGCCCAAAATTCACCGAGTTTGCCAGAAATAAACTCTTGCTTGTAGGAAGACACAGATCCTGGGGATTAACTCCGTTTCTGAAGGGAAATTCAGAACAGAGTTCTCATCCATGAAACACACTGTGTTTTATCGCAAGAAGCAACCTCTTCTTTCCAGATTCTAACATACAGCAAAAACCATGAACATGCCCTGAAAAAAAGAACTGTGTTTCCTACTCATACAGACCATATGTAGTTCAACTCTGCTTATGAAACTGATACAAACCACAGCTCCTCTTATATAAACGCTCTTTAGTTAATAGTGAGAATCACATTGGGTTTTTGAACTGTGTAAAATCATTTCAGCCCAAAATTCACTGGGTTTACCAGAAATAAACACTTGCTTGCAGGAAGACACTGATCCTGGGGTTTAACTCCGTTTCTGAAAGGAAATTCAGACCATAGTTCTCATCCCTGATACACACTGTGTTTTAACTCAAGAAGCAGGCTCTTCTTTCCAGAGTCTAAAATACAGCAAGAACAATGAGCATACCCTGAAAAAAAGAACTGTGTTTCCTACACATGCAGGGCATATGTAGTCGATGTCTGCCTATGAAACTGATACAGACCACATCTCCTCTTACATAAATGCTCTTTAGTTAATAGTGAAAGTCGTGTTGTGTTCTAGAACTGTGTAAAATCATTTGAGCCGAAAATTCACTTGGTTTACCAAAATTGAACTCTTGCTTGTAGGAAGACACAGATCATGGTGTTTAACTCCCTTTCTGAAGGGAAAATCAGACCAGAGTTCTCATCCATGAAACACACTCTGTTTTAATGCAAGATGCAATCTCTTCTTTCCAGAGTCTCCAATACAGCAAGCACCATGAGCATGCCCTGAAAAATATAACTGTGTTTCCTACTCATGCAGGCCATATGTAGTTCAACTCTGCTTATGAAACTGATACATACAACAGCTCCTCTTACATAAATGCTCTTTCGTTAATAGTGAGAATCGCGTTGGGTTCGTGAACTGTGAAAAATCATTTCAGCACAAAATTCACTGGGTTTACCAGAAATGAACTCTTGCTTGTAGGAAGACACAGATCCTGGGGTTTATCTCCGTTTCTGAAGGCAAATTCAGCCCAGAGTCCTCATCCCTCAAAAAAAACTCTGTTTTAAGGTAAGAATCATCTGCTTCTATCCAGCGTCTCCAATAGAATAAGAACCATGAGCATTCCCAGAAAAAAAGAACTGTGTTTCCTACTCATACAGACCATATGTAGTTCAACTCTGCTTATGAAACTGATTCAAACCACAGCTCCTCTTACATAAATCCTCTTTAGTTAACAGTGAGAATCCCATTGGGTTCCTGAACTGGGAAAAACCATTTGAGACCAAAATTCACGGGGTTTACCAGGAAAGGAACTCTTGCTTCTAGGAAGACACAGATCATGGGGTTTAACTCTGATTCTGAGGGGAAAATCAGACCAGAGTTCTCATCCATGAAACACAGTCTGTTTTAATGCAAGAAGCAAGCTCTTCTTTCCAGCGTCTCCAATACAGCAAGACCATGAGCATGCCCAGAAAAAAAGAACTATGTTCCCTACTCATACGGACCATATGTAGTTCAACTCTGCTTATGAAACTGATTCAAACCACAGCTCCTCTTACATAAAACCTCTTTAGTTAACAGTGAGAATCCCATTAGGATCCTGAACTGGGAAAAACCATTTGAGACCAAAATTCACTGGGTTTACCAGAAAGGAACTCTTGCTTCTAGGAAGACACAGATCATGGGGTTTAACTCCGTTTCTGAGGGGAAAATCAGACCAGAGTTCTCATCCATGAAACACACTCTGTTTTAATGCAAGAAGCAAGCTCTTCTTTCCAGCGTCTCCAATACAGCAAGAACCATGAGCGTGCCCAGAAAAAAAGAACTGTGTTCCCTACTCATACGGACCATCTGTATTTCAACTCTGCTTATGAAACTGAAACAAACCACACCTCCTCTTACATGAATGCTCTTTAGTTAATATTGAGAATCGGTTTGTGTTTTTGAACTGCGAAAAATCATTTGAGCTCAAAATTCACTTGGTTTACCAGAAATGAACTCTTGCTTGTAGGAAGACACAGATCCTGGGGTTTAACTCCGTTTGTGAAGGGCTATTCAGACCAGAGTTCTCATCCCTGAAACACACTCTGCCTTAAGGCATGAATCAGCCTCTTCTTTCCAGGGTCTCCGATACAGTAAGAACGATGAGCATGCCAAGAAAAAAAGAACTGTGTTTCCTACTCACACAGACCATATGTAGTCCATCTCTGCTTATGAAACTGATACAGACGACAGCTCCTCTTAAAAAAATGCTCTTTAGTTAATAGAGAAAATCGCGTTGTGTTCCAGAACTGTGTAAAATCATTTGAGCCGAAAATTCACTTGGTTTACCAGAATTGAACTCTTGCTTGTAGGAAGACACAGATCATGGGGTTTAACTCCGTTTCTGAAGGGAAAATCAGACCAGAGTTCTCATCCATGAAACATACTCTGTTTTAATGCAAGAAGCAAGCTCTTCTTTCCAGGTTCTCTAATACAGCAAGATCCATGAGCATGCCCTGAAAAAAAGAACTGGGTTTCCCACTCATACAGAGCATATGTAGTTCAACTCTGCTTATGAAACTGACAGAAACCGCAGCCCCTCTTACATAAATCCTCTTTCATTAAAACTGAGAATCACATTGGGTTTGTGAACCGAGAAAAATCATTTGAGCCCAAAATTCACCGAGTTTGCCAGAAATAAACTCTTGCTTGTAGGAAGACACAGATCCTGGGGATTAACTCCGTTTCTGAAGGGAAATTCAGAACAGAGTTCTCATCCATGAAACACACTGTGTTTTATCGCAAGAAGCAACCTCTTCTTTCCAGATTCTAACATACAGCAAAAACCATGAACATGCCCTGAAAAAAAGAACTGTGTTTCCTACTCATACAGACCATATGTAGTTCAACTCTGCTTATGAAACTGATACAAACCACAGCTCCTCTTATATAAACGCTCTTTAGTTAATAGTGAGAATCACATTGGGTTTTTGAACTGTGTAAAATCATTTCAGCCCAAAATTCACTGGGTTTACCAGAAATAAACACTTGCTTGTAGGAAGACACTGATCTTGGGGTTTAACTCCGTTTCTGAAAGGAAATTCAGACCATAGTTCTCATCCCTGATACACACTGTGTTTTAACTCAAGAAGCAGGCTCTTCTTTCCAGAGTCTAAAATACAGCAAGAACAATGAGCATACCCTGAAAAAAAGAACTGTGTTTCCTACACATGCAGGGCATATGTAGTCGATGTCTGCCTATGAAACTGATACAGACCACATCTCCTCTTACATAAATGCTCTTTAGTTAATAGTGAAAGTCGTGTTGTGTTCTAGAACTGTGTAAAATCATTTGAGCCGAAAATTCACTTGGTTTACCAAAATTGAACTCTTGCTTGTAGGAAGACACAGATCATGGTGTTTAACTCCCTTTCTGAAGGGAAAATCAGACCAGAGTTCTCATCCATGAAACACACTCTGTTTTAATGCAAGATGCAATCTCTTCTTTCCAGAGTCTCCAATACAGCAAGCACCATGAGCATGCCCTGAAAAATATAACTGTGTTTCCTACTCATGCAGGCCATATGTAGTTCAACTCTGCTTATGAAACTGATACATACAACAGCTCCTCTTACATAAATGCTCTTTCGTTAATAGTGAGAATCGCGTTGGGTTCCTGAACTGTGAAAAATCATTTCAGCACAAAATTCACTGGGTTTACCAGAAATGAACTCTTGCTTGTAGGAAGACACAGATCCAGGGGTTTATCTCCGTTTCTGAAGGCAAATTCAGCCCAGAGTCCTCATCCCTCAAAAAAAACTCTGTTTTAAGGTAAGAATCATCTGCTTCTATCCAGCGTCTCCAATACAATAAGAACCATGAGCATTACCAGAAAAAAAGAACTGTGTTTCCTACTCATACAGACCATATGTAGTTCAACTCTGCTTATGAAACTGATTCAAACCACAGATCCTCTTACATAAATCCTCTTTAGTTAACAGTGAGAATCACATTGGGTTCCTGAACTGGGAAAAACCATTTGAGACCAAAATTCCCTGCGTTTACCAGAAAGGAACTCTTGCTTCTAGGAAGACACAGATCATGGGGTTTAACTCCGTTTCTGAGGGGAAAATCAGACCAGAGTTCTCATCCATGAAACACACTCTGTTTTAATGCAAGAAGCAAGCTCTTCTTTCCAGCGTCTCCAATACAGCAAGAACCATGAGCGTGCCCAGAAAAAAAGAACTGTGTTCCCTACTCATACGGACCATCTGTATTTCAACTCTGCTTATGAAACTGAAACAAACCACACCTCCTCTTACATGAATGCTCTTTAGTTAATATTGAGAATCGGTTTGTGTTTTTGAACTGCGAAAAATCATTTGAGCTCAAAATTCACTTGGTTTACCAGAAATGAACTCTTGCTTGTAGGAAGACACAGATCCTGGGGTTTAACTCCGTTTGTGAAGGGCTATTCAGACCAGAGTTCTCATCCCTGAAACACACTCTGCCTTAAGGCATGAATCAGCCTCTTCTTTCCAGGGTCTCCGATACAGTAAGAACGATGAGCATGCCAAGAAAAAAAGAACTGTGTTTCCTACTCACACAGACCATATGTAGTCCATCTCTGCTTATGAAACTGATACAGACGACAGCTCCTCTTAAAAAAATGCTCTTTAGTTAATAGAGAAAATCGCGTTGTGTTCCAGAACTGTGTAAAATCATTTGAGCCGAAAATTCACTTGGTTTACCAGAATTGAACTCTTGCTTGTAGGAAGACACAGATCATGGGGTTTAACTCCGTTTCTGAAGGGAAAATCAGACCAGAGTTCTCATGCATGAAACATACTCTGTTTTAATGCAAGAAGCAAGCTCTTCTTTCCAGCGTCTCCAATACAGCAAGAACCATGAGCGAGCCCAGAAAAAAAGAACTGTGTTCCCTACTCATACGGACCATATGTATTTCAACTCTGCTTATGAAACTGATACAAACCACACCTCCTCTTACATAAATGCTCTTTAGTTAATAGTGAGAATCGGTTTGGGTTGGTGAACTGCGAAAAATCATTTGAGCTGAAAATTCTCTTGGTTTACCCGAAATGAACTCTTGCTTGTTGGAAGAAACATCCTGGGGTTTAACTCCGTTTCTAAAGAGAAATTCAGACCAGAGTTCTCATCCCTGAAACACAGTGTTATTTAAGGCAAGAAGCAAGCTCTTCTTTCCAGAGGCTAAAATACAGCAAGAACCATGATCATGGCTTCAATAAAAGAACTGTGTTTCCTATTCATATTGAACATATGTAGTTCAACTCTCCTTATGAAACTGATACAGACCACACCTCCTCTTTCATAAATGCTCTTTAGTTAATAGTGAGAATCGGTTTGGGTTTGTGAACTGCGAAAAATCATTTGAGCCGAAAATTCACTTGGTTTACCAGAAATGAACTCTTGCTTGCTGGAAGACACAAATCCTGGTGTTTAACTCCGTTTCAAAAGAGAAATTCAGACCAGAGTTCTGATCCCTGAAACACACTCTGATTTAACACAAGAAGCAAGCTCTTCTTTCAAGAGTCTAAAATACAGCAAGATCCATGAGCATGCCCTGAAAAAAACAACTGGGTTTCCTACTTATGCAGACTATATGTAGTTCAACTCTGTTTATGAAACTGATACAAACCACAGCTCCTCTTTCATAAATGCTCTTTAGTTAATAGTGAGAATCGCGTTGGGGTCGTCAAATCCGAAAAATCATTTCAGCCCAAAATTCATTGGGTTTACCAGAAATGAACTCTTGCTTGTAGGAAGACACATATCTTGAGGTATAAGTCCGTTTCTGAAGACAAATTCAGACCAGAGTTCTCGTCCCTGAAAAAAAACCTCTGTTTTAAGGGAAGAATCATGCAATTCTTTCCACCGTCTCCAATACAGTAATAACCATGAGCATTCCTAGAAAAAAAGAACTGTGTTTCCTACTCATACAGACCATATGTAGTTTAACTCTGCTTATGAAACTGATACAAACCACAGCTCCTCTTACATAAATCCTCTTTAGTTAATAGTGTGATTCGCGTTGGGTTCGTGAACTGCGAAAAAAGATTTGAAACCAAAATTCTCTGGATTTACCAGAAATGAAGTCCTGCTTGTAGGAAGACACAGATCTTGGGGTTTAACTACGTTTCTGTAGGGAAATTCAGACCAGAATTCTCATCCCCGAAAAACACTCTGTTTTAAGGCATGAATCAACCTCTTCTTTCTAGGGTCTCCAATATAGTAAGAACTATGAACATGCCAAGAAAAAAAGAAGTGTGTTTCCTAATCATACGGACCATATATAGCCCAACTCTGCCTATGAAACTGAAACAGACCACAGCTCCTCTTACATAAATGCTCTTTAGTTAATAGTGAAAGTAACGTTGAGTTCTAGAACTGTGTAAAACCATTTGAGCCCAAAATTCACTTGGTTTACCAGAAATGAACTCTTGCTTGCAGGAAGACACAGATCCTGGGGTTTAACTCCGTTTCTAAAGAGAAATTCAGACCAGAGTTCTCATCCCTGAAACACAGTGTGATTTAAGGCAAGAAGCAAGCTCTTCTTACCAGAGGCTAAAATACAGCAAGAACCATGATCATGGCTTCAATAAAAGAACTGTGTTTCCTATTCATATTGAACATATGTAGTTCAACTCTCCTTATGAAACTGATACAGACCACAGATTTCCTAACATAAATGCTCCTTAGTTAATAGTGATAATCTCGTTGGGTTCTAAAACTGTGTAAAATCTATTGAGTCCAAAATTCACTTGGGTTTTAGAAATGAACTCTTGCTTCTAGGAAGACACAGATCATGGGGTTTAACTCCGTTTCTGAGGGGAAAATCAGACCAGAGTTCTCATCCATGAAACACACTCTGTTTTAATGCAAGAAGCAAGTTCTTCTTTCCAGCGTCTCCAATACAGCAAGAACCATGAGCATGCCCAGAAAAAAAGAACTGTGTTCCCTACTCATACGGACCATCTGTATTTCAACTCTGCTTATGAAACTGAAACAAACCACAGCTCTTTTTACATAAATGCTCTTTAGTTAATATTGAGAATCGTTTTGTGTTTTGAACTGGGAAAAATCATTTGAGCTCAAAATTCACTTGGTTTATGTGAAATGAACTCTTGCTTCTAGGAAGACACAGACCCTGGGGTTTAACTCCGTTTGTGAAGGGCTATTCAGACCAGAGTTCTCATCCCTGAAACACACTCTGCCTTAAGGCATGAATCAGCCTCTTCTTTCCAGGGCCTCGATAGAGTAAGAACGATGAGCATGCCAAGAAAAAAAGAACTGTGTTTCCTACTCATACAGACCATATGTAGTTCAACTCTACTTATGAAACTGATACAGACCAAAGCTCCTCTTACATAAATGCTCTTTAGTTAATAGTGATAATTGCGTTGTGTTCTAGAACTGTGTAGAATCATTTGAGCCGAAAATTCACTTGGTTTACCAGAAATGAAAAATTGCTTGTAGGAAGTCAGAGATCATGGGGTTTAACTCCGTTTCTGAAGAGAAATTGAGACCAGAGTTCCCATCCATGAAACACACTCTGTTTTAATGCAAGAAGCAAACGCTTTTTTCCAGCGTCTCCAATACAGCAAGAACCATGAGCGAGCCCAGAAAAAAAGAAGTGTGTTTCCTACTCGTACAGACTATATGTAGTTCAACTCTGCTTATGTAACTGATATAGACCACAGCTCCTCTTACATAAATGCTCTTTA
The DNA here is from genome assembly GCA_949786385.1 of Onychomys leucogaster. NCBI lineage: Eukaryota > Metazoa > Chordata > Mammalia > Rodentia > Cricetidae > Onychomys > Onychomys leucogaster. The sequence goes on along the minus strand of CATKUP010000006.1, from coordinate 8,440,344 downwards.
GTTATTAGTGAATATAGCGTTGTGTTCTAGAACTGTGTAAAATCATTTGAGCCGAAAATTCACTTGGTTTACCAGAACTTAACTCTCGCTTGTAGGAAGACACAGATCCTGGGGTTTAACTCTGTTTCTGAAGGGAAATTCTGACCAGACTTCTCATCCCTGAAACACGCTCGGCTTTAACGCAAGAAGCAAGCTCTTCTTTCCAGAGTCGAAAATACAGCAAGAACCATGAGCATGCCCTGAAAAAAATAACTGGGTTTCCTACTCATGCGGACCATATGTAGTTCAACTCTGCTTATGAAACTGATACAAACCACAGCTCCTCTTTCATAAATGCTCTTTAGTTAATAGTGAGAATCGCGTTGGGGTCGTCAAATCCGAAAAATCATTACAGCCCAAAATTCACTGGGTTTACCAGAAATGAATTCTTGCGTGTAGGAAGACAAATATCTTGACGTATAAGTCCGTTTCTGAAGGCAAATTCAGACCAGAGTTCTCATCCCTGAAAAAAAACTCTGTTTTAAGGCAAGAATCATGCAATTCTTTCCACCGTCTCCAATACAGTAAGAACCACGAGCATACCCAGAAAAAAAGAACTGTGTTTCCTACTCATACAGACCATATGTAGTTCAACTCTGCTTATGAAACTGATACAAACCACAGCTCCTCTTACATAAATCCTCTTTAGTTAATAGTGAGAATCACATTGGGTTTTTGAACTGTGTAAAATCATTTCATCCCAAAATTCACTGTGTTTACCTGAAAAAAACTCTTGCTTGTAGGAAGACAATGATCCTGTGGTTTAACTCCGTTTCTCAAGGGAAATTCAGACCATAGTTCTCATCCCTGATACACACTGTGTTTTAACGCAAGAAGCAAGCTCTTCTTTCCAGAGTCTAAATACAGCAAGAACAATGAGCATACCCTGATTAAAAGAACTGTGTTTCCTACTCATACGGACCATATGTAGTCGAACTCTGCCTATAAAACTGATACAGACTACAGCTCCTATTACATAAATGCTCTTTAGTTAATAGTGAAAGTCGCGTTGTGTTCTCGAACTGTGTAAAATCATTTGAGCCGAAAATTCACTTGGTATAACAGAATTGAACTCTTGCTTGTAGGAAGACACAGATCATGGTGTTTAACTCTGCTTCTGAAGGGAAAATCAGACCAGAGTTCTCATCCATGAAACACACTCTGTTTTAATGCAAGAAGGAAGCTCTTCTTTCCAGCGTCTCCAATACAGCAAGCACCATGAGCATGCCCTGAAAAATATAACTGTGTTTCCTATTCATGCAGGCCATATGTAGTTGAACTCTGCTTATGAAACTGATACATACAACAGCTCCTCTTACATAAATGCTCTTTAGTTAATAGTGAGAATCGTGTTGGGTTCGTGAACTGTGAAAAATCATTTCAGCCCAAAATTCACTGGGTTTACCAGAAATGAACTCTTGCTTGTAGGAAGACACAGGTCCTGGGGTTTAACTCCGTTTCTGATGGCAAATTCAGGCCAGAGTCCTAATCCCTCAAAATAAACTCTGTTTTAAGGCAAGAATCATCTGCTTCTATCCAGCGTCTCAAATACAATAAGAACCATGAGCATTCCCAGAAAAAAAGAACTGTGTTTCCTACTCATACAGACCATATGTAGCTCAACTCTGCTTATGAAACTGATTCAAACCACAGCTCCTTTACTTAAATCCTCTTTAGTTAACAGTGAGAATCGCATTGGGTTCCTGAACTGCTAAAAACCATTTGAGACCAAAATTCACTGGGTCACCAGAAATGAACTCTTGCTTGTAGGAAGACACAGATGCTGGGGTTTAACTCTGTTTCTGAAGGGCTATTCAGACCAGAGTTCTCATCCCTGAAACACACTCTGCTTAAGGCATGATACAGCCTCTTCTTTCCAGGGTCTCCAATAGAGTAAGAACGATGAGCATGCCAAGAAAAAAAGAACTGTGTTTCCTACTCATACAGACCATATGTCGTCCATCTCTGCTTATGAAACTGATACAGATGACAGCTCCTCTTAAATAAATGCTCTTTAGTTAATAGAGAAAATCGCGTTGTGTTCCAGAACTGTGTAAAATCATTTGAGCCGAAAATTCACTTGGTTTACCAGAATTGAACTCTTGCTTGTAGGAAGACACAGATCATGGGGTTTAACTCTGTTTTTCAAGGGAAAATCAGACCAGAGTTCTCATCAATGAAACACACTCTGTTTTAATGCAAGAAGCATGCTCTTCTTTCCAGCGTCACCAATACAGCAAGAACCATGAGCGTGCCCAGAAAAAAAGAACTGTGTTCCCTACTCATACGGACCATATGTATTTCAACTCTGCTTATGAAACTGATACAAACCTTACCTCCTCTTACATAAATGCTCTTTAGTTAATAGTGAGAATCGGTTTGAGTAGGTGAACTGCGAAAAATCATTTGATCCGAAAATTCACTTGGTTTACCAGAAATGAACTCTTGCTTGTTGGAAGACAAATCATGGGGTTTAACTCCGTTTCTAAAGAGAAATTCAGACCAGAGTTCTCATCCCTGAAACACACTGTGATTTAAGGCAAGAAGCAAGCTCTTCTTTCCAGAGCCTAAAATACAGCAAGAACCATGATCATGGCTTCAATAAAAGAACTGTGTTTCCTATTCATACGGAACATATGTAGTTCAACTCTGCTTATGAAACTCATACAGACCACACCTCCTCTTACATAAATTCTCTTTAGTTAATAGTGAGAATCGGTTTGGGTTGGTGAACTGCGAAAAATCATTTGAGCCAAAAATTCACTTGGTTTACCAGAAATGAACTCTTGCTTGCTGGAAGACACAGATCCTGGGGTTTTACTCCGATTCTAAACAGAAATTCAGACCAGAGTTCTGATCCCTGAAACACACTCTGATTTAACACAAGAAGCAAGCTCTTCTTTCAAGAGTCTAAAATACAGCAAGATCCATGAGCATGCCCTGAAAAAAACAACTGGGTTTCCTACTAATGCAGACCATATGTAGTTCAACTCTGCTTATGAAACTGATACAAACCACAGCTCCTCTTTCATAAATGCTCTTTAGTTAATAGTGAGAATCGCGTTGGGGTCGTCAAATGCGAAAAATCATTTCAGCCCAAAATTCATTGGGTTTACCAGAAATGAACTCTTGCTTGTAGGAAGACACATATCTTGAGGTATAAGTCGGTTTCTGAAGACAAATTCAGACCAGAGTTCTCATCCCTGAAAAAAAAAAACTCTGTTTTAAGGCTAGAATCATGCAATTCTTTCCACCGTCTCCAATAGAGTAAGAACAACGAGCATGCCCTGAAAAAAAGACCTGTGTTTCCAATCACATGGACCATATGTAGTCGAACTCTGCCTATGAAACTGATACAGACCACAGCTCCTCTTACACAAATGCTCTTTAGTTAATAGCGAAAATCGCGTCATGTTCTAGAACTGTGTAAAATCATTTGTGCCGAAAATTCACTTGGTTTACCAGAAATGAACTCTTGCTTGTAGGAAGACAAAGATCATGGGGTTTAACTCCGTTTCTGAAGTGAAACTCAGACCAGAGTTCTCATCCATGAAACAGACTCTCTTTTAATGCAAGAAGCAAGCTCTTCTTTCCAGCATCTCCAATACAGCAAGAACCATGAGCATGCCCAGAAAAAAAGAACTGTGTTCCCTACTGATACGCACTATATGTAGTCAAACTCTGCCTATGAAACTGATACAGACCACAGCTCCTCTTACATAAATCCTCTTTAGTTAATAGTGAAAGTCACGTTGGGTTCGTGAAATGCGAAAAATCTTTTCAGCCCAAAATTCACTGGGTTTACCAGAAATGAACTCTTGCTTGAAGGAAGACACATATCCTGGGGTTTAAGTCCGTTTGTGAATGCAATTCAGACCAGAGTTATCATCCCTGAAAAAAAAACTCTGTTTTAATGCAAGAATCATCCCCTTCTATCCAGCTTCTCCAATACAGTAATAACCATGAGCATTCCTAGAAAAAAAGAACTGTGTTTCCTACTCATACAGACCATATGTAGTTCAACTCTGCTTATGAAACTGATACAAACCACAGCTCCTCTTACATAAATCCTCTTTAGTTAATAGTGTGAATCCCGTTGGGTTCGTGAACTGCGAAAAAAGATTTGAAACCAAAATTCTCTGGATTTACCTGAAATGAAGTCCTGCTTGTAGGAAGACACAGATCTTGGGGTTTAACCATGTTTCTCTAGGGAAATTCAGACCAGAGTTCTCATCCATGAAACACACTCTTTTTTAATCCATGAGTCATCCTCTTCATTCCAGGGTCTCCAATACAGTAATAACCATGAGCATGCCAAGAAAAAAAGATCTGTGTTTCCTACTCATACGTTCCATATGTAGTTCAACTCTGCTTATGAAACTGATAGAAACCACAGCCCCTCTTACATGAATCCTCGTTCATTAAAACCGAGAATTGACTTGGGTTTGTGAACTGAGAAAAATCATTTGAGCCCAATATTCACTGAGTTTATCAGAAATAAACTCTTGCTTGTAGGAATACAGAGATCCTAGGGATTACCTCTGTTTCTGAAGGGAAATTCAGAACAGAGTTCTCATCCCTGAAACACACTCTGTTTTAACGCAAGCAGCAAGCTCTTCTTTCCAGATTCTAACATACAGCAAAAACCATGAACATTCCCTGAAAAAAAGAACTGTGTTTCCTACTCATACAGACCATATGTAGCTCAACTCTGCTTATGAAACTGATACAAACCACAGCTCCTCTTACATAAATGCTCTTTAGTTAATAGTGAGAATCACATTTGGTTTTTGAACTGTGTAAAATCATTTCAGCCCAAAATTCACTGGGTTTACCAGAAATAAACTCTTGCTTATAGGAAGACACTGATCCTGGGGTTTAACTCCATTTCTGAAAGGAAATTCAGACCATAGTTCTCATCTCTGATACACACTGTGTTTTAACTCAAGAAGCAAGCTCTTCTCTCCAGAGTCTAAAATACAGCAAGAACAATGAGCATACCCTGAAAAAAAGAACTGTGTTTCCTACTCATACGGACCATATGTAGTCAAACTCTGCCTATGAAACTGATACAGACCCCATCTCCTCTTACATAAATGCTCTTTAGTTAATAGTGAAAGTCGCGTTGTGTTCTAGAACTGTGTAAAATCATTTGAGCCTAAAATTCGTTTGGTTTACAAGAATTGAACTCTTGCTTGTAGGAAGACACAGATCATGGTGTTTAACTCCGTTTCTAATGGGAAAATCAGACCAGAGTTCTCATTCATGAAACACACTCTGTTTTAATGCAAGAAGCAAGCTCTTCTTTCCAGAGTCTCCAATACAGCAAGCACCATGAGCATGCCCTGAAAAATATAACTGTGTTTCCTACTCATCCAGGCCATATGTAGTTCAACTCTGCTTATGAAACTGATACTTACAACAGCTCCTCTTACATAAATGCTCTTTAGTTAATAGTGAGAATCGCGTTGGGTTCGTGAACTGAGAAAAATCATTTGAGCCCAAAATTCACTGAGTTTATCAGAAATAAACTCTTGCTTGTAGGAATACAGAGATCCTAGGGATTACCTCTGTTTCTGAAGGGAAATTCAGAACAGAGTTCTCATCCCTGAAACACACTCTGTTTTAACGCAAGCAGCAAGCTCTTCTTTCCAGATTCTAACATACAGCAAAAACCATGAACATTCCCTGAAAAAAAGAACTGTGTTTCCTACTCATACAGACCATATGTAGCTCAACTCTGCTTATGAAACTGATACAAACCACAGCTCCTCTTACATAAATGCTCTTTAGTTAATAGTGAGAATCACATTTGGTTTTTGAACTGTGTAAAATCATTTCAGCCCAAAATTCACTGGGTTTACCAGAAATAAACTCTTGCTTATAGGAAGACACTGATCCTGGGGTTTAACTCCATTTCTGAAATGAAATTCAGACCATAGTTCTCATCTCTGATACACACTGAGTTTTAACTCAAGAAGCAAGCTCTTCTCTCCAGAGTCTAAAATACAGCAAGAACAATGAGCATACCCTGAAAAAAAGAACTGTGTTTCCTACTCATACGGACCATATGTAGTCAAACTCTGCCTATGAAACTGATACAGACCCCATCTCCTCTTACATAAATGCTCTTTAGTTAATAGTGAAAGTCGCGTTGTGTTCTAGAACTGTGTAAAATCATTTGAGCCTAAAATTCGTTTGGTTTACAAAAATTGAACTCTTGCTTGTAGGAAGACACAGATCATGGTGTTTAACTCCGTTTCTAATGGGAAAATCAGACCAGAGTTCTCATTCATGAAACACACTCTGTTTTAATGCAAGAAGCAAGCTCTTCTTTCCAGAGTCTCCAATACAGCAAGCACCATGAGCATGCCCTGAAAAATATAACTGTGTTTCCTACTCATCCAGGCCATATGTAGTTCAACTCTGCTTATGAAACTGATACTTACAACAGCTCCTCTTACATAAATGCTCTTTAGTTAATAGTGAGAATCGCGTTGGGTTCGTGAACTGTGAAAAATCATTTCTGCCCAAAATTCACTGGGTTTACCAGAAATGAACTCTTGCTTGTAGGAAGACACAGATCCTGGGGTTTGTCTCCGTTTCTGAAGGCAAATTCAGGTCGGAGACCTCATCCCTCAAAAAAAAAATCTGTTTTAAGGCAAGAATCATCTGCTTCTATCCAGCGTCTCCAATACAATAAGAACCATGAGCATTCCCAGAAAAAAAGAACTGTGTTTCCTACTCATACAGACCATATGTAGTTCAACTCTGCTTATGAAACTGTTTCAAACCACAGCTCCTCTTACATAAATCCTCCTTAGTTAACAGTGAGAATCGCATTGGGTTCCTGAACTGGGAAAAACCATTTGAGACCAAAAATCACTGGGTTTACCAGAAATGATCTCTTGCTTGTAGGAAGACACAGATCTTGGGGTTTAACTATGTTTTTGTAGGGAAATTCAGACCAGAATTCTCATCCCTGAAAAACACTCTGTTTTAAGGCACGAATCATCCTCTTCTTTCTAGTGTCTCCAATAAAGTAAGAACCATGAGCATGCCAAGAAAAAAAGATCTGTGTTTCCTACTCATACGTTCCATATGTAGTTCACCTCTGCTTATGAAATTGATACAGACCACAGCTCCTCTTACATAAATGCTCTTTAGTTAATAGTAAAAATCGCGTTGGGTTCATGAACTGCGAAAAAACCATTTGAGTCCAAAATGCACTGGGTTTACCAGAAATGAACTCCTGCTTGTTGGAAGACACATCATGGGGTTTAACTCCGTTTCTAAAGAGAAATTCAGACCAGAGTTCTCATCCCTGAAACACACTGTGATTTAAGGCAAGAAGCAAGCTCTTCTTTCCAGAGCCTAAAATACAGCAAGAACCATGATCATGGCCTCAATAAAAGAACTGTGTTTCCTATTCATACGGAACATATGTAGTTCAACTCTGTTTATGAAACTGATACAGACCATACCTCCTCTTACATAAATGCTCTTTAGTTAATAGTGAGAATCGGTTTGGGTTGGTGAACTGCGAAAAATCATTTGATCCGAAAATTCACTTGGTTTACCAGAAATGAACTCTTGCTTGCTGGAAGACACAGATCCTGGGGTTTTACTCCGATTCTAAACAGAAATTCAGACCAGAGTTCTGATCCCTGAAACACACTCTGATTTAACACAAGAAGCAAGCTCTTCTTTCAAGAGTCTAAAATACAGCAAGATCCATGAGCATGCCCTGAAAAAAACAACTGGGTTTCCTACTAATGCAGACCATATGTAGTTCAACTCTGCTTATGAAACTGATACAAACCACAGCTCCTCTTTCATAAATGCTCTTTAGTTAATAGTGAGAATCGCGTTGGGTTCGTGAAATGCGAAAAAACTTTTCAGCCCAAAATTCCCTGGGTTTACCAGAATTGAACTCTTGCTTGTAGCAAGACACAGATCATGGGGTTTAACTCCGTTTCTGAAGGGAAATTCAGACCAGAGTTCTCATCCATGAAACACACTCTGTTTTAATGCATGAGTCATCCTCTTCATTCCAGGGTCTCCAATACAGTAATAACCATGAGCATGCCAAGAAAAAAAGATCTGTGTTTCCTACTCATACGTTCCATATGTAGTTCCACTCTGCTTATGAAACTGATAGAAACCGAGCCCCTCTTACATAAATCCTCTTTCATTAAAACTGAGAATTGCATTGGGTTTGTGAACTGAGAAAAATCATTTGAGCCCAAATTCACTGATTTTACCAGAAATAAACTCATGCTTGTAGGAATACAGAGATCCTAGGGATTACCTCTGTTTCTGAAGGGAAATTCAGACCAGAGTTCTCATCCCTGAAACACACTGTGATTTAACGCAAGAAGCAAGCTCTTCTTTCCAGAGGCTAAAATACAGCAAGAACCATGATCATGGCCTCAATAAAACAACTGTGTTTCCTATTCATTTGGAACATATGTAGTTCAACACTGCTTATTGAACTGAACAGACCACACCTCCTCTTACATAAATGCTCTTTAGTTAATAGTGAGAATCGGTTTGGGTTGGTGAACTGCGAAAAATCATTTGAGCCACTAATTCACTTGGTTTACAAGAAATAAACTCTTGCTTGTAGGAAGACACGTATCCTGAGGTATAAGTCCGTTTCTGAAGGCTATTCAGACCAGAGTTCTCATCCCTGAAAAAAACTCTGTTTTAAGGCAAGAATCATGCAATTCTTTCCACTGTCTCCAATACAGTAAGCACCATGAGCATGCACAGAAAAAAAGAACTGTGTTTCCTACTCATACAGACCATATGTAGTTCAACTCTGCTTATCAAACTGATAGAAACCACAGCTCCCCTTACATAAATCCTCTTTCATTAAAAGTGAGATTCGCGTTGGTTTTTTGAACCGAGAAAAAACATTTGAGCCCAAAATTCACTGAGGTTACCGGCAATGAACTCTTTCTTGTAGGAAGACACAGATCCTGAGGATTAACTCCGTTTCTGAAGGGAAATTCTGGATAGAGTTCTCATCCCTGAAACACACTCTGTTTTAACGCAAGAAGCAAGCTCTTCTTTCCAGATTCTAACATACAGCAAAAACCATGAACATGCCCTGAAAAAAAAGAACTATGTTTCCTACTCATACAGACCATATGTAGTTCTACTCTACTTATGAAACTGATACAAACCACAACTCCTCTTACATAAATGCTCTTTAGTTAATAGTGAGAATCGCGTTGGGTTCGTGAACTGTGAAAAATCATTTCTGCCCAAAATTCACTGGGTTTACCAGAAATGAACTCTTGCTTGTAGGAAGACACAGATCCTGGGGTTTATCTCCGTTTCTGAAGGCAAATTCAGGCCAGAGTCCTCATCCCTCAAAAAAAAAAAAAACTCTGTTTTAAGGCAAGAATCATCTGCTTCTATCCAGCGTCTCAAATACAATAAGAACCATGAGCATTCCCAGAAAAAAAGAACTGTGTTTCCTACTCATACAGACCATATGTAGTTCAACTCTGCTTATGAAACTGATTCAAACCACAGCTCCTCTTACATAAATCCTCTTTAGTTAACAGTGAGAATCGCATTGGGTTCCTGAACTGGGAAAAACCATTTGAGACCAAAAATCACTGGGTTTACCAGAAATGAACTCTTGCTTGTAGGAAGACACAGATCTTGGGGTTTAACTATGTTTCTGTAGGGAAATTCAGACCAGAATTCTCATCCCTGAAAAACACTCTGTTTTAAGGCAGGAATCATCCTTTTCTTTCTAGGGTCTCCAATAAAGTAAGAACCATGAGCATGCCAAGAAAAAAAGATCTGTGTTTCCTACTCATACGTTCCATATGTAGTTCACCTCTGCTTATGAAATTGATACAGACCACATCTCCTCTTTCATAAATGCTCTTTAGTTAATAGTGAAAATCGAGTTGGGTTCATGAACTGCGAAAAAACCATCTGAGTCCAAAATTCACTGGGTTTACCAGAAATGAACTCTTGCTTGTAGGAAGACACAGATCATGGGGTCTAACTCCGTTTCTGAAGGGAAAATCAGACCAGAGTTCTCATCCATGAAACACACTCTGTTTTAATGCAAGAAGCAAGCTCTTCTTTACAGCTTCTCCAATACAGCAAGAACCATGAGCATGCCCAGAAAAAAAGAACTGTGTTCCCTACTCATACGGACCATATGTATTTCAACTCTGCTCATGAATCTGATACAAACTACACCTCCTCTTACATAAATGCTCTTTAGTTAATAGTGAGAATCGGTTTGGGTTGGTGAACTGCGAAAAATCATTTGAGCCGAAAATTCACTTGGTTTACCAGAAATTGACTGTTGCTTGTTGGAAGACACATCCTGGGGTTTAACTCTGTTTCAAAAGAGAAATTCAGACCAGAGTTCTCATTCCTGAAACACACTGTGATTTAACGCAAGAAGCAAGCTCTTCTTTCCAGAGGCTAAAATACAGCAAGAACCATGATCATGGCCTCAATAAAACAACTGTGTTTCCTATTCATTCGGAACATATGTAGTTCAACTCTGCTTATTGAACTGATACAGACCACACCTACTCTTACATAATTGCTCTTTAGTTAATAGTGAGAATCGGTTTGGGTTGGTGAACTGCGAAAAATCATTTGAGCCAAAAATTCACTGGGTTTACCAGAAATGAACTCTTGCTTGCTGGAAGACACAGATCCTGGGGTTTAACTCCGTTTCTGAAGGGAAATTCAGACCATAGTTCTCATCCCTGATACACACTGTGTTTTAACGCAAGAAGCAAGCTCTTCTTTCCAGAGTCTAAAATACAGCAAGAACAATTAGCATGCCCTGAAAAAAAGACCTGTGTTTCCTACTCATATGGACCATATGTAGTCGAACTCTGCCTATGAAACTGATACAGACCACAGCTCCTCTAACACAAATGCTCTTTGGTTAATAGCAAAAAAAGCGCTGTGTTCTAGAACTGTGTAAAATCATTTGAGCCGAAAATTCACTTGGTTTACCAGAAATGAAAAATTGCTTATAGGAAGTCACAGATCATGGGGTTTAACTCTGTTTCTGAAGGGAAATTGAGACCACAGTTCCCATCCATGAAACACACTCTGTTCTAATGCAAGAAGCCAGTGCTTCTTTCCTGCGTATCCAATACAGCAAGAACTATGAGCATGCCCAGAAAAAAAGAACTGTGATTCCTACTCGTACGGACTATATGTAGTTCAACTCTGCTTATGAATATGATACAGACCACAGCTCCTCTTACATAAATGCTCTTTAGTTAATAGTGAAAATAGCGTTGTGTTCTAGAACTGTGTAAAATCATTTGAGCCGAAAATTCACTTGGTTTACCAGAACTTAACTCTTGCTTGTAGGAAGACACAGATCTTGGGGTTTAACTCCGTTTCTGAAGGGAAATTCAGACCAGACTTCTCATCCCTGAAACACACTCTGCTTTAACGCAAGAAGCAAGCTCTTCTTTTCAGAGTCAAAAATACAGCAAGAACCATGAGCATGCCCTGAAAAAAATAACTGTGTTTCCTACTCATGCAGACCATATGTAGTTCAACTCTGCTTATGAAACTGATACATACAACAGCTCATCTTAAATAAATGTTCTTTAGTTAATAGTGAGAATCGCGTTGGGTTCGTGAACTGTGAAAAATAATTTCAGCCCAAAATTCACTGGGTTTACCAGAAATGAACTCTTGCTTGTAGGAAGACACAGATCCTGAGGATTAACTCCATTTCTGAAGGGAAATTCTGGACAGAGTTCTCATCCCTGAAACACACTCTGTTTTATCGCAAGAAGCAAGCTCTTCTTTCCAGATTCTAACATACAGCAAAAACCATGAACATGCCCTGAAAAAAAGAACTATGTTTCCTACTCATACAGACCATATGTAGTTCTACTCTACTTATGAAACTGAGACAAACCACAGCTCCTCTTACATAAATGCTCTTTAGTTAATAGTGAGAATCGCGTTGGGTTCGTGAACTGTGAAAAATCATTTCTGCCCAAAATTCACTGGGTTTACCAGAAATGAACTCTTGCTTGTAGGAAGACATAGATCCTGGGGTTTATCTCCGTTTCTGAAGGCAAATTCAGGCCAGAGTCCTCATCCCTGAAAAACACTCTGTTTTAAGGCAGGAATCATCCTTTTCTTTCTAGGGTCTCCAATAAAGTAAGAACCATGAGCATGCCAAGAAAAAAAGATCTGTGTTTCCTACTCATACGTTCCATATGTAGTTCACCTCTGCTTATGAAATTGATACAGACCACATCTCCTCTTTCATAAATGCTCTTTAGTTAATAGTGAAAATCGCGTTGGGTTCATGAACTGCGAAAAAACCATTTGAGTCCAAAATTCACTGGGTTTACCAGAAATGAACTCTTGCTTGTAGGAAGACACAGATCATGGGGTCTAACTCCGTTTCTGAAGGGAAAATCAGACCAGAGTTCTCATCCATGAAACACACTCTGTTTTAATGCAAGAAGCAAGCTCTTCTTTCCAGCTTCTCCAATACAGCAAGAACCATGAGCATGCCCAGAAAAAAAGAAGTGTTTTCCCTACTCATAAGGACCATATGTATTTCAACTCTGCTTATGAAACTGATACAAACTACACCTCCTCTTACATAAATGCTCTTTAGTTAATAGTGAGAATTGGTTTGGGTTCGTGAACTGTGAAAAATAATTTCAGCCCAAAATTCACTGGGTTTACCAGAAATGAACTCTTGCTTATAGGAAGACACAGATTCTGGGGTTTAACTCGAGTTCTGAAGGCAAATTCAGACCAGAGTTCTCATCCCCGAAAAAAAAACTGTGTTTTAAGGCAAGAATCATCCTCTTCTTTCCACCGTCTCCAACACAGCAAAATCCATGAACATGCCCTGAAAAAAAGACCTGTGTTTCCTACTAATACGGACCATATGTAGTCGAATTCTGCCTATGAAACTGATACAGACCACAGCTCCTCTTACATAAATGCTCTTTAGTTAGTAGTCAGAATTGCATTGGGTTCATGAACTGTCTAAAATCATTGAGCTCAAAATTCATTGGATTTACGAGAAATCAACTCTTGATTGTAGGAAGACACAGATCCTGGGTTTAACTCAGTTTCTGAAGGGAAATTCAGACCAGAGTTCTCATCCCTGAAACACACTCTGTTTTAGCAAAAGAAGCAAGCTCTTCTTTCCAGAGTCTAAAATACAGCAAGAACCATGAGCATGCACAGAAAAAAAAGAACTGTGTTTCCTACTAATACGGACCATATGTAGTTTAACTCTGCATATGAAACTGATACAGACCACAGCTCCTCTTACATAAATGCTCTTTAGTTAATAGTGAGAATCGGTTTGTGTTGGTGAACTGCGAAATATCATTTGAGCCAAAAATTCACTTGGTTTACGAGAAATGAACTCTTGCTTGTAGGAAGACGCAGGTCCTGGGGTTTAACACTGTTTCTGAAGAGCTATTCAGACCAGAGTTCTCATCCCTGAAACACACTCTGTTTTAACAAAAGAAGGAAGCTCCTCTTTCCAGATTCTAAAATACAGCAAGAACCATGAGCATGGCCTGAAAAAAAGAACTGTGTTTCCTATAAATAGGGACTATATGTAGTTCAACTCTGTTTATAAAACTGATACAAACCACAGCTCCTCTTACATAAAAGCTCTTTAGTTAATGGTGAGAATCGCGTTGGGTTCGTGAACTGTGAAAAATCACCTCAGCCCAAAATTCACTGGGTTTACCAGAAATGAACTCTTGCTTGTAGGAAGACACAGATCCTGGGGTTTAACTCCGTTTCTGAAGGCAAATTCAGACCAGAGTTCTAATCCCTGAAAAACACTCTGTTTTAATGCAAGAAGCAAGCTCTTCTTTCCTGCGTCTCCAATACAGCAAGAACCATGAGCATGCCCAGATAAAAGGAACTGTGTGTCCTACTCATACGGATTATATGTAGTTCAACTCTGCTTATGAACCTGATTAAAACCACAGCTGCTCTTACATAAATACTCTTTAGTTAATAGTGAGAATCGCGTTGGGTTCGTGAACTGCGAAAAATTATTTGAGACCAAAATTCACTGGGTTTACCAGAAATGAACACTTGGTTGTAGGAAGACACAGATCTTGGGATTTAACTACATTTCTGTAGGGAAATTCAGACCATAATTCTCATCCCTGAAAAACACTCTGTTTTATGGCATGAATCATCCCATTATTTCTAGGGTCTCCAATAAAGTAAAAACCATGAACATGCCAAGAAATAAAGAAGTGTGTTTCCTACTCATACAGACCATATGTAGTTCAAATCTGCTTATGAAACTGATACAGACCACAGCTCCTCTTACATAAATGCTCTTTCGTTAATAGTGATAATCGCATTGGGTTCTAGAACTGTGTAAAACCATTTGAGCCCAAAATTCACTTGGTTTACCAGAAATGAACTCTGGCTTGTAGGAAGACACAGATCCTGGGGTTTAACTCCATTTCTGAAGGGAAATTCAGACCAGAGTTCTCATCCATGAAACACACTCTGTTTTAATGCATGAATCATCCTCTTCTTTCCAGGGTCTCTAATACAGCAAGATCCATGAGCAGGCCCTGAAAAAAAGAACTGGGTTTCCTACTTATGCAGACCATATGTAGTTCAACTCTCCTTATGAAACTGATAGAAAACACAGCTCCTCTTCCATAAATCCTCTTTCTTTAAAACTGAAAATACGGTGGGGTAGTCAAATGCGAAAAATCATTTCAGCCCAAAATTCACTGGGTTTACCAGAAAGGAACTCTTGCTTGTAGGAAGACACAGATCCTGAGGTATAAGTCCGTTTCTGAAGGCAAATTCAGACCAGAGTTCTCATCCCTGAAAAAAAACTCTGTTTTAAGGCAAGAATCATGCAATTCTTTCCACCGTCTCCAATAAGGTAAGAACCACGAGCATGCACAGAAAAAAAGAACTGTGTTTCCTACTCATACTGACCATATGTAGTTCAACTCTGCTTATGAATCTGATAGAAACCACAGCTCCCCTTACATAAATCATCTTTCATTAAAAGTGAGATTCGCGTTGGTTTTGTGAACCGAGAAAAATCATTTGAGCCCAAAATTCACTGAGTTTACCGGAAATGAACTCTTGCTTCTAGGATGACACAGATCCTGGGGATTAACTCCACTTCTGTAGGGAAATTCAGAACAGAGTTCTCATCCCTGAAACACACTCTGTTTTAACGCAAGAAGCAAGCTCTTCTTTCCAGATTCTAACATACAGCAAAAACCATGAACATGCCCTGAAGAAAAGAACTGTGTTTCCTACTCATACAGACCATATGTAGTTCTACACTACTTATGAAACTGATACAAACCACAGCTCCTCTTACATAAATGCTCTTAGGTTAATAGTGAGAATCACATTGGGTTTTTGAACTGTGTAAAATCATTTCAGCCCAAAATTCACTGTGTTTTCCAGAAATAAACTCTTGCTTGTAGGAAGACACTGATCCTGGGGTTTAACTCCGTTTCTGAAGGGAAATTCAGACAATAGTTCTCATCCCTGATACACACTGTGTTTAACGCAAGAAGCAAGATCTTCTTTCCAGAGTCTAAAATACAGCAAGAACAATGAGCATTCCCTGAAAAAAAGACCTGTGTTTCCTACTCATATGGACCATATGTAGTCGAACTCTGCCTATGAAACTGATACAGACCACAGCTCCTCTTACATAAATGCTCTTTAATTAATAGTGAAAATCGCGTGGTGTTCCAGAACTGTGTAAAATCATTTGAGCTGAAAATTCTCTTGGTTTACCAGAAATGAACTCTTGCTTGTAGGAAGACACAGATCATGGGGTTTAACTCCGTTTCTGAACGGAAAATCAGATCAGAGTTCTCAACCCTGAAACACACTCCGATTTAACGCAAAAAGCAAGCTCTTTTTTCCAGAGTCTAAAATGCAGAAAGATCCATGAGCATGCCCTGAAAAAAAGAACTGGGTTTCCTACTTATGCAGACCATATGTAGTTCAACTCTGCTTATGAAACTGATAAAAACCACAGCTCCTCTTACATAAATGCTCTTTAGTTAATAGTGAGAATCGCGTTGGGTTCATGAAATGCGAAAAAACTTTTCAGCCCAAAATTCCCTGGGTTTACCAGAAATGAACACTTGTTTGTAGGAAGACACATATCCTGGGGTTTATGTCCGTTTGTGAATGCAAATTCAGACGAGAGTTCTCATCCCTGAAATAAAACTCTGTTTTAATGCAAGAATCATCCCCTTCTATCCAGTGTCTCCAATACATTAACAACCGTGAGCATTCCTAGAAAAAAAAGAACTGTGTTTCCTACTCATACAGACCATATGGAGTTCAACTCTGCTTATGAAACTGATACAAACCACAGCTCCTCTTACATAAGTCCTCTTTAGTTAATAGTGTTAATCACGTTGGGTTCGTGAACTGCGAAAAATTATTTGAAACCAAAATTCTCTGGATTTTCCAGAAATGAAGTCTTGCTTGTAGGAAGACACAGATCTTGGGGTTTCACTACATTTCTGTAGCGAAATTCAGACCAGAATTCTCATCCCGGAAAAACACTGTTTTAAGGCATGAATCAACCTCTTCTTTCTAGGGTCTCCAATAAAGTAAGAACTATGAACATGCCCAGAAAAAAAGAACTGTGTTTCCTAATTGTACGGACTGTATGTAGTTCAACTCTGCTTATGAAACTGATATAGACCACAGCTCCTCTTACGTAAATCCTCTTTAGTTAATAATGAGAATCGCGTTGGGTTCCTGAACTGCGAAAAAACATTTGAGACCAAAAGTCACTGGGTTTACCTGAAATGAACTCTTGCTAGTAGGAAGACACAGATCATGGGGTTTAACGCCCTTTCTGAAGGGAGATTCAGACCAGAGTGCTCATCCATGAAACACACTCTGTTTTAATGCAAGAATCAAGCTCTTCTTCCCAGCATCTCCAATAGAGCAAGAACCATGAGCATGCCCAGAAAAAAACAACTGTGTTTCCTACTCATACGGACAATATGTAGTCGAACTCTGCCTATGAAACTGATACAGACCACAGCTCCTCTTACATAAATGCTCTTTGGTTAATAGTCAGAATTGGGTTGGGTTCATGAACTGTCTAAAATCATTTGAGCTCAAAATTCATGCCCAGAAAAAAAAGAACTGTGTTTCCTACTCATACAGACCATATGTAATTCAACTCTGCTTATGAAACGGATACAAACCACAGATCCTCTTACATAAATCCTCTTTCATTAAAAGAGAGAATCGCGTTGGGTTTGTGACTGGAGAAAAATCATTTGAGCCAAAATTCCCTGAGATTACAGGAAATGAACTCTTGCTTGTAGGAAGACACAGATCCTGGGGATTAACTCCGTTTCTGAAGGTAAATTCAGACCATAGTTCTCATCCCTGAAAAATACTCTGATTAAGGCAAGAATCATCTGCTTCTATCCAGCGTCTCCAATACAATAAGAACCATGAGCATTCCCAGAAAAAAAGTACTGATTTTCCTACTCATACAGACCATATGTAGTTTAACTCTGCTTATGAAACTGATACAAACCACAGCTCCTGTTACCTAAATCCTCTTTAGTTAATAGTGAGAATAGCGTAGGGTTCGTGAACTGGGAAAAATCATTTGAGCCCCAAATTCACTGGGTTTACCAGAAATGAAATCTTCCTGTAGGAAGACACAGATCCTGGGGTTTAAGTCCGTTTCTGTAGGGAAATTCAGACCAGAATTCTCATCCCTGAAAAACACTCTGTTTTAAGGCAAGAATCATCTGCTTCTATCCAGCGTCTCCAATACAGTAAGAACCATGAACATTCCCAGAAAAAAAGAACTGTGTTTCCTACTCATACAGACCATATGTAGTTTAACTCTGCTTATGAAACTGATACAAACCACAGCTCCTGTTACATAAATCCTCTTTTGTTAATAGTGAAAATAGCGTAGGGTTCGTGACCTGTGAAAAATCATTTGAGCCCAAAATTCACTGGGTTTACCAGAAATGAAATCTTGCTTGTAGGAAGACACAGATCCTGGGGTTTAAGTCCGTTTCTGTAGGGAAATTAAGACCAGAATTCTCATCCCTGGAAAACACTCTGTTTTAAGGCATGAATCATCCTTTTCTTTCCAGGGTCTAAAATACAGTAAGAACCATGAACATGCCAAGAAAAAAAGAACTGTGTTTCCTACTCATACGGACCATATGTAGTCCAACTCTGCTTATCAAACTGATACAGAACACAGCTCCTCATACATAAATGCTCTTTAGTTAATAATCATAATCACGTTGGGTTCTAGAACTTTGTAAAATCATTTGAGCCGAAAAATCAGTTCGTTTACCAGAAATGTACTCTTGCTTGTAGAGAGACACAGATCCTGGGGTTTAACTCAGTTTCTGAAGTGAAATTCAGACCACAGTTTTCATCCCTGAAACACACTCTGCTTTACCGCAAGAACCAAGCTCTTCTTTCCAGAGTCTAAAATACAGCAATAACCATGAGCATGCCCTGAAAAAAATAACTGTGTTTCCTACTCATACAGACCATATGAAGTTCAACTCTGCATATGAAACTGATTCAAACCACAGCTCCTCTAACGTAAATCCTCTTTAGTTAATAGTGAGAATCGCGTTGGGTTCCTGAACTGCGAAAAAAGATTTGAGACCAAAATTCACTGGATTTACCTGAAATGAACTCTTGCTAGTAGGAAGACACAGATCATGGGGTTTAACGCCGTTTCTGAAGGGAGATTCAGACCAGAGTGCTCATCCATGAAACAAACTCTGTTTTAATGTAAGAATCAAGCTCTTATTCCCAGCATCTACAATAGAGCAAGAACCATGAGCATGCCCAGAAAAAAATAACTGTGTTTCCTACTCATACGGACCATATGTAGTCCATCTCTGCTTATGAAACTGATACAGACCACAGCTCCCATTAAATAAATGCTCTTTAGTTAATAGTGATAATCGTGTTGGGTTCTAGAACTGTGTAAAATCATTTGAGCCGAAAATTCACTGGGTTAACCAGAAATTAACTGTTGCTTGTAGGAAGACACAGTTCATGGGGTTTAACTCCGTTTCTGAAGGGAAATTCAGACCAGAGATCTCATCCATGAAACACACTCTGTTTTAATGCAAGAAGTAAGCTATTCTTTCCAGCATCTCCAATACAGCAAGAACCATGAGCATGCCCAGAAAAAAAGAACTGTGTTTCCTACTCATACGGACTATATGTAGTTCAACACTGCTTATGAAACTGATACAGACCACAGCTCCTCTTACATAAATCCTCTTTAGTTAATAGTGAGAATCGCGTTAGGTTCGTGAACTGGGATAAACCATTTGAGACAAAAATTCACTGGGTTTACCAGAAATGAACTCTTACTTGTAGGAAGACACAGATCCTGGGGTTTAAGTCCGGTTCTTAAGGGAAAATCAGACCAGAGTGCTCATCCCTGAAACATTCTCTGATTTAACAGAAGAAGCAAGCTCTTCTTTCCAGAATCTAAAATGCAGCAAGATCCATGAGCATGCCCTGAAAATAGGAACTGGGTTTTCTACTTATGCAGACCATATGTATTTCAGCTCTGCTTATGAAACTGATAGAAACCACAGATCCTCTTACATAAATCCTCTTTCACTAAAAGAGAGAATCGCGTTCGGTTTGTGACTGGAGAAAAATCATTTGAGCCAAAATTCCCTGAGATTACCGGAAATGAACTATTGCTTGTAGGAAGACACAGATCCTGGGGATTAACTCCGTTTCTGAAGGCAAATTCAGACCAGAGTTCTCATCCCTGAAAAATACTCTGTTTTAAGGCAAGAATCACCTGCTTCTATCCAGCGTCTCCAATACAATAAGAACCATGAGCATTCCCAGAAAAAAAGAACTGTTTTTCCTACTCATACAGACCATATGTAGTTTAACTCTGCTTATGAAACTGATAAAAACCACAGCTCCTTTTACATAAATCCTCTTTAGTTAATAGTGAGAATAGCGTAGGGTTCATGACCTGTGAAAAATCATTTGAGCCCAAAATTCACTGCGTTTACCAGAAATGAAATCTTGCTTGTAGGAAGACACAGATCCTGGGGATTAACTCCGTTTCTGAAGGCAAATTCAGACCAGAGTTCTCATCCCTGAAAAATACTCTGTTTTAAGGCAAGAATCTTCTGCTTCTATCCAGCGTCTCCAATACAATAAGAACCATGAGCATTCCCAGAAAAAAAGAACTGTTTTTCCTACTCATACAGACCATATGTAGTTTAACTCTGCTTATGAAACTGATAAAAACCACAGCTCCTGTTACATAAATCCTCTTTAGTTAATAGTGAGAATAGCGTAGGGTTCATGACCTGTGAAAAATCATTTGAGGCCAAAATTCACTGGGTTTACCAGAAATGAAATCTTGCTTGTAGGAAGACACAGATCCTGGGGTTTAAGTCCGTTTCTGTAGGGAAATTAAGAACAGAATTCTCATCCCTGAAAAACACTCTGTTTTAAGACATGAATCATCCTTTTCTTTCCAGGATCTAAAATACAGTAAGAACCATGAACATGCCAAGAAAAAAAGAACTGTGTTTCCTACTCATATGGACCATATGTAGTCCAACTCTGCTTATCAAACTGATACAGAACACAGCTCCTCATACATAAATGCTCTTTAGTTAATAATCATAATCACGTTGGGTTCTAGAACTGTGTAAAATCATTTGAACCGAAAAAGCAGTTTGTTTACCAGAAATGTACTCTTGCTTGTAGGAAGACACAGATCCTGCGGTTTAACTCCGTTTCTGAAGTGAAATTCAGACCACAGTTTTAATCCCTGAAACACACTCTGCTTTACCGCAAGAACCAAGCTCTTCTTTCCAGAGTCTAAAAT
Organism: Onychomys leucogaster; assembly: GCA_949786385.1. Lineage (NCBI taxonomy): Eukaryota > Metazoa > Chordata > Mammalia > Rodentia > Cricetidae > Onychomys > Onychomys leucogaster. Next base: position 8,419,376 of record CATKUP010000006.1, on the reverse strand, counting down.
ACAGCAATAACCATGAGCATGCCCTGAAAAAAACAACTGTGTTTCCTACTCATACAGACCATATGAAATTCAACTCTGCATATGAAACTGATTCAAACCACAGCTCCTCTTACCTAAATACTCTTTAGTTAATAGTGAGAATCGCGTTGGGTTCCTGAACTGCGAAAAAAGATTTGAGACCAAAAGTCACTGGGTTTACCTGAAATGAACTCTTGCTAGTTGGAAGACACAGATCATGGGGTTTAATGACGTTTCTGAAGGGAGATTCAGACCAGAGTGCTCATCCATGAAACACACTCTGTTTTAATGCAAGAATCAAGCTCTTCTTCCCAGCATCTCCAATAGAGCAAGAACCATGAGCATGCCCAGGAAAAAAGAACTGTGTTTCCTACTCATACGGACAATATGTAGTCGAACTCTGCCTATGAAACTGATACAGACCACAGCTCCTCTTACATTAATGCTCTTTAGTTAATAGTCAGAAATGGGTTGGGTTCATGAACTGTCTAAAATCATTTGAGCTCAAAATTCATTGGATTTACCAGAAATCAACTCTTGATTGTAGGAAGACACAGATCCTGTGGTTTAACTCCGTTTCTGAAGGGAAATTCAGACCAGAGTTCTCATCCCTGAAACACACTCTGTTTTAACAAAAGGAGCATGCTCTTCTTTCCAGAGTCTAAAATACAGCAATAACCATGAGCATGCCAAGAAAAAAAGATCTGTGTTTCCTACTCATACAGAACATATGTAGTTCAACTCTGCTTATGATATGATACAGAACATAGCTCCTCTTACATAAATCCTCTTTATTTAATAGTGAGAATCGCCTTGGGAACTAGAACTATGTAAAGTCATTTGAGCTGAAAATTCACTTGGTTTACCAGAAATGAACTCTTGCTTATAGGAAGACAGAGATCCTGGGATTTAACTCCGTTTGTGAAGGGAAATTGAGACCAGAGTTCTCATCCCTGAAACACACTCTGTTTTATCGCAAGAAGCAAGCTCTTTTTTCCAGAGTAAAAAATACAGAAAGAAGCATGAGCATGCCCTGAAAAAAACAACTGTGTTTACTACACATACGGACCAAATGTAGTTGAACTCTGCTTATGAAACTGTTACAAACCACAGCTCCTCTTACATAAATGCTCTTTAGTTAATAGTGAGAATCATGTTGGGTTCGTGAACTGCGAAAAAACATTTGAGCCCAAAATTCACTGGGTTTAACTGAAATTAACTCCTGATTGTAGGAAGACACAGATCCTGGGGTTTAACTCCGTTTCTGAAGGCTAATTCATACCAGAATTCTCATCCCTGAAAAACACTCTGTTTTAAGGCAAGAATCATCCACTTCTTTCCAGCGTCTCCAATACAGCAAGAACCATGTGCATGCCCTGAAAAAAAGAAGTGTGTTTCCTACTCATACAGACCATATGTAGATCAACTCTGGTTATGAAACTGATTCAAACCGCAGCACCTCTTAAATAAATGCTGTTTAGTTAATAGTGAGAATCGCATTGGGGTTTTGAACAGTGTAAAATCATTTGAACTCAAAATTCACTTGGTTTACCAGAAATATACTCTTCCATGAAGGAAGAAACAGATCCTGGATTTTAACTCCGATTTTGAAGGTAAATTCAGACCAGTGTTCTCATCCATGAAACACACTCTGTTTTCACGCAATAATCATCCTCCTCTTTCCAACGTCTCCAATACAGGAAGAACCATGAGCATGCCCAGAAAAAAAAGAACTGGGTTTCATATTCATGCGGATCATATATATTTCAACTCTGTTTATGAAACTGTACAAACCACAGCTGCTTTTACGTAAATGCTTTTTAGTTAATAGTAAGTATAGCGTTGGGTTTGTGAACTGCGAAAAATCATTTGAGCCCAAATTTCCCTGGGTTAACCAGAAATGAACTCTTGCTTGTAGGAACACAAAGATCCTGGGGTTTAACTCCGTTTCTGAAGGCAAATTCAGACCACAGTGTTCATCCGTGAAAAAATCTATCTTTTAAGGCAAGAATCATCCTCTTCTATCCAGCGACTCCAATACAGTAAGAATCATGAGCATGCCCAGAAAAAAAGAACTGGGTTTCATACTCATATGGACGACATGTAGTTCAACTCTGCTTATGAAACTGATACAAACCACAGCTCCTCTTACAGAAATGCTCTTTAGTTAATAATGATCATTGCATTGGGTTCCTGAACTGCGAAAATCATTTGAGCCCAAAATTCACTGGGTTTACCAGAAATAAACTCTTGCTTGTAGGAAGACACATATCCGGGGGTTTAACTCCTTTTATGAAGGGATATACAGACCAGAGTTCTCATCCCTGAAACACACTCTGCTTTAACGCAAGAAGCAAGCTCTTCTTTCCAGAGTCTAAAATACATCAAGAACCATGAGCATGCCCAGAAAAAAAGAACTGTGTTTCCTACTCATATGGACCATATGTAGTTCAACTCTGCTTATAAAACTGATAAAAAAACACACCTATTCTTACATAAATGCTCTTTAGTTAATAGTGAGAATAGCGTTGGCTCCGTGAACTGCGAAAAATCATTTGAGCCCAAAATTTAATGGGTTTGCCAGAATTGAACTCTTGCTTTTAGGAAGACACAGATCCTGGGGTTTAACTCCATTACGGAAGGGAAATTCAGACCAGAGTTCTCATCCCTGAAACACACTCTGTTTTAACGGAGGAAGCAAGGTCTTCTTTCCAGGATCTCCATTACAACAAGAACCATGAGCATTACCTCACAAAAGAACTGTGCTTCCCACTCATACAGACCATATGTAGATCAACTCAGCTTATGACACTGATACAAACCACAGCCCCTCTTAAATAAATTCTCTTTAGTTAATAGTGAGAATCCCATTGGGTTTTTGAACTTTGTAACATCATTTGAGCCCAGAATTCACTTGGTTTACCAGAAATGAACTCTTGCTTGTAGGAAGACACAGTTTCTGGAGGTTAACTCCGTTTCTGAATGGAAATTCAGACCAGAGTTCTCATCCCTGAAAAACACTCTGTTTTAAGGCAAGAATCATCCTCTTCTTTCCAGCGTCTCCAATACAGTAAGAAAGATGAGCCTGCCCTCAAAAAAGAACTGTGTTTCCTACTCATACAGACCATATGTAGATCAACTCTGCTTATGAAAGTGATACAAACCACAGCACCTCTTAAATAAATGCTCTTTACTTAAAAGTGAGAATCGCATTGGGTTTTTGAACTGTGTAAAATCATTTGAGCCGAAAATTCACTTGGTTTACCAGAAATGAACTCTTGCTTGTAGGAATACACAGAATCTGGGGTTGAACTCCATTTCTGAAGGGAAATTAAGACCAGAATTCTCATCCCTGAAAAACACTCTGTTTTAAGGCAAGAATCATCCTCTTCTTTCCAGCGTCTCCAATACAGTAAGAACCATGAGCCTGCCCTCAAAAAAGAACTGTGTTTCCTACTCATTCAGACCATATGTAGTTCAACTCTGCTTATGAAACTGATACAGAACATAGCTCCTCTTACATATATCCTCTTTAATTAATAGTGATAATCGCATTGGGTTCTAGAACTGTGTAAAATCATTTGAGCCGAAAATTCACTTGGTTTACCAGAAATGAACTCTTGCTTGTAGGAAGACAAAGATCCTGGGGGTTAACTCCGTTTCTGATGGGAAATTCAGGCCAGAGTTCTCATCCATGAAACACACTCTGTTTTAATGAAAGAAGAAAACTCTTCTTTCCAGCATCTTCAATACAGCAAGAACCATAAGCATGCCCTCAAAAAAGCACTGTGTTTCTTACTAATACAGACCTATGTAGATCAACTCTGCTTATGAAACTGATACAAACCACTGCACCACTTAAATGAATACTTTTTAGTTAATGAGAATCGCATTGGGTTTTTGAACTGTGTAAAATCATTTGAACCCAACAATCACTTGGTTTAAACGAAATGAAATCTTGCTTGTAGGAAGACCCAGATCCTAGGGTTTAACTCCAGTTCTGAAGGCAAATTCAGACCAGAGATGTCATCCCTAAAAACACTCTGTTTTAAGGCAAGAATCATCCTCTTCTTTGCAGTGTCTCCAATAGAGTGAGAACCATGAGCATGCCCAGAAAAAAATAACTGTGTTTCCTACTCATACAGACCATATGTAGTTCAACTCTGCTTATGAAACTGATACAAACCACAGCTCCTCTTACATAAATGCTCCTTAGGTAATAGTGAGAATCTCATTGGGATTGTGAACTGCGAAAAATCATTTGAGCCTAAAATTCACTTGGTTTACCAGAAATGAACTCTTGCTTGTAGGAAGACATAGATCCTGGGGTTTAACTCCATTTCTGAAGGGAAATTCAGACCAGAGATCTCATCCATGAAACACACTCTGTGGTAACGCAAGAAGCAAGCTCTTCTTTCCAGCGTCTACAGTACAGCAAGAACCATGAGCATGCACTGAAAAAAGAACTGTGTTTCCTACTCATATGGACCATGTGTAGTTCAGCTCTACTTATGAAACTGATACAGACCTCTGCTCCTCTTATATAAATGCTCTTTAGTTAATAGGGTAATCGCATTGGGTTCTAGAAATGTGTAAAATCATTTGTGCCAAAAATTCACTTGGTTTAAACGAAATGAAATCTTGCTTGTAGGAAGACCCAGATCCTTAGTGTGTAACTCCGGATCTGATGGCAAATTCAGACCAGAGTTGTCATCCCTGAAAAACACTCTGTTTTAAGGCAACAATCATCCTCTTCTTTGCAGCGTCTCCAATACAGTGAGAACCATGAGCATGCCCAGAAAAAAATAACTGTGTTTCCTACTCATACAGACCATATGTAGTTCAACTCTGCTTATGATTCTGATACAAACCATAGCTCTTTTTAAATAAATGCTCTTTAGTTAATAGTGAGTATCGCGTTGGGTTTGTGAACTGCGAAAAAAATCATTTGAGCCGAAAATTCTCTTGGTTTACCAGAAATGAACTCTTACTTTTGGAAGACACAGATCCTGGGGGTTAACTCCGTTTCTGAATGGAAATTCAGACCAGAGTTCTCATCCATGAAACACACTCTGTTTTAACTCAAGAAGGAAGCTCTTTTTTCCAGGGTCTCCAGTACAGCAAGAACCCTGAGCATGGCCAGAAAAAAAGAACTGTGTTTCCTGCTTATACGGACTATATGTAATTCAACTCTGCTTTTGAAACTGAAACAAACCACAGCTCCTCTTACATAAATGCTCTTTAGTTAATAGTGAGAATCACGTTGGGTTCATGAACTTGTAAAATGATATGAGCCAAAAATTAACTGGGTTTACCAGAAATGAACTGTTGCGTGTAGGAAGACAGAGATCCTGGGGGTTAACTCCGACTCTGAAGGTTAATTCAGACCAGTGTTCTCATCCTTGAAACACACTCTGTTTTAACGCAGTAAGCAAGCTCTTCTTTCCTGAGCCTAAAATACAGCAAGAACCATGAACATGCCCTCAAAAAAAGAACTGTGTTTCCTACTCAGACAGACCATATGTAGATCAACTCTGCTTATGAAAGTGATACAAACCACAGCACCTCTTAAATAAATGCTCTTTACTTAATAGTGAGAATCGCATTGGGTTTTTGAACTGTGTAAATCATTTGAGCCGAAAATTCACTTGGTTTACCAGAAATGAACTCTTGCTTGTAGGATGACAAAGATCCTGGGGGTTAACTCTGATTCTGAAGGGAAATTCAGACCAGAGTTCTCATCCCTGACACACACTCTGTTTTAACGCAAGAAGGAAGCTCTTCTTTCCAGAGCCTCCAATACAGTAAGAACAATGAGCATGCCCGGAAAAAGAGAACTGTGTTTCCTTCATATGGACAATATGTAGTTCAACTCTGCTTATGATTCTTATACAAACCACCGCTCTTCTTACATAAATGATCTTTAGTTAATAGTGAGTATCGCGTTGGGTTCGTGAACTGCGAAAAAAAATCATTTCAGCAGAAAATTCTCTTGGTTTACCAGAAATGAACTCTTGCTTTTGGAAGACACAGATCCTGGGGGTTAACTCCGTTTCTGAAGGGAAATTCAGACCAGAGTTCTCATCCATGAAACACACTCTGTTTTAACGGAAGAAGCAAGCTCTTTTTTCCAGTGTCTCCAATACAGCAAGAACCCTGAGCATGGCCAGAAAAAAAGAACTGTGTTTCCTGCTTATACGGACTATATGTAATTCAACTCTGCTTTTGAAACTGAAACAAACCACAGCTCCTCTTACATAAATGCTCTTTAGTTAATAGTGAGAATCGTGTTGGGTTCATGAACTTGTAAAATGATATGAGCCAAAAATTAACTGGGTTTACCAGAAATGAACTGTTGCTTGTAGGAAGACAAAGATCCTGGGGGTTAACACCGACTCTGAAGGTTAATTCAGACCAGTGTTCTCATCCATGAAATACACTCTGTATTCACGCAAGAAGCAAGCTCTTCTTTCCAGCGTCTCCAATACAGCAAGAACCATGAGCATAACCAGAAAAAAGAACTATGTTTCCTACTCATACGGACCACATGTAATACAACTCTGCTTATGAAACTGATACAGACCACAGATCCTCCTACATAAATGCTCTTTAGTTAATAGTGATATTCTCATTGGGTTCTAGAACTGGGTAAAATCATTTGATCCCAAAATTCACTTGGTTTACAAGATATGAACTCTTGCTTGTAGGAATACACAGATCCTGGGTTTGAACTCCGTTTCTGAAGGCAAATTCAGACCAGAGTTCTCATCTGTTCAAAACACTCTTTTTTAAGTCAAGAATCAAGCTCTTCTTTCGAGCGTCTCCAATACAGCAAGAACCATATTCATGCCGTGAAAATGACCTGTGTTTCCTACTCATAAAGACCACATGTAGTCCAACTCTGCTTATGAAAGGGATACAAAACACAACTCCTCTTAAATAAATGCTCTTTAGTTAATATTGAGAATCACGTTGCGTTCGTGAACTGCCAAACATCATTCGAGCCAAAATTCACTGGGTTTACCAGAAATGAACTCTTGCTTGTAGGAATACACAGAATCTGGGTTTGAACTCCGTTTCTGAAGGGAAATTAAGACCAGAATTCTCATCCCTTAAAAACACTCTGTTTTAAGGCAAGAATCATCCTCTTCTTTCCAGCGTCTCCAATACACTAAGAACCATGAGCCTGCCCTCAAAAAGAACTGTGTTTCCTACTCATTCAGACCATATGTAGTTCAACTCTGCTTATGTAACTGATACAGAACATAGCTCCTCTTACATAAATACTCTTTAGGTAATAGTGATAATCGCATTGGGTTCTAGAACTGTGTAAAATCATTTGAGCCGAAAATTCACTTGGTTTACCAGAAATGAACTCTTGCTTGTAGGAAGACAAAGATCCTGGGGTTTAACTCCGTTTCTGAATGGAAATTCAAACGAGAGTTCTCATCCCTGAAACACACTCTGTTTTAACGCAATAAGCAAGGTCTTCTTTCCAGAGTCTCCAATACAGCAAGAACCATGAGCATGCCCTGAAAAAAGAACTGTGTTTCCTATTCATACAGACATTATGTAGATCAACTCTGCTTATGAAACTGATACAAACCACAGCACCTCTTAAATAAATGCTCGTTAGTTAATAGTGACAATCAAATTGTGTTTTTGAATTGAGTAAATTTATTTGAGCCAAAAATTCACTTGGTTTTCCAGAAATGAACTCTTGCTTGTAGGAAGACACAGATCCTGTGGCTTAACTTGGTTTCTGAATGGAAATTCAGACCAAGGCTCTTTATAATGAAACACACTCTGTTTTCACGCAAGAAGTATGATCTTCTTTCCAGCGTCTCTAATACAGCAAGAACCATGAGCATGCCCAGATAAAAAGAACTGTGTTTCCTACTCATATGGACCATATGTAATTCAACTCTGCTTATGAAACTGAAACAAACCACAGCTCCTCTTACATAAATGCTATTTAGTTAATAGTGGGAATCGCGTTGTGTTCCTGACCTTGTAAAATCATTTGAGCCCAAAATTATCTGGGTTTTCCAGAAATGAACTGTTGTTCGTAGGAAGACACAGATCCTGGGGTTTAACTCTGATTCTGAAGGTAAATTTAGACCAGTGTTCTCATCCGTGAAATAAAGTCTGTTTACACGCAAGAAGCAAGTTCTTCTTTCCAGCGTCTGCAATAGAGCAAGAACCAAGACCATGCCCAGAATAAAAGAACTGTGTTTCCTACTCATACGAACCACATGTAATTCAACTCTGCTTATGAAACTGATACAGACCACAGCGCATCCTACATAAATGCTCTTTAATTAATAGTGAGAATCGAGTTGGGTTCGCGAACTGCGAAAAATCATTTCACCACAAAATTCACAGTGTTAACCAGAAATGAACTGTTGCTTGTAGGAAGACACAGATCCTGGGGTTTAACTACGTTTCTGATGGGATATTCAGACCATTGTGCTCATCCAAGAAACACATTCTGTTTTAACGCAAGAAGCAAGCTCTTCTTTCCAGTGTCTCCAATACAGGAAGAACCATGATCATGCCCTGAAAAAAAGAACTGTGTTTCCTTCTCATATGGACCATATGTAGTTCAACTCTGCTTATCATTCTGATACAAACCATAGCTCTTTTTAAATAATGCTCTTTAGTTAATAGTGAGAATCGCGTTGGGTTCGTGAACTGTGAAAAATCATTTGAGCGCAAAATTCACTGGGTTAACAAATGAACTCTTGCTTTAGGAAGACACAGATCCTGAGGTTTAACTCTGTTTCTAAGGGAAATTCAGACCAGAGTTCTCATCCTTGATACACACTCTGTTTTAACGCAGGAAGCAAGCTCTTCTTTCCTGAGCCTAAAATACAGCAAGAACCATGAACATGCCCTCAAAAAAGAACTGTGTTTCCTACTCATATAGACCATATGTAGATCAACTCTGCTTATGAAAGTGATACAAACCACAGCACCTCTTAAATAAATGCTCTTTACTTAATAGTGAGAATGGCATTGGGTTTTTGAACTGTGTAAAATCATTTGAGCAGAAAATTCACTTGGTTTACCAGAAATGAACTCTTGCTTGTAGGATGTCAAAGATCCTGGGGGTTAACTCCGTTTCTGAAGGGAAATTCAGACCAGAGTTCTCATCCCTGAAACACACTCTGTTTTAATGGAAGAAGGAAGCTCTTCTTTCCAGAGCCTCCAATAGAGTAAGAACAATGAGCATGCCCGGAAAAAGAGAACTGTGTTTCTTTCTATGGACAATATGTAGTTCAACTCTGCTTATGATTCTTATACAAGCCACCGCTCTTCTTACATAAATGATCTTTAGTTAATAGGGAGCATCGCGTTGGGTTCGTGAACTGCGAAAAAAAAATCATTTGAGCCGAAAATTCTCTTGGTTTACCAGAAATGAAATCTTGCTTTTGGAAGACACAGATCCTGGGGGTTAACTCCGTTTCTGAAGGGAAATTCAGACCAGAGTTTTCATTCATGAAACACACTCTGTTTTAAGGCAAGAGGCAAGCTCTTTTTTCCAGTGTCTCCAATACAGCAAGAACCATGAGCATGCCCAGAAAAAAAGAACTGTGTTTCCTGCTTATACGGACCATATGTAATTCAACTCTGCTTTTGAAAATGAAACAAACCACAGCTCCTCATACGTAAATGCTCTTTAGTTAATAGTGAGAATCGGCTTGGGTTCATGAACTTGTAAAATGATATGAGCCGAAAGTTAACTGGGATTACCAGAAATGAACTGTTGCTTGTAGGAAGACAAAGATCATGGGGGTTAACTCCCACTCTGAACGTTAATTCGGACCACTGTTCTCATCCATGAAATACACTCTGTCTTCATGCAAGAAGCAAGCTCTTCTTTCCAGCGTCTCCAATACAGCAAGAACCATGAGCATGACCAGAAAAAAAGAACTGTGTTTCCTACTCATACGGACCACATGTAATACACCTCTGCTTATGAAACTGATACAGACCAAAGCTCCTCCTACATCAATGCTCTTTATTTAATAGTGATAATCTCACTGGGTTCCAGAACTGTGTAAAATCATTTGATCCCAAAATTCACTTGGTTTTCCATAAATGAACTCTTGCTTGTAGGAAGACACAGTTCCTGGGGGTTAACTCCGTTTCTGAAGGGAAATTCAGACCAGAGTTCACATCCCTGAAACAAACTCTGTTTTATCGCAAGAAGCAAGCTCCCTTTCCATAGCCTACAATACAGCAAGAACCATGAGCATGGCCTGAAAAAAAGAAGTGTGTTTCCTACTCATACAGATCATATGTAGGTCAACTCTGCTTATGAAACTGATACAGACCACAGCTCCTCTTACATAAGTGCTCCTTAGTTAATAGTGAGAATCGCGTTGGGTTCTAGAACTGTGTAAAACCATTTGAGCTGAAAATTCTCTTGGTTTACCAGAAATGAACTCTTGCATGTAGGAAGACACTGATCCTGGGGTTTAACACAGATTCTGGTGGTAAATTCAGACCAGTGTTCTCATCCATGAAACACACTGTTTTTTAACGCAGGAAGCAAGCTCATCTTTCCAGCGTCTCCAATACAGAAAGAACCATGAGCATGCCCTCATAAAAGAACTGTGTTTCCTACTCATACAGTCCATATGAAGTTCATCTCTCCTTATGAAACTGATGCAAACCACTGCACCTCTTATATAAGTGAGTTCTCTTTAGTTAATAGTGAGAATCGAAATAGTTTTTGAACAGTGTAAAATCATTTGAGCCAAAATTTCACTTGGTTTACCAGAAATGAACTCTTGCTTGTAGGAAGACACAGATCCTGTTGTTTAACTGGGTTTCTCTAGGGAAATTTAGACCAGTGTTCACATTAAGGAAAAACACTCTGTTTTAACGCAAGAAGCAAGGTCTTCTTTCCAGAGTGTCCAATAAGCAAGAACCATATTCATGCCCTGAAAAAAAGAACTGTGTTTCCTACTCATACAGACCATATGTAGTTCAACTCTGCTTATGAAACTGATACAAACCACAGCTCCTCTTACATAAATCCTCTTTAGTTAATAGTGAGAACTTCGTTGGGTTCTTGAACTGTGAAAAATCATTTGAGCCCAAAATTCACTTGCTTTATCAGAAATGAACACTTGCTTGTAGGAAGACACAGATCCTGGGCTTTTAACTCCGTTTCTGAAGGGAAATTCAGACCCGAGTTCTCATCCATGAAACACACTCTGTTTTAACACAAGAGGCAAGCTCTTCTTTCCAGCGTCTCCAATACAGCAAGAACCATGAGCATGCCCTGAAAAAAAGAACTGTGTTTCCTACTCATACGGATCATAGGTTGTTCAACTCTCCTTATGAAACTGATACACACCACAGCTCCCTTACTTAAATTGTCTTTAGTTAGTAGTGATAATCGCATTGGGTTCTAGAACTCTGTAAAATCATTTGAGCTGAAAATTCACTTGGTTTACCAGAAATGAACTGTTACTTGTAGGAATACAAAGATCATGGGGGTTAACTCCCACTCTGAACGTTAATACAGACCACTGTTCTCATCCATGAAATACACTCTGTCTTCATGCAAGAAGCAAGCTCTTCTTTCCAGCGTCTCCAATACAGCAAGAGCCATGAGCATGACCAGAAAAAAAGAACTGTGTTTCCTACTCATACGGACCACATGTAATACACCTCTGCTTATGAAACTGATACAGACCAAAGCTCCACCTACATCAATGCTCTTTATTTAATAGTGATAATCTCACTGGGTTCCAGAACTGTGTAAAATCATTTGATCCCAAAATTCACTTGGTTTTCCATAAAGGAACTCTTGCTTGTAGGAAGACACAGTTCCTGGGGGATAACTCCGTTTCTGAAGGGAAATTCAGACAAGAGTTCTCATCCCTGAAACAAACTCTGTTTTATCGCAAGAAGCAAGCTCCCTTTCCATAGCCTGCAATACAGCAAGAACCATGAGCAATGCCTGAAAAAAAGAAGTGTGTTTCCTACTCATACAGATCATATGTAGGTCAACTCTGCTTATGAAACTGATACAGACCACAGCTCCTCTTACATAAGTGCTCCTTAGTTAATAGTGAGAATGGCGTTGGGTTCTAGAACTGTGTAAAACAATTTGAGCTGAAAATTCTATTGGTTTACCAGAAATGAACTCTTGCATGTAAGAAGACACTGATCCTGGGGTTTAACACAGATTCTGGTGGTAAATTCAGACCAGTGTTCTCATCCATGAAACACACTGTTTTTTAACGCAGGAAGCAAGCTCATCTTTCCAGCGTCTCCAATACAGAAAGAACCATGAGCATGCCCTCATAAAAGAACTGTGTTTCCTACTCATACAGTCCATATGAAGTTCAACTCTCCTTATGAAACTGATGCAAACCACTGCACCTCTTATATAAGTGAGTTCACTTTAGTTAATAGTGAGAATCGAAATAGTTTTTGAACAGTGTAAAATCGTTTGAGCCAAAATTTCACTTGGTTTACCAGAAATGAACTCTTGCTTGTAGGAAGACACAGATCCTGTTGTTTAACTGGGTTTCTCTAGGGAAATTTAGACCAGTGTTCACATTAAGGAAAAACACTCTGTTTTAACGCAAGAAGCAAGGTCTTCTTTCCAGAGTGTCCAATAAGCAAGAACCATATTCATGCCCTGAAAAAAAGAACTGTGTTTCCTACTCATACAGACCATATGTAGTTCAACTCTGCTTATGAAACTGATACAAACCACAGCTCCTCTTACATAAATCCTCTTTAGTTAATAGTGAGAACTTCGTTGGGTTCTTGAACTGTGAAAAATCATTTGAGCCCAAAATTCACTTGCTTTATCAGAAATGAACACTTGCTTGTAGGAAGACACAGATCCTGGGCTTTTAACTCCGTTTCTGAAGGGAAATTCAGACCCGAGTTCTCATCCATGAAACACACTCTGTTTTAACACAAGAGGCAAGCTCTTCTTTCCAGCATCTCCAATACAGCAAGAACCATGAGCATGCCCTGAAAAAAAGAACTGTGTTTCCTACTCATACGGATCATAGGTTGTTCAACTCTCCTTATGAAACTGATACAGACCACAGCTCCCCTTACTTAAATTGTCTTTAGTTAGTAGTGATAATCGCATTGGGTTCTAGAACTCTGTAGAATCATTTGAGCTGAAAATTCACTTGGTTTACCAGAAATGAACTGTTACTTGTAGGAATACAAAGATCATGGGGGTTAACTCCCACTCTGAACGTTAATACAGACCACTGTTCTCATCCATGAAATACACTCTGTCTTCATGCAAGAAGCAAGCTCTTCTTTCCAGCGTCTCCAATACAGCAAGAGCCATGAGCATGACCAGAAAAAAAGAACTGTGTTTCCTACTCATACGGACCACATGTAATACACCTCTGCTTATGAAACTGATACAGACCAAAGCTCCACCTACATCAATGCTCTTTATTTAATAGTGATAATCTCACTGGGTTCCAGAACTGTGTAAAATCATTTGATCCCAAAATTCACTTGGTTTTCCATAAAGGAACTCTTGCTTGTAGGAAGACACAGTTCCTGGGAGATAACTCCGTTTCTGAAGGGAAATTCAGACAAGAGTTCTCATCACTGAAACAAACTCTGTTTTATCGCAAGAAGCAAGCTCCCTTTCCATAGCCTGCAATACAGCAAGAACCATGAGCAATGCCTGAAAAAAAAGAAGTGTGTTTCCTACTCATACAGATCATATGTAGGTCAACTCTGCTTATGAAACTGATACAGACCACAGCTCCTCTTACATAAGTGCTCCTTAGTTAATAGTGAGAATCGCGTTGGGTTCTAGAACTGTGTAAAACCATTTGAGCTGAAAATTCTCTTGGTTTACCAGAAATGAACTCTTGCATGTAAGAAGACACTGATCCTGGGGTTTAACACAGATTCTGGTGGTAAATTCAGACCAGTGTTCTCATCCATGAAACACACTGTTTTTTAACGCAGGAAGCAAGCTCATCTTTCCAGCGTCTCCAATACAGAAAGAACCATGAGCATGCCCTCATAAAAGAACTGTGTTTCCTACTCATACAGTCCATATGAAGTTCAACTCTCCTTATGAAACTGATGCAAACCACTGCACCTCTTATATAAGTGAGTTCTCTTTAGTTAATAGTGAGAATCGAAATAGTTTTTGAACAGTGTATAATCACTTGATCCAAAATTTCACTTGGTTTACGAGAAATGAACTCTTGCTTGTAGGAAGACACAGATCCTGTTGTTTAACTGGGTTTCTCTAGGGAAATTTAGACCAGTGTTCACATTAAGGAAAAACACTCTGTTTTAACGCAAGAAGCAAGGTCTTCTTTCCAGAGTGTCCAATAAGCAAGAACCATATTCATGCCCTGAAAAAAAGAACTGTGTTTCCTACTCATACAGACCATATGTAGTTCAACTCTGCTTATGAAACTGATACAAACCACAGCTCCTCTTACATAAATCCTCTTTAGTTAATAGTGAGAACTTCGTTGGGTTCTTGAACTGTGAAAAATCATTTGAGCCCAAAATTCACTTTCTTTATCAGAAATGAACTCTTGCTTGTAGGAAGACACAGATCCTGGGCTTTTAACTCCGTTTCTGAAGGGAAATTCAGACCCGAGTTCTCATCCATGAAACACACTCTGTTTTAACACAAGAGGCAAGCTCTTCTTTCCAGCGTCTCCAATACAGCAAGAACCATGACCATGCCCTGAAAAATGAACTGTTTCCTACTCATACGGATCATAGGTTGTTCAACTCTACTTATGAAACTGATACAGACCACTGCTCCACTTACTTAAATTGTCTTTAGTTAGTAGTGATAATCGCGTGGGGTTCTAGAACTGTGTAAAATCATTTGAGCTGAAAATTCACTTGGTTTACCAGAAATGAACTCTTGCTTGTAGGAAGACATAGATCCTGGGGTTTAACTCCATTTCTGAAGGGAAATTCAGACCAGAGATCTCATCCATGAAACACACACTGTGTTAATGCAAGAAGCAAGCTCTTCTTTCCAGCGTCTCCAATACAGCAAGAACCATGAGCATGACCAGAAAAAAAGAACTGTGTTTCCTACTCATACGGTCCACATGTAATACAACTCTGCTTATGAAACTGATACAGACCAAAGCTCCTCCTACATAATTGCTCTTTATTTAATAGTGATAATCTCATTGGGTTCTAGAACTGTGTAAAATCATTTGATCCCAAAATTCACTTAGTTTACCATAAATGAACTCTTGCTTGTAGGAAGACACAGTTACTGGGGGTTAACTCCGTTTCTGAAGGGAAATTCAGACCAGAGTTCTCATCCCTGAAACAAACTGTTTTATCGCAAGAAGCAAGCTCCCTTTCCATAGCCTACAATACAGCAAGAACCATGAGCATGCCCTCATAAAAGAACTGTGTTTCCTACTCATACAGTCCATATGAAGTTCAACTCTCCTTATGAAATTGATGCAAACCACTGCACCTCTTATATAAGTGAGTTCTCTTTAGTTAATAGTGAGAATCGAAATAGTTTTTGAACAGTGTAAAATCATTTGAGGCAAAAATTCACTTGGTTTACCAGAAATGAACTCTTGCTTGTAGGAAGACACAGATCCTGTTGTTTAACTGGGTTTCTCTAGGGAAATTTAGACCAGTGTTCACATTAAGGAAAAACACTCTGTTTTAACGCAAGAAGCAAGGTCTTCTTTCCAGAGTGTCCAATAAGCAAGAACCATATTCATGCCCTGAAAAAAAGAACTGTGTTTCCTACTCATACAGACCATATGTAGTTCAACTCTGCTTATGAAACTGATACAAACCACAGCTCCTCTTACATAAATGCTCTTTAGTTAATAGTGAGAACTTCGTTGGGTTCTTGAACTGTGAAAAATCATTTGAGCCCAAAATTCACTTGGTTTACCAGAAATGAACTCTTGCTTGTAGGAAGACATAGATCCTGGGCTTTAACTCCGTTTCTGAAGGGAAATTCAGACCTGACTTCTCATCCATGAAACACACTCTTTTAACACAAGAGGCAAGCTCTTCTTTCCAGCATCTCCAATACAGCAAGAACCATGAGCATGCCCTGAAAAAAAGAACTGTGTTTCCTACTCAAACAGATCATAGGTTGTTCAACTCTCCTTATGAAACTGATACAGACCACAGCTCCCCCTACTTAAATTGTCTTTAGTTAGTAGTGATAATCGCGTTGTGTTCTAGAACTGTGTAAAATCATTTGAGCTGAAAATTCACTTGGTTTACCAGAAATGAACTCTTGCTTGTAGGAAGACATAGATCCTGGGGTTTAACTCCATTTCTGAAGGGAAATTCAGACCAGAGATCTCATCCATGAAACACACACTGTGTTAACGCAAAAAGCAAGCTCTTCTTTCCAGCGTCTCCAATAAGGCAAGAACCATGAGCATGACCAGAAAAAAAGAACTGTGTTTCCTACTCATACGGACCACATGTAATACAACTCAACTTATGAAACTGATACAGACCAAAGCTCCTCCTACATAAATGCTCTTTATTTAATAGTGATAATCTCATTTTGTTCTAGAACTGTGTAAAATCATTTGAGCCAAAAATTCACTTGGTTTACCAGAAATGAACTCTTGCTTTTAGGAAGACACAGATCCTGGGGTATAACTCCGTTTCTGATGGGATATTCAGACCATTGTGCTCATCCATAAACACACTCTGTTTTAACGCAAGAAGCAAACTCTTCTTTCCAGAGTCTCCAATACACCAAGGACCATGAGGATGTCCTGAAAAAATAACTGTGTTTCCTACTCATACAGACCATTTGCAGATCAACTCTGCTTATGAAACTGCTACAAACCAGTGCACCTCTTAAATTAATGCTCCTTAGTTAATAGTGAGAATCACATTGGGTTTTTTAACTGTGTAAAATCATTTGAGCCAAAAATCACTTGGTTTACCAGATATGAAATCTTGCTTGTAGGAAGACACAGATCCTGGGGTTTAACTCCGTTTCTGAAGGGAAATTCAGACCAGAGTTCTAATCCTTGAAAAACACTCTGTTTTAAGGCAAGAATCATCCTCTTCTTTGCAGCTTCTCCAACAGATTGAGAACCATGAGCATGCACAAAATAAAGAACTGTGTTTCCTACTCATACAGACCATATGTAGTTCAACTCTGCTTATGAAAGTGATACAAACCACAGCACCTCTTAAATAAATGCTCTTTACTTAATAGTGAGAATCGCTTTGGGTTTTTGAACTGTGTAAAATCATTTGAGCCGAAAATTCACTTGGTTTACCAGAAATGAACTCTTGCTTGTAGGATGACAAAGATCCTGGGGGTTAACTCCGTTTCTGAAGGGAAATTCAGACCAGAGTTCTCATCCCTGAAACACACTCTGTTTTAACGCAAGAAGGAAGCTCTTCTTTCCAGAGCCTCCAATACAGTAAGAGCAATGAGCATGCCCTGAAAAAGAGAACTGGGTTTCCTACTCATATGGACATTATGTAGTTCAACTCTGCTTATGATTCTTATACAAACCACCGCTCTTCTTACATAAATGATCTTTAGTTAATAGTGAGTATCGCGTTGGGTTTTTGAACTGCGAAAAAATCATTTGAGCCGAAAATTCACTTGGTTTACCAGAAATGAACTCTTGCCTTTGGAAGACACAGATCCTAGGGGTTAACTCCGTTTCTGAAGGGAAATTCAGACCAGAGTTTTCATCCATGAAACACACTCTGTTTTAAGGCAAGAGGCAAGCTCTTTTTTCCAGTGTCTCCAGTATAGCAAGAACCATGAGCATGCCCAGAAAAAAAGAACTGTGTTTCCTGCTTATACGTACCATATGTAATTCAACTCTGCTTTTGAAACTGAAACAAACCACAGCTCCTCTTACGTAAATGCTCTTTAGTTAATAGTGAGAATCAGGTTGGGTTCATGAACTTGTAAAATGATATGAGCCAAATATTCACTGGGTTTACCAGAAATGATCTCTTGCTTGTAGGAAGACACAGATCCTGGGGTTTAACTCCGTTTCTAAAGGGAAATTTAGACGAGAATTCTAATCCCTGAAACACACTCTGTTTTAACGCAATAAGCAAGCTCTTCTTTCCAGAGTTTAAAATACAGCAAGAACCATGAACATGCCCTCAAAAAAGAACTGTGGTTGCTACTCATACAGACCATATGTAGATCAACTCTGCTTATGAATGTGATACAAACCACAGCACCTCTTAAATAAATGCTCTTTAGTTAAAGAGAGAATCGCATTGTGTTTTTGAACTGTGTAAAATCATTTGAGCCAAAAATTCACTTGGTTTAGCAGAAATGAACTCTTGCTTGCAGGAAGACAAAGATCCTGGGGGTAAACTCCGTTTCTGAAGGGAAATTCAGACCAGAGTTCTCATCCATGAAACACACTATGTTTTAATGCAAGAAGAAAGCTCTTCTTTCCAGCGTCTTCAATACAGCAAGAACCATAAGCATGCCCTCAAAAAAGCACTGTGTTTCTTACTAATACAGACCTATGTAGATCAACTCTGCTTATGAAACTGATACAAACCACTGCACCACTTAAATGAATGCTTTTTAGTTAATAATGAGAATCGCATTGGTTTTTTGAACTGTGTAAAATCATTTGAGCCCAAAAATCACTTGGTTTAAACGAAATGAAATCTTGCTTGTAGGAAGACCCAGATACTTAGGGTTTAACTCTGGTTCTGAATGCAAATTCAGACCAGAGTTGTCATCCCTGAAAAACACTCTGTTTTAAGGCAACAATCATCCTCTTCTTCGCAGTGTCTCCAATAGAGTGAGAACCATGAGCATGCCCAGAAAATAATACCTGTGTTTCCTACTCATACAGACCATATGTAGTTCAACACTGCTTATGAAACTGATACAAACCACAGCTCCTTTTACATAAATGCTCTCTCTTTAGTTAATAGTGAGAATCGCGTTGTGATCGTGAACTTCGAAAAATCATTTGAGCCTAAATTATACCGGGTTTACCAGAAAAGATCTCTTGCTTGAAGGAAGACACAGATCCTGGAGTTTAACTCCGTTTCTGAAGGGAAATTCAGACGAGAGTTCTCATCCCTGAAACACACTCTGTTTTAACGCAAGAAGCAAGTTCTTCTTTCCAGAGTCTCCAATACAGCAAGAACCATGAGCATGCCCTGAAAAAAGAACTGTGTTTCCTATTCACACAGACATTATGTAGATCAACTCTGCTTATGAAACTGATACAAACCAAAGCACCTCTTAAATAAATGCTCTTTAGTTAATAGTGAGAATCACATTGGGTTTTTGAATTGAGTAAAATTATTTGAGCCAAAAGTTCACTTGGTTTACCAGAAATGACCTCTTGCTTGCAGGAAGACAAAGATCCTGGGGGTGAACTCCGTTTCTGAAGGGGAATTCAGACCAGAGTTCTCATCCATGAAACACACTCTGTTTTAATGCAAGAAGAAAGCTCTTCTTTTCAGTGTCTTCAATACAGCAAGAACCATAAGCATGCCCTCAAAAAAGCACTTGTTTCTTACTAAACCAGACCTTATGTAGATCAACTCTGCTTATGAAAATGATACAAACCACTGCACGACTTAAATGAATGCTTTTACGTTAATAATGAGAATCGCAGTGGTTTTTTGAACTGTGTAAAATCATTTGAGCCCAAAAATCACTTGGTTTAAACAAAATGAAATCTTTATTGGAGGAAGACCCAGATCCTTAGGGTTTAACTCAGGTTCTGAAGGCAAATTCAGAACAGAGTTGTCATCCCTGAAAAACACTCTGTTTTAAGGCAACAATCATCCTCTTCTTTGCAGCGTCTCCAATAGAGTGAGAACCATGAGCATGCCCAGAAAAAAATAACTGTGTTTTCTACTCATACAGACCATATGTAGTTCAACTCTGCTTATGAAACTGATACAAACCACAGCTCCTCTTACATAAATGCTCTTTAGTTAATAGTGAGAATCGCATTGGGATCGTGAACTGCGAAAAATCATTTGAGCCTAAAATATCCTGGGTTTACCAGAAATGATCTCCTGACTGAAGGAAGACACAGATCCTGGGGTTTAACTCCGTTTCTGAAGGGAAATTCACACCAGAGTTCTCATCCCTGAAACACACTCTGTTTTAACACAAGAAGCAAGCTCTTCTTTCCAGAGTCTCCAATACAGCAAGAACCATGAGCATGCCCTGAAAAAAGAACTGTGTTTCCTATTCATACAGACATTATGTAGATCAACTCTGCTTATGAAACTAATACAAACCACAGCACCTCTTAAATAAATGCTCTTTAGTTAATAGTGAGAATCACATTGGGTTTTTGAATTGAGTAAAATTATTTGAGCCCAAAATTCACTTGGTTTACCAGAAATGAACTCTTGCTTGTAGGAAGCCACAGACCTTGGGACTTAACTTGATTTCTGAATGTAAATTCAGACCAGTGCTCTCAATAATGAAACACACTCTGTTTTCACGCAAGAAGTACGATCTCCTTTCCAGCGTCTCCAATACAGCAAGAACCATCTATTTTAAGGAAAGAATCATCCTCCGCTTTCCCGCGTCTCCAATACAGTAAGAACCATGAGCATGTCCAGAAAAAAAGAACTGTGTTTCCTACTCATACGGACCATATGTAGTTCAACTCTGCTTATGAAATGATACAGACCACAGCTCCTCTTACATAAACGCTCTTTAGTTATTAGTGATAATCGGGTTGGGATCTAGAACTGTGTAAAGTCATTTGAGCCGAAAATTCACTATGTTTACCAGAAATGAACTCTTGCTTGTAGGAAGACATAGATCCTGGGGTTTAACTCTGATTTTGAAGGGAAATTCAAGCCAGAGTTCTTATCTTGAAAACACTCTGTTTTAAAGCAAGAATCATCCTCTTCTTTCCAGTGAGAATCGCGTACGTTTCCTGAACTGTGAAAAATCATTTGATCCCAAAATTCACTTGGTTTAACAGAAATGAACTCTTCCTGGTAGGATGACACAGATCCTAGGGTTTATCACCGTTTCTGAAGGGAAATTCATACCAGAGTTCTCATCCATGAAACACACTCTGCTTTAACGCAAGAGACAAGCTCTTCTTTCCAGAGTCTAAAATACAGCAAGAACCATGAGCATGCCCAGAAAAAAAGAACTGTGTTTCCTACTCACACGGACTATATGTACTTCAACTATGCTTATGAAGCTGATACAGAACACAGCTCCTCTTACATAAATGCTCTTTCGTTAATAGTGAAAATAGCATTGTGTTCTAGAACTGTGTAAAATCATTTGAGCCGAAAATTCACTTGGTATACCAGAAATGAACCCTTGCTTGTAGGAAGACACAGACCCTGGGGTTTAACTCCGTTTCTGCTGGCAAAATCAGACCAGAGTTCTCATCCCTGAAAAAAATTTTGTTTTAAGGCAAGAGTCATCTGCTTCTATCCAGCGTCTCCAGTACAATAAGAACCATGAGCATTCCCAGAAAAAAAGAACTGTGTTTCCTACTCATACAGACCATATGTAGTTCAACTCTGCTTATGAAACTGATTCAAACCACAGCTCCTCTTCCATAAATCCTCTTTAGTTAATAGTGAGAATGGCAAAGGGTTCCTGAAGTGTGAAAAATCATTTGAGCCCAAAATTCAATGGATTTACCAGAAATGAACTCTTGCTTGTAGGAAGACACAGATCTTGGGGTTTCACACCGTTTTGGAGTGGAAATTCAGACCAGAGTTCTCATCCATGAAACACACTCTGCATTAACGCAAGAAGCAAGCTCTTCTTTCCAGCGTCTCCAATACAGCAAGAACCATGAGCATGCCCTGAAAAAAAGAAATGTGTTTCCTACTCATATGGACCATATGTAGTTCAACTCTGCTTATGAAACTGATACAAACTACAGCTCCTCTAACATAAATGCTCTTTAGTTAATAGTGAGAATCACGTTGGGTTGGTGAACTGCGAAAAATCTTTTGAGCCCAAAATTCACTGTGTTTACCAGAAATGAACTCTTGATTGTAGGAAGACACAGATCCTGGGGTTTAACTCTATTTCTGAAGGGATTCAGACCAGAATTCTCATCCCTGAAACACACTCTGTTTTAAGGAAGAAGCAAGTTCTTCTTTACAGCGTCTCTAATAGAGCAAGAACCATGTGCATGCCAAGAAAAAAAGACCTGTATTTCCTATTCATACGGACCATATGTAGTTCAACTCTGCTTATGAAACTGATACAAACCACACCTCCTGTTACATAAATCCTCTTTAGTTAATAGTGAGAATAGCGTAAGGTTCGTGAACTGTGAAAAATCATTTGATCCCAAAATTCACTGGGTTGACCAGAAATGAATTCTTAATAGTAGGAAGACAAAGATCGTGGGGATTAACTCCTTTTCTGAAGGCAAATTGAGACCATAATTCTCAACCCTGAAAAACACTCTATTTTAAGGCAAGAATCATCCTCCGCTTTCCAGCGTCTCTAATACAGTAAGAACCATGAGCATGTCCAGAAAAAAAGAACTGTGTTTCCTACTCATACGGACCATATGTAGTTCAACTCTTCTTATGAAATGATACAGACCACAGCTCCTCTTACATAAATGCTCTTTAGTTATTAGTGATAATCGCGTTGGGATCTAGAACTGTGTAAAGTCATTTGAGCCGAAAATTCACTAGGTTTACCTGAAATGAACTCTTGCTTGTAGGAAGACATAGATCCTGGGGTTTAACTCTGATTCTGAAGTGAAATTCAAACCAGAGTTCTTATCCCTGAAAACACTCTGTTTTAAAGCAAGAATCATCCTCTTCTTTCCAGACTCTCCAATACAGTAAGAACCATGAGCATGACCAGAAAAAAAGAACTGTGTTTCCTACTCATACAGACCATATGTAGTTCAACTCTGCTTGTGAAACTGATATAAACCACAGCTCCTCTTACATATATTCTCTTTAGTTAATAGTGAGAATAGCATTGGGTTTGTGGACTGCGAAAAATCATTTGAACTGAAAATTCACTGGGTTTACAAGAAATGAACTCTTGCTTGTAGGAAGACACAGATCCTGGGGTTGAACTCCGTTTCTGAAGGGTTATTCAGACCAGAATTCTCATCCCTGAAACACACTCGGTTTTAACGAAGAAGCAAGCTCTTCTTTCCATAGTCTAAATTACAGGAAGAACTATGAGCATGGCCTGAAAAAAAGAAGTGTGTTTCCTATTTATATGGACAATATGTGGTTCAACTCTCCTTATGAAACTGATAGAGACCACAGCTCCGCTTAAAAAAATGATCTTTAGGTATAGTGAGAATCATGTTGGGTTGGTGAACTGCGAAAAATCTTTTGAGCCGAAAATTCACCAGGTTTACCAGAAATGAACTCTTGATTGTAGGAAGACACAGATCCTGGGGTTTAACTCTGTTTCTGAAGGGAAATTCAGACCAGAATTCTCATCCCTGAAACACACTCTGTTTTAAGGAAGAAGCAAGCTCTTCTTTCCAGTGTCTCCAATAGAGCAAGAACCATGAGCATGCCAAGAAAAAAAGACCTGTGTTTCCTATTTATACGGACCATATGTAGTTCAACTCTGCTTATGAAACTGATACAAACCACACGTGCTCTTACATATATCCTCTTTAGTTAATAATGACAATAGCGTAGGGATCGTGAACTGCGAAAAATAATTTGAGCCCAAAATTCACTGGATTTACCAGAAATGAACTCTTGCTTATAGGAAGACACACATCCTGGAGTTTAACACCGTTTATGAAGACAAATTCAGACCAGAATTCTCAACCCTGAAAAACACTCTGTTTTAAGGCAAGAATCATCCTCTTCTTTCCAGCGTCTCCAATACAGTAAGAACCGTGAGCATGCCTAGAAAAAAAGGACTGTGTTTCCTACTCATACGGACCATATGTAGTTCAACTCTGCTTTTGAAACTGATACAAACCACAGCTCCTCTTACATAAATGCTCTTAGGTTAATTGTGAGAATCATGTTGGGTTCTAGAACTGAGAAATAACCATTTGAGCCCAAAATTCACTGGATTTACCAGAAATGAACTCTTGCTTGTAGGAAGACACAGATACTGAGTTTTAACTATGTGTCTGAAGGTAAATTCAGACCAGAGTTCTCATCCCTGAAAAACACTCTGTTTTATGGCAAGAACCTTCCTCTTCTTTCCAGTGTCTCTAATACAGCAAGAACCATGAGCATGCCCAGAAAAAAGAACTGTGTCTCCGACTCATATGGACCATATGTAGTTCAACTCTGCTTATGAAACTGATACAAACCACAGCTCCTCTTACATAAATGCTCTTTAGTTAATAGTGAGAACCGCGTTGGGTTCAAGAACTGCAAAAAATCATTTGAGCCCAAAATTCACTGGGTTTCCAGAAAAGAACTCTTGCTTATAGGAAGACACAAATCCTGAGGTTTAACTCTGTTTCTGAAGGTAAATTCAGACCAGACTTCTCATGCAAGAAAAACACTCTGTTTTCAGGCAAGAAGCATCCTCTACTTTCAAGCGTCTCCAATACAGCAAGAACCATGAGCATGCCCAGAAAAAAGAACTGTGTTTCCTACTCACACGTACCATATGTAGTTAAAATCTGCTCATGAAACTGATACAAACCACAGCTCCTCTTAAATAAATGCTCTTTAGTTAATAGTGAGAATCGCGATTGGTTCCTTAACTGTGTAAAACCATTTGAGCCCAAAATTCACTTTGTTTACCAGAAATGAACTCTTGCTTGTAGGAAGACACAGATACTGAGGTTTAACTCTGTTTCTGAAGGGAAATTCAGAACAGAGTTCTCATCCCTGAAAAACACTCTGTTTTAAGGAAAGAAGATTCCTCTTCTTTCCAGCGTCTCCGATACAGCAAGAACCATGAGCATGTCCAGAAAAAAAGAACTGTGTTTCCTCCTCATACGGACCACATGTAGTTCAATTCTGCTTATGAAACTGATACAAACCACAGCTCCTCTTACATAAATGCTCTATAGTTAATAGTGAGAATCGTGTTGGGTTCTAGAACTGTGTAAAATCATTTGAGCCCAAAATTCACTTGTTTTACCAGAAATGAACTCTTACTTGTAGGAAGACACAGATCCTGCGGTTTAACTCGGTTTCTAGAGGGAAATTCAGACCAGAGTTCTCATCCCTGAAAAACACTCTGTTTTATGGCAAGAACCTTCCTCTTCTTTCCAGCATCTCCAATACAGCAAAAACCTTGAGCATGCACAGAAAAAAAGAACTGTTTCCTACTCATTCGGACCATATGTAGTTCAACTCTGCTTTTGAAACTGATACAAACCACAGCTCCTCTTACATAAATGCTCTTTAGTTG
Source organism: Onychomys leucogaster (assembly GCA_949786385.1). NCBI lineage: Eukaryota > Metazoa > Chordata > Mammalia > Rodentia > Cricetidae > Onychomys > Onychomys leucogaster. Next base: position 8,394,004 of record CATKUP010000006.1, on the reverse strand, counting down.
ATTGTGAGAATCATGTTGGGTTCTAGAACTGAGAAAAAAACATTTGAGCCCAAAATTCACTGGGTTTACAAGAAATGAACTCTAGCATGTAGGAAGACACGGAGCCTGTTGTTTAACTCCGTTTCTGTAGGGAAATTCAGACCAGTGTTCTCATCCATTCAACACACTCTGTTTTAAGGCAAGAAGCAAGCTCTTCTTTCCAGAGTCTCCAATACAGCAAGAACCATGAGCATGCCCTGAAAAAAAGAACTGTGTTTCCTACTCATTCGGACCATATGTAGTTCATCTCTGCTTTTGAAACTGATACAAACCACAGCTCCTCTTACAAAAATGCTCTTTAGTTAATTGTGAGAATCATGTTGGGTTCTAGAACTGAGAAAAAACCGTTTGAGCCCAAAATTCACTGGGTTTACAAGAAATGAACCCTTGCATGAAGGAAGACACAGAACCTGTTGTTTAACTCCGTTTCTTTAGAGAAATTCAGACCTGTGTTCTCATCCATTGAACACACTCTGTTTTAAGGCCAGAACGTTCCTCTTCTTTCCAGCGTCTCCAATACATCAAGAACCATGAGCATGCCCTGAAAAAAAGAACTGTGTTTCCTACTCATACGGACCATATGTAGTTCAACTCTGCTTTTGAAACTGATACAAACCACAGCTCCTCTTACATAAATGCTCTTTAGTTAATAGTGAGAATCGGGTTTGGTTCTAGAATGCGAATAATCATTTGAGCCCAAAATTCACTGGGTTTACAAGAAATGAACTCTTGCTTGTAGGAAGACACAGATACTGAGGTTTAAATATGTTTCTGAAGGGAAATTCAGACCTGAGTTCTCATCCCTGAAAAACACTCTGTTTTAAGGCAAGAACCTTCTTCTTCTTTCCAGCGTCTCCAATATAGCAAGAACCATGAGCATGCCCAGAAAAAAAGAACTGTGTTTCCTACTCACACTTACCATATGTAGTTCAACTCGGCTTATGAAACTGATACAAACCACAGCTACACTTACATAAATGCTCTTTAGTTTATAGTGAGAATCTCGTTGGGTTCATGAAATGCGAAAAATTACTTGAGCCCAAAATAAATTGGGATTACCAGAAATGTACTCTTGCTTGTAGGAAGACACAGATCCTGAGGTTTAACTCTGTTTCTGAAGGTAAATTCAGACCAGAATTCTCATGCAAGAAAAACACTCTATTTAAGGCAAGAAGCATCCTCTACTTTCAAGCGTCTCCAATACAGCAAGAACCATGAGCATGCCCAGATAAAAAGAACTGTGTCTCCCACTCACACGTAGCACATGTGGTTAAAATCTGCTCATGAAACTGATACAAAAAACAGCTCCCTTAAATAAATGCTCTTTAGTTAATAGTGAAAATCATGTTGGGTTCATGAACTGTGAACAATCATTTTATCCCAAAATTTACTGGGTTTACCAGAAATAAACTCTTGCTTGTAGGAAGACACAGATCCTGTTGTTTAACTCTGTTCCTGTTGGGAAATTCTGACCAGTGTTCTCCTCCCTGAAAAACACTCTGTTTTAAGGCAAGAACCTTCCTCTTCTTTCCAGCCTCTCCGATACAGCATGAACCATGAGCATGCCCTGAAAAAAAGACCTGTGTTTCTGAATCATACGGACCATATGTAGTTCAACACTGCTTATGAAACTGATACAAACCACAGCTCCTCTTACATAAATGCTCTTTAGTTAATAGTGAGAATCATGTTGGGTTCTAGAACTGCGCAAAAACATTTCAGCCCAAAATTCACTGGGTTTACCAGTAATGAACTCTTACTTGTCGGAAGACACAGATCCTGTGGTTTAACTCTGTTTCTGAAAGGAAATTCAGACCAGAGTTCTCAACCAAGAAAAATACTCTGTTTTAAGGCATGAAGCATCCTCTTCTTTCCAGAGTCTCCAATACAGCAAGAACCATGAGCATGCCCAGAAAAAAAGAACTGTGGTTCCTACTCACACGTACCATATGTAGTTTAACTCTGCTTATGAAATTGATACAAACCACAGCTCCCCTTACATAAATGCGCTTTAGTTAATAGTGAGCACCGCGTTGGGTTCAAGAACAGCAAAAAATCATTTGAGCCCAAAATTCACTGGGTTTACCAGAAATGAATTCTTGCTTGTGGGAAGACAAAGATACTGCGTTTAACACTGTTTCTGAAGGGAAATTCAGACCAGCGTTCTCATCCCTGAAAAACACTCTGTTTTAAGTCAAGAACCTTCCTCTTCTATCCAGCGTCTCCAATACAGCAAGAAACATGAGCATGCCGAGAAAAAAAGAACTGTGTTTCCTACTCATACAGGCCATATGTAGATCAACTCTGCTTATGAAACTGATACAAACCACAGCTCCTCTTACATAAATGCTCTTTAGTTAATAGTGAGATTGGCGTTGGGCTTGTGAACTGTGAAATATCATTTGAGCCCAAAATTCACTGGGTTTACCAGAAATGATCTCTTGCTTGTAGGAAGAAACAGAGCCTGTTGTTTAACTCCGTTCCTATAGGGAAATTCAGACCAGTGTTCTCATCCATTAAACACACTCTGTTTTAATGCAAGAAGCAAGCTCTTCTTTCCAGAGTCTCCAATACAGCAAGAACCATGTGCATGCCCTGAAAAAAGGAACTGTGTTTCCTACTCATACGGACCATATGTAGTTCAACTCTGATTTTGAACCTGATACAAACCACAGCTCCTCTTATATAAATGCTCTTTAGTTAATAGTGAGAATCGAGTTGGGTTCTAGAACTGCGAAAAAACCATTTGAGCCCAAAATTCACTGGGTTTACCAGAAATGAACTCTTGCTTGTAGGAAGACACAGACCCTGTGGTTTAACACTGTTTCTGAAAAGAAATTCAGACCAAAGTTTTCATGCAAGAAAAACACTCTGTTTTAAGGGAAGAAGCATCCTCTTCTTTCAAGTGTCTCCAATACAGCAAGAACCATGATCATACCCAGAAAAAAATAACTGTGTTTCCTACTGACCCGTACCATATGTAGTTCAACTCTGCTTATGTAACTGATACTAACCACAGCTCTTATTACATAAACTTTCTTTATTTAATAGTGAGAATCGTGTTGGGTTCCTTAAGTGTGTAAAACCATTTGAGCCCAAAATTCAATGGTTTACAAGAAATTAACTCTTGCTTGTAGGAAGACACAGATCCTGTTGTTTAACTCGGTTCATGTTGGGAAATTCAGACCAGTGTTCTCATCCCTGAAAAACACTCTGTTTTAACGCAAGAAGCAAGCTCTTCTTTCCAGAGTCTCCAATACTGCAAGAACTATTTGCATGCCCTGAAAAAAAGACCTGTGATTCTGACTCATACGGACCATATGTAGTTCAACACTGCATATGAAACTGATACAAACCACACCTCCTCTTACATAAATTCTCTTTAGTTAATAGTGAGAATCGTGCTGGGTTCTAGAACTGCAAAAAAACAGTTCAGCCCAAAATTCACTAGGGTTACCAGTAATGAACTCTTACTTGTCGGAAGACACAGATCCTGTGGTTTAACTCTGTTTCTGAAAGGAAATTCAGACCAGAGTTCTCAACCAAGAAAAATACTCTGTTTTAAGGCAAGAAGCATCCTCTTCTTTCAAGAGTCTCCAATACAGCAAGAACCATGATCATGCCCAGAAAAAAAGAACTGTGGTTCCTACTCACACGTACCATATGTAGTTCAACTCTGCTTATGAAACTGATACAAACAACAGCTCCCCTTACATAAATGTTCTTTAGTTAATAGTGAGCACCGCGTTGGGTTCAAGAACTGCAAAAAATCATTTGAGCCCAAAATTCACTGGGTTTACCAGAAACGAATTCTTGCTTGTGGGAAGACACAGATACTGCGTTTAACACTGTTTCTGAAGGGAAATTCAGACCAGAGTTCTCATCCCTGAAAAACACTCTGTTTTAAGTCAAGATCCTTCCTCTTCTTTCCAGCGTCTCCAATACAGCAAGAACCATGAGCATGCCGAGAAAAAAAGAACTGTGTGTCCTACTCATACAGGCCATATGTAGATCAACTCTGCTTATGAAACTGATACAAACCACAGCTCCTCTTACATAAATGCTCTTTAGTTAATGGTGAGAACCGCGTTGGGTTCAAGAACTGCAAAAAATCATTTGAGCCCAAAATTCACTGGGTTTACCAGAAATGAACTCTTTCTTGTAGGAAGACACATATCCTGAAGTTTAACTCCGTTTCAGTAGGGAAATTCAGACCAGTGTTCTCAACCATTGATCACACTCTGTTTTAACGCAAGTAGCAAGCTCTTCTTTCTTGCGTCTCCAATACAGCAAGAACCATGAGCTTGCCCTGAAAAAAAGAACTGTGTTTCCTACTAATAAGGACCATATGTAGTACAACTGTGCTTATGAAACTGATACAAACCACAGCTCCTCTTACATAAATGCTCTTTAGTTAATAGTGAGAATCGCGTTCGGTTCTAGAACTGCAAAAAATCATTTGAGAACAAAATTCACTGGGTTTACCAGAAATGAACTCTTGCTTGTAGGAAGACACAGATCCTGAGGTTTAACTCTGTTTCTGAATGGAAATTCAGATCAGAGTTCTCATCTCTGAAAAATACTCTGTTTTAAGGCAAGAACCTTCCTCTTCTTTCCAGTGTCTCAGATACAGCAAGAACCATGAGCATGCCCAGAAAAAAGAACTGTGTTTCCTACTCATACGGACTACATGTAGTTCAGCTCTGCTTATGAAACTGATACAAACCACAGCTCCTCTTACATAAATGCTCTTTAGTTAATAGTGAGAATCGTGTTGGGTTCTAGAACTGCAAAAAATCATTTGAGCCCAGAATTCACTAGGTTTACCAGAAATGAACTCTTGCTTGTAGGAAGACACAGATCCTGCGGTTTAACTCTGTTTCTAACAGGAAATTCAGACCAGAGTTCTCATCCCTGAAAAACACTCTGTTTTATGGCAAGAACCTTCCTCTTCTTTCCAGCATCTCCAAAACAGCAAGAATCTTGAGCTTTCACAGAAAAAAAGAACTGTTTCCTACGAATACGGACCATATGTAGTTCAACTCTGCTTATGAAACTGATACAAACCCCAGCTACTCTTACATAAATGCTCCTTAGTTAATAGTGAGCACCGTGTTGGGTTCAAGAACTGCAAAAAATCATTTGAGCCCAAAATTCACTGGGTTTACCAGAAATGAACTCTTGCTTGTAGGAAGACACAGATCCTGAGGTTTATCTCTGTTTCTGAAGGTAAATTCAGACCAGACTTACCATCCCTGAAAAACACTCTGTTTTAAGGCAAGAATCTTCCTCTTCTTTCCAGCGTCTCTAATACAGCAAGAACCATAATCATGTTCATGAAACTGATACAAACCACAGCTCCGCTTAGGTAAATGCTGTTTAGTTAAGAGTGAGAATCGCGTTGGGTTCGTGAACTGTGTAAAATCATTTGAGCCCAAAATTCACTGGGTTTACCAGTAATGATCTCTTGCTTGTAGGAAGACACAGATACTGCGTTTAACACTGTTTCTGAAGGGAAATTCAGACCATAGTTCTCATCCCTGAAAAACACTCTGGTTTAAGGCAAGAACCTTCCTCTTCTTTCCAGCATCTCCAATACAGCAAGAACCATGAGCATGCCGAGAAAAAAAGAACTGTGTTTCCTACTCATACGGGCCATATGTAGATCAACTCTGCTTATGAAACTGATACAAACCACAGCTCCTCTTACATAAATGCTCTTTAGTTAATAGTGAGAATGGCGTTGGGCTTGTGAACTGTGAAATATCATTTGAGCCCAAAATTCACTGGGTTTACCAGAAATGAACTCTTGCGTGTAAGAAGACACAGAGCCTTTTGTTTAACTCCATTCCTATAGGGAAATTCAGACCAGTGTTCTCATCCATTAAACACACTCTGTTTTCACGCAAGAAGAAAGCTCTTCTTTCCAGATTCTCCAATACAGCAAGAACCATGTGCATTCCCTGAAAAAAATAACTGTGTTTCCTACTCATACTTACCATATGTAGTTCATATCTGCTTTGAAACTGATACAATCCACAGCTCCTCTTACATAAATGCTCTTTAGTTAATAGTGAGAATCGCGCTGGGTTCTAGAACTCCAAAAAACATTTGAGCACAAACTTCACTTGGTTTACCAGTAATGAACTCTTGATTGTAAGAAGACACAGATACTGATGTTTAACACTGTTTCTGAAGGGAAATTCAGACCAGAATTCTCATCGCTGAAAAACACTCTGTTTTAAGGCAAGAACCTTCCTCTTCTTTCCAGCGTCTCCAATACAGCAAGAACCATGAGCATGCCCAGAAAAAAAGAACTGTGTTTCCTACTCATACAGGCCATATGTAGATCAATTCGGCTTATGAAACTGATACAAACTACAGCTCCTCTTACATAAATGCTCTTTAGTTAATAGTGAGAATGGGGTTGGGCTTTTGAATTGTGAAATATCATTTGAGCCCAAAATACACTGGGTTTACCAGAAATGAACTCTTGCGTGTAGGAAGACACAGAGCCTTTTGTTTAACTCCATTCCTATAGGGAAATTCAGACCAGTGTTCTCATCCATTAAACACACTCTGTTTTAATGCAAAAAGCAAGCTGTTCTTTCCAGAGTCTCCAATACAGCAAGAACCATGTGCATGCCATGAAAAAAGGAAATGTGTTTCCTACTCATACGGACCCTATGTAGTTCAACTCTGCTTTTGAAACTGATACAAACCACAGCTCCTCTTACATAAATGCTCTTTACTTAATAGTGAGAATCGTGCTGGGTTCTAGGACTGCGAAAAAACATTTGAGCCCAAAATTCACTGGGTTTACCAGTAATGAACTCTTGCTGTCAGAAGACACAGATCCTGTGGTTTAACTCTGTTTCTGAATGGAAATTCAGACCAGAGTTCTCAATGAAGAAAAATACTCTGTTTTAATGAAAGAAGCATCCTCTTCTTTCCAGAGTCTCCAATACAGCAAGAACCATGAGCATGCCCAGAAAAAAAGAACTGTGTTTCCTATCACACGTACCATATGTAATTCAACTCTGCTTATGAAACTGATACAAACTACAGCTCCTCTTACATAAATGCTCTTTAGTTAATAGTGAGAATGGCGTTGGGCTTTTTAATTGTGAAATATCATTTGAGTCCAAATTACACTGGGTTTACCAGCAATGAACTCTTGCTTGTAGGAAGACACAGAGCCTTTTCTTTAATTCCATTCCTATAGGGAAATTCAGACCAGTGTTCTCATCCATTAAACACACTCTGTTTTAATGCAAGAAGCAAGCTCTTCTTTCCAGAGTCTCCAATACAGCAAGAACCATGTGCATGCCTAGAAAAAAGGTATTGTGTTTCCTAATCATATGGACCATATGTAGTTCAACTCTGCTTTTGAGCCTGATTCAAACCACAGCTCCTCTTACATGAATTCTATTTACTTAATGGTGAGAATCACGCTGGGTTCTAGAACAGCGAAAAAACATTTGAGCCCAAAATTCACTGGATTTACCAGTAATGAACTCTTGCTTGTTGGAAGACACAGATCCTGTGGTTTAACTCTGTTTCTGAAAGGAAATTCAGACCAGAGTTCTCAACCAAGAAAAATACTCTGTTTTAAGGCAAGAAGCATCCTCTTCTTTCAAGAGTCTCCAATACAGCAAGAACCATGAGCATTCCCAGAAAAAAAGAACTGTGTTTCCTACTAACACGTACCATATGTAGTTCAACTCTGCTTATGAAACTGATACAAACCACAGCTCCCCTTACATAAATGCTCTTTAGTTAATAGTGAGAATCTCGTTGTGCTTGTGAACTGTTAAAAAACCATTTGAGCCCAAAATTCAGTGGGTTTACCAGAAATGAACTCTTGCTTGTAGGAAGACACAGATCCTGAGGTTTAACTCTGTTTCTGAATGGAAATTCAGACCAGAGATCTCATCCCTGATAAACACTATGTTTTAAGGCAAGAACCTTCCTCTTCTTTCCAGCATCTCCAATATATCAATAACCATGAGCATACCCAGACAAAAAGAACTGTCTTTCCTACTCATATGGACCATATGTAGTTCAACTCTACTTATGAAACTGATACGAACCGCAGCTCCTCTTACATAAATGCTCTTTAGTTAATAGTGAGAAATGCGTTGGGTTCATGAACTGCGTAAAATCATTAGAGCCAAAAATTCACTTGGTTTACCAGAAATGAACTCTAGCTCGTAGGAAGACAAAGATCCTGTTGTTTAACTCCGTACATGTAGGGAAATTCAGACCAGTGTTCTCATCCACTAAATACACTCTGTTTTCACGCAAGAAGAAAGCTCTTCTTTCCAGAGTCTCCAATACAGCAAGAACCATGTGCATGCCCTGAAAAAAAGAACTGTGTTTCCTACTCATACTTACCATATGTAGTTCATATCTGCTTTGAAACTTATACAATCCACAGCTCCACTTACATAAATGCTCTTTAGTTAATAGTGAGAATCGCGCTGGGTTCTAGAACTCCGAAAAAACATTTGAGCCCAAAATTCACTACGTTTACGAGTAATGAACTCTTGCTTGTAAGAAGACACAGATACTGATGTTTAACACTGTTTCTGAAGGGAAATTCAGACCAGAATTCTCATCCCTGAAAAACACTCTGTTTTAAGGCAAGAACCTTCCTCTTCTTTCCAGCGTCTCCAATACAGCAAGAACCATGAGCATGCCCAGAAAAAAAGAACTGTGTTTCCTATTCATACAGGCCATATGTAGTTCAACTCTGCTTATGAAACTGATACAAACCACAGCTCCCCTTACATAAATGCTCTTTAGTTAATAGTGAGAATCTCGTTGTGCTTGTGAACTGTGAAATATCATTTGAGCCCAAAATTCACTGGGTTTACCAGAAATGAACTCTTGATTGTAGGAAGACACAGAGCCTGTTGTTTAACTCCGTTCCTAAAGGGAAATTCAGACCAGTGTTCTCATCCATTAAACACACTCTGTTTTAATGCAAGAAGCAAGCTTTTCTTTCCAGAGTCTCCAATACAGCAAGAACCATGTGCATGCCCTGAAAAAATGTACTGTGTTTCCTACTCATACGGATCATATGTAGTTCAACTCTGCTTTTTAACCTGATACAATCCACAGCTCCTCTTACATAAATGCTCTTTAGTTAATAGTGAGAATCGCGTTGGGATTCAGAACTGTGAAAAAACCATTTGAGCCCAAAATTCAGTGGGTTTACCAGAAATGAACTCTTGCTTGTAGGAAGACACAGATCCTGAGGTTTAACTCTGTTTCTGAATGGAAATTCAGACCAGAGATCTCATCCCTGAAAAACACTATGTTTTAAGGCAAGAACCTTCCTCTTCTTTCCAGCGTCTCAAATATATCAAGAACCATGAGCATACACAGACAAAAAGAACTGTCTTTCCTACTCATACGGACCATATGTAGTTCAACTCTACTTAAGAAACTGATACAAACCACAGCTCCTCTTACATAAATGCTCTTTACTTAATAGTGAGAATCGTGCTGGGTTCTAGAACTGCGAAAAAAACATTTGAGCCCAAAATTCACTGGGTTTACCAGTAATGAACTCTTGCTGTCAGAAGACACAGATCCTGTGGTTTAACTCTGTTTCTGAATGGAAATTCAGACCAGAGTTCTCAACCAAGAAAAATACTCTGTTTTAAGGCAATAAGCATCCCCTTCTTTCAAGAGTCTCCATTACAGCAAGAACCATGAGCATGCCCAGAAAAAAAGAACTGTGTTTCCTACTCACACGTACCATATGTAGTTCAACTCTGCTTATGAAACTGTTACAAACAACAGCTCCCCTTCCATAAATGCTCTTTAGTTAATAGTTAGAATCGCACTGGGTTCTAGAACTGCGGAAAAAAACGATTTGAGCCCAAAATTCACTAGGTTTACCAGAAATGAACTCTTGCTTGTAGGAAGAAACAGATCCTGAGGTTTAACTCCGTTTCTGTAGGGAAATTCAGACCAGTGTTCTCAACCATTGAACACACTCTGTTTTAACGCAAGTAGCAAGCTCTTCTTTCCAGCGTCTCCAATACAGCAAGAACCATGTGCATGCCCTGAAAAAGAGAACTGTGTTTCCTACTCATACAAACCATATGTAGTTCAACACTGCTTAGGTAACTGATACCAACCACAGCTCTTCTTACATAAATGTTCTTTATTAAATAGTGAGAATCGCGTTGGGTTCGTTAAGTGTGTAAAACAATTTGAGTCCAAAATTCACTGCGTTTGCCAGAAATGAACTCTTGCTCGTAGGAAGACACACATCCTGTTGTTTAACTCCGTAGCTGTAGGGAAATTCAGACCAGTGTTCTCATCCATTAAACACACTCTGTTTTCACACAAGAAGAAAGCTCTGCTTTCCAGAGTCTCCAATACAGCAAGAACCATGAGCATACCCAGACAAAAAGAAGTGTCTTTCCTACTCATACAGACCATATGTAGTTCAACTCTGCTTATGAAACTGATACAAACCACAGCTCCTCTACCATAAATGCTCTTTACTTAATAGTGAGAATCGCGCTGGGTTCTAGAACTGCGAAAAAAACATTTGAGCCCAAAATTCACTGGATTTTCCAGTAATGAACTCTTGCTTGTTGGAAGACACAGATCCTGTGTTTTAACTCTGTTTCTGAAAGGAAATTCAGACCAGAGTTCTCAACCAAGAAAAATACTCTGTTTTAAGGCAATAAGCATCCTCTTCTTTCAAGAGTCTCCATTACAGCAAGAACCATGAGCATGCCCAGAAAAAAAGAACTGTGTTTCCTACTCACACGTACCATATGTAGTTCAACTCTGCTTATGAAACTGATACAAACCACAGCTCCCCTTCCATAAATGCTCTTTAGTTAATAGTTAGAATCGCGCTGGGTTCTAGAACTGTGGAAAAAAACCATTTGAGCCCAAAATTCACTTGGTTTACCAGAAGTGAACTCTTGCTTGTAGGAAGACACAGATCCTGAGGTTTAACTCCGTTTCTGTAGGGAAATTCAGACCAGAGTTCTCAACCAAGAAAAATACTCTGTTTTAAGGCAAGAAGCATCCCCTTCTTTCAAGAGTCTCCAATACAGCAAGAACCATGAGCATGCCCAGAACAAAAGAACTGTGTTTCCTATCACACGTACCATATGTAGTTCAACTCTGCTTATGAAACTGATTCAAACCACAGCTCCCCTTACATAAATGCTCTTTAGTTAATAGTGAGCACCATGTTGGATTCAAGAACTGCAAAAAATCATTTGAGCCCAAATTTCACTGGGTTTACCAGAAATGATCTCTTGCTCTTAGGAAGACACAGATCCTGTTTTTCAACTCCGTAGCTGTAGGGAAATTCAGACCAGTGTTCTCATCCATTAAACACACTCTGTTTTCACGCAAGAAGAAAGCTCTTCTTTCCAGATTCTCCAATACAGCAAGAACCATGTGCATGCCCTGAAAAAAAGAACTGTGTTTCCTACTCATACTTACCATATGTAGTTCATATCTCCTTTGAAACTTATACAATCCACAGCTCCACTTACATAAATGCTCTTTAGTTAATAGTGAGAATCGCGCTGGGTTCTAGAACTCCGAAAAAACATTTGAGCCCAAAATTCACTTGGTTTACCAGTAATGAACTCTTGCTTGTAAGAAGACACAGATACTGATGTATAACACTGTTTCTGAAGGGAAATTCAGACCAGAATTCTCATCCCTGAAAAACACTCTGTTTTAGGGCAAGAAGCTTCCTCTTCTTTCCACCGTCTCCAATACAGCAAGAACCATGAGCATGCCCAGAAAAAAAGAACTGTGTTTCCTACTCTTACAGGCCATATGTAGTTCAACTCTGCTTATGAAACTGATACAAACCACAGCTCCCCTTACATAAATGCTCTTTAGTTAATAGTGAGAATCTCGTTGTGCTTGTGAACTGTGAAATATCATTTGAGCCCAAAATTCACTGGGTTTACCAGAAATGAACTCTTGATTGTAGGAAGACACAGAGCCTGTTGTTTAACTCCGTTCCTAAAGGGAAATTCAGACCAGTGTTCTCATCCATTAAACACACTCTGTTTTAATGCAAGAAGCAAGCTTTTCTTTCCAGAGTCTCCAATACAGCAAGAACCATGTGCATGCCCTGAAAAAATGTACTGTGTTTCCTACTCATACGGATCATATGTAGTTCAACTCTGCTTTTTAACCTGATACAATCCACAGCTCCTCTTACATAAATGCTCTTTAGTTAATAGTGAGAATCGCGTTGGGATTCAGAACTGTGAAAAAACCATTTGAGCCCAAAATTCAGTGGGTTTACCAGAAATGAACTCTTGCTTGTAGGAAGACACAGATCCTGAGGTTTAACTCTGTTTCTGAATGGAAATTCAGACCAGAGATCTCATCCCTGAAAAACACTATGTTTTAAGGCAAGAACCTTCCTCTTCTTTCCAGCGTCTCAAATATATCAAGAACCATGAGCATACACAGACAAAAAGAACTGTCTTTCCTACTCATACGGACCATATGTAGTTCAACTCTACTTAAGAAACTGATACAAACCACAGCTCCTCTTACATAAATGCTCTTTACTTAATAGTGAGAATCGTGCTGGGTTCTAGAACTGCGAAAAAAACATTTGAGCCCAAAATTCACTGGGTTTACCAGTAATGAACTCTTGCTGTCAGAAGACACAGATCCTGTGGTTTAACTCTGTTTCTGAATGGAAATTCAGACCAGAGTTCTCAACCAAGAAAAATACTCTGTTTTAAGGCAATAAGCATCCCCTTCTTTCAAGAGTCTCCATTACAGCAAGAACCATGAGCATGCCCAGAAAAAAAGAACTGTGTTTCCTACTCACACGTACCATATGTAGTTCAACTCTGCTTATGAAACTGTTACAAACAACAGCTCCCCTTCCATAAATGCTCTTTAGTTAATAGTTAGAATCGCACTGGGTTCTAGAACTGCGGAAAAAAACGATTTGAGCCCAAAATTCACTAGGTTTACCAGAAATGAACTCTTGCTTGTAGGAAGAAACAGATCCTGAGGTTTAACTCCGTTTCTGTAGGGAAATTCAGACCAGTGTTCTCAACCATTGAACACACTCTGTTTTAACGCAAGTAGCAAGCTCTTCTTTCCAGCGTCTCCAATACAGCAAGAACCATGTGCATGCCCTGAAAAAGAGAACTGTGTTTCCTACTCATACAAACCATATGTAGTTCAACACTGCTTAGGTAACTGATACCAACCACAGCTCTTCTTACATAAATGTTCTTTATTAAATAGTGAGAATCGCGTTGGGTTCGTTAAGTGTGTAAAACAATTTGAGTCCAAAATTCACTGCGTTTGCCAGAAATGAACTCTTGCTCGTAGGAAGACACACATCCTGTTGTTTAACTCCGTAGCTGTAGGGAAATTCAGACCAGTGTTCTCATCCATTAAACACACTCTGTTTTCACACAAGAAGAAAGCTCTGCTTTCCAGAGTCTCCAATACAGCAAGAACCATGAGCATACCCAGACAAAAAGAAGTGTCTTTCCTACTCATACAGACCATATGTAGTTCAACTCTGCTTATGAAACTGATACAAACCACAGCTCCTCTACCATAAATGCTCTTTACTTAATAGTGAGAATCGCGCTGGGTTCTAGAACTGCGAAAAAACATTTGAGCCCAAAATTCACTGGATTTTCCAGTAATGAACTCTTGCTTGTTGGAAGACACAGATCCTGTGTTTTAACTCTGTTTCTGAAAGGAAATTCAGACCAGAGTTCTCAACCAAGAAAAATACTCTGTTTTAAGGCAATAAGCATCCTCTTCTTTCAAGAGTCTCCATTACAGCAAGAACCATGAGCATGCCCAGAAAAAAAGAACTGTGTTTCCTACTCACACGTACCATATGTAGTTCAACTCTGCTTATGAAACTGATACAAACCACAGCCCCCTTCCATAAATGCTCTTTAGTTAATAGTTAGAATCGCGCTGGGTTCTAGAACTGTGGAAAAAAACCATTTGAGCCCAAAATTCACTTGGTTTACCAGAAGTGAACTCTTGCTTGTAGGAAGACACAGATCCTGAGGTTTAACTCCGTTTCTGTAGGGAAATTCAGACCAGAGTTCTCAACCAAGAAAAATACTCTGTTTTAAGGCAAGAAGCATCCCCTTCTTTCAAGAGTCTCCAATACAGCAAGAACCATGAGCATGCCCAGAACAAAAGAACTGTGTTTCCTATCACACGTACCATATGTAGTTCAACTCTGCTTATGAAACTGATTCAAACCACAGCTCCCCTTACATAAATGCTCTTTAGTTAATAGTGAGCACCATGTTGGATTCAAGAACTGCAAAAAATCATTTGAGCCCAAATTTCACTGGGTTTACCAGAAATGATCTCTTGCTCTTAGGAAGACACAGATCCTGTTTTTCAACTCCGTAGCTGTAGGGAAATTCAGACCAGTGTTCTCATCCATTAAACACACTCTGTTTTCACGCAAGAAGAAAGCTCTTCTTTCCAGATTCTCCAATACAGCAAGAACCATGTGCATGCCCTGAAAAAAAGAACTGTGTTTCCTACTCATACTTACCATATGTAGTTCATATCTCCTTTGAAACTTATACAATCCACAGCTCCACTTACATAAATGCTCTTTAGTTAATAGTGAGAATCGCGCTGGGTTCTAGAACTCCGAAAAAACATTTGAGCCCAAAATTCACTTGGTTTACCAGTAATGAACTCTTGCTTGTAAGAAGACACAGATACTGATGTATAACACTGTTTCTGAAGGGAAATTCAGACCAGAATTCTCATCCCTGAAAAACACTCTGTTTTAGGGCAAGAAGCTTCCTCTTCTTTCCACCGTCTCCAATACAGCAAGAACCATGAGCATGCCCAGAAAAAAAGAACTGTGTTTCCTACTCATACAGGCCATATGTAGTTCAACTCTGCTTATGAAACTGATACAAACCACAGCTCCCCTTACATAAATGCTCTTTAGTTAATAGTGAGAATCTCGTTGTGCTTGTGAACTGTGAAATATCATTTGAACCCAAAATTCACTGGGTTTACCAGAAATGAACTCTTGCTTGTAGGAAGACACAGAGCCTGTTGTTTAACTCCGTTCCTAAAGGGAAATTCAGACCAGTGTTCTCATCCATTAAACACACTCTGTTTTAATGCAAGAAGCAAGCTTTTCTTTCCAGAGTCTCCAATACAGCAAGAACCATGTGCATGCCCTGAAAAAATGTACTGTGTTTCCTACTCATACGGACCATATGTAGTTCAACTCTGCTTTTTAACCTGATACAATCCACAGCTCCTCTTACATAAATGCTCTTTACTTAATAGTGAGAATCGTGCTGGGTTCTAGAACTGCAAAAAAACATTTGAGCCCAAAATTCACTGGGTTTAACAGTAATGAACTCTTGCTTGTCAGAAGACAAAGATCCTGTGGTTTAACTCTGTTTCTGAATGGAAATTCAGACCAGAGTTCTCAACCAAGAAAAATACTCTGTTTTAAGGCAAGATGCATCCCCTTCTTTCAAGAGTCTCCAATACAGCAAAAACCATGAGCATGCCGAGAAAAAAAGAACTGTGTTTCCTACTCACACGTACCATATGTAGTTCAACTCTGCTTATGAAACTGATACAAACCACAACTCCCCTTCCATAAGTGCTCTTTAGTTAATAGTTAGAATCGCGCTGGGTTCCAGAACTGCGGAAAAAACCATTTGAGCCCAAAATTCACTTGGTTTACCAGAAATGAACTCTTGCTTGTAGGAAGAAACAGATCCTGAGGTTTAACTCCGTTTCTGTAGGGAAATTCAGACCAGTGTTCCTAACCATTGAACACACTCTGTTTTAACGCAAGTAGCAAGCTCTTCTTTCCAGCGTCTCCAATACAGCAAGAACCATGAGCATGCCCTGAAAAAGAGAACTGTGTTTCCTACTCATACAAACCATATGTAGTTCAACTCTGCTTATGTAACTGATACTAACCACAGCTCTTCTTACATAAATGTTCTTTATTTAATAGTGAGAATCGCGTTGGGTTCGTTAAGTGTGTAAAACAATTTGAGTCCAAAATTCACTGCGTTTGCCAGAAATGAACTCTTGCTCGTAAGAAGACACACATCCTGTTGTTTAACTCCGTAGTTGTGGGGAAATTCAGACCAGTGTTCTCATCCATTAAACACACTCTGTTTTCACACAAGAAGGAAGCTCTTCTTTCCAGAGTCTCCAATACAGCAAGAACCATGAGCATACCCAGACAAAAAGAACTGTCTTTCCTACTCATACGGACCATATGTAGTGCAACTCTGCTTATGAAACTGATACAAACCACAGCTCCTCTAACATAAATGCTCTTTAGTTAATAGTGAAAAATGTGTTGGGTTCATGAACTGTGTAAAATCATTAGAGCCAAAAATTCATTTGGTTTACCAGAAATGAACTCTAGCTCGTAGGAAGACACAGATCCTGTTGTTTAACTCCGTACCTGTAGGGAAATTCAGACCAGTGTTCTCATCCATTAAATACACTCTGTTTTCACGCAAGAAACAAGCTCTTCTTTCCAGAGTCTCCAATACAGCATGAACCATGTGCATGCCATGGAAAAAGGAAATGTGTTTCCTACTCATACGGACCATATGTAGTTCAACTCTGCTTTTGAAACTGATACAAACCACAGCTCCTCTTACATACATGCTCTTTACTTAATAGTGAGAATCGTGCTGGGTTCTAGAACTGCGAAAAAACATTTGAGCCCAAAATTCACTGGGTTTACCAGTAATGAACTCTTGCTGTCAGAAGAAACAGATCCTGTGGTTTAACTCTGTTTCTGAATGGAAATTCAGACCAGAGATCTCAATCAAGAAAAATACTCTGTTTTAAGGCAATAAGCATCCTCTTCTTTCAAGAGTCTCCAAAACAGCAAGAACCATGAGCATGCCCAGAAAAAAAGAACTGTGTTTCCTACTCACACGTACCATATGTAGTTCAACTCTGCTTATGAAACTGATACAATCCGCAGCCCCCCTTACATAAATGCTCTTTAGTTAATAGTGAGCACCGTGTTGGGTTCAAGAACTGCAAAAAATCATTTGAGCCCAAATTACACTGGGTTTGCCAGAAATGAACTCTTGCTCGTAGGAAGACACATATCCTGTTGATTAACTCCATTGCTGTAGGGAAATTCAGACCAGTGTTCTCATCCATTAAACACACTCTGTTTTCACGCAACAAGAAAGCTCTTCTTTCCAGAGTCTACAATACAGCACGAACCATGTGCATGCCCTGAAAAAAAGAACTGTGTTTCCTACTCATACTTACCATATGTAGTTCATATCTGCTTTGAAACTGATACAATCCAGAACTCTTCTTACATAAATGCTCTTTAGTTCATAGTGAGAATCGCGCTGGGTTCTAGAACTCCGAAAAAACATTTGAGCCCAAAATTCACTGGGTTTACCATTAATGAACTCTTGCTTGTAGGAAGACACAGACACTGATGTTTAACACTGTTTCTGAAGGTAAATTCAGACCAGAGTTCTCATCCATGAAAAACACTCTGTTTTACGGCAAGAAGCAAGCTCTTCTTTCCAGAGTCTCCAATACAGCAAGAACCATGTGCATGCCCTGAAAAAGGTATTGTGTTTCCTAATCATATGGCCCATATGTAGTTCAACTCTGCTTTTGGGCCTGATACAAACCACAGCTCCTCTTACATAAATGCTCCTTACTTAATAGTGAGAATCGCGCTGGGTTCGTTAAGTGTGTAAAACCATTTGAGTGCAAAATTCATTGGTTTTCCAGAAATGAACTCTTGCTCGTAGGAAGACACAGATCCTGTTGTTTAACTCCGTAGCTGTAGCGAAATTCAGACCACTGTTCTCCTCCATTAAACACACTCTGTTTTCACGCAAGAAGAAAGCTCTTCTTTCCAGAGTCTACAATACAGCAAGAACCATGTGCATGCCCTGAAAAAAAGAACTGTGTTTCCTATTCATACTTACCATATGTAGTTCAACTCTGCTTTGAAACTGATACAATCCACAGCTCCTCTTCCATAAATGCTCTTTAGTTCATAGTGAGAATCGCGCTGGGTTCTAGAACTCCAAAAAAACATTTGAGCCCAAAATTCACTGGGTTTACCATTAGTGAACTCTTGCTTGTAGGAAGACACAGATACTGATGTTTAACACTGTTTCTGAGGGGAAATTCAGACCAGAGTTCTCATCCATGAAAAACACTCTGTTTTAATGCAAGAACTTTCCTCTTCTTTCCAGCGTCTCCAATACAGCAAGAACCATGAGTATGCACAGAAAAAAAGCACTGTGTCTCCTACTCACACTTACCATCTGTAATTCAACTCTGCTTATGAAACTGATACAAACTACAGCTCCTCTTACATAAATGCTCTTTAGTTAATAGTGAGAATGGCGTTGGGCTTTTGAATTGTGAAATATCATTTGAGTCCAAAATACACTGGGTTTACCAGAAATGAACTCATGCTTGTAGGAAGACACAGAGCCTTTTGTTCAACTCCATTCCTATAGGGAAATTCAGACCAGTGTTCTCATCCATTAAACACACTCTGTTTTAATGCAAGAAGCAAGCTCTTCTTTCCAGAGTCTCCAATACAGCAAGAACCATGTGCATGCCCTGAAAAAGGTATTGTGTTTCCTATTCATATGGACCATATATAGTTCAACTCTGCTTTTGAGCCTGATACAAACCACAGCTCCTCTTACATAAATGCTCTTTACTTAATAGTGAGAATCGCGCTGGGTTCTAGAACTGCGAAAAAACGTTTGAGCCCAAAATTCACTGGATTTAGCAGTAATGAACTCTTGCTTGTTGGAAGACACAGATCCTGTGGTTTAACTCTGTTTCTGATAGGAAATTCAGACCAGAGTTCTCAACCAAGAAAAATACTCTGTTTTAAGGCAAGAAGCATCCTCTTCCTTCAAGAGTCTCCAATACAGCAAAAACCATGAGCATGCCCAGAAAAAAAGAACTGTGTTTCCTACTCACACGTACCATATGTAGTTCAACTCTGCTTATGAAACTGATACAAACCACAGCTCCCCTTCCATAAATGCTCTTTAGTTAATAGTTAGAATCGCGCTGGGTTCGAGAACTGCGGAAAAAACCATTTGAGCCCAAAATTCACTTGGTTTACCAGTGATGAACTCTTGCTTTTAGGAAGAAACAGATACTGAGGTTTAACTCCGTTTCTGTAGGGAAATTCAGACCAGTGTTCCTAACCATGGAACACACTCTGTTTTAACGCAAGTAGCAAGCTCTTCTTTCCAGCGTCTCCAATACAGCAAGAACCATGAGCATGCCCTGAAAAAGAGAACTGTGTTTCCTACTCATACAAACCATATGTAGTTCAACTCTGCTTATGTAACTGATACTAACCACAGCTCTTCTTACATAAATGTTCTTTATTTAATAGTGAGAATCGCGTTGGGTTCGTTAAGTGTGTAAAACAATTTGAGTCCAAAATTCACTGCGTTTGCCAGAAATGAACTCTTGCTCGTAAGAAGACACACATCCTGTTGTTTAACTCCGTAGATGTAGGGAAATTCAGACCAGTGTTCTCTTCCATTAAACACACTCTGTTTTCACACAAGAAGGAAGCTCTTCTTTCCAGAGTCTCCAATACAGCAAGAACCATGAGCAAACCCAGACAAAAAGAACTGTCTTTCCTACTCATACGGACCATATGTAGTTCAACTCTGCTTATGAAACTGATACAAACCACAGCTCCTCTAACATAAATGCTCTTTAGTTAATAGTGAGAAATGCGTTGGGTTCGTGAACTGTGTAAAATCATTAGAGCCAAAAATTCATTTGGTTTACCAGAAATGAACTCTAGCTCGTAGGAAGACACAGATCCTGTTGTTTACCTCCGTACCTGTAGGGAAATTCAGACCAGTGTTCTCATCCATTAAATACACTCTGTTTTCACGCAAGAAACAAGCTCTTCTTTCCGGAGTCTCCAATACAGCAAGAACCATGTGCATGCCATGAAAAAAGGAAATGTGTTTCCTACTCATACGGACCATATGTAGTTCAACTCTGCTTTTGAAACTGATACAAACCACAGCTCCTCTTACATAAATGCTCTTTACTTAATAGTGAGAATCGTGCTGGGTTCTAGAACTGCGAAAAAACATTTGAGCCCAAAATTCACTGGGTTTACAAGTAATGAACTCTTGCTGTCAGAAGACACAGATCCTGTGGTTTAACTCTGTTTCTGAATGGAAATTCAGACCAGAGATCTCAATCAAGAAAAATACTCTGTTTTAAGGCAATAAGCATCCTCTTCTTTCAAGAGTCTCCAAAACAGCAAGAACCATGAGCATGCCCAGAAAAAAAGAACTGTGTTTCCTACTCACACGTACCATATGTAGTTCAACTCTGCTTATGAAACTGATACAATCCACAGCCCCCCTTACATAAATGCTCTTTAGTTAATAGTGAGCACCGTGTTGGGTTCAAGAACTGCAAAAAATCATTTGAGCCCAAATTTCACTGGGTTTGCCAGAAATGAACTCTTGCTCGTAGGAAGACACAGATCCTGTTGATTAACTCCATAGCTGTAGGGAAATTCAGACCAGTGTTCTCATCCATTAAACACACTCTGTTTTCAAGCAAGAAGAAAGCTCTTCTTTCCAGAGTCTACAATACAGCACGAACCATGTGCATGCCCTGAAAAAAAGAACTGTGTTTCCTACTCATACTTACCATATGTAGTTCATATCTGCTTTGAAACTGATACAATCCACAGCTCCTCTTCCATAAATGCTCTTTAGTTCATAGGGAGAATCGCGCTGGGTTCTAGTACTCCGAAAAAACATTTGAGCCCAAAATTCACTGGGTTTACCATTAGTGAACTCTTGCTTGTAGGAAGACACAGATACTGATGTTTAACACTGTTTCTGAGGGGAAATTCAGACCAGAGTTCTCATCCATGAAAAACACTCTGTTTTAATGCAAGAACTTTCCTCTTCTTTCCAGCGTCTCCAATACAGCAAGAACCTTGAGTATGCACAGAAAAAAAGAACTGTGTCTCCTACTCACACTTACCATATGTAATTCAACTCTGCTTATGAAACTGATACAAACTACAGCTCCTCTTACATAAATGCTCTTTAGTTAATAGTGAGAATGGCGTTGGGCTTTTGAATTGTGAAATATCATTTGAGTCCAAAATACACTGGGTTTACCAGAAATGAAATCATGCTTGTAGGAAGACACAGAGCCTTTTGTTTAACTCCATTCCTATAGGGAAATTCAGACCAGTGTTCTCATCCATTAAACACACTCTGTTTTAATGCAAGAAGCAAGCTCTTCTTTCCAGAGTCTCCAATACAGCAAGAACAATGTGCATGCCCTGAAAAAGGTATTGTGTTTCCTAATCATATGGACCATATGTAGTTCAACTCTGCTTTTGAGCCTGATACAAACCACAGCTCCTCTTACATAAATGCTCTTTACTTAATAGTGAGAATCGCGCTGGGTTCTAGAACTGCGAAAAAACATTTGAGCCCAAAATTCACTGGATTTACCAGTAATGAACTCTTGCTTGTTGGAAGACACAGATCCTGTAGTTTAACTCTGTTTCTGATAGGAAATTCAGACCAGAGTTCTCAACCAAGAAAAATACTCTGTTTTAAGGCAAGAAGCATCCTCTTCTTTCAAGAGTCTCCAAACAGCAAAAACCATGAGCATGCCGAGAAAAAAACAACTGTGTTTCCTACTCACACGTACCATATGTAGTTCAACTCTGCTTATGAAACTGATACAAACCACAGCTCCCCTTCCATAAGTGCTCTTTAGTTAATAGTTAGAATCGCGCTGGGTTCCAGAACTGCGGAAAAAACCATTTGAGCCCAAAATTCACTTGGTTTACCAGAAATGAACTCTTGCTTGTAGGAAGAAACAGATCCTGAGGTTTAACTCCGTTTCTGTAGGGAAATTCAGACCAGTGTTCCTAACCATTGAACACACTCTGTTTTAACGCAAGTAGCAAGCTCTTCTTTCCAGCGTCTCCAATACAGCAAGAACCATGAGCATGCCCTGAAAAAGAGAACTGTGTTTCCTACTCATACAAACCATATGTAGTTCAACTCTGCTTATGTAACTGATACTAACCACAGCTCTTCTTACATAAATGTTCTTTATTTAATAGTGAGAATCGCGTTGGGTTCGTTAAGTGTGTAAAACAATTTGAGTCCAAAATTCACTGCGTTTGCCAGAAATGAACTCTTGCTCGTAAGAAGACACACATCCTGTTGTTTAACTCCGTAGCTGTAGGGAAATTCAGACCAGTTTTCTCATCCATTAAACACACTCTGTTTTCACACAAGAAGGAAGCTCTTCTTTCCAGAGTCCCCAATACAGCAAGAACCATGAGCATACCCAGACAAAAAGAACTGTCTTTCCTACTCATACGGACCATATGTAGTTCAACTCTGCTTATGAAACTGATACAAACCACAGCTCCTCTAACATAAATGCTCTTTAGTTAATAGTGAGAAATGCGTTGGGTTCGTGAACTGCGTAAAATCATTAGAGCCAAAAATTCATTTGGTTAACCAGAAATGAACTCTAGCTCGTAGGAAGACACAGATCCTGTTGTTTACCTCCGTACATGTAGGGAAATTCAGACCAGTGTTCTCATCCATTAAATACACTCTGTTTTCATGCAAGAAACAAGCTCTTCTTTCCAGAGTCTCCAATACAGCAAGAACCATGTGCATGCCATGAAAAAAGAAAATGTGTTTCCTACTCATACGGACCATATGTAGTTCAACTCTGCTTTTGAAACTGATACAAACCACAGCTCCTCTTACATACATGCTCTTTACTTAATAGTGAGAATCGTGCTGGGTTCTAGAACTGCGAAAAAACATTTGAGCCCAAAATTCACTGGGTTTACCAGTAATGAACTCTTGCTGTCAGAAGACACAGATCCTTTGGTTTAACTCTGTTTCTGAATGGAAATTCAGACCAGAGATCTCAATCAAGAAAAATACTCTGTTTTAAGGCAATAAGCATCCTCTTCTTTCAAGAGTCTCCAAAACAGCAAGAACCATGAGCATGCCCAGAAAAAAAGAACTGTGTTTCCTACTCACACATACCATATGTAGTTCAACTCTGCTCATGAAACTGATACAATCCACAGCCCCCCTTACATAAATGCTCTTTAGTTAATAGTGAGCACCGTGTTGGGTTCAAGAACTGCAAAAAATCATTTGAGCCCAAATTTCACTGGGTTTGCCAGAAATGAACTCTTGCTCGTAGGAAGACACAGATCCTGTTGATTAACTCCATAGCTGTAGGGAAATTCAGACCAGTGTTATCATCCATTAAACACACTCTGTTTTCACGCAAGAAGAAAGCTCTTCTTTCAAGAGTCTACAATACAGCACGAACCATGTGCATGCCCTGAAAAAAAGAACTGTGTTTCCTACTCATACTTACCATATGTAGTTCATATCTGCTTTGAAACTGATACAATCCAGAGCTCTTCTTACATAAATGCTCTTTAGTTCATAGTGAGAATCGCGCTGGGTTCTAGAACTCCAAAAAAACATTTGAGCCCAAAATTCACTGGGTTTACCATTAATGAACTCTTGCTTGTAGGAAGACACAGATACTGATGTTTAACACTGTTTCTGAAGGGAAATTCAGACCAGAGTACTCATCCATGAAAAACACTCTGTTTTACGGCAAGAAGCAAGCTCTTCTTTCAAGAGTCTCCAATACAGCAAGAACCAGGTGCATGCCCTGAAAAAAGGTATTGTGTTTCCTACACATATGGACCATATGTATTTCAACTCTGCTTTTGGGCCTGATACAAACCACAGCTCCTCTTACATAAATGCTCCTTACTTAATAGTGAGAATCGCGCTGGGTTCGTTAAGTGTGTAAAACCATTTGAGTCCAAAATTCACTGTGTTTGCCAGAAATGAACTCTTGCTCGTAGGAAGACACAGATCCTGTTGTTTAACTCCGTAGCTGTAGGGAAATTCAGACTAGTGTTCTCCTCCATTAAACACACTCTGTTTTCACACAAGAAGAAAGCTCTTCCTTCCAG
Source organism: Onychomys leucogaster (assembly GCA_949786385.1). Lineage (NCBI taxonomy): Eukaryota > Metazoa > Chordata > Mammalia > Rodentia > Cricetidae > Onychomys > Onychomys leucogaster. The sequence continues at coordinate 8,369,856 of CATKUP010000006.1, read as the reverse complement.
ATTCTACAATACAGCAAGAACCATGTGCATGCCCTGAAAAAAAGAACTGTGTTTCCTATTCATACTTACCATATGTAGTTCAACTCTGCTTTGAAACTGATACAATCCACAGCTCCTCTTCCATAAATGCTCTTTAGTTAATAGTGAGAATGGCGTTGGGCTTTTGAATTGTGAAATATCATTTGAGTCCAAAATACACTGGGTTTACCAGAAATGAAATCATGCTTGTAGGAAGACACAGAGCCTTTTGTTTAACTCCATTCCTATAGGGAAATTCAGACCAGTGTTCTCATCCATTAAACACACTCTGTTTTAATGCAAGAAGCAAGCTCTTCTTTCCAGAGTCTCCAATACAGCAAGAACCATGTGCATGCCCTGAAAAAGGTATTGTGTTTCCTAATCATATGGACCATATGTAGTTCAACTCTGCTTTTGAGCCTGATACAAACCACAGCTCCTCTTACATAAATGCTCTTTACTTAATAGTGAGAATCGTGCTGGGTTCTAGAACTGCGAAAAAACATTTGAGCCCAAAATTCACTGGGTTTACCAGTAATGAACTCTTGCTGTCAGAAGACACAGATCCTGTGGTTTAACTCTGTTTCTGATAGGAAATTCAGACCAGAGTTCTCAACCAAGAAAAATACTCTGTTTTAAGGCAAGAAGCATCCTCTTCTTTCAAGAGTCTCCAAACAGCAAAAACCATGAGCATGCCGAGAAAAAAACAACTGTGTTTCCTACTCACACGTACCATATGTAGTTCAACTCTGCTTATGAAACTGATACAAACCACAGCTCCCCTTCCATAAGTGCTCTTTAGTTAATAGTTAGAATCGCGCTGGGTTCCAGAACTGCGGAAAAAACCATTTGAGCCCAAAATTCACTTGGTTTACCAGAAATGAACTCTTGCTTGTAGGAAGAAACAGATCCTGAGGTTTAACTCCGTTTCTGTAGGGAAATTCAGACCAGTGTTCCTAACCATTGAACACACTCTGTTTTAACGCAAGTAGCAAGCTCTTCTTTCCAGCGTCTCCAATACAGCAAGAACCATGAGCATGCCCTGAAAAAGAGAACTGTGTTTCCTACTCATACAAACCATATGTAGTTCAACTCTGCTTATGTAACTGATACTAACCACAGCTCTTCTTACATAAATGTTCTTTATTTAATAGTGAGAATCGCGTTGGGTTCGTTAAGTGTGTAAAACAATTTGAGTCCAAAATTCACTGCGTTTGCCAGAAATGAACTCTTGCTCGTAAGAAGACACACATCCTGTTGTTTAACTCCGTAGCTGTAGGGAAATTCAGACCAGTTTTCTCATCCATTAAACACACTCTGTTTTCACACAAGAAGGAAGCTCTTCTTTCCAGAGTCCCCAATACAGCAAGAACCATGAGCATACCCAGACAAAAAGAACTGTCTTTCCTACTCATACGGACCATATGTAGTTCAACTCTGCTTATGAAACTGATACAAACCACAGCTCCTCTAACATAAATGCTCTTTAGTTAATAGTGAGAAATGCGTTGGGTTCGTGAACTGCGTAAAATCATTAGAGCCAAAAATTCATTTGGTTAACCAGAAATGAACTCTAGCTCGTAGGAAGACACAGATCCTGTTGTTTACCTCCGTACATGTAGGGAAATTCAGACCAGTGTTCTCATCCATTAAATACACTCTGTTTTCATGCAAGAAACAAGCTCTTCTTTCCAGAGTCTCCAATACAGCAAGAACCATGTGCATGCCATGAAAAAAGAAAATGTGTTTCCTACTCATACGGACCATATGTAGTTCAACTCTGCTTTTGAAACTGATACACACCACAGCTCCTCTTACGTACATGCTCTTTACTTAATAGTGAGAATCGTGCTGGGTTCTAGAACTGCGAAAAAACATTTGAGCCCAAAATTCACTGGGTTTACCAGTAATGAACTCTTGCTGTCAGAAGACACAGATCCTTTGGTTTAACTCTGTTTCTGAATGGAAATTCAGACCAGAGATCTCAATCAAGAAAAATACTCTGTTTTAAGGCAATAAGCATCCTCTTCTTTCAAGAGTCTCCAAAACAGCAAGAACCATGAGCATGCCCAGAAAAAAAGAACTGTGTTTCCTACTCACACATACCATATGTAGTTCAACTCTGCTCATGAAACTGATACAATCCACAGCCCCCCTTACATAAATGCTCTTTAGTTAATAGTGAGCACCGTGTTGGGTTCAAGAACTGCAAAAAATCATTTGAGCCCAAATTTCACTGGGTTTGCCAGAAATGAACTCTTGCTCGTAGGAAGACACAGATCCTGTTGATTAACTCCATAGCTGTAGGGAAATTCAGACCAGTGTTATCATCCATTAAACACACTCTGTTTTCACGCAAGAAGAAAGCTCTTCTTTCAAGAGTCTACAATACAGCACGAACCATGTGCATGCCCTGAAAAAAAGAACTGTGTTTCCTACTCATACTTACCATATGTAGTTCATATCTGCTTTGAAACTGATACAATCCAGAGCTCTTCTTACATAAATGCTCTTTAGTTCATAGTGAGAATCGCGCTGGGTTCTAGAACTCCAAAAAAACATTTGAGCCCAAAATTCACTGGGTTTACCATTAATGAACTCTTGCTTGTAGGAAGACACAGATACTGATGTTTAACACTGTTTCTGAAGGGAAATTCAGACCAGAGTACTCATCCATGAAAAACACTCTGTTTTACGGCAAGAAGCAAGCTCTTCTTTCAAGAGTCTCCAATACAGCAAGAACCAGGTGCATGCCCTGAAAAAAGGTATTGTGTTTCCTACACATATGGACCATATGTATTTCAACTCTGCTTTTGGGCCTGATACAAACCACAGCTCCTCTTACATAAATGCTCCTTACTTAATAGTGAGAATCGCGCTGGGTTCGTTAAGTGTGTAAAACCATTTGAGTCCAAAATTCACTGTGTTTGCCAGAAATGAACTCTTGCTCGTAGGAAGACACAGATCCTGTTGTTTAACTCCGTAGCTGTAGGGAAATTCAGACTAGTGTTCTCCTCCATTAAACACACTCTGTTTTCACACAAGAAGAAAGCTCTTCCTTCCAGATTCTACAATACAGCAAGAACCATGTGCATGCCCTGAAAAAAAGAACTGTGTTTCCTATTCATACTTACCATATGTAGTTCAACTCTGCTTTGAAACTGATACAATCCACAGCTCCTCTTCCATAAATGCTCTTTAGTTCATAGTGAGAATCGCGCTGGGTTCTAGAACTCCGAAAAAACATTTGAGCCCAAAATTCACTGGGTTTACCATTAGTGAACTCTTGCTTGTAGGAAGACACAGATACTGATGTTTAACACTGTTTCTGAGGGGAAATTCAGACCAGAGTTCTCATCCATGAAAAACACTCTGTTTTAATGCAAGAACTTTCCTCTTCTTTCCAGCGTCTCCAATACAGCAAGAACCATGAGTATGCACAGAAAAAAAGCACTGTGTCTCCTACTCACACTTACCATCTGTAATTCAACTCTGCTTATGAAACTGATACAAACTACAGCTCCTCTTACATAAATGCTCTTTAGTTAATAGTGAGAATGGCGTTGGGCTTTTGAATTGTGAAATATCATTTGAGTCCAAAATACACTGGGTTTACCAGAAATGAAATCATGCTTGTAGGAAGACACAGAGCCTTTTGTTTAACTCCATTCCTATAGGGAAATTCAGACCAGTGTTCTCATCCATTAAACACACTCTGTTTTAATGCAAGAAGCAAGCTCTTCTTTCCAGAGTCTCCAATACAGCAAGAACCATGTGCATGCCCTGAAAAAGGTATTGTGTTTCCTAATCATATGGACCATATGTAGTTCAACTCTGCTTTTGAGCCTGATACAAACCACAGCTCCTCTTACATAAATGCTCTTTACTTAATAGTGAGAATCGCGCTGGGTTCTAGAACTGCAAAAAAACATTTGAGCCCAAAATTCACTGGATTTACCAGTAATGAACTCTTGCTTGTTGGAAGACACAGATCCTGTAGTTTAACTCTGTTTCTGATAGGAAATTCAGACCAGAGTTCTCAACCAAGAAAAATACTCTGTTTTAAGGCAAGAAGCATCCTCTTCTTTCAAGAGTCTCCAATACAGCAAAAACCATGAGCATGCCGAGAAAAAAAGAACTGTGTTTCCTACTCACACGTACCATATGTAGTTCAACTCTGCTTATGAAACTGATACAAACCACAGCTCCCCTTCCATAAGTGCTCTTTAGTTAATAGTTAGAATCGCGCTGGGTTCCAGAACTGCGGAAAAAACCATTTGAGCCCAAAATTCACTTGGTTTACCAGAAATGAACTCTTGCTTGTAGGAAGAAACAGATCCTGAGGTTTAACTCCGTTTCTGTAGGGAAATTCAGACCAGTGTTCCTAACCATTGAACACACTCTGTTTTAACGCAAGTAGCAAGCTCTTCTTTCCAGTGTCTCCAATACAGCAAGAACCATGAGCATGCCCTGAAAAAGAGAACTGTGTTTCCTACTCATACAAACCATATGTAGTTCAACTCTGCTTATGTAACTGATACTAACCACAGCTCTTCTTACATAAATGTTCTTTATTTAATAGTGAGAATCGCGTTGGGTTCGTTAAGTGTGTAAAACAATTTGAGTCCAAAATTCACTGCGTTTGCCAGAAATGAACTCTTGCTCGTAAGAAGACACACATCCTGTTGTTTAACTCCGTAGCTGTAGGGAAATTCAGACCAGTGTTCTCATCCATTAAACACACTCTGTTTTCACACAAGAAGGAAGCTCTTCTTTCCAGAGTCTCCAATACAGCAAGAACCATGAGCAAACCCAGACAAAAAGAACTGTCTTTCCTACTCATACGGACCATATGTAGTTCAACTCTGCTTATGAAACTGATACAAACCACAGCTCCTCTAACATAAATGCTCTTTAGTTAATAGTGAGAAATGCGTTGGGTTCGTGAACTGTGTAAAATCATTAGAGCCAAAAATTCATTTGGTTTACCAGAAATGAACTCTAGCTCGTAGGAAGACACAGATCCTGTTGTTTACCTCCGTACCTGTAGGGAAATTCAGACCAGTGTTCTCATCCATTAAATACACTCTGTTTTCACGCAAGAAACAAGCTCTTCTTTCCAGAGTCTCCAATACAGCAAGAACCATGTGCATGCCATGAAAAAAGGAAATGTGTTTCCTACTCATACGGACGATATGTAGTTCAACTCTGCTTTTGAAACTGATACAAACCACAGCTCCTCTTACATACATGCTCTTTACTTAATAGTGAGAATCGTGCTGGGTTCTAGAACTGCGAAAAAACATTTGAGCCCAAAATTCACTGGGTTTACCAGTAATGAACTCTTGCTGTCAGAAGACACAGATCCTGTGGTTTAACTCTGTTTCTGAATGGAAATTCAGACCAGAGATCTCAATCAAGAAAAATACTCTGTTTTAAGGCAATAAGCATCCTCTTCTTTCAAGAGTCTCCAAAACAGCAAGAACCATGAGCATGCCCAGAAAAAAAGAACTGTGTTTCCTACTCACACGTACCATATGTAGTTCAACTCTGCTTATGAAACTGATACAATCCACAGCCCCCCTTACATAAATGCTCTTTAGTTAATAGTGAGCACCGTGTTGGGTTCAAGAACTGCAAAAAATCATTTGAGCCCAAATTTCACTGGGTTTGCCAGAAATGAACTCTTGCTCGTAGGAAGACACAGATCCTGTTGATTAACTCCATAGCTGTAGGGAAATTCAGACCAGTGCTCTCATCCATTAAACACACTGTTTTCAAGCAAGAAGAAAGCTCTTCTTTCCAGAGACTACAATACAGCACAAACCATGTGCATGCCCTGAAAAAAAGAACTGTGTTTCCTACTCATACTTACCATATGTAGTTCAACTCTGCTTTGAAACTGATACAATCCACAGCTCCTCTTCCATAAATGCTCTTTAGTTCATAGTGAGAATTGCGCTGGGTTCTAGAACTCCAAAAAAACATTTGAGCCCAAAATTCACTGGGTTTACCATTAGTGAACTCTTGCTTGTAGGAAGACACAGATACTGATGTTTAACACTGTTTCTGAGGGGAAATTCAGACCAGAGTTCTCATCCATGAAAAACACTCTGTTTTAATGCAAGAACTTTCCTCTTCTTTCCAGCGTCTCCAATACAGCAAGAACCTTGAGTATGCACAGAAAAAAAGCACTGTGTCTCCTACTCACACTTACCATATGTAATTCAACTCTGCTTATGAAACTGATACAAACTACAGCTCCTCTTACATAAATGCTCTTTAGTTAATAGTGAGAATGGCGTTGGGCTTTTGAATTGTGAAATATCATTTGAGTCCAAAATACACTGGGTTTACCAGAAATGAACTCATGCTTGTAGGAAGACACAGAGCCTTTTGTTTAACTCCATTCCTATAGGGAAATTCAGACCAGTGTTCTCATCCATTAAACACACTCTGTTTTAATGCAAGAAGCAAGCTCTTCTTTCCAGAGTCTCCAATACAGCAAGAATCATGTGCATGCCCTGAAAAAGGTATTGTGTTTCCTACTCATATGGACCATATGTAGTTCAACTCTGATTTTGGGCCTGATACAAACCACAGCTCCTCTTACATAAATGCTCCTTACTTAATAGTGAGAATCGCGCTGGGTTCGTTAAGTGTGTAAAACCATTTGAGTCCAAAATTCACTGGGTTTGCCAGAAATGAACTCTTGCTCGTAGGAAGACACAGATCCTGTTGTTTAACTCCATACCTGTAGGGAAATTCAGACCAGTGTTCTCATCCATTAAACACACTCTGTTTTCATGCAAGAAGAAAGCTCTTCTTTCCAGAGTCTCCAATACAGCAAGAACCATGTGCATGCCCTGAAAAAAAGAACTGTGTTTCCTACTCATACTTACCATATGTAGTTCATATCTGTTTTGAAACTAATACAATCCACAGCTCCTCTTACATAAATGCTCTTTAGTTAATAGTGCGAATTGTGTTGTGTTCGTGAACTGCGTAATATCATTAGAGCCAAAAATTCACTTGGTTTACCAGAAATGAACTCTAGCTCGTAGGAAGACACATATCCTGTTATTTAACTCTGTACCTGTAGGGAAATTCAGACCAGTGTTATCATCCATTGAACACACTTTGTTTTAACGCAAGTCGCAAGCTCTTCTTTCCAGAGTCTCCAATACAGCAAGAACAATGAACATGCCATGAAAAAGAGAAATGTGTTTCCTACTCATACAGACCATATGTAGTTCAACTCTGCTTATGTAACTGATACTAACCACAGCTCTTCTTACATAAATGTTCTTTATTAAATAGTGAGAATCACGTTGGGTTCGTTAACTGTGAAAAAACCATTTGAGCCCAAAATTCACTGGGTTTACCAGAAATTAACTCTTGCTGGTAGGAAGACACAGATCCTGTTGTTTAACTCCGTTCCTGTTGGGAAATTCAGACCAGTGTTCTCATCCCTGAAAAACACTCTGTTTTAAGGCAAGAGGCAAGCTCTTCTTTCCAGAGTCTCCAATACTGCAAGAACTATTTGCATGCCCTGAAAAAAGAACTGTGTTTCTGACTCATACGGACCATAGGTAGTTCAACTCGGCTTATGAAACTGATACAAACCACAGCTCCTCTTACATAAATGCTCTTTAGTTAATAGTGAGCATCGCGTTGGGTTTGTGAACTGTGTAAAATCCTTTGAGCCCAAAATTCATTTGGTTTACCAGAAATGAACTCTAGCTCATAGGAAGACACAGATCCTGTTGTTTAACTCTGTACCTGTAGGGAAATTAAGAACAGTGTTCTCATCCATTAAACACACTCTGTTTTAATGCAAGAAACAAGCTCTTCTTTCCAGAGTCTCCAATACAACAAGAACCATGTGCATGCCCTGAAAAAAAGAACTGTGTTTCCTACTCATACGGACCATATGTAGTTCAACTCTGCTTTTGAAACTGATACAAACCACAGCTCCTCTTACATAAATGCTCTTTACTTAATAGTGAGAATCGCGTTGGGTTCTAGAACTGCGAAAAAACCATTTGAGCCCAAAATTCACTGGGTTTACCAGAAATGAACTCTTGCTTGTAGGAAGACACAGATCCTGAGGTTTAACTCCGTTTCTGTAGGGAAATTCAGACCAATGTTCTCAACCATTGAACACATTCTGTTTTAACACAAGTAGCAAGCTCTTCTTTTCATTGTCTCCAATACAGCAAGAACCATGAGTATGCCCTGAAAAAGAGAACTGTGTTTCCTACTCATACAGACCATATGTAGTTCAACTCTGCTTATGGAACTGATACTAACCACAGCTCTTCTTACATAAATGTTCTTTATTTAATAGTGAGAATCGCGTTGAGTTCGTTAACTGTGAAAAAACCATTTGAGCCCAAAATTCACTTGCTTTACCAGAAATTAACTCTTGCTTGTAGGAAGACACAGATCCTGTTGTTTAACTCGGTTCCTCTTGGGAAATTCTGACCAGTGTTCTCATCCCTGAAAAACACTCTGTTTTAACGCAAGAAGCAAGCTCTTGTTTCCAGAGTCTCCAATACTGCAAGAACTATTTGCATGCCCTGAAAAAAGAACTGTGTTTCTGACTCATACGGACCATAGGTAGTTCAACTAGGCTTATGAAACTGATACAAACGATAGCTCCTCTTACATAAATGCTCTTTAGTTAATAGTGAGAATCGCGTTGGGTTTGTGAACTGTGTAAAATCATTTGAGCCCAAAATTCATTTGGTTTACCAGAAATGAACTCTAGCTCGTAGGAAGACACAAATCCTGTTGTTTAACTCTGTACCTGTAGGGAAATTCAGACCAGTGTTCTCATCCATTAAACACACTCTGTTTTCAAGCAAGAAACAAGCTCTTCTTTCCAGAGTCTCCAATACAGCAAGAACCATTTGCATGTCCAGAAAAAAAGAACTGTGTTTCCGACTCATATGGACCATATGTAGTTCAACTCGACTTATGAAACTGATACAAACCACAGCTCCTCTCACATAAATGCTCTTTAGTTCATAGTGAGAATCGCGCTGGGTTCTAGAACTCCGAAAAAACATTTGAGCCCAAAATTCACTGGGTTTACCAGAAATGAACTCTTGCTTGCCGGAAGACACAGATCCTGTGGTATAACTCTGATTCTGAAAGGAAATTCAGAACAGAGTTCTCAACCAAGAATAATACTCTGTTTTAAGGTAAGAAGCATCCTCTTCTTTCAAGAGTCTCCAATACAGCAAGAACCATGAGCATGCCCAGAAAAAAAGAACTGTGTTTCCTACTCACACGTACCATATGTAGTTCAACTCTGCTTATGAAACTGATACAAACCACAGCTCCGCTTACATAAATGCTCTTTAGTTAATAGTGAGAGTCACGTTGGGTTTGTGAACTTTTTAAAATCATTTGAGCCCAAAATTCACTTGGTTTACCAGAAATGAACTCTTGCTTGTAGGAAGGCACAGATCCTGTTGTTTAACTCCCTAGCTGTAGGAAATTCAGACTAGTGTTCTCATCCATTAAACACACTCTGTTTTCACGCAAGAAGAAAGCTCTTCATTCCAGAGTCTCCAATACAGCAAGAACCATGTGCATGCCCCGAAAAAAAGAACTGTGTTTCCTACTCATACTTACCATATGTAGTTCATATCCGCTTTGAAACTAATACAATCCAAAGCTCCTCTTACATAAATCCTCTTTAGTTAATAGTGCGAATTGTGTTGTGTTCGTGAACTGCGTAATATCATTAGAGCCAAAAATTCACTTGGTTTACCAGAAATGAACGCTAACTCGTAGGAAGACACATATCCTGTTATTTAACTCTGTACCTGTAGGGAAATTCAGACCAGTGTTATCATCCATTGAACACACTTTGTTTTAACGCAAGTCGCAAGCTCTCCTTTCCAGAGTCTCCAATACAGCAAGAACAAAGAAAATGCGCTTAAAAAGAGAAATGTGTTTCCTACTCATACAGACCATATGTAGTTCAACTCTGCTTATGTAACTGATACTAACCACAGCTCTTCTTACATAAATGTTCTTTATTTAATAGTGAGAATCGCGTTGGGTTCGTTAACTGTGAAAAAACCATTTGAGCCCAAAATTCACTTGCTTTACCAGAAATGAACTCTTGCTTGTCGGAAGACACAGATCCTGTTGTTTAACTCCGTTCCTGTTGGGAAATTCAGACCAGTGTTCTCATCCCTGAAAAACACTCTGTTTTAAGGCAAGAGGCAAGCTCTTCTCTCCAGAGTCTCCAATACTGCAAGAACTATTTGCATGCCCTGAAAGAAGAACTGTGTTTCTGACTCATACGGACCATAGGTAGTTCAACTCGGCTTATGAAACTGATACAATCCACAGCTCCTCTTACATAAATGCTCTTTAGTTAATAGTGCGAATCGCGTTGGGTTTTTGAACTGTGTAAAATCCTTTGAGCCCAAAATTCATTTGGTTTACCAGAAATGAACTCTAGCTCATAGGAAGACACAGATCCTGTTGTTTAACTCCGTACCTGTAGGGAAATTAAGAACAGTGTTCTCATCCATTAAACACACTCTGTTTTAATGCAAGAAACCAGCTCTTCTTTCAAGAGTCTCCAATACAACAAGAACCATGTGCATGCCCTGATAAAAAGAACTGTGTTTCCTATTCATACTTACCATATGTAGTTCAACTCTGCTTTGAAACTGATACAATCCACAGCTCCTCTTCCATAAATGCTCTTTAGTTCATAGTGAGAATCGCGCTGGGTTCTAGAACTCCGAAAAAATATTTGAGCCCAAAATTCACTGGGTTTACCATTAGTGAACTCTTGCTTGTAGGAAGACACAGATACTGATGTTTAACACTGTTTCTGAGGGGAAATTCAGACCAGAGTTCTCATCCATGAAAAACACTCTGTTTTAATGCAAGAACTTTCCTCTTCTTTCCAGCGTCTCCAATACAGCAAGAACCATGAGTATGCACAGAAAAAAAGCACTGTGTCTCCTACTCACACTTACCATATGTAATTCAACTCTGCTTATGAAACTGATACAAACCACAGCTCCTCTTACATAAATGCTCTTTAGTTAATACTGAGAAATACGTTGGGTTCCTGAACTGCGTAAAATAATTAGAGCCAAAAATTCACTTGGTTTACCAGAAATGAACTCTAGCTCATAGGAAGACACAGATCCTGTTGTTTAACTCCATACCTGTAGGGAATTTCAGACCAGTGTTCTCATCCCTGAAAAACACTCAGTTTTAACGCAAGAGGCAAGCTCTTCTTTCCAGAGTCTCCAATACTGCAAGAACTATTTGCATGCCCTGAAAAAAGAACTGTGTTTCTGACTCATACGGACCATAGGTAGTTCAACTTGGCTTATGAAACTGATATAAACCACAGCTCCTCTTACATAAATGCTCTTTAGTTAATAGTGAGCATCGCGTTGGGTTTGTGAACTGTGTAAAATCCTTTGAGCCCAAAATTCATTTGGTTTACCATAAATGAACTCTAGCTCATAGGAAGACACAGATCCTGTTGTTTAACTCTGTACCTGTAGGAAAATTAGAACAGTGTTCTCATCCATTAAACACACTCTGTTTTAATGCAAGAAACAAGCTCTTCTTTCCAGAGTCTCCAATACAGCAAGAACCATGTGCATGCCCTGAAAAAAAGAACTGTGTTTCCTCCTCATACGGACCATATGTAGTTCAACTCTGCTTTTGAAACTGATACAAACCACAGCTCCTCTTACATAAGTGCTCTTTACTTAATAGTGAGAATCGTGCTGGGTTCTAGAACTGCGAAAAAACATTTGAGCCCAAAATTCACTGGGTTTACCAGTAATGAACTCTTGCTGTCAGAAGACACAGATCCTGTGGTTTAACTCTGTTTCTGAATGGAAATTCAGACCAGAGATCTCAATCAAGAAAAATACTCTGTTTTAAGGCAATAAGCATCCTCTTCTTTCAAGAGTCTCCAAAACAGCAAGAACCATGAGCATGCCCAGAAAAAAAGAACTGTGTTTCCTACTCACACGTACCATATGTAGTTCAACTCTGCTTATGAAACTGATACAATCCACAGCCCCCCTTACATAAATGCTCTTTAGTTAATAGTGAGCACCGTGTTGGGTTCAAGAACTGCAAAAAATCATTTGAGCCCAAATTTCACTGGGTTTGCCAGAAATGAACTCTTGCTCGTAGGAAGACACAGATCCTGTTGATTAACTCCATAGCTGTAGGGAAATTCAGACCAGTGTTCTCATCCATTAAACACACTGTTTTCAAGCAAGAAGAAAGCTCTTCTTTCCAGAGTCTACAATACAGCACGAACCATGTGCATGCCCTGAAAAAAAGAACTGTGTTTCCTACTCATACTTACCATATGTAGTTCAACTCTGCTTTGAAACTGATACAATCCACAGCTCCTCTTCCATAAATGCTCTTTAGTTCATAGTGAGAATCGCGCTGGGTTCTAGAACTCCAAAAAAACATTTGAGCCCAAAATCCACTGGGTTTACCATTAGTGAACTCTTGCTTGTAGGAAGACACAGATACTGATGTTTAACACTGTTTCTGAGGGGAAATTCAGAGCAGAGTTCTCATCCATGAAAAACACTCTGTTTTAATGCAAGAACTTTCCTCTTCTTTCCAGCGTCTCCAATACAGCAAGAACCTTGAGTATGCACAGAAAAAAAGCACTGTGTCTCCTACTCACACTTACCATATGTAATTCAACTCTGCTTATGAAACTGATACAAACTACAGCTCCTCTTACATAAATGCTCTTTAGTTAATAGTGAGAATGGCGTTGGGCTTTTGAATTGTGAAATATCATTTGAGTCCAAAATACACTGGGTTTACCAGAAATGAACTCATGCTTGTAGGAAGACACAGAGCCTTTTGTTTAACTCCATTCCTATAGGGAAATTCAGACCAGTGTTCTCATCCATTAAACACACTCTGTTTTAATGCAAGAAGCAAGCTCTTCTTTCCAGAGTCTCCAATACAGCAAGAACCATGTGCATGCCCTGAAAAAGGTATTGTGTTTCCTACTCATATGGACCATATGTAGTTCAACTCTGCTTTTGGGCCTGATACAAACCACAGCTCCTCTTACATAAATGCTCCTTACTTAATAGTGAGAATCGCGCTGGGTTCGTTAAGTGTGTAAAACCATTTGAGTCCAAAATTCACTGGGTTTGCCAGAAATGAACTCTTGCTCGTAGGAAGACACAGATCCTGTTGTTTAACTCCATACCTGTAGGGAAATTCAGACCAGTGTTCTCATCCATTAAACACACTCTGTTTTCATGCAAGAAGAAAGCTCTTCTTTCCAGAGTCTCCAATACAGCAAGAACCATGTGCATGCCCTGAAAAAAAGAACTGTGTTTCCTACTCATACTTACCATATGTAGTTCATATCTGTTTTGAAACTAATACAATCCACAGCTCCTCTTACATAAATGCTCTTTAGTTAATAGTGCGAATTGTGTTGTGTTCGTGAACTGCGTAATATCATTAGAGCCAAAAATTCACTTGGTTTACCAGAAATGAACTCTAGCTCGTAGGAAGACACATATCCTGTTATTTAACTCTGTACCTGTAGGGAAATTCAGACCAGTGTTATCATCCATTGAACACACTTTGTTTTAACGCAAGTCGCAAGCTCTTCTTTCCAGAGTCTCCAATACAGCAAGAACAATGAACATGCCATGAAAAAGAGATATGTGTTTACTACTCATACAGACCATATGTAGTTCAACTCTGCTTATGTAACTGATACTAACCACAGCTCTTCTTACATAAATGTTCTTTATTAAATAGTGAGAATCACGTTGGGTTCGTTAACTGTGAAAAAACCATTTGAGCCCAAAATTCACTGGGTTTACCAGAAATTAACTCTTGCTGGTAGGAAGACACAGATCCTGTTGTTTAACTCCGTTCCTGTTGGGAAATTCAGACCAGTGTTCTCATCCCTGAAAAACACTCTGTTTTAAGGCAAGAGGCAAGCTCTTCTTTCCAGAGTCTCCAATACTGCAAGAACTATTTGCATGCCCTGAAAAAAGAACTGTGTTTCTGACTCATACGGACCATAGGTAGTTCAACTCGGCCTATGAAACTGATACAAACCACAGCTCCTCTTACATAAATGCTCTTTAGTTAATAGTGAGCATCGCGTTGGGTTTGTGAACTGTGTAAAATCCTTTGAGCCCAAAATTCATTTGGTTTACCAGAAATGAACTCTAGCTCATAGGAAGACATAGATCCTGTTGTTTAACTCTGTACCTGTAGGGAAATTAAGAACAGTGTTCTCATCCATTAAACACACTCTGTTTTAATGCAAGAAACAAGCTCTTCTTTCCAGAGTCTCCAATACAGCAAGAACCATGTGCATGCCCTGAAAAAAAGAACTGTGTTTCCTACTCATACGGACCATATGTAGTTCAACTCTGCTTTTGAAACTGATACAAACCACAGCTCCTCTTACATAAATGCTCTTTACTTAATAGTGAGAATCGCGTTGGGTTCTAGAACAGCGAAAAAACCATTTGAGCCCAAAATTCACTGGGTTTACCAGAAATGAACTCTTGCTTGTAGGAAGACACAGATCCTGAGGTTTAACTCCGTTTCTGTAGGGAAATTCAGACCAATGTTCTCAACCATTGAACACATTCTGTTTTAACACAAGTAGCAAGCTCTTCTTTTCATTGTCTCCAATACAGCAAGAACCATGAGTATGCCCTGAAAAAGAGAACTGTGTTTCCTACTCATACAGACCATATGTAGTTCAACTCTGCTTATGGAACTGATACTAACCACAGCTCTTCTTACATAAATGTTCTTTATTTAATAGTGAGAATCGCGTTGAGTTCGTTAACTGTGAAAAAACCATTTGAGCCCAAAATTCACTTGCTTTACCAGAAATTAACTCTTGCTTGTAGGAAGACACAGATCCTGTTGTTTAACTCGGTTCCTCTTGGGAAATTCTGACCAGTGTTCTCATCCCTGAAAAACACTCTGTTTTAACGCAAGAAGCAAGCTCTTGTTTCCAGAGTCTCCAATACTGCAAGAACTATTTGCATGCCCTGAAAAAAGAACTGTGTTTCTGACTCATACGGACCATAGGTAGTTCAACTAGGCTTATGAAACTGATACAAACCAAAGCTCCTCTTACATAAATGCTCTTTAGTTAATAGTGAGAATCGCGTTGGGTTTGTGAACTGTGTAAAATCATTTGAGCCCAAAATTCATTGGGTTTACCAGAAATGAACTCTAGCTCGTAGGAAGACACAAATCCTGTTGTTTAACTCTGTACCTGTAGGGAAATTCAGACCAGTGTTCTTATCCATTAAACACACTCTGTTTTCAAGCAAGAAACAAGCTCTTCTTTCCAGAGTCTCCAATACAGCAAGAACCATTTGCATGTCCAGAAAAAAAGAACTGTGTTTCCGACTCATATGGACCATATGTAGTTCAACTCAACTTATGAAACTGATACAAACCACAGCTCCTCTCACATAAATGCTCTTTAGTTCATAGTGAGAATCGCGCTGGGTTCTAGAACTCCGAAAAAACATTTGAGCCCAAAATTCACTGGGTTTACCAGAAATGAACTCTTGCTTGCCGGAAGACACAGATCCTGTGGTATAACTCTGATTCTGAAAGGAAATTCAGAACAGAGTTCTCAACCAAGAATAATACTCTGTTTTAAGGTAAGAAGCATCCTCTTCTTTCAAGAGTCTCCAATACAGCAAGAACCATGAGCATGCCCAGAAAAAAAGAACTGTGTTTCCTACTCACACGTACCATATGTAGTTCAACTCTGCTTATGAAACTGATACAAACCACAGCTCCGCTTACATAAATGCTCTTTAGTTAATAGTGAGAGTCACGTTGGGTTTGTGAACTTTTTAAAATCATTTGAGCCCAAAATTCACTTGGTTTACCAGAAATGAACTCTTGCTTGTAGGAAGCCACAGATCCTGTTGTTTAACTCCCTAGCTGTAGGAAATTCAGACTAGTGTTCTCATCCATTAAACACACTCTGTTTTCACGCAAGAAGAAAGCTCTTCATTCCAGAGTCTCCAATACAGCAAGAACCATGTGCATGCCCCGAAAAAAAGAACTGTGTTTCCTACTCATACTTACCATATGTAGTTCATATCCGCTTTGAAACTAATACAATCCAAAGCTCCTCTTACATAAATCCTCTTTAGTTAATAGTGCGAATTGTGTTGTGTTCGTGAACTGCGTAATATCATTAGAGCCAAAAATTCACTTGGTTTACCAGAAATGAACGCTAGCTCGTAGGAAGACACATATCCTGTTATTTAACTCTGTACCTGTAGGGAAATTCAGACCAGTGTTATCATCCATTGAACACACTTTGTTTTAACGCAAGTCGCAAGCTCTTCTTTCCAGAGTCTCCAATACAGCAAGAACAAAGAAAATGCGCTTAAAAAGAGAAATGTGTTTCCTACTCATACAGACCATATGTAGTTCAACTCTGCTTATGTAACTGATACTAACCACAGCTCTTCTTACATAAATGTTCTTTATTTAATAGTGAGAATCGCGTTGGGTTCGTTAACTGTGAAAAAACCATTTGAGCCCAAAATTCACTTGCTTTACCAGAAATTAACTCTTGCTTGTAGGAAGACACAGATCCTGTTGTTTAACTCGGTTCCTCTTGGGAAATTCTGACCAGTGTTCTCATCCCTGAAAAACACTCTGTTTTAACGCAAGAAGCAAGCTCTTGTTTCCAGAGTCTCCAATACTGCAAGAACTATTTGCATGCCCTGAAAAAAGAACTGTGTTTCTGACTCATACGGACCATAGGTAGTTCAACTAGGCTTATGAAACTGATACAAACCAAAGCTCCTCTTACATAAATGCTCTTTAGTTAATAGTGAGAATCGCGTTGGGTTTGTGAACTGTGTAAAATCATTTGAGCCCAAAATTCATTTGGTTTACCAGAAATGAACTCTAGCTCGTAGGAAGACACAAATCCTGTTGTTTAACTCTGTACCTGTAGGGAAATTCAGACCAGTGTTCTTATCCATTAAACACACTCTGTTTTCAAGCAAGAAACAAGCTCTTCTTTCCAGAGTCTCCAATACAGCAAGAACCATTTGCATGTCCAGAAAAAAAGAACTGTGTTTCCGACTCATATGGACCATATGTAGTTCAACTCAACTTATGAAACTGATACAAACCACAGCTCCTCTCACATAAATGCTCTTTAGTTCATAGTGAGAATCGCGCTGGGTTCTAGAACTCCGAAAAAACATTTGAGCCCAAAATTCACTGGGTTTACCAGAAATGAACTCTTGCTTGCCGGAAGACACAGATCCTGTGGTATAACTCTGATTCTGAAAGGAAATTCAGAACAGAGTTCTCAACCAAGAATAATACTCTGTTTTAAGGTAAGAAGCATCCTCTTCTTTCAAGAGTCTCCAATACAGCAAGAACCATGAGCATGCCCAGAAAAAAAGAACTGTGTTTCCTACTCACACGTACCATATGTAGTTCAACTCTGCTTATGAAACTGATACAAACCACAGCTCCGCTTACATAAATGCTCTTTAGTTAATAGTGAGAGTCACGTTGGGTTTGTGAACTTTTTAAAATCATTTGAGCCCAAAATTCACTTGGTTTACCAGAAATGAACTCTTGCTTGTAGGAAGGCACAGATCCTGTTGTTTAACTCCCTAGCTGTAGGAAATTCAGACTAGTGTTCTCATCCATTAAACACACTCTGTTTTCACGCAAGAAGAAAGCTCTTCATTCCAGAGTCTCCAATACAGCAAGAACCATGTGCATGCCCCGAAAAAAAGAACTGTGTTTCCTACTCATACTTACCATATGTAGTTCATATCCGCTTTGAAACTAATACAATCCAAAGCTCCTCTTACATAAATCCTCTTTAGTTAATAGTGCGAATTGTGTTGTGTTCGTGAACTGCGTAATATCATTAGAGCCAAAAATTCACTTGGTTTACCAGAAATGAACGCTAACTCGTAGGAAGACACATATCCTGTTATTTAACTCTGTACCTGTAGGGAAATTCAGACCAGTGTTATCATCCATTGAACACACTTTGTTTTAACGCAAGTCGCAAGCTCTTCTTTCCAGAGTCTCCAATACAGCAAGAACAAAGAAAATGCGCTTAAAAAGAGAAATGTGTTTCCTACTCATACAGACCATATGTAGTTCAACTCTGCTTATGTAACTGATACTAACCACAGCTCTTCTTACATAAATGTTCTTTATTTAATAGTGAGAATCGCGTTGGGTTCGTTAACTGTGAAAAAACCATTTGAGCCCAAAATTCACTTGCTTTAGCAGAAATGAACTCTTGCTTGTCGGAAGACACAGATCCTGTTGTTTAACTCCGTTCCTGTTGGGAAATTCAGACCAGTGTTCTCATCCCTGAAAAACACTCTGTTTTAACGCAAGAGGCAAGCTCTTCTCTCCAGAGTCTCCAATACTGCAAGAACTATTTGCATGCCCTGAAAGAAGAACTGTGTTTCTGACTCATACGGACCATAGGTAGTTCAACTCGGCTTATGAAACTGATACAATCCACAGCTCCTTTTACATAAATGCTCTTTAGTTAATAGTGAGAATCGCGTTGGGTTTTTGAACTGTGTAAAATCCTTTGAGCCCAAAATTCATTTGGTTTACCAGAAATGAACTCTAGCTCATAGGAAGACACAGATCCTGTTGTTTAACTCCGTACCTGTAGGGAAATTAAGAACAGTGTTCTCATCCATTAAACACACTCTGTTTTAATGCAAGAAACAAGCTCTTCTTTCAAGAGTCTCCAATACAACAAGAACCATGTGCATGCCCTGAAAAAAAGAACTGTGTTTCCTATTCATACTTACCATATGTAGTTCAACTCTGCTTTGAAACTGATACAATCCACAGCTCCTCTTCCATAAATGCTCTTTAGTTCATAGTGAGAATCGCGCTGGGTTCTAGAACTCCGAAAAAATATTTGAACCCAAAATTCACTGGGTTTACCATTAGTGAACTCTTGCTTGTAGGAAGACACAGATACTGATGTTTAACACTGTTTCTGAGGGGAAATTCAGACCAGAGTTCTCATCCATGAAAAACACTCTGTTTTAATGCAAGAACTTTCCTCTTCTTTCCAGCGTCTCCAATACAGCAAGAACCATGAGTATGCACAGAAAAAAAGCACTGTGTCTCCTACTCACACTTACCATATGTAATTCAACTCTGCTTATGAAACTGATACAAACCACAGCTCCTCTTACATAAATGCTCTTTAGTTAATACTGAGAAATGCGTTGGGTTCCTGAACTGCGTAAAATAATTAGAGCCAAAAATTCACTTGGTTTACCAGAAATGAACTCTAGCTCATAGGAAGACACAGATCCTGTTGTTTAACTCCATACCTGTAGGGAATTTCAGACCAGTGTTCTCATCCCTGAAAAACACTCAGTTTTAACGCAAGAGGCAAGCTCTTCTTTCCAGAGTCTCCAATACTGCAAGAACTATTTGCATGCCCTGAAAAAGAACTGTGTTTCTGACTCATACGGACCATAGGTAGTTCAACTTGGCTTATGAAACTGATATAAACCACAGCTCCTCTTACATAAATGCTCTTTAGTTAATAGTGAGCATCGCGTTGGGTTTGTGAACTGTGTAAAATCCTTTGAGCCCAAAATTCATTTGGTTTACCATAAATGAACTCTAGCTCATAGGAAGACACAGATCCTGTTGTTTAACTCTGTACCTGTAGGGAAATTAGAACAGTGTTCTCATCCATTAAACACACTCTGTTTTAATGCAAGAAACAAGCTCTTCTTTCCAGAGTCTCCAATACAGCAAGAACCATGTGCATGCCCTGAAAAAAAGAACTGTGTTTCCTACTCATACGGACCATATGTAGTTCAACTCTGCTTTTGAAACTGATACAAACCACAGCTCCTCTTACATAAGTGCTCTTTACTTAATAGTGAGAATCGTGCTGGGTTCTAGAACTCCGAAAAAACATTTGAGCCCAAAAATTCACTGGGTTTACCAGTAATGAACTCTTGCTTGTTGGAAGACACAGATCCTGTGGTATAACTCTGTTTCTGAAAGGAAATTCAGACCAGAGTTCTCAACATAGAAAAATACTCTGTTTTAAGGCAAGAAGAATCTTCTTCTTTCAAGAGTCTCCAATACATCAAGAACCATGAGCATGCCCAGAAAAAAAGAACTGTGTTTCCTACTCACACTTACCATATGTAGTTCAACTCTGCTTATGATAATGATACAAACCACAGCTCCCCTTACATAAATGCTCTTTAGTTAGTAGTGAGCACCGCGTTGGGTTCAAGAACTGCAAAATATCATTTGAGCCCAAAATTCACTGTGTTTACCAGAAATGAACTGTTGCTTGTAGGAAGACACAGATCCTGAGGTTTATCTCTGTTTCTGAAGGTAAATTCAGACCAGACTTCTCATCCCTAAAAAACACTCTGTTTTAAGGCAAGAACCTTCCTCTTCTTTCCAGCGTCTCTAATACAGCAAGAACCATAATCATGCCCAGATTAAAAGAACTGTGTTTCCGACTCATAAGGACCATATGTAGTTCAACTCTGCTTATGAAACTGATACAAACCACAGCTCCGCTTACATAAATGCTGTTTAGTTAATAGTGAGAGTCACGTTGGGTTTGTGAACTGTGTAAAATCATTTGAGCCCAAAATTCTCATGGTTTACCAGAAATGAACTCTTGCTTGTAGGAAGCCACAGATCCTGTTGTTTAACTCTGTAGCTGTAGGAAATTCAGACCAGTGTTCTCATCTGTTAAACACACTCTGTTTTAATGCAAGAAGCAAGCTCTTCTTTCCAGAGTCTCCAATACAGCAAGAACCATGTGCATGCCCTGGAAAAAGGTACTGTGTTTCCTACTCATACGGACAATATGTAGTTCAACTCTGCTTTTGAACCTGATACAAACCACAGCTCCTCTTACATAAATGCTCTTTAGTTAATAGTGAGAATCGCGTTGTGTTCTAGAACTGTGAAAAAACCATTTGAGCCCAAAATTCACTGGGTTTACCAGAAATGAACTCTTGCTTGTAGGAAGACACAGATCCTGAGGTTTAACTCCGTTTCTGTAGGGAAATTCAGACCAATGTTCTCAACCATTGAACACATTCTGCTTTAACACAAGTAGCAAGCTCTTCTTTTCATTGTCTCCAATACAGCAAGAACCATGAGTATGCCCTGAAAAAGAGAACTGTGTTTCCTACTCATACAGACCATATGTAGTTCAACTCTGCTTATGTAACTGATACTAACCACAGCTCTTCTTACATAAATGTTCTTTATTTAATAGTGAGAATCGCGTTGGGTTTGTGAACTGTGTAAAATCATTTGAGCCCAAAATTCATTTGGTTTACCAGAAATGAACTCTAGCTCGTAGGAAGACACAGATCCTGTTGTTTAACTCCGTACCTGTAGGGAAATTTAGACCAGTGTTCTCATCCATTAAACGCACTCTGTTTTCAAGCAAGAAACAAGCTCTTCTTTCCAGAGTCTCCAATACAGCAAGAACCATTTGCATGTCCAGAAAAAAAGAACTGTGTTTCCGACTCATATGGACCATATGTAGTTCAACTCAACTTATGAAAATGATACACACCACAGCTCCTCTCACATAAATGCTCTTTACTTAATAGTGAGAATCGCGCTGGGTTCTAGAACTCCGAAAAAACATGTGAGCCCAAAATTCACTGGGTTTACCAGTAATGAACTCTTGCTTGCCGGAAGACACAGATCCTGTGGTATAACTCTGATTCTGAAAGAAAATTCAGACCAGAGTTCTCAACCAAGAATAATACTCTGTTTTAAGGTAAGAAGCATCCTCTTCTTTCAAGAGTCTCCAATACTGCAAGAACCATGAGCATGCCCAGAAAAAAAGAACTGTGTTTCCTACTCACACGTACCATATGTAGTTCAACTCTGCTTATGAAACTGATACAAACCACAGCTCCGCTTACATAAAAGCTCTTTAGTTAATAGTGAGAGTCGCGTTGGGTTTGTGAACTGTGTAAAATCATTTGAGCCCAAAATTCACTTGGTTTACCAGAAATGAACTCTTGCTTGTAGGAAGGCACAGATCCTGTTGTTTAACTCCCTAGCTGTAGGAAATTCAGACTAGTGTTCTCATCCATTAAACACACTCTGTTTTCACGCAAGAAGAAAGCTCTTCATTCCAGAGTCTCCAATACAGCAAGAACCATGTGCATGCCCCGAAAAAAAGAACTGTGTTTCCTACTCATACTTACCATATGTAGTTCATATCTGCTTTGAAACTAATACAATCCACAGCTCCTCTTACATAAATCCTCTTTAGTTAATAGTGCGAATTTTGTTGTGTTTGTGAACTGCGTAATATCATTAGAGCCAAAAATTCACTTGGTTTACCAGAAATGAACTCTAACTCGTAGGAAGACACATATCCTGTTATTTAACTCTGTACCTGTAGGGAAATTCAGACCAGTGTTATCATCCATTTAACACACTTTGTTTTAACGCAAGTCGCAAGCTCTTCTTTCCAGAGTCTCCAATACAGCAAGAACAAAGAAAATGCGCTTAAAAAGAGAAATGTGTTTCCTACTCATACAGACCATATGTAGTTCAACTCTGCTTATGTAACTGATACTAACCACAGCTCTTCTTACATAAATGTTCTTTATTTAATAGTGAGAATCGCGTTGGGTTCGTTAACTGTGAAAAAACCATTTGAGCCCAAAATTCACTTGCTTTACCAGAAATGAACTCTTGCTTGTCGGAAGACACAGATCCTGTTGTTTAACTCCGTTCCTCTTGGGAAATTCAGACCAGTGTTCTCATCCCTGAAAAACACTCTGTTTTAACCCAAGAGGCAAGCTCTTCTTTCCAGAGTCTCCAATACTGCAAGAACTATTTGCATGCCCTGAAAAAAGAACTGTGTTTCTGACTCATACGGACCATAGGTAGTTCAACTCGGCTTATGAAACTGATACAATCCACAGCTCCTCTTACATAAATGCTCTTTAGTTAATAGTGAGAATCGCGTTGGGTTTGTGAACTGTGTAAAATCCTTTGAGCCCAAAATTCATTTGGTTTACCAGAAATGAACTCTAGCTCATAGGAAGACACAGATCCTGTTGTTTAACTCCGTACCTGTAGGGAAATTAAGAACAGTGTTCTCATCCATTAAGCACACTCTGTTTTAATGCAAGAAACAAGCTCTTCTTTCCAGAGTCTCCAATACAGCAAGAGCCATGTGCATGCCCTGAAAAAAAGAACTGTGTTTCCTACTCATACGGACCATATGTAGTTCAACTCTGCTTTTGAAACTGATACAAACCACAGCTCCTCTTACATAAATGCTCTTTACTTAATAGTGAGAATCACGCTGGTTTCTAGAACTGGGAAAAAACATTTGAGCACAAAAATTCACTGGGTTTACCAGTAATGAACTCTTGCTTTTCGGAAGACACAGATCCTGTGGTTTAACTCTGTTTCTGAAAGGAAATTCAGACCAGAGTTCTCAACATAGAAAAATACTCTGTTTTAAGGCAAGAAGCATCCTCTTCTTTCAAGAGTCTCCATTACAGCAAGAACCATGAGCATGCCCAGAAAAAAAGAACTGTGTCTCCTACTCACACTTACCATACATCGTTCAACTCTGATTATGAAACTGATACACACCACAACTCCTCTTACAAAAATGATCTTTAGTAAATAGTGAGAACCGCGTTGGGTTCTAGAACAGAGAAAAATCATTTGAGCCCAAAATTCACTGGGTTTACCAGAAATGAACTCTTGCTTTTAGGAAGACACATATCCTGTGTTTTTACTCTCTTTCTGCAGGGAAATTAAGACCAATGTTCTCATCCCTGAAAAACACTCTGTTTTAATGCAAGAAGCAATCTCTTCTTTCCCGAGTCTCCAATACTGCAGAACTATTTGCATGCCCTGAAAAAAAGAACTGTGTTTCCTACTAATACGGACCATATGTAGTTAAAATCTGCTTATGAAACTGATACAAACCACAGCTCCTCTGACATAAATGCTCTTTAGTTCATAGTGAGAATCGCGCTGGGTTCTAGAACTCCGAAAAAATATTTGAACCCAAAATTCACTGGGTTTACCATTAGTGAACTCTTGCTTGTAGGAAGACACAGATACTGATGTTTAACACTGTTTCTGAGGGGAAATTCAGACCAGAGTTCTCATCCATGAAAAACACTCTGTTTTAATGCAAGAACTTTCCTCTTCTTTCCAGCGTCTCCAATACAGCAAGAACCATGAGTATGCACAGAAAAAAAGCACTGTGTCTCCTACTCACACTTACCATATGTAATTCAACTCTGCTTATGAAACTGATACAAACCACAGCTCCTCTTACATAAATGCTCTTTAGTTAATACTGAGAAATGCGTTGGGTTCCTGAACTGCGTAAAATAATTAGAGCCAAAAATTCACTTGGTTTACCAGAAATGAACTCTAGCTCATAGGAAGACACAGATCCTGTTGTTTAACTCCATACCTGTAGGGAATTTCAGACCAGTGTTCTCATCCCTGAAAAACACTCAGTTTTAACGCAAGAGGCAAGCTCTTCTTTCCAGAGTCTCCAATACTGCAAGAACTATTTGCATGCCCTGAAAAAGAACTGTGTTTCTGACTCATACGGACCATAGGTAGTTCAACTTGGCTTATGAAACTGATATAAACCACAGCTCCTCTTACATAAATGCTCTTTAGTTAATAGTGAGCATCGCGTTGGGTTTGTGAACTGTGTAAAATCCTTTGAGCCCAAAATTCATTTGGTTTACCATAAATGAACTCTAGCTCATAGGAAGACACAGATCCTGTTGTTTAACTCTGTACCTGTAGGGAAATTAGAACAGTGTTCTCATCCATTAAACACACTCTGTTTTAATGCAAGAAACAAGCTCTTCTTTCCAGAGTCTCCAATACAGCAAGAACCATGTGCATGCCCTGAAAAAAAGAACTGTGTTTCCTACTCATACGGACCATATGTAGTTCAACTCTGCTTTTGAAACTGATACAAACCACAGCTCCTCTTACATAAGTGCTCTTTACTTAATAGTGAGAATCGTGCTGGGTTCTAGAACTCCGAAAAAACATTTGAGCCCAAAAATTCACTGGGTTTACCAGTAATGAACTCTTGCTTGTTGGAAGACACAGATCCTGTGGTATAACTCTGTTTCTGAAAGGAAATTCAGACCAGAGTTCTCAACATAGAAAAATACTCTGTTTTAAGGCAAGAAGAATCTTCTTCTTTCAAGAGTCTCCAATACATCAAGAACCATGAGCATGCCCAGAAAAAAAGAACTGTGTTTCCTACTCACACTTACCATATGTAGTTCAACTCTGCTTATGATAATGATACAAACCACAGCTCCCCTTACATAAATGCTCTTTAGTTAGTAGTGAGCACCGCGTTGGGTTCAAGAACTGCAAAATATCATTTGAGCCCAAAATTCACTGTGTTTACCAGAAATGAACTGTTGCTTGTAGGAAGACACAGATCCTGAGGTTTATCTCTGTTTCTGAAGGTAAATTCAGACCAGACTTCTCATCCCTAAAAAACACTCTGTTTTAAGGCAAGAACCTTCCTCTTCTTTCCAGCGTCTCTAATACAGCAAGAACCATAATCATGCCCAGATTAAAAGAACTGTGTTTCCGACTCATAAGGACCATATGTAGTTCAACTCTGCTTATGAAACTGATACAAACCACAGCTCCGCTTACATAAATGCTGTTTAGTTAATAGTGAGAGTCACGTTGGGTTTGTGAACTGTGTAAAATCATTTGAGCCCAAAATTCTCATGGTTTACCAGAAATGAACTCTTGCTTGTAGGAAGCCACAGATCCTGTTGTTTAACTCTGTAGCTGTAGGAAATTCAGACCAGTGTTCTCATCTGTTAAACACACTCTGTTTTAATGCAAGAAGCAAGCTCTTCTTTCCAGAGTCTCCAATACAGCAAGAACCATGTGCATGCCCTGGAAAAAGGTACTGTGTTTCCTACTCATACGGACAATATGTAGTTCAACTCTGCTTTTGAACCTGATACAAACCACAGCTCCTCTTACATAAATGCTCTTTAGTTAATAGTGAGAATCGCGTTGTGTTCTAGAACTGTGAAAAAACCATTTGAGCCCAAAATTCACTGGGTTTACCAGAAATGAACTCTTGCTTGTAGGAAGACACAGATCCTGAGGTTTAACTCCGTTTCTGTAGGGAAATTCAGACCAATGTTCTCAACCATTGAACACATTCTGCTTTAACACAAGTAGCAAGCTCTTCTTTTCATTGTCTCCAATACAGCAAGAACCATGAGTATGCCCTGAAAAAGAGAACTGTGTTTCCTACTCATACAGACCATATGTAGTTCAACTCTGCTTATGTAACTGATACTAACCACAGCTCTTCTTACATAAATGTTCTTTATTTAATAGTGAGAATCGCGTTGGGTTTGTGAACTGTGTAAAATCATTTGAGCCCAAAATTCATTTGGTTTACCAGAAATGAACTCTAGCTCGTAGGAAGACACAGATCCTGTTGTTTAACTCCGTACCTGTAGGGAAATTTAGACCAGTGTTCTCATCCATTAAACGCACTCTGTTTTCAAGCAAGAAACAAGCTCTTCTTTCCAGAGTCTCCAATACAGCAAGAACCATTTGCATGTCCAGAAAAAAAGAACTGTGTTTCCGACTCATATGGACCATATGTAGTTCAACTCGACTTATGAAAATGATACACACCACAGCTCCTCTCACATAAATGCTCTTTACTTAATAGTGAGAATCGCGCTGGGTTCTAGAACTCCGAAAAAACATGTGAGCCCAAAATTCACTGGGTTTACCAGTAATGAACTCTTGCTTGCCGGAAGACACAGATCCTGTGGTATAACTCTGATTCTGAAAGAAAATTCAGACCAGAGTTCTCAACCAAGAATAATACTCTGTTTTAAGGTAAGAAGCATCCTCTTCTTTCAAGAGTCTCCAATACTGCAAGAACCATGAGCATGCCCAGAAAAAAAGAACTGTGTTTCCTACTCACACGTACCATATGTAGTTCAACTCTGCTTATGAAACTGATACAAACCACAGCTCCGCTTACATAAAAGCTCTTTAGTTAATAGTGAGAGTCGCGTTGGGTTTGTGAACTGTGTAAAATCATTTGAGCCCAAAATTCACTTGGTTTACCAGAAATGAACTCTTGCTTGTAGGAAGGCACAGATCCTGTTGTTTAACTCCCTAGCTGTAGGAAATTCAGACTAGTGTTCTCATCCATTAAACACACTCTGTTTTCACGCAAGAAGAAAGCTCTTCATTCCAGAGTCTCCAATACAGCAAGAACCATGTGCATGCCCCGAAAAAAAGAACTGTGTTTCCTACTCATACTTACCATATGTAGTTCATATCTGCTTTGAAACTAATACAATCCACAGCTCCTCTTACATAAATCCTCTTTAGTTAATAGTGCGAATTTTGTTGTGTTTGTGAACTGCGTAATATCATTAGAGCCAAAAATTCACTTGGTTTACCAGAAATGAACTCTAACTCGTAGGAAGACACATATCCTGTTATTTAACTCTGTACCTGTAGGGAAATTCAGACCAGTGTTATCATCCATTTAACACACTTTGTTTTAACGCAAGTCGCAAGCTCTTCTTTCCAGAGTCTCCAATACAGCAAGAACAAAGAAAATGCGCTTAAAAAGAGAAATGTGTTTCCTACTCATACAGACCATATGTAGTTCAACTCTGCTTATGTAACTGATACTAACCACAGCTCTTCTTACATAAATGTTCTTTATTTAATAGTGAGAATCGCGTTGGGTTCGTTAACTGTGAAAAAACCATTTGAGCCCAAAATTCACTTGCTTTACCAGAAATGAACTCTTGCTTGTCGGAAGACACAGATCCTGTTGTTTAACTCCGTTCCTCTTGGGAAATTCAGACCAGTGTTCTCATCCCTGAAAAACACTCTGTTTTAACCCAAGAGGCAAGCTCTTCTTTCCAGAGTCTCCAATACTGCAAGAACTATTTGCATGCCCTGAAAAAAGAACTGTGTTTCTGACTCATACGGACCATAGGTAGTTCAACTCGGCTTATGAAACTGATACAATCCACAGCTCCTCTTACATAAATGCTCTTTAGTTAATAGTGAGAATCGCGTTGGGTTTGTGAACTGTGTAAAATCCTTTGAGCCCAAAATTCATTTGGTTTACCAGAAATGAACTCTAGCTCATAGGAAGACACAGATCCTGTTGTTTAACTCCGTACCTGTAGGGAAATTAAGAACAGTGTTCTCATCCATTAAGCACACTCTGTTTTAATGCAAGAAACAAGCTCTTCTTTCCAGAGTCTCCAATACAGCAAGAGCCATGTGCATGCCCTGAAAAAAAGAACTGTGTTTCCTACTCATACGGACCATATGTAGTTCAACTCTGCTTTTGAAACTGATACAAACCACAGCTCCTCTTACATAAATGCTCTTTACTTAATAGTGAGAATCACGCTGGTTTCTAGAACTGGGAAAAAACATTTGAGCACAAAAATTCACTGGGTTTACCAGTAATGAACTCTTGCTTTTCGGAAGACACAGATCCTGTGGTTTAACTCTGTTTCTGAAAGGAAATTCAGACCAGAGTTCTCAACATAGAAAAATACTCTGTTTTAAGGCAAGAAGCATCCTCTTCTTTCAAGAGTCTCCATTACAGCAAGAACCATGAGCATGCCCAGAAAAAAAGAACTGTGTCTCCTACTCACACTTACCATACATCGTTCAACTCTGATTATGAAACTGATACACACCACAACTCCTCTTACAAAAATGATCTTTAGTAAATAGTGAGAACCGCGTTGGGTTCTAGAACAGAGAAAAATCATTTGAGCCCAAAATTCACTGGGTTTACCAGAAATGAACTCTTGCTTTTAGGAAGACACATATCCTGTGTTTTTACTCTCTTTCTGCAGGGAAATTAAGACCAATGTTCTCATCCCTGAAAAACACTCTGTTTTAATGCA
Source organism: Onychomys leucogaster (assembly GCA_949786385.1). Lineage (NCBI taxonomy): Eukaryota > Metazoa > Chordata > Mammalia > Rodentia > Cricetidae > Onychomys > Onychomys leucogaster. The sequence continues at coordinate 8,340,754 of CATKUP010000006.1, read as the reverse complement.
AGAAGCAATCTCTTCTTTCCCGAGTCTCCAATACTGCAGAACTATTTGCATGCCCTGAAAAAAAGAACTGTGTTTCCTACTAATACGGACCATATGTAGTTAAAATCTGCTTATGAAACTGATACAAACCACAGCTCCTCTGACATAAATGCTCTTTAGTTCATAGTGAGAATCGCGCTGGGTTCTAGAACTCCGAAAAAATATTTGAACCCAAAATTCACTGGGTTTACCATTAGTGAACTCTTGCTTGTAGGAAGACACAGATACTGATGTTTAACACTGTTTCTGAGGGGAAATTCAGACCAGAGTTCTCATCCATGAAAAACACTCTGTTTTAATGCAAGAACTTTCCTCTTCTTTCCAGCGTCTCCAATACAGCAAGAACCATGAGTATGCACAGAAAAAAAGCACTGTGTCTCCTACTCACACTTACCATATGTAATTCAACTCTGCTTATGAAACTGATACAAACCACAGCTCCTCTTACATAAATGCTCTTTAGTTAATACTGAGAAATGCGTTGGGTTCCTGAACTGCGTAAAATAATTAGAGCCAAAAATTCACTTGGTTTACCAGAAATGAACTCTAGCTCATAGGAAGACACAGATCCTGTTGTTTAACTCCATACCTGTAGGGAATTTCAGACCAGTGTTCTCATCCCTGAAAAACACTCAGTTTTAACGCAAGAGGCAAGCTCTTCTTTCCAGAGTCTCCAATACTGCAAGAACTATTTGCATGCCCTGAAAAAGAACTGTGTTTCTGACTCATACGGACCATAGGTAGTTCAACTTGGCTTATGAAACTGATATAAACCACAGCTCCTCTTACATAAATGCTCTTTAGTTAATAGTGAGCATCGCGTTGGGTTTGTGAACTGTGTAAAATCCTTTGAGCCCAAAATTCATTTGGTTTACCATAAATGAACTCTAGCTCATAGGAAGACACAGATCCTGTTGTTTAACTCTGTACCTGTAGGGAAATTAGAACAGTGTTCTCATCCATTAAACACACTCTGTTTTAATGCAAGAAACAAGCTCTTCTTTCCAGAGTCTCCAATACAGCAAGAACCATGTGCATGCCCTGAAAAAAAGAACTGTGTTTCCTACTCATACGGACCATATGTAGTTCAACTCTGCTTTTGAAACTGATACAAACCACAGCTCCTCTTACATAAGTGCTCTTTACTTAATAGTGAGAATCGTGCTGGGTTCTAGAACTCCGAAAAAACATTTGAGCCCAAAAATTCACTGGGTTTACCAGTAATGAACTCTTGCTTGTTGGAAGACACAGATCCTGTGGTATAACTCTGTTTCTGAAAGGAAATTCAGACCAGAGTTCTCAACATAGAAAAATACTCTGTTTTAAGGCAAGAAGAATCTTCTTCTTTCAAGAGTCTCCAATACATCAAGAACCATGAGCATGCCCAGAAAAAAAGAACTGTGTTTCCTACTCACACTTACCATATGTAGTTCAACTCTGCTTATGATAATGATACAAACCACAGCTCCCCTTACATAAATGCTCTTTAGTTAGTAGTGAGCACCGCGTTGGGTTCAAGAACTGCAAAATATCATTTGAGCCCAAAATTCACTGTGTTTACCAGAAATGAACTGTTGCTTGTAGGAAGACACAGATCCTGAGGTTTATCTCTGTTTCTGAAGGTAAATTCAGACCAGACTTCTCATCCCTAAAAAACACTCTGTTTTAAGGCAAGAACCTTCCTCTTCTTTCCAGCGTCTCTAATACAGCAAGAACCATAATCATGCCCAGATTAAAAGAACTGTGTTTCCGACTCATAAGGACCATATGTAGTTCAACTCTGCTTATGAAACTGATACAAACCACAGCTCCGCTTACATAAATGCTGTTTAGTTAATAGTGAGAGTCACGTTGGGTTTGTGAACTGTGTAAAATCATTTGAGCCCAAAATTCTCATGGTTTACCAGAAATGAACTCTTGCTTGTAGGAAGCCACAGATCCTGTTGTTTAACTCTGTAGCTGTAGGAAATTCAGACCAGTGTTCTCATCTGTTAAACACACTCTGTTTTAATGCAAGAAGCAAGCTCTTCTTTCCAGAGTCTCCAATACAGCAAGAACCATGTGCATGCCCTGGAAAAAGGTACTGTGTTTCCTACTCATACGGACAATATGTAGTTCAACTCTGCTTTTGAACCTGATACAAACCACAGCTCCTCTTACATAAATGCTCTTTAGTTAATAGTGAGAATCGCGTTGTGTTCTAGAACTGTGAAAAAACCATTTGAGCCCAAAATTCACTGGGTTTACCAGAAATGAACTCTTGCTTGTAGGAAGACACAGATCCTGAGGTTTAACTCCGTTTCTGTAGGGAAATTCAGACCAATGTTCTCAACCATTGAACACATTCTGCTTTAACACAAGTAGCAAGCTCTTCTTTTCATTGTCTCCAATACAGCAAGAACCATGAGTATGCCCTGAAAAAGAGAACTGTGTTTCCTACTCATACAGACCATATGTAGTTCAACTCTGCTTATGTAACTGATACTAACCACAGCTCTTCTTACATAAATGTTCTTTATTTAATAGTGAGAATCGCGTTGGGTTTGTGAACTGTGTAAAATCATTTGAGCCCAAAATTCATTTGGTTTACCAGAAATGAACTCTAGCTCGTAGGAAGACACAGATCCTGTTGTTTAACTCCGTACCTGTAGGGAAATTTAGACCAGTGTTCTCATCCATTAAACGCACTCTGTTTTCAAGCAAGAAACAAGCTCTTCTTTCCAGAGTCTCCAATACAGCAAGAACCATTTGCATGTCCAGAAAAAAAGAACTGTGTTTCCGACTCATATGGACCATATGTAGTTCAACTCGACTTATGAAAATGATACACACCACAGCTCCTCTCACATAAATGCTCTTTACTTAATAGTGAGAATCGCGCTGGGTTCTAGAACTCCGAAAAAACATGTGAGCCCAAAATTCACTGGGTTTACCAGTAATGAACTCTTGCTTGCCGGAAGACACAGATCCTGTGGTATAACTCTGATTCTGAAAGAAAATTCAGACCAGAGTTCTCAACCAAGAATAATACTCTGTTTTAAGGTAAGAAGCATCCTCTTCTTTCAAGAGTCTCCAATACTGCAAGAACCATGAGCATGCCCAGAAAAAAAGAACTGTGTTTCCTACTCACACGTACCATATGTAGTTCAACTCTGCTTATGAAACTGATACAAACCACAGCTCCGCTTACATAAAAGCTCTTTAGTTAATAGTGAGAGTCGCGTTGGGTTTGTGAACTGTGTAAAATCATTTGAGCCCAAAATTCACTTGGTTTACCAGAAATGAACTCTTGCTTGTAGGAAGGCACAGATCCTGTTGTTTAACTCCCTAGCTGTAGGAAATTCAGACTAGTGTTCTCATCCATTAAACACACTCTGTTTTCACGCAAGAAGAAAGCTCTTCATTCCAGAGTCTCCAATACAGCAAGAACCATGTGCATGCCCCGAAAAAAAGAACTGTGTTTCCTACTCATACTTACCATATGTAGTTCATATCTGCTTTGAAACTAATACAATCCACAGCTCCTCTTACATAAATCCTCTTTAGTTAATAGTGCGAATTTTGTTGTGTTTGTGAACTGCGTAATATCATTAGAGCCAAAAATTCACTTGGTTTACCAGAAATGAACTCTAACTCGTAGGAAGACACATATCCTGTTATTTAACTCTGTACCTGTAGGGAAATTCAGACCAGTGTTATCATCCATTTAACACACTTTGTTTTAACGCAAGTCGCAAGCTCTTCTTTCCAGAGTCTCCAATACAGCAAGAACAAAGAAAATGCGCTTAAAAAGAGAAATGTGTTTCCTACTCATACAGACCATATGTAGTTCAACTCTGCTTATGTAACTGATACTAACCACAGCTCTTCTTACATAAATGTTCTTTATTTAATAGTGAGAATCGCGTTGGGTTCGTTAACTGTGAAAAAACCATTTGAGCCCAAAATTCACTTGCTTTACCAGAAATGAACTCTTGCTTGTCGGAAGACACAGATCCTGTTGTTTAACTCCGTTCCTCTTGGGAAATTCAGACCAGTGTTCTCATCCCTGAAAAACACTCTGTTTTAACCCAAGAGGCAAGCTCTTCTTTCCAGAGTCTCCAATACTGCAAGAACTATTTGCATGCCCTGAAAAAAGAACTGTGTTTCTGACTCATACGGACCATAGGTAGTTCAACTCGGCTTATGAAACTGATACAATCCACAGCTCCTCTTACATAAATGCTCTTTAGTTAATAGTGAGAATCGCGTTGGGTTTGTGAACTGTGTAAAATCCTTTGAGCCCAAAATTCATTTGGTTTACCAGAAATGAACTCTAGCTCATAGGAAGACACAGATCCTGTTGTTTAACTCCGTACCTGTAGGGAAATTAAGAACAGTGTTCTCATCCATTAAGCACACTCTGTTTTAATGCAAGAAACAAGCTCTTCTTTCCAGAGTCTCCAATACAGCAAGAGCCATGTGCATGCCCTGAAAAAAAGAACTGTGTTTCCTACTCATACGGACCATATGTAGTTCAACTCTGCTTTTGAAACTGATACAAACCACAGCTCCTCTTACATAAATGCTCTTTACTTAATAGTGAGAATCACGCTGGTTTCTAGAACTGGGAAAAAACATTTGAGCACAAAAATTCACTGGGTTTACCAGTAATGAACTCTTGCTTTTCGGAAGACACAGATCCTGTGGTTTAACTCTGTTTCTGAAAGGAAATTCAGACCAGAGTTCTCAACATAGAAAAATACTCTGTTTTAAGGCAAGAAGCATCCTCTTCTTTCAAGAGTCTCCATTACAGCAAGAACCATGAGCATGCCCAGAAAAAAAGAACTGTGTCTCCTACTCACACTTACCATACATCGTTCAACTCTGATTATGAAACTGATACACACCACAACTCCTCTTACAAAAATGATCTTTAGTAAATAGTGAGAACCGCGTTGGGTTCTAGAACAGAGAAAAATCATTTGAGCCCAAAATTCACTGGGTTTACCAGAAATGAACTCTTGCTTTTAGGAAGACACATATCCTGTGTTTTTACTCTCTTTCTGCAGGGAAATTAAGACCAATGTTCTCATCCCTGAAAAACACTCTGTTTTAATGCAAGAAGCAATCTCTTCTTTCCCGAGTCTCCAATACTGCAGAACTATTTGCATGCCCTGAAAAAAAGAACTGTGTTTCCTACTAATACGGACCATATGTAGTTAAAATCTGCTTATGAAACTGATACAAACCACAGCTCCTCTGACATAAATGCTCTTTAGTTAATAGTGAGAATCGCGTTGGGTTCGTGAACTGTGAAAAATCATTTGAGCTCAAAATTCACTGGGTTAACCAGAAATGAACTCTTGCTTGTAGGAAGATACAGATCTTCTGGTTTAACTCTGTTTCTGAAGTGAATTCAGACCAGAGTTTTCATCCCTGAAAAACACTCTGTTTTAAGGCAAGAACCTTCCTCTTCATTCCAGGGTCTCCAATACAGCAAGAACCATGAGCATGCCCAGAAAAAAAGAACTGTGTTTCCTAATCATATGGACCACATGTAGTTCAACTCAGCTTATGAAACTGATACAAACCACAGCTCCGCTTACATAAATGCTCTTTAGTTAATAGTGAGAATCGCATTGGGATCGTGAACTGTGTAAAATAATTTGAGACCAAAATTCACTTGGTTTACCAGAAATGAACTCTTGCTTGTAGGAAACACAGATACTGATGTGTAACACTGTATCTGAGGGGAAATTCAGACCAGAGTTCTCATCCCTGAAAAACACTCTGTTTTAAGGCAAAAGTTTCCTCCTCTTTCCAGTGTCTCCAATACAGCAAGAACCATGAGCATGCACAGAAAAAAAGAACTGTGTCTCCTACTCACACTTACCATACATATTTCAACTCTGATTATGAAACTGATACAAACCACAACTCCTCTTACAAAAATGATCTTTAGTAAATAGTGAGAACCGCGTTGGGTTCTAGAACAGAGAAAAATCATTTGAGCCCAAAATTCACTGGGTTTACCAGAAATGAACTCTTGCTTTTAGGAAGACACATATCCTGTGATTTTACTCTGTTTCTGCAGGGAAATTAAGACCAATGTTCTCATCCCTGAAAAACACTTTTTTTAAGGCAACAACCTTCCTCTTCTTTCCAGCATCTCCAATACAGCATGAACAATGGGCATGCCCAGAAAAAAAGAACTGTGTTTCCTACTCATCCGGGCCATATGTACATCAACTCTAATTATGTAACTGATACAAATCACAGCTCCTCTTACATAAATGCTCTTTAGTTAATAGTGAGAATCGCCTTGGGCTTGTGAACTGTGAAATATCATTTGAGCCCAAAATTCACTGGGTTTACCAGAAATGAACTCTTGCTTGTAGGAAGACACAGATCCTGTTGTTTAACTCGGTTCCTGTTGGAAAATTCAGACCAGTGTTCTCATCCCTGAAAAACACTCTGTTTTGTCGCAAGAAGCAAGCGCTTCTTTCCAGAGTCTCCAATAATGCAAGAACTATTTGAATGCCCTGAAAAAAAGAAATGGGTTTCCAACTCATACGGACCATATGTAGTTCAACTCTGCTTATGAAACTGATGCAAACCACAGCTCCTCTTACATAAATGCTCTTTAGTTAATAGTGAGAATCGCGCTGGGTTCGTGAACTTTGTAAAATCATTAGAGCAAAAAATTCACTTGGTTTACCAGAAATGAGCTCTAGCTCATATTAAGACACAGATCCTGTTATTTAACTCTGTACCTGTAGGGAAATTCAGACCAGTGTTATCATCCATTGAACACACTTTGTTTTAACGCAATTCGCAAGCTCTACTTTCCAGAGTCTCCAATACAGCAAAAACAATGAACATGCCCTGAAAAAGAGAAATGTGTTTCCTACTCATACAGACCATATGTAGTTCAACTCTGCTTATGTAACTGATACTAACCACAGCTCTTCTTACATAAATGTTCTTTATTTAATAGTGAGAATCGCATTGGGTTCGTTAATTGTGAAAAAACCATTTGAGCCCAAAATTCCCTTGCTTTACCAGAAATTAACTCTTGCTTGTAGGAAGAAACAGATCCTGTTGTTTAACTCCGTTCCTGTTGGAAAATTCAGACCAGTGTTCTCATCCCTGAAAAACATTCTGTTTTAACGCAAGAGGCAAGATCTTCTTTCCAGAGTCTCCAATACTGCAAGAACTATTTGCATGCCCTGAAAGAAGAACTGTGTTTCTGACTCATACGGACCATAGGTAGTTCAACTCGGCTTATGAAACTGATACAATCCACAGCTCCTCTTACATAAATGCTCTTTAGTTAATAGTGAGAATGGCGTTGGGTTTGTGAACTGTGTAAAATCCTTTGAGCCCAAAATTCATTTTGTTTACCAGAAATGAACTCTAGCTCATAGGAAGACACATATCCTGTTGTTTAACTCCGTACCTGTAGGGAAATTCAGACCAGTGTTCTCATCAATTAAACACACTCTGTTTTCACGCAAGAAACAAGCTCTTCTTTCCAGAGTCTTCAATACAGCAAGAACCATGTGCATGCCCTGAAAAAAAGAACTGTGTTTCCTACTCATATGGACCATATGTAGTTCAACTCTGCTTATGAAACTGATACAAACCACAGCTTCGTTTACATTAATGCTCTTTAGTTAATAGTGAGAATCGCATTGGGTTCGTGAACTGTGTAAAATCATTTGAGCCCAAAATTCACTTGGTTTACCAGAAATGAACTCTTGCTTGTAGGAATACACAGATACTGATGTTTAACACTGTTTCTGAGGGGAAATTCAGACCAGAGTTCTCATCCCTGAAAAACACTCTGTTTTAAGGCAAGAACGTTCCTCTTCTTTCCAGCCTCTCCAATACAGCAAGAACCATGAGCATGCACAGAAAAAAAGAACTGTGTCTCCTACTCACACTTACCATACATATTTCAACTCTGATTATGAAACTGATACAAACCACAACTCCTCTTACAAAAATGATCTTTAGTAAATAGTGAGAACCGCGTTGGGTTCTAGAACAGAGAAAAATCATTTGAGCCCAAAATTCACTGGGTGTACCAGAAATGAACTCTTGCTTTTAGGAAGACACATATCCTGTGTTTTTACTCTGTTTCTGCAGGGAAATTAAGACCAATGTTCTCATCCCTGAAAAACACTCTGTTTTAATGCAAGAAGCAATCTCTTCTTTCCTGAGTCTCCAATACTGCAGAACTATTTGCATGCCCTGAAAAAAAGAACTGTGTTTCCTACTAATACGGACCATATGTAGTTAAAATCTGCTTATGAAACTGATACAAACCACAGCTCCTCTGACATAAATGCTCTTTAGTTAATAGTGAGAATCGCGTTGGGTTCGTGAACTGTGAAAAATCATTTGAGCTCAAAATTCACTGGGTTAACCAGAAATGAACTCTTGCTTGTAGGAAGATACAGATCTTCTGGTTTAACTCTGTTTCTGAAGTGAATTTAGACCAGAGTTTTCATCCCTGAAAAACACTCTGTTTTAAGGCAAGAACCTTCCTCTTCTTTCCAGGGTCTCCAATACAGCAAGAACCATGAGCATGCCCAGAAAAAAAGAACTGTGTTTCCTAATCATATGGACCACATGTAGTTCAACTCAGCTTATGAAACTGATACAAACCACAGCTCCGCTTACATAAATGCTCTTTAGTTAATAGTGAGAATCGCATTGGGATCGTGAACTGTGTAAAATAATTTGAGACCAAAATTCACTTGGTTTACCAGAAATGAACTCTTGCTTGTAGGAAACACAGATACTGATGTGTAACACTGTATCTGAGGGGAAATTCAGACCAGAGTTCTCATCCCTGAAAAACACTCTGTTTTAAGGCAAAAAGTTTCCTCCTCTTTCCAGTGTCTCCAATACAGCAAGAACCATGAGCATGCACAGAAAAAAAGAACTGTGTCTCCTACTCACACTTACCATACATATTTCAACTCTGATTATGAAACTGATACAAACCACAACTCCTCTTACAAAAATGATCTTTAGTAAATAGTGAGAACCGCGTTGGGTTCTAGAACAGAGAAAAATCATTTGAGCCCAAAATTCACTGGGTTTACCAGAAATGAACTCTTGCTTTTAGGAAGACACATATCCTGTGATTTTACTCTGTTTCTGCAGGGAAATTAAGACCAATGTTCTCATCCCTGAAAAACACTTTTTTTAAGGCAACAACCTTCCTCTTCTTTCCAGCATCTCCAATACAGCATGAACAATGAGCATGCCCAGAAAAAAAGAACTGTGTTTCCTACTCATCCGGGCCATATGTACATCAACTCTAATTATGTAACTGATACAAATCACAGCTCCTCTTACATAAATGCTCTTTAGTTAATAGTGAGAATCGCCTTGGCTTGTGAACTGTGAAATATCATTTGAGCCCAAAATTCACTGGGTTTACCAGAAATGAACTCTTGCTTGTAGGAAGACACAGATCCTGTTGTTTAACTCGGTTCCTGTTGGAAAATTCAGACCAGTGTTCTCATCCCTGAAAAACACTCTGTTTTGTCGCAAGAAGCAAGCGCTTCTTTCCAGAGTCTCCAATAATGCAAGAACTATTTGAATGCCCTGAAAAAAGAAATGGGTTTCCGACTCATACGGACCATATGTAGTTCAACTCTGCTTATGAAACTGATGCAAACCACAGCTCCTCTTACATAAATGCTCTTTAGTTAATAGTGAGAATCGCGCTGGGTTCGTGAACTTTGTAAAATCATTAGAGCAAAAAATTCACTTGGTTTACCAGAAATGAGCTCTAGCTCATATTAAGACACAGATCCTGTTATTTAACTCTGTACCTGTAGGGAAATTCAGACCAGTGTTATCATCCATTGAACACACTTTGTTTTAACGCAATTCGCAAGCTCTACTTTCCAGAGTCTCCAATACAGCAAAAACAATGAACATGCCCTGAAAAAGAGAAATGTGTTTCCTACTCATACAGACCATATGTAGTTCAACTCTGCTTATGTAACTGATACTAACCACAGCTCTTCTTACATAAATGTTCTTTATTTAATAGTGAGAATCGCATTGGGTTCGTTAATTGTGAAAAAACCATTTGAGCCCAAAATTCCCTTGCTTTACCAGAAATTAACTCTTGCTTGTAGGAAGAAACAGATCCTGTTGTTTAACTCCGTTCCTGTTGGAAAATTCAGACCAGTGTTCTCATCCCTGAAAAACATTCTGTTTTAACGCAAGAGGCAAGATCTTCTTTCCAGAGTCTCCAATACTGCAAGAACTATTTGCATGCCCTGAAAGAAGAACTGTGTTTCTGACTCATACGGACCATAGGTAGTTCAACTCGGCTTATGAAACTGATACAATCCACAGCTCCTCTTACATAAATGCTCTTTAGTTAATAGTGAGAATGGCGTTGGGTTTGTGAACTGTGTAAAATCCTTTGAGCCCAAAATTCATTTTGTTTACCAGAAATGAACTCTAGCTCATAGGAAGACACATATCCTGTTGTTTAACTCCGTACCTGTAGGGAAATTCAGACCAGTGTTCTCATCAATTAAACACACTCTGTTTTCACGCAAGAAACAAGCTCTTCTTTCCAGAGTCTTCAATACAGCAAGAACCATGTGCATGCCCTGAAAAAAAGAACTGTGTTTCCTACTCATATGGACCATATGTAGTTCAACTCTGCTTATGAAACTGATACAAACCACAGCTTCGTTTACATTAATGCTCTTTAGTTAATAGTGAGAATCGCATTGGGTTCGTGAACTGTGTAAAATCATTTGAGCCCAAAATTCACTTGGTTTACCAGAAATGAACTCTTGCTTGTAGGAATACACAGATACTGATGTTTAACACTGTTTCTGAGGGGAAATTCAGACCAGAGTTCTCATCCCTGAAAAACACTCTGTTTTAAGGCAAGAACGTTCCTCTTCTTTCCAGCCTCTCCAATACAGCAAGAACCATGAGCATGCACAGAAAAAAAGAACTGTGTCTCCTACTCACACTTACCATACATATTTCAACTCTGATTATGAAACTGATACAAACCACAACTCCTCTTACAAAAATGATCTTTAGTAAATAGTGAGAACCGCGTTGGGTTCTAGAACAGAGAAAAATCATTTGAGCCCAAAATTCACTGGGTGTACCAGAAATGAACTCTTGCTTTTAGGAAGACACATATCCTGTGTTTTTACTCTGTTTCTGCAGGGAAATTAAGACCAATGTTCTCATCCCTGAAAAGCACTCTGTTTTAATGCAAGAAGCAATCTCTTCTTTCCTGAGTCTCCAATACTGCAGAACTATTTGCATGCCCTGAAAAAAAGAACTGTGTTTCCTACTAATACGGACCATATGTAGTTAAAATCTGCTTATGAAACTGATACAAACCACAGCTCCTCTGACATAAATGCTCTTTAGTTAATAGTGAGAATCGCGTTGGGTTCGTGAACTGTGAAAAATCATTTGAGCTCAAAATTCACTGGGTTAACCAGAAATGAACTCTTGCTTGTAGGAAGATACAGATCTTCTGGTTTAACTCTGTTTCTGAAGTGAATTTAGACCAGAGTTTTCATCCCTGAAAAACACTCTGTTTTAAGGCAAGAACCTTCCTCTTCTTTCCAGGGTCTCCAATACAGCAAGAACCATGAGCATGCCCAGAAAAAAAGAACTGTGTTTCCTAATCATATGGACCACATGTAGTTCAACTCAGCTTATGAAACTGATACAAACCACAGCTCCGCTTACATAAATGCTCTTTAGTTAATAGTGAGAATCGCATTGGGATCGTGAACTGTGTAAAATAATTTGAGACCAAAATTCACTTGGTTTACCAGAAATGAACTCTTGCTTGTAGGAAACACAGATACTGATGTGTAACACTGTATCTGAGGGGAAATTCAGACCAGAGTTCTCATCCCTGAAAAACACTCTGTTTTAAGGCAAAAAGTTTCCTCCTCTTTCCAGTGTCTCCAATACAGCAAGAACCATGAGCATGCACAGAAAAAAAGAACTGTGTCTCCTACTCACACTTACCATACATATTTCAACTCTGATTATGAAACTGATACAAACCACAACTCCTCTTACAAAAATGATCTTTAGTAAATAGTGAGAACCGCGTTGGGTTCTAGAACAGAGAAAAATCATTTGAGCCCAAAATTCACTGGGTTTACCAGAAATGAACTCTTGCTTTTAGGAAGACACATATCCTGTGATTTTACTCTGTTTCTGCAGGGAAATTAAGACCAATGTTCTCATCCCTGAAAAACACTTTTTTTAAGGCAACAACCTTCCTCTTCTTTCCAGCATCTCCAATACAGCATGAACAATGAGCATGCCCAGAAAAAAAGAACTGTGTTTCCTACTCATCCGGGCCATATGTACATCAACTCTAATTATGTAACTGATACAAATCACAGCTCCTCTTACATAAATGCTCTTTAGTTAATAGTGAGAATCGCCTTGGGCTTGTGAACTGTGAAATATCATTTGAGCCCAAAATTCACTGGGTTTACCAGAAATGAACTCTTGCTTGTAGGAAGACACAGATCCTGTTGTTTAACTCGGTTCCTGTTGGAAAATTCAGACCAGTGTTCTCATCCCTGAAAAACACTCTGTTTTGTCGCAAGAAGCAAGCGCTTCTTTCCAGAGTCTCCAATAATGCAAGAACTATTTGAATGCCCTGAAAAAAAGAAATGGGTTTCCGACTCATACGGACCATATGTAGTTCAACTCTGCTTATGAAACTGATGCAAACCACAGCTCCTCTTACATAAATGCTCTTTAGTTAATAGTGAGAATCGCGCTGGGTTCGTGAACTTTGTAAAATCATTAGAGCAAAAAATTCACTTGGTTTACCAGAAATGAGCTCTAGCTCATATTAAGACACAGATCCTGTTATTTAACTCTGTACCTGTAGGGAAATTCAGACCAGTGTTATCATCCATTGAACACACTTTGTTTTAACGCAATTCGCAAGCTCTACTTTCCAGAGTCTCCAATACAGCAAAAACAATGAACATGCCCTGAAAAAGAGAAATGTGTTTCCTACTCATACAGACCATATGTAGTTCAACTCTGCTTATGTAACTGATACTAACCACAGCTCTTCTTACATAAATGTTCTTTATTTAATAGTGAGAATCGCATTGGGTTCGTTAATTGTGAAAAAACCATTTGAGCCCAAAATTCCCTTGCTTTACCAGAAATTAACTCTTGCTTGTAGGAAGAAACAGATCCTGTTGTTTAACTCCGTTCCTGTTGGAAAATTCAGACCAGTGTTCTCATCCCTGAAAAACATTCTGTTTTAACGCAAGAGGCAAGATCTTCTTTCCAGAGTCTCCAATACTGCAAGAACTATTTGCATGCCCTGAAAGAAGAACTGTGTTTCTGACTCATACGGACCATAGGTAGTTCAACTCGGCTTATGAAACTGATACAATCCACAGCTCCTCTTACATAAATGCTCTTTAGTTAATAGTGAGAATGGCGTTGGGTTTGTGAACTGTGTAAAATCCTTTGAGCCCAAAATTCATTTTGTTTACCAGAAATGAACTCTAGCTCATAGGAAGACACATATCCTGTTGTTTAACTCCGTACCTGTAGGGAAATTCAGACCAGTGTTCTCATCAATTAAACACACTCTGTTTTCACGCAAGAAACAAGCTCTTCTTTCCAGAGTCTTCAATACAGCAAGAACCATGTGCATGCCCTGAAAAAAAGAACTGTGTTTCCTACTCATATGGACCATATGTAGTTCAACTCTGCTTATGAAACTGATACAAACCACAGCTTCGTTTACATTAATGCTCTTTAGTTAATAGTGAGAATCGCATTGGGTTCGTGAACTGTGTAAAATCATTTGAGCCCAAAATTCACTTGGTTTACCAGAAATGAACTCTTGCTTGTAGGAATACACAGATACTGATGTTTAACACTGTTTCTGAGGGGAAATTCAGACCAGAGTTCTCATCCCTGAAAAACACTCTGTTTTAAGGCAAGAACGTTCCTCTTCTTTCCAGCCTCTCCAATACAGCAAGAACCATGAGCATGCACAGAAAAAAAGAACTGTGTCTCCTACTCACACTTACCATACATATTTCAACTCTGATTATGAAACTGATACAAACCACAACTCCTCTTACAAAAATGATCTTTAGTAAATAGTGAGAACCGCGTTGGGTTCTAGAACAGAGAAAAATCATTTGAGCCCAAAATTCACTGGGTGTACCAGAAATGAACTCTTGCTTTTAGGAAGACACATATCCTGTGTTTTTACTCTGTTTCTGCAGGGAAATTAAGACCAATGTTCTCATCCCTGAAAAACACTCTGTTTTAATGCAAGAAGCAATCTCTTCTTTCCTGAGTCTCCAATACTGCAGAACTATTTGCATGCCCTGAAAAAAAGAACTGTGTTTCCTACTAATACGGACCATATGTAGTTAAAATCTGCTTATGAAACTGATACAAACCACAGCTCCTCTGACATAAATGCTCTTTAGTTAATAGTGAGAATCGCGTTGGGTTCGTGAACTGTGAAAAATCATTTGAGCTCAAAATTCACTGGGTTAACCAGAAATGAACTCTTGCTTGTAGGAAGATACAGATCTTCTGGTTTAACTCTGTTTCTGAAGTGAATTTAGACCAGAGTTTTCATCCCTGAAAAACACTCTGTTTTAAGGCAAGAACCTTCCTCTTCTTTCCAGGGTCTCCAATACAGCAAGAACCATGAGCATGCCCAGAAAAAAAGAACTGTGTTTCCTAATCATATGGACCACATGTAGTTCAACTCAGCTTATGAAACTGATACAAACCACAGCTCCGCTTACATAAATGCTCTTTAGTTAATAGTGAGAATCGCATTGGGATCGTGAACTGTGTAAAATAATTTGAGACCAAAATTCACTTGGTTTACCAGAAATGAACTCTTGCTTGTAGGAAACACAGATACTGATGTGTAACACTGTATCTGAGGGGAAATTCAGACCAGAGTTCTCATCCCTGAAAAACACTCTGTTTTAAGGCAAAAAGTTTCCTCCTCTTTCCAGTGTCTCCAATACAGCAAGAACCATGAGCATGCACAGAAAAAAAGAACTGTGTCTCCTACTCACACTTACCATACATATTTCAACTCTGATTATGAAACTGATACAAACCACAACTCCTCTTACAAAAATGATCTTTAGTAAATAGTGAGAACCGCGTTGGGTTCTAGAACAGAGAAAAATCATTTGAGCCCAAAATTCACTGGGTTTACCAGAAATGAACTCTTGCTTTTAGGAAGACACATATCCTGTGATTTTACTCTGTTTCTGCAGGGAAATTAAGACCAATGTTCTCATCCCTGAAAAACACTTTTTTTAAGGCAACAACCTTCCTCTTCTTTCCAGCATCTCCAATACAGCATGAACAATGAGCATGCCCAGAAAAAAAGAACTGTGTTTCCTACTCATCCGGGCCATATGTACATCAACTCTAATTATGTAACTGATACAAATCACAGCTCCTCTTACATAAATGCTCTTTAGTTAATAGTGAGAATCGCCTTGGGCTTGTGAACTGTGAAATATCATTTGAGCCCAAAATTCACTGGGTTTACCAGAAATGAACTCTTGCTTGTAGGAAGACACAGATCCTGTTGTTTAACTCGGTTCCTGTTGGAAAATTCAGACCAGTGTTCTCATCCCTGAAAAACACTCTGTTTTGTCGCAAGAAGCAAGCGCTTCTTTCCAGAGTCTCCAATAATGCAAGAACTATTTGAATGCCCTGAAAAAAAGAAATGGGTTTCCGACTCATACGGACCATATGTAGTTCAACTCTGCTTATGAAACTGATGCAAACCACAGCTCCTCTTACATAAATGCTCTTTAGTTAATAGTGAGAATCGCGCTGGGTTCGTGAACTTTGTAAAATCATTAGAGCAAAAAATTCACTTGGTTTACCAGAAATGAGCTCTAGCTCATATTAAGACACAGATCCTGTTATTTAACTCTGTACCTGTAGGGAAATTCAGACCAGTGTTATCATCCATTGAACACACTTTGTTTTAACGCAATTCGCAAGCTCTACTTTCCAGAGTCTCCAATACAGCAAAAACAATGAACATGCCCTGAAAAAGAGAAATGTGTTTCCTACTCATACAGACCATATGTAGTTCAACTCTGCTTATGTAACTGATACTAACCACAGCTCTTCTTACATAAATGTTCTTTATTTAATAGTGAGAATCGCATTGGGTTCGTTAATTGTGAAAAAACCATTTGAGCCCAAAATTCCCTTGCTTTACCAGAAATTAACTCTTGCTTGTAGGAAGAAACAGATCCTGTTGTTTAACTCCGTTCCTGTTGGAAAATTCAGACCAGTGTTCTCATCCCTGAAAAACATTCTGTTTTAACGCAAGAAGCAAGATCTTCTTTCCAGAGTCTCCAATACTGCAAGAACTATTTGCATGCCCGGAAAGAAGAACTGTGTTTCTGACTCATACGGACCATAGGTAGTTCAACTCGGCTTATGAAACTGATACAATCCACAGCTCCTCTTACATAAATGCTCTTTAGTTAATAGTGAGAATGGCGTTGGGTTTGTGAACTGTGTAAAATCCTTTGAGCCCAAAATTCATTTTGTTTACCAGAAATGAACTCTAGCTCATAGGAAGACACATATCCTGTTGTTTAACTCCGTACCTGTAGGGAAATTCAGACCAGTGTTCTCATCAATTAAACACACTCTGTTTTCACGCAAGAAACAAGCTCTTCTTTCCAGAGTGTTCAATACAGCAAGAACCATGTGCATGCCCTGAAAAAAAGAACTGTGTTTCCTACTCATATGGACCATATGTAGTTCAACTCTGCTTATGAAACTGATACAAACCACAGCTTCGTTTACATTAATGCTCTTTAGTTAATAGTGAGAATCGCATTGGGTTCGTGAACTGTGTAAAATCATTTGAGCCCAAAATTCACTTGGTTTACCAGAAATGAACTCTTGCTTGTAGGAATACACAGATACTGATGTTTAACACTGTTTCTGAGGGGAAATTCAGACCAGAGTTCTCATCCCTGAAAAACACTCTGTTTTAAGGCAAGAACGTTCCTCTTCTTTCCAGCCTCTCCAATACAGCAAGAACCATGAGCATGCACAGAAAAAAAGAACTGTGTCTCCTACTCACACTTACCATACATATTTCAACTCTGATTATGAAACTGATACAAACCACAACTCCTCTTACAAAAATGATCTTTAGTAAATAGTGAGAACCGCGTTGGGTTCTAGAACAGAGAAAAATCATTTGAGCCCAAAATTCACTGGGTGTACCAGAAATGAACTCTTGCTTTTAGGAAGACACATATCCTGTGTTTTTACTCTGTTTCTGCAGGGAAATTAAGACCAATGTTCTCATCCCTGAAAAACACTTTTTTTAAGGCAACAACCTTCCTCTTCTTTCCAGCATCTCCAATACAGCATGAACAATGAGCATGCCCAGAAAAAAAGAACTGTGTTTCCTACTCATCCGGGCCATATGTACATCAACTCTAATTATGTAACTGATACAAATCACAGCTCCTCTTACATAAATGCTCTTTAGTTAATAGTGAGAATCGCCTTGGGCTTGTGAACTGTGAAATATCATTTGAGCCCAAAATTCACTGGGTTTACCAGAAATGAACTCTTGCTTGTAGGAAGACACAGATCCTGTTGTTTAACTCGGTTCCTGTTGGAAAATTCAGACCAGTGTTCTCATCCCTGAAAAACACTCTGTTTTGTCGCAAGAAGCAAGCGCTTCTTTCCAGAGTCTCCAATAATGCAAGAACTATTTGAATGCCCTGAAAAAAAGAAATGGGTTTCCGACTCATACGGACCATATGTAGTTCAACTCTGCTTATGAAACTGATGCAAACCACAGCTCCTCTTACATAAATGCTCTTTAGTTAATAGTGAGAATCGCGCTGGGTTCGTGAACTTTGTAAAATCATTAGAGCAAAAAATTCACTTGGTTTACCAGAAATGAGCTCTAGCTCATAGGAAGACACAGATCCTGTTATTTAACTCTGTACCTGTATGGAAATTCAGACCAGTGTTCTCATCCCTGAAAAACACTCTGTTTTAACGCAAGAGGCAAGCTCTTCTTTCCAGAGTCTCCAATACTGCAAGAACTATTTGCATGCCCTGAAAAAAGAACTGTGTTTCTGACTCATACGGACCATAGGTAGTTCAACTCGGCTTATGAAACTGATACAAACCACAGCTCCTCTTACATAAATGCTCTTTAGTTAATAGTGAGAATCGCCTTGGGTTTGTGAACTGTATAAAATCATTTGAGCCCAAAATTCATTTGGTTTACCAGAAATGAACTCTAGCTCGTAGGAAGACACAGATCCTGTTGTTTAACTCCATACCTGTAGGGAAATTCAGACCAGTGTTTTCATCCATTAAACACAATCTGTTTTCACGCAAGAAGAAAGCTCTTCTTTCCAGAGTCTCCAATACAGCAAGAACCATGTGCATGCCCTGAAAAAAAGCACAGTGTTTCCTACTCATACTTAAAATATGTAGTTCATATCTGCTTTGAAACTGATACAATCCACAGCTCCTCCTACATAAATGCTCTTTAGTTAATAGTGAGAATCGCGCTGGGTTCGGGAACTGTGTAAAATCATTAGAGCAAAAAATTCACTTGGTTTACCAGAAATGAGCTCTAGCTCATAGGAAGACACAGATCCTGTTATTTAACTCTGTACCTGTATGGAAATTCAGACCAGTGTTCTCATCCCTGAAAAACACTCTGTTTTAATGCAAGAGGCAAGCTCTTCTTTCCAGCGTCCCCAATACAGCAAGAACGATGAGCATGCACAGAAAAAAAGAACTGTGTCTCCTACTCACACTTACCATCCATATTTCAACTCTGAATATGAAACTGATACAAACCACAACTCCTCTTACAAAAATGATCTTTAGTAAATAGTGAGAACCGCGTTGGGTTCTAGAACAGAGAAAAATCATTTGAGCCCAAAATTCACTGGGTTTACCAGAAATGAACTCTTGCTTTTAGGAAGACACATATCCTGTGGTTTTACTCTGATTCTGCAGGGAAATTAAGACCAATGTTCTCATCCCTGAAAAACACTCTATTTTAAGGCAAGAACCTTCCTCTTCTTTCCAGCGTCTCCAATACAGCATGAACCATGAGCATGCCCCGAAAAAAAGAACGGTGTTTCCTACTAATCCGGGCCATATGTACATCAACTCTACATATGACACTGATACAAATCACAGCTCCTCTTACATAAATGCTCTTTAGTTAATAGTGAGAATCGCGTTGGGCTTGTGAACTGTGAAATATCATTTGAGCCCAAAATTCACTGGGTTTACCAGAAATGAACTCTTGCTTGTAGGAAGACACAGAGCCTGTTGTTTAACTCCGTTCCTATAGGGAAATTCAGACCAGTGTTCTCATCCATTAAACACACTCTGTTTTAATGCAAGAAGCAAGCTCTTCTTTCCAGAGTCTCCAATGCAGCAAGAACCATGTGCATGCCCTGAAAAAAGGTACTGTGTTTCCTACTCATACGGACAATATGTAGTTCAACTCTGCTTTTGAAACTGATACAAACCACCGCTCTCCTTACATAAATGCTCTTTATTTAATAGTGAGAATCGCGTTGGGGTTGTTAAGTGTGTAAAACCATTTGAGCCCAAAATTCACTTGGTTTACAAGAAATTAACTCTTGCTTGTAGGAAGACACAGATCCTGTTGTTTAACTCGGTTCCTGTTGGAAATTTCAGACCAGTGTTCTCATCCCTGCAAAACACTCTGTTTTAACGCAAGAGGCAAGCTCTTCTTTCCAGAGTCTCCAATACTGCAAGAACTATTTGCATGCCCTGAAAAAAGAACTGTGTTTCTGACTCATACGGACCATAGGTAGTTCAACTCGGCTTATGAAACTGATACAAACCACAGCTCCTCTTACATAAATGCTCTTTAGTTAATAGTGAGAATCGCCTTGGGTTTGTGAACTGTATAAAATCATTTGAGCCCAAAATTCATTTGGTTTACCAGAAATGAACTCTAGCTCGTAGGAAGACACAGATCCTGTTGTTTAACTCCATACCTGTAGGGAAATTCAGACCAGTGTTTTCATCCATTAAACACACTCTGTTTTCATGCAAGAAGTAAGCTCTTCTTTCCAGAGTCTCCAATACAGCAAGAACCATGTGCATGCCCTGAAAAAAAGCACAGTGTTTCCTACTCATACTTAAAATATGTAGTTCATATCTGCTTTGAAACTGATACAATCCACAGCTCCTCCTACATAAATGCTCTTTAGTTAATAGTGAGAATCGCGCTGGGTTCGGGAACTGTGTAAAATCATTAGAGCAAAAAATTCACTTGGTTTACCAGAAATGAGCTCTAGCTCATAGGAAGACACAGATCCTGTTATTTAACTCTGTACCTGTATGGAAATTCAGACCAGTGTTCTCATCCCTGAAAAACACTCTGTTTTAATGCAAGAGGCAAGCTCTTCTTTCCAGCGTCCCCAATACAGCAAGAACGATGAGCATGCACAGAAAAAAAGAACTGTGTCTCCTACTCACACTTACCATCCATATTTCAACTCTGAATATGAAACTGATACAAACCACAACTCCTCTTACAAAAATGATCTTTAGTAAATAGTGAGAACCGCGTTGGGTTCTAGAACAGAGAAAAATCATTTGAGCCCAAAATTCACTGGGTTTACCAGAAATGAACTCTTGCTTTTAGGAAGACACATATCCTGTGGTTTTACTCTGATTCTGCAGGGAAATTAAGACCAATGTTCTCATCCCTGAAAAACACTCTATTTTAAGGCAAGAACCTTCCTCTTCTTTCCAGCGTCTCCAATACAGCATGAACCATGAGCATGCCCCGAAATAAAGAACGGTGTTTCCTACTAATCCGGGCCATATGTACATCAACTCTACATATGACACTGATACAAATCACAGCTCCTCTTACATAAATGCTCTTTAGTTAATAGTGAGAATCGCGTTGGGCTTGTGAACTGTGAAATATCATTTGAGCCCAAAATTCACTGGGTTTACCAGAAATGAACTCTTGCTTGTAGGAAGACACAGAGCCTGTTGTTTAACTCCGTTCCTATAGGGAAATTCAGACCAGTGTTCTCATCCATTAAACACACTCTGTTTTAATGCAAGAAGCAAGCTCTTCTTTCCAGAGTCTCCAATGCAGCAAGAACCATGTGCATGCCCTGAAAAAAGGTACTGTGTTTCCTACTCATACGGACAATATGTAGTTCATATCTGCTTTGAAACTGATACAATCCACAGCTCCTCCTACATAAATGCTCTTTAGTTAATAGTGAGAATCGCGCTGGGTTCGGGAACTGTGTAAAATCATTAGAGCAAAAAATTCACTTGGTTTACCAGAAATGAGCTCTAGCTCATAGGAAGACACAGATCCTGTTATTTAACTCTGTACCTGTATGGAAATTCAGACCAGTGTTCTCATCCCTGAAAAACACTCTGTTTTAACGCAAGAGGCAAGCTCTTCTTTCCAGAGTCTCCAATACTGCAAGAACTATTTGCATGCCCTGAAAAAAGAACTGTGTTTCTGACTCATACGGACCATAGGTAGTTCAACTCGGCTTATGAAACTGATACAAACCACAGCTCCTCTTACATAAATGCTCTTTAGTTAATAGTGAGAATCGCCTTGGGTTTGTGAACTGTATAAAATCATTTGAGCCCAAAATTCATTTGGTTTACCAGAAATGAAGTCTAGCTCGTAGGAAGACACAGATCCTGTTGTTTAACTCCATACCTGTAGGGAAATTCAGACCAGTGTTTTCATCCATTAAACACACTCTGTTTTCACGCAAGAAGTAAGCTCTTCTTTCCAGAGTCTCCAATACAGCAAGAACCATGTGCATGCCCTGAAAAAAAGCACAGTGTTTCCTACTCATACTTAAAATATGTAGTTCATATCTGCTTTGAAACTGATACAATCCACAGCTCCTCCTACATAAATGCTCTTTAGTTAATAGTGAGAATCGCGCTGGGTTCGGGAACTGTGTAAAATCATTAGAGCAAAAAATTCACTTGGTTTACCAGAAATGAGCTCTAGCTCATAGGAAGACACAGATCCTGTTATTTAACTCTGTACCTGTATGGAAATTCAGACCAGTGTTCTCATCCCTGAAAAACACTCTGTTTTAATGCAAGAGGCAAGCTCTTCTTTCCAGCGTCCCCAATACAGCAAGAACGATGAGCATGCACAGAAAAAAAGAACTGTGTCTCCTACTCACACTTACCATCCATATTTCAACTCTGAATATGAAACTGATACAAACCACAACTCCTCTTACAAAAATGATCTTTAGTAAATAGTGAGAACCGCGTTGGGTTCTAGAACAGAGAAAAATCATTTGAGCCCAAAATTCACTGGGTTTACCAGAAATGAACTCTTGCTTTTAGGAAGACACATATCCTGTGGTTTTACTCTGATTCTGCAGGGAAATTAAGACCAATGTTCTCATCCCTGAAAAACACTCTATTTTAAGGCAAGAACCTTCCTCTTCTTTCCAGCGTCTCCAATACAGCATGAACCATGAGCATGCCCCGAAATAAAGAACGGTGTTTCCTACTAATCCGGGCCATATGTACATCAACTCTACATATGACACTGATACAAATCACAGCTCCTCTTACATAAATGCTCTTTAGTTAATAGTGAGAATCGCGTTGGGCTTGTGAACTGTGAAATATCATTTGAGCCCAAAATTCACTGGGTTTACCAGAAATGAACTCTTGCTTGTAGGAAGACACAGAGCCTGTTGTTTAACTCCTTTCCTATAGGGAAATTCAGACCAGTGTTCTCATCCATTAAACACATTCTGTTTTAATGCAAGAAGCAAGCTCTTCTTTCCAGAGTCTCCAATGCAGCATGAACCATGTGCATGCCCTGAAAAAAGGTACTGTGTTTCCTACTCATACGGACAATATGTAGTTCAACTCTGCTTTTGAAACTGATACAAACCACCGCTCTCCTTACATAAATGCTCTTTATTTAATAGTGAGAATCGCGTTGGGGTTGTTAAGTGTGTAAAACCATTTGAGCCCAAAATTCACTTGGTTTACAAGAAATTAACTCTTGCTTGTAGGAAGACACAGATCCTGTTGTTTAACTCGGTTCCTGTTGGAAATTTCAGACCAGTGTTCTCATCCCTGAAAAACACTCTGTTTTAACGCAAGAGGCAAGCTCTTCTTTCCAGAGTCTCCAATACTGCAAGAACTATTTGCATGCCCTGAAAAAAGAACTGTGTTTCTGACTCATACGGACCATAGGTAGTTCAACTCGGCTTATGAAACTGATACAAACCACAGCTCCTCTTACATAAATGCTCTTTAGTTAATAGTGAGAATCGCCTTGGGTTTGTGAACTGTATAAAATCATTTGAGCCCAAAATTCATTTGGTTTACCAGAAATGAACTCTAGCTCGTAGGAAGACACAGATCCTGTTGTTTAACTCCATACCTGTAGGGAAATTCAGACCAGTGTTTTCATCCATTAAACACACTCTGTTTTCACGCAAGAAGAAAGCTCTTCTTTCCAGAGTCTCCAATACAGCAAGAACCATGTGCATGCCCTGAAAAAAAGCACAGTGTTTCCTACTCATACTTAAAATATGTAGTTCATATCTGCTTTGAAACTGATACAATCCACAGCACCTCCTACATAAATGCTCTTTAGTTAATAGTGAGAATCGCGCTGGGTTCGGGAACTGTGTAAAATCATTAGAGCAAAAAATTCACTTGGTTTACCAGAAATGAGCTCTAGCTCATAGGAAGACACAGATCCTGTTATTTAACTCTGTACCTGTATGGAAATTCAGACCAGTGTTCTCATCCCTGAAAAACACTCTGTTTTAATGCAAGAGGCAAGCTCTTCTTTCCAGCGTCCCCAATACAGCAAGAACGATGAGCATGCACAGAAAAAAAGAACTGTGTCTCCTACTCACACTTACCATCCATATTTCAACTCTGATTATGAAACTGATACAAACCACAACTCCTCTTACAAAAATGATCTTTAGTAAATAGTGAGAACCGCGTTGGGTTCTAGAACAGAGAAAAATCATTTGAGCCCAAAATTCACTGGGTTTACCAGAAATCAACTCTTGCTTTTAGGAAGACACATATCCTGTGTTTTTAATCTGTTTCTGCAGGGAAATTAAGACCAATGTTCTCATCCCTGAAAACCACTCTGTTTTAAGGCAAGAACCTTCCTCTTCTTTCCAGCGTCTCCAATACAGCATGAACCATGAGCATGCCCCGAAAAAAAGAACTGTGTTTCCTACTAATCCGGGCCTTATGTACATCAACTCTACTTATGAAACTGATACAAATCACAGCTCCTCTTACATAAATGCTCTTTAGTTAATAGTGAGAATCGCGTTGGACTTGTGAACTGTGAAATATCATTTGAGCCCAAAATTCACTGGGTTTACCAGAAATGAACTCTTGCTTGTAGGAAAAAACAGAGCCTGTTGTTTAACTCCGTTCCTATAGGGAAATTCAGACCAGTGTTCTCATCCATTAAACACACTCTGTTTTAATGCAAGAGGCAAGCTCTTCTTTCCAGAGTCTCCAATACAGCAAGAACAATTTGCATGCCCTGAAAAAAGAACTGGGTTTCTGACTCATATGGTCCATAGGTAGATCAACTCGGCTTATGAAACTGATACAAACCACAGCTCCGCTTACATAAATGCTCTTTAGTTAATAGTGAGAATCGCGTTGGGTTCGTAAACTATGTAAAATCATTTGAGCCCAAATTTCACTTGGTTTACCAGAAATGAACTCTTGCTCATAGGAAGACACAGATCCTGTTGTTTAACTCCTTAGCTGTAGAGAAATTCAGACCAGTGTTCTCATCCATTAAACACACTCTGTTTTCACGCAGGAAGAAAGCTCTTCATTCCATAGTCTCCAATACAGCAAGAACCATATGCATGCCCTTAAAATAGAACTGTGTTTCTGACTCATTCGGGTCATAGGTAGTTCAACTCGGCATATGAAACTGATACAAACCACAGCTCCTCTTACATAAATGCTCTTTAGTTAATAGTGAGAATCGCGTTGGGTTTGTGAACTGTGTAAAATCATTTGAGCCCAAAATTCATTTGGTTTACCAGAAATGAACTCTAGCTCGTAGGAAGACACAGATCCTGTTGTTTAACTCCGTACCTGTAGGGAAATTCAGACCAGTGTTCTCATCCATTAAACACACTCAGTTTTCACCCAAGAAACAAGCTCTTCTTTCCAGAGTCTCCAATACAGCAAGAACCATGTGCATGCCCTGAAAAAAAGAACTGTGTTTCCTACTCATATGGACCATATGTAGTTCAACTCTGCTTATGAAACTGATACAAACCACAGCTCCGCTTACATAAATGCTCTTTAGTTAATAGTGAGAATCTCATTGGGTTCGTGAACTGTGTAAAATCATTTGAGCCCAAAATTCACTTGGTTTACCAGAAATGAACTCTTGCTTGTAGGAATACACAGATACTGATGTTTAACACTGTTTCTGAGGGGAAATTCAGACCAGAGTTCTCATCCCTGAAAAACACTCTGTTTTAAGGCAAGAACGTTCCTCTTCTTTCCAGCCTCTCCAATACAGCAAGAACCATGAGAATGCACAGAAAAAAAGAACTGTGTCTCCTACTCACACTTACCATCCATATTTCAACACTGATTATGAAACTGATACAAACCACAACTCCTCTTACAAAAATGATCTTTAGTAAATAGTGAGAACCGCGTTGGGTTCTAGAACAGAGAAAAATCATTTGAGCCCAAAATTCACTGGGTTTACCAGAAATGAACTCTTGCTTTTAGGAAGACACATATCCTGTGTTTTTACTCTGTTTCTGCAGGGAAATTAAGACCAATGTTCTCATCCCTGAAAAACACTCTATTTTAAGGCAAGAACCTTCCTCTTCTTTCCAGCGTCTCCAATACAGCATGAACCATGAGCATGCCCCGAAAAAAAGAACGGTGTTTCCTACTAATCCGGGCCATATGTACATCAACTCTACTTATGACACTGATACAAATCACAGCTCCTCTTACATAAATGCTCTTTAGTTAATAGTGAGAATCGCGTTGGGTTCGTAAACTATGTAAAATCATTTGAGCCCAAAATTCACTTGGTTTACCAGAAATGAACTCTTGCTCATAGGAAGACACAGATCCTGTTGTTTAACTCCCTAGCTGTAGGGAAATTCAGACCAGTGTTCTCATCCATTAAACACACTCTGTTTTCACGCAAGAAGAAAGCTCTTCATTCCAGAGTCTCCAATAGAGCAAGAACCATATGCATGCCCTGAAAATAGAACTGTGTTTCTGACTCATTTGGACCATAGGTAGTTCAACTCGGCATATGAAACTGATACAAACCACAGCTCCTCTTACATAAATGCTCTTTAGTTAATAGTGAGAATCGCGTTGGGTTTGTGAACTGTGTAAAATCTTTTGAGCCCAAAATTCATTTGGTTTACCAGAAATGAGCTCTAGCTCATAGGAAGACACAGATCCTGTTATTTAATTCTGTACCTGTAGGGAAATTCAGACCAGTGTTCTCATCACTGAAAAACACTCTGTTTTAATGCAAGAGGCAAGCTCTTCTTTCCAGCGTCCCCAATACAGCAAGAACGATGAGCATGCACAGAAAAAAAGAACGGTGTCTCCTACTCACACTTACCATCCATATTTCAACTCTGATTATGAAACTGATACAAACCACAACTCCTCTTACAAAAATGATCTTTAGTAAATAGTGAGAACCGCGTTGGGTTCTAGAACAGAGAAAAATCATTTGAGCCCAAAATTCACTGGGTTTACCAGAAATGAACTCTTGCTTTTAGGAAGACACATATCCTGTGTTTTTACTCTGTTTCTGCAGGGAAATTAATACCAATGTTCTCATCCCTGAAAAACACTCTATTTTAAGGCAAGAACCTTCCTCTTCTTTCCAGCGTCTCCAATACAGCATGAACAATGAGCATGCCCCGAAAAAAAGAACGGTGTTTCCTACTAATCCGGGCCATATGTACATCAACTCTACTTATGACACTGATACAAATCACAGCTCCTCTTACATAAATGCTCTTTAGTTAATAGTGAGAATCGCGTTGGGCTTGTGAACTGTGAAATATCATTTGAGCCCAAAATTCACTGGGTTTACCAGAAATGAACTCTTGCTTGTAGGAAGACACGGAGCCTGTTGTTTAACTCCGTTCCTATAGGGAAATTCAGACCAGTGTTCTCATCCATTAAACACACTCTGTTTTAATGCAAGAAGCAAGCTCTTCTTTCCAGAGTCTACAATGCAGCAAGAACCATGTGCATGCCCTGAAAAAAGGTACTGTGTTTCCTACTCATACGGACAATATGTAGTTCAACTCTGCTTTTGAAACTGATACAAACCACCGCTCTCCTTACATAAATGCTCTTTATGTAATAGTGAGAATCGCGTTGGGGTTGTTAAGTGTGTAAAAGCATTTGAGCCCAAAATTCTCTTGGTTTACAAGAAATTAACTCTTGCTTGTAGGAAGACACAGATCCTGTTGTTTAACTCCATACCTGTAGGGAAATTCAGACCAGTGTTTTCATCCATTAAACACACTCTGTTTTCACGCAAGAAGAAAGCTCTTCTTTCCAGAGTCTCCAATACAGCAAGAACCATGTGCATGCCCTGAAAAAAAGCACAGTGTTTCCTACTCATACTTAAAATATGTAGTTCATATCTGCTTTGAAAATGATACAATCCACAGCTCCTCTTACATAAATGCTCTTTAGTTAATAGTGAGAATCGCGCTGGGTTCGGGAACTGTGTAAAATCATTAGAGCAAAAAATTCACTTGGTTTACCAGAAATGAGCTCTAGCTCATAGGAAGACAGAGATCCTGTTATTTAACTCTGTACCTGTAGGGAAATTCAGACCAGTGTTATCATCCATTGAAAACACTATGTTTTAACGCCAGTCGCAAGCTCTACTTTCCAAAGTCTTCAATACAGCAAGAACAATGAACATGCCCTGAAAAAGAGAAATGTGTTTCCTACTCATACAGACCATATATAGTTCAACTGTGCTTATGTAACTGATACTAACCACAGCTCTTCTTACATAAATGTTCTTTATTTATAGTGAGAATCGCGTTGGGTTCGTTAACTGTGAAAAAACCATTTGAGCCCAAAATTCACTTGCATTACCAGAAATTAACTCTTGCTTGTTGGAAGACACAGATCCTGTTGTTTAACTCCGTTCCTGTTGGGAAATTCAGACCAGTGTTCTCATCCCTGAAAAACACTCTGTTTTAACGCAAGAGGCAAGCTCTTCTTTCCAGAATCTCCATTACTGCAAGAACTATTTGCATGCCCTGAAAAAAGAACTGTGTTTCTGACTCATACGGACCATAGGTAGTTCAACTCGGCTTATGAAACTGATACAAACCACAGCTCCTCTTACATAAATGCTCTTTAGTTAATAGTGAGAATCGCCTTGTGTTTGTGAACTGTGTAAAATCATTTGAGCCCAAAATTCATTTGGTTTACCAGAAATGAACTCTAGCTCGTAGGAAGACACAGATCCTGTTGTTTAACTCCGTACCTGTAGGGAAATTCAGACCAGTGTTCTCATCACTGAAAAACACTCTGTTTTAATGCAAGAGGCAAGCTCTTCTTTCCAGCGTCCCCAATACAGGAAGAACGATGAGCATGCACAGAAAAAAAGAACGGTGTCTCCTACTCACACTTACCATCCATATTTCAACTCTGATTATGAAACTGATACAAACCACAACTCCTCTTACAAAAATGATCTTTAGTAAATAGTGAGAACCGCGTTGGGTTCTAGAACAGAGAAAAATCATTTGAGCCCAAAATTCACTGGGTTTACCAGAAATGAACTCTTGCTTTTAGGAAGACACATATCCTGTGTTTTTACTCTGTTTCTGCAGGGAAATTAATACCAATGTTCTCATCCCTGAAAAACACTCTATTTTAAGGCAAGAACCTTCCTCTTCTTTCCAGCGTCTCCAATACAGCATGAACCATGAGCATGCCCCGAAAAAAAGAACGGTGTTTCCTACTAATCCGGGCCATATGTACATCAACTCTACTTATGACACTGATACAAATCACAGCTCCTCTTACATAAATGCTCTTTAGTTAATAGTGAGAATCGCGTTGGGCTTGTGAACTGTGAAATATCATTTGAGCCCAAAATTCACTGGGTTTACCAGAAATGAACTCTTGCTTGTAGGAAGACACGGAGCCTGTTGTTTAACTCCGTTCCTATAGGGAAATTCAGACCAGTGTTCTCATCCATTAAACACACTCTGTTTTAATGCAAGAAGCAAGCTCTTCTTTCCAGAGTCTCCAATGCAGCAAGAACCATGTGCATGCCCTGAAAAAAGGTACTGTGTTTCCTACTCATACGGACAATATGTAGTTCAACTCTGCTTTTGAAACTGATACAAACCACCGCTCTCCTTACATAAATGCTCTTTATGTAATAGTGAGAATCGCGTTGGGGTTGTTAAGTGTGTAAAAGCATTTGAGCCCAAAATTCTCTTGGTTTACAAGAAATTAACTCTTGCTTGTAGGAAGACACAGATCCTGTTGTTTAACTCCATACCTGTAGGGAAATTCAGACCAGTGTTTTCATCCATTAAACACACTCTGTTTTCACGCAAGAAGAAAGCTCTTCTTTCCAGAGTCTCCAATACAGCAAGAACCATGTGCATGCCCTGAAAAAAGCACAGTGTTTCCTACTCATACTTAAAATATGTAGTTCATATCTGCTTTGAAAATGATACAATCCACAGCTCCTCTTACATAAATGCTCTTTAGTTAATAGTGAGAATCGCGCTGGGTTCGGGAACTGTGTAAAATCATTAGAGCAAAAAATTCACTTGGTTTACCAGAAATGAGCTCTAGCTCATAGGAAGACAGAGATCCTGTTATTTAACTCTGTACCTGTAGGGAAATTCAGACCAGTGTTATCATCCATTGAAAACACTATGTTTTAACGCCAGTCGCAAGCTCTACTTTCCAAAGTCTTCAATACAGCAAGAACAATGAACATGCCCTGAAAAAGAGAAATGTGTTTCCTACTCATACAGACCATATATAGTTCAACTGTGCTTATGTAACTGATACTAACCACAGCTCTTCTTACATAAATGTTCTTTATTTATAGTGAGAATCGCGTTGGGTTCGTTAACTGTGAAAAAACCATTTGAGCCCAAAATTCACTTGCATTACCAGAAATTAACTCTTGCTTGTTGGAAGACACAGATCCTGTTGTTTAACTCCGTTCCTGTTGGGAAATTCAGACCAGTGTTCTCATCCCTGAAAAACACTCTGTTTTAACGCAAGAGGCAAGCTCTTCTTTCCAGAATCTCCATTACTGCAAGAACTATTTGCATGCCCTGAAAAAAGAACTGTATTTCTGACTCATACGGACCATAGGTAGTTCAACTCGGCTTATGAAACTGATACAAACCACAGCTCCTCTTACATAAATGCTCTTTAGTTAATAGTGAGAATCGCCTTGTGTTTGTGAACTGTGTAAAATCATTTGAGCCCAAAATTCATTTGGTTTACCAGAAATGAACTCTAGCTCGTAGGAAGACACAGATCCTGTTGTTTAACTCCGTTCCTGTTGGGAAATTCAGACCAGTGTTCTCATCCATTAAACACACTCTGTTTTCAGGCAAGAAACAAGCTCTTCTTTCCAGAGTCTCCAATACAGCAAGAACCATGTGCATGCCCTGAAAAAAAGAACTGTGTTTCCTACTCATACGGACTATATGTAGTTCAACGCTGCTTTTGAAACTGATACAAACCACAGCTCTTCTTACATAAATGCTCTTTACTTGATAGTGAGAATCGCGCTGTGTTCTAGAACTCCGAAAAAACATTTGAGCCCAAAATTCACTGGGTTTACCAGTAATGAACTCTTGCTTGTCGGAAGACACAGATCCTGTGGTTTAACTCTGTTGCTGAAAGGAAATTCAGACCAGAGTTCTCAACCAAGAAAAATACTCTGTTTTAAGGCAAGAAGCATCCTCTTTTTCAACAGTCTCCAATACAGCAAGAACCATATTCATGCCCAGATTAAAAGAACTGTGTTTCCAACTCATATGGACCATATGTAGTTCAACTCTGCTTATGAAACTGATACAAACCACAGCTCCGCTTACATAAATGCTCTTTAGTTAATAGTGAGAATCGCGTTGGGTTCGTGAACTGTGTAAAATCATTTGAGCCCAAATTTCACTTGGTTTACCAGAAGTGAACTATTGCTCATAGGAAGACACAGATCCTGTTGTTTAACTCCTTAGCTGTAGGGAAATTCAGACCAGTGTTCTCATCCATTAAACACACTCTGTTTTCACGCAAGAAGAAAGCTCTTCATTCCAGAGTCTCCAATACAGCAAGAACCATATGCATGCCCTGAAAATAGAACTGTGTTTCTGAATCATACGGACCATAGGTAGATCAACTCGGCATATGAAACTGATACAAACCACAGCTCCTCTTACATAAATGCTCTTTAGTTAATAGTGAGAATCACGTTGGGTTTGTGAACTGTGTAAAATCATTTGAGACCAAAATTCATTTGGTTTACCATAAATGAACTCTACCTCGTAGGAAGACACAGATCCTGTTGTTTAACTCCGTACCTGTAGGGAAATTCAGACCAGTGTTCTCATCCATTAAACACACTCTGTTTTCACGCAAGAAACAAGCTCTTCTTTCCAGAGTCTCCAATATAGCAAGAACCATGTGCATGCCCTGAAAAGAAGAACTGCGTTTCCGACTCATATGGACCATATGTAGTTCAACTCTGCTTTTGACACTTATACAAACCACAGCTCCTCTTACATAAATGCTCTTTACTTAATAGTGAGAATCACGCTGGGTTCTAGAACTCCGAAAAAACATTTGAGCCCAAATTTCACTGGGTTTACCAGTAATGAACTCTTGCTTTTCGGAAGACACAGATCATGTGGTTTAACTCTGTTTCTGAAAGGAAATTCAGACCAGAGTTCTCAACCAAGAAAAATACTCTGTTTTAAGGCAAGAAGCATCGTCTTCTTTCAAGAGTCTCCAATACAGCAAGAACCATGAGCATGCCCAGAAAAAAAGAACTGTGTTTCCTACTCATCTGGGCCATATGTAGATCAACTCTATTTATGAAACTGATACAAAGCACAGCTCCTCTTACATAAATGCTCTTTAGTTAATATTGAGAATCGCGTTGGGCTTGTGAATTGTGAAATATCATTTGAGCCCAAAATTCACTGGGTTTACAAGAAATGAACTCTTGCTTGTAGAAAGACACAGAGGCTGTTGTTTAACTCCCTTCCTATAGGGAAATTCAGACCAGTGTTCTCATCCATTAAACACACTCTGTTTTAATGCAAGAAGCAAGCTCTTCTTTCCAGATTCTCCAATACAGCAAGAACCATGTGCATGCCCTGAAAAAAGTACTGTGTTTCCTACTCATACGGACCATATGTAGTTCAACTCTGCTTTTGAACCTGATACAAACCACAGCTCCTCTTACATAAATGCTCTTTAGTTAATAGTGAGAATCGCGTTGGGTTCTAGAACTGAGAAAAAACCATTTGAGCCCAAAATTAACTGTGTTTACCAGAAATGAACTCTTGCTTGTAGGAAGACACAGATCCTGAGGTTTTATTCCTTTTCTGTAGGGAAATTCAGAGCAGTGTTCTCAACCATTGAACACATTCTGTTTTAACACAAGTAGCAAGCTCTTCTTACCAGTGTCTCCAATATAGCAAGAACCATGAGCATGCCCTGAAAAAGAGAACTGTGTTTCCTACTCATACAGACCATATGTAGTTCAACTCTGCTTATGTAACTGATACTAACCACAGCTCTTCTTACATAAATGTTCTTTATTTAATAGTGAGAATGGCGTTGGGTTCATTAACTGTGAAAAAACCATTTGAGCCCAAAATTCACTTGCTTACCAGAAATTAACTCTTGCTTGTAGGAAGACACAGATCCTGTTGTTTAACTTGGTTCCTATTTGGAAATTCTGACCAGTGTTCTCATCCCTGAAAAACACTCTGTTTTCACGCAAGAAGAAAGCTCTTCTTTCCAGATTCTCCAATACAGCAAGAACCATGTACATGCCCTTAAAAAAAGAACTGTGTTTCGTACTCATACGGACAATATGTAGTTCAACTCTGCTTTTGAAACTGATACAAACCACAGCTCCTCTTACATAAATGCTCTTTACTTATTACTGAGAATCGCGCTGGGTTCTAGAACTGCGAAAAAACCATTTGAGCCCAAAATTCACTGGGTTTACCAGTAATGAACTCTTGCTTGTCGGAAGACACAGATCCTGTGGTTTAACTCTGTTTCTGAAAGGAAATTCAGACCAGAGTTCTCAAGCAAGAAAAATACTCTGTTTTAAGGCAAGAAGCATCCTCTTCATTCCAGCGTCACTAATACAGCAAGAACCATAATCATGCCCAGATTAAAAGAACTGTGTTTCCGACTCATATGTACCATATGTAGTTCAACTCTGCTTATGAAACTGATACAAACCACAGCTCCGCTTACAAAAATGCTCTTTAGTTAATAGTGAGAATCGCGTTGGGTTTCGTGAACTGTGTAAAATCATTTGAGCCCAAAATTCACTTGGTTTACCAGAAATGAACTCTTGCTTGTAGGAAGACACAGATACTGATGTTTAACACTGTTTCTGAGGGGAAATTCAGACCAGAGTTCTCATCCCTGAAAAACACTCTGTTTTAAGGCAAGAACCTTCCTCTTCTTTCCAGCGTCTCCAATACAGCAAGAACCATGAGCATGCACAGAAAAAAAGAACTGTGTCTCCTACTCACACTTACCATATATAGTTCAACTCTGATTATGAAACTGATACAAACCACACTCCTCTTACAAAAATGATCTTTAGTAAATAGTGAGAACCGCGTTGGGTTCTAGAACAGAGAAAAATCATTTGAGCCCAAAATTCACTGGGTTTACCAGAAATGAACTCTAGCTCGTAGGAAGACACAGATCCTTTTGTTTAACTCCGTACCTGTAGGGAAATTCAGACCCGTGTTCTCAGCCATTAAACACACTCTGTTTTCACGGAAGAAACAAGCTCTTCTTTCCAGAGACTCCAATACACCAAGAACCTTGTGCATGCCCTGAAAAAAAGAACTGTGTTTCCTACTCATATGGACCATATGTAGTTCAACTCTGCTTATGGAACTGATACTAACCACAGCTCTTCTTACATAAATGTTCTTTATTTAATAGTGAGAATCACGTTGGGTTCGTTAAGTGTGTAAAACCATTTGAGCCCAAAATTCACTGGGTTTACCAGAAATGAACTCTTGCTTGTAGGAAGACACAGATCCTGAGGTTATACTCTGTTTCTGAATTGAAATTCAGTCCAGAGATCTCATCCCTGAAAAACACTATGTTAAGGCAAGAACCTTCCTCTTCTTTCCAGCGTTTCTAATACAGCAAGAACCATGAGCATACCCATACAAAAAGAACTGTCTTTCCTACTCATACGGACAATATGTAGTTCAACTCTGCCTATGAAACTGATACAAACCACAGCTCCTCTTACATAAATGCTCTTTACTTAATAGTGAGAATCACGTTAGGTTTGTGAACTGCGAAAATCATTTGAGCTCAAAATTCATTGGGTTTACCAGAAATGAACTCTGGCTTTTAGGAAGATACAGATCTTGTGGTGTAACTCTGTTTCTGAAGGGAATTCAGAGCAGAGTTCTCATCCCTGAAAAACACTCTGTTTTAAGGCAAGAACCTTCCTCTTCTTTCCAGCGTCTCCAATACAGCAAGAACCATGAGCATGCCCAGAAAAAAAGAACTGTGTTTCCTACTCATCCGGGCCATATGTAGATCAACTCTACTTATGAAACTGATACAAAGCACAGCTCCTCTTACATAAATGCTCTTTAGTTAATAGTGAGAATCGCGTTGGGCTTGTGAACTGTGAAATATCATTTGAGCCCAAAATTCACTGGGTTTACCAGAAATGAACTCTTGCTTGTAGGAAGACACAGAGCCTGTTGTTTAACTCCGTTCCTATAGGGAAATTCAGACCAGTGTAATCATCCATTAAACACACTCTGTTTTAATTTAAGAAGCAAGCTCTTCTTTCCAAAGTCCCCAATACAGCAAGAACAATGTGCATGCCCTGAAAAAGAGAACTGTGTTTCCTACTCACATGTACCATATGTAGTTCAACTCTGCTTATGTAACTGATACTAACCACAGCTCTCCTTACATAAATGCTCTTTATTTAATAGTGAGAATCGCGTTGGGGTCGTTAAATGTGTAAAACCATTTGAGCCCAAAATTCACTTGGTTTACAAGAAATTAACTCTTGCTTGTAGGAAGACACAAACCCTGTTGTTTAACTCGGTTCCTGTTGGGAAATTCAGACCTGTGTTCTCATCCCTGAAAAACACTCTGTTTTAACGCAAGAAGCAAGCTCTTCTTTCCAGAGTCTCCAATACTGCAAGAACTATTTGAATGCCCTGAAAAAAAGAAATGTGTTTCTGACTCATACAGACCATATGTAGTTGAACTCTGCTTATGAAACTGATACAAACCACAGCTCCTCTTACATAAATGCTCTTTAGTTAATAGTGAGAATCGCGTTGGGTTCTAGAACTGCAAAAAATCATTTGAGCCCAAAATTCACTGGATTTACCAGAGATGAACTCTTGCTTGTAGGAAGACACAGATCTTGAGGTTTTACTCTGTTTCTGAATGGAAATTCAGACCAGAGATCTCATCCCTGAAAAACACTATGTTTTAAGGCAAGAACCTTCCTCTTCTT
Organism: Onychomys leucogaster; assembly: GCA_949786385.1. Classification (NCBI taxonomy): domain Eukaryota; kingdom Metazoa; phylum Chordata; class Mammalia; order Rodentia; family Cricetidae; genus Onychomys; species Onychomys leucogaster. The sequence goes on along the minus strand of CATKUP010000006.1, from coordinate 8,304,768 downwards.
TCCTGCGTCTCCAATACAGCAAGAACCATGAGCATACCCAGACAAAAAGAACTGTCTTTCCTACTCATACGGACCATATGTAGTTCAACTCTGCTTATGAAACTGATACAAACCATAGCTCCTCTTACATAAATGCTCTTTAGTTACTAGTGAGAATCGCGATGGGTTTGTGAACAGCGAAAAAACATTTGAGCCCAAAATTCACTGGGTTTACCAGAAATGAACTCTAGCTCGTAGGAAGACACAGATCCTTTTGTTTAACTCCGTACCTGTAGGGAAATTCAGACCAGTGTTCTCATCCCTGAAGAACACTCTGTTTTCACGGAAGAAACAAGGTCTTCTTTCCAGAGTCTCCAATAAACCAAGAACCATGTGCATGCCCTGAAAAAAAAGAACTGTGTTTCCTACTGATACGGACCATATGTAATTCAACTCTGCTTTTGAAACTGATACAAACCACAGCTCCTCTTACATAAATGCTCTTTACTTAATAGTGAGAATCGTGCTGGGTTCTAGAACAGCGAAAAAACATTTGAGCCCAAAATTCACTGGGTTTACCAGTAATGAACTCTTGCTTGTCAGAAGACACAGATCCTGTGGTTTAACTCTGTTTCTGAAAGGAAATTCAGACCAGAGTTCTCATGCAAGAAAAACACTCTGTTTTAAGGGAAGAAGCATCCTCTTCTTTCAAGTGTCTCCAATATGGCATGAACCATGAGCATGCTCTGAAAAAGAGAACTGTGTTTCCTACTCATACAGACCATATGTAGTTCAACTCTGCTTATGGAACTGATACGAACCACAGCTCTTATTACATAAATGTTCTTTATTTAATAGAGAGAATCGCGTTGGGTTCGTTAAGTGTGTAAAATCATTTGAGCCCAAAATTCACATGGTTTACAAGAAATTAACTCTTGCTTGTAGGAAGACACAGATCCTGTTGTTTAACTCGGTTTCTGTTGTGAAATTCAGACCAGTGTTCTCATCCCTCAAAAACATTCTGTTTTAATGCAAGAAGCAAGCTCTTCTTTCCAAAGTCTCCAATACAGCAAGAACTATTTGCATGCCCTGAAAAAAATAACTGTGTTTCCTACTAATACGGACGATATGTAGTTCAACTCTGCTTATGAAACTGATACAAACCACAGCTCCTGTTACATAAATGCTCTTTAGTTAATAGTGAGAATCGCGTTGGGTTCAAGAACTGCAAAAAATCATATGAGCCCAAAATTCACTGGGTGTACCAGAAATGAACTCTTGCTTGTAGGAAGAAACAGATCCTGAGGTTTATCTCTGTTTCTGAATTGAAATTCAGACCAGAGATCTCATCCCTGAAAAACACTATGTTAAGGCAAGAACCTTCCTCTTCTTTCCAGCGTCTCCAATATAGCAAGAACCATGAGCATGCCCAGAAAGAAAGAACAGTGTTTCGACTCATACGGACCATATGTAGTTCAACTCTGCTTATGAAACTGATACAACCACAGCTCTGCTTACATAAAGGCTCTTTAGTTAATAGTGAAAATCGCCTTGGGTTTGTGAACTGTGAAATATCATTTGAGCTCAAAATTCACTGGGTTTACCAGAAATGAAGTCTTTCTTGTAGGAAGACACAGATCCTGTTCTTTAACTCCGTTCCTGTAGGGAAATTGAGACCAGTTTTCTCATCCATTAAACACACTCTGTTTTCACGCATGAAGCAAGCTCTTCTTTCCAGATTCTCCAATACAGCAAGAACCATGAGCATGCCCAGAAAAAAAGAACTGTGTTTCCTACTCATCCGGGCCATATGTAGATCAACTCTACTTATGAAACTGATACAAAGCACAGCTCCTCTTACATAAATGCTCTTTAGTTAATAGTGAGAATCGCGTTGGCCTTGTGAACTGTGAAATATCATTTGAGCCCAAAATCCACTGGGTTTACCAGAAATGAACTCTTGCTTGTAGTAAGACACTGAGCCTGTTGTTTAACTCCGTTCCTATAGGGAAATTCAGACCAGTGTTCTCATCCATTAAACACACTCTGTTTTAATTTAAGAAGCAAGCTCTTCTTTCCAAAGTCCCCAATACAGCAAGAACAATGTGCATGCCCTGAAAAAGAGAACTGTGTTTCCTACTCACACGTACCATATGTAGTTCAACTCTGCTTATGTAACTGATACTAACCACAGCTCTCCTTACATAAATGCTCTTTATTTAATAGTGAGAATCGCGTTGGGGTCGTTAAATGTGTAAAACCATTTGAGCCCAAAATTCACTTGGTTTACAAGAAATTAACTCTTGCTTGTAGGAAGACACAAATCCTGTTGTTTAACTCGGTTCCTGTTGGGAAATTCAGACCTGTGTTCTCATCCCTGAAAAACACTCTGTTTTAACGCAAGAAGCAAGCTCTTCTTTCCAGAGTCTCCAATACTGCAAGAACTATTTGAATGCCCTGAAAAAAAGAAATGTGTTTCCGACTCATACAGACCATATGTAGTTGAACTCTGCTTATGAAACTGATACAAACCACAGCTCCTCTTACATAAATGCTCTTTAGTTAATAGTGAGAATCGCGTTGGGTTCTAGAACTGCAAAAAATCATTTGAGCCCAAAATTCACTGGGTTTACCAGAAATGTACTCTTGCTTGTAGGAAGACACAGATCCTGAGGTTTAACTCTGTTTCTGAAGGGTAATTCAGACTAGAGTTCTCATCCCTTAAAAACACTCTGTTTTAAGGCAAGAACCTTCCTATTCTTTCCAGCCTCTCCAATACAGCAAGAACCAAGAGCATCCCCAGAAAAAAAGAACTGTGTTTCCTACTCATACGGACCATATGTAGTTCAACTCTGCTTATGAAACTGATACAAACCACAGCTCCTCTTACATAAATGCTCCTTAGTTAATAGTGAGAATCGCGTTGGGTTCGTGAACTGTGAAAAATCATTTGAGCCCAAAATTCACTGCGCTTACCAGAAATAAACTCTTGCTAGTAGGAAGATACAGATCTTGTGGTTTAACTCTGTTTCTGAAGGGAATTCAGAGCAGAGTTCTCATCCCTGAAAATCACTCTGTTTTAAGGCAAGAACCTTCCTCTTCTTTCCAGGGTCTCCAATACAGCAAGAACAATGAGCATGCCCTGAAAAAGAGAACTGTGTTTCCTTTTCATACAGACCATATGTAGTTCAACTCTTCTTATGTAACTGATACTAACCACAGCTCTTGTTACATAAATGTTCTTTATTTAATAGTGAGAATCGCATTGGGTCTTTAAGTGTGTAAAACCATTTGAGCCCAAAATTCACTTGGTTTACCAGAAATTAACTCTTGCTTGTAGGAAGACACAGATCCTGTTGTTTAACTGGGTTTCTGTTGGGAAATTCAGACCAGAGTTCTCATCCCTGAAAAACACTCTGTTTTAAGGCAAGAAGATTCCTCTTCTTCCCAGCGTCTCCAATACAGGAAGAACCATGAGCATGCCCAGAAAAAAAGAACTGTGTTTCCTACTCATATGGACCACATGTAGTTCAATTCTGATTATGAAACTTATACAAACCACAGCTCCTCTTACATAAATGCTCTATAGTTAATAGTGAGAATCGTGTTGGGTTCTAGAACCCTGTAAAATCATTTGAGCCCAAAATTCACTTGGTTTACCAGAAATGAACTCCTGCTTGTAGGAAGACACAGATCCTGCTGTTTAACTCCGTTCCTATAGGGAAATTCAGACCAGTGTTATCATCCATTAAACACACTCAGTTTTAATGCAAGAAGCAAGGTCTTCTTTCCAGAGTCTCCAATACAGCAAGAACCATGTGCATGCCCTGAAAAAACAACTGTGTTTCCTACTCACACGGACCATATGTAGTTCAACTCTGCTTTTGAAACTGATACAAACCACAGCTCCTCTTACATAAATGCTCTTTAGTTAATAGTGAGAATCGCGTTGGGTTCTAGAACTGAGAAAAAACCATTTGAGCCCAAAATTCACTGGGTTTAACAGAAATGAACTCTTGCTTGTAGAAAGACACAGATACTGAGGTTTAACTGTGTTTCTGAAGGGAAATTCAGACCAGAGTTCACATCCATTAAACACACTCCGTTTTCACGCAAGAAGTAAGCTCTTCTTTCCAGACTCTCCAATACCACAAGAACCATGTGCATGTCCTGAAAAAAAAGAACTGTGTTTCCTACTTATACGGACCATAAGAAGTTCAACTCTGCTTTTGAAACTGATTCAATCCACAGCTCCTCTTACATAAATGCTCTTTAGTTAATAGTGAGAAACGCATTTGGTTCGTGAACTGTGTAAAATCTTTTGAGCCCAAAATTCACTTGGTTCACCAGAAATGTACTCCTGCTCGTAGGAAGACACATATCGTGTTGTTTAACTCCGTTCCTGTAGGGAAATTCAGACCAGTGTTTTCATCCATTAAACACACTCAGTTTTAATGCAAGAAGCAAGGTCTTCTTTCCAGAGTCTCCAATACAGCAAGAACCATGTGCATGCCCTGAAAAGAAGAACTGTGTTTCCTACTCATACGGACCATATGTAGTTCAACTCTGCTTTTGAAACTGATACAAACCACAGCTCCTCTTAATAAATGCTCTTTAGTTAATAGTGAGAATCGTTTTGGGTTCTAGAACTGCGAAAACCATTTGAGCCCAAAATTGACTGAGTTTACCAGAAATGAACTCTTGCTTGTAGGAAGACACAGATCCTTTGGTTGAACCCTGTTTCTGAAAGGAAATTCAGACCAGAGTTCTCATGCAAGAAAAACACTCTGTTTTAAGGCAAGAACCTTCCTCCTCTTTCAAGAGTCTCCAATACAGCAAGAATCATGAGCATGCCCAGAAAAAAAAAACTGTGTTTCCTACTCATATGGACCACATGTAGTTCAACTCTGCTTATGAAACTTATACAAACCACAGCTCCTCTTACATAAATGCTCTTTAGTTAATAGTGAGAATCGCGTTGGGTTCTAGAACTGAGAAAAAACCATTTGAGCCCAAAATTCACTGGGTTTAACAGAAATGAACTCTTGCTTGTAGGAAGACACAGATACTGAGGTTTAACTCTGTTTCTGAAGGGAAATTCAGACCAGAGTTCTCATCCATTAAACACACTCTGTTTTCACGCAAGAAACAAGCTCTTCTTTCCAGACTCTCCAATACCGCAAGAACCATGTGCATGTCCTGAAAAAAAAGAACTGTGTTGTCTACTCATACGGACCATATGTAGTTCAACTCTGCTTTTGAAACTGATTCAATCCACACCTCCTCTTACATAAATGCTCTTTAGTTAATAGTGAGATTCGCATTTGGTTAGTGAACTGTGTAAAATCTTTTGAGCCCAAAATTCACTTGGGTTACCAGAAATGTACTCCTGCTTGTAGGAAGACACAGATCCTGTTGTGTAACTCCGTTCCTGTAGGGCAATTCAGACCAGTGTTTTCATCCATTAAACACACTCTGCTTTAATGCAAGAAGCAAGCTCTTCTTTCCAGAGTCTCCAATACAGCAAGAACAATGTGCATGCCCTGAAAAGAAGAACTGTGTTTCCTACTCATTCGGACCATATGTAGTTCAACTCTGCTTTTGAAACTGATACAAACCACAGCTACTCTTACATAAATGCTCTTTAGTTAATAGTGAGAATCGCGTTATGTTCTAGAACAGTGAAAAACCATTTGAGCCCAAAATTCACTGGGTTTTCCAGAAATGAACTCTTACTTGTAGGAAGACATAGATCCTTTGGTTTAACTCTGTTTCTGTAAGGAAATTCAGACCAGAGTTCTCATGCAAGAAAAACACTCTGTTTTAAGTCAAGAAGCATCCTCTTCTTTCCAGCGTCTCCTATACAGCAAGAACAATGAGCATGCCCAGAAAAAAAAGAACTGTGTTTCCGACTCATATGTACCATATGTAGTTCAACTCTGCTTATGAAACTGATACAAACCACAGCTCCTCTTAATAAATGCTCTTTAGTTAATAGTGACAATCGCGTTGGGTTCTAGAACTGCGAAAAACCATTTGAGCCCAAAATTCACTGGGTTTACCAGAAATGAACTCTTGCTTGAAGGAAGACACAGATCCTGTGGTTGAACCCTGTCTCTGAAAGGATATTCAGACCAGAGTTCTCATGCAAGAAAAACACTCTGTTTTAAGGCAAGAACCTTCCTCCTCTATCAAGCATCTCCAATACAACAAGAATCATGAGCATGCCCAGAAAAAAGAAATGTGTTTCCTACTCACACGTACCGCATGTAGTTCAACTCTGCTTATGAAACTGATACAAAACACAGCTCCTCTTAATGAAATTCTATTTTGTTAATAGTGAGAATCGCTTTGGGTCCATGAACTGTGAACAATCATTTGAGCCCAAAATTCAATTGGTTTACCAGAAATGAACTCTTGCTTGTAGGAAGACACAGATCCTGTTGTTTAACTCCGTTCCTATAGGGAAATTCAGACCAGTGTTATCATCCCTTAAACACACTCTGTTTTAATGCAAGATGAAAGCTCTTCTTTCCAGAGTCTCCAATTCAGCAAGAACCATGTGCATGCCCTGAAAAAAAGAACTGTGTTTCCTACTCATACGGACCATATGTAGTTCAACTCTGCTTTTGAAACTGATACAAACCACAGCTCCCCTTACATAAATGCTCTTTAGTTAATATTGAGAATCGCGTTATGTTCTAAAACAGTGAAAAACCATTTGAGCCCAAAATTCACTGGGTTTACCAGAAATGAACTCTTGCTTGTAGCAAGACACAGATCCTTTGGTTTAACTCTGTTTCTGTAAGGAAATTCAGACCAGAGTTCTCATGCAAGAAAAACACTCTGTTTTAAGTCAAGAAGCATCCTCTTCTTTTTAGCGTCTCCTATACAGCAAGAACAATGAGCATGCCCAGAAAAAAAGAACTGTGTTTCCGACTCATATGAACCATATGTAGTTCAACTCTGCTTATGAAACTGATACAAAGCACAGCTCCTCTTAATAAATGCTCTTTAGTTAATAGTGAGAATCGCGTTGGGTTCGATAAGTGTTTAAAACCATTTGAGCCCAAAATTCACTGGGTTTACCAGAAATGAACTCTTGCTTGTAGGAAGACACAGATCCCGTGGTTGAACCCTGTTTCTGAAAGGAAATTCAGACCAGAGTTCTCATCCATTAAACACACTCTGTTTTCATGCAAGAAGCAAGCTCTTCTTTCCAGACTCTACAATACCGCAAGAACCATGTGCATGTCCTGAAAAAAAAAAAACTGTGTTTCCTACTCATACCGACCCTATGTAGTTCAACTCCGCTTTTGAAACTGATACAAAACCACAGCTACTCTTACATAAATGCTCTTTAGTTAATAGTGAGAATCGCGTTATGTTCTAGAACAGTGAAAAACCATTTGAGCCCAAAATTCACTGGGTTTACCAGAAATGAACTCTTGCTTGTAGGAAGACAAAGATCCTTTGGTTTAACTCTGTTTCTGTAAGGAAATTCAGACCAGAGTTCTGATGCAAGAAAAACACTCTGTTTTAAGTCACGAAGCATCCTCTTCTTTCCAGCGTCTCCTATACAGCAAGAACAATGAGCATGCCCAGAAAAAAAGAACTGTGTTTCTGACTCATATGTACCATATGTAGTTCAACTCTGCTTATGAAACTGATACAAACCACAGCTCCTCTTAATAAATGCTCTTTATTTAATAGTGATAAACGCGTTGGGTTCTAGAACTGCGAAAAACCATTTGAGCCCAAAATTCACTGGGTTTACCAGAAATGAACTCTTGCTTCTAGGAAGACACAGATCCTGTGGTTGAACCCTGTTTCTGAAAGGAAATTCAGACCAGAGTTCTCATGCAAGAAAAACACTCTGTTTTAAGGCAAGAATCTTCCTCCTCTTTCAAGCGTCTCCAATACAGCAAGAATCATGAGCATGCCCAGAAAAAATAAATGTGTTTCCTACTCACACGTACCATATGTAGTTCAACTCTGTTTATGAAACTGATACAAACCACAGCTCCTCTTAATGAAATTCTATTTTGTTAATAGTGAGAATCGCTTTGGGTCCATGAACTGTGAACAATCATTTCAGCCTAAAATTCAGTGGGTTTACCAGAAATGAACTCTTGCTTGTAGGAAGACACAGATCCTGAGGTTTAACTCTGTTTCTGAAGGGTAATTCAGACTAGAGTTCTCATCCCTTAAAAACACTCTGTTTTAACGCAAGAACCTTCCTATTCTTTCCAGCCTCTCCAATACAGCAAGAACCATGAGCATGCCCAGAAAAAAGAAATGTGTTTCCTACTCACACGTACCATATGTAGTTCAGCTCTGCTTATGAAACTGATACAAATCACAGCTCCTCTTAATGAAATTCTATTTTGTTAATAGTGAGAATCGCTTTGTGTCCATGAATTGTGAACAATCATTTGAGCCCAAAATTCAGTGGGTTTACCAGAAATGAACTCTTGCTTGTAGGAAGACACAGATCTGAGGTTTAACTCTGTTTCTGAAGGGTAATTCAGACTAGAGTTCTCATCCCTTAAAAACACTCTGTTTTAAGGCAAGAACCTTCCTATTCTTTCCAGCCTCTCCAATACAGCCAGAACCATGAGCATACCCAGAAAAAAGAAATGTGTTTCCTACTCACACGTACCATATGTAGTTCAACTCTGCTTATGAAACTGATACAAACCACAGCTCCTCTTAATGAAATTCTATTTTGTTAATAGTGAGAATCGCTTTGTGTCCATGAATTGTGAACAATTATTTGAGCCCAAAATTCAGTGGGTTTAACAGAAATGAACTCTTGCTTGTAGGAAGACACAGATCCAGGGATTCAACTCCGTTTCTGAAGGGAAATACAGACCAGTGTTCTCATCCATGAAAAACACGCTGTTTTAACGCAAAAAGCATGCTCTTTTTCCTTTGTCTCCAACACAGCAAGAAATATGAGCATGCCCAGAAAAAAAGAACTGTGTTTCCTACTCATACTGACCATATGTAGTTCAACTCTGCTTATGAAACTGATACAAACCACAGCTCCTATACATAATGGCTCTTTAGTTATTAGTGAGAATCGCGTTGTGTTTGAGATCTGTGTAAAATCATTTGGGCCCAAAAGTCACTTGGTTCACCAGAAATGAACTCTTGCTTGTAGGAAGACTCAGATCCTGGGGTTTAACTCCGTTTCTGAAGGGAAATTCAGTCCAGAGTTCTTATTCCTGAAACACACTCTGTTTTAAGGCAAGAAGCATCCTCTTCTTTCCAGTGTCTGCAATACAGCAAGAACTATGAGCATGCCCAGAAAAAAAGAACTGTGTTTCCTACTCATAAGGACCATATGTAGTTCAACTCTGCTTATGAAACTGACACAAACCACAGCTCCTCTTACATAAATGCTCTTTAGTTAATAGTGAGGAACGCGTTGGTTTAGTGAACAGTGTAAATTCATTTGAGCCAAAAATCACTGGGTTTACCTGAAATAAACTCTTGCTTGTAGGAAGACACAGATCCAGGGGTTCAAATCCCTTTCTGAAGGGAAATTCGGACCAGTGTTCTCATCCATGAAAAACTCGCTGTTTTAACGCAAGAGGCATGCTCTTCTTTCCAGAGTCTCCAACACAGCAAGAAATATGAGCATGGCCAGAAAAAAACAACTGTTTTTCCTACTCATACAGACCATATATACGTCAACTCTGTTTACGAAATTGATACAAACCACAGCGCCTCTTACAAAAATGCTCTTTAGTTAATAGTGTGAAAAGCGTTGGATTCATGAACTGTGTAAATTCATTTGAGCCAAATATTCACTGGGTTTACCAGAAATGAACTCTTGCTTTTAGTAAGACACAGATCCTAGGGATCAACTCTGTTTCTGAAGGGAAATCAGACCAGAGTTCTCATCCCTGAAACATACTCTGTTTTAAGGCAAGAAGTATCCACTTCTTTCCAGCCTCTGCAATACAACAATAACCATGAGCATATCCAGAAAAAAAAGAACTATGTTTCCTACTCTTAGGGACCACATCTAATGAAGCTTGGCCTATCAAACTGAAACAAACCACATCTCCTCGTACATAAATGCTCTTTAGTTGATAGTGAGAAAGGTGTTGGGTTCATGAACTGTGTAAAATCATTTGAGCCCAAAATTCACTTGGTTTACCAGATATGAACTCTGGCTTGTAGGAAGACACAGATCCTGGGGTTGAACTCTGTTTCTGAATGGAAAATCAGACCAGAGTTCTCATCCCTGAAACACACACTGCTTTAAGGCAAGAAGCATCCTCTTCTTTCCAGCGTCTCCATACAGCAAGAAATATGAGGATGCCCAGAAAAAAGAACTGTTTTTCCTACTCATCGAACCTTAAGTAGTTCAGCTCTGCTTATAAAACTGATACAAACCACAGAAACTCATACATAAATGCTCTTTAGTTAATAGTGAGAATTTCGTTGGGTTTGTGCATTGTGTGAAATCATTAGCGCCCAAAAATCTCTTGGTTTACCAGAAATGAACTCTTGCTTGTAGGAAGACAGAGATCCTGTGGTTGAACTCCCTTTCTGAAGGGAAATGCAGACCTGAGTTCTCATCCCTGAAACACACTCTGTTTTAAGGCAAGAAGCATGCTCTTCTTTCCAGTGTCTCCAACACAGCATGAAATATTAGCATGCCCAGAAAAAAAAGAACTGTGTTTCCTCCTCATACGCACCATATTTACTTCAACTCTGCATATGAAACTGTTACAAAAAACAGCTCCTCTTACATAAAGTATCTTTAGTTCATATTGAGAAACGATTTTGTTTCGTTTACTGTGTACATTCACTTGAGACCAAAAGTCATTGTGTTTACCAGAAATGAACTCTTGTTTGTAGGAAGATACAGATCCAGGGATTCAACTCCGTTTCTGAAGGGAAATTCTGACCAGTGTTCAAATCGATGAAAAACAAGCTGTTTAAACGCAAAAAGCATTCTCTTCTTTCCAGTGTCTCCAACACAGCAAGAAATATGAGCATGCCCAGAAAAAAAGACCTGTTTTTTCTACTCATACCGACCATATGTAGTTCAACTGTGCTTATGAAACTGATACAAACCACAGCTCCTCCTACATAAAGGCTCTTTAGTTAATAGTGAGAAATGGGTTGGGCTGTGAATTGTGTAAAATCATTTGAGCCCAAAATTCAATGGGTTTTTCCAGAAATGAACTTTTGCTTGGAGAAAGACCCAGATCCGGGGGTTGAACTCCGTTTATGATGGAAAAATCAGACTTGAGTTCTCATCCCTGAAACACACTCTGTTTTAAGGCAAGAAGCAAGCTCTTTTTTCCAGTGTCTGCAATACATCAATAACTATGAGCATGCCCAGAAAAAAAGAACTGTGTTTCCTACTCATAAGGACCATATGTAGTTCAACTCTGCTTATGAAACTGACACAAACCACAGATCCTCTTACATAAATGCTCTTTAATTAATAGTGAGAAACGCGTTATGTTTTACAACTCTCTAAAATCATTTGAGCCCATAATTCACTGGGTTTTCCTGAAATGAAGTATTGCTTGTAGGAAGACACAGATAATGGTGTTTACCTCTGTTATTGAAGGGAAATTCAGACCAGAGTTCTCATAACTAAAACACACACTGTTTTAAGGCAAGAAGCAACCTCTTCTTTCCTGCGTCTCCAATGCAGCAAGAAACATGAGAATACCCAGAAAAAAAAGAACTGTTTTTCCTACTCATAAGGACAATATGTAGTTCAACTCTGCTTATGACACTGCTACAAACAATAGCTCCTCTTACATAAATGCTCTTTAGTTAAAAGTGGGAATCGCGTAGGGCTGGTGAACTGTGTAAAATCATTTGAGCCCCAAATTCACTTGGTATACCAAAAATGAACATTTGCTTATAGGAAGAAACAGATCCTGGGGTTTTTCTGCGTTTCTGAAGGGAAATTCAGACCAGTGTTCTCATCCATGAAACCCAATCTGTTTTAATGCAAGAAGTAACCTCTTCTTTACAGCGTCTCCAATGCTGCAAGAATCATGACCATGCCCAGAAAAAAAGAACTGTGTTTCCTACACATTCAGACCATATGTAGTTCAACTCTGCTTATGAAACTGATACAAACCACAGCTCCTCGTACATAAATGGTATTGAGTTCATAGTGAGAAACGTATTGAATTCGTGAACTGTGTTAAATCATTTGAGCCCATAATTCACTGGGTTTACCTGAAATGAACTCTTATATGTAGGAAGACACAGATCCAGGGGTTCAACTCCGCTTCTGAAGGGAAATTCAGACTAGTGTTCTCATCCATGAAAAAAACGGTGTTTTAACACAAGAATAATGCACGTCTTTCCAGCGTCTCAAACAGAGCAAGAAATATGAACACGCCCAGAAAAAAAGAACTGTGTTTCCTACACATACGGACCATATCTAGGTGAACTCTGCTCATGAAAGTGGTACAAACCACAGTCCCTCCTACATAAATGCTTTTTAGTTAATAGTGAGAAACGCGTTGGGTTTGTGAACTGTGTAAAATCATTTGAGCCCAAAATTCACTGGATTTACCACAAATGAACTCTTGCTTGTAGGAAGACACAGATCCTGGGGTTTAACTCCGTTTCTGAAGGGAAAATCACACCAGAGTTCTCATCCCTGAAACACACTCTGTTTTAAGGCAAGAAGCATCCTCTTCTTTCATGCATCACAAGTACAGCAAGAACCATGAGCATGCCCAGAAAAAAAGAACTGTGCTTCCTACTCATAAGGACCACATTTAATTCAACTCTGCTTATGAAACTGATACAAAGCACAGCTCCTCTTACATAAAGGCTCTTTAGTTAATAGTGAGAAATGGGTTGGTTATGTGAACTGTGTAAATTCATTTGAGCCAAAATTTCTCTGGGTTTACCAGAAATGAACTATTGCTTGTAGGAAGACCCAGATACTGGGGTTTAACTCCGTTTCTGAAGGAAAAATCAGACCAGAGTTCTCATCCCTGTAACACACTCTGTTTTAAGGCAAGAAGTATCGTCTTCTTTCCAGCGTCTCCAATACATTAAGAACCATGAGAATACCCAGAAGAAAAGAACTGTGTTTCCTACACATTCGGACCATATGTAGTTCAACTCTGCTTATGAAACTGATACAAACCACAGCTACTCTTATATAAAGTCTCTTTAGTTAATAGTGAGAAACGTGTTGTTTTCATGAACTGTGTAAATTCATTTAAGCCCAGAAATCACTGGGTTTACAAGAAATGAATTCTTGTTTGTAGGAAGACACAGATCCTGGGGTTAAACTCTGTTTTTGAAGGGATATTCAGAACAGAGGTCTCATCCAAGAAACCCACTCTGTTTTAACACAAGAAGCAAGCTCTTCTTTCCAGCGTCTCCAATACTGCAAGAATCATGAGCATGCCAGGAAAAAGGACTGTTTTTCCTAATCATACGGACCATATGTAGTTCAACTCTGCTTATGAAATGGATACAAACCACAGCTCCTCCTACATAAAGGCTCTTTAGTTAATAGTTAGAAACGGGTTAGATTTGTGGACTGTGTAAATTCATTTGATACGAAAATTCAATGTGTTTACCATTAATGAACTCTTGCATGTAGGAAGACAGAGATCATGGGGTTTAACTCCGTTTCTAATGGGAAATTCAGACCAGAGTTCTCATCCCTGAAACACATTCTGTTTTAAGGCAAGAAGCATCATCTTCATTCCAGAGACACCAATACAGCAAAAACATGTGCATACCCAGAAAAAAAGAACTATGTTTCCTACTCATAAGGACCACATCTACTTCAACTCTCCTTATGAAACTGATACAAACCACAGCTCCTCCTACATAAAGGCTATTTAGTTAATAGTTAGAAATGGGTTCAGTTTGTGAACTATGTAAAAACATTTGATACCAAAATTCACTGAGTTTAATATTAATGAACTCTTGCTTGTAGGAAGACACAGATCATGGGGTTTAACTCCGTTTTTGAAGGAAAAATCAGACAAGAGTTCTCATCCCTGGAACACATTCTGTTTTAAAGCAAGAAGCATCCTCTTCTTTCCAGCGTCTCCAATACTGCAAGAATCATGAGCCTGCCAGGAAAAAGAACTGTTTTTCCTAATCATACGGACCATATGTAGTTCAACTCTGCTTTTGAAACGGATACAAACCACAGCTCCTCTTACATAAATGCTCTTTAGTTAATAGTGAGAATCTCTTTGGGTTCATGCACTGTGTAAAATCATTTGAGCCAAAAATTCACTTGGTTTACCAGAAGCAAACTCTTGCTTGGAGGAAGACACAGATCTTGGAGTTGAACTCCGTTTCTGAAGGGAAATTCAGACCTTAGTTTTCATACCAGAAACACACTCTGTTTTAAGGCAAGAAGCATTCTCTTCTTTCCAGCATTTCCAATACAGCAAGAACCATGAGCATCCCCAGAGAAAAAGAATTGTGTTTCCTACTCATATGGACCAATGTAGTTCAACTCTGCCTATGAAACTGATACAAACCACAGCTCCTCTTATATAAAGTCTCTTTACTTAATAGTGAGAAACGTGTTTGTTTTGTGAACTGTGTAAATTCATTTGAGCCCAGATATCACTGGATTTAATAGAAATGAACTGTTGCTTGTAGGAAGACACAGATGCTGGGGTTTAACTCCGTTTCTGAAGGGAAATTCAGACCAGCGTTCATTTTCAGGAAACCCATTCTGTTTTAAAGTAAGAAGTATCCTCTTCTTTCCAGCGTCTCCAATACAGCAAGAACAATGAGCATGCCCAGAAAAAAATAACTGTGATTCCTACTTATAAGGACCATAGGTAGTTCCACTCTGCTTATGAAAATGATACAAACCACAGCTCTTCTTACATAAATGCTCTTTAGTTAAGAGTGAGAAATGCGTTGGTTTCGTGAAATGTGTAAATTCATTTGAGCCCAAAATTCACTGGGTTTACCATTAATGAACTATTGCTTGTAGGAAGATAAAGATCATGGGGTTTAACTCCGTTTCTGAAGGAAAAATCAGTCCAGAGTTCTCATCCCTGGAAAACACTCTGTTTTAAAGCAAGACGCATCCTCTTCTTTCCAGAATCTCCAATACAGCAAGAACCATGAGCATGCCCAGAAAAAAAGAACTGTGATTCCTACTCATACGGACCATATGTAGTTCAACTCTGCTTATGAAACTATTACAAACCACAGCTCCTCTTACATAAATGCTCTTTAGTTAATAGTCAGATTCATGTTGGGTTCGTGAACTGGGTAAAATCATTTGAGCCCCAAAATCACTGGGTTTACCAGAAATGAACTCTTGCTTGTAGGAAGACACAGATACAGGGATTCAACTCCGCTTCTGAAGGGAAATTCAAACCACTGTTCTCAACCATGAAAAATATGCTGTTTTAACGCAAAAGGCATGCTCTTCTTTCCAGTGTCTCCAACACAGCATGAAATATGAGCATGCCCAGAAAACAAGAACTGTGCTTGCTACTCATATGGAACATATCTAGGTCAACTCTGCTTACTAAACTGATACAAACCACAGCTCCTCTTACATAAATGCTTTTCAGTTAATAGTGAGAAACGAATTGGGTTCCGGAACTGTGTAAAACCATTTGAGCCCAAAATTCACTGTATTTACCAGAAATGAACTCTTGCTTGTAGGAAGACATAGATCATGGGGTTGAACCTCAATTCTGAAGTGAAAATCAGACCAGAGTTCTCATCCATGAAACACACGATGTTTTAACGCAAGAAGCATCCTCTTCTTTCCAGCGTCTCCAATACAGCAGGAACCATGAGCATATCCAGGAAAAAAGAACAATGTTTCCTACTGATAAGGACCACATCTAATTCAACTCTGCTTAGGAAACTGATACAAACCACAGCTCCTCTTACATAAAGTGTTTTTAGTTAATAGCGACAAACACTTTGGTTTCGTGAGCAGTGTAAATTCATTTTAGCCAAAAATTACTGGGTTTACCCGAAATGACCTCTTGCTTAGGAAGACACAGATCCAGGGGTTCAACTCTGCTTCTGGAGGGAAATTCAGACCCGTGTTCTCACCCATGAAAAACACGCGGTTTTAATGCAAGAAGCATGCTCTTTATTCCAGCGTTTCCAACACAGCAAGAAATATCAGCATGCCCAGAAAAAAGAACTGTGTTTCCTGTTCATACGGACCATATCTAGGTAAACCCTGCTTATGAAACTTATAAAAACCACAGCTCCTCTAACATAAATGCTCTTTAGTTCATAGGGAGAAATGCGTTGGGTTCGTGAACTGTGTAAAATCATTTGAGCCCAAAATTACATGGGTTTTGCAGAAATGAATTCTTCCTTGTAGGAAGACAGAGATCCTGGGGTTTAACTCCGTTTCTGAAGGGAAATTCAGACCAGAGTTCTCATCTCTGAAACACAAACTGTTTTAAAATAAGAAGCATCCTCTTCTTTCCAGAGTCAACAATAAAGCAAAAAAATGAGCATACCCAGAAAAAAAGAACTATGTTTGCTACTCGTAAGGACCACATCTAAATCAACTCTCCTTATGAAACTGATACAAACCAAAGCTCCTCTTATATAAATGCTCTTTAGTTAATAGAGAGAACTGGGCTGGATTCCTTAACTGTGTAAAATCATTTGAGCCCATAATTCACCTGGTTTACCAGAAATGGACTCTTTCTTGTAGGAAGACACATATCCTCGGTTTTAACTCCGTTTCTCAAGCGAAATTCAGACCTGAGTTCTCATCCCTGAAACACACTGTTTTAAGGCAAGAAACATTCTCTTCTTTCCAGCATCTCAAATACAGCAAGAACCCTGTGCATGGGCAGAAAAAAAGAATTGTGTTTCCTACTCATACGGACCATATGTAGTTCAACTCTGCTTATGAAACTGATACAAACCACAGCTCCTCTTACATAAAGGCTCTTTAGTTAATAGTGAGATTTGTGAACAGTGTAAGTTCATTTGATCCAAAAATTCACTGGGTTTGCCAGAAATGAAGTCTTGCTTGTAGGAAGACACAGATCCAAGGGTTTAACTCTGCTTCTGAAGGGGAAATAAAGACCAGTGTTCTCATACATGAAACCACGCGGTTTTAACACAAGAAGCATGCACTTCTTTGCAGCGTCTCCAACAGAGGAAGAAATATGAGCATGCCCAGAAAAAAAGAACTGTGTTTACTATTTATTCGGACCATATATAGGTCAACTCTGCTTACAAAACTGATACAAACCACAGCCCCTTCTACGTAAATGCTTTTTAGTTAATAGTGAGAAACGCGTTGGGTTCATGAACTGTGTAAAATAATTTGAGGCGATAATTCACTGGGTTTTCCAGAAATGAACTCTTACTTGTAGGTAGGAAGACACAGATCCTGGGGTTTAACTCCTTTTCTGAAGTTAAATTCACACCAGAGTTCTCATCCATGAAGCACACACTGTTTTAATGCAAGAAGAATCCTCTTCTTTCCGATGTATCCAATACAGCAATAACCATGAGCATGCCCAGAATAAAAGAACTGTGTTTACTACTCATAAGGACCACATCTAATTCAACTCTGATTATGAAACTGATACAAACCACAGCTCCTCTTACCTAAATGCTCTTTCGTTAATATTGAGAATCGCGTTGGGTTCGTGCACTGTGTAAAATCATTTGAGCCCGTAAATCATTGGGTTTTCCTGAAATGAACTCTGGCCTGTAGGAAGACACAGATCATGGAGTTGAACTCCGTTTCTGGAGGGAAATTAGGACGATAGTTCGCATCCCTGAAACACACTCTGTTTTAAGGTAAGAAGCATCCTCTTCTTTCCTGCGTCTCCAATACAGGAAGAAACATGATAATACCCAGAAAAAAAGAACTGTTTTTCCTACTCATACGGACCATATGTAGTTCAACTCTGCTTATGAAACTGCTACAAACCACAGCTCCTCCTTCATGAATGCTCTTTAGTTAATAGTGTGAATACCATAGGGTTCGTGAACTGTGTAAAATCATTTGAGCCCAAAATTGATGTGTTATACCAGAAATGAACTCTTGCTTATAGTAAGACACAGTTCCTGGGGATTGACTCCGTTTCTGAAGGGAAATTCAGACCAGTGTTCTCATCCATTCAACAGACACTGCTTTAACGCAAGGAGCAAGCTCTTCTTTCCAGCGTCTCCAATGCTGCAAGAATCATGAGCATGCCCAGAAAAAAAGAACTGTGTTTCCTACTCATTCTGACCATATGTAGTTCAACTCTGCTCATGAAACTGATACACACCACAGCTTCTCATACATAAACGCTCTTTAGTTAATAGTGAGAATCGCGTTGGTTTCTAGAACTGTGTAAAATCATTTGAGCCCAAAATTCACTTGGTTTATCAGAAAAGAACTCTTGCTTGTAGGAACACAGATCAAGGGATTCACCTTCGCTTCTGAAGGGAAATTCAGACTAGTGTTCTCATCCAAGAAAAACAGGCTGTTTTAACGCAAGAAGCATGCTCTTCGTTACAGTGTCTACAACACAGCAAGAAATATGAGCATACCCAGAAAAAAGAACTGTGTTTCCTACTGATATGGACCATATCTACATCAACTCTGCATACGAAACTGATACAAACCACAGCTCCTCTTACACAAGTGCTCTTTAGTTAATAGTGAGAAACGCTTTGGGTTCGTACACTGTGTAAAATAATTTGAGCCCAAAATTCACTTGGTTTACCAGAAATGAATTCTTGATTGTAGGAAGAAACAGACCCTGGAGTTGAACTCCGTTTCTGAAGGATAATTCACAACTGAGTTCTCATCCCTGAAACACACTTTGTTTTAAGGCAATAAGCATCCTCTTCTTTCCAGCGTCTCCAATACAGCAAGAACCATGAGCACCCCCAGAAAAAAAGAACTGTGTTTCCTATTCAAAAGCACCACATGTAATTCACCTCTGCTTATGAAACTGCTACAAACCAAAGCTCCTCTTACATAAATGCTCTTAATTAATAGTGAGAAACGCGTTGTGTTTGTGAACTCTATAAAATCATTTGAGCCCATAATTCCCTGGGTTTTCCTGAAATGAACTATTGCTTGTAGGAAGATACAGATCCTGGGGTTTAACTCCATTTCTGAAGCGTAATTCAGACCAGAGTTCTCATCACTGACACAATCTGTTTTAACGCAAGAAGCATCCTCTCCTTTCCAGTGTCTCAAATACAGAAAGAACCATCAGCATGTTCAGAAAAAAAAGAACTGGGTTTCCAACTCATATGGACCATACGTAGTTCAACTCTGCTTATGAAACTGATACAAACCACAGCTCTTCTTACATAAATGCTCTTTAGTTAATAGTGAGAAACGGATTGTGTTTGTGAACTGTATAAAATCAATTGAGCCCAAAATTCACTGGGTTTACCTGAAATGAAAACTTGGTTGTAGGAAGACACAGATAATGGGGTTTACCTCTGTTTTTGAAGGGAAATTAGGACCAGAGTTCTCATCCCTAAAACACACACTGTTTCAAGGCAAGAAGCAGCCTCTTCTTTCCTGCATCTCCCATACAGCAAGAAACATGATTATACCCAGAAAAAAAGAACTGTTTTTCCTACTCATACGGACCATATGTAGTTCCACTATGCTTATGAAACTGATAAAAACAATAGCTCCTCTTACATAAATGCTCTTTATTTAATAGTGAGAATCGCGTAGGGTTCTTGAACTGTGTAAAATAATTTGAGCCCAAAATTCACTTGGTATACCAAAAATGAACACTTGCTTATAGGATGACACAGATCATGGGGTTTAACTACATTTCTGAAGGTAAATTCAGACCAGTGTTCTCATCCATGAAACCCACTCTGATATAATGCAAGAAGCAACCTCTTCTTTCCAGCGTCTCCAATGCTGCAAGAATCATGAGCATGCCCAGAAAAAAAGAACTGTGTTTCCTACACATTCGGACCATATGTAGTTCAACTCTGCTTATGAAACTGATACAAACCACAGCTCCTCTTACATAAAGGCTCTTTAGTTAATAGTGAGAAACGGGATGGGTTTGTGAACTGTGTAAAATCATTTGAGCCCAAAATTCACTGGGTTTACCAGAAATTTACTCTTGCTTGTAGGAAGACAGAGATCCTGGGGTTTAACTCCGTTTCTGAAGGAAAAATCAGACCAGAGTTCTCATCCCTGAAACACATTATGTTTTAGTCAAGAAGCATTGTCTTCTTTCCAGTGTCTCCAATACAGCAAGAACCATGAGCATGCCCAGAAAAAAAGAGCTGTGTTTCCTACTCATACGCCCCATATGTAGTTCAACTCTGCTTATGAAACTGATACAAACGACAGCATCTCTTATATAAACACTCTTTAGTATATAGTGAGAATCGTGTAGGGTTCGTGAACTGTGTAAAACCATTTAGCCCAAAATTCACTTGGTTTACTAGAAATTACCCCTTGCGTATAGGAAGACACAGATCCTGGTGTTTCACTCCGATTCTGAAGGGAAATTCAGACCAGTGTTCTCATCCATGAAACCCACTCTGTTTAAACACAAAAAGCAAGCTCTTCTTTCCAGTGTCTCAATTACAGCAAGAAATATGAGCATGCACAGAAAAAAAGAACTGTGTTTCCTACTCATACGGGCTATATCTTGTACAACTCTGCTTATGAAACTGATACAAAACACAGCTCCTCTTACATAAATGCTTTTTAGTAAATTGTGAGAAACACGTTGGGTTCGTGAACTTTGTAAAATCATTTGAGCCCAAAATTCATGGGATTTACCAGAAATGAACTCTTGCTTGTAGGAAGACACAGATCCTGAGGTTTAACTCCATTTCTGAAAGGGAATTCAGACCGGAGTTCTCATCCATGAAACAAACGCTGTTTTAAAGCAAGAATCATCCTCATCTTTCCAGCGTCTCCAATACAGCTGGAACCATGAGCATACCAGAAGAAAAGAACAATGTTTCCTACTCATAATGACCACAACTAACTGAGAAATATAATGAATGCGTGAAATGTGTTAAATCATTTGAGCCCACAGTTCACTGGGTTTACCAGAAATGAACTCTTGCTTGTAGGAAGAGGCAGATCCTGTGGTTTAACTCCCTTTCTGAAGGGAAAATCACATCAGAGTTCTCATCCCTGAAACAAACTCTGTATAAGGCAAGAAGCATCCTCTTCATTCCAGCGCCTCCAATACAGCAAGAACCGTGAGGATGCCGAGAAAAAAAGAACTGTTTTCCTACTCATACCGACCTTATGTAGTTCAATTCTCCTTATGAAACTGATACAAACCACAGCTCCTCTTACATAAATGGGTTTGAGTTAATAATGAGAAACGTGTTGAGTTCGTGAACTGGGTAAAATAATTTGAACCCATAACTCACTGGGTTTACCAGAAATGAACTCTTGCTTGTAGGAAGCCACAGATCCTGTGGTTGACCTTCGTTTCTAAAGGAAAATTCAGACCAAAGTTCTCATCCATGAAACACACTCTGTTTTAAGGCAAGAAGCATCCTCTTCTTTCCAGCGTCTCCAATACAGCAAGAACCATGATGCTGCACTGAAAAAAAGAACTGTGTTTCTGACTCATAAGGACCACATCTAATTCAACTCGGCTTATGAAACTGATACAAACCACAGCTCCTCTTACATAAATGCTCTTTATTTAATAGTGAGAATCGTGTTAGCTTCGTGAACTGGGTAAAATCATTTGAGCCCAAAATTCACTTGGTTTATCAGAAAAGAACTCTGGCTTATAGGAAGACACAGATCCTGGGGTTTAACTCCATTTCTGAAGGGAAATTCAGACCAGAGTTCTCATCCCTGAAACACACTCTGTTTTAAGGCAAGAAGCATCCTCTTCTTTCCAGCGTCTCAAAAGCAGAGACAACCATGAGCATGCCCAGAAAAAATGAACTGGGTTTCCTACTCATATGGACAATAAGTAATTCAACACTGCTTACAAAACTGATACAAACCACAGCTCCTCTTATATAAATGCGTTTGAGTTAATAGTGAGAAACGCGTTGAGATCTGCTTATGAAACTGATACAAACCACAAATCCTCTTACATGAATGCTTTAGTTAATGATGAGAATCTCTTTGGGTTCATTCACTGTGTAAAATCATTTGAGCCCAAAATTCACTGGGTTTAAAGAAATGAACTCTTGCTTGTAGGAAGAATCAGATCCTGGGGTTGAACTCCGTTTCTTAAGGGAAATTCAGATCTGAGTTCTCATCCCTGAAGCACACTCTGTATTAAGTCAAGAAGCATCCTCTTCTTTTCCAGCGTCCAATACAACAAGAACCATGAGCATGCCCAGAAAAAAAGAACTGTTTTTCCTACTCATCCAGACCATATTTAGTTCAACTCTGCTTAGGAAACTGATGCAAACCACAGCTCCTCTTACAAAAATGCTCTTTAGTTAATAGTGAAAAAGGCGTTAAGTTTGTGAACTCTTTAAAAATATTTGAGCCCATAATTCAATGGGTTTTCCTGAAATGAACTATTGCTTGTAGGAAGACACAGATAATGGTGTTTACCTCTGTTTTTGAAGGGAAATTCAGACCAGAGTTCTCATCACTAAAACACAAACTGTTTTAAGGCAAGAAGCAACCTCTTCTTTCCTGCGTCTCCAATGCAGCAAGAAACATGAGAATACCCAGAAAAAAAGAACTGTTTTTCCTACTCATAAGGAAAATATGTAGTTCAACTCTGCTTATGAAACTGCTACAAACAATAGCTCGTCTTACATAAATGCTCTTTAGTTAAGAGTGGGAATCGCGTAGTGCTCGTGAACTGTGTAAAATCATTTGAGCCCCAAATTCACTTGGTATACCAAAAATGAACATTTGCTTATAGGAAGACACAGATGCTGGTTTTTTCTGCATTTCTGAAGGGAAATTCAGACCATTGTTCTCATCCATGAAACCCACTCTGATTTAATGCAAGAAGTAACCTCTTCTTTACAGCGTCTCCAATGCTGCAAGAATCATGACCATGCCCAGAAAAAAAGAACTGTGTTTCCTACACATTCGGACCATATGTAGTTCAACTCTGCTTATGAAAGTGATACAAACCAAAGCTCCTCGTACATAAATGGTATTGAGTTCATATTGAGAAACGTATTTAATTCGTGAACTGTGTTAAATCATTTGAGCCCATAATTCACTGGGTTTACCTGAAATGAACTCTTATATGTAGGAAGACACAGATCCAGGGGTTCAACTCCACTTATGAAGGGAAATACAGACTAGTGTTCTCATCCCTGAAAAAAGCGGTGTTTTAACGCAAGAATAATTCACGTCTTCCAGTGTCTCAAACACAGCAAGAAATATGAGCACGCCCAGAAAAAAAGAAATGTGTTTCCTACACATACGGACCATATCTAGGTGAACTCTGCTCATGGAAGTGGTACAAACAACAGCCCCTCCTACATAAATGCTTTTTAGTTAATAGTAAGAAAAGCGTTGGGTTTGTGAACTGTGTAAAATCATTTGAGCCCAAAATTCACTGGATTTACCACAAATGAACTCTTGCTTGTAGGAAGACACAGATCCTGGGGTTTAAATTCCGTTTCTGACGAGAAAATCACACCAGCGTTCTCATCCCTGAAACACACTCTGTTTTAAGGCAAGAAGCATCCTCTTCTTTCCTGCATCACAAGTACAGCAAGAACCATGAGCATGCCCAGAAAAAAGAACTGTGCTTCCTACTCATAAGGACCACATCTAATTCAACTCTGATTATGAAACTGATACAAAGCACAGCTGCTCTTACATAAAGGCTCTTTAGTTAATAGTGAGAAATGGTTGGTTATGTGAACTGTGTAAATTCATTTGAGCCAAAAATTCTCTGGGTTTACCAGAAATGAAGTATTGCTTGTAGGAAGACCAAGATACTGGGGTTTAACTCCGTTTCTGAAGGAAAAATCAGACCAGAGTTCTCATCCCTGTAACACACTCTGTTTTAAGGCAAGAAGTATCGTCTTCTTTCCAGCGTCTCCAATACATTAAGAACCATGAGATTACCTAGAAAAAATGAACTGTGTTTCCTACACATTCGGACCATATGTAGATGAACTCTGCTTATGAAACTGATACAAACCACAGCTCCTCTTATATAAAGTCTCTTTAGTTAATAGTGAGAAACGTGTTGTTTTCATGAACAGTGTAAATTCATTTAAGCCCAGAAATCACTGGGTTTACAAAAAATGAATTCTTGTTTGTAGGAAGACACAGATCCTGGGGTTTAACTCTGTTTTTGAAGGGATATTCAGAACAGAGTTCTCATCCAAGAAACCCACTCTGTTTTAACACAAGAAGCAAGCTCTTCTTTCCAGCGTCTCCACCACTGCAACAATCATGAGCATGCCAGGAAAAAGCACTGTTTTTCCTAATCATACGGACCATATGTAGTTCAACTCTGCTTATGAAACGGATACAAACCACAGCTCCTCTTACATAATGGCACTTTAGTTAATAGTTAGAAACGGGTTCATTTTGTCAACTGTGTAAAATCATTTGATTCCAAAATTCACTGGGTTTACCATTAATGAACTCTTACTTGTAGGAAGACACAGATCATGGGGTTTAACTCCGTTTCTGAAGGAAAAATCAGACCAGAGTTCTCATCCCTGAAACACACTCTGTATTAAAGAAAGAAGCATCCTCTTCTTTACTGCATCTCCAATACAACAAGAACGATGTGCATGCCCAGAAAAAATGAACTGTGATTCCTACTCATACGGACCATATGTAGTTCAACTCTGCTTATGAAACTGATACAAACCACAGTGCCTCTTACTAAATGCTCTTTAGTTAATAGCGAGAAACGCGTTGGTTTTTTGAACTGTGTACATACATTAGAGCCCCAAAATCACTGGGTTTACCAGAAATGAACTCTTGCTTTTAGGAAGACACAGATCTAGGGGTTCAACTCTGCTTCTGAAGGGAAATTCAGAGCAGCGTTCATTTTCATGAAACCCATTCTGATTTAAAGCAGGAAGTATCCTATCATTCCATCGTCTCCAATACAGCAAGAACCACGAGTATGCCCAGAAAAAAGGAACTGTGATTCCTACTTATAAGGACCATATGTAGTTCCACTCTGCTTTTGAAACAGATACAAACAACAGCTCCTCTTACATAAATGCTCTTTAGTTAATAGTGAGAATCTCTTTGGGTTCATGCAAGGCGTAAAATCATTTGAGCCAAAAATTCACTTGGTTTAAGAGTAGTACACTCTTGCTTGTAGGAAGACACAGATCTTTGTGTTGAACTACGTTTCTGAAGGGAAATTCAGACCTGAGATTTCATACCTAAAACACACTCTGTTTTAAGGCAAGAAGCCTCCTCTTCTTTCCAGCGTATCCAATACAGCAAGAACCATGAGCATCCCCAGAGAAAAAGAACTGTGTTTTCTACTCATACGGACCATATGCAGTTCAACTCTGCTCATGAAACTGATACAAACCACAGCTCCTCTTATATAAAGTCTCTTTTGTTAATAGTGAGAAACGTGTTGGTTTCATGAACTGTGTTAAATAATTTGAGCCCATAATTCACTGGGTCTACCAGAAATGAACTCTTGCTTGTAGGAAGACACAGATATGGCTGTTCAACTCTGCCTCTGAAGGGAAATTCAGACCAGTGTTCTCATCCATGAAAACCACGCGGTTTTAAGGCAAGAAACATGCTCTTCTTTCCCGCGTCTCCAAGACAGCAAGAAATATGAGCATGCCCAGAAAAAAAGAATTGTGTTTCCGACTCATACGGACCATATCTAGGTGAACTCTGCTTATGAAACTGATACAAAACACAGCTCCTCTTACATAAATGCTTTTTAGTTAATAGTGAGAAACACGTTGGGTTCGTCAACTGTTTAAAATCATTTGAGACCTAAATTCACTTCGTTTAACAGAAATGAACTCTTGCTTGTAGGAAGACACAGATCTTGGGGTTGAACTCCATTTCTGAAGGGAAATTCAGATCTGAGTTCTCATCCCTGAAACACACTCTGTTTTAAGCAAGAAGCATCATCTTCTTTCCAGCGTCTGCAATACAGCAAGAACCATGAGCATCCTCAGAAAAAAAGAACTGTGTTTCCTACTCATATGGACCATATGCAGTTCAACTCTGCTTATGAAACTGATACAAACTACAGCTCCTCTTATATAAAGTCTCTTTTGTTAATAGTGAGAAATGTGTTGGTTTCGTGAACTGTGTTAAATAATTTGAGCCCATAATTCACTGGGTTTACCAGAAATGAACTCTTGCTTGTAGGAAGACACAGATACGGCTGTTCAACTCTGCCTCTGAAGGGAAATTCAGACCAGTGTTCTCATCCATGAAAACCACGCGGTTTTAAGGCAAGAAACATGCTCTTCTTTCCAGCGTCTCCAAGACAGCAAGAAATATGAGCATGCCCAGAAAAAAAGAATTGTGTGTCCTACTCATACGGACCATATCTAGGTGAACTCTGCTTATGAAACTGATACAAAACACAGCTCCTCTTACATAAATGCTTTTTAGTTAATAGTGAGAAACAAGTTGGGTTCGTGAACTGTGTAAAATCATTTGAGACCTAAATTCACTTCGTTGAACAGAAATGAACTCTTGCTTGTAGGAAGACACAATCTTGGGGTTGAACTCCGTTTCTGAAGGGAAATTCAGATCTGAGTTCTCATGCCTGAAACACACTGTGTTTTAAGCAAGAAGCATCCTCTTCTTTCCAGCGTCTGCAATACAGCAGGAATCATGAGCATCCCCTGAAAAAAAGAACTGTGTTTCCTACTCATATGGACCATAGGCAGTTCAACTCTGCTTATGAAACTGATACAAACCACAGCTCCTCTTATGTAAAGTCTCTTTAGTTAATAGTGAGAAACATGTTGGTTTCGTGAATTGTGTAAATTCATTTGAGCCCAGAAATCCCTGGGTTTTCAAGAAATGAATACTTGCTTGCAGTAAGACACAGATCCTGGGGATTAACTCTGTTTTTGAAGGGATATTCAGAACAGAGTTCTCATCCAAGAAACACACTCTGTTTTAAGACAAGAATCAAGCTCTTCTTTCTAGCATCTCCAATACTGCAAGAATCATGAGCATGCCAGGAAAAAGAACTGTTTTTCCTAATCATACGGACCATATGTAGTTCAACTCTGCTTTTGAAACGGATACGAACCACAGCTCCTCTTACATAAATGCTCTTTAGTTAATAGTGAGAATCTCTTTGGGTTCATGCAAGGTGTAAAATCATTTGAGCCAAAAATTCACTTGGTTTCCCAGAAGTAAACTCTTGCTTGTAGGAAGACACAGATCTTTGAGTTGAACTCCGTTTCTGAAGGGAAATTCAGACCTGAGATTTCAAACCTGAAACACACTCTGTTTTAAGGCAAGAAGCCTCCTCTTCTTTCTAGCGTATCCAGTACAGCAAGAACCATGAGCATCCCCAGAGAAAAAGAACTGTGTTTCCTACTCATATGGACCATATGCAGTTCAACTCTGCTTATGAAACTGATACAAACTACAGCTCCTCTTATATAAAGTCTCTTTTGTTAATAGTGAGAAATGTGTTGGTTTCGTGAACTGTGTTAAATAATTTGAGCCCATAATTCACAGGGTTTACCAGAAATGAACTCTTGCTTGTAGGAAGACACAAATATGGCTGTTCAACTCTGCCTCTGAAGGGAAATTCAGACCAGTGTTCTCATCCATGAAAACCACGCGGTTTTAAGGCAAGAAACATGCTCTTCTTTCCCGCGTCTCGAAGACAGCAAGAAATATGAGCATGCCCAGAAAAAAAGAATTGTGTGTCCTACTCATACGGACCATATCTAGGTGAACTCTGCTTATGAAACTGATACAAAACACAGCTCCTCTTACATAAATGCTTTTTAGTTAATAGTGAGAAACAAGTTGGGTTCGTGAACTGTGTAAAATCATTTGAGACCTAAATTCACTTCGTTTAACAGAAATGAACTCTTGCTTGTAGGAAGACACAGATCTTGGGGTTGAACTCCGTTTCTGAAGGGAAATTCAGATCTGAGTTCTCATCCCTGAAACACACTGTGTTTTAAGCAAGAAGCATCCTCTTCTTTCCAGCGTCTGCAATACAGCAGGAATCATGAGCATCCCCTGAAAAAAAGAACTGTGTTTCCTACTCATATGGACCATAGGCAGTTCAACTCTGCTTATGAAACTGATACAAACCACAGCTCCTCTTATGTAAAGTCTCTTTAGTTAATAGTGAGAAACATGTTGGTTTCGTGAATTGTGTAAATTCATTTGAGCCCAGAAATCCCTGGGTTTTCAAGAAATGAATTCTTGCTTGTAGGAAGATACAGATACGGCTGTTCAACTCTGCCTCTGAAGGGAAATTCAGACCAGTGTTCTCATCCATGAAAACCACGTGGTTTTAAGGCAAGAAACATGCTCTTCTTCCCAGCGTCTCCAAGACAGCAAGAAATATGAGCATGCCCAGAAAAAAATAATTGTGTTTCCTACTCATACGGACCATACCTAGGTGAACTCTGCTTATGAAACTGATACAAAACACAGCTCCTCTTACATAAATGCTTTTTAGTTAATAGTGAGAAACATGTTGGTTTCATGAACTGTGTAAATTCATTTGAGCCCAGAAATCCCTGGGTTTTCAAGAAATGAATTCTTGCTTGGAGGAAGACACAGATCCTGGGGTTTAACTCTGTTTTTGAAGGGATATTCAGAACAGAGTTCTCATCCACGAAAACACTCTGTTTTAACAAAAGAAGCAAGCTCTTCTTTCTAGCATCTCCAATACTGCAAGAATCATGAGCATGCCAGGAAAAAGAAATGTTTTTCCTAATCATACGGACCATATGTAGTTCAACTCTGCTTTTGAAACGGATACAAACCACAGCTCCTCTTACATAAATGCTCTTTAGTTAATAGTGAGAATCTCTTTGGGTTCATGCAAGGTGTAAAATCTTTTGAGGCAAAAATTCACTTGGTTTCCCAGAAGTAAACTCTTGCTTGTAGGAAGACACAGATCTTTGTGTTGAACTCCGTTTCTGAAGGGGAATTCAGACCTGAGATTTCATACTTGAAACACACTCTGTTTTAAGGCAAGAAGCCTCCTCTTCTTTCCAGCGTATCCAATACAGCAAGAACCATGAGCATCCCCAGAGAAAAAGAACTGTGTTTCCCACTCATACGGACGATATGCAGTTCAACTCTGCTTATGAAACTGATACAAACCACAGCTCCTCTTATGTAAAGTCTCTTTTGTTAATAGTGAGAAACGTGTTGGTTTCGTGAACTGTGTTAAATAATTTGAGCCCATAATTCACTGGGTTTACCAGAAATGAACTCTTGCTTGTAGGAAGACACAGATACGGCTGTTCAACTCTGCCTCTGAAGGGAAATTCAGACCAGTGTTCTCATCCATGAAAACCACGCGGTTTTAAGGCAAGAAACATGCTCTTCTTTCCAGCGTCTCCAAGACAGCAAGAAATATGAGCATGCCCAGAAAAAAGAATTGTGTTTCCTACTCATACCGACCATACCTAGGTGAACTCTGCTTATGAAACTGATACAAAACACAGCTCCTCTTACATAAATGCTTTTTAGTTAATAGTGAGAAACAAGTTGGGTTCGTGAACTGTGTAAAATCATTTGAGACCTAAATTCACTTCGTTTAACAGAAATGAACTCTTGCTTGTAGGAAGACACAGATCTTGGGTTTGAATTCCGTTTCTGAAGGGAAATTCAGATCTGAGTTCTCATCCCTGAAACACACTGTGTTTTAAGCAAGAAGCATCATCTTCTTTCCAGCGTCTGCAATACAGCAAGAACCATGAGCATCCCCAGAAAAAAAGAACTGTGTTTCCTACTCATATGGACCATATGTAGTTCAACTCTGCTTATGAAACTGATACAAACCACAGCTCCTCTTATATAAAGTCTCTTTAGTTAATAGTGAGAAACATGTTGGTTTCATGAACTGTGTAAAATCAATTGAGACCTAAATTCACTTCGTTTAACAGAAATGAACTCTTGATTGTAGGAAGACACAGATCTTGGAGTTGAACTCCGTTTCTGAAGGGAAATTCAGATCTGAGTTCTCATCCCTGAAACACACTGTGTTTTAAGCAAGAAGCATCCTCTTCTTTCCAGCGTCTGCAATACAGAAGGAATCATGAGCATCCCCTGAAAAAAAGAACTGTGTTTCCTACTCATATGGACCATAGGCAGTTCAACTCTGATCATGAAACTGATACAAACCACAGCTCCTCTTATATAAAGTCTCTTTTATTAATAGTGAGAAACGTGTTGGATTCGTGAACTGTGTTAAATAATTAGAGCCCATAATTCACTGGGTTTACCAGAAATGAACTCTTGCTTGTAGGAAGACACAGATACAGCTGTTCAACTCTGCCTCTGAAGGGAAATTCAGACCAGTGTTCTCATCCATGAAAACCACGCGGTTTTAAGGCAAGAAACATGCTCTTCTTTCCAGCGTCTCCAAGACAGCTAGAAATATGAGCATGCCCAGAAAAAAAGAATTGTGTTTCCTACTCATACGGACCATACCTAGGTGAACTCTGCTTATGAAACTGATACAAAACACAGCTCCTCTTACATAAATGCTTTTTAGTTAATAGTGAGAAACAAGTTGGTTTCGCGAACTGTGTAAAATCATTTGAGACCTAAATTCACTTTGTTTATCAGAAATGAACTCTTGCTTGTAGGAAGACACAGATCTTGGGGTTGAACTCCGTTTCTGAAGGGAAATTCAGATCTGAGTTCTCATCCCTGAAACACACTGTGTTTTAAGCAAGAAGCATCCTCTTCTTTCCAGCGTCTGCAATACAGCAAGAACCATAAGCATCCCCAGAAAAAAAGAACTGTGTTTCCTACTCATATGGAACATATGTAGTTCAACTCTGCTTATGAAACTGATACAAACCACAGCTCCTGTTATATAAAG
This sequence comes from Onychomys leucogaster, assembly GCA_949786385.1. Lineage (NCBI taxonomy): Eukaryota > Metazoa > Chordata > Mammalia > Rodentia > Cricetidae > Onychomys > Onychomys leucogaster. The sequence continues at coordinate 8,273,818 of CATKUP010000006.1, read as the reverse complement.
TCTCTTTAGTTAATAGTGAGAAACATGTTGGTTTCATGAACTGTGTATATTCATTTGAGCCAAGAAATCCCTGGGTTTTCAAGTATGAATTCTTGCTTGGAGGAAGACACAGATCCTGGGGTTTAACTCTGTTTTTGAACGGATATTCAGAACAGAGTTCTCATCCAAGAAACACACTCTGTTTTAACACAAGAGGCAAGCTCTTCTTTCTAGCATCTCCAATACTGCAAGAATCATGAGCATGCCAGGAAAAAGAACTGTTTTTCCTAATCATACGGACCATATGTAGTTCAACTCTGCTTTTGAAACGGATACAAACCACAGCTCCACTTACATAAATGCTGTTTAGTTAATAGTGAGAAACTCTTTGGGTTCATGCAAGGTGTAAAATCATTTGAGCCAATAATTCACTTGGTTTCCCAGAAGTAAACTCTTGCTTGTAGGAAGACACAGATCTGTGTTGAACTCCGATTCTGAAGGGAAATTCAGACCTGAGATTTCATACCTAAAACACACTCTGTTTTAAGGCAAGAAGCCTCCTCTTCTTTCCAGCGTATCCAACACAGCAAGAACCATGAGCATCCCCAGAGAAAAAGAACTGTGTTTCCTACTCATACGGACCATATGCAGTTCAACTCTGCTTATGAAACTGATACAAACCACAGCTCCTCTTATATAAAGTCTCTTTTGTTAATAGTGAGAAACGTGTTGGTTTCGAGAACTGTGTTAAATAATTTGAGCCCATAATTCACTTGGTTTACCAGAAATGAACTCTTGCTTGTAGGAAGACACAGATATGGCTGTTCAACTCTGCCTCTGAAGGGAAATTCAGACCAGTGTTCTCATCCATGAAAACCACGCGGTTTTAAGGCAAGAAACATGCTCTTCTTTCCCGCGTCTCCAAGACAGCAAGAAATATGAGCATGCCCAGAAAAAAAGAATTGTGTTTCCTACTCATACGGACCATACCTAGGTGAACTCTGCTTATGAAACAGATACAAAACACAGCTCCTCTTACATAAATGCTTTTTAGTTAATAGTGAGAAACAAGTTGGGTTCGTGAACTGTGTAAAATCATTTGAGACCTAAATTCCCTTCGTTTAACAGAAATGAACTCTTGCTTGTAGGAAGACACAGATCTTGGGGTTGAATTCCGTTTCTGAAGGGAAATTCAGATCTGAGTTCTCATCCCTGAAACACACTGTGTTTTAAGCAAGAAGCATCCTCTTCTTTCCAGCGTCTGCAATACATCAAGAACCATGAGCAACCCCAGAAAAAAAGAACTGTGTTTCCTACTCATATGGACCATATGTAGTTCAACTCTGCTTATGAAACTGATACAAACCACAGCTCCTCTTATATAAATTCTCTTTAGTTAATAGTGAGAAACATGTTGGTTTCATGAACTGTGTAAATTCATTTGAGCCCAGAAATCCCTGGGTTTTCAAGAAATGAATTCTTGCTTGGAGGAAGACACAGATCCTGAGGTTTAACTCTGTTTTTGAAGGGATATTCAGAACAGAGTTCCCATCCAAGAAACACACTCTGCTTTAACACAAGAGGCAAGCTCTTCTTTCTAGCATCTCCAATACTGCAAGAATCATGAGCATGCCAGGAAAAAGAATTTTTTTTCCTAATCATACGGACCATATGTAGTTCAACTCCGCTTTTGAAACGGATACAAAGCACAGCTCCTCTTACATAAATGCTCTTTAGTTAATAGTGAGAAACTCTTTGGGTTCATGCAAGGTGTAAAATCATTTGAGCAAAAAATTCACTTGGTTACCTAGAAGTAAACTCTTGCTTGTAGGAAGACACAGATCTGTGTTGAACTCCGTTTCTGAAGGTAAATTCAGACCTGAGATTTCATACCTAAAACACACTCTGTTTTAAGGCAAGAAGCCTCCTCTTCTTTCCAGCATATCCAATACAGCAAGAACCATGAGCATCCCCAGAGAAAAAGAACTGTGTTTTCTACTCATAAGGACCATATGCAGTTCAAATCTGCTCATGAAACTGATACAAACCACAGCTCCTCTTATGTAAAGTCTCTTTTGTTAATAGTGAGAAACGTGGTGGTTTCGGGAACTGTGTTAAATAATTTGAGCCCATAATTCACTGGGTTTACCAGAAATGGACTCTTGCTTGTAGGAAGACACAGATACGGCTGTTCAACTCTGCCTCTGAAGGGAAATTCAGACCAGTGTTCTCATCCATGAAAACCACGCGGTTTTAAGGCAAGAAACATGCTCTTCTTTCCAGCGTCTCCAAGACAGCAAGAAATATGAGCATGCCCAGAATAAAAGAATTGTGTTTCCTAGTCATACGGACCATATCTAGGTGAACTCTGCTTATGAAACTGATACAAAACACAGCTCCTCTTACATAAATGCTTTTTAGTTAATAGTGAGAAACAAGTTGTGTTTGTGAACTGTGTAAAATCATTTGAGACCTAAATTCACTTCGTTTAACAGAAATGAACTCTTGCTTGTAGGAAGACACAGATCTTGGGGTTGAACTCCGTTTCTGAAGGGAAATTCAGATCTGAGTTCTCATCCCTGAAACACACTCTGTTTTAAGCAAGAAGCATCCTCTTCTTTCCAGCGTATCCAATACAGCAAGAACCATGAGCATCCCCAGAAAAAAAGAACTGTGTTTCCTACTCATATGGACCATATGTAGTTCAACTCTGCTCATGAAATTGATACAAACCACAGCTCCTCTTATATAAAGTCTCTTTTGTTAATAGTGAGAAACGTGGTGGTTTCGTGAACTGTGTTAAATAATTTGAGCCCATAATTCACTGGGTTTACCAGAAATGGACTCTTGCTTGTAGGAAGACACAGATACGGCTGTTCAACTCTGCCTCTGAAGGGAAATTCAGACCAGTGTTCTCATCCATGAAAACCACTCGGTTTTAAGGCAAGAAACATGCTCTTCTTTCCAGCGTCTCCAAGACAGCAAGAAATATGAGCATGCCCAGGAAAAAAGAATTGTGTTTCCAACTCATACAGATCATATCTAGGTGAACTCTGCTTATGAAACTGATACAAAACACAGCTCCTCTTACATAAATGCTTTTTAGTTAATAGTGAGAAACAAGTTGGGTTCGTGAACTGTGTAAAATCATTTGAGACCTAAATTCACTTCGTTTAACAGAAATGAACTCTTGCTTGTAGGAAGACACAGATCTTGGGGTTGAACTCCGTTTCTGAAGGGAAATTCAGATCTGAGTTCTCATCCCTGAAACACACTCTGTTTTAAGCAAGAAGCATCCTCTTCTTTCCAGCGTCTGCAATACAGCAAGAACCATGAGCATCCCCTGAAAAAAAGAACTGTGTTTCCTACTCATATGGACCATATGTAGTTCAACTCTGCTTATGAAACTGATACAAACCACAGCTCCTCTTATATAAATTCTCTTTAGTTAATAGTGAGAAACATGTTGGTTTCATGAACTGTGTAAATTCATTTGAGCCCAGAAATCCCTGGGTTTTCAAGAAATGAATTCTTGCTTGGAGGAAGACACAGATCCTGGGGTTTAACTCTGTTTTTGAAGGGATATTCAGAACAGAGTTCTCATCCAAGAAACACACTCTGTTTTAACACAAGAAGCAAGCTCTTCTTTCTAGCATCTCCAATACTGCAAGAATCATGAGCATGCCAGGAAAAAGAACTGTTTTTACTAATCATACGGACCATATGTAGTTCAACTCTGCTTTTGAAACGGATACAAACCAAACCTCCTCTTACATAAATGCTCTTTAGTGTATAGTGAGAAACTCTTTGGGTTCATGCAAGGTGTAAAATCATTTGAGCCAAAAATTCACTTGGTTTCCCAGAAGTAAACTCTTGCTTGTAGGAAGACACAGATCTTTGTGTTGAACTCCGTTTCTGAAGGGAAATTCGGACCTGAGATTTCATACCTGAAACACACTCTGTTTTAAGGCAAGAAGCCTCCTCTTCTTTCCAGCGTATCCAATACAGCCAGAACCATGAGCATCCCCAGAGAAAAAGAACTGTGTTTTCTACTCATACGGACCATATGCAGTTCAACTCTGCTCATGAAACTGATACAAACCACAGCTCCTCTTATATAAAGTCTCTTTTGTTAATAGTGAGAAACGTGTTGGTTTTGTGAACTGTGTTAAATAATTTGAGCCCATAATTCACTGGGTTTACCAGAAATGGACTCTTGCTTGTAGGAAGACACAGATACAGCTGTTCAACTCTGCCTCTGAAGGGAAATTCAAACCAGTGTTCTCATTCATGAAAACCACGCGGTTTTAATGCAAGAAACATGCTCTTCGTTCCAGCGTCTCCAAGACAGCAAGAAATATGAGCATGCCCAGAATAAAAGAATTGTGTTTCCTAGTCATTCGGACCATATCTAGGTGAACTCTGCTTATGAAACTGATACAAAACACAGCTCTTCTTACATAAATGCTTTTTAGTTAATAGTGAGAAACAAGTTGGGTTCGTGAACTGTGTAAAATCATTTGAGACCTAAATTCACTTCGTTTAACAGAAATGAACTCTTGCTTGTAGGAAGACACAGATCTTGGGGTTGAACTCCGTTACTGAAGGGAAATTCAGATCTGAGTACTCATCCCTGAAACACACTGTGTTTTAAGCAAGAAGCATCATCTTCTTTCCAGCGTTGGCAATACAGCAAGAACCATGAGCATCCCCTGAAAAAAAGAACTGTGTTTCCTACTCATATGGACCATATGTAGTTCAACTCTGCTTATGAAACTGATACAAACCACAGCTCCTCTTATATAAAGTATCTTTAGTTAATAGTGAGAAACATGTTGGTTTCATGAACTGTGTAAATTCATTTGAGCCCAGAAATCCCTGGGTTTTCAAGAAATGAATTCTTGCTTGGAGGAAGACACAGATCCTGGGGTTTAACTCTGTTTTTGAAGGGATATTCAGAACAGAGTTCTCATCCAAGAAACACACTCTGTTTTAACACAAGAAGCAAGCTCTTCTTTCTAGCATCTCCAATACTGCAAGAATCATGAGCATGCCAGGAAAAAGAACTGTTTTTCCTAATCATACGGACCATATGTAGTTCAACTCTGCTTTTGAAACGGATACAAACCAAACCTCCTCTTACATAAATGCTCTTTAGTTAATAGTGCGAAACTCTTTGGGTTCATGCAAGGTGTAAAATCATTTGAGCCAAAAATTCACTTGGTTTCCCAGAAGTAAACTCTTGCTTGTAGGAAGACACAGATCTGTGTTGAACTCCGTTTCTGAAGGGAAATTCAGACCTGAGATTTCATACCTAAAACACACTCTGTTTTAAGGCAAGAAGCCTCCTCTTCTTTCCAGCATATCCAATACAGCAAGAACCATGAGCATCCCCAGAGAAAAAGAACTGTGTTTTCGACTCATAAGGACCATATGCAGTTCAAATCTGCTCATGAAACTGATACAAAACACAGCTCCTCTTATGTAAAGTCTCTTTTGTTAATAGTGAGAAACGTGGTGGTTTCGGGAACTGTGTTAAATAATTTGAGCCCATAATTCACTGGGTTTACCAGAAATGGACTCTTGCTTGTAGGAAGACACAGATACGGCTGTTCAACTCTGCCTCTGAAGGGAAATTCAGACCAGTGTTCTCATCCATGAAAACCACACGGTTTTAATGCAAGAAACATGCTCTTCTTTCCAGCGTCTCCAAGACAGCAAGAAATATGAGCATGCCCAGAATAAAAGAATTGTGTTTCCTAGTCATACGGACCATATCTAGGTGAACTCTGCTTATGAAACTGATACAAAACACAGCTCCTCTTACATAAATGCTTTTTAGTTAATAGTGAGAAACAAGTTGTGTTTGTGAACTGTGTAAAATCATTTGAGACCTAAATTCACTTCGTTTAACAGAAATGAACTCTTGCTTGTAGGAAGACACAGATCTTGGGGTTGAACTCCGTTTCTGAAGGGAAATTCAGATCTGAGTTCTCATCCCTGAAACACACTCTGTTTTAAGCAAGAAGCATCCTCTTCTTTCCAGCGTATCCAATACAGCAAGAACCATGAGCATCCCCAGAAAAAAAGAACTGTGTTTCCTACTCATATGGACCATATGTAGTTCAACTCTGCTCATGAAATTGATACAAACCACAGCTCCTCTTATATAAAGTCTCTTTTGTTAGTAGTGAGAAACGTGGTGGTTTCGTGAACTGTGTTAAATAATTTGAGCCCATAATTCACTGGGTTTACCAGAAATGGACTCTTGCTTGTAGGAAGACACAGATACGGCTGTTCAACTCTGCCTCTGAAGGGAAATTCAGACCAGTGTTCTCATCCATGAAAACCACGCGGTTTTAAGGCAAGAAACATGCTCTTCTTTCCAGCGTCTCCAAGACAGCAAGAAATATGAGCATGCCCAGGAAAAAAGAATTGTGTTTCCAACTCATACAGATCATATCTAGGTGAACTCTGCTTATGAAACTGATACAAAACACAGCTCCTCTTACATAAATGCTTTTTAGTTAATAGTGAGAAACAAGTTGGGTTCGTGAACTGTGTAAAATCATTTGAGACCTAAATTCCCTTCGTTTAACAGAAATGAACTCTTGCTTGTAGGAAGACACAGATCTTGGGGTTGAATTCCGTTTCTGAAGGGAAATTCAGATCTGAGTTCTCATCCTTGAAACACACTGTGTTTTAAGCAAGAAGCATCCTCTTCTTTCCAGCGTCTGCAATACAGCAAGAACCATGAGCAACCCCAGAAAAAAAGAACTGTGTTTCCTACTCATATGGACCATATGTAGTTCAACTCTGCTTATGAAACTGATACAAACCACAGCTCCTCTTATATAAAGTCTCTTTAGTTAATAGTGAGAAACATGTTGGTTTCATGAACTGTGTAAATTCATTTGAGCCCGAAATCCCTGGGTTTTCAAGAAATGAATTCTTGCTTGGAGGAAGACACAGATCCTGGGGTTTAACTCTGTTTTTGAAGGGATATTCAGAACAGAGTTCTCATCCAAGAAACACACTCTGTTTTAACACAAGAAGCAAGCTCTTCTTTCTAGCATCTCCAATACTGCAAGAATCATGAGCATGCCAGGAAAAAGAACTGTTTTTCCTAATCATACGGACCATATGTAGTTCAACTCTGCTTTTGAAACGGATACAAACCAAACCTCCTCTTACATAAATGCTCTTTAGTTAATAGTGCGAAACTCTTTGGGTTCATGCAAGGTGTAAAATCATTTGAGCCAAAAATTCACTTGGTTTCCCAGAAGTAAACTCTTGCTTGTAGGAAGACACAGATCTGTGTTGAACTCCGTTTCTGAAGGGAAATTCAGACCTGAGATTTCATACCTAAAACACACTCTGTTTTAAGGCAAGAAGCCTCCTCTTCTTTCCAGCATATCCAATACAGCAAGAACCATGAGCATCCCCAGAGAAAAAGAACTGTGTTTTCGACTCATAAGGACCATATGCAGTTCAAATCTGCTCATGAAACTGATACAAAACACAGCTCCTCTTATGTAAAGTCTCTTTTGTTAATAGTGAGAAACGTGGTGGTTTCGGGAACTGTGTTAAATAATTTGAGCCCATAATTCACTGGGTTTACCAGAAATGGACTCTTGCTTGTAGGAAGACACAGATACGGCTGTTCAACTCTGCCTCTGAAGGGAAATTCAGACCAGTGTTCTCATCCATGAAAACCACGCGGTTTTAATGCAAGAAACATGCTCTTCTTTCCAGCGTCTCCAAGACAGCAAGAAATATGAGCATGCCCAGAATAAAAGAATTGTGTTTCCTAGTCATACGGACCATATCTAGGTGAACTCTGCTTATGAAACTGATACAAAACACAGCTCCTCTTACATAAATGCTTTTTAGTTAATAGTGAGAAACAAGTTGTGTTTGTGAACTGTGTAAAATCATTTGAGACCTAAATTCACTTCGTTTAACAGAAATGAACTCTTGCTTGTAGGAAGACACAGATCTTGGGGTTGAACTCCGTTTCTGAAGGGAAATTCAGATCTGAGTTCTCATCCCTGAAACACACTCTGTTTTAAGCAAGAAGCATCCTCTTCTTTCCAGCGTATCCAATACAGCAAGAACCATGAGCATCCCCAGAAAAAAAGAACTGTGTTTCCTACTCATATGGACCATATGTAGTTCAACTCTGCTCATGAAATTGATACAAACCACAGCTCCTCTTATATAAAGTCTCTTTTGTTAGTAGTGAGAAACGTGGTGGTTTCGTGAACTGTGTTAAATAATTTGAGCCCATAATTCACTGGGTTTACCAGAAATGGACTCTTGCTTGTAGGAAGACACAGATACGGCTGTTCAACTCTGCCTCTGAAGGGAAATTCAGACCAGTGTTCTCATCCATGAAAACCACGCGGTTTTAAGGCAAGAAACATGCTCTTCTTTCCAGCGTCTCCAAGACAGCAAGAAATATGAGCATGCCCAGGAAAAAAGAATTGTGTTTCCAACTCATACAGATCATATCTAGGTGAACTCTGCTTATGAAACTGATACAAAACACAGCTCCTCTTACATAAATGCTTTTTAGTTAATAGTGAGAAACAAGTTGGGTTCGTGAACTGTGTAAAATCATTTGAGACCTAAATTCCCTTCGTTTAACAGAAATGAACTCTTGCTTGTAGGAAGACACAGATCTTGGGGTTGAATTCCGTTTCTGAAGGGAAATTCAGATCTGAGTTCTCATCCTTGAAACACACTGTGTTTTAAGCAAGAAGCATCCTCTTCTTTCCAGCGTCTGCAATACAGCAAGAACCATGAGCAACCCCAGAAAAAAAGAACTGTGTTTCCTACTCATATGGACCATATGTAGTTCAACTCTGCTTATGAAACTGATACAAACCACAGCTCCTCTTATATAAAGTCTCTTTAGTTAATAGTGAGAAACATGTTGGTTTCATGAACTGTGTAAATTCATTTGAGCCCGAAATCCCTGGGTTTTCAAGAAATGAATTCTTGCTTGGAGGAAGACACAGATCCTGGGGTTTAACTCTGTTTTTGAAGGGATATTCAGAACAGAGTTCTCATCCAAGAAACACACTCTGTTTTAACACAAGAAGCAAGCTCTTCTTTCTAGCATCTCCAATACTGCAAGAATCATGAGCATGCCAGGAAAAAGAACTGTTTTTACTAATCATACGGACCATATGTAGTTCAACTCTGCTTTTGAAACGGATACAAACCAAACCTCCTCTTACATAAATGCTCTTTAGTTAATAGTGAGAAACTCTTTGGGTTCATGCAAGGTGTAAAATCATTTGAGCCAAAAATTCACTTGGTTTCCCAGAAGTAAACTCTTGCTTGTAGGAAGACACAGATCTTTGTGTTGAACTCCGTTTCTGAAGGGAAATTCGGACCTGAGATTTCATACCTGAAACACACTCTGTTTTAAGGCAAGAAGCCTCCTCTTCTTTCCAGCGTATCCAATACAGCCAGAACCATGAGCATCCCCAGAGAAAAAGAACTGTGTTTTCTACTCATACGGACCATATGCAGTTCAACTCTGCTCATGAAACTGATACAAACCACAGCTCCTCTTATATAAAGTCTCTTTTGTTAATAGTGAGAAACGTGTTGGTTTTGTGAACTGTGTTAAATAATTTGAGCCCATAATTCACTGGGTTTACCAGAAATGGACTCTTGCTTGTAGGAAGACACAGATACAGCTGTTCAACTCTGCCTCTGAAGGGAAATTCAAACCAGTGTTCTCATCCATGAAAACCACGCGGTTTTAATGCAAGAAACATGCTCTTCTTTCCAGCGTCTCCAAGACAGCAAGAAATATGAGCATGCCCAGAATAAAAGAATTGTGTTTCCTAGTCATTCGGACCATATCTAGGTGAACTCTGCTTATGAAACTGATACAAAACACAGCTCCTCTTACATAAATGCTTTTTAGTTAATAGTGAGAAACAAGTTGGGTTTGTGAACTGTGTAAAATCATTTGAGACCTAAATTCACTTCGTTTAACAGAAATGAACTCTTGCTTGTAGGAAGACACAGATCTTGGGGTTGAACTCCATTTCTGAAGGGAAATTTAGATCTGAGTTCTCATCCCTGAAACACACTCTGTTTTAAGCAAGAAGCATCCTCTTCTTTCCAGCGTCTGCAATACAGCAAGAACCATGAGCATTCCCAGAAAAAAAGAACTGTGTTTCCTACTCATATGGACCATATGTAGTTCAACTCTGCTCATGAAACTGATATAAACCACAGCTCCTCTTATATAAAGTCTCTTTTGTTAATAGTGAGAAACGTGGTGGTTTCGTGAACTGTGTTAAATAATTTGAGCCCATAATTCACTGGGTTTACCAGAAATGGACTCTTGCTTGTAGGAAGACACAGATACGGCTGTTCAACTCTGCCTGTGAAGGGAAATTCAGACCAGTGTTCTCATCCATGAAAACCACGCGGTTTTAAGGAAAGAAACATGCTCTTCTTTCCAGCGTCTCCAAGACAGCAAGAAATATGAGCATGCCCAGGAAAAAAGAATTGTGTTTCCTACTCATACGGACCATATCTAGGTGAACTCTGCTTATGAAACTGATACAAAACACAGCTCCTCTTACATAAATGCTTTTTAGTTAATAGTGAGAAACAAGTTGGGTTCGTGAACTGTGTAAAATCATTTGAGACCTAAATTCACTTCGTTTAACAGAAATGAACTCTTGCTTGTAGGAAGACACAGATCTTGGGGTTGAACTCCGTTTCTGAAGGGAAATTCAGATCTGAGTTCTCATCCCTGAAACACACTCTGTTTTAAGCAAGAAGCATCCTCTTCTTTCCAGCGTATCCAATACAGCAAGAACCATGAGCATCCCCAGAAAAAAAGAACTGTGTTTCCTACTCATATGGACCATATGTAGTTCAACTCTGCTCATGAAATTGATACAAACCACAGCTCCTCTTATATAAAGTCTCTTTTGTTAATAGTGAGAAACGTGGTGGTTTCGTGAACTGTGTTAAATAATTTGAGCCCATAATTCACTGGGTTTACCAGAAATGGACTCTTGCTTGTAGGAAGACACAGATACGGCTGTTCAACTCTGCCTCTGAAGGGAAATTCAGACCAGTGTTCTCATCCATGAAAACCACGCGGTTTTAAGGCAAGAAACATGCTCTTCTTTCCAGTGTCTCCAAGACAGCAAGAAATATGAGCATGCCCAGGAAAAAAGAATTGTGTTTCCAACTCATACAGATCATATCTAGGTGAACTCTGCTTATGAAACTGATACAAAACACAGCTCCTCTTACATAAATGCTTTTTAGTTAATAGTGAGAAACAAGTTGGGTTCGTGAACAGTGTAAAATCATTTGAGACCTAAATTCACTTCGTTTAACAGAAATGAACTCTTGCTTGTAGGAAGACACAGATCTTGGGGTTGAACTCCGTTTCTGAAGGGAAATTCAGATCTGAGTTCTCATCCCTGAAACACACTCTGTTTTAAGCAAGAAGCATCCTCTTCTTTCCAGCGTCTGCAATACAGCAAGAACCATGAGCATCCCCTGAAAAAAAGAACTGTGTTTCCTACTCATATGGACCATATGTAGTTCAACTCTGCTTATGAAACTGATACAAACCACAGCTCCTCTTATATAAATTCTCTTTAGTTAATAGTGAGAAACATGTTGGTTTCATGAACTGTGTAAATTCATTTGAGCCCAGAAATCCCTGGGTTTTCAAGAAATGAATTCTTGCTTGGAGGAAGACACAGATCCTGGGGTTTAACTCTGTTTTTGAAGGGATATTCAGAACAGAGTTCTCATCCAAGAAACACACTCTGTTTTAACACAAGAAGCAAGCTCTTCTTTCTAGCATCTCCAATACTGCAAGAATCATGAGCATGCCAGGAAAAAGAACTGTTTTTACTAATCATACGGACCATATGTAGTTCAACTCTGCTTTTGAAACGGATACAAACCAAACCTCCTCTTACATAAATGCTCTTTAGTTAATAGTGAGAAACTCTTTGGGTTCATGCAAGGTGTAAAATCATTTGAGCCAAAAATTCACTTGGTTTCCCAGAAGTAAACTCTTGCTTGTAGGAAGACACAGATCTTTGTGTTGAACTCCGTTTCTGAAGGGAAATTCGGACCTGAGATTTCATACCTGAAACACACTCTGTTTTAAGGCAAGAAGCCTCCTCTTCTTTCCAGCGTATCCAATACAGCCAGAACCATGAGCATCCCCAGAGAAAAAGAACTGTGTTTTCTACTCATACGGACCATATGCAGTTCAACTCTGCTCATGAAACTGATACAAACCACAGCTCCTCTTATATAAAGTCTCTTTTGTTAATAGTGAGAAACGTGTTGGTTTTGTGAACTGTGTTAAATAATTTGAGCCCATAATTCACTGGGTTTACCAGAAATGGACTCTTGCTTGTAGGAAGACACAGATACAGCTGTTCAACTCTGCCTCTGAAGGGAAATTCAAACCAGTGTTCTCATCCATGAAAACCACGCGGTTTTAATGCAAGAAACATGCTCTTCTTTCCAGCGTCTCCAAGACAGCAAGAAATATGAGCATGCCCAGAATAAAAGAATTGTGTTTCCTAGTCATTCGGACCATATCTAGGTGAACTCTGCTTATGAAACTGATACAAAACACAGCTCCTCTTACATAAATGCTTTTTAGTTAATAGTGAGAAACAAGTTGGGTTTGTGAACTGTGTAAAATCATTTGAGACCTAAATTCCCTTCGTTTAACAGAAATGAACTCTTGCTTGTAGGAAGACACAGATCTTGGGGTTGAACTCCATTTCTGAAGGGAAATTTAGATCTGAGTTCTCATCCCTGAAACACACTCTGTTTTAAGCAAGAAGCATCCTCTTCTTTCCAGCGTCTGCAATACAGCAAGAACCATGAGCATCCCCAGAAAAAAAGAACTGTGTTTCCTACTCATATGGACCATATGTAGTTCAACTCTGCTCATGAAACTGATATAAACCACAGCTCCTCTTATATAAAGTCTCTTTTGTTAATAGTGAGAAACGTGGTGGTTTCGTGAACTGTGTTAAATAATTTGAGCCCATAATTCACTGGGTTTACCAGAAATGGACTCTTGCTTGTAGGAAGACACAGATACGGCTGTTCAACTCTGCCTCTGAAGGGAAATTCAGACCAGTGTTCTCATCCATGAAAACCACGCGGTTTTAAGGAAAGAAACATGCTCTTCTTTCCAGCGTCTCCAAGACAGCAAGAAATATGAGCATGCCCAGGAAAAAAGAATTGTGTTTCCTACTCATACGGACCATATCTAGGTGAACTCTGCTTATGAAACTGATACAAAACACAGCTCCTCTTACATAAATGCTTTTTAGTTAATAGTGAGAAACAAGTTGGGTTCGTGAACTGTGTAAAATCATTTGAGACCTAAATTCACTTCGTTTAACAGAAATGAACTCTTGCTTGTAGGAAGACACAGATCTTGGGGTTGAACTCCGTTACTGAAGGGAAATTCAGATCTGAGTACTCATCCCTGAAACACACTGTGTTTTAAGCAAGAAGCATCATCTTCTTTCCAGCGTCTGCAATACAGCAAGAACCATGAGCATCCCCTGAAAAAAAGAACTGTGTTTCCTACTCATATGGACCATATGTAGTTCAACTCTGCTTATGAAACTGATACAAACCACAGCTCCTCTTATATAAAGTATCTTTAGTTAATAGTGAGAAACATGTTGGTTTCATGAACTGTGTAAATTCATTTGAGCCCAGAAATCCCTGGGTTTTCAAGAAATGAATTCTTGCTTGGAGGAAGACACAGATCCTGGGGTTTAACTCTGTTTTTGAAGGGATATTCAGAACAGAGTTCTCATCCAAGAAACACACTCTGTTTTAACACAAGAAGCAAGCTCTTCTTTCTAGCATCTCCAATACTGCAAGAATCATGAGCATGCCAGGAAAAAGAACTGTTTTTCCTAATCATACGGACCATATGTAGTTCAACTCTGCTTTTGAAACGGATACAAACCACAGCTCCTCTTACATAAATGCTCTTTAGTTAATAGTGAGAAACTCTTTGGGTTCATGCAAGGTGTAAAATCATTTGAGCCAAAAATTCACTTGGTTTACCAGAAGTAAACTCTTGCTTGTAGGAAGACACAGATCTTTGTGTTGAACTCCGTTTCTGAAGGGAAATTCGGACCTGAGATTTCATACCTGAAACACACTCTGTTTTAAGGCAAGAAGCCTCCTCTTCTTTCCAGCATATCCAATACAGCAAGAACCATGAGCATCCCCAGAGAAAAAGAACTGTGTTTTCTACTCATAAGGACCATATGCAGTTCAAATCTGCTCATGAAACTGATACAAACCACAGCTCCTCTTATGTAAAGTCTCTTTTGTTAATAGTGAGAAACGTGGTGGTTTCGGGAACTGTGTTAAATAATTTGAGCCCATAATTCACTGGGTTTACCAGAAATGGACTCTTGCTTGTAGGAAGACACAGATATGGCTGTTCAACTCTGCCTCTGAAGGGAAATTCAGACCAGTGTTCTCATCCATGAAAACCACGCGGTTTTAAGGCAAGAAACATGCTCTTCTTTCCAGCGTCTCCAAGACAGCAAGAAATATGAGCATGCCCAGAATAAAAGAATTGTGTTTCCTAGTCATACGGACCATATCTAGGTGAACTCTGCTTATGAAACTGATACAAAACACAGCTCCTCTTACATAAATGCTTTTTAGTTAATAGTGAGAAACAAGTTGTGTTTGTGAACTGTGTAAAATCATTTGAGACCTAAATTCACTTCGTTTAACAGAAATGAACTCTTGCTTGTAGGAAGACACAGATCTTGGGGTTGAACTCCGTTTCTGAAGGGAAATTCAGATCTGAGTTCTCATCCCTGAAACACACTCTGTTTTAAGCAAGAAGCATCCTCTTCTTTCCAGCGTATCCAATACAGCAAGAACCATGAGCATCCCCAGAAAAAAAGAACTGTGTTTCCTACTCATATGGACCATATGTAGTTCAACTCTGCTCATGAAATTGATACAAACCACAGCTCCTCTTATATAAAGTCTCTTTTGTTAATAGTGAGAAACGTGGTGGTTTCGTGAACTGTGTTAAATAATTTGAGCCCATAATTCACTGGGTTTACCAGAAATGGACTCTTGCTTGTAGGAAGACACAGATACGGCTGTTCAACTCTGCCTCTGAAGGGAAATTCAGACCAGTGTTCTCATCCATGAAAACCACGCGGTTTTAAGGCAAGAAACATGCTCTTCTTTCCAGCGTCTCCAAGACAGCAAGAAATATGAGCATGCCCAGGAAAAAAGAATTGTGTTTCCAACTCATACAGATCATATCTAGGTGAACTCTGCTTATGAAACTGATACAAAACACAGCTCCTCTTACATAAATGCTTTTTAGTTAATAGTGAGAAACAAGTTGGGTTCGTGAACTGTGTAAAATCATTTGAGACCTAAATTCACTTCGTTTAACAGAAATGAACTCTTGCTTGTAGGAAGACACAGATCTTGGGGTTGAACTCCGTTTCTGAAGGGAAATTCAGATCTGAGTTCTCATCCCTGAAACACACTCTGTTTTAAGCAAGAAGCATCCTCTTCTTTCCAGCGTCTGCAATACAGCAAGAACCATGAGCATCCCCTGAAAAAAAGAACTGTGTTTCCTACTCATATGGACCATATGTAGTTCAACTCTGCTTATGAAACTGATACAAACCACAGCTCCTCTTATATAAATTCTCTTTAGTTAATAGTGAGAAACATGTTGGTTTCATGAACTGTGTAAATTCATTTGAGCCCAGAAATCCCTGGGTTTTCAAGAAATGAATTCTTGCTTGGAGGAAGACACAGATCCTGGGGTTTAACTCTGTTTTTGAAGGGATATTCAGAACAGAGTTCTCATCCAAGAAACACACTCTGTTTTAACACAAGAAGCAAGCTCTTCTTTCTAGCATCTCCAATACTGCAAGAATCATGAGCATGCCAGGAAAAAGAACTGTTTTTACTAATCATACGGACCATATGTAGTTCAACTCTGCTTTTGAAACGGATACAAACCAAACCTCCTCTTACATAAATGCTCTTTAGTTAATAGTGAGAAACTCTTTGGGTTCATGCAAGGTGTAAAATCATTTGAGCCAAAAATTCACTTGGTTTCCCAGAAGTAAACTCTTGCTTGTAGGAAGACACAGATCTTTGTGTTGAACTCCGTTTCTGAAGGGAAATTCGGACCTGAGATTTCATACCTGAAACACACTCTGTTTTAAGGCAAGAAGCCTCCTCTTCTTTCCAGCGTATCCAATACAGCCAGAACCATGAGCATCCCCAGAGAAAAAGAACTGTGTTTTCTACTCATACGGACCATATGCAGTTCAACTCTGCTCATGAAACTGATACAAACCACAGCTCCTCTTATATAAAGTCTCTTTTGTTAATAGTGAGAAACGTGTTGGTTTTGTGAACTGTGTTAAATAATTTGAGCCCATAATTCACTGGGTTTACCAGAAATGGACTCTTGCTTGTAGGAAGACACAGATACAGCTGTTCAACTCTGCCTCTGAAGGGAAATTCAAACCAGTGTTCTCATCCATGAAAACCACGCGGTTTTAATGCAAGAAACATGCTCTTCTTTCCAGCGTCTCCAAGACAGCAAGAAATATGAGCATGCCCAGAATAAAAGAATTGTGTTTCCTAGTCATTCGGACCATATCTAGGTGAACTCTGCTTATGAAACTGATACAAAACACAGCTCCTCTTATATAAATGCTTTTTAGTTAATAGTGAGAAACAAGTTGGGTTTGTGAACTGTGTAAAATCATTTGAGACCTAAATTCACTTCGTTTAACAGAAATGAACTCTTGCTTGTAGGAAGACACAGATCTTGGGGTTGAACTCCATTTCTGAAGGGAAATTTAGATCTGAGTTCTCATCCCTGAAACACACTCTGTTTTAAGCAAGAAGCATCCTCTTCTTTCCAGCGTCTGCAATACAGCAAGAACCATGAGCATCCCCAGAAAAAAAGAACTGTGTTTCCTACTCATATGGACCATATGTAGTTCAACTCTGCTCATGAAACTGATATAAACCACAGCTCCTCTTATATAAAGTCTCTTTTGTTAATAGTGAGAAACGTGGTGGTTTCGTGAACTGTGTTAAATAATTTGAGCCCATAATTCACTGGGTTTACCAGAAATGGACTCTTGCTTGTAGGAAGACACAGATACGGCTGTTCAACTCTGCCTCTGAAGGGAAATTCAGACCAGTGTTCTCATCCATGAAAACCACGCGGTTTTAAGGAAAGAAACATGCTCTTCTTTCCAGCGTCTCCAAGACAGCAAGAAATATGAGCATGCCCAGGAAAAAAGAATTGTGTTTCCTACTCATACGGACCATATCTAGGTGAACTCTGCTTATGAAACTGATACAAAACACAGCTCCTCTTACATAAATGCTTTTTAGTTAATAGTGAGAAACAAGTTGGGTTCGTGAACTGTGTAAAATCATTTGAGACCTAAATTCACTTCGTTTAACAGAAATGAACTCTTGCTTGTAGGAAGACACAGATCTTGGGGTTGAACTCCGTTACTGAAGGGAAATTCAGATCTGAGTACTCATCCCTGAAACACACTGTGTTTTAAGCAAGAAGCATCATCTTCTTTCCAGCGTCTGCAATACAGCAAGAACCATGAGCATCCCCTGAAAAAAAGAACTGTGTTTCCTACTCATATGGACCATATGTAGTTCAACTCTGCTTATGAAACTGATACAAACCACAGCTCCTCTTATATAAAGTATCTTTAGTTAATAGTGAGAAACATGTTGGTTTCATGAACTGTGTAAATTCATTTGAGCCCAGAAATCCCTGGGTTTTCAAGAAATGAATTCTTGCTTGGAGGAAGACACAGATCCTGGGGTTTAACTCTGTTTTTGAAGGGATATTCAGAACAGAGTTCTCATCCAAGAAACACACTCTGTTTTAACACAAGAAGCAAGCTCTTCTTTCTAGCATCTCCAATACTGCAAGAATCATGAGCATGCCAGGAAAAAGAACTGTTTTTCCTAATCATACGGACGATATGTAGTTCAACTCTGCTTTTGAAACGGATACAAACCACAGCTCCTCTTACATAAATGCTCTTTAGTTAATAGTGAGAAACTCTTTGGGTTCATGCAAGGTGTAAAATCATTTGAGCCAAAAATTCACTTGGTTCACCAGAAGTAAACTCTTGCTTGTAGGAAGACACAGATCTTTGTGTTGAACTCCGTTTCTGAAGGGAAATTCAGACCTGAGATTTCATACCTGAAACACACTCTGTTTTAAGGCAAGAAGCCTCCTCTTCTTTCCAGCGTATCCAATACAGCCATAACCATGAGCATCCCCAGAGAAATAGAACTGTGTTTTCTACTCATACGGACCATATGCAGTTCAACTCTGCTCATGAAACTGATACAAACCACAGCTCCTCTTATATAAAGTCTCTTTTGTTAATAGTGAGAAACGTGGTGGTTTCGTGAACTGTGTTAAATAATTTGAGCCCATAATTCACTGGGTTTACCAGAAATGGACTCTTGCTTGTAGGAAGACACAGATACGGCTGTTCAACTCTGCCTGTGAAGGGAAATTCAGACCAGTGTTCTCATCCATGAAAACCACGCGGTTTTAAGGAAAGAAACATGCTCTTCTTTCCAGCGTCTCCAAGACAGCAAGAAATATGAGCATGCCCAGGAAAAAAGAATTGTGTTTCCTACTCATACGGACCATATCTAGGTGAACTCTGCTTATGAAACTGATACAAAACACAGCTCCTCTTACATAAATGCTTTTTAGTTAATAGTGAGAAACAAGTTGGGTTCGTGAACTGTGTAAAATCATTTGAGACCTAAATTCACTTCGTTTAACAGAAATGAACTCTTGCTTGTAGGAAGACACAGATCTTGGGGTTGAACTCCGTTTCTGAAGGGAAATTCAGATCTGAGTTCTCATCCCTGAAACACACTCTGTTTTAAGCAAGAAGCATCCTCTTCTTTCCAGCGTATCCAATACAGCAAGAACCATGAGCATCCCCAGAAAAAAAGAACTGTGTTTCCTACTCATATGGACCATATGTAGTTCAACTCTGCTCATGAAATTGATACAAACCACAGCTCCTCTTATATAAAGTCTTTTTTGTTAATAGTGAGAAACGTGGTGGTTTCGTGAACTGTGTTAAATAATTTGAGCCCATAATTCACTGGGTTTACCAGAAATGGACTCTTGCTTGTAGGAAGACACAGATACGGCTGTTCAACTCTGCCTCTGAAGGGAAATTCAGACCAGTGTTCTCATCCATGAAAACCACGCGGTTTTAAGGCAAGAAACATGCTCTTCTTTCCAGCGTCTCCAAGACAGCAAGAAATATGAGCATGCCCAGGAAAAAAGAATTGTGTTTCCAACTCATACAGATCATATCTAGGTGAACTCTGCTTATGAAACTGATACAAAACACAGCTCCTCTTACATAAATGCTTTTTAGTTAATAGTGAGAAACAAGTTGGGTTCGTGAACTGTGTAAAATCATTTGAGACCTAAATTCACTTCGTTTAACAGAAATGAACTCTTGCTTGTAGGAAGACACAGATCTTGGGGTTGAACTCCGTTTCTGAAGGGAAATTCAGATCTGAGTTCTCATCCCTGAAACACACTCTGTTTTAAGCAAGAAGCATCCTCTTCTTTCCAGCGTCTGCAATACAGCAAGAACCATGAGCATCCCCTGAAAAAAAGAACTGTGTTTCCTACTCATATGGACCATATGTAGTTCAACTCTGCTTATGAAACTGATACAAACCACAGCTCCTCTTATATAAATTCTCTTTAGTTAATAGTGAGAAACATGTTGGTTTCATGAACTGTGTAAATTCATTTGAGCCCAGAAATCCCTGGGTTTTCAAGAAATGAATTCTTGCTTGGAGGAAGACACAGATCCTGGGGTTTAACTCTGTTTTTGAAGGGATATTCAGAACAGAGTTCTCATCCAAGAAACACACTCTGTTTTAACACAAGAAGCAAGCTCTTCTTTCTAGCATCTCCAATACTGCAAGAATCATGAGCATGCCAGGAAAAAGAACTGTTTTTACTAATCATACGGACCATATGTAGTTCAACTCTGCTTTTGAAACGGATACAAACCAAACCTCCTCTTACATAAATGCTCTTTAGTTAATAGTGAGAAACTCTTTGGGTTCATGCAAGGTGTAAAATCATTTGAGCCAAAAATTCACTTGGTTTCCCAGAAGTAAACTCTTGCTTGTAGGAAGACACAGATCTTTGTGTTGAACTCCGTTTCTGAAGGGAAATTCGGACCTGAGATTTCATACCTGAAACACACTCTGTTTTAAGGCAAGAAGCCTCCTCTTCTTTCCAGCGTATCCAATACAGCCAGAACCATGAGCATCCCCAGAGAAAAAGAACTGTGTTTTCTACTCATACGGACCATATGCAGTTCAACTCTGCTCATGAAACTGATACAAACCACAGCTCCTCTTATATAAAGTCTCTTTTGTTAATAGTGAGAAACGTGTTGGTTTTGTGAACTGTGTTAAATAATTTGAGCCCATAATTCACTGGGTTTACCAGAAATGGACTCTTGCTTGTAGGAAGACACAGATACAGCTGTTCAACTCTGCCTCTGAAGGGAAATTCAAACCAGTGTTCTCATCCATGAAAACCACGCGGTTTTAATGCAAGAAACATGCTCTTCTTTCCAGCGTCTCCAAGACAGCAAGAAATATGAGCATGCCCAGAATAAAAGAATTGTGTTTCCTAGTCATTCGGACCATATCTAGGTGAACTCTGCTTATGAAACTGATACAAAACACAGCTCCTCTTACATAAATGCTTTTTAGTTAATAGTGAGAAACAAGTTGGGTTTGTGAACTGTGTAAAATCATTTGAGACCTAAATTCACTTCGTTTAACAGAAATGAACTCTTGCTTGTAGGAAGACACAGATCTTGGGGTTGAACTCCATTTCTGAAGGGAAATTCAGATCTGAGTTCTCATCCCTGAAACACACTCTGTTTTAAGCAAGAAGCATCCTCTTCTTTCCAGCGTCTGCAATACAGCAAGAACCATGAGCATCCCCAGAAAAAAAGAACTGTGTTTCCTACTCATATGGACCATATGTAGTTCAACTCTGCTCATGAAACTGATATAAACCACAGCTCCTCTTATATAAAGTCTCTTTTGTTAATAGTGAGAAACGTGGTGGTTTCGTGAACTGTGTTAAATAATTTGAGCCCATAATTCACTGGGTTTACCAGAAATGGACTCTTGCTTGTAGGAAGACACAGATACGGCTGTTCAACTCTGCCTGTGAAGGGAAATTCAGACCAGTGTTCTCATCCATGAAAACCACGCGGTTTTAAGGAAAGAAACATGCTCTTCTTTCCAGCGTCTCCAAGACAGCAAGAAATATGAGCATGCCCAGGAAAAAAGAATTGTGTTTCCTACTCATACGGACCATATCTAGGTGAACTCTGCTTATGAAACTGATACAAAACACAGCTCCTCTTACATAAATGCTTTTTAGTTAATAGTGAGAAACAAGTTGGGTTCGTGAACTGTGTAAAATCATTTGAGACCTAAATTCACTTCGTTTAACAGAAATGAACTCTTGCTTGTAGGAAGACACAGATCTTGGGGTTGAACTCCGTTACTGAAGGGAAATTCAGATCTGAGTACTCATCCCTGAAACACACTGTGTTTTAAGCAAGAAGCATCATCTTCTTTCCAGCGTCTGCAATACAGCAAGAACCATGAGCATCCCCTGAAAAAAAGAACTGTGTTTCCTACTCATATGGACCATATGTAGTTCAACTCTGCTTATGAAACTGATACAAACCACAGCTCCTCTTATATAAAGTATCTTTAGTTAATAGTGAGAAACATGTTGGTTTCATGAACTGTGTAAATTCATTTGAGCCCAGAAATCCCTGGGTTTTCAAGAAATGAATTCTTGCTTGGAGGAAGACACAGATCCTGGGGTTTAACTCTGTTTTTGAAGGGATATTCAGAACAGAGTTCTCATCCAAGAAACACACTCTGTTTTAACACAAGAAGCAAGCTCTTCTTTCTAGCATCTCCAATACTGCAAGAATCATGAGCATGCCAGGAAAAAGAACTGTTTTTCCTAATCATACGGACCATATGTAGTTCAACTCTGCTTTTGAAACGGATACAAACCACAGCTCCTCTTACATAAATGCTCTTTAGTTAATAGTGAGAAACTCTTTGGGTTCATGCAAGGTGTAAAATCATTTGAGCCAAAAATTCACTTGGTTCACCAGAAGTAAACTCTTGCTTGTAGGAAGACACAGATCTTTGTGTTGAACTCCGTTTCTGAAGGGAAATTCGGACCTGAGATTTCATACCTGAAACACACTCTGTTTTAAGGCAAGAAGCCTCCTCTTCTTTCCAGCGTATCCAATACAGCCAGAACCATGAGCATCCCCAGAGAAAAAGAACTGTGTTTTCTACTCATACGGACCATATGCAGTTCAACTCTGCTCATGAAACTGATACAAACCACAGCTCCTCTTATATAAAGTCTCTTTTGTTAATAGTGAGAAACGTGTTGGTTTTGTGAACTGTGTTAAATAATTTGAGCCCATAATTCACTGGGTTTACCAGAAATGGACTCTTGCTTGTAGGAAGACACAGATACAGCTGTTCAACTCTGCCTCTGAAGGGAAATTCAAACCAGTGTTCTCATCCATGAAAACCACGCGGTTTTAATGCAAGAAACATGCTCTTCTTTCCAGCGTCTCCAAGACAGCAAGAAATATGAGCATGCCCAGAATAAAAGAATTGTGTTTCCTAGTCATTCGGACCATATCTAGGTGAACTCTGCTTATGAAACTGATACAAAACACAGCTCCTCTTACATAAATGCTTTTTAGTTAATAGTGAGAAACAAGTTGGGTTTGTGAACTGTGTAAAATCTTTTGAGACCTAAATTCACTTCGTTTAACAGAAATGAACTCTTGCTTGTAGGAAGACACAGATCTTGGGGTTGAACTCCATTTCTGAAGGGAAATTTAGATCTGAGTTCTCATCCCTGAAACACACTCTGTTTTAAGCAAGAAGCATCCTCTTCTTTCCAGCGTCTGCAATACAGCAAGAACCATGAGCATCCCCAGAAAAAAAGAACTGTGTTTCCTACTCATATGGACCATATGTAGTTCAACTCTGCTCATGAAACTGATATAAACCACAGCTCCTCTTATATAAATTCTCTTTTGTTAATAGTGAGAAACGTGGTGGTTTCGTGAACTGTGTTAAATAATTTGAGCCCATAATTCACTGGGTTTACCAGAAATGGACTCTTGCTTGTAGGAAGACACAGATACGGCTGTTCAACTCTGCCTGTGAAGGGAAATTCAGACCAGTGTTCTCATCCATGAAAACCACGCGGTTTTAAGGAAAGAAACATGCTCTTCTTTCCAGCGTCTCCAAGACAGCAAGAAATATGAGCATGCCCAGGAAAAAAGAATTGTGTTTCCTACTCATACGGACCATATCTAGGTGAACTCTGCTTATGAAACTGATACAAAACACAGCTCCTCTTACATAAATGCTTTTTAGTTAATAGTGAGAAACAAGTTGGGTTCGTGAACTGTGTAAAATCATTTGAGACCTAAATTCACTTCGTTTAACAGAAATGAACTATTGCTTGTGGGAAGACACAGATCTTGGGGTTGAACTCCGTTACTGAAGGGAAATTGAGATCTGAGTACTCATCCCTGAAACACACTGTGTTTTAAGCAAGAAGCATCATCTTCTTTCAAGCGTCTGCAATACAGCAAGAACCATGTGCATCCCCTGAAAAAAAGAACTGTGTTTCCTACTCATATGGACCATATGTAGTTCAACTCTGCTTATGAAACTGATACAAACCACAGCTCCTCTTATATAAAGTATCTTTAGTTAATAGTGAGAAACATGTTGGTTTCATGAACTGTGTAAATTCATTTGAGCCCAGAAATCCCTGGGTTTTCAAGAAATGAATTCTTGCTTGGAGGAAGACACAGATCCTGGGGTTTAACTCTGTTTTTGAAGGGATATTCAGAACAGAGTTCTCATCCAAGAAACACACTCTGTTTTAACACAAGAAGCAAGCTCTTCTTTCTAGCATCTCCAATACTGCAAGAATCATGAGCATGCCAGGAAAAAGAACTGTTTTTCCTAATCATACGGACCATATGTAGTTCAACTCTGCTTTTGAAACGGATACAAACCACAGCTCCTCTTACATAAATGCTCTTTAGTTAATAGTGAGAAACTCTTTGGGTTCATGCAAGGTGTAAAATCCATTGAGCCAAAAATTCACTTGATTTACCAGAAATAAACTCTTGCTTGTAGGAAGACACAGATCTTTGTGTTGAACTCCGTTTCTGAAGGGAAATTCGGACCTGAGATTTCATACCTGAAACACACTCTGTTTTAAGGCAAGAAGCCTCCTCTTCTTTCCAGCGTATCCAATACAGCCAGAACCATGAGCATCCCCAGAGAAAAAGAACTGTGTTTTCTACTCATACGGACCATATGCAGTTCAACTCTGCTCATGAAACTGATACAAACCACAGCTCCTCTTATATAAAGTCTCTTTTGTTAATAGTGAGAAACGTGGTGGTTTCGTGAACTGTGTTAAATAATTTGAGCCCATAATTCACTGGGTTTACCAGAAATGGACTCTTGCTTGTAGGAAGACACAGATATGACTGTTCAACTCTGCCTCTGAAGGGAAATTCAGACCAGTGTTCTCATCCATGAAAACCACGCGGTTTTAAGGAAAGAAACATGCTCTTCTTTCCAGCGTCTCCAAGACAGCAAGAAATATGAGCATGCCCAGAAAAAAAGAATTGTGTTTCCTACTCATACGGACCATACCTAGGTGAACTCTGCTTATGAAACAGATACAAAACACAGCTCCTCTTACATAAATGCTTTTTAATTAATAGTGAGAAACAAGTTGGGTTCGTGAACTGTGTAAAATCATTTGAGACCTAAATTCCCTTCGTTTAACAGAAATGAACTCTTGCTTGTAGGAAGACACAGATCTTGGGGTTGATTTCCGTTTCTGAAGGGAAATTCAGATCTGAGTTCTCATCCCTGAAACACACTGTGTTTTAAGCAAGAAGCATCCTCTTCTTTCCAGCGTCTGCAATACAGCAAGAACCATGAGCAACCCCAGAAAAAAAGAACTGTGTTTCCTACTCATATGGACCATATGTAGTTCAACTCTGCTTATGAAACTGATACAAACCACAGCTCCTCTTATATAAAGTCTCTTTAGTTAATAGTGAGAACCATGTTGGTTTCATGAACTGTGTAAATTCATTTGAGCCCAGAAATCCCTGGGTTTTGAAGAAATGAATTCTTGCCTGGAGGAAGACACAGATCCTGAGGTTTCACTCTGTTTTTGAAGGGATATTCAGAACAGAGTTCCCATCCAAGAAACACATTCTGCTTTAACACAAGAGGCAAGCTCTTCTTTCTAGCATCTCCAATACTGCAAGAATCATGAGCATGCCAGGAAAAAGAATTGTTTTTCCTAATCATACGGACCATATGTAGTTCAACTCCGCTTTTGAAACGGATACAAAGCACAGCTCCTCTTACATAAATGCTCTTTAGTTAATAGTGAGAAACTCTTTGGGTTCATGCAAGGTGTAAAATCATTTGAGCCAAAAATTCACTTGGTTTCCCAGAAGTAAACTCTTGCTTGTAGGAAGACACAGATCTGTGTTGAACTCCGTTTCTGAAGGGAAATTCAGACCTGAGATTTCATACCTAAAACACACTCTGTTTTAAGGCAAGAAGCCTCCTCTTCTTTCCAGCATATCCAATACAGCAAGAACCATGAACATCCCCAGAGAAAAAGAACTATGTTTTCTACTCATAAGGACCATATGCAGTTCAAATCTGCTCATGAAACTGATACAAACCACAGCTCCTCTTATGTAAAGTCTCTTTTGTTAATAGTGAGAAACGTGGTGGTTTCGGGAACTGTGTTAAATAATTTGAGCCCAAAATTCACTGGGTTTACCAGAAATGGACTCTTGCTTGTAGGAAGACACAGATAAGGCTGTTCAACTCTGCCTCTGAAGGGAAATTCAGACCAGTGTTCTCATCCATGAAAACCACGCGGTTTTAAGGCAAGAAACATGCTCTTCTTTCCAGCGTCTCCAAGACAGCAAGAAATATGAGCATGCCCAGAATAAAAGAATTGTGTTTCCTAGTCATACGGACCATATCTAGGTGAACTCTGCTTATGAAACTGATACAAAACACAGCTCCTCTTACATAAATGCTTTTTAGTTAATAGTGAGAAACAAGTTGTGTTTGTGAACTGTGTAAAATCATTTGAGACCTAAATTCACTTCGTTTAACAGAAATGAACTCTTGCTTGTAGGAAGACACAGATCTTGGGGTTGAACTCTGTTTCTGAAGGGAAATTCAGATCTGAGTTCTCATCCCTGAAACACACTCTGTTTTAAGCAAGAAGCATCCTCTTCTTTCCAGCGTATCCAATACAGCAAGAACCATGAGCATCCCCAGAAAAAAAGAACTGTGTTTCCTACTCATATGGACCATATGTAGTTCAACTCTGCTCATGAAATTGATACAAACCACAGCTCCTCTTATATAAAGTCTCTTTTGTTAATAGTGAGAAACGTGGTGGTTTCGTGAACTGTGTTAAATAATTTGAGCCCATAATTCACTGGGTTTACCAGAAATGGACTCTTGCTTGTAGGAAGACACAGATACGGCTGTTCAACTCTGCCTCTGAAGGGAAATTCAGACCAGTGTTCTCATCCATGAAAACCACGCGGTTTTAAGGCAAGAAACATGCTCTTCTTTCCAGCGTCTCCAAGACAGCAAGAAATATGAGCATGCCCAGGAAAAAAGAATTGTGTTTCCAACTCATACAGATCATATCTAGGTGCACTCTGCTTATGAAACTGATACAAAACACAGCTCCTCTTACATAAATGCTTTTTAGTTAATAGTGAGAAACAAGTTGGGTTCGTGAACTGTGTAAAATCATTTGAGACCTAAATTCCCTTCGTTTAACAGAAATGAACTCTTGCTTGTAGGAAGACACAGATCTTGGGGTTGAATTCCGTTTCTGAAGGGAAATTCAGATCTGAGTTCTCATCCTTGAAACACACTGTGTTTTAAGCAAGAAGCTTCCTCTTCTTTCCAGCGTCTGCAATACAGCAAGAACCATGAGCAACCCCAGAAAAAAAGAACTGTGTTTCCTACTCATATGGACCATATGTAGTTCAACTCTGCTTATGAAACTGATACAAACCACAGCTCCTCTTATATAAAGTCTCTTTAGTTAATAGTGAGAAACATGTTGGTTTCATGAACTGTGTAAATTCATTTGAGCCCAGAAATCCCTGGGTTTTCAAGAAATGAATTCTTGCTTGGAGGAAGACACAGATCCTGAGATTTAACTCTGTTTTTGAAGGGATATTCAGAACAGAGTTCCCATCCAAGAAACACACTCTGCTTTAACACAAGAGGCAAGCTCTTCTTTCTAGCATCTCCAATACTGCAAGAATCATGAGCATGCCAGGAAAAAGAATTGTTTTTCCTAATCATACGGACCATATGTAGTTCAACTCCGCTTTTGAAACGGATACAAAGCACAGCTCCTCTTACATAAATGCTCTTTAGTTAATAGTGAGAAACTCTTTGGGTTCATGCAAGGTGTAAAATCATTTGAGCCAAAAATTCACTTGGTTTCCCAGAAGTAAACTCTTGCTTGTAGGAAGACACAGATCTGTGTTGAACTCCGTTTCTGAAGGGATATTCAGACCTGAGATTTCATACCTAAAACACACTCTGTTTTAAGGCAAGAAGCCTCCTCTTCTTTCCAGCATATCCAATACAGCAAGTACCATGAGCATCCCCAGAGAAAAAGAACTGTGTTTTCTACTCATAAGGACCATATGCAGTTCAAATCTGCTCATGAAACTGATACAAACCACAGCTCCTCTTATGTAAAGTCTCTTTTGTTAATAGTGAGAAACGTGGTGGTTTCGGGAACTGTGTTAAATAATTTGAGCCCATAATTCACTGGGTTTACCAGAAATGGACTCTTGCTTGTAGGAAGACACAGATACGGCTGTTCAACTCTGCCTCTGAAGGGAAATTCAGACCAGTGTTCTCATCCATGAAAACCACGCGGTTTTAAGGCAAGAAACATGCTCTTCTTTCCAGCGTCTCCAAGACAGCAAGAAATATGAGCATGGCCAGAATAAAAGAATTGTGTTTCCTAGTCATACGGACCATATCTAGGTGAACTCTGCTTATGAAACTGATACAAAACACAGCTCCTCTTACATAAATGCTTTTTAGTTAATAGTGAGAAACAAGTTGGGTTTGTGAACTGTGTAAAATCATTTGAGACCTAAATTCACTTCGTTTAACAGAAATGAACTCTTGCTTGTAGGAAGACACAGATCTTGGGGTTGAACTCCGTTTCTGAAGGGAAATTCAGATCTGAGTTCTCATCCCTGAAACACACTCTGTTTTAAGCAAGAAGCATGCTCTTCTTTCCAGCGTCTGCAATACAGCAAGAACCATGAGCATCCCCAGAAAAAAAAGAACTGTGTTTCCTACTCATATGGACCATATGTAATTCAACTCTGCTTATGAAACTGATACAAACCACAGCTCCTCTTATATAAAGTCTCTTTAGTTAATAGTGAGAAACATGTTGGTTTCATGAACTGTGTAAATTCATTTGAGCCCAGAAATCCCTGGGTTTTCAAGAAATGAATTCTTGCTTGGAGGAAGACAAAGATCCTGGGGTTTAACTCTGTTTTTGAAGGGATATTCAGAACAGAGTTCTCATCCAAGAAACACACTCTGTTTTAACACAAGAAGCAAGCTCTTCTTTCTAGCATCTCCAATACTGCAAGAATCATGAGCATGCCAGCAAAAAGAACTGTTTTTCCTAATCATACGGACCATATGTAGTTCAACTATGCTTTTGAAACGGATACAAACCACATCTCCTCTTACATAAATGCTCTTTAGTTAATAGTGAGAAACTCTTTGGGTTCATGCAAGGTGTAAAATCATTTGAGCCAAAAATTCACTTGGTTTACCAGAAGTAAACTCTTGCTTGTAGGAAGACACAGATCTTTGTGTTGAACTCCGTTTCTGAAGGGAAATTCGGACCTGAGATTTCATACCTGAAACACACTCTGTTTTAAGGCAAGAAGCCTCCTCTTCTTTCCAGCGTATCCAATACAGCCAGAACCATGAGCATCCACAGAAAAAAAGAACTGTGTTTCCTACTCATACGGACCATATGCAGTTCAACTCTGCTCATGAAACTGATACAAACCACAGCTCCTCTTATATAAAGTCTCTTTTGTTAATAGTGAGAAACGTGTTGGTTTCGTGAACTGTGTTAAATAATTTGAGCCCATAATTCACTGGGTTTACCAGAAATGGACTCTTGCTTGTAGGAAGACACAGATACGGCTGTTCAACTCTGCCTCTGAAGGGAAATTCAGACCAGTGTTCTCATCCATGAAAACCAAGCGGTTTTAAGGCAAGAAACATGCTCTTCTTTCCAGCGTCTCCAAGACAGCAAGAAATATGAGCATGCCCAGTAAAAAAGAATTGTGTTTCCTACTCATACGGACCATATCTAGGTGAACTCTGCTTATGAAACTGATACAAAACACAGCTCCTCTTACATAAATGCTTTTTAGTTAATAGTGAGAAACAAGTTGGGTTTGTGAACTGTGTAAAATCATTTGAGACCTAAATTCACTTCGTTTAACAGAAATGAACTCTTGCTTGTAGGAAGACACAGATCTTGGGGTTGAACTCCGTTTCTGAAGGGAAATTCAGATCTGAGTTCTCATCCCTGAAACACACTCTGTTTTAAGCAAGAAGCATCCTCTTCTTTCCAGCGTCTGCAATACAGCAAGAACCATGAGCATCCCCAGAAAAAAAAGAACTGTGTTTCCTACTCATATGGACCATATGTAGTTCAACTCTGCTTATGAAACTGATACAAACCACAGCTCCTCTTATATAAAGTCTCTTTAGTTAATAGTGAGAAACATGTTGGTTTCATGAACTGTGTAAATTCATTTGAGCCCAGAAATCCCTGGGTTTTCAAGAAATGAATTCTTGCTTGGAGGAAGACACAGATCCTGGGGTTTAACTCTGTTTTTGAAGGTATATTCAGAACAGAGTTCTCATCCAAGAAACACACTCTGTTTTAACACAAGAAGCAAGCTCTTCTTTCTAGCATCTCCAATACTGCAAGAATCATGAGCATGCCAGCAAAAAGAACTGTTTTTCCTAATCATACGGACCATATGTAGTTCAACTATGCTTTTGAAACGGATACAAACCACAGCTCCTCTTACATAAATGCTCTTTAGTTAATAGTGAGAAACTCTTTGGGTTCATGCAAGGTGTAAAATCATTTGAGACAAAAATTCACTTGGTTTACCAGAAGTAAACTCTTGCTTGTAGGAAGACACAGATCTTTGTGTTGAACTCCGTTTCTGAAGGGAAATTCGGACCTGAGATTTCATACCTGAAACACACTCTGTTTTAAGGCAAGAAGCCTCCTCTTATTTCCAGCGTATCCAATACAGCCAGAACCATGAGCATCCCCAGAGAAAAAGAACTGTGTTTCCTACTCATACGGACCATATGCAGTTCAACTCTGATCATGAAACTGATACAAACCACAGCTCCTCTTATATAAAGTCTCTTTTGTTAATAGTGAGAAACGTGTTGGTTTCGTGAACTGTGTTAAATAATTAGAGCCCATAATTCACTGGGTTTACCTTAAATGAACTCTTGCTTGTAGGAAGACACAGATACAGCTGTTCAACTCTGCCTCTGAAGGGAAATTCAGACCAGTGTTCTCATCTATGAAAACCACGCGGTTTTAAGGCAAGAAACATGCTCTTCTTTCCAGCGTCTCCAAGACAGCAAGAAATATTAGCATGCCCAGTAAAAAAGAATTGTGTTTCCTACTCATACGGACCATATCTAGGTGAACTCTGCTTATGAAACTGATACAAAACACAGCTCCTCTTACATAAATGCTTTTTAGTTAATAGTGAGAAACAAGTTGGGTTTGTGAACTGTGTAAAATCATTTGAGACCTAAATTCACTTCGTTTAACAGAAATGAACTCTTGCTTGTAGGAAGACACAGATCTTGGGGTTGAACTCCGTTTCTGAAGGGAAATTCAGATCTGAGTTCTCATCCCTGAAACACACTCTGTTTTAAGCAAGAAGCATGCTCTTCTTTCCAGCGTCTGCAATACAGCAAGAACCATGAGCATCCCCAGAAAAAAAAGAACTGTGTTTCCTACTCATATGGACCATATGTAGTTCAACTCTGCTTATGAAACTGATACAAACCACAGCTCCTCTTATATAAAGTCTCTTTAGTAAATAGTGAGAAACATGTTGGTTTCATGAACTGTGTAAATTCATTTCAGCCCAGAAATCCCTGGGTTTTCAAGAAATGAATTCTTGCTTGGAGGAAGACACAGATCCTGGGGTTTAACTCTGTTTTTGAAGGGATATTCAGAACAGAGTTCTCATCCAAGAAACACACTCTGTTTTAACACAAGAAGCAAGCTCTTCTTTCTAGCATCTCCAATACTGCAAGAATCATGAGCATGCCAGCAAAAAGAACTGTTTTTCCTAATCATACGGACCATATGTAGTTCAACTCTGCTTTTGAAACGGTTACAAACCAAACCTCCTCTTACATAAATGCTCTTTAGTTAATAGTGAGAAACTCTTTGGGTTCATGCAAGGTGTAAAATCATTTGAGCCAAAAATTCACTTGGTTTACCAGAAGTAAACTCTTGCTTGTAGGAAGACACAGATCTTTGTGTTGAACTCCGTTTCTGAAGGGAAATTCGGACCTGAGATTTCATACCTGAAACACACTCTGTTTTAAGGCAAGAAGCCTGCTCTTCTTTCCAGCATATCCAATACAGCCAGAACCATGAGCATCCCCAGAGAAAAAGAACTGTGTTTCCTACTCATACGGACCATATGCAGTTCAACTCTGCTCATGAAACTGATACAAACCACAGCTCCTCTTATATAAAGTCTCTTTTGTTAATAGTGAGAAACGTGGTGGTTTCGTGAACTGTGTTAAATAATTTGAGCCCATAATTCACTGGGTTTACCAGAAATGGACTCTTGCTTGTAGGAAGACACAGATACGGCTGTTCAACTCTGCCTCTGAAGGGAAATTCAGACCAGTGTTCTCATCCATGAAAACCAAGCGGTTTTAATTCAAGAAACATGCTCTTCTTTCCAGCGTCTCCAAGACAGCAAGAAATATGAGCATGCCCAGTAAAAAAGAATTGTGTTTCCTACTCATACGGACCATATCTAGGTGAACTCTGCTTATGAAACTGATACAAAACACAGCTCCTCTTACATAAATGCTTTTTAGTTAATAGTGAGAAACAAGTTGGGTTTGTGAACTGTGTAAAATCATTTGAGACCTAAATTCACTTCGTTTAACAGAAATGAACTCTTGCTTGTAGGAAGACACAGATCTTGGGGTTGAACTCCGTTTCTGAAGGGAAATTCAGATCTGAGTTCTCATCCCTGAAACACACTCTGTTTTAAGCAAGAAGCATCCTCTTCTTTCCAGCGTCTGCAATACAGCAAGAACCATGAGCATCCCCAGAAAAAAAAGAACTGTGTTTCCTACTCATATGGACCATATGTAGTTCAACTCTGCTTATGAAACTGATACAAACCACAGCTCCTCTTATATAAAGTCTCTTTAGTAAATAGTGAGAAACATGTTGGTTTCATGAACTGTGTAAATTCATTTCAGCCCAGAAATCCCTGGGTTTTCAAGAAATGAATTCTTGCTTGGAGGAAGACACAGATCCTGGGGTTTAACTCTGTTTTTGAAGGGATATTCAGAACAGAGTTCTCATCCAAGAAACACACTCTGTTTTAACACAAGAAGCAAGCTCTTCTTTCTAGCATCTCCAATACTGCAAGAATCATGAGCATGCCAGCAAAAAGAACTGTTTTTCCTAATCATACGGACCATATGTAGTTCAACTCTGCTTTTGAAACGGTTACAAACCAAACCTCCTCTTACATAAATGCTCTTTAGTTAATAGTGAGAAACTCTTTGGGTTCATGCAAGGTGTAAAATCATTTGAGCCAAAAATTCACTTGGTTTACCAGAAGTAAACTCTTGCTTGTAGGAAGACACAGATCTTTGTGTTGAACTCCGTTTCTGAAGGGAAATTCGGACCTGAGATTTCATACCTGAAACACACTCTGTTTTAAGGCAAGAAGCCTGCTCTTCTTTCCAGCATATCCAATACAGCCAGAACCATGAGCATCCCCAGAGAAAAAGAACTGTGTTTCCTACTCATACGGACCATATGCAGTTCAACTCTGCTCATGAAACTGATACAAACCACAGCTCCTCTTATATAAAGTCTCTTTTGTTAATAGTGAGAAACGTGGTGGTTTCGTGAACTGTGTTAAATAATTTGAGCCCATAATTCACTGGGTTTACCAGAAATGGACTCTTGCTTGTAGGAAGACACAGATACGGCTGTTCAACTCTGCCTCTGAAGGGAAATTCAGACCAGTGTTCTCATCCATGAAAACCAAGCGGTTTTAATTCAAGAAACATGCTCTTCTTTCCAGCGTCTCCAAGACAGCAAGAAATATGAGCATGCCCAGTAAAAAAGAATTGTGTTTCCTACTCATACGGACCATATCTAGGTGAACTCTGCTTATGAAACTGATACAAAACACAGCTCCTCTTACATAAATGCTTTTTAGTTAATAGTGAGAAACAAGTTGGGTTTGTGAACTGTGTAAAATCATTTGAGACCTAAATTCACTTCGTTTAACAGAAATGAACTCTTGCTTGTAGGAAGACACAGATCTTGGGGTTGAACTCCGTTTCTGAAGGGAAATTCAGATCTGAGTTCTCATCCCTGAAACACACTCTGTTTTAAGCAAGAAGCATCCTCTTCTTTCCAGCGTCTGCAATACAGCAAGAACCATGAGCATCCCCAGAAAAAAAAGAACTGTGTTTCCTACTCATATGGACCATATGTAGTTCAACTCTGCTTATGAAACTGATACAAACCACAGCTCCTCTTATATAAAGTCTCTTTAGTTAATAGTGAGAAACATGTTGGTTTCATGAACTGTGTAAATTCATTTCAGCCCAGAAATCCCTGGGTTTTCAAGAAATGAATTCTTGCTTGGAGGAAGACACAGATCCTGGGGTTTAACTCTGTTTTTGAAGGGATATTCAGAACAGAGTTCTCATCCAAGAAACACACTCTGTTTTAACACAAGAAGCAAGCTCTTCTTTCTAGCATCTCCAATACTGCAAGAATCATGAGCATGCCAGCAAAAAGAACTGTTTTTCCTAATCATACGGACCATATGTAGTTCAACTCTGCTTTTGAAACGGTTACAAACCAAACCTCCTCTTACATAAATGCTCTTTAGTTAATAGTGAGAAACTCTTTGGGTTCATGCAAGGTGTAAAATCATTTGAGCCAAAAATTCACTTGGTTTACCAGAAGTAAACTCTTGCTTGTAGGAAGACACAGATCTTTGTGTTGAACTCCGTTTCTGAAGGGAAATTCGGACCTGAGATTTCATACCTGAAACACACTCTGTTTTAAGGCAAGAAGCCTCCTCTTCTTTCCAGCGTATCCAATACAGCCAGAACCATGAGCATCCCCAGAGAAAAAGAACTGTGTTTCCTACTCATACGGACCATATGCAGTTCAACTCTGATCATGAAACTGATACAAACCACAGCTCCTCTTATATAAAGTCTCTTTTGTTAATAGTGAGAAACGTGGTGGTTTTGTGAACTGTGTTAAATAATTTGAGCCCATAATTCACTGGGTTTACCAGAAATGGACTCTTGCTTGTAGGAAGACACAGATACGGCTGTTCAACTCTGCCTCTGAAGGGAAATTCAGACCAGTGTTCTCATCCATGAAAACCAAGCGGTTTTAAGGCAAGAAACATGCTCTTCTTTCCAGCGTCTCCAAGACAGCAAGAAATATGAGCATGCCCAGTAAAAAAGAATTGTGTTTCCTACTCATACGGACCATATCTAGGTGAACTCTGCTTATGAAACTGATACAAAACACAGCTCCTCTTACATAAATGCTTTTTAGTTAATAGTGAGAAACAAGTTGGGTTTGTGAACTGTGTAAAATCATTTGAGACCTAAATTCACTTCGTTTAACAGAAATGAACTCTTGCTTGTAGGAAGACACCTATCTTGGGGTTGAACTCCGTTTCTGAAGGGAAATTCAGATCTGAGTTCTCATCCCTGAAACACACTCTGTTTTAAGGAAGAAGCATCCTCTTCTTTCCAGCGTCTGCAATACAGCAAGAACCATGAGCATCCCAGAAAAAAAAGAACTGTGTTTCCTACTCATATGGACCATATGTAGTTCAACTCTGCTTATGAAACTGATACAAACCACAGCTCCTCTTATATAAAGTCTCTTTAGTTAATAGTGAGAAACATGTTGGTTTCATGAACTGTGTAAATTCATTTGAGCCCAGAAATCCCTGGGTTTTCAAGAAATGAATTCTTGCTTGGAGGAAGACACAGATCCTGGGGTTTAACTCTGTTTTTGAAGGGATATTCAGAACAGAGTTCTCATCCAAGAAACACACTCTGTTTTAACACAAGAAGCAAGCTCTTCTTTCTAGCATCTCCAACACTGCAAGAATCATGAGCATGCCAGGAAAAAGAACTGTTTTTCCTAATCATACGGACCATATGTAGTTCAACTCTGCTTTTGAAACAGATACAAACCACAGCTCCTCTTACAAAAATGCTCTTTAGTTAATAGTGAGAAACTCTTTGGGTTCATGCAAGGTGTAAAATCATTTGAGCCAAAAATTCACTTGGTTTACCAGAAGTAAACTCTTGCTTGTAGGAAGACACAGATCTTTGTGTTGAACTCCGTTTCTGAAGGGAAATTCGGACCTGAGATTTCATACCTGAAACACACTCTGTTTTAAGGCAAGAAGCCTCCTCTTCTTTCCAGCGTATCCAATACAGCCAGAACCATGAGCATCCCCAGAGAAAAAGAACTGTGTTTTCTACTCATACGGACCATATGCAGTTCAACTCTGCTCATGAAACTGATACAAACCACAGCTCCTCTTATATAAAGTCTCTTTTGTTAATAGTGAGAAACGTGTTGGTTTCGTGAACTGTGTTAAATAATTTGAGCCCATAATTCACTGGGTTTACCAGAAATGGACTCTTGCTTGTAGGAAGACACAGATACGGCTGTTCAACTCTGCCTCTGAAGGGAAATTCAGACCAGTGTTCTCATCCATGAAAACCAAGCGGTTTTAAGGCAAGAAACATGCTCTTCTTTCCAGCGTCTCCAAGAGAGCAAGAAATATGAGCATGCCCAGTAAAAAAGAATTGTGTTTCCTACTCATACGGACCATATCTAGGTGAACTCTGCTTATGAAACTGATACAAAACACAGCTCCTCTTACATAAATGCTTTTTAGTTAATAGTGAGAAACAAGTTGGGTTTGTGAACTGTGTAAAATCATTTGAGACCTAAATTCACTTGATTTACCACAAATGAACTCTTGCTTGTAGGAAGACACAGATCTTGGGGTTGAACTCCATTTCTGAAGGGAAATTCAGATCTGAGTTCTCATCCCTGAAACACACTCTGTTTTAAGCAAGAAGCATCCTCTTCTTTCCAGCGTCTGCAATACAGCAAGAACCATGAGCATCCCCAGAAAAAAAGAACTGTGTTTCCTACTCATATGGACCATATGTAGTTCAACTCTGCTCATGAAACTGATATAAACCACAGCTCCTCTTATATAAAGTCTCTTTTGTTAATAGTGAGAAACGTGGTGGTTTCGTGAACTGGGTTAAATAATTTGAGCCCATAATTCACTGGGTTTACCAGAAATGGACTCTTGCTTGTAGGAAGACACAGATACGGCTGTTCAACTCTGCCTCTGAAGGGAAATTCAGACCAGTGTTCTCATCCATGAAAACCACGCGGTTTTAAGGAAAGAAACATGCTCTTCTTTCCAGCGTCTCCAAGACAGCAAGAAATATGAGCATGCCCAGGAAAAAAGAATTGTGTTTCCTAGTCATTCGGACCATATCTAGGTGAACTCTGCTTATGAAACTGATACAAAACACAGCTCCTCTTACATAAATGCTTTTTAGTTAATAGAGAGAAACAAGTTGGGTTCGTGAACTGTGTAAAATCATTTGAGACCTAAATTCACTTCGTTTAACAGAAATGAACTCTTGCTTGTAGGAAGACACAGATCTTGGGGTTGAACTCCGTTTCTGAAGGGAAATTCAGATCTGAGTTCTCATCCCTGAAACACACTGTGTTTTAAGCAAGAAGCATCATCTTCTTTCCAGCGTCTGCAATACAGCAAGAACCATGAGCATCCCCTGAAAAAAAGAACTGTGTTTCCTACTCATATGGACCATATGTAGTTCAACTCTGCTTATGAAACTGATACAAACCACAGCTCCTCTTATATAAAGTCTCTTTAGTTAATAGTGAGAAACATGTTGGTTTCATGAACTGTGTAAATTCATTTGAGCCCAGAAATCCCTGGGTTTTCAAGAAATGAATTCTTGCTTGGAGGAAGACACAGATCCTGGGGTTTAACTCTGTTTTTGAAGGGATATTCAGAACAGAGTTCTCATCCAAGAAACACACTCTGTTTTAACACAAGAAGCAAGCTCTTCTTTCTAGCATCTCCAATACTGCAAGAATCATGAGCATGCCAGCAAAAAGAACTGTTTTTCCTAATCATACGGACCATATGTAGTTCAACTCTGCTTTTGAAACGGATACAAACCACAGCTCCTCTTACATAAATGCTCTTTAGTTAATAGTGAGAAACTCTTTGGGTTCATGCAAGGTGTAAAATCATTTGAGCCAAAAATTCACTTGGTTTACCAGAAGTAAACTCTTGCTTGTAGGAAGACACAGATCTTTGTGTTGAACTCCGTTTCTGAAGAGAAATTCGGACCTGAGATTTCATACCTGAAACACACTCTGTTTTAAGGCAAGAAGCCTCCTCTTCTTTCCAGCGTATCCAATACAGCCAGAACCATGAGCATCCCCAGAGAAAAAGAACTGTGTTTCCTACTCATACGGACCATATGCATTTCAACTCTGATCATGAAACTGATACAAACCACAGCTCCTCTTATATAAAGTCTCTTTTGTTAATAGTGAGAAACGTGGTGGTTTCGTGAACTGTGTTAAATAATTTGAGCCCATAATTCACTGGGTTTACCAGAAATGGACTCTTGCTTGTAGGAAGACACAGATACGGCTGTTCAACTCTGCCTCTGAAGGGAAATTCAGACCAGTGTTCTCATCCATGAAAACCAAGCGGTTTTAATTCAAGAAACATGCTCTTCTTTCCAGCGTCTCCAAGACAGCAAGAAATATGAGCATGCCCAGTAAAAAAGAATTGTGTTTCCTACTCATACGGACCATATCTAGGTGAACTCTGCTTATGAAACTGATACAAAACACAGCTCCTCTTACATAAATGCTTTTTAGTTAATAGTGAGAAACAAGTTGGGTTTGTGAACTGTGTAAAATCATTTGAGACCTAAATTCACTTCGTTTAACAGAAATGAACTCTTGCTTGTAGGAAGACACAGATCTTGGGGTTGAACTCCGTTTCTGAAGGGAAATTCAGATCTGAGTTCTCATCCCTGAAACACACTCTGTTTTAAGCAAGAAGCATCCTCTTCTTTCCAGCGTCTGCAATACAGCAAGAACCATGAGCATCCCCAGAAAAAAAAGAACTGTGTTTCCTACTCATATGGACCATATGTAGTTCAACTCTGCTTATGAAACTGATACAAACCACAGCTCCTCTTATATAAAGTCTCTTTAGTTAATAGTGAGAAACATGTTGGTTTCATGAACTGTGTAAATTCATTTGAGCCCAGAAATCCCTGGATTTTCAAGAAATGAATTCTTGCTTGGAGGAAGACACAGATCCTGGGGTTTAACTCTGTTTTTGAAGGGATATTCAGAACAGAGTTCTCATCCAAGAAACACACTCTGTTTTAACACAAGAAGCAAGCTCTTCTTTCTAGCATCTCCAATACTGCAAGAATCATGAGCATGCCAGCAAAAAGAACTGTTTTTCCTAATCATACGGACCATATGTAGTTCAACTCTGCTTTTGAAACGGATACAAACCAAACCTCCTCTTACATAAATGCTCTTTAGTTAATAGTGAGAAACTCTTTGGGTTCATGCAAGGTGTAAAATCATTTGAGCCAAAAATTCACTTGGTTTACCAGAAGTAAACTCTTGCTTGTAGGAAGACACAGATCTTTGTGTTGAACTCCGTTTCTGAAGGGAAATTCGGACCTGAGATTTCATACCTGAAACACACTCTGTTTTAAGGCAAGAAGCCTCCTCTTCTTTCCAGCGTATCCAATACAGCCAGAACCATGAGCATCCCCAGAGAAAAAGAACTGTGTTTCCTACTCATACGGACCATATGCAGTTCAACTCTGATCATGAAACTGATACAAACCACAGCTCCTCTTATATAAAGTCTCTTTTGTTAATAGTGAGAAACGTGTTGGTTTCGTGAACTGTGTTAAATAATTTGAGCCCATAATTCACTGGGTTTACCAGAAATGGACTCTTGCTTGTAGGAAGACACAGATACGGCTGTTCAACTCTGCCTCTGAAGGGAAATTCAGACCAGTGTTCTCATCCATGAAAACCAAGCGGTTTTAATTCAAGAAACATGCTCTTCTTTCCAGCGTCTCCAAGACAGCAAGAAATATGAGCATGCCCAGTAAAAAAGAATTGTGTTTCCTACTCATACGGACCATATCTAGGTGAACTCTGCTTATGAAACTGATACAAAACACAGCTCCTCTTACATAAATGCTTTTTAGTTAATAGTGAGAAACAAGTTGGGTTTGTGAACTGTGTAAAATCATTTGAGACCTAAATTCACTTCGTTTAACAGAAATGAACTCTTGCTTGTAGGAAGACACAGATCTTGGGGTTGAACTCCGTTTCTGAAGGGAAATTCAGATCTGAGTTCTCATCCCTGAAACACACTCTGTTTTAAGCAAGAAGCATCCTCTTCTTTCCAGCGTCTGCAATACAGCAAGAACCATGAGCATCCCCAGAAAAAAAAAGAACTGTGTTTCCTACTCATATGGACCATATGTAGTTCAACTCTGCTTATGAAACTGATACAAACCACAGCTCCTCTTATATAAAGTCTCTTTAGTTAATAGTGAGAAACATGTTGGTTTCATGAACTGTGTAAATTCATTTGAGCCCAGAAATCCCTGGGTTTTCAAGAAATGAATTCTTGCTTGGAGGAAGACACAGATCCTGGGGTTTAACTCTGTTTTTGAAGGGATATTCAGAACAGAGTTCTCATCCAAGAAACACACTCTGTTTTAACACAAGAAGCAAGCTCTTCTTTCTAGCATCTCCAATACTGCAAGAATCATGAGCATGCCAGCAAAAAGAACTGTTTTTCCTAATCATACGGACCATATGTAGTTCAACTATGCTTTTGAAACGGATACAAACCACAGCTCCTCTTACATAAATGCTCTTTAGTTAATAGTGAGAAACTCTTTGGGTTCATGCAAGGTGTAAAATCATTTGAGCCAAAAATTCACTTGGTTTACCAGAAGTAAACTCTTGCTTGTAGGAAGACACAGATCTTTGTGTTGAACTCCGTTTCTGAAGGGAAATTCGCACCTGAGATTTCATACCTGAAAAACACTCTGTTTTAAGGCAAGAAGCCTCCTCTTCTTTCCAGCGTATCCAATACAGCCAGAACCATGAGCATCCCCAGAGAAAAAGAACTGTGTTTCCTACTCATACGGACCATATGCAGTTCAACTCTGATCATGAAACTGATACAAACCACAGCTCCTCTTATATAAAGTCTCTTTTGTTAATAGTGAGAAACGTGTTGGTTTCGTGAACTGTGTTAAATAATTTGAGCCCATAATTCACTGGGTTTACCAGAAATGGACTCTTGCTTGTAGGAAGACACAGATACGGCTGTTCAACTCTGCCTCTGAAGGGAAATTCAGACCAGTGTTCTCATCCATGAAAACCAAGCGGTTTTAATTCAAGAAACATGCTCTTCTTTCCAGCGTCTCCAAGACAGCAAGAAATATGAGCATGCCCAGTAAAAAAGAATTGTGTTTCCTACTCATACGGACCATATCTAGGTGAACTCTGCTTATGAAACTGATACAAAACACAGCTCCT
Source organism: Onychomys leucogaster (assembly GCA_949786385.1). Lineage (NCBI taxonomy): Eukaryota > Metazoa > Chordata > Mammalia > Rodentia > Cricetidae > Onychomys > Onychomys leucogaster. The sequence continues at coordinate 8,232,417 of CATKUP010000006.1, read as the reverse complement.
CTTACATAATGCTTTTTAGTTAATAGTGAGAAACAAGTTGGGTTTGTGAACTGTGTAAAATCATTTGAGACCTAAATTCACTTCGTTTAACAGAAATGAACTCTTGCTTGTAGGAAGACACAGATCTTGGGGTTGAACTCCGTTTCTGAAGGGAAATTCAGATCTGAGTTCTCATCCCTGAAACACACTCTGTTTTAAGCAAGAAGCATCCTCTTCTTTCCAGCGTCTGCAATACAGCAAGAACCATGAGCATCCCCAGAAAAAAAGAACTGTGTTTCCTACTCATATGGACCATATGTAGTTCAATTCTGCTTATGAAACTGATACAAACCACAGCTCCTCTTATATAAAGTCTCTTTAGTTAATAGTGAGAAACATGTTGGTTTCATGAACTGTGTAAATTCATTTGAGCCCAGAAATCACTGGGTTTTCAAGAAATGAATTCTTGCTTGGAGGAAGACACAGATCCTGGGGTTTAACTCTGTTTTTGAAGGGATATTCAGAACAGAGTTCTCATCCAAGAAACACACTCTGTTTTAACACAAGAAGCAAGCTCTTCTTTCTAGCATCTCCAATACTGCAAGAATCATGAGCATGCCAGCAAAAAGAACTGTTTTTCCTAATCATACAGACCATATGTAGTTCAACTCTGCTTTTGAAACGGATACAAACCAAACCTCCTCTTACATAAATGCTCTTTAGTTAATAGTGAGAAACTCTTTGGGTTCATGCAAGGTGTAAAATCATTTGAGCCAAAAATTCACTTGGTTTACCAGAAGTAAACTCTTGCTTGTAGGAAGACACAGATCTTTGTGTTGAACTCCGTTTCTGAAGAGAAATTCGGACCTGAGATTTCATACCTGAAACACACTCTGTTTTAAGGCAAGAAGCCTCCTCTTCTTTCCAGCGTATCCAATACAGCCAGAACCATGAGCATCCCCAGAGAAAAAGAACTGTGTTTCCTACTAATACGGACCATATGCAGTTCAACTCTGATCATGAAACTGATACAAACCACAGCTCCTCTTATATAAAGTCTCTTTTGTTAATAGTGAGAAACGTGGTGGTTTCGTGAACTGTGTTAAAAAATTTGAGCCCATAATTCACTGGGTTTACCAGAAATGGACTCTTGCTTGTAGGAAGACACAGATACGGCTGTTCAACTCTGCCTCTGAAGGGAAATTCAGACCAGTGTTCTCATCCATGAAAACCAAGCGGTTTTAAGGCAAGAAACATGCTCTTCTTTCCAGCGTCTCCAAGACAGCAAGAAATATGAGCATGCCCAGTAAAAAAGAATTGTGTTTCCTACTCATACGGACCATATCTAGGTGAACTCTGCTTATGAAACTGATACAAAACACAGCTCCTCTTACATAAATGCTTTTTAGTTAATAGTGAGAAACAAGTTGGGTTCGTGAACTGTGTAAAATCATTTGAGACCTAAATTCACTTCGTTTAACAGAAATGAACTCTTGCTTGTAGGAAGACACAGATCTTGGGGTTGAACTCCGTTTCTGAAGGGAAATTCAGATCTGAGTTCTCATCCCTGAAACACACTCTGTTTTAAGCAAGAAGCATCCTCTTCTTTCCAGCGTCTGCAATACAGCAAGAACCATGAGCATCCCCAGAAAAAAAAGAACTGTGTTTCCTACTCATATGGACCATATGTAGTTCAACTATGCTTATGAAACTGATACAAACCAGAGCTACTCTTATATAAAGTCTCTTTATTTAATAGTGAGAAACATGTTGGTTTCATGAACTGTGTAAATTCATTTCAGCCCAGAAATCCCTGGGTTTTCAAGAAATGAATTCTTGCTTGGAGGAAGACACAGATCCTGGGGTTTAACTCTGTTTTTGAAGGGATATTCAGAACAGAGTTCTCATCCAAGAAACACACTCTGTTTTAACACAAGAAGCAAGCTCTTCTTTCTAGCATCTCCAATACTGCAAGAATCATGAGCATGCCAGCAAAAAGAACAGTTTTTCCTAATCATACGGACCATATGTAGTTCAACTATGCTTTTGAAACGGATACAAACCACAGCTCCTCTTACATAAATGCTCTTTAGTTAATAGTGAGAAACTCTTTGGGTTCATGCAAGGTGTAAAATCATTTGAGCCAAAAATTCACTTGGTTTACCAGAAGTAAACTCTTGCTTGTAGGAAGACACAGATCTTTGTGTTGAACTCCGTTTCTGAAGGGAAATTCGGACCTGAGATTTCATACCTGAAACACACTCTGTTTTAAGGCAAGAAGCCTCCTCTTCTTTCCAGCGTATCCAATACAGCCAGAACCATGAGCATCCCCAGAGTAAAAGAACTGTGTTTCCTACTCATACGGACCATATGCAGTTCAACTCTGATCATGAAACTGATACAAACCACAGCTCCTCTTATATAAAGTCTCTTTTGTTAATAGTGAGAAACGTGTTGGTTTCGTGAACTGTGTTAAATAATTAGAGCCCATAATTCACTGGGTTTACCAGAAATGAACTCTTGCTTGTAGGAAGACACAGATACAGCTGTTCAACTCTGCCTCTGAAGGGAAATTCAGACCAGTGTTCTCATCCATGAAAACCACGCGGTTTTAAGGCAAGAAACATGCTCTTCTTTCCAGCGTCTCCAAGACAGCAAGAAATATGAGCATGCCCAGAAAAAAAGAATTGTGTTTCCTACTCATACGGACCATACCTAGGTGAACTCTGCTTATGAAACTGATACAAAACACAGCTCCTCTTACATAAATGCTTTTTAGTTAATAGTGAGAAACAAGTTGGGTTCGTGAACTGTGTAAAATCATTTGAGACCTAAATTCACTTCGTTTAACAGAAATGAACTCTTGCTTGTAGGAAGACACAGATCTTGGGGTTGAACTCCGTTTCTGAAGGGAAATTCAGATCTGAGTTCTCATCCCTGAAACACACTCTGTTTTAAGCAAGAAGCATCCTCTCCTTTCCACCGTCTGCAATACAGGAAGAACCATGAGCATCCCCAGAAAAAAAGAACTGTATTTCCTACTCATATGGACCATATGTAGTTCAACTCTGCTTATGAAACTGATACAAACCACAGCTCCTCTTATATAAAGTATCTTTAGTTAATAGTGAGAAACATGTTGGTTTCATGAACTGTGTAAATTCATTTGAGCCCAGAAATCCCTGGGTTTTCAAGAAATGAATTCTTGCTTGGAGGAAGACACAGATCCTGGGGTTTAACTCTGTTTTTGAAGGGATATTCAGAACAGAGTTCTCATCCAAGAAACACACTCTGTTTTAACACAAGAAGCAAGCTCTTCTTTCTAGCATCTCCAATACTGCAAGAATCATGAGCATGCCAGCAAAAAGAACTGTTTTTCCTAATCATACGGACCATATGTAGTTCAACTCTGCTTTTGAAACGGATTCAAACCACAGCTCCTCTTACATGAAGGCTCTTTAGTTAATAGTTAGAAACGAGTTAGATTTGTGAACTGTGTAAAATCATTTGATACGAAAATTCAATGTGTTTACCATTAATGAACTCTTGCATGTAAGAAGACAGAGATCATGGGGTTTAACTCCGTTTCTGATGGGAAATTCAGACCAGAGTTCTCATCCCTGAAACACTCTCTGTTTTATGGCAAGAAGCATCATCTTCTTTCCAGAGACAACAATACAGCAAAAACATGTGCATACCCAGAAAAAAAGATCTATGTTTCCTACTCATAAGGACCACATTTACTTCAACTCTCCTTATGAAACTGATACAAACCACAGCCCCTCCTACATAAATGCTTTTTAGTTAATAGTAAGAAAAGCGTTGGGTTTGTGAACTGTGTAAAATCATTTGAGCCCAAAATTCACTGGATTTACCACAAATGAACACTTGCTTGTAGGAAGACACAGATCCTGGGGTTTAAATTTCGTTTCTGAAGAGAAAATCACACCAGAGTTCTCATCCCTGAAACACACTCTGTTTTAAGGCAAGAAGCATCCTCTTCTTTCCTGCATCACAAGTACAGCAAGAACCATGAGCATGCCCAGAAAAAAGAACTGTGCTTCCTACTCATAAGGACCACATCTAATTCAACTCTGATTATGAAACTGATACAAAGCACAGCTCCTCTTACATAAAGGCTCTTTAGTAAATAGTGAGAAATGGGTTGGTTATGTGAACTGTGTAAATTCATTTGAGCCAAAAATTCTCTGGGTTTACCAGAAATGAACTATTGCTTGTAGGAAGACCCAGATACTGGGGTTTAACTCCGTTTCTGAGGGAAAAATCAGACCAGAGTTCTCATCCCTGTAACACACTCTGTTTTAGGCAAGAAGTATCGTCTTCTTTCCAGTGTCTCCAATACATTAAGAACCATGAGAATACCCAGAAAAAAAGAACTGTGTTTCCTACACATTCGGACCATATGTAGTTCAACTCTGCTTATGAAACTGATACAAACCACAGCTACTCTTATATAAAGTCTCTTTAGTTAATAGTGAGAAACGTGTTGTTTTCATGAACTGTGTAAATGCATTTAAGCCCAGAAATCACTGGGTTTACAAGAAATGAATTCTTGTTTGTAGGAAGACACAGATCCTGGGTTTTAACTCTGTTTTTGAAGGGATATTCAGAGCAGAGTTCTCATCCAAGAAACCCACTCTGTTTTAACACAAGAAGCAAGTTCTTCTTTCCAGCGTCTCCAATACTGCAAGAATCATGAGCATGCTAGGAAAAAGAACTGTTTTTCCTAATCATACAGACCATATGTAGTTCAACTCTGCTTTTGAAATGGATACAAACCATGGCTCCACTTACATGAATGCTCTTTAGTTAATAGTGAGAATCTCTTTGGGTTCATGCATTGTGTAAAATCATTTGAGCCAAAAATTCACCGGGTTTACCAGAAACGAAATCTTGCTTTTAGGAAGACACAGATCCTGGGGTTTAACTCTGTTTTTGAAGGGATATTCAGAACAGAGTTCTCATCCAATAAACACACTCTGTTTTAACACAAGAAGCAAGCTCTTCTTTCCAGCGTCTCTAATATTGCAAGAATCATGAGCATGCCAGGAATAAGAACTGTTTTTCCTAATCATACAGACCATATGTAGTTCAACTCTGTTTTTGAATTGGATACCAACCATACTCCTCTTACATGAATGCTCTCTAGTTAATAGTGACAATCTCTTTGGGTTCATGCACTGTGTAAAATCATTTGAGCCAAAAATTCACTTGGTTTACCAGAAGTAAACTCTTGCTTGTAGGAAGACACAGATCTTTGTGTTGAACTCCGTTTCTGAAGTGAAATTCAGACCTGAGATTTCATACCTGAAACACACTCTGTTTTAAGGCAAGAAGCCTCCTCTTCTTTCCAGCGTATCCAATACAGCAAGAAACATGAGCATCCCCAGAGAAAAAGAACTGTGTTTCCTACTCATACGGACCATATGCAGTTCAACTCTGCTCATGAAACTGATACAAACCACAGCTCCTCTTATATAAAGTCTCTTTTGTTAATAGTGAGAAACGTGTTGGTTTCGTGAACTGTGTTAAATAATTTGAGCCCATAATTCACTGCATTTACCAGAAATGAACTCTTGCTTGTAGGAAGACACAGATACAGCTGTTCAACTCTGCCTCTGAAGGGAAATTCAGACCAGTGTTCTCATCCATGAAAACCACGCGGTTTTAAGGCAATAAACATGCTCTTCTTTCCAGCGTCTCCAAGACAGCAAGAAATATGAGCATGCCCAGTAAAAAAGAATTGTGTTTCCTACTCATACGGACCATACCTAGGTGAACTCTGCTTATGAAACTGATACAAAACACAGCTCCTCTTACATAAATGCTTTTTAGTTAATAGTGAGAATCCCTTTGGGTTCGTGCACTGTGTAAAATCATTGGAGCTAAAAATTCACATGGTTTAGCAGAAATGATCTATTGCTTGTAGGAAGACACAGATCTTGGTGTTGAACTCTGTTTCTGAAGGGAAATTCTGAACTGAGTTCTCATACGTGAAACACACTCTGTTTTAAGGCAAGAAGCATCCTCTTCTATCCAGCATCTCCAATACAGCAAGAACCATGAGCATGCCCAGAAAAAAAGAACTGTGTTTCCTACTCATATGGACTATATGTAGTTCAACTCTGCTTATGAAACTGATACAAACCACAGCTCCTCTTACATAAAGTCTCTTTAGTTAAAAGTGAGAAACGTGTTGGTTTCGTGAACTGTGTGAATTTATTTGAGCACAAAAATCCCTGGGTTTACAAGAAATGAATTCTTGCTTTTAGGAAGACACAGATCCTGGGGTTTAACTTTGTTTTTTAAGGGATATTCAGAACAGAGTTCTCATCCAATAAACACACTCTGTTTTAACACAAGAAGCAAGCTCTTCTTTCCAGCGTCTCTAATATTGCAAGAATCATGAGCATGCCAGGAATAAGAACTGTTTTTCCTAATCATACAGACCATATGTAGTTCAACTCTGTTTTTGAATTGGATACCAACCATACTCCTCTTACATGAATGCTCTCTAGTTAATAGTGACAATCTCTTTGGGTTCATGCACTGTGTAAAATCATTTGAGCCAAAAATTCACTTGGTTTACCAGAAGTAAACTCTTGCTTGTAGGAAGACACAGATATTTGTGTTGAACTCCGTTTCTGAAGTGAAATTCAGACCTGAGATTTCATACCTGAAACACACTCTGTTTTAAGGCAAGAAGCCTCCTCTTCTTTCCAGCGTATCCAATACAGCAAGAAACATGAGCATCCCCAGAGAAAAAGAACTGTGTTTCCTACTCATATGGACCATATGCAGTTCAACTCTGCTCATGAAACTGATACAAACCACAGCTCCTCTTATATAAAGTCTCTTTTGTTAATAGTGAGAAACGTGTTGGTTTCGTTAACTGTGTTAAATAATTTGAGCCCATAATTAACTGCATTTACCAGAAATGAACTCTTGCTTGTAGGAAGACACAGATACAGCTGTTCAACTCTGCCTCTGAAGGGAAATTCAGACCAGTGTTCTCATCCATGAAAACCACGCGGTTTTAAGGCAATAAACATGCTCTTCTTTCCAGCGTCTCCAAGACAGCAAGAAATATGAGCATGCCCAGTAAAAAAGAATTGTGTTTCCTACTCATACGGACCATACCTAGGTGAACTCTGCTTATGAAACTGATACAAAACACAGCTCCTCTTACATAAATGCTTTTTAGTTAATAGTGAGAATCCCTTTGGGTTCGTGCACTGTGTAAAATCATTGGAGCTAAAAATTCACATGGTTTACCAGAAATGATCTATTGCTTGTAGGAAGACACAGATCTTGGTGTTGAACTCTGTTTCTGAAGGGAAATTCTGAACTGAGTTCTCATACGTGAAACACACTCTGTTTTAAGGCAAGAAGCATCCTCTTCTATCCAGCGTCTCCAATACAGCAAGAACCATGAGCATGCCCAGAAAAAAAGAACTGTGTTTCCTACTCATATGGACTATATGTAGTTCAACTCTGCTTATGAAACTGATACAAACCACAGCTCCTCTTACATAAAGTCTCTTTAGTTAAAAGTGAGAAACGTGTTGGTTTCGTGAACTGTGTGAATTTATTTGAGCACAAAAATCCCTGGGTTTACAAGAAATGAATTCTTGCTTGGAGGAAGACACAGATCCTGGGGTTTAACTTTGTTTTGGAAGGGATATTCAGAACAGAGTTCTCATCCAAGAAACACACTCTGTTTTAACACAAGAAGCAAGCTCTTCTTTCTAGCATCTCCAATACTGCAAGAATCATGAGCATGCCAGGAAAAAGAACTGTTTTTCCTAATCATACGGACCATATGTAGTTCAAATCTGCTTTTGAAATGGATACAAACCACAGCTCCTCTTACATAAATGCTCTTTAGTTAATAGTGAGAATCTCTTTGGGTTCATGCAAGGTGTAAAATCATTTGAGCCAAAAATTCACTTGGTTTACCAGAAGTAAACTCTTGCTTGTAGGAAGACACAGATCTCTGTGTTGAACTCCGTTTCTGAAGGGAAATTCAGACCTGAGATTTCATACCTGAAACACACTCTGTTTTAAGGCAAGAAGCCTCCTCTTCTTTCCAGCGTATCCAATACAGCAAGAACCATGAGCATCCCCAGAGAAAAAGAACTGTGTTTCCTACTCATATGGACCATATGCAGTTCAACTCTGCTTATGAAACTGATACAAACCACAGCTCCTCTTATATAAAGTCTCTTTTGTTAATAGTGAGAAACGTGTTGGTTTCGTGAACTGTGTTAAATAATTTGAGCCCATAATTCACTGGGTTTACCAGAAATGAACTCTTGTTTGTAGGAAGACACAGATACGGCTGTTCAACTCTGCCTCTGAAGGGAGATTCAGACCAGTGTTCTCATCCATGAAAACCATGCGGTTTTAAGGCAAGAAACATGCTCTTCTTTCCAGCGTCTCCAAGACAGCAAGAAATATGAGCATGCCCAGAAAAAAAGAATTGTGTTTCCTACTCATACGGACCATATCTAGGTGAACTCTGCTCATGAAAGTGTTAAAACCACAGCCCCTCCTACATAAATGCTTTTTAGTTAATAGTAAGAAAAGCGTTGGGTTTGTGAACTGTGTAAAATCATTTGAGCCCAAAATTCACTTGATTTACCACAAATGAACTCTTGCTTGTAGGAAGACACAGATCCTGTGGTTTAAATTTCGTTTCTGAAGAGAAAATCACACCAGAGTTCTCATCCCTGAAACACACTCTGTTTTAAGGCAAGAAGCATCCTCTTCTTTCCTGCATCACAAGTACAGCAAGAACCATGAGCATGCCCAGAAAAAAGAACTGTGCTTGCTACTCATAAGGACCACATCTAATTCAACTCTGACTATGAAACTGATACAAAGCACAGCTGCTCTTACATAAAGGCTCTTTAGTTAATAGTGAGAAATGGGTTGGTTATGGGAACTGTGTAAATTCATTTGAGCCAAAAATTCTCTGGGTTTACCAGAAATGAACTATTGCTTGTAGGAAGACCCAGATACTGGGGTTTAACTCCGTTTCTGAAGGAAAAATCAGACCAGAGTTCTCATCCCTGTAGCACACTCTGTTTTAAGGCAAGAAGTATCGTCTTCTTTCCAGCGTCTCCAATACATTAAGAACCATGAGAATACCCAGAAGAAAAGAACTGTGTTTCCTACACATTCGGACCACATGTAGTTCAAATCTGCTTATGAAACTGATACAAACCACAGCAACTCTTATATAAAGTCTCTTTAGTTAATAGTGAGAAACGTGTTGTTTTCATGAACTGTGTAAATTCATTTAAGCCCAGAAATCACTGGGTTTACAAGAAATGAATTCTTGTTTTTAGGAAGACACAGATCCTGGGTTTTAACTCTGTTTTTGAAGGGATATTCAGAGCAGAGTTCTCATCCAAGAAACCCACTCTGTTTTAACACAAGAAGCAAGCTCTTCTTTCCAGCGTCTCCAATACTGCAAGAATCATGAGCATGCCAGGAAAAAGAACTGTTTTTCCTAATCATACGGACCATATGTAGTTCAACTCTGCTTATGAAATGGATACAAACCACAGTTACTCTTACATAAAGGCTCTTTAGTTAATAGTTAGAAACGGGTTAGATTTGTGAACTGTGTAAAATCATTTGATACGAAAATTCAATGTGTTTACCATTAATGAACTCTTGCATGTAGGAAGACAGAGATCATGGGGTTTAACTCCGTTTCTGATGGGAAATTCAGACCAGAGTTCTCAATCCTGAAACACTCTCTGTTTTATGGCAAGAAGCATCATCTTCTTTCCAGAGACACCAATACAGCAAAAACATGTGCATACCCAGAAAAAAAGATCTATGTTTCCTACTCATAAGGACCACATTTACTTCAACTCTCCTTATGAAACTGATACAAACCACAGCTCCTCCTACATAAGGGCTATTTAGTTAATAGTTAGAAATGGGTTCGGTTTGTGAACTGTGTAAAAACATTTGATACCAAAATTCACTGAATTTACCATTAATGAACTCTTGCTTGTAGGAAGACACAGATCATGGGGTTTAACTCCGTTTATGAAGGAAATATCAGACCAGAGTTCTCATCCCTGGAACACACTCTGTTTTAAAGCAAGAAGCATCCTATTCTTTCCAAAATCTGCAATACAGCAAAAACCATGAGCCTGCCCAGAAAAAAAGAACTGTGATTCCTACTCATACGGACCATACGTAATTTAACTCTACTTATGAAACTGATACAAACCACAGCAACTCTTAACTAAATGCTCTTTAGTTAATAGCGAGAAACGCGTTGGTTTCATGAACTGTGTAAATTTATTTCAGTCCAAAAAACAATGGGTTTACCAGAAATGAACTCTTGCTTCTAGGAAGACACAGATCCTGGAGTTTAACTCCGTTTCTGAAGGGAAATTCAGACAAGAGTTCTCATCCCTGAAACACACTTTGTTTTAAGGCAAGAAGCATCATTTTCTTTCCAGCGTCTACAATACAGCAAAAACATGTGCATACCCAGAAAAAAAGAACTGGTTTTCCTACTCATACGGACCATATGTAGTTCAATTCTGCTTATGAAACTGATACAAATCACAGCTCCTCTTACATAAATGCTCTTTAGTTAATAGTGAGAATCCCTTTGGGTTCGTGCACTGTGTAAAATCATTGGAGCTAAAAATTCACATGGTTTACCAGAAATGATCTATTGCTTGTAGGAAGACACAGATCTTGGTGTTGAACTCTGTTTCTGAAGGGAAATTCTGAAATGAGTTCTCATACGTGAAACACACTCTGTTTTAAGGCAAGAAGCAAACTCTTCTATCCAGCGTCTCCAATACAGCAAGAACCATGAGCATGCCCAGAAAAAAAGAACTGTGTTTCCTACTCATATGGACTATATGTAGTTCAACTCTGCTTATGAAACTGATACAAACCACAGCTCCTCTTACATAAAGTCTCTTTAGTTAAAAGTGAGAAACGTGTTGGTTTCGTGAACTGTGTGAATTTATTTGAGCACAAAAATCCCTGGGATTACAAGAAATGAATTCTTGCTTGGAGGAAGACACAGATCCTGGGGTTTAACTTTGTTTTTGAAGGAATATTCAGAACAGAGTTCTCATCCAAGAAACACACTCTGTTTTAACACAAGAAGCAAGCTCTTCTTTCTAGCATCTCCAATACTGCAAGAATCATGAGCATGCCAGGAAAAAGAACTGTTTTTCCTAATCATACGGACCATATGTAGTTCAACTCTGCTTTTGAAATGGATACAAACCACAGCTCCTCTTACATAAATGCTCTTTAGTTAATAGTGAGAATCTCTTTGGGTTCATGCAAGGTGTAAAATCATTTGAGCCAAAAATTCACTTGGTTTTCCAGAAGAAAACTCTTGCTTGTAGGAAGACACAGATCTTTGTGTTGAACTCCGTTTCTGAAGGGAAATTCATACCTGAGATTTCATACCTGTAGCACACTCTGTTTTGAGGCAAGAAGCCTCCTCTTCTTTCCAGCGTCTCCAATACAGCAAGAACCATGAGCATCCCCAGAAAAAAAGAACTGTGTTTCCTACTCATATGGACCATATGTAGTTCAACTCTGCTTATGAAACTGATACAAACCACAGCTCCTCTTACATAAAGTCTCTTTAGTTAAAAGTGAGAAACGTGTTGGTTTCGTGAACTGTGTGAATTTATTTGAGCACAAAAATCCCTGGGTTTACAAGAAATGAATTCTTGCTTGGAGGAAGACACAGATCCTGGGGTTTAACTTTGTTTTGGAAGGGATATTCAGAACAGAGTTCTCATCCAAGAAACACACTCTGTTTTAACACAAGAAGCAAGCTCTTCTTTCTAGCATCTCCAATACTGCAAGAATCATGAGCATGCCAGGAAAAAGAACTGTGTTTCCTAATCATACGGACCATATGTAGTTCAACTCTGCTTTTGAAATGGATACAAACCACAGCTCCTCTTACATAAATGCTCTTTAGTTAATAGTGAGAATCTCTTTGGGTTCATGCAAGGTGTAAAATCATTTGAGCCAAAAATTCACTTGGTTTACCAGAAGTAAACTCTTGCTTGTAGGAAGACACAGATCTTTGTGTTGAACTCCGTTTCTGAAGGGAAATTTAGACCTGAGATTTCATACCTGTAACACACTCTGTTTTAAGGCAAGAAGCCTCCTCTTCTTTCCAGCGTATCCAATACAGCAAGAACCATGAGCATCCCCAGAGAAAAAGAACTGTGATTCCTACTCATATGGACCATATGCAGTTCAACTCTGCTTATGAAACTGATACAAACCACAGCTCCTCTTATATAAAGTCTCTTTTGTTAATAGTGAGAAACGTGTTGGTTTCGTGAACTGTGTTAAATAATTTGAGCCCATAATTCTCTGGGTTTACCAGAAATGAACTCTTGCTTGTAGGAAGACACAGATACGGCTGTTCAACTCTGCCTCTGAAGGGAGATTCAGACCAGTGTTCTCATCCATGAAAACCACGCGGTTTTAAGGCAAGAAACATGCTCTTCTTTCCAGCGTCTCCAAGACAGCAAGAAATATGAGCATGCCCAGAAAAAAAGAATTGTGTTTCCTACTCATACGGACCATATCTAGGTGAACTCTGCTCATGAAAGTGTTAAAACCACAGCCCCTCCTACATAAATGCTTTTTAGTTAATAGTAAGAAAAGCGTTGGGTTTGTGAACTGTGTAAAATCTTTTGAGCCCAAAATTCACTTGATTTACCACAAATGAACTCTTGCTTGTAGGAAGACACAGATCCTGTGGTTTAAATTTCGTTTCTGAAGAGAAAATCACACCAGAGTTCTCATCCCTGAAACACACTCTGTTTTAAGGCAAGAAGCATCCTCTTCTTTCCTGCATCACAAGTACAGCAAGAACCATGAGCATGCCCAGAAAAAAGAACTGTGCTTGCTACTCATAAGGACCACATCTAATTCAACTCTGACTATGAAACTGATACAAAGCACAGCTGCTCTTACATAAAGGCTCTTTAGTTAATAGTGAGAAATGGGTTGGTTATGTGAACTGTGTAAATTCATTTGAGCCAAAAATTCTCTGGGTTTACCAGAAATGAACTATTGCTTGTAGGAAGACCCAGATACTGGGGTTTAACTCCGTTTCTGAAGGAAAAATCAGACCAGAGTTCTCATCCCTGTAACACACTCTGTTTTAAGGCAAGAAGTATCGTCTTCTTTCCAGTGTCTCCAATACATTAAGAACCATGAGAATACCCAGAAGAAAAGAACTGGGTTTCCTACACATTCGGACCACATGTAGTTCAACTCTGCTTATGAAACTGATACAAACCACAGCTACTCTTATATAAAGTCTCTTTAGTTAATAGTGAGAAACGTGTTGTTTTCATGAACTGTGTAAATTCATTTAAGCCCAGAAATCACTGGGTTTACAAGAAATGAATTCTTGTTTTTAGGAAGACACAGATCCTGGGTTTTAACTCTGTTTTTGAAGGGATATTCAGAGCAGAGTTCTCATCCAAGAAACCCACTCTGTTTTAACACAAGAAGCAAGCTCTTCTTTCCAGCGTCTCCAATACTGCAAGAATCATGAGCATGCCAGGAAAAAGAACTGTTTTTCCTAATCATACGGACCATATGTAGTTCAACTCTGCTTATGAAATGGATACAAACCACAGTTCCTCTTACATAAAGGCTCTTTAGTTAATAGTTAGAAACGGGTTAGATTTGTGAACTGTGTAAAATCATTTGATACGAAAATTCAATGTGTTTACCATTAATGAACTCTTGCATGTAGGAAGACAGAGATCATGGGGTTTAACTCCGTTTCTGATGGGAAATTCAGACCAGAGTTCTCAATCCTGAAACACTCTCTGTCTTATGGCAAGAAGCATCATCTTCTTTCCAGAGACACCAATACAGCAAAAACATGTGCATACCCAGAAAAAAAGATCTATGTTTCCTACTCATAAGGACCACATTTACTTCAACTCTCCTTATGAAACTGATACAAACCACAGCTCCTCCTACATAAGGGCTATTTAGTTAATAGTTAGAAATGGGTTCGGTTTGTGAACTGTGTAAAAACATTTGATACCAAAATTCACTGAATTTACCATTAATGAACTCTTGCTTGTAGGAAGACACAGATCATGGGGTTTAACTCCGTTTTTGAAGGAAATATCAGACCAGAGTTCTCATCCCTGGAACACACTCTGTTTTAAAGCAAGAAGCATCCTATTCTTTCCAAAATCTGCAATACAGCAAAAACCATGAGCATGCCCAGAAAAAAGGAACTGTGATTCCTACTCATACGGACCATACGTAATTTAACTCTACTTATGAAACTGATACAAACCACAGCAACTCTTAACTAAATGCTCTTTAGTTAATAGCGAGAAACGCGTTGGTTTCATGAACTGTGTAAATTCATTTCAGTCCAAAAAACAATGGGTTTACCAGAAATGAACTCTTGCTTCTAGGAAGACACAGATCCTGGAGTTTAACTCCGTTTCTGAAGGGAAATTCAGACAAGAGTTCTCATCCCTGAAACACACTTTGTTTTAAGGCAAGAAGCATCATTTTCTTTCCAGCGTCTACAATACAGCAAAATCATGTGCATACCCAGAAAAAAAGAACTGTTTTTCCTACTCATACGGACCATATGTAGTTCAATTCTGCTTATGAAACTGATACAAATCACAGCTCCTCTTACATAAATGCTCTTTAGTTAATAGTGAGAATCCCTTTGGGTTCGTGCACTGTGTAAAATCATTGGAGCTAAAAATTCACATGGTTTACCAGAAATGATCTATTGCTTGTAGGAAGACACAGATCTTGGTGTTGAACTCTGTTTCTGAAGGGAAATTCTGAACTGAGTTCTCATACGTGAAACACACTCTGTTTTAAGGCAAGAAGCATCCTCTTCTATCCAGCATCTCCAATACAGCAAGAACCATGAGCATGCCCAGAAAAAAAGAACTGTGTTTCCTACTCATATGGACCATATGTAGTTCAACTCTGCTTATGAAACTGATACAAACCACAGCTCCTCTTACATAAAGTCTCTTTAGTTAAAAGTGAGAAACGTGTTGGTTTCGTGAACTGTGTGAATTTATTTGAGCACAAAAATCCCTGGGTTTACAAGAAATGAATTCTTGCTTGGAGGAAGACACAGATCCTGGGGTTTAACTTTGTTTTGGAAGGGATATTCAGAACAGAGTTCTCATCCAAGAAACACACTCTGTTTTAACACAAGAAGCAAGCTCTTCTTTCTAGCATCTCCAATACTGCAAGAATCATGAGCATGCCAGGAAAAAGAACTGTTTTTCCTAATCATACGGACCATATGTAGTTCAACTCTGCTTTTGAAATGGATACAAACCACAGCTCCTCTTACATAAATGCTCTTTAGTTAATAGTGAGAATCTCTTTGGGTTCATGCAAGGTGTAAAATCATTTGAGCCAAAAATTCACTTGGTTTACCAGAAGTAAACTCTTGCTTGTAGGAAGATACAGATCTTTGTGTTGAACTCCGTTTCTGAAGGGAAATTTAGACCTGAGATTTCATACCTGTAACACACTCTGTTTTAAGGCAAGAAGCCTCCTCTTCTTTCCAGCGTATCCAATACAGCAAGAACCATGAGCATCCCCAGAGAAAAAGAACTGTGATTCCTACTCATATGGACCATATGCAGTTCAACTCTGCTTATGAAACTGATACAAACCACAGCTCCTCTTATATAAAGTCTCTTTTGTTAATAGTGAGAAACGTGTTGGTTTCGTGAACTGTGTTAAATAATTTGAGCCCATAATTCACTGGGTTTACCAGAAATGAACTCTTGCTTGTAGGAAGACACAGATACGGCTGTTCAACTCTGCCTCTGAAGGGAGATTCAGACCAGTGTTCTCATCCATGAAAACCACGCGGTTTTAAGGCAAGAAACATGCTCTTCTTTCCAGCGTCTCCAAGACAGCAAGAAATATGAGCATGCCCAGAAAAAAAGAATTGTGTTTCCTACTCATACAGACCATATCTAGGTGAACTCTGCTCATGAAAGTGTTAAAACCACAGCCCCTCCTACATAAATGCTTTTTAGTTAATAGTAAGAAAAGCGTTGGGTTTGTGAACTGTGTAAAATCATTTGAGCCCAAAATTCACTTGATTTACCACAAATGAACTCTTGCTTGTAGGAAGACACAGATCCTGTGGTTTAAATTTCGTTTCTGAAGAGAAAATCACACCAGAGTTCTCATCCCTGAAACACACTCTGTTTTAAGGCAAGAAGCATCCTCTTCTTTCCTGCATCACAAGTACAGCAAGAACCATGAGCATGCCCAGAAAAAAGAACTGTGCTTGCTACTCATAAGGACCACATCTAATTCAACTCTGACTATGAAACTGATACAAAGCACAGCTGCTCTTACATAAAGGCTCTTTAGTTAATAGTGAGAAATGGGTTGGTTATGTGAACTGTGTAAATTCATTTGAGCCAAAAATTCTCTGGGTTTACCAGAAGTAAACTCTTGCTTGTAGGAAGACACAGATCTTTGTGTTGAACTCCGTTTCTGAAGGGAAATTCAGACCTGAGATTTCATACCTGTAACACACTCTGTTTTAAGGCAAGAAGCCTCCTCTTCTTTCCAGCGTATCCAATACAGCAAGAACCATGAGCATCCCCAGAGAAAAAGAACTGTGTTTCCTACTCATATGGACCATATGCAGTTCAACTCTGCTTATGAAACTGATACAAACCACAGCTCCTCTTATATAAAGTCTCTTTTGTTAATAGTGAGAAACGTGTTGGTTTCGTGAACTGTGTTAAATAATTTGAGCCCATAATTCACTGGGTTTACCAGAAATGAACTCTTGCTTGTAGGAAGACACAGATATGGCTGTTCAACTCTGCCTCTGAAGGGAGATTCAGACCAGTGTTCTCATCCATGAAAACCACGCGGTTTTAAGGCAAGAAACATGCTCTTCTTTCCAGCGTCTCCAAGACAGCAAGAAATATGAGCATGCCCAGAAAAAAAGAATTGTGTTTCCTACTCATACAGACCATATCTCGGTGAACTCTGCTCATGAAAGTGTTAAAACCACAGCCTCTCCTACATAAATGCTTTTTAGTTAATAGTAAGAAAAGCGTTGGGTTTGTGAACTGTGTAAAATCATTTGAGCCCAAAATTCACTGGATTTACCACAAATGAACTCTTGCTTGTAGGAAGACCCAGATACTGGGGTTTAACTCCGTTTCTGAAGGAAAAATCAGACCAGAGTTCTCATCCCTGTAACACACTCTGTTTTAAGGCAAGAAGTATCGTCTTCTTTCCAGCGTCTCCAATACATTAAGAACCATGAGAATACACAGAAGAAAAGAACTGTGTTTCCTACACATTCGGACCACATGTAGTTCAACTCTGCTTATGAAACTGATACAAACCACAGCTACTCTTATATAAAGCCTCTTTAGTTAATAGTGAGAAACGTGTTGTTTTCATGAACTGTGTAAATTCATTTAAGCCCAGAAATCACTTGGTTTACAAGAAATGAATTCTTGTTTTTAGGAAGACACAGATCCTGGGTTTTAACTCTGTTTTTGAAGGGATATTCAGAGCAGAGTTCTCATCCAAGAAACCCACTCTGTTTTAACACAAGAAGCAAGCTCTTCTTTCCAGCGTCTCCAATACTGCAAGAATCATGAGCATGCCAGGAAAAAGAACTGTTTTTCCTAATCATACGGACCATATGTAGTTCAACTCTGCTTATGAAATGGATACAAACCACAGTTCCTCTTACATAAAGGCTCTTTAGTTAATAGTTAGAAACGGGTTAGATTTGTGAACTGTGTAAAATCATTTGATACGAAAATTCAATGTGTTTACCATTAATGAACTCTTGCATGTAGGAAGACAGAGATCATGGGGTTTAACTCTGTTTCTGATGGGAAATTCAGACCAGAGTTCTCAATCCTGAAACACTCTCTGTTTTATGGCAAGAAGCATCATCTTCTTTCCAGAGACACCAATACAGCAAAAACATGTGCATACCCAGAAAAAAAGATCTATGTTTCCTACTCATAAGGACCACATTTACTTCAACTCTCCTTATGAAACTGATACAAACCACAGCTCCTCCTACATAAGGGCTATTTAGTTAATAGTTAGAAATGGGTTCGGTTTGTGATCAGTGTAAAAACATTTCATACCAAAATTCACTGAATTTACCATTAATGAACTCTTGCTTGTAGGAAGACACAGATCATGGGGTTTAACTCCGTTTTTGAAGGAAAAATCAGACCAGAGTTCTCATCCCTGGAACACACTCTGTTTTAAAGCAAGAAGCATCCTATTTTTTCCAAAATCTGCAATACAGCAAAAACCATGAGCATGCCCAGAAAAAAAGAACTGTGATTCCTACTCATACGGACCATACGTAATTTAACTCTGCTTATGAAACTGATACAAACCACAGCAACTCTTAACTAAATGCTCTTTAGTTAATAGCGAGAAACGCGTTGGTTTCATGAACTGTGTAAATTCATTTGAGTCTAAAAATCAATGGGTTTACCAGAAATGAACTCTTGCTTCTAGGAAGACACAGATCCTGGAGTTTAACTCCGTTTCTGAAGGGAAATTCAGACAAGACTTCTCATCCCTGAAACACACTTTGTTTTAAGGCAAGAAGCATCATTTTCTTTCCAGCGTCTACAATACAGCAAAAATATGTGCATACCCAGAAAAAAATAACTGTTTTTCCTACTCATACGGACCATATGTAGTTCAATTCTGCTTATGAAACTGATATAAATCACAGCTCCTCTTACATAAATGCTCTTTAGTTAATAGTGAGAATCCTTTTGGGTTCGTGCACTGTGTAAAATCATTGGAGCTAAAAATTCACATGGTTTACCAGAAATGATCTATTGCTTGTAGGAAGACACAGATCTTGGTGTTGAACTCTGTTTCTGAAGGGAAATTCTGAACTGAGTTCTCATACGTGAAACACACTCTGTTTTAAGGCAAGAAGCATCCTCTTCTATCCAGCGTCTCCAATACAGCAAGAACCATGAGCATGCCCAGAAAAAAAGAACTGTGTTTCCTACTCATATGGACCATATGTAGTTCAACTCTGCTTATGAAACTGATACAAACCACAGCTCCTCTTACATAAAGTCTCTTTAGTTAAAAGTGAGAAACGTGTTGGTTTCGTGAACTGTGTGAATTTATTTGAGCACAAAAATCCCTGGGTTTACAAGAAATGAATTCTTGCTTGGAGGAAGACACAGATCCTGGGGTTTAACTTTGTTTTTGAAGGGATATTCAGAACAGAGTTCTCATCCAAGAAACACACTCTGTTTTAACACAAGAAGCAAGCTCTTCTTTTTAGCATCTCCAATACTGCAAGAATCATGAGCATGCCAGGAAAAAGAACTGTGTTTCCTAATCATACGGACCATATGTAGTTCAACTCTGCTTTTGAAATGGATACAAACCACAGCTCCTCTTACATAAATGCTCTTTAGTTAATAGTGAGAATCTCTTTGGGTTCATGTAAGGTGTAAAATCATTTGAGCCAAAAATTCACTTGGTTTACCAGAAGTAAACTCTTGCTTGTAGGAAGACACAGATCTTTGTGTTGAACTCCGTTTCTGAAGGGAAATTCAGACCTGAGATTTCATACCTGTAACACACTCTGTTTTAAGGCAAGAAGCCTCCTCTTCTTTCCAGCGTATCCAATACAGCAAGAACCATGAGCATCCCCAGAGAAAAAGAACTGTGTTTCCTACTCATATGGACCATATGCAGTTCAACTCTGCTTATGAAACTGATACAAACCACAGCTCCTCTTATATAAAGTCTCTTTTGTTAATAGTGAGAAACGTGTTGGTTTCGTGAACTGTGTGAATTTATTTGAGCACAAAAATCCCTGGGTTTACAAGAAATGAATTCTTGCTTGTAGGAAGACACAGATATGGCTGTTCAACTCTGCCTCTGAAGGGAGATTCAGACCAGTGTTCTCATCCATGAAAACCACGCGGTTTTAAGGCAAGAAACATGCTCTTCTTTCCAGCGTCTCCAAGACAGCAAGAAATATGAGCATGCCCAGAAAAAAAGAATTGTGTTTCCTACTCATACAGACCATATCTCGGTGAACTCTGCTCATGAAAGTGTTAAAACCACAGCCTCTCCTACATAAATGCTTTTTAGTTAATAGTAAGAAAAGCGTTGGGTTTGTGAACTGTGTAAAATCATTTGAGCCCAAAATTCACTGGATTTACCACAAATGAACTCTTGCTTGTAGGAAGACCCAGATACTGGGGTTTAACTCCGTTTCTGAAGGAAAAATCAGACCAGAGTTCTCATCCCTGTAACACACTCTGTTTTAAGGCAAGAAGTATCGTCTTCTTTCCAGCGTCTCCAATACATTAAGAACCATGAGAATACACAGAAGAAAAGAACTGTGTTTCCTACACATTCGGACCACATGTAGTTCAACTCTGCTTATGAAACTGATACAAACCACAGCTACTCTTATATAAAGCCTCTTTAGTTAATAGTGAGAAACGTGTTGTTTTCATGAACTGTGTAAATTCATTTAAGCCCAGAAATCACTTGGTTTACAAGAAATGAATTCTTGTTTTTAGGAAGACACAGATCCTGGGTTTTAACTCTGTTTTTGAAGGGATATTCAGAGCAGAGTTCTCATCCAAGAAACCCACTCTGTTTTAACACAAGAAGCAAGCTCTTCTTTCCAGCGTCTCCAATACTGCAAGAATCATGAGCATGCCAGGAAAAAGAACTGTTTTTCCTAATCATACGGACCATATGTAGTTCAACTCTGCTTATGAAATGGATACAAACCACAGTTCCTCTTACATAAAGGCTCTTTAGTTAATAGTTAGAAACGGGTTAGATTTGTGAACTGTGTAAAATCATTTGATACGAAAATTCAATGTGTTTACCATTAATGAACTCTTGCATGTAGGAAGACAGAGATCATGGGGTTTAACTCCGTTTCTGATGGGAAATTCAGACCAGAGTTCTCAATCCTGAAACACTCTCTGTTTTATGGCAAGAAGCATCATCTTCTTTCCAGAGACACCAATACAGCAAAAACATGTGCATACCCAGAAAAAAAGATCTATGTTTCCTACTCATAAGGACCACATTTACTTCAACTCTCCTTATGAAACTGATACAAACCACAGCTCCTCCTACATAAGGGCTATTTAGTTAATAGTTAGAAATGGGTTTGGTTTGTGAACAGTGTAAAAACATTTCATACCAAAATTCACTGAATTTACCATTAATGAACTCTTGCTTGTAGGAAGACACAGATCATGGGGTTTAACTCCGTTTTTGAAGGAAAAATCAGACCAGAGTTCTCATCCCCGGAACACACTCTGTTTTAAAGCAAGAAGCATCCTATTCTTTCCAAAATCTGCAATACAGCAAAAACCATGAGCATGCCCAGAAAAAAAGAACTGTGATTCCTACTCATACGGACCATATGTAATTTAACTCTGCTTATGAAACTGATACAAACCACAGCAACTCTTAACTAAATGCTCTTTAGTTAATAGCGAGAAACGCGTTGGTTTCATGAACTGTGTAAATTCATTTGAGTCTAAAAATCAATGGGTTTACCAGAAATGAACTCTTGCTTCTAGGAAGACACAGATCCTGGAGTTTAACTCCGTTTCTGAAGGGAAATTCAGACAAGACTTCTCATCCCTGAAACACACTTTGTTTTAAGGCAAGAAGCATCATTTTCTTTCCAGCGTCTACAATACAGCAAAAATATGTGCATACCCAGAAAAAAAGAACTGTTTTTCCTACTCATACGGACCATATGTAGTTCAATTCTGCTTATGAAACTGATATAAATCACAGCTCCTCTTACATAAATGCTCTTTAGTTAATAGTGAGAATCCCTTTGGGTTCGTGCACTGTGTAAAATCATTGGAGCTAAAAATTCACATGGTTTACCAGAAATGATCTATTGCTTGTAGGAAGACACAGATCTTGGTGTTGAACTCTGTTTCTGAAGGGAAATTCTGAACTGAGTTCTCATACGTGAAACACACTCTGTTTTAAGGCAAGAAGCATCCTCTTCTATCCAGCATCTCCAATACAGCAAGAACCATGAGCATCCCCTGAAAAAAAGAACTGTGTTTCCTACTCATATGGACTATATGTAGTTCAACTCTGCTTATGAAACTGATACAAACCACAGCTCCTCTTATATAAAGTCTCTTTAGTTAAAAGTTAGAAACGTGTTGGTTTCGTGAACTGTGTGAATTTATTTGAGCACAAAAATCCCTGGGTTTACAAGAAATGAATTCTTGCTTGGAGGAAGACACAGATCCTGGGGTTTAACTTTTTTTTGAAGGGATATTCAGAACAGAGTTCTCATCCAAGAAACACACTCTGTTTTAACACAAGAAGCAAGCTCTTCTTTCTAGCATCTCCAATACTGCAAGAATCATGAGCATGCCAGGAAGAAGAACTGTTTTTCCTAATCATACGGACCATATGTAGTTCAACTCTGCTTTTGAAATGGATACAAACCACAGCTCCTCTTACATAAATGCTCTTTAGTTAATAGTGAGAATCTCTTTGGGTTCATGCAAGGTGTAAAATCATTTGATCCAAAAATTCACTTGGTTTACCAGAAGTAAACTCTTGCTTGTAGGAAGACACAGATCTTTGTGTTGAACTCCGTTTCTGAAGGGAAATTCAGACCTGAGATTTCATACCTGTAACACACTCTGTTTTAAGGCAAGAAGCCTCCTCTTCTTTCCAGCGTATCCAATACAGCAAGAACCATGAGCATCCCCAGAGAAAAAGAACTGTGTTTCCTACTCATATGGACCATATGCAGTTCAACTCTGCTTATGAAACTGATACAAACCACAGCTCCTCTTATATAAAGTCTCTTTTGTTAATAGTGAGAAACGTGTTGGTTTCGTGAACTGTGTTAAATAATTTGAGCCCATAATTCACTGGGTTTACCAGAAATGAACTCTTGCTTGTAGGAAGACACAGATACGGCTGTTCAACTCTGCCTCTGAAGGGAGATTCAGACCAGTGTTCTCATCCATGAAAACCACGCGGTTTTAAGGCAAGAAACATGCTCTTCTTTCCAGCGTCTCCAAGACAGCAAGAAATATGAGCATGCCCAGAAAAAAAGAATTGTGTTTCCTACTCATACAGACCATATCTAGGTGAACTCTGCTCATGAAAGTGTTAAAACCACAGCCCCTCCTACATAAATGCTTTTTAGTTAATAGTAAGAAAAGCGTTGGGTTTGTGAACTGTGTAAAATCATTTGAGCCCAAAATTCACTGGATTTACCACAAATGAACTCTTGCTTGTAGGAAGACACAGATCCTGGGGTTTAAATTTCGTTTCTGAAGAGAAAATCACACCAGAGTTCTCATCCCTGAAACACACTCTGTTTTAAGGCAAGAAGCATCCTCTTCTTTCCTGCATCACAAGTACAGCAAGAACCATGACCATGCCCAGAAAAAAGAACTGTGCTTCCTACTCATAAGGACCACATCTAATTCAACTCTGACTATGAAACTGATACAAAGCACAGCTGCTCTTACATA
This sequence comes from Onychomys leucogaster, assembly GCA_949786385.1. Lineage (NCBI taxonomy): Eukaryota > Metazoa > Chordata > Mammalia > Rodentia > Cricetidae > Onychomys > Onychomys leucogaster. Next base: position 8,208,796 of record CATKUP010000006.1, on the reverse strand, counting down.
AAGGCTCTTTAGTTAATAGTGAGAAATGGGTTGGTTATGTGAACTGTGTAAATTCATTTGAGCCAAAAATTCTCTGGGTTTACCAGAAATGAACTATTGCTTGTAGGAAGACCCAGATACTGGGGTTTAACTCCGTTTCTGAAGGAAAAATCAGACCAGAGTTCTCATCCCTGTAACACACTCTGTTTTAAGGCAAGAAGTATCGTCTTCTTTCCAGCGTCTCCAATACATTAAGAACCATGAGAATACCCAGAAAAAAAGAACTGTGTTTCCTACACATTCGGACCATATGTAGTTCAACTCTGCTTATGAAACTGATACAAACCACAGCAACTCTTATATAAAGTCTCTTTAGTTAATAGTGAGAAACGTGTTGTTTTCATGAACTGTGTAAATTCATTTAAGCCCAGAAATCACTGGGTTTACAAGAAATGAATTCTTGTTTGGAGGAAGACACAGATCCTGGGGTTTAACTCTGTTTTTGAAGGGATATTCAGAGCAGAGTTCTCATCCAAGATATCCACTCTGTTTTAACACAAGAAGCAAGCTCTTCTTTCCAGCGTCTCCAATACTGCAAGAATCATGAGCATGCCAGGAAAAAGAACTGTTTTTCCTAATCATACGGACCATATGTAGTTCAACTCTGCTTATGAAATGGATACAAACCACAGTTCCTCTTACATAAAGGCTCTTTAGTTAATAGTTAGAAACGGGTTAGATTTGTGAACTGTGTAAAATCATTTGATACGAAAATTCAATGTGTTTACCATTAATGAACTCTTGCATGTAGGAAGACAGAGATCATGGGGTTTAACTCCGTTTCTGATGAGAAATTCAGACCAGAGTTCTCATCCCTGAAACACTCTCTGTTTTATGGCAAGAGGCATCATCTTCTTTCCAGAGACACCAATACAGCAAAAACATGTGCATACCCAGAAAAAAGAACTATGTTTCTGACTCATAAGGACCACATCTACTTCAACTCTCCTTATGAAACTGATACAAACCACAGCTCCTCCTACATAAGGGCTATTTAGTTAATAGTTAGAAATATTTTCGGTTTGTGAACTGTGTAAAAACATTTGATACCAAAATTCACTGAATTTACCATTAATGAACTCTTGCTTGTAGGAAGACACAGATCATGGGGTTTAACTCCATTTTTGAAGGAAAAATCAGACCAGAGTTCTCATCCCTGGAACACACTCTGTTTTAAAGCAAGAAGCATCCTATTCTTTCCAAAATCTGCAATACAGCAACAACCATGAGCATGCCCAGAAAAAAAGAACTGTGATTCCTACTCATACGGACCATATGTAATTTAACTCTGCTTATGAAACTGATACAAACCACAGCAACTCTTAACTAAATGCTCTTTAGTTAATAGCGAGAAACCCGTTGGTTTCATGAACTGTGTAAATTCATTTGAGTCCAAAAATCAATGGGTTTAACAGAAATGAACTCTTGCTTCTAGGAAGACACAGATCCTGGAGTTTAACTCCGTTTCTGAAGGGAAATTCAGACCAGAGTTCTCATCCCTGAAACACACTTTGTTTTAAGGCAAGAAGCATCATTTTCTTTCCAGCGTCTACAATACAGCAAAAACATGTGCATACCCAGAAAAAAAGAACTGTTTTTCCTACTCATACGGACCATATGTAGTTCAATTCTGCTTATGAAAATGATACAAATCACAGCTCCTCTTACATAAATGCTCTTTAGTTAATAGTGAGAATCCCTTTGGGTTCGTGCACTGTGTAAAATCATTGGAGCTAAAAATTCACATGGTTTACCAGAAATGATATATTGCTTGTAGGAAGACACAGATCTTGGTGTTGAACTCTGTTTCTGAAGGGAAATTCTGAACTGAGTTCTCATACGTGAAACACACTCTGTTTTAAGGCAAGAAGCATCCTCTTCTATCCAGCGTCTCCAATACAGCAAGAACCATGAGCATGCCCAGAAAAAAAGAACTGTGTTTCCTACTCATATGGACTATATGTAGTTCAACTCTGCTTATGAAACTGATACAAACCACAGTTCCTCTTACATAAAGTCTCTTTAGTTAAAAGTGAGAAACGTGTTGGTTTCGTGAATTGTGTGAATTTATTTGAGCACAAAAATCCCTGGGTTTACAAGAAATGAACTCTTGCTTGTAGGAAGACACAGATCCAGGGGTTCAACTCTGCTTCGGAAGGGAAATTCAGACCAGTGTTGTCATCCATGAAAACCACGCGGTTTTAAGGCAAGAAACATGCTCTTCTTTCCAGCGTCTCCAAGACAGCAAGAAATATGAGCATGCCCAGAAAAAAGAATTGTGTTTCCTACTCATACACCATAGCTAGGTGAATTCTGCTTATGAAGCTGACAAAAAACACAGCTCCTCTTACATAAATGCTTTTTAGTTAATACTGAGAAACCAGTTGGTTTCATGAACTGTAAATTCATTTGAACCCAGAAATCCCTGGGTTTACAAGAAATGAACTCTTGCTTGTAGGAAGACACAGATCTTGGGGTTTAACTCTGTTTTTGAAGGGATATTCAGAACAGAGTTCTCATCCAAGAAACCCACTCTGTTTTAACACAAGAAGCAAGCTCTTCTTTCCAGCGTCTCCAACACTGCAACAATCATGAGCATGCCAGGAAAAAGAACTGTTTTTCCTAATCATAAGGACCATATGTAGTTCAACTCTGCTTATGAAACGGATACAAACCACAGCTCCTCTTACATAAAGGCTCTTTAGTTAATAGTTAGAAACGGGTTCATTTTGTCAACTGTGTAAAATCATTTGATTCCAAAATTCACTGGGTTTACCATTAATGAACTCTTGCTTGTAGGAAGACACAGATCATGGGGTTTAACTCCGTTTCTGAAGGAAAAATCAGACCAGAGTTCTCATCCCTGAAACACACTCTGTATTAAAGAAAGAAGCATCCTCTTCTTTACTGCATCTCCAATACAACAAGAATGCTGTGCATGCCCAGAAAAAATGAACTGTGATTCCTACTCATACGGACCATATGTAGTTCAACCCTGCTTATGAAACTGATACAAACCACAGTGCCTCTTACTAAATGCTCTTTAGTTAATAGCGAGAAACGCGTTGGCGTTTGGAACTGTGTACATACATTAGAGCCCCAAAATCACTGGGTTTACCAGAAATGAACTCTTGCTTTTAGGAAGACACAGATCCAGGGGTTCAACTCTGCTTCTGAAGGGAAATTCAGAGCAGCGTTCATTTTCATGAAACGCATTCTGATTTAAAGCAAGAAGTATCCTATCATTCCATCGTCTCTAATACAGCAAGAACCATGAGTATGCCCAGAAAAAAGGAACTGTGATTCCTACTTATAAGGACCATATGTAGTTCCACTCTGCTTATGAAAATGATACAAACCACAGCTCTTCTTACATAAATGCTCTTTAGTTAATAGTGAGAAATGCGTTGGTTTCCTGAAATGTGTAAATTCATTTGAGCCCAAAAATTCACCGGGTTTACCAGAAATGAAATCTTGCTTTTAGGAAGACACAGATCCTGGGGTTTAACTCTGTTTTTGAAGGGATATTCAGAACAGAGTTCTCATCCAAGAAACACACTCTGTTTTAACACAAGAAGCAAGCTCTTCTTTCCAGCGTCTCCAATACTGCAAGAATCATGAGCATGCCAGGAAAAAGAACTGTTTATCCTAATCATACAGACCATATGTAGTTCAACTCTGCTTATGAAATGGATACAAACCATGGCTCCTCTTACATGAATGCTCTTTAGTTAATAGTGAGAATCTCTTTGGGTTCATGCACTGTGTAAAATCATTTGAGCCAAAAATTCACCGGGTTTACCAGAAACGAAATCTTGCTTTTAGGAAAACACAGATCCTGGGGTTTAACTCTGTTTTTGAAGGGATATTCAGAACAGAGTTCTCATCCAAGAAACACACTCTGTTTTAACACAAGAAGCAAGCTCTTCTTTCCAGCGTCTCCAATACTGCAAGAATCATGAGCATGCCAGGAAAAAGAACTGTTTTTCCTAATCATACAAACCATATGTAGTTCAACTCTGCTTATGAAACTGATACAAACCACAGCTCCTCTTATATAAAGTCTCTTTAGTTAATAGTGAGAAACATGTTGGTTTCATGAACTGTGTAAATTCATTTGAGCCCAGAAATCCCTGGGTTTTCAAGAAATGAATTCTTGCTTGGAGGAAGACACAGATCATGGGGTTTAACTCTGTTTTTGAAGGGATATTCAGAACAGAGTTCTCATCCAAGAAACACACTCTGTTTTAACACAAGAAGCAAGCTCTTCTTTCTAGCATCTCCAATACTGCAAGAATCATGAGCATGCCAGGAAAAAGAACTGTTTTTCCTAATCATACGGACCATATGTAGTTCAACTCTGCTTTTGAAACGGATACAAACCACAGCTCCTCTTACATAAATGTTCTTTAGTTAATAGTGAGAATCTCTTTGGGTTCATGCAAGGTGTAAAATCATTTGAGCCAAAAATTCACTTGGTTTACCAGAAGTACACTCTTGCTTGTAGGAAGACACAGATCTTTGTGTTGAACTCCGTTTCTGAAGGGAAATTCAGACCTGAGATTTCATACCTGAATCACACTCTGTTTTAAGGCAAGAAGCCTCCTCTTCTTTCCAGCGTATCCAATACAGCAAGAACCATGAGCATCCCCAGAGAAAAAGAACTGTGTTTCCTACTCATACGGGCCATATGCAGTTCAACTCTGCTTATGAAACTGATACAAACCACAGCTCCTCTTATATAAAGTCTCTTTTGTTAATAGTGAGAAACGTGTTGGATTCGTGAACTGTGTTAAATAATGTGAGCCCATAAATCACTGGGTTTACCAGAAATGAACTCTTGCTTGTAGGAAGACACAGATATGGCTGTTCAACTCTGCTTCTGAAGGGAAATTCAGACCAGTGTTGTCATCCATGAAAACCACGCGGTTTTAAGGCAAGAAACATGCTCTTCTTTCCAGCGTCTCCAAGACAGCAAGAAATATGAGCATGCCCAGAAAAAAGAATTGTGTTTCCTACTCATACACCATAGCTAGGTGAATTCTGCTTATGAAGCTGACAAAAAACACAGCTCCTCTTACATAAATGCTTTTTAGTTAATACTGAGAAACCAGTTGGTTTCATGAACTGTAAATTCATTTGAACCCAGAAATCCCTGGGTTTACAAGAAATGAAATCTTGCTTGTAGGAAGACACAGATCTTGGGGTTTAACTCTGTTTTTGAAGGGATATTCAGAACAGAGTTCTCATCCAAGAAACCCACTCTGTTTTAACACAAGAAGCAAGCTCTTCTTTCCAGCGTCTCCAACACTGCAACAATCATGAGCATGCCAGGAAAAAGAACTGTTTTTCCTAATCATAAGGACCATATGTAGTTCAACTCTGCTTATGAAACGGATACAAACCACAGCTCCTCTTACATAAAGGCTCTTTAGTTAATAGTTAGAAACGGGTTCATTTTGTCAACTGTGTAAAATCATTTGATTCCAAAATTCACTGGGTTTACCATTAATGAACTCTTGCTTGTAGGAAGACACAGATCATGGGGTTTAACTCCGTTTCTGAAGGAAAAATCAGACCAGAGTTCTCATCCCTGAAACACACTCTGTATTAAAGAAAGAAGCATCCTCTTCTTTACTGCATCTCCAATACAACAAGAATGCTGTGCATGCCCAGAAAAAATGAACTGTGATTCCTACTCATACGGACCATATGTAGTTCAACCCTGCTTATGAAACTGATACAAACCACAGTGCCTCTTACTAAATGCTCTTTAGTTAATAGCGAGAAACGCGTTGGCGTTTGGAACTGTGTACATACATTAGAGCCCCAAAATCACTGGGTTTACCAGAAATGAACTCTTGCTTTTAGGAAGACACAGATCCAGGGGTTCAACTCTGCTTCTGAAGGGAAATTCAGAGCAGCGTTCATTTTCATGAAACGCATTCTGATTTAAAGCAAGAAGTATCCTATCATTCCATCGTCTCTAATACAGCAAGAACCATGAGTATGCCCAGAAAAAAGGAACTGTGATTCCTACTTATAAGGACCATATGTAGTTCCACTCTGCTTATGAAAATGATACAAACCACAGCTCTTCTTACATAAATGCTCTTTAGTTAATAGTGAGAAATGCGTTGGTTTCCTGAAATGTGTAAATTCATTTGAGCCCAAAAATTCACCGGGTTTACCAGAAATGAAATCTTGCTTTTAGGAAGACACAGATCCTGGGGTTTAACTCTGTTTTTGAAGGGATATTCAGAACAGAGTTCTCATCCAAGAAACACACTCTGTTTTAACACAAGAAGCAAGCTCTTCTTTCCAGCGTCTCCAATACTGCAAGAATCATGAGCATGCCAGGAAAAAGAACTGTTTATCCTAATCATACAGACCATATGTAGTTCAACTCTGCTTATGAAATGGATACAAACCATGGCTCCTCTTACATGAATGCTCTTTAGTTAATAGTGAGAATCTCTTTGGGTTCATGCACTGTGTAAAATCATTTGAGCCAAAAATTCACCGGGTTTACCAGAAACGAAATCTTGCTTTTAGGAAAACACAGATCCTGGGGTTTAACTCTGTTTTTGAAGGGATATTCAGAACAGAGTTCTCATCCAAGAAACACACTCTGTTTTAACACAAGAAGCAAGCTCTTCTTTCCAGCGTCTCCAATACTGCAAGAATCATGAGCATGCCAGGAAAAAGAACTGTTTTTCCTAATCATACAAACCATATGTAGTTCAACTCTGCTTATGAAACTGATACAAACCACAGCTCCTCTTATATAAAGTCTCTTTAGTTAATAGTGAGAAACATGTTGGTTTCATGAACTGTGTAAATTCATTTGAGCCCAGAAATCCCTGGGTTTTCAAGAAATGAATTCTTGCTTGGAGGAAGACACAGATCATGGGGTTTAACTCTGTTTTTGAAGGGATATTCAGAACAGAGTTCTCATCCAAGAAACACACTCTGTTTTAACACAAGAAGCAAGCTCTTCTTTCTAGCATCTCCAATACTGCAAGAATCATGAGCATGCCAGGAAAAAGAACTGTTTTTCCTAATCATACGGACCATATGTAGTTCAACTCTGCTTTTGAAACGGATACAAACCACAGCTCCTCTTACATAAATGTTCTTTAGTTAATAGTGAGAATCTCTTTGGGTTCATGCAAGGTGTAAAATCATTTGAGCCAAAAATTCACTTGGTTTACCAGAAGTACACTCTTGCTTGTAGGAAGACACAGATCTTTGTGTTGAACTCCGTTTCTGAAGGGAAATTCAGACCTGAGATTTCATACCTGAATCACACTCTGTTTTAAGGCAAGAAGCCTCCTCTTCTTTCCAGCGTATCCAATACAGCAAGAACCATGAGCATCCCCAGAGAAAAAGAACTGTGTTTCCTACTCATACGGGCCATATGCAGTTCAACTCTGCTTATGAAACTGATACAAACCACAGCTCCTCTTATATAAAGTCTCTTTTGTTAATAGTGAGAAACGTGTTGGATTCGTGAACTGTGTTAAATAATTTGAGCCCATAATTCACTGGGTTTACCAGAAATGAACTCTTGCTTGTAGGAAGACACAGATATGGCTGTTCAACTCTGCCTCTGAAGGGAAATTCAGACCAGTGTTGTCATCCATGAAAACCACGCGGTTTTAAGGCAAGAAACATGCTCTTCTTTCCAGCGTCTCCAAGACAGCAAGAAATATGAGCATGCCCAGAAAAAAAGAATTGTGTTTCCTACTCATACGGACCATGTCTAGGTGAACTCTGCTTATGAAAATGATACAAAACACAGCTCCTCTTACATAAATGCTTTTTAGTTAATAGTGAGAAACAAGTTGGGTTCGTGAACTGTGTAAAGTCATTTGAGCCCAAAATTCACTGGATATACCACAAATGAACTCTTGCTTGTAGGAAGACACAGATCCTTGGGTTTAAATATCATTTCTGAAGAGAAAATCACACCAGAGTTCTCATCCCTGTAACACACTCTGTTTTAAGGCAAGAAGCATCCTCTTCTTTCCTGCATCACAAGTACAGCAAGAACCATGAGCATGCCCAGAAAAAAGAACTGTGCTTCCTACTCATAAGGACCACATCTAATTCATTTCTGATTATGAAACTGATACAAAGCACAGCTCCTCTTACATAAAGGCTCTTTAGTTAATAGTGAGAAATGGGTTGGTTATGTGAACTGTGTAAATTCATTTGAGCCAAAAATTCTCTGGGTTTACCAGGAATGAACTATTGCTTGTAGGAAGACCAAGATACTGGGGTTTAACTCCGTTTCTGAAGGAAAAATCAGACCAGAGTTCTCATCCCTGTAACACACTCTGTTTTAAGGCAAGAAGTATCGTCTTCTTTCCAGCGTCTCCAATACATTAAGAACCATGAGAATACCCAGAAAAAAAGAACTGTGTTTCCTACACAATCGGACCATATGTAGTTCAACTCTGCTTATGAAACTGATACAAACCTCAGCTACTCTTATATAAAGTCTCTTTAGTTAATATTGAGAAACATGTTGGTTTCATAAACTGTGTAAATTCATTTGAGCCCAGGAATCCCTGGGATTTCAAGAAATGAATTCTTGCTTGGAGGAAGACACAGATCCTGGGGTTTAACTCTGTTTTTGAAGGGATATTCAGAACAGAGTTCTCATCCAAGAAACACACTCTGTTTTAACACAAGAAGCAAGCTCTTCTTTCCAGCGTCTCCAATACTGCAAGAATCATGAGCATGCCAGGAAAAAGAACTGTTTATCCTAATCATACAGACCATATGTAGTTCAACTCTGCTTATGAAATGGATACAAACCATGGCTCCTCTTACATGAATGCTCTTTAGTTAATAGTGAGAATCTCTTTGGGTTCATGCACTGTGTAAAATCATTTGAGCCAAAAATTCACCGGGTTTACCAGAAACGAAATCTTGCTTTTAGGAAAACACAGATCCTGGGGTTTAACTCTGTTTTTGAAGGGATATTCAGAACAGAGTTCTCATCCAAGAAACACACTCTGTTTTAACACAAGAAGCAAGCTCTTCTTTCCAGCGTCTCCAATACTGCAAGAATCATGAGCATGCCAGGAAAAAGAACTGTTTTTCCTAATCATACAAACCATATGTAGTTCAACTCTGCTTATGAAACTGATACAAACCACAGCTCCTCTTATATAAAGTCTCTTTAGTTAATAGTGAGAAACATGTTGGTTTCATGAACTGTGTAAATTCATTTGAGCCCAGAAATCCCTGGGTTTTCAAGAAATGAATTCTTGCTTGGAGGAAGACACAGATCATGGGGTTTAACTCTGTTTTTGAAGGGATATTCAGAACAGAGTTCTCATCCAAGAAACACACTCTGTTTTAACACAAGAAGCAAGCTCTTCTTTCTAGCATCTCCAATACTGCAAGAATCATGAGCATGCCAGGAAAAAGAACTGTTTTTCCTAATCATACGGACCATATGTAGTTCAACTCTGCTTTTGAAACGGATACAAACCACAGCTCCTCTTACATAAATGTTCTTTAGTTAATAGTGAGAATCTCTTTGGGTTCATGCAAGGTGTAAAATCATTTGAGCCAAAAATTCACTTGGTTTACCAGAAGTACACTCTTGCTTGTAGGAAGACACAGATCTTTGTGTTGAACTCCGTTTCTGAAGGGAAATTCAGACCTGAGATTTCATACCTGAATCACACTCTGTTTTAAGGCAAGAAGCCTCCTCTTCTTTCCAGCGTATCCAATACAGCAAGAACCATGAGCATCCCCAGAGAAAAAGAACTGTGTTTCCTACTCATACGGGCCATATGCAGTTCAACTCTGCTTATGAAACTGATACAAACCACAGCTCCTCTTATATAAAGTCTCTTTTGTTAATAGTGAGAAACGTGTTGGATTCGTGAACTGTGTTAAATAATTTGAGCCCATAATTCACTGGGTTTACCAGAAATGAACTCTTGCTTGTAGGAAGACACAGATATGGCTGTTCAACTCTGCCTCTGAAGGGAAATTCAGACCAGTGTTGTCATCCATGAAAACCATGCGGTTTTAAGGCAAGAAACATGCTCTTCTTTCCAGCGTCTCCAAGACAGCAAGAAATATGAGCATGCCCAGAAAAAAGAATTGTGTTTCCTACTCATACACCATAGCTAGGTGAATTCTGCTTATGAAGCTGACAAAAAACACAGCTCCTCTTACATAAATGCTTTTTAGTTAATACTGAGAAACCAGTTGGTTTCATGAACTGTAAATTCATTTGAACCCAGAAATCCCTGGGTTTACAAGAAATGAACTCTTGCTTGTAGGAAGACACAGATCTTGGGGTTTAACTCTGTTTTTGAAGGGATATTCAGAACAGAGTTCTCATCCAAGAAACCCACTCTGTTTTAACACAAGAAGCAAGCTCTTCTTTCCAGCGTCTCCAACACTGCAACAATCATGAGCATGCCAGGAAAAAGAACTGTTTTTCCTAATCATAAGGACCATATGTAGTTCAACTATGCTTTTGAAATGGATACAAACCACAGCTCCTCTTACATAAATGCTCTTTAGTTAATAGTGAGAATCTCTTTGGGTTCATGCAAGGTGTAAAATCATTTGAGCCAAAAATTCACTTGGTTTACCAGAAGTACACTCTTGCTTGTAGGAAGACACAGATCTTTGTGTTGAACTCCGTTTCTGAAGGGAAATTCAGACCTGAGATTTCATACCTGAATCACACTCTGTTTTAAGGCAAGAAGCCTCCTCTTCTTTCCAGCGTATCCAATACAGCAAGAACCATGAGCATCCCCAGAGAAAAAGAACTGTGTTTCCTACTCATACGGGCCATATGCAGTTCAACTCTGCTTATGAAACTGATACAAACCACAGCTCCTCTTATATAAAGTCTCTTTTGTTAATAGTGAGAAACGTGTTGGATTCGTGAACTGTGTTAAATAATTTGAGCCCATAATTCACTGGGTTTACCAGAAATGAACTCTTGCTTGTAGGAAGACACAGATATGGCTGTTCAACTCTGCCTCTGAAGGGAAATTCAGACCAGTGTTGTCATCCATGAAAACCACGCGGTTTTAAGGCAAGAAACATGCTCTTCTTTCCAGCGTCTCCAAGACAGCAAGAAATATGAGCATGCCCAGAAAAAAAGAATTGTGTTTCCTACTCATACGGACCATGTCTAGGTGAACTCTGCTTATGAAAATGATACAAAACACAGCTCCTCTTACATAAATGCTTTTTAGTTAATAGTGAGAAACAAGTTGGGTTCGTGAACTGTGTAAAGTCATTTGAGCCCAAAATTCACTGGATATACCACAAATGAACTCTTGCTTGTAGGAAGACACAGATCCTTGGGTTTAAATATCATTTCTGAAGAGAAAATCACACCAGAGTTCTCATCCCTGTAACACACTCTGTTTTAAGGCAAGAAGCATCCTCTTCTTTCCTGCATCACAAGTACAGCAAGAACCATGAGCATGCCCAGAAAAAAGAACTGTGCTTCCTACTCATAAGGACCACATCTAATTCATTTCTGATTATGAAACTGATACAAAGCACAGCTCCTCTTACATAAAGGCTCTTTAGTTAATAGTGAGAAATGGGTTGGTTATGTGAACTGTGTAAATTCATTTGAGCCAAAAATTCTCTGGGTTTACCAGGAATGAACTATTGCTTGTAGGAAGACCAAGATACTGGGGTTTAACTCCGTTTCTGAAGGAAAAATCAGACCAGAGTTCTCATCCCTGTAACACACTCTGTTTTAAGGCAAGAAGTATCGTCTTCTTTCCAGCGTCTCCAATACATTAAGAACCATGAGAATACCCAGAAAAAAAGAACTGTGTTTCCTACACAATCGGACCATATGTAGTTCAACTCTGCTTATGAAACTGATACAAACCTCAGCTACTCTTATATAAAGTCTCTTTAGTTAATATTGAGAAACATGTTGGTTTCATAAACTGTGTAAATTCATTTGAGCCCAGGAATCCCTGGGATTTCAAGAAATGAATTCTTGCTTGGAGGAAGACACAGATCCTGGGGTTTAACTCTGTTTTTGAAGGGATATTCAGAACAGAGTTCTCATCCAAGAAACACACTCTGTTTTAACACAAGAAGCAAGCTCTTCTTTCCAGCGTCTCCAATACTGCAAGAATCATGAGCATGCCAGGAAAAAGAACTGTTTATCCTAATCATACAGACCATATGTAGTTCAACTCTGCTTATGAAATGGATACAAACCATGGCTCCTCTTACATGAATGCTCTTTAGTTAATAGTGAGAATCTCTTTGGGTTCATGCACTGTGTAAAATCATTTGAGCCAAAAATTCACCGGGTTTACCAGAAACGAAATCTTGCTTTTAGGAAAACACAGATCCTGGGGTTTAACTCTGTTTTTGAAGGGATATTCAGAACAGAGTTCTCATCCAAGAAACACACTCTGTTTTAACACAAGAAGCAAGCTCTTCTTTCCAGCGTCTCCAATACTGCAAGAATCATGAGCATGCCAGGAAAAAGAACTGTTTTTCCTAATCATACAAACCATATGTAGTTCAACTCTGCTTATGAAACTGATACAAACCACAGCTCCTCTTATATAAAGTCTCTTTAGTTAATAGTGAGAAACATGTTGGTTTCATGAACTGTGTAAATTCATTTGAGCCCAGAAATCCCTGGGTTTTCAAGAAATGAATTCTTGCTTGGAGGAAGACACAGATCATGGGGTTTAACTCTGTTTTTGAAGGGATATTCAGAACAGAGTTCTCATCCAAGAAACACACTCTGTTTTAACACAAGAAGCAAGCTCTTCTTTCTAGCATCTCCAATACTGCAAGAATCATGAGCATGCCAGGAAAAAGAACTGTTTTTCCTAATCATACGGACCATATGTAGTTCAACTCTGCTTTTGAAACGGATACAAACCACAGCTCCTCTTACATAAATGTTCTTTAGTTAATAGTGAGAATCTCTTTGGGTTCATGCAAGGTGTAAAATCATTTGAGCCAAAAATTCACTTGGTTTACCAGAAGTACACTCTTGCTTGTAGGAAGACACAGATCTTTGTGTTGAACTCCGTTTCTGAAGGGAAATTCAGACCTGAGATTTCATACCTGAATCACACTCTGTTTTAAGGCAAGAAGCCTCCTCTTCTTTCCAGCGTATCCAATACAGCAAGAACCATGAGCATCCCCAGAGAAAAAGAACTGTGTTTCCTACTCATACGGGCCATATGCAGTTCAACTCTGCTTATGAAACTGATACAAACCACAGCTCCTCTTATATAAAGTCTCTTTTGTTAATAGTGAGAAACGTGTTGGATTCGTGAACTGTGTTAAATAATTTGAGCCCATAATTCACTGGGTTTACCAGAAATGAACTCTTGCTTGTAGGAAGACACAGATATGGCTGTTCAACTCTGCCTCTGAAGGGAAATTCAGACCAGTGTTGTCATCCATGAAAACCATGCGGTTTTAAGGCAAGAAACATGCTCTTCTTTCCAGCGTCTCCAAGACAGCAAGAAATATGAGCATGCCCAGAAAAAAGAATTGTGTTTCCTACTCATACACCATAGCTAGGTGAATTCTGCTTATGAAGCTGACAAAAAACACAGCTCCTCTTACATAAATGCTTTTTAGTTAATACTGAGAAACCAGTTGGTTTCATGAACTGTAAATTCATTTGAACCCAGAAATCCCTGGGTTTACAAGAAATGAACTCTTGCTTGTAGGAAGACACAGATCTTGGGGTTTAACTCTGTTTTTGAAGGGATATTCAGAACAGAGTTCTCATCCAAGAAACCCACTCTGTTTTAACACAAGAAGCAAGCTCTTCTTTCCAGCGTCTCCAACACTGCAACAATCATGAGCATGCCAGGAAAAAGAACTGTTTTTCCTAATCATAAGGACCATATGTAGTTCAACTATGCTTTTGAAATGGATACAAACCACAGCTCCTCTTACATAAATGCTCTTTAGTTAATAGTGAGAATCTCTTTGGGTTCATGCAAGGTGTAAAATCATTTGAGCCAAAAATTCACTTGGTTTACCAGAAGTACACTCTTGCTTGTAGGAAGACACAGATCTTTGTGTTGAACTCCGTTTCTGAAGGGAAATTCAGACCTGAGATTTCATACCTGAATCACACTCTGTTTTAAGGCAAGAAGCCTCCTCTTCTTTCCAGCGTATCCAATACAGCAAGAACCATGAGCATCCCCAGAGAAAAAGAACTGTGTTTCCTACTCATACGGGCCATATGCAGTTCAACTCTGCTTATGAAACTGATACAAACCACAGCTCCTCTTATATAAAGTCTCTTTTGTTAATAGTGAGAAACGTGTTGGATTCGTGAACTGTGTTAAATAATTTGAGCCCATAATTCACTGGGTTTACCAGAAATGAACTCTTGCTTGTAGGAAGACACAGATATGGCTGTTCAACTCTGCCTCTGAAGGGAAATTCAGACCAGTGTTGTCATCCATGAAAACCACGCGGTTTTAAGGCAAGAAACATGCTCTTCTTTCCAGCGTCTCCAAGACAGCAAGAAATATGAGCATGCCCAGAAAAAAAGAATTGTGTTTCCTACTCATACGGACCATGTCTAGGTGAACTCTGCTTATGAAAATGATACAAAACACAGCTCCTCTTACATAAATGCTTTTTAGTTAATAGTGAGAAACAAGTTGGGTTCGTGAACTGTGTAAAGTCATTTGAGCCCAAAATTCACTGGATATACCACAAATGAACTCTTGCTTGTAGGAAGACACAGATCCTTGGGTTTAAATATCATTTCTGAAGAGAAAATCACACCAGAGTTCTCATCCCTGTAACACACTCTGTTTTAAGGCAAGAAGCATCCTCTTCTTTCCTGCATCACAAGTACAGCAAGAACCATGAGCATGCCCAGAAAAAAGAACTGTGCTTCCTACTCATAAGGACCACATCTAATTCATTTCTGATTATGAAACTGATACAAAGCACAGCTCCTCTTACATAAAGGCTCTTTAGTTAATAGTGAGAAATGGGTTGGTTATGTGAACTGTGTAAATTCATTTGAGCCAAAAATTCTCTGGGTTTACCAGGAATGAACTATTGCTTGTAGGAAGACCAAGATACTGGGGTTTAACTCCGTTTCTGAAGGAAAAATCAGACCAGAGTTCTCATCCCTGTAACACACTCTGTTTTAAGGCAAGAAGTATCGTCTTCTTTCCAGCGTCTCCAATACATTAAGAACCATGAGAATACCCAGAAAAAAAGAACTGTGTTTCCTACACAATCGGACCATATGTAGTTCAACTCTGCTTATGAAACTGATACAAACCTCAGCTACTCTTATATAAAGTCTCTTTAGTTAATATTGAGAAACATGTTGGTTTCATAAACTGTGTAAATTCATTTGAGCCCAGGAATCCCTGGGATTTCAAGAAATGAATTCTTGCTTGGAGGAAGACACAGATCCTGGGGTTTAACTCTGTTTTTGAAGGGATATTCAGAACAGAGTTCTCATCCAAGAAACCCACTCTGTTTTAACAAAAGAAGCAAGCTCTTCTTTCCAGCGTCTCCAATACTGCAAGAATCATGAGCATACCAGGAAAAAGAACTGTTTTTCCTAATCATACGGACCATATGTTGTTCAACTCTGCTTATGAAATGGATACAAACCACAGTTCCTCTTACATAAAGGCTCTTTAGTTAATAGTTAGAAACGGGTTTGATTTGTGAACTGTGTAAAATCATTTGATACGAAAATTCAATGTGTTTACCATTAATGAACTCTTGCATGTAGGAAGACAGAGATCATGGGGTTTAACTCCGTTTCTGATGGGAAATTCAGACCACAGTTCTCATCCCTGAAACACTCTCTGTTTTATGGCAAGAAGCATCATCTTCTTTCCAGGGACACCAATACAGCAAAAACATGTGCATACCCAGCAAAAAGATCTATGATACCTACTCATAAGGACCACATTTACTTCAACTCTCCTTATGAAACTGATACAAACCACAGCTCCTCCTACATAAGGGCTATTTAGTTAATAGTTAGAAATGGGTTCGGTTTGTGAACTGTGTGAAAACATTTGATACCAAAATTCACTGAATTTACCATTAATGAACTCTTGCTTGTAGGAAGACACAGATCATGGGGTTTAACTCCGTTTTTGAAGGATAAATCAGACCAGAGTTCTCATCACTGGAACACACTCTGTTTTAAAGCAAGAAGCATCCTATTCTTTCCAAAATCTGCAATACAGCAAAAACCATGAGCATGCCCAGAAAAAAAGAACTGTGATTCCTACTCATACGGACCACATGTAATTTAACTCTGCTTATGAAACTGATACAAACCACAGCAACTCTTAAGTAAATGCTCTTTAGTTAATAGCGAGAAACGCGTTGGTTTCATGAACTGTGTAAATTCATTTCAGTCCAAAAATCAATGGGTTTACCAAAAATGAACTCTTGCTTCTAGGAAGACACAGATCCTGGAGTTTAACTCCGTTTCTGAAGGGAAATTCAGACCAGAGTTCTCATCCCTGAAACACACTCTGCTTTAAGGCAAGAAGCATCATTTTCTTTTCAGCGTCTACAATACAGCAAAAACATGTGCATACCCAGAAAAAGAGAACTGTTTTTCCTACTCATACGGACCATAAGTAGTTCAATTCTGCTTATGAAACTAATACAAATCACAGCTCGTCTTACATAAATGCTCTTTAGTTAATAGTGAGAATCCCTTTGGGTTCGTGCACTGTGTAAAATCATTGGAGCTAAAAATTCACATGGTTTACCAGAAATGATCTATTGCTTGTAGGAAGACACAGATCTTGGTGTTGAACTCTGTTTCTGAAGGGAAATTCTGAACTGAGTTCTCATACGTGAAACACACTCTGTTTTAAGGCAAGAAGCATCCTCTTCTATCCAGCGTCTCCAATACAGCAAGAACCATGAGCATGCCCAGAAAAAAAGAACTGTGTTTCCTACTCATATGGACTATATGTAGTTCAACTCTGCTTATGAAACTGATACAAACCACAGCTCCTCTTACATAAAGTCTCTTTAGTTAAAAGTGAGAAACGTGTTGGTTTCGTGAACTGTGTGAATTTATTTGAGCACAAAAATACCTGGGTTTACAAGAAATGAACTCTTGCTTGTAGGAAGACACAGATCCAGGGGTTCAACTCTGCTTCGGAAGGGAAATTCAGACCAGTGTTGTCATCCATGAAAACCACACGGTTTTAAGGCAGGAAACATGCTCTTCTTTCCAGCGTCTCCAAGACAGCAAGAAATATGAGCATGCCCAGAAAAAAGAATTGTGTTTCCTACTCATACACCATAGCTAGGTGAATTCTGCTTATGAAGCTGACAAAAAACACAGCTCCTCTTACATAAATGCTTTTTAGTTAATACTGAGAAACCAGTTGGTTTCATGAACTGTAAATTCATTTGAACCCAGAAATCCCTGGGTTTACAAGAAATGAAATCTTGCTTGTGGGAAGACACAGATCTTGGGGTTTAACTCTGTTTTTGAAGGGATATTCAGAACAGAGTTCTCATCCAAGAAACCCACTCTGTTTTAACACAAGAAGCAAGCTCTTCTTTCCAGCGTCTCCAACACTGCAACAATCATGAGCATGCCAGGAAAAAGAACTGTTTTTCCTAATCATAAGGACCATATGTAGTTCAACTCTGCTTATGAAACGGATACAAACCACAGCTCCTCTTACATAAAGGCTCTTTAGTTAATAGTTAGAAACGGGTTCATTTTGTCAACTGTGTAAAATCATTTGATTCCAAAATTCACTGGGTTTACCATTAATGAACTCTTGCTTGTAGGAAGACACCGATCATGGGGTTTAACTCCGTTTCTGAAGGAAAAATCAGACCAGAGTTCTCATCCCTGAAACACACTCTGTATTAAAGAAAGAAGCATCCTCTTCTTTACTGCATCTCCAATACAACAAGAATGCTGTGCATGCCCAGAAAAAATGAGCTGTGATTCCTACTCATACGGACCATATGTAGTTCAACTCTGCTTATGAAACTGATACAAACCACAGTGCCTCTTACTAAATGCTCTTTAGTTAATAGCGAGAAACGCGTTGGTTTTTGGAACTGTGTACATACATTAGAGCCCCAAAATCACTGGGTTTACCAGAAATGAACTCTTGCTTTTAGGAAGACACAGATCCAGGGGTTCAACTCTGCTTCTGAAGGGAAATTCAGAGCAGCGTTCATTTTCATGAAACGCATTCTGATTTAAAGCAAGAAGTATCCTATCATTCCATCGTCTCTAATACAGCAAGAACCATGAGTATGCCCAGGAAAAAGGAACTGTGATTCCTACTTATAAGGACCATACGTAGTTCCACTCTGCTTATGAAAATGATACAAACCACAGCTCTTCTTACATAAATGCTCTTTAGTTAATAGTGAGAAATGCGTTGGTTTCGTGAAATGTGTAAATTCATTTGAGCCCAAAAATTCACCGGGTTTACCAGAAAAGAAATCTTGCTTTTAGGAAGACACAGATCCTGGGGTTTAACTCTGTTTTTGAAGGGATATTCAGAACAGAGTTCTCATCCAAGAAACACACTCTGTTTTAACACAAGAAGCAAGCTCTTCTTTCCAGCTTCTCCAATACTGCAAGAATCATAAGCATGCCAGGAAAAAGAACTGTTTTTCCTAATCATACGGATCATATGTAGTTCAACTCTGCTTTTGAAATGGATACAAACCATAGCTCCTCTTACATGAATGCTCTTTAGTTAATAGTGAGAATCTCTTTGGGTTCATGAACTGTGTAAAATTATTTGAGCCAAAAATTCACTTGGTTTACCAGAAGTAAACTTTTGCTTGTAGGAAGACACAGATCTTTGTGTTGAACTCCGTTTCTGAAGGGAAATTCAGACCTGAGTTTTCATACCAGAAACACACTCTGTTTTAAGACAAGAAGTATCCAATTCTTTCCAGCGTTTCCAATACAAGAAGAACCATGAGCATCCCCAGAACAAAAGAACTGTGTTTCCTACTCATATGGACCATATGTAGTTCAACTCTGCTTATGAAACTGATACAAACCACAGCTCCTCTTATATAAATTCTCTTTAGTTAATATTGAGAAACGTGGTTGTTTCATGAACTGTGTAAATTCATTTGAGCCCAAATATCACTGGGTTTACCATTAATGAACTCTTGCTTTTAGGAAGATACAGATCATGGGTTTTAACTCCGTTTCTGAAGGAAAAATCAGTCCAGAGTTCTCATCCCTGGAACACACTCTGTTTTAAAGCAAGAAGCATCCTCTTCTTTCCAGAATCTCCAATACAGCAAGAACCATGAGCATGCCCAGAAAAAAAGAACTGTGATTCCTACTCATACGGACCATATGTAGTTCAACTATGCTTATGAAACTGATACAAACCACAGCGTCTCTTAACTAAATGCTCTTTAGTTAACAGAGAGGAACGCGTTGTTTTCGTGAACTGTGAAAATTCATTTGAGCCCAAAAATCATTGGGTTAACCAGAAATGAACTCTTGCTAATAAGAAGACACAGATTCTGGAGTGTAACTCCGTTTCTGAAGGGAAATTCAGACCAGACTTCTCATCCCTGAAACACACTCTGTTTTAACGCTAGAAGCATCATCTTCTTTCAAGCGTCTCCAATACAGCAGGAACCATGAGCATACCATAACAAAAGAGCAATGTTTCCTACTCATAAGGACCACATCTAACTGAATTGTGCTTATGAAACTGATACAAACCACAGCTCTTCTTACATAAATGCTTTTCAGTTAATAGTGAGAAACGTATTGAGTTCATGAACTGTGTAAAAGCATTTGAGCCCATAATTCACTGGGTTTACCAGCAAAGATCTCTTGCCGGTAGAAAGACACAGATCCTTGGGTTTAACTTCGTTTCTGAAGGGAAATTCAGACCAGAGTTCTCATCCCTGAAACACACTCTGTTTTAACGCAAGAAGCATCCTCTTCTTTTCAGCGTATCTAATACAGCAAGAAACATGATCATGCCCAGAAAAAAAGAACTGTATTTCCTACTCATACGGACCATATGTAGTTCAATTCTGCTTATGAAACTGATACAAACCACAGCTCCTCTTACATAAATGCTCTTTATTTAATAGTGAGAAATGTGTTGGTTTTGTGAACTGTGTAAATACATTAGAGCCAAAAATTCAACACGTTTACCAGAAAGGAACTCTTGCTTGTAGGAAGACACAGATCCTGGGGTTTAACTCTGTTTTTGAAGGGATATTCAGACCAGAGTTCTCATCCATGAAACCCACTCTGTTTTAACACAGGAAGCAAGCTCTTCTTTTAGTGTCTCCAATACTGCAAGAATCATGAGCATGCCCAGAAAAAAAGAACTGTTTTTCCTACTCATACTCACCATATGTAGTTCAACTCTGCTTATGAAACTGATAGAAACAACAGCTCCTCTTTCATAAATGCTCATTAATTAAAAGTGAGAAATGGGTTGGGTACGTGAACTGTATAAAATCATTTGAGCCCATAATTCACTGGGTTTACCAGAAATGAACTCTTGCTTGTAGGAAGATGCAGATCCTGTGGTTTAACTCCGTTTCTGAAGGAAAAATCTCATCAGAGTTCTCATCCCTGAAACAAACTCTGTATTAGGCAAGAAGCATCCTGTTCTTTCCAGCGTCACCAATACAGCAAGAACCGTGAGGATGCCAAGAAAGAATGATCTGTTTTCCTACTCATACCGACCTTATGTTGTTCAATTCTCCTTATGAAACTGATATAAACCACAGCTCCTCTTGCATAAATGGGTTTGAGTTAATAATGAGAAATGTGTTGAGTTCGTGAACTGTGTAAAATAATTTGAACCCATAACTCACTGGGTTTACCAGAAATGAACTCTTGCTTGTAGGAAGCCACTGATCCTGAGGTTTAACTCCGTTTCTGAAGGCATATTCACACCAGAATTCTCATCCATGAAACACACTCTGTTTTAAGGCAAAAAGCATCCTCTTCTTTCCAGCGTCTCCAATATAGCAAGAACCATGATGCTGCCCTGAAAAAAAGAACTGTGTTTCTGACTCATAAGGACCACATCTAATTCAACTCTGCTTATGAAACTGATACAAACCACAGCTCCTCTTACATAAATGCTCTTCAGTTTTAATGAGAATCGTGTTGGGTTCGTGAACTGGGTAAAATCATTTGAGCCCAAAAATCACTTGGTTTATCAGAAATGAACTCTTGCTTATAGAAAGACACTGACCATGGCGTTTAACTCCGTTTCTGAAGGGAAATTAAGACCAGAGTTCTCATCCCTGGAACACACACTGTTTCAATGCAAGAAGCATCGTTTTCTTTCCAGTTTTTCCAATTCAGCAAGAAACATGAGCATGCCCAGAAAAAAAGTATTGTTTTCCCTACTCATACGGACCATATGTAGTTCACTCTGCTTATGAAACTGATAAGAACCACAGCTCCTCTTACATAAATGATCTTTAGTTAATAGTGAGAATCGGGTTGGGTTCATGCACATTGTATCATCATTTGAACCCAAAATTCACTTGGTTTACCAGAAATGAACTCTTGCTTGTAGAAAGACACAGATCCTGGGGTTTAACTCCGTTTCTGAAGGGAAATTCAAACAGAATTCTCATCCCTGAAACACACTCTGTTTTATTGCAAGAAGCATGCTCTTCTTTCCTGCGTCTCAAATACAGCAATAACCCTGTGCATGCCCAGAAGAAAGAATTGTGTTTCCTACTCATACGGACCATATGTAGTTCAACTCTGCTTATAATACTGATACAAAGCACAGCTCCTCTTACATAAATGCTCTGTAGTTAATAATGTGAAATGCGTTGGTTTTCTGAACTGAGTAAATTCATTTGAGCCCAAAATTCACTTGGTTTACCAGAAATGATCTCTTGCTTGTAGAAAGACACGGATTGAGGGGTTTAACCCCGCTTTTGAAGGGAAACTCAGACCAGTGTTCTCATCCATGAAAAACACGCGGTTTTAACCCAAGAAGCATGCTCTTCTTTCCAGCGTCTCCAACACACCAACAAATATGAGCATGCCGAGAAAAAAAAAACTGTGTTTCCTACTCAGACGGACCATATGTAGTTCAACTCTGCTCATGAAACTGATACAAACCACAGCTCCTCTTACATAAATTCTTTTGGGTTAATACTGTGAAATGCCTTGAGTTCGTGAACTGTATAAAATCATTTGAGCCCATATTTCAATTGGTTTACCAGAAATTAACTCTTGCTTGTAGGAAGCCACATATCCTGGGGTTTAACTCCGTTTCCGAAGGGAAATTCAGTCTAGAGTTCTCATCCCTGAAACACACTCTGTTTTAACGCAAGAAGCATCCTCTTCTTTCCCGCCGCTCCAATACAGCAAGAACCATGAGCATGCCCGGAACAAAAGAACTGTGTTTCCTACTCATACAGACCATATGTAGTTCAGCTCTGCTTATGAAACTGTTAAAAACCACAGCTCTTCTTACGTAAATGCTCTTTAGTTAATAGTGCTAAATGGGTTGGGTTCGTGAACTGTGTAAAACCATTTGAGCCCATAATTCACTGGGTTTATCAGAAAAGAACTCTTGCTTGTAGGAAGACACAGATCCTGGGGTTTGACTTCGTTTCTGAATGGAAATTCAGTCCAGAGTTCTCATACCTGAAACACAATCTGTTTTAAGGCATGAAGCATCCTCTCCTTTCCAGCGTCTCCAATACAGCAAAAACGTAAGCATACCCAGAAAAATAGCTATGTTTCCTACTCATAAGAACCACATCTATTTCAACTCTCCTTATGAAACCAATACAAACCACAGCTCCCCTTACGTATATGCCCTTTAGTTAATAGTGAGAAATGGGATGGGTTTGTGAACTGTGTAATATCATTTGAGCCCATAATTCACTGGGTTTACCAGAAAAGAACTCTTGCTTGTAGGAAGCCACAGATCCTGGGATTTAACTCTGTTTCTGAAGGGAAATTCCATCCAGAGTTCTCATCCCTGAAACACACTCTGTTTTAACGCAAGAAGCATCCTCTTCTTTCCCGCCACTCCAATACAGCAAGAAACATGAGCATGCCTGGAACAAAAGAACAGTGTTTCCTACTCATACGGACCATATGTTGTTCAGCTCTAATAATGAAACTGATAAAAACCACTGCTCCTCTTACTTAAATGCTCTTTAGTTAATAGTGCTAAATGGGTTGGGGTCGTGAACTGTGTAAAATCATTTGAGCCCATAATTCACTGGGTTTACTAGAAAAGAACTCTTGTTTGTAGGAAGACACAGATCCTGGGGTTTAACTTCGTTTGTGAAGGGAAATTCAGTCCAGAGTTCTCATACCTGAAATACACTCTGTTTTAAGGCATGAAGCATCCTCTCCTTTCCAGTGTCTCCAATACAGCAAAAACGTGAGCATACCCAGAAAAATAACTATGTTTCCTACTCGTAAGGACCACATCTAATTCAACTCTCCTTATGAAACCGATACAAACCACAGCTCCCCTTAAGAAAAATGCTCTTTAGTTAATAGTGAGAAATGGGTTGGGTTTGTGAACTGTGTAATATCATTAGAGCCCATAAATCATTGGGTTTACCAGAAAAGAACTCTTGCTTGTACGAAGACACAGATACTGGGGTTTAACTCCGTTTCTGAAGGGAAATTCAGACCAGAGTTCTCATCCCTGAAACACACTCTGTTTTAAGGGAAGAAGCATCCTCTTCTTTCCAGTGTCTCCAATACAGCAAGAACCATGAGCACACCCAGAAAAAAAGAAATATGTTTCCTACTCATTAGGACCACATCTATCTACTCTCCTTATGAAACTGATACAAACCACAGCTCCTCGTACATAAATGCTCTTTAGTTAATAGTGAGAATCGTGGTGCGTTCGTGCACATTGTAACATCATTTGAACCCAAAATTCACTTGGTTTACCAGAAATGAACTCTTGCTTGTAGAAAGACACAGATCCTGGGGTTAAATTCCGTTTCTGAAGGGAAATTCAGAACAGAGTTCTCATCCCTGAAACACATGCTGTTTTAAGGCAAGAAACATACTCTTCTTTCCAGCGTCTCAAATACAGCAAGAACCCTGGGCATGCCAAGAAAAAAAGAATTGTGTTTCCTATTCATACGGACCATATGTAGTTCAACTCTGTTTATGAAACTGATACAAACCACAGCTCCTCTTACATAAAGGCTCTTTAGTTAATAGTGAGAAATGCGTTGGATTTGTGAACTGTGTAAATTCATTTGAGCCCAAATTTCACTTGGTTTTCCAGAAATGATCTCTTGCTTGTAGGAAGACACAGATCCAGGTGTTTAACGGCGCTTTTCAAGGGAAATTCAGACCAGTGTCCTCATCCATGAAAAACACGCGGTTTTAACCCAAGAAGCATGCTCTTCTTTCCAGTGTCTCCAACACAGCAACAAATATGAGCATGCCGAGAAAAGAAAGAACAGTGTTTCCTACTCATACGGACCATATGTTGTTCAGCTGTACTTATGAAACTGATAAAAACCACAGCTCCTCTTACTTAAATGCTCTTTAGTTGATAGTGCTAAATGGGTTGGGTTCGTGAACTGTGTAATATCATTAGAGCCCATAATTCACTTGGTTTACCTGAAATGAACTCTTGCTTGTAGGGAGACACAGATCCTGGGGTTGAACTCTGTTTCTGAAGGGAAATTCAGACCAG
Organism: Onychomys leucogaster; assembly: GCA_949786385.1. Classification (NCBI taxonomy): domain Eukaryota; kingdom Metazoa; phylum Chordata; class Mammalia; order Rodentia; family Cricetidae; genus Onychomys; species Onychomys leucogaster. The sequence goes on along the minus strand of CATKUP010000006.1, from coordinate 8,184,029 downwards.
TGTTCTCATCCCTGAAACAAACTCTGTTTTAAGGGAAGAAGCATCCTCTTCTTTCCAGTGTCTCCAATACAGCAAGAACCATGAGCACACCCAGAAAAAAAGAAATATGTTTCCTACTCATTAGGACCACATCTAATTCAACTCTCCTTATGAAACTGATACAAACCACAGCTCCTCTTACATAAATGCTTTTTAGTTAATAGGGAGAAGTGTTGGGTTCCTGAACTGTGTAAAATCATTTGAGCCCCAAATTACATGGGTTTATCAGAAATGAACTCTTGCTTGTAGGAAGACACAGATCCTGGGATTTAACTCCGCTTTTAAAGGGAAATTCAGACCTGGGTTCTAATCCTTGAAACACACTCTGTTTTAATGCAAGAAGCATCCTCTTCTTTCCAGGGTCTCCAATATAGCAAGGACCATGAGCATGCCCAGAACAAAAGAACTGTGATTCTTACTCATATGGACCACATCTAATTCAACTGTGCTTATGAAACTGATAAAATCCACAGCTCCTCATACATAAATGCTCCTTAGTTAATAGTGAGAATCGCGTTGCATTCGTGCATTTTGTAACATCATTTGAACCCAAAATTCACTTGGTTTACCAGAAATGAACTCTTGCTTGTAGAAAGACACAGATCCTGGGGTTTAATTCCGTTTCTGAGGGAAATTCAGACCAGAGTTCTCATCCCTGAAACACATGCTATTTTAAGGCAAGAAACATTCTCTTATTTCCAGCATCTAAAATACAGCAAGAACCCTGGGCATGACCAGATAAAAAGAATTGTGTTTCCTATTCATAAGGACCATATGTAGTTCAACTCTGATTATGAAACTGATACAAACCACAGCTCCTCTTACATAAAGGCTCTTTAGTTAATAGTGAGAAACGCGTTGGATTTGTGAACTGTGTAAATTCATTTGAGCCCAAAATTCACTTGGTTTACCAGAAATGATCTCTTGCTTGTAGGAAGACTCATATCCAGGGGTTTGACTCCGCTTTTCAAGGGAAATTCAGACCAGTGTTGTCATCCATGAAAAACATGCGGTTTTAACGCAAGAAGCATGCTCTTCTTTCCAGCGTCTCCAACACAGCAAGAAATGTGAACATGCCCAGAAAAAAAGAACTGTGTTTCCTACTCATACGGACCATATGTAGTTCAACTCTTCTTACGAAACTGATACAAACCACAGCTTCTCTTGCATAAATGCTCTTTAGTTAATAGTGAGAATCGCGTTGGGTTCGTGCACTGTGTAAAATCATTTGAGCCCAAAATTCACTTGGTTTACCTGAAATGAACTCTTGCTTTTAGAAAGACATTGATCCTGGGGTTTAACTCTGTTTCTGAAGGGAAATTCAGACCAGAATTCTCATCCCTGAAACACACTCTGTTTTATGGCAAGAAGCGTCCTCTTCCTTCTAGCGTCTCCAATACAGCAAGAACCATGAGGATTCCCAGAAAAAAAACAACTGTGTTTCCTACTCATAAGCACCAGCTCAAATACAACTTTACTTATGAAAGTGATACAAACCACAGCTTCTCTTACATAAATGCTCTTTAGTTAGTAGTTAGAATCGCGTTGGTTTCGTGCACTGTGTAAAATCATTTGAGCCCAAATTACACTTGGTTTACCAGAAATGAACTCTTGCTTGTAGGACGACACAGATCCTGGGGTTTAACTACGTTTCTGAAGGGAAATTCAGTCCAGAGTTATCATCCCTGAAACACACTCTGTTTTTAGGCAGGAATCATCCTCTCCTTTGCACCGTCTCCAATACAGCAAAAACGTGAACATACCCAGAAAAATAACTATGTTTCCTACTCACAATGACCCCATCTAATTCAATTCTCCTTATGAAACTGATACAAACCATAGCTCCCCTTACAAAGATGCTCTTTAGTTAATAGTGAGAAATGGGTTGGGTCGTTGAACTGTGTAATAGCATTGGAGCCCATAATTCACTGGGTTTACCAGAAAAGAACTCTTGCTTGTTGGAAGACACAGATCCTGGGGTTTAACTACGTTTCTGAAGGGAAATTCAGACCAGAGTTCTCATCCCTGATCCACAGTCTGTTTTAAGGCAAGGAGCACCCTCTTCTTTCCCCTGTCTCCAATGCAGCAAGAACCATGAGGGTGCCCAGAAAAAAAGAATTGTTTTTCCTAATCATATGGACCATATGTAGTTCAACTCTGCTTATGAAACTGATACAAACCACAGCTCCTCTTACATAAAGGCTCTTTAGTTAATAGGGAGAAACGCGTTGGGTTCGTGAACTGTGTAAAATCATTTGAGCCCAAAATTACATGTCTTTATCAGAAATGAACTCTTGCTTGTAGGAAGACACAGATCCTGGGGTTTAACTCTGTTTCTGAAGGGAAATTCAGACCAGAGTTCTCATCCCTGAAACACACTCTGTTTTAACGCATGGTGCATACTATTCTTTCCAGCGTCTCAAATATAGCAAGAACGCTATGCATGCCCAGAATAAAAGAACTGTGTTTCCTACTCATACGGACCATATGTAGTTCAACTCTGATTATGAAACTTATACAAACCACAGCTTCTCTTACATAAATGCACTTTAGTTAATAGTGAGAATCGCGTTGGGTTCCTGAATTGTGTAACATCATTTTAACCCCAAAATCACTGGGTTTACCAGAAATGTACTCTTGCTTGTAGGAAGACACAGATCCTGGGGTTTAACTCAGTTTCTGAAGGGAAATTCACAGCAGAGTTCTCATCCCTGAAACACACTCTGTTTTAGCGCAAGAAGCATCTTATTCTTACCTGCGTCTCCAATACAGCAAGAACCATGAGCATGCCCAGAAAAAAAGAACTGTGATTCCTACTCATACGCACCATATGTAGTTCAACTCGGATTATGAAACTGATACGGACCACACATCCTCTTACATAAATGCTCTTTAGATAATAGTGTGAAATGCGTTGGTTTCGTGAACTGTGTAAATTCATTTGAGCCCAAAATTCACTTGGTTTACCAGAAATGATCTCTTGCTTGTAGAAAGACACAGATCGAGGGGTTTAACTCCGATTTTGAAAGGAAATTCAGACCAGTGTTCTCATCCATGAAACACACTCTGTTTTAACGCAAGAAGCATCCTCTTCTTTCCCTCTGCTCTAATACAGCAAGAAACATGAGCATGCCCGGAACAAAAGAACTATGTTTCCTACTCATACGGACCACATGTAGTTCAGCTCTGCTTATGAAACTGATACAAACCACAGCTCCTCTTACTTAAATGCTCTTTAGTTAATAGTGCTAAATGGGTTGGGTTCGTGAACTGTGTAAAATCATTTGAGCCCATAATTCACTGGGTTTACCAGAAAAGAACTCTTGCTTGTAGGAAAACACAGGTCCTTTGGTTTAACTCCGTTTCTGAAGGGAAATTCAGACCAGAATTCTCATCCCTGAAACACACTCTGTTTTATGGCAAGAAGCGTCCTCTTCTTTCTAGCGTCTCCAATACAGCAAGAAACATGAGGATTCCCAGAGAAAAAGACCAGTGTTTCCTACTCATAAGGACCACCTCAAATACAACTTTACTTATGAAAGTAATACAAACCACAGCTTCTATTACATAAATGCTCTTTAGTTAGTAGTTAGAATCACGTTGGGTTCGTGCACTGTGTAAAATCATTTGAGCCCAAATTACACTTGGTTTAACAGAAATGAACTCTTGCTTGTAGGAAGACACAGATCCTGTGGTTTAACTCTGTTTCTGAAGGGAAATTCAGACCAGAGTTCTCATCACTGAAACACACTCTGTTTTAACGCATGGTGCATACTATTCTTTCCAGCGTCTCAAATACAGCAAGAACGCTGTGCATGCCCAGAAAAAAAGAACTGTGATTCCTACTCATACGGACCATATGTAGTTCAACTCTGATTATGAAACTTATACAAACCACAGCTTCTCTTACATAAATGCTCTTTAGTTAATAGTGAGCATCACGTTGGGTTCCTGAACTGTGTAACATCTTTTGAACCCCAAAATCACTGGGTTTAACCGAAATGTATTCTTGTTTGTAGGAAGACACAGATCCTGGGGTTTAACTCAGTTTCTAAAGGGAAATTCAGACCAGAGTTCTCATCCCTGAAACACACTCTGTGTTAACGCAAGAAGCATCTTCTTCTTTCCTGCATTTCCAATACAGCAAGAACCATGAGCATGCCCAGAAAAAAAGAACTGTGATTCCTACTCATATGCACCATATGTAGTTCAACTCGGATTATGAAACTGATACAAACCACACATCCTCTTACATAAATGCTCTTTAGTTAATAGTGTGAAATGCGTTGGTTTCATGAACTGTGTAAATTCATTTGAGCCCAAAATTCACTTGGTTTACCAGAAATGAACTCTTGCTTGTAGAAAGACACAGTTCGAGGGGTTTAACTCCGCTTTTGAAGGGAAATTCAGACCAGTGTTCTCATCCATGAAAAACACGCGGTTTTAACCCAAGAAGCATGCTCATCTTTCCAGCGTCTCCAACACAGCAAGAAATATGAACATGCCAAGAAAAAAAGAACTGTGTTTCCTACTCATACAGACCATATCTACATCAACTATGATTATGACACTGATACAAACCACAGCTCCTCCTACATAATTACTTTTGAGTTAATAGTAAGAAACGGGATGAGTTTGGGAACTTTGTAAAATCTTTGAGCCCCTAATTCACTGGGTTTACCAGAAATTAACTCTTGCTTGTAGGAAGCCACAGATCCTGGGGTTTAACTCTGTTTCTGAATGGAAATTCAGTCCAGAGTTCTCATCCCTGAAACACACTCTGTTTTAACGCAAGAAGCATCCTCTTCTTTCCTGCTGTTCCAATACAGCAAGAACCATGAGGGTGCACAGAAAAAACGAATTGTTTTTCCTACTCATATGGACCATATGTAGTTCAACTCCGCTTATGAAACTGATACAAACCACAGCTCCTCTTACATAAAGGCTCTTTAGTTAATAGGGAGGAACGCGTTGGGTTCGTGAACTGTGTAAAATCATTTGGGCCCAAAATTACATGGCTTAATCAGAAATGAACTCTTGCTTGTAGGAAGACACAGATCCTGGAGTTTAACTCTGTTTCTGAAGGCAAATTCAGACCAGAGTTCTCATCCCTGAAACACACTCTGTTTTAAGGCAAGAAGCATCCTCTCCTTTGCAGCATCCCCAACACAGCATAAATGTGAACATACCCAGAAAAAATAACTATGTTTCCTACTCAAAATGACCCCATCTAATTCAACTCTCTTTATGAAACAGATACAAACCACAGCTCCCCTTACAAAGATGCTCTTTAGTTAATAGTGAGAAATGGGTTGGGTTCGTGAATTGTGTAAAATCATTTGAGCCCATAATGCACTGGGTTAACCAGGAAAGAAATCTTGCTTTTAGCAAGACACAGATCCTGGCATTTAACTCCGTTTCTGAAGGAAAATTCAGACCAGAGTTCTCTTCCCTGAAACAAACTCTGTTTTAACGAGAGAAGCCTCCTCTTCTTTCCAACATCTCCAATACAGCAAGAACCATGAGAATGCCCAGAAAAAAGGAACTGTGTTTCCTACTCATACGGACCATATGTAGTTCAACTCTGCATAAAAAACTGATACAAACCACACCTCCTCTTACATAAATTCTTTTGGGTTAATAGTGAGAAACTCCTTGAGTTCATGAACTGTGTAAAATCATTTGAACCAAAATTCTCTGGAGTTACCAGAAATGAACGCTTGGATGTAGGAAGACACAGATCCTGGGGTTTAACCCCATTTCTGAAGGGAAATTCAGACCAGAGTTCTCATCCCTGTAACACTTTCTGTTTTAACGCAAGAAGCATCCTCTTCTTTCCAGCGTCTCCAATACAGCAAAAACATGAGCATACCTAGAAAAAAAGAACTATGTTTCCTACACAAAAGGACCACATCTAATTCAACTCTCTTTATGAAACTGATACAAACTACAGCTCCTCTTACTTAAATGCTGTTTAGTTAATAGTGAGAAATGGGATGGGTTCGTGAATTGTGTAAAACCATTTGAGCCCATAATGCACTGGGTTTACAAGGAAAGAAATGTTGCTTGTAGTCAGACACAAATCCTGGGGTTTAACTCCGTTTCTGAAGGCAAATACAGACCAGAGTTCTCTTCCCTGAAACACACTCTGTTTTAAGGCAAGAAGCATCCTCTCCTTTCCAGCATCTCCAATACATCAAGAACCATGAGCATGCCCAGAAAAAAAGAACTGTGTTTCCTACTCATACGGACCATATGTAGTTCAACTCTGCTTACAAAACTGATACAAACCACAGCTCCTCTTACAGAAATTCTTTTGTGTTAATAGTGAGAAACACCTTGAGTTCGTGAACTGTGTAAAATCATTTGAGCCCAAAATTCACTTGGTTTACCAGAAATGTACTCTTCCTTGTTGGAAGATGTAGATCCATGTGTTTAACTCTGATTCTGAAGGGAAAATCAGACCAGTGTTCTCATCCATGAAAAACACACGGTTTTAAAGCAAGAAGCATGCTCTTCTTTCCAGCGTCTTCAAAAGAGCAAGAAATATGAGCATACCAACCAAAAGAGAACCGTGTTTCCTACTCATACAGACCATATGCACATCAACTATGATTATGACACTGATACAAACCACAGCTCCTGCTACATAAATACTTTTGAGTTAATAGTGAGAAACGGGATGAGTTTGGGAACTTTGTAAAATCATTTGAGCCCATAATGCACTGGGTTAACCAGGAAAGAAATCTTGCTTGTAGGAAGACACAGATCCTGGGGTTTAACTCCGTTTCTGAAGGGAAATTCAGACCACAGTTCTCATCCCTAAAACACAGTCTGTTTTAAGGCAAGAAGCACCCTCTTCTTTCCATAGTCTCCAATACAACAAGAACCATGATCATGCCCAGAAAAAAGAACTGTAATTCCTACTCATATGGATCATATGTAGTTCAAATCTGATTATGAAACTGATACAAACCGCACATCCTCTTACATAAATGCTGTTTAGTTAATAGTGAGAAATGCATTGGTTTCGTGAACTGTGTAAATACATTTGAGCCCAAAATTCACTTGGTTTACCAGAAATGTACTCTTGCTTGTAGGAAGATGCAGATCCATGTGTTTAACTCTGATTCTGAAGGGAAAATCAGACCAGTTTTCTCATCCATGAAAAACACACGGTTTTAACGCAAGAAGCATGCTCCTCTTTCCAACGTCTACAGCAGAGCAAGAAATATGAGCATGCCAAGAAAAAAAGACCTGTGTTTCCTACTCATACAGACCATATCTACATCAACTATGATTATGACACTGATACAAACCACAGCTCCTCTTACATAAATGCTCTTTAGTTTATAGTGAGAAATGGGTTGGGTTCGTGAACTGTGTAAAATCATTTGAGCCCATAATTCACTGTGTTTACCAGAAAAGAAATCTTGCTTGTAGGAAGACACAGATCCTGAGGTTTAACTTCGTTTCTGAAGGCAAATTCTCACCAGTGTTCTCATCCCTGAAACACACTCTGTTTTATGGCAAGAAGCATCCTCTACTTTCCAGGGTCTCCAATACAGCAACACCCATGAGGATGCCCAGAAAGAAAGAACTGTGTTTCCTACTCATAAGTACCACATCTAATTCAACTCTGCTTATTAATGTGATACAATCCACCCCTCTGCTTACATAAATGCTTTTGAGTTAATAGTGAGAAATGTATTGATTTCGTAAACTGTATGAAATCATTAGAGGCCACAATTACCTGGGTTTACCAGAAATGAACTCTTGCTTGTAGGAAGAAACAGATCCACGGCTTTAACTCCGCATCTGATGGGAAGTTCAGAACCAGTGTTCCCATCCATGAAAAATATGCAGTTTTACAGCAAGAAGCATCCTCTTCTTTCCCGCGTCTCCAACACAGCAAGAAATATGAACATGCACAGAAAAAAGAACTGTGTTTCCTACTCATACGGACCATATGTAGTTCAACTCTTCTTACGAAAGTGATACAAACCACAGCTTCTCTTACATAAATGCTCTTTAGTTAATAGTGAGAATCGCGTTGGGTTCGTGCACTGTGTAAAATAATTAGAGCCAAAATTCTGTGGAGTTACCAGAAATGAATTCTTGGTTGTAGGAAGACACAGATCCTGGGGTTTAACCCCATTTCTGAAGGGAAATTCAGACCAGAGTTCTGATCGCTGAAACACATTCTGTTTTAACGCAAGAAGCATCCTATTCTTCCCAGCGTCTCCAATACTGCAAAAACATGAGCATACCTAGAAAAAAAGAACTATGTTTCCTACACAAAAGGACCAAATCTAATTCAACTCTCCTTATGAAACTGATACCAACCACACCTCCTCTTACTTAAATGCTCTTTAGTTTATAGTGAGAAATGGGTTGAGTTCGTGAACTTTGTAAAATCATTTGAGCCCATAATGCACTGGGTTTACCTAGAAAGAAATCTTGCTTGTAGGAAGACACAGATCCTGGGGTTTAACTCCGTTTCTGAAGGAAAATTCAGACCAGAGTTCTCTTCCCTGAAACACACTCTGTTTTAAAGCAAGAAGTATCCTCTTCTTTCCAGCATCTGCAATACAGCAAGAACCATGACCATGCCCAGAAAAAAAGAACTGTGTTTCCTACTCATACGGACCATATGTAGTTCAACTCTGCTTATGAAACTGATACAAACCGCACATCCTCTTTCATAAATGCTGTTTAGTTAATAGTGAGAAACGCCTTGAGTTCGTGAACTGTGTAAAATCATTTGAGCCCAAAATTCACTTGGTTTACCAGAAAGGTACTCTTGCTTGTAGGAAGATGCAGATCCATGTGTTTAACTCTGATTCTGAAGGGAAAAACCGACCAGTGTTCTCATCCATGAAAAACACACGGTTTTAACGCAAGAATCATGCTCTTCTTTCCAGCGTCTACAAAGAGCAAGAAATATGAGAATACCAAGAAAAAAAGAACCGTGTTTCCTACTCATACAGACCATATCTACATCAAGTATGATTATGACACTGATACAAACCACAGCTCCTGCTACATAAATACTTTTGAGTTAATAGTGAGAAACGGGATGAGTTTGGGAACTTTGTAAAATCATTTGAGCCCATAATGCACTGGGTTAACCAGGAAAGAAATCTTGCTTGTAGGAAGACACAGATCCTGGGGTTTAACTCCATTTCTGAAGGGAAATTCAGACCACAGTTCTCATCCCTAAACCACAGTCTGTTTTAAGGCAAGAAGCACCCTCTTCTTTCCATAGTCTCCAATACAACAAGAACCATGATCATGCCCAGAAAAAAGAACTGTGATTCCTACTCATACGGATCATATGTAGTTCAAATATGATTATGAAACTGATACAAACCGCACATCCTCTTACATAAATGCTGTTTAGTTAATAGTGAGAAATGCATTGGTTTCGTGAACTGTGTAAATTCATTTGAGACCAAAATTCACTTGGTTTACCAGAAATGTACTCTTGCTTGTAGGAAGATGCAGATGCATGTGTTTAACTCTGATTCTGAAGGGAAAATCAGACCAGTTTTCTCATCCATGAAAAACACACGGTTTTAACGCAAGAAACATGCTCCTCTTTCCAACGTCTACAGCAGAGCAAGAAATATGAGCATGCCAAGAATAAAAGAACTGTGTTTCCTACTCATACAGACCATATCTACAGCAACTATGATTATGACACTGATACAAACCACAGCTCCTCTTACTTAAATGCTCTTTAGTTTATAGTAAGAAATGGGTTGGGTTCGTGAACTGTGTAAAATCATTTGAGCCCATAATTCATTGTGTTTACCAGAAAAGAAATCTTGCTTGTAGGAAGACACAGATCCTGAGGTTTAACTTCGTTTCTGAAGGCAAATTCTCACTAGTGTTCTCATCCCTGATACACACTCTGTTTTATGGCAAGAAGCATTCTCTTCTTTCCAGTGTCTCCAGTACAGCAACACCCATGAGGATGCGCAGAAAAAAAGAACTGTGTTCCCTACTCATAAGTACCACATCTAATTCAACTCTGCTTATTAATGTGATACAATCCACCCCTCCTCTTACATAAATTCTTTTGAGTTAATAGTGAGAAACGTATTGATTTCCTAAACTGTATAAAATCATTAGAGGCCACAATTACCTGGGTTTACCAGAAATGAACTCTTGCTTGTAGGAAGAAACAGATCCACGGCTTTAACTCCGCATCTGATGGGAAGTTCAGAACCAGTGTTCCCATCCATGAAAAATATGCGGTTTTAACGCAAGAAGCATGCTCTTCTTTCCCGCGTCTCCAACACAGCAAGAAATATGAACATGCCCAGAAAAAAATAACTGTGTTTCCTACTCATACGGACCATATGTAGTTCAACTGTTCTTACGAAACTGATAAAAACCACAGCATCTCTTACATAAATGCTCTTTAGTTAATAGTGAGAATCGCGTTGGGTTCGTGCACTGTGTAAAATAATTAGAGCCAAAATTCTGTGGAGTTACCAGAAATGAACCCTTGGTTGTAGGAAGACACAGATCCTGGGGTTTAACCCCATTTCTGAAGGGAAATTCAGACCAGAGTTCTGATCCCTGAAACACATTCTATTTTAACGCAAGAAGCATCCTATTCTTTCCAGCGTCTCCAATACTGCAAAAACCTGAGGATACCTAGAAACAAAGAACTATGTTTCCTACACAAAAGGACCAAATCTAATTCAACTCTCCTTATGAAGCTGATACCAACCACACCTCCTCTTACTTAAATGCTCTTTAGTTTATAGTGAGAAATGGGTTGAGTTCGTGAACTGTGTAAAATGATTTGAGACCATAGTTTACTGGGTTTACCAGAAAAGAACTCTTGCTTGTAGGAAGACACAGATCCTGGGGTTTAACTCCATTTCTGAAGGGAAATTCAGACCAGAGTTCTCATCCCTGAAACACACTCTGTTTTAAGGCAAGAAGCATCCTCTCCTTTCCAGCATCTCCAATACAGCAAAAAAAAAGAGCATACCCAGAAAAAAAGAACTATGTTTCCTACTCATAAGGACCACATCTAATTCAACTCTCCTTATGAAACTGATACAAACCACAGCTCCTCTTACACAGATGCTCTTTATTTTATAGTGAGAAATGGGTTGGGTTCGTGAACTGTGTAATGCAAGAAGCATACTCTTCTTTCCAGCATCTCCAATACAGCAAGAACCATGAGCATGCCTAGAAAAAAAGAACTGTGTTTCCTTCTCATCAGACCATATGTAGTTCAAGTCTGCTTATGAAACTGACTGAAACTACAGCTATACTCTTACATAAATGCTCTTTAGTTAATAGTGAGAATTGTGTTGGGTTCTTTAACTGTGTAAAATCATTTCAGCCAAAAAATTAACTGGTATTACCAGAAATGAACTCTTACTTGTTGGAAGACACAGATCCTGGGTTTTAAAACTCCGTGTATGATGGGAAATTCAGACGAGTGTTCTCATCCATGAAACACACTCTGTTTTAACGAAAGAAACAAGCTCTTCTTTCCAGCGTCTACAATACAGCAAGAACCATGAGCCTGCCCAGAAAAAAAGAACTGTGTTTCTTACTCATACAGACGATGTGTAGTTCAACTATGCTTAGGAAACTGAATCCAAACACAGCTCCTCTTACATAAATGCTCTTTAGTTAATAGTGAGAATCACGATGGGTTTCTGAACTGTGTAAAATCATATGAGCCCAAAATTCTCTTTGATTACCAGAAATGATCTCTAGCTTGTAGGAAGACACAGACCCTGGGGTTTAACTCTGTTTCTGAAGGGAAATTTAGACCAGTGTTCTCATCCATGGACTACACACTGTTTTAATGCAAGAAGCAAGCGCATCTTTCCAGCGTCTCCAATACAGCAAGTTCCATGAGCATGCCCTGAAAAAAGATCTGTATTCCCTACACATACAGACCATGCGTAGTTCAACTCTGCTTATGAAACTGATACAAACCACAGCTCCACTTACATAAATGCTCTTAGTTATAGTGAGAATCGCATTGGGTGCTTGAACTGTGCAAATTCATTTGAGACCAAAATTCACTTGGTTAACAGAAATGAACTCTTGCTTGTAGGAAGACACAGATCCTGGGGTTTCAATCAGTTTCTGAGGGGAAATTCAGACCAGTATTCTCAGCCATGGAACACACTCTGTTTTAACGCAAGAAGCAAGCTCTTCTTTCCAGCATCTCCAATTCAGCAAGAACCATGCGAATGCCCAGAAAAATGAACTGTGTTTCCTTCTCATACGGACCATATGTAGTTCCAGTCTGCTTATGAAACTGATACAAACCACAGCTCCTCTTACATAAATGCTCTTTAGTTAATATTGAGAATTGCGATGTGTTTCTGAACTGTGTAAAATCATTTGATCCCAAAATTCTCTTTGTTTACCAGAAATGAACTCTTGATTGTAGGAAGACACAGATCCTGTGGTTTAACTCCGATTCTGAAGGGAAATTCATACCAGTGTTCTCATCCATGAAAAACACTCTGTTTTAACATACGAAGCAAGTTGTTCTTTCCAGCATCTGCAATACAGCAAGAACCATGAGCATGCCCAGAAAAAAAGAACTGTGTTTCCTTCTCATACGGACCATATGTAGTTCAAGTCTGCTTATGAAACTGATACAAACCACAGCTCCTCTTACATAAATGCTCTTTAGTTAATATTGAGAATTGCGATGCGTTTCTGAACTGTGTAAAATCATTTGATCCCAAAATTCTCTTTGTTTCCCGGAAATGAACTCTTGATTGTAGGAAGACACAGATCCTGTGGTTTAACACCAATTCTGAAGGGAAATTCATACCAGTGTTCTATTCCATGAAAAACACTCTGTTTTAACATAAGAAGCAAGCTGTTCTTTCCAGCGTCTCCAATACAGCAAGTACCATGAGCATGCCCTGAAAAAAAGAACTGTATTCCCTACTCATACAGACCATACGTAGTTCAACTCTACATATGAAACTGATACAAACCACAGGTCCACTTACATAAAGGCTCTTTGTTTACTAGTGAGAATCTGGTTGGGTTCTTTAACAGTGTTAAATCATTTGAGCCAAAAAATTAACTGGGATTGCCAGAAATGAACTCTTGCTTGTAAGAAGGCACAGGTCCTGGGTTTTAACTCTGTGTCTGAAGGGAAATTCAGACCAGTGTTCTCATCTAAAAAACACACTCTGCTTTAACGCAAGAAGCATGCTCTTTTTTCCAGCGTCTCCAATACAGCAAGAACCATGAGAATGCCCAGATAAAAAGAACTGTGTTTCCTTCTCGTATGGACCATATGTTGTTCAAGTCTGCTTATGAAACTGATACAAACCACAGCTCCTCTTACATGAATTCTCTTTAGTTAATAGTGACAATCACGATGGGTTTCTGAACTATGTAAAATCATATGATCCCAAAACTCACTGGTTTACCAAAAATGAACTCTTGCTTGTAGAAACACACAGATCCTGGGATATAACTCCGTTTCTCAAGGGAAATTCAGAGCAGAGTTCTCATCCATGAAACACACTCTGTTTTAACACAAGAAGCAAGCTCTTCTTTCCAGCGTCTCCAATACAGCAAGAACCATGAGCCTGCCCAGAAAAAAAGAACTATGTTTCTTACTCATACGGACGATATGTAGTTCAACTATGCTTAGGAAACTGAATCGAACCACAGCTCCTCTTACATAAATGCTCTTTAGTTAATAGTGAGAATCGAGATGGGTTTCTGAACTGTGTAAAATCATATGAGCCCAAAATTCTCTTTGATTACCAGAAATGATCTCTAGCTTGTAGGAAGACACAGGCCCTGGGGTTTAACTCCGTTTCTGAAGGGAAATTCAGACCAGTGTTCTCATCCATGGAACACACTCTGTTTTAACGCAAGAAGCAAGCGCTTCTTTCCAGCGTCTCCAATACAGCAAGTTCTATGAGCATGCCCTGAAAAAAAGAACTGTATTCCCTACTCATACAGACCATACGTAGTTCAACTCTGCTTATGAAACTGATACAAACCACAGCTCCACTTACATAAATGCTCTTAGTTATAGTGAGAATCACATTGGGTGCTTGAACTGTGCAAAATCATTTGAGCCCAAAATTCACTTGGTTTACAGAAATGAACTCTTGCTTGTAGGAAGACACAGATCCTGGGGTTTAACTCCGTTTCTGAGGGGAAATTCAGACCAGTATTCTCAGCCATGGATCACACTCTGTTTTAACGCAAGAAGCAAGTTCTCCTTTCCAGCGTCTACAATACAGCAAGAAACATGAGCTTGCCCTGAAAAAAAGAACTGTGTTTCCTACTCATAGGGATCACATGTATTTCAACTCTGCTTATGAAACTGATACAAACCACAGCTCTTCTCACCAAAATGCTTTTTATTTAATAAGGAGAATCGAGTTGGTTTCGTGAACCGCAAAAAATCATTTGAGCCCAAAATTCACTGGGTTTACCAGAAATGAACTCTTGCTTGTAGGAAGAACCAGATCCTGGGGTTTAACTCCGTTTCTGAAGGGAAATTCAGAGCAGTGTTCTCCTCCATGAAACAAACTCTGTTTTCAAGCAAGAAGCAAGCTGTTCTTTCCAGCGCCTCCAGTACAGCAAGAAACATGAGCATGCCCAGAAAAAAAGAACTGTGTTTCCTACTCATAGGACGATATGTAGTTCAACTCTGCTTATGAAACTGATACAAACCACAGCTCCTCTTACATATATGCTCTTTAGTTAATAGTGAGAATCGTGTTGGCTTCACGGACTGCGAAAAATCATAGGAGCCCAAAATTCACTGGGATTATCAGAAATGAAGTATTGCTTGTAGGAAGACACAGATCCTGGGGTTTAACTCCGTTTCTGAAGGGAAATTCAGACCAGAGTTCTCATCCCTGAAACACACTCTGTTTTAAGGCAAAACGCATCCTCTTCTTTCCAAAATCTCCAATACATCAAGAACCATGAGCATGGCCAGAGAACTGTGCTTCCTACTCATACAGACCAGATGCAGTTCATCTCTGCTTATGAAACTGATACAAACCACAGCTCATCTTATATATATGCTCTTTAGTTATTAGTGAGCTTCGCGATGGGTTTCTGAATTTTGTAAAATCATTTGAGCCCAAAATTCTCCATGTGTTCCAGAAAAGAACTCTTGCTTGAAGGAAGACACAGATCCTGGGGTTTACCTCCATTTCTGAAGGGAAATTCAGACCAGTGTTCTCATCCATGAAACACACTCTGTTTTCAATCAAGAAGCCAGCTCTTCTTTCAAGCGTCTTTAATACAGCATGAAAAATGAGAATGCCCATAAAAAATGAACTGTGTTTCCTACTCATATGGAACATATGTAGTTCAACTCTGCTTATGAAACTGATACAAACCACAATTCCTCTTACATAAATGATCTTTAGTTAATAGTTACTCTCGCGTTGGGTTCATGAACTGTGTAAAATTATTTGAGGCCAAAATTCACTTTGTTTACCAGAAATGAACTCTTTCTTGTAGGAGGACACAGATCCTGTGGTTTAACTCCGTTTCTGTAAGGAAATTCAGACCAGTGTACTCATCCATGAAACACACTGTGTTTTAACGCAAGAAGCAAGCTCATCTTTCCAGATTCCCCAATAAAGCAAGAACCATGAGCATGCCCTGAGAAAAAGAAGTGGGTTTCCGACTCATAAGGACCATATGCAGTTCAACTCTGCTTATGAAACTGATACAAACCACAGCTCCTCTTACATATATGCTCTTTAGTTAAATGTGAGAATCGCTTTGGGTTCACGGACTGCGAAAAATCACTTGAGCCCAAAATTCACTTTTTTTTACCAGAACTGAACTCTTGCTTATTGGAAGACACAGATCCTGTCCTTTAACTCCGTTTCTGAAGGCAAATTCAGACCAGTGTTCTCATCCATGAAACACACTCTGTTTTCATGCAAGAAGCAAGCTCTTCTTTCCCGCGTCTCCAATACAGCAAGAACCATGATCATGCCCTGAAAAAAAGAACTGTGTTTCCTACTCATACAGACCATATGTAGGTCAACACTGCTTATGAAACTGATGCAAACCACAACTCGTCTTACATATATGCTCTTTAGTTAATAGTGAGAATCGCGTTGGGTTTGTGAACTGTGTAAAATCATTTGAGCCCAAAATTCACTGGGTTTACCAGAAGAGAACTCTTGCTTGTAGGAAGACACTGTTCCTGGTGTTTTACTACGTTTCTGAAGGGAAATTCAGACCAGTGCTCTCCTCCATGAAAGACACTCTGTTTTAACGCAAGAAGGAATCTCTTATTTCCTGCATCTCCACTACAGCAAGTACCATGAGCTTGCCCTGAAAAAAATAACTGTGTTTCCTCTTCATACGGACCATATGTAGTTCAACTCTGCTTATGAAACAGATACAAACCACAGCTCCACTTACATAAATGCTCCTTAGTTAATAGTGAGAATCACGTAGGGTCTAGAACTCTGTAAAATCATTTGAACCAAAATTCACTTGGTTTACCAGAAATGAACTCTTGCTTGTAGGAAGAAACAGACCCTGGGGTTTAACTCTGTTTCTGAAGGTAAATTCACACCAGAGTTCTCATCGCTGAAACACCCTCTGTTTTCATGCAAGAAGCAAGCTCTTCTTTCCACTGTCTCCAATACAGCAAGAACCATGAACATGACCTGAAAAAAAGAACTGTGTTTCCTCCTCATACGTACCATATGTGATTCAACTCTGCTTATGAAACTGATACAAACCACAGCTCATCTTACATATATGCTCTTTAGTTAATAGTGAGCATGGTGTTGGCTTCACGGAATGCGAAAAATCATAGGAGCCCAAAATTCACTGGGTTTACCAGAAATGTACTCTTGCTTGTAGGAAGACACAGATCCTGGGGTTTAACTCCGTTTCTGAAGGGAAATTCAGACCAGAGTTCTCATCCCTGAAACACACTCTGTTTTAAGGCAAAACGCATCCTCTTCTTTCCAGCATCTCCAATACATCAAGAACCATGAGCATGGCCAGAGAACTGTGCTTCCTACTCATACAGACCAGATGCAGTTCATCTCTGCTTATGAAACTGATAGAAACCACAGGTCATCTTATATATATGCTCTTTAGATATTAGTGAGCATCGCGTTGGTTTCGTGAACTGCAAAAAATCATTTGAGCCCAAAAATCACTGGGTTTACCCGAAATGAATTCTTGCTTGTAGGAAGACACAGATCCTGGGGTTTAAATACGTTTCTGAAGGTAAATTCAGAACAGTATTCTCATCCATGAAACACACTCTGTTTTTACGCAAGAAGCAAGCTCTTCTTTGCAGCGTCTCCAATACATCAAGAACCATGAGCATGCCCAGGAAAAGAGAACTGTGTTTCCTACTCATACAGACCATATGTAGTTCAAATCTGCTTATGAAACTGATACATACCACAGCTTCTCTAACATAAATGCTATTTAGTTAATAGTGAGAATCTGGTTGGGTTCATGAACTGTGTTAAATATTTGAGCCCCAAATTCACTTGGTTTAACAGAAATGAACTCTTGTTTATAGGAAGATTCCGATCCTGGGGTATAACTCCGTTTTGGAAAGGAATTTCAGACCAGTGTTCTCATCCATGAAACACACTCTGTTTTAACGCAAGAAGCATCCTCTTTTTCCAGCGTCTCCAATACAGCAAAAACAATGAGCATGCCCTCAAAAAATAACTGTGTTTCATACTCATAAGGACCATAGGTAGATCAACTCTGCTTATGAAATGGATACAAAGCACAGCTCTTCTTACATAAATGCTCTTTTGTTAATAGTGAGAATCGCGTTGGGTTCTTTAACTGAGTAAAATCAATTTAACCCAAAATTCACTGGGTTTACCACAAATGAATTCTTGCGTTTTGGAAGACACAGATCCTGGCGTTTAACTACGTTTCTGAAGGGAAATTCAGACTAGTGTTCTCATCCTTGAAACACACTCTGTTTTAAGGCAGGAAGCAAGCTCTTCTTTCCAGCGTCTCCAATACAGCAAGAACCATGAGCATGCCCTGAAAAAAAGAACTGTGTTTCCTAGTGATACGGACCATAAATAGGTCAACTCTGATTATGAAACTGATACAAACCACAACTCCTCTACGTAAATGCTCTTTAGTTAATAGTGAGAATCACGTTGGGTTCATGAACTGTGTAAATACATTTGAGCCCATAAATCACTGGGTTTACCAGAAATGATCTCTTGCTTGTAATCAGACAGAGATAGTGGGGTTTAACTCCATTACTAAAAGGAAATTCAGACCAATGTCCTCATCCATGAAACACACTCTGTTTTAAAACAAGAAGCAAACATTTCTTTATCATGTCTCCAATACAGCATGCACAATGTGCATGCCCAGAAAAAAAGAACTGTGTTTCCTAATCGTACGGACCATATCTAGTTCAACTCTGCTTATGAAACTGATAAAAAATAAACCTTATCTTATATAAATTCTCTTTAGTTAATAGTGAGAAACGGGTTGGGTTCATGAACTGTGTGATTTCCTTTGAGCCCATAAATCACTGGGTTTACCTGAAGTGATCTCTGGCTTCTAGGAAGACACACATCCCTGGGTTTAACTCCGTTTCTGAAGTGAAATTCAGACCAGAGTTCTCATCCATGAAACACGCTCTGTTTTAACACAAGAAACAAGGTCTTTCTAACAGATTGTCCAATACAGCAAGAGATATGAGCATGCCCAGAACAAAGGAACTGTGTTTCCTACTCATACGGTCCATATCTAGTTCAACTCTGCTTGTGAATGTGATACAAAATACAGCTACTCTTACATAGATGCTCTTTAGTTAATAGTGAGAACCACGTTGTGTTTGTGAAATGTGGAAATTCCTTTGAGTCCATATTTCACTGGGTTTCCCTGAAATGAATTCCTGTTTGTAGGAAGACACAGATCCTGGGGTGTAACTCTGTTTCTGAATAGAAATTCACCATAGTTCTCATCCAAGAAACAGACTCTGTTTTATGGCAAGAAACATCCTCTTCTTTCCAGCGTATACAATGCAGCATGAACCATGAACATGCCCAGAAAAAAAGAACTGTGTTTCCTAATCGTGAGGACCATATATACTTCAACTCTGCTTATGAAACTGATACAAAATACAGCTCCTCTTACATAAATGCCCTTTAGTTAATACTGAGAAACGCATTGTATTCCTGAACGGTGTAAAATCATTTGAGCCCATCATTCACTGGGTTTACCTGAAATGAACTCATGCCTGTAGGAAGACACAGATCCTGGGGGTTAACTCCGTTTCTGAAGGGAAATTCAGACCTGAATTCTCATCCATGAAACACAATCTGTTTTAAGGCAAGAATCATCCTCTTCTTTCCAGCGTCTCCAATACAGCGAGAACCATGTGCATGAGCATTAAAAAAGAAGTGTGTTTCCAACTCATAAGGACCATAGGTACTTCAACTCTGCTTATGAAACTGGTACAAACCACAGCTCCTCTTACATAAATGCTCTTTAGTTAATATTGAGAATTGCGATGCGTTTCTGAACTGTGTAAAATCATTTGATCCCCAAATTCTCTTTGTTTACCAGAAATGAACTCTTGATTGTAGGAAGACACAGATCCTGTGGTTTAACTCCGATTCTGAAGGGAAATTCATACCAGTGTTCTCATCCATGAAACACACTCTGTTTTAACATAAGAAGCAAGCTGTTCTTTCCAGCGTCTCCAATACAGCAAGTACCATGGGCATGCCCGGAAAAAAAGAACTGTGTTTCCTACTCATACGGACCATATGTAGTTCAACTCTACATATGAAACTGATACAAACCACAGGTCCACTTACATAAAGGCTCTTTGTTTACTAGTGAGAATCTGGTTGGGTTCTTTGACTGTGTTAAATCATTTGAGCCAAAAAATTAACTGGGATTACCAGAAATGAACTCTTGCTTGTAGGAAGGCACAGGTCCTGCATTTTAACTCTGTGTCTGAAGGGAAATTCAGACCAGTGTTCTCATCCAAAAAACACACTCTGCTTTAACGCAAGAAGCATGCTCTTTTTTCCAGCGTCTCCAATACAGCAAGAACCATGAGGATGCCCAGATAAAAAGAACTGTGTTTCCTTCTTGTATGGACCATATGTTGTTCAAGTCTGCTTATGAAACTGATACAAACCACAGCTCCTCTTACATGAATTCTCTTTAGTTAATAGTGACAATCACGATGGGTTTCTGAACTGTGTAAAATCATATGATCCCAAAATTCACTTGGTTTACCAAAAATGAACTCTTGCTTGTAGAAACACACAGATCCTGGGATTTAACTCCGTTTCTCAAGGGAAATTCAGAGCAGAGTTCTCATCCATGAAACACACTCTGTTTTAACACAAGAAGCAAGCTCTTCTTTCCAGCGTCTACAGTACAGCAAGAACCATGAGCCTGTCCAGAAAAAAAGAACTATGTTTCTTACTCATACGGACGATATGTAGTTCAACTATGCTTAGGAAACTGAATCGAACCACAGCTCCTCTTACATAAATGCTCTTTAGTTAATAGTGAGAATCGAGATGGGTTTCTGAACTGTGTAAAATCATATGAGCCCAAAATTCTCTTTGATTACCAGAAATGATCTCTAGCTTGTAGGAAGACACAGGCCCTGGGGTTTAACTCCGTTTCTGAAGGGAAATTCAGACCAGTGTTCTCATCCATGGAACACACTCTGTTTTAATGCAAGAAGCAAGTGCTTCTTTCCAGCGTCTCCAATACAGCAAGTTCCATGAGCATGCCCTGAATAAAAGAACTGTATTCCCTACTCATACAGACCATACGTAGTTCAACTCTGCTTATGAAACTGATACAAACCACAGCTCCACTTACATAAATGCTCTTAGTTATAGTGAGAATCGCATTGGGTGCTTGAACTGTGCAAAATCATTTGAGCCCAAAATTCACTTGGTTTACAGAAATGAACTCTTGCTTGTAGGAAGACACAGATCCTGGGGTTTCACTCCATTTCTGAGGGGAAATTCAGACCAGTATTCTCAGCCATGGATCACACTCTGTTTTAACACAAGAAGCAAGCTCTCTTTCCAGCGTCTACAATACACCAAGAAACATGAGCTTGCCCTGAAAAAAAGAACTGTGTTTCCTACTCATACGGATCACATGTATTTCATCTCTGCTTATGAAACTGATACAAACCACAGCTCTTCTCACCAAAATGCTTTTTATTTAATAGGGAGAATCGTGTTGGTTTCGTGAACCGCGAAATATCATTTGAGCCCAAAATTCACTGGGTTTACCAGAAATGAACTCTTGCTGGTAGGAAGACACAGATCCTGGGGTTTAACTCCGTTTCTGAAGCAAATTTACACCAGAGTTCTCATCCCTGAAACACACTCTGTTTTCAAGCAAGAAGCAAGCTCTTCCTTCCATGGTCTCAAAAACAGCAAGAACCGTAAGCATGCCCAGAAAAAAAGAACTGTGTTTCCTACTCATAGGGACCATATGTAGATCAACTCTGCTCATAAAACTGATACAAACAACAGCTTGTCGTACATATATTCTCTTTAGTTTATAGTGAGAATCGCGTTGGGTTCATGAACTGCTAAAAATCATTTGAGACCAACATTCACTGGGTTTTCCAGAAATGAACTCTTGCTTGTAGGAAGTCACACATCCTGGGTTTTAACACTGACTCTGAAGGGAAATTCAGACCTGTGTTCTCATCCGTGAAACACACTCTTTTTTCAATCAAGAAGCCAGCTCTTCTTTCAAGCGTCTTCAATACAGCATGAAAAATGAGAATGCCCATAAAAAATGAACTGTGTTTCCTACTCATATGGAACATATGTAGTTCAACTCTGATTATGAAACTGATACAAACCACAGCTCCTCTTACATAAATTCTCTTTAGTTAATATTGAGAATTGCGATAAGGTTCGTGAACTGAGTAAAATCATTTTAGCCATAATTCACTGGGTTTACCAGAAATGAATTCTTGCTTGTAGGAACACACAGATCCTGGTGTTTAACTTCGTTTCTGAAGGGAAATTCAGAGCAGTGTTCTCATCCATGAAACAAATGCTGTTTTCAAGCAAGAAGCAAGCTCTTCTTTCCAGTGCCTCCAGTACAGCAAGAAATATGAGCATGCGCAGAAAAAAAGAACTGTGTTTTCTACTCATAGGACGATATGTAGTTCAACTATGCTAATGAAACTGATACAAACCACAGCTCCGCTTACATAAATGCTCTTTACTTAATAGTGAGAAACGCGTTGTCTCCGAGAACTTTGATGTGCATTTGAGCCCAAAATTCACTGCGTGTACCAGAAATGAACTCTTGCTTGCAGGAAGACATAGATACTCTGGTGTAACTCCGTTTCTGAAGGAAAATTTAGTCCAGTGTTCTCATCCATGAAACACACTCTGTTTTAAAGCAAGAAGCAAGCTTTTCTTTCCAGCATCTCTAATACAGCAAGAAACATGAGCATGCCATGAAAAAAACAACTGTGTTTCCTACTCATACCAAACTTGTCTAGTTGTACTCTGCTTATGAAACTGATACAAACCACATCTCCTCTTACATAAATGCTCTTTTGTTAAAAGTGAGAAATGCGTTGAGTTTGTGAACTGTGTAAATTCCTTTGAGCACAAAATTCAGTGGGTGTACCAGAAATGACCTCTTGCTTGTAGGAACACACAGATCCTGGATCTTCACTACTTTTCTGAAGGGAAATTCAGACCAGTGTTCTCATCCATGAAACACACTCTGTTTTAACGCAAGAATCATGCTCTTTTTTCCAGCGTCTCCAATAAAGCAAGAAACATGAGCAATCCCAGAATAAAAGAACTGTGTTTCCTACTCATACTGTCCTTATCTACTTCAACTCTGCTCATGAAATTGATACAAACCACAGCTCCTGTTACATAAATGCTCCTTAGTTAATATTGAGAAACGCTTTGGGTTTGTGAACTGTGTAAATTCATTTGAACACAAAATTCAGTGGGTTTACCAGAAATGAACTCTTGCATGTAGGAAGACACAGATCCTGGATATTAACTACTTTTCTGAAGGGAAATTCAGACCAGTGTTCTCCTCCATGAAACACACTCTGTTTTATCCCAAGAAGCATGATCTTCTTTCCAGGGTCTCTAATTCAGCAAGAAACATGAGAATGCCGTGAATAAAAGGTCTGTGTTTCCTCCTCATACCAAACATATCTATTTCAACTCTGCTTATGAATGTGATACAAATCACAGCTCCTCTTACATAAATGATTTTTAGTTAATAGTGAGAAACACGTTGGGTTCGTGGACTGTGAAAATTCATTTGATCCCAAAATACAGTGGGTTTACCAGAAATGACCTCTTGCTTGTAGAAAGACACAGATAGTGTGGTGGAACTCCGTTTCTGAACCGAAATTCAGACAAGTGTTCCCATCCATGAAACACACTCTGTTTTAACGCAAGAATCATGCTCTTCTTTCCAGCGTCTCCAATAAAGCAAGAAACATGAGCAAGCCCAGAAAAAAAGAACTATGTTTCCTACTCATATGGACGATATCTAGTTCAACTCAGCTTATTAAACTGATACAAACCACACCTTCTGTGAAATAAATGCTCTTTAGTTAATAGTGAGAACCGCATTGGGTTTGTGAAGTGTGTTAATTCATTTGAGGCCAAAATTCACTCGGTATACCAGAAATGAACACTTGCTTTTAGGAAGACACAGATACTGTGGTTTAACTCCGTTTCTGAAAGGAAATTCAGACCATTGTTTTCATCCATGAAGCACACTCTGTTTTAACGCAAGAAGCATGCTCTTCTTTCCACTGTCTCTAATACAGCAAGAAACATGACCATGCCCTGAAAGAAAGAACTATGTTTCCTACTCATACCAAACCTATCTAGTACAACTCTGTTTTTGAATGTGATACAAATCACAGCTCCTCTTACATAAATGCTTTTTAGTTAATAGTGAGTAACGCGTTGGGTTCATTAACTGTGTAAATACATTTGAGGCCAAAATTCAGTGGGTTTACCAGAAATGACTGCTACGCCCACATCTGTGACTCCTGTGTAGCTGTAGCAAGTATGCTGCTGCACTGGGGCCCAGCAGCTGAAGGGGTGCGGTTAGATCTTCCTGGAGCGTGGCCTCAAGCGTTTCCCCCACAATCAGAGATCATCATACACCCTGAGGATCCCAGGAAGCCCTGGAGAACAAAATGGCCTTTTAGGACAGTCCTTGTTGGCACTAATCATGATCTTTCTCTGTATGTCTTATCTGTGTGTTCTCCAGTTAACAACACAACCTGTACAGGTCGGCACCAACATGACTGACCCACATGACCCTGTACCCCTAGCACCTCCATTTATCAGACCAGTGTATAAGGAAGCTCAAAAGACTTCCTCAAATAAATTCTGCGGTCATTCCTGTTTAGAGTAGAGCAGCGCTAGCTCTTGTCAGAAACAGAGCCAGAGAGCCCAAAACTGAAAGTAAAAATAAAAATGTTATGAAGGAATAAACATAGCATGCCAGACCCTTCTAGAGAAAAAGAGTGATAAAATTTCTTACCACACACTTCCCGGGGGGTATACACAGTACTTTTTAGGAGGGAGTTTGTGTATAGCCCCTAGGTGGACCTCTGAAAGTGGAAATTACCTAGAGCTGCTCCCATATACAGGAAGTTATGATGAAGTTGGGAACAGATGGGTAAATTATGAGGGGAAAAACGGCTTTGAAAGCAAATGGGTATATAATAGTAGAATATAACCCAGGCTGGTAAGAGTTTGGCTCCCACAGATGTGGTCGCTGGCGTGAGACAGATTTCACAAAATTCAGAGATCATGCCCTCAGACAATAGCCACAATGAACTCCTGCTGCGGAAGTGATACACAAAAATAGATATGGATGTCTCTTGTTATTGTTTCTTGCTGATTCTGAGTAATTGTAAAAAATAATGGTCTGATGTAACCCCCTGCCAAGTTCCTTGATTGTAAAAGTATATAAGCATTGCCTATACAGAAGTAAAATTGCAGCAGCACATCAACATATCATGTGTCTGTCTGTCATTCTCCTCGCCGATTCCTGACTTCTCCTTGAGCCTTCTCCCTGGTTCTCCCGCAGTGGTGGTCTCCCTCTGGGTGGTCTGCAGCAGGTGGCGCCCAAACACAGGGACTTGAAGTACAGGTAATCTTTTCCCCCCTTTTTCTTTCCTCTTCAGAAATCAGGTACGGTTCTTACCAGGGAGCTGCAGTCCCGCCGTTAAAGGATCACCAGTTAAGTGTAAGTAAACAAGGAACCATGGGGCACGTGCTGGCTAAGAATGAGAAAATGCTGGTAACTATGATACAGCGTATGTTAACTAAATCAGGGTTTCAGACATCAGTTACAGATGTGGAGCAATTTATTGCCTTTTTAAAGAAGACCAGCCCTTGGTTTGTTGAGGAGGGATCATTGACTCTAGATGAATGGAAAAGAGTGGGGAAAGAGATGCGTAAATATGTGCAGGCTAGTGGTGAAAAAACTCTGCCTCCCCAAGCATTTCAATTATGGTTCTATTTAAGGGACCTCTTATCAGATACAACCCCATTTCAAGGACTTTGTAGGGAGACTGCCTCTGACCCAGGGGAATCCCCCATTTATGATGAAGTGGGTCCAGAGGACGGGGATGAGGAAGAGCGTATGCTGCTTACTGCCTCTGCTCCCCCCATGCAATATAGTACCAGGAAAATAAAGGAAAATGATGATGATTGGGGCCTTGATGATCAACAAGCAGAACAGGAATGGGAGGATGACTATAGAGATCATTCTGAAAATCATCGATCTCTTAAGGTAATTGGCACTGCGGCTGGTCAGCAGCCCATGCCAAAACCAAGAAAACACCCCCCTTTGCCTCCCGTTGCCTTCCAAGGAGCCATAGCCGAGGCTCGCAGGACAGGTGATGCCTTCTTTGGAATTTTCCCTGTCACAGAATTATGGGATGATGAGGGACCTGTATGGGAGCCTCTCCCCTTGAAGGTATTAAAAGAATTACAATATGCTGTGAAGAGTGTTGGTGCTTCTGCTCCTTATATGCTGCAGATTGTGGATGTCGTTGCCAGTTCTTGGTTGACACCTTATGACTGGATGCAAACTGCAAAGGCCACTCTCAGTCCCGGAGACTATATTCTCTGGAAGACTGAATATGAAGACAAAAGTAAGGAGCCAGTGGTACAATCACTTAAGAAATGTGGGCCCAAGCCCACTATTGCAATGCTTATGGGGACAGAGGATTACGCCACCCCACAATCACAGACAAAGATACCTAGAGATGTCTTGCAATTGATAACAACTAACGCCGTACAATCATGGCGAAAAATTCCCCCTCAGGGAACCAAGGGAGGAGCATTGGCTAGTATTAGACAAGGTACTGAAGAATCCTACCAGGATTTTATAGCTCGGCTTGAGGAAGCTGTCTCTAGAATGCTCCCCCCTCAGAGGGGACGAATACTCTATTGAAGCAGTTAGCATGGGAAAATGCCAATGCTCTATGTCAAGATCTGATTAGATCAATAAGAAAAACTGGAACCCTCCAGGACTACATAAAAGCATGTCAGGATGACTCACCGGTTGTAGTACAAGGAATGGCCTACGCCGCAGCCATGAAAGGACAAAAATTTAGCGCTTATATTAAACAGACATATGGGAATGGCAGGAAAACTGCCCAATCTCCAACTTGCTTTCAATGTGGAAAGGAAGGACATATGCAAAAAGATTGCTGACAGGGAAACAAAGCCGGACCTAAAAGGGGGGCTCCTGGCCTATGCCCTTGCTGCAAGAAAGGGAAACATTGGAGAAATGAGTGTAAATCAAAGTTCCATAAGGATGGAACGCCCCTAGGAAAAGGGGGCTCTGACGATGAGCAGGAAGAGACAAAAAACTAAGTCAGGGGTGTTCTCCTAACCCTGCACCAAAGGGAGAGGAGAGGAGACTACAAGCACCTCACTCAGGGCTAAACCCTGAAGCTCCAGAGTTCACTGTCCATGCTTTGCCTAGAGCAACTCCAGAAAGTGCCGGCTTGGATCTTGCTAGCACTAAGGACATGATACTGTCCAGATGGGATGGAATAGCTTTAGTTCCTATTAATGTACTGGGCACTCTGCTGCCACAAACTGTGGGACTAGTCATCGGATGAAGTTCAAATTATCAAAAGAACTTTGAGGTTCTTCCATGTGTAATTGATGCAGATACAGAAAATACTATTAAAGTTATGGTGAGGCCATTAGCAGAGACCATACAGATTCACAAAGGATAGAGGTTGGGTCAGCTGGTCCTCTTACCTTTTGTTAAATTACCCAATCCTGTCATGAAGGATGCCCGGGGGCAAGGACAATTTGGGTCCACTGAAGGAATGTTCATGGTACAGGATCTTGGAGAGAGACCCTTTAAGTGTATCTGGATTAATGGACAGAAATTTCGGGGTCTAATGGACACAGGTGTAGAAAGGACTTGTATAGCTGCTTCAGAATGGCCTAGTAATTGGCCCATTCACAAAACAGGATCCTCCTTGTTGGGACTCGGCTCTGCTTCAGGGGTTATGCAGAGTACTGCATTATTGAAGTGGAAAAGTGAAGGTAAAGAAGGCTTGATACCGCCTTATGTGCTCCCGTCTCTCCCATTCACTTTGTGGGGGAGAGACATGCTTGATTCCATGGATATTAAACTAGTGACATCAGATCAAATTAGTTATCAAAATTTTTCATAGGGGCCACTGCAGAACATCTATATGCAGACAAAATAGAGTGGCTTACTCAGGAGCCTGTATGGGTGAGTCAGTGGCCCCTAACAACGGAAAAGATACAGGCTCTGGAACAACTGGTGCAGGACCAATTACAAAAAAGGCATATAATAGAATCTAACAGCCCATGGAATACCCCTGTCTTTGTTATCAAGAAGAAATCAGGGAAATGGAGACAGTTGCAGGACCTTAGGACCATCAATGCAGTGATGAAGGATATGGGGCCATTGCAACCTGGCCTGCCCTCTCCTGTGGCTGTGCCTCAAGCATGGCATATAATTGTCAAAGTCTTACAAGACTGTTTTTTTACCATCAAACTTAACCCCTCAGATAGTGAATATTTTGCCTTTAGTGTTCCCTCAGAGAATTTTAAGCAGCCTTTTAAAAGATATCAATTTGTAACATTGCCTCAAGGAATGAAAAATTCTCCTACATTGTGCCAAAAATTTGTAGATCTAGCTTTGCAGAAAATAAGACAAAAATATCCTGATTTATATCTCATTCACTATATGGATGACATACTTCTGGCCCATAAAGATAAAACTCAGTTGGAACACATTAGAAGAGACCATAGAGGCACTAACCCTGTATGGATTAGTGATAGCCCCTGACAAGATACAGAAAGACAGGCCTCTAAATTATTTAGGACAAATAATTAAAGAAGATTATATTACCTCTCAAAAGGTCTCCATCAGAAGGGATAAATTGAAAACTTTAAATGATTTTCAGAAATTATTAGGTGATATTAACTGGCTTAGACCTTATTTAAAAATTACCACTGGTATGCTGAGCCCTCTATATTCAACTTTACATGGTGATTCTAATCCAAAATCCTTACGTGAGTTGACAAAAGAAGCTATTAAGGCCTTGCAATTGGTAGAAAAGGCTTTAACTGCAGCTAAGGTTAAACAAGTAAATTATGCAGAGCCATGGTCTTTGATACTTTTTGCAACTTCTTATACACCCACTGCTTGCCTATGGCAAGATGGAGTGATGGAATGGTTACATTTACCACATACTCAAGCTAAGCTGCTGCCCAATTATCCTTATTTATGCTCCATATTAATATGTAAATGTCATAATCGGTCAAAAGAATTGTTTGGGAAGGAACCACATAAGCTTATTATTCCATATAATAAAGCACAATTGGAACATTTATATCAATTCAATGAAGATTGGATTTCGGCACTACAGAATTTTACAGGTCAGATATTATTTCATTAACCTAGACACCCTATAATAGAATTTGCAAGACATATGGAATAGATATTTCCTGTCTGGTTCTCTCAGAGCCCCTTAGATCATGCTGTAAATATTTTTACAGATGGTTTCTCCTCAGGAAGAGCTGCGGTTTTTACCCAGACACATGGCCTGTGGGTAGAGGAAGGAGAGAAGACTTCTGCACAGCAAGCAGAAATTAGAGCAGCTATTTTGGCCTTTGAAAAGTTCTCTCAAGAGTTTAACCTTTTTACAGATTCTAAATATGTAGCTAACTTGTTTCCAGCGTTGGAAACTGCCCTTTTGTCAGGAAAGTCCCCCATTTTAAGATTTTTGCAGAGATTGCAAAATTTAGTCCAAAAAAGGTCACAAAAATTTTATGTAGGACATATTAGAGGACATAGCAAATTACCTGATCCACTGGATCAAGGTAATGCTATGGCGGATTTATTAA
This sequence comes from Onychomys leucogaster, assembly GCA_949786385.1. Lineage (NCBI taxonomy): Eukaryota > Metazoa > Chordata > Mammalia > Rodentia > Cricetidae > Onychomys > Onychomys leucogaster. The sequence goes on along the minus strand of CATKUP010000006.1, from coordinate 8,154,528 downwards.
CCCAAAATTCTTCGTGAGTGTTTTCTGTACATGAGGCTCAGCAAAGTCATGCCATACATCATCAAAATGCATCTGCTCTAAGAAAAATGTTCTCTATAACAAGGGAACAGGCCAGACATATAGTAAAAGAATGCACTCATTGCCCCCCGGTACATCACCCACAAAAGATGGGTGTAACCCTAGAGGTTTGAAGCCTAATGTTATTTGGCAAATGGATGTGACTCACATCTCTTCTTTTGGAAGAATGGGTTATGTACATGTCACAGTAGACACGTACTCCCATTTCACCTGTGCCTCAGCTAGGACCGGGGAAGCAGTCAAAGATGTGGTTCAACACCTTATACAGTGTTTTCAAATCATGGGTCTTCCCTCACAAATAAAAACAGATAATGGGCCTGCTTACACTTCTAAAGCTTTTGAACAATTTTGTGGCCAATGGGGAATCGCCCATGTTACAGGGATACCCTACAATCCTCAAGGACAGGCCATTATAGAAAGGACTCATCAAAATTTAAAATTACAAATAGAGAGGCTACAAGCCTCTAATGGGTATTTTACTCCTCATCATGTCTTATCCCATGCCCTGTTTGTGCTCAATCATCTGAATACAAATGACAAGGGACTCACTGCAGCCCTGATTCATTGGGATCGTGAATTCCATAAGACTCCTTTGCCACTAGTATATTGGAAGGACTTGTTGTCCGGTACATGGAAGGGACCGGATGTTCTTATAACCGCGGGATGAGGGTACGCTTATGTTTTCCCACAGGATGCCGACTCCCCCATCTGGATCCCAGATTGCCTTATCCAACCTGCAAAGGGAAAAGAGAAGGCACAAGCGCCGCTGGAGAAAGCAGCAGAGGGAACTGGTGACGGACATGAAAAAGATGAAGCTCAGCGGCGAGAAACCGAAAGTGACTTGGTCGCAGATTCGGCTTCTGACTCAGAAAATGAAGAAACTTTTAATTAAACAGGGGAAAACCCTTACAGCTTCTTTTTATTTCCTTGCCTTTCTATCTTTAATTTCCACCCCACTGCCGGTCACTCAGGGAATTTCCTACTGGGCGTATGTTCCTAATCCCCCGATTATTCAGCCCGTAGGATGGTTAGATCGGGAGCCTATCAAGGTGTTAACCAATGACTCAGTAAGATTGGGTGGAGCACAGGATTCTGACGCTCGAAGCAGCTCCTCCTCCTTAATAAATTTTGAGGGCAGAGCAGATTCGCTCCCAATCTGCCTGACGCTGCAGGGGAAAGTGCCTTACAGCTGCTTTCCGACATCTTACAGGACCTTCCTGACTGACGGCCCAGACAGGGCAAGCGCTGGTAAGAGATGGGTGTGGGAGCTCCAGATACAGACTTTAGGGAATCAATTGTATAAGGATAATTTTACTCAACTCAATCACATTCCTATCATTCCCTGCATTCAAAAGTACCGGGATAAAGATCAATTTGGGGATTCTTCTCTGTCCAAATTCCCAGCATGGTTGACTTGCGGTTTTCCAAATGCAGCTGCAAGGTATAAACCACAGGGGTCGTCAGGATCCCTCAAGGTATGGGATTACTCTAATTCTAATGATAAGGAGGACACTTATAAGAGTTATCTAAATACTCATAAGGAGAAATTTCATAATTATGTTTTTGAAGGACATGGAGAACCTCTTAGGAGATGGTTCTGTCCAGGCTTTGTAAAACCTACATGGTTTGCAATACAAGGCAACATTACTAGGAGACATTCTGGTTTGTTTAGGCTTGTTGCAGCTTCCAACATGATGCTAGAAAAAAGACCTAACCATACTCAATCAGAGGCCGTTGGCCTTAGAGCCTGCATGTCTTACCCTAATGCTCTGCTCTTAGCACAATCTTAATTTATTAATATTACCCAGGATGGTAATTCTTTTCAGATAATATGTAATTCTTGTAAATTGACTAATTGTATCACTTCCTCAGAGCCCAAAGATCTAGGGACGGTTCTCATAGTCCAGCGACCTCCGTTTGTCATGTTGCCTGTAGAGTTGGGCCCTGAACCTTGGTATGACAATTCGGCCTTGCAAGTTTTAAATACTTTAAAAGATTTGATTCATCTAAAACGGTTTGTTGCTGCTTTGATTCTAGGTATTACTGCTCTAATTTCGATTATTACTACCTTTGATGTTGCAACAACCGCATTAGTTCAGGAAATTCATACAGCTCATTATGTCAATACTCTTAATAAGAATATTACTATGGCTTTACTTGAGCAAGAAGCAATAGATAAAAAATTAGAGTCTAAGATCAATGTTTTGGAAGAAGTGGTTTTGGCCATAGGACAGGATATTTCCAACTCAAAACCACAATGTCTGCTCGCTGCCATGGTAACTTCAAATCCATGTGTGTTACCCCGTTGCTTTATAATGCTTCCCAGCCTTGGGAGAAGGTTAAGACTCATTTGCAGGGAATCTGGCATGATACAGATATTACCCATGATCTGGCTTCTTTACAGAAAGATATTTCGGCTATGAGTCAGGCTCATTTGCAAATAGGCGGATTACAAGATCTAGCTACAGAAATAAAAAAAAGGAATTAAGGATATGAACCCCATAGATTGGCTACAATATTTTATTTTTATTGGAGTGCTCTTTTTACTAGTAGTGCTTGTTGTTTTTCTTTTTCCTTGTCTTATTAAATGTCTCTATACTTCTGTAAAGACAGTGCAACAGGACGTGTTTGGGCTTCATTTTAAAAACAGAAAAGGAGGAACTGCAACGCCCAAAGCTGTGACACCTGTGTAGCTGTAGCAAGTATGCTGCTGCACTGGGGCCCAGCAGCTGAAGGGTTGAGTTTAGAGCTTCCTGGAGAGTGGCCTCAAGCGGTTCCCCCACAATCAGCGATCATCATGCAGCCTGAGGATCCCACGAAGCCCTAGAGAACAAAATGGCCTTGAGGACAGTCCTTGTTGGCACTAATCATGATCTTTCTCTGTATGTTTATCTGTGTGTTCTCCAGTTAACAACACAACCAGTACAGTTTGGCACCAACATGACTGACCCAGATGACCCTGTACCCAGAGCATCTCCATTTATCAGACCAGTGTATAAGGAAGCTCAAAAGACTTCCTCAAATACATCTCTGGGGTCGTTCCTGTTTACAGGAGAGCAGCGCAAGCTCTTGTCAGAAACAGAGCCAGAGAGCCCAAAACAGAAAGTAAAAATAAAAATGTTATGAAGGAATAAACATAGCGAGCCAGACCCTTCTAGAGAAAAAGAGTTAGAGAAAATTCCTCACCACACACTTCCCGGGGGGTATACACAGTACTTTTTAGGAGAGAGCTGGTGGACAGCCCCTAGGTGGATCCCCGAAAGTGGAAATTACCTGATTCTGAGTAATTGTAAAAAATAATGGTCTGAGGTAACCCCCTGCCAAGTTCCTTGATTGTAAAAGTATGTAAGCATTGCCTATACAGAAGTAAAATTCCAGAAGCACATCAACATGTCATGTGTCTGTCTGTCATTCTCCTCGCCGATTCCTGACTTCTGCTTGAGCCTTCTCCCTGATATACCACCAGTGGTGGTTTCCCTCTGGGTGGTCTGCGGCAAATGACCTCTTGCTTGTAGGAAGACAAAGATCCTGTGGTTGACCTCCGTTTCTGAAGGGAAATTCAGACCAGTGTTCTCATCCATGAAACCCACTCTGTTTTAACGCAAGAAACATACTCTTCTTTCCAGTGTCTCTAATAGAGCAAGAAACATGAGCAAGCCCAGAAAAAAAGGACTGTATTTCCTACTCATAGGGACCATATCTAGTTCTACTCTGCTTATGAAACTGATACAAACCACTGCTATTCCTACATAAATGCTCTTTAGTTAATAGTGAGAAACGTGTTGGGTTTGTGAACAGTGTAAATTCATTTGAGCACAAAATTCAGTGGGTGTACCAGAAATGACCTCTTGCTTGTAGGAAGACACAGATCCTGTGGTTGAACTCCGTTTCTGAAGGGAAATTCAGAACAGTGTTCTCATACATGAAACCCACTCTATTTTAACGCAAGAAGCATGCTCTTCTTTAGAGCGTCTCCAATACAGCAAGAAAAATGAGCAAGCCCGAAAAAAAGAAGTATATTTCCTATTCATACGGACCACATCTAGTTCAACTCTGCTTATGAAACTGATACCAAACACAGCTCCTGTTAAATAAATGCACTTTAGTTAATAGAGAGACGAGTTGGGTTCCTGAACTGTGTAAATTCATTTGAGCCCAAAATTAACTGGGTTTTCCAGAATTGAACTCTTGCTTGCAGGAAGACACAGATCCTGTGGTTTTACTCCGTTTCTGAAGGGAAATTCAGACAAGTGTTCTCATCCATTAAACACATTCTGCTTTAACTCAAAAAGCTTGCTCTTCATTCCAGCGTCTATAAGACAGCAAAAAAAATGAGCAAGCCTAGAAAAAAAGAACTGTGCTTCCTACTCATACGGACCTTATCTAGTTCAACTCTGCTTATGAAACTGAAACAAATCACAGCACCTCTTACATTAATGCTTTTTAGTCAATAGTAAGAGACATGATGGGTTCGGAAATGTGTAAATTATTTGAGCACAAAATTCAGTGGATTTACCAGAAATGACCTCTTGCATTTAGGATGACACAGATCCTCGATAGTAACTACTTTCTCAAGGGAAATTCAGACAGTGTTCTCAACCATGAAACACACTCTGTTTTAACACAAGATGCATGCTCTTCTTTCCACCGTATCCAATGAAGCAAGAAAAATGTGCAAGCCCAGAAAAAAAGAACTATGTTTCCTACTCATAGGGACCATATATGGTTCACTTCTGCTTATGAAACTGATACAAATCACAGCACCTCTTACATTAATGCTTTTTAGTTAATAGTAAGAGACATGTTGAGTTCATGAACTGTGTAAATTCATTTGAACCAAAAATTCAGTGGGTTAACCAGAAATGATCTCTTGCATGTAGGAAGACACCGATCCTGTGGTTGAACTCCGTTTCGGAAGGAAAATTCAGAACAGTGATCTCATCCATGAAACACACTCTGTTTTATTGCAAGAAGCATGATCTTCTTTCCAGTGTCCCTAATACAGCAAGAAACATGAGCAATGCCAGAAAAAAAGAACTGTGTTTCCTACTCATAAGGACCATATCTAGTTCTACTCTGCCTATGAAACTGATAGAAACCACAGCTCCTCTTACATAAATGCTCTTTAGTTAATAGTGAGAAATGCGTTGGGTTTGTGAACTGTGTAAATTCATTTGATTACAAAATTTATTGGGTGTACCAGGAATGAACTCTTGCATGTAGGAAAACACAGATCCTGGATAGTAACTACTTTTCTGAAGGGAAAATCAGACAGTGTTCTCATCCATGAAACACATTCTGTTTTAACGCAAGAAGCATGCTCTTCTTTGCAGGTTCTCTAATACAGCAAGGAACATGAGCATGCCCTGAAAAAAAGAATTGAGGTTCCTACTCATACGTACCATATCTAGTTCAACTCTGCTTTACAAACTGAAACAAACCACAGCTCCTCTTACATAAATGCTTTTTAGTTAATAGTGAGAAACGTGTTGGGTTTGTGAACTGTGTAAATTCATTTGAGCAAAAAATTCAGTGGGGTTACCAGGAATGACCTCATGCTTGTAGGAAGACACAGGTCTTGTGGTTGAATTCCATTTCTGAAGGGAAATTTATACCAGTGTTCTCATCCATGAAACACACTCTGTTTTAATGCGAGAAGCATGCTCTTCTTTCCAGCGTTTCCAATATAGCAAGAAACTTGAGAAGGGCCAAAAAAAAAAAAGAACTGTGTTTCCTACTCATATGGACCATATCTAGTTCAACTCTGCTTAAGAAACTGAAACAAATCACAGCACCTCTTACATTAATGCTTTTTAGTTAATAGTAAGAGACATGATGGGTTTGTGAACTGTGTAAATTATTTGAGCATAAATTCAGTGGATTTACCAGAAATGACCTCCTGCATTTAGGATGACACAGATCCTCGATAGTAACTACTTTCTCAAGGGAAATCCAGACCAGTGTTCTCATCCATGAAACACACTCTGTATTAACGCAAGAAGCATGCTCTTCTTTCCAGGGTCTCTAATTCAGCAAGAAACATGAACATGCCCTTAAAATAAGTCTGTGTTTCTACTCATACAGACCATATTTAGTTCAACTCTGCTTAAGAAACTGATACAAACCACAGCTCCTGTTACATAAATGCTCTTTAGTTAATAGTGAGAAACGCGTTGGATTTGTGAACTGTGTAAATACATTTGAGCACAAAATTCACTGGGTTTACCAGAAATGACCTCTTGCATGCAGGAAGACACAGATCCTGGATCTTAACTACTTTTCTGAAGGGAAATTCAGACCAGTGTTCCCATCGATGACACACATTCTGTTTTAACGCAAGAAGCATGGTCTTCTTTCCAGTGTCTCTAATACAGGAAGAAACATGAGCGATTGCTGAAAAAAAAGACTGTGTTTCCTACTCATACCAAATATACCTAGTTGAACTCTGCTTATGAATCTGATACAAACCACAGCTCCTCTTACATAAATGCTCTTTAGTTAATAGTGAGAAACGCGTTTGGGTTCGTGAACTGTGTAAATTCATTTGAGCCCAAAATTCAGTCAAAATCCCAAAATGACCTCTGGCTTGTAGGAAGACACAGATGCCGTGGTTGAACTCCATTTATGAACGGAAATACAGACCAGTGTTCTCATCCATGAAACAAGCTCTGTTTTAACGCAAGAAGCATGCTCTTATTTCCAGCGTCTCCAATACAGCAAGAAACATGAGCAAGCCCGGAAAAAAAGAACTGAGGTTCCTACTCATACGGACCATATCTAGTTCAACTCTGCCTATGAATGTGATACAAATCAGAGCTCCTCTTACATAAATGCTTTTTAGTTAATAGTGAGTAATGCGTTGGGTTCGTGAACTGTGCAAATACATTTGAGCACAAAAATTCAGTGGGTTTACCAGAAATGACCTCTTGCATGGAGGAAGACACAGATCCTGGATAGAAACTACTTCTCTCAAGGGAAATTCATACCAGTGTCCTCATCCATGAAACACAATCTGTTTCAAGGCAAGACACATGCTCTTCATCCCAGGGTCTCAAATTCAGGAAGAAAAATGAGCATGCCCTAAAAAAAGGACTGTGTTTCCTACTCATACCAAATATACCTAGTTGAACTCTGCTTATGAATCTGATACAAACCACAGCTCCTCTTACATAAATGCTTTTTAGTTAATAGTGAGAAACGCGTTTGGGTTCGTGAACTGTGTAAATTCATTTAAGCCAAAAAATCAGTGGAAATCCAGAAAAGACCTATTGCTTGTAGAAAGACACACATGCCGTGGTTGAACTCCGTTTATGAACAGATTTTCAGACCAGTGTTCTCAACCATGAAACACACTCTGTTTTAACACAAGAAGCATGCTCTTCTTTTCCAGCATCTCCAATACAACAAGAAACATGAGCAAGCCCAGAAACAAAGAACTATGTTTCCTACTCTTAGGGACCATATCTAGTTCAACTCTGCTCATGAAACTGATACAAATCACAGCACCTCTTACATTAATGCTTTTTAGTTAATAGTAAGAGACATGCTGGGTTCGTGAACTGTGTAAATTCATTTGAGCTCAAAATTCAGTGGGGTTACCAGAAATTACCTCTTGCTTGGATGAAGACACCAATCCTGTATCTTAAATCCGTTTCTGAAGGGAAATTCAGACCAGTGTTCTCATCAATGAAACCCACTCTGTTTTAACGCAAGAAGCATGCTCTTCTTTCCGGGGTCTCCAATTCAGCAAGAAACATGAGGATGCCCTGAAAAAAATGTCTGTGTTTCTTACTCATACGGACCATATCTAGTTCAACTCTGCTTAAGAAACTGAAACAAACCACAGCTCCTGTTACATAAATGCTCTTAAGTTAAGAGTTTGGAATGCTTTGGGTTAGTGATCTGTGCAAATTCATTTTAGCCCCAAATTCACTGGGTTTACCAGAAATGACCTCTTGCTTGCAGGAAGAATCAGATCCTGGATCTTAACCTCTTTTCTGAAGGGAAATTCAGACCAGTATTCTCATCCATGAAACACACTCTGTTTTAACAGAAGAAGCATGCTCTTCTTTCCAGTGTCTCTAATACAGCAAGAAAAATGAGCAAGCCCAGAAAAAAAGACGTATGTTTCCTACTCATATGGACGATAACTAGTTCAACTCAGCTTATGAAACTGATAAAAATCACAGCACCTCTTACATTAATGCTTTTTAGTTAATATTAAGAGATATGCTGGGTTCCTGAATTGTGTAAATTCATTTGAAGCCAAAATTCTGTGGGTTTACCAGAAATGACCTCTTGAATGTAGGAAGACACAGATCCTGTGGTTGAACTCCGTTTCTGAAGGGAAATTCAGACCAGTGATCTCATCCATGAAACACACTCTGTTTTCACACAAGAAGCATGCTATTCTTTCCAGTGTCTCTAATACAGCAAGAACCATGAGCAAGCCCAGAAAAAAAGAACTATGTTTCCTACTCATACGGACGATATCTGGTTCAACTCAGCTTATGAAACTGATACAAACCAAAGCTCCTATGAATTTAATGCTCTTTAGTTAATAGTGAGAAACGCGTTGGGTTTGTGAACAGTGTAAATTCATTTGAGGCCAAAATTCACTGGGTACACCAGAAAAGAACACTTGCTTGTAGGAAGACACAGATCCTGTGGTTTAACTTCATTTCTGAAGGGACATTCAAACCAGTGTTTTCATATATAAAACACTCTGTTTTAACAAAAGAAGCATGCTCTTCTTTCCAGTATCTCTAATACAGCAAGAAATATGAGAATGCCCTGAAAGAAAGGATTTTGTTTCCTACTCATACCAAACATATCTACTTCAACTCTGCTTAAGAAACTGAAACAAACCACAGCTCTTCTTACATAAATGCTCTTTAGTAAATAGTCAGGAACACGTTGGGTTAGTGAACTGTGCGAATTCATTTGAGCCCAAAATTCACTGGGTTTACCAGAAATGATGTCTTGCTTGCAGGAAGACCCAGATCCTGGATCTTAACTACTTCTCTGAAGGTAAATTCAGACCAGTGTTCTCATCCATGAAACATGCTCTGTTTAATGCAAGAACCATGCTCTTCTTTACAGGATCTCTAATTAAGCAAGACACATGAGCATGCCCAGAATAAAAGGTCTGTGTTTCCTACTCACACAAAACATATCTAGTTCAACTCTGCTTATGAAACTGATATAAATCACAGCTCCTCCTACATAAATGCTGTTTAGTTAATAGTGAGAAATGCGTTGGGTTCGTGAACTGTGTAAATTTATTTGAGCCCAAAATTCACTGGGTTTACCAGAAAGGAACTCTTGCTTGTAGGAAGACACAGATTCTGTGGTTGAACTCCGTTTCTGAAGGGAAATTCAGACCAGTGTTCTCATCCATGAAACACACTCTGTTTTAACGCAAGAAGCATGCTCTTCTTTCCAGGGTCTCTAATTCAGCAAGAAACATGAGCATGCCCTGATTAAAAGGTCTGTGTTTCCTACTCAAACCAAACATATGTAGTTCAACTCTGCTTCTGAAACTGATACAAATCACAGCTCCTCTTACATAAATGCATTTTAGTTAATAGTGAGAAACGCGTTGCGTTTGTGAACTGTGTAAATTCAATTCAGCCCTAAATTCAGTGTGGTTACCAAAAATGACCTCTTGCTTGTAGAAAGACACAGTCCTGTGGTTGAACTCCTTGAATGAAGGGAAAATCAGACCAGTGTTCTCATCCATGAAACGCACTCTGTTTTAACGCAAGAATCATGCTCTTCTTTCCAGTGTCTCTAATACAGCAAGAAACATGAGTGAGCCCAGAAAAAAAGAACTATGTTTTCTACTCATTCGGACGACATCTAGTTCAACTCAGCTTATGAAACTGATACAATCCACAGCTCCTGTGAAATAAATGCTCTTTAGTTAATAGTGTGAAACGCCTTGGGTTTGTTAACTGTGGAAATTTCTTTGAGGCCAAAATTCTCTGGGTATACCAGAAATGAACACGTGCTTGGAGGAAGACACAGATCCTGTGGTTTAACTCCGTTTCTGAATGGGAATTCAGACCAGTGTTTTCATCCATGAAACACACTCTGTTTTAATGCAAGAAGCATGCTCTTCTTTCCAGGGTCTCTAATACAACAAGAACATGAGCATGCCCTGAAAAAAAGGACTTTGTTTCCTACTCATACCAAACATATCTACTTCAACTCTGCTTGTGAATGTGATACAAATCACAGCTCCTCTTACAAAAAGGCTTTTTAGTTAATGGTGAGTAATGCGTTGGGTTCGTGAACTGTGTAAATACATCTGAGCCCCAAATTCACTGGGTTTACCAGAAATGACCTCTTGCTTGCAGGAAGAATCAGATCCTGGATCTTAACCTCTTTTCTGAAGGGAAATTCAGACCAGTATTCTCAACCATGAAACGCTCTGTTTTAACGCAAGAAGCATGCTCTTCTTTCCAGCATCTCCAATACAGCAAGAAACATGAGCAAGACCAGTAAAAAAGAAATATGTTTCCTACTCATAGGGACCATATCTAGTTCAACTCTGCTTATGAAACTGATAAAAATCACAGCACCTCTTACATTAATGCTTTTTAGTTAATAGTAAGTGACATGCTGGGTTAGTGAACAGTGCAAATTCATTTGAACCCAAAATTCAGTGGGTATACCAGAAATGGCCTCTTGCATGTAGGAAGACAAAGATCCTGTGATTGAAATCCTTGTATGAAGGGAAATTCAGACAAGTGTTCTCTTCCATGAAACACACTCTGTTTTAACGCAGTAAGCATGCTCTTCTTTCAGTCTCATTAATACAGCAAGAAACATGAGCAAGCCCAGAAAAAAAGAACTATGTTTCCTACTCATATGGACGATATCTAGTTCAACTCAGCTTATGAAACTGACACAAACCACAGCTCATGTGAAATAAATGCTCTTTAGTTAATAGTGAGAAACGCGTTGGGTTTGTGAACTATGGAAATACATTTGAGGCCAAAATTCAGTGGGTTTACCAGAAATGACCTCTTGCATGTAGGATGAGAGAGATCCTGGATAGTAACTACTTTTCTGAAGGGAATTTCAGACCAGTGTTCTCATCCATGAAACACACTCTGTATTAACGCTAGAAGCATGCTCTTCTTTCCAGGGTCTCTAATAAAGAAAGAAACATGAGCATGCCCTGAAAAAAAGGTCTGTGTTTCCTACTCATACCAAACATATCTAGTTCCACACTGCTTATGAAACTGATACAAATCACAGCTCCTCTTACATGAATGCTTTTTAGTTAAGAGTGAGAAATGCGTTGGGTTCGTGGACTGTGTGAATTCATTGGAGCCCAAAATTCAGTGGGGTTACCAGAAAAGACCTCATGCTTTTAGGAAGACAAGGTCATGAGGTTGAACTCCGTTTCTGAAGGGAAATTCATACCATTGTTCTCCTCTATGAAACACACTCTGTTTTAATGCGAGAAGCACACTCTTCTCTCCAGCGTTTCCAATAGAGAAAGAAATTAGAGCAAGGCCAGAAAAAAATAACTGTGTTTCCTACTCATACGAACCATATGTAGTTCAACTCTGCTTAAGAAACTGAAACAAACCAAAGCTCCTGTTACATAAATGCTCTTTAGATAAAAGTGAGAAACGCGTTGGGTGTGTGAACTGTGTAAATTCATTTGAGACCAAAATTCAGTGGGTTTACCAGAAATGACCTCTTGCATGGAGGAAGACATACATCCTGTGGTTGAACTCCGTGTCTAAAGGGAAATTCAGACCAGTGATCTCGATCATGAAACACATTCTGTATAAACGCCTGAAGCATGCTCTTCTTTCTATTTTCTCTAATACAGCAAGAAACATGAGCATGCCCAGAAAAAAAGAACTGTATTTCCTACTCATACAGACCATATGCAGTACAACTCTGCTTTTGAATCTGATACAAACCACAGCTCCTCTAACATAAATGCTCTTTAGTTAAATGTGAAAGACGCGTTGGGTTCGTGAACTGTGTAATTTCATTAGAGCCCAATACTCACTGGGGTTACCAGAAATGAACTCTTACTTGAAGGTAGATACAGAGCCTGGGGTTTGACTCTGTTTTGGAAGGAAAATTCAGACCAGTGTTCTCATCCATGAAACAGACTCTGTTTTAAGGCAAGAAGCATGCTCTTCTTTCTAGCTTCTCCAGCAGAGCAAGAACCATGATTTGCCCAGAAAAAAAATAACTCTGTTTCCTACTCCTATGGACCATATCAAGTTAAACTCTGCTGATGAAACTGATACAATCCACAACTCCTCTTATATAAATGCTCTTTAGTTAATAGTGAGAAACGCATCGGGTTAGCGAACTGTGTAATTTCATTTGAGCCCAAAATTCACTGAGTTTACCAGCATTGAACTCTTGCTTGTGGGAAGACACAGATCCTTGCATTTAATTCCGTTTCTGAAGGGAAATTCAGACCAGTGTTCTCATCCATGACACAATGTGTTTTAACGAAAGAAGCATGGTCTTCTTTCCATCATCTCTAATATAGCAAGAAACATGACCATGCCCAGAAAAAAAACTGTGTTAACTATTTAGAGGACCACAGCTAGTTAAACTCTGCTTATGAAACTGATAGAAACCACAACACCTATGACATAAATGCTCTTTATTTAATAGTGAACAATGCTTTGGGATCGTGAATTGTTTAAATTCATTTGAGCCCAAAATTAACTGGGTTGTCCAGTATTGAACTCTTGCTTGTAGGAAGAAACAATTCTTAGGGTTTAACTCCGTTTCTTAAGGGAAATTCAGACCAGTGTTCTCATCCATGATACACACTTTGATTTAATGCAAGAAGCATGCTCTTCTTTCCATCGTCTCGAATATAGCAAGAACCATGGACATGCCCAGAAAAAAATGAACTGTGTTTCCTACTCCTAGGACCATATCTAGTTAAACTCTGCTTATGAAAGTGATACAATCCACAGCTCCTCTAACATAAATGCTCTTTAGTTAATAGTGAGAAATGTGTCGGTTTTGTGAACTGTGTAATTTCATTTGAGCACAAATTTCACTGGGTTTACCAGAATTGAACTCTGGCTTGTGGGAAGATATAGATCCTTGCATTTAACTCCGTTTCTTAAGGGAAATTATGACCAGTGTTCTATCCATGGAACACACTCTGTTTTAAAGCAACAAGCCTGCTCTTCTTTCTAGCATATCCAATACATCAAGAAAAATGTGCATGCCCAGAAAAAAAACTGTGTTTCCTATTCATAAGGACCATATCTAGTTAAAATCTGCTTATGGAACGAATACAATATACAGCTCCTCTTACATAAATGCTCTTCAGTTAATAGTGAGAAATGCGTTGGGTTCGTGAATTGTGTAAATTCATTTGAGCCCAAAATTCACTGGGTTTTCCAGTATTGAACTCGTGCTTGTAGGAAGACACAATTCGTAGGTTTTAACTCCGTTCTGAAGGGAAATTCCGACCAGTGTTCCCATCCATGAAACGCAATCTGTTATAATGCCGGAAGCATGCTCTTTTTTCCATCATCTCTATTACAGCAAGAAACATGAGCATGCCCAGAAAAAAAAATGTGTTTCCTACTCATAGGACCATATATAGTTAAACACTGCTTATGAAACTGATACAATCCACAGCTCCCATTACATGAATGCTCTTTAGTTAATAGTGAGAGACGTGTTGGGTTCGTGAACTGTGTAATTTCATTTGAGCCCAATATTCCCTGTGTTTACCAGAAATGAACTCTTGCTTGTAGGAAGACAAAAATCATGGCATTTAACTGAATTTCTGAAGGGAAATTCAGACCAGTGTTCTCATGTATGAAACACACTCAGTTTTAACGTAAGAAGCATGCTCATTTTTCCAGCGTCTGTAATACAGCAAGAAACATGAGCTTGCCCAGAAAAAGAGAACTATGTTTACTACTCATGTGGATCATATCTAGTTAAACTCTACTTATGAATCTGATAGAAACCACAGCTCCTCTAACATAAATGCTCTTTAGTTAAATGTGAGAGATGCGTTGGGTTCGTGAAATGTCTAATTTCATTTGAAGCCCAAATTCACTGGGTTTTACAGAATTGAACTCTTTCTTATTGGAAGACAGAGATCTTTGCATTTACCTCCGATTCTGAAAGGAAATTCAGACCAGCGTTCTCATCCATGAAACACACTCTTTTTTAGCGCAAGAAGCATGTTCTTTTTTCCAGCCTCTCTAATGCAGCAAGAAACATGAGCTTGCCCAGAAAAAAAGAACTGGGTTTCCTACTCCTAGGTCCATATCTAGTTAAACCCTGCTTATGAAACTGATACAATCCACAGCTCCTCTTAAATAAATGCACTTTAGTTAATAGTGAGAAATGTGTCGGGTTTGTGAACTGTGTAATTTCATTTGAGCCCAAAATTCACTGGGTTTTCCAGAAATGAACTCGTGCTTATAGGAAGACACAGACCCTGGGGTTTAATTCCGTTTCTGATGGGAAATTCAGACCAGAGTTCTCATCCAAGAAACACACTCAGTTTTAAGGCAAGAAGCATGCTCTTTATACTAGCTGCTACAAAAGAGCAAAAACCATGAGCATGCCCAGAAAAAAAACTGTGTTTCCTACTCATAGGACCATATTTAGCTAAACTCTGCTTATGAAACTGATACAATCCACAGGTCCTCTTACATAAATGCTCTTTATTGAATAATGAGAAACGTGTTGGGTTAGTGAACTGTGTAATTTCATTTGAGACCAAAATTCACTGTGTTTACCAGAATTGAACTCTTGCTTGTAGGAAGACACAGATCCTAGGGTTTAACTCCGTTTCTGGAGGGAAATTCAGACCAGTGTTCTCATCCATGAAACACAATGTGTTATAATTCAAGAAGCATGCTGTTCTTTCCATCATCTCTATTACAGCTAGAAACATGAGCATGCCCATAAAAAAAGAACTGTGTTTCCTACTCCTAGGTCCATATCTAGTTAAAACCTGCTTATGAAACTTATACAATCCACAGCTCCTCTTAAATAAATGCTCTTTAGTTAATAGTGAGAAATGTGTTGGGTTTGGAAACTGTGTAATTTCATTTGAGCCCAAAATTCACTGGGTTTACCAGAATGAACTCTTGCTTGTAGGAAGACACAGAACCTAGGGTTTAACTCCGTTTCTGAAGGGAAATTCTGACCAGTGTTCTCATCCATGAAACACACTCTGTTTTAAAGCGACAAGACTGCTCTTCTTTCTAGCGTCTCCAATACATCAAGAAACATGAGCATGCCCAGAAATAAAAGACTGTGTTTCCTACTCATATGGACCATATCTAGTTAAACTCTGCTTATGGAACTGATACAATCAACAGCTCTTCTTACATAAATGCTCTTTAGTTAATAGTGAGAAATGTGTCGGGTTAGTGAACTGTGTAATTTCACTTGAGCACAAATTTCACTGGGTTTACCAGAATTGAACTCTTGCATGTGGGAAGACACAGATCCTTACATTTAACTCCGTTTCTGAAGGGAAATTCAGACCAGTGTTCTCATCCATGAAACACACTCTGTTTTAAAGCGACAAGCCTGCTCTTCTTTCCAGCGTCTCCAATACAGCAAGAAACATGAGCATGCCCAGAAAAAAAGAACTGTGTTTCCTACTCATATTGAACTTTTCGTTGGGATCCTGAACTGTGAAAATTCATTTGAGCCCAGAATTCACTGGGTTTTCCAGAATTGACTCTGGCTTGTGGGAAGACACAGATCCTTGCATTTAATTCCGTATTTGAAGGGAAATACTGACCATTGTTGTCATCCATGAAACACACTCTGTTTTAAGACAAGAAGCATTCTCTTCTTTCTAGCTGCTCCAATAGAGCAAGAACCATGAGCATGTCCAGAAAAAGAGAATTGTGTTTCCTATTAATATGGACCATATCTAGTTAACTCTGCTTATGAAACTGATACAAACCACAACTCCTATTACATAAATTCTCTTAGTTAATAGTCAGAAACGTGTAGGTTCATGAACTGTATAAATTCATTTGAGCCCAAAATTCACTGGGTTTTCCAGAATTGAACTCTTGTTGTAGAGAGACACAGATCTTGGTGTTTAACTCCGTTCCTGAAGGGAATTTCAGACCAGTGTTTTCATCCATGAAACACACTCTGTTTTAAAACAACAAGCCTGCTCTTCCTTCTAGCGTCTCCAATACATCAAGAAACATGATCATGCCCAGAAAAAAAACTGTGTTTCTTACTCATACGGACCATATCTAGTTAAACTCTGCTTATGGAACTGATACAATCCACAGCTCTTCTTACATAAATGCTCTTCAGTTAATAGTGAGAAATATGTCGGGTTAGTGAACTGTGTAATATTTCACTTGAGCCCAAAATTCAGTGGGTTTACCAGAATTGAACTCTTGCTTGTGGGAAGACACAGATCCTTGCATTTACCTCCTTTTCTAAAGGGGAATTCAGACCAGTGTTCTCATCCATGACACAATCTGTTTTAACGCAAGAAGCATGGTGTTCTTTCTACCATCTCTACTACAGCAAGAAACATGAGCATGCCCAGAAAAAACGAACTCTGTTTCCTCCTCATATGGACTATTACTAGTTAACTCTGCTTATGAAACTGATACAAACCACAGCTCCTCTTAAATAAATGCTCTTTAGTTAATAGTGAGAAACTCGTTGGGTTCCTGAATTGTGTATTTTCATTGTAACCCAAAATTCACTGCGTTTTCCAGAATTGAACTCTGCCTTGTGGGAAGACAAAGATCCTTGCATTTAACTCCGTTTCTGAAGAGCAATTCAGACCAGTGTTCTCTTCCATGAAACACACTCTCTTTTATCGCAAGAAGCATGCTCTTCTTTCAAACTTCTCCAATACAGCAAGAAACATGAGCATGCACAGAAAAAATAACTGTGTTTCCTACTCATTTGGCCATATCAAGTTAAACTGTGCTTAGGAATCTGATACAATCCACTGCTCCTCTTACGTAAATGCTCTTTACTTAGTATTGAGAATCGTGATGGGTTTGTGAAATGTGTAAAATCATTTAAGCCCAAAATTCACATGGTTTACCAGAAATGAACTCTTGCTTGTAGGAAGACACAGATCCTGTGGTTTAACTCCGTTTCTGAAGGAAATTCAGACCAGTGTTCTCATCCATGAAACACACTCTGTTTTAATGCAAGAAGCAAGCTCTTCTTTCCAGCATCTCCAATACAGCAAGAACCATGTTCATGCCCAGAAAAAAAGAACTGTGTTTCTTACTCATAGGGAATATATGTAGATCAACTCTGCTTATTTCACTGATATGAACCACATCTCCTCTTACATAAATGCACTTTAGTTAATAGTGAGAATCGTGCTGGGTTCGTGAACTGCTAAAAATCATTTGAGTCCAAAATTCACTGGGTTTACCAGAAATAAACTCTTGCTTGTGGGAAGACACGGATTATGGGGTTTAACTCCGTTTCTGAAGGGAAATTCACACCAGTGTTCTCATCCATGACACAATCTGTTTTAATGCAAGCAGTATGGTCTTCTTTCTACCATCTCTAACACAGCAAGAAACATGAGCATGCCCAGAAAAAACGAACTCTGTTTCCTCCTCATATGGACCATAACTAGTTAACTCTGCTTAGGAAACTGATACAAACCACAGCTCCTCTTAAATAAATGGTCTTTAGTTAATAGTGAGAAACTCGTAGTGTTCCTGAATTGTGTATTTTCATTTTAACCCAAAATTCACTGGGTTTTCCAGAATTGAACTCTGGCTTGTAGGAAGACACAGATCATGGCATTTATCTCCATTTCTGAAGGGAAATTCAGACTAGTGTTCTCACCTATGAAACACACTCTGTTTTAACACCAGAAGCATGCTCTTTTTTCCAGCATCTCTAATACAGCAAGAAACATGAGCTTGCCCAGAAAAAAAGAACTGTGTTTCCTATTAATACGGACCATATCTAGTTAACTCTGCTTATAAAACTGATACAAACCACAACTCCTATTAAATAAATGCTCTTTAGTTAATAGTGAGAAACGCATTGGTTTGTGAACTATATAAATTCATTTGAGCCCAAAATTCACTGGGCTTTCCAGAATTCTACTCTTACTTGTAGGAAGACACAGATCCTGTGTTTTAACTCCGTTTCTGAAGGGAAATTCAGACCAGTGTTCTCATCCATGAAACACACTCTGTTTTAAAGCAACAAGCCTGCACTTATTTCTAGCGTCTCCAATATATACAGAAACATGAGCATGCCCTTAAAAATTAACTGTGTTTCCTACTCATAGGGATCATATCTAGTTAAACTCTACTTATGAATCTGATACCACAGCTCCTCTAAGATAAATGCTCTTTAGGTAAAAGTGAGAGACGCGTTGGGTTCGTGAACTGTGTAATTTCATTTGAGCCCAATACTCACTGGGTTTACCAGAAATTAATGCTTGCTTGTGGGAAGACACAGATCCTTGCATTTAACTCCGTTTCTGAAGGGAAATTCATACCAGTGTTGTCATCCCTGACACAATCTGTTTTAACGCAAGACGCATGCTCTTCTTTCCATCATCTCTAATACAGCAAGAAACATGAGCATGCCCAGAAATAAAGAACTGTGTTTCCTACTCACATTGACCATATCTCGTTAAACTATGCTGATGAAACTGATACATATCACAGTTCCTCTTACATAAATGCTCTTTAGTTAATAGTGAGAGACTCGTTGGGTTCCTGAACTGTGTAAATTCATTTGAGCCCAAAATTCACTGGGTTTTCCAGAATTGACTCTAGCTTGTAGGAAGACACAGATTCTTGCATTTAACTCTGTTTCTGTAGGGCAATTCTTACCAGTGTTCTGATCCATGAAACACACTCTGTTTTAAGGCAAGAAGCATGCTCTTCTTTCTAGCTGCTCCAATAGAGCAAGAAACATGAGCATGCCCAGTAAATATAACTGTGTTTCCTACTCCTAGGACCATATCTAGTTAAACACTGCTTATGAAACTGATACAATCAACAGCTCATCTTACATAAATGCTTTTTAGTTAATAGTCAGAAATGTGTGGGGTGAGTAAACTGTGTAATTTCATTTGAGCCCAAAATTCACTGGGATTACCAGAAATGAACTCTTGCTTGTGGGAAGACACAGATCCTTGCATTTAACTCCATTTCTGAAGGGAAATTCAGACCACTGTTCTCATCCATGAAACACAATCTGTTTTAATGCAAGAAGCATGGTCTTCTTTCCATCATCTCCAATACAACAAGAAATATGAGCATGCGCAGAAAAAAAGAACTGTGTTTCCTACTCAAATTGACAATATATAGTCAAACTCTGCATAAGAAACTGATACGGATTACAGCTCCTCTTACATAAATGCTCTTTATTTAATGGTGAGAAACTCGTTGGGTTCCTGAACTGTGTAAATTCATTTGAGCCCAAAATTCACTGGGTTTTCCAGAATTGACTCTGGCTTGTAGGTAGACACAGAGCCTGGGGTTTAATTCCATTTCTGAAGGGAAATTCAGACCCAGTGTTCTCAACCATAATACACACTTTGTTTTAACGAAAGAAGCATGCTCTTCTTTCCAGCGTCTAGAATAGAGCAGGAAACATGAGCATGCCCAGAAAAAAGACTCTGTTTCCTACTCATATGGACCATATGTAGTTAACTCTGCTTATCAACCTGATACAAACCACAGCTCATCTTACATAAATGCTCATAAGTTAATACTGAGAAACGCATTGGATTCCTGAAATGTGTAATTTCATTTGAACTGCAAATTCACTGCGTTTTCCAGAATTGAACTCTTTCTTATTGGAAGACACAGATCCTTGCATTAACCTCCGATTCTGAAGGGAAATTCAGACCAGCGTTCTCATCCATGAAAAACACTCTTTTTTAAAGCAAGAAGCATGCTCGTTTTTTCTAGCGTGTCTAATATAGCAAGAAACATGAGCTTGCCCTGAAGAAAAGAACTGTGTTTCCTACTCATACGGGTCATATCTAGTTAAACTCTTCTTATGAATCTGATACAATCCATAGCTCCTCTTACATAAATGCTCTTTAGTTAATAGTGATGAATGCGTTGGGTTTGTGAACTGTGTAAATTCATTTCAGCCCAAAATACACTCGGTTTTCCAGTATTAAACTCTTACTTGTCGCAAGGCACAGATACTAGGGTTTAACCCCGTTTCTGAAGGGAAATTCTGACCAGTGTTCTCATCCATGAAACACACTCTGTTTTAAGGGAAGAAGCATGCTCTTCCTTATGGCTTCTCCAATACAGAAAGAACCATGAGAATGCCCCCAAAAAATTACTGTGTTTCATACTCATACGTCCCTATCTACTTCAACTAGGCTCATGAAACAGGTACAATTCACAGCACATCTTACATGAATGCACTTTAGTTAATAGGTTGAAATGCGTTGGATTCGTGAAATCTATGAATACATTTGAACCCAAAATTCACTGGGTTTACCATCATTAAACTCATTCTTTTTGGAAGACACTGAATCTGGCATTTAACTCTGTTTCTGAAGGGAAATTCACACCAGTGTTCTCATCCATGAAACACACTCTTATTTAACACAAGAAGCATGCTCTTTTTTCCAGCGTGTCTAATACAGCAAGAAACGTGAGCTTGCCCAGAAAAAAAGAACTGTGTTTCCTATTAATACAGACCATATCTAGTTAACTCTGCTTATGAAACTGATACAAACCACAAGGTCTATTACATAAATGCTCTTTAGTTAATAGTGAGAAATGCATAGGGTTAGTGAACTGTGTAATTTCATTTGAGCCCAAAATTAACTGGGTTTAAGAGAATTGAACTCTTGCTTGTAGGAAGACACAGATCATAGGGTTTAACTCCGTTTCTGAAGGGAAATTCAGACCAGTGTTCTCATCCATGAAACACAATCTGTTATAATGCAAGAAGCATGCTCTTCTTTCTATCATCCATATTACAGCAAGAAATATGAACATGCCCAGAAAAAAAGAACTGTGTTTCTAAACTGATATGGAGCATATCTAGTTAACTCTGCTCATGAAACTGATACAAACCACAATCCTGTTAATTAAAGGCTGTTTACTTAATAGTGATAAACGCATTGGGTTCCTGAAATGTGTAAATTTTTTCAGATAAAAATTTACACGGTTGACTAGAATTGAACTCCAGATTGCAGGAAGACACAGATCTTGACATTTCCCTCCTTCTCTGAAGGGAAATTGAGACCAGTGTGGTTATCCATGAAACACACTCTGTTTTAACCCAAGAAGCATGCTCTATTTTCCAGCTTCGCCAATACAGCAGGAAACATGAGCATGCCCACATAAAAGAAATGTGTTTATTTGAAACGAAGTCTTGCTTGTAGGAAGACACAGAGCCTGAGAATTAACTCCATTTCTAAAGGGAAACGTCCACAACAGATCCCATTCAGGAAACACACTCTGCTTTAGAGCAAGAAGCACGCTCTTGCTATCTAGAATCTCTAATAAAGCAGGAAACATGAGTATGCACAGAACAAAAGAACGGTGTTTACTACACATATGGACCATATCTAGTTCAACTCTGCTCCTGAAACTGATCCAAACCACAGGCCCTCTACCATCCAATGATTTTAAGTTAAGAGTGAGAAACGTGTGAGCTTCCTGATCGATGTAGCTTCATTTGAGATGAAAAGGGACTGCGTTTACTTGAAATGAAATCTTGCTTGTAGGAAGACACAGAGCCTGGGATTTAACTCCATTTCCTAAGGGAAACACTCAGCACAGTTCTCATCTGTGAAACACAATGTGCTTTAGAGCAAGAAGCACGCACTTGCTTTCTAGAGTCTATAATAAAGCAGGAAATGTGAGTGTGCCCATAACCAACAGACTGTGTTTCCTACGAATAAGGACCATATGTAGTTCAACTCGGCTCATGAAAGTGATACAAACCACAGGTCCTCTAACATCCAATGCTTTTCAGTTAAGAGCGAGAAACGTGTGAGCTTCGTTAAGGATGTAGCTTCCTTTGAGCTGAAAAGTGACTGTGTTTACCTTAAACGAAGTCTTGCTTGTAGGAAGACACAGAGCCTGGAATTTTACTCCATTTCTGAAGGTAAACACACAGCAGAGTTCTCATCCATGAAACACACTGTGCTTCAGAGCAAGAAACACGCTCTTGCTTTCTAGAGTCCCTAATAGAGCAAGAAAAGTTGGTGTGCTCAGAACAAAAAACGGCGTTTCCTAAACATATGGATCATATCTAGTACAACTCTCCTTCTGAAACTGATACAAACCACAGGTACTCTAACATCCAATGCTTGTCAGTTAATAAGAGAAATATGCGAGCTTTGTGAACGATGTAGGTCCTTTGAGCTGTAAAGTGACTACCCATACATGAAACGAAGTTTTGCTTGTAGGAAGACACAGAGCCTGGGATTTAACTCCATTTCTGAAGGGAAACACACAGCACAGTTCTCATCCATGCAACACACTCTGCTTTAGAGCAAGAAGCACGCTCTTTCTTCCTAGAGTCTCCAATACACCAGAAAACGTGAGTGTGCTCAGAACAAAAAACGGTGTTTCCTACACATACAGACCATATCTAGGAAAGTCTCCTTCTGAAACTGATAGAAACCACAGGTCCTCTAACATCCAATGATTTTCAGTTAAGAGGGAAAAATGTGTGAGATTCGTGAAGGATGAAACTTCGATTGAGCTGAAAAGTGACTGGGTTTACCTGAAATGTAGTCTTGCATGTAGGAGGAAACAGAGACTGAGATTTTACTCCATTTCTGAAGGGAAATACAAAGCACAGGTTTCATCCATGAAACACACTGTTCTTCAGCGCTAGAAACACACTCTTGCTTTCTAGAGTCTCTAATAGATCAGGAAACCTGGGTGTGCTCAATACAAAAGAACAGTGTTTACTACACATACGGACCATATCTAGTTCAACTCTGCTTCCGAAACTGATACAAACCACAGGTCCTCAAACATCCAATGCTTGTCAGTTAATAAGAGAAATGTGTGAGCTTCGTGAACGATGTAGCTTCCTTTGAGCTGAAAAGGGACTGCCTTTACCTGAAACGAACTCTTGCTAGGAGGAAGACACAGCGCCAGGGATTTAACTCCATTTTGGAAGAGAAACACACAGCACAGTTCCCATCCATGAAACACACTCTGCTTTAGAGCAAGAAGCGCGCTCTTGCTTTCTAGAGTCTCTAATACAGCAGGTAACTTGTGTGTGCTCAGAACAAAAGAACAGTGTTTACTATACCTACGGATCATACCTAGTTCAACTCTGCTTCTGAAACTGATAAAAACCACAGGTCCTCTAAGATCCAATTCTTTTCAGTTAAGAGCGAGAAACGTGTGAGCTTCCTGAAGGATGTAGCTTCGTTTGAGCTGAAAAGTGGTTGTTCTTACCTGAAATGAAGTATTGCTTGTAGGAAGACACAGAGTCTGGGATTTAACTGCATTTCTGAAGGGAAACACACAGCACAGTTCTCATCCTTTAAACACACTGTGCTTCTGAGCAAGAAACACGCTCTTGCTTTCTAGAGTCACTAGTAGAGCATGAAACTTGCGAGTGTTCAGGAAAAAAAGAACGGCATTTACTAAACATACGGACCATATCTACTTCAACTCTGCTTCTGAAACTGATACAAACCACAGGTCCTCTAACATCCAATGCTTGTCAGTTACGAAGAGAAATGTGGGAGCTTTGTGAACGATGTAGCTTCATTTGAGCTGAAAAGGGACTGCGTTTACTTGAAAAGTAGTCTAGCTTGTAGGAAGACAGAGAACCTGGGATTTAACTCCATTTCTGAAGGAAAACACACATCCTGGAAACACACTCTGCTTTAGAGCAAGAAGCACGCACTTGCTTTCTAGAGTCTCTAATACAGCAGGAAATGTGAGTGTGCTCATAACCAAAGGACTGTGTTTCCTACGAATGAGGCCCATATCTAGTTCAACTCTGCTCATGAAAGTGATACAAACCACAGGTCCTCTAACATCCAATGCTTTTCAGTTAAGAGCAAGAAACGTGTGAGCTTCGTGAAAGATGTAGCTTCCTTTGAGCTGAAAAGTGACTGTGTTTACCTGAAATGAAGTCTTGCTTGTAGCAAGACACAGAGCCTGGGATTTTTCTCCATTTCTGAAGGTAAACACATAGCAGAGTTCTCCTCTATGAAACACACTATGCTTTAGAGCAAGAAGCATACTCTTGCTTCCAGGAGTCTCCAATACACAAGAAAACGTGAGTGTGCTCAGAACAATAAACGGTGTTTCCTACATATACAGACCATATCTAGGACAAGTCTACTTCTGAAACTAATACAAACAACAGGTCCTCTAACATCCAATGATTTTCAGTTAAGAGCAAAAATGTGTCAGCTTCGTGAACAATGTAGCTTCGTTTGAGCTGAAAAGGGACTGCGTTTACTTGAAACAAAGTCTTGCTTGTGGTAAGACACAGAGCCTGGGATTTATCTCCATTACTAAAGGGAAACACTCAGCACAGTTCTCATCCATGAAACACACTGTGATTTAGAGCAAGAAGCACGCTCTTGCTTTCTAGATTCGCTAATACACGAGGAAACGTGGGTGTGCTCAGAACAAAAGAACAGTGTTTACTACACATACGGACCATATCTAGTTCAACTCTGCTTCCGAAACTGATACAAACAACAGGTCCTCAAACATCCAATGCTTGTCAGTTAATAAGAGAAATGTGTGAGCTTCGTGAACGATGTAGCTTCATTTGAGCTGAAAAGGGACTGCCTTTACCTGAAACGAACTCTTGCTAGGAGGAAGACACAGCGCCAGGGATTTAACTCCATTTTGGAAGAGAAACACACAGCACAGTTCCCATCCATGAAACACACTCTGCTTTAGAGCAAGAAGCGCGCTCTTGCTTTCTAGAGTCTCTAATACAGCAGGTAACATGTGTGTGCTCAGAACAAAAGAACAGTGTTTACTATACCTACAGACCATATCTAGTTCAACTCTGCTTCTGAAACTGATAAAAACCACAGGTCCTCTAAGATCCAATGCTTTTCAGTTAAGAGCGAGAAACATGTGAGCTTCCTGAAGGATGTAGCTTCGTTTGAGCTGAAAAGTGGTTGTTCTTACCTTAAACGAAGTCTTGCTTGTAGGAAGACACAGAGCCTGGGATTTAAATCCATTTCTGAAGAGAAACACACAGCACAGTTCCCATCCATTAAACACAATCTGCTTTAGAGCAAGAAGCACGCTCTTGCTTTCTAGAATCTCTAATACAGCCGGAAACATGGGTGATCTCAAAACAAAAAACGTTGTTTCCCACACATACAGACCATATCTAGTTCAACTCTCCTTCTGAAACTGATACAAACCGAAGGTCCTCTAAAATCCAATTCTTTTCAGTTAAGAGCGAGAAACTTATGAGCTTTTTGAAAGATGTAGCTTCGTTTCAGCTGAAAAGTGACTGCGTTTATTTGAAACGAAGTCTTGCTTGTAGGAAGTCACAGATACTGGGATTTTACTCCATTTCTGGAGTGAAACAAACAGCACAGTTCTCATCCATGAAACTCACATTGCTTTAGAGCAAGACGCAAGCTCTTGCTTTCTAGAGTCTCTAATACAGCAGGAAATGTGGGTGTTCATAAAACAAAAAATGGTGTTTCCTACACATACGGACCATATCTAGTTCAACTCTCCTTCTGAAACTGATACAAACCGCAGGTCCTCTAAATTCCAATTCTTTTCAGATAAGAGAGAGAAACTTATGCGCTTCATGATTGAGGGAGCTTCCTTTGAGCTGAAAAGGGACTAGGTTTACTTCAAAAGAAGTCTTGCTTGTAGGAAGGCACAGAACCTGGGATTTAACTCCATTTCTGAAGGGAATCACACTGCACAGTTATCATCCATGAAACACACACTGCTTTAGAGCAGGACGCACGCTCTTGCTTTCTAGAGTCTATAATAGAGCAGGAAACCTGGGCGTGCTCAGAACAAAAGTATGGTGTTTACTACACATTCAGACCACATCTAGTTCAACTCTGCTTCTGAAACTGATACAAACCGCAGTTCCTCTAAAATCCAATTATTTTCAGTTAGGAGCCAGAAACTTGTGAGCTTCGTGAAGGATGTAGCTTCTTTTGAGCTGAAAGTGACTGTGTTTACCTGAAACAAAGTCTTGCTTGTAGGAAGACACAGAGCCTGGGATTTAACTCCATTTCTAAAGGCAAACATTCAGCATAGTTCTAATCCATGAAACACACTGTGCTTTAGAGCAAGAAGCACGCTCTTGGGTTCTAAAGTCTCTAATATAGCAGGAAACGTGGGTGGGCTCAGAACAAAAGTACGGTGTTTACTACCCATACGGACCACATCTAGTTCAACTCTGCTTCTGAAACTGATACAAACCACAGGTCCTCTAACGTCCAATGCTTTTCAGTTAAGAGCGAGAAACTTGTGAGCTTCCTGAACGATATAGCTTCGTTTGAGCTGAAAAGGGACTGCGTTTACCTGAAACGAAGTCTTGCTTGTAGGAAGACACAGAGCCTGGGATTTAACTCCATTTTTGAAGGGAAACACACAGCACCTATCCCATCCGTAAAACACAATCTGCTTTAGAGCTAGAGGCATGCTCTTGCTTTCTAGAGTCTCTAATACAGCAGGAAACGTGAGCATGCACTGAACCAAAGAATGGTGTTTCATAAATATACAGACTATATCTAATTCAACTCTCCTTCTGAAACTGATACAAACCGCAGTTCCTCTAAAATCCAATTATTTTCAGTTAGGAGCAAGAAACTTGTGTGCTTCATGAAGGATGTAGCTTCTTTGGAGCTGAAAAGTGACTGTGTTTACCTGAAACGAAGTCTTGCTTGTAGGAAGACACAGTGCCTGGGATTTTACTCCATTTCTGAAGGGAAACACACAGCACAGTTCTCATCCATGAAACACACTGTGCTTCAGAGCTAGAAACACACTCTTGCTTTGTAGAGTCTCTAATAGAGCCGGAAACCTGGGTGTGCTCAGAAAAAAGAACAGTGTTTTCTACACATACGGACCATATCTAGTTCAACTCTGCTTCCGAAACTGATACAAACCACAGGTCCTCAAACATCCAATGCTTGTCAGTTAATAAGAGAAATGTGTGAGCTTCGTGAACGATGTAGCTTCCTTTGAGCTGAAAAGGGACTGCCTTTACCTGAAACGAACTCTTGCTAGGAGGAAGACACAGCGCCAGGGATTTAACTCCATTTTGGAAGAGAAACACACAGCACAGTTCCCATCCATGAAACACACTCTGCTTTAGAGCAAGAAGCGCGCTCTTGCTTTCTAGAGTCTCTAATACAGCAGGTAACTTGTGTGTGCTCAGAACAAAAGAACAGTGTTTACTATACCTACGGATCATACCTAGTTCAACTCTGCTTCTGAAACTGATAAAAACCACAGGTCCTCTAAGATCCAATTCTTTTCAGTTAAGAGCGAGAAACGTGTGAGCTTCCTGAAGGATGTAGCTTCGTTTGAGCTGAAAAGTGGTTGTTCTTACCTGAAATGAAGTATTGCTTGTAGGAAGACACAGAGTCTGGGATTTAACTGCATTTCTGAAGGGAAACACACAGCACAGTTCTCATCCTTTAAACACACTGTGCTTCTGAGCAAGAAACACGCTCTTGCTTTCTAGAGTCACTAGTAGAGCATGAAACTTGCGAGTGTTCAGGAAAAAAAGAACGGCATTTACTAAACATACGGACCATATCTACTTCAACTCTGCTTCTGAAACTGATACAAACCACAGGTCCTCTAACATCCAATGCTTGTCAGTTACGAAGAGAAATGTGGGAGCTTTGTGAACGATGTAGCTTCATTTGAGCTGAAAAGGGACTGCGTTTACTTGAAAAGTAGTCTAGCTTGTAGGAAGACAGAGAACCTGGGATTTAACTCCATTTCTGAAGGAAAACACACAGCACAGTTCCCATCCATTAAACACAATCTGCTTTAGAGCAAGAAGCACGCTCTTGCTTTCTAGAATCTCTAATACAGCCGGAAACATGGGTGATCTCAAAACAAAAAACGTTGTTTCCCACACATACAGACCATATCTAGTTCAACTCTCCTTCTGAAACTGATACAAACCGAAGGTCCTCTAAAATCCAATTCTTTTCAGTTAAGAGCGAGAAACTTATGAGCTTTTTGAAAGATGTAGCTTCGTTTCAGCTGAAAAGTGACTGCGTTTATTTGAAACGAAGTCTTGCTTGTAGGAAGTCACAGATACTGGGATTTTACTCCATTTCTGGAGTGAAACAAACAGCACAGTTCTCATCCATGAAACTCACATTGCTTTAGAGCAAGACGCAAGCTCTTGCTTTCTAGAGTCTCTAATACAGCAGGAAATGTGGGTGTTCATAAAACAAAAAATGGTGTTTCCTACACATACGGACCATATCTAGTTCAACTCTCCTTCTGAAACTGATACAAACCGCAGGTCCTCTAAATTCCAATTCTTTTCAGATAAGAGAGAGAAACTTATGCGCTTCATGATTGAGGGAGCTTCCTTTGAGCTGAAAAGGGACTAGGTTTACTTCAAAAGAAGTCTTGCTTGTAGGAAGGCACAGAACCTGGGATTTAACTCCATTTCTGAAGGGAATCACACTGCACAGTTATCATCCATGAAACACACACTGCTTTAGAGCAGGACGCACGCTCTTGCTTTCTAGAGTCTATAATAGAGCAGGAAACCTGGGCGTGCTCAGAACAAAAGTATGGTGTTTACTACACATTCAGACCACATCTAGTTCAACTCTGCTTCTGAAACTGATACAAACCGCAGTTCCTCTAAAATCCAATTATTTTCAGTTAGGAGCCAGAAACTTGTGAGCTTCGTGAAGGATGTAGCTTCTTTTGAGCTGAAAGTGACTGTGTTTACCTGAAACAAAGTCTTGCTTGTAGGAAGACACAGAGCCTGGGATTTAACTCCATTTCTAAAGGGAAACATTCAGCATAGTTCTAATCCATGAAACACACTGTGCTTTAGAGCAAGAAGCACGCTCTTGGGTTCTAAAGTCTCTAATATAGCAGGAAACGTGGGTGGGCTCAGAACAAAAGTACGGTGTTTACTACCCATACGGACCACATCTAGTTCAACTCTGCTTCTGAAACTGATACAAACCACAGGTCCTCTAACGTCCAATGCTTTTCAGTTAAGAGCGAGAAACTTGTGAGCTTCCTGAACGATATAGCTTCGTTTGAGCTGAAAAGGGACTGCGTTTACCTGAAACGAAGTCTTGCTTGTAGGAAGACACAGAGCCTGGGATTTAACTCCATTTTTGAAGGGAAACACACAGCACCTATCCCATCCGTAAAACACAATCTGCTTTAGAGCTAGAGGCATGCTCTTGCTTTCTAGAGTCTCTAATACAGCAGGAAACGTGAGCATGCACTGAACCAAAGAATGGTGTTTCATAAATATACAGACTATATCTAATTCAACTCTCCTTCTGAAACTGATACAAACCGCAGTTCCTCTAAAATCCAATTATTTTCAGTTAGGAGCAAGAAACTTGTGTGCTTCATGAAGGATGTAGCTTCTTTGGAGCTGAAAAGTGACTGTGTTTACCTGAAACGAAGTCTTGCTTGTAGGAAGACACAGTGCCTGGGATTTTACTCCATTTCTGAAGGGAAACACACAGCACAGTTCTCATCCATGAAACACACTGTGCTTCAGAGCTAGAAACACACTCTTGCTTTGTAGAGTCTCTAATAGAGCCGGAAACCTGGGTGTGCTCAGAAAAAAGAACAGTGTTTTCTACACATACGGACCATATCTAGTTCAACTCTGCTTCCGAAACTGATACAAACCACAGGTCCTCAAACATCCAATGCTTGTCAGTTAATAAGAGAAATGTGTGAGCTTCGTGAACGATGTAGCTTCCTTTGAGCTGAAAAGGGACTGCCTTTACCTGAAACGAACTCTTGCTAGGAGGAAGACACAGCGCCAGGGATTTAACTCCATTTTGGAAGAGAAACACACAGCACAGTTCCCATCCATGAAACACACTCTGCTTTAGAGCAAGAAGCGCGCTCTTGCTTTCTAGAGTCTCTAATACAGCAGGTAACTTGTGTGTGCTCAGAACAAAAGAACAGTGTTTACTATACCTACGGATCATACCTAGTTCAACTCTGCTTCTGAAACTGATAAAAACCACAGGTCCTCTAAGATCCAATTCTTTTCAGTTAAGAGCGAGAAACGTGTGAGCTTCCTGAAGGATGTAGCTTCGTTTGAGCTGAAAAGTGGTTGTTCTTACCTGAAATGAAGTATTGCTTGTAGGAAGACACAGAGTCTGGGATTTAACTGCATTTCTGAAGGGAAACACACAGCACAGTTCTCATCCTTTAAACACACTGTGCTTCTGAGCAAGAAACACGCTCTTGCTTTCTAGAGTCACTAGTAGAGCATGAAACTTGCGAGTGTTCAGGAAAAAAAGAACGGCATTTACTAAACATACGGACCATATCTACTTCAACTCTGCTTCTGAAACTGATACAAACCACAGGTCCTCTAACATCCAATGCTTGTCAGTTATGAAGAGAAATGTGGGAGCTTTGTGAACGATGTAGCTTCATTTGAGCTGAAAAGGGACTGCGTTTACTTGAAAAGTAGTCTAGCTTGTAGGAAGACAGAGAACCTGGGATTTAACTCCATTTCTGAAGGAAAACACACATCCTGGAAACACACTCTGCTTTAGAGCAAGAAGCACGCACTTGCTTTCTAGAGTCTCTAATACAGCAGGAAATGTGAGTGTGCTCATAACCAAAGGACTGTGTTTCCTACGAATGAGGCCCATATCTAGTTCAACTCTGCTCATGAAAGTGATACAAACCACAGGTCCTCTAACATCCAATGCTTTTCAGTTAAGAGCAAGAAACGTGTGAGCTTCGTGAAAGATGTAGCTTCCTTTGAGCTGAAAAGTGACTGTGTTTACCTGAAATGAAGTCTTGCTTGTAGCAAGACACAGAGCCTGGGATTTTTCTCCATTTCTGAAGGTAAACACATAGCAGAGTTCTCCTCTATGAAACACACTATGCTTTAGAGCAAGAAGCATACTCTTGCTTCCAGGAGTCTCCAATACACAAGAAAACGTGAGTGTGCTCAGAACAATAAACGGTGTTTCCTACATATACAGACCATATCTAGGACAAGTCTACTTCTGAAACTAATACAAACAACAGGTCCTCTAACATCCAATGATTTTCAGTTAAGAGCAAAAATGTGTCAGCTTCGTGAACAATGTAGCTTCGTTTGAGCTGAAAAGGGACTGCGTTTACTTGAAACAAAGTCTTGCTTGTGGTAAGACACAGAGCCTGGGATTTATCTCCATTACTAAAGGGAAACACTCAGCACAGTTCTCATCCATGAAACACACTGTGATTTAGAGCAAGAAGCACGCTCTTGCTTTCTAGATTCGCTAATACACGAGGAAACGTGGGTGTGCTCAGAACAAAAGAACAGTGTTTACTACACATACGGACCATATCTAGTTCAACTCTGCTTCCGAAACTGATACAAACAACAGGTCCTCAAACATCCAATGCTTGTCAGTTAATAAGAGAAATGTGTGAGCTTCGTGAACGATGTAGCTTCATTTGAGCTGAAAAGGGACTGCCTTTACCTGAAACGAACTCTTGCTAGGAGGAAGACACAGCGCCAGGGATTTAACTCCATTTTGGAAGAGAAACACACAGCACAGTTCCCATCCATGAAACACACTCTGCTTTAGAGCAAGAAGCGCGCTCTTGCTTTCTAGAGTCTCTAATACAGCAGGTAACATGTGTGTGCTCAGAACAAAAGAACAGTGTTTACTATACCTACAGACCATATCTAGTTCAACTCTGCTTCTGAAACTGATAAAAACCACAGGTCCTCTAAGATCCAATGCTTTTCAGTTAAGAGCGAGAAACATGTGAGCTTCCTGAAGGATGTAGCTTCGTTTGAGCTGAAAAGTGGTTGTTCTTACCTTAAACGAAGTCTTGCTTGTAGGAAGACACAGAGCCTGGGATTTAAATCCATTTCTGAAGAGAAACACACAGCACAGTTCCCATCCATTAAACACAATCTGCTTTAGAGCAAGAAGCACGCTCTTGCTTTCTAGAATCTCTAATACAGCCGGAAACATGGGTGATCTCAAAACAAAAAACGTTGTTTCCCACACATACAGACCATATCTAGTTCAACTCTCCTTCTGAAACTGATACAAACCGAAGGTCCTCTAAAATCCAATTCTTTTCAGTTAAGAGCGAGAAACTTATGAGCTTTTTGAAAGATGTAGCTTCGTTTCAGCTGAAAAGTGACTGCGTTTATTTGAAACGAAGTCTTGCTTGTAGGAAGTCACAGATACTGGGATTTTACTCCATTTCTGGAGTGAAACAAACAGCACAGTTCTCATCCATGAAACTCACATTGCTTTAGAGCAAGACGCAAGCTCTTGCTTTCTAGAGTCTCTAATACAGCAGGAAATGTGGGTGTTCATAAAACAAAAAATGGTGTTTCCTACACATACGGACCATATCTAGTTCAACTCTCCTTCTGAAACTGATACAAACCGCAGGTCCTCTAAATTCCAATTCTTTTCAGATAAGAGAGAGAAACTTATGCGCTTCATGATTGAGGGAGCTTCCTTTGAGCTGAAAAGGGACTAGGTTTACTTCAAAAGAAGTCTTGCTTGTAGGAAGGCACAGAACCTGGGATTTAACTCCATTTCTGAAGGGAATCACACTGCACAGTTATCATCCATGAAACACACACTGCTTTAGAGCAGGACGCACGCTCTTGCTTTCTAGAGTCTATAATAGAGCAGGAAACCTGGGCGTGCTCAGAACAAAAGTATGGTGTTTACTACACATTCAGACCACATCTAGTTCAACTTTGCTTCTGAAACTGATACAAACCGCAGTTCCTCTAAAATCCAATTATTTTCAGTTAGGAGCCAGAAACTTGTGAGCTTCGTGAAGGATGTAGCTTCTTTTGAGCTGAAAGTGACTGTGTTTACCTGAAACAAAGTCTTGCTTGTAGGAAGACACAGAGCCTGGGATTTAACTCCATTTCTAAAGGCAAACATTCAGCATAGTTCTAATCCATGAAACACACTGTGCTTTAGAGCAAGAAGCACGCTCTTGGGTTCTAAAGTCTCTAATATAGCAGGAAACGTGGGTGGGCTCAGAACAAAAGTACGGTGTTTACTACCCATACGGACCACATCTAGTTCAACTCTGCTTCTGAAACTGATACAAACCACAGGTCCTCTAACGTCCAATGCTTTTCAGTTAAGAGCGAGAAACTTGTGAGCTTCCTGAACGATATAGCTTCGTTTGAGCTGAAAAGGGACTGCGTTTACCTGAAACGAAGTCTTGCTTGTAGGAAGACACAGAGCCTGGGATTTAACTCCATTTTTGAAGGGAAACACACAGCACCTATCCCATCCGTAAAACACAATCTGCTTTAGAGCTAGAGGCATGCTCTTGCTTTCTAGAGTCTCTAATACAGCAGGAAACGTGAGCATGCACTGAACCAAAGAATGGTGTTTCATAAATATACAGACTATATCTAATTCAACTCTCCTTCTGAAACTGATACAAACCGCAGTTCCTCTAAAATCCAATTATTTTCAGTTAGGAGCAAGAAACTTGTGTGCTTCATGAAGGATGTAGCTTCTTTGGAGCTGAAAAGTGACTGTGTTTACCTGAAACGAAGTCTTGCTTGTAGGAAGACACAGTGCCTGGGATTTTACTCCATTTCTGAAGGGAAACACACAGCACAGTTCTCATCCATGAAACACACTGTGCTTCAGAGCTAGAAACACACTCTTGCTTTGTAGAGTCTCTAATAGAGCCGGAAACCTGGGTGTGCTCAGAAAAAAGAACAGTGTTTTCTACACATACGGACCATATCTAGTTCAACTCTGCTTCCGAAACTGATACAAACCACAGGTCCTCAAACATCCAATGCTTGTCAGTTAATAAGAGAAATGTGTGAGCTTCGTGAACGATGTAGCTTCCTTTGAGCTGAAAAGGGACTGCCTTTACCTGAAACGAACTCTTGCTAGGAGGAAGACACAGCGCCAGGGATTTAACTCCATTTTGGAAGAGAAACACACAGCACAGTTCCCATCCATGAAACACACTCTGCTTTAGAGCAAGAAGCGCGCTCTTGCTTTCTAGAGTCTCTAATACAGCAGGTAACTTGTGTGTGCTCAGAACAAAAGAACAGTGTTTACTATACCTACGGATCATACCTAGTTCAACTCTGCTTCTGAAACTGATAAAAACCACAGGTCCTCTAAGATCCAATTCTTTTCAGTTAAGAGCGAGAAACGTGTGAGCTTCCTGAAGGATGTAGCTTCGTTTGAGCTGAAAAGTGGTTGTTCTTACCTGAAATGAAGTATTGCTTGTAGGAAGACACAGAGTCTGGGATTTAACTGCATTTCTGAAGGGAAACACACAGCACAGTTCTCATCCTTTAAACACACTGTGCTTCTGAGCAAGAAACACGCTCTTGCTTTCTAGAGTCACTAGTAGAGCATGAAACTTGCGAGTGTTCAGGAAAAAAAGAACGGCATTTACTAAACATACGGACCATATCTACTTCAACTCTGCTTCTGAAACTGATACAAACCACAGGTCCTCTAACATCCAATGCTTGTCAGTTACGAAGAGAAATGTGGGAGCTTTGTGAACGATGTAGCTTCATTTGAGCTGAAAAGGGACTGCGTTTACTTGAAAAGTAGTCTAGCTTGTAGGAAGACAGAGAACCTGGGATTTAACTCCATTTCTGAAGGAAAACACACATCCTGGAAACACACTCTGCTTTAGAGCAAGAAGCACGCACTTGCTTTCTAGAGTCTCTAATACAGCAGGAAATGTGAGTGT
Organism: Onychomys leucogaster; assembly: GCA_949786385.1. Lineage (NCBI taxonomy): Eukaryota > Metazoa > Chordata > Mammalia > Rodentia > Cricetidae > Onychomys > Onychomys leucogaster. The sequence continues at coordinate 8,119,525 of CATKUP010000006.1, read as the reverse complement.
GCTCATAACCAAAGGACTGTGTTTCCTACGAATGAGGCCCATATCTAGTTCAACTCTGCTCATGAAAGTGATACAAACCACAGGTCCTCTAACATCCAATGCTTTTCAGTTAAGAGCAAGAAACGTGTGAGCTTCGTGAAAGATGTAGCTTCCTTTGAGCTGAAAAGTGACTGTGTTTACCTGAAATGAAGTCTTGCTTGTAGCAAGACACAGAGCCTGGGATTTTTCTCCATTTCTGAAGGTAAACACATAGCAGAGTTCTCCTCTATGAAACACACTATGCTTTAGAGCAAGAAGCATACTCTTGCTTCCAGGAGTCTCCAATACACAAGAAAACGTGAGTGTGCTCAGAACAATAAACGGTGTTTCCTACATATACAGACCATATCTAGGACAAGTCTACTTCTGAAACTAATACAAACAACAGGTCCTCTAACATCCAATGATTTTCAGTTAAGAGCAAAAATGTGTCAGCTTCGTGAACAATGTAGCTTCGTTTGAGCTGAAAAGGGACTGCGTTTACTTGAAACAAAGTCTTGCTTGTGGTAAGACACAGAGCCTGGGATTTATCTCCATTACTAAAGGGAAACACTCAGCACAGTTCTCATCCATGAAACACACTGTGATTTAGAGCAAGAAGCACGCTCTTGCTTTCTAGATTCGCTAATACACGAGGAAACGTGGGTGTGCTCAGAACAAAAGAACAGTGTTTACTACACATACGGACCATATCTAGTTCAACTCTGCTTCCGAAACTGATACAAACAACAGGTCCTCAAACATCCAATGCTTGTCAGTTAATAAGAGAAATGTGTGAGCTTCGTGAACGATGTAGCTTCATTTGAGCTGAAAAGGGACTGCCTTTACCTGAAACGAACTCTTGCTAGGAGGAAGACACAGCGCCAGGGATTTAACTCCATTTTGGAAGAGAAACACACAGCACAGTTCCCATCCATGAAACACACTCTGCTTTAGAGCAAGAAGCGCGCTCTTGCTTTCTAGAGTCTCTAATACAGCAGGTAACATGTGTGTGCTCAGAACAAAAGAACAGTGTTTACTATACCTACAGACCATATCTAGTTCAACTCTGCTTCTGAAACTGATAAAAACCACAGGTCCTCTAAGATCCAATGCTTTTCAGTTAAGAGCGAGAAACATGTGAGCTTCCTGAAGGATGTAGCTTCGTTTGAGCTGAAAAGTGGTTGTTCTTACCTTAAACGAAGTCTTGCTTGTAGGAAGACACAGAGCCTGGGATTTAAATCCATTTCTGAAGAGAAACACACAGCACAGTTCCCATCCATTAAACACAATCTGCTTTAGAGCAAGAAGCACGCTCTTGCTTTCTAGAATCTCTAATACAGCCGGAAACATGGGTGATCTCAAAACAAAAAACGTTGTTTCCCACACATACAGACCATATCTAGTTCAACTCTCCTTCTGAAACTGATACAAACCGAAGGTCCTCTAAAATCCAATTCTTTTCAGTTAAGAGCGAGAAACTTATGAGCTTTTTGAAAGATGTAGCTTCGTTTCAGCTGAAAAGTGACTGCGTTTATTTGAAACGAAGTCTTGCTTGTAGGAAGTCACAGATACTGGGATTTTACTCCATTTCTGGAGTGAAACAAACAGCACAGTTCTCATCCATGAAACTCACATTGCTTTAGAGCAAGACGCAAGCTCTTGCTTTCTAGAGTCTCTAATACAGCAGGAAATGTGGGTGTTCATAAAACAAAAAATGGTGTTTCCTACACATACGGACCATATCTAGTTCAACTCTCCTTCTGAAACTGATACAAACCGCAGGTCCTCTAAATTCCAATTCTTTTCAGATAAGAGAGAGAAACTTATGCGCTTCATGATTGAGGGAGCTTCCTTTGAGCTGAAAAGGGACTAGGTTTACTTCAAAAGAAGTCTTGCTTGTAGGAAGGCACAGAACCTGGGATTTAACTCCATTTCTGAAGGGAATCACACTGCACAGTTATCATCCATGAAACACACACTGCTTTAGAGCAGGACGCACGCTCTTGCTTTCTAGAGTCTATAATAGAGCAGGAAACCTGGGCGTGCTCAGAACAAAAGTATGGTGTTTACTACACATTCAGACCACATCTAGTTCAACTCTGCTTCTGAAACTGATACAAACCGCAGTTCCTCTAAAATCCAATTATTTTCAGTTAGGAGCCAGAAACTTGTGAGCTTCGTGAAGGATGTAGCTTCTTTTGAGCTGAAAGTGACTGTGTTTACCTGAAACAAAGTCTTGCTTGTAGGAAGACACAGAGCCTGGGATTTAACTCCATTTCTAAAGGGAAACATTCAGCATAGTTCTAATCCATGAAACACACTGTGCTTTAGAGCAAGAAGCACGCTCTTGGGTTCTAAAGTCTCTAATATAGCAGGAAACGTGGGTGGGCTCAGAACAAAAGTACGGTGTTTACTACCCATACGGACCACATCTAGTTCAACTCTGCTTCTGAAACTGATACAAACCACAGGTCCTCTAACGTCCAATGCTTTTCAGTTAAGAGCGAGAAACTTGTGAGCTTCCTGAACGATATAGCTTCGTTTGAGCTGAAAAGGGACTGCGTTTACCTGAAACGAAGTCTTGCTTGTAGGAAGACACAGAGCCTGGGATTTAACTCCATTTTTGAAGGGAAACACACAGCACCTATCCCATCCGTAAAACACAATCTGCTTTAGAGCTAGAGGCATGCTCTTGCTTTCTAGAGTCTCTAATACAGCAGGAAACGTGAGCATGCACTGAACCAAAGAATGGTGTTTCATAAATATACAGACTATATCTAATTCAACTCTCCTTCTGAAACTGATACAAACCGCAGTTCCTCTAAAATCCAATTATTTTCAGTTAGGAGCAAGAAACTTGTGTGCTTCATGAAGGATGTAGCTTCTTTGGAGCTGAAAAGTGACTGTGTTTACCTGAAACGAAGTCTTGCTTGTAGGAAGACACAGTGCCTGGGATTTTACTCCATTTCTGAAGGGAAACACACAGCACAGTTCTCATCCATGAAACACACTGTGCTTCAGAGCTAGAAACACACTCTTGCTTTGTAGAGTCTCTAATAGAGCCGGAAACCTGGGTGTGCTCAGAAAAAAGAACAGTGTTTTCTACACATACAGACCATATCTACTTCAACTCTCCTTCTGAAACTGATACAAATCACTGGTCGTCTAATATCCAATGCTTGTCATTTAATAAGAGAAATGTGTGAGCTTCGTGTATGATGTAGATTCGTTTGAGCTGAAAAGGGACAGCGTTTACCTAAAACGAACTCTTCCTTGGAGGAAGATACAGCGCCAGGGATTTAACTCCATTTCGGAAGAGAAACACACAGCACTGTTCCCATCCAAGAAACACACTCTGCTTTAGAGCAAGAAGCTCGCTCTTGCTTTCTAGAGTCTCTAATACAGCAGGAAACATGGGTGTTCTCAAAACAAATATCTTGTTTCCTACACATACAGACCACATCTAGTTCACCTCTCCTTCTGAAACTGATACAAACCGCAGGTCCTCTAAAATCCAATTCTTTTCAGTTAAGAGCGATTAACTTGTGAGCTTCGTGAACGATGTAGCTTCGTTTCAGCAGAAAATGAACTGCATTTATTTGAAACGAAGTCTTGCTTGTAGGAAGACACAGAGCCTGGGATTTTACTCCATTTCTGAAGGGAAACTCACAGCACAGTTCTCATCCATGAAACACACTGTTCATCAGAGCAAGAAACACGCTCTTGCTCTCTAGAGTCTATAATAGAGCAGGAAACCCGGGTGTGCTCAGAACAAAAGAACAGTGTTTACTATACATACAGACCACAACTAGTTCAACTCTGCTTCTGGAACTGATAAAACCAGAGCTCCTCTAACATCCAATACTTGTCAGTTATATGATAAATGTGTGAGCTTCAAGAACGATAGAGCTTCCTTTGAACTGAAAAGTCACTGTGTTTACCTGAAAGGAAGTCTTGCTTGTAGGAAGACACAGAGAATGGGATTTAACTCCATTTCTGGAGTGAAACAAACAGCACAGTTCTCATCCATGAAACTCACTTTGCTTTAGAGCAAGACGCAAGCTCTTGCTTTCTAGAGTCTCTAATACAGCAGGAAATGTGGGTGTTCATATAACAAAAAATGGTGTTTCCTACACCTACGGACCATATCTAGTTCAACTCTCCTTCTGAAACTGATACAAACCGCAGGTCCTCTAAAATCCAATTCTTTTCAGATAAGAGAGAGAAACTTATGCGCTTCATGATTGAGGGAGCTTCCTTTGAGCTGAAAAGGGACTAGGTTTACTTGAAAAGAAGTCTTGCTTGTAGGAAGGCACAGAACCTGGGATTTAACTCCATTTCTGAAGGGAATCACACTGCACAGTTCTCATCCATGAAACACACACTGCTTTAGAGCAGGACGCACGCTCTTGCTTTCTAGAGTCTCTAATACAGCAGGAAACGTGGGTGTGCTCAGAACAAAAGTACGGTGTTTACTACACATACAGACCACAACTAGTTCAACTCTGCTTCTGAAACTGATAGAAACGAAAGGTCCTCTAACATCCAATGATTTTCATGTAAGAGCGAGAAACGTGTGAGCTTCCTGAACTTTGTAGCTTCCTTTGAGCTGAAAAGGGACTGCGATAACTTGAAACAAAGTCTTACATGTAGGAAGACAAGGAGCCTGGGATTTAACTCCATTTCTAAAGCGAAACACTCAGCACAGTTCTCATCCATGAAACACACTGTGCTTTAGAGCAAGAAGCACGCTCTTGGTTTCTAGAGTCTCTAATAGAGCAGGAAACGTGGGTTTGCTCAGATCAAATGTATGGTGTTTACTACACATATGGACCATATCTAGTTCAAGTCTGCTTCTGAAAATGATACAAACCTCAGGTGCTCTGACATCCAATGCTTGTCAGTTAAAAGGAGAAATATGTGAGCTTTGTGAATGATGTAGGTCCTTTGAGCTGAAAAGTGACTAGCCCTACCTGAAACGAAGTCTTGCTTGTACGAACACACAGAGCTTGGGACTAAACACCATTTCTGAAGGGAAACACACAGCACCTTTCCCATTGATGAAACACATTGTGCTTTAGATCAAGAAGCACGCTCTTGCTTTCTAGAGTCTCTAATACTGCAGGAATCGTGGGTGTGCTCGGAACAAAAGAACAAAGTATACTATACATACGGACCATAACTAGTTCAACTCTGCTTCTGAAACTGATACAAACCACAGGTTCTCTACCATCCAATGCTTTCAGTTATGACCTAGAAACGTGTGAGCTTCAAGAACAATGTAGCTTCCTTTAAGCTGAAAAGGGACTGTGTTTACTTGAAACGAAGTCTTGCTTGTAGGAACACACAGAACCTGGGATGGAACTTCATTTCTGATGTGACACACACAGCACAGTTCTCATCCATGAAACACACTCTGCTTTAGAGCAAGAAGCACGCTGTTGCTTTCTAGAGTCTCTAATAGAGCAGGAAACATGAGCGTGCACAGAACCATAAAATGGTGTTTCCTAAACATACGAACCATATCTAGTTCAACTCTCCTTCTGAAACTGTTACAAACGGCAGGACCTCTAAAATCCACTTATTTTCAGTTAAGAATGTGAAACGTGTGAGTTTCGTGAAGGATGTAGCTTCGTTTGAGCTGAAAAATGTCTTTGTTTAGGTGAAACAAAGTCTTGCTTGTAGGAAGACACAGAGCCTGGGATTTTACTCCATTTCTGAAGGGAAACACACAGCACAGTTCTCACCCATGAAACACACTGTTCTTCAGAGCAAGAAACACGCTGTTGCTTTCTAGAGTCTATAATAGAGCAGGAAACCTGGGTGTGCTCAGAACAAAAGAACAGTGTTTACTATACATACGGACCATATCTAGTTCAACTCTGCTTCTGAAACTGATATAAACCACAGGTCCTCTAAGGTCCAATATATGTCAGTTAATAAGAGAAATGTGTGAGCTTCGAGAAAGATGTAGCTTCCTTTGAGCTGAAAAGGCAATGCGTTTAACTGAAAGGAAGACTTGCTTGTAGGAAGACACAGAGACTGGGATTTAACTCCATTTCTGAAGTGAAACACACAGCACAGTTCTCATCCATGAAACATTCTTTGCTTTAGAGCAAGACGCATGCTCTTGCTTTCTAGAGTCTCTAATACAACAGCAAACCTGAGGGTGCACAGAACCACAGAACGGTGTTTCCTGAACATATGGACCATATCTAGTTCAACTCTACTTCTGAAACTGATACAAACCACAGGTCCTCTAACATCCAATTCTTTTCAGTTAAGAGCAAGAAACGTGTGAGATTCGTGAATGATGTAGCTTCATTTGAATTGAAAAGGGACTGTGTTTACCTGAAACAAATTATTTCTTGTAGGAAGACACAGAGCCTGGGATTTAACTTCAGTTCTAAAGCGTAACACTCAACACAGTTCCCATCCATAAAACACCCTGTGCTTCATAGCAAGAAGCACGCCCTAGCTTTCTAGAGTCTCTAATACAGCAGGAAACGTGAGTGTGCTCAGAACAAAAGAACGGTGCTTCCTACACATACGGACCATATTGAGTTCAACTCTCCTTATGAAACTGCTATAAAACTTAGGTCCTCTGACATCCAATGCTTTTCAGTTAAGTGAGAGAAACGTGTGAGCTTTGTGAACAATGTAGCTTCCTTTGAGCTGAAAAGAGACTGCATTTACCTGAAACGAAGTCTTGCTTGTAGGAAATCACAGAGCCTGGAATTTAACTCTGTTTCGGAAGGGCAACAATCAGCACAGTTCCCATCCATGAAACACAGTCTGCTATAGAGCAAGAAGCACACTCTTGCTTTCTATAGTCTGTAATAAAGCAGGAACGTGAGTGTGCCCAAAACAAAACAACGGTGTTTCCTACTAATAGGGACCAAATCTAGTTCAACTCTGCTTCTGGAATGGATAGAAACCACAGATCCTCTAACATGCAATGATTCTCATTTAAGAGTGAGAAACATGTGAGCTTTGTGAATGATGTATCTTCCTTTGAGCTGAAAAGGGACTGCGTTTACCTCAAATGAAGTCTTGCTTTTAGGAAGACAAAGAGCCTGAGATTTAACACCATTTCTGAAGGGAAACACACTGCACAGTTCCCATCCATGAAACACACTCTGCTTTAGAGCAAGAAGTACGCTCGTGCTTTCAAAAGTCTCTAATAGAGCAGGGGACGTGAGTGTGCTTGGAGCAAAAGAACGGTGTTTCCTACACATACAGACCTTGTCTATTTCAACTCTGCTTCTGAAACTGATACAAACCACAGGTTCTCTAACATCCAATCCTTTTCAGGTAAGAGCAAAAAACGTGTCAGCTTCGTGTTCATTATTGCTTCTTTTAGCTGATAAGTGATGGTGTTTTCCTAAAACGAAGTCTTGCTTTTAGGAAGACACAGAGCATGGGATTTAACTCCATTTCTGAATGGAAACACGCAGCAGAGTTCTCATCTACGAAACACACTCTGCTTTAGAGCAAGAAGCACGCTCTTGCTTTCTAGAATCTCTAATAGAGCAGGAAACATGAGTGTGATCAGAAAAAAGAGTGGTGTTTCCTACACATATGGACCACATCTAGTCCAATGCTGCTTCTGAAACTGATACATAACACAGGTCCTCTAACATGCAATGATTTTTAGTTTAGCGCGAGAAATGTGTGAGCTTCGTGAAAAATGTAGCTTCATTCGAGTTGAAAAGGGACTGCATTTTCCTGAAACAAAATCTTGCTTGTAGGAAGACACAGAGCCTGGGATTTAACTCCATTTCTGAAGGAAACACACTGCACAGTTCTCATCCATGAAACACTCTCTGCTTTAGAGCAAGAAGCACGCGCTTGCTTCCTAAATTCTCTAATACAGCAGGAAACGTGAGTTTGCCCAAAACAAAGAGCCGTGTTACCTACACATACAGACCTTATCTATTTCAACTCTGCTTCTGAAACTGATACAAACCGCAGGTCCTCTAACATCCAGTGCTTTTCAGTTAAGCATGAGAAACGTGTTAACTTCGTGAACAATGTAGCTTCCTTTGAGCTGAAAGGGACTGCCTTTACCTGAAACAAAATCTTGTTTGTAGGAAGACACAGAGCCTGCGGTTTAACTCCATTTCTGAAGAGCAGCACTCAGCACAGTTCCCATCCATCACACACACTCTGCTTTAGTGCAAGAATCATGTTCTTGCTTTCTAGAGTGTATTATACTTCAGGAAACGGGAGTGTGATCAGAAAAAAAGAACGGTGTTTCCTACACATATGGACCACATCTAGTTCAATGCTACTTCTGAAACTGATACAAACCACAGGTCCTGTAACAACCAATGCTTTTCATTTAAGCGCGAAAAACATGTGAGCTTCGTGAACATTGTTGCTGTGTTTGAGCTGAAAAGGTACTGTCTTTACTGAAACGAATTCTTGCTTGTAGGAATACACAGAGCCTGGGATTTAACTCCATTTCTGAAGGGCAACACTCAGCACAGTTCCCATCCATGAAACACACTCTGATTTAGAGCAAGAATCATGTTCTTGCTTTCTAGAGTGTATAATACATCAGGAAATGTGAGTGTGATCAGAAAAAAGAACGGTGTTTCCTACACATATGGACCACATCTAGTTCGACGCAGCTTTGGAAACTGATACAAAACACAGGTCCCCTAACATCCAATGCTTTTCAGTTAAGAGCGATATATGTGTGAGCTTTGTGAACGATGTAGCTTCCTTCGAGCTGAAAAGGGACTGCGTTTACCTGAAACGTAGTCTTGCTTGTAGAATGACAGAGAGCATGGGATTTAACACAATTTCTGTAGGGCAACACACAGCACTGTTCCCATCCATGAGACACACTCTGCTTTATAGCAAGAAGCACGCTCTTGCTTTCTAGAGTGTCTAATACAGCAGGAAACATAAGTGTGATCAGAAAAAAGAATGGTGCTTCCTAAACATATGGACCACATCAAGTTCAACGCTGCTTCTGAAACTGATACAAACCACCTGTCCTCTAACATCCAATGCTTTTCAGTTAAGAGCGAGAAACGTGTGAGATTCGTGTTCGTTTTTGCTTGTTTTAGCTGAAAAGTAATTGCGTTTATCTGAAAGGAATTCTTGCTTGTAGGAAGACATAGAGCATGGGATTTAACTCCATTCCTGAAGGAAACACACTGCACATTTCTCATCCATGAAACACACTCTGCTTTACAGCAAGAAGAATGCTCTTGCTTTCTAAATTCTCTAATACAGCAGGATACGTGAGTGTGCCCAAAACAAACAGCAGTGTTTCCTACACATACAGACCTTATCTATTTCAACTCTGCTTCTGAAACTGATACAAACCACAGGTCCTCTAACATCCAGTGCTTTTCAGTTAAGCATGAGAAATGTGTGAGCTTCGTGAACAATGTAGCTTCCTTTGAGCTGAAAAGGGACTGCCATTACCTGAAATGAAGTCTTGTTTGTAGGAAGACACAGAGCCTGGGATTTAACTCCATTTCTGAAGAGCAGCAATCAGCACAGTTCCCATCCATGAAACACACTCTGCTTTAGAGCAAGAAGCACGCTCTTGCCTTCTAGAATCTCTAATACAGCAGGAAACATGAGTGTGCTCAGAACAAAGAACTGTGTTTCCTACCCCTATGGTCCACATCCAGTACAAGTCTGCTTCTGAAACTGATAGAAACCACAGATCCTCTAAAATCCAATGCTTCTTATTTGACAGCGAGAATCATCTGAGCTTCGTTAACGATGTAGCTTCCTTTGAGCTTAAAAGGGACTGCGTTTACCTGAAACGAAGTCTTTCTTGTAGGAAGACACAGAGCCTGCGATTTAACTCAATTTCTGTAGGGAAACATACAGCACTGTTCCCATCCATGAAACAGACTCTGCTTTAAAGCAAGAATCATGTTCTTGCTTTCTAGAGTGTCTAATACAGCAGAAAACGTGAGTATGATCAGAAAAAAGAACGGTGTTTTCTATACATATGGACCACATCTAGTTCAACGCTGCTTCTGAAACTGATACAAACCACAGGTCCTCTAACATCCAATGCTTTTCATTTAAGCGCAATAAACGTGTGAGCTTTGTGAACATTGTTGCTTTGTTTGAGCTGAAAAGGGACTGCCTTTACCTGAAATGAAGTCTTGCTTGTAGGAAGACACAGAGCCTGGGATTTAACTCCATTTCTGATGGGCAACACTCAGCACAGTTCCAATCCATGAAACACACTCTGCTTTAGATCAAGAAGCACGCTCTTGCCTTCTTGAGTCTCTAATACAGCAAGAAACGTGAGTGTTTTCAAAAACAAAGAACGGTGTTTCCTACCCATATGGACCACATCTAGTTCAAAGCTGCTTCTGAAACTGATACAAACCACAGGTCCTCTAACATCCAATCCTTCTCAATTAAGAGCGAGAAACGTGTGAACTTTGTTAATGATGTAGATTCCTTTGAGCTGAAAGGGGACTGCCTTTACCTGAAATGAAGTCTTGTTTGTAGGAAGACACAGAGCCTGGGATTTAACTCTATTTCTGAAGAGCAGCACTCAGCACAGTTCCCATCCATGAAACACACTATGCTTTAGAGCAAGAAGCATGCTCTTGCTTTCTAGAGCCTGTAATATAGCAGGAACGTGAGTGTGACCATAACCAAAGGACTGTGTTTCCTACACTACAGACCATATCGAGTTCAACTCTGCTTATTAAACTGCTACAAACCACAGGTCCTCTGACATCCAATGCTTTTCATTTAAGCGTGAGAAACGGGTGAGCTTCGTGAACGATGTAGCTTCGTTTGAGCCAAAAAAGGACTGCGTTTACCTGAAAAGAGGTCGTGCTTGGAGGAAGACACAGAGCTTGGGATTTAACTCCATTTCTGAAGGGCAACACTCAGCACAGTTCCCATCCATGAAACACACTCTGCTTTAGAGTAAGAAGCATGCTCTTGTTTTCAAAAGTCATTAATACAGCAGGAGAAGTGAGTGTGATCACAAACGAAGGACTGTGTTTCCTACATATACGGACCATATCGACTTCAACTCTACTCAGCAAACTGATACAAACCACAGGTCCTCTAATATCCCATGCTTGTCAGTAAAGAGCGAGACATGTGGGAGCTTCTTGTATGTTCTTGCTTAGTTTTAGCTGAAAAGTGATGGCGTTTACCTGAAACGAAGTCTTTCTTGTAGGAAGACACAGAGGCTGTGATTTTACTCCATTTCTGAAGGGAAACACACAGCACTGTTCTCATCCATGAAACATACTCTGCTTTAGAGCGAGAAGCACGCTCTTGCATTCTAAATTATCTAATACAGCAGGAAACGTGAGTGTGCTCAGAACAAAAGAACGGTGTTTCCTACACATACGGACCATATTTAGTTCAACTCAGCTTCTGAAACTGATACAAACCACAAGTCCTCTAACATCCAATGCTTTTCAGTCAATCGCGAGAAACGTGTGAACTTCGTGATCTTTGTAGCTTCGTTTGAGCTGAATAGGGACTGCCTTTACCTGAAACGAAGTCTTGCTTGTAGGAAGACACAGAGTATGGTATTTAACGCCATTTCTGAAGAGCAGCACTCAGCACAGTTCCCAACCATGAAACACACCTGCTTTAGAACAACAAGCACACTCTTGCTTTCAAGTGTCATTAATACAGCAGGAAACGTGAGTGTGCTCAGAACAAAAGAGTGGTGTTTCCTACAAATACGGACCGTATCTAGATCAACTCTGCTTCTGAAACTGATACACACCATAGGTCCTCTAATATCCAATGATTTTCAGTAAAGCGCAATAAATGTGTGAGCTTCGTGAACAATGTAGCTTCATTTGAGCTGAAAAGGGACTGGTAATACCTGAAAAGATGTCTTGCTTGTAGGAAGACACAGAGCTTGGGATGTAACTCCATTTCTGATGGGCAACACTCCGCACAGTTCTGATCCATGAAACACACTCTGCTTTAGAGCAACAAGCATGCTCTTGTTTTCTAAATTCTCTAATACAGCAAGAGAAGTGAGTGTGCTCAGAACAAAAGAACGGTGTTTCCTACACATACAGACCTTGTCTATTTCTAATCTGCTTATGAAAGTGAAACATACCACAGGTCCTCTAACATCCAATGCTTTTCAATTAAGCGCGAGAATCGCGTGAGCTTTTTGAATGATGTATCTTCTTTTGAGCTGAAAATGGACAACCTTTACCTGAAACGAAATCTTGCTTTTAGGAAGACACAGTGACTGGGATTTAACTCCATTTCTGAAGGGGAACACTCAGCATACTTCCCATCCATGAAACACACTCTGCTTTAGAGCAAGAAGCACGCTCTTGCTCTCTAGAATCTCTGATACAGCAGGAAACGTGAGTATGATCACAACCGATGGACTCTGTTTCCTACATATACGGAACATAATGACTTGAACTCTGCTCAGGAAACTGATACAAACCACAGGTCCTCTAACATCCCATGCTTGTAGGTAAAGAGCGAGACACGTGGGAGCTTCTTGTACGTTCTTGCTTTGTTTTAGCTGAAAAGTGATGGCGTTTACCTGAAACGAAGTCTTTCTTGTAGGAAGACACAGAGGCTGTGATTTTACTCCATTTCTGAAGGGAAACACACAGCACTGTTCTCATCCATGAAACATACTCTGCTTTAGAGCGAGAAGCACGCTCTTGCTTTCTAAAGTCTCTAATAGAGCAGGAAACATGTGTGTGCTCAGAACAAAAGAGCGGTGTTTCCTACACATACGCACCGTATCTAGTACAACTCTGCTTGTGAAACTGATACTCACCATAGGTCCTCTAACATTCAATGGTTTTCAGTTAAGACAGAGAAACGTGTGAGCTTCGTGAACATTTTTGCTTTGTTTGAGCTGAAAAGTGACTGCATTTAACTGAAACGAAGTCTTGCTTATAGGAAGACACAGAGCCTGGGATTTAACACCATTTCTGAAGGGAAACACACAGCACAGTTGTCATCCATGAAACACACTCTGCATTAGAGCAAGAAGCACGCTCTGGCTTTCTATATTCTCTGATACAGCAGGAATCTTGAGTGTGATCATAACGAAAGTTCTGTGTTTCCTACACATACGTACCGTATCTAGTTCAACTCTGCTTCTGAAACTGATACACACACAGTTCCTCTAACGTCCAATGCTTTTCAGTTAAGAGCGAGATACGTGTGAGCTTTGTGAACGATGTAGCTTTGTTTGAGCTGAATAGGGAAAGCATTTACCTGAAACGAAGTCTTGCTTGAAGGAATACACAGAGTATGGAATTTAACGGCATTTCTGAATAGCAACACTCAACACAGTTCCCATCCATGAAATACACTCTGCTTTAGAGCAAGAAGCACGCTCTTGCTTTCAAGAGACTGTAACACAGCAGGAACGTGAGTGTGACCATAACCATAGGACGGTGTTTCCTACGCTACGGACCATATCGAGTTCAACTCTGCTTCTGAAACTGATACAAACCACAGGTACTCTAACATCCAATGCTTCTCAGTTAAGTGCGATAAACGTGTGAGCTTCGTGAACGTTGTAGTATTGTTTGAGCTGAAAAGGGACTGCGTTTACCTGAAACGAAGTCTTGCTTGTAGGAAGACACAGAGCCTGTGATTTAACTCCATTTCAGAAGGGCAACACACAGCACAGTTCTCATCCATGAAACACACTCTGCTTTATAGCCAAAAGGAAGCTCTTGCTTTCTAGAGTCTCTAATACAGCAGGAACCTTGAGTGTGATCATAACGAAAGGACTGTGTTTCCTACACATACTGACCCTATCGATTTCAACTCTGCTTATTAAACTTCTACAAACCACAGGTCCTCTTACATCCAATGCTTTTCATTTAAGCGTGAGAAAGGGGTGAGCTTTGTGAACGATGTAGCTTCATTTGAGCCGAAAAGTGACTGCATTTACCTGAAACGATGTCTTGTTTGTAGGCAAACACAGAGCCTGGGATTAAACTCCATTTCTGAAGAGCAGCACTCAGCACTGTTCCCATCCATGAAACACACTCTGCTTTAGAGCAAAAAGCACGCTGTTGCTTTCTAGAACCTCTAATAGAGCAGGAAAGGTGAGTGTGCTCAGAACAAAAGAGCACTGTTTCCTACACATATGGACTGTATCTAGTTCAACTCTGCTTCTGAAACTGATACACCACAGTTCCTCTAACGTCCAATGCTTTTCAGTTAAGAGAGAGATACGTGGAGCTTTGTGAACGATGTAGCTTCCTTTCATCTGAAAAGGGACTGCGTTTTCCTAAAACGAAGTCTTGCTTGTAGGAAGACACAGAGCCTGGGATTTAACTCCATTTCTGAAGGGAAACACACAGCACAGTTATCATCCATGAAACACACTCTGCTTTTGAGCAAGAAGCACGCTCTTGCTTTCTAGAAAATCTGATACAGCAGGAAACGTGAGTGTGATCAAAACCGAAGGACTGTGTTTCCTACATATACGGACCTTATCGACTTCAACTTTGCTCAAGAAAATGATACAAACCACATGTCCTCTAACATCCCATGCTAGTCATGAAAGAGCAAGACACGTGGGAGCTTCTTGTACGTTCTTGCTTTGTTTTAGCTGAAAATTGATAGCGTTTACCTGAAACGAAGTCTTTCTTGTAGGAAGACACAGAGCGTGTGATTTAACTCCATTTCTGAAGGGAAACACAGAGCACAGTTCTCATCCATGAAACACACTCTGCTTTAGAGCGAAAAGGACGCTCTTGCTTTCTAGAGTCTCTAATACAGCAGGAATCTTGAGTGTGATCATAACGAAAGGACTGTGTTTCCTACACATATGGACCATATCAATTTCAACTCTGCTTATTAAACTGCTACAAACCACAGGTCCTCTGACATCCAATGCTTTTCATTTAAGCGTGAGAAAGGGGTGAGCTTCGTGAAAGATATAGCCTCGTTTGAGCCAAAATGGGACTGCATTTACCTGAAACGATGTCCTGTTTGTAGGAAGACACAGAGCCTGGGATTTATCTCCATTTCTGAAGAGCAGGACTCAGCACTGTTCCCATCCATGAAACATACTCTGCTTTAGAGCAAGAAGCACGCTGTTGCTTTCTAGAACCTCTAATAGAGTAGGAAAGGTGAGTGTGCTCAGAACAAAAGAGCACTGTTTCCTACACATATGGACTGTATCTAGTTCAACTCTGCTTCTGAAACTGATACACACACAGTTCCTCTAACGTCCAATGCTTTTCAGTTAAGAGCGAGATACGTGTGAGCTTTGTGAACGATGTAGCTTCCTTTCATCTGAAAAGGGACTGTGTTTTCCTGAAACGAAGTCTTGCTTGTAGGAAGACACAGAGCCTGGGATTTAACTCCATTTCAGAAGGGAAGCACACAGCACAGTTCTCATCCATGAAACACACTCTGCTTTAGAATAAGAAGCATGCTCTTGCTTTCAAGTGTCTGTAATACAGCAGGAAATGTGAGTGTGCTCAGAACAAATGAGCGATGTTTCCTACACATACGGACAATATCTAATTCAACTCTGCTTCTGAAACTGATACACACCACAGGTCATCTAATATCCAATGCTTTTCAGTAAAGCGCGATAAACGTGTGAGCTTTGTGAACTTTGTAGCTTCATTTGAGCTGAACAGGGATTGCTATTACCTGAAAAGAAGTCTTGCTTTTAGGAAGACACAGAGCCTGGGATTTAACTCCATTTCTGAAGGGAAACAGACAGCACAGTTCTCATCCATCAAACACACTCTGCTTTAGAACAAGACGCATGCTCTTGCTTTCTATTGTCTCTAATAGAGCAGGAAACCTTGTTGTGCTCAGAACTAAAGAACAAAGTTTACTACACATACGGACCATAACTCGTTCAACTCTGCTTCTGAAACTGATACAAACCACAGGTCCTCTAACACCAATGCATTTCAGTTAAGAGGAAGAAAAGTGTGAGCTTCGTGAACGATGTTGCTTAGTTTGAGCTGAAAAGGGACTGTGTTTACCTGAAAGAAAGTCTTGCTTGTAGGAAGACACAGAGTCTGGGATTTTACTCCATTTCTGAAGGGAAACACACAGCACAGTTCTTATCCTTGAAACACTCTTTGCTTTAGAGCAAGACGCACGCTCTTGCTTTCTAGAGTCTCTAATAAAGCAGGAAATGTTGGTGTTCTCAAAACAAAAAACGGTGTTTCCTACACATACAGACAATATCTAGTATAACTCTCCTTCTGATACTGATACAAACTGCAGGTCTTTTAAAATCCAATTCTTTTCAGTTAAGACCGAGAAACGTGTGAGATTCGTGAACGATGTGGCTTCGTTTGAATTGAAAAGGGACTGTGGTTACCTGAAACAAATTATTTCTTGTAGGAAGACACAGAGCCTGGGATTTAACTCCAGTTCTGAAGCACAACACTCAACACAGTTCCCATCCATGAAACACACTGTGCTTCAGAGAAAGAAGCACGCCCTTGCTTTCTAGAGTCTCTAATAGAGCAGGAAACGTGAGTGTGCTAAAAAAAAAAAAAGAGCTGTGTTTCCTACCCATATGGACCACATCTAGTTCAACTCTTCTTCTGAAACTGATACAAACCACAGGTCATCTAACATCCAATGCTTTTCAGTTAAGTGAGAGAAATATGTGAGCTTCGTGAACAATGTAGCTTCCTTTGAGCTGAAAAGAGACTGCATTTACCTGAAACGAAGTCTTGCTTGTAGGAAATCACAGAGCCTGGAATTTAACTCTGTTTCTGAAGGGCAACAATCAGCACAGTTCCCATCCATGAAACACAGTCTGCTTTAGAGCAAGAAGCACACTCTTGCTTTCTATAATCTGTAATACAGCAGGAACGTGAGTGTGCTCAAAACAAAACAATGGTGTTTCCTACCAATAGGGATTAAATCTAGTTCAACTCTGCTTCTGAAAAGGATAGAAACCACAGATCCTCTAACATGCAATGATTCTCATTTAAGAGCGAAAAACATGTGAGCTTTGTGAATGATGTATCTTCCTTTGAGCTGAAAAGGGACTGCATTTACCTGAAACGAAGTCTTGCTTGTAGGAAGTAACAGAGCCTGGGATTTAAGTCCTTTTCTGAAGGGCAAGACTCAGCATAGTTCACATCTATGGAACACACTCTGCTTTAGAGCAAGAAGCACGCTCTTGCTTTCTAAAGTCTCTAATACAACAGGAAACGTGAGAGATCCCAGAACAAAAGAATGGTGTTTCCTACACATACACACCTTATCTATTTGAACTCTGTTTCTGAAACTGATACAAACTACAGGTTCTCTAACATCCACTGCTTTTCAGTTAAGCGCGAGAAACTTGTGAGCTTCGTGAACGCTGTAGTTTTGTTCGAGCTGAAAAATAACTGCGTTTACCTGAAACGAAGTCTTGCTTGTAGGAATACACAGAGCCTGTGATTTAACTCCATTTCTGAAGGAAAACACACAGCACAGTTCTCCTCCATGAAACACACTCTGCTTTATAGAGAGAAGCACGCTTTTGCTTTCTAAAGTCTCTAATACAGCAGGAAACGTGAGTGTGCTCAGAACAAAAGATCAGTGTTTCCTACACATATGGACGATATTTAGTTCAACTCAGCGTGTGAAACTGATACAAACCACAGGTCCTCTAACATCCAATGCTTCTCAGTTAAGCGCGATAAACGTGTGAGCTTTGTGAACGTTAGTTTTGTTAGTGCTGAAAAGGGACTGCGTTTACCTGAAACGAAGTCTTGCTGGTAGGAAGACACAGAGCCTGGGATTTAACTCCATTTCTGAAAGGAAACAAACAGCACAGTTCTCATCCATGAAACACACTATGCTTTACAGAAAAAAGCACGCTCTTGCTTTCTAGAGTCTCTAATACAGCAGGAAACGTGAGTGTGCTCAGAACAAAAGAACGGTGTTTCCTACACATACAGACCTTATCTTTTTCAACTCTGCTTCTGAAACTGCTACAAACCACAGGTCCGCTAACATCCAATGCCTTTCAGTTAAGCACGATAAACATGTGAGCTTTGTGAACGATGTGGCTTCCTTTGAGAAGAAAAGGGAATGCGTTTACCTGAAATGAAATCTTGCTTTTAGGAAGACAGAGACTGGGATTTAACACCTTTTCTGAAGGAAACACACTGCACAGTTCCCATCCATGAAACACACTCTGCTTTAGAGCAAGAATCACGCTCTTGCTTTCTAAAGACTCTAATACAGCAGGAAATGTGAGTGTTCCCAGAACAAAAAAATGGTGTTTCCTACACATACACACCTTATCCATTTGAACTCTGCTTCTGAAACAGATACAAACCACAGGTTCTCTAACATCCAATGCTTTTCTGTTAAGCCGGAGAAACGTGTGAGCTTCGTGAACGTTGTAGTTTTGTTTGAGCTGAAAAGTAACTGCGTTTACCTGAAACGAAGTCTTTCTTGTAGGAAGAAACAGATACTGTGATTTTAACTCCATTTCTGAATGGAAACACACAGCACAGTTCTCATCCATGAAGCACACTCTGCTTTAGAGCTAAAAGCAAACTCTTGCTTTCTATAGTCTCTAATACAGTAGGAAACATGAGTTGCTCAGAACAAAAGAACGGCATTTCCTACACATACAGACCTTATCTATTTCAACTCTGCTTCTGAAACTGATACAAACCACAGGTCCTCTAACATCCAATGCTTTTCATTTAAACGTGAGAAACGTCTGAGCTTCGTGAATAATGTAGCTTTGTTTGAGTTGAAAAGGGACTGCGTTTACCTGAAAGGAAGTCTTCCTTGTAGGAAGACACAGAGTATGGGATTTAACGCCATTTCTGAAGGGAAACACACAGCACAGTTCTTATCCATGGAACGTACTCTGTTTTAGTGCAAGATGCACGCTCTTGCTTTCTAGAGTCTGTAATTCAACAGGAAATGTCAATGTGATCATAAAACAAGAAATGTGTTTCCTAAACATACAGACCTTATCGGGTTCACTCTGCTTCTGAAAATGATACAAACCACAGGTCCCCTAACATCCAATGCTTTTCAGTCAAGCGCGAGAAACGTGTGAGCTTCGTGAACTGTAGCTTTGTTTGAGCTGAATAGAGACTGCCTTTACCTGAAAGGAAGTCTTCCTTGTAGGAAGACACAGAGTATGGGATTTAACGCCATATCTGAAGAGCAGCACTCAGAACAGTTCCCATCCATGAAACACACCTGCTTTAGAGCAAGAAGCATGCTATTGCTTTCTTTAATCTCTGATACAGCAGGAAACGTGAGTGTGTTCACAACAACAGGACTGTGTTTCCTACATATACGGACCATATCGAGTTCAACACTGCTCAGGAAACTGATACAAACCACAGGTCCACTAACATCCCATACTTGTCAGTTAAGAGCGAGTCACATGTGAGCTTCTTGTACGTTCTTGCTTTGTTTTAGCTGAAAAGTGATGGTGTTTACCTGAAACGAAGTCTTTCTTGTAGGAAGACACAGAGCGTGCAATTTAACTCTGTCTCTGAAGGGAAACACACAGCACAGTTCTCATCCATGAAACACACTATGATTTAGAACAAGACGCATGCTCTTGCTTTTATTGTCTCTAATACAGCAGGAAACATTGTTGTGCTCAGAACTAAAGAACAAAGTTTACTACACATAGGGACCATAACTAGTTAAACTCTGCTTCTGAAACTGATACAAACCACAGGTCCTCTAACATCCAATGCATTTCAGTTAAGAGGAAGAAAAGTGTGAGCTTCGTGAACGATTTTGCTTCGTTTGAGCTGAAAAGGGACGGTGTTTGCCTGAAAGAAAGTCTTGCTTGTAGGAAGACACAGAGCCTGGGATTTAACTCCATTTCTGAAGGGAAACACACAGCACAGTTCTCATCCTTGAAACACTCTTTGCTTTAGAGCAAGACGCACGCTCTTGCTTTCTAGAGTCTCTAATAAAGCAGGAAATGTTGGTGTTCTCAAAACAAAAAACGGTGTTTCATACACATACAGACAATATCTAGTTCAACTCTCCTTCTGATACTGGTACAAACTGCAGGTCTTTTAAAATCCAATTCTTTTCAGTTACCAGTGAGAAACTTGTGAGCTTTATGAACAATGTAGCTTCGTTTCAGTTTAAAAGGGACTGCGTTTATTTGAAACAAAGTCTTGCTTGTAGGGAGACACAGAGCCTGGGATTTTACTCCATTTCTGAAAGGAAACACACAGCACAATTCTCATCCATGAAACACACTGTTCTTCAGAGCAAGAAACACGCTATTGCTTTCTAGAGTCTATAATAGAGCAGGAAACCTGGGTGTGCTCAGAACAAAAGAACAGTGTTTAATATACATACGGACCATATCTAGTTCAACTTTGCTTCTGAAACTGATATAAACCACAGGTCCTCTAAGGTCCAATATATGTCAGTTCATTAGAGAATTGTGTGAGCTTCGTGAACGATGTTGCTTAGTTTGAGCTGAAAAGGGACTGTGTTTACCTGAAAGAAAGTCTTGCTTGTAGGAAGACACAGAGCCTGGGATTTTACTCCATTTCTGAAGGGAAACACACAGCACAGTTCTCATCCTTGAAACACCCTTAGCTTTAGAGCAAGACGCACGCTCTTGCTTTCTAGAGTCTCTAATAAAGCAGGAAATGTTGGTGTTCTCAAAACAAAAAACGGTGTTTCCTACACATACAGACAATATCTAGTTCAACTCTCCTTCTGATACTGATACAAACCGCAGGTCTTTTAAAATCCAATTCTTTTCAGTTAAGAGCGAGAAACGTGTGAGATTCGTGAACGATGTAGCTTCGTTTGAATTGAAAAGGGACTGTGTTTACCTGAAACAAATTATTTCTTGTAGGAAGACACAGAGCCTGGGATTTAACTCCAGTTCTGAAGCACAACACTCAACACAGTTCCCATCCATGAAACACACTGTGCTTCAGAGCAAGAAGCACGCCCTTGCTTTCTAGAGTCTCTAATAGAGCAGGAAACGTGAGTGTGCTCAAAAAAAAAAAAGAGCTGTGTTTCCTACCCATATGGACCATATCTAGTTCAACTTTGCTTCTGAAACTGATATAAACCACAGGTCCTCTAAGGTCCAATATATGTCAGTTCATTAGAGAATTGTGTGAGCTTCGTGAACGATGTTGCTTAGTTTGAGCTGAAAAGGGACTGTGTTTACCTGAAAGAAAGTCTTGCTTGTAGGAAGACACAGAGCCTGGGATTTTACTCCATTTCTGAAGGGAAACACACAGCACAGTTCTCATCCTTGAAACACCCTTAGCTTTAGAGCAAGACGCACGCTCTTGCTTTCTAGAGTCTCTAATAAAGCAGGAAATGTTGGTGTTCTCAAAACAAAAAACGGTGTTTCCTACACATACAGACAATATCTAGTTCAACTCTCCTTCTGATACTGATACAAACCGCAGGTCTTTTAAAATCCAATTCTTTTCAGTTAAGAGCGAGAAACGTGTGAGATTCGTGAACGATGTAGCTTCGTTTGAATTGAAAAGGGACTGTGTTTACCTGAAACAAATTATTTCTTGTAGGAAGACACAGAGCCTGGGATTTAACTCCAGTTCTGAAGCACAACACTCAACACAGTTCCCATCCATGAAACACACTGTGCTTCAGAGCAAGAAGCACGCCCTTGCTTTCTAGAGTCTCTAATAGAGCAGGAAACGTGAGTGTGCTCAAAAAAAAAAAAAGAGCTGTGTTTCCTACCCATATGGACCACATCTAGTTCAACTCTTCTTCTGAAACTGATACAAACCACAGGTCCTCTAACATCCAATGCTTTTCAGTTAAGTGAGAGAAACGTGTGAGCTTCGTGAACAATGTACCTTCCTTTGAGCTGAAAAGAGACTGCATTTACCTGAAACGAAGTCTTGCTTGTAGGAAATCACAGAGCCTGGAATTTAACTCTGTTTCTGAAGGGCAACAATCAGCACAGTTCCCATCCATGAAACACAGTCTGCTTTAGAGCAAGAAGCACACTCTTGCTTTCTATAATCTGTAATACAGCAGGAACGTGAGTGTGCTCAAAACAAAACAATGGTGTTTCCTACCAATAGGGATTAAATCTAGTTCAACTCTGCTTCTGAAACGGATAGAAACCACAGATCCTCAAACATGCAATGATTCTCATTTAAGAGCGAGAAACATATGAGCTTTGTGAATGATGTATCTTCCTTTGAGCTGAAAAGGGACTGCATTTACCTGAAACGAAGTCTTGCTTGTAGGAAGTAACAGAGCCTGGGATTTAAGTCCTTTTCTGAAGGGCAAGACTCAGCATAGTTCACATCTATGAAACACACTCTGCTTTACAGCAAGAAGCACGCTCTTGCTATCTAAAGTCTCTAATACAACAGGAAACGTGAGAGATCCCAGAACAAAAGAATGGTGTTTCCTACATATACACACCTTATCTATTTGAACTCTGCTTCTGAAACTGATACAAACTACATGTTCTCTAACATCCACTGCTTTTCAGTTAAGCGCGAGAAACGTATGAGCTTCGTGAACGCTGTAGTTTTGTCTGAGCTGAAAAATAACTGCGTTTACCTGAAACGAAGTCTTGCTTGTAGGAATACACAGAGCCTGTGATTTAACTCCATTTCTGAAGGAAAATACACAGCACAGTTCTCCTCCATGAAACACACTCTGCTTTATAGAGAGAAGCACGCTTTTGCTTTCTAAAGTCTCTAATACAGCAGGAAACGTGAGTGTGCTCAGAACAAAAGATCGGTGTTTCCTACACATACGGACGATATTTAGTTCAACTCAGTATGTGAAACTGATACAAACCAGAGGTCCTCTAACATCCAATGCTTCTCAGTTAAGCGTGATAAACATGTGAGCTTTGTGAACGTTAGATTTGTTAGTGCTGATACGGGACTGCGTTTACCTGAAACGAAGTCTTGCTTGTAGGAAGACACAGAGCCTGGGATTTAACACCATTTCTGAAGGAAACACACTGCACAGTTTCCATCCATGAAACACACTCTGCTTTAGAGCAAGAATCACGCTCTTGCTTTCTAAAGACTCTAATACAGCAGGAAATGTGAGTGTTCCCAGAACAAATGAATGGTGTTTCCTACACATACACACCTTATCCATTTGAACTCTGCTTCTGAAACTGATACAAACACACAGCACAGTTCTTATCCATGGAACGTACTCTGTTTTAGTGCAAGATGCACGCTCTTGCTTTCCAGAGTCTGTAATTCAACAGGAAATGTCAGTGTGATCATAAAACAAGAAATGTGTTTCCTAAACTTACAGACCTTATCGAGTTCACTCTGCTTCTGAAAATGATATAAACCACAGGTCCCCTAACATCCAATGCTTTTCAGTCAAGCGCGAGAAACGTGTGAGCTTCGTGAACTGTAGCTTTGTTTGAGCTGAATAGAGACTGCCTTTACCTGAAAGGAAGTCTTCCTTGTAGGAAGACACAGAGTATGGGATTTAATGCCATATCTGAAGAGCAGCACTCAAACAGTTCCCATCCATGAAACACAACTGCTTTAGAGCAAGAAACATGCTATTGCTTTCTAGAATCTCTGATACAGCAGGAAGCGTGAGTGTGATCACAACAGAAGGACTGTGTTTTCTACATATACGGGCCATATCGAGTTCAACACTGCTCAGGAAACTGATACAAACCACAGGTCCTCTAACATCCCATACTTGTCAGTTAAGAGCGAGTCACATGTGAGCTTCTTGTACGTTCTTGCTTTGTTTTAGCTGAAAAGTGCTGGCGTTTACGTGAAACAAAGTCTTTCTTGTAGGAAGACACAGAGTGTGTGATTTAACTCCGTCTCTGAAGGGAACCACACAGCACAGATCTCATCCATGAAACACACTCTGCTTTAGAGCAAGAAGCACGCTCTTGTTTTCTAGAGTCTCTAATACAGCAGGAAACGTGAGTGTGCTCAAAACAAAAGAACGGTTTTTCATACCCATATGGACCACATCTAGTTCAACTCTGCTTCTGAAACTGATACAAACTACACGTCCTCTGACATCCAATGCTTTTCAGTTAGCCGTGAAAAACATGTGAGCTTCATGAACTTTGTAGTTTTGTTTTTAGGTGAAAAGTGACTGCGTTTACCTGAAACGAAGTCTTGCTTGTAGGAAGACACAGAACATGGGATTTAACTCCATTTCTGAAGAACAGCACTCAGCACAGTTCCCAACCATGAAACACACTCTGCTTTAGAGCAAGTAGCACACTCTTGCTTTCTAGAGTCTGTAATACAGCAGGAAATGTGAGTGTGATCATAAACAAAGAACTGGGTTTCCTACACATACGGACCATATCGAGTTCAACTCTGCTTGTGAAACTGATACAAACCACAAGTCCTCTAACATCAAATGCTTTTCAGTTAAGTGCCAGAAACGTGTGAGTTTCGTGAACATTGTTGTTTTGTTTGATCTGAATAGGGATGGCGTTTACCTGAAACGAAGTCTTGCTTTTAGGAAGACACAGAGTATGGATTTCTCGCCATTACAGAAGAGCAGCAGTCAGCACTGTTCCCATCCATGAAAAACACTCTGCTTTAGAGCAAGAAACATGCTCTTGCTTTCTAAAATCTGTAATACAGCAGGAACATGAGTGTAATCATAACCAAAGGACTGTGTTTCCTAAACAAACGGACCATATCGAGTTCAACTCTGCTCAGGAAACTGATACAAACCACAGGCCCTCTAACATCCCATGCTTGTCAGTGAAGAGCGAGACACGTATGAGCTTCTTGTATGTTGTTGCTTTACTTTAGGTGAAAAGTAATGGCGTTTACCTGAAATGAAGTCTTCCTTGTAGGAAGAAACAGAGCCTGGGATTTAACACCATTTCTGAAGAGCAGCACTCAGGACAGTTCCCATCCATGAAACACACTCTGCTTTAGAGTAAGAAGCATGCTCTTGTTTTCTAGAGTCTCTAAAAGAGCAGGATATGTGAGTGTGCTCAGAAGAAAAGAACGGTGTTTTCTACACATACAGACGTTATCTACTTCAACTCTGCTTCTGAAACTGACACAAATCAAAGTTCCTCTAACATCCAATGCTTTTCATTTAAGCGCGAGAAACGTGTGATCTTCTTGAACGATGTACCTTCATTTGAGCTGAAAAGGGACTGCATTTATCTGATGCGAAGTCTTGCTTGTTGAAAGACTCATAGCCTGGGATTTAACTCCATTTCTGAAGGGCAACACTAAGCACAGTTCCCATCCATGAAACACACTCTGCTTTAGAGCAAGAAGCACGTTCTTGCTTTCTAGAATCTGTAATACAGCAGGAAATGTGAGTGTGATCATAACCAAAGGACTGTGTTTCCTAAACATACGGACCATATCGAATTCAACTCTGCTACTGAAACTGCTACAAACCACCGGTCCTGTAACATCCTATGCTTTTCTGTTAAGAGAGAGATACATGTGAGCTTCTTGAACAATGTAGCTTCCTTTGAGCTGAAAAGGGACTGCGTTTCCCTGAAAGGAAATCTTGCTTGTAGGAAGACAGAGCCTGGGATTTAACAGCATTTCTTAAGGAAACACACTGCACAGTTCTCATCCATGAAACACACTCTGCTTTAGAGCAAGAAGCACGCTCTTGCTTTCTAGAGTCTCTTATACTGCAGGAAACATGAGTGTGCTCAAAACAAAAGAACGGTTTTTCATACCCATATGGACCACATCTAGTTCAACTCTGCTTCTGAAACTGATACAAACTCAGGTCCTCTAACATCCAATGCTCTTCAGTTAAGCGCGAGAAACGTGTGAGCTTCATAAACAATGTAGCTTCCTTTGAGCTGAAAAGGGACTGTGTTAAGAATAAATGAAGTGTTGCTAGTAGTAAGGCACAGAGCCTGGGATTTAACTCCATTTCTGAAGGGAAACACACAGCACAGTTCACATCCATGAAACACACTCTGCTTTAGAGGATGTAGCACGCTATTGCTTCCTAGAGTTTCTAATAAAGCAGGAAACATGAGTGTGCTCAAAACAAAAGAACGGTGTTTTCTATACATACAGACCTTATCTACTTCAACTCTGCTTCTGAAACTGACACAAATCAAAGGTCTTCTAACATCCAATGCTTTTAATTTAAGCACACGAAACGTGTGAGCTTCTAGAATGATATACATTCATTTGAGCTGAAAAGGGACTGCATTTATCTGAAACGAAGTCTTGCTTGTAGGAAGACTCATAGCCTGGGATTTAACTCCATTTCTGAAGGGCAACACTCAGCACAGCTCCAATCCATGAAACACACTCTGCTTTAGAGCAAGAAGCATGCTCTTGCTTTCTAGAGTCTGTAATACAGCAGGAAATGTAAGTGTGATCATAACCAAAGGACTGTGTTTCCTACACATACAGACCATATCGAATTCAACTCTGCTTCTGAAACCGATACAAACCACCGGTCCCCTAACATCCTATGCTACAGTTAAGAGCAAAAATCTTGTGAGCTTCGTGAACATTGTTGCATTGTTTGAGAATAAAAGTGACTGTGTTTGCCTTAAATGAAGTCTTGCTTGTAGGAAGACACAGAGCCTGGGATTTAACTCCATTTCTGAAGAGAAATAAACAGCACAGATCTCATCCATGAAACACACTCTGCTTTATAGCAAGAAGCACGCTCTTACTTTCTAGAGTCTCTAATACAGCAATAAACGTGAGTGTGCTCAAAACAAAAGAACAGTGTTTCCTACACATATGGACCACAGATAGTTCAACTCTGCTTCTGACACTGATACAAACCACAGGTCCTCTAACATCCAATGCTTTTCATTTAAGCGCGATAAACGTGTGAGCTTTGTGAACAATGAAGCTTCCTTTGAGATAAAAAAGGACTGCATTTACCTGAAACGAAGTCTTGCTTGTAGGAAGACACAGAGCCTGGGATTTAACTCCATTTCTGAAGGGAAACACACTGCACAGTTCCCATCCATGAAACACACTCTGCTTTAGTGCAAGAAGTATTCTCTTGCTTTTAAAAGTCTGTAATAGAGCAGGAAACGTGTGTGTGCTCGGAAGAAAAGAACAGTGTTTTCTACACACACAGGCCTTTTCTACTTCAACTCTACTTCTGAAACTGATACAAACCACAGGTCCTCCAACATCCAATGCTTTTCAGTCATGCACGGGAAATGTGTGAGCTTCGTGAACGATGTAGCTACATTTGAGCTGAATAGGGACTGTGTTTACCTGAAACAATGTCTTCTTTGTAGAAGACACAGAGTATGGGATATAACGCCATTTCTGAAGAGCATCACACAGCACAGTTCCCATCCATGAAACACTCTGCTTTAGAGCAAGAAGCATGCTCTTGCTTTTAGAGTCTCTAATACAGCAGGAAATATGAGTGTGCTCAGAACAAAACAAGTGTTTTTCCTACACATATGGACCTCATCTTGTTCAACTCTGCTTCTGAAACTGATGCAAACCACAGATCCTCTAACATCCAATGCTTCACAGTTAAGAGCGAAAACTTTTGTGCTTTGTGAACAATAGTGCTTCGTTTGAGCTGAAAAGTGATTGCATACAGACCTTATCTATTTCGACTCTGCTTCTGACACTGATACAAACCACAGGTTCTCTAACATCCAATGCTTTTTAGTTAAGCACCAGAAACGTGTGAGCATCGTGAAAGTTGAAGTTTTGTTCGAGCTGAAAAGTGACTGCTTTTACCTGCAGGAAAATTGAGTGTGATCACAACCAAAGGACTGTGTTTCCGACATATACAGACCATATCGGGTTCAACTCTGCAAAGGAAACTGATACAAACCACAGGTTCTCTAACATCCAATGCTTTTCAGTTAAGAGCGAGAAACGTGTGAGCTTCGTGAACGTTGTATTATTTGATCTGAAAAGTGACTGCGTTTACCTTAAACGAAGTCTTGCTTGTAGAAAGACACAGAGCCTGGGATTAAACTCCATTTCTGAAGGGAAACACACAGCACAGTTCTCATCCATGAAACACACTCTGCTTTAGAGCAAGAAGTGCGCTTTTCCTTTCTAGAGTCTCTAATATAGCAGGAAACGAGAGTGTGCTCAGAAAAAAAGAGCGATGTTTCCTACCTATATGGACCGTTTATACTTTTATTCTGCTTCTGAAACTGATACACACCACAGGTCCTCTAACATCCAATGCTTTTCATTTAAGCGAGAGAAAAGTGTGAGCTTCGTGAACAATGTTGCTTTGTTTGAGCTGAAAAGGGACTGCGTTTACCTGAAACGAAGTCTTTCTTGTAGGAAGACACAGAGCAAGGGATTTAACACCATTTCTGAAGGGCAACACTCAGCACAGTTCCCATCCATGAAACACAATCTGCTTTAGAGTAAGAAGGTCGCTCTTACATTCTAGAGTCTGTAATACGGCAGGAAATGTGAGTGTGATCATAACAAAAGGACTGTGTTCCCTATACATACTGACCTTATCGAGTACAACTCTGCTTCTGAAACTGATACAAACCACAGGTCCTCTAACATCAAATGCTTTTCAGGTAAGAGGGAGAAACGTGTGAGCTTCATGCACCATGTAGCTTCCTTTTAGCTGAAATGGGACTGCGTTTACCTGAAACGGAATCTAGCTTGTTGGAAAACAGAGCCTAGGATTTAACACCGTTTATGAAGGAAACACACTGCACAGTTGCCATCCATGAAACACACTCTGCTTTAAAGAAAGAAGCACGCTCTTGCTTTCTAAAGTCGCTAATAGAGCAGGAAACATGAGTGTGCCCAGAACAAAAGAATGGTGTTTCCCACACATACAGACCTTATCTCTTTCAACTCTGCATCTAAAACTGATACAAACCAGGGGTTCTCTATCATCCAATGCTTTTCAGTTAAGAGCGAGAAACGTGTGAGCTTAGTGAACATTGTTGCTTTTTTTGAGCTGAAAAGTGACTCCTTTTACCTGAAACGAAGTACTGCTTGTAGGAAGACCCAGAGCCTGGGATTTAACGCCATTTCTGAAGGAAACACACAGCACTGTTCTCATTCATGAAACACAGTCTGCTTTAGAGCAAGAAGCACGCTTTTGCATTCTAGAGTCTCTAATACAGCAGGAAATGTGAGTGTGCTCAAAACAAAAGGACGGTGTTTCCTACCCATATGGACCACATCTAGTTCAACTCGGCTTCTGAAACTGATAGAAACCACAGATCCTCTAACATCCAATGCTTCTCAGTAAGCTCGATAATCCTGTGAGCTTCGTGAACGGTGTAGATTCGTATGAGCTGAAAAGGGACTGCGTATAACTGAAACGAATTCTTTCTCATAGAAAGATACAGAGTCTGGGATTTAACTCCATTTTAGAAGGGCAACACTCAGCACAGTTTCCATCCATGAAACACACTCTGCTTTAGAGCAAAAAGGACGCTCTTGCTTTCTAGAGTCTGTAATACAGCAGGATACGTGAGTGTGCTAAGAACAAAAGAACAGTGTTTCCTACACATACGGACGATATTTACTTCAACTCTGCTTCTGAAAC
Source organism: Onychomys leucogaster (assembly GCA_949786385.1). NCBI lineage: Eukaryota > Metazoa > Chordata > Mammalia > Rodentia > Cricetidae > Onychomys > Onychomys leucogaster. The sequence continues at coordinate 8,090,038 of CATKUP010000006.1, read as the reverse complement.
TGATACAAACCATAGGTCCTCTAACATTCAATACTTTTCAATCAACACTCAGCACAGTTCCCACCAATGAAACACACTCTGTTTTAGTGCAAGAAGCACGCTCTTGCTTTCTAGAATCTCTAATACAGCAGGAAACGGGGGTGTGCTCAGAACAAAATAACTGTGTTTCCTACACTTATGGACAACATCTAGTTCAACTCTGCTTCTGAAACTGTTACAAACCACAGGTCCTCTAACATCCAATACTTTTCAGTTAACAGCGAGATGCGTGTGAGCTTCTTGTAAATTGTTGCTTTGTTTTAGCTGAAAAGTGTTTGCGTTTACCTGAAACGAAGTCTTCCTTGTAGGAAGAAACAGAGCCTGGGATTTAACTCCATTTCTAAAGGGAAACACACAGCACTGTTCTTATCCATGAAACACACTCTGCTTTAGAGCAGGAAGCACACTCTTGCTTTATAGATTCTCTAATAAAGCAGGAAACGTGAGTGTGCTCAAAACAAAAGGACGGTGTTTCCTACCTAAATGGACCACATCTACTTCAACTCTGCTTCTGAAACTGATAGAAACCACAAATCCTCTAATATCCAATGCTTCTCATTTAAGAGCGAGAAACTTGTGAGCTTCGTGAACATTGTAGTATTGTTTGAGCTGAAAAGTGATTGCGTTTATCTTAAAAGAATTCTTGCTTGTAGGAAGACACAGAGCCTGGGATTTAACTATATTTCTGAAGGGAAACACAATCCTCAGTTCTCAGTTCTCAGCCATGAAACACACTCTGCTTTAGAGAGAGAAGCATGCTCTTGCATTCTAGAGTCTCTAATACATCAGGAAAAGTGAGTGTGCTCAAAACAAAAGAACAGCGTTTCTTACCCAATGGACCACATCTACTTAAACTCTGCTTCTGAAACTGATAAAAACCACAGATCCTCCAATATCCAATGCTTCTCAGTTAAGAGCGAGAAGCGTGTGAGCTTCGTGAACATTGTAGTTTTGTATGAGATGAAAAGTTACTGCGTTTACCTGAAAAAAAGTCTTGCTTGTAGGAAGACACAGAGCCTGGGATTTAACTCCATATCTGAAGGGAAACACACAGCACAGTTCTCAGCCATGAAATACACTCTGCTTTAGAAAAAGAAGCATGCTCTTGCTTTCTAGATTCTCTAATACATCAGGAAACGTGAGTGAGCTCAGAAAAAAAGAAGGAGTTTCAAACCCATATGGACCACATCTAGTTCAACTCTGCTTCTGAAACTGATAGAAACCACAGGTTCTCTAACATCCAATGCTTTTTGTTCAAGCGCGATAATCGTGTGAGCTGTGTGAACGATGTAGCTTTCTTTGAGCTGAAAAGGGACTGCTTTTACCTGAAACGTAGTCTTTCTTGTAGGAAGACACAGACCTGGGATTTAACACCATTTCTGAAGGGCAATACTCAGCACAGTTCCCATCCATGAAACACACTCTGCTATAGAGCAAGAAGGACGCTCTTGCTTTCTAGAGTCTGTAATGCAGCAAGAACGTGAGTGTGATAATAACCAAAGGACTGTGTTTCCTACACATACTGACCATATCGAGTTCAACTCTGTTTCTCAAACTGATACAAACCACAGGTCCTCTAACATCCAATACTTTTCAGTTAAGCGCGAGAAAAATGTGAGCTTCGTGAACAATGTAGCTTCGTATGAGCGGAAAAGGGACTGCATTTACCGGAAAAGAAGTCTTGCTTGTAGGATGACACAGAGCTTGGGATTTAACTCCATTTCTGAAGGGAATCACTCAGCATAGTTCCCATCCATGAAACACACTCTGCTTTAGAGCAAGAAGCACGCTCTTGCTTTCTAGAGTCTCTAATACAGCAGGAAACAAGAGTGTGATCAAAACCAAAGGACTGAGTTTCCTACATATACGGACGATATCGAGTTCAACTCTGTTCAGGAAACTGATACAAACCACAGGTCTTCTAACATCTCATGCTTGTCACTTAAGAGCGAGACACATGTGAGCTTCTTGAAGGTTGTTGCTTTGTTTAAGCTGAAAAGTGTTTGCGTTTATCTGAAAGGAAGTCTTCCTTGTAGGAAGAAACAGAGCCTGTGATTTAACTCCATTTCTGAAGGGAAACACACATCAGAGTTCTCATCCATGAAACACACTCTGCTTTACAGCAAGAAGCACGCTCTTGCTTTCTAGAGTCTCTAATGCAGCAGGAAAACTGAGTGTGCTCAGAACAAAAGAGCGGGGTTAACTACACATACGTACCATATCTATTTCAACTCTGCTTCTGAAACTGATACACACCACAGGTCCTCTAACATCTAATGCTTTTCAGTGAAGAGCGATAAACATGTGAGCTTTGTGAACGATGTTGCATCGTTTGAACTGAAAAGTGATTGTGCTTACCTGAAACAAAGTCTTGCTTGTAGAAAGACACAGAGCCTGGGATTTAACTCCATTTCTAAAGGGAAACACACAGCACAGTTGTCATCCATGAAACACACTCTGCTTTAGAGCATGTAGCACGCACTTGCTTTCTAGAGTCTCTAATACAGCAGGAAACGTGAGTGTGCTCAGAACAAAAGAACGGTGTTTCTTAAACACACGGACAATATTTAGTTCAACTCTGATTCTGAAACTGATACAAACCACTGGTCCTCTAACATCCAATGCTTTTCAGTCAAGGGCGATAAAGGTGTGAGCTTCGTGAACGATGTAGCTTCATTTGAGGTGAATAGGGACTGCATTTACCTGAAACGAAGTCTTTCTTGTAGGAAGACACAGAGTATGGCATTTAATGCCATTTCTGGAGAGCAGCACTCAGCACAGTTCCCATCCATGAAACACACTCTGCTTTAGAGCATGAAGCACACTCTTACTTTGTAGAGTCATTAATACAGCAGGAAATGTGAGTGTGATCATAAAAAAGAACTGTGTTTCCTACACATACGGACCATATCTAGTTCAACTCTGCTTCTGAAACTGATACAAACTACAGGTCCTCTAACAACCAATGCTTTTCAGTTAAGCGCAAGAAACGTATAAGCTTTGTGAACAATGTAGCTTCGTTTGAGCTGAAAAGGGACTGCATTTACCTGAAAAGAAGTCTTGCTTGCAGGAAGACACAGAGCTTGGGATTTAACTCCATTTCTGAAGGGCAACACTCAGCACAGGTCCCAGCCATGAAACATACTCTGCTTTAGAGCAAGAAGCATGCTCTTCCTTTCCAGAGTCTCTAATACAGCAGGAAATGTTAGTGTGATCACAACCAAAGGACTGAGTTTCCTACATATACGGACCATATCGAGTTCAACTCTGCTTCTGAAACTGATAAAAACCACAGGTCCTATAACATACAATGCTTCTCAGGTTAAGCACGAGAAATGTGTGAGCGTTGTAAATGATGTAGCTTCGTTTAAGCTGAAAAAGGACTGCGTTTACCTGAAAAGTAGTCTTGCTTGTAGGAAGACAGAAAACATGGGATTTTAGTCCATTCCTGAAGAGAAGCACTCAGCACAGTTCCCATCCATGAAACACACTCTGCTTTAGAGCAAGAAGCATGCAATTGCTTCTAGAATCTCTAATATAGCAGGAAACGTGAGTGTGCTCAGAACAAAAGAACTGCGATTCCTACCCATATGGACCACATCCATTTCAACTCTGTTTCTGAAACTGATACAAACCACAGGTCCTCTAACATCCAATGCTTTTCATTTAAGCGTGAGAAAAATGTGAGCTTCGTGAACAATGTTGCTTCGTATGAGCGGAAAAGGGACTGCATTTATCGGAAAAGAAGTCTTGCTTGTAGGAAGACACAGAGCTTGGGATTTAACTCCATTTCTGAAGGGAATCACTCATAACAGTTCCCATCCATGAAACACACTCTGCTTTAGAGCAAGAAGCACGCTCTTGCTTTCTAGAGTCTCTAATACAGCAGGAAACAAGAGTGTGATCAAAACCAAAGGACTGAGTTTCCTACATATACGGACGATATCGAGTTCAACTCTGTTCAGGAAACTGATACAAACCACAGGTCTTCTAACATCTCATGCTTGTCACTTAAGAGCGAGACACGTGTGAGCTTCTTGTAGGTTGTTGCTTTGTTTAAGCTGAAAAGTGTTTGTGTTTATCTGAAAGGAAGTCTTCCTTGTAGGAAGAAACAGAGCCTGTGATTTAACTCCATTTCTGAAGGGAAACACACATCAGAGTTCTCATCCATGAAACACACTCTGCTTTACAGCAAGAAGCACGCTCTTGCTTTCTAGAGTCTCTAATGCAGCAGGAAAACTGAGTGTGCTCAGAACAAAAGAGCGGGGTTAACTACACATACGTACCATATCTATTTCAACTCTGCTTCTGAAACTGATACACACCACAGGTCCTCTAACATCTAATGCTTTACAGTGAAGAGCGATAAACATGTGAGCTTTGTGAACGATGTTGCATCATTTGAACTGAAAAGTGATTGTGCTTACCTGAAACAAAGTCTTGCTTGTAGAAAGACACAGAGCCTGGGATTTAACTCCATTTCTAAAGGGAAACACACAGCACAGTTCTCATCCATGAAACACACTCTGCTTTAGAGCATGTAGCACGCACTTGCTTTCTAGAGTCTCTAATACAGCAGGAAACGTAAGTGTGCTCAGAACAAAAGAACTGTGTTTCCTACACATATGGACCAAATCTAGTTCAACTCTGCTTCTGAAACTGATACAAACCACTGGTCCTCTAACATCCAATGCTTTTCAGTCAAGGGCGATAAACGTGTGAGCTTCGTGAACGATGTAGCTTCATTTGAGGTGAATAGGGACTGCATTTACCTGAAACGAAGTCTTTCTTGTAGGAAGACACAGAGTATGGCATTTAACGCCATTTCTGAAGAGCAGCACTCAGCACAGTTCCCATCCATGAAACACACTCTGCTTTAGAGCATGAAGCGCACTCTTACTTTGTAGAGTCATTAATACAGCAGGAAATGTGAGTGTGATCATAAAAAAGAACTGTGTTTCCTACACATACGGACCATATCTAGTTCAACTCTGCTTCTGAAACTGATACAAACTACAGGTCCTCTAACAACCAATGCTTTTCAGTTAAGCGCGAGAAACGTATAAGCTTTGTGAACAATGTAGCTTCGTTTGAGCTGAAAAGGGACTGCATTTACCTGAAAAGAAGTCTTGCTTGCAGGAAGACACAGAGCTTGGGATTTAACTCCATTTCTGAAGGGCAACACTCAGCACAGATCCCAGCCATGAAACATACTCTGCTTTAGAGCAAGAAGCATGCTCTTCCTTTCCAGAGTCTCTAATACAGCAGGAAATGTTAGTGTGATCACAACCAAAGGACTGAGTTTCCTACATATACGGACCATATCGAGTACACCTCTGCTTCTGAAACTGATAAAAACCACAGGTCCTATACCATACAATGCTTTTCACGTTAAGCGCGAGAAATGTGTGAGCGTTGTAAATGATGTAGCTTCGTTTAAGCTGAAAAGGGACTGCGTTTACCTGAAAAGAAGTCTTGCTTGTAGGAAGACAGAAAACATGGGATTTTAGTCCATTCCTGAAGAGAAGCACTCAGCACAGTTCCCATCCATGAAACACACTCTGCTTTAGAGCAAGAAGCATGCAATTGCTTCTAGATTCTCTAATATAGCAGGAAACGTGAGTGTGCTCAGAACAAAAGAACTGTGATTCCTACCCCTATGGACCACATCCTTTTCAACTCTTCTTCTGAAACTGATACACACCACAGGTCCTCTAACATCCAATGCTTTTCAGTTAAGAGAGAGAAACCTGTGAGATTTGTGAACGATGTAGCATCCTTTGAGCTGAAAAGTGATTGAGTTTACCTGAAACAAAATCTTGCTTGTAGGATGACACAGAACCTGGGATTTAACTCCATTTCTGAAGGGAAACACACAGCAGAGTTCTCATCCATGAAACACACTCAACTTTAGAACAAGAAGCACGCTCTTGCTTTCTAGAGTCTCTAATAGAGCAGGAAACGTGAGTGTGCAAAAACAAAAGAACGGTGTTTCCTACCCATATGGACCACATCTAGTTCAACTCTGCTTCTGAAACTGAGAGAAACCACAGATCCTCTAACATCCAATGCTTCTCAGTTAAGAGCGAGAAACGTGTGAGCTTCGTGAACGCTGTAGCTTCCTATGAGCTGAAAAGGGACTGCGTTTACCGGAAACAAAGTCTTGTTTGTTGGAAGACACAGATCCTGGGATTTAACACCTTTTCTAAAGGGAAACACACTGCACTGTTCTCATCCAAGGAACATACTGTGCTTTAGAGCGAGAAGCACGCTCTTGCTTTCTAAACTCTCTAATACAGCAGGAAACATGAGTGTGCTCAGAACAAAAGCACGGTGTTTCCTATACATACGGACCATATTTAGTTCAACTCTGTTCTGAAACTCATACAAAACACAGGTCCTCTAACATCCAATGATTGTCAGCCAAGCGAGATAAATGTGTGAGCTACGTGAACGATGTAGTTTTGTTTGAGCTGAAAAGGGACTGCGTTTTCCTGAAATGAAGTCTTTCTTGTAGGAAGACACAGAGCCTGGGATTTAACACCATTTCTGAAGGGCAACACTCAGCACAGTTCCCATCCAGGAAAAACACTCTGCTTTAGAGCAAGAAGCACGCTCTTGTTTTCTAAAGTCTCTAATAAAGCAGGAAACATGTGTGTTCACAGAACAAAAGAATGGTGTTTCTTACACATACAGACCTTATCTATTTCAACTCTGCTTCTTAAACTGATACAAACCACAGGTTCTCTAACATCCAATGCTTTTCAGTTAAGCACGAGAAACGTGTCAGCTTTGTAAGAGTTGTAGTTTTGTTTGAGCTGAAAATTAACTTCTTTTACCTGAAACGCAGTCTTGCTTGTAGGAAGACACAGAGCCTGTGATTTAACTCCATTTCTGAAGTGAAACACACAGCACAGTTCTCATACCTGAAACACACTCTGCTTTAAAACAAGTAGGACACTCTTGCTTTATAGAGTCTCTAATACAGCAGGAAACATGAGTGTGCTCAGAACAAAAGAGCTGTGTTAACTACACATATGGACTATATCTAGTTCAACTCTGCTTCTGAAACTTATACACACCACAGGTATTCTAACATCCAAGCTTTTCGTTAAGAGCGAGACACGTGTGAGTTTTGTGAACATAGTTGCTTCGTTTGAGCTGAAAAGGGATTGCGTTTACCTGAAAATATGTCTGGCTTGTAGGAAGACACAGCGCCTGGGATTTAACTCCATTTCTAAAGGGAAACACACTGCACTGTTCTCATCCATGAAACACACTCTGCTTTAGAGCAAGAAGCACGCTCTTGCTTTCTAAAGTCTCTAATAAATCATGAAACGTGTGTGTTCCCAGAAAAAAAGAATGGTGTTTCCTACACACACAGACCATATCGGGTTCAATTCTGCTTCTGAATCTGATATAAACCACAGGTCCTCTAACATACAATCCTTTTCAGTTAAGCGTGAGAAAGGTGTGAACTTTGTGAATGATGTAGCTTCCTTTGAGCTGAAAAATGACTGCTTTTACCTGAAACAAAGTCTTGCTTATAGGAAGACACAGAGTACGGGATTTAAGGCCATTTCTGAAAGGAAACACATAGCACAGCTCTCAGCCATGAAACACACTCTGCTTTAGAGCAGTTGGCACGCTCTTACTTTCTAGAGACTCTAATAGAGCAGGAAATGTGAGTGTGCTAAAAAAAAAACGGACGGAGTTTCCTACCTAAATAGACCACATCTAGTTCAACTCTGCTTCTGAAACTGATAGAACCACAGATCCTCTAAAAAAACAAGCTTTCCAGTTAAGAGTGAGAAACGTGTGAGTTTTGTGAACACAGTTGCTTAGTTTGAGCTGAAAAGGGACTTCGTTTACCTGAAACTATGTCTTGCTTATAGTAAGACACAGAGCCTTGGATTTAACTCCATTTCTGAAGGATAACACACAGCACAGTTCTCATCCATAAAACACACTCTGCTTTAGAGCAAGAAGCACGCACTTGCATTCTAGAGTCTCTAATACAGCAGGAAAGTTGTGTGTGCTCAGAACAAAGGAACGGTGTTTCCTATACATGCAGACCATATTTAGTTCAACTCTGTCCTGAAACGGATACAAAACACAGGTCCTCTAATATCCAATGCTATTCAATCAAACGCGATAAACGTGTGAGCTTCAGAATGATGTAGCTCCACTTGAGCTAAAAAGGGACTGCGTTTACCTGAAACAAAGTCTTCCTTGTAGGAAGACACAGAGCCTGAGATTTAAAACCATTTCTGAAGGGCAACACTCAGCACAGTTCCCATCCATGAAACACACTCTGCTTTAGAGCAAGAAGCACATTCTTGTTTTCTAAAGTCTCTAATACAACAGGAAACGTGAGTGGGCTCAGAACAAAAGATCGGTGTTAACTACACATAAGGATCGTGTCTAGTTCAACTCTGCTTCTGAAACTGATACAAACCACAGGTCCTCTAAAATCCAATGCTTTTCAGTTAAGCGCGAGAAACGTGTAAGTTTCGTGAAAGATGTAAGTTTGTATGAGCTGAAAAGGGACTGCATTTACCTGAAACGAAGTCTTGCTTGTTGGAAGACACAGAGCTTGGGATTTAACTCCATTTCTCAAGGAAAACACACTGCACAGTTCTCATCCATGAAACACTCTCTGCTTTAGAGCAAGTAGCACGCTCTTGCTTCCTAAATTCTCTAATACAGCAGGAAGGGTGAGTGTGCTCAGAAAAAAAGAACGGTGTTTCCTACACATACAGATGATATTTAGTTCAACTCTGCCTCTTAAACTGATACAAACCATAGGTCCTCTAACATCCAATGCTTTTCAGTCAAGCGCGATAAATATCTGAGTTTCGTGATCGATGTAGCTTCATTTGAGGTGAATAGGGACTGCGTTTACCTGAAACGAAGTCTTGCTAGTAGGAAGACACAGAGTATGGCATTTAACTCCATTTCTGAAGAGCAGCACTAAGCACAGATCCGATCCATGAACACAATCCGCTTTAGAGCAAGAAGCAAGCTCTTGCTTTCTAGAGTCTCTAATACAGCAGGAAACGTGAGTTCACAACCAAAGGACTGAGTTTCCTAGTATACGGACCATATCGAGTTCAACTCTGCTCAGGAAACTGATACAAACCACAGGTCCTCTAACATCTCATGCGTGTCATTTAAGAGTGAGACACGTGTGAGCTTCTTGTATGTTGTTGATTTGTTTTAGTTGAAAAGTGTTTGAGTTTACCTCAAAAGAATTCTTCCTTGTAAAAAGAAACAGAGCCAGGGATTTAACTCCATTTGTGACGGGAAACACACAGCACAGTTCTCATCCATGAAACACACTCTGCTTTAGAGCAGGTGGCACGCTCTTGCTTTCTAGAGTCTCTAATACAGCATGAAACGTCAGTGTGCTTAAAAGAAAGGGACGTTATTTCCTGCCTAAATGGAACACATCCAGTTCAACCCTGCTTCTGATACTGATAGAAACCACAGATCCTACAACATCCAAGCTTTTCATTTAAGAGCGTGAAACGTGTGAGTTTTGTGAATGTAGTTGCTTAGTTTGAGCCGAAATGGGACTGCGTTTACCTGAAATGAAGTCTTTCTTGTAGGAAGACACAGAGCCTGGGATTTAACTCCATTTGTGAAGCTTAACACACAGCACAGTTCTCATCCATGAAACACACTCTGCTTTAGAGCAAGAAGCACGCTCTTGCTTTCTAGAGTCTCTAATACAGCAGGAAACATGAGTGTGCTCAAAACAAAAGAACACTGTTTCCTACCCATATGGACCACATCTAGTTCAGTTCTGTTTCTGAAACTGATAGAAACCACAGATCCTCTAACATCCAATGCTTCTCAGTTAAGAGCGAACACTTGTGAGTTTTGTGAACGATGTAGCTTCCTTTGAGCTGAAAAGGTACTGCGTTAACCTGAAATGAAGTCTTGCTTGTAGGAAGACACAGATACTGGAATTTAACTCTATTTCCGAAGGGAAACACACATCACAGTTCTCATCCATGAAACACACTCTACTTTAGAGCAAGAAGCACGCTCTTGTTTTCTAGAGTCTCTAATATATCAGGAAACATGAGTGTGCTCAAAACAAAAGAACAGAGTTTCCTACCCATATGGACCACATCTAGTTCAATTCTGCTTCTGAAACTGATAGAAACCACAGATCCTCTAACATCCAATGCTTCTCAGTTAACAGCGAACACTTGTGAGTTTTGTGAACGATGTAGCTTATTTTGAGCTGAAAAGGTACTGCATTAACCTGAAACGAAGTCTTGCTTGTAGGAAGACACAGCGCCTGGGATTTAACTCCATTTCTGAAGGATAACAAACTGCACAGTTCCCATTTATGAAACACACTCTGCTTTAGAGCAAGAAGCACGCTCTTGCTTTCTAGATTCTATAATACAGGAGGAAACTTGAGTGTGGTAAGAACAAAAGAACGGTGTTTCCTATACATGCGGATGATATTTAGTTCAACTCTGATCTGAAACTGATACAAAACAGAGGTCCTCTATCATCCAATGCGTTTCAGTCAAGTGCGATAAACGTGTGAGCTTCAGAATGATGTAGCTTCATTTGAGCTCAAAACGGACTGCGTTTACCTGAAACGAAGTCTTCCTTGTACGAAGACACAGAGCCTGGGATTTAACTCCATTTCTGAAGGGCAACACTATGCACAGTTCCCATCCATGAAACACACTCTGCTTTAGAGCAAGAAGCACACTCTTGTTTTCTAAAGTCTCTAATACAGCAGGAAACGTGAGTGGGCTCAGAACAAAAGATTGGTGTTAACTACTCATACAGACTGTGTCTAGTTCAACTCTGCTTCTGAAACTGATACAAACCACAGGTCCTCTAACATCCAATGCATTACAGTTAAGCACGAGAAACGTGTAAGTTTCGTGAAAGATGTAGCTTTGTATGAGCTGAAAAGGGACTGCATTTACCTGAAACAAAGTCTTGCTTGTTGGAAGACACAGAGCTTGGGATTTAACTCCATTTCTGAAGGGCAACACTCAGCACAGTTCCCAGCCATGAAACACACTCTGCTTTAGAGCAAGAAGCAAGCTCTTGCTTTCTAGAGTCTCTAATACAGCAGCAAACGTGAGTGATTTCACAACCAAAGGACTGAGTTTCCTACGTATACAGACCATATCGAGTCCAACTCTGCTCAGGAAACTGATACAAACCACAGGTCTTCTAACATCTCATGCTTGTTAGTTAAGAGCGAGACACATGTGAGCTACTTGTACGTTGTTGCTTCGTTTGAGCTGAGAAGGGTCTGCGTTTACCTGAAAAGAATTATTGCTTGTAGGAATACACAGAGCCTGGGATTTAACTCCATTTGAGAAGGGAAACACACAGCACAGTTCTCATCCAAGAAACACACTCTGCTTTAGAGTAGGCAGCACACTCTTGCTTTCTAGAGTCTCTAATACAGCAGGAAATGTGAGTGTGCTCAAAACGAAAGGACAGTGTTTCCTACCTGAATGGAAGACATCTAGTTCAACTCTGCTTCTGAAACTGATATAAACAACAGGTCTTCTAACAAACAATGCTTTTCAGTTAAGCGGGAGAAACGTGTGAGCTTTGTGAATAACGTAATTCGTTTGAGCTGAAAAGTGACTGCTTTTACCTGAAACAAAGTTTTGCTTGTAGGAAGACAGAAAACAGGGGTTTTAAGCACATCTCTGAAGAGCAGCACTCAGCACAGTTCCCATTCATGAAACACACTCTGCTTTAGAGCAAGAAGCACGCTCTTGTTTTCTAGAATCTCGAATACAGCAGGAAAATTGAGTGTGCTCAGAATAAAAGAACGGTATTTCCTATACATGCGGACCATATATAGTTCAACTCTGTTCTGAAACTGATACAAACCATAGGACCTCTAACCTCCTATGTTTTTAGTCAAGCGCAATAAACGTGTGAGCTTCGTGAACGATGTAGTTTCCTTAGAGCTGAATAGGGACTGCCTTTACCTTAAACGAAGTCTTGCATGTAGGAAGACACAGATTATGGCATTTAACTCCATTTCTGAAGAACAGCACTCAGCACAGTTCCCATCCATGAAACACACTCTGCTTTAGAGCAAGTAGGAAGCTCTTGCTTTATAGAATCTCTAATACAGCAGAAAACGTGAGTGTGCTCAGAACAAAAGATCGGTGTTAACTACACATACGGACCATATCTAGTTCAACTCTGCTTCTGAAACTGATACACACTACAGGTCCTCTAACATCCAATGCTTTTCAATTAAAAGGGAGAAACGTGTGAGCTTCGTGAATTATGTAGATTTGTTTGAGCTGAATATGAACTGCGTTTACCTGAAACGAAGTATTGCTTGAAGGAAGACAGAGAACATTGGATTTAAGTCCATTTCTGAAGAGCAGCAATCAGCACAGTTCCCATCCATGAAACACACTCTGCTTTAGAGCAAGAAGCACGCTATTGCTCTAGAATCTCTAATCCAGCAGGAAACTGAGTGTGCTCAGAACAAAAGAACTGTGTTTCCTACGCATATGGACCACATCTAGTTCAACTCTGCCTCTGAAACAGTTACAATCCAAAGGTCCTCTAACATCCAATGCTTTTCAGTTAAGAGCGAGAAGCGTGTGAGCATCGTGAACATTGTTGTTTTGTTTGAGCTGAAAAGTGACTGCGTTTACCTGAAACAAATTCTTGCTTTTGTAAGAACCAGTGCCTGGGATTTAACTCCACTTCTGAAGGGAAACACACAGCACATTTCTCATCCATGAAACAAACTCTGCTTTAGAGCAAGAAGCATGCTCTTGCTTTCTAGAGTCTCTAATACAGCAGGAAACTTGAGTGTGCTCAGAACAAAAGAACGGTATTTCCTATACATGCGGACCATATATAGTTCAACTCTGTTATGAAACTGATACAAACCATAGGTCCTCTAACATCCAGTACTTTTACGTCAAGCGCGATAAACATGTGAGCTTTGTGAACGATGTAGTTTCATTAGAGCTGAATAGGGACTGCCTTTACCTGAAACGAAGTCTTGCATGTAGGAAGACACAGAGTATGGCATTTAACGCCATTTCTGAAGAGCAGCACTTAGCACAGCTCCCATCCATGAAACACACTCTGCTTTAGAGCAAGTAGGACGCTCTTGCTTTAGAGTCTCTAATACAGCAGAAAACGTGAGTGTGCTCAAAACAAAAGATCGGGTTTAACTACACATACGGACCATATCTAGTTCAACTCTGCTTCTGAAACTGATACACAACACAGGTCCTCTAACATCCAATGCTTTTCAGTTAAAAGCGAGAAACGTGTGAGCTTCGTGAATAATGTAGATTTGTTTGAGGTGAATATGAACTGCGTTTACCTGAAAAGATGTATTGCTTGTGGTTAGACAGAGAACAAGGGATTTAAGTCCATTTCTGAAGAGCAGCAATCAGCACAGTTCCCATTGATGAAACATGCTCTGCTTTAGAGCAAGAAGCATGCACTTGCTTTCTAGAGTCTCTAATACAGCAGGAAACATGAGTGTGCTCAAAACAAAAGAACGGTGTTTCCTACCCATATGGAACACATCTAGTTCAACTCAGCTTCTGAAACTGATAGAAAACATAGATCCTCTAGCATCCAATGCCTCTCAGTTAAGAGCGAGAAACATGTGAGCTTCGTGGATGATGTAGCTTCGTTTGAGCTGAATAGGAACTGGGTTTACCTGAAACGAAGTCTTGCTTGTAGGAAGACACAGAGTATGGGACTTAACGCCATTTATGAAGAGCAGATCTCAGCAAAGTTACAATCCATGAAACACACTCTGCTTTAGAGCTAGAAGCACGCTTTTGCTTTCTAGAGTCTGTAATACAGCAGGAACGTGAGTGTGATCATAACCAAAGGACTGTGTTTCCTACACATACAGACCATATCGAGTTCAACTCTGCTTCTGAATCTGATATAAACCACAGGTCCTCTAACATACAATTCTTTTCATTTAAGCGCGAGAAACGTGTTAGCTTTGTGAATGATGTAACTTCGTTTGAGCTGAAAAGTGACTGCTTTTACCTGAAATGAAGTCTTGCTTGTAGGAAGACAGAAAACAAGGGATTTAAGTCCATTTCTGAAGAGCAGCACAGTTCCCATTCGTGAAACACACTCTGCTTTAGAACAAGAAGCACGCTATTGCTCTAGAATCTCTAATACAGCAGGAAACGTGAGTGTGCTCAGAACAAAAGAATGGTGTTTCCTACGCATATGGACCACATCTATTTCAACTCTGCCTCTGAAACTGTTACAATCCAAAGGTCCTCTAACATCCAATGCTTTTCAGTTAAGTGCAAGAAGCGTGTGAGCTTCGTGAATGTTATAGTTTTGTTTCAGCTGAAAAGTGACTGCTTTTACCTGAAATGAAGTCTTGCTTGTAGATAGACACAGAGCCTGGGATTTAACTCCATTTCTGAAGGGAAACACACAGCACAGTTCTCTTCCATGAAACAAAGTCTGCTTTAGAGCAAGAAGCACGTTCTTGTTTTCTAAAGTCTCTAATAAAGAAGGAAACTTGTGTGTTCCCAGAACAAAAGAACGGTGTTTCCTACACACACGGACCATATTTAGTTCAACTCAGCTTCTGAAACTGATACAAATCACAGGTCCTCTAACATTCAATGCTTTTCGGTCAAGCACGATAAACGTGTGAGCTTCGTTAACGATGTAGCTTCATTTGAGCTGAAAAGGGGCTGTGTTTACCTGAAACAAAGTCTTTCTTGTAGGAAGACACAGAACATGGGATTTAACCCCATTTCTGAAGGGCAACACTCAGCACAGTTCCCAGCCATGAAACACACTCTGCTTTAGAGCAAGAAGCAAGCTCTTGCTTTCTAGAGTCTCTAATACAGCAGCAAACGTGAGTGATTTCACAACCAAAGGACTGAGTTTCCTACGTATACAGACCATATCGAGTCCAACTCTGCTCAGGAAACTGATACAAACCACAGGTCTTCTAACATCTCATGCTTGTTAGTTAAGAGCGAGACACATGTGAGCTACTTGTACGTTGTTGCTTCGTTTGAGCTGAGAAGGGTCTGCGTTTACCTGAAAAGAATTATTGCTTGTAGGAATACACAGAGCCTGGGATTTAACTCCATTTGAGAAGGGAAACACACAGCACAGTTCTCATCCAAGAAACACACTCTGCTTTAGAGTAGGCAGCACACTCTTGCTTTCTAGAGTCTCTAATACAGCAGGAAATGTGAGTGTGCTCAAAACGAAAGGACAGTGTTTCCTACCTGAATGGAAGACATCTAGTTCAACTCTGCTTCTGAAACTGATATAAACAACAGGTCTTCTAACAAACAATGCTTTTCAGTTAAGCGGGAGAAACGTGTGAGCTTTGTGAATAACGTAATTCGTTTGAGCTGAAAAGTGACTGCTTTTACCTGAAACAAAGTTTTGCTTGTAGGAAGACAGAAAACAGGGGTTTTAAGCACATCTCTGAAGAGCAGCACTCAGCACAGTTCCCATTCATGAAACACACTCTGCTTTAGAGCAAGAAGCACGCTCTTGTTTTCTAGAATCTCGAATACAGCAGGAAAATTGAGTGTGCTCAGAATAAAAGAACGGTATTTCCTATACATGCGGACCATATATAGTTCAACTCTGTTCTGAAACTGATACAAACCATAGGACCTCTAACCTCCTATGTTTTTAGTCAAGCGCAATAAACGTGTGAGCTTCGTGAACGATGTAGTTTCCTTAGAGCTGAATAGGGACTGCCTTTACCTTAAACGAAGTCTTGCATGTAGGAAGACACAGATTATGGCATTTAACTCCATTTCTGAAGAACAGCACTCAGCACAGTTCCCATCCATGAAACACACTCTGCTTTAGAGCAAGTAGGAAGCTCTTGCTTTATAGAATCTCTAATACAGCAGAAAACGTGAGTGTGCTCAGAACAAAAGATCGGTGTTAACTACACATACGGACCATATCTAGTTCAACTCTGCTTCTGAAACTGATACACACTACAGGTCCTCTAACATCCAATGCTTTTCAATTAAAAGGGAGAAACGTGTGAGCTTCGTGAATTATGTAGATTTGTTTGAGCTGAATATGAACTGCGTTTACCTGAAACGAAGTATTGCTTGAAGGAAGACAGAGAACATTGGATTTAAGTCCATTTCTGAAGAGCAGCAATCAGCACAGTTCCCATCCATGAAACACACTCTGCTTTAGAGCAAGAAGCACGCTATTGCTCTAGAATCTCTAATCCAGCAGGAAACTGAGTGTGCTCAGAACAAAAGAACTGTGTTTCCTACGCATATGGACCACATCTAGTTCAACTCTGCCTCTGAAACAGTTACAATCCAAAGGTCCTCTAACATCCAATGCTTTTCAGTTAAGAGCGAGAAGCGTGTGAGCATCGTGAACATTGTTGTTTTGTTTGAGCTGAAAAGTGACTGCGTTTACCTGAAACAAATTCTTGCTTTTGTAAGAACCAGTGCCTGGGATTTAACTCCACTTCTGAAGGGAAACACACAGCACATTTCTCATCCATGAAACAAACTCTGCTTTAGAGCAAGAAGCATGCTCTTGCTTTCTAGAGTCTCTAATACAGCAGGAAACTTGAGTGTGCTCAGAACAAAAGAACGGTATTTCCTATACATGCGGACCATATATAGTTCAACTCTGTTATGAAACTGATACAAACCATAGGTCCTCTAACATCCAGTACTTTTAGGTCAAGCGCGATAAACGTGTGAGCTTTGTGAACGATGTAGTTTCATTAGAGCTGAATAGGGACTGCCTTTACCTGAAACGAAGTCTTGCATGTAGGAAGACACAGAGTATGGCATTTAACGCCATTTCTGAAGAGCAGCACTTAGCACAGCTCCCATCCATGAAACACACTCTGCTTTAGAGCAAGTAGGACGCTCTTGCTTTAGAGTCTCTAATACAGCAGAAAACGTGAGTGTGCTCAAAACAAAAGATCGGGTTTAACTACACATACGGACCATATCTAGTTCAACTCTGCTTCTGAAACTGATACACAACACAGGTCCTCTAACATCCAATGCTTTTCAGTTAAAAGCGAGAAACGTGTGAGCTTCGTGAATAATGTAGATTTGTTTGAGGTGAATATGAACTGCGTTTACCTGAAAAGATGTATTGCTTGTGGTTAGACAGAGAACAAGGGATTTAAGTCCATTTCTGAAGAGCAGCAATCAGCACAGTTCCCATTGATGAAACATGCTCTGCTTTAGAGCAAGAAGCATGCACTTGCTTTCTAGAGTCTCTAATACAGCAGGAAACATGAGTGTGCTCCAAACAAAAGAACGGTGTTTCCTACCCATATGGAACACATCTAGTTCAACTCAGCTTCTGAAACTGATAGAAAACATAGATCCTCTAGCATCCAATGCCTCTCAGTTAAGAGCGAGAAACATGTGAGCTTTGTGGATGATGTAGCTTCGTTTGAGCTGAATAGGAACTGGGTTTACCTGAAACGAAGTCTTGCTTGTAGGAAGACACAGAGTATGGGACTTAACGCCATTTATGAAGAGCAGATCTCAGCAAAGTTACAATCCATGAAACACACTCTGCTTTAGAGCTAGAAGCACGCTTTTGCTTTCTAGAGTCTGTAATACAGCAGGAACGTGAGTGTGATCATAACCAAAGGACTGTGTTTCCTACACATACAGACCATATCGAGTTCAACTCTGCTTCTGAATCTGATATAAACCACAGGTCCTCTAACATACAATTCTTTTCATTTAAGCGCGAGAAACGTGTTAGCTTTGTGAATGATGTAACTTCGTTTGAGCTGAAAAGTGACTGCTTTTACCTGAAATGAAGTCTTGCTTGTAGGAAGACAGAAAACAAGGGATTTAAGTCCATTTCTGAAGAGCAGCACAGTTCCCATTCGTGAAACACACTCTGCTTTAGAACAAGAAGCACGCTATTGCTCTAGAATCTCTAATACAGCAGGAAACGTGAGTGTGCTCAGAACAAAAGAATGGTGTTTCCTACGCATATGGACCACATCTATTTCAACTCTGCCTCTGAAACTGTTACAATCCAAAGGTCCTCTAACATCCAATGCTTTTCAGTTAAGAGCAAGAAGCGTGTGAGCTTCGTGAATGTTATAGTTTTGTTTCAGCTGAAAAGTGACTGCTTTTACCTGAAATGAAGTCTTGCTTGTAGATAGACACAGAGCCTGGGATTTAACTCCATTTCTGAAGGGAAACACACAGCACAGTTCTCTTCCATGAAACAAAGTCTGCTTTAGAGCAAAAAGCACGTTCTTGTTTTCTAAAGTCTCTAATAAAGAAGGAAACTTGTGTGTTCCCAGAACAAAAGAACGGTGTTTCCTACACACACGGACCATATTTAGTTCAACTCAGCTTCTGAAACTGATGCAATCCACATGTCCTCTAACATCCAATGCTTTTCAGTCAAGCGTAATAAACGTGTGAGCTTCGTGAACGATGTAGCTTCGTTTGAGCTGAAAAGGGACTGTGTTTACATTAAACGAAGTCTTTCTTGTAGGAAGACACAGAGCCTGGGATTTAACAGCATTTCTGAATGGCAACACTCAGCACAGTTCCCATTAATGAAAAACACTCTGATTTAGAGCAAGAAGGACGCTCTTGCTTTCTAGAGTCTGTAATACAGCAGGAAAGTGAGTGTGATCATAACAAAAGGACTGTGTTTCCTACACATACCGACCATATGGAGTTCAACTCTGCTTCCGACACTGATATAAACCAGAGGTCCTCCAACATACAATGCTTTTCAGTCAAGCGCAAGAAACGTGTAAGCTTCGTGAATGATGTAGCTTTCTATGAGCTGAAAAGGGACTGCATTTACCTGAAATGAAGTCTTGCTTGTAGGAAGACACAGAGCTTGGGATTTAACTCCATTTCTGAAGGCAACACTCAGCACAGTTCCCATCCATGAAACACACTTTGCTTAGAGCAAGAAGCAAGCTCTTGCTTTCTAGAGTCTCTAATACAACAGGAAACCTGAGTGTGATCACAACCAAAGGACTGAGTTTCTTACATATACGGACCATATCAAGTTCAACTCTCCTCAGGAAACTGATACAAACCACAGGTCCTCTAACATCCAATGCTTTTCAGTCAAGCATGATAAACGTGTGAGCTTCGTGAACGAAGTAGCTTCATTTGAGCTGAATAGGGACTGCGATTACCTGAAACGAATTCTTGCTTGTAGGAAGACACAGAGTATGGGATTTAACGCGATTTCTGAAGAGCAGCACTCAGAACAGTTTCCATCCATTAAACACACTCTGCTTTAGATCAATAAGCACGCCCTTGCTTTCTAGATTCTGTAATACAGCAGCAACGTGTGTGTGATCATAGCCAAAGGACTGTGTTTCCTACCCATACAGACCATATCAATTTCAACCCTGCTTCTGAAACTGATATAAACCACAGGTCCTCTAACATCCAATGCTTTTCAGTTAAGCGCAAGAAACGTGTGAGCTTTGTGAATGATGTTGCTTCGTTTGAGCTGAAAAGTGACTGCGTTTACCTGAAACGAAGTGTTGATTGTAGGAAGACAGAGAACATAGGATTTAAGTCCATTTCTGAAGAGCAGCACTCAGCACAGTTCCCATCCATGAAACACACTCTGCTTTAGAGTAAGAAGCAAGCAATTGCTTTCTAGAATCTCCAATAAAGCAGGAAATGTGAGTGTGCTCAGAACAAAATTACAGTGTTTCCTATGCATATGGACCACATCTAGTTCAACTCTGCATCTGAAACTGTTACCAACCACAGGTCCTCTAACAATCAATGCTTTTCAGTTGAGAGCCAAAAACGTGTCAGCTTCATGAACATTGTAGTTTTGTTTGAGCTGAAAAGGTACTGCGTTAATCTGAAATGAAGTCTTGCTTGTAGGAAGACACAGAGCCTGGGATTTAACTCCATTTCTAAAGGCAAACAAACTGCACAGTTCTCTTCCATGAAATATACTCTGCTTTAGAGCAAGAAGCATGTTCTTGCTTTCTAGAGTCTCTAAAACAGCAGGAAACGTGAGTGTGCTCAGAACAAAAGAACGGTGTTTCCTACACATAAAGACCATATTTAGTTCAACTCAGCTTTTGAAACTGATATAAACCACAGGTCCTCTAACATCCAATGCTTTTCAGTTAAGCGCAAGAAACTTGTCAGCTACGTGAACGATGTAGCATCGTTTGAGCTGAAAATTGATTGTGTTTACCTGAAACAAAGTCTTGCTTGTAGGATGACACAGAGCCTGGGATTTAACTCCATTTCTAAAGGGAAACACACTGCACTGTTCCCAACCATGAAACACGCTATGCTTTAGAGCAAGAAGCATGCTCTTGCTTTCTAAAGTCTCTAATACAGCAAGAAACGTGAGTGTGCTCAGAACAAAAGAACGGTGTTTCCTACACATTCAGATGATATTTAGTTCAACTCTGCTTCTGAAACTGATACAAACCGTAGGTCCTCTAACATCAATGCTTTTCAGTTAAGAGCGAGAAACGTGTGAGCTTTGTGAATGATGTAGCATCATTAGAGCTGAAAATTTATTGTGTTTACCTGAAACAAAGTCTTGCTTGTAGGATGACACAGAGCCTGGGATTTAACTCCATTACTGAAGGGAAACACACAACACAGTTCTCATCCGTGAAACACACTATGCTTTAGAGCAAGAATCACGCTCTTGCTTTCTAGAGTCTCTAATACAGCAGGAAAAGTGAGTGTGCTCAAAACAAAATAACCGTGTTTACTAACCAAATGGACCACATCTAGTTCAACTCTGCTTCTGAAACTGATAGAAACCACAGATCCTCTAACATCCAGTGCTTCTCAGTTAAGAGTGAAAACTTGTGTGCTGTGTGAACTATTTAGCTTCCTTTGAGCTGAAAGGGACTGTGTTAACCTGAAACGAAGTCTTGCTTGTAGGAAGACACAGAGCCTGGGATTTAAATCCATTTCTGAAGTGAAACATACTGCACAGTTCCCATCCATGAAACACACTCTGCATTAGAGCGAGAAGCACGCTATGGCTTTCTAGAATCTGTAATACAGCAGGAACGTGAGTGTGATCATAAACAAAGGACTGTGTTTCCTACACATACGGACCATATTTAGTTCAACTCATCTTCTGAAACTGATAAAAACCATAGGTCCTCCATCATCCAATGCTTTTCAGTCAAGGGCGAGAAACGTGTGAGCTTTGTGAATGATGTAGCTTTGTTTGAGCTGAAAAGTGACTGTGTTTACCTGAAACGAAGTCTTGATTGTAGAAAGACACAGAGCCTGGGATTTAACTCCATTTGTAAAGGCAAACAAACTGCACAGTTCTCATCCATGAAATAAACTCTGCTTTAGAGCAAGAAGCATGTTCTTGCTTTCTAGAGTCTCTAATTCAGCAGGAAACGTGACTGTGCTCAGAACAAAAGAACAGTGTATCCTACACATATGGACAATATCTACTTCAACTCTGCTTTTGAATCTGATACACACCATAGGTTCTCTAACATCCAATGCTTTTCAGTTAAAAGCGAGAAACGTGTGAGCTTCGTGAATGATGTAGAATTGTTTGAGCTGAAAAGGGACTGTGTTTACCTTAAACGAAGTATTGCTTGTAGTTAGACAGAGAACGAGGGATTTAAGTCCATTTCTGAAGAGCAGCAATCAGCACAGTTCCCATTGATGAAACATGCTCTGCTTTAGAGCAAGAAGCACACACTTGCTTTCTAGAATCTCTAATACAGCAGGAAACATGAGTGTGCTCAAAACAAAAGAACGGTGTTTCCTACCCATATGGACCACATCTAGTTCAACTCTGCTTCTGAAACTGATAGAAAACATAGATCCTCTAACATCCAATGCCTCTCAGTTAAGAGCGAGAAACGTGTGAGCTTCGTGGATGATGTAGCTTCGTTTGAGCTGAATAGGAACTGGGTTTACCTGAAACGAAGTCTTGCTTGCAGGAAGACACAGAGTATGGGACTTAACGCCATTTATGAAGAGCAGAACTTAGCACAGTTACAATCCATGAAACAAACTCTGCTTTAGAGCAAGAAGCACGCTCTTGCTTGATAGAGTCTGAAATACAGCAGGAACGTGAGTGTGATCATAACCAAAGGACTGTGTTTCCTACACATACAGACCATATCGAGTTCAACTCTGCTTCTGAATCTGATATAAACTACAGGTCCTTTAACATACAATTCTTTTCATTTAAGCGCGAGAAACATGTTAGCTTTTTGAATGATGTAACTTCGTTTGAGCTGAAAAGTGACTGCTTTTACCTGAAACGAAGTCTTGCTTCTAGGAAGACAGAAAACAAGGGATTTAAGTCCATTTCTGATGAGCAGCACTCAGCACAGTTCCCATCCGTGAAACACACTCTGCTTTAGAACAAGAAGCACGCTAGTGCTCTAGAATCTCTAATACAGCATGAAACGTGAGTGTGCTCAGAACACAAGAATGGTGTTTCCAACGTATATGGAGCACATCAACTCTGCCTCTGCATCTGTTACAAACCAAAGGTCCTCTAATATCCAATGCTTTTCAGTTATGAGCGAGAAACATGTGAGCTTTGTGAACAATGTAGCTTCGTTTGAGCTGAAAAGGGAATGTGTTTACCTGAAAGGAAGTCTTGCTTATAGGAAGACACAGAGCCTGGGATTTAACCCCATTTCTGAAGGGAAACACACCGCACAGTCTCATCCAAGAAACACACTCTGCTTTAGAGCAAGTAGCATGCTCTTGATTTCTAGAGTCTGTAATACAACAGGAAAAGTGAGCGTGATCATAAAAAGAACTGTGTTTCCTACACATACAGACCATATCTAGTTCAACTCTGTTTCTGAAGCTGATACAAACCACAGGTCCTCTAACATCCAATGCTTTTCAGTTAAGAGCGAGAAACGTGTGAGCTTCGTGAACGATGTAGCTTCCTTTGAGCTGAAATGGGACTGCATTTACTTGAAACGAAGTCTTGCTTGTAGGAAGACACAGAGGCTGGGATTAAACTCCATTTCTGAAGGGAAACACACAGACAGTTCTCATCCATGAAACACAGTCCGCTTTAGAGCAAGGAGCATGCTCTTGCTTCTCAGAGTCTCTAATACAGCAGGAAACGTGAGTGTGCTCAGAACAAAAGAGCGGTGTGAACTACACATACGGACTGCATCTAGTTCAACTCTCCTCTGAAATTGATACATACCACAGGTCCTCTAACATCCAATGCTTTTCAGTTAAGAGCAAGAAACGTGTGAGCTTCGTTAACGATGTAGCTTCCTTTGAGCTGAAATGGGACTGCGTTTACCTGAAACGAAGTCTTCCGTGTAGAAAGACACAGCGCCTGGGATTTAACTCCATTTCTCAAGGTAAACATACTGCAATGTTCCCATCCATGAAACACACTCTGCTTTAGAGCAAGAAGCATGCTCTCGCTTTCTAGAGTCTCTATTACAGCAGAAAACGTGATTGTGCTCAGATCAAAAGAGCGGTGTTTCCTACACATATGGACCATATCTAGTTCAACTCTTCTTCTGAAACTGAAACGCACCAAAGTTCCTCTAACATCCAATGCTTTTCAGAAAAGAGCGAGAAATGTGTGAGCTTCGTGAACATTATTGCTGTGTTTGAGCTGAAAAGTGACTGTGTTTACCTGAAACGATGTCTTGCTTATAGGAAGACATAGAGCCTGGGTTTGAACTCCATTTCTGAAGGGAATCACACAGCACAGTTCTCATCCATGAAACACACTCTGCTTTAGAGCAAGAAGCATGCTCTTGCTTTCTAGAGTCTCTAATACAGCAGCTAACGTGAGTGTGATCACAACCAAAGGACTGTTTTTCCTACATATACAGACCATATCGAGTAAACCTCGGCTCAGGAAACTGATACAAACCACAGGTCCTCTTACATCCCATGCTTGTCAGTTAAGAGCGAGACACGTGTGAGCTTCCTGTACGTTGTTGCTTTATTGTAGCTGAAAAGTGATGGCGTTTACCTGAAACGAAGTCTTCCTTGTAGGAAGAAACAGAGCCTGGGATTTAACTCCATTTCTGAAGGGAAACACATAGCACAATTCTCTTTCATGAAACTCACTCTGCTTTAGAGCAAAAAGCATGCTCTTGCTTTCTAGAGTCTGTAATAGAGCAGGAAACGTGAGTGTGCTCAGAACAAAGAACGTTGTTTTGTACACACACAGACCATATCTACTTCAACTCCGCTTCTGAAACTGACACATTTCACAGGTCCTCTAACATCCAATGATTTTCAGTTAAGCTCGAGAAACATGTGAGCTTGTTGAACGATGTAGCTTCGTTTGAGCTGAAAAGGGACTGCATTTACCTGAAATGAAGTCAAGCTTGTACGAAGACACAGAGCCTGGGATTTAACTCCATTTCTGAAGGGCAACACTCAGCACAGTTCCCATCCATTAAACACACTCTGATTTAGAGCAAGAAGCACGCTCTTGCTTTCTAGAGTCTCTAATTGAGCAGGAAACGTGAGTGTAATCACAACCAAAGGACTGTGTTTCCTCCATATACGGACCATATCGAGTTCCACTATGCTTAGGAAACTGATACAAACCACAGGTCCTCTATCATCCCATGCTTGTCAGTTAAGAGCGAGACAGGTGTGAGCTTCGTGAACATTGTTGCTTTTTTTGAGCTGAAAAGGGATTGTGTTTACATGAAACAAATTCTTGCTTGTAGGAAGAAACAGAACCTGTGATTTAACTCCATTTCTGAAGCACAACACTCAGCACACTTCCATCCATGATACACAATCTGCTTTAGAGAAAGAAGGATGCTCATGCTTTCTAGAGTCTGTAATACAGCAGGAAATGTGAGTTTAATCATAATCAAAGGACTGTGTTTCCTACACTTACGGACCATATCGAGTTCAACTCTGCTTCTGAAACAGATACAAACCACAGGTCCTCTAACATCCATTGATTTTCAGTTAAGAGTGAGAAACGTGTGAGCTTCGTGAATGATTTACCTTCCTTTGAGCTGAAATGGGAGTGCGTTTACCTGAAACGGAATCTTGCTTGTAGTAAGACAGAGCCTGGGATTTAACACCATTTCTGAAGGAAACACACTGCAGAGTTCACATCCATGAAACACACTCTGCTTTAAGAAAGAAGCACGCTCTTGCTTTCTAGAGTCTCTTATACAGCCAGAAACGTGAGTGTGCTCAGAACGAAAGAGCGGTGTTAACTACACATACAGACTGTATCTAGTTCAACTCTGCTTCTGAAACTGATACACAACACTGGTCCACTAACATCCAATGCTTTTCAGTTAAGAGCGAGAAACGTGTGAGCTTCGTGAACAATGTAGCATCGTTTGAGCTGAAAAGTGATTGATTTTACCTGAAACAAGGTCTTGCTTGTAGGATGACACAGAGCCTGGGTTTTAACTCCATTTCTGAAGGGAAACACACAGCACAGTTCTCCTCCATGAAACACACTGTACTTTAGAGCAAGAAGCACACTCTTTCTTTCTAGAGTATCTAATAGAGCAGGAAACGTGAGTGTGCTCAAAAAAAAAAGAGCTGTGTTTCATACCCATATGGACCACATCTAGTTCAACACTTCTTCTGAAACTGATACAAACCACAGGTCCTCTAACATCCAATGCTTTTAAGTTAAGAGCGAGATACATGTGAGCTTCGTGAATGATGTAGCTGCATATGAGCTGAAAAGGGAATGCGTTTACCTGAAAGGAAGTCTTGCTTGTAGGAAGACACAGAGCCTGGGATTTAACTCCATTTCTGAAGGGAAACACACACCACAGTTCTCATCCATGAAACACACGCTGCTTTAGAGCAAGTATCATGCTCTTGATTTCTAGAGTCTGTAATGCAGCAGGAAAAGTGAGTGTGATCATAAAAAGAACTGTGTTTCCAACACATACGGACCATATCTAGTTCAACTCTGCTTCTGAAACTGATACAAACCACAGGTCCTCTAACATCCAATGCTTTTCATTTAAGAGCGAGAAACGTGTGAGCTTCGTGAACGTTGTTGTTTTGTTTGATCTGAAAAGTGACTGCGTTTACCTTAAACGACGTCTTGATTGTAGGAAAACACAAAGGCTGGGATTAAACTCCATTTCTGAAGGGAAACACACAGCACAGTTCTCATCCATGAAACACAGTCTGCTTTAGAGCAAGAAGCACGCTTTTGCTTTCTAGAGTCACTAATAGAGCAGGAAACGTGAGTGTGCTCAGAACAAAAGGACGGTTTTTCCTACCCATATGGACCACATCTAGTTCAACACTGCTTCTGAAACTGATATAATCCACAGATCCTCTAACATCCAATGTTTATCAGTTAAGCGCGATAAACGTGTGAGCTTCGTGAACATTGTTGCTTTGTTTGAGCTGAAAAGGGACTGTGTTTACCTCAAACAAAGTCTTGCTTGTAGGAAGAAACAGAACCTGAGATTTAACTCCATTTCTGAAGGGCAACACTCAGCACAGTTCCCATGCATGATACACAATCTGCTTTAGAGCAAGAAGGATGCTCTTGCTTTCTAGAGTCTGTAATACAGCAGGAAATGTGAGTTTAATCATAACCAAAGGACTGTGTTTCCTACACTTACGGACCATATCGAGTTCAACTCTGCTTCTGATACAGATACAAACCACAGGTCCTGTAACATCCATTGCTTTACAGTTAAGAGCAAGAAACGTGTGAGCTTCGTGAACGATGTAGCTTCCCTTGAACTGAAATGGGAGTGCGTTTACCTGAAACGGAATCTTGCTTGTAGGAAGACAGAGCCTGGGATTTAACACCATTTCTGAAGGAAACACACTGCAGAGTTCCCATCCATGAAACACAATCTGCTTTAGAGAAAGAAGCACGCTCTTGCTTTCTAGAGTCTCTAATAAAGCCAAAAAGGTGAGTGTGCTAACAACGAAAGAGCAGTGTTAACTACACATAAGGAGTGTATCTAGTTCAAGTCTGCTTCTGAAACTGATACACACCACAGGTCCATTAACATCCAATGCTTTTCAGTTAAGAGAGAGAAACGTGTGAGCTGCGTGAACGATGTAGCTTCGTTTGAGCTGAAAAGTGACTGTGTTTACCTGAAAGGAAGTCTTGCTTGTAGGAAGACACAGAGCCTGGGATTAAACTCCATTTCTGAAGGGAAACACACAGCACAGTTCTCATCCATGAAACACACTCTGCTTTAGAGCAAGTAGCATGCTCTTGATTTCTAGAGTCTGTAATACAGCAGGAAGTGAGTGTGATCATAAAAAGAAATATGTTTCCTACACATACGGACCATATCTAGTTCAACTCTGCTTCTGAAACTGATACAAACCACAGGTCCTCTAAAATCCAATGCTTTTCAGTAAAGAGCGAGAAACGTGTGAGCTTTGTGAACGTTGTTGTTTTGTTTGATCTGAAAAGTGACTGTGTTTACCATAAACGAAGTCTTGCTTGTAGGAAGACACAGAGGCTGGGATTAAACTCCATTTCTGAAGGGAAACACACAGCACAGTTCTCATCCATGAAACACACTCTGCTTTAAAGCAAGAAGCATGCTCTTGCTTTTCAGAGTCTCTAATACACCCGGAAACGTGAGTGTGCTCAGAACAAAAGAGCGGTGTAACCTACACTGATGGACTGTATCTAGTTCAACTCTCCTTCTGAAATTGATACACACTACAGGTCCTCTAACATCCAATGCTTTTCAGTTAAGAGCGAGAAACATGTGAGCTTCGTTAACGATGTAGCATCCTTTGAGCTGAAAAGTGACTGTGTTTACTTTAAACGAAGTCTTGCTTGTAGGAAGACACAGAGCCTGGGATTAAACTCCATTTCTGAAGGGAAACACACAGCATAGTTCTCATCCATGATACACAGTCTGCTTTAGAGCAAGAAGCACGCTTTTGCTTTTTAGAGTCTCTAATAGAGCAGGAAATGTGAGTGTGCTCAGAAAAAAAAGGCGTTGTTTCCTACACTTACAGACCTATCGAGATCAACTCTGCTTCTGAAACTGATACAAACCACAGGTCCTCTAACATCCAATGCTTTTCAGTTAAGAGCGAGAAACGTGTGAGCTTCGTGAACAATGTAGCTTCCTTTGAGCTGAAATGGGACTGCGTTTACCTGAAAGGAAGTCTTGTTTGTAGAAAGACACAGTGCCTGGCATTTAACTCCATTTCTGAAGGGAAACATACTGCACAGTTCCCATCCATGAAACACACTCTGATTTAGAACAAGAAGCACGCTGTAATTTTCTAGAGTCTCTATTAAAGCAGGAAACTTGAGTGTGCTCAGAACAAAAGAGCGGTATTTCCTACACACACAGACCATATCTAGTTCAACTCTGCTTCTGAAACTGAAACGCACCACAGTTCCTCTAACATCCAATGCTTTTCAGTTAAGAGCGAGAAATGTGTGAGCTTCGTGAACTATGTAGCTTCATTTGAGCTGAAAAAGGACTGTGTTTACCAGAAAGGAAGTCTTGCTTGTAGGAAGACACAGAGCCAGGGATTTAACTCCATTTCTGAAGGGAAACACACAGCCCAGTTCTCATCCATGAAACACACTCTGCTTTAGAGCAAGTAGCATGCTCTTGATTTCTAGAGTCTGTAATACAGCAAGAAAAATGAGTGTGATCATGAAAAAAACTGTGTTTCCTACACATACGGACCATATCTATTTCAACTCTGCTTCTGAAACTGATACAAACCACAGTTCCTCTTACATCCAATGCTTTTCATTTAAGAGCGAGAAACGTGTGAGCTTCGTGAACGTTGTTGTTTTGTTTGATCTGAAAAGTGACTGCGTTTATCTTAAACAAAGTTTTGCTTGTAGGAAAACACAAAGGCTGGGATTAAACTCCATTTCTGAAGGGAAACACACAGCACAGTTCTCATCCATGAAACACAGTCTGCTTTAGAGCAAGAAGCACGCTTTTGCTTTCTAGAGTCACTAATAGAGCAGGAAACGTGAGTGTGCTCAGAACAAAAGAGCAGTGTTTCCTACACATACGGACCTATCGAGTTCAACTCTGCTTCTGAAACTGATACAAACCACAGGTCCTCTAACATCCAATGCTTTTCAGTTAAGAGCGAGAAACGTGTGAGCTTCGTGAACGATGTAGATTCCTTTGAGCTGAAATGGGACTGCGTTTACCTGAAACGGAATCTTTCTTGTAGGAAGACAGAGACTGGGATTTAACACCATTTCTGAAGGAATCACACTGCACAGTTCCCATCCATGAAACACACTCTGCTTTAAAGAAAGAAGCACGCTCTTGCTTTCTAAAGTCTCTAATACAGCAGGAAACGTGAGTGTGCCCAGATCAAAAGAATGTTGTTTCCTACACATATAGACCTTATCTATTTCAACTCTGCTTTTGAAACTGATACAAACCACAGGTTCTCTAACATCCAATGCTTTTCAGTTAAGCGCGAGAAACGTGTGAGCTTCCTGAACGTTGTAGTTTTGTCTGAGCTGAAAAGTCAATGCTTTTACCTGAAACGAAGTCTTGCTTTTAGGAAGACACAGAACCTGTGATTTAACACAAGTTCTCAAGGGAAACACACAGCACAGTTCTCATCCATGAAACACACTCTACTTTAGAGCAAGAAGCATGCTCTTGTTTCCAGAGTCTCTAATACAGCTGGAAACGTATGTGTGCTCAGAACAAAAGAGCAATGTTAACTACACATACGGACTCTATCTAGTTCAACTCTCCTTCTGAAATTGATACACACCACAGGTCCTCTAACATCCAATGCTTTTCAGTTAAGAGCGAGAAACATGTGAGCTTCGTTAACGATGTAGCATCCTTTGAGCTGAAAAGTGACTGTGTTTACCTTAAACGAAGTCTTGCTTGTAGGAAGACACAGAGCCTGGGATTAAACTCCATTTCTGAAGGGAAACACACAGCACAGTTCTCATCCATGATACACAGTCTGCTTTAGAGCAAGAAGCACGCTTTTGCTTTTTAGAGTCTCTAATTGAGCAGGAAACGTGAGTGTGCTCAGAAAAAAAAGCGTTGTTTCCTACACTTACAGACCTATCGAGTTCAACTCTGCTTCTGAAACTGATACAAACCACAGGTCCTCTAACATCCAATGCTTTTCAGTTAAGAGCGAGAAACGTGTGAGCTTCGTGAACGATGTAGCTTCCTTTGAGCTGAAATGGGACTGCGTTTACCTGAAACGAAGTCTTGCGTGTAGAAAGACACAGCACCTGGGATTTAACTCCATTTCTGAAGGGAAACATACTGCACAGTTCCCATCCATGAAACACACTCTGCTTTAGAACAAGAAGCACGCTGTCACTTTCTAGAGTCTCTCTTACAGCAGGCAACATGAGTGTGCTCAGAACAAAAGAGCGGTGTTTCCTACACATACGGACCATATCTAGTTCAACTCTGCTTCTGAAACTGAAACGCACCACAGTTCCTCTAACATCCAATGCTTTTCAGTTAAGAGCGAGAAATGTGTGAGCTTCGTGAACATTATTGCTGTGTTTGAGCTGAAAACTGACTGCGTTTACCTGAAACGATGTCTTGCTTGTAGGAAGACACAGAGCCTGGGATTGAACTCCATTTCTGAAGGGAAACACACAGCACAGTTCTCATCTATGAAACACAGTCTGCTTTAGAGCAAGAAGCATGCTCTTTCTTTCTAGAGTCTCTAATACAGCAGGAAACATGAGTGTGATCACAACCAAAGGACTGTGCTTCCTACATATAGGGACCATATCGAGTTCACCTCGGCTCAGGAAACTGATACAAACCACAGGTCCTCTTACATCCCATGCTTGTCAGTTAAGAGCGAGACACGTGTGAGCTTCCTGTACATTGTTGCTTTATTGTAGCTGAAAAGTGGTGGCGTTTACCTGAAACGAAGTCTTCCTTGTAGGAAGAAACAGAGCCTGGGATTTAACTCCATTTCTGAATGGAAACACATAGCACAATTCTCTTTCATGAAACTCACTCTGCTTTAGAGCAAAAAGCATGCTCTTGCTTTCTAGAGTCTAGTAATAGAGCAGGAAACGTGAGTGTGCTCAGAACAAAAGGACGGTTTTTCCTACCCATATGGACCACATCTAGTTCAACACTGCTTCTGAAACTGATATAATCCACAGATCCTCTAACATCCAATGTTTATCAGTTAAGCGTGATAAACGTGTGAGCTTCGTGAACATTGTTGCTTTGTTTGAGCTAAAAGGGACTGGGTTTACCTGAAACAAAGTCTTGCTTGTAGGAAGAAACAGAACCTGAGATTTAACACCATTTCTGAAGGGTAACACTCAGCACAGTTCCCATGCATGATATACAATCTGCTTTAGAGAAAGAAGGACGCTCTTGCTTTCTAGAGTCTGTAATACAGCAGGAAATGTGAGTTTAATCATAACCAAAGGACTGTGTTTCCTACATATACGGACCATATCGAGTTCCACTCTGCTTAGGAAACTGATACAAACCACAGGTCCTCTATCATCCCATGCTTGTCAGTTAAGAGCGAGACACGTGTGAGCTTCTTGTACGTTGTTGCTTATTGTAGCTGAAAAGTGATGGCGTTTACATGAAATGAAGTCTTCCTTGTTGGAAGAAACAGAGCCTGGGATTTAACTCCATTTCTGAAGGGAAACACACAGCTCCGTTCTCTTTCATGAAACTCACTCTGCTTTAGAGCAAAAAGCACGCTCTTGCTTTGTAGAGTCTCTAATACAGCAGTAAACGTGACTGTGCTCAAAACAAAAGGACGGTGTTTCCTACCCATATGGACCACATCTAGTTCAACTCTGCTTCTGAAACTGATATAATCCACAGATCCTCTAACATGCAATGTTTATCAGTTAAGCGCGATAAACGTGTGAGCTTCGTGAACATTGTTGCTTTGTTTGAGCTGAAAAGGGACTGTGTTTACCTCAAACAAAGTCTTGCTTGTAGGAAGAAACAGAACCTGAGATTTAACTCCATTTCTGAAGGGCAACACTCAGCACAGTTCCCATGCATGATACACAATCTGCTTTAGAGCAAGAGGGCGCTCTTGCTTTCTAGAGTCTGTAATACAGCAGGAAATGTGAGTTTAATCATAACCAAAGGACTGTGTTTCCTACACTTACGGACCATATCGAGTTCAACTCTGCTTCTGATACAGATACAAACCACAGGTCCTGTAACATCCATTGCTTTACAGTTAAGAGCGAGAAACGTGTGAGCTTCCTGAACGATGTAGCTTCCCTTGAACTGAAATGGGAGTGCGTTTACCTGAAACGGAATCTTGCTTGTAGGAAGACAGAGCCTGGGATTTAACACCATTTCTGAAGGAAACACACTGCAGAGTTCCCATCCATGAAACACACTCTGCTTTAGAGAAAGAAGCACGCTCTTGCTTTCTAGAGTCTCTAATAAAGCCAAAAAGGTGAGTGTGCTAACAACGAAAGAGCAGTGTTAACTACACATAAGGAGTGTATCTAGTTCAAGTCTGCTTCTGAAACTGATACACACCACAGGTCGACTAACATCCAATGTTTTTCAGTTAAGAGAGAGAAACGTGTGAGCTGCGTGAAAGATGTAGTTTTGTCTGAGCTGAAAAATGACTGTGTTTACCTGAAAGGAAGTCTTGCTTGTAGGAAGACACAGAACCTGTGATTTAACACAAGTTCTCAAGGGAAACACACAGCACAGTTCTCATCCATGAAACACACTCTACTTTAGAGCAAGAAGCATGCTCTTGTTTCCAGAGTCTCTAATACAGCTGGAAACGTATGTGTGCTCAGAACAAAAGAGCAAAGTTAACTACACATACGGACTCTATCTAGTTCCACTCTCCTTCTGAAATTGATACACACCACAGGTCCTCTAACATCCAATGCTTTTCAGTTAAGAGCAAGAAACATGTGAGCTTCGTTAACGATGTAGCATCCTTTGAGCTGAAAAGTGACTGTGTTTACCTTAAACGAAGTCTTGCTTGTAGGAAGACACAGAGCCTGGGATTAAACTCCATTTCTGAAGGGAAACACACAGCACAGTTCTCATCCATGATACACAGTCTGCTTTAGAGCAAGAAGCACGCTTTTGCTTTTTAGAGTCTCTAATGGAGCAGGAAACGTGAGTGTGCTCAGAAAAAAAAGCGTTGTTTCCTACACTTCAGACCTATCGAGTTCAACTCTGCTTCTGAAACTGATACAAACCACAAGTCCTCTAACATCCAATGCTTTTCAGTTAAGAGCGAGAAACGTGTGAGCTTTGTGAACGATGTAGCTTCCTTTGAGCTGAAATGGGACTGCGTTTACCTGAAAGGAAGTCTTGTTTGTAGAAAGACACAGCGCCTGGCATTTAACTCCATTTCTGAAGGGAAACATACTGCACAGTTCCCATCCATGAAAAACACTCTGATTTAGAACAAGAAGCACGCTGTCATATTCTAGAGTCTCTATTAAAGCAGGAAACGTGAGTGTGCTCAGAACAAAAGAGCGGTATTTCCTACACACACAGACCATATCTAGTTCAACTCTGCTTCTGAAACTGAAACGCACCACAGTTCCTCTAACATCCAATGCTTTTCAGTTAAGAGCGAGAAATGTGTGAGCTTCATGAACTATGTAGCTTCATTTGAGCTGAAAAGGGACTGTGTTTACCAGAAAGGAAGTCTTGCTTGTAGGAAGACACAGAGCCTGGGATTTAACTCCATTTCTGAAGGGAAACACACCCCAGTTCTCATCCATGAAACACACTCTGCTTTAGAGCAAGTAGCATGCTCTTGATTTCTAGAGTCTGTAATACAGCAAGAAAAGTGAGTGTGATCATAAAAAGAACTGTGTTTCCTACACATACCGACCATATCTATTTCAACTCTGCTTCAGAAACTGATACAAACCACAGGTCCTCTAACATCCAATGCTTTTCATTTAAGAGCGAGAAACGTGTGAGCTTCGTGAACGTTGTTGTTTTGTTTGATCTGAAAAGTGACTGCGTTTACCTTAAACGACGTCTTGATTGTAGGAAAACACAAAGGCTGGGATTAAACTCCATTTCTGAAGGGAAACACACAGCACAGTTCTCATCCATGAAACACAGTCTGCTTTAGAGCAAGAAGCACGCTTTTGCTTTCTAGAGTCACTAATAGAGCAGGAAACGTGAGTGTGCTCAGAACAAAAGGACGGTTTTTCCTACCCATATGGACCACATCTAGTTCAACACTGCTTCTGAAACTGATATAATCCACAGATCCTCTAACATCCAATGTTTATCAGTTAAGCGCGATAAACGTGTGAGCTTCGTGAACATTGTTGCTTTGTTTGAGCTGAAAAGGGACTGTGTTTACCTCAAACAAAGTCTTGCTTGTAGGAAGAAACAGAACCTGAGATTTAACTCCATTTCTGAAGGGCAACACTCAGCACAGTTCCCATGCATGATACACAATCTGCTTTAGAGCAAGAAGGATGCTCTTGCTTTCTAGAGTCTGTAATACAGCAGGAAATGTGAGTTTAATCATAACCAAAGGACTGTGTTTCCTACACTTACGGACCATATCGAGTTCAACTCTGCTTCTGATACAGATACAAACCACAGGTCCTGTAACATCCATTGCTTTACAGTTAAGAGCAAGAAACGTGTGAGCTTCGTGAACGATGTAGCTTCCCTTGAACTGAAATGGGAGTGCGTTTACCTGAAACGGAATCTTGCTTGTAGGAAGACAGAGCCTGGGATTTAACACCATTTCTGAAGGAAACACACTGCAGAGTTCCCATCCATGAAACACACTCTGCTTTAGAGAAAGAAGCACGCTCTTGCTTTCTAGAGTCTCTAATAAAGCCAAAAAGGTGAGTGTGCTAACAACGAAAGAGCAGTGTTAACTACACATAAGGAGTGTATCTAGTTCAAGTCTGCTTCTGAAACTGATACACACCACAGGTCCATTAACATCCAATGCTTTTCAGTTAAGAGAGAGAAACGTGTGAGCTGCGTGAACGATGTAGCTTCGTTTGAGCTGAAAAGTGACTGTGTTTACCTGAAAGGAAGTCTTGCTTGTAGGAAGACACAGAGCCTGGGATTAAACTCCATTTCTGAAGGGAAACACACAGCACAGTTCTCATCCATGAAACACACTCTGCTTTAGAGCAAGTAGCATGCTCTTGATTTCTAGAGTCTGTAATACAGCAGGAAGTGAGTGTGATCATAAAAAGAAATATGTTTCCTACACATACGGACCATATCTAGTTCAACTCTGCTTCTGAAACTGATACAAACCACAGGTCCTCTAAAATCCAATGCTTTTCAGTAAAGAGCGAGAAACGTGTGAGCTTTGTGAACGTTGTTGTTTTGTTTGATCTGAAAAGTGACTGTGTTTACCATAAACGAAGTCTTGCTTGTAGGAAGACACAGAGGCTGGGATTAAACTCCATTTCTGAAGGGAAACACACAGCACAGTTCTCATCCATGAAACACACTCTGCTTTAAAGCAAGAAGCATGCTCTTGCTTTTCAGAGTCTCTAATACACCCGGAAACGTGAGTGTGCTCAGAACAAAAGAGCGGTGTAACCTACACTGATGGACTGTATCTAGTTCAACTCTCCTTCTGAAATTGATACACACTACAGGTCCTCTAACATCCAATGCTTTTCAGTTAAGAGCGAGAAACATGTGAGCTTCGTTAACGATGTAGCATCCTTTGAGCTGAAAAGTGACTGTGTTTACTTTAAACGAAGTCTTGCTTGTAGGAAGACACACAGCCTGGGATTAAACTCCATTTCTGAAGGGAAACACACAGCATAGTTCTCATCCATGATACACAGTCTGCTTTAGAGCAAGAAGCACGCTTTTGCTTTTTAGAGTCTCTAATAGAGCAGGAAATGTGAGTGTGCTCAGAAAAAAAAGGCGTTGTTTCCTACACTTACAGACCTATCGAGATCAACTCTGCTTCTGAAACTGATACAAACCACAGGTCCTCTAACATCCAATGCTTTTCAGTTAAGAGCGAGAAACGTGTGAGCTTCGTGAACAATGTAGCTTCCTTTGAGCTGAAATGGGACTGCGTTTACCTGAAAGGAAGTCTTGTTTGTAGAAAGACACAGTGCCTGGCATTTAACTCCATTTCTGAAGGGAAACATACTGCACAGTTCCCATCCATGAAACACACTCTGATTTAGAACAAGAAGCACGCTGTAATTTTCTAGAGTCTCTATTAAAGCAGGAAACTTGAGTGTGCTCAGAACAAAAGAGCGGTATTTCCTACACACACAGACCATATCTAGTTCAACTCTGCTTCTGAAACTGAAACGCACCACAGTTCCTCTAACATCCAATGCTTTTCAGTTAAGAGCGAGAAATGTGTGAGCTTCGTGAACTATGTAGCTTCATTTGAGCTGAAAAAGGACTGTGTTTACCAGAAAGGAAGTCTTGCTTGTAGGAAGACACAGAGCCAGGGATTTAACTCCATTTCTGAAGGGAAACACACAGCCCAGTTCTCATCCATGAAACACACTCTGCTTTAGAGCAAGTAGCATGCTCTTGATTTCTAGAGTCTGTAATACAGCAAGAAAAATGAGTGTGATCATGAAAAAAACTGTGTTTCCTACACATACGGACCATATCTATTTCAACTCTGCTTCTGAAACTGATACAAACCACAGTTCCTCTTACATCCAATGCTTTTCATTTAAGAGCGAGAAACGTGTGAGCTTCGTGAACGTTGTTGTTTTGTTTGATCTGAAAAGTGACTGCGTTTATCTTAAACAAAGTTTTGCTTGTAGGAAAACACAAAGGCTGGGATTAAACTCCATTTCTGAAGGGAAACACACAGCACAGTTCTCATCCATGAAACACAGTCTGCTTTAGAGCAAGAAGCACGCTTTTGCTTTCTAGAGTCACTAATAGAGCAGGAAACGTGAGTGTGCTCAGAACAAAAGAGCAGTGTTTCCTACACATACGGACCTATCAAGTTCAACTCTGCTTCTGAAACTGATACAAACCACAGGTCCTCTAACATCCAATGCTTTTCAGTTAAGAGCGAGAAACGTGTGAGCTTCGTGAACGATGTAGATTCCTTTGAGCTGAAATGGGACTGCGTTTACCTGAAACGGAATCTTTCTTGTAGGAAGACAGAGACTGGGATTTAACACCATTTCTGAAGGAATCACACTGCACAGTTCCCATCCATGAAACACACTCTGCTTTAAAGAAAGAAGCACGCTCTTGCTTTCTAAAGTCTCTAATACAGCAGGAAACGTGAGTGTGCCCAGATCAAAAGAATGTTGTTTCCTACACATATAGACCTTATCTATTTCAACTCTGCTTTTGAAACTGATACAAACCACAGGTTCTCTAACATCCAATGCTTTTCAGTTAAGCGCGAGAAACGTGTGAGCTTCCTGAACGTTGTAGTTTTGTCTGAGCTGAAAAGTCAATGCTTTTACCTGAAACGAAGTCTTGCTTTTAGGAAGACACAGAACCTGTGATTTAACACAAGTTCTCAAGGGAAACACACAGCACAGTTCTCATCCATGAAACACACTCTACTTTAGAGCAAGAAGCATGCTCTTGTTTCCAGAGTCTCTAATACAGCTGGAAACGTATGTGTGCTCAGAACAAAAGAGCAATGTTAACTACACATACGGACTCTATCTAGTTCAACTCTCCTTCTGAAATTGATACACACCACAGGTCCTCTAACATCCAATGCTTTTCAGTTAAGAGCGAGAAACATGTGAGCTTCGTTAACGATGTAGCATCCTTTGAGCTGAAAAGTGACTGTGTTTACCTTAAACGAAGTCTTGCTTGTAGGAAGACACAGAGCCTGGGATTAAACTCCATTTCTGAAGGGAAACACACAGCACAGTTCTCATCCATGATACACAGTCTGCTTTAGAGCAAGAAGCACGCTTTTGCTTTTTAGAGTCTCTAATTGAGCAGGAAACGTGAGTGTGCTCAGAAAAAAAAGCGTTGTTTCCTACACTTACAGACCTATCGAGTTCAACTCTGCTTCTGAAACTGATACAAACCACAGGTCCTCTAACATCCAATGCTTTTCAGTTAAGAGCGAGAAACGTGTGAGCTTCGTGAACGATGTAGCTTCCTTTGAGCTGAAATGGGACTGCGTTTACCTGAAACGAAGTCTTGTGTGTAGAAAGACACAGCACCTGGGATTTAACTCCATTTCTGAAGGGAAACATACTGCACAGTTCCCATCCATGAAACACACTCTGCTTTAGAACAAGAAGCACGCTGTCACTTTCTAGAGTCTCTCTTACAGCAGGCAACATGAGTGTGCTCAGAACAAAAGAGCGGTGTTTCCTACACATACGGACCATATCTAGTTCAACTCTGCTTCTGAAACTGAAACGCACCACAGTTCCTCTAACATCCAATGCTTTTCAGTTAAGAGCGAGAAATGTGTGAGCTTCGTGAACATTATTGCTGTGTTTGAGCTGAAAACTGACTGCGTTTACCTGAAACGATGTCTTGCTTGTAGGAAGACACAGAGCCTGGGATTGAACTCCATTTCTGAAGGGAAACACACAGCACAGTTCTCATCTATGAAACACAGTCTGCTTTAGAGCAAGAAGCATGCTCTTTCTTTCTAGAGTCTCTAATACAGCAGGAAACATGAGTGTGATCACAACCAAAGGACTGTGCTTCCTACATATAGGGACCATATCGAGTTCACCTCGGCTCAGGAAACTGATACAAACCACAGGTCCTCTTACATCCCATGCTTGTCAGTTAAGAGCGAGACACGTGTGAGCTTCCTGTACATTGTTGCTTTATTGTAGCTGAAAAGTGGTGGCGTTTACCTGAAACGAAGTCTTCCTTGTAGGAAGAAACAGAGCCTGGGATTTAACTCCATTTCTGAATGGAAACACATAGCACAATTCTCTTTCATGAAACTCACTCTGCTTTAGAGCAAAAAGCATGCTCTTGCTTTCTAGAGTCTAGTAATAGAGCAGGAAACGTGAGTGTGCTCAGAACAAAAGGACGGTTTTTCCTACCCATATGGACCACATCTAGTTCAACACTGCTTCTGAAACTGATATAATCCACAGATCCTCTAACATCCAATGTTTATCAGTTAAGCGTGATAAACGTGTGAGCTTCGTGAACATTGTTGCTTTGTTTGAGCTAAAAGGGACTGGGTTTACCTGAAACAAAGTCTTGCTTGTAGGAAGAAACAGAACCTGAGATTTAACACCATTTCTGAAGGGTAACACTCAGCACAGTTCCCATGCATGATATACAATCTGCTTTAGAGAAAGAAGGACGCTCTTGCTTTCTAGAGTCTGTAATACAGCAGGAAATGTGAGTTTAATCATAACCAAAGGACTGTGTTTCCTACATATACGGACCATATCGAGTTCCACTCTGCTTAGGAAACTGATACAAACCACAGGTCCTCTATCATCCCATGCTTGTCAGTTAAGAGCGAGACACGTGTGAGCTTCTTGTACGTTGTTGCTTATTGTAGCTGAAAAGTGATGGCGTTTACATGAAATGAAGTCTTCCTTGTTGGAAGAAACAGAGCCTGGGATTTAACTCCATTTCTGAAGGGAAACACACAGCTCCATTCTCTTTCATGAAACTCACTCTGCTTTAGAGCAAAAAGCACGCTCTTGCTTTGTAGAGTCTCTAATACAGCAGTAAACGTGACTGTGCTCAAAACAAAAGGACGGTGTTTCCTACCCATATGGACCACATCTAGTTCAACTCTGCTTCTGAAACTGATATAATCCACAGATCCTCTAACATGCAATGTTTATCAGTTAAGCGCGATAAACGTGTGAGCTTCGTGAACATTGTTGCTTTGTTTGAGCTGAAAAGGGACTGTGTTTACCTCAAACAAAGTCTTGCTTGTAGGAAGAAACAGAACCTGAGATTTAACTCCATTTCTGAAGGGCAACACTCAGCACAGTTCCCATGCATGATACACAATCTGCTTTAGAGCAAGAGGGCGCTCTTGCTTTCTAGAGTCTGTAATACAGCAGGAAATGTGAGTTTAATCATAACCAAAGGACTGTGTTTCCTACACTTACGGACCATATCGAGTTCAACTCTGCTTCTGATACAGATACAAACCACAGGTCCTGTAACATCCATTGCTTTACAGTTAAGAGCGAGAAACGTGTGAGCTTCCTGAACGATGTAGCTTCCCTTGAACTGAAATGGGAGTGCGTTTACCTGAAACGGAATCTTGCTTGTAGGAAGACAGAGCCTGGGATTTAACACCATTTCTGAAGGAAACACACTGCAGAGTTCCCATCCATGAAACACACTCTGCTTTAGAGAAAGAAGCACGCTCTTGCTTTCTAGAGTCTCTAATAAAGCCAAAAAGGTGAGTGTGCTAACAACGAAAGAGCAGTGTTAACTACACATAAGGAGTGTATCTAGTTCAAGTCTGCTTCTGAAACTGATACACACCACAGGTCGACTAACATCCAATGTTTTTCAGTTAAGAGAGAGAAACGTGTGAGCTGCGTGAAAGATGTAGTTTTGTCTGAGCTGAAAAGTGACTGTGTTTACCTGAAAGGAAGTCTTGCTTGTAGGAAGACACAGAACCTGTGATTTAACACAAGTTCTCAAGGGAAACACACAGCACAGTTCTCATCCATGAAACACACTCTACTTTAGAGCAAGAAGCATGCTCTTGTTTCCAGAGTCTCTAATACAGCTGGAAACGTATGTGTGCTCAGAACAAAAGAGCAAAGTTAACTACACATACGGACTCTATCTAGTTCCACTCTCCTTCTGAAATTGATACACACCACAGGTCCTCTAACATCCAATGCTTTTCAGTTAAGAGCAAGAAACATGTGAGCTTCGTTAACGATGTAGCATCCTTTGAGCTGAAAAGTGACTGTGTTTACCTTAAACGAAGTCTTGCTTGTAGGAAGACACAGAGCCTGGGATTAAACTCCATTTCTGAAGGGAAACACACAGCACAGTTCTCATCCATGATACACAGTCTGCTTTAGAGCAAGAAGCACGCTTTTGCTTTTTAGAGTCTCTAATGGAGCAGGAAACGTGAGTGTGCTCAGAAAAAAAAGCGTTGTTTCCTACACTTCAGACCTATCGAGTTCAACTCTGCTTCTGAAACTGATACAAACCACAAGTCCTCTAACATCCAATGCTTTTCAGTTAAGAGCGAGAAACGTGTGAGCTTTGTGAACGATGTAGCTTCCTTTGAGCTGAAATGGGACTGCGTTTACCTGAAAGGAAGTCTTGTTTGTAGAAAGACACAGCGCCTGGCATTTAACTCCATTTCTGAAGGGAAACATACTGCACAGTTCCCATCCATGAAAAACACTCTGATTTAGAACAAGAAGCACGCTGTCATATTCTAGAGTCTCTATTAAAGCAGGAAACGTGAGTGTGCTCAGAACAAAAGAGCGGTATTTCCTACACACACAGACCATATCTAGTTCAACTCTGCTTCTGAAACTGAAACGCACCACAGTTCCTCTAACATCCAATGCTTTTCAGTTAAGAGCGAGAAATGTGTGAGCTTCATGAACTATGTAGCTTCATTTGAGCTGAAAAGGGACTGTGTTTACCAGAAAGGAAGTCTTGCTTGTAGGAAGACACAGAGCCTGGGATTTAACTCCATTTCTGAAGGGAAACACACCCCAGTTCTCATCCATGAAACACACTCTGCTTTAGAGCAAGTAGCATGCTCTTGATTTCTAGAGTCTGTAATACAGCAAGAAAAGTGAGTGTGATCATAAAAAGAACTGTGTTTCCTACACATACCGACCATATCTATTTCAACTCTGCTTCAGAAACTGATACAAACCACAGGTCCTCTAACATCCAATGCTTTTCATTTAAGAGCGAGAAACGTGTGAGCTTCGTGAACGTTGTTGTTTTGTTTGATCTGAAAAGTGACTGCGTTTACCTTAAACGACGTCTTGATTGTAGGAAAACACAAAGGCTGGGATTAAACTCCATTTCTGAAGGGAAACACACAGCACAGTTCTCATCCATGAAACACAGTCTGCTTTAGAGCAAGAAGCACGCTTTTGCTTTCTAGAGTCACTAATAGAGCAGGAAACGTGAGTGTGCTCAGAACAAAAGGACGGTTTTTCCTACCCATATGGACCACATCTAGTTCAACACTGCTTCTGAAACTGATATAATCCACAGATCCTCTAACATCCAATGTTTATCAGTTAAGCGCGATAAACGTGTGAGCTTCGTGAACATTGTTGCTTTGTTTGAGCTGAAAAGGGACTGTGTTTACCTCAAACAAAGTCTTGCTTGTAGGAAGAAACAGAACCTGAGATTTAACTCCATTTCTGAAGGGCAACACTCAGCACAGTTCCCATGCATGATACACAATCTGCTTTAGAGCAAGAAGGATGCTCTTGCTTTCTAGAGTCTGTAATACAGCAGGAAATGTGAGTTTAATCATAACCAAAGGACTGTGTTTCCTACACTTACGGACCATATCGAGTTCAACTCTGCTTCTGATACAGATACAAACCACAGGTCCTGTAACATCCATTGCTTTACAGTTAAGAGCAAGAAACATGTGAGCTTCGTGAACGATGTAGCTTCCCTTGAACTGAAATGGGAGTGCGTTTACCTGAAACGGAATCTTGCTTGTAGGAAGACAGAGCCTGGGATTTAACACCATTTCTGAAGGAAACACACTGCAGAGTTCCCATCCATGAAACACACTCTGCTTTAGAGAAAGAAGCACGCTCTTGCTTTCTAGAGTCTCTAATAAAGCCAAAAAGGTGAGTGTGCTAACAACGAAAGAGCAGTGTTAACTACACATAAGGAGTGTATCTAGTTCAAGTCTGCTTCTGAAACTGATACACACCACAGGTCCATTAACATCCAATGCTTTTCAGTTAAGTGAGAGAAACGTGTTAGCTGCGTGAACGATGTAGCTTCGTTTGAGCTGAAAAGTGACTGTGTTTACCTGAAAGGAAGTCTTGCTTGTAGGAAGACACAGAGCCTGGGATTAAACTCCATTTCTGAAGGGAAACACACAGCACAGTTCTCATCCATGAAACACACTCTGCTTTAGAGCAAGTAGCATGCTCTTGATTTCTAGAGTCTGTAATACAGCAGGAAGTGAGTGTGATCATAAAAAGAAATATGTTTCCTACACATACGGACCATATCTAGTTCAACTCTGCTTCTGAAACTGATACAAACCACAGGTCCTCTAAAATCCAATGCTTTTCAGTAAAGAGCGAG
This sequence comes from Onychomys leucogaster, assembly GCA_949786385.1. Classification (NCBI taxonomy): domain Eukaryota; kingdom Metazoa; phylum Chordata; class Mammalia; order Rodentia; family Cricetidae; genus Onychomys; species Onychomys leucogaster. The sequence goes on along the minus strand of CATKUP010000006.1, from coordinate 8,046,801 downwards.
AAACGTGTGAGCTTTGTGAACGTTGTTGTTTTGTTTGATCTGAAAAGTGACTGTGTTTACCATAAACGAAGTCTTGCTTGTAGGAAGACACAGAGGCTGGGATTAAACTCCATTTCTGAAGGGAAACACACAGCACAGTTCTCATCCATGAAACACACTCTGCTTTAAAGCAAGAAGCATGCTCTTGCTTTTCAGAGTCTCTAATACACCCGGAAACGTGAGTGTGCTCAGAACAAAAGAGCGGTGTAACCTACACTGATGGACTGTATCTAGTTCAACTCTCCTTCTGAAATTGATACACACTACAGGTCCTCTAACATCCAATGCTTTTCAGTTAAGAGCGAGAAACATGTGAGCTTCGTTAACGATGTAGCATCCTTTGAGCTGAAAAGTGACTGTGTTTACTTTAAACGAAGTCTTGCTTGTAGGAAGACACACAGCCTGGGATTAAACTCCATTTCTGAAGGGAAACACACAGCATAGTTCTCATCCATGATACACAGTCTGCTTTAGAGCAAGAAGCACGCTTTTGCTTTTTAGAGTCTCTAATAGAGCAGGAAACATGAGTGTGCTCAGAAAAAAAAAGGCATTGTTTCCTACACTTACAGACCTATCGAGTTCAACTCTGCTTCTGAAACTGATACAAACCACAGGTCCTCTAACATCCAATGCTTTTCAGTTAAGAGCGAGAAACGTGTGAGCTTCATGAACAATGTAGCTTCCTTTGAGCTGAAATGGGACTGCGTTTACCTGAAAGGAAGTCTTGTTTGTAGAAAGACACAGTGCCTGGCATTTAACTCCATTTCTGAAGGGAAACATACTGCACAGTTCCCATCCATGAAACACACTCTGATTTAGAACAAGAAGCACGCTGTAATTTTCTAGAGTCTCTATTAAAGCAGGAAACTTGAGTGTGCTCAGAACAAAAGAGCGGTATTTCCTACACACACAGACCATATCTAGTTCAACTCTGCTTCTGAAACTGAAACGCACCACAGTTCCTCTAACATCCAATGCTTTTCAGTTAAGAGCGAGAAATGTGTGAGCTTCGTGAACTATGTAGCTTCATTTGAGCTGAAAAAGGACTGTGTTTACCAGAAAGGAAGTCTTGCTTGTAGGAAGACACAGAGCCAGGGATTTAACTCCATTTCTGAAGGGAAACACACAGCCCAGTTCTCATCCATGAAACACACTCTGCTTTAGAGCAAGTAGCATGCTCTTGATTTCTAGAGTCTGTAATACAGCAAGAAAAATGAGTGTGATCATGAAAAAAACTGTGTTTCCTACACATACGGACCATATCTATTTCAACTCTGCTTCTGAAACTGATACAAACCACAGTTCCTCTTACATCCAATGCTTTTCATTTAAGAGCGAGAAACGTGTGAGCTTCGTGAACGTTGTTGTTTTGTTTGATCTGAAAAGTGACTGCGTTTATCTTAAACAAAGTTTTGCTTGTAGGAAAACACAAAGGCTGGGATTAAACTCCATTTCTGAAGGGAAACACACAGCACAGTTCTCATCCATGAAACACAGTCTGCTTTAGAGCAAGAAGCACGCTTTTGCTTTCTAGAGTCACTAATAGAGCAGGAAACGTGAGTGTGCTCAGAACAAAAGAGCAGTGTTTCCTACACATACGGACCTATCAAGTTCAACTCTGCTTCTGAAACTGATACAAACCACAGGTCCTCTAACATCCAATGCTTTTCAGTTAAGAGCGAGAAACGTGTGAGCTTCGTGAACGATGTAGATTCCTTTGAGCTGGAATGGGACTGCGTTTACCTGAATCGGAATCTTTCTTGTAGGAAGACAGAGACTGGAATTTAACACCATTTCTGAAGGAATCACACTGCACAGTTCCCATCCATGAAACACACTCTGCTTTAAAGAAAGAAGCACGCTCTTGCTTTCTAAAGTCTCTAATACAGCAGGAAACGTGAGTGTGCCCAGATCAAAAGAATGTTGTTTCCTACACATATAGACCTTATCTATTTCAACTCTGCTTTTGAAACTGATACAAACCACAGGTTCTCTAACATCCAATGCTTTTCAGTTAAGCGCGAGAAACGTGTGAGCTTCCTGAACGTTGTAGTTTTGTCTGAGCTGAAAAGTCAATGCTTTTACCTGAAACGAAGTCTTGCTTTTAGGAAGACACAGAACCTGTGATTTAACACAAGTTCTCAAGGGAAACACACAGCACAGTTCTCATCCATGAAACACACTCTACTTTAGAGCAAGAAGCATGCTTTTGTTTCCAGAGTCTCTAATACAGCTGGAAACGTATGTGTGCTCAGAACAAAAGAGCAATGTTAACTACACATACGGACTCTATCTAGTTCAACTCTCCTTCTGAAATTGATACACACCACAGGTCCTCTAACATCCAATGCTTTTCAGTTAAGAGCGAGAAACATGTGAGCTTCGTTAACGATGTAGCATCCTTTGAGCTGAAAAGTGACTGTGTTTACCTTAAACGAAGTCTTGCTTGTAGGAAGACACAGAGCCTGGGATTAAACTCCATTTCTGAAGGGAAACACACAGCACAGTTCTCATCCATGATACACAGTCTGCTTTAGAGCAAGAAGCACGCTTTTGCTTTTTAGAGTCTCTAATTGAGCAGGAAACGTGAGTGTGCTCAGAAAAAAAAGCGTTGTTTCCTACACTTACAGACCTATCGAGTTCAACTCTGCTTCTGAAACTGATACAAACCACAGGTCCTCTAACATCCAATGCTTTTCAGTTAAGAGCGAGAAACGTGTGAGCTTCGTGAACGATGTAGCTTCCTTTGAGCTGAAATGGGACTGCGTTTACCTCAAACGAAGTCTTGCTTGTAGAAAGACACAGCACCTGGGATTTAACTCCATTTCTGAAGGGAAACATACTGCACAGTTCCCATCCATGAAACACACTCTGCTTTAGAACAAGAAGCACGCTGTCACTTTCTAGAGTCTCTCTTACAGCAGGCAACATGAGTGTGCTCAGAACAAAAGAGCGGTGTTTCCTACACATACGGACCATATCTAGTTCAACTCTGCTTCTGAAACTGAAACGCACCACAGTTCCTCTAACATCCAATGCTTTTCAGTTAAGAGCGAGAAATGTGTGAGCTTCGTGAACATTATTGCTGTGTTTGAGCTGAAAACTGACTGCGTTTACCTGAAACGATGTCTTGCTTGTAGGAAGACACAGAGCCTGGGATTGAACTCCATTTCTGAAGGGAAACACACAGCACAGTTCTCATCTATGAAACACAGTCTGCTTTAGAGCAAGAAGCATGCTCTTTCTTTCTAGAGTCTCTAATACAGCAGGAAACATGAGTGTGATCACAACCAAAGGACTGTGCTTCCTACATATAGGTACCATATCGAGTTCACCTCGGCTCAGGAAACTGATACAAACCACAGGTCCTCTTACATCCCATGATTGTCAGTTAAGAGCGAGACACGTGTGAGCTTCCTGTACATTGTTGCTTTATTGTAGCTGAAAAGTGATGGCGTTTACCTGAAACGAAGTCTTCCTTGTAGGAAGAAACAGAGCCTGGGATTTAACTCCATTTCTGAATGGAAACACATAGCACAATTCTCTTTCATGAAACTCACTCTGCTTTAGAGCAAAAAGCATGCTCTTGCTTTCTAGAGTCTAGTAATAGAGCAGGAAACGTGAGTGTGCTCAAAACAAAAGGACGGTTTTTCCTACCCATATGGACCACATCTAGTTCAACACTGCTTCTGAAACTGATATAATCCACAGATCCTCTAACATCCAATGTTTATCAGTTAAGCGTGATAAACGTGTGAGCTTCGTGAACATTGTTGCTTTGTTTGAGCTAAAAGGGACTGGGTTTACCTGAAACAAAGTCTTGCTTGTAGGAAGAAACAGAACCTGAGATTTAACACCATTTCTGAAGGGTAACACTCAGCACAGTTCCCATGCATGATATACAATCTGCTTTAGAGAAAGAAGGACGCTCTTGCTTTCTAGAGTCTGTAATACAGCAGGAAATGTGAGTTTAATCATAACCAAAGGACTGTGTTTCCTACATATACGGACCATATCGAGTTCCACTCTGCTTAGGAAACTGATACAAACCACAGGTCCTCTATCATCCCATGCTTGTCAGTTAAGAGCGAGACACGTGTGAGCTTCTTGTACGTTGTTGCTTATTGTAGCTGAAAAGTGATGGCGTTTACATGAAATGAAGTCTTCCTTGTTGGAAGAAACAGAGCCTGGGAATTAACTCCATTTCTGAAGGGAAACACACAGCTCCGTTCTCTTTCATGAAACACACTCTGCTTTAGAGCAAAAAGCACGCTCTTGCTTTGTAGAGTCTCTAATACAGCAGTAAACGTGACTGTGCTCAAAACAAAAGGACGGTGTTTCCTACCCATATGGACCACATCTAGTTCAACTCTGCTTCTGAAACTGATATAATCCACAGATCCTCTAACATCCAATGTTTATCAGTTAAGCGCGATAAACGTGTGAGCTTCGTGAACATTGTTGCTTTGTTTGAGCTGAAAAGGGACTGTGTTTACCTCAAACAAAGTCTTGCTTGTAGGAAGAAACAGAACCTGAGATTTAACTCCATTTCTGAAGGGCAACACTCAGCACAGTTCCCATGCATGATACACAATCTGCTTTAGAGCAAGAAGGACGCTCTTGCTTTCTACAGTCTGTAATACAGCAGGAAATGTGAGTTTAATCATAACCAAAGGACTGTGTTTCCTACACTTACGGACCATATCGAGTTCAACTCTGCTTCTGATACAGATACAAACCACAGGTCCTGTAACATCCATTGCTTTACAGTTAAGAGCGAGAAACGTGTGAGCTTCGTGAACGATGTAGCTTCCCTTGAACTGAAATGGGAGTGCGTTTACCTGAAACGGAATCTTGCTTGTAGGAAGACAGAGCCTGGGATTTAACACCATTTCTGAAGGAAACACACTGCAGAGTTCCCATCCATGAAACACACTCTGCTTTAGAGAAAGAAGCACGCTCTTGCTTTCTAGAGTCTCTAATAAAGCCAAAAAGGTGAGTGTGCTAAGAAAGAAAGAGCAGTGTTAACTACACATAAGGAGTGTATCTAGTTCAAGTCTGCTTCTGAAACTGATACACACCACAGGTCCACTAACATCCAATGCTTTTCAGTTAAGAGAGAGAAACGTGTGAGCTGCGTGAAAGATGTAGTTTTGTCTGAGCTGAAAAGTGACTGTGTTTACCTGAAAGGAAGTCTTGCTTGTAGGAAGACACAGAACCTGTGATTTAACACAAGTTCTCAAGGGAAACACACAGCACAGTTCTCATCCATGAAACACACTCTACTTTAGAGCAAGAAGCATGCTCTTGTTTCCAGAGTCTCTAATACAGCTGGAAACGTATGTGTGCTCAGAACAAAAGAGCAAAGTTAACTACACATACGGACTCTATCTAGTTCAACTCTCCTTCTGAAATTGATACACACCACAGGTCCTCTAACATCCAATGCTTTTCAGTTAAGAGCAAGAAACATGTGAGCTTCGTTTACGATGTAGCATCCTTTGAGCTGAAAAGTGACTGTGTTTACCTTAAACGAAGTCTTGCTTGTAGGAAGACACAGAGCCTGGGATTAAACTCCATTTCTGAAGGGGAACACACAGCACAGTTCTCATCCATGATACACAGTCTGCTTTAGAGCAAGAAGCACGCTTTTGCTTTTTAGAGTCTCTAATGGAGCAGGAAACGTGAGTGTGCTCAGAAAAAAAAGCGTTGTTTCCTACACTTCAGACCTATCGAGTTCAACTCTGCTTCTGAAACTGATACAAACCACAAGTCCTCTAACATCCAATGCTTTTCAGTTAAGAGCGAGAAACGTGTGAGCTTTGTGAACGATGTAGCTTCCTTTGAGCTGAAATGGGACTGCGTTTACCTGAAAGGAAGTCTTGTTTGTAGAAAGACACAGCGCCTGGCATTTAACTCCATTTCTGAAGGGAAACATACTGCACAGTTCCCATCCATGAAAAACACTCTGATTTAGAACAAGAAGCACGCTGTCATATTCTAGAGTCTCTATTAAAGCAAGAAACGTGAGTGTGCTCAGAACAAAAGAGCGGTATTTCCTACACACACAGACCATATCTAGTTCAACTCTGCTTCTGAAACTGAAACGCACCACAGTTCCTCTAACATCCAATGCTTTTCAGTTAAGAGTGAGAAATGTGTGAGCTTCATGAACTATGTAGCTTCATTTGAGCTGAAAAGGGACTGTGTTTACCAGAAAGGAAGTCTTGCTTGTAGGAAGACACAGAGCCTGGGATTTAACTCCATTTCTGAAGGGAAACACACCCCAGTTCTCATCCATGAAACACACTCTGCTTTAGAGCAAGTAGCATGCTCTTGATTTCTAGAGTCTGTAATACAGCAAGAAAAGTGAGTGTGATCATAAAAAGAACTGTGTTTCCTACACATACCGACCATATCTATTTCAACTCTGCTTCAGAAACTGATACAAACCACAGGTCCTCTAACATCCAATGCTTTTCATTTAAGAGCGAGAAACGTGTGAGCTTCGTGAACGTTGTTGTTTTGTTTGATCTGAAAAGTGACTGCGTTTACCTTAAACGACGTCTTGATTGTAGGAAAACACAAAGGCTGGGATTAAACTCCATTTCTGAAGGGAAACACACAGCACAGTTCTCATCCATGAAACACAGTCTGCTTTAGAGCAAGAAGCACGCTTTTGCTTTCTAGAGTCACTAATAGAGCAGGAAACGTGAGTGTGCTCAGAACAAAAGAGCAGTGTTTCCTACACATACGGACCTATCGAGTTCAACTCTGCTTCTGAAACTGATACAAACCACAGGTCCTCTAACATCCAATGCTTTTCAGTTAAGAGCGAGAAACGTGTGAGCTTCGTGAATGATGTAGTTTCCTTTGAGCTGAAATGGGACTGCGTTTACCTGAAACGAAGTCTTGCATGTAGAAAGACACAGCACCTGGGATTTAACTCCATTTCTGAAGGGAAACATACTGCACAGTTCCCATCCATGAAACCCACTCTGCTTTAGAACAAGAAGCACGCTGTCACTTTCTAGAGTCTCTATTACAGCAGGAAACATGAGTGTGCTCAGAACAAAAGAGCGGTGTTTCCTACACATACGGACCATATCTAGTTCAACTCTGCTTCTGAAACTGAAAGGCACCACAGTTCGTCAACATCCAATGCTTTGCAGTTAAGAGCGAGAAATGTGTGAGCTTCGTGAACATTATTGCTGTGTTTGAGCTGAAAACTGACTGCGTTTACCTGAAACGATGTCTTGCTTGTAGGAAGACACAGAGCCTGGGATTGAACTCCATTTCTGAAGGGAAACACACAGCACAGTTCTCATCTATGAAACACAGTCTGCTTTAGAGCAAGAAGCATGCTCTTTCTTTCTAGAGTCTCTAATACAGCAGGAAACATGAGTGTGATCACAACCAAAGGACTGTGCTTCCTACATATAGGGACCATATCGAGTTCACCTCGGCTCAGGAAACTGATACAAACCACAGGTCCTCTTACATCCCATGCTTGTCAGTTAAGAGCGAGACACGTGTGAGCTTCCTGTACATTGTTGCTTTATTGTAGCTGAAAAGTGATGGCGTTTACCTGAAACGAAGTCTTCCTTGTAGGAAGAAACAGAGCCTGGGATTTAACTCCATTTCTGAATGGAAACACATAGCACAATTCTCTTTCATGAAACTCACTCTGCTTTAGAGCAAAAAGCATGCTCTTGCTTTCTAGAGTCTGTAATAGAGCAAGAAACGTGAGTGTGCTCAAAACAAAAGGACGGTTTTTCCTACCCATATGGACCACATCTAGTTCAACACTGCTTCTGAAACTGATATAATCCACAGATCCTCTAACATCCAATGTTTATCAGTTAAGCGTGATAAACGTGTGAGCTTCGTGAACATTGTTGCTTTGTTTGAGCTAAAAGGGACTGGGTTTACCTGAAACAAAGTCTTGCTTGTAGGAAGAAACAGAACCTGAGATTTAACACCATTTCTGAAGGGTAACACTCAGCACAGTTCCCATGCATGATATACAATCTGCTTTAGAGAAAGAAGGACGCTCTTGCTTTCTAGAGTCTGTAATACAGCAGGAAATGTGAGTTTAATCATAACCAAAGGACTGTGTTTCCTACATATACGGTCCATATCGAGTTCCACTCTGCTTAGGAAACTGATACAAACCACAGGTCCTCTATCATCCCATGCTTGTCAGTTAAGAGCGAGACACGTGTGAGCTTCTTGTACGTTGTTGCTTATTGTAGCTGAAAAGTGATGGCGTTTACATGAAATGAAGTCTTCCTTGTTGGAAGAAACAGAGCCTGGGATTTAACTCCATTTCTGAAGGGAAACACACAGCTCCGTTCTCTTTCATGAAACTCACTCTGCTTTAGAGCAAAAAGCACGCACTTGCTTTGTAGAGTCTCTAATACAGCAGTAAACGTGACTGTGCTCAAAACAAAAGGACGGTGTTTCCTACCCATATGGACCACATCTAGTTCAACTCTGCTTCTGAAACTGATATAATCCACAGATCCTCTAACATCCAATGTTTATCAGTTAAGCGCGATAAACGTGTGAGCTTCGTGAACATTGTTGCTTTGTTTGAGCTGAAAAGGGACTGTGTTTACCTCAAACAAAGTCTTGCTTGTAGGAAGAAACAGAACCTGAGATTTAACTCCATTTCTGAAGGGCAACACTCAGCACAGTTCCCATGCATGATACACAATCTGCTTTAGAGCAAGAAGGACGCTCTTGCTTTCTAGAGTCTGTAATATAGCAGGAAATGTGAGTTTAATCATAACCAAAGGACTGTGTTTCCTACACTTACGGACCATATCGAGTTCAACTCTGCTTCTGATACAGATACAAACCACAGGTCCTGTAACATCCATTGCTTTACAGTTAAGAGCGAGAAACGTGTGAGCTTCGTGAACGATGTAGCTTCCCTTGAACTGAAATGGGAGTGCGTTTACCTGAAACGGAATCTTGCTTGTAGGAAGACAGAGCCTGGGATTTAACACCATTTCTGAAGGAAACACACTGCAGAGTTCCCATCCATGAAACACACTCTGCTTTAGAGAAAGAAGCACGCTCTTGCTTTCTAGAGTCTCTAATAAAGCCAAAAAGGTGAGTGTGCTAAGAAAGAAAGAGCAGTGTTAACTACACATAAGGAGTGTATCTAGTTCAAGTCTGCTTCTGAAACTGATACACACCACAGGTCCACTAACATCCAATGCTTTTCAGTTAAGAGAGAGAAACGTGTGAGCTGCGTGAAAGATGTAGTTTTGTCTGAGCTGAAAAGTGACTGTGTTTACCTGAAAGGAAGTCTTGCTTGTAGGAAGACACAGAGCCTGGGATTAAACTCCATTTCTGAAGGGAAACACACAGCACAGTTCTCATCCATGAAACACACTCTGCTTTAGAGCAAGTAGCATGCTCTTGATTTCTAGAGTCTGTAATAGAGCAGGAAGTGAGTGGGATCATAAAAAGAAATGTGTTTCCTACACATACGGACCATATCTAGTTCAACTCTGCTTCTGAAACTGATACAAACCACAGGTCCTCTAACATCCAATGCTTTTCAGTAAAGTGCGAGAAACGTGTGAGCTTTGTGAACGTTGTTGTTTTGTTTGATCTGAAAAGTGACTGTGTTTACCTTAAACGAAGTCTTGCTTGTAGGAAGACGCAGAGGCTGGGATTAAACACCATTTCTGAAGGAAAACACACAGCACATTTCTCATCCATGAAACACACTCTGCTTTAAAACAAGAAACATGCTCTTCTTTTCAGAGTCTCTAATACACCCGGAAAAGTGAGTGTGCTCAGAAAAAAAGAGCGGTGTTACCTACACTTATGGAATGTATCTAGTTCAACTCTCCTTCTGAAATTGATACACACCACAGGTCCTCTAACATCCAATGCTTTTCAGTTAAGAGCGAGAAACATGTGAGCTTCGTTAACGATGTAGCATCCTTTGAGCTGAAAAGTGACTGTGTTTACTTTAAACGAAGTCTTGCTTGTAGGAAGACACAGAGCCTGGGATTAAACTCCATTTCTGAAGGGAAACACACAGCATAGTTCTCATCCATGATACACAGTCTGCTTTAGAGCAAGAAGCACGCTTTTGCTTTTTAGAGTCTCTAATAGAGCAGGAAACGTGAGTGTGCTCAGAAAAAAAAAGTGTTGTTTCCTACACTTACAGACCTATCGAGTTCAACTCTGCTTCTGAAACTGATACAAACCACAGGTCCTCTAACATCCAATGCTTTTCAGTTAAGAGCGAGAAACGTGTGAGCTTCGTGAACGATGTAGCTTCCTTTGAGCTGAAATGGGACTGCGTTTACCTGAAACGAAGTCTTGCTTGTAGAAAGACACAGCACCTGGGATTTAACTCCATTTCTGAAGGGAAACATACTGCACAGTTCTCATCCATGAAACACACTCTGCTTTAGAACAAGAAGCACGCTGTCACTTTCTAGACTCTCTTTTACAGCAGGCAATATGAGTGTGCTCAGAACAAAAGAGCGGTGTTTCCTACACATACGGACCATATCTAGTTCAACTCTGCTTCTGAAACTGAAACGCACCACAGTTCCTCTAACATCCAATGCTTTTCAGTTAAGAGCGAGAAATGTGTGAGCTTCGTGAACATTATTGCTGTGTTTGAGCTGAAAACTGACTGCGTTTACCTGAAACGATGTCTTGCTTGTAGGAAGACACAGAGCCTGGGATTGAACTCCATTTCTGAAGGGAAACACACAGCACAGTTCTCATCTATGAAACACACTCTGCTTTAGAGCAAGAAGCATGCTCTTACTTTCTAGAGTCTCTAATACAGCAGGAAACATGAGTGTGATCACAACCAAAGGACTGTGCTTCCTACATATAGGGACCATATCGAGTTCACCTCGGCTCAGGAAACTGATACAAACCACAGGTCCTCTTACATCCCATGCTTGTCAGTTAAGAGCGAGACACGTGTGAGCTTCCTGTACATTGTTGCTTTATTGTAGCTGAAAAGTGATGGCGTTTACCTGAAACGAAGTCTTCCTTGTAGGAAGAAACAGAGCCTGGGATTTAACTCCATTTCTGAAGGGAAACACACAGCTCCGTTCTCTTTCATGAAACTCACTCTGCTTTAGAGCAAAAAGCACGCTCTTGCTTTGTAGAGTCTCTAATACAGCAGTAAACGTGACTGTGCTCAAAACAAAAGGACGGTGTTTCCTACCCATATGGACCACATCTAATTCAACTCTGCTTCTGAAACTAATATAATCCACAGATCCTCTAACATCCAATGTTTATCAGTTAAGCGTGATAAACGTGTGAGCTTCGTGAACATTGTTGCTTTGTTTGAGCTAAAAGGGACTGGGTTTACCTGAAACAAAGTCTTGCTTGTAGGAAGAAACAGAACCTGAGATTTAACACCATTTCTGAAGGGTAACACTCAGCACAGTTCCCATGCATGATATACAATCTGCTTTAGAGAAAGAAGGACGCTCTTGCTTTCTAGAGTCTGTAATACAGCAGGAAATGTGAGTTTAATCATAACCAAAGGACTGTGTTTCCTACATATACGGACCATATCGAGTTCCACTCTGCTTAGGAAACTGATACAAACCACAGGTCCTCTATCATCCCATGCTTGTCAGTTAAGAGCGAGACACGTGTGAGCTTCTTGTACGTTGTTGCTTATTGTAGCTGAAAAGTGATGGCGTTTACATGAAATGAAGTCTTCCTTGTTGGAAGAAACAGAGCCTGGGATTTAACTCCATTTCTGAAGGGAAACACACAGCTCCGTTCTCTTTCATGGAACTCACTCTGCTTTAGAGCAAAAAGCACGCTCTTGCTTTGTAGAGTCTCTAATACAGCAGTAAACGTGACTGTGCTCAAAACAAAAGGACGGTGTTTCCTACCCATATGGACCACATCTAGTTCAACTCTGCTTCTGAAACTGATATAATCCACAGATCCTCTAACATGCAATGTTTATCAGTTAAGCGCGATAAACGTGTGAGCTTCGTGAACATTGTTGCTTTGTTTGAGCTGAAAAGGGACTGTGTTTACCTCAAACAAAGTCTTGCTTGTAGGAAGAAACAGAACCTGAGATTTAACTCCATTTCTGAAGGGCAACACTCAGCACAGTTCCCATGCATGATACACAATCTGCTTTAGAGCAAGAAGGACGCTCTTGCTTTCTAGAGTCTGTAATACAGCAGGAAATGTGAGTTTAATCATAACCAAAGGACTGTGTTTCCTACACTTACGGACCATATCGAGTTCAACTCTGCTTCTGATACAGATACAAACCACAGGTCCTGTAACATCCATTGCTTTACAGTTAAGAGCAAGAAACGTGTGAGCTTCGTGAACGATGTAGCTTCCCTTGAACTGAAATGGGAGTGCATTTACCTGAAACGGAATCTTGCTTGTAGGAAGACAGAGCCTAGAATTTAACACCATTTCTGAAGGAAACACACTGCAGAGTTCCCATCCATGAAACACACTCTGCTTTAGAGAAAGAAGCACGCTCTTGCTTTCTAGAGTCTCTAATAAAGCCAAAAAGTTGAGTGTGCTAAGAACGAAAGAGCAGTGTTAACTACACATAAGGAGTGTATCTAGTTCAAGTCTGCTTCTGAAACTGATACACACCACAGGTCCACTAACATCCAATGCTTTTCAGTTAAGAGAGAGAAACGTGTGAGCTGCGTGAACGATGTAGCTTCGTTTGAGCTGAAAAGTGACTGTGTTTACCTGAAAGGAAGTCTTGCTTGTAGGAAGACACAGAGCCTGGGATTAAACTCCATTTCTGAAGGGAAACACACAGCACAGTTCTCATCCATGAAACACACTCTGCTTTAGAGCAAGTAGCATGCTCTTGATTTCTAGAGTCTGTAATAGAGCAGGAAGTGAGTGGGATCATAAAAAGAAATGTGTTTCCTACACATACGGACCATATCTAGTTCAACTCTGCTTCTGAAACTGATACAAACCACAGGTCCTCTAACATCCAATGCTTTTCAGTAAAGTGCGAGAAACGTGTGAGCTTTGTGAACGTTGTTGTTTTGTTTGATCTGAAAAGTGACTGTGTTTACCTTAAACGAAGTCTTGCTTGTAGGAAGACGCAGAGGCTAGGATTAAACACCATTTCTGAAGGGAGACACACAGCACATTTCTCATCCATGAAACACACTCTGCTTTAAAACAAGAAACATGCTCTTCTTTTCAGAGTCTCTAATACACCCGGAAAAGTGAGTGTGCTCAGAAAAAAAGAGCGGTGTTACCTACACTTATGGAATGTATCTAGTTCAACTCTCCTTCTGAAATTGATACACACCACAGGTCCTCTAACATCCAATGCTTTTCAGTTAAGAGCGAGAAACATGTGAGCTTCGTTAACGATGTAGCATCCTTTGAGCTGAAAAGTGACTGTGTTTACTTTAAACGAAGTCTTGCTTGTAGGAAGACACAGAGCCTGGGATTAAACTCCATTTCTGAAGGGAAACACACAGCATAGTTCTCATCCATGATACACAGTCTGCTTTAGAGCAAGAAGCACGCTTTTGCTTTTTAGAGTCTCTAATAGAGCAGGAAACGTGAGTGTGCTCAGAAAAAAAAAAGCGTAGTTTCCTACACTTACAGACCTATCGAGTTCAACTCTGCTTCTGAAACTGATACAAACCACAGGTCCTCTAACATACGATGCTTTTCAGTTAAGAGCAAGAAATGTGTGAGATTCGTGAACTATGTAGGTTCATTTGAGCTGAAAAAGGACTGTGTTTACCAGAAAGGAAGTCTTGCTTGTAGGAAGACACAGAGCCTGGGATTTAACTCCATTTCTGAAGGGAAACACAAAGCCCAGTTCTCATCCATGAAACACACTCTGCTTTAGAGCAAGTAGCATGCTCTTGATTTCTAGAGTCTGTAATACAGCAAGAAAAGTGAGTGTGATCATAAAAAGAACTGTGTTTCCTACACATACGGACCATATCTATTTCAACTCTGCTTCTGAAACTGATACAAACCACAGGTCGTCTAACAACCAATGCTGTTCATTTAAGAGCAAGAAACGTGTGAGCTTTGTGAACGTTGTTGTTTTGGTTTGATCTGAAAAGTGACTGTGTTTACCTTTAACGAAGTCTTGCTTGTAGGAAAACACAAAGGCTGGGATTAAACTCCATTTCTGAAGGGAAACACACAGCACACTTCTCATCCATGAAACACAGTCTGCTTTAGAGCAAGAAGCACGCTTTTGCTTTCTAGAGTCACTAATAGAGCAGGAAATGTGAGTGTGCTCAGAACAAAAGAGCAGTGTTTCCTACACTTACAGACCTATCGAGTTCAACTCTGCTTCTGAAACTGATACAAACCACAGGTCCTCTAACATCCAATGCTTTTCAGTAAAGAGCGAGAAACGTGTGAGCTTTATGAACGTTGTTGTTTTGTTTGATCTGAAAAGTGACTGTGTTTACCTTAAACGAAGTCTTGCTTGTAGGAAGACACAGAGGCTGGGATTAAACTCCATTTCTGAAGGGAAACACACAGCACAGTTCTCATCCATGAAACACACTCTGCTTTAAAACAAGAAACATGCTCTTGCTTTTCAGAGTCTCTAATACACCCGGAAACGTGAGTGTGCTCAGAACAAAAGAGCGGTGTTACCTACACTTATGGAATGCATCTAGTTCAACTCTCCTTCTGAAATTGATACACACCACAGGTCCTCTAACATCCAATGCTTTTCAGTTAAGAGCGAGAAACATGTGAGCTTCATTAACGATGTAGCATCCTTTGAGCTGAAAAGTGACTGTGTTTACTTTAAACGAAGTCTTGCTTGTAGGAAGACACAGAGCCTGGGATTAAACTCCATTTCTGAAGGGAAACACACAGCATAGTTCTCATCCATGATACACAGTCTGCTTTAGAGCAAGAAGCACGCTTTTGCTTTTTAGTGTCTCTAATAGAGCAGGAAACGTGAGTGTGCTCAGAAAAAAAAAGCGTTGTTTCCTACACTTACAGACCTATGGAGTTCAACTCTGCTTCTGAAACTGATACAAACCACAGGTCCTCTAACATCCAATGCTTTTCAGTTAAGATCGAGAAACGTGTGAGCTTCGTGAACGATGTAGCTTCCCTTGAACTGAAATGGGAGTGCGTTTACCTGAAACGCAATCTTGCTTGTAGGAAGACAGAGCCTGGGATTTAACACCATTTCTGAAGGAAACACACTGCAGAGTTCCCATCCATGAAACACACTCTGCTTTAGAGAAACAAGCACGCTCTTGCTTTCTAGAGTCTCTAATAAAGCCAAAAAGGTGAGTGTGCTAAGAACGAAAGAGCAGTGTTAACTACACATAAGGAGTGTATCTAGTTCAAGTCTGCTTCTGAAACTGATACACACCACAGGTCCACTAACATCCAATGCTTTTCAGTTAAGAGAGAGAAACGTGTGAGCTGCGTGAACGATGTAGCTTCGTTTGAGCTGAAAAGTGACTGTGTTTACCTGAAAGGAAGTCTTGCTTGTAGGAAGACACAGAGCCTGGGATTAAACTCCATTTCTGAAGGGAAACACACAGCACAGTTCTCATCCATGAAACACACTCTGCTTTAGAGCAAGTAGCATGCTCTTGATTTCTAGAGTCTGTAATACAGCAAGAAAAGTGAGTGTGATCATAAAAAGAACTGTGTTTCCTACACATACGGACCATATCTATTTCAACTCTGCTTCTGAAACTGATACAAACCACAGGTCCTCTTACATCCAATGCTTTTCATTTAAGAGCGAGAAACGTGTGAGCTTCGTGAACGTTGTTGTTTTGTTTGATCTGAAAAGTGACTGCGTTTACCTTAAAGGAAGTTTTGCTTGTAGGAAAACACAAAGGCTGGGATTAAACTCCATTTCTGAAGGGAAACACACAGCACAGTTCTCATCCATGAAACACAGTCTGCTTTAGAGCAAGAAGCACGCTTTTGCTTTCTAGAGTCACTAATAGAGCAGGAAACGTGAGTGTGCTCAGAACAAAAGAGCAGTGTTTCCTACACATACGGACCTATCGAGTTCAACTCTGCTTCTGAAACTGATACAAACCACAGGTCCTCTAACATCCAATGCTTTTCAGTTAAGAGCGAGAAACGTGTGAGCTTCGTGAACGATGTAGCTTCCTTTGAGCTGAAATGGGACTGTGTTTACCTGAAACGTAATCTTTCTTGTAGGAAGACAGAGCCTGGGATTTAACACCATTTCTGAAGGAAACACACTGCAGAGTTCCCATCCATGAAACACACTCTGCTTTAGAGAAAGAAGCACGCTCTTGCTTTCTAGAGTCTCTAATAAAGCCAAAAAGGTGAGTGTGCTAAGAACGAAAGAGCAGTGTTAACTACACATAAGGAGTGTATCTAGTTCAAGTCTGCTTCTGAAACTGATACACACCACAGGTCCACTAACATCCAATGCTTTTCAGTTAAGAGAGAGAAACGTGTGAGCTGCGTGAACGATGTAGCTTTGTTTGAGCTGAAAAGTGACTGTGTTTACCTGAAAGGAAGTCTTGCTTGTAGGAAGACACAGAGCCTGGGATTAAACTCCATTTCTGAAGGGAAACACACAGCACAGTTCTCATCCATGAAACACACTCTGCTTTAGAGCAAGTAGCATGCTCTTGATTTCTAGAGTCTGTAATACAGCAAGAAAAGTGAGTGTGATCATAAAAAGAACTGTGTTTCCTACACATACGGACCATATCTATTTCAACTCTGCTTCTGAAACTGATACAAACCACAGGTCCTCTTACATCCAATGCTTTTCATTTAAGAGCGAGAAACGTGTGAGCTTCGTGAACGTTGTGGTTTTGTTTGATCTGAAAAGTGACTGCGTTTACCTTAAAGGAAGTTTTGCTTGTAGGAAAACACAAAGGCTGGGATTAAACTCCATTTCTGAAGGGAAACACACAGCACAGTTCTCATCCATGAAACACAGTCTGCTTTAGAGCAAGAAGCACGCTTTTGCTTTCTAGAGTCACTAATAGAGCAGGAAACGTGAGTGTGCTCAGAACAAAAGAGCAGTGTTTCCTACACATACGGACCTATCGAGTTCAACTCTGCTTCTGAAACTGATACAAACCACAGGTCCTCTAACATCCAATGCTTTTCAGTTAAGAGCGAGAAACGTGTGAGCTTCGTGAACGATGTAGCTTCCTTTGAGCTGAAATGGGACTGTGTTTACCTGAAACGTAATCTTTCTTGTAGGAAGACAGAGACTGGGATTTAACACCATTTCTGAAGGAAACACACTGCACAGTTCCCATCCATGAAACACACTCTGCTTTAAAGAAAGAAGCACGCTCTTTCTTTCTAAAGTCTCTAATACAGCAGGAAACGTGAGTGTGCCCAGATCAAAAGAATGTTGTTTCCTACACATATAGACCTTATCTTTTTCAACTCTGCTTTTGAAACTGATACAAACCACAGGTTCTCTAACATCCAATGCTTTTCAGTTAAGCGCGAGAAACGTGTGAGCTTCGTGAACGTTGTAGTTTTGTCTTAGCTGAAAAGTGAATGCTTTTATCTGAAACGAAGTCTTGCTTTTAGGATGACACAGAACCTGTGATTTAACACAAGTTCTCAAGGGAAACACACAGCACAGTTCTCATCCATGAAACACACTCTGCTTTAGAGCAAGAAGCATGCTCTTGTTTCCAGAGTCTCTAATACAGCCGGAAACGTGTGTGTGCTCAGAACAAACGAGCAATGTTAACTACACATACAGACTGTATCTAGTTCAACTCTCCTTCTGAAATTGATACACAACACAGGTCCTCTAACATCCAATGCTTTTCAGTTAAGAGCGAGAAACGTGTGAGCTTCGTGAACAATGTTGCTTCTTTTGAGCTGAAAAGTGACTGTGTTTACCTTAAGCGAAGTTTTGCTTGTAAGATGACACAGAGCCTGGGATTTAACTCCATTTCTGAAGGGAAACACACAGCACAGTTCTCCTCCATGAAACACACTCTACTTTAGAACAAGAAGCACGCTCTTGCTTTCTATAGTCTCTAATAGAGCAGGAAACGTGAGTGTGCTCAAAAAAATAGAGCTGTGTTTCCTCCCCATATGGACCACATCTAATTCAACTATTCTTTTGAAACTGATACAAACCACAGGTCCTCTAACATCCAATGCTTTTCAGTTATGAGCGAGAAATATGTGAGCTTCGTGAATTATGTAGCTTCGTTTCAGCTGAAAAGGGACTGTGTTTTCCTGAAAGGAAGTCTAGCTTGTAGGAAGACACAGACCCTGGGATTTAACTCCATTTCTGAAGGGAAATACACAGCACAGTTCTCATCCATGAAACACAGTCTGCTTTAGAGCAAGAATCACAATCTTGCTTTCTAGTGTCTCTAATAGAGCAGGAAACGTGAGTGTGCTCACAACAAAAGAGCGGTGTTTACTACTCATACGGAACGTATATAGTTTTACTCTGCTTCTGAAACTGGTACGAACCACAGGTCCTCTAACATCCAATGCTTTTCAGTTAACAGCAAGAAACGTGTGAGCTTCGTGAACGATGTAGCTTCCTTTGAGCTGAAATGGGACAGCGTTTACCTGAAACTAAGTCTTGCTTGTACGAAGACAGAGCCTGGGATTTAACACCATTTCTGAAGGAAACACACTGCACAGTTCCCATCCATGCAACACACTCTGCTTAGGAGAAAGAATCACGCTCTTGCTTTCTAAAGTCTCTAATACAGCAGGAAACGTGAGTGTGCCCAGAACAAAAGAGCAGTGTTTCCTACCCATATGGACCACATCTAGTTCAACTCTGCTTCTGATACTGATACAAACAACAGGTCCTCTAACATCCAATGCTTTTCTGTTATGCGCGAGAATTGTGTGAGGTTCTTGAAATATTTAGCTTCATTTGAGCTGAAAAGGGAATGCATTTACCTGAAATGAAGTCATGCTTGTAGGAAGACACAGAGCCTGGGATTTAACTCCATTTCTGTAGGGCAACACTCAGCACAGTTCCCATCCATGAAACATAATCTGCTTTAGAGAAAGAAGCACACTTTTGCTTTCCAGAGTGTCTAATACAGCAGGAAACCTGAGTGTGATCACAACCAAAGGACTGTGTTTCCTAAATATATGGACCATATCGAGTTCAACTCTGCTCAGGAAACTGATACAAACCACAGGGCCTCTAACATCTCATGCTTGACAGTTAAGAGCGAGACACGTGTGAGCTTCGTGAACGTTGTTGTTTTGTTTGATCTGAAAAGTGACTGTGTTTATCTTAAACGAAGTTTTCTGTGGATATCGCTCTGTGTAAATAAAGTTCTGATTGGCCAGTGGCCAGGCAGGAAGTATAGGTGGGACAAGAGAGTAGAGAATACTGGGAAGTAGAAGACTGGAGGGAGACACCGCCATCCGCTGCCATGAGAAGCAACATGTAAAGACACTGGTAAGCCACAAGCCATGTGGCAATGTATAGACTAACAGAAATGGGTTAATTGACGATAGAAGAAGTAGATAACAAGAAGCCTGCCATGGCCATACAGTTTCTAAACAATGTAAGTTTCTGTGTGCTTTCTTGGTTGGGTCTGAGCGACTATGGGACTGGCAGGTAAGAGAGATTTGTCCTGACTGGGCCAGGCAGGAAAACTCTAACTACAAATGGCATCCAACGTGTTGGCAAGAATTTCCACCTAAAACCTGAGAAAAAAGATTCTCAAACGGAGCTAAAATCAGCTTCCTAGTTGTCTTTCTCAAGGTAGCGGCAGCCTGCTGGTTTGAGCTACTGTGGCAGGTTTCTGGTGTGTGTGTCTGACCTGCAGTGTGGTGGGAATGAGGAGTCTACAAGCAGCACTTAACTCTGTTGTATGGTGGATTTAGCCTTTGCTAGTTAAAAGAAAAGTTTTCTGGGCTATGCACTGCTTTGATATAACTGCTTCTGAGAGTTGATGGTGCACATGGCTCCAGACCCAGACCTGGAGGTAAACTGTACCACCGCCATGTTGGAAAGCTGAGGTGGGCGGAGCCAGCAGCCACAGCAGTGTTTCAGTCTTACAAAGATGGATATTACACAGAGAATCTGGTTTGTCTTGTCTTTGGGATTTTTAACCACTGACAAAGATTTGATCATAAAAGCTGTTGAGTTAAACAAAACTGTAAATTTTAAAGGTACCTTGATTTCAAAATTTGGATATAAGGATATGTTGCTTTGGAAAGGAGTCTCTGCTTTTGTTTCCACAGAAAGCCAGAGGCTATGGATTTGTTCCAGATTAAGATACATCAGGTTTGATCAGCCAAGACCACCTGAAAGGCCTCCAGTGACACCATGGCCCAGATGATCTGACATCCAGAATGGTTTCAAGGCAAATGGCTCAGAGGTTCACCCTAATGGACTACTCTATAATCCTAAAATTTTCTTTGTATCCCCATAAGATACAGTGCCCCCCTCCAGCAGGAAGTAGTAAGAGAAACTACGCCCACATTCCCAAAATTATCAAGCTGGCTTTGGAGATGGAATTGGATCACTCCTTCTCTAAACCCAGACATGTTGCTAAAAGAAAAGGTTAAGAGATTCTTGTCCCAAATCAAAAGAGCCCTCTGGTGTGGGACA
The DNA here is from genome assembly GCA_949786385.1 of Onychomys leucogaster. NCBI lineage: Eukaryota > Metazoa > Chordata > Mammalia > Rodentia > Cricetidae > Onychomys > Onychomys leucogaster. The sequence goes on along the minus strand of CATKUP010000006.1, from coordinate 8,026,157 downwards.
GAGAAAAAACAATATTTTTCTTTCAAGCCGATTGATTATAAATGAGATCTCTTTCTAAAGAAGAAAGGGGAATATGATATAGATATAATAGGATGAACGGGTAGATTAGGGAACTTACTTCTAAAGAGCAACAACTTGTTTAAAATGTTTTACATTGGTTTAGATTTTAGTCTACTGATACAAACTTAAAGTTAATTTTGTTATACTGTGTGTATATTTCTACTCTTGTTTAAGATATTATGTTTGTACAGCTCATTTAAAATTGTAATGGATAATTAAAAATAGATTAATAATTAATCATCTAGGATAATCATACTTGTAGCCATGTTAGTTAAGTCTTCTAGGTATACACAGAGATATTTCAGATAGATAGGTAATCTTCAAATACTTCAAAGACGTTCAGAATATGGCATTCAAAATATTTTTAAAATTTAGACTTTCTGGACAGTGAGACATGTCTGCTCCTGGAAGCACCAATTTACTTCAGAAAGGAGGATGGGCATTGAAGACACTTCATGTCTTATCTTCACCTTTGCAAAAATAGCCATTTGTGCAAGAAACTGTACTTGCCTGGACTGCTTGATCGACTGGACATGCTGGTCCCATAGAAAGGTGACCACTAAACTTTGCTTGACAAAATGGTCCTTCAGGTTCCTGCTTTGCAGAGGAAAATGCCAGACATTCTACAGGACACTGAGAGAAGTGATCGAGAGACTCTATCCCTGTGGGATGAAGACAAATGCCCCAACTTTACAAAGGAACATTAGGTGACTGTACAGGCTGCCAGCTGTCTCTGTCTACTCTTGCAAGATTCCTGAAAAATGCTTGCATCCTTCTCCTGGTTCTCCGGTAATATTATATCCTTCTGAGGTCTTTGGTATGGTTGAAGACTTGATAGTTATGATTTCCTCATTTATGATAAAAGATAAGTTAGATATAAAACCTTAGACTCACAAATATGATAGATAGAATATCTTCTTTAATATTGTAACTATAATTCTTGCTTGATAATTGTTTTGTTATATGCAATTGTACTATGTAAGAGTTAAAACTTTCCTTTAAAAAAAAAAAGAAAAGGGGAACTGCAGTGGATATCGCTCTGTGTAAAAAAAGTTCTGATTGGCCAGCAGCCAGGCAGGAAGTATAGGTGGGACAAGAGAGTAGAGAATTCTGGGAAGTAGAAGACTGGAGGGAGACACCGCCATCCGCTGCCATGAGAAGCAACATGTAAAGACACTGGTAAGCCACAAGCCATGTGGCAAAGTATAGACTAACAGATATGGGTTAATTTAAGTTAGAAGAAGTAGATAACAAGAAGCCTGCCACGGCCATAAAGTTTCTAAACAATGTAAGATTCTGTGTGCTTTCTTGGTTGGGTCTGAGCGACTATGGGACTGGAGGGTAAGAGAGATTTGTCCTGACTGGGCCAGGCAGGAAAACACTAACTACAGAAGTCTTGCTTGTAGGAAGACACAGAGTGGGATTTAACACCATTTCTGAAGGGAAACACACAGCACAGATCTCATCCATGAAACACATTCTGCTTTAGAGCAAGAAGCACGCTTTTGCTTTCTAGAGTCTCTAATAGAGCAGGAAACGTGAGTGTGCACAAAATAAAAGAGCGGTGTTTGCTACACATACAGACCATATATAGTTCAACTCTGCTTCTGAAACTGATAGAAACCACAGATCTTCTAACTTCCAATGCTTCTCAGTTAAGCACAATAAACGTGTGAGCTTCGTGAACGGTGTAGCTTCGTTTGAGCTGAAAAGGGGCTACGTTTACCTGAAACGAAGTCTTTCTTTTAGGAAGACACAGAGCCTGGGATTCAACACCATTTCTGAAGGGCAACACTCAGCACAGTTCCCATCCATGAAACACACTCTGCTTTAGAGCAAGAAGGATGCTCTTGCTTTCTAGAATCAGTAATACAACAGGAAATATGAGTGTGATCACAACCAAAGGACTGTGTTTCCTACATACGGACCATATCAAGTACAACTCTGCTTCTGAAACTGATACAAACCACAGGTCCACTAACATCCAATGCTTTTCAGAAAAGAGCAAGAAACGTGTGAGCTTCGTGAACGTTGTTTTGTTTGATCTGAAAAGGGACTGCGTTTACCTGAAACGAAGTCTTGCTTGTAGAAGACACAGAGTATGGGATTTAACGCCATTTCTGAAGAGCAGCATGCAGCAAAGTTCCCATCCATGAAACACACTCTTCTTTAGAGCAAGGAACACGCTATTGCTTTCTAGAATCTCTAATACAGCAGGAAACGTGAGTGTGCTCAGAACAAAAGAACTGTGTTTCCTATGCATATGACCTCTTCTTCTTCAACTCTGCTTCTTAAATTGTTACAAACCACAGGTCCTCTAACATCCAATGCTTTATATTTTAAAGTGAGAAACGTGTGAGGTTCATGACCGTTTTAGTTTTGTTTGAGCTGAAAAGTGATTGCATTTACCAGAAACGAAGTCTTGCTTGTAGGAAGACAGAGAGCCTGGGATTTAACTCCATTTCTGAAGGAAACACACAGCACAGTCTCATCCATGAAACACACTCTGCTTTAGAGCAAGAAGAACGCTCTTACTTTCTAGATTCTGTAACACAGCAGAAAATGTGAGTGGGATCAAAAACAAAGAACAGTGTTTCCTACACATTCGGACCATATCGAGTTCAACTCTGCTTCTGAAACTGATGCAAACCACAGCTCCTCTAACATCCAATGCTTTTCAGTTAAGAGTGAGAATCTTGTGAGCTTCGTGAACGTTGTTGCTTTGTTTGATCTGAAAAGTGACTGCATTTACCTTAAACAAAGTCTTGCTTGTAGAAAGACACAGAGGCAGGGATTAAACTCCATTTCTGAAGAGAAACACACAGCCCAGTTCTCATCCATGAAACACACTCTGCTTTAGTGCAAGAAGAATGCTCCTGCTTTCTAGAGTCTCTAATAGAGCAGGAAACGTGAGTGTGCTCAGACCAAAAGAACGGTGTTTTCTACACATACAGACCTTATCTACTTCAACTCTGCTTATGAAACTGACACAAATATCAGGGCCTCTAACATACAATGCTTTTCATTTAAGCGCAAGAAACGTGAGAGCTTCTTGAACGATGTAGCTTCGTTTGTGCTGAAAAGGGACTGCATTTATCCGAAACGAAGTCTTGCTTGTAGGAAGACACAGCACCTGGGATTTAACTACATTTCTGAAGGGAAACACACTGCACAGTTCCCATCCATGAAACACACTCTGCTTTTGAGCAAGAAGCATGCTCTTGCTTTCTAAAGTCTCTAATACAGCCGGAAACGTGAGTGTTCTCAGAAAAAGAGAACAGTGTTTTCTACACATACAGACTTTATCTACTTCAACTCTGCTTCTGAAACTGACACAAATCACAGATCCCCTAACATCCACTGACTCTCAGTTAAGCGCGATAAATGTGTGAGCTTCGTGAACGGTGTAGCTTCGTTTGAGCTGAAAAGGGACTGCGTTTTCCTGAAACGAAGTCTTTCTTGTAGGAAGACAAAGAGCCTGGGATGTAACTCCATTTCTGAATGGCAAACTCAGCACAGTTCCCATCCATGAATCACACTCTGCTTTAAAGCAAATAGGATGCTCTTGCTTTCTAGAGTCTTTAATACATCAGGAAACGTGAGTTTGCTCAGACCAAAGAGCGGGGTTTCCTACACATACAGACCGTATCTAGTTCAACTCTACTACTGAAACTGATACACACCACAGGTCCTCTAACATCCAATGCTTCTCAATTAAGAGTGAGAAACGTGTGACCTTCTTGAAATATGTAGCTTCGTTTGAGCTGAAAAGGGACTGCATTTACCTGAAATGAAATCATGCTTGTAGGAAGACACAGATCCTGGGATTTAACACCATTTCTGTAGGGCAACACTCAGCACAGTTCCCATAGATGAAACATAATCTGCGTTAGAGCAAGAAGCACGTTTTTGCTTTCTAGAGTCTCTAATACAGCAGGAATCGCGAGTGTGATCACAACCAAAGGAATGTGTTTACTACATATATGGACCATATCGAGTTCAACTTTGCTCAGGAAACTGATACAAACCACAGGGCTTCTAACATCCCATGCATGACAGTTAAGAGCGAGACACGTGTGAGCTTCGTGAACGTTGTTGTTTTGTTTGATCTGAAAAGTGACTGTGTTTACCTTAAACGAAGTCTTGCTTGTAGGAGGACACAGAGGCTGGGATTTAACTCCATTTCTGAAGGGAAACACACAGCACAGTTCTCATCCATGAAACACACTGTGCTTTATAGAGCAAAAAGCACACTTTTGCTTTCTAGAGTCTCTAAGAGAGCAGGAAACATGAGTGTGCTCAGAACAAAAGAGCGGTGTTTCCTACACATACAGATCATATAGTTCAACTCTGCTTCTGAAACAGATAGAAACCACAGATACTCTAACATCCCATGCTTCTCAGTTAAGCGCGAGAAACATGTGAGCTTCCTGAACGATGTAGCTTCATTTGAGCTGAAAAGTTACTGCGTTTACCTGAAACGAAGTCTTTCTTGTAGGAAGACACAGAGCCTGGGATTTAACTCCATTTCTGAAGGGCAACACTCAGCACAGTTCCCATCCATGAAACACACTCTGCTTTAGAGCAAGAAGCACGCTCTTGCTTTCTAGAGTCTGTAATACAGCAGGAAATGTGAGTGTGATCATAACCACCGGACTGTGTTTCCTACACATACGGACCATATCGAGTTCAACTCTTCTACTGAAACTGATACAAACCACAGGTCCTCTAACATCCAATGCATTTCAATTAAGCGAGAGAAACGTGTGAGTTTTGAAAATGATGTAGCTTCCTTTGAGCTGAAAAGTGAATGCGTTTACCTGAAACGAACTCTTGCTTGTAGGAGGACACAGCACCTGGGATTTAGCTCCATTTCTGAAGGAAACACACAGCACAGTCTCATCCATGAAACACACTCTGCTTTAGAGCAAGTAGCACGCTCTTGCTTTCTAGAGTCTGTAATAAAGCAGGAAATGTGAGTGTGATCATAAACGAAGAATTTTGTTTCCTACACCTACGGACCATATCGAGTTCAACTCTGCTTCTGAAACTGATACAAACCACAGGTCCTCTAACATCCAATGCTTTTCAGAATAGAGCAGGAAAAGTGTGAGCTTTGTTAATGTTGTTGCTTTGCTTTAGCTGAAAAGGGACTGCGTTTACCTGAAACTAAGTCTTGTTGTAGGAAGACACAGAGCCTGGGATTTAACTCCATTTCTGAAGGTAAAACACAGCACAGTTCCCATCCATGAAACACACTCTGCTTTAGCGCAAGAAGCACGATCTTGCTTTCTAGAGTCTCTACTAGAGCAGGAAATGTGAGTGTGCTCAAAACAAAAGGACCTTGTTTCTTACCCATATGGACCACATCTAGTTCTACTCTGCTTCTCAAACTGATAGAAACCACAGATCCTCTAACATCCAACGCTTCTCATTTAAGAGCGAGAAATGTGTGAGCTTCGTGAATGATGTAGCTTCCTTTGAGCTGAAAAGCAACTGTGTTTACCTAAAAAGAAGTCCTGCTTGTAGGAAGACACAGGGCCTGCGATTTAACTCCATTTCTAAAGGGAAACACACTGCACAGTTCTCATCCATGAAACACAGTCTGCTTTAGAGCAAGAAGCACGCTATTGCTAATAAAGACTCTAATACAACAGGAAACGTGAGGGTGCTCAGAACAAAAGAACGGTGTTTCCTACAATACAGACGATATTTAGTTCAACTCTGCTTCTGAAACTGATACAAACCACAGGTCCTCTAACATCCAATGCTTTTCAGTTAAGAGCAAGAAACGTGTGAGCTCGTGAACGTTGTTTTTTTGATCTGAAAAGGGACTGCGTTTACCTGAAACGAAGTCTTGCTTGTAGGAAGACACAGAGGCTGGGATTAAACTCCATTTCTGAAGGGAAACACACAGCCCAGTTCTCATTCATGAAACACAATCTGCTTTAGAGCAAGAAGAACACTCCTGCATTCTAGAGTCTCTAATAGAGCAGGAAACGTGAGTGTGCTCAGACCAAAAGAACGGTGTTTTCTACACATACAGACCTTATCTACTTCAACTCTGCTTATGAAACTGACATGAAACACACTCTGCTTTTGAGCAAGAAGCATGCTCTTGCTTTCTAAAGTCTCTAATACAGCCGGGAACATGAGTGTTCTCAGAACAAGAGAACAGTGTTTTCTACACATACATACTTTATCTACTTCAACTCTGCTTCTGACACTGAAACAAATCACAGATCCACTAACATCCAATGTCTCTCAGTTAAGCGCGATAAACGTGTGACCTTCGTGAACAGTGTAGCTTCCTTTGAGCTGAAAAGGGACTGCGTTTAACTGAAACGAAGTCTTTCATGTAGGAAGACAAAGAGCCTGGGATGTAACTTCATTTCTGAATGGCAACACTCCGCACAGTTCCCATCAATGAAACACTCTCAGCTTTAGAGCAAGTAGCACCTATTGCTTTCTAGAGTGTGTAATACAGCAGGAAATGTGAGTGTGATCATAAAAAAAGAACTGTGTTTCCTACACATACAGACCACATCCAATGCTTTTCAGTTAAGAGCGAGAAATGTGTGAGCTTCGTGAACATTACTGCTGTGTTTGAGCTGAAAACTGACTGCGTTTACCTGAAACGATGTCTTGCTTGTAGGAAGACACAGAGCCTGGGATTGAACTCCATTTCTGAAGGGAAACACACAGCACAGTTCTCATCTATGAAACACACTCTGCTTTAGAGCAAGAAGCATGCTCTTACTTTCTAGAGTCTCTAATACATCAGGAAACATGAGTGTGATCACAACCAAAGGACTGTGCTTCCTACATATAGGGACCATATCGAGTTCACCTCGGCTCAGGAAACTGATACAAACCACAGGTCCTCTATCATTCCATGCTTGTCAGTTAAGAGCGAGACACGTGTGAGCTTTGTGAACATTGTTGCTTTGTTTGAGCTGAAAAGGGACTGTGTTTACCTCAAACAAAGTCTTGCTTGTAGGAAGAAACAGAACCTGAGATTTAACTCCATTTCTGAAGGGCAACACTCAGCACAGTTCCCATGCATGATACACAATCTGCTTTAGAGCAAGAAGGACGCTCTTGCTTTCTAGAGTCTGTAATACAGCAGGAAATGTAAGTTTAATCATAACCAAAGGACTGTGTTTCCTACACTTACGGACCATATCGAGTTCAACTCTGCTTCTGATACAGATACAAACCACAGGTCCTGTAACATCCATTGCTTTACAGTTAAGAGCGAGAAACGTGTGAGCTTCGTGAACGATGTAGCTTCCCTTGAACTGAAATGGGAGTGCGTTTACCTGAAACGGAATCTTGCTTGTAGGAAGACAGAGCCTGGAATTTAACACCATTTCTGAAGGAAACACACTGCAGAGTTCCCATCCATGAAACACACTCTGCTTTAGAGAAGGAAGCACGCTCTTGCTTTCTAGAGTCTCTAATAAAGCCAAAAAGGTGAGTGTGCTAAGAACGAAAGAGCAGTGTTAACTACACATAAGGAGTGTATCTAGTTCAAGTCTGCTTCTGAAACTGATACACACCACAGGTCCACTAACATCCAATGCTTTTCAATTAAGAGAGAGAAACGTGTGAGCTGCGTGAACGATGTAGCTTCGTTTGAGCTGAAAAGTGACTGTGTTTACCTGAAAGGAAGTCTTGCTTGTAGGAAGACACAGAGCCTGGGATTAAACTCCATTTCTGAAGGGAAACACACAGCACAGTTGTCATCCATGAAACACACTCTGCTTTAAAGCAAGAAGCATGCTCTTGCTTTTCAGAGTCTCTAAAACACCCGGAAACGTGAGTGTGCTCAGAACAAAAGAGCGGTATTACCTTCACTTATGGACTGTATCTAGTTCAACTCTCCTTCTGAAATTGATACACACCACAGGTCCTCTAACATCCAATGCTTTTCAGTTAAGAGCGAGAAACATGTGAGCTTCGTTAACGATGTAGCCTCCTTTGAGCTGAAAAGTGACTGTGTTTACTTTAAACGATGTCTTGCTTGTAGAAAGACACAGAGCCTGGGATTAAGCTCCATTTCTGAAGGGAAACACACAGCATACTTCTCATCCATGATACACAGTCTGCTTTAGAGCAAGAAGCACGCTTTTGTTCTTAGAGTCTCTAATAGAGCAGGAAACGTGAGTGTGCTCAGAAAAAAAAAGCGTTGTTTCCTACACTTACAGACCTATCGAGTTCAACTCTGCTTCTGAAACTGATACAAACCACAGGTCCTCTAACATCCAATGATTTTCAGTTAAGAGCGAGAAACGTGTGAGCTTCGTGAACGATGTAGCTTCCTTTGAGCTGAAATGGGACTGCGTTTACCTGAAAGGAAGTCTTGTTTGTAGAAAGACACAGCGCCTGGGATTTAACTCCATTTCAAAGGGAAACACACAGCCCAGTTCTCATCCATGAAACACACTCTGCTTTAGAGCAAGTAACATGCTCTTGATTTCTAGAGTCTGTAATACAGCAAGAAAAGTGTGATCATAAAAAGAACTGTGTTTCCTACACATACGGACCATATGTATTTCAACTCTGCTTCTGAAACTGATACAAACCACAGGTCCTCTAACATCCAATGCTTTTCATTTAAGAGCGAGAAACGTGTGAGCTTCGTGAACGTTGTTGTTTTGTTTGATCTGAAAAGTGACTGCGTTTACCTTAAACAAAGTTTTGCTTGTAGGTAAACACAAAGGCTGGGATTAAACTCCATTTCTGAAGGGAAACACACAGCACAGTTCTCATCCATGAAACACAGTCTGCTTTCGAGCAAGAAGCAAGGTCTTGCTTTCTAGAGTCACTAATAGAGCAGGAAACGTGTGTGTGCTCAGAATAAAAGAGCAGTGTTTCCTACACATACAGACCTATCGAGTTCAACTCTGCTTCTGAAACTGATACAAACCACAGGTCCTCTAACATCCAATGATTTTCAGTTAAGAGCGAGAAACGTGTGAGCTTCGTGAACGATGTAGCTTCCTTTGAGCTGAAATGGGACTGTGTTTACATGAAACGGAATCTTTCTTGTAGGAAGACAGAGACTGGGATTTAACACCATTTCTGAAGGAAACACACTGCACAGTTCCCATCCATGAAACACACTCTGCTTTAAAGAAAGAAGCACGCTCTTGCTTTCTAAAGTCTCTAATACAGCAGGAAACGTGAGTGTGCCCAGATCAAAAGAATGTTGTTTCCTACACATATAGACCTTATCTATTTCAACTCTGCTTTTGAAACTGATACAAACCACAGGTTCTCTAACATCCAATGCTTTTCAGTTAAGCGCGAGAAACGTGTGAGCTTTGTGAACGTTGTAGTTTTGTCTGAGCTGAAAAGTGAATGCTTTTACCTGAAACGAAGTCTTGCTTTTAGGAAGACACAGAACCTGTGATTTAACACAAGTTCTCAAGGGAAACACACAGCACAGTTCTCATCCATGAAACACACTGTACTTTAGAGCAAGAAGCATGCTCTTATTTCCAGAGTCTCTAATACAGCTGGAAACGTATGTGTGCTCAGAACAAAAGAGCAATGTTAACTACACATACGTACTGTATCTAGTTCAACTCTCCTTCTCAAATTGATACACACCACAGGTCCTCTAATATCCAATGCTTTTCAGTTAAGAGCGAGAAACATGTGAGCTTCGTTAACGATGTAGCCTCCTTTGAGCTGAAAAGTGACTGTGTTTACTTTAAACGATGTCTTGCTTGTAGGAAGACACAGAGCCTGGGATTAAACTCCATTTCTGAAGGGAAACACACAGCACAGTTCTCATCCATGATACACAGTCTGCTTTAGAGCAAGAAGCACGCTTTTGTTTTTTAGAGTATATAATAGAGCAGGAAACGTGAGTGTGCTCAGAAAAAAAAGCGTTTTCCTACACTTACAGACCTATCGAGTTCAACTCTGCTTCTGAAACTGATACAAACCACAGGTCCACTAACATCCAATGCTTTTCAGTTAAGAGCGAGAAACGTGTGAGCTTTGTGAACGATGTGGCTTCCTTTGAGCTGACATGGGACTGCTTTTACCTGAAAGGAAGTCTTGTTTGTAGAAAGACACAGCGCCTGGCATTTAACTCCATTTCTGAAGGGAAACATACTGCACAGTTCCCATCCATGAAACACACTCTGATTTAGAACAAGAAGGACGCTGTCATTTTCTAGAGTCTCTATTAAAGCAGGAAACGTGAGTGTGCTCAGAACAAAAGAGCGGTATTTCCTACACACACAGACCATATCTAGTTCAACTCTGCTTCTGAAACTGAAACGCACCACAGTTCCTCTAACATCCAATGCTTTTTAGTTAAGAGCAAGATATGTGTGAGCTTCATGAACTATGTAGCTTCATTTGAGCTGAAAAGGGACTGTGTTTACCAGAAAGGAAGTCTTGCTTGTAGGAAGACACAGAGCCTGGGATTTAACTCCATTTCTGAAGGGAAACACACAGCCCAGTACTCATCCATGAAACACACTCTGCTTTAGAGCAAGAAGCACGCTCTTGCTTTCTAAAGTCTCTAATACAGCAGGAAACGTGAGTGTTCTCAGAACAAGAGAACAGTGTTTTCTACACATACAGACTCTATCTACTTCAACTCTGCTTCTGAAACTGACACAAATCACAGATCCTCTAACATCCAATGCCTCTCAGTTAAGCACGATAAACGTGTGAGCTTCGTGAATGGTGTCTCTTCGTTTGAGCTGTAAAGGGACTGCGTTTACCTGAAACGAAGTCTTTCTTGTAGGAAGACAAAGACCCTGGGATGTAACTTCATTTCTGAATGGCAACACTCAGCACAGTTCCCATCAATGAAACACACTCTGCTTTAGAGCAAATAGTACGCTCTTGCTTTCTAGAATGTGTAATACAGCAGGAAATGTGAGTGTGATCATAAAAAAAGATTTGTCTTTCCTACACATACGGACCATATCGAGTTCAACTCTGCTTCTGAAACTGATACGAACCACAGGGCCTCTAACATCCAATGCATTTCAATTAAGCACGAGAAACGTGTGAGTTTTGTGAACGATGTAGCTTCCTTTGAGCTGAAAAGTGACTGCGTTTACCTGAAACGAAGTCTTGCATGTAGGAAGACACAGCGCCAGGGATTTAACTCCATTTCTGAAGGGAAACACACTGCACAGTTCCCATCCATGAAACACACTCTGCTTTAGAGCAAGAAGCAGGCTCTTGTTTTCTAAAGTCTCTAATACAGCAAGAAATGTGAGTGTTCTCAGAACAAGAGAACGGTGTTTTCTACACATACAGACAGACCTTATCTACTTCAACTCTGCTTCTGAAACTGACACAAATCACAGATCCTCTAACATCGAATGCTTTTCAGTTAAGCGCGAGAAACGTGTAATTTTCATGAAATTGTAGCTTTTTATGAGCTGAAAAGGGACTGCCTTTACTTGAAACTAAGTCTTGCTTGTTGGAAGACACAGAGCCTGGTATTGAACTCCATTTCTGAAGGGAAACACACAGCACAGTTCTCATCCATGAAATACACTCTGCTTTAGAGCAAGAAGCACGCTCTTGCATTCTAGAGTGTCTAATACAGCAGGAAACGTGAGTGTGCTCAAAACAAAAGAAGAGTGTTTCCTACCCATATGGACCACATCTAGTTCAACTCTGCTTCTGAAACTGACTCAAATCACAGGTACTCTAACTTCCAATGCATCTCAATTAAGCACGAGATACGTGTGAGTTTTGTGAACGATGTAGCTTCCTTTGAGCTGAAAAGTGACTGTGTTTACTCGAAACGAAGTCTTGCTGGTAGGAAGACACAGCACCTGGGATTTAACTCCATTTCTGAAGGGAAACACACTGCACAGTTCCCATCCATGAAACACACTCTGCTTTAGAGCAAGAAGCACACTCTTGCTTTCTCAAGTCTCTAATACAGCAGGAAATGTGAGTGTTCTCAGAACAAGAGAACGGTGTTTTGTACACATACAGACCTCATCTACTTCAACTCTGCTTCTGAAACTGACACAAATCACAGATACTCTAACATCGAATGCTTTTCAGTTAAGCGCGAAAAACGTGTGAGCTTCTTGATGGATGTAGCTTCGTTTGGGCTGAAAAGGGACTGCATTTACCTGAAATGAAGTCATGCTTGTAGGAAGACACAGAGCCTGGGATTTAACTCCATTTTGAAAGGTCTACACTCAGCGCAGTTCCCATCCATGAAAAACAATCTGCTTCAGAGGAAGAAGCACGATCTTGTTTCTAGAGTCTCTAATACAGCAGGAAACGTGAGTGTGATCACAACCAACGGTCTGTGTTTCCTACATATATAGACCATATCGAGTTCAACTCTGCTCAGGAAACTGATACAAACCAAAGGGCCTCTAACATCCCATGCTTGACAGTTAAGAGTGAGACACGTGTGAGCTTCGTGAATGTTGTTGATTTGTTTGATCTGAAAAGTGACTGCGTTTACCTTAAAGGAATTCTTGCTTGTAGCAAGACACAGAAGCTGGGATTTAACTCCATTTCTGAAGGGAAACACAGAGCACAGTTCTCATCCATGAAACACACTCTGCTTTAGAGCAAGAAGCACACTCTTGCTTTCTATAGTCTCTAATAGAGCAGGAAACGTGAGTGTGCTCAGAACAAAAGAGCGGTGCTTCCTACACATATGGATTGTATATAGTTCAACTCTGCTTCTGAAACTGATAGAAACCACAGATCCTCTAACATCCAATGCTTCTCAGTTAAACGCGAGAAACGTGTGAGCTTCGTGAACGGTGGGCTTCATTTGAGCTGAAAAGTGACTGCGTTTACCTGAAACAAAGTCTTGCTTGTAGGATGACACAGAGCCTGTGATTTAACTCCATTTCTGAAGGGAAACACACAGCACACTTCTCCTCCATGAAACACACTCTACTTTAGAGCAAGAAGCATGCTTTTGCTTTCTAGAATCTCTAATAGAACAGGAATCGTGAGTGTGATAATAACCAAAAGTCTGTGTTTACTACACACATGGACCATTAGAGTTCAACTATGCTTCTGAAACTGATAGAAACCACAGATCCGCTAACACACAATGCTTCTCAGTTAAGAGCGAAAACTTTGAGCTTTGTGAACAAAGTAGCATCCTACGAGGTGAAAAGGGCCTGCGTTAACCTGAAACGATGTCTTGTTTCTAGGAAGACACAGAGCTTGGGATTTAACTCCATTTCTGAAAGGCAACACTCAGCACAGTTCCCATCCATCAAACACACTCTGCTTTAGAGCAAGAAGCACGCTCTTGCTTTCTAGAGTCTGTAATAGAGCAGGAAATGTGAGTGAGATCATTAACAAAGAACTGTGCTTCCTACACATACAGACCATATCGAGTTCAATTCTTCTTCTGAAACTGATACAAACCACAGGTCCTATAACATCGAGTGCTTTTCAGTTTAGAGCGAGAAACGTGTGAGCTTCGTGAACTTTGTAGTTTTGCTTGATCTGAAATGTGACTGCCTTTGCCTGAAACGAAGTCTTGCTTGTAGGAAGACACAGACACTGGGATTTAACTCCATTTCTCAAGGGAAACACACAGCACTGTTTTCATCCATGAAACACACACGGCTTTAGAGCAAGTAGCACGGTCTTGCTTTCTAGAGTCTATAATACAGCAGGAAACGTGAGTTTGATCACAACCAAAGGAATGTGATTCCTATATATACGGACCATATCGAGTTCAACTCTGCTCAGGAAACTGATACAAACCACAGGTCCTCTAACATCTCATGCTTGTGAGTTAAGAGTGAGACACGTGAGAGCTCCTTGTACGTTGTTGCTTTGTTTTAGCTGAAAAGTGTTTGCGTTTACTTAAAACGAAGCCTTCCTTGTAGGAATAAACAGAGCCTGGGATTGAACTCCATTTCAGAAGGGAAACACACAGCACAGTTCTCATCCATGTAACACACTCTGCTTTAGAGCAAGAAGCACGCTCTTGCTTTCTAGAGTCTCTAATACAGCAGGATACATGAGTGTGCTCAAAACAAAAGGACGGTGTTTCCTACCTAAATGGACCACATCTAGTTCAACTCTGCTTCTGAAACTGATAGAAACCACAGATCCTCTAAAATCCAATGCTTCTCAGATAAGAGCGAGAAACTTGTGAGCTTCGTGAGTGTTGTAGTTTTATGTGAGCTGAAAAGTGATTGCGTTTACCTGAAATGAAGTTTTGCTTGTAGGAAGACACAGAGCCTGGGATTTAACTCCATTTCTGAAGGGAAACACACAGCACAGTTCTCAACCAGGAAACACACTCTGCTTTAGAGCAAGAAGCACGCTCTTGCATTCTAGAGTCTCTAATACAGCAGTTAACTTGAGTTTGCTCAGAACAAAAGAGCGGTGTTTCCTACACTTACAGACGATATCTAGTTCAACTCTGCTACTGAAACTGATACGCACCACAGGTCCCCTAACATCCAATGCTTTTCAGTTTACAGCGAGAAACGTGTGAGCTTCGTGAACATTGTTGCTTTGTTTGAGCTGAAAAGTGACTGCGTTTACTGGAAACGAAGTCTTGCTTGTAGGAAGAAACAGAACCTGGGATTTAACTCCCTTTATGAAGGGAAACACACAGCACAGTTCTAATCCATGAAAGACACTCTGCTTTAGAGCAAGAAGCACGCTCTTGCATTCTTGAGTGTCTAATACAGCAGGAAATGTGAGTGTGCTAAAAAAAAAAAAGAACAGTGTTTCCTACCCATATGGACCACATCTAGCTCAACTCTGCTTCTGAAAGTGACACAAATCACAGGTACTCTAACATCCATTGCATTTCAATTAAGCGCAAGAAACGTGTGAGTTTCGTGAACGATGTAGCTTCCTTTGAGCTGAAAAGTGATTGCGTTTAACCGAAATGAAGTCTTGCTTGTAGGAAGACACAGCGCCTGGGATTTAACTCCATTTCTGAAGGGAAACACACTGCACAGTTCCCACCCATGAAACACACTCTGCTTTAGAGCAAGAAGCACACTTTTGCTTTCTAGAGTCTCTAATACAGCCGGAAATGTTAGTGTGCTCAGAACAAAAGAGCGGTGTTAACTACACATATGGACAGTATCTACTTCAACTCTGCTTCTGAAACTGATACAAACAAGAGGTCCTCTATCATCCAATGATTTTCAGTTAAGAGCGAGAAACGTTTGAGCTTCTTGTTCGTTGTTGCTTTATTTTATCTGAAAAGTGATGGCATTTACCTGAAACGAAGTCTTCCTTGTAGAAAGAAACATAGCCTGGGATTTAACTCCATTTCTGAAGGGAAACACACAGCACAGTTCTAATCCATGAAAGACACTCTGCTTTAGAGCAAGAAGCACGCTCTTCCTTTCTAGAGTCTCTAATACATCAAGAAACGTGAGTGTGCTCAGAACAAAAAAGCGGTGTTTCCTACACATACAGACCGTTTCTAGTTCAACTCTGCTTCTGAAACTGATACACACCACAGGTCCTCTAACATCCAATGCTTTATATTTTAAAGCGAGAAACGTGTGAGGTTCTTGACGGTTTTTGTTTTGTTTGAGCTGAAAAGTGATTGCATTTACCATAAACGAAGTCTTGCTTGTAGGAAGACAGAGAGCCTGGGATTTAACTCCATTTCTGAAGGAAACACACAGCATAGTCTCATCCATGAAACACACTCTGCTTTAGAGCAAGAAGCACGCTCTTACTTTCTAGATTCTGTAATACAGCAGAAAATGTGAGTGGGATCAAAAACAAAGAGCAGTGTTTCCTACACATATGGGCCATATCGAGTTCAACTCTGCTTCTGAAACTGATACAAACCACAGGTCCTCTAACATCCAATGCTTTTCAGGTAAGAGTGAGAAACGTGTGAGCTTTGTGAACGTTGTTGCTTTGTTTGATCTGAAAAGTTACTGCGTTTACCTTAAATGAAGTCTTGCTTGTAGGAAGACACAGAGGCTGTGATTAAACTCCATTTCTGAAGGGAAACACACAGCCCAGTTCTCATCCATGAAACACACTCTGCTTTAGAGCTGGAAGAACACTCCTGCTTTCTAGAGTCTATAATAGAGCAGGAAACGTGAGTGTGCTCAGACCAAAAGAACGGTGTTTTCTACACATACAGACCTTATCTACTTCAACTCTGCTTATGAAACTGACACAAATATCAGGGCCTCTAACATACAATGCTTTTCATTTAAGCGGAAGAAACGTGAGAACTTCTTGAATGATGTAGCTTCGTTTGAGCTGAAAAGGGACTGCATTTATCCGAAACGAAGTCTTGCTTGTTGGAAGACACAGCACCTGGGATTTAACACCATTTCTGTAGGAAAACACACTGCACAGTTGCCATCCATGAAACACACTCTGCTTTAGAGCAAGAAGCACGTTCTTGCTTCTATAGTCTCTAATACAGCAGGAAACGTGAGTGTTCTCAGAACAAGAGAACGGTGTTTTGTACACATACAGACCTCATCTACTTCAACTATGCTTCTGAAAATGACACAAAACACAGATCCTCTAACATCCAATGCCTCTCAGTTAAGCGCGATAAACATGTGAGCTTCGTGAACGGTGTAGCTTCGTTTGAGCTGAAAAGGGACTGCGTTTACCTGAAACGAAGTCTTTCTTGTAGGAAGACAAAGACCCTGGGATGTAACTCCATTTCTGAATGGCAACACTCAGCACAGTTCCCATCAATGAAACACACTCTGCTTTAGAGCAAGTAGCACGCTCTTGATTTCTAGAGTGTGTAATACAGCAGGAAATGTGAGTGTGATCATAAAAAAAGAACTGTGTTTCCTACACATACGGACCATATCGAGTTCAACTCTGCTTCTGAAACTGATACGAACCACAGGGCCTCTAACATCCCATGCTTTTCAGTTAAGAGCGGGAAACGTGTGAGCTTCGTGAACGTTGTTGTTTTGTTTGATCTGAAAAGTGACTGTGTTTACCTTAAACGAAGTCTTGGTTGTGGGAAGACACAGAGCCTAGGATTTAACCCCATTTCTGTAGGGCAACACTCACCACAGTTAGCATCCATGAAACATAATCTGCTTTAGAGGAAGAAGCACGCTTTTGCTTTCTAGATTCTCTAATACAGCAGGAATCGTGAGTGTGATCACAACCAAAGGACTGTGATTCCTACATATATGGACCATATCGAGTTCAACACTGCCCAGGAAACTGATACAAACCACAGGGCCTCTTACATCCCATGCTTGACAGTTAAGAGTGAGACAAATGTGAGCTTTGTGAACTTTGTTGTTTTGTTTGATCTGAAAAGTGACTGCGTTTACCTTAAACGAAGTCTTGCTTGTAGGGGGACACAGAGGCTGGAATTTAACTCCATTTTTGAAGGGAAACACACAGCACAGTCCTCATCCATGACACAAACTGTGCTTTAGAGCAAGAAGCACACTTTTGCTTTCTAGAGTCTCTAATAGAACATGAAACGTGGGTGTGTTCAGAACAAAAGAAACGGTGTTTCCTACCTAACTGGACCACATCTAGTTCAACTCTGCTTCTGCAACTGATAGAAACCACAGGTCCTATAACATCCAATGCTTTTCAGTTAAGCGGGAGAAACGTGTGAGCTTTGTGAATGATTTTGCTTCGTTTGAGCTGAAAAGTGACTGCTTTTACCTGAAACGAAGTCTTGCTTGTAGGAAGACATAGAACATGGGATTTAAGTCCATTTCTGAAGAGCAGCACTCAGCACAGTTCCCTTCTATGAAACACACTCTGCTTTAGAGCAAGAAGCACGCTATTGCTTTCTAGATTCTCTAATAGAGCAGGAAATGTGAGTGTGCTCAGGACAAAAGAACTGTGTTTCCTACGCAGATGGACCACATCTAGTTCAACTCTGCTTCTGAAACTGATAGAAACCACAGATCCTCTAACATTCAAGGCTTCTCAGTTAAGAGCGAGAAATGTGTGAGCTTTGTGAACGATATAGCTTCCTTTGAGGTGAAATGGGACTGCATTTACGTGAAACGAAGTCTTGATTGTAGGAAGACAGAGCCTGGGATTTAACTCCATTTCTGAAGGAAACTCACTGCACAGTTCTCATTCATGAAACACACTCTGCATTAGAGAAAAAAGCACGCTCTTGCTTTCTAAAATCTCTAATATAGGCAGAAAAGTGGGTGTGCTCAGAACAAAAGAACGTTGTTTCATACACATATGGACGATATTTAGTTCAACTCTGCTTCTGAAACTGATACAAACCATAGGTCCTCTAACATCCAATGCTTTTCACTCAAGCGTGATAAACGTGTGAGCTTCGTAATTGATGTAGCTTCGTTTGAGCTGAATAGGGACTGCGTTTTCCTGAAAGATGTCTTGAATGTAGTAAGACACAGAGCCCTGGATTTAACTCAATTTCTGAAGGGAAATACACAGCACAGTTCTCATCCATGAAACACACTCTGCTTTCAAGCAAGAAGCATGCTCTTGTTTCTAGGATCTGTAATACAGCAGGAAATGGGAGTGTGAACATTACCAAAGGACTGTGTTTCCTACCCTCAGACCATATCGAGTTAAACTCTGCTTCTGAAACTGATACAAACCACAGGTCCTCTAACATGCCATTCGTGTCTGTTAAGAGCGAGACACGTGTGAGCTTCTTGTACGTTGTTGCTTTGTTTTAGCTGAAAAGTGATTGCATTTACCTGAAAAGAATTCTTCCTTGTAGGAAGAAACAGAGCATAGGATTGAACTCCATTTCTGAAGGGAAATACACAGCACAGTATTCATCTATGAAACACTCTCTGCTTTAGAGCAAGAAGCACACTCTTGCTTTCTAAATTCTCTAATACAGCAGTAAACGTGAATGTGCTCAGAGCAATAGAACGTTGTTTTCTGCACATACATACCTTATCTACTTCAACTCTGCTTCTGAACTGATACAAACCACAGGTGCTCTAAATTCCAATGCTTTTCAGTTAAGTGCGAGAAACCTGTGAGCTTTGTGAACCATGTAGCTTCCTTTGAGCTGAATAGGGATTGCATTTTCCTGAACGATGTCTTGAATGTAGTAAGACACAGAGCCTGGCATTTAACTCCATTTCTGAAGGCGAACACACAGCACAGTTCTCATACATGAAACACACTCTGCTTTCAAGCAAGAAGCACGCTCTTGCTTTCTAGAATCTGTAATAGAGCAAGAAATGGGAGTGTGAACATAACCAAAGGACTGTGTTTCCTACACTACGGACCATATCGAGTTAAACTCTGCTTCTGAAACTGATACAAACCACAGGTCCTCTAACATACCATTCTTGTCTGTTAAGAGATAGACACTTGTGAGCTTCTTGTACGTTGTTGCTTTGTTTTAGCTGGAAAGTGATTGCATTTACCTGAAAAGAAGTCTTCCTTGTAGGAAGAAACAGAGCATGGGATTGAACTCCATTTCTGTAGGGAAACACACAGCACAGTTTTCATCCATGAACCACTCTCTGCTTTAGAGCAAGAAGCAAACTCTTGCTTTCTAAAAGCTCTAATACAGCAGGAAATGTGAGTGTCCTCAGAAGAAAAGAACTGTGTTTCCTAGGCATATTGACCTATCTAGTTCAACAGTGCTTCTGAAACTGATACAAACCACAGGTCCTCTAACAGCCAATGCTTTTCAGTTAAGAGAGAGAAACGTGTAGACTTTATGAACGATGTAGCTTCCTTTGAACTGAAAAGGGACTGCGATTACCTGAAACTAAGTCTCGCTTGTAGGAAGACACAGAGACTCGGTTTTAACTCCATTTCTAAAGGGAAACACACTGCACAGTTCTCATCCATGAAACACACTCTGCTTTAGAGCAAAAATCAAGCTCTTGCTTTCTAAAGTCTCTAATACAGCAGGAAACATGGGTGTGCTCAGAACAAAAGAACGGTATTTCCTACACATACAAACGATATTTAGTTCAACTCTGTTTCTGAAACTGATACAAACCATAGGTCATCTAACATCCAATGCTTTTCAGTTAAGCGCGATAAACGTGTGAGCTCTGTGAGCGACCTAGCTTCGTTTGAGCTGAATAGGGACTGCGTTTACCTGAAACGAAGTCTTGCTTGTAGGAAGACACAGAGTATGAGATTTAATGGCATTTCTGAAGAGCAGCACTCAGCACAGTTCCCATCCATGATACACATTCTGCTTTAGAGCAAGAAGCACGCTATTGCTTTCTAGAATCTCTAACACAGCAGGAAACGTGATTGTGCTCAGAAAAAAGAGCGGTGTTGACTACGCATATGGACCGTATCTAGTTAAACTCTGCTTCTGAAACTGATAGAAAACATGGATCCTCTAACATCCAATGCTTCTCAGTAAAGAGCTAGAAATGTGTGAGCTTTGATAACGATGTAGCTTCATTTGAGCAGAGTAGGAACTGCGTTTACCTGAAACGAAGTCTTGCTTTTAGGAAGACGAAGAGTATGGGATTTAACGCCATTTCTGAAGAGCAGCACTCAGCACAGTTCCCATCCATGAAACACACTCTGCTTTATGGCAAGAAGCAAGCCCTTGCTTTCTAGAGTCTGTAATAAAGCAGGAACGTGAGTGTGATCACAACCAAAGGACTCAGTTTCCTACATAACCAGACAATATCGAGTTCAACTCTGCTCAGGAAACTGATACAAACAACAGGTCCTCTAACATCTCATGCTTGTCATTTAAGAGCGAGAAACTTGTGAGCTTCGTGAACGTTGTAGTTTTGTTTGAGCTTAAAAGTGATTGCATTTATATGAAACGAAGTCTTGCATGTACGAAGACACAGATCCTGGTATTTAACTCCATTTCTGAAGGGAAACACACACCACAGTTCTCAACCATGAAACACACTCTACTTTAGAGCACGTAGCACGCTCTTACTTTCTAGAGTCTTTAATATATCAGGAACGTGAGAGTGATCATAACCAAAGGACTGTGTTTCCTACCCATATGGACCACATCTAGTTCAACTCTTCTTCTGAAACTGATACAAACCACAGGTCCTCTAACATGCAATGCTTTTCAGTTAAGCACGAGAAACGTGTGAGCTCCGTGAACGATGTAGCTTCCTTTAAGCAGAAAAGGGACTGCGTTTACGTGAAACGAATTCTTGCTTGTAGCAAGGCAGAGAATCTAGGATTTAAGTCCCTTTCTGAAGAGCAGCACTCAGCACATTTCCCATCCATGAAACACACTCTGCTTTAGTGCAAGAAGCACGCTCTTGCTTTCTAGAGTCTCTAATACAGTAGGAAACTTGAGTGTGCTCAGAACAAAAGAACTGTGTTTCCTACCCAAATGGATCACATCTAGTTCAATTCTGCTTTTGAAACTGATAGGAAACACAGATCCTCTAACATCCAATGCTTCTCATTTAAGAGCGAAATCTTGTGAGCTTTGTGAATGATGTAGCTTCCTTTGAGCTGAAAAGGGACTGAGTTAACCTGAAAAGATGTCTGGCTTGTAGGAAGACAGAGAGCCTGGGATTTAAATCCATTTCTGAAGGGAAACAAACTGCACAGTTCTCATCCATGAAACACACTCTGCTTTAGAGCAAGAAGCATGCTCTTGCTTTCTAGGGTCTCTAATACAGCAGGAAACGTGAGTTTGCTCAGAACAAAAGAACGGTCTTTCCTACACATATGGACCATATTTAGTTCAACTCTGCTTCTGAGAGTGTTACAAACCCAGGTCCTCTATCATCCAATGATTAACCCCCAAGCGCAATAAACATGTTAGCTTCGTGTATGATGTAGCTACGTTTGAGCTGAAAAGGGACTGCGATTACCTGAAACGAAGGCATTATTGTAGGAAGACACAGAGTCTGGGATTTAACTCCATTTCTGAAGGGAAACACTCAGCACAGTTCACATCCATCATACAATCTCTGCTTTAGAGCAAGAAACATGGTCTTGCTTTCTAGATTCTGTAATACAGCAGGAAATGTGAGTGTGATCATAAACAAAGAAGTGTGTTTCCTACCTATACGGACCATATCGAGTTCAACTCTGCTTCTGAAACTGATACAAACCAGATGTCCTCTAACATCCAATGCTTTTCAGTTAAGAGTGGGGAACGTGTGAGCTCCGTGAACGTTGTTGCTTCGTTTGAGCTGAAAAGGGACTGTGTTTACCTGAAACTAAGTCTTGCTTTTAGGAAGACACAGAGCCTGGGATTTAACACCATTTCTGAAGGGAAACAGACAGCACAGTTCTCAGCCATGAAACACACTTTGCTTTAGATCAAGAAGCACGCTCTTGCTTTCTAGAGTCTCTAATACAGCAGGAACGTGAGTGTGATCATACCAAAGGACTGTGTTTCCTACACATACGGACCGTATCGAGTTCAACTCTGCTTCTGAAACTGATAGAAACCACAGGTCCTCTAACATCCAATGCTTTTCAGTTAAGACCAAGAAACCTGATAGATTTGTGAATGATATAGCTTTGTTTGAGCTGAAAAGGGACTGCGTTTACCTGAAATGATGTCTTTCTTGTAGGAAGACGCAGAGCTTGCGATTTAACTGCATTTCTGAAGGGTAACACTCAGCACAGTTGCCATCCGTGAAACACACTCTGGCTTAGAACAAGAAGCACGCTCTTGCTTTCTAGAGTCTCTAATACAGCAGGAAACGTGGGTGTGATCACAACGAAAGGACTGAGTTTCCTACATATACGGACCATATCGAGTTCAACTCTGCTCAGGAAACTGATACAAACCACAGGTCCTCTAACATCTCATGCTTGTCAGTTAAGAGCAAGACACGTGTGAGCTTCTTGTACGTTGTTGCTTTGATTTGGCTGAAAAGATTTTGCGTTTACCTGAAACGAAGTCTTCCTTGTAGGAAGAAACAGAGCCTTGGATTTAACTCCTTTTCTGAAGGGAAACACATAGTACAGTTCTTATCCATGAAACACACTCTGCTTTAGAGCAAGAAGCACACTTTTGCTTTCTAGAGTCTGTAATACAGCAGGAACGTGAGTGTGATCATAACCAAAGGACTGTGTTTCCTACACATGTGGACCATATCGAGTTCAACTCTGCTTCTGAAACTGATATAAACCACAGGTGCTCTAACATAAAATGCTTTTCAGTTAAGCGCGAGAAAAGTGTGAGCTTTGTGAATGATGTAGCTTCCTTTGAGCTGAAAAGGTACTGCGTTTACCTGAAATGAAATCTTCCTTGTAGGAAGACAGAAAACATGGGATTTAAGACCATTTCTGAAGGTAAACACATAGCACAGTTCTCAACCATGAAACACACTCTACTTTAGAGCACGGAGCATGCTCTTATTTTCTAGAGTCTCTAATACAGCAGGAAACGTAAGTGTGCTCAGAACAAAATAACTGTGTTTCCTACCCATATGGACCACATCTAGTTCCACTCTTCTTCTGAAACTGATACAAACCACAGGTCCTCTAACATCCACGCTTTTCAGTTAAGAGCGAGAATCTTTTGAGCTTCGTGAACGTTGTTGATTCGTTTGAGCTGAAAAGGTACTGCATTTACCTGAAATTAAGTCTGGCTTGTAGGAAGACACAGAGCCTGGAATTTAACTCCATTTCTGAAGGGAAACACACAGCGCAGTTCTCATCCATGAAACACACTCTGCTTTAGAGCAAGAAGCATGCTCTTGCTTTCTAGAGTCTCTAATACAGCAGGAAACGTGAGTGTGCTCAAAAGAAAAGATTGGTGTTTCCTACACATGTGGACCACATCTAGTTCAACTCTGCTTCTGAAATTGATAGAAATCATAGATCCTCTAACATCCAATGCTTCTCAGTTAAGAGCGAGAAACATGTGAGCTTTGTGAATGATGTAGCTTCCTTTGAGCTGAATAGGAACTGCGTTTACCAGAAAAGGAGTCTTGCTTGTAGGAAGACACAGAGTATGGGATTTAACGCCATTTCTGAAGATCAGTACTCAGCACTGTTCCACGAAACACACTCTGCTTTATGGCAAGAAGCACGCTCTTACTTTCTAGAGTCTGTAATACTGTAGGAACATGAGTGTGATCATAACCAAAGGACTGTGTTTCATACACATACGGACCATATCAAGTTGAACTCTTCTTCTGAAACTGATAGAAACCACAGGTCCTTTTACATCCAATGCTTTTCAGTTAAGAGCGAGAAACGTGTGAGCTTTGTGAAAGTTGTTGCTTTGTTTGAGCTGAAAAGGTACTGCGTTTACCTGAAACTAATTCTTGCTTGTAGGAAAACACAGAGACTGGGATTTAACTCCATATCTGAAGGGAAACACACAGCACAGTTCTCATCCATGAAACACACTCTGCTTTAGAACCAGAAGCACGCTCTTGCTTTCTAGAGTCTCTAATACAGCAGTAAATGTGAGTGTGATCAAAACCAAAGGACTGAGTTTCCTACATATATGGACCATATCGAATTCCACTCTGCCCAGGACACTGATACAAACCACAGGTCCTCTAACATCTCATGATTGTCAGTTAAGAACGAGACACGAGTGAGCTTCTGGTACGTTGTTGCTTTTTTTTAGCTGATAAATGTTTGCGTTTACCTGAAACGAAGTCTTCCTCATACAAAGAAACAGAGCCTGGGATTTAACTCCATTTCTGAAGGGAAATACACAGCACAGATCTTATCCATGAAACACACTCTGCCTTAGAACAGGAAGCACACTCTTGCTTTCTAGAGAATGTAATACAGCAGGAACGTGAGTATGATCATAACCAAAGGACTGTGTTTCCTACATATACGGACCATATCGAGTTCAACAATGCTTCGGAAAGTGATGGAATCCACAGGTCCTCTAACATCCAATGCTTTTCAGTTAAGAACACTTAACGTGTTAGCTTCATGAACGTTGTTGATTCGTTTGAGCTGAAAAGGGACTGCGTTTACCTGAAACTATGTCTGACTTGTAGGAAGACACAGAGCCTGGGATTTAACTCCATTTCTGAAGGGCAACACTCAGCACAGTTCCCATCCATGAAACACACTCTGATTTAGAGCAAGAAGCATGCTCTTGCTTTCTGGAGTCTCTAATACAGGAGGAAATGTGAGTGTGCTCAAAACAAAAGAGTGGTGTTAACTACACATACTAACCGTATCTAGTTCAACTCTGCTTCTGAATCTGATACACACCACAGGTTGTCTACCATCCATTGCTTTTCAGTTAACAGCGAGAAACATGTGAGCTTTGTGAACGATGTAGCATCGTGTGAGCTGAAAAGTGATTGTGTTTACCTGAAACAAACTCTTGCTTGTAGGATGACACAGAGCCTGGGATTTAACTCCATTTCTGAAGGGAAACACACAGCACAGTTCTCATCCATGAATCACACTCTACTTTAGAGCAAGAAGCATGCTCTTGCTTGCTAGAGTCTGTAATAGAGCAGGAAACGTGACTGTGCAAAAACAAAAGAACGGTGTTTCCTACCCATATGGACCACATCTAGTTCAACTCTGCTTCTGAAACTGATACAAACCACAGGTCCTCTAACATCCAATGCTTCTCACTTAAGAGCAAGAAAAGTGTGAGCTTCGTGAGTGTGCTCAGAACAAAAGAGCGGTGTTAACTACACATACAGACTGTATCTAGTTCAACACTGCTTCTGAAACAGATTCACACCACAGGTCCTCTAACATCCAATGCTTTTCAGTTAAGAGCGGGAAACGTGAGAGCTTTGTGAACGATGTAGCATCTTTTTTGCTGAAGAGTGATTGTGTTTACCTGAAACAAAGTCTTGCATGTAGGATGACACAGAGCCTGGGATTTAACTCCATTTCTGAAGGGAATCACTCAGCACAGTTCTCATCCATGAAACACAATCTGCTTTAGAGCAAGAATCACGCCTTTGCATTCTAGAGTCTCAAATACAGCAGGAAACGTGAGCGTGCTCAGAACAAAAGAACGTTGTTTCCTACACATACGGACCATATTTAGTTCAACTCAGCTTCTGAAACTGATACAAACCATAGGTCCTCTAACATCCAATGCTTTTCACTCAAGTGCGATAAACGTGTGCGCTTCGTGAAAGATTTAGTTTCATTTGAGCTGAATAGGGACTGCGTTTACCTGAAACGAAGTCTTGCATGTAGGAAGACACAGAGTATGTCATTTAACACCATTTCTGAAGAGCAGCACTCAGCACAGTTCCCATCCATGAAACACACTCTGCTTTAGAGGAAGAAGCACGATCTTGCTTTCTAGAGTCTGTAATACAGCAGGAACGTGAGTGTGATCATAACCAAAGGACTGTGTTTCCTACACATACGGACCATATGGAGTTCAACTCTGCTTCTGAAACTGATACACACCACAGGTCCTTTAACATCCAATGCTTTTCAGTTAAGAGCGAGAAACGTGTGAGCTTTGTGGACGATGCAGCATCGTTTGAGCTGAAAAGGGTCTGCGATTTCCTGAAATGGAGTCTTGCTTGTAGGAAGACACAGAGCCTGGGATTTAACTCCACTTCTAAAGGGAAACAAATGCACTGTTCTCATCCATAAAACACACTCTGCTTTAGACTGAGATGCATGCTATTGCTTCTAGAATCTCTAATACAGCAGGAAACGTGGGTGTGATCACAACCAAAGGACTGTGTTTCCTACACATACGGACCATATGGAGTTCAACTCTGCTTCTGAAACTGATACACACCACAGGTCCTTTAACATCCAATGCTTTTCAGTTAAGAGCGAGAAACGTGTGAGCTTCTTGAACGATGCAGCTTCCTTTGAGCTGAATAGGAACTGGGTTTACCTGAAACGAAGTCTTTCATGTAGGAAGACACAGAGCCTGGGATTTAACACCATTTCTGAAGGGCAACACTCAGCACAGTTCCCATCCATGAAACACACTCTGCTTTAGAGCAAGAAGGACGCTCTTGCTTTCTAGAGTCTCTAATACAGCAGGAACGTGAGTGTGATAATAAGCAAGGGACTGTGTTTCCTACAAATACGGACCAAATCGAGTTCAACTCTGCTCAGGAAACTGATACAAACCACAGGTCCACTAACATCTCATGCTTGTTGATTAAGAGGGAGACACGTGTGAGCTTCTAGTACGTTGTTGCTTTGTTTTACCTGAAAAGTGTTTGTGTTTACCTGAAAGGAAATCTTCCTTGTAGGAAGACACATAGCCTTGGATTTAACACCATTTCTGAAGGGCAACACTCAGCACAGTTCCCATCCATAAAACACACTCTGCTTTAGAGCAAGAAGCACGTTCTTGTTTTCTAAAGTCTCTAATAACGCAGGAAACATGTGTGTTCCCAGAACAAAATAATGGTGTTTCCTACACGTACAGACCTTATCTATTTCAACTCTGCTTTTTAAACTGATACAAACCATGGTTCTCTAACATCCAATGCTCTTCAGTTAAGAGCGAGAAAAGTGTGAGCTTCTTGAATGATGCAGCTTCCTTTGAGCTGAATAGGAACTGGGTTTACCTGAAACGAAGTCTTTCATGTAGGAAGACACAGAGCCTGGGATTTAACACCATTTCTGAAAGGCAACACTCAGCACAGTTCCCATCCATGAAACACACTCTGCTTTAGAGCAAGAAGGACGCTCTTGCTTTCGAGAGTCTCTAATACAGCAGGAACGTGAGTGTGATAATAAGCAAGGGACTGTGTTTCCTACAAATACGGACCAAATCGAGTTCAACTCTGCTCAGGAAACTGATACAAACCACAGGTCCTCTAATATCTCATGCTTGTCAGTTAAGAGCGAGACACCTGTGAGCTTCTTGTACGTTGTTGCTTTTTTTTAGCTGAAAAGTGTTTGTGTTTACCTGAAAAGAAATCTTCCTTGTAGGAAGAAACAGAGCCTGGGATTAAACTCCATTTGTGAAGGGAAACACACAGCACAGTTCTCATCCATGAAACACACTCTGCTTTAGAGCAGGTGGCAGGCTCTTGCTTTCTAGAGTCTCTAATACAGCAGGAAACGTGAGTGTGCTCCATACAAAAGGACGCTGTTTCCTACCTAAATTAAACACACTCTGCTTTAGAGCAAGAAGCACCTTCTTGTTTTCTAAAGTCTCTAATAAAGCAGGAAATATGTGTGTTCCCAGAACAAAAGAATAGTGTTTCCTACACATACAGACCTTATCTATTTCAACTCTGCTTCATGAAACACACTCTGCTTTAGAGGAAGAAGCACGCTCTTGCATTCTAGAGTCTCTAATACAGCAGGAACGTGAGTGTGATCATAACCAAAGGACTGTGTTTCCTACACATACGGACCATAAGGAGTTCAACTCTGCTTCTGAAACTAATACACACCACAGGTCCTTTAACATCCAATGCTTTTCAGTTAAGAGCGAGAAACGTGTGAGCTTTGTGGACGATGCAGCATCGTTTGAGCTGAAAACGGTCTGCGATTTCCTGAAATGGAGTCTTGCTTGTAGGAAGACACAGAGCCTGGGATTTAACTCCACTTCTAAAGGGAAACAAATGCACTGTTCTCATCCATAAAACACACTCTGCTTTAGACTGAGATGCATGCTATTGCTTCTAGAATCTCTAATACAGCAGGAAACGTGAGTGTGCTCAGAACAGAGGAAGAGTGTTTCCTATATATAAGGACCATATTTAGTTCAACTCAGATTCAAAAACTGATGCAAACCACAGTTGCTCTAACTTCCAATACTTTTCATTCAAGCGCGATAAACGTGTGAGCTTCGTGAACGATGTAGATTGGTTTGATCTGAAAAGGGACTGTGTTTACCTGAAACGAAGTCTTTCTTGTAGCAAGACACAGAGCCTGGGAGTTAACTCCATTTCTGAAGGGAAACACTCAGCACAGTTCCCATCCACGAAACACACTCTGCTTTAGAGCAAGAAGGACGCTCTTGCTTCTAGAGTCTGTAATACATCAGGAAAGTGAGTGTGGTCATAACAAAAGGACTATGTTTCCTACACATACGGACCATATGGAGTTCAACTCTGCATCTGAAACTGATATAAACCACAGGTCCTCTAACATCCAATGCTTCTCAGTTAAGAGCGAGAAACATGTGAGCTTCGTGAAAGTTGTTGCTTTGTTTGATCTGAAAAGGAACTGCGTTCACCTGAAATTAAGTCTTGCTTTTAGGAAGACACAGAGCCTGGGATTTTACTCCATTTCTGAAGGGAAACACACAGCACAGTTCTCAGCCATGAAACACACTCTGCTTTAGAGCAAGAAGCTCGCTCTTGCTTTCTAGATTCTCAAATATATCACGAACGTGAGTGTGCTCAAAACAAAAGTACGGTGTTTCCTATCCATATGGACCACATCTAGTTCAACTCTGCTTCTGAAACTGATATAATCCACAGATCCTCTAACATCAGATGCTTTTCAGTTAAGAGCAAGAAACGTGTTAGCTTGTGATTGATGTAGCTTCATTTGAGCAGAATAGGAACTGGGTTTACCTGCAACGAAGTCATGCTTGTAGGAAGACACAGAGCGTGGGATTTAAAACCATTTCTTTAGGGCAACACTCAGCACAGTTCCCATCCATGAAACACACTCTGCTTTAGAGCAAGAAGCACGCTCTTGCTTTCTAGAGTCTCTAATACAGTAGGAAACATGTGTGTGCTCAGAACAAATGAACTGTATTTTCTATGCATATGGCCCATATCTAGTTCAACTCTGCTTCTGAAACTGATGCAACCACAGGTCCTCTAACATCCAGTTCTTTTCAAGTTAAGAGCGAGATACGTGTGAGCTTCGTGAATGTTGTAGTTTTGTTTTTGCTTTAAAGTTACTGCCTTTACCTGAAACGAAGTCTTGCTTGTAGGAAGACACAGAGCCTGGGATTTAACTCCATTTCTGAAGTCAAACAAACAGCACAGTTCCCATTCATGAAACACACTCTGCTTTAGATGGAGATGCATGCTCTTGCTCTCTAGAGTCTCTAATACAGCAGGAAAGTGAGTGTGCTCAGAACAAAAGAACAGTGTTTCCTACACATACGGATCATATTTACTTCAACTCTGCTTCTGAAACTGATACAAACCACAGGTACTCCAACATCCAATGCTTTTTAGTCAAGCGCGATAAAAGTGTGAGCTTCGTGATCGAAGTAGCTTCCTATGAGCTGAATAGGAACTGGGTTTACTTGAAACGAAGTCTTACTTGTAGGAAGACACAGAGTATGGGATTTCATGCCATTTCTGAAGAACAGCATTCAGCACAGTTCCCATCCATGAAACACACTCTGATTTAGAGCAAGAAGCACGCTCTTGCTTTCAGATACAGCAGGAAACGTAAGTGTGCTCAGAACAAAAGAAATGTGTTTCATACCCATATGGACCACATCTAGTTCAACTCTTCTGAAACTGATACAAACCACAGGTCCTCTAACATCCAATGCTTTTCAGTTAAGAGTGAGAAACGTGTGTGCCTCGTGAACGTTGTTGTTTTGTTTGAGATGAAAATGGACTGCGTTTAGCTGAAACGAAGTGTTACATGTAGGAAGACACAGAGCATGGGACTTAACTCCATTTCTGAAGTGAAACAAAGTGCACCGTTCCCATCCATGAAACACACTCTGCTTTAGAGTAAGAAGCACGCTGTTGCTTTCTGGAGTCTCTAATACGGCAGGAAACGTGAGTGTGCTCAAAAGAAAATAACTGTGTTTACTAACCATATGGGCCACATCTAGTTCAATTCTGCTTCTGAAACTGATACAAAACACAGGTCCTCTAACATCCAATGCTTTTCAGTTAAGCGCGAGAAACATGTCAGCTTCGTGAAGGATGTAGCCTCCTTTGAGCTGAAAAGGGACTGCATTTTCCTGAAATGAAGTGTAGCTTGTAGGAAGACACAGAGCCTGGGATTTAACCCCATTTCTGAAGAGCAGCACTCAGCACAGTTCCCATCCATGAAACACACTCTGCTTTAGAGAAAGAAGCATGCACATGCTTTCTAGAATCTGTAATACAGCAGGAACGTGAGTGTGATGATAACCAAAGGACTGTGTTTCCTACACATACGGACCATATCGAGTTCAATTCTGCTTCTTAAACTCACACAAACCACAGGAACTCTAACATCCAATGCTTTTCAGTTAAGCGCTAGAAACGTGTGAGCTTTGGGAATGATGTAGTTTCGTTTGAGCTGAAAAGTGACTGTTTACCTGAAATGATGTCTTGCTTGTAGGAAGACAGACAACATGGGATTTAAGTCCATTTCTGAAGAGCATCATTCAGCACAGTTCCCATCCATGAAACACACTCTGCTTTAGAGCATGAAGCACGCTATTGCATTCTAGAATCTCTAATACAGCAGGAAACGTGAGTGTGTTGAGAACAAAAAACTGTATTTCGTATGCATATGGACCACATCTAGTTCAACTCTGCTTCTGAAAC
The DNA here is from genome assembly GCA_949786385.1 of Onychomys leucogaster. Classification (NCBI taxonomy): domain Eukaryota; kingdom Metazoa; phylum Chordata; class Mammalia; order Rodentia; family Cricetidae; genus Onychomys; species Onychomys leucogaster. The sequence goes on along the minus strand of CATKUP010000006.1, from coordinate 7,994,769 downwards.
TGATAGAAACCACAGGTCCTCTAACATCCAATACTTTTCAAGTTAAGAGCGAGAAACTTGTGAGCTTTGTGAAAGTTGTCGTTTTGTTTGAGCTGAAAAGTGACTGCGTTTACCTGAAACGGATTATTGCTTGTAGGAAGAAACAGAGCCTGAGATTTAACTCCATTTCTGAAGGGAAACACACAGCACAGTTCCCATCAATCAAACACACTCTGCTTTAGAGCAAGAAGCACGCTATTGCTTTCTAGAGTTTCTAATACATCAGGAAACGTGGGTGCTCAAAACAAAAGAACAGTGTTTCCTACCAATATGGAACACATCTAGTTCAAGTCTGCTTCTGTAACTGATAGAAACCACAGATCATCTAACATACAATGCTCTTCAGTTAAGAGCTGAAACTTGTTTGCTGTGTGAACGATGTAGCTTCTTTTGAGCTGAAAATCGACTGTGTTAACCTGAAACGAAGTCTTGCTTGTAGGAAGACACAGAGCCTGGGATTTAACTCCATTTCTGAAGGGACACAAACTGCAAAGTTCTCATCCCTGAACGACACTCCGCTTTAGAGCAAGAAGCATGCTCTTGATTTCTAGAATCTCTAATACAGCAGGAAACATGAGTGTGCTCAGAACAAGAGAACAGTGTTTCCTACACATACGGACCATATTTAGTTCAACTCAGCTTCTGAAACTGATACAAACCACAGTACCTCTAACATCCAATGCCTTTGAGTCAAGCGCGATAAACCTGTGAGCTTCGTGAATGATGTAGCCTCGTTTGTGCTGAATAGGGACTGTGTATACCTGCAAAGAGGTCTTGCTTGTAGGAAGACACAGAGTATGGGATTTAACGCCATTTCTGAAGAGCAGCATTCAGCACAGTTCCCCTCCATGAAACACACTCTGCTTTAGAGCAACAAGCACACTCTTGCTTTCTAGCGTCTCAGATGCAGCATGAAACGTATGTGTGCTCAGAACAAAAGAACTGTGTTTCATACCCATATGGACCATATTTATTTCAACTCAGCTTCTGAAACTGATACAAACCACAGGTCCTCTAACATCCAATGCTTTTCAGTCAAGCGCGACAAACGTGTGAGCTTGTTGAATGATGTAGCTTCCTGTGAGCTGAATAGGGACTGAGTATACCTGAAAAGAAGTCTTGCTTGGAGGAAGACACAGAGTATGAGATTTAACGCCATTTCTGAAGAGCAGCACTCAGCACAGTTCCCATCCATGAAACACACTCTGCTTTAGAGCAACAAGCACGCTCTTGCTTTCTAGAGTCTGTAATACAGCAGGAACATGAGTGTGATGATAACCAAAGGACTGTGTTTCCTACACATACAGACCATATCGACTTAAACTCTGCTTCTGGAACTGATACAAAATACAGGACCTCTAACATTCAATGTTTTTCCATTAAGCATGAGAAACATGTGAGCTTCGTGAACGATGTAGCTTCGTTTGTGCTGAATAGGGACTGTGTATACCCTAAAAGAAGTATTGCTTGTAGGAAGACACAGTGTATGGGATTTAACACCATTTCTGAAGAGCAGCACTTAGCACAGTTCCCATCCATGAAACACACTCTGCTTTAGAGCAAGAAGCACGCACATGCTTTCTAGAGTCTGTAATACAGCAGGAACGTGAGTGTGATGATAACCAAAGGACTGTGTTTCCTACACATACAGACCATATCGAGTTCAATTCTGCTTTTGTAACTGATATGAACCACAGGACATCTAACATTCAGTGCTTTTCAGTTAAGCGCGAGAAACATGTGAGCTTTGTGAATGATGTAGTTTCTTTTGGGCCAAAAAGTGACTGCGTTTACCTGGAACGAAGTCTTGCTTGTAGGAAGACAGAGAACATGAGATTTAAGTCCATTTCTGAAGAGCAGCATTCAGCACAGTTCCCATCCAAGAAACACACTCTGCTTTAGAGCATTAAGCACGCTATTGCTTTCTAGAATCTGATTTTCAAGTTACGAGCGAGTAATGTGTGAGCTTCGTGAACGTTGTCGTTTTGTTTGAGCTGAAAAGGACCTGCATTTACATGAAACGAAATGTTGCTTGTAGGAAGACACAGAGCCTGGGATTTAACTCCATTTCTGAAGGGAAACACACATCACAGTTCTCATGCATGAAACACACTCTGCTTTAGAGCAAGAAGGACGTTCTTGCTTTCTAGAGTCTCTAATACAGCAGGAAATGTGAGTGTGCTCAGAACAAAAGAACGGTGTTTCCTACACATATGGACCATATTTAGTTCAACTCAGCTTCTGAAACTGAAACAAATGACAGGTCCTCTAACATCCAATGCTTTTCATTCAAGCGCAATAAACGTGTGAGCTTCGTGAACCATGTAGCTTTCTTTGAGCTGAATAGGGACTGTGTATACCTGAAAAGAAGTCTTGCTTGTAGGAAGACACAGAGTATTGGATATAGTCCATTTCTGAAGGTCAACACTCAGCACAGTTCCCATCCATCAAACACACTCTGCTTTAGAGCAAGAAGCATGCTGTTGCTTTCTAGAGTCTCTAATAGAGCAAAAAAACTGAGTGTGCTCAGAACAAAAGAGCGGTGTTTCCTACACATACGGACCGTATCTAGTTCAACTCTCCTTCTGAAACTTATACAGACCACAGATTCTCTAATATCCAATGCTTTTCATGTAAGAGCGAGAAACGTGTGAGCTTCTTGAACATTGTTGCTTTCTTTGATCTGAAAAGTGACTGCATTTACCTGAAAGGAAGTCTTGCTTGTACGAAGACACAGAGCCTGGGATTTAACTCCATTTCTGAAGGGAAACACACCACACAGTTCTCAGCCATGAAACACACTCTGCTTTAAAGCAAGAAGCACGCTCTTACTTTCTAGACTCTCTAATACATCAGGAAATGTGAGTGTCCTGAAAACAAAAGAACGGTGTTTCCCACCCATATGGCCCACATCTAGTTCAACTCTGCTTCTCAAACTGATAGAAACAACACGTCCTCTAACATCCAATGCTTTTCAGTTAAGTGAGAGAAACGTGTGAGCTTTTTGAACGATGTAGCCTCCTTTGAACTGACAAGGGACTGTGTTTACCTGAATTAAGTGTTGCTTGTAGGAAGACACAGAGCCTAGGATTTAACTTCATTTCCGAAGTGAAACAAACTGCACAGTTCCCATTCATGAAACACACTCTGCTTTAGAGTGAGAAGCACGCTCTTGCTTTCTAGAGTCTCTAATACAGCAGGAAACATGAGTGTGCTCAAAACAAAAGAACCATGTTTACTAACCATATGGACCACATCTAGTTCAAGTCTGCTTCTGAAACTGATACAAACCACAGGTACTCTAACATCCAATGCTTTTCAGTTAAGAGCGACAAATGTGTGAGCTTTGTGAACGATGTAGCCTCCTTTGAGCTGACAAGGGACTGCGTTTACCTGTATTATGTGTTGCTTGTAGGAAGACACAGAGCCTAGGATTCAACTCCATTTCTCAAGTGAAACAAACTGCACAGTTCCCATCCATGAAACACACTCTGCTTTAGAGCGATAAACACGCTCTTGCTTTCTAGAGTCTTTAATACAGCAAGAAACGTGAGTGTGCTCAGAACAAAAGAACGGTGTTTGCTATACATACGGATCATATTTAGTTCAACTCAGCTTCTGAAACTGATACAAACCACAGGTACTCTAACATCCAATGCTTTTCAGTCAATCGCGATAAACGTGTGAGCTTCGTGAACGATGTAGCTTCCTTTGAGCTGAATAGGGCCTGCATATACTTGAAAAGAAGTCTTGCTTGTATGAAGACAGAGAGTATGGGATTTAATGCTATTTCTGAAGACCAGCACTCAGCACAGTTCCCATCCATGAAAAACACTCTGCCTTAGAACAAGTAGCACGCTCTTGCTTTCTAGATTTTCTAATACAGCAGGTAACATGAGTGTGCTCCAAACAAATGAACGGTGTTTCCTACATATACGGACCGTATGTAGTTCAACTATGCTTCTCAAACTGATACACACCACAGATTCTCTAACATCCAATGCTTTTCATGTAAGAGCGAGAAACGTGTGAGCTTCTTGAACATTGTTGCTTTGTTTGATCTGAAAAGTGACTGTGTTTACCTGAAAGGAAGTCTTGCTTGTAGGAAGACACAGAGCCTGGGATTTAACTCCATTTCTGAAGGGAAACACACAGCACAGTTCTCAGCCATGAAACACACTCTGCTTTACAGCAAGAAGCACGCACTTGCTTTCTAGAGTCTCTAATACAGCAGGAAACGTGAGTGTGCTCAGAACAAAAGAATGGTGTTTCCTACACATACGGACCATATTTAGTTCAACTCAGCTTCTGAAACTGAAACAAACGACAGTTCCTCTAACATCCAATGCTTTTCATTCAAGCGCAATAAACGTGTGAGCTTCGTGAACCATTTAGCTTCCGTTGAGCTGAATAGGGACTGCTTATACCTGAAAGGAAGTCTTGCTTGTAGGAAGATACCGAGTATGGGATTTAACTCAATTTCTGAAGGTGAACACTCAGAACAGTTCCCATCCATCAAACACACTCTGCTTTAGAGCAAGAAACATGCTGTTGCTTTCTAGAGTCTCTAATAGAGCAAGAAAACTGAGTGTGCTCAGAACAAAAGAGCGGTGTTTCCTACACATACGGACCGTATCTAGTTCAACTCTGCTTCTGAAACTTATACAGACCACAGATGCTCTAATATCCAATGCTTTTCATGTAAGAGCGAGAAACGTGTTAGCTTCTTGAACATTGTTGCTTTGTTTGATCTGAAAAGTGACTACATTTACCTGAAAGGAAGTCTTGCTTGTAGGAAGACACAGAGCCTGGGATTTAACTCCATTTCTGAAGGGAAACACACAGCACAGTTCTCAGCCATGAAACACAATCTGATTTAGAGGAAGAAGCACGCTCTTTCTTTCGAGAGTCTCTAATACAGCAGGAAACGTGAGTGTGCTCAGAACAAAAGAACAGTGTATCCTACACATACGGACCATATGTAGTTCAACTCTGCCTCTGAAACTGATACAAACCACATGTCCTCTAACTTTCAAATCTTTTCAGTTAAGACGGGGAAACGTGTGAGCTTGGTGAACTATGTAGCTTCGTTTGAGCTGAAAAGTGACTGCGTATACCTGAAACGAATTCTTGCTTGTAAGAAGACACAGAGCCTGGGATTTAACTACATTTATGAAGGGAAACCCACAGCACAGTTCTCATCCAATGAACCCACTCTGCTTTGGAGCAAGAAGCACGATTTTGCTTTCTAGAGTCTCTAATACAGCTGTAAAAATGAGTGTGCTCCAAACAAAAGAACTGTGTTTCCTACACAAACGGACAATATCTAGTTCAACTCTGCTTCTGAAACTGATACAAACCACAGGTCCTGTAACATCCAATGCTTTTAAGTTAAGAGCGAGAAACGTGTGTGCTTCGTGAATGATTAAGCTTCATTTGAGCTGAAAAGTGACTGTGTTTACCTGAAACGAAGTCTTGCTTGTAGAAAGACACAGAGCATGGGATTTAACTCTATTTCTGAAGGGAAAAACACAGCGCTGTTCTTATCCATTAAACACACTCTGCTTTAGAGCAAGAGGTGCGATCTTTCTTTCTACATTCTCTAAGACAGTAAGAAACGTGAGTGTGCTCAGAACAAAAGGACTGTGTATCCTAATCATAAGGACCATATCGAGATCAACTCTGATCAGAAACCGTTACAACCACAATTCCTCTAACTCCCAATGCTTTTTAATTAAGTGCGAGAAACGTCTGACCTTCGTGAATGATGTAGCTTCCTTTGAGCTGAAAAGGGACTGCGTTTACCTGCAATGAAGTCTGGTATGTAGGAAGACACATAGCCAGTTATTTAAATCCATTTCTGATGGGCATCACACAGCACAGTTCTCATCCATGGAACACACTCTGCTTTAGAGGAAGAAGCATGCTCTTGCCTTCTAGAGTCTCTAATAGAGCAGGAAACATGAGTGTACTCAGAACAAAAGAACTGTGTATCCTAAACATACGGACCATATCTAGTTCAACAATACTTCTGAAACTGATACAAAAAACAGGTCCTCCAATATCCAATGCTTTTAAGTTTGGAGCGAGAAACGTGTGAGCTTCGTGAATGATGTAGCTTCATTTGAGCTGAAAAGTGACTGTGTTTACCTGAAACGAAATCTTGCTTGGAGGAAGACACAGAGCCTGGGATTTAACTCCATTTCTGACGGGCAACACACAGCACAGGTCTCATCCATGGAACACACTATGGTTTAGAGCAAGGAGAACGCTCTTGCTTTCTAGAGTCTCTTATACAGCAAGAAATGTGAGTGTGCTCAGAACAAAAGAACTGTGTTTCCTACACATGGGGACCATCTCTAGGTCAACTCTACTTCTGAAACTGATACAAACCATAGGTCCTCGAACATCCAATCTTTTCAGTTAAGAGCGAGAAACATGTGAGCTTCGTGAACAATGTAGCTTCGTTTGAGCAGAAAAGTGACTGCGTTTACATGAAAAGAAGTCTTGCTTGTAGAAAGACGAAGAGCATGCGATTTAACTCTACTTCTGAAGTGAAACACACAGCACAGTTCTCATAAATGAAACACACTCTGCTTTAGAGCAAGAAGCATGCTCTTGCTCTCTAGAGTCTCTAAGACTGCAAGAAATTGAGTGTGCTCAGAACAAAAGAACTGTGTTTCGTACACACACGGACCATATCTAGTTCAACTCTGTTTCTGAAACTGATAAAACCACAGGTCCTCAAACACCCAAAGCTTTTCATTTAAGAGGGAGAAACGAATGAGCTTCATGAACGATGTAGATTCCTTTGAGCCTAAAAGTGACTGCATTTACCCGAAACGAAATTTTGCTGGTAGGAAGGCACAGAGCCAGGGATTTAACTCCATTTCTCATGGGCCACACACAGCACAGCTCTCAACCATGAAACACACTCTGCTTTAGAGCAAGAAACACGCTCTTGCTTTCAAGTGTCTCTAATACAGCAGGAAACGTGAGTGTGCTCAAAACAAAAGGACGGTGTTTCCTACCCATATGGACCACATCTAGTTCAACTCTGCTTCTCAAACTGATAGAAACCACAGATCCTCTAACATCCAATGCTTCTCAGTTAAGAGCGAAAACTTGTGAGCTGTGTGAACGATGTAGCTTCCTTTGAGCTGAAAAGGGACTGTGTTAACCTGAACGATATCTTGCTTGTAGGAAGACACAGAACCTGGGATTTAACTCCATTTCTGATGGGAAACAAACTGCACAGTTCTCATCCATGAAAGGCACCCTGCTGTAGAGCAAGAAGCATACTCTTGCTTTCTAGTGTCTCTAATACAGCAGGAAACATGAGTGTGCTCAGAACAAATGAACGGTGTTTCCTACAAATACGGACAATATTTGGTTCAACTCTGCTTCTGAAACTGATACACACCACAGATTCTCTTACATCCAATGCTTCAGGTAAGAGCAAGAAACGTGAGAGCTTCTTGAACATTGTTGCATTATTTGAGCTGAAAAGTGACTGCGTTTACCTGAAACGAAGTATTGCTTGTAGGAAGAAACAGAGCCAGAGATTTAACTCCATTTCTGAAGGGAAACACACAGCACAGTTCTCATCCATCAAACACACTCTGCTTTAGAGCAAGGAGCAGGCTCTAGCTTTCTAGAGTCTCTAATACAGCAGGAAACATTTCTGTGCTCAAAACAAAAGAACGGTGTTTCCTACCCATATGGACCACATCTAGTTCAACTCTGCTTCTGATACTGATAGAAACCACAGATCCTCTAACATCCAATGCTTCTCAGTTAAGAGCGAAAACTTGTTAGGTGTGTGAACGATGTAGCTTCTTTTGAGCTGAAAAGCGACTGTGTTAACCTGAAACGAAGTCTTGCATGTAGGAAGACAGAGAACATGGGATTTAAGTCCATTTCTGAAGAGCAGCATTCAGCACAATTCCCATCCATGAAACACATCTACTTTAGAGCAAGAAGCACGCTCTTGCATTCTAGATTCTGTAATACAGCAGGAATGTGAGTGTGATCATAACCAAAGGACTAGGTTTCCTACACATACGGGCCATATCGACTTCAACTCTGCTTCTGAAACTGATACAAACCACAGGTCCTCTAACATACAATGCTTTTCAGTTAAGCACGAGAAACGTGTGAGCTTTGTGAATGATGTAGCTTCGTTTGAGATAAAAAGTAACTGCGTTTAACTGAAATGAAGTCTTGCTTGTAGGAAGACACAGAGCCAGGGATTTAACTCCATTTCTGAAGGGAAACACATAGCACAGTTCTCATCCATGGAACACACTCTGCTTTAGAGCAAGAAGCAAGGTCTTGCTTTCTAGAGTCTCTAATACAGAAGGAAACATGAGTGTGCTCATAACAAAAGAAGTGTGTTTCCTACACATGGGGACCATATCTAGGTCAACTCTGCTTCAGAAACTGTGACAACCACAGTTCCTCTAACTTCCAATACTTTTCAGTTAAGAGCGAGAAACGTGTGACCTTCGTGAATGATGTAGCTTCCTTTGAGCTGAAAAGTGACTGCGTTTCCCTGCAATGAAGTCTGGCATGTAGGAAGACACAGACCGAGAGATTTAACTCCATTTCTGATGGGCATCACACAGCACAGTTCTCATCCATGGAACACACAGTGCTTTAGAGCAATAAGCACGCTCTTGCCTTCTAGAATCTCTAATACAGCAGGAAACGTGAGTGTACTCAGAACAAAGAACTGTGTATCCTATACATACGGACCATATCTAGTTCAACTCTGCTTCTAAAACTGATACAAACAACAGGTCCTCTAATATCCAATGCTTTTAAGTTAAGAGCGAGAAACGTGTGAGCTTCATGAAAGATGTAGCTTCATTTGAGCTGAAAAGTTACTGTGTATACCTGAAACGAAGTCTTGCTTGGCAGAAGACACAGAGTCTGGGATATAACTCCTTTTGTGAAGGGAAACACACAGGACAGTTCTCATCCATGAAACATACTCTGCTTTAGAGCAAGAAGCACACTATTGCTTTCTCGGGTCTCAAAGGCAGTAATAAATGTGAGTGTGCTCAGAACTAAAGAACTGTGTATCCTACACATAAGGACCATATCGAGATCAACTCTGCTTAAAAAACTGTTACAAACCACAGTTCCTCTAACTTCCAATGCTTTTCAGTTAAGAGCGAGAAACGTCTGAGCTTCGTGAACGATGTAGCTACGTTTGAGCTGAAAAGTGACTGTGTTTACCTGAAAAGATGTCTTGCTTGTAGGAAGACACAGAGGGTGGAATTTAACCCCATTTCTGAAGGGAAACAAAGAGCACGGTTCTCATCCATGGAACACACTCTGCTTTAGATCAAGAATCACGCTCTCTCTTTCTAGATTCTGTAAGACATTAAGAAAAGTGAGTGTGCTCAGAACAAAAGAACTGTGTATCATACACAAAAGGACCATATCAAGAACAACTCTGCATCAGAAACTGTTAAAAACCATAGGTCCTCTAACTTCCAATGCTTTTCAGTTAAGAGCGAGAAACCTGTGACCTTCGTGAACGATGTAGCTTCGTTTGAGCTGGAAAGTGACTGCGTTTACATGCAACGAAGTCTGGCATGTAGGAAGACACAGAGCCAGGGAGTTAACTCCATTTCTGAGGGGCAACACACAGCACAGTTCTCATCCATTGAACGCACTCTGCCTTAGAGCAAGAAGCACGCTCTTGCTCTCTAGACTCTCTAATACTGCAGGAATCTTGAGTGTGCTCAGAAAAAAAGAACTGTGTATTCTACACATAAGGACCATATCGAGATCAACTCAGCTTCAGAAACTTTTACAAACCACAGTTCCTCTAACTTCCAATGCTTTTCAGTTAAGAGCTAGAAACGTGTGAGCTTCGTGAACGATGTAGCTTCATTTGAGCTGAAAAGTGACTGCGTTTACCTGAAACGAAGTCTTGCTTGTAGGAAGTCACAGAGCCAGGGATTTAACTCCATTTCTGAAGGGAAACACAGAGCACATTTCTCATCCATGTAACACAATCTGATTTAGAGGAAGAAGCACGCTCTTGCTTTCTAGAGTCTCTAATACAGCAGGAAACGTGAGTGTGCTCAGAACAAAAGAACAGTGTATCCTACACATACGGACCATATGTAGTTCAACTCTGCCTCTGAAACTGATACAAACCACATGTCCTCTAACTTTCAAATCTTTTCAGTTAAGAGGGGGAAACGTGTGAGCTTGGTGAACTATGTAGCTTCGTTTGAGCTGAAAAGTGACTGCGTTTACCTGAAATGAATTCTTGCTTGTAAGAAGACACAGAGCCTGGGATTTAACTCCATTTCTGAAGGGAAACCCACAGCACAGTTCTCATCCAATGAACCCACTCTGCTTTGGAGCAAGAAGCACGATTTTGCTTTCTAGAGTCTCTAATACAGCTGTAAAAATGAGTGTGCTCCAAACAAAAGAACTGTGTTTCCTACACAAACGGACAATATCTAGTTCAACTCTGCTTCTGAAACTGATACAAACCACAGGTCCTGTAACATCCAATGCTTTTAAGTTAAGAGCGAGAAACGTGTGTGCTTCGTGAATGATTAAGCTTCATTTGAGCTGAAAAGTGACTGTGTTTACCTGAAACGAAGTCTTGCTTGTAGAAAGACACAGAGCATGGGATTTAACTCTATTTCTGAAGGGAAAAACACAGCGCTGTTCTTATCCATTAAACACACTCTGCTTTAGAGCAAGAGGTGCGATCTTTCTTTCTACATTCTCTAAGACAGTAAGAAACGTGAGTGTGCTCAGAACAAAAGGACTGTGTATCCTAATCATAAGGACCATATCGAGATCAACTCTGATCAGAAACCCTTACAACCACAATTCCTCTAACTCCCAATGCTTTTTAATTAAGTGTGAGAAACGTCTGACCTTCGTGAATGATGTAGCTTCCTTTGAGCTGAAAAGGGACTGCGTTTACCTGCAACGAAGTCTGGTATGTAGGAAGACACAGAGCCAGTTATTTAAATCCATTTCTGATGGGCATCACACAGCACAGTTCTCATCCATGGAACACACTCTGCTTTAGAGGAAGAAGCATGCTCTTGCCTTCTAGAGTCTCTAATAGAGCAGGAAACATGAGTGTACTCAGAACAAAAGAACTGTGTATCCTAAACATACGGACCATATCTAGTTCAACAATACTTCTGAAACTGATACAAAAAACAGGTCCTCCAATATCCAATGCTTTTAAGTTTGGAGCGAGAAACGTGTGAGCTTCGTGAATGATGTAGCTTCATTTGAGCTGAAAAGTGACTGTGTTTACCTGAAACGAAATCTTGCTTGGAGGAAGACACAGAGCCTGGGATTTAACTCCATTTCTGACGGGCAACACACAGCACAGGTCTCATCCATGGAACACACTATGGTTTAGAGCAAGGAGAACGCTCTTGCTTTCTAGAGTCTCTTATACAGCAAGAAATGTGAGTGTGCTCAGAACAAAAGAACTGTGTTTCCTACACATGGGGACCATCTCTAGGTCAACTCTACTTCTGAAACTGATACAAACCATAGGTCCTCGAACATCCAATCTTTTCAGTTAAGAGCGAGAAACATGTGAGCTTCGTGAACAATGTAGCTTCGTTTGAGCAGAAAAGTGACTGCGTTTACATGAAAAGAAGTCTTGCTTGTAGAAAGACGAAGAGCATGCGATTTAACTCTACTTCTGAAGTGAAACACACAGCACAGTTCTCATAAATGAAACACACTCTGCTTTAGAGCAAGAAGCATGCTCTTGCTCTCTAGAGTCTCTAAGACTGCAAGAAATTGAGTGTGCTCAGAACAAAAGAACTGTGTTTCGTACACACACGGACCATATCTAGTTCAACTCTGTTTCTGAAACTGATAAAACCACAGGTCCTCAAACACCCAAAGCTTTTCATTTAAGAGGGAGAAACGAATGAGCTTCATGAACGATGTAGATTCCTTTGAGCCTAAAAGTGACTGCATTTACCCGAAACGAAATTTTGCTGGTAGGAAGGCACAGAGCCAGGGATTTAACTCCATTTCTCACGGGCCACACACAGCACAGCTCTCAACCATGAAACACACTCTGCTTTAGAGCAAGAAACACGCTCTTGCTTTCAAGTGTCTCTAATACAGCAGGAAACGTGAGTGTGCTCAAAACAAAAGGACGGTGTTTCCTACCCATATGGACCACATCTAGTTCAACTCTGCTTCTCAAACTGATAGAAACCACAGATCCTCTAACATCCAATGCTTCTCAGTTAAGAGCGAAAACTTGTGAGCTGTGTGAACGATGTAGCTTCCTTTGAGCTGAAAAGGGACTGTGTTAACCTGAACGATATCTTGCTTGTAGGAAGACACAGAACCTGGGATTTAACTCCATTTCTGATGGGAAACAAACTGCACAGTTCTCATCCATGAAAGGCACCCTGCTGTAGAGCAAGAAGCATACTCTTGCTTTCTAGTGTCTCTAATACAGCAGGAAACATGAGTGTGCTCAGAACAAATGAACGGTGTTTCCTACAAATACGGACAATATTTGGTTCAACTCTGCTTCTGAAACTGATACACACCACAGATTCTCTTACATCCAATGCTTCAGGTAAGAGCAAGAAACGTGAGAGCTTCTTGAACATTGTTGCATTATTTGAGCTGAAAAGTGACTGCGTTTACCTGAAACGAAGTATTGCTTGTAGGAAGAAACAGAGCCAGAGATTTAACTCCATTTCTGAAGGGAAACACACAGCACAGTTCTCATCTATCAAACACACTCTGCTTTAGAGCAAGGAGCAGGCTCTAGCTTTCTAGAGTCTCTAATACAGCAGGAAACATTTCTGTGCTCAAAACAAAAGAACGGTGTTTCCTACCCATATGGACCACATCTAGTTCAACTCTGCTTCTGATACTGATAGAAACCACAGATCCTCTAACATCCAATGCTTCTCAGTTAAGAGCGAAAACTTGTTAGGTGTGTGAACGATGTAGCTTCTTTTGAGCTGAAAAGCGACTGTGTTAACCTGAAACGAAGTCTTGCATGTAGGAAGACAGAGAACATGGGATTTAAGTCCATTTCTGAAGAGCAGCATTCAGCACAATTCCCATCCATGAAACACATCTACTTTAGAGCAAGAAGCACGCTCTTGCATTCTAGATTCTGTAATACAGCAGGAATGTGAGTGTGATCATAACCAAAGGACTAGGTTTCCTACACATACGGGCCATATCGACTTCAACTCTGCTTCTGAAACTGATACAAACCACAGGTCCTCTAACATACAATGCTTTTCAGTTAAGCACGAGAAACGTGTGAGCTTTGTGAATGATGTAGCTTCGTTTGAGATAAAAAGTAACTGCGTTTAACTGAAATGAAGTCTTGCTTGTAGGAAGACACAGAGCCAGGGATTTAACTCCATTTCTGAAGGGAAACACATAGCACAGTTCTCATCCATGGAACACACTCTGCTTTAGAGCAAGAAGCAAGGTCTTGCTTTCTAGAGTCTCTAATACAGAAGGAAACATGAGTGTGCTCATAACAAAAGAAGTGTGTTTCCTACACATGGGGACCATATCTAGGTCAACTCTGCTTCAGAAACTGTGACAACCACAGTTCCTCTAACTTCCAATACTTTTCAGTTAAGAGCGAGAAACGTGTGACCTTCGTGAATGATGTAGCTTCCTTTGAGCTGAAAAGTGACTGCGTTTCCCTGCAATGAAGTCTGGCATGTAGGAAGACACAGACCGAGAGATTTAACTCCATTTCTGATGGGCATCACACAGCACAGTTCTCATCCATGGAACACACAGTGCTTTAGAGCAATAAGCACGCTCTTGCCTTCTAGAATCTCTAATACAGCAGGAAACGTGAGTGTACTCAGAACAAAAGAACTGTGTATCCTATACATACGGACCATATCTAGTTCAACTCTGCTTCTAAAACTGATACAAACAACAGGTCCTCTAATATCCAATGCTTTTAAGTTAAGAGCGAGAAACGTGTGAGCTTCATGAAAGATGTAGCTTCATTTGAGCTGAAAAGTAACTGTGTATACCTGAAACGAAGTCTTGCTTGGCAGAAGACACAGAGTCTGGGATATAACTCCTTTTGTGAAGGGAAACACACAGGACAGTTCTCATCCATGAAACATACTCTGCTTTAGAGCAAGAAGCACACTATTGCTTTCTCGGGTCTCAAAGGCAGTAATAAATGTGAGTGTGCTCAGAACTAAAGAACTGTGTATCCTACACATAAGGACCATATCGAGATCAACTCTGCTTAAAAAACTGTTACAAACCACAGTTCCTCTAACTTCCAATGTTTTTCAGTTAAGAGCGAGAAACGTCTGAGCTTCGTGAACGATGTAGCTACGTTTGAGCTGAAAAGTGACTGTGTTTACCTGAAAAGATGTCTTGCTTGTAGGAAGACACAGAGGGTGGAATTTAACCCCATTTCTGAAGGGAAACAAAGAGCACGGTTCTCATCCATGGAACACACTCTGCTTTAGATCAAGAATCACGCTCTCTCTTTCTAGATTCTGTAAGACATTAAGAAAAGTGAGTGTGCTCAGAACAAAAGAACTGTGTATCATACACAAAAGGACCATATCAAGAACAACTCTGCATCAGAAACTGTTAAAAACCATAGGTCCTCTAACTTCCAATGCTTTTCAGTTAAGAGCGAGAAACCTGTGACCTTCGTGAACGATGTAGCTTCGTTTGAGCTGGAAAGTGACTGCGTTTACATGCAACGAAGTCTGGCATGTAGGAAGACACAGAGCCAGGGAGTTAACTCCATTTCTGAGGGGCAACACACAGCACAGTTCTCATCCATTGAACGCACTCTGCCTTAGAGCAAGAAGCACGCTCTTGCTCTCTAGACTCTCTAATACTGCAGGAATCTTGAGTGTGCTCAGAAAAAAAGAACTGTGTATTCTACACATAAGGACCATATCGAGATCAACTCAGCTTCAGAAACTTTTACAAACCACAGTTCCTCTAACTTCCAATGCTTTTCAGTTAAGAGCTAGAAACGTGTGAGCTTCGTGAACGATGTAGCTTCATTTGAGCTGAAAAGTGACTGCGTTTACCTGAAACGAAGTCTTGCTTGTAGGAAGTCACAGAGCCAGGGATTTAACTCCATTTCTGAAGGGAAACACAGAGCACATTTCTCATCCATGTAACACAATCTGATTTAGAGGAAGAAGCACGCTCTTGCTTTCTAGAGTCTCTAATACAGCAGGAAACGTGAGTGTGCTCAGAACAAAAGAACAGTGTATCCTACACATACGGACCATATGTAGTTCAACTCTGCCTCTGAAACTGATACAAACCACATGTCCTCTAACTTTCAAATCTTTTCAGTTAAGAGGGGGAAACGTGTGAGCTTGGTGAACTATGTAGCTTCGTTTGAGCTGAAAAGTGACTGCGTTTACCTGAAACGAATTCTTGCTTGTAAGAAGACACAGAGCCTGGGATTTAACTCCATTTCTGAAGGGAAACCCACAGCACAGTTCTCATCCAATGAACCCACTCTGCTTTGGAGCAAGAAGCACGATTTTGCTTTCTAGAGTCTCTAATACAGCTGTAAAAATGAGTGTGCTCCAAACAAAAGAACTGTGTTTCCTACACAAACGGACAATATCTAGTTCAACTCTGCTTCTGAAACTGATACAAACCACAGGTCCTGTAACATCCAATGCTTTTAAGTTAAGAGCGAGAAACGTGTGTGCTTCGTGAATGATTAAGCTTCATTTGAGCTGAAAAGTGACTGTGTTTACCTGAAACGAAGTCTTGCTTGTAGAAAGACACAGAGCATGGGATTTAACTCTATTTCTGAAGGGAAAAACACAGCGCAGTTCTCATCCATAAAACACACTCTGCTTTAGAGCAAGAGGCACGCTCTTTCTTTCTACATTCTCTAAGACAGTAAGAAACGTGATTGTGCTCAGAACAAAAGGACTGTGTATCCTACATGTAAGGACCATATCTAGATCAACTCTGCTTCAGAAACTGATACAAACCACTGCTCCTCTAACATTGAATGCTTTTCAGTGAAGAGCGAGAAATGTGTGAGTTTCGTGAACAATGTGGCTTCCTTAGAGCTGAAAAATTGCTGCGTTTACCTGAAATGAAGTCTTGCTTGTAGGTAGACAAAGAGCCAGGGATTTATCTCCATTTCTGATGGGCAACACACATCACAGTTCTCTTCCATGGAACACACTCTGCTTTAGAGCAAGGAGCACGCTCTTGCTTTCTATATTCTCTTGTACAGCAGGAAATGTGAGTGTGCTCAGAACAAGAGAACTGTGTTCCTTAAACATGGGGACCATATCTAGTTCAACTATGCTTCTGAAACTGATACAAACCACAGGTCCTCTAACATCCATTGCTTTTAAGTTAAGAGCGAGAAAGGTGTGAGCATGAACGAAGTAGCTTCATTTGAGCTGAAAAGTGACCGCGTTTACATGAAACGAAGTCTTGCCTGTAGGAATACACAGTGTCTGTGATTTCACTCCATTTCTGAAGGCAAAAACACAGCCCAGTTCTCATCCATGAAACACACTCTGCTTTAGACCAAGGAGCACGCTCTTGCTCTCTAGATTCTCTAAGACATTAAGAAACATTTGTGTGCTCAGAAAAAAACAACTGTGTATCCTAATCATAAGGACCATATCGAGATCAACTCTGATCAGAAACTGTTACAACCACAATTCCTCTAACTCGCAATGCTTTTTAATTAAGAGTGAAAAACATCTGACCTTCGTGAATGATGTAGCTTCCTTTGAGCTGAAAAGTGACTGCGTTTACCTGCAACGAAGTCTGGTATGTAGGAAGACACAGAGCGAGTTATTTAAATCCATTTCTGATGGGCATCACACAGCACAGTTCTCATCCGTGGAACACACTCTGCTTTAGAGGAAGAAGCACGCTCTTGCCTTCTAGAGTCTCTAATACAGCAGGAAACATGAGTGTACTCAGAACAAAAGAACTGTGTATCCTAAACTTACAGACCATCTCTAGGTCAACTCTACTTCTGAAACTGATACAAACCATAGATCCTCCAACATCCAATCTTTTCAGTTAAGAACGAGAGACATGTGAGCTTCGTGAAGGATGTAGCTTCGTTTGAGCTGAAAAGTGACTGCGTTTACAAGAAAAGAAGTCTTGCTTGTAGAAAGACAAAGAGCATGGGATTTAACTCTACTTCTGAAGGGAAACACACAGCACAGTTCTCATCCATGGAACACACTCTGCTTTAGAGCAAGGAGCATGCTCTTGCTTTCTAGATTCTCTGACAGTAAGAAACGTGAGTGTGCTCAGAACAAAAGGACTGTGTAGCCTACATATAAGGACCATATCGAGATCAACTCTGCTTCAGAAACTGATACAAACCAGAGATCCTCTAACTTCCAATGCTTTTCAGTTAAGAGTGAAGAACATGTGAGCTTCATGAACGATGTGGCTTCATTTGAGCTGAAAACTGACTGTGTTTACCTGAAATGAAGTCTTGCTTGTAGGAAGACACAGAGCAAGGGATTTTACTCCATTTCTGACGTGCAACACACAGCACAGTTCTTATCCATAGAACACACTCTGATATAGAGCAAGAAGCACGCTCTTGCTTTCTAGAGTCTCTAATAGAGCAGGAATCCTGAGTGTGGTCAGAACAAAAGAACAGTGTATCCTACACATACGGACCATATGTAGTTCAACTCTGCTTCTGAAACTGATACAAACCACAAGTGCTCTAACAGCCAATGCTTTTAATTTAAGAGTGAGAATCGTGTGTCCTTCGTGAACTTTTAAGCTTCATTTGACCTGAAAAGTGACTGTGTGTACCTGAAACGAAGTCTTGCTTCTAGAAAGACACAGAGCATGGGATTTAACTCTATTTCTGATGGGAAACACACAGCACAGTTCTCATCCATGAAACACACTCTACTTTAGAGCAAGAAGCACGCTCGTTCTTGCTAGATTCTCTAAGACAGTACGAAACGTGAGTGTGCTCAGAAAAAAAGGACTGTGTATCCTAAATATAAGGACCATATCGAGATCAACTCTGCTTCAGAAAGTGATATAAACCACAGTTCCTCTAACTTCCAAGGCTTTTCAGTTAAGAGTGAGGAAGGTATGAACTTCATGTACGGTGTAGCTTCGTTTGAGCTGAAAACTGACTGTGTTTATCTGAAATGCAGTCTTGCTTGTAGGAAGACACAGAATGAGGGATTTAACTCCATTTCTGACGGGAAACACACAGCACAGTTCTCATCCATGGAACACACTCTGCTTTAGAGCAAAGAACATGCTCTTGCTTTCTAGATTCTCTAAGACAGTAAGAAACGTGAGTGTGCTCAGAACAAAATGACTGTGTATCCTACAAATAAGGACCATATGGATATCAACTGTGCTTCAGAAACTGATACAAACTACAGGTCCTCTAACTTCCAAGGCTGTTCAGTTAAGAGCCAGAAACGTGTGAGCTTCCTGAACGATGTAGCTTCCTTGGAGCTGAAAAGTGACTGCCTTTACATGAAACGAAGTCTTGCTTGTAGAAAGACAAAGAGCATGGGATTTAACTCTACTTCTGAAGTGAAACACTCAGCACAGTTATCATCCATGAAACACACTCAGCTTTAGAGCAAGAAGCACACTCTTGCTTTCATGGGTCTCTAATGCAGTAAGAAACGTGAGTGTGCTCAGAACAAAAGAACTGTGTATCCTACACACATGGACCATATCGAGTTCAAATCTGCTTCTGAAACTGGTACAAACCACAGTTCCTCTAACATCCAATGCTTGTCAGATAAGAGCGAGAAATGTGTGAGCTTCATGAACGATGTAGCTTAGTTTGAGCTGAAAAGGGACTGTGTTTACCTGAAACGAAGTCTTGCTTGGAGGACGACACAGAGACTGGGATTTAACTCCTTTTCTGAAGGGAAACACACAGCACTGTTCTCATCCATCAAACACTCTGCTTTAGAGCAAGAGTACGCTCTTGCTTTCTAGAGTCTCTAATACAGCAGGAAACGTGAGTGTGCTCAGAACAAGAGAACTGTGTTTCCTACACATGGGGACCATATCTAGTTCAACTCTGCTTCTGAAACTGATACAAACCACAGGTCCTCGAACATCCAATCTTTTCAGTTAAGAACAAGAAACCTTTGAGCTTCGTAAACGATGTAGCTTCGTTTGAGCTGAAAAGTGACTGCGTTTACAAGAAACGAAGTCTTGCTTTTAGAAACACAAAGAGCATGCGATTTAACTCTACTTCTGAAGGGAAACACACAGCACAGTTCTCATCCATCAAACACACTCTGCTTTAGAGCAAGAAGCACGCTCTTTTTTTCTAGATTCTCTAAGAGAATAAGAAACGTGAGTGTGCTCAGAATAAAAGAACTGTGTATCCTACACATAAGGACCTTATCGAGATGATCTCTGCTTCAGAAACTGATACAAAGCACAGTTCTTCTAACTTCCAATGCTTTTCAGTTAAGAGCAAGGAACGTGTGACCTTCGTTAACTATGTAGCTTCGTTTGACCTGAAAAGTGACTGCGTTTAGCTGCAACGAAGTCTGGCATGTAGGAAGACACAGAGCCAGGGATTTAACTCCATTTTTGACGGGCAACACACAGCACAGTTCTCATCCATGGAACACACTCTGATTTAGAGCAAGAAGCACGCTCTTGCTTTCTAGAATCTCTAATAGAGCAGGAAACGTGAGTGTGGTCAGAACAAAAGAACAGTGTATCCTACATATACGGACCATATGTAGTTCAACTCTGCTTCTGAAACTGATACAAACCACATGACCTCTAACATTCAAATCTTTTCAGTTAAGAGGGAGAAACATGTGAGCTTGGTGAACGATGTAGCTTCGTTTGAGCTGAAAAGTGAATGCGTTTACCTGAACAGAATTCTTGCTTGTAGGAAGACACAGAGCCTGGTATTTAACTCCATTTCTGAAGGGAAAACCACAGCACAGTTCTCATCCATGAAACACACTCTGCTTTAGAGCAAGGAGCACCCTCTTGCTTTCTAGAGTCTCTAATACAGCAGGAAACGTGAGTGTGCTCAGAACAAGAGAACTGCGTTTCCTACACTTTGCGACCATATCTAGTTCAACTCTGCTTCTGAAACTGATACAAACCACACTTCCTTGTACATCCAATCTTTTCAGTTAAGAGGGAGAGACATATGAGCTTCGTGGATGATGTATCTTCGTTTGAGCTGAAAAGTGACTGCGTTTACAGAAAAAGAAATCTTGCTTGTAGAAAGACATAGAGCATGGGATTTAACACTACTATTGAAGGGAAACACACAGCACAGTTCTCATCCATGGAACACACTCTGCTTTAGAGCAAGGAGCACGCTCTTGCTTTCTAGATTCTCTGACAGTAAGAAACGTGAGTGTGCTCAGAACAAAAGGACTGTGTAGCCTACACATAAGGACCATATAGAGATCAACTCTGCTTCAGAAACTGATACAAACCAGAGTTCCTCTAACTTGCAATGCTTTTCAGTTAAGAGTGAAGAACATGTGAGCTTCATGAACGATGTGGATTCGTTTGAGCTGAAAACTGACTGTGTTTACCTGAAATGAAGTCTTGCTTGTAGGAAGACACAGAGCAAGGGATTTTACTCCATTTCTGATGGGCAACACACAGCACAGTTCTCATCCATGAAACACACTCTGCTTTAGAGCAAAGAACACCCTCTTGCTTTCTAGATTCTCTAAGACAGTAAGAAACGTGATTGTGCTCAGAACAAAAGGCCTGGTAATCCTACACATAAGGACCATATAGAGATCAACTCTGCTTCAGAAACTGATACAAACCAGAGTTCCTCTAACTTCCAATGCTTTTCAGTTAAGAATGAAGAACATGTGAGCTTCATGAACGATGAGGATTCGTTTGAGCTGAAAACTGACTGTGTTTACCTGAAATGAAGTCTTGCTTGTAGGAAGACACAGAGCCAGGGATTTAACTCCATTTCTGATGGGCAACACACAGCACAGTTCTCATCCATGGAACAAACTCTGCTTTAGAGGAAGGAGTACGCTCTTGTTTTCTAGATTCTCTAATACAGCAGGAAACGTGAATGTGCTCAGAACAACTGAACTGTGTTTCCTACACATGGGGACCATATCTAGTTCAACTCTGCTTCTGAAACTGATACAAACCACAGGTCCTCGAACATCCAATCTTTTCAGTTAAGAGCAAGAAACATTTGAGCTTCGTAAACGATGTAGCTTCGTTTGACCTGAAAAGTGACTGCGTTTACATGAAACGTAGTCTTGCTTGTAGAAAGACAAAGAGCATGCGATTTAACTCCATTTCTGAAGGGAAAACCACAGCACAGTTCTCATCCATGAAACACACTCTGCTTTAGAGCAAGGAGCACCCTCTTGCTTTCTAGAGTCTCTAAGACAGTAAGAAACGTGAGTGTGCTCAGAACAAAAGGCTTGTGTATCCTACACATAAGGACCATATAGAGATCAACTCTGCTTCAGAAACTGATACAAACCAGAGTTCCTCTAACTTCCAATGCTTTTCAGTTAAGAGTGAAGAACATGTGAGCTTCATGAACGATGTGGATTCGTTTGAGCTGAAAACTGACTGTGTTTACCTGAAATGAAGTCTTGCTTGTAGGAAGACACAGAGCCAGGGATTTAACTCCATTTCTGATGGGCAACACACAGCACAGTTCTCATCCATGGAACAAACTCTGCTTTAGAGCAAGGAGTACCCTCTTGCTTTCTAGAGTCTCTGATACAGCAGGAAACGTGAGTGTGCTCAGAACAAGAGAACTGTGTTTCCTACACTTGGGGACCATATCTAGTTCAACTCTGCTTCTGAAAATGATAGAAACCACAGTTCCTCTTACATCCCATGCTTTTCAGTTAAAAGCGATAAACGTGTGAGCTTCGTGAACGATGTAGCTTAGTTTGAGCTGAAAAGGGACTGTGTTTACCTGAAATGAAGTCTTGCTTGTAGAAAGAGACAGAGCATGGGATTTAATTCTATTTCTCAAAGGAAACACACAGCACAGTTCTCATCCATGAAACACACTCTGCTTTAGAGCAAGAAGCACGCTGTTTCTTTCTAGATTCTCTAAGACAGTAAAAAGCGTGAGTGTGCTCAGAACAAAAGAACTGTGTATCCTACACATAAGGATCATATCGAGATCAACTATGCTTCAGAAACTGTTACAAACCATAGTTCCTCTAACATCCCATGCTTTTCTGTTAAATGCTAGAAACGTGTGAGCTTCGTGAATGATGTAGCTTCGTTTGAGCTGAAAAGAGACTGTTTTAATAAGAAACGAAGTCTTGCTTGTAGGAAGACACAGAGGCTGGGATATAACCCCATTTCTGAAGGGAAACACACAGCACAGTTCTCATCCATGGAACACACTCTGCTATAGAGCAAGAAGCAAGCACTTGCTTTCTAGAGTTTTTAATACAGAAGGAAATATGAGTGTGCTCAGAACAAAAGAATTGTGTTTCGTACACACGGACCCTATCTAGTTCAACGCAGCTTCTGAAACTGAAAAAACCACCGGACCTCTAACATCCAATGCTTTTCAGTTAAGATCGAGAATCTTGTGAGCTTCGTGAACTATGTAGCTGCGTTTGAGCTGAGAAGTGACTGCGTTTACCTGAAATGAGTTCTTGCTTGTAGAAAGAGACAGAGCATGGGATTTAACTCTATTTCGGAAGGCAAACTCACAGCACAGTTAACATCCATGAAACACACTCTGCTTTAGAGCAAGAAGCATACTCTTTCTTTCCTGATTCTCTCAGACAGTAAGAAAAGTGAGTGTGCTCAGTAAAAAAGAACTGTGTATCCTACACATAAGGACCATATCGAGATAAACTCTGCCTCAGAAACTGATACAAACCACAGTTCCTCTAACTTCCAATGCTTTTCAGTTAAGAGTGAGAAACGTGTGAGCTTCGTGATCGATGTAGCATCATTTGAGCTGAAAACTGACTGCGTTTACCTGAAATGAAGTCTTGCTTCTAGGTAGACACAGAGGGAGGGACTTAAATCCATTTCTGACGGGCAATACAGAGCACAGTTCTCATCCATGGAACACACTCTGCGTTAGAGCAAGGAGCAAGCTCATGCTTTTTAGAGTCTCTTATATAGCAGGAAACGTGATTGTGCTCAGAACAAGAGAAATGTGTTTCCTACACATGTTGGCCATATCTTCTTCAACTCTGCTTCTGAAACCGATACAAACTACAGGTCCTCGAACATCCAATCTTTTCAGTTAAAGGCGAGAAACATGTGAGCTTTGTGAATGATGTAGCTTCGTTTGAGCTGAAAAGTCACTGCGTTTACCTGAAACCAAGTCTTATTTCTAGGAAGACCAAGAGCATGGGATTTATCTGTACTTCTGAAGGGAAACACACAGCACAGTTCTCATCCATGAAACACACTCTGCTTTAGAGCAAGAAGCACACTCTTGCTTACTCGAGTCTCTAAGGCAGTAAGAAAGGTGAGTGTGCTCAGAACACAAGAACAGTGTATCCTACACATATGGACCATATCGAGTTCAACTCTGCTTCAGAAACTGATACAAACCACAGTTCCTCTAACATCCAATGCTTTTCAGTTAAAAGCGATAAACGTGTGAGCTTCGTGAATGATGTAGCTTAGTTTGAGCTGAAAAGGGACTGCGTTTACCTGAAATGAAGTCTTGCTTGTAGAAAGAGACAGAGCATGGGATTTAATTCTATTTCTCAAAGGAAACACACAGCACAGTTCTCATCCATGAAACACACTCTGCTTTAGAGCAAGAAGCACGCTGTTTCTTTCTAGATTCTCTAAGACAGTAAAAAGCGTGAGTGTGCTCAGAACAAAAGAACTGTGTATCCTACACATAAGGATCATATCGAGATCAACTATGCTTCAGAAACTGTTACAAACCATAGTTCCTCTAACATCCCATGCTTTTCTGTTAAATGCTAGAAACGTGTGAGCTTCGTGAATGATGTAGCTTCGTTTGAGCTGAAAAGAGACTGTTTTAATAAGAAACGAAGTCTTGCTTGTAGGAAGACACAGAGGCTGGGATATAACCCCATTTCTGAAGGGAAACACACAGCACAGTTCTCATCCATGGAACACACTCTGCTATAGAGCAAGAAGCAAGCACTTGCTTTCTAGAGTTTTTAATACAGAAGGAAATATGAGTGTGCTCAGAACAAAAGAATTGTGTTTCGTACACACGGACCCTATCTAGTTCAACGCAGCTTCTGAAACTGAAAAAACCACCGGACCTCTAACATCCAATGCTTTTCAGTTAAGATCGAGAATCTTGTGAGCTTCGTGAACTATGTAGCTGCGTTTGAGCTGAGAAGTGACTGCGTTTACCTGAAATGAGTTCTTGCTTGTAGAAAGAGACAGAGCATGGGATTTAACTCTATTTCGGAAGGCAAACTCACAGCACAGTTAACATCCATGAAACACACTCTGCTTTAGAGCAAGAAGCATACTCTTTCTTTCCTGATTCTCTCAGACAGTAAGAAAAGTGAGTGTGCTCAGTAAAAAAGAACTGTGTATCCTACACATAAGGACCATATCGAGATAAACTCTGCCTCAGAAACTGATACAAACCACAGTTCCTCTAACTTCCAATGCTTTTCAGTTAAGAGTGAGAAACGTGTGAGCTTCGTGATCGATGTAGCATCATTTGAGCTGAAAACTGACTGCGTTTACCTGAAATGAAGTCTTGCTTCTAGGTAGACACAGAGGGAGGGACTTAAATCCATTTCTGACGGGCAATACAGAGCACAGTTCTCATCCATGGAACACACTCTGCGTTAGAGCAAGGAGCAAGCTCATGCTTTTTAGAGTCTCTTATATAGCAGGAAACGTGATTGTGCTCAGAACAAGAGAAATGTGTTTCCTACACATGTTGGCCATATCTTCTTCAACTCTGCTTCTGAAACCGATACAAACTACAGGTCCTCGAACATCTAATCTTTTCAGTTAAAGGCGAGAAACATGTGAGCTTCGTGAATGATGTAGCTTCGTTTGAGCTGAAAAGTCACTGCGTTTACCTGAAACCAAGTCTTATTTCTAGGAAGACCAAGAGCATGGGATTTATCTGTACTTCTGAAGGGAAACACACAGCACAGTTCTCATCCATGAAACACACTCTGCTTTAGAGCAAGAAGCACACTCTTGCTTACTCGAGTCTCTAAGGCAGTAAGAAAGGTGAGTGTGCTCAGAACACAAGAACAGTGTATCCTACACATATGGACCATATCGAGTTCAACTCTGCTTCAGAAACTGATACAAACCACAGTTCCTCTAACATCCAATGCTTTTCAGTTAAAAGCGATAAACGTGTGAGCTTCGTGAATGATGTAGCTTAGTTTGAGCTGAAAAGGGACTGCGTTTACCTGAAATGAAGTCTTGCTTGTAGAAAGAGACAGAGCATGGGATTTAATTCTATTTCTCAAAGGAAACACACAGCACAGTTCTCATCCATGAAACACACTCTGCTTTAGAGCAAGAAGCAAGCACTTGCTTTCTAGAGTTTCTAATACAGAAGGAAAGATGAGTGTGCTCAAACAAAAGAATTGTGTTTCCTACACACGGACCATATCTAGTTCAACGCTGCTTCTGAAACTGAAAAAACCACAGGACCTCTAACATCCAATGCTTTTCAGTTAAGAGCGAGAATCCTGTGAGCTTTATGAACTACGTAGCTTCATTTGAGCTGAAAAGTGACTGCGTTTACCTGCAACGAAGTGTGGCATGTAGGAAGACAGAGAGCAGGGTTTTAACTCCATTTCTGATGGGCAGCAAAGCACAGTTCTCAAACAATGAACACACTCTGCTTTAGAGCAAGAAGCATACTCTTGCTTTCTCGAGTCTCTAAGGCAGTAAGAAACGTGAGTGTGCTCAGAACAAAAGAACTGTGTATCCTACACATATGGACCATAATGAGTTCAACACTGCTTCGGAAACTGATACAAACCACAGTTCCTCTAACATCAAATGCTTTTCAGTTAAGAGCGAGAAACGTGTGAGTTTCGTGAACTATGTAGCTTCGTTTGAGCTGAAAACTGACTGTGTTTACCTGAAATGAGGTCTTGCTTGTAGGAAGACACAGAGCAAGGGATTTTACTCCATTTCTGATGGGCAACACACAGCACAGTTCTCATCCATGAAACACACTCTGCTTTAGAGCAAAGAACACCCTCTTGCTTTCTAGATTCTCTAAGACAGTAAGAAACGTGATTGTGCTCAGAACAAAAGGCCTGTGTATCCTACACATAAGGACCATATCGAGATCAACTCTGCTTCAGAAACTGATACAAACCACAGTTCCTCTAACATACAATGCTTTTAAGATAAGTGCGAGAAACGTGTGAGCTTCGTGAATGATGTAGCTTCTTTTGAGCTGAAAAGTGACTGTGTTTACCTCAAACAAAGTGTTGCTTGGAGGAAGACACAGAGCCTGGAATTTAACTCCTTTTCTGAAGGGAAACACACAGGACAGTTCTCATCCATGAAACACACTCTGCTCTAGAACAAGAAGCCCACACTTGCTTTCTAGGGTCTCCAAGGCAGGAAGAAACGTGAGTGTGCTCAGAACAAAAGAACTGTGTATCCTACACATATGGACCATATCGAGTTCAACTCTGCTTCAGAAACTGATACAAACCACAGTTCCTCTAAAATCCAATGCTTTTCAGTTACGAGCGAGAAACGTGTGAGCTTCGTGAACGCTGTAGCTTCCTTTGAGCTGAAAAGTGACTGCGTTTACGTGTAATGAAGTCTTCCTTGTAGGAAGATTCAGAGCCACGGATTGAAATCCATTTCCGATGCGCAACAAACAGCACAGTTCTCATCCATGGAACACACTCTGCTTTAGAGCAAGGAGCACACTCTTGATTTCTAAATTCTAAAGGACACTAAGAAACGTGAGTGTGCTCAGAACAAAAGGACTGCGTATCCTACACATAAGGACCATATCGAAATCAACTCTTCTTCTGAAACTGATACAAACCACAGTTCCTCTAACTTCCAATGCTTTTCATCTAAGAGCGAGAAAAGTGTGAGCTTCGTGAACAATGTAGCTTCCTTTGAGCTAAAAAGTGACTGCGTTTACCTGAAACGAAGTGTTGCTTGTAGGAAGACACAGAGCCTGGGATTTAACTCCTTTTCTGAAGGGAAACACACAGCACAGTTCTCTCCATGAAACACACTCAGCTTTAGAGCAAGAAGCACACACTTGCTTTCTGGGTCTCTAATGCAGGATGAAACGTGAGTGTGCTCAGAACAAAAGAACTGTGTATCCTACACATATGGACCATAATGAGTTCAACACTGCTTCAGAAACTGATACAAACCACAGTTCCTCTAACATCAAATGCTTTTCAGTAATGAGCGAGAAACGTGTGAGTTTCGTGAACTATGTAGCTTCGTTTGAGCTGAAAACTGACTGTGTTTACCTGAAATGATGTCTTCCTTGTAGGAAGACACAGAGCCAGGCATTTAACTCAATTTCTGACGGGAAACACACAGCACAGTTCTCATCCATGAAACACACTCTGCTTTAGAGCAAGGAGCACCCTCTTGTTTTCTAGAGTCTGTAATACAGCAGGAATAGTGAGTGTGCTCAGAACAAGAGAACTGTGTTTCCTACAATTGGGGACCATATCTAGTTCAACTCTGCTTCTGAAACTGATACAAACCACAGGTCCTCGTACATCCAATCTTTTCAGTTAAGAGCGAGAGACACATGAGCTTCGTGAATGATGTAGCTTCGTTTGACCTGAAAAGTGACTGCGTTTACAGGAAAAGATGTCTTACTTGTAGAAAGACAAAGAGCATGGGATTTAACTCTACTTCTGAAGGGAAACACACAGCACAGTTCTCATCCATGGAACACACTCTGCTTTAGAGCAAGGAGTACGCTCTTGCTTTCTAGATTCTCTGACAGTAAGAAACGTGAGTGTGCTCAGAACAAAAGGACTGTGTAGCCTACACATAAGGACCATATCGAGAACAACTCTGCTTCAGAAACTGATACAAACCAGAGTTCCTCTAACTTCCCATGCTTTTCAGTTAAGAGCGAGAATCGTGTGAGCTTCCTGAACGACATAGCTTCGTTTGAGCTGAAAAATGACAGTGTTTACCTGAAATGATGTCTTGCTAGTAGGAAGACACAGAGCCAGGGATTTAACTCCATTTCTGATGGGCAACACACAGCACAGTTCTCATCCATGGAACAAACTCTGCTTTAGAGCAAGAGTACGCTCTTGCTTTCTAGAGTCTCTAATACAGCAGGAAACGTGAGTGTGCTCAGAACAACTGAACTGTGTTTCCTACACATGGGGACCATATCTAGTTTAACTCTGCTTCTGCAACTGATACAAACCACAGGTCCTCGAAAATCCAATCTTTTAGGTTAAGAGCAAGAAACATTTGAGCTTCGTAAACGATGTAGCTTCGTTTGAGCTGAAAAGTGACTGCGTTTACATGAAACGAAGTCTTGCTTGTAGAAACACAAAGAGCATGCGATTTAACTCTACTTCTGAAGGGAAACACACAGCATAGTTCTCATCCATCAAACACACTCTGCTTTATAGCAAGAAGCACGCTCTTTTTTTCTAGATTCTCTAAGAGATTAAGAAACGTGAGTGTGCTCAGAATAAAAGAACTGTGTATCCTACACATAAGGACGTTATGGAGATGATCTCTGCTTCAGAAACTGATACAAAGCACAGTTCTTCTAACTTCCAATGCTTTTCAGTTAGGAACAAGGAACGTGTGACCTTTGTGAACTATGTAGCTTCGTTTGAGCTGAAAAGTGACTGCGTTTACCTGCAACGTAATCTGGCATGTAGGAAGACAGAGAGCCAGGGATTTAACTCCATTTTTGACGTGCAACACACAGCACAGTTCTCATCCATGGAACACACTCTGATTTAGAGCAAGAAGCACGCTCTTGCTTTCTAGAATCTCTAATAGAGCAGGAAACGTGAGTGTGGTCAGAACAAAAGAACAGTGTATCCTACATATACGGACCATATGTAGTTCAACTCTGCTTCTGAAACTGATACAAACCACATGACCTCTAACATTCAAATCTTTTCAGTTAAGAGGGAGAAACATGTGAGCTTGGTGAACGATGTAGCTTCGTTTGAGCTGAAAAGTGAATGCGTTTACCTGAAAAGAATTCTTGCTTGTAGGAAGACACAGAGCCTGGTATTTAACTCCATTTCTGAAGGGAAAACCACAGCACAGTTCTCATCCATGAAACACACTCTGCTTTAGAGCAAGGAGCACCCTCTTGCTTTCTAGAGTCTCTAATACAGCAGGAAACGTGAGTGTGCTCAGAACAAGAGAACTGTGTTTCCTACACTTGGGGACCATATCTAGTTCAACTCTGCTTCTGAAACTGATACAAACCACACTTCCTCGTACATCCAATCTTTTCAGTTAAGAGCGAGAGACATATGAGCTTTGTGAACGATGTAGCTTCGTTTGAGCTGAAAAGTGACTGCGTTTACAGAAAAAGAAGTCTTGCTTGTAGAAAGACATAGAGCATGGGATTTAACACTACTACTGAAGGGAAACACACAGCACAGTTCTCATCCATGGAACACACTCTGCTTTAGAGCAAGGAGCACGCTCTTGCTTTCTAGATTCTCTGACAGTAAGAAACGTGAGTGTGCTCAGAACAAAAGGACTGTGTAGCCTACACATAAGGACCATATAGAGATCAACTCTGCTTCAGAAACTGATACAAACCAGAGTTCCTCTAACTTCCAATGCTTTTCATTTAAGAACGAGAAACGTGTGAGCTTCGTGAATGATGTAGCTTCTTTTGAGCTGAAAAGAGACTGTTTTAATCTGAAACGAAGTCTTGCTTGTAGGAAGACACAGAGGCTGGGATATAACCCCATTTCTGAAGGGAAACTCACAGCACAGTTCTAATCCATGGAACACACTCTGCTTTAGAGCAAGAAGCAAGCACTTTCTTTCTAATGTTTCTAATACAGAAGGAAAGATGAGTGTGCTCAAACAAAAGAATTGTGTTTCCTACACACGGACCATATCTAGTTCAACGCTGCTTCTGAAACTGAAAAAACTACAGGACCTCTAACATCCAATGCTTTTCAGTTAAGAGCGAGAATCCTTTGAGTTTCTTGAACTATGTAGCTTCATTTGAGCTGAAAAGTGCCTGCGTTTACCTGCAACGAATTGTGGCATGCAGTAAGACACAGAGCGAGGGTTTTAACTCCATTTCTGATGGGCAGCAAAGCACAGTTCTCAAACAATGAACACACTCTACTTTAGAGCAAGAAGCATACTCTTGCTTTCTCGAGTCTCTAAGGCAGTAAGAAACGTGAGTGTGCTCAGAACTAAAGAACTGTGTATTCTACACATATGGACCATATCGAGTTCAACTCTGCTTCAGAAACTGATACAAACCACAGTTCCTCTAACATAAAATGCTTTTAAGTTAAGTGCGAGAAACGTGTGAGCTTCGTAAATGATGTAGCTTCTTTTGAGCTGAAAAGTGACTGTGTTTACCTCAAACAAAGTCTTGCTTGGAGGAAGACACAGAGCCTAGGATTTAACTCCTTTTCTGAAGGGAAACACACAAGACAGTTCTCATCCATCAAACACACTCTTCTCTAGAACAAGAAGCCCACACTTGCTTTCTAGGGTCTCCAAGGCAGGAAGAAACGTGAGTGTGCTCAGAATGAGAGAACTGTGTATCCTACACATATGGACCATATCGAGTTCAACTCTGATTCAGAAACTGATACAAACCACAGTTCCTCTAACTTCCCATGCTTGTCAGTTATGAGCGAGAAACGTGTAAGCTTTGTGAACGCTGTAGCTTCGTTTGAGCTGAAAAATGACTGCGTTTACCTGCAACGAAGTCTGGCATGTAGGAAGACACAGAGCCAGGGATTTAACTCCATTGTTGATGTGCAACACACAGCACAGTTCTCATCCATGGAACACACTCTGATTTAGAGTAAGAAGCACTCTCTTGCTTTCTAGAATCTCTAATAGAGCAGGAAACGTGAGTGTGGTCAGAAAAAAAGAACAGTGTATCCTACACATACAGACCATACGTAGTTCAACTCTGCTTCTGAAACTCATACAAACCACATGACCTCTAACATTCAAATCTTTTCAGTTCAGAGATGTAGCTTCGTTTGAGCTGAAAAGTGAATGCGTTTACCTGAAAAGAATTCTTGCTTGTAGGAAGACACAGAGCCTGGTATTAAACTGCATTTCTGAAGGGAATACCACAGCACAGTTCTCATCCAGCAAACACACTCTGCTTTAGAGCAAGAAGCAGCTCTTTCTTTCTGGATTCTATAACACAGCTGGAAACATGAGTGTGCTCAAAACAAAAGAACTGTGTTTCCTACACACAAGGACCATATCTAGTTCAACTCTGCTTCTGAAACTTATACAAACCACAGGTCCTCTAACATCCAATGCATTTAAGTTAAGAGCGAAAAACTTGTGAGCTTCGTGAATGATGTAGGTTCCTTTGAGCTGAAAAGTGACTGCGTTTACCTGAAAGGAAGTCTTGCTTGTAGGAGGACACAGAGCCAGGGATTTAACTCCATTTCTGAGGGGCAACACAAACCACAGTTCTCATCCATGGAACACACTCTGCTAAAGAGCAAGGAGCACGCTCTTGCTTTCTGGAGTCTCTTATACAGCAGGAAATGTGAGTGTGCTCACAACAAAAGAACTGTGTTTCCTACAAATGGGGACCATATCTAGTTCAACTCTGCTTCTGAAACTGATACAAACCACAGGTCCTCGAACATCCAATCTTTTCAGTTAAGACCGAGAAACATGTGAGCTTCTTGAATGATGTAGCTTCGTTTGACCTGAAAAGTGACTGTGTTTACCTGAAACGAAGTCTTGCTTGTAGGAAGACACAGAGTCAGGAATTTAACACCATTTCTGATGTGCAACACACAGCACAGTTCTCATCCATGGAACACACTCTGCTTCAGTGCAAGGAACACTCTCTTGATTTATAGAGTCTCTTATAAAGCAGGAAACATGAGTGTGCTCAGAACAACAGAACGTTGTTTCCTACACATACGGACCATGTCTAGTTCAGCTCTGCTGCTTAAACTGAGATAAACCACAGGTCCTCTAACATCCAAATCTTTACATTTCGGAGTCAGATACATGTGAGGTTCTTTAACGATGTAGATTCATTTGAGGTCAAAAGTGACTGAGTTTACCTGAAACGAATTCTTGCTGGTGGGAAGACACAGAGCCTGTGATTTACCTCCATTTTTGAAGGGAAACCCACAGCACAGTTCTCTTCCAAGGAACATACTCTGCTTTAGAGCAAGAAGGGTGCTCTTGCCTTCTATAATCTCTAATACAGCAGGAAACGTGAGTGTACTCAGAACAAAAGAACTGTGTATCCTATACATACGGACCATATCTAGTTCAACTCTGCTTCTGAAACTGATAAAAACCACAGGTCCTCTAACATCAAATCTTTTCAGTTAAGACCGAGAAACATGTGAGCTTCGTGAACGATGTAGTTTCGTTTGAGCTGAAAAGTGACTGCGTTTACAAAAACCGAAGTATTTTTTGTAGAAGACACAGAGCCAGGGATTTAACTACATTTCTGACGTGCAACACAACGCACAGTTCTCATCCATGTAACACACTCTGATTTAGAGCAAGAAGCAAGCTCTGGCTTTCAAGGGTCTCTAATACAGAAGGAAACATGAGTGTGCTCAGAACATAAAATAGTGTTTCTGCACACACGGACCATATCTAGTTCAAATATGCTTCTGAAACTGATAAAACCACAGGACCTCTAACATCCAATGCTTTTCATTTAAGAGGGAAAAACGTATGAGCTTCGTGAACGATGTAGCTTCCTTTGAGCTGAGAAGTGACAGCATTTACCTGAAATGAAGTTTTGCTTGTAGGAAGACACAGAGCCAGGGATTTAACTCCATTTCTGACATGCAACACACAGCACAGTTCTCATCCATGGAAAACATTCAGCTTTAGAGCAACGAGCACGCTCTTGCTTTCTAGAGTCTCTTATAAAGCAGGAAAAGTGAGTGTGCTCAGAACAAAAGGACTGTGTAACCTACACATAAGGACCATATAGAGATCAACTCTGCTTACGAAAATGAAACAAAACACAGTTCCTCTAGCTTACAATGCTTTTCATTTAAGAGCGAGAAACGTGTGAGCTTCGTGAATGCTGTAGCTTCGTTTGAGCAGAAAAGTGACTGCGTTTACCTTTAATGAAGTCTTCCATGTAGGAAGACACAGAGCCAGGGATTTAACTCCATTTGTGACGGGCAACACACAGCACAGTTCTCATCCATGGAACACACTCAGCTTTAGAGCAAGAAGCACACTCTTCCTTTCTTGGGTCTCTAAGGCAGTAAGAAACGTGAGTGTGTTCAGAACAAAAGAAATTTGTATCCACACATATGGACCATATCGAGTTCAACTCTGCTTCAGAAACTGATACAAACCACAGTTCCTCTAACATCCAATGCTTTTCAGTTAAGAGCGAGAAACATGTGAGCTTCGTGATCTATGTAGTTTCGTTTAGCTGAAATGTGACTGCGTTTACAAGAAAAGAAGTCTTGCTTGTAGAAAGACAAAGAGCATGGGATTTAACTCTACTTCTGAAGAGAAACACACATCACAGTTCTCATCCATGAAACACACTCTGCTTTAGAGCAAGAAGCACGCTCTTTCTTTCTAGAGTCTCTAATATAGCTGGAAACATGAGTGTGCTCAAAACAAAAGAACTGTTTTTCCTACACACAAGTACCATATCAAGTTCCACTCTGCTTCTGAAACTGATACATACCACAGGACCTCTAACATCCAATGCATTTTAGTTAAGAGTGAAAAACGTGTGAGCTTCGCGAATGATGTAGCTTCCTTTGAGCTGAAATGTGACTACGTTTACCTTAAAGGAAGTCTTGCTTGTAGAAGGACACAGAGCCAGGGATTTAACTCCATTTCTGAGGGTCAACACACACCACAGTTCTCATCAAATGAACACACTCTGCTTTAGAGCAAGGAGCACGCTCTTGCTTTCTAGATTCTCTAAGACACTAAGAAACGTGAGTGTGCTCAGAACAAAAGGACTGTGTATCCTACACATAAGGACCATATCGAGATCAGCTCTGCTTCTAAAGTTGATACAAACCATAGTTACTCTAACTTCCAATGCTTTTCAGAAAAGAGCGAGAAACGTGTGAGCTTCGTGAACGCTGTAGCTTCCTTTGAGCTGAAAACTGACTGCGTTTACCTCCAACGAAGTCTGGCATGTAGAAAGACACAGAGCGAGGGATTTAACTCCATTTCTGACGGGCATCACACAGCAGTGTTCTCATCCATGGAACAGACTCTGCTTTAGAGCAAGAAGCATGCTCTTGCCTTCTAGATTTTCTAATACAGCAGGAAACGTGAGTGTACTCAGATCAAAAGAACTGTGTATCCTACATGTACGGACCATATCTAGATCAACTGTGCTTCTGAAACTGATACAAACCACATGTCTTCTAATATCCAATGCTTTTAAGTTAAGTGCGAGAAACATGTGAGCTTCGTGAATGATGTAGCTTCATTTGAGCTGAAGAGTGACTGTGTTTACCTGAAACGAAGTCTTGCTTGGAGGAAGACACAGAGCCTGGGATTTAACTCCTTTTCTGAAGTGAAACACACAGCACAGTTCTCATCCATGAAACACACTCTGCTTTAGAGCAAGAAGCATGCTCTTTTTTCTAGATTCTCTCAGACAGTAAGAAAAGTGCGTGTCCTCAGAACAAAAGAACTGTGTATCCTACACATATGGACCATATCGCGATCAACTCTGCTTCAGAAACTGTTACAAACCACAGTTCCTCTAACTTCCAATGCTTTTCAGTTAAGAGCGAGAAACGTGTGAGCTTTGTGAACGCTGTAGCTTCGTTTGAGCTGAAAAGTGACTGCGTTTACCTGAAATGAAGTCTTCCTTGTAGGAAGACACAGAGCCAGGGATTTTACTCCATTTCTGACGGGCAACACACAGCACAGTTCTCATCCATGGAACACTCTCTGCATTAGAGCAAGGAGCAAGCTCTTTCTTTCTAGATTCTCTAAGACACTAAGAAACGTGAGTGTGCTCAGAACAAAAGGACTGTGTATCCTACACATAAGGACCATATCGAGATCAACTCTGCTTCAGAAACTGTTACAAACCACAGTTCCTCTAACTTCCTATGCTTTTGAGTTAAGAGCGAGGAACGTGTGAGCTTCGTGAACGCTGTAGCTTCCTTTGAGCTGAAAACTGACTACGTTTACCTGCAACGAATTCTGGCATGTAGAAAGACACAGAGCGAGGGATTTAACACCATTTCTGACGGGCATCACACAGCACAGTTCTACCATGGAACACACTCTGCTTTAGAGCAAGAAGCACGTTCTTGCCTTCTAGATTCTCTAATACAGCAGGAAACGTGAGTGTACTCAGAACAAAAGAACAGTGTATCCTACACATACGGACCATATCTAAGTCAACTCTAGTTCAGAAATTGTTACAATCCATAGTTCCTCTAACTTCCCATGCTTTTCAGTTAAGCGCAAGAAATGTGTGAGCTTTGTGAATGATGTAGCTTCGTTTGAGCTCAAAAGAGACTGTTTTAATCAGAAACGAAGTCTTGCTTGTAGGAAGACACAGAGGCTGGGATTTAACCCAATCTCTGAAGGGAAACACACAGCACAGTTCTCATCCATGGAACACACTCTTCTTTGGAGCACGAAGAAAGCTCTTGCTTTCTAGAGTCTCTAATACAGAAGGAAACATGAGTGTGCTCAGAACAAAAGAAGTGTGTTTGCTACACATGGGGACCGTATCTAGGTCAACTCAGCTTCTGAAAGTGATACAAACCACAGGTCCTCGAACATCCAATCTTTTCAGTTAAGAGTGAGAAACACGTGAGCTTCGTGAACGATGTAGCTTCGTTTGAGCTGAACACTGACTGCGTTTACCTGAAACCAAGTCTTGTTTCTAGGAAGACACAGAGCCTGGGATTTAACTCCATTTCTGAAGGGAAACACACAGCACAGTTCTCATCCATGGAACACACTCTGATTTAGAGCAAGAAGCACGCTCTTGCCTTGTAGAGTCTCTGATACAGCAGGAAACGTGAGTGTGCTCAGAACAAAAGACCT
This sequence comes from Onychomys leucogaster, assembly GCA_949786385.1. Taxonomy (NCBI): domain Eukaryota; kingdom Metazoa; phylum Chordata; class Mammalia; order Rodentia; family Cricetidae; genus Onychomys; species Onychomys leucogaster. The sequence goes on along the minus strand of CATKUP010000006.1, from coordinate 7,958,493 downwards.
GTGTTTCCTTCACATTGCGACCATATCTAGTTCAACACTGCTTCAGAAACTGATACACACCACAGTTCCTCTAACTTCCAATGCTTTTCAGTTAAGAGCGGGAAATCTGTGAGCTTCCTTAACGATGTAGCTTCGTTTGAGCTGAAAAGTGACTGTGTTTACCTGAAACGAAGTCTTGCTTGTAGGAAGACACAGCACCAGGGATTTAACTCCATTTATGACGGGAAACACACAGCACAGGTCTCATCCATGGAACACACTTTGCTTTAGAGCAAGGAGCACGCTCTTGCTTTCTAGAGTCTTTATACAGCAGGAAATGTGAGTGTGCTCAGAACAAAGAACTGTGTTTCCTACACATGGGGACCATATCTAGTTCAACTCTGCTTTTGAAACTGACACAAACCACAGGTTCTCGAACATCCAATCTTTTCAGTTAAGAGCGAAAACATGTGACCTTCGTGAAGAACGTAGCTTAGTTTGAGCTGAAAAGTGACTGCATTTACCTGAAACTAAGTCTTCTTTCTAGGAAGACACAGAGCCTAGGATTTAACACCATTTCTGAAGTGAAACACACAGCACAGTTCTCATCCATGAAACACACTCCTCTATAGAGCAAGAAGGATGCTCTTTCTTTCTAGATTCTCTAAGACAGTAAGAAACGTTCATGTTCTCAGAACAAATGGACTGTGTATCCTACACAAAACGACCATATTGAGATCAACTCTGCTTCAGAAACTGATACAAACCACTATTCCTCTAACTTCCAATGCTTTTCAGTTAAGAGCGAGAAACATGTGAGCTTCGTGAAAGATGTAGCTTCGTTTGAGCTGAAAATTGACTGAGTTTACCTGAAACGAAGTCTTGCATGTAGGAAGACACAGCACCAGGGATTTAACTCCATTTCGGACGGGCAACACACAGCACAGGTCTCATCTATGGAACACACTTTGCTTTAGAGCAAGGAGCATGCTCTTGCTCTCTAGAATCTCTTATACAGCAGGAAATGTGAGTGTGCTCAGAACAAAAGAACTGTGTTTCCTACACATGGGGACCATATCTAGTTCAACTCCTCTTCTGAAACTGATACAAACCACAGGCTCTCGAACATCCAATCTTTTAAGTTAAGAGTGAGAAACATGTGACCTTCGTGAATGATGTAGCTTAGTTTGAGCTGAAAAGTGACTACATTTACCTGAAACCAAGTCTTCTTTCTAGGAAGACTCAGTGCCTGGGATTTAACACGATTTCTGAAGGGAAACACACAGAACAGTTCAAATCCATGAAAAACACTCTGCTTTATAACAAGAAGCATGCTCTTGCTCTCTAGAGTCTCTAATACTGCTGGAAATTTGAGTGTGCTCAGAAAAAAAGAACTATGTATCCTACACATAAGGACCATATCGAGATCAACTCTGCTTCAGAAACTGATAGAAACCACAGTTCCTCTAACTTCCAATGCTTTTCAGTTAAGAGCGAGAAACGTGTGACCTTCGTGAACGATGTAGCTTCGTTTGAGCTAAAAAGTGACTGTGTTTACCTGCAATGAATTCTGGCATGTAGGAAGATACAGCGCGAGGGATTTAACTCCATTTCTGACGGGCAACACACAGCACAGTTCTCATCCATGGAACACGCTCTGCTTTATAGCAAGAAGCACGCTCTTGCCTTCTAGAGTCTCTAATACAGCAGGAAATGTAAGTGTGCTCAGAACAAAAGAACTGTGTATCCTACACATATGGATCATATCTAGTTCAACTCTGCTTCTGAAACTGATACAAATCACAGTTCCTCTAACTTCCCATGCTTTTCAGTTAAGAGCGATAAACGTGCAAGCTTCGTGAAGTATGTAGGTCCGTTTGAGCTGAAAACTTACTGCGTTTAACTGAAACGAAGTCTTGCTTGTAAGAAGACACAGAGCCAGTGATTTAACTCCATTTCTGACGGGCAACACACAGCATAGGACTCATCCATGGAACACAACCTGCTTTAGAGCAAGGAGCACGCTCTTGCTTTCTAGAGTCTCTTATACAGCAGGAAATGTGAGTGTGCTCAGAACAAAAGAACGGTGTTTCCTACACATGGGGACCATATCTAGTTCAACTCTGTTTCTGAACCAGATACACACCACAGGTCCTTGGATATCCGATCTTTCCATTTAAGAGACAGAAGCATGTGAGCTTCATGAACTATGTAGCAATGTTTGAGCTTAAAAGTGACTGCGTTTACCTGAAACCAAGTCTTGTTTCTAGGAAGACACAGAGCCTGGGATTTAACTCCATTTCTGAAGGGAAACACACAGCACAGTTCTCATGCATGAAACACACTCTGCTTTAGAACAAGGAGCACGCTCTTGCTTTCTAGAGTCTCTAAGAAAGTAAGAAACGTGAAGGTGCTCAGAACAAAACAACTGTGTAACGTATACATACAGACCATATAGAGTTCAACTCTTCTTCTGAAACTCATACAAACCACAGGTCCTCTAACATCCAATGCTTTTCAGTTAACAGCGAGAAAGGTGTGAGCTTCTTGAACGAAGTAGCTTCGTTTGACCTGAAAAGTGACTGCGTTTACTTGAAACGAAGTCTTGCTTGTAGGAAGACACAGAGCCTGGGATTTAACACCATTTCTGAAGGGAAACACACAGCACAGTTCACATCCATGGAATACAGTCTGCTTTAGAGCAAGACGCATGCTCTTGCTTTCTCGAGTCTCTAAGGCAGTAAGAAACGTGGGTGTGCTCAGAACAAAAGAACTGTGTATCCTACACATATGGACCATACCGATTTCAACTCTGATTCAGATACTGATACAAACCCCAGTTCCTCTAACATCCAATGCTTTTCAGTTAAGAGTGAGAAACGTGTCATCTTCGTTAACAATATAGCTTATATGAGCTGAAAAGTGACTGCGTTTACCTGAAACGACGTCTTGCTTGTAGAAAGACACAGAGCATGGGATTTAACTTTTTCTGAACGGAAGCACAAAGCACAGTTCTCATCCATGAAACACATTCTGCTTTAGAGCAAGAAGCACGCTGTTGGTTCCTAGTGTCTCTAAGACAGTAAGAAATGTGAGTGTGTTCAGAACAAAACAACTGTGTATCCTGTACATACGGACCATATCGAGTTCAACTCTGCTTCAGAAACTGATACAAACCACAGTTCCTCTAACATCCAATGCTTTTCAGTTAAGAACGAGAAACATGTGAGCCTAGTGACCGATGTAGCTTCGTTTGAGCTGAAAAATGACTGCGTTTACCTGAAACGAAGTCTCTGTTGTAGGAAGACACAGAGCCTGGGATTTAACTCAATTTCCGAAGGGAAACAAACAGCACAGTTCTCATCCATGGAACACCCACTGCTTTAGAGGAAGAAGTAGGCTCTTGCTTTCTAGAATCTCTAATACTTCTGGAAACATGAGTGTGCTAAAAAGAAAAGAACTGTGTTTCCTACACACAGAGACCATATCTAGTTAAACTCTGCTTCTGAAACTGATAGCAACCACAGGTCCTCTAACATCCAATGATTTTCATTTAAGAGCGAGAAACGTGTTATCTTCGTGAACGATGTAGCTTCGTGTGAGCTGAAAAGTGCCTGCGATTACCTGAAACGATGTCTTGCTTGTAGGAAGACACAGAGCCAGGGATTTAACTCCATTTCTGAAGGGAAACACACAGCACAGTTCTCATCCTTGAAACACACCCTGCTTTAGAGCACGAAGCACGCTATTGCTTTCTAGAGTCTCTAATACAGGAGGAAACGTGAATGTGCTCAGAACAAAAGGAATGTGTTTCCTACACACACGGACCATATCTAGTACAACTCTGCTTCTGAAACGGATACAAACAAAAGTTCCTTTAACATCCAACGCTTTTCAGTTAAGAGTGAGAAACGTGTGAGCTTTGTGAATGATGTAGCTTCGTGTGAGCTGAAAAGTGCCTGCGATTACCTGAAACGATGTCTTGCTTGTAGGAAGACACAGAGCCAGGGATTTAACTCCATTTCTGAAGGGAAACACACAGCACAGTTCTCATCCTTGAAACACACCCTGCTTTAGAGCACGAAGCACGCTATTGCTTTCTAGAGTCTCTAATACAGGAGGAAACGTGAATGTGCTCAGAACAAAAGGAATGTGTTTCCTACACACACGGACCATATCTAGTACAACTCTGCTTCTGAAACGGATACAAACAAAAGTTCCTTTAACATCCAACGCTTTTCAGTTAAGAGTGAGAAACGTGTGAGCTTTGTGAATGATGTAGCTTCGTTTGAGCTGAAAAGTGCCTGCAATTACCTGAAACGAAGTCTTGCATGTAGGAAGACACAGAGCCAGGGATTTAACTCCATTTCTGAAGGGAAACACACAGCACAGTTCTCAATCATGAAACAAAGGCTGCTTTAGAGCAAGAAGCACGCTGTTGCTTTCTCGTGTTTCCAAGTCAGCAGCAAACGTGAATGTGCTCAGAACAAAAAAACTGAGTATCCTACACATACAGACCATGTCTAGTTCAACGCTCCTTCTGAAACTGATACAAACCACAGGTCCTTAACATCCAATGCTTTTCACTTAACAGCGAGAAACGTGTGAGCTAATTGAACAGTGTATGTTCCCTTGAGCTGAAAAGGGGCTGCGTTTACCTGAAAATAAGTCTTGCTTAGAGGAAGACACAGAACCTGGGATGTAACTCCAGTTCTGAAGGGAAACACACAGCACAGTTCTCATCCATGAAACACATTCTGCTTTAGAGCAAGAAGCACGCTCTTGCTTTCTAGAGTCTCTAAGACAGTAAGAAACGTGAGGGTGCTCAGAACAAAACAACTGTGTAACGTATACATACGGACCATATCGAGTTCAACTCTGCTTCTGAAACTCATACAAACCACAGGTCCTCTAACATCCAATGCTTTTCAGTTAACAGCGAGAAAGGTGTGAGCTTCTTGAACGAAGTAGCTTCGTTTGACCTGAAAAGTGGCTGCGTTTACTTGAAACGAAGTCTTGCTTGTAGGAAGACACAGAGCCTGGGATTTAACTCCATTTCTGAAGGGAAACCCACAGAACTGCTCTCATCCAATGATCACACTCTGCTTTAGAACAAGAAGCACGCTATTGCTTTCTAGAGTCTCTAATACAGCTGGAAACATGAGTGTGCTCAAAACAAATGAACTGTGTTTTCTACACACACGGACCATATCCAGTTCAACTCTCCTTCTAAAACTGATAGAAACGACTGGTCCTTTTCTTCCAATGCTTTTCAGTTAACAGTGAGAAACGTCTGAGCTTCGTGAACAATGTAGGTTCCTTTGACCTGAAAAGTGACTGTGTTTACCTGAAACAAAGTCTTGCTTATAGGAAGACACAGAACCTGGGATCTAACTCCATTTCTGAAGGGAAACACAGAGCACAGTTGTAACAGGAATCTTAAAAGTTCTTATTAATGAAACCAAACCCCAGGCCAGTTATTGGGGTGAATGATGGAAGATCAAAGAAGGAAACTTAAAGACTCTTATTAATAAAACCAAACCCGAGGCCAGTTATTGGGGTGAATTTTGGAAGATCAGAGAAGCAGAACAAGCCACAGCTATCTCACCTTGCTAGTTCCTCAGGTGATCCTGTTTCCTCAGGCTGGAAGCTTCTGTGTCCTCCTCCACATGAATCTCAGCTGAACTGTGTTGCTCCAAAGCTTAACTAACTACATGCTTTTTCCTCTTTAGTTCCTGGCCGTCTCTTTTACTTATTATGTATACAGGGTTCTGCCTGCATGTATGCCTGCAGGCCAGAAAAGGGCGCCAGATCTCATTACAGATGGCTGTGAGCCACCATGTGGTTGCTGGGAATTGAACTCAGTACCTCTGGAAGAGCAGTCGGTGCTCTTAACCTCTGAGCCTTCTCTCCAGCCCTTGCCTGTGGCCTTTTGAGCCCTAGCTCAGGCCTGCTCAGCAGGCTGTGGTGGCACAGGCCAGTAGGAATTACTGAAGAAGGCAGAGGCAGGAGGATCCCGAGTTGAGGCTGGCCTAGGAGAAGCTTCAACCGATGCAGAGACACAAACAGTGTTGGTGTGACCATGGGCACAGCAGCTGCTGCTCCGACTTGCAGGCTGCTTCTCATTGTGTTGGTGACTGCAGTGATGCTGCTACCTGGAACAAAGAATTTACTGCTGCTTGTTCAGAGAAGAATTGCCAGGACCAGTGTGTTACAAGAAAACATCAGCAAAGGTTAGTTTGGAAATGTTTGGCAAGACAAATGCTGGGGAGAAATTGCTGTGAAGATTTTCTCTTCTAGGGAAGAACGTTCATGGTCCCGAGAGACAGACATTTTTCAGACTGTGATTACTCCAAACCACAGAGGAGTCAAAAAAAATAAAAATAAAAATAAAATAAAAAAGAAGGGAACCATGATCATGCCTAACAGTGACTTTGAAACCTTCAAAATGATGATGGGACTCCACAATGTTGATGCCACATGAACTATGGTAAAGCCATTAACACCATGGAAAGATTGACTCTGGACTACAAACTGCTCAGGACAATTTCAAGATGACTGGCTGAGATGATACAGCCTGACAGACTACCTGAACAAGGACTTGAAACAAGCCCTGCACTTTCTCACTATGCATGGGCCAGGACAAATGATACAGGACTTGACAATTAACCCAAAAATTTTCTTTTCAGGATCCCCTAAAAATGGATGTAATTTTAAGAAAATGATGCCCATATCCCCAAAAGGTGGGATGGGAAGTTTTTGGTCGTTTAATAAGTTTTGGATATTGTCATTGTTTATGATGATTGGTTACAAGTTGTTAATTGTTAATGACCAGGAAAAAAGCTGAACATGAAGATTAGATTCAGAGGTTTAGTTTAAAAGAGAAAAGGAAAAAGTAGAATATAGATATGAGGTAGATCACTGAATCTACTCTGAGAAAAAAAGACAAAGAAATAATAGGATAAATGGGTAGATCACTGAATCTACTCTAAAAAGAAAAAGAAGATATAAAAATGACAAAAGTTAAACTACTGAATCTATTATGAAAAGAAAAGATAGGATAAGTAATGAAAAATTTTTGTCTGAGTTTATCAAATTTTACTAGACTGGATATTATTATACATAATGGAGTTTTTTGCCTGAATCTGTCAAATGTTAATGGACTAGACATCATTAATGTAATCTTGACTGTGTGTATTGTATATACTTATTGGATAGTTTTTCTTGTATTAGTTATAAGCTTTTTTAAATTTTAGACAAAAACAGGGGAAATGTGGTGGTATTGTGTTCCCTGAAATATTGTGTGTTCCCCGAAATAAAAATATCTGGAGTCAGAAAACAGACAGCCACAAGAACAGAGCAAGAAATGGTGGCTAGAAAATGGGAAGAGTAAGCTATAGCAGAAGTTGTGCTGTGGTGGTACACACCTTTAATCCCAGCACTTGGGAGGAAGAGCTAGCCAGATCTCTGAGTTCAAGGCCACTTTAGAAACAGCTAAGCATGGTGACCCACACCTTTAATCCCAGGGAGTGAAGGCAGAAAGAAAAAAGGTATATAGGCGTGAGGACCAGGAACAAAAGAGGAAAAAGCATGTAGTTAATTAAGCTTTGGAGCAACACAGTTCAGCTGAGATTCATGTGGAGGAGGACTCAGAAGCTTCCAGCCTGAGGAAACAGGATCACATGAGGAACTAGCAATGTGAGATAGCTGTGGCTTGTTCTGCTTCTCTGATCTTCCAGCATTCACCCCAATAACTGGCCTCGGGTTTGGTTTCATTAATAAGATCTTTTAAGATTCCTGTTACACACAGTTCTCATCCATGAAACACATTCTGCTTTAGAGCAAGAAGCACGCTATGGCTTTCTATATTCTCTAAGACAGTAAGAAACGTGATTGTGCTCAGAACAAAAGAACTGTGTATCCTACACATACAGACCATATCGAGTTCAACTCTGCTTCAGAAACTGATACAAACCACAGTTCCTCTAACATCCAAGGCTTTTCAGTGAAGAGCGAGAAACGTTTGAGCTTCCTGAACGATGTAGCATAGTTTGAGCTGAAAAGTGACTGCGTTTAGCTGAAATGAAGTCTTGCTTGTAGGAAGAAACAGAGCCTGGGATTAACTCCATTTCTGAAGAGAAACAAACAGCACAGTTCTCATCTATGGAACACACTCTGCTTTAGAGCAAGATGCATGCTCTTGCTCTCTAGAGACTCTAAGTCAGCAGGAAACTTGACTGTGCTCAGAACAAAAGAACTGTGCTTACTACACACATGGACCATATCTATTTCAACTCTGCTTCTGAAAGTGATACAAACCACAAGTCCTCTAACATCCAAAGCTTTAGAGTTAAAAGCGAGAATCATGTGAGCTTTGTGAACGATGTTGCTCCGTTTAAGCTGAAAGTGACTGTGTTTACCTGAAATGAACTCTTGCTCGTAGAAAGACACAGAGCCTGGGATTGAACTCCAATTGTGAAGTGAAACACAGAGCAAGTTCTCATCCATGGAACACACTCTGCTTAAGAGCAAGAAGCACGCACTTGCTTTCTAGAGTCTCTAATACAGCAGGAAACATGAGTGTGCTCCGAACAAAATAACTGTGTTTTCTACACACACAGACCATATCTAGTTCAACTCTGCTTCTGAAATTGATACAAACCACAAGGCCTTTAACATCCAATGCTTTTCAGTTAAGATTGAGAAACATGCGAGGTCATGAACGATGTAGCTTCATTTGAGCTGAAAAGTGACTGTGTTTACCTGAAACGAATTCTTGCTTGTAGGAAGACACAGTGCCTGGGATTTAACTCCATTTCAGAAGGGAAACCCACAGCACAGCTCTCATCCAATGAACACACTCTGCTTTAGAGCAAGAAGCACGCTCTTGATTTCTAGAGTTTCTAATACAGCTGGAAATTGAGTGTGCTCAAAACAAAAGAACTGTGTTTTCTAACACACACGGACCATATCTAGTTCAACTCTGCCTCAGAAACTGATACAAACCACAGTTCCTCTAACATCCAATGCTTTTCATTTAAGAGCAAGAAACGTGTGAGCTTCGTGTACAATATAGCTTCGTTTGAGCTGAAAAGTGCCTGTGTTTATCTGAAACGAAGTATTGCTTGTAGGTAGACACAGAGCCTGGGATTTAACTCCATTTCTGAAGGGATACACACAGCATAGTTGTCATCCATGGAACACACTCTGCTTTAGAGCAAGAAGCACGCTCTTGCTTTCTAGAGACTCTAAGTCAGCAGGAAACGTGAGTGTGCTCAGAACAAAAGAACTGTGCTTACTACACACATGGACCATATCTAGTTCAACACTGCTTCTGAAAGTGATACAAACCACAGGTCCTCTAACTTCCAAAGCTTTTCAATTACAAGCGAGTAACATGTGAGCTTCGTGAACGATGTAGCTTCATTTGAGCTAAAAAGTGACTGTGTTTACCTGAAACGAAGTCTTCCTTGTAGGAAGACACAGAGCGTGGGATTTAACTCCATTTCTGAAGTGAAACACACAGCAAGTTCTCATCCATGGAACACACTCTGCTTTAGAGCAAGAAACACGCTCTTGCTCTCTAGAGTCTCTAATACAGCAGGAAACATAAGTGTGCTCCAAACAAAAGAACTGTGTTTCCTACACACACGGCCCATATCTAGTTCAACTCTGCTTCGGAAACTGATACAAACTACAGGGGCATAACATCCAATACTTTTCAGTTAAGTGTGAGAAACATGTGAGCTTCATCAAAGATGTAGCTTCATTTGAGCTGAAAAGTGACTGTGTTTACCTGAAACGAATTCTTGCTTGTAGGAAGACACAGTGCCTGGGATTTAATTCATTTCTGAATGGAAACCCACAGCACAGCTCTCATCCATGAAACACACTTGCTTTAGAACAAGAAGCACGCTCTTTCTTTCTAGAGTGTCTAATACATCAGATAACGTGAGTGTGCTCGGAACAAAAGAACTGTGTATCCTACATACACGGACCATATCGAGTTCAATTCTACTTCAGAAACTAATAGAAACCACAGTTCATCTAACATCCAATGCATTTCAATGAAGAGCGAGAAAAATCTGATCTTCCTGAACAATGTAGCTTAGTTTGAGCTGAAAAGTGACTGCGTTTACCTGAAACGAAGTCTTGCAGGTAGGAAGGCACATAGCCTGGGATTTAACTTCATTCCTGAAGGGAAACACACAACACAGTTCTCATCCATGAATCACACTCTGCTTTAGAGCAAGAAGCCTGCTTTTTCATTCTAGAGTCTCTAAAATAGCAGGAAACATGAGTGTGCTCAGAACAAAAGAACTGTGTTTTCTACACACATGGCCCATATCTAGTTCAAATGTGCTTCTAAAACTGATACAAACCACAGGTCCTCTAACATCCAAAGCTTTTCAATTAAGTGTGAGAAACGTGTGATCATCGTGGACAATGTAGCTTCGTTTGAGCTGAAAATTGACTGCATTTACCTTAAAGTAGTGTTGCTTGTAGGAAGACACAGAGTGTGGGATTTAAGTCCATTTCTGAAGGGAAACACACAGCAGAGTTCTCATCCATGGAGCACACTCTTCTTTAGAGCAAGAAGCACGCTCTTGCTTTCTAGAGACTCTAAGAGAGCAGGAAACTTGAGTGTGCTCAGAACAGAAGAACTGTGTTTCCTACACACACGGTCCATATCTAGTTCAACTCAGCCTCGGAAACTGATACAAACTACAGGGATTTTACATCCAATACTTTTCAGGTAAGTGTGAGAAACATGTGAGCTTCGTCAATGATGTAGCTTCATTTGAGCTGAAAAGTGACTGTGTTTACCTGAAACGAATTCTTGCTTGTAGGAAGACACCATGCCTGGGATTTAACTCCATTTCTGAAAGGAAACCCACAGCATATCTCTCATCCATGGAACACACTCTGCTTTAGAGCAAGAAGCACGCTCTTGCTTTCTAGAGACTCTAAGTCAGCAGGAAACGTGAGTGTGCTCAGAACAGAAGAACTGTGTTTCCTACACACACTTACCATATCTAGTTCAGATCTGCTTCTGACACTGATACAAACCACAGTTTCTCTAAAAGCCAATGCTTTTCAGTTTAGAGCGAGAAACCTGTGTTCTTTGTGAACGCTGTAGCTTCGTTTGAGCTGAAACGTGACTGCGTGTACCTGAAAAGAAGTGTGGCTTGTAGGAAGACACGGAGCCAGGGATTTAACTCCATTTCTGAAGGGACACACACAGCACAGTTCTCATCCATGAATCACACTTGGCTTTAGAACAAAAAGCACGCACTTGCTTTCTACAGTGTCTAATACATCAGATAACATGAGTGTGCTCAGAACAAAAGAACTGTGTATCCTACACACACGGACCATATCGAGTTCAATTCTGCTTCAGAAACTGATACAAACCACAGTTCCTCTAACATCTAATGCTTTTCATTTAAGAGCGAGAAACATGTGAGCTTCCTGAACAATGTAGCTTAGTTTGAGCTGAAAAGTTACTTTGTTTACATGAAACGAAGTCTTGCAGGTAGGAAGACACAGAGCCTGGGATTTCACTTCATATCTGAAGGGAAACACACAACACAGTTCTCATCCATGAAACACACTCTGCTTTAGAGCAAGAAGCCTGCTTTTTCATTCTAGAGTCTCTAAAACAGCAGGAAACGTGAGTGTGCTCAGAACAAAACAACTGTGTTTTCTACACACACGCACCATATCTAGTTCAAATTGCTTCTGAAACTGATACAAACCACAGGTCCTCTAACATCCAATACTTTTCAATTAAGAGCCAGAAATGTGTGAGCTTCGTGAACAATGTTGTAGTGGATAGCCATCCCAGCATTGGCATGGAAGTTCCAACCCCCACTGAGACTTCGGTAATGATCACGCCCACAAGGCGGGGAGAGGAGGAAGCGGAAGACCAAGGATCGGGAAGAGCTCCATCTCTTGGTTCCCAGACTCTGGACGCTGGAGGTAGACTGAGCATAGTTCTCCAGAGAACACCGCTGGAGTGCGCTATATCCTTGCCAGACCATGTAACCTACCCCTTCATTTGTAAGTTACCCCACAAAATAAACCTCCCTTTTAACTACGTTGAGTGGCCTTAATTATTTCACCAATACAATGTAGCTTCGTTTGAACTGAAAAGTGACTGCATTTACCTGGAAAGTAGTGTTGCTTGTAGGAAGACACAGAGCCTGGGATTTAACTCCATTTCTGAAGGGAAACAAACTGCACAGTTCTCATCCATGAAAAACACTCTGCTTCACAGCAAAAACCACACTCTTGCTTTCTAGATTCTATAATACAGCAGGAAACTTGAGTGTGCTCAAACAAAAGAAATGTGTTTCCTACACACACGGACCATATCTAGTTCAACTCTGCTTCTGAAACTGATACAAACCACAGGTCCTCTAATATCCCATGGTTTTCATTTAAGAGCGGGAAACTTGTTTGCTTCGTGAACGATGTAGTTTCGCTTGAGTTGAAAATGACTAAGGTTACCTGAATCGAAGTCTTGCATGTTGGAGGACACAGAGCCTGGGATTTAACTCCATTTCTCAAGGGAAACACACTCTGCTTTAGAGCAAGAAGCACACTCTTGCTTTCTAGAGGCTCTAATAGAGCAGGAAAATTGAGTGTGCTCAGAACAGAAGAACTGTGTTTCCTACACACACAGACCATATCGAGTGCAATTCTGCTTCAGAAACTGATACAAACCACAGTTCCTCTAACATCTAATGCTTTTCATTTAAGAGCGAGAAACATGTGAGCTTCCAGAACAATGTAGCTTAGTTTGAGCTGAAAAGTTACATGGAATGAAGTCTTGCAGGTAGGAAGACACAGAGCCTGGGATTTAACTTCATATCTGAAGGGAAACACACAACACAGTTCTCATCCATGAAACACACTCTGCTTTAGAGCAAGAAGCACACTCTTTCTTTCTAGAGTCTCTAATACAACAGGAAACGTGAGTGTGCTCAGAACAAAAGAACTGTGTTTTCTACACTCATGGCGCATATCTAGTTCAAATGTGCTTCTGAAACTGTTACAAACCACAGGTCCTCTAACATCCAAATCTTTTCAATTAAGTGTGAGAAACGTGTGATCTTCGTGGACAATGTAGCTTTGTTTGAGCTAAAAAGTGACTGCATTTACTTTAAAGTAGTGTTGCTTGTAGAAAGACACAGAGCGTGGGATTTAAGTCCATTTCTGAAGGGAAACACACAGCAGAGTTCTCATCCATGGAGCACACTCTTCTTTAGAGCAAGAATCACGCTCTTGCTTTCTAGAGACTGCAAGAGAGCAGGATACTTGAGTGTGCTCAGAACAGAAGAACTGTGTTTCCTACACACACGCCCCATATCTAGTTCAACTCTGCGTCGGAAACTGATACAAACTACAGGGGTTTTATATCCAATACTTTTCAGTTAAGTGTGAGAAATATGTGAGCTTCGTCAACGATGTAGCTTCATTTGAGCTGAAAAGTGACTGTGTTTACCTGAAATGAATTCTTGCTTGTAGGAAGACACCGTGCCTGGGTTTTAACTCCATTTCTGAAGGGAAACCCACAGCATATCTTTCGTCCATGAAACACACTCTGATTTAGAGCAAGAAGCACGCTCTTTCTTTCTAGAGACTCTAAGAGTGCAGGAAACATGAGTGTGCTCAGAACAGAAGAACAGTGTTTCCTACACACACGGACCATATCGAGTTCAATTCTGCTTCAGAAACTAATACAAACCACAGTTCCTCTAACATCCAATGCTTTTCAGTTAAGAGCGAGAAACATGTGAGCTTCCTGAACAATGTAGCTTAGTTTGAGCTGAAAAGTGACTGCGTGTACCTGAAAAGAAGTGTTGCTTGTAGGAAGACACAGAGCCAGGGATTAAACTCCATTTCTGAAGGGAAACCCACAGCACAGTTCTCATCCATGAATCACACTTGGCTTTAGAACAAAAAGCACGCACTTGCTTTCTACAGTGTCTAATACATCAGATAACGTGAGTGTGCTCAGAACAAAAGAACTGTGTATCCTACATACACAGACCATATCGAGTTCAATTCTGCTTCAGAAACTAATACAAACCACAGTTCCTCTAACAGCCAATGCTTTTCAGTTAAGAGCAAGAAACATGTGAGCTTCCTGAAAAATGTAGCTTAGTTTGAGCTGAAAAGTGACTGCGTTTACTTGAAACGAAGTCTTGCAGGTAGGAAGACACATAGCCTGGGATTTAACTCCATTTCTGAAGGGAAACACACAACACAGTTTTCATCCATGAAACACACTCTGCTTATAGCAGGAAGCCTGCTCTTTCTTTCTAGAGTCTCTAATACAGCAGGAAACGTGAGTGTGCTCAGAACAAAAGAACTGTGTTTTCTAAACACACGCACCATATCTAGTTCAAATGTGCTTCTTAAACTGATACAAACCACAGTTCTTCTAACATCCAATGCTTTTCAATTAAGTGCGAAAACGTGTGAGCTACATGAACAATGTTGTTGTGGATAGCCATCCCAGCATTGGCCTGGAAGTTCCAACCCCCACTGAGGCTTCGGTAATGTTCACGCCCACAAGGCGGGGAGAGGAAGAAGTGCAAGTCCAAAGATCGGGAAGAGCTCCATCTCTTGGTTCCCAGACTCTGGACGCTTGAGGTAGACCGAGCAGAGTTCTCCAGAGAACACCGCTGGACTGCGCTATACCCTTGCCAGAATCTGTAACCTACCCTTTCATTTGTAAGTTACCACAAAAAATAAACCACCCTTTTAACTATGTGGAGTGTCCTTAATAATTTCACCAATACAATGTAGATTCGTTTGAGCTGAAAAGTGACTGCATTTACCTGAAAAGTATTGTTGCTTGTAGGAATACACACAGCCTGGGATTTAACTCCATTTCTGAAGGGAAACACACAGTAGAGATCTCATCCATGAAACACACACTTCTTTAGAGCAAGAAGCACGCTCTTGCTTTCTAGAGTCTCTAATACATCAGGAAACATGAATGTGCTCAGAACAAAAGAACTGTGTATCCTACACATAAGGACCCTATGTAGATAACCTCTGCTTCTGAAACTGATACAAACCACATGTCCTCTAACATCCAATGCTTGTCAGTTAAGATGAGAAACGTGTGATCTTCATGAACGATGTAGATAATTTGAGCGGAAAAGTGACTGCCCTTACCTGAAAGGAAGTCTTGCTTGTTGGAAGACACAGAGCCTGATATTTAACTCCATTTCTGAAGGGGAACACACAGCACAGTTCTTATCCATGGTACACACTCTCATTTAGAGCAAGAAGCCCGTTTTTGCTTGCAAGAGTCTCTAATACAGAGGGAAACTTGAGTGTGCTCAGAACAAAACGACAGTGTTTCCTGCACAATCGGACCATATATAGATCAAACCTGCTTCTGAATGTGATACAAACCACAGGTCCTCTAACATTCAATACATTTCATTTAAGAGCGAAAAACTTGTGAGCTTCGTAAACGATTTAGCTTCCTTTGAGCTCTAAAGTGACTGTGTTTACCTGAAACGAAGACTTGCTTGTAGGAAGACACAGAGCCTGGTATTTACCTCCATTTCTGAAGGGAAACACACAGCCGAGTTCTCATCCATGGTACACATTCGGCTTTAGAGCAAGAAGCATGCTATTGCTTTCTAGAGTGTCTAATAGAGCAGGAAACCTGAGTGTTCTCAGAAGAAAAGAACTGTGTGTCATACACATACGGACCATATCTAGTTCAACTCTGCTTCTGAACCTGATACAAACCACAGGTCCTCTAACATCCAATGCTTTTCAGTTAAGAGTGAGCAACGTGTGAGCTTCGTGAACAATGTAGCTTCGTTTGAGCTGAATAGTGACTGCGTTTACCTGAAAGGAAGTCTTACGTGTAGGAAGACACAGAGCCTGGGATTTAACTCCATTTCTGAAGGGAAACACACAGCACAGTTCTCAGCCATGAAACACACTCTGCTTTACAGCAAGAAGCACGCACTTGCTTTCTAGAGTCTCTAATACAGCAGGAAACGTGAGTGTGCTCAGAACAAAAGAAATGTTTTTCCTACACATTCGGACAATATCTAGTTCAACTATGCTTCTGAAACTGATACAAACCACAGGTCCTCTAACATCCCATGCTTGTCATTTAAAAGTGATAAACGTGTGAGCTTCATGAACGATACAGCATTGTTTGAGATGAAAAGTTACTGTGGTTACCTGAAACGAAGTTTGCTTGTAGGAAAAAAAATGCCTAGAATTTAACTCCATTTCTGAAGGGAAATACACTGCCCAGTTCTCATCCATGAAACACAATCTGCTTTAGTGCAAGAAGCATGCTCTTGCTTTCTAGAGTCTCTAATACAGCAGGAAATGTGAGTGTGCCCAGAACAAAAGAACAGTGTTTCCTACACATACAGGCCATATCTAGTTCAACTCTGCTTCTGAAAGTGATACAAACCACAGGTCCTCTACCATGCAATGCTTTTCAGGTAAGAGCGAAAAACATGTGAGCTTCGTGAACGATGTAGCGTCCTTTGAGCTCTAAACTGACTGTGATTACATGAAACGAAGTCTTGCTTGTAGGAAGACACAGACATGGGATTTAAATCCATTTCTGATGGAAACACACAGCACAGTTCTCATCCATGAAACACACTCTGCTTTTGAGCAAGAGGCACGCTCTTGCTTTCTAGAGTCTCTAAGAGAGCAGGAAACGTGAGTGTGCTAAGAACAAAAGAATTGTGTGTCGTACACATACGGACCATATCTAGTTCAACTCTGCTTCTGGAACTGATACAAACCACATGTCCTCTAACATCCAATGCTTGTCAGTTAAGATGAGAAACGTGTGATCTTCATGAACGATGTAGATAATTTGAGCGGAAAAGTGACTGCCCTTACCTGAAAGGAAGTCTTGCTTGTTGGAAGACACAGAGCCTGATATTTAACTCCATTTCTGAAGGGGAACACACAGCACAGTTCTTATCCATGGTACACACTCTCATTTAGAGCAAGAAGCCCGTTTTTGCTTGCAAGAGTCTCTAATACAGAGGGAAACTTGAGTGTGCTCAGAACAAAACGACAGTGTTTCCTGCACAATCGGACCATATATAGATCAAACCTGCTTCTGAATGTGATACAAACCACAGGTCCTCTAACATTCAATACATTTCATTTAAGAGCGAAAAACTTGTGAGCTTCGTAAACGATTTAGCTTCCTTTGAGCTCTAAAGTGACTGTGTTTACCTGAAACGAAGACTTGCTTGTAGGAAGACACAGAGCCTGGTATTTACCTCCATTTCTGAAGGGAAACACACAGCCGAGTTCTCATCCATGGTACACATTCGGCTTTAGAGCAAGAAGCACGCTATTGCTTTCTAGAGTGTCTAATAGAGAAGGAAACCTGAGTGTTCTCAGAAGAAAAGAACTGTGTGTCATACACATACGGACCATATCTAGTTCAACTCTGCTTCTGTAAGTGATAAAAACCAGAGGTCCTCTAACATCCAATGATTTTCACGTAAGAGCGACAAATGTGTGAGCTTCCTGAACGATGTAGCTTCGTTTGAGCTGAAAAGAGACTGTGTTTACTTGAAACGATGTATTGCTTGTAGGAAGACACAGAGCCTGGGATTTACCTCCATTTCTAAAGGGAAAAACCCAGCACAGTTCTCATCCAGGAAACACACTGTGCTTTAGAGCAAGAAGCACGCTCTTGGTTTCTTGAGTCTCTAATACAGCAGGAAAATTGGGTGTGCTAGAACAAAAGAACAGTGTTTTCTATACAAACGGACCATATCTAGTTCAACTCTGCTTCTGAAACTGATATAAACCACAGGTCCTCTAACGTCCAATACTTGTCAGGTAATAAGAGAAATGTGTGAGCTTTGTGAACGATGTAGCTTCGATTCAGATGTAAAGGGACTGCGTTTATTTGAAACAAAGTCTTGATTGTAGGGAGACACAGAGCCTGGGATTTTACTCCATTTCTGAAGGGAAACACACAACACAGTTCTCATCCATGAAACACACTGTTCTTCAGAGCAAGAAACACGCTTTTACTTCTAGAGTCTATAATAGAGCAGGAAACCAGGGTGTGCTCAGAACAAAAGAAGAGTATTTACTATACATACGGACCATATCTAGTTCAACTCTGCTTCTGAAACTGATATAAACCACAGGTCCTCTAACGTCCAATACTTGTCAGTTAATAAGAGAAATGTGTGAGCTTTGAGAACGATGTAGCTTCGTTTGAGCTGAAAAGGCACTGCGTTTACCTGAAAGGAAGTTTTGCTTGTAGGAAGACACAGAGCCTGGGATTTTACTCCATTTCTGAAGTGAAACACACAGGACAGTTTTCATCCATGAAACACTCTTTGCTTTAGAGCAAGACGCACGCTCTTGTTTTCTAGAGTCTCTAATACAGCAGGAAACGTGAGTGTTCTCAAAACAAAAAACGGAATATCCTACATATACGGATCATATCTAGTTCAACTCTCCTTCTGAAACTGATACAAACAACAGGTATTCTAACATCCAATGCTTGTCAGTTAATAAGAGAAATGTGTGAGATTTGTGAACGATGAAGCTTTGTTTGAGCTGAAAAGGGACTGCGTTTACCTGAAACGAAGTCTTGCTTGTAAGAAGACACAGAGCCTGAGATTTAAATCCATTTCAAGGGAAACACATAGCACAGTTCTCATCGATGATACATACTGTCCTTCAGAGCAAGACGCATGCTCTTGCTTTCTAGAGTCTCTAATACAGCAGGAAAAGTGGGTATGCTCAGAACAAAAGTACGGTGTTTACTACACATACGGACCATATCTAGTTCAAGTCTGCTTCTGAAAATGATACAAACCTCAGGTCCTCTAACATCCAATGCTTGTCAGTTAGAAAGAAAAATATGTGAGCTTTGTGCACGATTTAGGTCCTTTGAGCTGAAAAGAGACTACCCTTTCCTGAAAAGAAGTCTTGCTTGTAGGAACACACAGAGCCTGGGATTTAACTCCATTTCTAAAGGGAAACACACAGCACCTTTCCCATCGATGAAACACATTGTGCTTTAGAGGAAGAAGCACGCTCTTGCTTTCCAGAGTATCTAATACAGCATTAAACGTGGGTGTGCACAGAACAAAAGAACGAAGTTTACAACACATACGGACCATATCTAGTTCAACTCTGCTTCTGAAACTGATACAAACCACAGGTCCTCTAACATCCAATGCTTTCAGTTAAGAGCGAGAAACGTGTGAGCTTCAAGAACAATGTAGCTTCGTATGAGCTGAAAAGGGACTGTGTTTACTTGAAACGAAGTCTTGCTTGTAGGAAGACACAGAACCTGGGATTTAACTCCGTTTCTGAAGGGAAACACACAGCACAGTTCTCATCCATGAAACACACTCTGCTTTAGAGCAAGAAGCCCGCTCTTGCTTCCTAGAGTCTCTAATACAGCAGGAAACGTGAGTGTGCACAGAAGCAAAGAAAGGTGTTTCCCACACATATATACCACATCTAGTTCAAATTGCTTCTGAAACTGATACAAACCACAGGATTTCTATCATCCAGTGCTTTTCAGTTAAGAGCGAGAAACATGTGAGCTTCTTGAATGATGTTGCTTCGTTTGAGCTGAAAAGGGACTGGGTTTACCTGAAATGAAGTCTTGCTTGGAGGAAGACACAGAACCTGGCATTTAACTCCTTTTCTGAAGGGAAACACACAGCACAGTTCTCATCCATAAACCACACTCTGCTTTAGAGAAAGAAGCACTCTCTTGCTTTCTAGGGTCTCTAATACAGCAGGAAATGTGGGTGTGCTCAGAACAAAAGTACAGTGTTTCCTACACATACAGATCATATCTAATTCCACCCTGCTTCTGAAACTGATCGAAACCACATGTCCACTAACATCCAATGATTTTCAGTTAAGAGCGAGAAACGTGTGAGCTTTGTGAACGATGTTGCTTCATTTGAGCTGAAAAGGGACTGAGTTCACTTGAAACAAAGTCGGACTTGTAGGAAGACACCGAACTTGGGATTTAACTCCATTTCTGAAGGGAAACAAAAAGCACAGTTCTCATCCATGAAACACACTCTGATTTTGAGCAAGAGGCATGATCTTGCTTTCTAGAGACTCTAATACACCAGTAAACGTCAGTTTGCACAGAACGAAAAAACGGTATTTCCAAAACATACATATCATATCTAGTACAACTCTTCTCCTAAAACTGATACAAACCTCAGGTCTTCTAAAATCCAATTCTTTTCAGTTGAAGAGAGAGAAACTTGTGAGCTTCATGAACGATGTAGCTTCGTTTCAGCTGAAAAGCGACTGCATTTATTTGAAACAAAGTCTTGCTTGTAGGAAGACACAGAGCCTGGGATTTAAATCCATTTCTGAAGGGAAACACACAGCACAGTTCTCATCCATGAAACACACTGTGCTTTAGAGCAAGAAACACGCACTTGCTTTCTAGGGTATCTATTAGAGCAGAAAAGGTGAGTGTACTCTGAACAAAAGAACAATATTTACTATACATACAGACCCTATGTAGTTCATCTTTACTTCTGAAACTGATACAGTCCTAAGGTCCTCTAACATCCAATGCTTGTCAGTTAATAAGAGAAATATGTGAGCTTCGTGAACGATGTAGGTCCATTGAGCTGAAAAGTGACTACCCTTACATGAAAAGCAGTCTTGCTGGTAGGAAGACAAAGAGCATGGGATTTAACTCAATTTCTGAAGGGAAACACACAGCACAGTTCTCATCCATGAAACACACTCTGCTTTAGAGCAAGAAGCCCACTCTTGCTTCCTAGAGTCTCTAATACAGCAGGAAACGTGAGTGTGCACAGAAACAAAGAACGGTGTTTACCACACATATAGACCACATCTAGTTCAAATTGCTTCTGAAACTGATACAAACCACAGGATTTCTAACATCCAATGCTTTTCAGTTAAGAGTGAGAAACGTGTGAGCTTCGTGAACGATATTGCTTCTTTTGAGCATAAAAAGGGACTGAGTTTAGCAGAAATGAAGTCTTGCTTGTAGGAAGACACAGAACATGGGATTTAACTCCTTTTCTGAAGGGAAACACACAGCACAGTTCTCATCCATGAAACACACTCTGCTTTAGAGCAAGAAGCACTCTCTTGCTTTCTAGAGTCTCTAATACAGCAGGAAACGTGGGTGTGCTCAGAACAAAAGTATGGTGTATCCTACACATACGGACCATATCTAGTTCCACTCTGCTTCTGAAACTGATCCAAACCACAGGTACACTAACATCCAGTGATTTTCATTTAGAGCGAGAAACGTGTGAGCTTTCTGCTCAATGTAGCTTCCTTTGAGCTGGAAAAGGACTGTGTTTACTTAAAACGAAGTCTTGCCTATAAGAAGACACAGAGCCTGGGATTTAACTCCATTTCAAATGGGAAACACTCTGCACATTTCTCATCCATGAAACACACTGTGCTTTAGAGCAAGAAGCACGCTCTTGCTTTCTAGAGTCTCTAATACAGCAGGAAACGTGGGTGTTCTCAAAACAAAAACCGGTGTTTCCTACACATACTGTCCATATCTAGTTCAACTCTCCTTCTGAAACTGATGCAAACCGCAGGTCCTGTAAATTCCAATTCTTTTCAGGTAAGGGCCAGAAACGTATGAGCTTCATGAACGATGTAGCTTCGTTGGAGCTGAAAAGGGACTGCATTTACTTGAAATGAAGTCTTGCTTGAAGGAAGACACAGAACCTGGGATTTAATTCCACTTCTGAAGGAAAACACATAGCACAGTTCTCATCCATGAAACCCACTGTGCTTTAGAGCAAGAAGCACACTCTTGGTTTCTTGAGTCTCTAATACAGCAGGAAACGTGGGTGTGGTCAGAACAAAAGTATGGTGTTTACTACACATATGGACCATATCTACTTCAAGTCTGCTTCTGAAACTGATACAAACCTCAGGTCCTTTAACATCCAATGTTTCAGTTAATAAGAGAAATATGTGAGCTTCGTGAACGATATAAGTCCTTTGAGCTGAAAAGTGACTACCCTTACGTGAAAGGAAGTCTTGCTTGTAGGAAGACACAGAGCCTGGGATTTTACTCCATTTCTGAAGGGAAACACATAGCACAGTTCTCATCCATGAAACACACTGTGCTTCAGAGCAAGAAACACGCTCTTGCTTTCTAGAGTCAATAAAAGAGCAGGAAAGTTGGGTGGGCTCAGAAGCTAAGTACGGTGTTTACTATACATACAGACCACATCTAGTTCAACTCTGCCTCTGAAACTGATACAAACCACAGGTCCTCTAACATCCAATGATTTTCAGGTAAGAGCGACAAATGTGTGAGCTCCTGAAAGATGTAGCTTCGCTTGAGCTGAAAAGGGACTGTGTTTACTTGAAACAAAGTCTTGGTTGTTTGAAGACACAGAGACTAGGATTTAACTCCATTTAAACGGAAACACTCAGCACAGTTCTCATCCATGAAAAACACTGTGCTTTAGAGCAGGAAGCACGCTCTTGGTTTCTTGAGTCTCTAATAAAGCAGGAAACGTTGGTGTTCACAAAACAAAAAACGGTGTTTCCTGCACATACAGACCATATCTAGTTCAACTCTCCTTCTGAAACTGATAGAAACCACAGGTCTTCTAAAATCCAATTCTTTTCAGTTAAGACCGAGAAACTTGTGAGCTTTGTGAGCGATGTAGCTTCGATTCAGATGTAAAGGGACTGCGTTTATTTGAAACATAGTCTTGATTGTAGGGAGACACAGAGCCTGGGATTTTACTCCATTTCTGAAGGGAAACACACAACACAGTTCTCATCCATGAAACACACTGTTCTTCAGAGCAAGAAACACGCTTTTACTTTCTAGAGTCTATAATAGAGCAGGAAACCAGGGTGTGCTCAGAACAAAAGAAGAGTGTTTACTATACATACGGACCATATCTAGTTCAACTCTGCTTCTAAAACTGATATAAACCACAGGTCCTCTAACGTCCAATACTTGTTAGTTAATAAGAGAAATGTGTGAGCTTTGAGAACGATGTAGCTTCGTTTGAGCTGAAAAGGCACTGCGTTTACCTGAAAGGAAGTTTTGCTTGTAGGAAGACACAGAGCCTGGGATTTAACTCCATTTCTGAAGTGAAGCACACAGGACAGTTCTCATCCATGAAACACTCTTTGCTTTAGAGCAAGACGCACGCTCTTTTTTTCTAGCATCTCTAATACAGCAGGAAACGTGTGTGTTCTGAAATCAAAAAACGATATATCCTACATATACGGATCATATCTAGTTCAACTCTCCTTCTGAAACTGATACAAACCACAGGTATTCTAACTTCCAATGCTTGTCAGTTAATAAGAGAAATGTGTGAGATTTGTGAACGATGAAGCTTTGTTTGAGCTGAAAAGGGACTGCGTTTACCTGAAACGAAGTCTTGCTTGTAGGAAGACACAGCGCCTGGGATTTAACTCCCTTTCTAAAGAGAAACACTCTGCACAATTCTCATCCATGAAACACACTGTGCTTTAGAGGAAGAAGCATGCTCTTGCTTTCTACAGTCTCTAATACAGCAAGAAACGTGGGTGTTCTCAAAACAAAAAACGGTGTTTTGACACATACGGACCGTATCTAGTTCAACTCTCCTTCTGAAACTGATACAAACCACAGATCCCCTAAATTCCAATTCTTTTCAGTTAAGAGAGAGAAACGTGTGTGCTTCGTTAACCAGGTAGCTTCGTTTGAGCTGAAAAGTGACTGTGTTTACTTGAAAAGAAGTCTTGCTTGGAGGAAGACACAGAACCTGGGATTTAACAACATTTCTGAAGGGAAACACACAGCACAGTTCTCATCCATGAAACACACTCTGCATTCGAGCAAGAAGCACGCTCTTGCTTTCTAGAGTCTCTGATAAAACAGGAAATGTGAGCGAGCACAGAACCAAAGAATGGTGTTTCCTAAATATACGGACCATATCTAGTTCAACTCTCCTTCTGAAACTGATACAAACCGCAGTTCCTCTAAAATGCAATTATTTTCAGTTAGGAGTGAGAAACTTATGAGCTTCGTGAATGATAGAGCTTCATTTGAGCTGAAAAGGGACTGTGTTTACTTGAAATAATGTCTTGCTTGTAGGAAGACACAGAACCTAGGATTTAACTCCATTTGTGAAGGGAAACTCACAGCACAGTTATTATCCATTACACACACTCTGCTTTAGAGCAAGAAGCACACTTTTGCTTTCTATAGTCTCTAATGCAGCAGGAAACGCTGGTGTGCTCAGAACAAAGTACGGTGTTTACTACACTTACAGACCATATCCTGTTCAACTTGGTTCTGAAAATGATACAAACCACAGGTCCTCTAACATCCTATGATTTTCATTTAAGAGCAAGAAACATGTGAGCTTCGTGAACGATGTAGCTTCGTTTGAGCTGAAAAGGCACTGTGTTAACCTTAAACGAAGTCTTGTTTGTAGGAAGACACAGAGCCTGATATTTTACTCCATTTCTGTAGGGAAACACACAGCACAATTCTCATCCATGAAACACACTGTGCTTCAGAGCAAGAAACACGCTCTTGCATTCTAGAGTCTATAATAGAGCAAGAAACATAGGTGTGCTCAGAAGCTAAGTACGGTGTTTACTACACATACAGATCACATCTAGTTCAACTCTGCTTCCGTAACTGATACAAACCACCGCTCCTCTAACATCCAATGATTTTCACGTAAGAGCGACAAATGTGTGAGCTTCCTGAACGATGTAGCTTCGTTTGAGCTGAAAAGGGACTGTGTTTACTTGAAACGAAGTATTGCTTGTAGGAAGACACAGAGCCTGGGATTTACCTCCATTTCTAAAGGGAAAAACCCAGCACAGTTCTCATCCATGAAAAACACTGTGCTTTAGAGCAGGAAGCACGCTCCTGGTTTCTTGAGTCTCTAATAAAGCAGGAAACGTTGGTGTTCACAAAACAAAAAACGGTGTTTCCTGCACATACAGATCATATCTAGTTCAACTCTCCTTCTGAAACTGATACAAACCACAGGTCTTCTAAAATCCAATTCTTTTCAGTTAATACCGAGAAACATGTGAGCTTTGTGAATGAAGTAGCTTCGTTTCAGCTGAAAAAGGAGTACGTTTATTTGAAACAAAGTCTTTCTTGTAGGGAGACACAGATCCTGGGATTTTACTCCACTTCTGAATGGAAACACACAACACAGTTCTCATCCATGAAACACACTATTCTTCAGAGCAAGAAACACGCTGTTGCTTTCTAGAGTCTATTATAGAGCAGGAAACCAGGGTGTGCTCAGAACAAAAGAAGAGTGTTTACTATACATATGAACCATATCTAGTTCAACTCTGCTTCTGAAACTGATATAAACCACAGGTCCTCTAACGTCCAATACTTGTCAGTTAATAAGAGAAATGTGTGAGCTTTGAGAATGAAATAGCTTCTTTTGAGCTGATAAGGCACTGCGTTTACCTGAAAGGAAGTATTGCTTGTAGGAAGACACAGTGCCTGGTATTTAACTCAGTTTGTGAATGGAAACTCACAGCACAGTTATCATCCATTACACACACTCTGCATTAGAGCAAGAAGCACACTCTTGCTTTCTATAGTCTCTATGCAGCAGGAAACGTTGGTGTGCTCAGAACAAAGTACGGTGTTTACTACACTTTCAGACCATATCTTGTTCAACTTGGTTCTGAAACTGATACAAACCACAGGTCCTCTAACATCCTATGATTTTCATTTAAGAGCGAGAACCATGTGAGCTTCGTGAACGATGTAGCTTCCTTTGAGCTGAAAAGGCACTGTGTTAACCTGAAACGAAATCTTGTTTGCAGGAAGACACAGAGCCAGATATTTTACTCCATTTCTGTCGGGAAACACACAGCACAATTCTCATACATGAAACACACTGTGCTTCAGAGCAAGAAACACGCTCTTGCATTCTAGGGTCTATAATAGAGCAAGAAACGTAGGTGTGCCCAGAAGCTAAGTACCGTGTTTACTACACATACAGATCACATCTAGTTCAACTCTGGTTCCGTAATTGATACAAACCACAGGTCTTCTAACATCCAATGATTTTCAGGAAAGAGCGAGAAATGTGTGAGCTTCCTGAACGATGTAGCTTCGTTTGAGCTGAAAAGGGACTGTGTTTAGTTGAAACGAAGTCTTGCTTGTAGGAAGACACAGAGCCTGGGATTTACCTCCATTTCTAAAGGGAAAAACCCAGCACAGTTCTCATCCAGGAAACACACTGTGCTTTAGATCAAGAAGCATACTCTTGGTTTCTTGAGTCTCTAATACAGCAGGAAACGTGGGTGTGGTCAGAACAAAAGTATGATGTTTACTACACATACGGACCATATCTAGATCAAGTCTGCTTCTGAAAATGATAGAAACCTCACGTCCTCTCACATCCAATGCTTGTCAGTTAATAAGAGAAATATGTGAGCTTCGTGGACGATGTAGGTCCTTTGAGTTTAAAAATGAATACCCTAACCCGAAATGAAGTCTTGCTTGTAGGAAGATACACAGCTTGGGATTTAACTCCATTTCTGAAGGGAAACACACAGCACCTTTTCCATCGATAAAACACCTAGTGCTTTAGAGCAAGAAGCATGCTCTTGCTTTCTAGAGTCTATAATAGAGCAGGAAACCTGGGTGTGATCAGAAAAAAGAACGGTGTTTCCTACACATATGGACCACATCTACTCAACACTGCTTCTGAAACTGATACAAACCATAGGTCCTCTAAATTCCAATGCTTTTCATTTAAGCATGAGAAACATGTGAGCTTCGGGAACATTGTAGCTTTGTTTGTGATGAAAAGGTACTGCGTTTTCCTGAAATGAAGCCTTACTTGTAGGAAGACACAGAGCTTGGGATTTAACTCCATTTAGGAGGGAAACACACAGCATAGTTCTCATCCATGAAACACACTCTGCTTTAGATCAAGAAGCACGCTCTTGCTTTCTAGAGTCTCTGATAGAGCAAGAAAAGTGAGTGTGCACAAAACCAAAGAACGCAGTTTCCTATCCATATGGACCACATCTAGTTCAAATCTGCTTCTGAAACTGATAGAAACCACAGGTCTTCTAACATCCAATGCTTGTCAGTTAATAAGAGAAATGTGTGAGCTTTGTGAACAATGAAGCTTTGTTTGATCTGAAAAGGAACTGCGTTTACCTGAAACGAAGTCTTGCTTGTAGGAAGACACAGCACCTGGGATTTAATTAAATTTCTGAAGGGAAACACACAGCACAGTTCCCATCCATGAAACACATTCTGCTATAGAGGAAGAAAAACGCTCATTCTTTATAGATCATCTAATACAGCAGGAAAAGTGGGTGTACTCAGAAAAAAAGAATGGGGTTTACTATACATACGGACCATATCTAGTTCAATTCTGCTTCTGAAACTGATACAAACCAAAGGTCCTCTAACATCCAATGCCTTCCAGTTAAGAGCGAGAAACTTGTGAGCTTCGTGAACGATGTAGCTTCGTTTGAGCTGAAAAGGGACTGCGTTTACTTGAAACGCAGTCTTGCTTGTAGGAAGACACAGAACCTAGGATTTAACTCCATTTGTGAAGGGAAACTCACATCACAGTTATCATCCATTACACACTCTGCTTTAGAGCAAGAAGCACACTCTTGCTTTCTATAGTCTGTAATGCAGCAGGAAACGTTGGTGTGCTCAGAACGAAAGTACAGAGTTTACTACACTTACAGACCATATCTTGTTCAACTTGGTTCTGAAACTGATACAAACCACAGGTCCTCTAACATCCTATGATTTTCACTTAAGAGCGAGAAACAAGTGAGCTTCGTTAATGATGTAGCTTCGTTTGAGCTGAAAAGGCACAGCATTAACCTGAAACGAAGTCTTGTTTGCAGGAAGACACAGAGCCAGATATTTTACTCCATTTCTGTAGGGAAACACACAGCAAAATTCTCATCCATGAAACACACTGTGCTTCAGAGCAAGAAACACGCTCTTGCATTCTAGAGTCTATAATAGAGCAAGAAACGTGGGTGTGGTCAGAACAAAAGTATGATGTTTACTACACATACGGAACATATCTAGACCAAGTCTGCTTCTGAAAATGATAGAAACCTCAGGTCCTCTTACATCCAATGCTTGTCAGTTATTAAGAGAAATATGTGAGCTTCGAGAACGATGTAGGTCCTTTGAGCTGAAAAGTGAATACCTTAACCTGAAACGAATTCTTGCTTGTAGGAAGACACACAGCCTGGGATTTAACTCCATTTCTGAAGGTAAACACACAGCACCTTTCCCATTGATGATACACTTTGTGCTTTAGAGCAAGAAGCACGCTCTTGCTTTCTAGAGTCTATAATAGAGCAGGAAACCTGGGTGTGCTCAGAACAAAAGAACAGTGTTTTCTATACAAACGGACCACATCTAGTTCAACTCTGCTTCTGAAACTGATATAAACCACAGGTCCTCTAACGTCCAATACCTGTCAGTTAATAAGAGAAATGTGTGAGCTTCGAGAACGATATACCTTCGTTTCAGCTGAAAAGGCACTGAGTTTATCTGAAACAAAGTCTTGCTTGTAGGATGACACAGAGACTGGGAGTTAACTCCATTTCTGAAGTGATATACACTGCACAGTTTTCATCCATGAAATACACTTTGCTTTAGAGTTAGACGCACGCTCTTTCTTTCTAGAGTCTCTAATACAGCAGGAAATGTTGGTCTTCTCAAAACAAAAAACGGTGTTTCCTACACATACAGATCATATGTAGTTCAACTCTCCTTCTGAAACTGATACAAACCGCAGGTCTTCTGAAATCCAATTCTTTTCAGTTAAGAGCGAGAAACTTGTGAGGTTTGTGAATGATGTAGCTTCCTTTCAGCTGAAAAGGTACTGCGTTTACTTGAAACGAAGTCTTGAAGGTAGGAAGACACAGATCCTGGGATTTAACTCCATTTCTAAAGGGAAAAACTCAGCACAGTTCTCATCCATGAAACGCACTGTGCTTTAGAGCAAGAGGCATGCTCTTGGTTTCTTGAGTCTCTAATACAGCAGGAAACGTGGGTGTGGTCAGAACAAAAGTATGATGTTTACTACACATACGGACCATATCTAGATCAAGTCTGCTTCTTTAAATGATAAAAACCTCAGGTCCTCTTACATCCAATGCTTGTCAGTTATTAAGAGAAATATGTGAGCTTCGAGAACGTTGTAGGTCCTTTGAGCTGAAAAGTGAATACCCTCACCTGAAAGGAAGTCTTGCTTATAGGAAGACACAGAGCCTGGGATTTTACTCATTTCTGAAGGGAAACACATAGCACAGTACTCATCCATGAAACACACTGTGCTTCAGAGCAAGAAACACGCTCTTGCTTTCTAAAGTCTATAAAAGTGCAGGAAACGTGGGTGTGCTCAGAAGATAAGTATGGTGTTTACTACACATACGGACCACATCTAGTTCAACTCTGCTTCTGAAACTGATACAAACCACAGGTCCTCTAACATCCAATGATTTTCAGGTAAGAGCGACAAATGTGTGAGCTTCCTGAAAGATGTAGTTTCTTTTGAGCTGAAAAGGGACTGCGTTTACTTGAAATGAATTCTTGATTGTTGGAAGACAAAGATACTGGGATTTAACTCCATTTCTAAAGGGAAACACTCAGCACAGTTCTCATCCATGAAAAACACTGTGCTTTAGAGCAAGAAGAACGATCTTGGTTTCTGGAGTCTCTAATAAAGCAGGAAACGTTGGTGTTCACAAACCAAAAACGGTGTTTCCTACACATACAGACCATATCTAGTTCAACTCTCCTTCTGAAACTGATACAAACCGCAGGTCTTCTAAAATCCAATTCTTTTCAGTTAAGAGCGAGAAACTTGTGAGCTTTGTGAAGGATGTAGCTTCATTTCAGCTGAAAAGGGACTGCGTTTATTTGAAACAAAGTCTTGCTTGTAGGGAGACACAGAGCCTGGGATTTTACTCCATTTCTGAAAGGAAACACACAACACAGTTCTCCTCCTTGAAACATACTGTTCTTCAGTGCAAGAAACACGCTTTTGCTTTCTAGAGTCTATAATAGATCAGGAAACCTGGGAGTGCTCAGAACAAAAGAAGAGTGTTTACTATACATACAGACCATATCTAGTTCAACTCTGCTTCTGAAACAGATAGAAACCACAGATCCTTTAACATCCAATGCTTCTCATTTAAGAGCGAGAAACGTCTGAGCTTCCTGAATGATGTAGATTCCTTTGAGCTGAAAAGGGACAGCGTATACCTGAAACGAAGGCTTGCTTGTTGGATGACACAGAGCCTGGGATTTAACTCAGTTTCTGCAGAGAAACATACAGCACTGTTCCCATCCATGAAACACACTATACTTTAGAGCAAGAATCATATTGTTGCTTTCTAGAGTGTCTAATACAGCAGGAAACGTGAGTGTGATCAGAAAAAAGAACGGTGTTTCCTACACATATGGACCACATCTACTTCAAGGCTGCTTCTGAAACTGATACAAACCATAGGTCCTGTAACATCCAATGCTTCTCATTTAAGAGCAAGAAACATGTGAGCCTTGTGAACAATGTAGATTCCTTTGAGCTGAAAGGGGACTGCCTTTACCTGAAACGAAGTATTGTTTGTAGGAAGACACAGACACTGGGATTTAACTCCATTTCTGAAGAGCAGCACTCAGCACACTTCCCATCCATGAAACACACTCGGCTTTAGAACAAGAAGCACGCTCTTGCTTTCAAGGGTCTGTAATAGAGCAGGAAAGGTGAGTGAGCTCAGAACAAAACAGCAGTGTTTCCTACACATACGGACCGTATCTAGTTCAACTCTGCTTCTGAAACTGATACACACCACAGGTCCTCTAATATCCAATGCCTTTCAGTAAAGCGCGATAAACATGTGAGCTTCGTGAACGATGTAGTTTCGTTTGAGCAGAAAAGGGACTTCAGTTACCTGAAACGAAGTCTTGCTTGTAGGAAGACACAGAGCCTGGGATGTAACTCCATTTCTGTTGGGCAACACTCAGCACAGTTCCCATCCATGAAACACACTCTTCTTTAGAGCTAGAAGCACGCTCTTGCTTTCTAGAGTCTCTAATACAGCAAGAAACATGAGTAGGCTCAAAACAAAGAATGCTGTTTCCTACCCTTATGGACCACATCTAGTTCAACTATGCTTCTGAAACTGATAAAAACCACAGATCCTCTAACATACAATGCTTTTCAAGTTAAGAGCGAGAAACATGTGAGCTTCATGAACGTTGTCCTTTTTTTTTTGAGCTGAAAAGTGACTGCGTTTACCTGAAACGAAGTCTTGCTTGTAAGAAGACACAGAGCCTGGGATTTAACTCCATTTCTGAAGGAAAACACACAGAACAGTTCCCATCCAGGAAACACACTCTGCTTTAGAGAAAGAAGCACGCTCTTGCTTTCAAGAGTCTCTAATACATCAGAAACGTGTGTGTGCTCAAAACAAAAGAACCGTGTTTACTAACCATATGGAACACATCTAGTTCAACTCTGCTTCTGAAACTGATACAAACCACAGGTTCTCTAACATCCAATGCTTTTCAGTTAAGAGCGAAAAACGTGTGAGCATTGTGAACGAAGTAGCCTCCAATGAGCTGAAAAGGGACTGCTTTTACCAGAAACGAAGTGTTGCTTATAGGAAGACACAGACCCTGGGACTTGTCTCAATTTCTGAAGTGAAACCAACTGAACAGTTCCCATCTATGAAACACACTCTGCTTTAGAGCGAGAAGCACGCTATTGCTTCTAGAGTCTCTAATACAGCAGGAAAAGTGAGTGTGCTCAGAACCAAAGAACGGTCTTAACCTACACATACGGACCATATTTAGTTCAACTCAGCTTATGAAACTGATACAAACCACAGGTGCTCTAACATCCAAAGCTTTTCACTTAAGCGCAACAATTGTGTAAGCTTCGTGAAAGATGTAGCTTCATTTGAGCTGAAAAGGGACTGCGTTTACCTGAAAGGAAGTGTTGCTTGTAGGAAGACACAGAGCCTGGGACTTAACTCTACTTCTCAAGTGAAACAACCTGCACAGTTCCTATCCAAGAAACACACTCTGTTTTATAGTGAGAAGCACGCTGTTGCTTTCTAGAGTCTGTAATACAGCAGGAACGTGAGTGTGATCATAACCAAAGGACTGTGTTTCCTACACATACAGACCATATCGAGTTCAACTCTGCTCCTGAAACTGGTACAAACCACAGGACCTCTAACATCCAATGCTTTTCAGTTAAGTGCGAGAAACCTGTGAGCTTTGTAAATGATGTAGCTCCGTTTGAACTGAAAAGTGACTGTGTTTACCTGAAACGATGTCTTGCATGTAGGAAGACAGAGAACATGGGATTTAAGTCCATTTCTGAAGAGCATCATTCAGCACAGTTCCCATCCACAAAACACACTCTGCTTTAGAGCATGATGGATGCTATTGCTTTCTAGAATCTCTAATAGAGCAGGAAATGTGAGTGTGCTAAGAACAAAAGAACGGTGTGTCCTACACATACGGACCATATTTAGTTCAACTCTGCTTCTGAAACTGATACAAACCACAGGTCCTCTCACATCCAAAGCTTTTCACTCTAGCCCGACAAACGTGTGAGTTTCGTGAATGATGTAGCTTCCTTTGAGCTGAAAATGGACTGCGTTTACATGAAAAGAAGTCTTGCTTGTAGGAAGACACAGAGCCTCGGATTTAAAACCAGTTCTGAAGGGCAACACTCAGCACAGTTCCCATCCATCAAACACACTCTCCTTTAGCGCAAATAGGATTCTCTTGCTTTCTAGAGTCTGTAATACAGCAGGCAATGTGAGTGTGATCATAACCAAAGTAATGTGTTTCCTACACATATGGACCATAGCGAGCTTAACTCTGCTTCTGGAACTGATACAAACCACAGATCCTCTAACATCCAATGCTTCTCAGTAAATAGCGAAAACTTGTGAGCTGTGTGAACGATGTAGCTTCCTTTGAGATGAAAAGGGACTGTGTTAACCTGAAACGAAGTCTTGCTTGTAAAAGACACAGAGCATGGGATTTAACTCCATTTCTGAAGGGAAACAAACTGAACAGTTCTCATCCATGAAAGAAACTCTGCTTTAGAGCAAGAAGCATGCTCTTGCTTTCTAGAGTCTCTAATACAGCAGGAAACGTGAGTGTGCTCAGGACAAAAAAACTGTGTTTCCTACACATATGGACCATAACTAGTTCAACTCTGCTTTTGAAACTGACGCAAACCACCAGTGCTCTAACATCCAATGCTTTTCAACTTAAGAGCGAGAAACCTGTGAGCTTCGTGAACGTTTTCCTTTTTTTTGAGCTGAAAAGTGACTGCGTTTACCTGAAACGAAGTCTTGCTTGTAAGAAGACACAGAGCCTGGGATTTAACTCCATTTCTGAAGGAAAACACACAGAACAGTTCCCATCCAGGAAACACACTCTGCTTTAGAGAAAGAAGTACGCTCTTGCTTTCAAGAGTCTCTAATACATCAGAAACGTGTGTGTGCTCAAAACAAAAGAACCGTGTTTACTAACCATATGGAACACATCTAGTTCAACTCTGCTTCTGAAACTGATACAAACCACAGGTTCTCTAACATCCAATGCTTTTCAGTTAAGAGCGAAAAACGTGTGAGCATTGTGAACGAAGTAGCCTCCAATGAGCTGAAAAGGGACTGCGTTTACCAGAAACGAAGTGTTGCTTGTAGGAAGTAACAGACCCTGGGACTTGTCTCAATTTCTGAAGTGAAACAAACTGAACAGTTCCCATCTATGAAACACACTCTGCTTTAGAGCGAGAAGCATGCTATTGCTTCTAGAGTCTCTAATACAGCAGGAAAAGTGAGTGTGCTCAGAACCAAAGAACGGTCTTATCCTACACATACGGACCATATTTAGTTCAACTCAGCTTATGAAACTGATACAAACCACAGGTCCTCTATCATCCAAAGCTTTTCACTTAAGCGCAACAATCATGTAAGCTTCGTGAAAGATGTAGCTTCATTTGAGATGAAAAGGGACTGCGTTTACCGGAAACAAAATGTTGCTTGTAGGAAGACCCAGAGCCAGGGACTTAACTCTATTTCTGAAGTGAAACAAACTGCAGAGTTCCCATCCATGAAACACACTCTGCTTTTTAGCGAGAAGCATGCTGTTGCTTTCTAGAGTCTGTAATACAGCAGGAACGTGAGTGTGATCATAACCAAAGGACTGTGTTTCCTACACATACGGACCCTATCGAGTTCAACTCTGCTCCTGAAACTGGTACAAACCACAGGACCTCTAACATCCAATGCTTTTCAGTTAAGTGAGAGAAACCTGTGAGCTTTGTAAATGAGGTAGCTCCGTTTGAACTGAAAAGTGACTGTGTTTACCTGAAACGATGTCTTGCTTGTAGGAAGACAGAGAACATGGGATTTAAGTCCATTTCTGAAGAGCATCATTCAGCACAGTTCCCATCCACAAAACACACTCTGCTTTAGAGCATGATGGATGCTATTGCTTTCTAGAATCTCTAATAGAGCAGGAAATGTGAGTGTGCTAAGAACAAAAGAACGGTGTGTCCTACACATACGGACCATATTTAGTTCAACTCTGATTCTGAAACTGATACAAACCACAGGTCCTCTCACATCCAAAGCTTTTCACTCTAGCGCGACAAACGTGTGAGTTTCGTGAACGATGTAGCTTAATTGAGCTGAAAAGGGACTGTGTTTACATGAAACGAAGTCTTGCTTGTAGGAAGACACAGAGCCTGGGATTTAAAACCAATTCTGAAGGGCAATATTCAGCACAGTTCCCATCCATCAAACACACTCTCCTTTAGCGCAAGAAGGATGCTCTTGCTTTCTAGAGTCTGTAATACAGCAGGAAATGTGAGTGTGATCATAACCAAAGTAATGTGTTTCCTACACATATGGACCATAGCAAGCTTAACTCTGCTTCTGGAACTGATACAAACCACAGATCCTCTAACATCCAATGCTTCTCAGTAAATAGCGAACACTTGTGAGCTGTGTGAACGATGTAGCTTCCTTTGAGCCGAAAAGGGACTGTGTTAACCTGAAACGAAGTCTTGCTTGTAGGAAGACACAGAGCATGGGATTTAACTCCATTTCTGAAG
Source organism: Onychomys leucogaster (assembly GCA_949786385.1). Lineage (NCBI taxonomy): Eukaryota > Metazoa > Chordata > Mammalia > Rodentia > Cricetidae > Onychomys > Onychomys leucogaster. The sequence goes on along the minus strand of CATKUP010000006.1, from coordinate 7,923,313 downwards.
GGAAACAAACTGCACAGTTCTCATCCATGAAAGACACTCTGCTTTAGAGCAAGAAGCATGCTCTTGCTTTCTAGAGTCTCTAATACAGCAGGAAACGTGAGTGTGCTCAGAACAAAAGAACTGTGTTTCCTACGCATATGGACCACATCTAGTTCAACTCTGCTTTTGAAACTGATACAAACCACCAGTGCTCTAACATCCAATGCTTTTCAAGTTTAGAGGGAGAAACCTGTGAGCTTCGTGAACGTTTTCCTTTTTTTTGAGCTGAAAAGTGACTGCGTTTACCTGAAACGAAGTCTTGCTTGTAGGAAGACACAGAGCTTGAGATTTAACTCAATTTCTGAAGGGAAACACAAAGCAGAGTTGTCATCCATGAAACACACTGTGCTTTTGAGGAAGAAGCATGCTCTTGCTTTCTAGAGTCTCTAATAGAGGAGGAAACGTGAGTGTGCTCAGAACAAAAGAACTGTGTTTCCTACACACATGCATCATATCTACTTCATGTCTGCTTCTGGAAGTGATAAAAAACACAGGTCCTCTAAAATCCAATGATTTTCAGTTAAGAGCGAGAAACGTGTGAGCTTCGTGTAAGATGTAGCTACGTTTGAGCTGCAAAGGGACCCGTTTACCTGAAATGAAGTCTTGCTTGTAGGAAGACACAGAGCCTGGGATTTAACTCCACTTCTGAAGGTAAACACACAGCACAGTTCTCATCCATGAAAAACACTCTGCTTTAGAGCAAGAATCACTCTCTTGCATTCTAGAATCTCTATTACAGCAGGAAATGTGAGTGTGCACTGTAAAAAGAACTGTGTTTTCTACACACGGACCCTATCTAGTATAACTCTGCTTCTGAAACTGATACAAACCACAGGTTCTCTAACATCTAACGCTTTTCAATTAAGAGCGAGAAACATGAGCATCGTGAAATATGTAGCTTCCTTTGAGATGAAAAGTGACTGCGTTTACCTGAAAAGAGGTCTTGCTTGTAGGAAGACAGAGAGCCTGGGATTTAACTCCATTTCTGAAGATAAACAACAGCATAGTTCCTATCCATGAAACACACTCTGTTTTAGAGCAAGAAGCACACACTTGCATTCTAGAATCTGTAATAGAGCAGGAAATGTGAGTGTGCTGTGAACAAAAGAACAGTGTTTCCTACACACACGGCCCATATCTAGTTCAACCCTGCTTCGGAAACTGATAAAAAATACACAGGAACTCTAACATCCAATGCTTTTCAATATGAGCGAGAACTGTTTGTGCTTTGTGAACGATGTAACTTTGTTTGAGCTGAAAAGTGACTGCGATTACATGAAAAGAAGTCTTGCTGGTAGGAAGACACAGGGCTTGGGATTTGACCCAGTTTCTTAAGGGAAAAACACAGCACAGTTCTCATCCATGAAACACACTGTGCTTTAGAACAAGACGCAAGTTCTTGCTTCTAGATTCTCTAATACAACAGTAAACGTGAGTGCGCTCAGAACAAAATAACTGTGTTTCCTACAAACACGGCCCATATCTAATTTAACTCTGCTTCTGAAACTGATTCAAAACAAAGGACCTCTAACATCCAATGCTTTTCAATTAAGTGCGAGAACCGTGTGTGCTTGGTGAACAATGATCCTTCATTTGAGCTGAAAAGTGACTGTGTTTATCTGAAAAGAAGTCTTGCTTGTAGGAAGACACAGAGGCTTGGATTTAACTCCATGTCAGAAGGGAAACACACAGCACAGTTCTCATCCTGAAATACAATCTGCTTCAGAGGAAGAACCATGCTCTTTCTTTGTAGAGTCTCTAAGACAGCAAGACACGTGAGTATGCTCAGAACCAAAGAACTGTGTTTCCTACACTCATGGATCATATCTAGTTCAACTCTGCGTCTGCAACTAATAAAAAACACAGGTCCTCTAACATACAATGATTTTCAGTTAGGAGCGAGAAACGTGTGAGCTTCGTGTACGATCTAGCATTGGTTGAGCTAAAAAAAGTGACTGCATTTACCTGAAACGAAGTCTTGATTGTAGGAAGACACAGAGCATGGGATTTACCTCCATTTCGGAAGGGAAACAGACAGAACAGTTCTCATCCATGACACACACTCTGCTTTAGAGCAAGAAGCACACTCTTGCATTCTATAATCTCTAATACAGCAGGAAATGTGATTGTGCTCTGAAAAATAGAACTGTGTTTCCTACACACACCGACCATACTAGTTCATCTCTGCTTCTCAAACTGATACAAACCACAGGTCCTCTAACATCCAATGCTTTTCACTTAAGAGTGAGAAACGTGTGAGCTTCGTGAACAATGTTGCTTCGTTTGAGCTGAAAAGTGACCTCGTTTACCTGAAGCGAAGTCTTGCTTGTAGGAAGACACAGACCTTGAGATTTAACACAATTTTTGAAGACAAGCACAAAGCATACTTCTCATCCATGAAACACACTCTGCTTTTGAGCAAGAAGCATGCTCTTGCTTTCTGGAGTCTCTAAGACTGGAGGAAATGTGAGTGTGCTCAGAACAAAAGAACTGTGTTTCCTGCACACATGGATCATATCTAGTTTGACTCTGCTTCTAGAACTGATGAGAAACACAGGCCTCTAACATTAAATGATTTTCAGTTAAGAGCGAGAAACGTGTGAGCTTCGTGTACGATGTAGCTTCGTTTGAGCTAAAAAAGTGACTGCGTTTACCGGAAACGAAGTCTTGAATGTAGGAAGACACAGAGCCTGGGATTTACCTCCATTTCTGAAAGGAAATACACAGCACACTTCTCATCCATGAAACACAATCTGCTTTAGAGGAAGAACTACGCTCTTGCTTTCTAGAGTCTCAAAGACTGGAAGAAACGTGAGTGTGCTCAGAACAAAAGAACTGTGTTTCCTACACACGGATTATATCTAGTTCAACTCTGCTTCTGAAACTGATACAAACCACAGGTCCTCTATCATCCATTGCTTTTCAGGAAAGAGCAAGAAACGTGTGAGCTTTGTGAATGATGTAGCTTCTTTTGAGCTGAAAAGTGACTGCGTTTACCTGAAAAGAAGTCTTGCTTTTAGGAAGACAATGAGCCTGGGATTTAACTCCATTTCTGAAGGGAAACAGTAAGCACTGTTCTCATCCATGAAACACACTGTGCTTTAGAGCAAGACGCACGGTCTTGCTTCTAGATAATCTAATATAACAGTAAACGTGAGTGCGCTCAGAACAAAATAACTGTGTTTCCTACACACTCGGCCAATATCTAGTTCAACTCTGCTTCTGAAACTAATACAAAACACAGAACCTCTAACATCCAAAACTTTTCAGTTAAGAGGGAGAACCGTGTGTGCTTGGTGAACAATGTACCTTCGTTTGAGATGAAAAGTGACTGCGTTTACATGAAACGAAGTCTTGCATGTAGGAAGACACAGAGCCTGGGATTAAACTCCATTTCTGAAGGGAAACACACAGCACAGTTCTCATCCATGAAACATACTCTGCTTTTGAGCAAGAAGCATGCTCTTGCTTTCAAGAGTCTCTAATAGACCATGAAATGTGAGTGTGCTCAGAACAAAAGAACTGTGTTTCCTACACACATGGATCATATTTCGTTCAACTGTGCTTCTGAAACTGATACAAACCACAGGTCCTCTAACATCCAATGCTTTTCAGTTAAGAGCGAGAAACGTGTGACCTTCGTGAACGATGTAGCCTTTTTTGATCTGAAAAGTGACTGCATTTTCCTGAAATGAAGTCTTGCTTGTAGGAAGACACAGATCCTGGGATTTAAATCCATTTCTGAAGGGGAACACAAAGCACAGTTCTCATCCATGAAACGCACTCTGCATTAGAGCAAGAAGCACACTCTTGCTTTCTAGAATCTCTAATACAGCAGTAAACGTGTGTGTGCTCTGTAGAAAAGAACTGTGTTTCCTACACACACGGACCATATCTAGTTCAACTCTACTTCTGGAACTGATAAAAAACAAAGGTCCTCTAACATCCAATGCTTTTCAGTTAAGAGCAAGAAATGTGTGAGCTTCGTCTGCGATGTAGCTTTGTTTGAGCTAAAAAGTGACTGCGTTTACCTGAAAACAAGACTTGCTTGTAGGAAGACACAGAGCTTGAGATTTAACTCAATTTCTGAAGGGAAACACAAAGCAGAGTTCTCATCCATGAAACACACTATGCTTTTGAGCAAGAAGCACGCTCTTGCTTTCTAGAGTCTCTAATAGAAGAGGAAACGTGAGTGTGCTCAGGACAAAAGAACTGTGTTTCCTACACACATGCATCATATCTATTTCATGTCTGCTTCTGGAACTGATAAAAAACACAGGTCCTCTAAAATCCAATGATTTTCAGTTAAGAGCAAGAAACGTGTGAGCTTCGTGTACGATGTAGCTACGTTTGAGCTGCAAAGGGACCCGTTTACCTGAAATGAAGTCTTGCTTGTAGGAAGACACAGAGCCTGGGATTTAATTCCACTTCTGAAGGTAAACACACAGCACAGTTCTCATCCATGAAAAACACTCTGCTTTAGAGCAAGAAGCACACACTTGCTTTCTACCGTCTCTAATACAGCAGGATACATGAGTTTGCTCTGAACAAAAGAACTGTTTCCTACACACATGGACCATATCTAGTTCAACTCTGTTTCTGAAACTGATACAAACCACAGGTTCTCTAACATATAATGCTTTTCAATTAAGAGCGAGAAACGTGTGAGCTTCGTGAAATACATAGCTTCCTTTGAGCTGAAAAGTGACTGCGTTTACCTGAAAAGAGGTCTTGCTTGTAGGAAGACACAGAGCCTGGGATTTAACTCCATTTCTGAAGATAAACAACAGCGTAGTTCCTATCCATGAAACACACTCTGCTTTAGAGCAAGAAGCACACTCTTGCATTCTAGAATCTCTAATTGAGCAAGAAATGTGAGTGTGCTATGAACAAAAGAACTGTGTTTCCTACACACACGGCCCATATCTAGTTCAACCCTGCTTCAGAAACTGATAAAAAAAACACAGGAACTCTAACCTCCAATGCTTTTCAATAAGAGCGAGAACTGTTTGTGCTTTTTGAATGATGTAGCTTTGTTTGAGCTGAAAAGTGACTGCGTTTATCTGAAAAGAAGTCTTGCTTGTAGGAAGACACAGAGGCTTGGATTTAACTCCATGTCAGAAGGGGAACACACACCACAGTTCTCATCCTGAAATACAATCTGCTTCAGAGGAAGAACCATGCTCTTTCTTTGTAGAGTCTCTAAGACAGCAAGACACGTGAGTATGCTCAGAACAAAAGAACTGTGTTTCCTACACTCATGGATCATATCTAGTTCAACTCTGCATCTGCAACTGATAAAAAACACAGGTCCTCTAACATCCAATGATTTTCAGTTAGGAGCGAGAAACGTGTGAGCTTCGTGTATGATCAAGCATTGGTTGAGCTAAAAAAGTGACTGCATTTACCTGAAACGAAGTATTGTTTGTAGGAAGACACAGAGGCTTGGATTTAACTCCATGTCTGAAGGGATACACACAACACAGTTCTCATCCTGAAATACAATCTGCTTCAGCGGAAGAACCACGCTCTTGCTTTCTAGAGTCTCTAAGACAGCAAGACACATGAGTATGCTCAGAACAAAAGAACTGTGTTTCCTACACTCATGGATCATATCTAGTTCAACTTTGCTTCTGGATCTGATAAAAAACACAGGTCCTCTTACATCCAATGATTTTCATTTAAGAGCGAGAAACGTGTAACATTCATGTACGATGTAGCTTTGGTTGAGCTAAAAAAGTGACTGCGTTTCGTAAAATGAAGTCTTGATTGTAGGAAGACACAGAGCATGGGATTTACCTCCATTTCGGAAGGGAAACACACAGAACAGTTCTCATCCATGATACACACTCTGCTTTAGAGCAAGAAGCACACACTTGCTTTCTACCCTCTCTAATACAGCAGGAAACATGAGTTTGCTCTGAACAAAAGTACTGTTTCCTACACACACGGACCATATCTAGTTCAACTCTGTTTCTGAAACTGATACAAACCACAGGTCCTCTAACATCCAAAGATTTTCAGTTAAGAGCAAGAAACGTGTGAGCTTTGTGTACGATGTAGCTACGTTTGAGCTGCAAAGGGACCCCTTTTCCTGAAATGAAGTCTTGCTTGTAGGAAGACACAGAGCCTGGGATTTAACTCCACTTCTGAAGGTAAACACACAGCACAGTTCTCATCCATGAAAAACACTCTGCTTTAGAGCAAGAAGCACACTCTTGCATTCTAGAATCTCTATTACAGCAGGAAATGTGAGTGTGCTCTGTAAAAAGAACTGTGTTTCCTACACACGGACCATATCTAGTATAACTCTGCTTCTGAAACTGATACAAACCACAGGTTCTCTAACATCTAATGCTTTTCAATTAAGAGCGAGAAACGTGTGAGCTTCGTGAAATACATAGCTTCCTTTGAGCTGAAAAGTGACCGCGTTTACCTGAAAAGAGGTCTTGCTTGTAGGAAGACACAGAGCCTGGGATTTACCTCCACTTCTCAAGGTAAATACACAGCACAATTCTCATCCATGAAACACACTCTGCTTTAGAGCAAGAAACACGCTCTTGCTTTCTAGAATATCTAAGATATCAAGAAACGTTAGTGTGCTCTGAACGAAAGAACTGTGTTTCCTACATACACGGACCATATCTAGTTCAACTCTGCTTCTCAAACTGATACAAACCACAGGTCCTCTAATATCCAATAATTTTCAGTTAAGAGCGATAAACGTGTGAGCTTCGTGAACGATGCAGCTTCGTTCGAGCTTAAAAGTGACTATGTTTACCTGAAATACAGTCTTGCTAGTAGGAAGACACAGAGCCTGGGATTAATCTCCATTTCGGAAGGGAAACACACAGCACTGTTCTCATCCATGAAACACACTCTGCTTTAGAGCAAGAACCACGCTCTTTCTTTCTAGAGTCTCTAAGAGAAGAAGAAACGTGAGATTGCTCATAACAAATGAATTGTGTTTCCTCCAGAAATGGATTATATCTAGATCAACTCTGATTCTGGTACTGATAAAAAACACAGGTCCTCTAACATCCAATGATTTTCAGTTAAGAGCGAGAAACGTTTGAGCTTTGAAATGTAGCGAGAAATGTAGCTTTGTTTGAGGTAAAAAAGTGACTGCGTTTACCTGAAATGAAGTCTTGATTGTAGAAAGACACAGAGCATGGGATTTACATTCATTTCTGTATGGAAACAGAAAGCACAGTTCTCATCCATGAAACATAATGTGCTTTAGTGCAAGACGCACTTTCTTGATTCTAGATTCTCTAATACCACAGTAAACGTGCGTGCCCTCAGAACAAAATAACTGTGTTTCCTAGACACACAGCCCATATCTAGTTCAATTCTGCTTCTGAAACTCATACAAAACACAGGACCTCTAACATCCAATGCTTTTCAGTTAAGAGCGAGAACCGTGTGTGCTTGGTGAACAATAAACCTTCATTAGAGCTGAAAAATGACTGCGTTTACCTAAAATGAAGTCTTGCTTGTAGGAAGACACAGAGCCTGGGATTTAACACCATGTCTGAAGGGAAACACACAGCACAGTTCTCATCCATGAAACACACTGTGCTTTAGAGCAAGAAGCACACACTTGCTTTCTACAGTCTCTAATAAAGCAGGAAACATGAGAATGCTCTGAACAAAAGAACTATGTTGGCTACACACGGACCTTATCTAGCTCAACTCTGCTTGTGAAACAGACACAAACCACTGGTCCTCTAACATCCAATGCTTCTCATTTAAGAGCAAGAAACGTGTGAGCTTCATGTACAATGTTGCTTCTTTTGATTGAAAAGTGACTGCGTTTACCTGAAGTGATGTCTTGCTTGTAGGAAGACATGGAGCATAGGATTTAACTCCACTTCTGAAGGTAAACACACAGCACAGTTCTCATCCATGAAACACACTCTGCTTTAGAGCAAGAACCACACTCTTGCTTTATAGAGCCTCTAAGAGAGTAAGAAACGTGGGTTTGCTCAGAACAAAAGAACTGTGTTCACTACAGAAATGGATCATATCTAGTTCAACTCTGCATCTGCAACTGATAAAAAAACACAGGTCCTCTAACATTTAATGATTTTCAGTTAGGAGCGTGAAACGTGTGAGCTTCGTGTATGATCTCGCTTTGGTTGAGCTAAAAAAGTGACTGTGTTTACCTTAAACGAAGTCTTGATTGTAGGAAGACACAGAGCATGGGATTTACCTCCATTTCTGAAGGGAAACACACAGCACAGTTCTCATCCATGAAACACACTCTGCTTTTGAGCAAGAAGCACGCTCTTGCTTTCTAGAGTCTCTAAGAGAGGAGGAAATGTGAGTGTGCTCAGAACAAAAGAACTGTGTTCCTACACACATGGATCATATCTAGTTCAACTCTGCTTCTGGAACTGATAAAAAAACCCAGGTCCTCTAACATCCAATGATTTTCAGTTAAGAGCGAGAAACGTGTGAGCTTCGCGTACTATGTAGCTTCGTTTGAGCTAAAAAAGTGACTGCGTTTACCTGAAACGAAGTCCTGATTGTAGGAAGACACACAGCTTGGGATTTACCTCCATTTCTGAATGGAAACAGAAAGCACAGTTCTCATCCATGAAACATACTGTGCTTTAGTGCAAGACGCACTTTCTTGATTCTAGATTCTCTAATACCACAGTAAACGTGTGTGCCCTCAGAACAAAAAAACTGTGTTTCCTAGACACACAGCCCATATCTAGTTCAACTCTGCTTCTGAAACTGATACAAACCATAGGACCTCTAACATCCAATGCTTTTCAGTTAAGAGCGAGAAACGTGTGTGCTTGTGTACAATGAACCTTCATTAGAGCTGAAAAATGACTGTGTTCACCGGAAACGAAGTCTTGCTTGTAGGAAGACACAGAGCCTGGGATTTAACACCATGTCTGAAGGGAAACACACAGCACAGTTCTCATCCATGAAACACACTGTGCTTTAGAGCAAGAAGCACACACTTGCTTTCTACAGTCTCTACTAAAGCAGGAAACATGAGAATGCTCTGAACAAAAGAACTATGTTGAATACACACAGGGACCTTATCTAGTTCAACTCGGCTTGTGAAACAGATACAAACCACAGGACCTCTAACATCCAATGCTTTTCAGTTAAGAGCGAGAAACGTGTGAGCTTCGTGTACAATGTTGCTTATTTTGAGCTGAAAAGTGACTGAGTTTACCTGAAGGAAGTCTTGCTTGTAGGAAGACACAGAGACTGGGATTTAACTCCACTTCTGAAGGTATACACACTGCACAGTTCTCATCCATAAAACACACTCTGTTTAGAGCAAGAACCACGCTCTTGCATTCTAGTGTCTCTAATGCTGCAGGAAATGTGAGTGTGCTCTGAAAAAAACAACAGTTTTTCCTACACACACGGAACATATCTAGTTCAACTCTGCTTCTCAAACTGACACAAAACACAGGTACTCTAACTTCCAATGCTTTTCAGTTAAGAGTGAGACACGTGTGAGCTTTGTGAACTATGTAGCTTCCTTTGAGTTATATAGTAACTGCGTTTACCTTAAACGAAGTCTTGCTTGTAGGAAGACACAGAGCCTGGGATTTAACTCCATTTCTGAAGGGAAACACACAGCACAGTTCTCATCCATGAAACACACTCTGCTTTAGAACAAGAAGCCCTCTCTTGCTTCTATATTCTCTAATAGAACAGTAAAAGTGAGAGTGATCAGAACACAATAACTGTATTTCCTACACACATGGACTATATCTAGTTCATCTCTTCCTCTGAAACTGACACAAACCTCAGGTCCTCTAACATCCAATGATTTTCAGTTAAGAGCGATCAACCTGTGAACTGTGGGAACAATGTAGGTTCTTTGAGTGAAAAGTGACTGCGTTTACATGAAAAGTGACTGCGTTTACATGAAAAGTGACTGGGATTTATCTCCATTTCTGAAGGGAAACACACAGCACAGTTCTCATCCATGAAACACACTCTGCTTTAGAGCAAGAACCATGCTCTTGCTTTCTAGAGTCTCTAAGAGAGGAGGAAACGTGAGTTTGCTCAGAACAAAAGAACTGTGTTTCTTACACAAGTGGATCATATCTAGTTCAACTCTGCTTCTGCAACTGATAAAATACATAGGACCTCTAAATTCCAATGATTTTCAGTTAAGAGCGAGAAACATGTGAGCTTCTTGTACAATGTATCTTTAGTTGAGCTAAAAAAGTGACTACGTTTACCAGGAACGAAGTCTTGATTGTAGGAAGACACCAAGCATGGGATTTACCTCCATTTCTGAATGGAAATACACAGAACAGTTCTCATCCATGATACACACTCTGCTTTAGAGCAAGAAGCACACACTTGCTTTCTACCATCTCTAATACAGCAGGAAACATGAGTTTGCTCTGAACAAAAGAACTGTGTTTCCTACACACAAGGACCATATCTAGTTCAACTCTGTTTCTGAAACTGATACAAACCACAGGTTCTCTAACATCTAATGCTTTTCAGTTAAGAGCGAGAAACATATGTGCTTCGTGAAATATGTAGCTTCCTTTGAGCTGAAAAGTGACTGTGTTTACCTGAAAAGAGGTCTTGCTTGTAGGAAGACACTGAGCCTGGGATTTAACTCCATTTCTGAAGATAAACAACAGCATACTTCCTATCCATGAAATACATTCTGCTTTAGACCAAGAAGCAAACTCTTGAATTCTAGAATCTCTAATAGAGCAGGAAATGTGAGTGTGCTGTGAACAAAAGAACTGTGTTTCCTATACACACGGCCCATATCTAGTTCACCTCTGCTTCGGAAACTAATACAAAACACAGGAACTCTAACATCCAATGCTTTTCAAAAAGAGCGAGAACTGTTTGTGCTTTGTGAATGATGTAGCTTTGTTTGAGCTGAAAAGTGATTGCGATTACATGAAAAGAAGTCTTGCTGGTAAGAATACAAAGGGCTTGCGATTTGACCCATTTCTCAAGGGAAAAACACAGCACAGTTCTCATCCATGAAACACTCTGTGCTTTAGAACAAGACGCACTGTCTTGCTTCTAGATTCTCTAATACAACAGTAAACGTGAGTGCGCACAGAACAAAATAACTGTGTTTCCTACACACACGGCCCATATCTAATTTAACTCTGCTTCTGAAACTGATTCAAAACACACGACCTCTAACATCCAATGCTTTTCAGTTAAGAGCGAGAACTGTGTGTGCTTGGTGAACAATGAACCTTCGTTTGAACTGAAAAGTGACTGCGTTTACCTGAAAAGAAGTCTTGCTTGTAGGAAGACACAGAGGCTTGGATTTAACTCCATGTCTGAAGGGAAACACACACCACAGTTCTCATCCTGAAATACAATCTGCTTCAGAGGAAGAACCACTCTCTTGCTTTAAAGAGTCTCTAAGACAGCAAGACACGTGAGTATGCTCAGAACAAAAGAACTGTGTTTCCTACACTCATGGATCATATCTAGTTCAACTCTGCTTCTCAAACTGATACAAACCACGGGTCCTCTAACATCCAATGCTTTTCAGTTATGAGCGAGGAACGTGTGAGCCTCGTGAACGAATTAGTTTCGTTTGAGCTGAAAAATGACTGTGTTTACCTGAAATGATGTCTTGCTCATAGGAAGACACAGAGCCTGGGATTAATCTCCATTTATGAAGGGAAACACACAGCACAGTTCTCATCCATGAAACACACTCTGCTTTAGAACAAGAAGCACGCTCTTGCTTTCTAGTGTCTCTAAGAGAGGAGGAAACGTGAGTGTGCTCAGAACGAAAGAACTGTGTTTCCTACACTCATGGATAATATCTAGCTTTGGTTGAGCTAAAAAAGTGACTGTGTTTACCTGAAAACATGTCTTGCTTGTAGGAAGACACAGAGCCTGGGATTTAACTCCATTTCTGAAGATAAACAACAGCATACTTCCTATCCATGAAACACACTCTGCTTTAGACCAAGAAGCAAACTCTTGAATTCTAGAATCTATAATAGAGCAGGAAATGTGAGTGTGCTGTGAACAAAAGAACTGTGTTTCCTATACACACGGCCCATGTCTTGTTCACCTCTGCTTCGGAAACTAATACAAAACACAGGAACTCTAACATCCAATGCTTTTCAATAAGAGCGAGACCTGTTTGTGCTTTGTGAATGATGTAGCTTTGTTTGAGCTGAAAAGTGATTGCGATTACAAGAAAAGAAGTCTTGCTGGTAAGAAGACAAAGGGGTTGGGATTTGACCCAGTTTCTCAAGGGAAAAAACACAGCACAGTTCTCATCCATGAAACACACTGTGCTTTAGAACAAGAAGCACACACTTGCTTTCTACGGTCTCTAATACAGCAAGAAACATGAGATTGCTCTGAACAAAAGAACTGTGTTTCCTACACACAAGGACCATATCTAGTTCAAATCTGTTTCTGAAACTGATACAAACCACAGGTCCTCTAACATCCAATGCTTTTCAGTTAAGATCGAGAAACTTGTGAACTTCGTGAACAATGTTGCTTCGTTTGAGCTGAAAAGTGACTGTGTTTACCTGAAGCAAAGTCTTGCTTGTAGGAAGACACAGAGCCTGGGATTTAACTCCACTTCTCAAGGTAAACACACAGCACAGTTCTCCTCAATGAAACACACTCTGCTTTAGAGCAAGAAGCACACTCTTGCTTTCTAGAATATCTGAAATAGCAAGAAATGTGAGTGTGCTCTGAACGAATGAACTGTGTTTCCTACACACACGGACCATATCTAGTCCAACTCTGCTTCTCAAACTGATACAAACCTCAGGTCCTCTAACATCCAATGATCTTCAGTTAAGAGCGATAAACGTGTGAGCTTTGGGAACAATGTAGCTTCTTTGAGATGAAAATTGACTGCGTTTACTTGAAACGAAGTCTTGCATGTAGGAAGACACAGAGCCTGGGATTAAACTCCATTTCTGAAGGGAAACACACAGCACAGTTCTCTTCCATGAAACATACTCTGCTTTCTAGCAAGAAGCATGCTCTTGCTTTCTAGAGTCTCTAAGAGACCAGGAAATGTGAGTGTGCTCAGAACAAAAGAACTGTGTTTCCTACACACATGGACCATATCTAGTTCAACTCTGCTTCTGAAACTGATACAAACCACAGGTCCTCTAACATCCAATGATTTTCTCTTAAGAGTGAGAAACGTTTGAGCTTCGTGTACGATGTAGATTCGTTTGAGCTGAAAAGTGACACGTTTACCTGAAAAGAACTCTTGCTTGTAGGGAGACACAGTGCCTGTGATTTAACTCCACTTCTGAAGGTAAATACACAGCACAGTTCTCATCCATGAAACACACTCTGCTTTAGAGCAAGAAGCACACTATTGCATTCTACAATCTCTAAAACAGCAGGAAATGTGAGTGTTCTCTGTAAAAAGAACTCTTTTACCTACACACACGGATCATATCTAGGTCAACTCTGCTTCTGAAACTGATACAAACCACAGGTTCTCTAACATTTAATGCTTTTCAGTTTAGAGCGAGAAACATGTGAGCTTAGTGAAATATATAGCTTCCTTTGAGCTGAAATGTGACTGCGTTGAACTGAAAAGAGGTCTTGCTTGTAGGAAGACACAGAGCCTGGGATTTAACTCCATTTCTGCAGATAAACCACAGCATAGTTCCTATCCAAAAACCACACTCTGCTTTAGAGCAAGAAGCACACTCTTGCATTCTAGAATCTCTAATAGAGTAGGAAATGTGAGTGTGCTGTGAACAAAAGAACTGTGTTTCCTACACACACGGCCCATATCTAGTTCAACTCTGCTTCGGGAACTGATACAAACCACAGGTCCTCTAACATCCAATGCTTTTCAGTTAAGAACGAGAAACGTGTGAGCTTCTTGAAAAATGTTGCTTCGTTTGAACTGAAAAGTGACTGCGTTTACCTGAAGCGAAGTCTTGCTTGTAGGAAGACACAGAGCCTGGGATTTAACTCCACTTCTCAAGGTAAACACACAGCACAGTTCTCATCCATGAAACACACTCTGCTTTAGAGCAAGAAGCACACTCTTGCTTTCTAGAATATCTAAAATAGCAAGAAACATGAGTGTGCTGTGAACCAATGAACTGTGTTTCCTACACACACGGCCCATATCTAGTTCAACTCTGCTTTGGAAACTGATAAAAAAAACACAGGAACTCTAACATCCAATGCTTTTCAATAAGAGCGAGAACTGCCTGTGCTTTGTGAACGATGTAGCTTTGTTTGATCGGAAAAGTGACTGCGATTACATGAAAAGAAGTCTTGCTGGTAGGAAGACACAGGGCTTGGGATTTGACCCAGTTTTTCAAGGGAAAAACACAGCACAGTTCTAATCCATGAAACACACTGTGCTTTAGAACAAGACGCACGGTCTTGCTTCTAGTTTCTCTAATGCAACAGTAAACGTGCGTGCCATCAGAAAAAAATAACTGTGTTTCCTAGACACACGTCCCATATCTAGTTCAACTCTGCTTCTGAAACTGATACAAAACACAGGACCTCTAACGTACAATGCTTTTCAGTTAAGAGCGAGAAACGTGTGTGCTTGGTGAACAATGAACATTCATTAAAGCTGAAAACTGACTGTGTTCACCTGAAAGGAAGTCTTGCTTGTAGGAAGACACAGAGCCTGGGATTTAACTCCACTTCTCAAGGTAAACACACAGCACAGTTCTGATGCATGAAACACACTCTGCTTTAGAACAAGAAGCCTGCTCTTGCTTCTACACACTCTAAAACTACAGGAAACGTGAGTGTGCTCAGAACACAATAACTGTATTTCCTACAATCACGGACCATATCTAGTTTAACTCTTCCTCTGAAACTGACAGAAACCTCAGGTCCTTTAACATCCAATGATCTTCAGTTAAGAGTAATCAACGTGTGAGCTGTGGGAACAATGTAGCTTCTTTGAGCTGAAAAGTGACTGCGTTTACATAAAACGAAGTATTGCTTGTAGGATGACACAGAGCCTGGGATTAAACTCCATTTCTGAAGGGAAACACACAGCACAGTTCTCATCCAGGAAACATACTCTGCTTCATAGCAAGAAGCATGCTCTTGCTTTCTAGAGTCTCTAAGAGACCAGGAAATGTGAGTGTGCTCAGAACAAAAGAACTGTGTTTCCTACACACACGGACCATATCTAGTTCAACTCTGCTTCTGAAACTGATACAAACCACAGGTTCTCTAACATCCAATGATTTTCTGTTAAGAGTGAGAAACGTTTGAGCTTCGTGTACGATGTAGCTTTTTTTGAGGTGAAAAGTGACGCGTTTATCTGAAATGAACTCTTGCTTGTAGGGAGACACCGTGCCTGGGATTTAACTCCACTTCTGAAGGTAAACACACAGCACATTTCTCATCCATGAAACACACTCTGGTTTAGAGCAAGAAGCACACTCTTGCATTCTACAATCTCTAAAAGAGCAGGAAATGTGAGTGTTCTCTCTAAAAAGAACTCTGTTTCCTACACACACGGACCATATCTAGGTCAACTCTGTTTCTGAAACTGATACAAACCACAGGATCTCTAACATTTAATGCTTTTCAGTGTAGAGCGAGAAACATGTGAGCTTCGTGAAATATGTAGCTTCCTTTGAGCTGAAATGTGACTGCGTTTACCTGAAATGAGGTCTTGCTTCTAGGAAGACACAGATCCTGGGATTTAACTCAATTTCTGTAGATAAACAACAGCATAATTCCTATCCATGAAACACACTCTGCTTTAGAGCAAGAAGCACATTCTTGCATTCTAGAATCTCTAATAGAGCAGGAAATGTGAGTGTGCTGTGAACAAAAGAACTGTGTTTCCTACACACGGACCATATCTAGTTAAACTCTCCTTCGGAAACTGATACAAAACACAGGAACTCTAACATCCAATGCTTTTCAAAATGAACGAGAACTTTTTGTGCTTTTTGAACGATGTAACTTTGTTTGAGCTGAAAAGTGACTGCGTTTACATGAAAAGAAGTCTTGCTGGTAGGAAGACACAGTGCTTGGGATTTGACTCAATTTCTGAAGGGAAAAACACAGCACAGTTCTCATCCATGAAACACACTGTGCTTTAGAACAAGACGCACGGACTTGATTCTAGATTCTCTAATACAACAGTAAACATGAGTGCGCTCAGAACAAAATAACTGTTTTTCCTACACACACGGCCCATATCTAATTTAACTCTGCTTCTGAAACTGATTCAAAACACAAGACCTCTAACATCCAATGCTCTTCAGTTAAGAGCGACTAACGTGTGAGCTTCGTGAACGATTTAGCTTCGTTTGAGCTGAAAAGTGACTGTGTTTACCTGAAATGAAGTCTTGCTTGTATGAAGACACAGAGCCTGGGATTAATCTCCATTTCTGAAGGGAAACACACAGCACAGTTCTCAACCATGAAACACAATCTGCTTTAGAGCAAGAACCACGCGCTTGCTTTCTAGAGTCTCTAAGAGAGGAGGAAACGAGAGTTTACTCAGAACAAAAGAACTGTGTTTTCTACACAAATGGGTCATATCTAGTTCAACTCTGCTTCTGCAACTGATAAAAAACACAGGTCCTCTATCATCCAATGATTTTCATTTAAGAGCGAGAAACGTGTGAGCTTCGTGTACGATGTACCTTTAGTTGAGATAAAAAAGTGACTGTGTTGACCTGAAACGAATTCTTGATTGTAGGAATACACAGAGCATGGGATTTACCTCCATTTCTGACGGGAAACACACAGAACAGTTCTCATCCATGATACACCCTCTGCTTTAGAGTAAGAAGCACACACTTGCTTTCTACCGTCTCTAATACAGTAGGAAACATGAGTTTTCTATGAACAAAAGAACTGTGTTTCCTACACACACGGACCATATCTAGTTCAACTCTTTTTCTGAAACTGATACAAACCACAGGACCTCTAACATCCAATGCTTTTCAGTTAAGAGCGAGAAACGTGTGAGCTTCGTGAACAATGTTGCTTCGTTTGAGCTGAAAAGTGACTGAGCTTTCCTGAAGCGAAGTCTTGCTTGTCGGAAGACACAGAGCCTGGGATTTAACTCCACTTCTGAAGGTAAACACACAGCACATTTCTCATCCATGAAACACACTCTGCTATAGAGCAAGAAGAACACTCTTTCATTCTAGAATCTCTAATACCGCAGGAAATGTGAGTGTGCTCTGTAAAAAGAACTCTGTTTCCTACACACACGGACCATTTCTAGTTCAACTCTACTTCTGTAACTGATACAAACCACAGGTTTTCTCACATCGAATGCTTTTCAGTTAAGAGCGAGAAACATGTGAGCTACGTGAAATATGTAGCTTCCTTTGAGCTGAAAAGTGACTGCGTTTACCTGAAAAGAGGTCTTACTTGTAGGAAGTCAAAGAGCCTGGGATTGAACTCCATTTCTGAAGATAAACAACAGCATAGTTCCTATCCATGAAACACACTCTGCTTTAGAGCAAGAAGCACACTCTTGCATTCTAGAATCTCTAATAGAGCAGGAAATGTGAGTGTGCTGTGAACAAAAGAACTGTGTTTCCTACACACACAGCCCATAGCTAGTTCAACTCTGCTTTGGAAACTGATACAAAACACAGGAACTCTACCATCCAATGCTTTTCAATAAGAGCGAGAACTGTTTGTGATTTGTGAACGATGTGGCTTTGTTTGAGCTAAAAAGTGACTGCGATTACATGAAAAGAAGTCTTGCTGGTAGGAAGACACAGGGCTTGGGATTTGACCCAGTTTCTCAAGGAAAAAAAACACAGCACAGTTCTCATCCATGAAACACACTGTGCTTTAGAACAAGACGCACGGTCTTGCTTCTAGATTCTATAATACAACAGTAAACGTGCGTGCCCTCAGAAAAAAATAACTGTGTTTCCTAGACACACGGCCCATATCTAGTTAAACTCTGCTTCTGAAACTGATATAAAACACAGGACCTCTAACATCCAATGCTTTTCAGTTAAGAGCGAGAACCGTGTGTGCTTGGTGAACAATGAACCTTCGTTTGAGCTAAATGTGACTGCGTTTACCTGAAAGGAAGTCTTGCTTGTAGGAAGACCGAGAGGCTTGGATTTAACTCCATGTCTGAAGGGAAACACACAGCACAGTTCTCATCCTGATATACAATCTGCTTCAGAGCAAGAACAACGCTCTTCCTTTCTAGAGTCGCTAAGACACAAAGACACGTGAGTATGCTCAGAACAAAAGAACTGTGTTTCCTACACTCATGGATCATATCTAGTTCAACTCTGCTTCTGGAACTGATTAAAAACACAGGTCCTCTAACATCCAATGATTTTCAGTTATGAGCGAGAAACGTGTGAGCTTTGTGAACGAGGTAGCTTAGTTTGAGCTCAAATGTGACTGCATTTACCTAAAATCAAGTCATGCTTGTAGGAAGACACAGAGCCTGTCATTAAACTCCATTTCTGAAGGGAAACACACAGCACAGGTCTCATCCATGAAACACACTCTGCTTTAGAGCAAGAAGCACACTCTTGCATTCTTGAGTCTTTAATACAGCAGTAAACGTGTGTGTGCTCTGTAGAAAAGAACTGTGTTTCCTACGCACACGGACCATATCTAGTTCAACACTCCTTCTGAAACTGATACAAACCACAGGTCCTCTAACATCCAATATTTTCCAGTTAAGAGCAGGAAACATGTGAGCTGCATGAACAATGTTGCGTCATTTGAGCTGAAAAGTGACTGTGTTTAACTGAAACGAAGTCTTGCTTGTAGGAAGACACAGAGCCTGGGATTTAACTCCACTTCTGAAGGTAAACACACAACACAGTTCTCATCCATGAAACATACTATGCTTATGAGCAAGAAGCACGCTCTTGCTTTCTAGAGTCTCTAAGAGACCAGGAAATGTGTGTGTGCTCTGAAGAAATGAACTGTGCTTCCTACCCACATGGACCGTCTATAGTTCAACTCTGCTTCTCAAACTGATACAAACCACAGGTCCTCTAAGATCCAATGATTTTCAGTTATGAGCGAGAAACGTGTGAGCTTTGTGAATGAGGTAGCTTTGTTTGAACTCAAATGTGACTGCATTTACGTGAAATCAAGTCATGCATGTAGGAAGACACAGAGCCTGTCATTAAACACCATTTCTGAAGGGAAACACACAGCACAGGTCTCATCCATGAAACATACTCTGCTTTAGAGCAAGAAGCACACTCTTGCATTCTTGAGTCTTTAATACAGCAGTAAACGTGTGTGTGCTCTGTAGAAAAGAACTGTGTTTCCTACACACACAGACCATATCTAGTTCAACTCTGCTCCTGAAACTGATACAAACCACAGGGCCTCTAACATCCAATGATTTTCTGTTAAGAGTGAGAAACGTTTGAGCTTCATGTACGATGTATTTTCGTTTGAGCTGAAAACTGACTGTGTTTACCTGAAACGAACTCTTGCTTGTAGGGAGAGACATTGCCTGGGATTTAACTCCATTTCTGGAGATAAACCAGAGCATAGTTCCTATCCAGAAAACACACTCTGCTTTAGAGCAAGAAGCACACTCTTGCATTCTAGAATCTCTAATACAGCAGGAAATGTGAGTGTTCTCTGTAAAAAGAACACTGTTTCCTACACACACGGACCATATCTAGTTCAAGTCTTTTTCTGAAACTGATACAAACCACAGGTCCTCTAACATCCAATGTTTTTCAGTTAAGAGCGAGAAACGTGTGATCTTCTTGAACAATGTTGTTTCGTTTGAACTGAAAAGTGACTGAGCATTCCTGAAGCGAGGTCTTGCTTGTAGGAAGACACCGAGCCAGGGATTTAACTCCACTTCTGAAGCTAAACACACAGCACAGTTCTCATCCATGAAACATACTCTGCTTTAGAGCAAGAAGCACACTCTTGCATACTAGAATCTCTTATACAGCAGGAAATGTGAGTGTGCTCTGTAAACAGAACTGTGTTTCCTACACAAACGGACCATATCTAGGTCAACTCTGCTTCTGAAACTGATACAAACCACAGGTTCTCTAACATTTAATGCTTTTCATTTTAGAGCGAGAAACATTTGAGCTTCGTGAAATATGTAGCTTCCTTTGAGCTGAAATGTGACTGCGTTTACCTGAAAAGAGGTCTTGCTTGTAGGAAGACACAGAGCCTGGGATTTAACTCCATTTCTGGAGATAAACCACAGCTTAGTTCCTATCCATGAAACACACTCTGCTTTAGAGCAAGAAACACGCTCTTGCTTTCTAGAGTCTCTAAGAGAGGAGGAAACTTGAGTGTGCTAAGAACAAAAGAACTGTGTTTCCTACACTCATGGATCATATCTAGTTCAACTCTGCTTCCGAAACTGATACAAACGACAGGCCCTCTAACATCCAATGCTTTTCAGTAAAGAGCGAGAAATGTGAGAGCTTCATGAACGATTTAGCTTCGTTTGAGCTGAAAAGTGACTGTGTTTACCTGAAATGAAGTCTTGCTTGTAGGAAGACACAGAGCCTGGGATTAATCTCCATTTCTGAAGGGAAACACACAGCACAGTTCTCATCCATGAAACACACTCTGCTTTAGAGCAAGAACCACGCTCTTGCTTTCTAGAGTCTCTAAGAGAGGAGGAAACGTGTGTTTGCTCAGAACAAAAGAAATGTGTTTCCTATACAAATGGATCATATCTTGTTCAACTCTGCTTCTGTAACTGATAAAAAACACAGGTCCTCTGAAATCCAATGATTTTCAGTTAAGAGCGAGAAACGTGTGAGCTTCCTGTACGATGTAGCTTTGGTTGAGCTAAAAAAGTGACTGCGTTTACCTGAAACGAAGTCTTGATTGTACGAAGACACCGAGCATGGGATTTACCTCCATTTCTGAAGGGAAACACACAGCACAGTTCTCATCCATGAAACACACTCTGCTTTAGAGCAAGAAGCACACTCTTTCATTCTAGAATCTCTAATACAGCAGGAAATGTGAGTGTGCTCTGTAAACAGAACTGTGTTTCCACACACACGGACCTTTTCTAGTTCAACACTGCTTCTGAAACTGATACAAACCACAGGTTCTCTAACATCTAATGATTTTCAGTTAAGTGCGAGAAACATGTGAGCTTCGTGAAATATGTAGCTTCCTTTGAACTGAAAATTGACTGCGTTTACCTGAAAAGAGGTCTTGCTTGTAGGAAGACACAGAGCCTGGGATTTAACTCCACTTCTCAAGGTAAACACACAGCACAGTTCTCATCCATGAAACACACTCTGCTTTAGAACAAGAAGCCCGCTCTTGCTTCTAGACTCTCTAAAACAACAGGAAACGTGAGTGTGCTCAGAACACAATAACTGTATTTCATACAAACACGGACCATATCTAGTCCAACTCTTCCTCTGAAACTGATACAAACCTCAGGTCCTCTAACATCCAATGATCTTCAGTTAAGAGCGATAAACGTGTGAGCTTTGGGAACAATGTAGCTTCTTTGAGCTGAAAAGTGACTGCGTTTACATAAAACGAAGTATTGCTTGTAGGAAGACCCAGAGCCTGGGATTAAACTCCATTTCTGAAGGGAAACACACAGCACAGTTCTCATCCAGGAAACATACTCTGCTTCATAGCAAGAAGCATGCTCTTGCTTTCTAGAGTCTCTAAGAGACCAGGAAATGTGAGTGTGCTCAGAACAAAAGAACTGTGTTTCCTACACACACGGACCATATCTAGTTCAACTCTGCTTCTGAAACTGATACAAACCACAGGTTCTCTAACATCCAATGATTTTCTGTTAAGAGTGAGAAACGTTTGAGCTTCGTGTACGATGTAGCTTCGTTTGTGCAGAAAAGTGACACGTTTACCTGAAACGAACTCTTGCTTGTAGGGAGACACAGTGCCTGGGATTTAACTCCACTTCTGAAGGTAAACACACAGCACATTTCTCATCCATGAAACACACTCTGCTTTAGAGCAAGAAGCACACTCTTGCATTCTAGAATCTCTAATACAGCAGGAAATGTGAGTGTGCTCTGTAAAAAAACTCTGTTTCCTACACACACGGACCATTTCTAGTTCAACTCTGCTTCTGAAACTGATACAAACCACAGGTTTTCTCACATCGAATGCTTTTCAGTTAAGAGCGAGAAACATGTGAGCTTCGTGAAATATGTAGCTTCCTTTGAGCTGAAAAGTGACTGTGTTTACCTGAAAAGAGGTCTTACTTGTAGGAAGTCAAAGAGCCTGGGATTGAACTCCATTTCTGAAGATAAACAACAGCATAGTTCCTATCCATGAAACACACTCTGCTTTAGAGCAAGAAGCACACACTTGCATTCTAGAATCTCTAATAGAGCAGGAAATGTGAGTGTGCTGTGAACAAAAGAACTGTGTTTCCTACACACGGCCCATATCTAGTTCAACTCTGTTTCGGAAACTGATACAAAACACAGGAACTCTAACATCCAATGCTTTTCAAAATGAACGAGAACTTTTTGTGCTTTTTGAACGATGTAGCTTTGTTTGAGCTGAAAAGTGACTGCGTTTACATGAAAAGAAGTCTTGCTGGTAGGAAGACACAGTGCTTGGGATTTGACTCAATTTCTGAAGGGAAAAAACACAGCACAGTTCTCATCCATGAAACACACTGTGCTTTACAACAAGACGCACGTACTTGCTTCTAGATTCTCTAATACAACAGTAAACATGTGTGCGCTCAGAACAAAATAACTGTGTTTCCTATACACACGACCCATATCTAATTTAACTCTGCTTCTGAAACTGATTCAAAACACAAGACCTCTAACATCCAATGCTCTTCAGTTAAGAGCGAGAAACGTGTGAGCTTCTTGAACGATTTAGCTTCGTTTGAGCTGAAAAGTGACTGTGTTTACCTGAAATGATGTCTTGCTTGTAGGAAGACACAGAGCCTGGGATTAATCTCCATTTCTGAAGGGAAACACACAGCACATTTCTCAACCATGAAACACAATCTGCTTTAGAGCAAGAACCACACGCTTGCTTTCTAGAGTCTCTAAGAGAGGAGGAAACGAGAGTCTGCTCAGAACAAAAGAACTGTGTTTCCTACACAAATGGGTCATATCTAGTTCAACTCTGCTTCTGCAACTGATAAAAAAGACAGGTCCTCTATCATCCAATGATTTTCATTTAAGAGCGAGAAACGTGTGAGCTTCGTGTACGATGTATCTTTAGTTGAGCTAAAAAAGTGACTGTGTTGACCTGAAAGGAAGTCTTGATTGTAGGAATACACAGAGCATGGGATTTACCTACATTTCTGACGGGAAACACACAGAACAGTTCTCATCCATGATACACCCTCTGCTTTAGAGCAAGAAGCACACACTTGCTTTCTACCGTCTCTAATACAGCAGGAAACAAGAGTTTTCTATGAACAAAAGAACTGTGTTTCCTACACACACGGACCATATCTAGCTCAACTCTTTTTCTGAAACTGAAACAAACCACAGGACCTGTAACATCCAATGCTTTTCAGTTAAGAGCTAGAAACGTGTGAGCTTCGTGAACAATGTTGCTTCGTTTGAGCTGAAAAGTGACTGAGCTTTCCTGAAGCGAAGTCTTGCTTGTAGGAAGACACAGAGCCTGGGATTTAACTCCACTTCTGAAGGTAAACACACAGCACATTTCTCATCCATGAAACACACTCTGCTTTAGAGCAAGAAGCACACTCTTGCATTCTAGAATCTCTAATACAGCAGGAAATGTGAGTGTGCTCTGTAAAAAGAACTCTGTTTCCTACACACACGGATCATTTCTAGTTCAACTCTGCTTCTGAAACTGATACAAACCACAGGTTTTCTCACATCGAATGCTTTTCAGTTAAGAGCGAGAAACATGTGAGCTTCGTGAAATATGTAGCTTCCTTTGAGCTGAAAAGTGACTGCGTTTACCTGAAAAGAGGTCTTACTTGTAGGAAGTCAAAGAGCCTGGGATTGAACTCCATTTCTTAAGATAAACAACAGCATAGTTCCTATCCATGAAACACACTCTGCTTTAGAGCAAGAAGCACACTCTTGCATTCTAGAATCTCTAATAGAGCAGGAAATGTGAGTGTGCTGTGAACAAAAGAACTGTGTTTCCTACACACACAGCCCATAGCTAGTTCAACTCTGCTTTGGAAACTGATACAAAACACAGGAACTATACCATCCAATGCTTTTCAATAAGAGCGAGAACTGTTTGTGATTTGTGAACGATATGGCTTTGTTTGAGCTAAAAATTGACTGCGATTACATGAAAAGAAGTCTTGCTGGTAGGAAGACACAGGGCTTGGGATTTGACCCAGTTTCTCAAGGAAAAAAAACACAGCACATTTCTCATCCATGAAACACTCTGTGCTTTAGAACAAGACGCACGGTCTTGCTTCTAGATTCTATAATACAACAGTAAACGTGCGTACCCTCAGAAAAAAATAACTGTGTTTCCTAGACACACGGCCCATATCTAGTTCAACTCTGCTTCTGAAACTGATACAAAACACAGGACCTCTAACATCCAATGCTTTTCAGTTAAGAGCGAGAACCGTGTGTGCTTGGTGAACAATGAACCTTCGTTTGAGCTAAATGTGACTGCGTTTACCTGAAAGGAAGTCTTGCTTGTAGGAAGACCGAGAGGCTTGGATTTAACTCCATGTCTTAAGGGAAACACACAGCACAGTTCACATCCTGAAATACAACCTGCTTCAGAGCAAGAACAACACTCTTCCTTTCTAGAGTCTCTAAGACAGAAAGACACGTGAGTATGCTCAGAACAAAAGAACTGTGTTTCCTACACTCATGGATCATATCTAGTTCAACTCTGCTTCTGGAACTGATTAAAAACATAGGTCCTCTAACATCCAATGTTTTTCAGTTAAGAGCGAGAACCGTGTGTGCTTGTTGAACAAAGAAACTTCATTAGAGCTGAAAAATTACTGCGTTCACCTGAAACGAAGTCTTGCTTGTACAAAGACACAGAGCCTGGGATTTAACACCTTTTCTGAAGGGAAACACACAGCACAGTTCTCATCCATGAAACACACTGTGCTTTAGAGCAAGAAGCACACACTTGCTTTCTACAGTCTCTAATAAAGCAGGAAACATGAGAATGCTCTGAACAAAAGAACTATGTTGGCTACACATACGAACCTTATCTAGTTCAACTTTGCTTGTGAAACAGGTACAAACCACTGGTCCTCTAACATCCATTGGTTCTCACTTAAGAGCGAGAAACATTTGAGCTTCGTGTACAATGTTGCTTATTTTGAGCTGAAAAGTGACTGAGCTGAAAAGTGACTGAGTTTACCTGAAGCGAAGTCTTGCTTGTAGGAAGACACAGAGCCTGGGATTTCACTCCACTTCTGAAGGTAAACACACAGCACAGTTCTCATCCATAAAACACACTCTGTTTAGAGCAAGAAGCATGCTCTTGCATTCTAGTGTCTCTAATGCTGCAAGAAATGTGAGTGTGCTCTGAACAATGAACTGTGTTTCCTACACACACGGACCATATCTAGTTCAACTCTTCGTCTGAAACTGATATAAACCTCAGGTCCTCTAACATCCAATGATTTTCAGTTAAGAGCGATAAACGTGTGAGCTTTGGGAACAATGTAGCTTCTTTGAGCTGACAAGTGACTGCGTTTACATGAAACGAAGTATTGCTTGTAGGAAGACATCGAGCCTGGGATTAAACTCCATTTCTGATGGGAAACACACAGCACTGTTCTCATCCATGAAACACACTCTGCTTTAGAGCAAGAACCATCCAATGCTTTTCATTCAAGCGCAATAAACGTGTGAGCTTCATGAACCATGTAGCTTCCTTTGAGCTGAATAGGGACTGCGTATACCTGAAAAGATGTCTTGCTTGTAGGAAGACACAGAGTATTGGATTTAACTCCATTTCTGAAGGTCAACACTCAGCACAGTTCCCATCCATCAAACACACTCTGCTTTAGAGCAAGAAGCATGCGATTGCAATCTAGAATTTGTAATACAGCAGGAACGTGACTGTGATCATAACCAAAGGACTGTGTTTCCTACACATACGGACCATATCGAGTTCAACTCTGCTTCTGAAACTGATACAAACCAAAGGACCTCTAACATCCAATGCTTTTCAGTTAAGCACGAGAAACCTGTGAGCTTTGTGAAGGATGTGGCTTCGTTTGAGCTGAAAAGTGACTGCGTTTACCTGAAACTATGTCTTGCTTGTAGGAAGACAGAGAACATGATATTTAAGTTCATTTCTGAAGGGCAGCATTCATCACAGTTCCCATCCAAGAAACACACTCTGCTTTAGAGCATGAAGCACGCTATTGCTTTCTAGAATCTGTAATACAGCAGGAAACATGAGTGTGCTCAGAACAAAAGAACTGTATTTCCTACGCATATGGACCACATCTAGTTCAACTCTGCTTCGGAAACTGATACAAACCACAGATCCTGTAACATCCAATGCTTTTCAAGTTAAGAGCGAGAAACGTGTGAGCTTCATGAACGTTTTAGTTTTTTATGAGCTGAGAAGTGACTGTGTTTACCTGAACTAAGTCTTGAGTGTAGGAAGACATAGAGCCTGGGATTTAACTTCATTTCTGAAGGGAAACACACAGCACAGTTCTCAGCCATGAAACACACTCTGCTTTAGAGGAAGAAGCACGCTCTTGCTTTCTAGAGAATCTAATACAGCAGGAAACGTGAGTGTGCTCAAAACAAAGAACAGTGTTTCCTACTCATATGGACCACATCTAGTTCAACTCTGCTTCTGAAACTGATACAAACCACAGATCCTCTAACATCCAATGCTTTTCAGTTAAGCGCGAGAAACATGTCAGCTTCGTGAAGGATGTAGCCTCCTTTGAGCTATAAAGGGGCTGCGTTTACATGAAACAAAGTGTTGGTTGTAGGAAGACACAGAGCCTGGGATTTAACTCCATTTCTGAAGAGCAGCACTCAGCACAGTTCCTATCCATGAAACACACTCTGCGTTAGAGCAACAAGCACGCTCTTGCTTTCTATACTCTGTAATACAGCAGGAACATGAGTGTGATGATAACCAAAGGACTGTGTTTCCTACACATACGGACCATATCGAGTTCAACTCTGCTTCTGAAACTGATACAAACTACAGGACCTCTAACATCCAATGTTTTTCCATTAAGCACGAGAAACATGTCAGCTTTGTGAACGATGTAGCTTCGTTTGTGCTAAATAGGAACTGTGTATACCCAAAAGATGTCTTGCTTGTAGGAAGACACAGAGTATGGGATTTAACACCATTTCTGAAGAGCAGCCCTTAGCACAGTTCCCATCCATGAAACACACTCTGCTTTAGAGCAAGAAGCACGCACATGCTTTCTAGAGTCTGTAATACAGGAGGAACGTGAGTGTGATGATAACCAAAGGACTGTGTTTCTTACACATACAGACCATATCGAGTTCAATTCTGCATCTGTAACTGATATAAACCACAGGACATCTAACATTCAGTGCTTTTCAGTTAAGCGCGAGAAACGTCTGAGCTTTGTGAATGATGTAGCTTCGTTTGAGCCAAAAAGTGAATGCGTTTACCTGGAACGAAGTCTTGCTTGTAGGAAGACAGAGAACATGGGATTTAAGTCCATTTCTGAAGAGCAGCACTTAGCACAGTTCCCATCCATGAAACACACTCTGCTTTAGAGCAAGAAGCACACACATGCTTTCTAGAGTCTGTAATACAGCAGGAACGTGAGTGTGATGATAACCAAAGGACTGTGTTTCCCACACATACAGACCATATCGAGTTCAATTCTGCTTCTGTAACTGATATAAACCACAGGACATCTAACATTCAGTGCTTTTCAGTTAAGCACGAGAAAAGTGTGAGCTTTGTGAATGATGTAGCTTCGTTTGAGCCAAAAAGTGAGTGCGTTTACCTGGAACGAAGTCTTGCTTGTAGGAAGACAGAGCACATGGGATTTAAGTCCATTTCTGAAGAGCAGCATTCAGCACAGTTCCCATCCAAGAAACACACTCTGCTTTAGAGCATGAAGCACGCTATTGCTTTCTAGAATCTGTAATACAGCAGGAAACATGAGTGTGCTCAGAACAAAAGAACGGTGTTTCCTACACATATGGACCATATTTAGTTCAACTCAGCTTCTGAAACTGAAACAAACGACAGGTCCTATAACATCCAATGCTTTTCATTCAAGCGCAATAAACGTGTGAGCTTCATGAACCATGTAGCTTCCTTTGAGCTGAATAGGGACTGCGTATACCTGAAAAGATGTCTTGCTTGTAGGAAGACACAGAGTATTGGATTTAACTCCATTTCTGAAGGTCAACACTCAGCACAGTTCCCATCCATCAAACACACTCTGCTTTAGAGCAAGAAGCATGCGATTGCAGTCTAGAATTTGTAATACAGCAGGAACGTGACTGTGATCATAACCAAAGGACTGTGTTTCCTACACATACGGACCATATCGAGTTCAACTCTGCTTCTGAAACTGATACAAACCAAAGGACCTCTAACATCCAATGCTTTTCAGTTAAGCACGAGAAACCTGTGAGCTTTGTGAAGGATGTGGCTTCGTTTGAGCTGAAAAGTGACTGCGTTTACCTGAAACTATGTCTTGCTTATAGGAAGACAGAGAACATGATATTTAAGTCCATTTCTGAAGGGCAGCATTCAGCATAGTTTCCATCCATGAAACACACTCTGCTTTAGAGCATGAAGCACGCTATTGCTTTCTAGAGTCTCTAATACTGCATTAAACATGAGTGTGCTCAGAACAAAAGAACTGTATTTCCTACGCATATGGACCACATCTAGTTCAACTCTGCTTCGGAAACTGATACAAACCACAGATCCTGTAACATCCAATGGTTTTCAAGTTAAGAGCGAGAAACGTGTGAGCTTCATGAACGTTTTAGTTTTTTATGAGCTGAGAAGTGACTGCGTTTACCTGAACTAAGTCTTGAGTGTAGGAAGACATAGAGCCTGGGATTTAACTTCATTTCTGAAGGGAAACACACAGCACAGTTCTCAGCCATGAAACACACTCTGCTTTAGAGGAAGAAGCACGCTCTTGCTTTCTAGAGTCTCTAATACAGCAGGAAACGTGAGTGTGCTCAAAACAAAGAACAGTGTTTCCTACTCATATGGACCACATCTAGTTCAACTCTGCTTCTGAAACTGATACAAACCACAGATCCTCTAACATCCAATGCTTTTCAGTTAAGCGCGAGAAACGTGTCAGCTTCGTGAAGGATGTAGCCTCCTTTGAGCTATAAAGGGGCTGCGTTTACATGAAACAAAGTGTTGCTTGTAGGAAGACACAGAGCCTGGGATTTAACTCCATTTCTGAAGAGCAGCACTCAGCACAGTTCCTGTCCATGAAACACACTCTGCTTTAGAGCAACAAGCACGCTCTTGCTTTCTAGAGTCTGTAATACAGCAGGAACATGAGTGTGATGATAACCAAAGGACTGTGTTTCCTACACATACGGACCATATAGAGTTAAACTCTGCTTCTGAAACTGATACAAACTACAGGACCTCTAACATCCAATGTTTTTCCATTAAGCGCGAGAAACATGTCAGCTTCGTGAACGATGTAGCTTCGTTTGTGCTGAATAGGGACTGTGTATACCCAAAAGATGTCTTGCTTGTAGGAAGACACAGAGTATGGGATTTAACACCATTTCTGAAGAGCAGCACTTAGCACAGTTCCCATCCATGAAACACACTCTGCTTTAGAGCAAGAAGCACGCACATGCTTTCTAGAGTCTGTAATACAGCAGGAACGTGAGTGTGATGATAACCAAAGGACTGTGTTTCCTACACATACAGACCATATCGAGTTCAATTCTGCTTCTGTAACTGATATAAACCACAGGACATCTAACATTCAGTGCTTTTCAGTTACGCACGAGAAACGTGTGAGCTTTGTGAATGATGTAGCTTCATTTGAGCAAAAAGTGAGTGCGTTTACCTGGAACGAAGTCTTGCTTGTAGGAAGACAGAGAACATGGGATTTAAGTCCATTTCTGAAGAGCAGCACTTAGCACAGTTCCCATCCATGAAACACACTCTGCTTTAGAGCAAGAATCACGCACATGCTTTCTAGAGTCTGTAATACAGCAGGAACGTGAGTGTGTTGATAACCAAAGGACTGTGTTTCCTACACATACAGACCATATCGAGTTCAATTCTGCTTCTGTAACTGATATAAACCACAGGACATCTAACATTCAGTGCTTTTCAGTTAAGCGCGAGAAACGTGTGAGCTTTGTGAATGATGTAGCTTCGTTTGAGCCAAACAGTGAGTGCGTTTACCTGGAACGAAGTCTTGCTTGTAGGAAGACAGAGAACATGGGATTTAAGTCCATTTCTGAAGAGCAGCATTCAGCACTGTTCCCATCCAAGAAACACACTCTGCTTTAGAACATGAAGCACGCTATTGCTTTCTAGAATCTGTAATACAGCAGGAAACATGAGTGTGCTCAGAACAAAAGAACGGTGTTTCCTACACATATGGACCATATTTAGTTCAACTCAGCTTCTGAAACTGAAACAAACGACAGGTCCTATAACATCCAATGCTTTTCATTCAAGCGCAATAAACGTGTGAGCTTCGTGAACCATGTAGCTTCCTTTGAGCTGAATAGGGACTGCGTATACCTGAAAAGATGTCTTGCTTGTAGGAAGACACAGAGTATTGGATTTAACTCCATTTCTGAAGCTCAACACTCAGCACAGTTCCCATCCATCAAACACACTCTGCTTTAGAGCAAGAAGCATGCTCTTGCTTTCTAGAATTTGTAATACAGCAGGAACGTGACTGTGATCATAACCAAAGGACTGTGTTTCCTACACATACGGACCATATCGAGTTCAACTCTGCTTCTGAAACTGATACAAACCAAAGGACCTCTAACATCCAATGCTTCTCAGTTAAGCACGAGAAACCTGTGAGCTTTGTGAAGGATGTGGCTTCGTTTGAGCTGAAAAGTGACTGCGTTTACCTGAAACTATGTCTTGCTTATATGAAGACAGAGAACATGATATTTAAGTCCATTTCTGAAGGGCAGCATTCAGCACAGTTCCCATCCAAGAATCACACTCTGCTTTAGAGCATGAAGCACGCTATTGCTTTCTAGAATCTGTAATACAGCAGGAAACATGAGTGTGCTCAGAACAAAAGAACTGTATTTCCTACGCATATGGACCACATCTAGTTCAACTCTGCTTCGGAAACTGATACAAACCACAGATCCTGTAACATCCAATGCTTTTCAAGTTAAGAGCGAGAAACGTGTGAGCCTCATGAACGTTTTAGTTTTTTATGAGATGAGAAGTGACTGCGTTTACCTGAACTAAGTCTTGAGTGTAGGAAGACATAGAGCCTGGGATTTAACTTCATTTCTGAAGGGAAACACACAGCACAGTTCTCAGCCATGAAACACACTCTGCTTTAGAGGAAGAAGCAAGCTCTTGCTTTCTAGAGTCTCTAATACAGCAGGAAACGTGAGTGTGCTCAAAACAAAGAACAGTGTTTCCTACTCATATGGACCACATCTAGTTCAACTCTGCTTCTGAAACTGATACAAACCACAGATCCTCTAACATCCAATGCTTTTCAGTTAAGCGCGAGAAACGTGTCAGCTTCGTGAAGGATGTAGCCTCCTTTGAGCTATAAAGGGGCTGCGTTTACATGAAACAAAGTGTTGCTTGTAGGAAGACACAGAGCCTGGGATTTAACTCCATTTCTGAAGAGCAGCACTCAGCACAGTTCCTATCCATGAAACACACTCTGCTTTAGAGCAACAAGCACGCTCTTTTTTTCTAGAGTCTGTAATACAGCAGGAACATGAGTGTGATGATAACCAAAGGACTGTGTTTCCTACACATACGGACCATATAGAGTTAAACTCTGCTTCTGAAACTGATACAAACTACAGGACCTCTAACATCCAATGTTTTTCCATTAAGCGCGAGAAACATGTCAGCTTCGTGAACGATGTAGCTTCGTTTGTGCTGAATAGGGACTGTGTATACCCAAAAGATGTCTTGCTTGTAGGAAGACACAGAGTATGGGATTTAACACCATTTCTGAAGAGCAGCACTTAGCACAGTTCCCATCCATGAAACACACTCTGCTTTAGAGCAAGAAGGACGCACATGCTTTCTAGAGTCTGCAATACAGCAGGAACATGAGTGTGATGATAACCAAAGGACTGTGTTTCTTACACATACAGACCATATCGAGTTCAATTCTGCTTCTGTAACTGATATAAACCACAGGACATCTAACATTCAGTGCTTTTCAGTTAAGCGCGAGAAACGTGTGAGCTTTGTGAATGATGTAGCCTCGTTTGAGCCAAAAAGTGACTGCGTTTACCTGGAACGAAGTCTTGCTTGTAGGAAGACAGAGAACATGGGATTTAAGTCCATTTCTGAAGAGCAGCACTTAGCACAGTTCCCATCCATGAAACACACTCTGCTTTAGAGCAAGAAGCACGCACATGCTTTCTAGAGTCTATAATACAGCAGGAACGTGAGTGTGTTGATAACCAAAGGACTGTGTTTCCTACACATACAGACCATATCGAGTTCAATTCTGCTTCTGTAACTGATATAAACCACAGGACATCTAACATTCAGTGCTTTTCAGTTAAGCGCGAGAAACGTGTGAGCTTTGTGAATGATGTAGCTTCGTTTGAGCCAAAAAGTGACTGCGTTTACCTGGAACGAAGTCTTGCTTGTAGGAAGACAGAGAACATGGGATTTAAGTCCATTTCTGAAGAGCAGCATTCAGCACAGTTCCCATCCAAGAAACACACTCTGCTTTAGAGCATGAAGCACGCTATTGCTTTCTAGAATCTGTAATACAGCAGGAAACATGAGTGTGCTAAGAACAAAAGAACTGTGTTTCCTACACATATGGACCATATTTAGTTCAACTCAGCTTCTGAAACTGAAACAAACGACAGGTCCTATAACATCCAATGCTTTTCATTCAAGCGCAATAAACGTGTGAGCTTCGTGAACCATGTAGCTTCCTTTGAGCTGAATAGGGACTGCATATACCTGAAAAGATGTCTTGCTTGTAGGAAGACACAGAGTATTCGATTTAACTCCATTTCTGAAGGTCAACACTCAGCACAGTTCCCCTCCATCAAACACACTCTGCTTTAGAGCAAGAAGCATACTCTTGCTTTCTAGAATTTGTAATACAGCAGGAACGTGACTGTGATCATAACCAAAGGACTGTGTTTCCTACACATACGGACCATATCGAGTTCAACTCTGCTTCTGAAACTGATACAAACCAAAGGACCTCTAACATCCAATGCTTTTCAGTTAAGCACGAGAAACCTGTGAGCTTTGTGAAGGATGTGGCTTCGTTTGAGCTGAAAAGTGACTGCGTTTACCTGAAACTATGTCTTGCTTATAGGAAGACAGAGAACATGATATTTAAGTCCATTTCTGAAGGGCAGCATTCAGCACAGTTCCCATCCAAGAAACACACTCTGCTTTAGAGCATGAAGCACGCTATTGCTTTCTAGAATCTATAATACAGCAGGAAACATGAGTGTGCTCAGAACAAAAGAACTGTATTTCCTACGCATATGGACCACATCTAGTTCAACTCTGCTTCGGAAACTGATACAAACCACAGATCCTGTAACATCCAATGCTTTTCAAGTTAAGAGCGAGAAACGTGTGAGCCTCATGAACGTTTTAGTTTTTTATGAGCTGAGAAGTGACTGCGTTTACCTGAACTAAGTCTTGAGTGTAGGAAGACATAGAGCCTGGGATTTAACTTCATTTCTGAAGGGAAACACACAGCACAGTTCTCAGCCATGAAACACACTCTGCTTTAGAGGAAGAAGCACGCTCTTGCTTTCTAGAGTCTCTAATACAGCAGGAAACGTGAGTGTGCTCAAAACAAAGAACAGTGTTTCCTACTCATATGGACCACATCTAGTTCAACTCTGCTTCTGAAACTGATACAAACCACAGATCCTCTAACATCCAATGCTTTTCAGTTAAGCGCGAGAAACGTGTCAGCTTCGTGAAGGATGTAGCCTCCTTTGAGCTATAAAGGGGCTGCGTTTACATGAAACAAAGTGTTGCTTGTAGGAAGACACAGAGCCTGGGATTTAACTCCATTTCTGAAGAGCAGCACTCAGCACAGTTCCTGTCCATGAAACACACTCTGCTTTAGAGCAACAAGCACGCTCTTGCTTTCTAGAGTCTGTAATACAGCAGGAACATGAGTGTGATGATAACCAAAGGACTGTGTTTCCTACACATACGGACCATATAGAGTTAAACTCTGCTTCTGAAACTGATACAAACTACAGGACCTCTAACATCCAATGTTTTTCCATTAAGCGCGAGAAACATGTCAGCTTCGTGAACGATGTAGCTTCGTTTGTGCTGAATAGGGACTGTGTATACCCAAAAGATGTCTTGCTTGTAGGAAGACACAGAGTATGGGATTTAACACCATTTCTGAAGAGCAGCACTTAGCACAGTTCCCATCCATGAAACACACTCTGCTTTAGAGCAAGAAGGACACACATGCTTTCTAGAGTCTGCAATACAGCAGGAACGTGAGTGTGATGATAACCAAAGGACTGTGTTTCCTACACATACAGACCATATCGAGTTCAATTCTGCTTCTGTAACTGATATAAACCACAGGACATCTAACATTCAGTGCTTTTCAGTTAAGCGCGAGAAACGTGTGAGCTTTGTGAATGATGTAGCTTCGTTTGAGCCAAACAGTGAGTGCGTTTACCTGGAACGAAGTCTTGCTTGTAGGAAGACAGAGAACATGGCATTTAAGTCCATTTCTGAAGAGCAGCACTTAGCACAGTTCCCATCCATGAAACACACTCTGCTTTAGAGCAAGAAGCACGCACATGCTTTCTAGAGTCTGTAATACAGCAGGAACGTGAGTGTGATGATAACCAAAGGACTGTGTTTCCCACACATACAGACCATATCGAGTTCAACTCTGCTTCTGAAACTGATACAAACCACAGATCCTCTAACATCCAATGCTTTTCAGTTAAGCGCGAGAAACGTGTCAGCTTCGTGAAGGATGTAGCCTCCTTTGAGCTATAAAGGGGCTGCGTTTACATGAAACAAAGTGTTGCTTGTAGGAAGACACAGAGCCTGGGATTTAACTCCATTTCTGAAGAGCAGCACTCAGCACAGTTCCTATCCATGAAACACACTCTGCTTTAGAGCAACAAGCACGCTCTTTTTTTCTAGAGTCTGTAATACAGCAGGAACATGAGTGTGATGATAACCAAAGGACTGTGTTTCCTACACATACGGACCATATAGAGTTAAACTCTGCTTCTGAAACTGATACAAACTACAGGACCTCTAACATCCAATGTTTTTCCATTAAGCGCGAGAAACATGTCAGCTTCGTGAACGATGTAGCTTCGTTTGTGCTGAATAGGGACTGTGTATACCCAAAAGATGTCTTGCTTGTAGGAAGACACAGAGTATGGGATTTAACACCATTTCTGAAGAGCAGCACTTAGCACAGTTCCCATCCATGAAACACACTCTGCTTTAGAGCAAGAAGGACGCACATGCTTTCTAGAGTCTGCAATACAGCAGGAACGTGAGTGTGATGATAACCAAAGGACTGTGTTTCCTACACATACAGACCATATCGAGTTCAATTCTGCTTCTGTAACTGATATAAACCACAGGACATCTAACATTCAGTGCTTTTCAGTTAAGCGCGAGAAACGTGTGAGCTTTGTGAATGATGAAGCTTCGTTTGAGCCAAAAAGTGAGTGCGTTTACCTGGAACGAAGTCTTGCTTGTAGGAAGACAGAGAACATGGGATTTAAGTCCATTTCTGAAGAGCAGCATTCAGCACAGTTCCCATCCAAGAAACACACTCTGCTTTAGAGCATGAAGCACGCTATTGCTTTCCAGAATCTGTAATACAGCAGGAAACATGAGTGTGCTCCGAACAAAAGAACGGTGTTTCCTACACATATGGATCATATTTAGTTCAACTCAGCTTCTGAAACTGAAACAAAAGAAGGTCCTCTAACATCCAATGCTTTTCATTCAAGCGCAATAAACGTGTGAGCTTCGTGAACCATGTAGCTTCCTTTGAGCTGAATAGGGACTGCGTATACCTGAAAAGATGTCTTGCTTGTAGGAAGACACAGAGTATTGGATTTAACTCCATTTCTGAAGGTCAACACTCAGCACAGTTCCCATCCATATAACACACTCTGCTTGAGAGCAAGATGCATGCTCTTGCTTTCTAGAATTTGTAATACAGCAGGAACGTGACTGTGATCATAACCAAAGGACTGTGTTTCCTACACATACGGACCATATCGAGTTCAACTCTGCTTCTGAAACTGATACAAACCAAAGGACCTCTAACATCCAATGCTTTTTAGTTAAGCACGAGAAACCTGTGAGCTTTGTGAAGGATGTGGCTTCGTTTGAGCTGAAAAGTGACTGCGTTTACCTGAAACTATGTCTTGCTTGTAGGAAGACAGAGAACATGATATTTAAGTCCATTTCTGAAGGGCAGCATTCAGCACAGTTCCCATCCAAGAAACACACTCTGCTTTAGAGCATGAAGCACGCTATTGCTTTCTAGAATCTGTAATACAGCAGGAAACATGAGTGTGCTCAGAACAAAAGAACTGTATTTCCTACGCATATGGACCACATCTAGTTCAACTCTGCTTCGGAAACTGATACAAACCACAGATCCTGTAACATCCAATGCTTTTCATGTTAAGAGCGAGAAACGTGTGAGCTTCATGAACGTTTTAGTTTTTTATGAGCTGAGAAGTGACTGCGTTTACCTGAACTAAGTCTTGAGTGTAGGAAGACATAGAGCCTGGGATTTAACTTCATTTCTGAAGGGAAACACACAGCACAGTTCTCAGCCATGAAACACACTCTGCTTTAGAGGAAGAAGCACGCTCTTGCTTTCTAGAGTCTCTAATACAGCAGGAAACGTGAGTGTGCTCAAAACAAAGAACAGTGTTTCCTACTCATATGGACCACATCTCGTTCAACTCTGCTTCTGAAACTGATACAAACTACAGGACTTCTAACATCCAATGTTTTTCCATTAAGCGCTAGAAACATGTGAGCTTCGTGAACAATGTAGCTTCGTTTGTGCTGAATAGGGACTGTGTATACCCAAAAGATGTCTTGCTTGTAGGAAGACACAAAGTATGGGATTTAACACCATTTCTGAAGAGCAGCACTTAGCACAGTTCCCATCCATGAAACACACTCTGCTTTAGAGCAAGGAGCACGCACATGCTTTCTAGAGTCTGTAATACAGCAGGAACGAGAGTGTGATGATAACCAAAGGACTGTGTTTCCTACACATACAGACCATATCGAGTTCAATTCTGCTTCTGTAACTGATATAAACCATAGGACATCTAACATTCAGTGCTTTTCAGTTAAGCGCGAGAAACGTGTGAGCTTTGTGAATGATGTAGCTTCGTTTGAGCCAAAAAGTGACTGCGTTTACCTGGAACGAAGTCTTGCTTGTAGGAAGACAGAGAACATGGGATTTAAGTCCATTTCTGAAGAGGAGCACTTAGCACAGTTCCCATCCATGAAACACACTCTGCTTTAGAGCAAGAAGCACGCACATGCTTTCTATAGTCTGTAATACAGCAGGAACGTGAGTGTGATGATAACCAAAGGACTGTGTTTCCTACACATACAGACCATATCGAGTTCAATTCTGCTTCTGTAACTGATATAAACCACAGGACATCTAACATTCAGTGCTTTTCAGTTAAGCGCGAGAAACGTGTGAGCTTTGTGAATGATGTAGCTTCGTTTGAGCCAAAAAGTGACTGCGTTTACCTGGAACGAAGTCTTGCTTGTAGGAAGACAGAGAACATGGGATTTAAGTCCATTTCTGAAGAGCAGCATTCAGCACAGTTCCCATCCAAGAAACACACTCTGCTTTAGAGCATGAAGCATGCTATTGCTTTCTAGAATCTGTAATACAGCAGGAAACATGAGTGTGCTAAGAACAAAAGAACTGTGTTTCCTACACATATGGACCATATTTAGTTCAACTCAGCTTCTGAAACTGAAACAAACGACAGGTCCTATAACATCCAATGCTTTTCATTCAAGCGCAATAAACGTGTGAGCTTCGTGAACCATGTAGCTTCCTTTGAGCTGAATAGGGACTGCATATACCTGAAAAGATGTCTTGCTTGTAGGAAGACACAGAGTATTGGATTTAACTCCATTTCTGAAGGTCAACACTCAGCACAGTTCCCCTCCATCAAACACACTCTGCTTTAGAGCAAGAAGCATGCTCTTGCTTTCTAGAATTTGTAATACAGCAGGAACGTGACTGTGATCATAACCAAAGGACTGTGTTTCCTACACATACGGACCATATCGAGTTCAACTCTGCTTCTGAAACTGATACAAACCAAAGGACCTCTAACATCCAATGCTTTTCAGTTAAGCACGAGAAACCTGTGAGCTTTGTGAAGGATGTGGCTTCGTTTGAGCTGAAAAGTGACTGCGTTTACCTGAAACTATGTCTTGCTTGTAGGAAGACAGAGAACATGATATTTAAGTCCATTTCTGAAGGGCAGCATTCAGCACAGTTCCCATGCAAGAAACACACTCTGCTTTAGAGCATGAAGCACGCTATTGCTTTCTAGAATCTGTAATACAGCAGGAAACATGAGTGTGCTCAGAACAAAAGAACTGTATTTCCTACGCATATGGACCACATCTAGTTCAACTCTGCTTCGGAAACTGATACAAACCACAGATCCAGTAACATCCAATGCTTTTCAAGTTAAGAGCGAGAAACGTGTGAGCCTCATGAATGTTTTAGTTTTTTATGAGCTGAGAAGTGACTGCGTTTACCTGAACTAAGTCTTGAGTGTAGGAAGACATAGAGCCTGGGATTTAACTTCATTTCTGAAGGGAAACACACAGCACAGTTCTCAGCCATGAAACACACTCTGCTTTAGAGGAAGAAGCATGCTCTTGCTTTCTAGAGTCTCTAATACAGCAGGAAACGTGAGTGTGCTCAAAACAAAGAACAGTGTTTCCTACTCATATGGACCACATCTAGTTCAACTCTGCTTCTGAAACTGATACAAACCACAGATCCTCTAACATCCAATGCTTTTCAGTTAAGCGCGAGAAACGTGTCAGCTTCGTGAAGGATGTAGCCTCCTTTGAGCTATAAAGGGGCTGCGTTTACATGAAACAAAGTGTTGCTTGTAGGAAGACACAGAGCCTGGGATTTAACTCCATTTCTGAAGAGCAGCACTCAGCACAGTTCCTATCCATGAAACACACTCTGCTTTAGAGCAACAAGCACGCTCTTTTTTTCTAGAGTCTGTAATACAGCAGGAACATGAGTGTGATGATAACCAAAGGACTGTGTTTCCTACACATATGGACCATATCGAGTTCAACTCTGCTTCTGAAACTGATACAAACTACAGGACCTCTAACATCCAATGTTTTTCCATTAAGCGCGAGAAACATGTCAGCTTCGTGAACGATGTAGCTTCGTTTGTGCTGAATAGGGACTGTGTATACCCAAAAGATGTCTTGCTTGTAGGAAGACACAGAGTATGGGATTTAACACCATTTCTGAAGAGCAGCACTTAGCACAGTTCCCATCCATGAAACACACTCTGCTTTAGAGCAAGAAGGACACACATGCTTTCTAGAGTCTGCAATACAGCAGGAACGTGAGTGTGATGATAACCAAAGGACTGTGTTTCCTACACATACAGACCATATCGAGTTCAATTCTGCTTCTGTAACTGATATAAACCACAGGACATCTAACATTCAGTGCTTTTCAGTTAAGCGCGAGAAACGTGTGAGCTTTGTGAATGATGTAGCTTCGTTTGAGCCAAAAAGTGACTGCGTTTACCTGGAACGAAGTCTTGCTTGTAGGAAGACAGAGAACATGGGATTTAAGTCCATTTCTGAAGAGCAGCACTTAGCACAGTTCCCATCCATGAAACACACTCTGCTTTAGAGCAAGAAGCACGCACATGCTTTCTAGAGTCTGTAATACAGCAGGAACGTGAGTGTGATGATAACCAAAGGACTGTGTTTCCCACACATACAGACCATATCGAGTTCAATTCTGCTTCTGTAACTGATATAAACCACAGGACATCTAACATTCAGTGCTTTTCAGTTAAGCGCGAGAAAAGTGTGAGCTTTGTGAATGATGTAGCTTCGTTTGAGCCAAAAA
Source organism: Onychomys leucogaster (assembly GCA_949786385.1). NCBI lineage: Eukaryota > Metazoa > Chordata > Mammalia > Rodentia > Cricetidae > Onychomys > Onychomys leucogaster. The sequence continues at coordinate 7,883,004 of CATKUP010000006.1, read as the reverse complement.
GTGAGTGCGTTTACCTGGAACGAAGTCTTGCTTGTAGGAAGACAGAGAACATGGGATTTAAGTCCATTTCTGAAGAGCAGCATTCAGCACAGTTCCCATCCAAGAAACACACTCTGCTTTAGAGCATGAAGCACGCTATTGCTTTCTAGAATCTGTAATACAGCAGGAAACATGAGTGTGCTCAGAACAAAAGAACGGTGTTTCCTACACATATGGACCATATTTAGTTCAACTCAGCTTCTGAAACTGAAACAAACGACAGGTCCTATAACATCCAATGCTTTTCATTCAAGCGCAATAAACGTGTGAGCTTCGTGAACCATGTAGCTTCCTTTGAGCTGAATAGGGACTGCGTATACCTGAAAAGATGTCTTGCTTGTAGGAAGACACAGAGTATTGGATTTAACTCCATTTCTGAAGGTCAACACTCAGCACAGTTCCCATCCATCAAACACACTCTGCTTTAGAGCAAGAAGCATGCGATTGCAATCTAGAATTTGTAATACAGCAGGAACGTGACTGTGATCATAACCAAAGGACTGTGTTTCCTACACATACGGACCATATCGAGTTCAACTCTGCTTCTGAAACTGATACAAACCAAAGGACCTCTAACATCCAATGCTTTTCAGTTAAGCACGAGAAACCTGTGTGCTTTGTGAAGGATGTGGCTTCGTTTGAGCTGAAAAGTGACTGCGTTTACCTGAAACTATGTCTTGCTTGTAGGAAGACAGAGAACATGATATTTAAGTCCATCTGAAGGGCAGCATTCAGCATAGTTCCCATCCATGAAACACACTCTGCTTTAGAGCATGAAGCACGCTATTGCTTTTTAGAGTCTCTAATACTGCATTAAACATGAGTGTGCTCAGAACAAAAGAACTGTATTTCCTACGCATATGGACCACATCTAGTTCAACTCTGCTTCGGAAACTGATACAAACCACAGATCCTGTAACATCCAATGCTTTTCAAGTTAAGAGCGAGAAACGTGTGAGCTTCATGAACGTTTTAGTTTTTTATGAGCTGAGAAGTGACTGCGTTTACCTGAACTAAGTCTTGAGTGTAGGAAGACATAGAGCCTGGGATTTAACTTCATTTCTGAAGGGAAACACACAGCACAGTTCTCAGCCATGAAACACACTCTGCTTTAGAGGAAGAAGCACGCTCTTGCTTTCTAGAGTCTCTAATACAGCAGGAAACGTGAGTGTGCTCAAAACAAAGAACAGTGTTTCCTACTCATATGGACCACATCTAGTTCAACTCTGCTTCTGAAACTGATACAAACCACAGATCCTCTAACATCCAATGCTTTTCAGTTAAGCGCGAGAAACGTGTCAGCTTCGTGAAGGATGTAGCCTCCTTTGAGCTATAAAGGGGCTGCGTTTACATGAAACAAAGTGTTGCTTGTAGGAAGACACAGAGCCTGGGATTTAACTCCATTTCTGAAGAGCAGCACTCAGCACAGTTCCTATCCATGAAACACACTCTGCTTTAGAGCAACAAGCACGCTCTTTTTTTCTAGAGTCTGTAATACAGCAGGAACATGAGTGTGATGATAACCAAAGGACTGTGTTTCCTACACATACGGACCATATAGAGTTAAACTCTGCTTCTGAAACTGATACAAACTACAGGACCTCTAACATCCAATGTTTTTCCATTAAGCGCGAGAAACATGTCAGCTTCGTGAACGATGTAGCTTCGTTTGTGCTGAATAGGGACTGTGTATACCCAAAAGATGTCTTGCTTGTAGGAAGACACAGAGTATGGGATTTAACACCATTTCTGAAGAGCAGCACTTAGCACAGTTCCCATCCATGAAACACACTCTGCTTTAGAGCAAGAAGGACGCACATGCTTTCTAGAGTCTGCAATACAGCAGGAACGTGAGTGTGATGATAACCAAAGGACTGTGTTTCCTACACATACAGACCATATCGAGTTCAATTCTGCTTCTGTAACTGATATAAACCACAGGACATCTAACATTCAGTGCTTTTCAGTTAAGCGCGAGAAACGTGTGAGCTTTGTGAATGATGAAGCTTCGTTTGAGCCAAAAAGTGAGTGCGTTTACCTGGAACGAAGTCTTGCTTGTAGGAAGACAGAGAACATGGGATTTAAGTCCATTTCTGAAGAGCAGCATTCAGCACAGTTCCCCTCCAAGAAACACACTCTGCTTTAGAGCATGAAGCACGCTATTGCTTTCCAGAATCTGTAATACAGCAGGAAACATGAGTGTGCTCCGAACAAAAGAACGGTGTTTCCTACACATATGGATCATATTTAGTTCAACTCAGCTTCTGAAACTGAAACAAAAGAAGGTCCTCTAACATCCAATGCTTTTCATTCAAGCGCAATAAACGTGTGAGCTTCGTGAACCATGTAGCTTCCTTTGAGCTGAATAGGGACTGCGTATACCTGAAAAGATGTCTTGCTTGTAGGAAGACACAGAGTATTGGATTTAACTCCATTTCTGAAGGTCAACACTCAGCACAGTTCCCATCCATATAACACACTCTGCTTGAGAGCAAGATGCATGCTCTTGCTTTCTAGAATTTGTAATACAGCAGGAACGTGACTGTGATCATAACCAAAGGACTGTGTTTCCTACACATACGGACCATATCGAGTTCAACTCTGCTTCTGAAACTGATACAAACCAAAGGACCTCTAACATCCAATGCTTTTTAGTTAAGCACGAGAAACCTGTGAGCTTTGTGAAGGATGTGGCTTCGTTTGAGCTGAAAAGTGACTGCGTTTACCTGAAACTATGTCTTGCTTGTAGGAAGACAGAGAACATGATATTTAAGTCCATTTCTGAAGGGCAGCATTCAGCACAGTTCCCATCCAAGAAACACACTCTGCTTTAGAGCATGAAGCACGCTATTGCTTTCTAGAATCTGTAATACAGCAGGAAACATGAGTGTGCTCAGAACAAAAGAACTGTATTTCCTACGCATATGGACCACATCTAGTTCAACTCTGCTTCGGAAACTGATACAAACCACAGATCCTGTAACATCCAATGCTTTTCATGTTAAGAGCGAGAAACGTGTGAGCTTCATGAACGTTTTAGTTTTTTATGAGCTGAGAAGTGACTGCGTTTACCTGAACTAAGTCTTGAGTGTAGGAAGACATAGAGCCTGGGATTTAACTTCATTTCTGAAGGGAAACACACAGCACAGTTCTCAGCCATGAAACACACTCTGCTTTAGAGGAAGAAGCACGCTCTTGCTTTCTAGAGTCTCTAATACAGCAGGAAACGTGAGTGTGCTCAAAACAAAGAACAGTGTTTCCTACTCATATGGACCACATCTCGTTCAACTCTGCTTCTGAAACTGATACAAACTACAGGACTTCTAACATCCAATGTTTTTCCATTAAGCGCTAGAAACATGTGAGCTTCGTGAACAATGTAGCTTCGTTTGTGCTGAATAGGGACTGTGTATACCCAAAAGATGTCTTGCTTGTAGGAAGACACAAAGTATGGGATTTAACACCATTTCTGAAGAGCAGCACTTAGCACAGTTCCCATCCATGAAACACACTCTGCTTTAGAGCAAGGAGCACGCACATGCTTTCTAGAGTCTGTAATACAGCAGGAACGAGAGTGTGATGATAACCAAAGGACTGTGTTTCCTACACATACAGACCATATCGAGTTCAATTCTGCTTCTGTAACTGATATAAACCATAGGACATCTAACATTCAGTGCTTTTCAGTTAAGCGCGAGAAACGTGTGAGCTTTGTGAATGTTGTAGCTTCGTTTGAGCCAAAAAGTGACTGCGTTTACCTGGAACGAAGTCTTGCTTGTAGGAAGACAGAGAACATGGGATTTAAGTCCATTTCTGAAGAGGAGCACTTAGCACAGTTCCCATCCATGAAACACACTCTGCTTTAGAGCAAGAAGCACGCACATGCTTTCTATAGTCTGTAATACAGCAGGAACGTGAGTGTGATGATAACCAAAGGACTGTGTTTCCTACACATACAGACCATATCGAGTTCAATTCTGCTTCTGTAACTGATATAAACCACAGGACATCTAACATTCAGTGCTTTTCAGTTAAGCGCGAGAAACGTGTGAGCTTTGTGAATGATGTAGCTTCGTTTGAGCCAAACAGTGAGTGCGTTTACCTGGAATGAAGTCTTGCTTGTAGGAAGACAGAGAACATGGGATTTAAGTCCATTTCTGAAGAGCAGCATTCAGCACAGTTCCCATCCAAGAAACACACTCTGCTTTAGAGCATGAAGCACGCTATTGCTTTCTAGAATCTGTAATACAGCAGGTAACATGAGTGTGCTCAGAACAAAAGAACGGTGTTTCCTACACATATGGAACATATTTAGTTCAACTCAGCTTCTGAAACTGAAACAAACGACAGGTTCTCTAACATCCAATGCTTTTCATTCAAGCGCAATAAACGTGTGAGCTTCGTGAACCATGTAGCTTCCTTTGAGCTGAATAGGGACTGCGTATACCTGAAAAGATGTCTTGCTTGTAGGAAGACACAGAGTATTGGATTTAACTCCATTTCTGAAGGTCAACACTCAGCACAGTTCCCATCCATCAAACACACTCTGCTTGAGAGCAAGAAGCATGCACTTGCTTTCTAGAATTTGTAATACAGCAGGAACGTGACTGTGATCATAACCAAAGGACTGTGTTTCCTACACATACGGACCATATCGAGTTCAACTCTGCTTCTGAAACTGATACAAACTACAGGACCTCTAATATCCAATGTTTTTCCATTAAGTGCGAGAAACATGTGAGCTAGGTGAACGATGTAGCTTTGTTTGTGCTGAATAGGGACTGTGTATATCCAAAAGATGTCTTGCTTGTAGGAAGACACAGAGTATGGGATTTAACACCATTTCTGAAGAGCAGCACTTAGCACAGTTCCCATCCATGAAACACACTCTGCTTTAGAGCAAGAAGCCCGCACATGCTTTCTAGAGTCTGTAAAACAGCAGGAAACATGAGTGTGCTCAGAACAAAAGAATGGTGTTTCCTACACATATGGAACATATTTAGTTCAACTCATCTTCTGAAACTGAAACAAACGACAGGTCCTCTAACATCCAATGCTTTTCATTCAAGCGCAATAAACGTGTGAGCTTCGTGAACCATGTAGCTTCCTTTGAGCTGAATAGGGACTGCGTATACCTGAAAAGATGTCTTGCTTGTAGGAAGACACAGAGTATTGGATTTAACTCCATTTCTGAAGGTCAACACTCAGCACAGTTCCCATCCATCAAACACACTCTGCTTTTGAGCAAGAAGCATGCGATTGCAATCTAGAATTTGTAATACAGCAGGAACGTGACTGTGATCATAACCAAAGGACTGTGTTTCCTACACATACGGACCATATCGAGTTCAACTCTGCTTCTGAAACTGATACAAACCAAAGGACCTCTAACATCCAATGCTTTTCAGTTAAGCACGAGAAACCTGTGAGCTTTGTGAAGGATGTGGCTTCGTTTGAGCTGAAAAGTGACTGCGTTTACCTGAAACTATGTCTTGCTTGTAGGAAGACAGAGAACATGATATTTAAGTCCATTTCTGAAGGGCAGCATTCAGCATAGTTCCCATCCATGAAACACACTCTGCTTTAGAGCATGAAGCACGCTATTGCTTTTTAGAATCTCTAATACTGCATTAAACATGAGTGTGCTCAGAACAAAAGAACTGTATTTCCTACGCATATGGACCACATCTAGTTCAACTCTGCTTCGGAAACTGATACAAACCACAGATCCTGTAACATCCAATGGTTTTCAAGTTAAGAGCGAGAAACGTGTGAGCTTCATGAACGTTTTAGTTTTTTATGAGCTGAGAAGTGACTGCGTTTACCTGAACTAAGTCTTGAGTGTAGGAAGACATAGAGCCTGGGATTTAACTTCATTTCTGAAGGGAAACACACAGCACAGTTCTCAGCCATGAAACACACTCTGCTTTAGAGGAAGAAGCACGCTCTTGCTTTCTAGAGTCTCTAATACAGCAGGAAACGTGAGTGTGCTCAAAACAAAGAACAGTGTTTCCTACTCATATGGACCACATCTAGTTCAACTCTGCTTCTGAAACTGATACAAACCACAGATCCTCTAACATCCAATGCTTTTCAGTTAGCGCGAGAAACGTGTCAGCTTCGTGAAGGATGTAGCCTCCTTTGAGCTATAAAGGGGCTGCGTTTACATGAAACAAAGTGTTGCTTGTAGGAAGACACAGAGCCTGGGATTTAACTCCATTTCTGAAGAGCAGCACTCAGCACAGTTCCTATCCATGAAACACACTCTGCTTTAGAGCAACAAGCACGCTCTTGCTTTCTAGAGTCTGTAATACAGCAGGAACATGAGTGTGATGATAACCAAAGGACTGTGTTTCCTACACATACGGACCATATAGAGTTAAACTCTGCTTCTGAAACTGATACAAACTACAGGACCTCTAACATCCAATGTTTTTCCATTAAGCGCGAGAAACATGTCAGCTTCGTGAACGATGTAGCTTCGTTTGTGCTGAATAGGGACTGTGTATACCCAAAAGATGTCTTGCTTGTAGGAAGACACAGAGTATGGGATTTAACACCATTTCTGAAGAGCAGCACTTAGCACAGTTCCCATCCATGAAACACACTCTGCTTTAGAGCAAGAAGGACGCACATGCTTTCTAGAGTCTGCAATACAGCAGGAACGTGAGTGTGATGATAACCAAAGGACTGTGTTTCCTACACATACAGACCATATCGAGTTCAATTCTGCTTCTGTAACTGATATAAACCACAGGACATCTAACATTCAGTGCTTTTCAGTTAAGCGCGAGAAACGTGTGAGCTTTGTGAATGATGTAGCTTCTTTTGAGCCAAAAAGTGACTGCGTTTACCTGGAACGAAGTCTTGCTTGTAGGAAGACAGAGAACATGGGATTTAAGTCCATTTCTGAAGAGCAGCACTTAGCACAGTTCCCATCCATGAAACACACTCTGCTTTAGAGCAAGAAGCACGCACATGCTTTCTAGAGTCTGTAATACAGCAGGAACGTGAGTGTGTTGATAACCAAAGGACTGTGTTTCCTACACATACAGACCATATCGAGTTCAATTCTGCTTCTGTAACTGATATAAACCACAGGACATCTAACATTCAGTGCTTTTCAGTTAAGCGCGAGAAACGTGTGAGCTTTGTGAATGATGTAGCTTCGTTTGAGCCAAACAGTGAGTGCGTTTACCTGGAATGAAGTCTTGCTTGTAGGAAGACAGAGAACATGGGATTTAAGTCCATTTCTGAAGAGCAGCATTCAGCACAGTTCCCATCCAAGAAACACACTCTGCTTTAGAGCATGAAGCACGCTATTGCTTTCTAGAATCTGTAATACAGCAGGTAACATGAGTGTGCTCAGAACAAAAGAACGGTGTTTCCTACACATATGGAACATATTTAGTTCAACTCAGCTTCTGAAACTGAAACAAACGACAGGTTCTCTAACATCCAATGCTTTTCATTCAAGCGCAATAAAAGTGTGAGCTTCGTGAACCATGTAGCTTCCTTTGAGCTGAATAGGGACTGCGTATACCTGAAAAGATGTCTTGCTTGTAGGAAGACACAGAGTATTGGATTTAACTCCATTTCTGAAGGTCAACACTCAGCACAGTTCCCATCCATCAAACACACTCTGCTTGAGAGCAAGAAGCATGCACTTGCTTTCTAGAATTTGTAATACAGCAGGAACGTGAGTGTGATCATAACCAAAGGACTGTGTTTCCTACACATACGGACCATATCGAGTTCAACTCTGCTTCTGAAACTGATACAAACTACAGGACCTCTAATATCCAATGTTTTTCCATTAAGCGTGAGAAACATGTGAGCTAGGTGAACGATGTAGCTTCGTTTGTGCTGAATAGGGACTGTGTATATCCAAAAGATGTCTTGCTTGTAGGAAGACACAGAGTATGGGATTTAACACCATTTCTGAAGAGCAGCACTTAGCACAGTTCCCATCCATGAAACACACTCTGCTTTAGAGCAAGAAGCCCGCACATGCTTTCTAGAGTCTGTAAAACAGCAGGAAACATGAGTGTGCTCAGAACAAAAGAACGGTGTTTCCTACACATATGGACCATATTTAGTTCAACTCATCTTCTGAAACTGAAACAAACGACAGGTCCTCTAACATCCAATGCTTTTCATTCAAGCGCAATAAACGTGTGAGCTTCGTGAACCATGTAGCTTCCTTTGAGCTGAATAGGGACTGCGTATACCTGAAAAGATGTCTTGCTTGTAGGAAGACACAGAATATTGGATTTAACTCCATTTCTGAAGGTCAACACTCAGCACAGTTCCCATCCATCAAACACACTCCGCTTTTGAGCAAGAAGCATGCGATTGCAATCTAGAATTTGTAATACAGCAGGAACGTGACTGTGATCATAACCAAAGGACTGTGTTTCCTACACATACGGACCATATCGAGTTCAACTCTGCTTCTGAAACTGATACAAACCAAAGGACCTCTAACATCCAATGCTTTTCAGTTAAGCACGAGAAACCTGTGAGCTTTGTGAAGGATGTGGCTTCGTTTGAGCTGAAAAGTGACTGCGTTTACCTGAAACTATGTCTTGCTTGTAGGAAGACAGAGAACATGATATTTAAGACCATTTCTGAAGGGCAGCATTCAGCATAGTTCCCATCCATGAAACACACTCTGCTTTAGAGCATGAAGCACGCTATTGCTTTTTAGAGTCTCTAATACTGCATTAAACATGAGTGTGCTCAGAACAAAAGAACTGTATTTCCTACGCATATGGACCACATCTAGTTCAACTCTGCTTCGGAAACTGATACAAACCACAGATCCTGTAACATCCAATGGTTTTCAAGTTAAGAGCGAGAAACGTGTGAGCTTCATGAACGTTTTAGTTTTTTATGAGCTGAGAAGTGACTGCGTTTACCTGAACTAAGTCTTGAGTGTAGGAAGACATAGAGCCTGGGATTTAACTTCATTTCTGAAGGGAAACACACAGCACAGTTCTCAGCCATGAAACACACTCTGCTTTAGAGGAAGAAGCACGCTCTTGCTTTCTAGAGTCTCTAATACAGCAGGAAACGTGAGTGTGCTCAAAACAAAGAACAGTGTTTCCTACTCATATGGACCACATCTAGTTCAACTCTGCTTCTGAAACTGATACAAACCACAGATCCTCTAACATCCAATGCTTTTCAGTTAAGCGCGAGAAACGTGTCAGCTTCGTGAAGGATGTAGCCTCCTTTGAGCTATAAAGGGGCTGCGTTTACATGAAACAAAGTGTTGCTTGTAGGAAGACACAGAGCCTGGGATTTAACTCCATTTCTGAAGAGCAGCACTCAGCACAGTTCCTATCCATGAAACACACTCTGCTTTAGAGCAACAAGCACGCTCTTGCTTTCTAGAGTCTGTAATACAGCAGGAACATGAGTGTGATGATAACCAAAGGACTGTGTTTCCTACACATACGGACCATATAGAGTTAAACTCTGCTTCTGAAACTGATACAAACTACAGGACCTCTAACATCCAATGCTTTTCCATTAAGCGCGAGAAACATGTCAGCTTCGTGAACGATGTAGCTTCGTTTGTGCTGAATAGGGACTGTGTATACCCAAAAGATGTCTTGCTTGTAGGAAGACACAGAGTATGGGATTTAACACCATTTCTGAAGAGCAGCACTTAGCACAGTTCCCATCCATGAAACACACTCTGCTTTAGAGCAAGAAGGACGCACATGCTTTCTAGAGTCTGCAATACAGCAGGAACGTGAGTGTGATGATAACCAAAGGACTGTGTTTCCTACATATACAGACCATATCGAGTTCAATTCTGCTTCTGTAACTGATATAAACCACAGGACATCTAACATTCAGTGCTTTTCAGTTAAGCGCAAGAAACGTGTGAGCTTTGTGAATGATGTAGCTTCGTTTGAGCCAAACAGTGAGTGCGTTTACCTGGAACGAAATCTTGCTTGTAGGAAGACAGAGAACATCGGATTTAAGTCCATTTCTGAAGAGCAGCATTCAGCACAGTTCCCATCCAAGAAACACACTCTGCTTTAGAGCATGAAGCACGCTATTGCTTTCTAGAATCTGTAATACAGCAGGTAACATGAGTGTGCTCAGAACAAAAGAACGGTGTTTCCTACACATATGGAACATATTTAGTTCAACTCAGCTTCTGAAACTGAAACAAATGACAGGTTCTCTAACATCCAATGCTTTTCATTCAAGCGCAATAAACGTGTGAGCTTCGTGAACCATGTAGCTTCCTTTGAGCTGAATAGGGACTGCGTATACCTGAAAAGATGTCTTGCTTGTAGGAAGACACAGAGTATTGGATTTAACTCCATTTCTGAAGGTCAACACTCAGCACAGTTCCCATCCATCAAACACACTCTGCTTGAGAGCAAGAAGCATGCACTTGCTTTCTAGAATTTGTAATACAGCAGGAACGTGACTGTGATCATAACCAAAGGACTGTGTTTCCTACACATACGGACCATATCGAGTTCAACTCTGCTTCTGAAACTGATACAAACTACAGGACCTCTAACATCCAATGTTTTTCCATTAAGCGCGAGAAACATGTGAGCTTCGTGAACGATGTAGCTTCGTTTGTGCTGAATAGGGACTGTGTATATCCAAAAGATGTCTTGCTTGTAGGAAGACACAGAGTATGGGATTTAACACCATTTCTGAAGGTCAACACTCAGCACAGTTCCCATCCATCAAACACACTCTGCTTTAGAGCAAGAAGCATGCGATTGCAATCTAGAATTTGTAATACAGCAGGAACGTGACTGTGATCATAACCAAAGGACTGTGTTTCCTACACATACGGACCATATCGAGCTCAACTCTGCTTCTGAAACTGATACAAACCAAAGGACCTCTAACATCCAATGCTTTTCAGTTAAGCACGAGAAACCTGTGAGCTTTGTGAAGGATGTGGCTTCGTTTGAGCTGAAAAGTGACTGCGTTTACCTGAAACTATGTCTTGCTTGTAGGAAGACAGAGAACATGATATTTAAGTCCATTTCTGAAGGGCAGCATTCAGCACAGTTCCCATCCAAGAAACACACTCTGCTTTAGAGCATGAAGCACGCTATTGCTTTCTAGAATCTGTAATACAGCAGGAAACATGAGTGTGCTCAGAACAAAAGAACTGTATTTCCTACGCATATGGACCACATCTAGTTCAACTCTGCTTCGGAAACTGATACAAACCACAGATCCTGTAACATCCAATGCTTTTCAAGTTAAGAGCGAGAAACGTGTGAGCTTCGTGAACGTTTTAGTTTTTTATGAGCTGAGAAGTGACTGCGTTTACCTGAACTAAGTCTTGAGTGTAGGAAGACATAGAGCCTGGGATTTAACTTCATTTCTGAAGGGAAACACACAGCACAGTTCTCAGCCATGAAACACACTCTGCTTTAGAGGAAGAAGCACGCTCTTGCTTTCTAGAGTCTCTAATACAGCAGGAAACGTGAGTGTGCTCAAAACAAAGAACAGTGTTTCCTACTCATATGGACCACATCTAGTTCAACTCTGCTTCTGAAACTGATACAAACCACAGATCCTCTAACATCCAATGCTTTTCAGTTAAGCGCGAGAAACGTGTCAGCTTCGTGAAGGATGTAGCCTCCTTTGAGCTATAAAGGGGCTGCGTTTACATGAAACAAAGTGTTGCTTGTAGGAAGACACAGAGCCTGGGATTTAACTCCATTTCTGAAGAGCAGCACTCAGCACAGTTCCTATCCATGAAACACACTCTGCTTTAGAGCAACAAGCACGCTCTTTTTTTCTAGAGTCTGTAATACAGCAGGAACATGAGTGTGATGATAACCAAAGGACTGTGTTTCCTACACATACGGACCATATCGAGTTCAACTCTGCTTCTGAAACTGATACAAACTACAGGACCTCTAACATCCAATGTTTTTCCATTAAGCGTGAGAAACATGTCAGCTTTGTGAACGATGTAGCTTCGTTTGTGCTAAATAGGGACTGTGTATACCCAAAAGATGTCTTGCTTGTAGGAAGACACAGAGTATGGGATTTAACACCATTTCTGAAGAGCAGCACTTAGCACAGTTCCCATCCATGAAACACACTCTGCTTTAGAGCAAGAAGCACGCACATGCTTTCTAGAGTCTGTAATACAGCAGGAACGTGAGTGTGATGATAACCAAAGGACTGTGTTTCTTACACATACAGACCATATCGAGTTCAATTCTGCTTCTGTAACTGATATAAACCACAGGACATCTAACATTCAGTGCTTTTCAGTTAAGCGCGAGAAACGTCTGAGCTTTGTGAATGATGTAGCTTCGTTTGAGCCAAAAAGTGACTGCGTTTACCTGGAACGAAGTCTTGCTTGTAGGAAGACAGAGAACATGGGATTTAAGTCCATTTCTGAAGAGCAGCACTTAGCACAGTTCCCATCCATGAAACACACTCTGCTTTAGAGCAAGAAGCACGCACATGCTTTCTAGAGTCTGTAATACAGCAGGAACGTGAGTGTGTTGATAACCAAAGGACTGTGTTTCCTACACATACAGACCATATCGAGTTCAATTCTGCTTCTGTAACTGATATAAACCACAGGACATCTAACATTCAGTGCTTTTCAGTTAAGCGCGAGAAACGTGTGAGCTTTGTGAATGATGTAGCTTCGTTTGAGCCAAACAGTGAGTGCGTTTACCTGGAACGAAGTCTTGCTTGTAGGAAGACAGAGAACATGGGATTTAAGTCCATTTCTGAAGAGCAGCATTCAGCACAGTTTCCATCCAAGAAACACACTCTGCTTTAGAGCATGAAGCACGCTATTGCTTTCTAGAATCTGTAATACAGCAGGAAACATGAGTGTGCTCAGAACAAAAGAACGGTGTTTCCTACACATATGGACCATATTTAGTTCAACTCAGCTTCTGAAACTGAAACAAACGACAGGTCCTATAACATCCAATGCTTTTCATTCAAGCGCAATAAACGTGTGAGCTTCGTGAACCATGTAGCTTCCTTTGAGCTGAATAGGGACTGCGTATACCTGAAAAGATGTCTTGCTTGTAGGAAGACACAGAGTATTGGATTTAACTCCATTTCTGAAGGTCAACACTCAGCACAGTTCCCACCCATCAATCACAGTCTGCTTTAGAGCAAGAAGCATGCTCTTGCTTTCTAGAATTTGTAATACAGCAGGAACGTGACTGTGATCATAACCAAAGGACTGTGTTTCCTACACATATGGACCATATCGAGTTCAACTCTGCTTCTGATACTGATACAAACTAAAGGACCTCTAACATCCAATGCTTTTCAGTTAAGCACGAGAAACCTGTGAGCTTTGTGAAGGATGTGGCTTCGTTTGAGCTGAAAAGTGACTGCGTTTACCTGAAACTATGTCTTGCTTGTAGGAAGACAGAGACCATGATATTTAAGTCCATTTCTGAAGGGCAGCATTCAGCACAGTTCCCATCCAAGAAACACACTCTGCTTTAGAGCATGAAGCACGCTATTGCTTTCTAGAATCTGTAATACAGCAGGAAACATGAGTGTGCTCAGAACAAAAGAACTTTATTTCCTACGCATATGGACCACATCTAGTTCAACTCTGCTTCGGAAACTGATACAAACCACAGATCCTGTAACATCCAATGCTTTTCAAGTTAAGAGCGAGAAACGTGTGAGCTTCATGAACGTTTTAGTTTTTTATGAGCTGAGAAGTGACTGCGTTTACCTGAACTAAGTCTTGAGTGTAGGAAGACATAGAGCCTGGGATTTAACTTCATTTCTGAAGGGAAACACACAGCACAGTTCTCAGCCATGAAACACACTCTGCTTTAGAGGAAGAAGCACGCTCTTGCTTTCTAGAGTCTCTAATACAGCAGGAAACGTGAGTGTGCTCAAAACAAAGAACAGTGTTTCCTACTCATATGGACCACATCTAGTTCAACTCTGCTTCTGAAACTGATACAAACCACAGATCCTCTAACATCCAATGCTTTTCAGTTAATCGCGAGAAACGTGTCAGCTTCGTGAAGGATGTAGCCTCCTTTGAGCTATAAAGGGGCTGCGTTTACATGAAACAAAGTGTTGCTTGTAGGAAGACACAGAGCCTGGGATTTAACTCCATTTCTGAAGAGCAGCACTCAGCACAGTTCCTATCCATGAAACACACTCTGCTTTAGAGCAACAAGCACGCTCTTTTTTTCTAGAGTCTGTAATACAGCAGGAACATGAGTGTGATGATAACCAAAGGACTGTGTTTCCTACACATACGGACCATATCGAGTTCAACTCTGCTTCTGAAACTGATACAAACTACAGGACCTCTAACATCCAATGTTTTTCCATTAAGCGCGAGAAACATGTCAGCTTTGTGAACGATGTAGCTTCGTTTGTGCTAAATAGGGACTGTGTATACCCAAAAGATGTCTTGCTTGTAGGAAGACACAGAGTATGGGATTTAACACCATTTCTGAAGAGCAGCACTTAGCACAGTTCCCATCCATGAAACACACTCTGCTTTAGAGCAAGAAGCACGCACATGCTTTCTAGAGTTTGTAATACAGCAGGAACGTGAGTGTGATGATAACCAAAGGACTGTGTTTCTTACACATACAGACCATATCGAGTTCAATTCTGCTTCTGTAACTGATATAAACCACAGGACATCTAACATTCAGTGCTTTTCAGTTAAGCGCAATAAACGTGTGGGCTTCGTGAACCATGTAGCTTCCTTTGAGCTGAATAGGGACTGCGTATACCTGAAAAGATGTCTTGCTTGTAGGAAGACACAGAGTATTGGATTTAACTCCATTTCTGAAGGTCAACACTCAGCACAGTTCCCATCCATCAAACACACTCTGCTTGAGAGCAAGAAGCATGCACTTGCTTTCTAGAATTTGTAATACAGCAGGAACGTGACTGTGATCATAACCAAAGGACTGTGTTTCCTACACATACGGACCATATCGAGTTCAACTCTGCTTCTGAAACTGATACAAACTACAGGACCTCTAACATCCAATGTTTTTCCATTAAGCGCGAGAAACATGTGAGCTTCGTGAACGATGTAGCTTCGTTTGTGCTGAATAGGGACTGTGTATATCCAAAAGATGTCTTGCTTGTAGGAAGACACAGAGTATGGGATTTAACACCATTTCTGAAGGTCAACACTCAGCACAGTTCCCATCCATCAAACACACTCTGCTTTAGAGCAAGAAGCATGCGATTGCAATCTAGAATTTGTAATACAGCAGGAACGTGACTGTGATCATAACCAAAGGACTGTGTTTCCTACACATACGGACCATATCGAGCTCAACTCTGCTTCTGAAACTGATACAAACCAAAGGACCTCTAACATCCAATGCTTTTCAGTTAAGCACGAGAAACCTGTGAGCTTTGTGAAGGATGTGGCTTCGTTTGAGCTGAAAAGTGACTGCGTTTACCTGAAACTATGTCTTGCTTGTAGGAAGACAGAGAACATGATATTTAAGTCCATTTCTGAAGGGCAGCATTCAGCACAGTTCCCATCCAAGAAACACACTCTGCTTTAGAGCATGAAGCACGCTATTGCTTTCTAGAATCTGTAATACAGCAGGAAACATGAGTGTGCTCAGAACAAAAGAACTGTATTTCCTACGCATATGGACCACATCTAGTTCAACTCTGCTTCGGAAACTGATACAAACCACAGATCCTGTAACATCCAATGCTTTTCAAGTTAAGAGCGAGAAACGTGTGAGCTTCGTGAACGTTTTAGTTTTTTATGAGCTGAGAAGTGACTGCGTTTACCTGAACTAAGTCTTGAGTGTAGGAAGACATAGAGCCTGGGATTTAACTTCATTTCTGAAGGGAAACACACAGCACAGTTCTCAGCCATGAAACACACTCTGCTTTAGAGGAAGAAGCACGCTCTTGCTTTCTAGAGTCTCTAATACAGCAGGAAACGTGAGTGTGCTCAAAACAAAG
Source organism: Onychomys leucogaster (assembly GCA_949786385.1). Classification (NCBI taxonomy): domain Eukaryota; kingdom Metazoa; phylum Chordata; class Mammalia; order Rodentia; family Cricetidae; genus Onychomys; species Onychomys leucogaster. The sequence continues at coordinate 7,866,987 of CATKUP010000006.1, read as the reverse complement.
AACAGTGTTTCCTACTCATATGGACCACATCTAGTTCAACTCTGCTTCTGAAACTGATACAAACCACAGATCCTCTAACATCCAATGCTTTTCAGTTAAGCGCGAGAAACGTGTCAGCTTCGTGAAGGATGTAGCCTCCTTTGAGCTATAAAGGGGCTGCGTTTACATGAAACAAAGTGTTGCTTGTAGGAAGACACAGAGCCTGGGATTTAACTCCATTTCTGAAGAGCAGCACTCAGCACAGTTCCTATCCATGAAACACACTCTGCTTTAGAGCAACAAGCACGCTCTTTTTTTCTAGAGTCTGTAATACAGCAGGAACATGAGTGTGATGATAACCAAAGGACTGTGTTTCCTACACATACGGACCATATCGAGTTCAACTCTGCTTCTGAAACTGATACAAACTACAGGACCTCTAACATCCAATGTTTTTCCATTAAGCGTGAGAAACATGTCAGCTTTGTGAACGATGTAGCTTCGTTTGTGCTAAATAGGGACTGTGTATACCCAAAAGATGTCTTGCTTGTAGGAAGACACAGAGTATGGGATTTAACACCATTTCTGAAGAGCAGAACTTAGCACAGTTCCCATCCATGAAACACACTCTGCTTTAGAGCAAGAAGCACGCACATGCTTTCTAGAGTCTGTAATACAGCAGGAACGTGAGTGTGATGATAACCAAAGGACTGTGTTTCTTACACATACAGACCATATCGAGTTCAATTCTGCTTCTGTAACTGATATAAACCACAGGACATCTAACATTCAGTGCTTTTCAGTTAAGCGCGAGAAACGTGTGAGCTTTGTGAATGATGTAGCTTCGTTTGAGCCAAACAGTGAGTGCGTTTACCTGGAACGAAGTCTTGCTTGTAGGAAGACAGAGAACATGGGATTTAAGTCCATTTCTGAAGAGCAGCATTCAGCACAGTTCCCATGCAAGAAACACACTCTGCTTTAGAGCATGAAGCACGCTATTGCTTTCTAGAATCTGTAATACAGCAGGAAACATGAGTGTGCTCAGAACAAAAGAACGGTGTTTCCTACACATATGGACCATATTAAGTTCAACTCAGCTTCTGAAACTGAAACAAACGACAGGTCCTATAACATCCAATGCTTTTCATTCAAGCGCAATAAACGTGTGAGCTTCGTGAACCATGTAGCTTCCTTTGAGCTGAATAGGGACTGCGTATACCTGAAAAGATGTCTTGCTTGTAGGAAGACACAGAGTATTGGATTTAACTCCATTTCTGAAGGTCAACACTCAGCACAGTTCCCAATCATCAATCACAGTCTGCTTTAGAGCAAGAAGCATGCTCTTGCTTTCTAGAATTTGTAATACAGCAGGAACGTGACTGTGATCATAACCAAAGGACTGTGTTTCCTACACATACGGACCATATCGAGTTCAACTCTGCTTCTGATACTGATACAAACCAAAGGACCTCTAACATCCAATGCTTTTCAGTTAAGCACGAGAAACCTGTGAGCTTTGTGAAGGATGTGGCTTCGTTTGAGCTGAAAAGTGACTGCGTTTACCTGAAACTATGTCTTGCTTGTAGGAAGACAGAGAACATGATATTCAAGTACATTTCTGAAGGGCAGCATTCAGCACAGTTCCCATCCAAGAAACACACTCTGCTTTAGAGCATGAAGCACGCTATTGCTTTCTAGAATCTGTAATACAGCAGGAAACATGAGTGTGCTCAGAACAAAAGAACTTTATTTCCTACGCATATGGACCACATCTAGTTCAACTCTGCTTCGGAAACTGATACAAACCACAGATCCTGTAACATCCAATGCTTTTCAAGTTAAGAGCGAGAAACGTGTGAGCTTCATGAACGTTTTAGTTTTTTATGAGCTGAGAAGTGACTGCGTTTACCTGAACTAAGTCTTGAGTGTAGGAAGACATAGAGCCTGGGATTTAACTTCATTTCTGAAGGGAAACACACAGCACAGTTCTCAGCCATGAAACACACTCTGCTTTAGAGGAAGAAGCACGCTCTTGCTTTCTAGAGTCTCTAATACAGCAGGAAACGTGAGTGTGCTCAAAACAAAGAACAGTGTTTCCTACTCATATGGACCACATCTAGTTCAACTCTGCTTCTGAAACTGATACAAACCACAGATCCTCTAACATCCAATGCTTTTCAGTTAAGCGCGAGAAACGTGTCAGCTTCGTGAAGGATGTAGCCTCCTTTGAGCTATAAAGGGGCTGCGTTTACATGAAACAAAGTGTTGCTTGTAGGAAGACACAGAGCCTGGGATTTAACTCCATTTCTGAAGAGCAGCACTCAGCACAGTTCCTATCCATGAAACACACTCTGCTTTAGAGCAACAAGCACGCTCTTTTTTTCTAGAGTCTGTAATACAGCAGGAACATGAGTGTGATGATAACCAAAGGACTGTGTTTCCTACACATACGGACCATATCGAGTTCAACTCTGCTTCTGAAACTGATACAAACTACAGGACCTCTAACATCCAATGTTTTTCCATTAAGCGCGAGAAACATGTCAGCTTTGTGAACGATGTAGCTTCGTTTGTGCTAAATAGGGACTGTGTATACCCAAAAGATGTCTTGCTTGTAGGAAGACACAGAGTATGGGATTTAACACCATTTCTGAAGAGCAGCACTTAGCACAGTTCCCATCCATGAAACACACTCTGCTTTAGAGCAAGAAGCACGCACATGCTTTCTAGAGTCTGTAATACAGCAGGAACGTGAGTGTAATGATAACCAAAGGACTGTGTTTCTTACACATACAGACCATATCGAGTTCAATTCTGCTTCTGTAACTGATATAAACCACAGGACATCTAACATTCAGTGCTTTTCAGTTAAGCGCGAGAAACGTGTGAGCTTTGTGAATGATGTAGCTTCGTTTGAGCCAAAAAGTGACTGCGTTTACCTGGAACGAAGTCTTGCTTGTAGGAAGACAGAGAACATGGGATTTAAGTCCATTTCTGAAGAGCAGCACTTAGCACAGTTCCCATCCATGAAACACACTCTGCTTTAGAGCAAGAAGCACGCACATGCTTTCTAGAGTCTGTAATACAGCAGGAACGTGAGTGTGTTGATAACCAAAGGACAGTGTTTCCTACACATACAGACCATATCGAGTTCAATTCTGCTTCTGTAACTGATATAAACCACAGGACATCTAACATTCAGTGCTTTTCAGTTAAGCGCGAGAAACGTGTGAGCTTTGTGAATGATGTAGCTTCGTTTGAGCCAAACAGTGAGTGCGTTTACCTGGAACGAAGTCTTGCTTGTAGGAAGACAGAGAACATGGGATTTAAGTCCATTTCTGAAGAGCAGCATTCAGCACAGTTCCCATCCAAGAAACACACTCTGCTTTAGAGCATGAAGCACGCTATTGCTTTCTAGAATCTGTAATACAGCAGGAAACATGAGTGTGCTCAGAACAAAAGAACGGTGTTTCCTACACATATGGACCATATTTAGTTCTACTCAGCTTCTGAAACTGAAACAAACGACAGGTCCTATAACATCCAATGGTTTTCATTCAAGCGCAATAAACGTGTGAGCTTCGTGAACCATGTAGCTTCCTTTGAGCTGAATAGGGACTGCGTATACCTGAAAAGATGTCTTGCTTGTAGGAAGACACAGAGTATTGGATTTAACTCCATTTCTGAAGGTCAACACTCAGCACAGTTCCCATCCATCAAACACACTCTGCTTTAGAGCAAGAAGCATGCTCTTGCTTTCTAGAATTTGTAATACAGCAGGAACGTGACTGTGATCATAACCAAAGGACTGTGTTTCCTACACATACGGACCATATCGAGTTCAACTCTGCTTCTGAAACTGATACAAACCAAAGGACCTCTAACATCCAATGCTTTTCAGTTAAGCACGAGAAACCTGTGAGGTTTGTGAAGGATGTGGCTTCGTTTGAGCTGAAAAGTGACTGCGTTTACCTGAAACTATGTCTTGCTTGTAGGAAGACAGAGAACATGATATTTAAGTCCATTACTGAAGGGCAGCATTCAGCACAGTTCCCATCCAAGAAACACACTCTGCTTTAGAGCATGAAGCACGCTATTGCTTTCTAGAATCTGTAATACAGCAGGAAACATGAGTGTGCTCAGAACAAAAGAACTGTATTTCCTACGCATATGGACCACATCTAGTTCAACTCTGCTTCGGAAACTGATACAAACCACAGATCCTGTAACATCCAATGCTTTTCAAGTTAAGAGCAAGAAACGTGTGAGCTTCATGAACGTTTTAGTTTTTTATGAGCTGAGAAGTGACTGCGTTTACCTGAACTAAGTCTTGAGTGTAGGAAGACATAGAGCCTGGGATTTAACTTCATTTCTGAAGGGAAACACACAGCACAGTTCTCAGCCATGAAACACACTCTGCTTTAGAGGAAGAAGCACGCTCTTGCTTTCTAGAGTCTCTAATACAGCAGGAAACGTGAGTGTGCTCAAAACAAAGAACAGTGTTTCCTACTCATATGGACCACATCTAGTTCAACTCTGCTTCTGAAACTGATACAAACCACAGATCCTCTAACATCCAATGCTTTTCAGTTAAGCGCGAGAAACGTGTCAGCTTCGTGAAGGATGTAGCCTCCTTTGAGCTATAAAGGGGCTGCGTTTACATGAAACAAAGTGTTGCTTGTAGGAAGACACAGAGCCTGGGATTTAACTCCATTTCTGAAGAGCAGCACTCAGCACAGTTCCTATCCATGAAACACACTCTGCTTTAGAGCAACAAGCACGCTCTTTTTTTCTAGAGTCTGTAATACAGCAGGAACATGAGTGTGATGATAACCAAAGGACTGTGTTTCCTACACATACGGACCATATCGAGTTCAACTCTGCTTCTGAAACTGATACAAACTACAGGACCTCTAACATCCAATGTTTTTCCATTAAGCGCGAGAAACATGTCAGCTTTGTGAACGATGTAGCTTCGTTTGTGCTAAATAGGGACTGTGTATACCCAAAAGATGTCTTGCTTGTAGGAAGACACAGAGTATGGGATTTAACACCATTTCTGAAGAGCAGCACTTAGCACAGTTCCCATCCATGAAACACACTCTGCTTTAGAGCAAGAAGCAGGCACATGCTCTCTAGAGTCTGTAATACAGCAGGAACGTGAGTGTGATGATAACCAAAGGACTGTGTTTCTTACACATACAGACCATATCGAGTTCAATTCTGCTTCTGTAACTGATATAAACCACAGGACATCTAACATTCAGTGCTTTTCAGTTAAGCGCGAGAAACGTCTGAGCTTTGTGAATGATGTAGCTCCGTTTGAGCCAAAAAGTGAAAGCGTTTACCTGGAACGAAGTCTTGCTTGTAGGAAGACAGAGAACATGGGATTTAAGTCCATTTCTGAAGAGCAGCACTTAGCACAGTTCCCATCCATGAAACACACTCTGCTTTAGAGTAAGAAGCACACACATGCTTTCTAGAGTCTGTAATACAGCAGGAACGTGAGTGTGATTATAACCAAAGGACTGTGTTTCCCACACATACAGACCATATCGAGTTCAATTCTGCTTCTGTAACTGATATAAACCACAGGACATCTAACATTCAGTGCTTTTCAGTAAAGCACGAGAAAAGTGTGAGCTTTGTGAATGTTGTAGCTTCGTTTGAGCCAAAAAGTGAGTGCGTTTACCTGGAACGAAGTCTTGCTTGTAGGAAGACAGAGAACATGGGATTTAAGTCCATTTCTGAAGAGCAGCATTCAGCACAGTTCCCATCCAAGAAACACACTCTGCTTTAGAGCATGAAGCACGCTATTGCTTTCTAGAATCTGTAATACAGCAGGAAACATGAGTGTGCTCAGAACAAAAGAACTGTATTTCCTACGCATATGGACCACATCTAGTTCAACTCTGCTTCGGAAACTGATACAAACCACAGATCCTGTAACATCCAATGCTTTTCAAGTTAAGAGCAAGAAACGTGTGAGCTTCATGAACGTTTTAGTTTTTTATGAGCTGAGAAGTGACTGCGTTTACCTGAACTAAGTCTTGAGTGTAGGAAGACATAGAGCCTGGGATTTAACTTCATTTCTGAAGGGAAACACACAGCACAGTTCTCAGCCATGAAACACACTCTGCTTTAGAGGAAGAAGCACTCTCTTGCTTTCTAGAGTCTCTAATACAGCAGGAAACGTGAGTGTGCTCAAAACAAAGAACAGTGTTTCCTACTCATATGGACCACATCTAGTTCAACTCTGCTTCTGAAACTGATACAAACCACAGATCCTCTAACATCCAATGCTTTTCAGTTAAGCGCGAGAAACGTGTCAGCTTCGTGAAGGATGTAGCCTCCTTTGAGCTATAAAGGGGCTGCGTTTACATGAAACAAAGTGTTGCTTGTAGGAAGACACAGAGCCTGGGATTTAACTCCATTTCTGAAGAGCAGCACTCAGCACAATTCCTGTCCATGAAACACACTCTGCTCTAGAGCAACAAGCACGCTCTTTTTTTCTAGAGTCTGTAATACAGCAGGAACATGAGTGTGATGATAAACAAAGGACTGTGTTTCCTACACATACGGACCATATCGAGTTCAACTCTGCTTCTGAAACTGATACAAACTACAGGACCTCTAACATCCAATGTTTTTCCATTAAGCGCGAGAAACATGTGAGCTTCGTGAACGATGTAGCTTCGTTTGCGCTGAATAGGGACTGTGTATACCCAAAAGATGTCTTGCTTGTAGGAAGACACAGAGTATGGGATTTAACACCATTTCTGAAGAGCAGCACTTAGCACAGTTCCCATCCATGAAACACACTCTGCTTTAGAGCAAGAAGCACGCACATGCTTTCTAGAGTCTGTAATACAGCAGGAACGTGAGTGTGATGATAACCAAAGGACTGTGTTTCTTACACATACAGACCATATCGAGTTCAATTCTGCATCTGTAACTGATATAAACCACAGGACATCTAACATTCAGTGCTTTTCAGTTAAGCGCGAGAAACGTGTGAGCTTTGTGAATGATGTAGCTTCGTTTGAGCCAAAAAGTGACTGCGTTTACCTGGAACGAAGTCTTGCTTGTAGGAAGACAGAGAACATGGGATTTAAGTCCATTTCTGAAGAGCAGCACTTAGCACAGTTCCCATCCATGAAACACACTCTGCTTTAGAGCAAGAAGCACGCACATGCTTTCTAGAGTCTGTAATACAGCAGGAACGTGAGTGTGTTGATAACCAAAGGACTGTGTTTCCTACACATACAGACCATATCGAGTTCAATTCTGCTTCTGTAACTGATATAAACCACAGGACATCTAACATTCAGTGCTTTTCAGTTAAGCGCGAGAAACGTGTGAGCTTTGTGAATGATGTAGCTTCGTTTGAGCCAAACAGTGAGTGCGTTTACCTGGAACGAAGTCTTGCTTGTAGGAAGACAGAGAACATGGGATTTAAGTCCATTTCTGAAGAGCAGCATTCAGCACAGTTCCCATCCAAGAAACACACTCTGCTTTAGAGCATGAAGCACGCTATTGCTTTCTAGAATCTGTAATACAGCAGGAAACATGAGTGTGCTCAGAACATAAGAACGGTGTTTCCTACACATATGGACCATATTTAGTTCAACTCAGCTTCTGAAACTGAAACAAACGACAGGTCCTATAACATCCAATGCTTTTCATTCAAGCGCAATAAACGTGTGAGCTTTGTGAACCATGTAGCTTCCTTTGAGCTGAATAGGGACTGCGTATACCTGAAAAGATGTCTTGCTTGTAGGAAGACACAGAGTATTGGATTTAACTCCATTTCTGAAGGTCAACACTCAGCACAGTTCCCATCCATCAAACACACTCTGCTTTAGAGCAAGAAGCATGCTCTTGCTTTCTAGAATTTGTAATACAGCAGGAACGTGACTGTGATCATAACCAAAGGACTGTGTTTCCTACACATACGGACCATATCGAGCTCAACTCTGCTTCTGAAACTGATACAAACCAAAGGACCTCTAACATCCAATGCTTTTCAGTTAAGCACGAGAAACCTGTGAGCTTTGTGAAGGATGTGGCTTCGTTTGAGCTGAAAAGTGACTGCGTTTACCTGAAACTATGTCTTGCTTGTTTGAAGACAGAGATCATGATATTTAATTCCATTTCTGAAGGGCAGCATTCAGCATAGTTCCCATCCATGAAACACACTCTGCTTTAGAGCATGAAGCACGCTATTGCTTTCGAGAGTCTCTAATACTGCATTAAACATGAGTGTGCTCAGAACAAAAGAACTGTATTTCCTACGCATATGGACCACATCTAGTTCAACTCTGCTTCGGAAACTGATACAAACCACAGATCCTGTAACATCCAATGCTTTTCAAGTTAAGAGCGAGAAACGTGTGAGCTTCATGAACGTTTTAGTTTTTTTATGAGCTGAGAAGTGACTGCGTTTACCTGAACTAAGTCTTGAGTGTAGGAAGACATAGAGCCTGGGATTTAACTTCATTTCTGAAGGGAAACACACAGCACAGTTCTCAGCCATGAAACACACTCTGCTTTAGAGGAAGAAGCACGCTCTTGCTTTCTAGAGTCTCTAATACAGCAGGAAACGTGAGTGTGCTCAAAACAAAGAACAGTGTTTCCTACTCATATGGACCACATCTAGTTCAACTCTGCTTCTGAAACTGATACAAACCACAGATCCTCTAACATCCAATGCTTTTCAGTTAAGCGCGAGAAACGTGTCAGCTTCGTGAAGGATGTAGCCTCCTTTGAGCTATAAAGGGGCTGCGTTTACATGAAACAAAGTGTTGCTTGTAGGAAGACACAGAGCCTGGGATTTAACTCCATTTCTGAAGAGCAGCACTCAGCACAGTTCCTATCCATGAAACACACTCTGCTTTAGAGCAACAAGCACGCTCTTTTTTTCTAGAGTCTGTAATACAGCAGGAACATGAGTGTGATGATAACCAAAGGACTGTGTTTCCTACACATACGGACCATATCGAGTTCAACTCTGCTTCTGAAACTGATACAAACTACAGGACCTCTAACATCCAATTTTTTTCCATTAAGCGCGAGAAACATGTCAGCTTTGTGAACGATGTAGCTTCGTTTGTGCTAAATAGGGACTGTGTATACCCAAAAGATGTCTTGCTTGTAGGAAGACACAGAGTATGGGATTTAACACCATTTCTGAAGAGCAGCACTTAGCACAGTTCCCATCCATGAAACACACTCTGCTTTAGAGCAAGAAGCACGCACATGCTTTCTAGAGTCTGTAATACAGCAGGAACGTGAGTGTGATGATAACCAAAGGACTGTGTTTCTTACACATACAGACCATATCGAGTTCAATTCTGCTTCTGTAACTGATATAAACCACAGGACATCTAACATTCAGTGCTTTTCAGTTAAGCGCGAGAAACGTGTGAGCTTTGTGAATGATGTAGCTTCGTTTGAGCCAAAAAGTGACTGCGTTTACCTGGAACGAAGTCTTGCTTGTAGGAAGACAGAGAACATGGGATTTAAGTCCATTTCTGAAGAGCAGCACTTAGCACAGTTCCCATCCATGAAACACACTCTGCTTTAGAGCAAGAAGCACGCACATGCTTTCTAGAGTCTGTAATACAGCAGGAACGTGAGTGTGTTGATAACCAAAGGACTGTGTTTCCTACACATACAGACCATATCGAGTTCAATTCTGCTTCTGTAACTGATATAAACCACAGGACATCTAACATTCAGTGCTTTTCAGTTAAGCGCGAGAAACGTGTGAGCTTTGTGAATGATGTAGCTTCGTTTGAGCCAAACAGTGAGTGCGTTTACCTGGAACGAAGTCTTGCTTGTAGGAAGACAGAGAACATGGGATTTAAGTCCATTTCTGAAGAGCAGCATTCAGCACAGTTCCCATCCAAGAAACACACTCTGCTTTAGAGCATGAAGCACGCTATTGCTTTCTAGAATCTGTAATACAGCAGGAAACATGAGTGTGCTCAGAACAAAAGAACGGTGTTTCCTACACATATGGACCATATTTAGTTCTACTCAGCTTCTGAAACTGAAACAAACGACAGGTCCTATAACATCCAATGGTTTTCATTCAAGCGCAATAAACGTGTGAGCTTCGTGAACCATGTAGCTTCCTTTGAGCTGAATAGGGACTGCGTATACCTGAAAAGATGTCTTGCTTGTAGGAAGACACAGAGTATTGGATTTAACTCCATTTCTGAAGGTCAACACTCAGCACAGTTCCCATCCATCAAACACACTCTGCTTTAGAGCAAGAAGCATGCTCTTGCTTTCTAGAATTTGTAATACAGCAGGAACGTGACTGTGATCATAACCAAAGGACTGTGTTTCCTACACATACGGACCATATCGAGTTCAACTCTGCTTCTGAAACTGATACAAACCAAAGGACCTCTAACATCCAATGCTTTTCAGTTAAGCACGAGAAACCTGTGAGGTTTGTGAAGGATGTGGCTTCGTTTGAGCTGAAAAGTGACTGCGTTTACCTGAAACTATGTCTTGCTTGTAGGAAGACAGAGAACATGATATTTAAGTCCATTTCTGAAGGGCAGCATTCAGCACAGTTCCCATCCAAGAAACACACTCTGCTTTAGAGCATGAAGCACGCTATTGCTTTCTAGAATCTGTAATACAGCAGGAAACATGAGTGTGCTCAGAACAAAAGAACTGTATTGCCTACGCATATGGACCACATCTAGTTCAACTCTGCTTCGGAAACTGATACAAACCACAGATCCTGTAACATCCAATGCTTTTCAAGTTAAGAGCAAGAAACGTGTGAGCTTCATGAACGTTTTAGTTTTTTATGAGCTGAGAAGTGACTGCGTTTACCTGAACTAAGTCTTGAGTGTAGGAAGACATAGAGCCTGGGATTTAACTTCATTTCTGAAGGGAAACACACAGCACAGTTCTCAGCCATGAAACACACTCTGCTTTAGAGGAAGAAGCACGCTCTTGCTTTCTAGAGTCTCTAATACAGCAGGAAACGTGAGTGTGCTCAAAACAAAGAACAGTGTTTCCTACTCATATGGACCACATCTAGTTCAACTCTGCTTCTGAAACTGATACAAACCACAGATCCTCTAACATCCAATGCTTTTCAGTTAAGCGCGAGAAACGTGTCAGCTTCGTGAAGGATGTAGCCTCCTTTGAGCTATAAAGGGGCTGCGTTTACATGAAACAAAGTGTTGCTTGTAGGAAGACACAGAGCCTGGGATTTAACTCCATTTCTGAAGAGCAGCACTCAGCACAGTTCCAGTCCATGAAACACACTCTGCTCTAGAGCAACAAGCACGCTCTTGCTTTCTAGAGTCTGTAATACAGCAGGAACATGAGTGTGATGATAACCAAAGGACTGTGTTTCCTACACATACGGACCATATCGAGTTCAACTCTGCTTCTGAAACTGATACAAACTACAGGACCTCTAACATCCAATGTTTTTCCATTAAGCGCGAGAAACATGTGAGCTTCGTGAACGATGTAGCTTCGTTTGCGCTGAATAGGGACTGTGTATACCCAAATGATGTCTTGCTTGTAGGAAGACACAGAGTATGGGATTTAACACCATTTCTGAAGAGCAGCACTTAGCACAGTTCCCATCCATGAAACACACTCTGCTTTAGAGCAAGAAGCACGCACATGCTTTCTAGAGTCTGTAATACAGCAGGAACGTGAGTGTGATGATAACCAAAGGACTGTGTTTCTTACACATACAGACCATATCGAGTTCAATTCTGCTTCTGTAACTGATATAAACCACAGGACATCTAACATTCAGTGCTTTTCAGTTAAGCGCGAGAAACGTGTGAGCTTTGTGAATGATGTAGCTTCGTTTGAGCCAAAAAGTGACTGCGTTTACCTGGAACGAAGTCTTGCTTGTAGGAAGACAGAGAACATGGGATTTAAGTCCATTTCTGAAGAGCAGCACTTAGCACAGTTCCCATCCATGAAACACACTCTGCTTTAGAGCAAGAAGCACGCACATGCTTTCTAGAGTCTGTAATACAGCAGGAACGTGATTGTGTTGATAACCAAAGGACTGTGTTTCCTACACATACAGACCATATCGAGTTCAATTCTGCTTCTGTAACTGATATAAACCACAGGACATCTAACATTCAGTGCTTTTCAGTTAAGCGCGAGAAACGTGTGAGCTTTGTGAATGATGTAGCTTCGTTTGAGCCAAACAGTGAGTGCGTTTACCTGGAACGAAGTCTTGCTTGTAGGAAGACAGAGAACATGGGATTTAAGTCCATTTCTGAAGAGCAGCATTCAGCACAGTTCCCATCCAAGAAACACACTCTGCTTTAGAGCATGAAGCACGCTATTGCTTTCTAGAATCTGTAATACAGCAGGAAACATGAGTGTGCTCAGAACAAAAGAACGGTGTTTCCTACACATATGGACCATATTTAGTTCAACTCAGCTTCTGAAACTGAAACAAACGACAGGTCATATAACATCCAATGCTTTTCATTCAAGCGCAATAAACGTGTGAGCTTTGTGAACCATGTAGCTTCCTTTGAGCTGAATAGGGACTGCGTATACCTGAAAAGATGTCTTGCTTGTAGGAAGACACAGAGTATTGGATTTAACTCCATTTCTGAAGGTCAACACTCAGCACAGTTCCCATCCATCAAACACACTCTGCTTTAGAGCAAGAAGCATGCTCTTGCTTTCTAGAATTTGAAATACAGCAGGAACGTGACTGTGATCATAACCAAAGGACTGTGTTTCCTACACATACGGACCATATCGAGTTCAACTCTGCTTCTGAAACTGATACAAACCAAAGGACCTCTAACATCCAATGCTTTTCAGTTAAGCACGAGAAACCTGTGAGCTTTGTGAAGGATGTGGCTTCGTTTGAGCTGAAAAGTGACTGCGTTTACCTGAAACTATGTCTTGCTTGTAGGAAGACAGAGAACATGATATTTAAGTCCATTTCTGAAGGGCAGCATTCAGCACAGTTCCCATCCAAGAAACACACTCTGCTTTAGAGCATGAAGCACGCTATTGCTTTCTAGAATCTGTAATACAGCAGGAAACATGAGTGTGCTCAGAACAAAAGAACTGTATTTCCTACGCATATGGACCACATCTAGTTCAACTCTGCTTCTGAAACTGATACAAACCACAGATCCTCTAACATCCAATGCTTTTCAGTTAAGCGCGAGAAACGTGTCAGCTTCGTGAAGGATGTAGCCTCCTTTGAGCTATAAAGGGGCTGCGTTTACATGAAACAAAGTGTTGCTTGTAGGAAGACACAGAGCCTGGGATTTAACTCCATTTCTGAAGAGCAGCACTCAGCACAGTTCCTATCCATGAAACACACTCTGCTTTAGAGCAACAAGCACGCTCTTTTTTTCTAGAGTCTGTAATACAGCAGGAACATGAGTGTGATGATAACCAAAGGACTGTGTTTCCTACACATACGGACCATATCGAGTTCAACTCTGCTTCTGAAACTGATACAAACTACAGGACCTCTAACATCCAATGTTTTTCCATTAAGCGCGAGAAACATGTCAGCTTTGTGAACAATGTAGCTTCGTTTGTGCTAAATAGGGACTGTGTATACCCAAAAGATGTCTTGCTTGTAGGAAGACACAGAGTATGGGATTTAACACCATTTCTGAAGAGCAGCACTTAGCACAGTTCCCATCCATGAAACACACTCTGCTTTAGAGCAAGAAGCAGGCACATGCTTTCTAGAGTCTGTAATACAGCAGGAACGTGAGTGTGATGATAACCAAAGGACTGTGTTTCTTACACATACAGACCATATCGAGTTCAATTCTGCTTCTGTAACTGATATAAACCACAGGACATCTAACATTCAGTGCTTTTCAGTTAAGCGCGAGAAACGTCTGAGCTTTGTGAATGATGTAGCTCCGTTTGAGCCAAAAAGTGAAAGCGTTTACCTGGAACGAAGTCTTGCTTGTAGGAAGACAGAGAACATGGGATTTAAGTCCATTTCTGAAGAGCAGCACTTAGCACAGTTCCCATCCATGAAACACACTCTGCTTTAGAGTAAGAAGCACACACATGCTTTCTAGAGTCTGTAATACAGCAGGAACGTGAGTGTGATTATAACCAAAGGACTGTGTTTCCTACACATACAGACCATATCGAGTTCAATTCTGCTTCTGTAACTGATATAAACCACAGGACATCTAACATTCAGTGCTTTTCAGTAAAGCACGAGAAAAGTGTGAGCTTTGTGAATGTTGTAGCTTCGTTTGAGCCAAAAAGTGAGTGCGTTTACCTGGAACGAAGTCTTGCTTGTAGGAAGACAGAGAACATGGGATTTAAGTCCATTTCTGAAGAGCAGCATTCAGCACAGTTCCCATCCAAGAAACACACTCTGCTTTAGAGCATGAAGCACGCTATGGCTTTCTAGAATCTGTAATACAGCAGGAAACATGAGTGTGCTCAGAACAAAAGAACGGTGTTTCCTACACATATGGACCATATTTAGTTCAACTCAGCTTCTGAAACTGAAACAAACGACAGGTCCTATAACATCCAATGCTTTTCATTCAAGCGCAATAAACGTGTGAGCTTCGTGAACCATGTAGCTTCCTTTGAGCTGAATAGGGACTGCTTATACCTGAAAAGATATCTTGCTTGTAGGAAGACACAGAGTATTGGATTTAACTCCATTTCTGAAGGTCAACACTCAGCACAGTTCCCATCCATCAAACACACTCTGCTTTAGAGCAAGAAGCATGCGATTGCAATCTAGAATTTGTAATACAGCAGGAACGTGACTGTGATCATAACCAAAGGACTGTGTTTCCTACACATACGGACCATATCGAGCTCAACTCTGCTTCTGAAACTGATACAAACCAAAGGACCTCTAACATCCAATGCTTTTCAGTTAAGCACGAGAAACCTGTGAGCTTTGTGAAGGATGTGGCTTCGTTTGAGCTGAAAAGTGACTGCGTTTACCTGAAACTATGTCTTGCTTGTTTGAAGACAGAGAACATGATATTTAATTCCATTTCTGAAGGGCAGCATTCAGCATAGTTCCCATCCATGAAACACACTCTGCTTTAGAGCATGAAGCACGCTATTGCTTTCGAGAGTCTCTAATACTGCATTAAACATGAGTGTGCTCAGAACAAAAGAACTGTATTTCCTACGCATATGGACCACATCTAGTTCAACTCTGCTTCGGAAACTGATACAAACCACAGATCCTGTAACATCCAATGCTTTTCAAGTTAAGAGCGAGAAACGTGTGAGCTTCATGAACGTTTTAGTTTTTTATGAGCTGAGAAGTGACTGCGTTTACCTGAACTAAGTCTTGAGTGTAGGAAGACATAGAGCCTGGGATTTAACTTCATTTCTGAAGGGAAACACACAGCACAGTTCTCAGCCATGAATCACACTCTGCTTTAGAGGAAGAAGCACGCTCTTGCTTTCTCGAGTCTCTAATACAGCAGGAAACGTGAGTGTGCTCAAAACAAAGAACAGTGTTTCCTTCTCATATGCACCACATCTAGTTCAACTCTGCTTCTGAAACTGATACAAACCACAGATCCTCTAACATCCAATGCTTTTCAGTTAAGCGCGAGAAACGTGTCAGCTTCGTGAAGGATGTAGCCTCCTTTGAGCTATAAAGGGGCTGCGTTTACATGAAACAAAGTGTTGGTTGTAGGAAGACACAGAGCCTGGGATTTAACTCCATTTCTGAAGAGCAGCACTCAGCACAGTTCCTATCCATGAAACACACTCTGCTTTAGAGCAACAAGCACGCTCTTTTTTTCTAGAGTCTGTAATACAGCAGGAACATGAGTGTGATGATAACCAAAGGACTGTGTTTCCTACACATACGGACCATATCGAGTTCAACTCTGCTTCTGAAACTGATACAAACTACAGGACCTCTAACATCCAATGTTTTTCCATTAAGTGCGAGAAACATGTCAGCTTTGTGAACGATGTAGCTTCGTTTGTGCTAAATAGGGACTGTGTATACCCAAAAGATGTCTTGCTTGTAGGAAGACACAGAGTATGGGATTTAACACCATTTCTGAAGAGCAGCACTTAGCACAGTTCCCATCCATGAAACACACTCTGCTTTAGAGCAAGAAGCAGGCACATGCTTTCTAGAGTCTGTAATACAGCAGGAACGTGAGTGTGATGATAACCAAAGGACTGTGTTTCTTACACATACAGACCATATCGAGTTCAATTCTGCTTCTGTAACTGATATAAACCACAGGACATCTAACATTCAGTGCTTTTCAGTTAAGCGCGAGAAACGTCTGAGCTTTGTGAATGATGTAGCTCCGTTTGAGCCAAAAAGTGAAAGCGTTTACCTGGAACGAAGTCTTGCTTGTAGGAAGACAGAGAACATGGGATTTAAGTCCATTTCTGAAGAGCAGCACTTAGCACAGTTCCCATCCATGAAACACACTCTGCTTTAGAGTAAGAAGCACACACATGCTTTCTAGAGTCTGTAATACAGCAGGAACGTGAGTGTGATTATAACCAAAGGACTGTGTTTCCCACACATACAGACCATATCGAGTTCAATTCTGCTTCTGTAACTGATATAAACCACAGGACATCTAACATTCAGTGCTTTTCAGTAAAGCACGAGAAAAGTGTGAGCTTTGTGAATGTTGTAGCTTCATTTGAGCCAAAAAGTGAGTGTGTTTACCTGGAACGAAGTCTTGCTTGTAGGAAGACAGAGAACATGGGATTTAAGTCCATTTCTGAAGAGCAGCATTCAGCACAGTTCCCATCCAAGAAACACACTCTGCTTTAGAGCATGAAGCACGCTATGGCTTTCTAGAATCTGTAATACAGCAGGAAACATGAGTGTGCTCAGAACAAAAGAACGGTGTTTCCTACACATATGGACCATATTTAGTTCAACTCAGCTTCTGAAACTGAAACAAACGACAGGTCCTATAACATCCAATGCTTTTCATTCAAGCGCAATAAACGTGTGAGCTTCGTGAACCATGTAGCTTCCTTTGAGCTGAATAGGGACTGCTTATACCTGAAAAGATATCTTGCTTGTAGGAAGACACAGAGTATTGGATTTAACTCCATTTCTGAAGGTCAACACTCAGCACAGTTCCCATCCATCAAACACACTCTGCTTTAGAGCAAGAAGCATGCGATTGCAATCTAGAATTTGTAATACAGCAGGAACGTGACTGTGATCATAACCAAAGGACTGTGTTTCCTACACATACGGACCATATCGAGCTCAATTCTGCTTCTGAAACTGATACAAACCAAAGGACCTCTAACATCCAATGCTTTTCAGTTAAGCACGAGAAACCTGTGAGCTTTGTGAAGGATGTGGCTTCGTTTGAGCTGAAAAGTGACTGCGTTTACCTGAAACTATGTCTTGCTTGTTTGAAGACAGAGAACATGATATTTAAGTCCATTTCTGAAGGGCAGCATTCAGCATAGTTCCCATCCATGAAACACACTCTGCTTTAGAGCATGAAGCACGCTATTGCTTTCGAGAGTCTATAATACTTCATTAAACATGAGTGTGCTCAGAACAAAAGAACTGTATTTCCTACGCATATGGACCACATCTAGTTCAACTCTGCCTTGGAAACTGATACAAACCACAGATCCTGTAACATCCAATGCTTTTCAAGTTAAGAGCGAGAAACGTGTGAGCTTCATGAACGTTTTAGTTTTTTATGAGCTGAGAAGTGACTGCGTTTACCTGAACTAAGTCTTGAGTGTAGGAAGACATAGAGCCTGGGATTTAACTTCATTTCTGAAGGGAAACACACAGCACAGTTCTCAGCCATGAATCACACTCTGCTTTAGAGGAAGAAGCACGCTCTTGCTTTCTCGAGTCTCTAATACAGCAGGAAACGTGAGTGTGCTCAAAACAAAGAACAGTGTTTCCTACTCATATGGACCACATCTAGTTCAACTCTGCTTCTGAAACTGATACAAACCACAGATCCTCTAACATCCAATGCTTTTCAGTTAAGCGCGAGAAACGTGTCAGCTTCGTGAAGGATGTAGCCTCCTTTGAGCTATAAAGGGGCTGCGTTTACATGAAACAAAGTGTTGCTTGTAGGAAGACACAGAGCCTGGGATTTAACTCCATTTCTGAAGAGCAGCACTCAGCACAGTTCCTATCCATGAAACACACTCTGCTTTAGAGCAACAAGCACGCTCTTGCTTTCTAGAGTCTGTAATACAGCAGGAACGTGAGTGTGATGATAACCAAAGGACTGTGTTTCCTACACATACGGACCATATAGAGTTAAACTCTGCTTCTGAAACTGATACAAACTACAGGACCTCTAACATCCAATGTTTTTCCAGTAAGCGCGAGAAACATGTGAGTTTCGTGAACGATGTACCTTCGTTTGTGCTGAATAGGGACTGTGTATACCCAAAAGATGTCTTGCTTGTAGGAAGACACAGAGTATGGGATTTAACACCATTTCTGAAGAGCAGCACTTAGCACAGTTCCCATCCATGAAACACACTCTGCTTTAGAGCAAGGAGCACGCACATGCTTTCTAGAGTCTGTAATACAGCAGGAACGTGAGTGTGATGATAACCAAATGACTGTGTTTCCTACACATACAGACCATATCGAGTTCAATTCTGCTTCTGTAACTGATATAAACCACAGGACATCTAACATTCAGTGCTTTTCAGTTAAGCGCGAGAAACGTGTGAGCTTTGTGAATGATGTAGCTTCGTTTGAGCCAAAAAGTGAGTGCGTTTACCTGGAACGAAGTCTTGCTTGTAGGAAGACAGAGAACATGGCATTTAAGTCCATTTCTGAAGAGCAGCATTCAGCACAGTTCCCATCCAAGAAACACACTCTGCTTTAGAGCATGAAGCACGCTATTGCTTTCTAGAATCTGTAATACAGCAGGTAACATTAGTGTGCTCAGAACAAAAGAACGCTGTTTCCTACACATATGGAACATATTTAGTTCAACTCAGCTTCTGAAACTGAACCAAACGACAGGTTCTCTAACATCCAATGCTTTTCATTCAAGCGCAATAAACGTGTGAGCTTCGTGAACCATGTAGCTTCCTTTGAGCTGAATAGGGACTGCGTATACCTGAAAAGATGTCTTGCTTGTAGGAAGACACAGAGTATTGGATTTAACTCCATTTCTGAAGGTCAACACTCAGCACAGTTCCCATCCATCAAACACACTCTGCTTGAGAGCAAGAAGCATGCACTTGCTTTCTAGAATTTGTAATACAGCAGGAACGTGACTGTGATCATAACCAAAGGACTGTGTTTCCTACACATACGGACCATATCGAGTTCAACTCTGCTTCTGAAACTGATACAAACTACAGGACCTCTAACATCCAATGTTTTTCCATTAAGCGCGAGAAACATGTGAGCTAGGTGAACGATGTAGCTTCGTTTGTGCTGAATAGGGACTGTGTATATCCAAAAGATGTCTTGCTTGTAGGAAGACACAGAGTATGGGATTTAACAACATTTCTGAAGAGCAGCACTTAGCACAGTTCCCATCCATGAAACACACTCTGCTTTAGAGCAAGAAGCACGCACATGCATTCTAGAGTCTGTAAAACAGCAGGAAACATGAGTGTGCTCAGAACAAAAGAATGGTGTTTCCTACACATATGGACCATATTTAGTTCAACTCAGCTTCTGAAAGTGAAACAAACGACAGGTCCTCTAACATCCAATGCTTTTCGTTTAAGCGCAATAAACATGTGAGCTTCATGAACCATGTAGCTTCCTTTGAGCCGAATAGGGACTGCGTATACCTGAAAAGATATCTTGCTTGTAGGAAGACACAGAGTATTGGATTTAACTCCATTTCTGAAGGTCAACACTCAGCACAGTTCCCATCCATCAAACACACTCTGCTTTAGAGCAAGAAGCATGCTCTTGCTTTCTAGAATTTGTAATACAGCAGGAACGTGACTGTGATCATAACCAAAGGACTGTGTTTCCTACACATACGGACCATATCGAGTTCAACTCTGCTTCTGAAACTGATACAAACCAAAGGACCTCTAACATCCAATGCTTTTCAGTTAAGCACGAGAAACCTGTGAGGTTTGTGAAGGATGTGGCTTCGTTTGAGCTGAAAAGTGACTGCGTTTACCTGAAACTATGTCTTGCTTGTAGGAAGACAGAGAACATGATATTTAAGTCCATTTCTGAAGGGCAGCATTCAGCCCAGTTCCCATCCAAGAAACACACTCTGCTTTAGAGCATGAAGCACGCTATTGCTTTCTAGAATCTGTAATACAGCAGGAAACATGAGTGTGCTCAGAACAAAAGAACTGTATTTCCTACGCATAAGGACCACATCTAGTTCAACTCTGCTTCGGAAACTGATACAAACCACAGATCCTGTAACATCCAATGCTTTTCAAGTTAAGAGCGAGAAACGTGTGAGCTTCATGAACGTTTTAATTTTTTATGAGCTGAGAAGTGACTGAGTTTACCTGAACTAAGTCTTGAGTGTAGGAAGACATAGAGCCTGGGATTTAACTTCATTTCTGAAGGGAAACACACAGCACAGTTCTCAGCCATGAAACACACTCTGCTTTAGAGGAAGAAGCACGCTCTTGCTTTCTAGAGTCTCTAATACAGCAGGAAACGTGAGTGTGCTCAAAACAAAGAACAGTGTTTCCCACTCATATGGACCACATCTAGTTCAACTCCGCTTCTGAAACTGATACAAACCACAGATCCTCTAAAATCCAATGCTTTTCAGTTAAGCGCGAGAAACGTGTCAGCTTCGTGAAGGATGTAGCCTCCTTTGAGCTATAAAGGGGCTGCGTTTACATGAAACAAAGTGTTGCTTGTAGGAAGACACAGAGCCTGGGATTTAACTCCATTTCTGAAGAGCAGCACTCAGCACAGTTCCTGTCCATGAAACACACTCTGCTTTAGAGCAACAAGCACGCTCTTGCTTTCTATAGTCTGTAATACAGCAGGAACATGAGTGTGATGATAACCAAAGGACTGTGTTTCCTACACATACAGACCATATAGAGTTAAACTCTGCTTCTGAAACTGATACAAACTACAGGACCTCTAACCTCCAATGTTTTTCCATTAAGCGCGAGAAACATGTGAGCTTCGTGAACGATGTAGCTTCGTTTGTGCTGAATAGGGACTGTGTATACCCAAAAGATGTCTTGCTTGTAGGAAGACACAGAGTATGGGATTTAACACCATTTCTGAAGAGCAGCACTTAGCACAGTTCCCATCCATGAAACACACTCTGCTTTAGAGCAAGAAGCACGCACATGCTTTCTAGAGTCTGCAATACAGCAGGAACGTGAGTGTGATGATAACCAAAGGACTGTGTTTCCTACACATACAGACCATATCGAGTTCAATTCTGCTTCTGTAACTGATATAAACCACAGGACATCTAACATTCAGTGCTTTTCAGTTACGCACGAGAAACGTGTGAGCTTTGTGAATGATGTAGCTTCATTTGAGCAAAAAGTGAGTGCGTTTACCTGGAACGAGGTCTTGCTTGTAGGAAGACAGAGAACATGGGATTTAAGTCCATTTCTGAAGAGCAGCACTTAGCACAGTTCCCATCCATGAAACACACTCTGCTTTAGAGCAAGAAGCACGCACATGCTTTCTAGAGTCTGTAATACAGCAGGAACGTGAGTGTGTTGATAACCAAAGGACTGTGTTTCCTACACATACAGACCATATCGAGTTCAATTCTGCTTCTGTAACTGATATAAACCACAGGACATCTAACATTCAGTGCTTTTCAGTTAAGCGCGAGAAACGTGTGAGCTTTGTGAATGATGTAGCTTCGTTTGAGCCAAACAGTGAGTGCGTTTACCTGGAACGAAGTCTTGCTTGTAGGAAGACAGAGAACATGGGATTTAAGTCCATTTCTGAAGAGCAGCATTCAGCACAGTTCCCATCCAAGAAACACACTCTGCTTTAGAGCAAGAAGCATGCTCTTGCTTTCTAGAATCTGTAATACAGCAGGAAACATGAGTGTGCTCAGAACAAAAGAACGGTGTTTCCTACACATATGGACCATATCGAGTTCAACTCAGCTTCTGAAAGTGAAACAAACGACAGGATCTCTAACATCCAATGCTTTTCATTCAGGCGCAATAAACGTGTGAGCTTCGTGAACCATGTAGCTTCCTTTGAGCTGAATAGGGACTGCGTATACCTGAAAAGATGTCTTGCTTGTAGGAAGACACAGAGTATTGGATTTAACTCCATTTCTGAAGGTCAACACTGAGCACAGTTCCCATCCATCAAACACACTCTGCTTTAGAGCAAGAAGCATGCTCTTGCTTTCTAGAATTTGTAATACAGCAGGAACGTGACTGTGATCATAACCAAAGGACTGTGTTTCCTACACATACGGACCATATCGAGTTCAACTCTGCTTCTGAAACTGATACAAACCAAAGGACCTCTAACATCCAATGCTTTTCAGTTAAGCACGAGAAACCTGTGAGCTTTGTGAAGGATGTGGCTTCGTTTGAGCTGAAAAGTGACTGCGTTTACCTGAAACTATGTCTTGCTTGTAGGAAGACAGAGAACATGATATTTAAGTCCATTTCTGAAGGGCAGCATTCAGCACAGTTCCCATCCAAGAAACACACTCTGCTTTAGAGCATGAAGCACGCTATTGCTTTCTAGAATCTGTAATACAGCAGGAAACATGAGTGTGCTCAGAACAAAAGAACTGTATTTCCTACGCATATGGACCACATCTAGTTCAACTCTGCTTCGGAAACTGATACAAACCAAAGATCCTGTAACATCCAATGCTTTTCAAGTTAAGAGCGAGAAACGTGTGAGCTTCATGAACGTTTTAGTTTTTTATGAGCTGAGAATTGACTGCGTTTACCTGAACTAAGTCTTGAGTGTAGGAAGACATAGAGCCTGGGATTTAACTTCATTTCTGAAGGGAAACACACAGCACAGTTCTCAGCCATGAAACACACTCTGCTTTAGAGGAAGAAGCACGCTCTTGCTTTCTAGAGTCTCTAATACAGCAGGAAACGTGAGTGTGCTCAAAACAAAGAACAGTGTTTCCTACTCATATGGACCACATCTAGTTCAACTCTGCTTCTGAAACTGATACAAACCACAGATCCTCTAACATCCAATGCTTTTCAGTTAAGCGCGAGAAACGTGTCAGCTTCGTGAAGGATGTAGCCTCCTTTGAGCTATAAAGGGGCTGCGTTTACATGAAACAAAGTGTTGCTTGTAGGAAGACACAGAGCCTGGGATTTAACTCCATTTCTGAAGAGCAGCACTCAGCACAGTTCCTATCCATGAAACACACTCTGCTTTAGAGCAATAAGCACGCTCTTGCTTTGTAGAGTCTGTAATACAGCAGGAACGTGAGTGTGATGATAACCAAAGGACTGTGTTTCCTACACATACGGACCATATCGAGTTCAACTCTGCTTCTGAAACTGATACAAACTACAGGACCTCTAACATCCAATGTTTTTCCATTAAGCGCGAGAAACATGTGAGCTTCGTGAACGATGTAGCTTCGTTTGTGCTGAATAGGGACTGTGTATACCCAAAAGATGTCTTGCTTGTAGGAAGACACAGAGTATGGGATTTAACACCATTTCTGAAGAGCAGCACTTAGCACAGTTCCCATCCATGAAACACACTCTGCTTTAGAGCAAGAAGCACGCACATGCTTTCTAGAGTCTGTAATACAGCAGGAACGTGAGTGTGATGATAACCAAAGGACTGTGTTTCTTACACATACAGACAATATCGAGTTCAATTCTGCATCTGTAACTGATATAAACCACAGGACATCTAACATTCAGTGCTTTTCAGTTAAGCGCGAGAAACGTCTGAGCTTTGTGAATGATGTAGCTTCGTTTGAGCCAAAAAGTGAATGCGTTTACCTGGAACGAAGTCTTGCTTGTAGGAAGACAGAGAACATGGGATTTAAGTCCATTTCTGAAGAGCAGCACTTAGCACAGTTCCCATCCATGAAACACACTCTGCTTTAGAGCAAGAAGCACACACATGCTTTCTAGAGTCTGTAATACAGCAGGAACGTGAGTGTGATTATAACCAAAGGACTGTGTTTCCCACACATACGGACCATATCGAGTTCAATTCTGCTTCTGTAACTGATATAAACCACAGGACATCTAACATTCAGTGCTTTTCAGTAAAGCACGAGAAAAGTGTGAGCTTTGTGAATGATGTAGCTTCGTTTGAGCCAAACAGTGAGTGCGTTTACCTGGAACGAAGTCTTGCTTGTAGGAAGACAGAGAACATGGGATTTAAGTCCATTTCTGAAGAGCAGCATTCAGCACAGTTCCCATCCAAGAAACACACTCTGCTTTAGAGCATGAAGCACGCTATTGCTTTCTAGAATCTGTAATACAGCAGGAAACATGAGTGTGCTCAGAACAAAAGAACGGTGATTCCTACACATATGGACCATATTTAGTTCAACTCAGCTTCTGAAACTGAAACAAATGACAGGTTCTCTAACATCCAATGCTTTTCATTCAAGCGCAATAAACGTGTGAGCTTCGTGAACCATATAGCTTCCTTTGAGCTGAATAGGGACTGCGTATACCTGAAAAGATGTCTTGCTTGTAGGAAGACACAGAGTATTGGATTTAACTCCATTTCTGAAGGTCAACACTCAGCACAGTTCCCATCCATCAAACACACTCTGCTTTAGAGCAAGAAGCATGCGATTGCAATCTAGAATTTGTAATACAGCAGGAACGTGACTGTGATCATAACCAAAGGACTGTGTTTCCTACACATACGGACCATATCGAGCTCAACTCTGCTTCTGAAACTGATACAAACCAAAGGACCTCTAACATCCAATGCTTTTCAGTTAAGCACGAGAAACCTGTGAGCTTTGTGAAGGATGTGGCTTCATTTGAGCTGAAAAGTGACTGCGTTTACCTGAAACTATGTCTTGCTTGTAGGAAGACAGAGAACATGATATTTAAGTCCATTTCTGAAGGGCAGCATTCAGCACAGTTCCCATCCAAGAAACACACTCTGCTTTAGAGCATGAAGCACGCTATTGCTTTCTAGAATCTGTAATACAGCAGGAAACATGAGTGTGCTCAGAACAAAAGAACTGTATTTCCTACGCATATGGACCACATCTAGTTCAACTCTGCTTCGGAAACTGATACAAACCACAGATCCTGTAACATCCAATGCTTTTCAAGTTAAGAGCGAGAAACGTGTGAGCTTCATGAACGTTTTAGTTTTTTATGAGCTGAGAAGTGACTGCGTTTACCTGAACTAAGTCTTGAGTGTAGGAAGACATAGAGCCTGGGATTTAACTTCATTTCTGAAGGGAATCACACAGTACAGTTCTCAGCCATGAAACACACTCTGCTTTAGAGGAAGAAGCACGCTCTTGCTTTCTAGAGTCTCTAATACAGCAGGAAACGTGAGTGTGCTCAAAACAAAAACAGTGTTTCCTACTCATATGGACCACATCTAGTTCAACTCTGCTTCTGAAACTGATACAAACCACAGATCCTCTAACATCCAATGCTTTTCAGTTAAGCGCGAGAAACGTGTCAGCTTCGTGTAGGATGTAGCCTCCTTTGAGCTATAAAGGGGCTGCGTTTACATGAAACAAAGTGTTGCTTGTAGGAAGACACAGAGCCTGGGATTTAACTCCATTTCTGAAGAGCAGCACTCAGCACAGTTCCTATCCATGAAACACACTCTGCTTTAGAGCAACAAGCACGCTCTTTTTTTCTAGAGTCTGTAATACAGCAGGAACATGAGTGTGATGATAACCAAAGGACTGTGTTTCCTACACATACGGACCTTATCGAGTTCAACTCTGCTTCTGAAACTGATACAAACTACAGGACCTCTAACATCCAATGTTTTTCCATTAAGCGCGAGAAACATGTCAGCTTTGTGAACGATGTAGCTTCGTTTGTGCTAAATAGGGACTGTGTATACCCAAAAGATGTCTTGCTTGTAGGAAGACACAGAGTATGGGATTTAACACCATTTCTGAAGAGCAGCACTTAGCACAGTTCCCATCCATGAAACACACTCTGCTTTAGAGCAAGAAGCACCCACATGCTTTCTAGAGTCTGTAATACAGCAGGAACGTGAGTGTGATGATAACCAAAGGACTGTGTTTCTTACACATACAGACCATATCGAGTTCAATTCTGCATCTGTAACTGATATAAACCACAGGACATCTAACATTCAGTGCTTTTCATTTAAGCGCGAGAAACGTCTGAGCTTTGTGAATGATGTAGCTTCGTTTGAGCCAAAAAGTGAATGCGTTTACCTGGAACGAAGTCTTGCTTGTAGGAAGACAGAGAACATGGGATTTAAGTCCATTTCTGAAGAGCAGCACTTAGCACAGTTCCCATCCATGAAACACACTCTGCTTTAGAGCAAGAAGCACACACATGCTTTCTAGAGTCTGTAATACAGCAGGAACGTGAGTGTGATTATAACCAAAGGACTGTGTTTCCCACACATACAGACCATATCGAGTTCAATTCTGCTTCTGTAACTGATATAAACCACAGGACATCTAACATTCAGTGCTTTTCAGTTAAGCGCGAGAAACGTGTGAGCTTTGTGAATGATGTAGCTTCGTTTGAGCCAAAAAGTGAGTGCGTTTACCTGGAACGAAGTCTTGCTTGTAGGAAGACAGAGAACATGGCATTTAAGTCCATTTCTGAAGAGCAGAATTCAGCACAGTTCCCATCCAAGAAACACACTCTGCTTTAGAGCATGAAGCACGCTATTGCTTTCTAGAATCTGTAATAGAGCAGGTAACATTAGTGTGCTGAGAACAAAAGAACGGTGTTTCCTACACATATGGAACATATTTAGTTCAACTCAGCTTCTGAAACTGAAACAAACGACAGGTTCTCTAACACCCAATGCTTTTCATTCAAGCGCAATAAACGTGTGAGCTTCGTGAACCATGTAGCTTCCTTTGAGCTGAATAGGGACTGCGTATACCTGAAAAGATGTCTTGCTTGTAGGAAGACACAGAGTATTGGATTTAACTCCATTTCTGAAGGTCAACACTCAGCACAGTTCCCATCCATCAAACACACTCTGCTTGAGAGCAAGAAGCATGCACTTGCTTTCTAGAATTTGTAATACAGCTGGAACGTGACTGTGATCATAACCAAAGGACTGTGTTTCCTACACGTACGGACCATATCGAGTTCAACTCTGCTTCTGAAACTGATACAAACTACAGGACCTCTAACATCCAATGTTTTTCCATTAAGCGAGAGAAACATGTGAGCTAGGTGAACGATGTAGCTTCGTTTGTGCTGAATAGGGACTGTGTATATCCAAAAGATGTCTTGCTTGTAGGAAGACACAGAGTATGGGATTTAACACCATTTCTGAAGAGCAGCACTTAGCACAGTTCCCATCCATGAAACACACTCTGCTTTAGAGCAAGAAGCACGCACATGCTTTCTAGAGTCTCTAATACAGCACAAACGTGAGTGTGATTATAACCAAAGGACTGTGTTTCCCACACATACAGACCATATCGAGTTCAATTCTGCTTCTGTAACTGATATAAACCACAGGACATCTAACATTCAGTGCTTTTCAGTTAAGCGCGAGAAACGTGTGAGCTTTGTGAATGATGTAGCTTCGTTTGAGCCAAAAAGTGAGTGCGTTTACCTGGAACGAAGTCTTGCTTGTAGGAAGACAGAGAACATGGCATTTAAGTCCATTTCTGAAGAGCAGCATTCAGCACAGTTCCCATCCAAGAAACACACTCTGCTTTAGAGCATGAAGCACGCTATTGCTTTCTAGAATCTGTAATACAGCAGGTAACATTAGTGTGCTGAGAACAAAAGAACGGTGTTTCCTACACATATGGAACATATTTAGTTCAACTCAGCTTCTGAAACTGAAACAAACGACAGGTTCTCTAACATCCAATGCTTTTCATTCAAGCGCAATAAACGTGTGAGCTTCGTGAACCATGTAGCTTCCTTTGAGCTGAATAGGGACTGCGTATACCTGAAAAGATGTCTTGCTTGTAGGAAGACACAGAGTATTGGATTTAACTCCATTTCTGAAGGTCAACACTCAGCACAGTTCCCATCCATCAAACACACTCTGCTTGAGAGCAAGAAGCATGCACTTGCTTTCTAGAATTTGTAATACAGCTGGAACGTGACTGTGATCATAACCAAAGGACTGTGTTTCCTACACATACGGACCATATCGAGTTCAACTCTGCTTCTGAAACTGATACAAACTACAGGACCTCTAACATCCAATGTTTTTCCATTAAGCGAGAGAAACATGTGAGCTAGGTGAACGATGTAGCTTCGTTTGTGCTGAATAGGGACTGTGTATATCCAAAAGATGTCTTGCTTGTAGGAAGACACAGAGTATGGGATTTAACACCATTTCTGAAGAGCAGCACTTAGCACAGTTCCCATCCATGAAACACACTCTGCTTTAGAGCAAGAAGCACGCACATGCATTCTAGAGTCTGTAAAACAGCAGGAAAAATGAGTGTGCTCAGAACAAAAGAATGGTGTTTCCTACACATATGGACCATATTTAGTTCAACTCAGCTTCTGAAAGTGAAACAAACGACAGGTCCTCTAACATCCAATGCTTTTCATTTAAGCGCAATAAACATGTGAGCTTCATGAACCATGTAGCTTCCTTTGAGCCGAATAGGGACTGCGTATACCTGAAAAGATGTCTTGCTTGTAGGAAGACACAGAGTATTGGATTTAACTCCATTTCTGAAGGTCAACACTCAGCACAGTTCCCATCCATCAAACACACTCTGCTTTAGAGCAAGAAGCATGCTCTTGCTTTCTAGAATTTGTAATACAGCAGGAACGTGACTGTGATCATAACCAAAGGACTGTGTTTCCTACACATACGGACCATATCGAGTTCAACTCTGCTTCTGAAACTGATACAAACCAAAGGACCTCTAACATCCAATGCTTTTCAGTTAAGCACGAGAAACCTGTGAGTTTTGCGAAGGATGTGGCTTCGTTTGAGCTGAAAAGTGACTGCGTTTACCTGAAACTATGTCTTGCTTGTAGGAAGACAGAGAACATGATATTTAAGTCCATTTCTGAAGGGCAGCATTCAGCACAGTTCCCATCCAAGAAACACACTCTGCTTTAGAGCATGAAGCACGCTATTGCTTTCTAGAATCTGTAATACAGCAGGAAACATGAGTGTGCTCAGAACAAAAGAACTGTATTTCCTACGCATAAGGACCACATCTAGTTCAACTCTGCTTCGGAAACTGATACAAACCACAGATCCTGTAACATCCAATGCTTTTCAAGTTAAGAGCGAGAAACGTGTGAGCTTCATGAACGTTTTAATTTTTTATGAGCTGAGAAGTGACTGCGTTTACCTGAACTAAGTCTTGAGTGTAGGAAGACATAGAGCCTGGGATTTAACTTCATTTCTGAAGGGAAACACACAGCACAGTTCTCAGCCATGAAACACACTCTGCTTTAGAGGAAGAAGCACGCTCTTGCTTTCTAGAGTCTCTAATACAGCAGGAAACGTGAGTGTGCTCAAAACAAAGAACAGTGTTTCCCACTCATATGGACCACATCTAGTTCAACTCCGCTTCTGAAACTGATACAAACCACAGATCCTCTAACATCCAATGCTTTTCAGTTAAGCGCGAGAAACGTGTCAGCTTCGTGAAGGATGTAGCCTCCTTTGAGCTATAAAGGGGCTGCGTTTACATGAAACAAAGTGTTGCTTGTAGGAAGACACAGAGCCTGGGATTTAACTCCATTTCTGAAGAGCAGCACTCAGCACAGTTCCTGTCCATGAAACACACTCTGCTTTAGAGCAACAAGCACGCTCTTGCTTTCTATAGTCTGTAATACAGCAGGAACATGAGTGTGATGATAACCAAAGGACTGTGTTTCCTACACATACGGACCATATAGAGTTAAACTCTGCTTCTGAAACTGATACAAACTACAGGACCTCTAACATCCAATGTTTTTCCATTAAGCGCGAGAAACATGTGAGCTTCGTGAACGATGTAGCTTCGTTTGTGCTGAATAGGGACTGTGTATACCCAAAAGATGTCTTGCTTGTAGGAAGACACAGAGTATGGGATTTAACACCATTTCTGAAGAGCAGCACTTAGCACAGTTCCCATCCATGAAACACACTCTGCTTTAGAGCAAGAAGCACGCACATGCTTTCTAGAGTCTGTAATACAGCAGGAACGTGAGTGTGATGATAACCAAAGGACTGTGTTTCCTACACATACAGACCATATCGAGTTCAATTCTGCTTCTGTAACTGATATAAACCACAGGACATCTAACATTCAGTGCTTTTCAGTTACGCACGAGAAACGTGTGAGCTTTGTGAATGATGTAGCTTCGTTTGTGCAAAAAGTGAGTGCGTTTACCTGGAACGAAGTCTTGCTTGTAGGAAGACAGAGAACATGGGATTTAAGTCCATTTCTGAAGAGCAGCACTTAGCACAGTTCCCATCCATGAAACACACTCTGCTTTAGAGCAAGAAGCACGCACATGCATTCTAGAGTCTGTAAAACAGCAGGAAAAATGAGTGTGCTCAGAACAAAAGAATGGTGTTTCCTACACATATGGACCATATTTAGTTCAACTCAGCTTCTGAAAGTGAAACAAACGACAGGTCCTCTAACATCCAATGCTTTTCATTTAAGCGCAATAAACATGTGAGCTTCATGAACCATGTAGCTTCCTTTGAGCCGAATAGGGACTGCGTATACCTGAAAAGATGTCTTGCTTGTAGGAAGACACAGAGTATTGGATTTAACTCCATTTCTGAAGGTCAACACTCAGCACAGTTCCCATCCATCAAACACACTCTGCTTTAGAGCAAGAAGCATGCTCTTGCTTTCTAGAATTTGTAATACAGCAGGAACGTGACTGTGATCATAACCAAAGGACTGTGTTTCCTACACATACGGACCATATCGAGTTCAACTCTGCTTCTGAAACTGATACAAACCAAAGGACCTCTAACATCCAATGCTTTTCAGTTAAGCACGAGAAACCTGTTCGTTTTGCGAAGGATGTGGCTTCGTTTGAGCTGAAAAGTGACTGCGTTTACCTGAAACTATGTCTTGCTTGTAGGAAGACAGAGAACATGATATTTAATTCCATTTCTGAAGGGCAGCATTCAGCACAGTTCCCATCCAAGAAACACACTCTGCTTTAGAGCATGAAGCACGCTATTGCTTTCTAGAATCTGTAATACAGCAGGAAACATGAGTGTGCTCAGAACAAAAGAACTGTATTTCCTACGCATAAGGACCACATCTAGTTCAACTCTGCTTCGGAAACTGATACAAACCACAGATCCTGTAACATCCAATGCTTTTCAAGTTAAGAGCGAGAAACGTGTGAGCTTCATGAACGTTTTAGTTTTTTATGAGCTGAGAAGTGACTGCGTTTACCTGAACTAAGTCTTGAGTGTAGGAAGACATAGAGCCTGGGATTTAACTTCATTTCTGAAGGGAAACACACAGCACAGTTCTCAGCCATGAAACACACTCTGCTTTAGAGGAAGAAGCACGCTCTTGCTTTCTAGAGTCTCTAATACAGCAGGAAACGTGAGTGTGCTCAAAACAAAGAACAGTGTTTCCCACTCATATGGACCACATCTAGTTCAACTCCGCTTCTGAAACTGATACAAACCACAGATCCTCTAACATCCAATGCTTTTCAGTTAAGCGCGAGAAACGTGTCAGCTTCGTGAAGGATGTAGCCTCCTTTGAGCTATAAAGGGGCTGCGTTTACATGAAACAAAGTGTTGCTTGTAGGAAGACACAGAGCCTGGGATTTAACTCCATTTCTGAAGAGCAGCACTCAGCACAGTTCCTGTCCATGAAACACACTCTGCTTTAGAGCAACAAGCACGCTCTTGCTTTCTATAGTCTGTAATACAGCAGGAACATGAGTGTGATGATAACCAAAGGACTGTGTTTCCTACACATACGGACCATATAGAGTTAAACTCTGCTTCTGAAACTGATACAAACTACAGGACCTCTAACATCCAATGTTTTTCCATTAAGCACGAGAAACATGTGAGCTTCCTGAACGATGTAGCTTCGTTTGTGCTGAATAGGGACTGTGTATACCCAAAAGATGTCTTGCTTGTAGGAAGACACAGAGTATGGGATTTAACACCATTTCTGAAGAGCAGCACTTAGCACAGTTCCCATCCATGAAACACACTCTGCTTTAGAGCAAGAAGCACGCACATGCTTTCTAGAGTCTGTAATACAGCAGGAACGTGAGTGTGATGATAACCAAAGGACTGTGTTTCCTACACATACAGACCACATCGAGTTCAATTCTGCTTCTGTAACTGATATAAACCACAGGACATCTAACATTCAGTGCTTTTCAGTTACGCACGAGAAACGTGTGAGCTTTGTGAATGATGTAGCTTCGTTTGTGCAAAAAGTGAGTGCGTTTACCTGGAACGAAGTCTTGCTTGTAGGAAGACAGAGAACATGGGATTTAAGTCCATTTCTGAAGAGCAGCACTTAGCACAGTTCCCATCCATGAAACACACTCTGCTTTAGAGCAAGAAGCACGCACATGCATTCTAGAGTCTGTAAAACAGCAGGAAAAATGAGTGTGCTCAGAACAAAAGAATGGTGTTTCCTACACATATGGACCATATTTAGTTCAACTCAGCTTCTGAAAGTGAAACAAACGACAGGTCCTCTAACATCCAATGCTTTTCATTTAAGCGCAATAAACATGTGAGCTTCATGAACCATGTAGCTTCCTTTGAGCCGAATAGGGACTGCGTATACCTGAAAAGATGTCTTGCTTGTAGGAAGACACAGAGTATTGGATTTAACTCCATTTCTGAAGGTCAACACTCAGCACAGTTCCCATCCATCAAACACACTCTGCTTTAGAGCAAGAAGCATGCTCTTGCTTTCTAGAATTTGTAATACAGCAGGAACGTGACTGTGATCATAACCAAAGGACTGTGTTTCCTACACATACGGACCATATCGAGTTCAACTCTGCTTCTGAAACTGATACAAACCAAAGGACCTCTAACATCCAATGCTTTTCAGTTAAGCACGAGAAACCTGTGAGCTTTGCGAAGGATGTGGCTTCGTTTGAGCTGAAAAGTGACTGCGTTTACCTGAAACTATGTCTTGCTTGTAGGAAGACAGAGAACATGATATTTAAGTCCATTTCTGAAGGGCAGCATTCAGCACAGTTCCCATCCAAGAAACACACTCTGCTTTAGAGCATGAAGCACGCTATTGCTTTCTAGAATCTGTAATACAGCAGGAAACATGAGTGTGCTCAGAACAAAAGAACTGTATTTCCTACGCATAAGGACCACATCTAGTTCAACTCTGCTTCGGAAACTGATACAAACCACAGATCCTGTAACATCCAATGCTTTTCAAGTTAAGAGCGAGAAACGTGTGAGCTTCATGAACGTTTTAGTTTTTTATGAGCTGAGAAGTGACTGCGTTTACCTGAACTAAGTCTTGAGTGTAGGAAGACATAGAGCCTGGGATTTAACTTCATTTCTGAAGGGAAACACACAGCACAGTTCTCAGCCATGAAACACACTCTGCTTTAGAGGAAGAAGCACGCTCTTGCTTTCTAGAGTCTCTAATACAGCAGGAAACGTGAGTGTGCTCAAAACAAAGAACAGTGTTTCCCACTCATATGGACCACATCTAGTTCAACTCCGCTTCTGAAACTGATACAAACCACAGATCCTCTAACATCCAATGCTTTTCAGTTAAGCGCGAGAAACGTGTCAGCTTCGTGAAGGATGTAGCCTCCTTTGAGCTATAAAGGGGCTGCGTTTACATGAAACAAAGTGTTGCTTGTAGGAAGACACAGAGCCTGGGATTTAACTCCATTTCTGAAGAGCAGCACTCAGCACAGTTCCTGTCCATGAAACACACTCTGCTTTAGAGCAACAAGCACGCTCTTGCTTTCTATAGTCTGTAATACAGCAGGAACATGAGTGTGATGATAACCAAAGGACTGTGTTTCCTACACATACGGACCATATCGAGTTAAACTCTGCTTCTGAAACTGATACAAACTACAGGACCTCTAACATCCAATGTTTTTCCATTAAGCACGAGAAACATGTGAGCTTCGTGAACGATGTAGCTTCGTTTGTGCTGAATAGGGACTGTGTATACCCAAAAGATGTCTTGCTTGTAGGAAGACACAGAGTATGGGATTTAACACCATTTCTGAAGAGCAGCACTTAGCACAGTTCCCATCCATGAAACACACTCTGCTTTAGAGCAAGAAGCACGCACATGCTTTCTAGAGTCTGTAATACAGCAGGAACGTGAGTGTGATGATAACCAAAGGACTGTGTTTCTTACACATACAGACCATATCGAGTTCAATTCTGCATCTGTAACTGATATAAACCAGAGGACATCTAACATTCAGTGCTTTTCAGTTAAGCGCGAGAAACGTCTGAGCTTTGTGAATGATGTAGCTTTGTTTGAGCCAAAAAGTGAATGCGTTTACCTGGAACGAAGTCTTGCTTGTAGGAAGACAGAGAACATGGGATTTAAGTCCATTTCTGAAGAGCAGCACTTAGCACAGTTCCCATCCATGAAACACACTCTGCTTTAGAGCAAGAAGCACACACATGCTTTCTAGAGTCTGTAATACAGCAGGAACGTGAGTGTGATTATAACCAAAGGACTGTGTTTCCCACACATACAGACCATATCGAGTTCAATTCTGCTTCTGTAACTGATATAAACCACAGGACATCTAACATTCAGTGCTTTTCAGTAAAGCACGAGAAAAGTGTGAGCTTTGTGAATGATGTAGCTTCGTTTGAGCCAAAAAGTGAGTGCGTTTACCTGGAACGAAGTCTTGCTTGTAGGAAGACAGAGAACATGGGATTTAAGTCCATTTCTGAAGAGCAGCATTCAGCACAGTTCCCATCCAAGAAACACACTCTGCTTTAGAGCATGAAGCACGCTATTGCTTTCTAGAATCTGTAATACAGCAGGAAACATGAGTGTGCTCAGAACAAAAGAACGGTGTTTCCTACACATATGGACCATATTTAGTTCAACTCAGCTTCTGAAACTGAAACAAACGACAGGTCCTATAACATCCAATGCTTTTCATTCAAGCGCAATAAACGTGTGAGCTTCGTGAACCATGTAGCTTCCTTTGAGCTGAATAGGGACTGCGTATACCTGAAAAGATGTCTTGCTTGTAGGAAGACACAGAGTATTGGATTTAACTCCATTTCTGAAGGTCAACACTCAGCACAGTTCCCATCCATCAAACACACTCTGCTTTAGAGCAAGAAGCATGCGATTACAATCTAGAATTTGTAATACAGCAGGAACGTGACTGTGATCATAACCAAAGGACTGTGTTTCCTACACATACGGACCATATCGAGCTCAACTCTGCTTCTGAAACTGATACAAACCAAAGGACCTCTAACATCCAATGCTTTTCAGTTAAGCACGAGAAACCTGTGAGCTTTGTGAAGGATGTGGCTTCGTTTGAGCTGAAAAGTGACTGTGTTTACCTGAAACTATGTCTTGCTTGTTTGAAGACAGAGAACATGATATTTAAGTCCATTTCTGAAGGGCAGCATTCAGCATAGTTCCCATCCATGAAACACACTCTGCTTTAGAGCATGAAGCACGCTATTGCTTTCGAGAGTCTCTAATACTGCATTAAACATGAGTGTGCTCAGAACAATAGAACTGTATTTCCTACGCATATGGACCACATCTAGTTCAACTCTGCTTCGGAAACTGATACAAACCACAGATCCTGTAACATCCAATGCTTTTCAAGTTAAGAGCGAGAAACGTGTGAGCTTCATGAACGTTTTAGTTTTTTATGAGCTGAGAAGTGACTGCGTTTACCTGAACTAAGTCTTGAGTGTAGGAAGACATAGAGCCTGGGATTTAACTTCATTTCTGAAGGGAAACACACAGCACAGTTCTCAGCCATGAAACACACTCTGCTTTAGAGGAAGAAGCACGCTCTTGCTTTCTAGAGTCTCTAATACAGCAGGAAACGTGAGTGTGCTCAAAACAAAGAACAGTGTTTCCTACTCATATGGACCACATCTAGTTCAACTCTGCTTCTGAAACTGATACAAACCACAGATCCTCTAACATCCAATGCTTTTCAGTTAAGCGCGAGAAACGTGTCAGCTTCGTGAAGGATGTAGCCTCCTTTGAGCTATAAAGGGGCTGCGTTTACATGAAACAAAGTGTTGCTTGTAGGAAGACACAGAGCCTGGGATTTAACTCCATTTCTGAAGAGCAGCACTCAGCACAGTTCCTATCCATGAAACACACTCTGCTTTAGAGCAACAAGCACGCTCTTGCTTTGTAGAGTCTGTAATACAGCAGGAACGTGAGTGTGATGATAACCAAAGGACTGTGTTTCCTACACATACGGACCATATCGAGTTCAACTCTGCTTCTGAAACTGATACAAACTACAGGACCTCTAACATCCAATGTTTTTCCATTAAGCGCGAGAAACATGTGAGCTTCGTGAACGATGTAGCTTCGTTTGTGCTGAATAGGGACTGTGTATACCCAAAAGATGTCTTGCTTGTAGGAAGACACAGAGTATGGGATTTAACACCATTTCTGAAGAGCAGCACTTAGCACAGTTCCCATCCATGAAACACACTCTGCTTTAGAGCAAGGAGCACGCACATGCTTTCTAGAGTCTGTAATACAGCAGGAACGAGAGTGTGATGATAACCAAAGGACTGTGTTTCCTACACATACAGACCATATCGAGTTCAATTCTGCTTCTGTAACTGATATAAACCACAGGACATCTAACATTCAGTGCTTTTCAGTTAAGCGCGAGAAACGTGTGAGCTTTGTGAATGATGTAGCTTCGTTTGAGCCAAAAAGTGACTGCGTTTACCTGGAACGAAGTCTTGCTTGTAGGAAGACAGAGAACATGGGATTTAAGTCCATTTCTGAAGAGCAGCACTTAGCACAGTTCCCATCCATGAAACACACTCTGCTTTAGAGCAAGAAGCACGCACATGCTTTCTAGAGTCTGTAATACAGCAGGAACGTGAGTGTGATGATAACCAAAGGACTGTGTTTCCTACACATACAGACCATATCGAGTTCAATTCTGCTTCTGTAACTGATATAAACCACAGGACATCTAACATTCAGTGCTTTTCAGTTAAGCGCGAGAAACGTGTGAGCTTTGTGAATGATGTAGCTTCGTTTGAGCCAAAAAGTGAGTGCATTTACCTGGAACGAAGTCTTGCTTGTAGGAAGAAAGAGAACATGGCATTTAAGTCCATTTCTGAAGAGCAGCATTCAGCACAGTTCCCATCCAAGAAACACACTCTGCTTTAGAGCATGAAGCACGCTATTGCTTTCTAGAATCTGTAATACAGCAGGTAACATTAGTGTGCTGAGAACAAAAGAACGGTGTTTCCTACACATATGGACCATATTTAGTTCAACTCAGCTTCTGAAACTGAAACAAACGACAGGATCTCTAACATCCAATGCTTTTCATTCAAGCGCAATAAACGTGTGAGCTTCGTGAACCATGTAGCTTCCTTTGAGCTGAATAGGGACTGCGTATACCTGAAAAGATGTCTTGCTTGTAGGAAGACACAGAGTATTGGATTTAACTCCATTTCTGAAGGTCAACACTCAGCACAGTTCCCATCCATCAAACACACTCTGCTTGAGAGCAAGAAGCATGCACTTGCTTTCTAGAATTTGTAATACAGCTGGAACGTGACTGTGATCATAACCAAAGGACTGTGTTTCCTACACATACGGACCATATCGAGTTCAACTCTGCTTCTGAAACTGATACAAACTACAGGACCTCTAACATCCAATGTTTTTCCATTAAGCGAGAGAAACATGTGAGCTAGGTGAACGATGTAGCTTCGTTTGTGCTGAATAGGGACTGTGTATATCCAAAAGATGTCTTGCTTGTAGGAAGACACAGAGTATGGGATTTAACACCATTTCTGAAGAGCAGCACTTAGCACAGTTCCCATCCATGAAACACACTCTGCTTTAGAGCAAGAAGCACGCACATGCATTCTAGAGTCTGTAAAACAGCAGGAAAAATGAGTGTGCTCAGAACAAAAGGATGGTGTTTCCTACACATATGGACCATATTTAGTTCAACTCAGCTTCTGAAACTGAAACAAACGACAGGTCCTCTAACATCCAATGCTTTTCATTTAAGCGCAATAAACATGTGAGCTTCATGAACCATGTAGCTTCCTTTGAGCCGAATAGGTACTGCGTATACCTGAAAAGATGTCTTGCTTGTAGGAAGACACAGAGTATTGGATTTAACTCCATTTCTGAAGGTCAACACTCAGCACAGTTCCCATCCATCAAACACACTCTGCTTTAGAGCAAGAAGCATGCTCTTGCTTTCTAGAATTTGTAATACAGCAGGAACGTGACTGTGATCATAACCAAAGGACTGTGTTTCCTACACATACGGACCATATCGAGTTCAACTCTGCTTCTGAAACTGATACAAACCAAAGGACCTCTAACATCCAATGCTTTTCAGTTAAGCACGAGAAACCTGTGAGCTTTGCGAAGGATGTGGCTTCGTTTGAGCTGAAAAGTGACTGCGTTTACCTGAAACTATGTCTTGCTTGTAGGAAGACAGAGAACATGATATTTAAGTCCATTTCTGAAGGGCAGCATTCAGCACAGTTCCCATCCAAGAAACACACTCTGCTTTAGAGCATGAAGCACGCTATTGCTTTCTAGAATCTGTAATACAGCAGGAAACATGAGTGTGCTCAGAACAAAAGAACTGTATTTCCTACGCATAAGGACCACATCTAGTTCAACTCTGCTTCGGAAACTGATACAAACCACAGATCCTGTAACATCCAATGCTTTTCAAGTTAAGAGCGAGAAACGTGTGAGCTTCATGAACGTTTTAATTTTTTATGAGCTGAGAAGTGACTGCGTTTACCTGAACTAAGTCTTGAGTGTAGGAAGACATAGAGCCTGGGATTTAACTTCATTTCTGAAGGGAAACACACAGCACAGTTCTCAGCCATGAAACACACTCTGCTTTAGAGGAAGAAGCACGCTCTTGCTTTCTAGAGTCTCTAATACAGCAGGAAACGTGAGTGTGCTCAAAACAAAGAACAGTGTTTCCTACTCATATGGACCACATCTAGTTCAACTCTGCTTCTGAAACTGATACAAACCACAGATCCTCTAACATCCAATGCTTTTCAGTTAAGCGCGAGAAACGTGTCAGCTTCGTGTAGGATGTAGCCTCCTTTGAGCTATAAAGGGGCTGCGTTTACATGAAACAAAGTGTTGCTTGTAGGAAGACACAGAGCCTGGGATTTAACTCCATTTCTGAAGAGCAGCACTCAGCACAGTTCCTATCCATGAAACACACTCTGCTTTAGAGCAACAAGCACGCTCTTTTTTTCTAGAGTCTGTAATACAGCAGGAACATGAGTGTGATGATAACCAAAGGACTGTGTTTCCTACACATACGGACCATATCGAGTTCAACTCTGCTTCTGAAACTGATACAAACTACAGGACCTCTAACATCCAATGTTTTTCCATTAAGCGTGAGAAACATGTCAGCTTTGTGAACGATGTAGCTTCGTTTGTGCTAAATAGGGACTGTGTATACCCAAAAGATGTCTTGCTTGTAGGAAGACACAGAGTATGGGATTTAACACCATTTCTGAAGAGCAGCACTTAGCACAGTTCCCATCCATGAAACACACTCTGCTTTAGAGCAAGAAGCACGCACATGCTTTCTAGAGTCTGTAATACAGCAGGAACGTGAGTGTGATGATAACCAAAGGACTGTGTTTCTTACACATACAGACCATATCGAGTTCAATTCTGCATCTGTAACTGATATAAACCACAGGACATCTAACATTCAGTGCTTTTCAGTTAAGCGCGAGAAACGTCTGAGCTTTGTGAATGATGTAGCTTCGTTTGAGCCAAAAAGTGAATGCGTTTACCTGGAACGAAGTCTTGCTTGTAGGAAGACAGAGAACATGGGATTTAAGTCCATTTCTGAAGAGCAGCACTTAGCACAGTTACCATCCATGAAACACACTCTGCTTTAGAGCAAGAAGCACACACATGCTTTCTAGAGTCTGTAATACAGCAGGAACGTGAGTGTGATTATAACCAAAGGACTGTGTTTCCCACACATACAGACCATATCGAGTTCAATTCTGCTTCTGTAACTGATATAAACCACAGGACATCTAACATTCAGTGCTTTTCAGTTAAGCGCGAGAAACGTGTGAGCTTTGTGAATGATGTAGCTTCGTTTGAGCCAAAAAGTGAGTGCGTTTACCTGGAACGAAGTCTTGCTTGTAGGAAGACAGAGAACATGGGATTTAAGTCCATTTCTGAAGAGCAGCATTCAGCACAGTTCCCATCCAAGAAACACACTCTGCTTTAGAGCATGAAGCACGCTATTGCTTTCTAGAATCTGTAATACAGCAGGAAACATGAGTGTGCTCAGAACAAAAGAACGGTGTTTCCTACACATATGGACCATATTTAGTTCAACTCAGCTTCTGAAACTGAAACAAACGACAGGTCCTATAACATCCAATGCTTTTCATTCAAGCGCAATAAACGTGTGAGCTTCGTGAACCATGTAGCTTCCTTTGAGCTGAATAGGGACTGCGTATACCTGAAAAGATGTCTTGCTTGTAGGAAGACACAGAGTATTGGATTTAACTCCATTTCTGAAGGTCAACACTCAGCACAGTTCCCATCCATCAAACACACTCTGCTTTAGAGCAAGAAGCATGCGATTGCAATCTAGAATTTGTAATACAGCAGGAACGTGACTGTGATCATAACCAAAGGACTGTGTTTCCTACACATACGGACCATATCGAGCTCAACTCTGCTTCTGAAACTGATACAAACCAAAGGACCTCTAACATCCAATGCTTTTCAGTTAAGCACGAGAAACCTGTGAGCTTTGTGAAGGATGTGGCTTCGTTTGAGCTGAAAAGTGACTGTGTTTCCCTGAAACTATGTCTTGCTTGTTTGAAGACAGAGAACATGATATTTAAGTCCATTTCTGAAGGGCAGCATTCAGCACAGTTCCCATCCAAGAAACACACTCTGCTTTAGAGCATGAAGCACGCTATTGCTTTCTAGAATCTGTAATACAGCAGGAAACATGAGTGTGCTCAGAACAAAAGAACTGTATTTCCTACGCATAAGGACCACATCTAGTTCAACTCTGCTTCGGAAACTGATACAAACCACAGATCCTGTAACATCCAATGCTTTTCAAGTTAAGAGCGAGAAACGTGTGAGCTTCATGAACGTTTTAATTTTTTATGAGCTGAGAAGTGACTGCGTTTACCTGAACTAAGTCTTGAGTGTAGGAAGACATAGAGCCTGGGATTTAACTTCATTTCTGAAGGGAAACACACAGCACAGTTCTCAGCCATGAAACACACTCTGCTTTAGAGGAAGAAGCACGCTCTTGCTTCTAGAGTCTCTAATACAGCAGGAAACGTGAGTGTGCTCAAAACAAAGAACAGTGTTTCCCACTCATATGGACCACATCTAGTTCAACTCCACTTCTGAAACTGATACAAACCACAGATCCTCTAACATCCAATGCTTTTCAGTTAAGCGCGAGAAACGTGTCAGCTTCGTGAAGAATGTAGCCTCCTTTGAGCTATAAAGGGGCTGCGTTTACATGAAACAAAGTGTTGCTTGTAGGAAGACACAGAGCCTGGGATTTAACTCCATTTCTGAAGAGCAGCACTCAGCACAGTTCCTGTCCATGAAACACACTCTGCTTTAGAGCAACAAGCACGCTCTTGCTTTCTATAGTCTGTAATACAGCAGGAACATGAGTGTGATGATAACCAAAGGACTGTGTTTCCTACACATACGGACCATATAGAGTTAAACTCTGCTTCT
Source organism: Onychomys leucogaster (assembly GCA_949786385.1). NCBI lineage: Eukaryota > Metazoa > Chordata > Mammalia > Rodentia > Cricetidae > Onychomys > Onychomys leucogaster. Next base: position 7,824,958 of record CATKUP010000006.1, on the reverse strand, counting down.
GAAACTGATACAAACTACAGGACCTCTAACATCCAATGTTTTTCCATTAAGCGCGAGAAACATGTGAGCTTCGTGAACGATGTAGCTTCGTTTGTGCTGAATAGGGACTGTGTATACCCAAAAGATGTCTTGCTTGTAGGAAGACACAGAGTATGGGATTTAACACCATTTCTGAAGAGCAGCACTTAGCACAGTTCCCATCCATGAAACACACTCTGCTTTAGAGCAAGAAGCACGCACATGCTTTCTAGAGTCTGTAATACAGCAGGAACGTGAGTGTGATGATAACCAAAGGACAGTGTTTCCTACACATACAGACCATATCGAGTTCAATTCTGCTTCTGTAACTGATATAAACCACAGGACATCTAACATTCAGTGCTTTTCAGTTACGCACGAGAAACGTGTGAGCTTTGTGAATGATGTAGCTTCGTTTGTGCAAAAAGTGAGTGCGTTTACCTGGAACGAAGTCTTGCTTGTAAGAAGACAGAGAACATGGGATTTAAGTCCATTTCTGAAGAGCAGCATTTAGCACAGTTCCCATCCATGAAACACACTCTGCTTTAGAGCAAGAAGCACGCACATGCATTCTAGAGTCTGTAAAACAGCAGGAAAAATGAGTGTGCTCAGAACAAAAGAATGGTGTTTCCTACACATATGGACCATATTTAGTTCAACTCAGCTTCTGAAAGTGAAACAAACGACAGGTCCTCTAACATCCAATGCTTTTCATTTAAGCGCAATAAACATGTGAGCTTCATGAACCATGTAGCTTCCTTTGAGCCGAATAGGGACTGCGTATACCTGAAAAGATGTCTTGCTTGTAGGAAGACACAGAGTATTGGATTTAACTCCATTTCTGAAGGTCAACACTCAGCACAGTTCCCATCCATCAAACACACTCTGCTTGAGAGCAAGAAGCATGCACTTGCTTTCTAGAATTTGTAATACAGCTGGAACGTGACTGTGATCATAACCAAAGGACTGTGTTTCCTACACATACGGACCATATCGAGTTCAACTCTGCTTCTGAAACTGATACAAACTACAGGACCTCTAACATCCAATGTTTTTCCATTAAGCGAGAGAAACATGTGAGCTAGGTGAACGATGTAGCTTCGTTTGTGCTGAATAGGGACTGTGTATATCCAAAAGATGTCTTGCTTTTAGGAAGACACAGAGTATGGGATTTAACACCATTTCTGAAGAGCAGCACTTAGCACAGTTCCCATCCATGAAACACACTCTGCTTTAGAGCAAGAAGCACGCACATGCATTCTAGAGTCTGTAAAACAGCAGGAAAAATGAGTGTGCTCAGAACAAAAGAATGGTGTTTCCTACACATATGGACCATATTTAGTTCAACTCAGCTTCTGAAAGTGAAACAAACGACAGGTCCTCTAACATCCAATGCTTTTCATTTAAGCGCAATAAACATGTGAGCTTCATGAACCATGTAGCTTCCTTTGAGCCGAATAGGGACTGCGTATACCTGAAAAGATGTCTTGCTTGTAGGAAGACACAGAGTATTGGATTTAACTCCATTTCTGAAGGTCAACACTCAGCACAGTTCCCATCCATCAAACACACTCTGCTTTAGAGCAAGAATCATGCTCTTGCTTTCTAGAATTTGTAATACAGCAGGAACGTGACTGTGATCATAACCAAAGGACTGTGTTTCCTACACATACGGACCATATCGAGTTCAACTCTGCTTCTGAAACTGATACAAACCAAAGGACCTCTAACATCCAATGCTTTTCAGTTAAGCACGAGAAACCTGTGAGTTTTGCGAAGGATGTGGCTTCGTTTGAGCTGAAAAGTGACTGCGTTTACCTGAAACTATGTCTTGCTTGTAGGAAGACAGAGAACATGATATTTAAGTCCATTTCTGAAGGGCAGCATTCAGCACAGTTCCCATCCAAGAAACACACTCTGCTTTAGAGCATGAAGCACGCTATTGCTTTCTAGAATCTGTAATACAGCATGAAACATGAGTGTGCTCAGAACAAAAGAACTGTATTTCCTACGCATAAGGACCACATCTAGTTCAACTCTGCTTCGGAAACTGATACAAACCACAGATCCTGTAACATCCAATGCTTTTCAAGTTAAGAGCGAGAAACGTGTGAGCTTCATGAACGTTTTAATTTTTTATGAGCTGAGAAGTGACTGCGTTTACCTGAACTAAGTCTTGAGTGTGGGAAGACATAGAGCCTGGGATTTAACTTCATTTCTGAAGGGAAACACACAGCACAGTTCTCAGCCATGAAACACACTCTGCTTTAGAGGAAGAAGCACGCTCTTGCTTTCTAGAGTCTCTAATACAGCAGGAAACGTGAGTGTGCTCAAAACAAAGAACAGTGTTTCCTACTCATATGGACCACATCTAGTTCAACTCCGCTTCTGAAACTGATACAAACCACAGATCCTCTAACATCCAATGCTTTTCAGTTAAGCGCGAGAAACGTGTCAGCTTCGTGAAGGATGTAGCCTCCTTTGAGCTATAAAGGGGCTACGTTTACATGAAACAAAGTGTTGCTTGTAGGAAGACACAGAGCCTGGGATTTAACTCCATTTCTGAAGAGCAGCACTCAGCACAGTTCCTGTCCATGAAACACACTCTGCTTTAGAGCAACAAGCACGCTCTTGCTTTCTATAGTCTGTAATACAGCAGGAACATGAGTGTGATGATAACCAAAGGACTGTGTTTCCTACACATACGGACCATATAGAGTTAAACTCTGCTTCTGAAACTGATACAAACTACAGGACCTCTAACATCCAATGTTTTTCCATTAAGCGCGAGAAACATGTGAGCTTCGTGAACGATGTAGCTTCGTTTGTGCTGAATAGGGACTGTGTATACCCAAAAGATGTCTTGCTTGTAGGAAGACACAGAGTATGGGATTTAACACCATTTCTGAAGAGCAGCACTTAGCACAGTTCCCATCCATGAAACACACTCTGCTTTAGAGCAAGAAGCACGCACATGCTTTCTAGAGTCTGTAATACAGCAGGAACGTGAGTGTGATGATAACCAAAGGACTGTGTTTCCTACACATACAGACCATATCGAGTTCAATTCTGCTTCTGTAACTGATATAAACCACAGGACATCTAACATTCAGTGCTTTTCAGTTACGCACGAGAAACGTGTGAGCTTTGTGAATGATGTAGCTTCGTTTGTGCAAAAAGTGAGTGCGTTTACCTGGAACGAAGTCTTGCTTGTAGGAAGACAGAGAACATGGGATTTAAGTCCATTTCTGAAGAGCAGCACTTAGCACAGTTCCCATCCATGAAACACACTCTGCTTTAGAGCAAGAAGCACGCACATGCATTCTAGAGTCTGTAAAACAGCAGGAAAAATGAGTGTGCTCAGAACAAAAGAATGGTGTTTCCTACACATATGGACCATATTTAGTTCAACTCAGCTTCTGAAAGTGAAACAAACGACAGGTCCTCTAACATCCAATGCTTTTCATTTAAGCGCAATAAACATGTGAGCTTCATGAACCATGTAGCTTCCTTTGAGCCGAATAGGGACTGCGTATACCTGAAAAGATGTCTTGCTTGTAGGAAGACACAGAGTATTGGATTTAACTCCATTTCTGAAGGTCAACACTCAGCACAGTTCCCATCCATCAAACACACTCTGCTTTAGAGCAAGAAGCATGCTCTTGCTTTCTAGAATTTGTAATACAGCAGGAACGTGACTGTGATCATAACCAAAGGACTGTGTTTCCTACACATACGGACCATATCGAGTTCAACTCTGCTTCTGAAACTGATACAAACCAAAGGACCTCTAACATCCAATGCTTTTCAGTTAAGCACGAGAAACCTGTGAGTTTTGCGAAGGATGTGGCTTCGTTTGAGCTGAAAAGTGACTGCGTTTACCTGAAACTATGTCTTGCTTGTAGGAAGACAGAGAACATGATATTTAAGTCCATTTCTGAAGGGCAGCATTCAGCACAGTTCCCATCCAAGAAACACACTCTGCTTTAGAGCATGAAGCACGCTATTGCTTTCTAGAATCTGTAATACAGCAGGAAACATGAGTGTGCTCAGAACAAAAGAACTGTATTTCCTACGCATAAGGACCACATCTAGTTCAACTCTGCTTCGGAAACTGATACAAACCACAGATCCTGTAACATCCAATGCTTTTCAAGTTAAGAGCGAGAAACGTGTGAGCTTCATGAACGTTTTAATTTTTTATGAGCTGAGAAGTGACTGCGTTTACCTGAACTAAGTCTTGAGTGTAGGAAGACATAGAGCCTGGGATTTAACTTCATTTCTGAAGGGAAACACACAGCACAGTTCTCAGCCATGAAACACACTCTGCTTTAGAGGAAGAAGCACGCTCTTGCTTTCTAGAGTCTCTAATACAGCAGGAAACGTGAGTGTGCTCAAAACAAAGAACAGTGTTTCCCACTCATATGGACCACATCTAGTTCAACTCCACTTCTGAAACTGATACAAACCACAGATCCTCTAACATCCAATGCTTTTCAGTTAAGCGCGAGAAACGTGTCAGCTTCGTGAAGAATGTAGCCTCCTTTTTGCTATAAAGGGGCTGCGTTTACATGAAACAAAGTGTTGCTTGTAGGAAGACACAGAGCCTGGGATTTAACTCCATTTCTGAAGAGCAGCACTCAGCACAGTTCCTGTCCATGAAACACACTCTGCTTTAGAGCAACAAGCACGCTCTTGCTTTCTATAGTCTGTAATACAGCAGGAACATGAGTGTGATGATAACCAAAGGACTGTGTTTCCTACACATACGGACCATATAGAGTTAAACTCTGCTTCTGAAACTGATACAAACTACAGGACCTCTAACATCCAATGTTTTTCCATTAAGCGCGAGAAACATGTGAGCTTCGTGAACGATGTAGCTTCGTTTGTGCTGAATAGGGACTGTGTATACCCAAAAGATGTCTTGCTTGTAGGAAGACACAGAGTATGGGATTTAACACCATTTCTGAAGAGCAGCACTTAGCACAGTTCCCATCCATGAAACACACTCTGCTTTAGAGCAAGAAGCACGCACATGCTTTCTAGAGTCTGTAATACAGCAGGAACGTGAGTGTGATGATAACCAAAGGACAGTGTTTCCTACACATACAGACCATATCGAGTTCAATTCTGCTTCTGTAACTGATATAAACCACAGGACATCTAACATTCAGTGCTTTTCAGTTACGCACGAGAAACGTGTGAGCTTTGTGAATGATGTAGCTTCGTTTGTGCAAAAAGTGAGTGCGTTTACCTGGAACGAAGTCTTGCTTGTAGGAAGACAGAGAACATGGGATTTAAGTCCATTTCTGAAGAGCAGCACTTAGCACAGTTCCCATCCATGAAACACACTCTGCTTTAGAGCAAGAAGCACGCACATGCATTCTAGAGTCTGTAAAACAGCAGGAAAAATGAGTGTGCTCAGAACAAAAGAATGGTGTTTCCTACACATATGGACCATATTTAGTTCAACTCAGCTTCTGAAAGTGAAACAAACGACAGGTCCTCTAACATCCAATGCTTTTCATTTAAGCGCAATAAACATGTGAGCTTCATGAACCATGTAGCTTCCTTTGAGCCGAATAGGGACTGCGTATACCTGAAAAGATGTCTTGCTTGTAGGAAGACACAGAGTATTGGATTTAACTCCATTTCTGAAGGTCAACACTCAGCACAGTTCCCATCCATCAAACACACTCTGCTTTAGAGCAAGAAGCATGCTCTTGCTTTCTAGAATTTGTAATACAGCAGGAACGTGACTGTGATCATAACCAAAGGACTGTGTTTCCTACACATACGGACCATATCGAGTTCAACTCTGCTTCTGAAACTGATACAAACCAAAGGACCTCTAACATCCAATGCTTTTCAGTTAAGCACGAGAAACCTGTGAGTTTTGCGAAGGATGTGGCTTCGTTTGAGCTGAAAAGTGACTGCGTTTACCTGAAACTATGTCTTGCTTGTAGGAAGACAGAGAACATGATATTTAAGTCCATTTCTGAAGGGCAGCATTCAGCACAGTTCCCATCCAAGAAACACACTCTGCTTTAGAGCATGAAGCACGCTATTGCTTTCTAGAATCTGTAATACAGCAGGAAACATGAGTGTGCTCAGAACAAAAGAACTGTATTTCCTACGCATAAGGACCACATCTAGTTCAACTCTGCTTCGGAAACTGATACAAACCACAGATCCTGTAACATCCAATGCTTTTCAAGTTAAGAGCGAGAAACGTGTGAGCTTCATGAACGTTTTAATTTTTTATGAGCTGAGAAGTGACTGCGTTTACCTGAACTAAGTCTTGAGTGTAGGAAGACATAGAGCCTGGGATTTAACTTCATTTCTGAAGGGAAACACACAGCACAGTTCTCAGCCATGAAACACACTCTGCTTTAGAGGAAGAAGCACGCTCTTGCTTTCTAGAGTCTCTAATACAGCAGGAAACGTGAGTGTGCTCAAAACAAAGAACAGTGTTTCCCACTCATATGGACCACATCTAGTTCAACTCCACTTCTGAAACTGATACAAACCACAGATCCTCTAACATCCAATGCTTTTCAGTTAAGCGCGAGAAACGTGTCAGCTTCGTGAAGAATGTAGCCTCCTTTGAGCTATAAAGGGGCTGCGTTTACATGAAACAAAGTGTTGCTTGTAGGAAGACACAGAGCCTGAGATTTAACTCCATTTCTGAAGAGCAGCACTCAGCACAGTTCCTGTCCATGAAACACACTCTGCTTTAGAGCAACAAGCACGCTCTTGCTTTCTATAGTCTGTAATACAGCAGGAACATGAGTGTGATGATAACCAAAGGACTGTGTTTCCTACACATACGGACCATATAGAGTTAAACTCTGCTTCTGAAACTGATACAAACTACAGGACCTCTAACATCCAATGTTTTTCCATTAAGCGTGAGAAACATGTGAGCTTCGTGAACGATGTAGCTTCGTTTGTGCTGAATAGGGACTGTGTATACCCAAAAGATGTCTTGCTTGTAGGAAGACACAGAGTATGGGATTTAACACCATTTCTGAAGAGCAGCACTTAGCACAGTTCCCATCCATGAAACACACTCTGCTTTAGAGCAAGAAGCACGCACATGCTTTCTAGAGTCTGTAATACAGCAGGAACGTGAGTGTGATGATAACCAAAGGACAGTGTTTCCTACACATACAGACCATATCGAGTTCAATTCTGCTTCTGTAACTGATATAAACCACAGGACATCTAACATTCAGTGCTTTTCAGTTACGCACGAGAAACGTGTGAGCTTTGTGAATGATGTAGCTTCGTTTGTGCAAAAAGTGAGTGCGTTTACCTGGAACGAAGTCTTGCTTGTAGGAAGACAGAGAACATGGGATTTAAGTCCATTTCTGAAGAGCAGCACTTAGCACAGTTCCCATCCATGAAACACACTCTGCTTTAGAGCAAGAAGCACGCACATGCATTCTAGAGTCTGTAAAACAGCAGGAAAAATGAGTGTGCTCAGAACAAAAGAATGGTGTTTCCTACACATATGGACCATATTTAGTTCAACTCAGCTTCTGAAAGTGAAACAAACGACAGGTCCTCTAACATCCAATGCTTTTCATTTAAGCGCAATAAACATGTGAGCTTCATGAACCATGTAGCTTCCTTTGAGCCGAATAGGGACTGCGTATACCTGAAAAGATGTCTTGCTTGTAGGAAGACACAGAGTATTGGATTTAACTCCATTTCTGAAGGTCAACACTCAGCACAGTTCCCATCCATCAAACACACTCTGCTTTAGAGCAAGAAGCATGCTCTTGCTTTCTAGAATTTGTAATACAGCAGGAACGTGACTGTGATCATAACCAAAGGACTGTGTTTCCTACACATACGGACCATATCGAGTTCAACTCTGCTTCTGAAACTGATACAAACCAAAGGACCTCTAACATCCAATGCTTTTCAGTTAAGCACGAGAAACCTGTGAGTTTTGCGAAGGATGTGGCTTCGTTTGAGCTGAAAAGTGACTGCGTTTACCTGAAACTATGTCTTGCTTGTAGGAAGACAGAGAACATGATATTTAAGTCCATTTCTGAAGGGCAGCATTCAGCACAGTTCCCATCCAAGAAACACACTCTGCTTTAGAGCATGAAGCACGCTATTGCTTTCTAGAATCTGTAATACAGCAGGAAACATGAGTGTGCTCAGAACAAAAGAACTGTATTTCCTACGCATAAGGACCACATCTAGTTCAACTCTGCTTCGGAAACTGATACAAACCACAGATCCTGTAACATCCAATGCTTTTCAAGTTAAGAGCGAGAAACGTGTGAGCTTCATGAACGTTTTAATTTTTTATGAGCTGAGAAGTGACTGCGTTTACCTGAACTAAGTCTTGAGTGTAGGAAGACATAGAGCCTGGGATTTAACTTCATTTCTGAAGGGAAACACACAGCACAGTTCTCAGCCATGAAACACACTCTGCTTTAGAGGAAGAAGCACGCTCTTGCTTTCTAGAGTCTCTAATACAGCAGGAAACGTGAGTGTGCTCAAAACAAAGAACAGTGTTTCCCACTCATATGGACCACATCTAGTTCAACTCCACTTCTGAAACTGATACAAACCACAGATCCTCTAACATCCAATGCTTTTCAGTTAAGCGCGAGAAACGTGTCAGCTTCGTGAAGAATGTAGCCTCCTTTGAGCTATAAAGGGGCTGCGTTTACATGAAACAAAGTGTTGCTTGTAGGAAGACACAGAGCCTGAGATTTAACTCCATTTCTGAAGAGCAGCACTCAGCACAGTTCCTGTCCATGAAACACACTCTGCTTTAGAGCAACAAGCACGCTCTTGCTTTCTATAGTCTGTAATACAGCAGGAACATGAGTGTGATGATAACCAAAGGACTGTGTTTCCTACACATACGGACCATATAGAGTTAAACTCTGCTTCTGAAACTGATACAAACTACAGGACCTCTAACATCCAATGTTTTTCCATTAAGCGTGAGAAACATGTGAGCTTCGTGAACGATGTAGCTTCGTTTGTGCTGAATAGGGACTGTGTATACCCAAAAGATGTCTTGCTTGTAGGAAGACACAGAGTATGGGATTTAACACCATTTCTGAAGAGCAGCACTTAGCACAGTTCCCATCCATGAAACACACTCTGCTTTAGAGCAAGAAGCACGCACATGCTTTCTAGAGTCTGTAATACAGCAGGAACGTGAGTGTGATGATAACCAAAGGACAGTGTTTCCTACACATACAGACCATATCGAGTTCAATTCTGCTTCTGTAACTGATATAAACCACAGGACATCTAACATTCAGTGCTTTTCAGTTACGCACGAGAAACGTGTGAGCTTTGTGAATGATGTAGCTTCGTTTGTGCAAAAAGTGAGTGCGTTTACCTGGAACGAAGTCTTGCTTGTAGGAAGACAGAGAACATGGGATTTAAGTCCATTTCTGAAGAGCAGCACTTAGCACAGTTCCCATCCATGAAACACACTCTGCTTTAGAGCAAGAAGCACGCACATGCATTCTAGAGTCTGTAAAACAGCAGGAAAAATGAGTGTGCTCAGAACAAAAGAATGGTGTTTCCTACACATATGGACCATATTTAGTTCAACTCAGCTTCTGAAAGTGAAACAAACGACAGGTCCTCTAACATCCAATGCTTTTCATTTAAGCGCAATAAACATGTGAGCTTCATGAACCATGTAGCTTCCTTTGAGCCGAATAGGGACTGCGTATACCTGAAAAGATGTCTTGCTTGTAGGAAGACACAGAGTATTGGATTTAACTCCATTTCTGAAGGTCAACACTCAGCACAGTTCCCATCCATCAAACACACTCTGCTTTAGAGCAAGAAGCATGCTCTTGCTTTCTAGAATTTGTAATACAGCAGGAACGTGACTGTGATCATAACCAAAGGACTGTGTTTCCTACACATACGGACCATATCGAGTTCAACTCTGCTTCTGAAACTGATACAAACCAAAGGACCTCTAACATCCAATGCTTTTCAGTTAAGCACGAGAAACCTGTGAGTTTTGCGAAGGATGTGGCTTCGTTTGAGCTGAAAAGTGACTGCGTTTACCTGAAACTATGTCTTGCTTGTAGGAAGACAGAGAACATGATATTTAAGTCCATTTCTGAAGGGCAGCATTCAGCACAGTTCCCATCCAAGAAACACACTCTGCTTTAGGGCATGAAGCACGCTATTGCTTTCTAGAATCTGTAATAGAGCAGGAAACATGAGTGTGCTCAGAACAAAAGAACTGTATTTCCTACGCATAAGGACCACATCTAGTTCAACTCTGCTTCGGAAACTGATACAAACCACAGATCCTGTAACATCCAATGCTTTTCAAGTTAAGAGCGAGAAACGTGTGAGCTTCATGAACGTTTTAATTTTTTATGAGCTGAGAAGTGACTGCGTTTACCTGAACTAAGTCTTGAGTGTAGGAAGACATAGAGCCTGGGATTTAACTTCATTTCTGAAGGGAAACACACAGCACAGTTCTCAGCCATGAAACACACTCTGCTTTAGAGGAAGAAGCACGCTCTTGCTTTCTAGAGTCTCTAATACAGCAGGAAACGTGAGTGTGCTCAAAACAAAGAACAGTGTTTCCCACTCATATGGACCACATCTAGTTCAACTCCACTTCTGAAACTGATACAAACCACAGATCCTCTAACATCCAATGCTTTTCAGTTAAGCGCGAGAAACGTGTCAGCTTCGTGAAGAATGTAGCCTCCTTTGAGCTATAAAGGGGCTGCGTTTACATGAAACAAAGTGTTGCTTGTAGGAAGACACAGAGCCTGGGATTTAACTCCATTTCTGAAGAGCAGCACTCAGCACAGTTCCTGTCCATGAAACACACTCTGCTTTAGAGCAACAAGCACGCTCTTGCTTTCTATAGTCTGTAATACAGCAGGAACATGAGTGTGATGATAACCAAAGGACTGTGTTTCCTACACATACGGACCATATAGAGTTAAACTCTGCTTCTGAAACTGATACAAACTACAGGACCTCTAACATCCAATGTTTTTCCATTAAGCGCGAGAAACATGTGAGCTTCGTGAACGATGTAGCTTCGTTTGTGCTGAATAGGGACTGTGTATACCCAAAAGATGTCTTGCTTGTAGGAAGACACAGAGTATGGGATTTAACACCATTTCTGAAGAGCAGCACTTAGCACAGTTCCCATCCATGAAACACACTCTGCTTTAGAGCAAGAAGCACGCACATGCTTTCTAGAGTCTGTAATACAGCAGGAACGTGAGTGTGATGATAACCAAAGGACTGTGTTTCCTACACATACAGACCATATCGAGTTCAATTCTGCTTCTGTAACTGATATAAACCACAGGACATCTAACATTCAGTGCTTTTCAGTTACGCACGAGAAACGTGTGAGCTTTGTGAATGATGTAGCTTCGTTTGTGCAAAAAGTGAGTGCGTTTACCTGGAACGAAGTCTTGCTTGTAGGAAGACAGAGAACATGGGATTTAAGTCCATTTCTGAAGAGCAGCACTTAGCACAGTTCCCATCCATGAAACACACTCTGCTTTAGAGCAAGAAGCACACACATGCATTCTAGAGTCTGTAAAACAGCAGGAAAAATGAGTGTGCTCAGAACAAAAGAATGGTGTTTCCTACACATATGGACCATATTTAGTTCAACTCAGCTTCTGAAAGTGAAACAAACGACAGGTCCTCTAACATCCAATGCTTTTCATTTAAGTGCAATAAACATGTGAGCTTCATGAACCATGTAGCTTCCTTTGAGCCGAATAGGGACTGCGTATACCTGAAAAGATGTCTTGCTTGTAGGAAGACACAGAGTATTGGATTTAACTCCATTTCTGAAGGTCAACACTCAGCACAGTTCCCATCCATCAAACACACTCTGCTTTAGAGCAAGAAGCATGCTCTTGCTTTCTAGAATTTGTAATACAGCAGGAACGTGACTGTGATCATAACCAAAGGACTGTGTTTCCTACACATACGGACCATATCGAGTTCAACTCTGCTTCTGAAACTGATACAAACCAAAGGACCTCTAACATCCAATGCTTTTCAGTTAAGCACGAGAAACCTGTGAGCTTTGCGAAGGATGTGGCTTCGTTTGAGCTGAAAAGTGACTGCGTTTACCTGAAACTATGTCTTGCTTGTAGGAAGACAGAGAACATGATATTTAAGTCCATTTCTGAAGGGCAGCATTCAGCACAGTTCCCATCCAAGAAACACACTCTGCTTTAGAGCATGAAGCACGCTATTGCTTTCTAGAATCTGTAATACAGCAGGAAACATGAGTGTGCTCAGAACAAAAGAACTGTATTTCCTACGCATAAGGACCACATCTAGTTCAACTCTGCTTCGGAAACTGATACAAACCACAGATCCTGTAACATCCAATGCTTTTCAAGTTAAGAGCGAGAAACGTGTGAGCTTCATGAACGTTTTAATTTTTTATGAGCTGAGAAGTGACTGCGTTTACCTGAACTAAGTCTTGAGTGTAGGAAGACATAGAGCCTGGGATTTAACTTCATTTCTGAAGGGAAACACACAGCACAGTTCTCAGCCATGAAACACACTCTGCTTTAGAGGAAGAAGCACGCTCTTGCTTTCTAGAGTCTCTAATACAGCAGGAAACGTGAGTGTGCTCAAAACAAAGAACAGTGTTTCCCACTCATATGGACCACATCTAGTTCAACTCCGCTTCTGAAACTGATACAAACCACAGATCCTCTAACATCCAATGCTTTTCAGTTAAGCGCGAGAAACGTGTCAGCTTCGTGAAGGATGTAGCCTCCTTTGAGCTATAAAGGGGCTGCGTTTACATGAAACAAAGTGTTGCTTGTAGGAAGACACAGAGCCTGGGATTTAACTCCATTTCTGAAGAGCAGCACTCAGCACAGTTCCTGTCCATGAAACACACTCTGCTTTAGAGCAACAAGCACGCTCTTGCTTTCTATAGTCTGTAATACAGCAGGAACATGAGTGTGATGATAACCAAAGGACTGTGTTTCCTACACATACGGACCATATAGAGTTAAACTCTGCTTCTGAAACTGATACAAACTACAGGACCTCTAACATCCAATGTTTTTCCATTAAGCGCGAGAAACATGTGAGCTTCGTGAACGATGTAGCTTCGTTTGTGCTGAATAGGGACTGTGTATACCCAAAAGATGTCTTGCTTGTAGGAAGACACAGAGTATGGGATTTAACACCATTTCTGAAGAGCAGCACTTAGCACAGTTCCCATCCATGAAACACACTCTGCTTTAGAGCAAGAAGCACGCACATGCTTTCTAGAGTCTGTAATACAGCAGGAACGTGAGTGTGATGATAACCAAAGGACTGTGTTTCCTACACATACAGACCATATCGAGTTCAATTCTGCTTCTGTAACTGATATAAACCACAGGACATCTAACATTCAGTGCTTTTCAGTTAAGCGCGAGAAACGTGTGAGCTTTGTGAATGATGTAGCTTCGTTTGTGCAAAAAGTGAGTGCGTTTACCTGGAACGAAGTCTTGCTTGTAGGAAGACAGAGAACATGGGATTTAAGTCCATTTCTGAAGAGCAGCACTTAGCACAGTTCCCATCCATGAAACACACTCTGCTTTAGAGCAAGAAGCACGCACATGCATTCTAGAGTCTGTAAAACAGCAGGAAAAATGAGTGTGCTCAGAACAAAAGAATGGTGTTTCCTACACATATGGACCATATTTAGTTCAACTCAGCTTCTGAAAGTGAAACAAACGACAGGTCCTCTAACATCCAATGCTTTTCATTTAAGCGCAATAAACATGTGAGCTTCATGAACCATGTAGCTTCCTTTGAGCCGAATAGGGACTGCGTATACCTGAAAAGATGTCATGCTTGTAGGAAGACACAGAGTATTGGATTTAACTCCATTTCTGAAGGTCAACACTCAGCACAGTTCCCATCCATCAAACACACTCTGCTTTAGAGCAAGAAGCATGCTCTTGCTTTCTAGAATTTGTAATACAGCAGGAACGTGACTGTGATCATAACCAAAGGACTGTGTTTCCTACACATACGGACCATATCGAGTTCAACTCTGCTTCTGAAACTGATACAAACCAAAGGACCTCTAACATCCAATGCTTTTCAGTTAAGCACGAGAAACCTGTGAGCTTTGCGAAGGATGTGGCTTCGTTTGAGCTGAAAAGTGACTGCGTTTACCTGAAACTATGTCTTGCTTGTAGGAAGACAGAGAACATGATATTTAAGTCCATTTCTGAAGGGCAGCATTCAGCACAGTTCCCATCCAAGAAACACACTCTGCTTTAGAGCATGAAGCACGCTATTGCTTTCTAGAATCTGTAATACAGCAGGAAACATGAGTGTGCTCAGAACAAAAGAACTGTATTTCCTACGCATAAGGACCACATCTAGTTCAACTCTGCTTCGGAAACTGATACAAACCACAGATCCTGTAACATCCAATGCTTTTCAAGTTAAGAGCGAGAAACGTGTGAGCTTCATGAACGTTTTAATTTTTTATGAGCTGAGAAGTGACTGCGTTTACCTGAACTAAGTCTTGAGTGTAGGAAGACATAGAGCCTGGGATTTAACTTCATTTCTGAAGGGAAACACACAGCACAGTTCTCAGCCATGAAACACACTCTGCTTTAGAGGAAGAAGCACGCTCTTGCTTTCTAGAGTCTCTAATACAGCAGGAAACGTGAGTGTGCTCAAAACAAAGAACAGTGTTTCCTACTCATATGGACCACATCTAGTTCAACTCTGCTTCTGAAACTGATACAAACCACAGATCCTCTAACATCCAATGCTTTTCAGTTAAGCGCGAGAAACGTGTCAGCTTCGTGTAGGATGTAGCCTCCTTTGAGATATAAAGGGGCTGCGTTTACATGAAACAAAGTGTTGCTTGTAGGAAGACACAGAGCCTGGGATTTAACTCCATTTCTGAAGAGCAGCACTCAGCACAGTTCCTATCCATGAAACACACTCTGCTTTAGAGCAACAAGCACGCTCTTTTTTCTAGAGTCTGTAATACAGCAGGAACATGAGTGTGATGATAACCAAAGGACTGTGTTTCCTACACATACAGACCATATCGAGTTCAACTCTGCTTCTGAAACTGATACAAACTACAGGAACTCTAACATCCAATGATTTTCTATTAAGCGCGAGAAACATGTCAGCTTTGTGAACGATGTAGCTTCGTTTGTGCTAAATAGGGACTGTGTATACCCAAAAGATGTCTTGCTTGTAGGAAGACACAGAGTATGGGATTTAACACCATTTCTGAAGAGCAGCACTTAGCACAGTTCCCATCCATGAAACACACTCTGCTTTAGAGCAAGAAGCACGCACATGCTTTCTAGAGTCTGTAATACAGCAGGAACGTGAGTGTGATGATAACCAAAGGACTGTGTTTCTTACACATACAGACCATATCGAGTTCAATTCTGCATCTGTAACTGATATAAACCACAGGACATCTAACATTCAGTGCTTTTCAGTTAAGCGCGAGAAACGTGTGAGCTTTGTGAATGATGTAGCTTCGTTTGAGCCAAAAAGTGAATGCGTTTACCTGGAACGAAGTCTTGCTTGTAGGAAGACAGAGAACATGGGATTTAAGTCCATTTCTGAAGAGCAGCACTTAGCACAGTTCCCATCCATGAAACACACTCTGCTTTAGAGCAAGAAGCACACACATGCTTTCTAGAGTCTGTAATACAGCAGGAACGTGAGTGTGATTATAACCAAAGGACTGTGTTTCCCACACATACAGACCATATCGAGTTCAATTCTGCTTCTGTAACTGATATAAACCACAGGACATCTAACATTCAGTGCTTTTCAGTAAAGCACGAGAAAAGTGTGAGCTTTGTGAATGATGTAGCTTCGTTTGAGCCAAAAAGTGAGTGCGTTTACCTGGAACGAAGTCTTGCTTGTAGGAAGACAGAGAACATGGGATTTAAGTCCATTTCTGAAGAGCAGCATTCAGCACAGTTCCCATCCAAGAAACACACTCTGCTTTAGAGCATGAAGCACGCTATTGCTTTCTAGAATCTGTAATACAGCAGGAAACATGAGTGTGCTCAGAACAAAAGAACGGTGTTTCCTACACATATGGACCATATTTAGTTCAACTCAGCTTCTGAAACTGAAACAAACGACAGGTCCTATAACATCCAATGCTTTTCATTCAAGCGCAATAAACGTGTGAGCTTCGTGAACCATGTAGCTTCCTTTGAGCTGAATAGGGACTGCTTATACCTGAAAAGATGTCTTGCTTGTAGGAAGACACAGAGTATTGGATTTAACTCCATTTCTGAAGGTCAACACTCAGCACAGTTCCCATCCATCAAACACACTCTGCTTTAGAGCAAGAAGCATGCGATTGCAATCTAGAATTTGTAATACAGCAGGAACGTGACTGTGATCATAACCAAAGGACTGTGTTTCCTACACATA
Organism: Onychomys leucogaster; assembly: GCA_949786385.1. Taxonomy (NCBI): domain Eukaryota; kingdom Metazoa; phylum Chordata; class Mammalia; order Rodentia; family Cricetidae; genus Onychomys; species Onychomys leucogaster. The sequence continues at coordinate 7,808,476 of CATKUP010000006.1, read as the reverse complement.
CGGACCATATCGAGCTCAACTCTGCTTCTGAAACTGATACAAACCAAAGGACCTCTAACATCCAATGCTTTTCAGTTAAGCACGAGAAACCTGTGAGCTTTGTGAAGGATGTGGCTTCGTTTGAGCTGAAAAGTGACTGTGTTTACCTGAAACTATGTCTTGCTTGTTTGAAGACAGAGAACATGATATTTAAGTCCATTTCTGAAGGGCAGCATTCAGCATAGTTCCCATCCATGAAACACACTCTGCTTTAGAGCATGAAGCACGCTATTGCTTTGGAGAGTCTCTAATACTGCATTAAACATGAGTGTGCTCAGAACAATAGAACTGTATTTCCTACGCATATGGACCACATCTAGTTCAACTCTGCTTCGGAAACTGATACAAACCACAGATCCTGTAACATCCAATGCTTTTCAAGTTAAGAGCGAGAAACGTGTGAGCTTCATGAACGTTTTAGTTTTTTATGAGCTGAGAAGTGACTGCGTTTACCTGAACTAAGTCTTGAGTGTAGGAAGACATAGAGCCTGGGATTTAACTTCATTTCTGAAGGGAAACACACAGCACAGTTCTCAGCCATGAAACACACTCTGCTTTAGAGGAAGAAGCACGCTCTTGCTTTCTAGAGTCTCTAATACAGCAGGAAACGTGAGTGTGCTCAAAACAAAGAACAGTGTTTCCTACTCATATGGACCACATCTAGTTCAACTCTGCTTCTGAAACTGATACAAACCACAGATCCTCTAACATCCAATGCTTTTCAGTTAAGCGCGAGAAACGTGTCAGCTTCGTGAAGGATGTAGCCTCCTTTGAGCTATAAAGGGGCTGCGTTTACATGAAACAAAGTGTTGCTTGTAGGAAGACACAGAGCCTGGGATTTAACTCCATTTCTGAAGAGCAGCACTCAGCACAGTTCCTATCCATGAAACACACTCTGCTTTAGAGCAACAAGCACGCTCTTGCTTTCTAGAGTCTGTAATACTGCAGGAACGTGAGTCTGATGATAACCAAAGGACTGTGTTTCCTACACATGCGGACCATATCGAGTTCAACTCTGCTTCTGAAACTGATACAAACTACAGGACCTCTAACATCCAATGTTTTTCCATTAAGCGCGAGAAACATGTGAGCTTCGTGAACGATGTAGCTTCGTTTGTGCTGAATAGGGACTGTGTATACCCAAAAGATGTCTTGCTTGTAGGAAGACACAGAGTATGGGATTTAACACCATTTCTGAAGAGCAGCACTTAGCACAGTTCCCATCCATGAAACACACTCTGCTTTAGAGCAAGGAGCACGCACATGCTTTCTAGAGTCTGTAATACAGCAGGAACGAGAGTGTGATGATAACCAAAGGACTGTGTTTCCTACACATACAGACCATATCGAGTTCAATTCTGCTTCTGTAACTGATATAAACCACAGGACATCTAACATTCAGTGCTTTTCAGTTAAGCGCGAGAAACGTGTGAGCTTTGTGAATGATGTAGCTTCGTTTGAGCCAAAAAGTGACTGCGTTTACCTGGAACGAAGTCTTGCTTGTAGGAAGACAGAGAACATGGGATTTAAGTCCATTTATGAAGAGCAGCACTTAGCACAGTTCCCATCCATGAAACACACTCTGCTTTAGAGCAAGAAGCACGCACATGCTTTCTAGAGTCTGTAATACAGCAGGAACGTGAGTGTGATGATAACCAAAGGACTGTGTTTCCTACACATACAGACCATATCGAGTTCAATTCTGCTTCTGTAACTGATATAAACCACAGGACATCTAACATTCAGTGCTTTTCAGTTAAGCGCGAGAAACGTGTGAGCTTTGTGAATGATGTAGCTTCGTTTGAGCCAAAAAGTGAGTGCATTTACCTGGAACGAAGTCTTGCTTGTAGGAAGAAAGAGAACATGGCATTTAAGTCCATTTCTGAAGAGCAGCATTCAGCACAGTTCCCATCCAAGAAACACACTCTGCTTTAGAGCATGAAGCACGCTATTGCTTTCTAGAATCTGTAATACAGCAGGTAACATTAGTGTGCTCAGAACAAAAGAACGCTGTTTCCTACACATATGGAACATATTTAGTTCAACTCAGCTTCTGAAACTGAAACAAACGACAGGATCTCTAACATCCAATGCTTTTCATTCAAGCGCAATAAACGTGTGAGCTTCGTGAACCATGTAGCTTCCTTTGAGCTGAATAGGGACTGCGTATACCTGAAAAGATGTCTTGCTTGTAGGAAGACACAGAGTATTGGATTTAACTCCATTTCTGAAGGTCAACACTCAGCACAGTTCCCATCCATCAAACACACTCTGCTTGAGAGCAAGAAGCATGCACTTGCTTTCTAGAATTTGTAATACAGCTGGAACGTGACTGTGATCATAACCAAAGGACTGTGTTTCCTACACATACGGACATATCGAGTTCAACTCTGCTTCTGAAACTGATACAAACTACAGGACCTCTAACATCCAATGTTTTTCCATTAAGCGAGAGAAACATGTGAGCTAGGTGAACGATGTAGCTTCGTTTGTGCTGAATAGGGACTGTGTATATCCAAAAGATGTCTTGCTTGTAGGAAGACACAGAGTATGGGATTTAACACCATTTCTGAAGAGCAGCACTTAGCACAGTTCCCATCCATGAAACACACTCTGCTTTAGAGCAAGAAGCACGCACATGCATTCTAGAGTCTGTAAAACAGCAGGAAAAATGAGTGTGCTCAGAACAAAAGAATGGTGTTTCCTACACATATGGACCATATTTAGTTCAACTCAGCTTCTGAAAGTGAAACAAACGACAGGTCCTCTAACATCCAATGCTTTTCATTTAAGCGCAATAAACATGTGAGCTTCATGAACCATGTAGCTTTCTTTGAGCCGAATAGGGACTGCGTATACCTGAAAAGATGTCTTGCTTGTAGGAAGACACAGAGTATTGGATTTAACTCCATTTCTGAAGGTCAACACTCAGCACAGTTCCCATCCATCAAACACACTCTGCTTTAGAGCAAGAAGCATGCTCTTGCTTTCTAGAATTTGTAATACAACAGGAACGTGACTGTGATCATAACCAAAGGACTGTGTTTCCTACACATACGCACCATATCGAGTTCAACTCTGCTTCTGAAACTGATACAAACCAAAGGACCTCTAACATCCAATGCTTTTCAGTTAAGCACGAGAAACCTGTGAGCTTTGCGAAGGATGTGGCTTCGTTTGAGCTGAAAAGTGACTGCGTTTACCTGAAACTATGTCTTGCTTGTAGGAAGACAGAGAACATGATATTTAAGTCCATTTCTGAAGGGCAGCATTCAGCACAGTTCCCATCCAAGAAACACACTCTGCTTTAGAGCATGAAGCACGCTATTGCTTTCTAGAATCTGTAATACAGCAGGAAACATGAGTGTGCTCAGAACAAAAGAACTGTATTTCCTACGCATAAGGACCACATCTAGTTCAACTCTGCTTCGGAAACTGATACAAACCACAGATCCTGTAACATCCAATGCTTTTCAAGTTAAGAGCGAGAAACGTGTGAGCTTCATGAACGTTTTAATTTTTTATGAGCTGAGAAGTGACTGCGTTTACCTGAACTAAGTCTTGAGTGTAGGAAGACATAGAGCCTGGGATTTAACTTCATTTCTGAAGGGAAACACACAGCACAGTTCTCAGCCATGAAACACACTCTGGTTTAGAGGAAGAAGCACGCTCTTGCTTTCTAGAGTCTCTAATACAGCAGGAAACGTGAGTGTGCTCAAAACAAAGAACAGTGTTTCCCACTCATATGGACCACATCTAGTTCAACTCCGCTTCTGAAACTGATACAAACCACAGATCCTCTAACATCCAATGCTTTTCAGTTAAGCGCGAGAAACGTGTCAGCTTCGTGAAGGATGTAGCCTCCTGTGAGCTATAAAGGGGCTGCGTTTACATGAAACAAAGTGTTGCTTGTAGGAAGACACAGAGCCTGGGATTTAACTCCATTTCTGAAGAGCAGCACTCAGCACAGTTCCTGTCCATGAAACACACTCTGCTTTAGAGCAACAAGCATGCTCTTGCTTTCTATAGTCTGTAATACAGCAGGAACATGAGTGTGATGATAACCAAAGGACTGTGTTTCCTACACATACGGACCATATAGAGTTAAACTCTGCTTCTGAAACGGATACAAACTACAGGACCTCTAACATCCAATGTTTTTCCATTAAGCGCGAGAAACATGTGAGCTTCGTGAACGATGTAGCTTCGTTTGTGCTGAATAGGGACTGTGTATACCCAAAAGATGTCTTGCTTGTAGGAAGACACAGAGTATGGGATTTAACACCATTTCTGAAGAGCAGCACTTAGCACAGTTCCCATCCATGAAACACACTCTGCTTTAGAGCAAGAAGCACGCACATGCTTTCTAGAGTCTGTAATACAGCAGGAACGTGAGTGTGATGATAACCAAAGAACTGTATTTCCTACGCATAAGGACCACATCTAGTTCAATTCTGCTGCTGTAACTGATATAAACCACAGGACATCTAACATTCAGTGCTTTTCAGTTACGCACGAGAAACGTGTGAGCTTTGTGAATGATGTAGCCTCGTTTGTGCAAAAAGTGAGTGCGTTTACCTGGAACGAAGTCTTGCTTGTAGGAAGACAGAGAACATGGGATTTAAGTCCATTTCTGAAGAGCAGCACTTAGCACAGTTCCCATCCATGAAACACACTCTGCTTTAGAGCAAGAAGCACGCACATGCATTCTAGAGTCTGTAAAACAGCAGGAAAAATGAGTGTGCTCAGAACAAAAGAATGGTGTTTCCTACACATATGGACCATATTTAGTTCAACTCAGCTTCTGAAAGTGAAACAAACGACAGGTCCTCTAACATCCAATGCTTTTCATTTAAGTGCAATAAACATGTGAGCTTCATGAACCATGTAGCTTCCTTTGAGCCGAATAGGGACTGCGTATACCTGAAAAGATGTCTTGCTTATAGGAAGACACAGAGTATTGGATTTAACTCCATTTCTGAAGGTCAACACTCAGCACAGTTCCCATCCATCAAACACACTCTGCTTTAGAGCAAGAAGCATGCTCTTGCTTTCTAGAATTTGTAATACAACAGGAACGTGACTGTGATCATAAAAAAAGGACTGTGTTTCCTACACATACGGACCATATCGAGTTCAACTCTGCTTCTGAAACTGATACAAACCAAAGGACCTCTAACATCCAATGCTTTTCAGTTAAGCACGAGAAACCTGTGAGCTTTGCGAAGGATGTGGCTTCGTTTGAGCTGAAAAGTGACTGCGTTTACCTGAAACTATGTCTTGCTTGTAGGAAGACAGAGAACATGATATTTAAGTCCATTTCTGAAGGGCAGCATTCAGCACAGTTCCCATCCAAGAAACACACTCTGCTTTAGAGCATGAAGCACGCTATTGCTTTCTAGAATCTGTAATACAGCAGGAAACATGAGTGTGCTCAGAACAAATAACTGTATTTCCTACGCATAAGGACCACATCTAGTTCAACTCTGCTTCGGAAACTGATACAAACCACAGATCCTGTAACATCCAATGCTTTTCAAGTTAAGAGCGAGAAACGTGTGAGCTTCATGAACGTTTTAGATTTTTATGAGCTGAGAAGTGACTGCGTTTACCTGAACTAAGTCTTGAGTGTAGGAAGACATAGAGCCTGGGATTTAACTTCATTTCTGAAGGGAAACACACAGCACAGTTCTCAGCCATGAAACACACTCTGGTTTAGAGGAAGAAGCACGCTCTTGCTTTCTAGAGTCTCTAATACAGCAGGAAACGTGAGTGTGCTCAAAACAAAGAACAGTGTTTCCCACTCATATGGACCACATCTAGTTCAACTCCGCTTCTGAAACTGATACAAACCACAGATCCTCTAACATCCAATGCTTTTCAGTTAAGCGCGAGAAACGTGTCAGCTTCGTGAAGGATGTAGCCTCCTTTGAGCTATAAAGGGGCTGCGTTTACATGAAACAAAGTGTTGCTTGTAGGAAGACACAGAGCCTGGGATTTAACTCCATTTCTGAAGAGCAGCACTCAGCACAGTTCCTATCCATGAAACACACTCTGCTTTAGAGCAACAAGCACGCTCTTGCTTTCTAGGGTCTGTAATACAGCAGGAACATGAGTGTGATGATAACCAAAGGACTGTGTTTCCTACACATACGGACCATATAGAGTTAAACTCTGCTTCTGAAACTGATACAAACTACAGGACCTCTAACATCCAATGTTTTTCCATTAAGCGCGAGAAACATGTGAGCTTCGTGAACGATGTAGCTTCGTTTGTGCTGAATAGGGACTGTGTATACCCAAAAGATGTCTTGCTTGTAGGAATACACAGAGTATGGGATTTAACACCATTTCTGAAGAGCAGCACTTAGCACAGTTCCCATCCATGAAACACACTCTGCTTTAGAGCAAGAAGCACGCACATGCTTTCTAGAGTCTGTAATACAGCAGGAACGTGAGTGTGATGATAACCAAAGGACTGTGTTTCCTACACATACAGACCATATCGAGTTCAATTCTGCTTCTGTAACTGATATAAACCACAGGACATCTAACATTCAGTGCTTTTCAGTTAAGCACGAGAAACGTGTGAGCTTTGTGAATGATGTAGCTTCGTTTGAGCCAAAAAGTGAGTGCGTTTACCTGGAACGAAGTCTTGCTTGTAGGAAGACAGAGAACATGGGATTTAAGTCCATTTCTGAAGAGCAGCACTTAGCACAGTTCCCATCCATGAAACACACTCTGCTTTAGAGCAAGAAGCACTCTATTACTTTCTAGAATCTGTAATACAGCAGGTAACATGAGTGTGCTCAGAACAAAAGAACGGTGTTTCCTACACATATGGAACATATTTAGTTCAACTCAGCTTCTGAAACTGAAACAAACGACAGGTTCTCTAACATCCAATGCTTTTCATTCAAGCGCAATAAACGTGTGAGCTTCGTGAACCATGTAGCTTCCTTTGAGCTGAATAGGGACTCCGTATACCTGAAAAGATTTCTTGCTTGTAGGAAGACACAGAGTATTGGATTTAACTCCATTTCTGAAGGTCAACACTCAGCACAGTTCCCATCCATCAAACACAATCTGCTTGAGAGCAAGAAGCATGCACTTGCTTTCCAGAATTTGTAATACAGCTGGAACGTGACTGTGATCATAACCAAAGGACTGTGTTTCCTACACATACGGACCATATCGAGTTCAACTCTGCTTCTGAAACTGATACAAACTACAGGACCTCTAACAACCAATGTTTTTCCATTAAGCGAGAGAAACATGTGAGCTAGGTGAACGATGTAGCTTCGTTTGTGCTGAATAGGGACTGTGTATATCCAAAAGATGTCTTGCTTGTAGGAAGACACAGAGTATGGGATTTAACACCATTTCTGAAGAGCAGCACTTAGCACAGTTCCCATCCATGAAACACACTCTGCTTTAGAGCAAGAAGCACGCACATGCATTCTAGAGTCTGTAAAACAGCAGGAAAAATGAGTGTGCTCAGAACAAAAGAATGGTGTTTCCTACACATATGGACCATATTTAGTTCAACTCAGCTTCTGAAAGTGAAACAAACGACAGGTCCTCTAACATCCAATGCTTTTCATTTAAGCGCAATAAACATGTGAGCTTCATGAACCATGTAGCTTCCTTTGAGCCGAATAGGGACTGCGTATACCTGAAAAGATGTCTTGCTTGTAGGAAGACACAGAGTATTGGATTTAACTCCATTTCTGAAGGTCAACACTCAGCACAGTTCCCATCCATCAAACACACTCTGCTTTAGAGCAAGAAGCATGCTCTTGCTTTCTAGAATTTGTAATACAGCAGGAACGTGACTGTGATCATAACCAAAGGACTGTGTTTCCTACACATACGGACCATATCGAGTTCAACTCTGCTTCTGAAACTGATACAAACCAAAGGACCTCTAACATCCAATGCTTTTCAGTTAAGCACGAGAAACCTGTGAGCTTTGCGAAGGATGTGGCTTCGTTTGAGCTGAAAAGTGACTGCGTTTACCTGAAACTATGTCTTGCTTGTAGGAAGACAGAGAACATGATATTTAAGTCCATTTCTGAAGGGCAGCATTCAGCACAGTTCCCATCCAAGAAACACACTCTGCTTTAGAGCATGAAGCACGCTATTGCTTTCTAGAATCTGTAATACAGCAGGAAACATGAGTGTGCTCAGAACAAAAGAACTGTATTTCCTACGCATAAGGACCACATCTAGTTCAACTCTGCTTCGGAAACTGATACAAACCACAGATCCTGTAACATCCAATGCTTTTCAAGTTAAGAGCGAGAAACGTGTGAGCTTCATGAACGTTTTAATTTTTTATGAGCTGAGAAGTGACTGCGTTTACCTGAACTAAGTCTTGAGTGTAGGAAGACATAGAGCCTGGGATTTAACTTCATTTCTGAAGGGAAACACACAGCACAGTTCTCAGCCATGAAACACACTCTGGTTTAGAGGAAGAAGCACGCTCTTGCTTTCTAGAGTCTCTAATACAGCAGGAAACGTGAGTGTGCTCAAAACAAAGAACAGTGTTTCCCACTCATATGGACCACATCTAGTTCAACTCCGCTTCTGAAACTGATACAAACCACAGATCCTCTAACATCCAATGCTTTTCAGTTAAGCGCGAGAAACGTGTCAGCTTCGTGAAGGATGTAGCCTCCTTTGAGCTATAAAGGGGCTGCGTTTACATGAAACAAAGTGTTGCTTGTAGGAAGACACAGAGCCTGGGATTTAACTCCATTTCTGAAGAGCAGCACTCAGCACAGTTCCTGTCCATGAAACACACTCTGCTTTAGAGCAACAAGCATGCTCTTGCTTTCTATAGTCTGTAATACAGCAGGAACATGAGTGTGATGATAACCAAAGGACTGTGTTTCCTACACATACGGACCATATAGAGTTAAACTCTGCTTCTGAAACTGATACAAACTACAGGACCTCTAACATCCAATGTTTTTCCATTAAGCGCGAGAAACATGTGAGCTTCGTGAACGATGTAGCTTCGTTTGTGCTGAATATGGACTGTGTATACCCAAAAGATGTCTTGCTTGTAGGAAGACACAGAGTATGGGATTTAACACCATTTCTGAAGAGCAGCACTTAGCACAGTTCCCATCCATGAAACACACTCTGCTTTAGAGCAAGAAGCACGCACATGCTTTCTAGATTCTGTAATACAGCAGGAACGTGAGTGTGATGATAACCAAAGGACTGTGTTTCCTACACATACAGACCATATCGAGTTCAATTCTGCTTCTGTAACTGATATAAACCACAGGACATCTAACATTCAGTGCTTTTCAGTTACGCACGAGAAACGTGTGAGCTTTGTGAATGATGTAGCTTCGTTTGTGCAAAAAGTGAGTGCGTTTACCTGGAACGAAGTCTTGCTTGTAGGAAGACAGAGAACATGGGATTTAAGTCCATTTCTGAAGAGCAGCATTCAGCACAGTTCCCATCCAAGAAACACACTCTGCTTTAGAACATGAAGCACGCTATTGCTTTCTAGAATCTGTAATACAGCAGGAAACATGAGTGTGCTCAGAACAAAAGGACGGTGTTTCCTACACATATGGACCATATTTAGTTCAACTCAGCTTCTGAAAGTGAAACAAACGACAGGTCCTCTAACATCCAATGCTTTTCATTTAAGCGCAATAAACATGTGAGCTTCATGAACCATGTAGCTTCCTTTGAGCCGAATAGGGACTGCGTATACCTGAAAAGATGTCTTGCTTGTAGGAAGACACAGAGTATTGGATTTAACTCCATTTCTGAAGGTCAACACTCAGCACAGTTCCCATCCATCAAACACACTCTGCTTTAGAGCAAGAAGCATGCTCTTGCTTTCTAGAATTTGTAATACAGCAGGAACGTGACTGTGATCATAACCAAAGGACTGTGTTTCCTACTCATACGGACCATATCGAGTTCAACTCTGCTTCTGAAACTGATACAAACCAAAGGACCTCTAACATCCAATGCTTTTCAGTTAAGCACGAGAAACCTGTGAGCTTTGCGAAGGATGTGGCTTCGTTTGAGCTGAAAAGTGACTGCGTTTACCTGAAACTATGTCTTGCTTGTAGGAAGACAGAGAACATGATATTTAAGTCCATTTCTGAAGGGCAGCATTCAGCACAGTTCCCATCCAAGAAACACACTCTGCTTTAGAGCATGAAGCACGCTATTGCTTTCTAGAATCTGTAATACAGCAGGAAACATGAGTGTGCTCAGAACAAATAACTGTATTTCCTACGCATAAGGACCACATCTAGTTCAACTCTGCTTCGGAAACTGATACAAACCACAGATCCTGTAACATCCAATGCTTTTCAAGTTAAGAGCGAGAAACGTGTGAGCTTCATGAACGTTTTAGATTTTTATGAGCTGAGAAGTGACTGCGTTTACCTGAACTAAGTCTTGAGTGTAGGAAGACATAGAGCCTGGGATTTAACTTCATTTCTGAAGGGAAACACACAGCACAGTTCTCAGCCATGAAACACACTCTGGTTTAGAGGAAGAAGCACGCTCTTGCTTTCTAGAGTCTCTAATACAGCAGGAAACGTGAGTGTGCTCAAAACAAAGAACAGTGTTTCCCACTCATATGGACCACATCTAGTTCAACTCCGCTTCTGAAACTGATACAAACCACAGATCCTCTAACATCCAATGCTTTTCAGTTAAGCGCGAGAAACGTGTCAGCTTCGTGAAGGATGTAGCCTCCTTTGAGCTATAAAGGGGCTGCGTTTACATGAAACAAAATGTTGCTTGTAGGAAGACACAGAGCCTGGGATTTAACTCCATTTCTGAAGAGCAGCACTCAGCACAGTTCCTGTCCATGAAACACACTCTGCTTTAGAGCAACAAGCACGCTCTTGCTTTCTATAGTCTGTAATACAGCAGGAACATGAGTGTGATGATAACCAAAGGACTGTGTTTCCTACACATACGGACCATATAGAGTTAAACTCTGCTTCTGAAACGGATACAAACTACAGGACCTCTAACATCCAATGTTTTTCCATTAAGCGCGAGAAACATGTGAGCTTCGTGAACGATGTAGCTTCGTTTGTGCTGAATAGGGACTGTGTATACCCAAAAGATGTCTTGCTTGTAGGAAGACACAGAGTATGGGATTTAACACCATTTCTGAAGAGCAGCACTTAGCACAGTTCCCATCCATGAAACACACTCTGCTTTAGAGCAAGAAGCACGCACATGCTTTCTAGAGTCTGTAATACAGCAGGAACGTGAGTGTGATGATAACCAAAGGACTGTGTTTCCTACACATACAGACCATATCGAGTTCAATTCTGCTTCTGTAACTGATATAAACCACAGGACATCTAACATTCAGTGCTTTTCAGTTACGCACGAGAAACGCGTGAGCTTTGTGAATGATGTAGCTTCGTTTGTGCAAAAAGTGAGTGCGTTTACCTGGAACTAAGTCTTGCTTGTAGGAAGACAGAGAACATGGGATTTAAGTCCTTTTCTGAAGAGCAGCACTTAGCACAGTTCCCATCCATGAAACACACTCTGCTTTAGAGCAAGAAGCACGCTATTGCTTTCTAGAATCTGTAATACAGCAGGAAAAATGAGTGTGCTCAGAACAAAAGAACGGTGTTTCCTACACATATGGACCATATTTAGTTCAACTCAGCTTCTGAAACTGAAACAAACGACAGGTCCTCTAACATCCAATGCTTTTCATTCAAGCGCAATAAACGTGTGAGCTTCGAGAATCATGTAGCTTCCTTTGAGCTGAACAGGGACTGCGTATACCTGAAAAGATGTCTTGCTTGTAGGAAGACACAGAGTATTGGATTTAACTCCATTTCTGAAGGTCAACACTCAGCACAGTTCCCATCCATCAAACACACTCTGCTTTAGAGCAAGAAGCATGCTCTTGCTTTCTAGAATTTGTAATACAGCAGGAACGTGACTGTGATCATAACCAAAGGACTGTGTTTCCTACACATACGGACCATATCGAGTTCAACTCTGCTTCTGAAACTGATACAAACCAAAGGACCTCTAACATCCAATGCTTTTCAGTTAAGCACGAGAAACCTGTGAGCTTTGTGAAGGATGTGGCTTCGTTTGAGCTGAAAAGTGACTGCGTTTACCTGAAACTATGTCTTGCTTGTAGGAAGACAGAGAACATGGTATTAATTCCATTTCTGAAGGGCAGCATTCAGCACAGTTCCCATCCAAGAAACACACTCTGCTTTAGAGCATGAAGCATGCTATTGCTTTCCAGAATCTGTAATGCAGCAGGAAACATGAGTGTGCTCAGAACAAAAGAACTGTATTTCCTACGCATATGGACCACATCTAGTTCAACTCTGCTTCGGAAACTGATACAAACCACAGATCCTGTAACATCCAATGCTTTTCAAGTTAAGAGCGAGAAACGTGTGAGCTTCATGAACGTTTTAGATTTTTATGAGCTGAGATGTGACTGCGTTTACCTGAACTAAGTCTTGAGTGTAGGAAGACATAGAGCCTGGGATTTAACTTCATTTCTGAAGGGAAACACACAGCACAGTTCTCAGCCATGAAACACACTCTGCTTTAGAGGAAGAAGCACGCTCTTGCTTTCTAGAGTCTCCAATACAGCAGGAAACGTGAGTGTGCTCAAAACAAAGAACAGTGTTTCCTACTCATATGGACCACATCTAGTTCAACTCTGCTTCTGAAACTGATACAAACCACAGATCCTCTAACATCCAATGCTTTTCAGTTAAGCACAAGAAACGTGTCAGCTTCTTGAAGGATGTAGCTTCCTTTGAGCTATAAAGGGGCTGCGTTTACATGAAACAAAGTGTTGCTTGTAGGAAGACACAGAGCCTGGGATTTAACTCCATTTCTGAAGAGCAGCACTCAGCACAGTTCCTATCCATGAAACACACTCTGCTTTAGAGCAACAAGCACGCTCTTGCTTTCTAGGGTCTGTAATACAGCAGGAACATGAGTGTGATGATAACCAAAGGACTGTGTTTCCTACACATACGGACCATATAGAGTTAAACTCTGCTTCTGAAACTGATACAAACTACAGGACCTCTAACATCCAATGTTTTTCCATTAAGCGCGAGAAACATGTGAGCTTCGTGAACGATGTAGCTTCGTTTGTGCTGAATAGGGACTGTGTATACCCAAAAGATGTCTTGCTTGTAGGAATACACAGAGTATGGGATTTAACACCATTTCTGAAGAGCAGCACTTAGCACAGTTCCCATCCATGAAACACACTCTGCTTTAGAGCAAGAAGCATGCACATGCTTTCTAGAGTCTGTAATACAGCAGGAACGTGAGTGTGATGATAACCAAAGGACTGTGTTTCCTACACATACAGACCATATCGAGTTCAATTCTGCTTCTGTAACTGATATAAACCACAGGACATCTAACATTCAGTGCTTTTCAGTTAAGCACGAGAAACATGTGAGCTTTGTGAATGATGTAGCTTCGTTTGAGCCAAAAAGTGAGTGCGTTTACCTGGAACGAAGTCTTGCTTGTAGGAAGACAGAGAACATGGGATTTAAGTCCATTTCTGAAGAGCAGCACTTAGCACAGTTCCCATCCATGAAACACACTCTGCTTTAGAGCAAGAAGCACTCTATTGCTTTCTAGAATCTGTAATACAGCAGGTAACATGAGTGTGCTCAGAACAAAAGAACGGTGTTTCCTACACATATGGAACATATTTAGTTCAACTCAGCTTCTGAAACTGAAACAAACGACAGGTTCTCTAACATCCAATGCTTTTCATTCAAGCGCAATAAACGTGTGAGCTTCGTGAACCATGTAGCTTCCTTTGAGCTGAATAGGGACTGCGTATACCTGAAAAGATTTCTTGCTTGTAGGAAGACACAGAGTATTGGATTTAACTCCATTTCTGAAGGTCAACACTCAGCACAGTTCCCATCCATCAAACACAATCTGCTTGAGAGCAAGAAGCATGCACTTGCTTTCTAGAATTTGTAATACAGCAGGAACGTGACTGTGACCATAACCATAGGACTGTGGTTCCTACACATACGGACCATATCGAGTTCAACTCTGCCTCTGAAACTGATACAAACTACAGGACCTCTAACATCCAATGTTTTTCCATTAAGCGCGAGAAACATGTGAGCTTCGTGAATGATGTAGCTTCGTTTGTGCTGAATAGGGACTGTGTATATCCAAAAGATGTCTTGCTTGTAGGAAGACACAGAGTATGGGATTTAACACCATTTCTGAAGAGCAGCACTTAGCACAGTTCCCATCCATGAAACACACTCTGCTTTAGAGCAATAAGCACGCACATGCTTTCTAGAGTCTGTAAAACAGCAGGAAACATGAGTGTGCTCAGAACAAAAGAATGGTGTTTCCTACACATATGGACCATATTTAGTTCAACTCTGCTTCTGAAACTGATACAAACCAAAGGACCTCTAACATCCAATGCTTTTCAGTTAAGCACGAGAAACCTGTGAGCTTTGTGAAGGATGTGGCTTCGTTTGAGCTGAAAAGTGACTGCGTTTACCTGAAACTATGTCTTGCTTTTAGGAAGACAGAGAACATGGTATTTAAGTCCATTTCTGAAGGGCAGCATTCAGCACAGTTCCCATCCAAGAAACACACTCTGCTTTAGAGCATGAAGCACGCTATTGCTTTCTAGAATCTGTAATACAGCAGGAAACATGAGTGTGCTCAGAACAAAAGAACTGTATTTCCTACGCATATGGACCACATCTAGTTCAACTCTGCTTTGGAAACTGATACAAACCACAGATCCTGTAACATACAATGCTTTTCAAGTTAAGAGCGAGAAACGTGTGAGCTTCATGAACGTTTTAGATTTTTATGAGCTGAGAAGTGACTGCGTTTACCTGAACTAAGTCTTGAGTGTAGGAAGACATAGAGCCTGGGATTTAACTTCATTTCTGAAGGGAAACACACAGCACAGTTCTCAGCCATGAAACACACTCTGCTTTAGAGGAAGAAGCACGCTCTTGCTTTCTAGAGTCTCTAATACAGCAGGAAACGTGAGTGTGTTCAAAACAAAGAACAGTGTTTCCCACTCATATGGACCACATCTAATTCAACTCTGCTTCTGAAACTGATACAAACCACAGATCCTCTAACATCCAATGCTTTTCAGTTAAGCGCGAGAAACGTGTCAGCTTTGTGAAGGATGTAGCCTCCTTTGAGCTATAAAGGGGCTGCGTTTACATGAAACAAAGTGTTGCTTGTAGGAAGACACAGAGCCTGGGATTTAACTCCATTTCTGAAGAGCAGCACTCAGCACAGTTCCTATCCATGAAACACACTCTGCTTTAGAGCAACAAGCACGCTCTTGCTTTCTAGGGTCTGTAATACAGCAGGAACATGAGTGTGATGATAACCAAAGGACTGTGTTTCCTACACATACGGACCATATAGAGTTAAACTCTGCTTCTGAAACTGATACAAACTACAGGACCTCTAACATCCAATGTTTTTCCATTAAGCGCGAGAAACATGTGAGCTTCGTGAACGATGTAGCTTCGTTTGTGCTGAATAGGGACTGTGTATACCCAAAAGATGTCTTGCTTGTAGGAAGACACAGAGTATGGGATTTAACACCATTTCTGAAGAGTAGCACTTAGCACAGTTCCCATCCATGAAACACACTCTGCTTTAGAGCAAGAAGCACGCACATGCTTTCTAGAGTCTGTAATACAGCAGGAACGTGAGTGTGATGATAACCAAAGGACTGTGTTTCCTACACATACAGACCATATCGAGTTCAATTCTGCTTCTGTAACTGATATAAACCACAGGACATCTAACATTCAGTGCTTTTCAGTTAAGCGCGAGAAACGTGTGAGCTTTGTGAATGATGTAGCTTCGTTTGAGCCAAAAAGTGAGTGCATTTACCTGGAACGAAGTCTTGCTTGTAGGAAGACAGAGAACATGGGATTTAAGTCCATTTCTGAAGAGCAGCACTTAGCACAGTTCCCATCCATAAAACACACTCTGCTTTAGAGCAAGAAGCACGCACATGCTTTCTAGAGTCTGTAATACAGCAGGAACGTGAGTGTGATGATAACCAAAGGACTGTGTTTCCTACACTTACAGACCATATCGAGTTCAATTCTGCTTCTGTAACTGATATAAACCACAGGACATCTAACATTCAGTGCTTTTCAGTTAAGCGCGAGAAACCTGTGAGCTTTGTGAATGATGTAGCTTCGTTTGAGCCAAAAAGTGAGTGCGTTTACCTGGAACAAAGTCTTGCTTGTAGGAAGACAGAGAACATGATATTTAAGTCCATTTCTGAAGGGCAGCATTCAGCACAGTTCCCATCCAAGAAACACACTCTGCTTTAGACCATGAAGCACGCTATTGCTTTCTAGAATCTGTAATACAGCAGGAAACATGAGTGTGCTCAGAACAAAAGAACTGTATTTCCTACGCATAAGGACCACATCTAGTTCAACTCTGCTTCGGAAACTGATACAAACCACAGATCCTGTAACATCCAATGCTTTTCAAGTTAAGAGCGAGAAACGTGTGAGCTTCATGAACGTTTTAATTTTTTATGAGCTGAGAAGTGACTGCGTTTACCTGAACTAAGTCTTGAGTGTAGGAAGACATAGAGCCTGGGATTTAACTTCATTTCTGAAGGGAAACACACAGCACAGTTCTCAGCCATGAAACACACTCTGGTTTAGAGGAAGAAGCACGCTCTTGCTTTCTAGAGTCTCTAATACAGCAGGAAACGTGAGTGTGCTCAAAACAAAGAACAGTGTTTCCCACTCATATGGACCACATCTAGTTCAACTCCGCTTCTGAAACTGATACAAACCACAGATCCTCTAACATCCAATGCTTTTCAGTTAAGCGCGAGAAACGTGTCAGCTTCGTGAAGGATGTAGCCTCCTTTGAGCTATAAAGGGGCTGCGTTTACATGAAACAAAGTGTTGCTTGTAGGAAGACACAGAGCCTGGGATTTAACTCCATTTCTGAAGAGCAGCACTCAGCACAGTTCCTGTCCATGAAACACACTCTGCTTTAGAGCAACAAGCATGCTCTTGCTTTCTATAGTCTGTAATACAGCAGGAACATGAGTGT
This sequence comes from Onychomys leucogaster, assembly GCA_949786385.1. NCBI lineage: Eukaryota > Metazoa > Chordata > Mammalia > Rodentia > Cricetidae > Onychomys > Onychomys leucogaster. The sequence goes on along the minus strand of CATKUP010000006.1, from coordinate 7,791,310 downwards.
GATGATAACCAAAGGACTGTGTTTCCTACACATACGGACCATATAGAGTTAAACTCTGCTTCTGAAACTGATACAAACTACAGGACCTCTAACATCCAATGTTTTTCCATTAAGCGCGAGAAACATGTGAGCTTCGTGAACGATGTAGCTTCGTTTGTGCTGAATAGGGACTGTGTATACCCAAAAGATGTCTTGCTTGTAGGAAGACACAGAGTATGGGATTTAACACCATTTCTGAAGAGCAGCACTTAGCACAGTTCCCATCCATGAAACACACTCTGCTTTAGAGCAAGAAGCACGCACATGCTTTCTAGATTCTGTAATACAGCAGGAACGTGAGTGTGATGATAACCAAAGGACTGTGTTTCCTACACATACAGACCATATCGAGTTCAATTCTGCTTCTGTAACTGATATAAACCACAGGACATCTAACATTCAGTGCTTTTCAGTTACGCACGAGAAACGTGTGAGCTTTGTGAATGATGTAGCTTCGTTTGTGCAAAAAGTGAGTGCGTTTACCTGGAACGAAGTCTTGCTTGTAGGAAGACAGAGAACATGGGATTTAAGTCCATTTCTGAAGAGCAGCATTCAGCACAGTTCCCATCCAAGAAACACACTCTGCTTTAGAACATGAAGCACGCTATTGCTTTCTAGAATCTGTAATACAGCAGGAAACATGAGTGTGCTCAGAACAAAAGGACGGTGTTTCCTACACATATGGACCATATTTAGTTCAACTCAGCTTCTGAAAGTGAAACAAACGACAGGTCCTCTAACATCCAATGCTTTTCATTTAAGCGCAATAAACATGTGAGCTTCATGAACCATGTAGCTTCCTTTGAGCCGAATAGGGACTGCGTATACCTGAAAAGATGTCTTGCTTGTAGGAAGACACAGAGTATTGGATTTAACTCCATTTCTGAAGGTCAACACTCAGCACAGTTCCCATCCATCAAACACACTCTGCTTTAGAGCAAGAAGCATGCTCTTGCTTTCTAGAATTTGTAATACAGCAGGAACGTGACTGTGATCATAACCAAAGGACTGTGTTTCCTACACATACGGACCATATCGAGTTCAACTCTGCTTCTGAAACTGATACAAACCAAAGGACCTCTAACATCCAATGCTTTTCAGTTAAGCACGAGAAACCTGTGAGCTTTGCGAAGGATGTGGCTTCGTTTGAGCTGAAAAGTGACTGCGTTTACCTGAAACTATGTCTTGCTTGTAGGAAGACAGAGAACATGATATTTAAGTCCATTTCTGAAGGGCAGCATTCAGCACAGTTCCCATCCAAGAAACACACTCTGCTTTAGAGCATGAAGCACGCTATTGCTTTCTAGAATCTGTAATACAGCAGGAAACATGAGTGTGCTCAGAACAAATAACTGTATTTCCTACGCATAAGGACCACATCTAGTTCAACTCTGCTTCGGAAACTGATACAAACCACAGATCCTGTAACATCCAATGCTTTTCAAGTTAAGAGCGAGAAACGTGTGAGCTTCATGAACGTTTTAGATTTTTATGAGCTGAGAAGTGACTGCGTTTACCTGAACTAAGTCTTGAGTGTAGGAAGACATAGAGCCTGGGATTTAACTTCATTTCTGAAGGGAAACACACAGCACAGTTCTCAGCCATGAAACACACTCTGGTTTAGAGGAAGAAGCACGCTCTTGCTTTCTAGAGTCTCTAATACAGCAGGAAACGTGAGTGTGCTCAAAACAAAGAACAGTGTTTCCCACTCATATGGACCACATCTAGTTCAACTCCGCTTCTGAAACTGATACAAACCACAGATCCTCTAACATCCAATGCTTTTCAGTTAAGCGCGAGAAACGTGTCAGCTTCGTGAAGGATGTAGCCTCCTTTGAGCTATAAAGGGGCTGCGTTTACATGAAACAAAATGTTGCTTGTAGGAAGACACAGAGCCTGGGATTTAACTCCATTTCTGAAGAGCAGCACTCAGCACAGTTCCTGTCCATGAAACACACTCTGCTTTAGAGCAACAAGCACGCTCTTGCTTTCTATAGTCTGTAATACAGCAGGAACATGAGTGTGATGATAACCAAAGGACTGTGTTTCCTACACATACGGACCATATAGAGTTAAACTCTGCTTCTGAAACGGATACAAACTACAGGACCTCTAACATCCAATGTTTTTCCATTAAGCGCGAGAAACATGTGAGCTTCGTGAACGATGTAGCTTCGTTTGTGCTGAATAGGGACTGTGTATACCCAAAAGATGTCTTGCTTGTAGGAAGACACAGAGTATGGGATTTAACACCATTTCTGAAGAGCAGCACTTAGCACAGTTCCCATCCATGAAACACACTCTGCTTTAGAGCAAGAAGCACGCACATGCTTTCTAGAGTCTGTAATACAGCAGGAACGTGAGTGTGATGATAACCAAAGGACTGTGTTTCCTACACATACAGACCATATCGAGTTCAATTCTGCTTCTGTAACTGATATAAACCACAGGACATCTAACATTCAGTGCTTTTCAGTTACGCACGAGAAACGCGTGAGCTTTGTGAATGATGTAGCTTCGTTTGTGCAAAAAGTGAGTGCGTTTACCTGGAACTAAGTCTTGCTTGTAGGAAGACAGAGAACATGGGATTTAAGTCCTTTTCTGAAGAGCAGCACTTAGCACAGTTCCCATCCATGAAACACACTCTGCTTTAGAGCAAGAAGCACGCTATTGCTTTCTAGAATCTGTAATACAGCAGGAAAAATGAGTGTGCTCAGAACAAAAGAACGGTGTTTCCTACACATATGGACCATATTTAGTTCAACTCAGCTTCTGAAACTGAAACAAACGACAGGTCCTCTAACATCCAATGCTTTTCATTCAAGCGCAATAAACGTGTGAGCTTCGAGAATCATGTAGCTTCCTTTGAGCTGAACAGGGACTGCGTATACCTGAAAAGATGTCTTGCTTGTAGGAAGACACAGAGTATTGGATTTAACTCCATTTCTGAAGGTCAACACTCAGCACAGTTCCCATCCATCAAACACACTCTGCTTTAGAGCAAGAAGCATGCTCTTGCTTTCTAGAATTTGTAATACAGCAGGAACGTGACTGTGATCATAACCAAAGGACTGTGTTTCCTACACATACGGACCATATCGAGTTCAACTCTGCTTCTGAAACTGATACAAACCAAAGGACCTCTAACATCCAATGCTTTTCAGTTAAGCACGAGAAACCTGTGAGCTTTGTGAAGGATGTGGCTTCGTTTGAGCTGAAAAGTGACTGCGTTTACCTGAAACTATGTCTTGCTTGTAGGAAGACAGAGAACATGGTATTAATTCCATTTCTGAAGGGCAGCATTCAGCACAGTTCCCATCCAAGAAACACACTCTGCTTTAGAGCATGAAGCATGCTATTGCTTTCCAGAATCTGTAATGCAGCAGGAAACATGAGTGTGCTCAGAACAAAAGAACTGTATTTCCTACGCATATGGACCACATCTAGTTCAACTCTGCTTCGGAAACTGATACAAACCACAGATCCTGTAACATCCAATGCTTTTCAAGTTAAGAGCGAGAAACGTGTGAGCTTCATGAACGTTTTAGATTTTTATGAGCTGAGATGTGACTGCGTTTACCTGAACTAAGTCTTGAGTGTAGGAAGACATAGAGCCTGGTATTTAACTTCATTTCTGAAGGGAAACACACAGCACAGTTCTCAGCCATGAAACACACTCTGCTTTAGAGGAAGAAGCACGCTCTTGCTTTCTAGAGTCTCCAATACAGCAGGAAACGTGAGTGTGCTCAAAACAAAGAACAGTGTTTCCTACTCATATGGACCACATCTAGTTCAACTCTGCTTCTGAAACTGATACAAACCACAGATCCTCTAACATCCAATGCTTTTCAGTTAAGCACAAGAAACGTGTCAGCTTCTTGAAGGATGTAGCTTCCTTTGAGCTATAAAGGGGCTGCGTTTACATGAAACAAAGTGTTGCTTGTAGGAAGACACAGAGCCTGGGATTTAACTCCATTTCTGAAGAGCAGCACTCAGCACAGTTCCTATCCATGAAACACACTCTGCTTTAGAGCAACAAGCACGCTCTTGCTTTCTAGGGTCTGTAATACAGCAGGAACATGAGTGTGATGATAACCAAAGGACTGTGTTTCCTACACATACGGACCATATAGAGTTAAACTCTGCTTCTGAAACTGATACAAACTACAGGACCTCTAACATCCAATGTTTTTCCATTAAGCGCGAGAAACATGTGAGCTTCGTGAACGATGTAGCTTCGTTTGTGCTGAATAGGGACTGTGTATACCCAAAAGATGTCTTGCTTGTAGGAATACACAGAGTATGGGATTTAACACCATTTCTGAAGAGCAGCACTTAGCACAGTTCCCATCCATGAAACACACTCTGCTTTAGAGCAAGAAGCATGCACATGCTTTCTAGAGTCTGTAATACAGCAGGAACGTGAGTGTGATGATAACCAAAGGACTGTGTTTCCTACACATACAGACCATATCGAGTTCAATTCTGCTTCTGTAACTGATATAAACCACAGGACATCTAACATTCAGTGCTTTTCAGTTAAGCACGAGAAACATGTGAGCTTTGTGAATGATGTAGCTTCGTTTGAGCCAAAATGTGAGTGCGTTTACCTGGAACGAAGTCTTGCTTGTAGGAAGACAGAGAACATGGGATTTAAGTCCATTTCTGAAGAGCAGCACTTAGCACAGTTCCCATCCATGAAACACACTCTGCTTTAGAGCAAGAAGCACTCTATTGCTTTCTAGAATCTGTAATACAGCAGGTAACATGAGTGTGCTCAGAACAAAAGAACGGTGTTTCCTACACATATGGAACATATTTAGTTCAACTCAGCTTCTGAAACTGAAACAAACGACAGGTTCTCTAACATCCAATGCTTTTCATTCAAGCGCAATAAACGTGTGAGCTTCGTGAACCATGTAGCTTCCTTTGAGCTGAATAGGGACTGCGTATACCTGAAAAGATTTCTTGCTTGTAGGAAGACACAGAGTATTGGATTTAACTCCATTTCTGAAGGTCAACACTCAGCACAGTTCCCATCCATCAAACACAATCTGCTTGAGAGCAAGAAGCATGCACTTGCTTTCTAGAATTTGTAATACAGCAGGAACGTGACTGTGACCATAACCATAGGACTGTGGTTCCTACACATACGGACCATATCGAGTTCAACTCTGCCTCTGAAACTGATACAAACTACAGGACCTCTAACATCCAATGTTTTTCCATTAAGCGCGAGAAACATGTGAGCTTCGTGAATGATGTAGCTTCGTTTGTGCTGAATAGGGACTGTGTATATCCAAAAGATGTCTTGCTTGTAGGAAGACACAGAGTATGGGATTTAACACCATTTCTGAAGAGCAGCACTTAGCACAGTTCCCATCCATGAAACACACTCTGCTTTAGAGCAATAAGCACGCACATGCTTTCTAGAGTCTGTAAAACAGCAGGAAACATGAGTGTGCTCAGAACAAAAGAATGGTGTTTCCTACACATATGGACCATATTTAGTTCAACTCTGCTTCTGAAACTGATACAAACCAAAGGACCTCTAACATCCAATGCTTTTCAGTTAAGCACGAGAAACCTGTGAGCTTTGTGAAGGATGTGGCTTCGTTTGAGCTGAAAAGTGACTGCGTTTACCTGAAACTATGTCTTGCTTTTAGGAAGACAGAGAACATGGTATTTAAGTCCATTTCTGAAGGGCAGCATTCAGCACAGTTCCCATCCAAGAAACACACTCTGCTTTAGAGCATGAAGCACGCTATTGCTTTCTAGAATCTGTAATACAGCAGGAAACATGAGTGTGCTCAGAACAAAAGAACTGTATTTCCTACGCATATGGACCACATCTAGTTCAACTCTGCTTTGGAAACTGATACAAACCACAGATCCTGTAACATACAATGCTTTTCAAGTTAAGAGCGAGAAACGTGTGAGCTTCATGAACGTTTTAGATTTTTATGAGCTGAGAAGTGACTGCGTTTACCTGAACTAAGTCTTGAGTGTAGGAAGACATAGAGCCTGGGATTTAACTTCATTTCTGAAGGGAAACACACAGCACAGTTCTCAGCCATGAAACACACTCTGCTTTAGAGGAAGAAGCACGCTCTTGCTTTCTAGAGTCTCTAATACAGCAGGAAACGTGAGTGTGTTCAAAACAAAGAACAGTGTTTCCCACTCATATGGACCACATCTAATTCAACTCTGCTTCTGAAACTGATACAAACCACAGATCCTCTAACATCCAATGCTTTTCAGTTAAGCGCGAGAAACGTGTCAGCTTTGTGAAGGATGTAGCCTCCTTTGAGCTATAAAGGGGCTGCGTTTACATGAAACAAAGTGTTGCTTGTAGGAAGACACAGAGCCTGGGATTTAACTCCATTTCTGAAGAGCAGCACTCAGCACAGTTCCTATCCATGAAACACACTCTGCTTTAGAGCAACAAGCACGCTCTTGCTTTCTAGGGTCTGTAATACAGCAGGAACATGAGTGTGATGATAACCAAAGGACTGTGTTTCCTACACATACGGACCATATAGAGTTAAACTCTGCTTCTGAAACTGATACAAACTACAGGACCTCTAACATCCAATGTTTTTCCATTAAGCGCGAGAAACATGTGAGCTTCGTGAACGATGTAGCTTCGTTTGTGCTGAATAGGGACTGTGTATACCCAAAAGATGTCTTGCTTGTAGGAAGACACAGAGTATGGGATTTAACACCATTTCTGAAGAGTAGCACTTAGCACAGTTCCCATCCATGAAACACACTCTGCTTTAGAGCAAGAAGCACGCACATGCTTTCTAGAGTCTGTAATACAGCAGGAACGTGAGTGTGATGATAACCAAAGGACTGTGTTTCCTACACATACAGACCATATCGAGTTCAATTCTGCTTCTGTAACTGATATAAACCACAGGACATCTAACATTCAGTGCTTTTCAGTTAAGCGCGAGAAACGTGTGAGCTTTGTGAATGATGTAGCTTCGTTTGAGCCAAAAAGTGAGTGCATTTACCTGGAACGAAGTCTTGCTTGTAGGAAGACAGAGAACATGGGATTTAAGTCCATTTCTGAAGAGCAGCACTTAGCACAGTTCCCATCCATAAAACACACTCTGCTTTAGAGCAAGAAGCACGCACATGCTTTCTAGAGTCTGTAATACAGCAGGAACGTGAGTGTGATGATAACCAAAGGACTGTGTTTCCTACACTTACAGACCATATCGAGTTCAATTCTGCTTCTGTAACTGATATAAACCACAGGACATCTAACATTCAGTGCTTTTCAGTTAAGCGCGAGAAACCTGTGAGCTTTGTGAATGATGTAGCTTCGTTTGAGCCAAAAAGTGAGTGCGTTTACCTGGAACAAAGTCTTGCTTGTAGGAAGACAGAGAACATGGGATTTAAGTCTATTTCTGAAGAGCAGCATTCAGCACAGTTCCCATCGAAGAAACACACTCTGCTTTAGAGCATGAAGCACGCAATTGCTTTCTAGAATCTGTAAAACAGCAGGAAACATGAGTGTGCTCAGAACAAAAGAACGGTGTTTCCTACATATATGGACCATATTTAGTTCAACTCAGCTTCTGAAACTGAAACAAACGACAGGTCCTCTAACATCCAATGCTTTTCATTCAAGCGCAATAAACGTGTGAGCTTCGTGAACCATGTAGCTTCCTTTGAGCTGAATAGGGACTGCGTATACCTGAAAAGATGTCTTGCTTGTAGGAAGACACAGAGTATTGGATTTAACTCCATTTCTGAAGGTCAACACTCAGCACAGTTCCCATCCATCAAACACACTCTACTTTAGAGCAAGAAGCATGCTCTTGCTTTCTAGAATTTGTAATACAGCAGGAACGTGACTGTGATCATAACCAAAGGACTGTGTTTCCTACACATACGGACCATATCGAGTTCAACTCTGCTTCTGAAACTGATACAAACCAAAGGACCTCTAACATCCAATGCTTTTCAGTTAAGCACGAGAAACCTGTGAGCTTTGCGAAGGATGTGGCTTCGTTTGAGCTGAAAAGTGACTGCGTTTACCTGAAACTATGTCTTGCTTGTAGGAAGACAGAGAACATGATATTTAAGTCCATTTCTGAAGGGCAGCATTCAGCACAGTTCCCATCCAAGAAACACACTCTGCTTTAGAGCATGAAGCACGCTATTGCTTTCTAGAATCTGTAATACAGCAGGAAACATGAGTGTGCTCAGAACAAATAACTGTATTTCCTACGCATAAGGACCACATCTAGTTCAACTCTGCTTCGGAAACTGATACAAACCACAGATCCTGTAACATCCAATGCTTTTCAAGTTAAGAGCGAGAAACGTGTGAGCTTCATGAACGTTTTAGATTTTTATGAGCTGAGAAGTGACTGCGTTTACCTGAACTAAGTCTTGAGTGTAGGAAGACATAGAGCCTGGGATTTAACTTCATTTCTGAAGGGAAACACACAGCACAGTTCTCAGCCATGAAACACACTCTGCTTTAGAGGAAGAAGCACGCTCTTGCTTTCTAGAGTCTCTAATACAGCAGGAAACGTGAGTGTGCTCAAAACAAAGAACAGTGTTTCCCACTCATATGGACCACATCTAATTCAACTCTGCTTCTGAAACTGATACAAACCACAGATCCTCTAACATCCAATGCTTTTCAGTTAAGCGCGAGAAACGTGTCAGCTTTGTGAAGGATGTAGCCTCCTTTGAGCTATAAAGGGGCTGCGTTTACATGAAACAAAGTGTTGCTTGTAGGAAGACACAGAGCCTGGGATTTAACTCCATTTCTGAAGAGCAGCACTCAGCACAGTTCCTATCCATGAAACACACTCTGCTTTAGAGCAACAAGCACGCTCTTGCTTTCTAGGGTCTGTAATACAGCAGGAACATGAGTGTGATGATAACCAAAGGACTGTGTTTCCTACACATACGGACCATATAGAGTTAAACTCTGCTTCTGAAACTGATACAAACTACAGGACCTCTAACATCCAATGTTTTTCCATTAAGCGCGAGAAACATGTGAGCTTTGTGAACGATGTAGCTTCGTTTGTGCTGAATAGGGACTGTGTATACCCAAAAGATGTCTTGCTTGTAGGAAGACACAGAGTATGGGATTTAACACCATTTCTGAAGAGTAGCACTTAGCACAGTTCCCATCCATGAAACACACTCTGCTTTAGAGCAAGAAGCACGCACATGCTTTCTAGAGTCTGTAATACAGCTGGAACGTGAGTGTGATGATAACCAAAGGACTGTGTTTCCTACACATACAGACCATATCGAGTTCAATTCTGCTTCTGTAACTGATATAAACCACAGGACATCTAACATTCAGTGCTTTTCAGTTAAGCGCGAGAAACGTGTGAGCTTTGTGAATGATGTAGCTTCGTTTGAGCCAAAAAGTGAGTGCATTTACCTGGAACGAAGTCTTGCTTGTAGGAAGACAGAGAACATGGGATTTAAGTCCATTTCTGAAGAGCAGCACTTAGCACAGTTCCCATCCATAAAACACACTCTGCTTTAGAGCAAGAAGCACGCACATGCTTTCTAGAGTCTGTAATACAGCAGGAACGTGAGTGTGATGATAACCAAAGGACTGTGTTTCCTACACTTACAGACCATATCGAGTTCAATTCTGCTTCTGTAACTGATATAAACCACAGGACATCTAACATTCAGTGCTTTTCAGTTAAGCGCGAGAAACCTGTGAGCTTTGTGAATGATGTAGCTTCGTTTGAGCCAAAAAGTGAGTGCGTTTACCTGGAACAAAGTCTTGCTTGTAGGAAGACAGAGAACATGGGATTTAAGTCTATTTCTGAAGAGCAGCATTCAGCACAGTTCCCATCGAAGAAACACACTCTGCTTTAGAGCATGAAGCACGCAATTGCTTTCTAGAATCTGTAAAACAGCAGGAAACATGAGTGTGCTCAGAACAAAAGAACGGTGTTTCCTACATATATGGACCATATTTAGTTCAACTCAGCTTCTGAAACTGAAACAAACGACAGGTCCTCTAACATCCAATGCTTTTCATTCAAGCGCAATAAACGTGTGAGCTTCGTGAACCATGTAGCTTCCTTTGAGCTGAATAGGGACTGCGTATACCTGAAAAGATGTCTTGCTTGTAGGAAGACACAGAGTATTGGATTTAACTCTATTTCTGAAGGTCAACACTCAGCACAGTTCCCATCCATCAAACACACTCTACTTTAGAGCAAGAAGCATGCTCTTGCTTTCTAGAATTTGTAATACAGCAGGAACGTGACTGTGATCATAACCAAAGGACTGTGTTTCCTACACATACGGACCATATCGAGTTCAACTCTGCTTCTGAAACTGATACAAACCAAAGGACCTCTAACATCCAATGCTTTTCAGTTAAGCACGAGAAACCTGTGAGCTTTGCGAAGGATGTGGCTTCGTTTGAGCTGAAAAGTGACTGCGTTTACCTGAAACTATGTCTTGCTTGTAGGAAGACAGAGAACATGATATTTAAGTCCATTTCTGAAGGGCAGCATTCAGCACAGTTCCCATCCAAGAAACACACTCTGCTTTAGAGCATGAAGCACGCTATTGCTTTCTAGAATCTGTAATACAGCAGGAAACATGAGTGTGCTCAGAACAAATAACTGTATTTCCTACGCATAAGGACCACATCTAGTTCAACTCTGCTTCGGAAACTGATACAAACCACAGATCCTGTAACATCCAATGCTTTTCAAGTTAAGAGCGAGAAACGTGTGAGCTTCATGAACGTTTTAGATTTTTATGAGCTGAGAAGTGACTGCGTTTACCTGAACTAAGTCTTGAGTGTAGGAAGACATAGAGCCTGGGATTTAACTTCATTTCTGAAGGGAAACACACAGCACAGTTCTCAGCCATGAAACACACTCTGCTTTAGAGGAAGAAGCACGCTCTTGCTTTCTAGAGTCTCTAATACAGCAGGAAACGTGAGTGTGCTCAAAACAAAGAACAGTGTTTCCCACTCATATGGACCACATCTAGTTCAACTCCGCTTCTGAAACTGATACAAACCACAGATCCTCTAACATCCAATGCTTTTCAGTTAAGCGCGAGAAACGTGTCAGCTTCGTGAAGGATGTAGCCTCCTTTGAGCTATAAAGGGGCTGCGTTTACATGAAACAAAATGTTGCTTGTAGGAAGACACAGAGCCTGGGATTTAACTCCATTTCTGAAGAGCAGCACTCAGCACAGTTCCTGTCCATGAAACACACTCTGCTTTAGAGCAACAAGCACGCTCTTGCTTTCTATAGTCTGTAATACAGCAGGAACATGAGTGTGATGATAACCAAAGGACTGTGTTTCCTACACATACGGACCATATAGAGTTAAACTCTGCTTCTGAAACTGATACAAACTACAGGACCTCTAACATCCAATGTTTTTCCATTAAGCGCGAGAAACATGTGAGCTTCGTGAACGATGTAGCTTCGTTTGTGCTGAATAGGGACTGTGTATACCCAAAAGATGTCTTGCTTGTAGGAAGACACAGAGTATGGGATTTAACACCATTTCTGAAGAGCAGCACTTAGCACAGTTCCCATCCATGAAACACACTCTGCTTTAGAGCAAGAAGCACGCACATGCTTTCTAGAGTCTGTAATACAGCAGGAACGTGAGTGTGATGATAACCAAAGGACTGTGTTTCCTACACATACAGACCATATCGAGTTCAATTCTGCTTCTGTAACTGATATAAACCACAGGACATCTAACATTCAGTGCTTTTCAGTTACGCACGAGAAACGTGTGAGCTTTGTGAATGATGTAGCTTCGTTTGAGCCAAAAAGTGAGTGCGTTTACCTGGAACGAAGTCTTGCTTGTAGGAAGACAGAGAACATGGGATTTAAGTCCTTTTCTGAAGAGCAGCACTTAGCACAGTTCCCATCCATGAAACACACTCTGCTTTAGAGCAAGAAGCACGCTATTGCTTTCTAGAATCTGTAATACAGCAGGAAAAATGAGTGTGCTCAGAACAAAAGAACGGTGTTTCCTACACATATGGACCATATTTAGTTCAACTCAGCTTCTGAAACTGAAACAAACGACAGGTCCTCTAACATCCAATGCTTTTCATTCAAGCGCAATAAACGTGTGAGCTTCGTGAACCATGTAGCTTCCTTTGAGCTGAATAGGGACTGCGTATACCTGAAAAGATTTCTTGCTTGTAGGAAGACACAGAGTATTGGATTTAACTCCATTTCTGAAGGTCAACACTCAGCACAGTTCCCATCCATCAAACACAATCTGCTTGAGAGCAAGAAGCATGCACTTGCTTTCTAGAATTTGTAATACAGCAGGAACGTGACTGTGACCATAACCATAGGACTGTGGTTCCTACACATACGGACCATATCGAGTTCAACTCTGCCTCTGAAACTGATACAAACTACAGGACCTCTAACATCCAATGTTTTTCCATTAAGCGCGAGAAACATGTGAGCTTCGTGAATGATGTAGCTTCGTTTGTGCTGAATAGGGACTGTGTATATCCAAAAGATGTCTTGCTTGTAGGAAGACACAGAGTATGGGATTTAACACCATTTCTGAAGAGCAGCACTTAGCACAGTTCCCATCCATGAAACACACTCTGCTTTAGAGCAATAAGCACGCACATGCTTTCTAGAGTCTGTAAAACAGCAGGAAACATGAGTGTGCTCAGAACAAAAGAATGGTGTTTCCTACACATATGGACCATATTTAGTTCAACTCTGCTTCTGAAACTGATACAAACCAAAGGACCTCTAACATCCAATGCTTTTCAGTTAAGCACGAGAAACCTGTGAGCTTTGTGAAGGATGTGGCTTCATTTGAGCTGAAAAGTGACTGCGTTTACCTGAAACTATGTCTTGCTTTTAAGAAGACAGAGAACATGGTATTTAAGTCCATTTCTGAAGGGCAGCATTCAGCACAGTTCCCATCCAAGAAACACACTCTGCTTTAGAGCATGAAGCACGCTATTGCTTTCTAGAATCTGTAATACAGCAGGAAACATGAGTGTGCTCAGAACAAAAGAACTGTATTTCCTACGCATATGGACCACATCTAGTTCAACTCTGCTTTGGAAACTGATACAAACCACAGATCCTGTAACATCCAATGCTTTTCAAGTTAAGAGCGAGAAACGTGTGAGCTTCATGAACGTTTTAGATTTTTATGAGCTGAGAAGTGACTGCGTTTACCTGAACTAAGTCTTGAGTGTAGGAAGACATAGAGCCTGGGATTTAACTTCATTTCTGAAGGGAAACACACAGCACAGTTCTCAGCCATGAAACACACTCTGCTTTAGAGGAAGAAGCACGCTCTTGCTTTCTAGAGTCTCTAATACAGCAGGAAACGTGAGTGTGCTCAAAACAAAGAACAGTGTTTCCCACTCATATGGACCACATCTAATTCAACTCTGCTTCTGAAACTGATACAAACCACAGATCCTCTAACATCCAATGCTTTTCAGTTAAGCGCGAGAAACGTGTCAGCTTTGTGAAGGATGTAGCCTCCTTTGAGCTATAAAGGGGCTGCGTTTACATGAAACAAAGTGTTGCTTGTAGGAAGACACAGAGCCTGGGATTTAACTCCATTTCTGAAGAGCAGCACTCAGCACAGTTCCTATCCATGAAACACACTCTGCTTTAGAGCAACAAGCACGCTCTTGCTTTCTAGGGTCTGTAATACAGCAGGAACATGAGTGTGATGATAACCAAAGGACTGTGATTCCTACACATACGGACCATATAGAGTTAAACTCTGCTTCTGAAACTGATACAAACTACAGGACCTCTAACATCCAATGTTTTTCCATTAAGCGCGAGAAACATGTGAGCTTCGTGAACGATGTAGCTTCGTTTGTGCTGAATAGGGACTGTGTATACACAAAAGATGTCTTGCTTGTAGGAAGACACAGAGTATGGGATTTAACACCATTTCTGAAGAGTAGCACTTAGCACAGTTCCCATCCATGAAACACACTCTCCTTTAGAGCAAGAAGCACGCACATGCTTTCTAGAGTCTGTAATACAGCAGGAACGTGAGTGTGATGATAACCAAAGGACTGTGTTTCCTACACATACAGACCATATCGAGTTCAATTCTGCTTCTGTAACTGATATAAACCACAGGACATCTAACATTCAGTGCTTTTCAGTTAAGCGCGAGAAACGTGTGAGCTTTGTGAATGATGTAGCTTCGTTTGAGCCAAAAAGTGAGTGCATTTACCTGGAACGAAGTCTTGCTTGTAGGAAGACAGAGAACATGGGATTTAAGTCCATTTCTGAAGAGCAGCACTTAGCACAGTTCCCATCCATAAAACACACTCTGCTTTAGAGCAAGAAGCACGCACATGCTTTCTAGAGTCTGTAATACAGCAGGAACGTGAGTGTGATGATAACCAAAGGACTGTGTTTCCTACACTTACAGACCATATCGAGTTCAATTCTGCTTCTGTAACTGATATAAACCACAGGACATCTAACATTCAGTGCTTTTCAGTTAAGCGCGAGAAACCTGTGAGCTTTGTGAATGATGTAGCTTCGTTTGAGCCAAAAAGTGAGTGCGTTTACCTGGAACAAAGTCTTGCTTGTAGGAAGACAGAGAACATGGGATTTAAGTCTATTTCTGAAGAGCAGCATTCAGCACAGTTCCCATCGAAGAAACACACTCTGCTTTAGAGCATGAAGCACGCAATTGCTTTCTAGAATCTGTAAAACAGCAGGAAACATGAGTGTGCTCAGAACAAAAGAACGGTGTTTCCTACATATATGGACCATATTTAGTTCAACTCAGCTTCTGAAACTGAAACAAACGACAGGTCCTCTAACATCCAATGCTTTTCATTCAAGCGCAATAAACGTGTGAGCTTCGTGAACCATGTAGCTTCCTTTGAGCTGAATAGGGACTGCGTATACCTGAAAAGATGTCTTGCTTGTAGGAAGACACAGAGTATTGGATTTAACTCCATTTCTGAAGGTCAACACTCAGCACAGTTCCCATCCATCAAACACACTCTACTTTAGAGCAAGAAGCATGCTCTTGCTTTCTAGAATTTGTAATAGAGCAGGAACGTGACTGTGATCATAACCAAACGACTGTGTTTCCTACACATACTGACCATATCGAGTTCAACTCTGCTTCTGAACCTGATACAAACCAAAGGACCTCTAACATCCAATGCCTTTCAGTTAAGCACGAGAAACCTGTGAGCTTTGTTAAGGATGTGGCTTCGTTTGAGCTGAAAAGTGATTGCGTTTACCTGAAACTATATCTTGCTTGTAGGAAGACAGAGAACATGATATTTAAGTCCATTTCTGAAGGGCAGCATTCAGCACAGTTCCCATCCAAGAAACACACTCTGCTTTAGAGCATGACGCACGCCATTGCTTTCTAGAACCTGTAATACAGCAGGGAACATGAGTGTGCTCAGAACAAAAGAACTGTATTTCCTACGCATATGGACCACATCTGGTTCAACTCTGCTTCGGAAACTGATACAAACAACAGATCCTGTAACATCCAATGCTTTTCAAGTTAAGAGCGAGAAACGTGTGAGCTTCATGAACGTTTTAGTTTTTTATGAGCTGAGAAGTGACTGCGTTTACCTGAACTATGTCTTGAGTGTAGGAAGACATAGAGCCTGGGATTTAACTTCATTTCTGAAGGGAAACACACAGCACAGTTCTCAGCCATGAAACACACTCTGCTTTAGAGGAAGAAGCACGCTCTTGCTTTCTAGAGTCTCTAATACAGCAGGAAACGTGAGTGTGCTCAAAACAAAGAACAGTGTTTCCTACTCATATGGACCACATCTAGTTCAACTCTGCTTCTGAAACTGATACAAACCACAGATCCTCTAACATCCAATGCTTTTCAGTTAAGCGCGAGAAACGTGTCAGCTTCGTGAAGGATGTAGCCTCCTTTGAGCTATAAAGGGGCTGCGTTTACATGAAACAAAGTGTTGCTTGTACGAAGACACAGAGCCTGGGATTTAACTCCATTTCTGAAGAGCAGCACTCAGCACAGTTCCTATCCATGAAACACACTCTGCTTTAGAGCAACAAGCACGCTCTTGCTTTCTATAGTCTGTAATACAGCAGGAACATGAGTGTGATGATAACCAAAGGACTGTGTTTCCTACACATACGGACCATATAGAGTTAAACTCTGCTTCTGAAACTGATACAAACTACAGGACCTCTAACATCCAATGTTTTTCCATTAAGCGCGAGAAACATGTGAGCTTCGTGAACGATGTAGCTTCGTTTGTGCTGAATAGGGACTGTGTATACCCAAAAGATGTCTTGCTTGTAGGAAGACACAGAGTATGGGATTTAACACCATTTCTGAAGAGCAGCACTTAGCACAGTTCCCATCCATGAAACACACTCTGCTTTAGAGCAAGAAGCACACACATGCTTTCTAGAGTCTGTAATACAGCAGGAACGTGAGTGTGATGATAACCAAAGGACTGTGTTTCCTACACATACAGACCATATCGAGTTCAATTCTGCTTCTGTAACTGATATAAACCACAGGACATCTAACATTCAGTGCTTTTCAGTTAAGCGCGAGAAACGTGTGAGCTTTGTGAATGATGTAGCTTCGTTTGAGCCAAAAAGTGAGTGCGTTTACCTGGAACGAAGTCTTGCTTGTAGGAAGACAGAGAACATGGGATTTAAGTCCATTTCTGAAGAGCAGCATTCAGCACAGTTCCCATCCATGAAACACACTCTGCTTTAGAGCAAGAAGCACGCACATGCTTTCTAGAGTCTGTAATACAGCAGGAACGTGAGTGTGATGATAAGCAAAGGACTGTGTTTCCTACACATACAGACCATATCGAGTTCAATTCTGCTTCTGTAACTGATGTAAACCGCAGGACATCTAACATTCAGTGCTTTTCAGTTAAGCGCGAGAAACGTGTGAGCTTTGTGAATGATGTAGCTTCGTTTGAGCCAAAAAGTGAGTGCGTTTACATGGAACGAAGTCTTGCTTGTAGGAAGACAGAGAACATGGGATTTAAGTCCATTTCTGAAGAGCAGCATTCAGCACAGTTCCCATCCAAGAAACACACTCTGCTTTAGAACATGAAGCACGCTATTGCTTTCTAGAATCTGTAATACAGCAGGAAACATGAGTGTGCTCAGAACAAAAGGACGGTGTTTCCTACACATATGGACCATATTTAGTTCAACTCAGCTTCTGAAACTGAAACAAACGACAGGTCCTCTAACATCCAATGCTTTTCATTCAAGCGCAATAAACGTGTGAGCTTCGTGAACCATGTAGCTTCCTTTGAGCTGAATAGGGACTGCGTATACCTGAAAAGATGTCTTGCTTGTAGGAAGACACAGAGTATTGGATTTAACTCCATTTCTGAAGGTCAACACTCAGCACAGTTCCCATCCATCAAACACACTCTACTTTAGAGCAAGAAGCATGCTCTTGCTTTCTAGAATTTGTAATAGAGCAGGAACGTGACTGTGATCATAACCAAAGGACTGTGTTTCCTACACATACGGACCATATCGAGTTCAACTCTGCTTCTGAAACTGATACAAACCAAAGGACCTCTAACATCCAATGCTTTTCAGTTAAGCACGAGAAACCTGTGAGCTTTGTGAAGGATGTGGCTTCGTTTGAGCTGAAAAGTGATTGCGTTTACCTGAAACTATGTCTTGCTTGTAGGAAGACAAAGAACATGATATTTAAGTCCATTTCTGAAGGGCAGCATTCAGCACAGTTCCCATCCAAGAAACACACTCTGCTTTAGAGCATGACGCACGCCATTGCTTTCTAGAACCTGTAATACAGCAGGGAACATGAGTGTGCTCAGAACAAAAGAACTGTATTTCCTACGCATATGGACCACATCTGGTTCAACTCTGCTTCGGAAACTGATACAAACAACAGATCCTGTAACATCCAATGCTTTTCAAGTTAAGAGCGAGAAACGTGTGAGCTTCATGAACGTTTTAGTTTTTTATGAGCTGAGAAGTGACTGCGTTTACCTGAACTATGTCTTGAGTGTAGGAAGACATAGAGCCTGGGATTTAACTTCATTTCTGAAGGGAAACACACAGCACAGTTCTCAGCCATGAAACACACTCTGCTTTAGAGGAAGAAGCACGCTCTTGCTTTCTAGAGTCTCTAATACAGCAGGAAACGTGAGTGTGCTCAAAACAAAGAACAGTGTTTCCTACTCATATGGACCACATCTAGTTCAACTCTGCTTCTGAAACTGATACAAACCACAGATCCTCTAACATCCAATGCTTTTCAGTTAAGCGCGAGAAACGTGTCAGCTTCGTGAAGGATGTAGCCTCCTTTGAGCTATAAAGGGGCTGCGTTTACATGAAACAAAGTGTTGCTTGTACGAAGACACAGAGCCTGGGATTTAACTCCATTTCTGAAGAGCAGCACTCAGCACAGTTCCTATCCATGAAACACACTCTGCTTTAGAGCAACAAGCACGCTCTTGCTTTCTATAGTCTGTAATACAGCAGGAACATGAGTGTGATGATAACCAAAGGACTGTGTTTCCTACACATACGGACCATATAGAGTTAAACTCTGCTTCTGAAACTGATACAAACTACAGGACCTCTAACATCCAATGTTTTTCCATTAAGCGCGAGAAATATGTGAGCTTCGTGAACGATGTAGCTTCGTTTGTGCTGAATAGGGACTGTGTATACCCAAAAGATGTCTTGCTTGTAGGAAGACACAGAGTATGGGATTTAACACCATTTCTGAAGAGCAGCACTTAGCACAGTTCCTATCCATGAAACACACTCTGCTTTAGAGCAAGAAGCACACACATGCTTTCTAGAGTCTGTAATACAGCAGGAACGTGAGTGTGATGATAACCAAAGGACTGTGTTTCCTACACATACAGACCATATCGAGTTCAATTCTGCTTCTGTAACTGATATAAACCACAGGACATCTAACATTCAGTGCTTTTCAGTTAAGCGCGAGAAACGTGTGAGCTTTGTGAATGATGTAGCTTCGTTTGAGCCAAAAAGTGAGTGCGTTTACCTGGAACGAAGTCTTGCTTGTAGGAAGACAGAGAACATGGGATTTAAGTCCATTTCTGAAGAGCAGCATTCAGCACAGTTCCCATCCATGAAACACACTCTGCTTTAGAGCAAGAAGCACGCACATGCTTTCTAGAGTCTGTAATACAGCAGGAACGTGAGTGTGATGATAAGCAAAGGACTGTGTTTCCTACACATACAGACCATATCGAGTTCAATTCTGCTTCTGTAACTGATGTAAACCGCAGGACATCTAACATTCAGTGCTTTTCAGTTAAGCGCGAGAAACGTGTGAGCTTTGTGAATGATGTAGCTTCGTTTGAGCCAAAAAGTGAGTGCGTTTACCTGGAACGAAGTCTTGCTTGTAGGAAGACAGAGAACATGGGATTTAAGTCCATTTCTGAAGAGCAGCATTCAGCACAGTTCCCATCCAAGAAACACACTCTGCTTTAGAACATGAAGCACGCTATTGCTTTCTAGAATCTGTAATACAGCAGGAAACATGAGTGTGCTCAGAACAAAAGGACGGTGTTTCCTACACATATGGACCATATTTAGTTCAACTCAGCTTCTGAAACTGAAACAAACGACAGGTCCTCTAACATCCAATGCTTTTCATTCAAGCGCAATAAACGTGTGAGCTTCGTGAACCATGTAGCTTCCTTTGAGCTGAATAGGGACTGCGTATACCTGAAAAGATGTCTTGCTTGTAGGAAGACACAGAGTATTGGATTTAACTCCATTTCTGAAGGTCAACACTCAGCACAGTTCCCATCCATCAAACACACTCTACTTTAGAGCAAGAAGCATGCTCTTGCTTTCTAGAATTTGTAATAGAGCAGGAACGTGACTGTGATCATAACCAAAGGACTGTGTTTCCTACACATACGGACCATATCGAGTTCAACTCTGCTTCTGAAACTGATACAAACCAAAGGACCTCTAACATCCAATGCTTTTCAGTTAAGCACGAGAAACCTGTGAGCTTTGTGAAGGATGTGGCTTCGTTTGAGCTGAAAAGTGATTGCGTTTACCTGAAACTATGTCTTGCTTGTAGGAAGACAAAGAACATGATATTTAAGTCCATTTCTGAAGGGCAGCATTCAGCACAGTTCCCATCCAAGAAACACACTCTGCTTTAGAGCATGACGCACACTATTGCTTTCTAGAACCTGTAATACAGCAGGGAACATGAGTGTGCTCAGAACAAAAGAACTGTATTTCCTACGCATATGGACCACATCTAGTTCAACTCTGCTTCGGAAACTGATACAAACCACAGATCCTGTAACATCCAATGCTTTTCAAGTTAAGAGCGAGAAACGTGTGAGCTTCATGAACGTTTTAGTTATTTATGAGCTGAGAAGTGACTGCGTTTACCTGAACTAAGTCTTGAGTGTAGGAAGACATAGAGCCTGGGATTTAACTTCATTTCTGAAGGGAAACACACAGCACAGTTCTCAGCCATGAAACACACTCTGCTTTAGAGGAAGAAGCACGCTCTTGCTTTCTAGAGTCTCTAATACAGCAGGAAACGTGAGTGTGCTCAAAACAAAGAACAGTGTTTCCTACTCATATGGACCACATCTAGTTCAACTCTGCTTCTGAAACTGATACAAACCACAGATCCTCTAACATGCAATGCTTTTCAGTTAAGAGCGAGAAAAGTGTCAGCTTCGTGAAGGATGTAGCCTCCTTTGAGCTATAAAGGGGCTGCGTTTACATGAAACAAAGTGTTGCTTGTACGAAGACACAGAGCCTGGGATTTAACTCCATTTCTGAAGAGCAGCACTCAGCACAGTTCCTATCCATGAAACACACTCTGCTTTAGAGCAACAAGCATGCTCTTGCTTTCTAGAGTCTGTAATACAGCAGGAACATGAGTGTGATGATAACCAAAGGACTGTGTTTCCTACACATACGGACCATATAGAGTTAAACTCTGCTTCTGAAACTGATACAAACTACAGGACCTCTAACATCCAATGTTTTTCCATTAAGCGCGAGAAACATGTGAGCTTCGTGAACGATGTAGCTTTGTTTGTGCTGAATAGGGACTGTGTATACCCAAAAGATGTCTTGCTTTTAGGAAGACACAGAGTATGGGATTTAACACCATTTCTGAAGAGCAGCACTTAGCACAGTTCCCATCCATGAAACACACTCTGCTTTAGAGCAAGAAGCACACACATGCTTTCTAGACTCTGTAATACAGCAGGAACGTGAGTGTGATGATAACCAAAGGACTGTGTTTCCTACACATACAGACCATATCGAGTTCAATTCTGCTTCTGTAACTGATATAAACCACAGGATATCTAAAATTCAGTGCTTTTCAGTTAAGCGCGAGAAACGTGTGAGCTTTGTGAATGATGTAGCTTCGTTTGAGCCAAAAAGTGACTGCGTTTACCTGGAACGAAGTCTTGCTTGTAGGAAGACAGAGAACATGGGATTTAAGTCCATTTCTGAAGAGCAGCATTCAGCACAGTTCCCATCCATGAAACACACTCTGCTTTAGATCAAGAAGCACGCACATGCTTTCTAGAGTCTGTAATACAGCAGGAAAGTGAGTGTGATGATAACCAAAGGACTGTGTTTCCTACACATACAGACCATATCGAGTTCAATTCTGCTTCTGTAACTGATGTAAACCACAGGACATCTAACATTCAGTGCTTTTCAGTTAAGCGCGAGAAACGTGTGAGCTTTGTGAATGATGTAGCTTCGTTTGAGCCAAAAAGTGAGTGCGTTTACCTGGAACGAAGTCTTGCTTGTAGGAAGACAGAGAACATGGGATTTAAGTCCATTTCTGAAGAGCAGCATTCAGCACAGTTCCCATCCAAGAAACACACTCTGCTTTAGAACATGAAGCACGCTATTGCTTTCTAGAATCTGTGATACAGCAGGAAACATGAGTGTGCTCAGAACAAAAGGACGGTGTTTCCTACACATATGGACTATATTTAGTTCAACTCAGCTTCTGAAACTGAAACAAACGACAGGTCCTCTAACATCCAATGCTTTTCTTTCAAGCGCAATAAACGTGTGAGCTTCGTGAACCATGTAGCTTCCTTTGAGCTGAATAGGGACTGCATATACCTGAAAAGATGTCTTGCTTGTAGGAAGACACAGAGTATTGGATTTAACTCCATTTCTGAAGGTCAACACTCAGCACAGTTCCCATCCATCAAACACACTCTGCTTTAGAGCAAGAAGCATGCTCTTGCTTTCTAGAATTTGTAATACAGCAGGAATGTGACTGTGATCATAACCAAAGGACTGTGTTTCCTGCACATCGGACCATATCGAGTTCAACTCTGCTTCTGAAACTGATACAAACCAAAGGACCTCTAACATCCAATGCTTTTCAGTTAAGCACGAGAAACCTGTGAGCTTTGTGAAGGATGTGGCTTCGTTTGAGCTGAAAAGTGACTGCGTTTACCTGAAACTATGTCTTGCTTGTAGGAAGACAGAGAACATGATATTTAAGTCCATTTCTGAAGGGCAGCATTCAGCACAGTTCCCATCCAAGAAACACACTCTGCTTTAGAGCATGAAGCACGCTATTGCTTTCTAGAACCTGTAATACAGCAGGAAACATGAGTGTGCTCAGAACAAAAGAACTGTATTTCCTACGCATAAGGACCACATCTAGTTCAACTCTGCTTCGGAAACTGATACAAACCACAGATCCTGTAACATCCAATGCTTTTCAAGTTAAGAGCGAGAAACGTGTGAGCTTCATGAACGTTTTAGTTTTTTATGAGCTGAGAAGTGACTGCGTTTACCTGAACTAAGTCTTGAGTGTAGGAAGACATAGAGCCTGGGATTTAACTTCATTTCTGAAGGGAAACACACAGCACAGTTCTCAGCCATGAAACACACTCTGCTTTAGAGGAAGAAGCACACTCTTGCTTTCTAGAGTCTCTAATACAGCAGGAAACGTGAGTGTGCTCAAAACAAAGAACAGTGTTTCCTACTCATATGGACCACATCTAGTTCAACTCTGCTTCTGAAACTGATACAAACCACAGAACCTCTAACATCCAATGCTTTTCAGTTAAGCGCGAGAAACGTGTCAGCTTCGTGAAGGATGTAGCCTCCTTTGAGCTATAAAGGGGCTGCGTTTACATGAAACAAAGTGTTGCTTGTAGGAAGACACAGAGCCTGGGATTTAACTCCATTTCTGAAGAGCAGCACTCAGCACAGTTCCTATCCATGAAACACACTCTGCTTTAGAGCAACAAGCATGCTCTTGCTTTCTAGAGTCTGTAATACAGCAGGAACATGAGTGTGATGATAACCAAAGGACTGTGTTTCCTACACATACGGACCATATAGAGTTAAACTCTGCTTCTGAAACTGATACAAACTACAGGACCTCTAACATCCAATGTTTTTCCATTAAGCGCGAGAAACATGTGAGCTTCGTGAACGATGTAGCTTCGTTTGTGCTGAATAGGGACTGTGTATACCCAAAAGATGTCTTGCTTGTAGGAAGACACAGAGTATGGGATTTAACACCATTTCTGAAGAGCAGCACTTAGCACAGTTCTCATCCATGAAACACACTCTGCTTTAGAGCAAGAAGCACACACATGCTTTCTAGAGTCTGTAATACAGCAGGAACGTGAGTGTGATGATAACCAAAGGACTGTGTTTCCTACACATACAGACCATATCGAGTTCAATTCTGCTTCTGTAACTGATATAAACCACAGGACATCTAACATTCAGTGCTTTTCAGTTAAGCGCGAGAAACGTGTGAGCTTTGTGAATGATGTAGCTTCGTTTGAGCCAAAAAGTGACTGCGTTTACCTGGAACGAAGTCTTGCTTGTAGGAAGACAGAGAACATGGGATTTAAGTCCATTTCTGAAGAGCAGCATTCAGCACAGTTCCCATCCATGAAACACACTCTGCTTTAGATCAAGAAGCACGCACATGCTTTCTAGAGTCTGTAATACAGCAGGAACGTGAGTGTGATGATAACCAAAGGACTGTGTTTCCTACACATACAGACCATATCGAGTTCAATTCTGCTTCTGTAACTGATGTAAACCACAGGACATCTAACATTCAGTGCTTTTCAGTTAAGCGCGAGAAATGTGTGAGCTTTGTGAATGATGTAGCTTCGTTTGAGCCAAAAAGTGAGTGCGTTTACCTGGAACGAAGTCTTGCTTGTAGGAAGACAGAGAACATGGGATTTAAGTCCATTTCTGAAGAGCAGCATTCAGCACAGTTCCCATCCAAGAAACACACTCTGCTTTAGAGCATGAAGCACGCTATTGCTTTCTAGAATCTGTGATACAGCAGGAAACATGAGTGTGCTCAGAACAAAAGGACGGTGTTTCCTACACATATGGACTATATTTAGTTCAACTCAGCTTCTGAAACTGAAACAAACGACAGGTCCTCTAACATCCAATGCTTTTCATTCAAGCGCAATAAACGTGTGAGCTTCGTGAACCATGTAGCTTCCTTTGAGCTGAATAGGGACTGCGTATACCTGAAAAGATGTCTTGCTTGTAGGAAGACACAGAGTATTGGATTTAACTCCATTTCTGAAGGTCAACACTCAGCACAGTTCCCATCCATCAAACACACTCTGCTTTAGAGCAAGAAGCATGCTCTTGCTTTCTAGAATTTGTAATACAGCAGGAATGTGACTGTGATCATAACCAAA
Organism: Onychomys leucogaster; assembly: GCA_949786385.1. Taxonomy (NCBI): domain Eukaryota; kingdom Metazoa; phylum Chordata; class Mammalia; order Rodentia; family Cricetidae; genus Onychomys; species Onychomys leucogaster. Next base: position 7,766,526 of record CATKUP010000006.1, on the reverse strand, counting down.
GGACTGTGTTTCCTACACATCGGACCATATCGAGTTCAACTCTGCTTCTGAAACTGATACAAACCAAAGGACCTCTAACATCCAATGCTTTTCAGTTAAGCACGAGAAACCTGTGAGCTTTGTGAAGGATGTGGCTTCGTTTGAGCTGAAAAGTGACTGCGTTTACCTGAAACTATGTCTTGCTTGTAGGAAGACAGAAAACATCATATTTAAGTCCATTTCTGAAGGGCAGCATTCAGCACAGTTCCCATCCAAGAAACACACTCTGCTTTAGAGCATGAAGCACGCTATTGCTTTCTAGAACCTGTAATACAGCAGGGAACATGAGTGTGCTCAGAACAAAAGAACTCTATTTCCTACGCATAAGGACCACATCTAGTTCAACTCTGCTTCGGAAACTGATACAAACCACAGATCCTGTAACATCCAATGCTTTTCAAGTTAAGAGCGAGAAACGTGTGAGCTTCATGAACGTTTTAGTTTTTTATGAGCTGAGAAGAGACTGCGTTTACCTGAACTAAGTCTTGAGTGTAGGAAGACATAGAGCCTGGGATTTAACTTCATTTCTGAAGGGAAACACACAGCACAGTTCTCAGCCATGAAACACACTCTGCTTTAGAGGAAGAAGCACGCTCTTGCTTTCTAGAGTCTCTAATACAGCAGGAAACGTGAGTGTGCTCAAAACAAAGAACAGTGTTTCCTACTCATATGGACCACATCTAGTTCAACTCTGCTTCTGAAACTGATACAAACCACAGATCCTCTAACATCCAATGCTTTTCAGTTAAGCGTGAGAAACGTGTCAGCTTCGTGAAGGATGTAGCCTCCTTTGAGCTATAAAGGGGCTGCGTTTACATGAAACAAAGTGTTGCTTGTCGGAAGACACAGAGCCTGGGATTTAACTCCATTTCTGAAGAGCAGCACTCAGCACAGTTCCTATCCATGAAACACACTCTGCTTTAGAGCAACAAGCACGCTCTTGCTTTCTAGAGTCTGTAATACAGCAGGAACATGAGTGTGATGATAACCAAAGGACTGTGTTTCCTACACATACGGACCATATAGAGTTAAACTCTGCTTCTGAAACTGATACAAACTACAGGACCTCTAACATCCAATGTTTTTCCATTAAGCGCGAGAAACATGTGAGCTTCGTGAACGATGTAGCTTCGTTTGTGCTGAATAGGGACTGTGTATACCCAAAAGATGTCTTGCTTGTCGGAAGACACAGAGTATGGGATTTAACACCATTTCTGAAGAGCAGCACTTAGCACAGTTCCCATCCATGAAACACACTCTGCTTTAGAGCAAGAAGCACACACATGCTTTCTAGAGTCTGTAATACAGCAGAAACGTGAGTGTGATGATAACCAAAGGACTGTGTTTCCTACACATACAGACCATATCGAGTTCAATTCTGCTTCTGTAACTGATATAAACCACAGGACATCTAACATTCAGTGCTTTTCAGTTAAGCGCGAGAAACGTGTGAGCTTTGTGAATGATGTAGCTTGGTTTGAGCCAAAAAGTGACTGCGTTTACCTGGAACGAAGTCTTGCATGTAGGAAGACAGAGAACATGGGATTCAAGTCCATTACAGAAGAGCAGCACTTAGCACAGTTCCCATCCATGAAACACACTCTGCTTTAGAGCAAGAAGCACGCACATGCTTTCTAGAGTCTGTAATACAGCAGGAACGTGAGTGTGATGATAACCAAAGGACTGTGTTTCCTACACATACAGACCATATCGAGTTCAATTCTGCTTCTGTAACTGATATAACCACAGGACATCTAACATTCAGTGCTTTTCAGTTAAGCGCAATAAACGTGTGAGCTTCGAGAACCATGTAGCTTCCTTTGAGCTGAATAGGGACTGCGTATACCTGAAAAGATGTCTTGCTTGTAGGAAGACACAGAGTATTGGATTTAACTCCATTTCTGAAGGTCAACACTCAGCACAGTTCCCATCCATCAAACACACTCTGCTTTAGAGCAAGAAGCATGCTCTTGCTTTCTAGAATTTGTAATACAGCAGGAATGTGACTGTGATCATAACCAAAGGACTGTGTTTCCTACACATACAGACCATATCGAGTTCAACTCTGCTTCGGAAACTGATACAAACCAAAGGACCTCTAACATCCAATGCTTTTCAGTTAAGCACGAGAAACCTGTGAGCTTTGTGAAGGATATGGCTTCGTTTGAGCTGAAAAGTGATTGCGTTTACCTGAAACTATGTCTTGCTTGTAGGAAGACAGAGAACATGATATTTAAGTCCATTTCTGAAGGGCAGCATTCAGCACAGTTCCCATCCAAGAAACACACTCTGCTTTAGAGCATGAAGCACGCTATTGCTTTCTAGAACCTGTAATACAGCAGGAAACATGAGTGTGCTCAGAAAAAAAGAACTGTATTTCCTATGCATAAGGACCACATCTAGTTCAACTCTGCTTCGGAAACTGATACAAACCACAGATCCTGTAACATCCAATGCTTTTCAAGTTAAGAGCGAGAAACGTGTGAGCTTCATGAACGTTTTAGTTTTTTATGAGCTGAGAAGTGACTGCGTTTACCTGAACTAAGTCTTGAGTGTAGGAAGACATAGAGCCTGGGATTTAACTTCATTTCTGAAGGGAAACACAGAGCACAGTTCTCAGCCATGAAACACACTCTGCTTTAGAGGAAGAAGCACGCTCTTGCTTTCTAGAGTCTCTAATACAGCAGGAAACGTGAGTGTGCTCAAAACAAAGAACAGTGTTTCCTACTCATATGGACCACATCTAGTTCAACTCTGCTTCTGAAACTGATACAAACCACAGATCCTCTAACATCCAATGCTTTTCAGTTAAGCGTGAGAAACGTGTCAGCTTCGTGAAGGATGTAGCCTCCTTTGAGCTATAAAGCGGCTGAGTTTACATGAAACAAAGTGTTGCTTGTCGGAAGACACAGAGCCTGGGATTTAACTCCATTTCTGAAGAGCAGCACTCAGCACAGTTCCTATCCATGAAACACACTCTGCTTTAGAGCAACAAGCACGCTCTTGCTTTCTAGAGTCTGTAATACAGCAGGAACATGAGTGTGATGATAACCAAAGGACTGTGTTTCCTACACATACGGACCATATAGAGTTAAACTCTGCTTCTGAAACTGATACAAACTACAGGACCTCTAACATCCAATGTTTTTCCATTAAGCGCGAGAAACATGTCAGCTTCGTGAACGATGTAGCTTCGTTTGTGCTGAATAGGGACTGTGTATACCCAAAAGATGTCTTGCTTGTAGGAAGACACAGAGTATGGGATTTAACACCATTTCTGAAGAGCAGCACTTAGCACAGTTCCCATCCATGAAACACACTCTGCTTTAGAGCAAGAAGCACGCACATGCTTTCTAGAGTCTGTAATACAGCAGGAATGTGAGTGTGATGATAACCAAAGGACTGTGTTTCCTACACATACAGACCATATCGAGTTCAATTCTGCTTCTGTAACTGATGTAAACCACAGGATATCTAACATTCAGTGCTTTTCAGTTAAGCGCAAGAAACGTGTGAGCTTTGTGAATGATGTAGCTTCGTTTGAGCCAAAAAGTGAGTGCGTTTACCTGGAACGAAGTCTTGCTTGTAGGAAGACAGAGAACATGGGATTTAAGTCCATTTCTGAAGAGCAGCATTCAGCACAGTTCCCATCCAAGAAACACACTCTGCTTTAGAACATGAAGCACGCTATTGCTTTCTAGAATCTGTAATACAGCAGGAAACATGAGTGTGCTCAGAACAAAAGGACGGTGTTTCCTACACATATGGACCATATTTAGTTCAACTCAGCTTCTGAAACTGAAACAAACGACAGGTCCTCTAACATCCAATGCTTTTCATTCAAGCGCAATAAACGTGTGAGCTTCGTGAACCATGTAGCTTCCTTTGAGCTGAATAGGGACTGCGTATACCTGAAAAGATGTCTTGCTTGTAGGAAGACACAGAGTATTGGATTTAACTCCATTTCTGAAGGTCAACACTCAGCACAGTTCCCATCCATCAAACACACTCTACTTTAGAGCAAGAAGCATGCTCTTGCTTTCTAGAATTTGTAATAGAGCAGGAACGTGACTGTGATCATAACCAAAGGACTGTGTTTCCTACACATACGGACCATATCGATTTCAACTCTGCTTCTGAAACTGATACAAACCAAAGGACCTCTAACATCCAATGCTTTTCAGTTAAGCACGAGAAACCTGTGAGCTTTGTGAAGGATGTGGCTTCGTTTGAGCTGAAAAGTGATTGCGTTTACCTGAAACTATGTCTTGCTTGTAGGAAGACAAAGAACATGATATTTAAGTCCATTTCTGAAGGGCAGCATTCAGCACAGTTCCCATCCAAGAAACACACTCTGCTTTAGAGCATGACGCACGCTATTGCTTTCTAGAACCTGTAATACAGCAGGGAACATGAGTGTGCTCAGAACAAAAGAACTGTATTTCCTACGCATATGGACCACATCTAGTTCAACTCTGCTTCGGAAACTGATACAAACCACAGATCCTGTAACATCCAATGCTTTTCAAGTTAAGAGCGAGAAACGTGTGAGCTTCATGAACGTTTTAGTTTTTTATGAGCTGAGAAGTGACTGCGTTTACCTGAACTAAGTCTTGAGTGTAGGAAGACATAGAGCCTGGGATTTAACTTCATTTCTGAAGGGAAACACACAGCACAGTTCTCAGCCATGAAACACACTCTGCTTTAGAGGAAGAAGCACGCTCTTGCTTTCTAGAGTCTCTAATACAGCAGGAAACGTGAGTGTGCTCAAAACAAAGAACAGTGTTTCCTACTCATATGGACCACATCTAGTTCAACTCTGCTTCTGAAACTGATACAAACCACAGATCCTCTAACATCCAATGCTTTTCAGTTAAGCGTGAGAAACGTGTCAGCTTCGTGAAGGATGTAGCCTCCTTTGAGCTATAAAGGGGCTGCGTTTACATGAAACAAAGTGTTGCTTGTAGGAAGACACAGAGTATGGGATTTAACACCATTTCTGAAGAGCAGCAATTAGCACAGTTCCCATCCATGAAACACACTCTGCTTTAGAGCAAGAAACACACACATGCTTTCTAGAGTCTGTAATACAGCTGGAACGTGAGTGTGATGATAACCAAAGGACTGTGTTTCCTACACATACAGACCATATCGAGTTCAATTCTGCTTCTGTAACTGATATAAACCACAGGACATCTACCATTCAGTGCTTTTCAGTTAAGCGCGAGAAACGTGTGAGCTTTGTGAATGATGTAGCTTCGTTTGAGCCAAAAAGTGACTGCGTTTACCTGGAACGAAGTCTTGCTTGTAGGAAGACAGAGAACATGGGATTTAAGTCCATTTCTGAAGAGCAGCATTCAGCACAGTTCCCATCCATGAAACACACTCTGCTTTAGAGCAAGAAGCACGCACATGCTTTCTAGAGTCTGTAATACAGCAGGAACGTGAGTGTGATGATAACCAAAGGACTGTGTTTCCTACACATACAGACCATATCGAGTTCAATTCTGCTTCTGTAACTGATGTAAACCACAGGACATCTAACATTCAGTGCTTTTCAGTTAAGCGCGAGAAACGTGTGAGCTTTGTGAATGATGTAGCTTCTTTTGAGCCAAAAAGTGAGTGCGTTTACCTGGAACGAAGTCTTGCTTGTAGGAAGACAGAGAACATGGGATTTAAGTCCATTTCTGAAGAGCAGCATTCAGCACAGTTCCCATCCAAGAAACACACTCTGCTTTAGAACATGAAGCACGCAATTGCTTTCTAGAATCTGTAATACAGCAGGAAACATGAGTGTGCTCAGAACAAAAGGACGGTGTTTCCTACACATATGGACCATATTTAGTTCAACTCAGCTTCTGAAACTGAAACAAACGACAGGTCCTCTAACATCCAATGATTTTCATTCAAGCGCAATAAACGTGTGAGCTTCGTGAACCATGTAGCTTCCTTTGACCTGAATAGGGACTGCGTATACCTGAAAAGATGTCTTGCTTGTAGGAAGACACAGAGTATTGGATTTAACTCCATTTCTGAAGGTCAACACTCAGCACAGTTCCCATCCATCAAACACACTCTGCTTTAGAGCAAGAAGCATGCTCTTGCTTTCTAGAATTTGTAATACAGCAGGAACGTGACTGTGATCATAACCAAAGGACTGTGTTTCCTACACATACGGACCATATCGAGTTCAACTCTGCTTCTGAAACTGATACAAACCAAAGGACCTCTAACATCCAATGCTTTTCAGTTAAGCACGAGAAACCTGTGAGCTTTGTGAAGGATGTGGCTTCGTTTGAGCTGAAAAGTGACTGCGTTTACCTGAAACTATGTCTTGCTTGTAGGAAGACAGAGAACATGATATTTAAGTCCATTTCTGAAAGGCAGCATTCAGCACAGTTCCCATCCAAGAAACACTCTCTGCTTTAGAGCATGACGCACGCTATTGCTTTCTAGAATCTGTAATACAGCAGGAAACATGAGTGTGCTCAGAACAAAAGAACTGTATTTCCTACGCCTATGGACCACATCTAGTTCAACTCTGCTTCGGAAACTGATACAAACCACAGATCCTGTAACATCCAATGCTTTTCAAGTTAAGAGCGAGAAACGTGTGAGCTTCATGAACGTTTTAGTTTTTTATGAGCTGAGAAGTGACTGCATTTACCTGAACTAAGTCTTGAGTGTAGGAAGACATAGAGCCTGGGATTTAACTTCATTTCTGAAGGGAAACACACAGCACAGTTCTCAGCCATGAAACACACTCTGCTTTAGAGGAAGAAGCACGCTCTTGCTTTCTAGAGTCTCTAATACAGCAGGAAACGTGAGTGTGCTCAAAACAAAGAACAGTGTTTCCTACTCATATGGACCACATCTAGTTCAACTCTGCTTCTGAAACTGATACAAACCACAGATCCTCTAACATCCAATGCTTTTCAGTTAAGCGCGAGAAACGTGTCAGCTTCGTGAAGGATGAAGCCTCCTTTGAGCTATAAAGGGGCTGCGTTTACATGAAACAAAGTGTTGCTTGTAGGAAGACACAGAGCCTGGGATTTAACTCCATTTCTAAAGAGCAGCACTCAGCACAGTTCCTATCCATGAAACACACTCTGCTTTAGAGCAACAAGCACGCTCTTGCTTTCTAGAGTCTGTAATACAGCAGGAACATGAGTGTGATGATAACCAAAGGACTGTGTTTCCTACACATACGGACCATATAGAGTTAAACTCTGCTTCTGAAACTGATACAAACTACAGGACCTCTAACATCCAATGTTTTTCCATTAAGCGTGAGAAACATGTGAGCTTCGTGAACGATGTAGCTTCGTTTGTGCTGAATAGGGACTGTGTATACCCAAAAGATGTCTTGCTTGTAGGAAGACACAGAGTATGGGATTTAACACCATTTCTGAAGAGCAGCAATTAGCACAGTTCCCATCCATGAAACACACTCTGCTTTAGAGCAAGAAACACACACATGCTTTCTAGAGTCTGTAATACAGCAGGAACGTGAGTGTGATGATAACCAAAGGACTGTGTTTCCTACACATACAGACCATATCGAGTTCAATTCTGCTTCTGTAACTGATATAAACCACAGGACATCTACCATTCAGTGCTTTTCAGTTAAGCGCGAGAAACGTGTGAGCTTTGTGAATGATGTAGCTTCGTTTGAGCCAAAAAGTGACTGCGTTTACCTGGAACGAAGTCTTGCTTGTAGGAAGACAGAGAACATGGGATTTAAGTCCATTTCTGAAGAGCAGCATTCAGCACAGTTCCCATCCATGAAACACACTCTGCTTTAGAGCAAGAAGCACGCACATGCTTTCTAGAGTCTGTAATACAGCAGGAACGTGAGTGTGATGATAACCAAAGGACTGTGTTTCCTACACATACAGACCATATCGAGTTCAATTCTGCTTCTGTAACTGATGTAAACCACAGGACATCTAACATTCAGTGCTTTTCAGTTAAGCGCGAGGAACATGTGAGCTTTGTGAATGATGTAGCTTCTTTTGAGCCAAAAAGTGAGTGCGTTTACCTGGAACGAAGTCTTGCTTGTAGGAAGACAGAGAACATGGGATTTAAGTCCATTTCTGAAGAGCAGCATTCAGCACAGTTCCTATCCAAGAAACACACTCTGCTTTAGAACATGAAGCACGCAATTGCTTTCTAGAATCTGTAATACAGCAGGAAACATGAGTGTGCTCAGAACAAAAGGACGGTGTTTCCTACACATATGGACCATATTTAGTTCAACTCAGCTTCTGAAACTGAAACAAACGACAGGTCCTCTAACATCCAATGATTTTCATTCAAGCGCAATAAACGTGTGAGCTTCGTGAACCATGTAGCTTCCTTTGACCTGAATAGGGACTGCGTATACCTGAAAAGATGTCTTGCTTGTAGGAAGACACAGAGTATTGGATTTAACTCCATTTCTGAAGGTCAACACTCAGCACAGTTCCCATCCATCAAACACACTCTGCTTTAGAGCAAGAAGCATGCTCTTGCTTTCTAGAATTTGTAATACAGCAGGAACGTGACTGTGATCATAACCAAAGGACTGTGTTTCCTACACATACGGACCATATCGAGTTCAACTCTGCTTCTGAAACTGATACAAACCAAAGGACCTCTAACATCCAATGCTTTTCAGTTAAGCACGAGAAACCTGTGAGCTTTGTGAAGGATGTGGCTTCGTTTGAGCTGAAAAGTGACTGCGTTTACCTGAAACTATGTCTTGCTTGTAGGAAGACAGAGAACATGATATTTAAGTCCATTTCTGAAAGGCAGCATTTAGCACAGTTCCCATCCAAGAAACACTCTCTGCTTTAGAGCATGACGCACGCTATTGCTTTCTAGAATCTGTAATACAGCAGGAAACATGAGTGTGCTCAGAACAAAAGAACTGTATTTCCTACGCCTATGGACCACATCTAGTTCAACTCTGCTTCGGAAACTGATACAAACCACAGATCCTGTAACATCCAATGCTTTTCAAGTTAAGAGCGAGAAACGTGTGAGCTTCATGAACGTTTTAGTTTTTTATGAGCTGAGAAGTGACTGCGTTTACCTGAACTAAGTCTTGAGTGTAGGAAGACATAGAGCCTGGGATTTAACTTCATTTCTGAAGGGAAACACACAGCACAGTTCTCAGCCATGAAACACACTCTGCTTTAGAGGAAGAAGCACGCTCTTGCTTTCTAGAGTCTCTAATACAGCAGGAAACGTGAGTGTGCTCAAAACAAAGAACAGTGTTTCCTACTCATATGGACCACATCTAGTTCAACTCTGCTTCTGAAACTGATACAAACCACAGATCCTCTAACATCCAATGCTTTTCAGTTAAGCGCGAGAAACGTGTCAGCTTCGTGAAGGATGTAGCCTCCTTTGAGCTATAAAGGGGCTGCGTTTACATGAAACAAAGTGTTGCTTGTAGGAAGACACAGAGCCTGGGATTTAACTCCATTTCTGAAGAGCAGCACTCAGCACAGTTCCTATCCATGAAACACACTCTGCTTTAGAGCAACAAGCACGCTCTTGCTTTCTAGAGTCTGTAATACAGCAGGAACATGAGTGTGATGATAACCAAAGGACTGTGTTTCCTACACATACGGACCATATAGAGTTAAACTCTGCTTCTGAAACTGATACAAACTACAGGACCTCTAACATCCAATGTTTTTCCATTAAGCGCGAGAAACATGTGAGCTTCGTGAACGATGTAGCTTCGTTTGTGCTGAATAGGGACTGTCTATACCCAAAAGATGTCTTGCTTGTAGGAAGACACAGAGTATGGGATTTAACACCATTTCTGAAGAGCAGCACTTAGCACAGTTCCCATCCATGAAACACACTCTGCTTTAGAGCAAGAAACACACACATGCTTTCTAGAGTCTGTAATACAGCAGGAACGTGAGTGTGATGATAACCAAAGGACTGTGTTTCCTACACATACAGACCATATCGAGTTCAATTCTGCTTCTGTAACTGATATAAACCACAGGACATCTACCATTCAGTGCTTTTCAGTTAAGTGCGAGAAACGTGTGAGCTTTGTGAATGATGTAGCTTCGTTTGAGCCAAAAAGTGACTGCGTTTACCTGGAACGAAGTCTTGCTTGTAGGAAGACAGAGAACATGGGATTTAAGTCCATTTCTGAAGAGCAGCATTCAGCACAGTTCCCATCCATGAAACACACTCTGCTTTAGAGCAAGAAGCACGCACATGCTTTCTAGAGTCTGTCATACAGCAGGAACGTGAGTGTGATGATAACCAAAGGACTGTGTTTCCTACACATACAGACCATATCAAGTTCAATTCTGCTTCTGTAACTGATGTAAACCACAGGACATCTAACATTCAGTGCTTTTCAGTTAAGCGCGAGAAACGTGTGAGCTTTGTGAATGATGTAGCTTCTTTTGAGCCAAAAAGTGAGTGCGTTTACCTGGAACGAAGTCTTGCTTGTAGGAAGACAGAGAACATGGGATTTAAGTCCATTTCTGAAGAGCAGCATTCAGCACAGTTCCCATCCAAGAAACACACTCTGCTTTAGAACATGAAGCACGCTATTGCTTTCTAGAATCTGTAATACAGCAGGAAACATGAGTGTGCTCAGAACAAAAGGACGGTGTTTCCTACACATATGGACCATATTTAGTTCAACTCAGCTTCTGAAACTGAAACAAACGACAGGTCCTCTAACATCCAATGATTTTCATTCAAGCGCAATAAACGTGTGAGCTTCGTGAACCATGTAGCTTCCTTTGAGCTGAATAGGGACTACGTATACCTGAAAAGATGTCTTGCTTGTAGGAAGACACAGAGTATTGGATTTAACTCCATTTCTGAAGGTCAACACTCAGCACAGTTCCCATCCATCAAACACACTCTGCTTTAGAGCAAGAAGCATGCTCTTGCTTTCTAGAATTTGTAATACAGCAGGAACGTGACTGTGATCATAACCAAAGGACTGTGTTTCCTACACATACGGACCATATCGAGTTCAACTCTGCTTCTGAAACTGATACAAACCAAAGGACCTCTAACATCCAATGCTTTTCAGTTAAGCACGAGAAACCTGTGAGCTTTGTGAAGGATGTGGCTTCGTTTGAGCTGAAAAGTGACTGCGTTTACCTGAAACTATGTCTTGCTTGTAGGAAGACAGAGAACATGATATTTAAGTCCATTTCTGAAAGGCAGCATTCAGCACAGTTCCCATCCAAGAAACACTCTCTGCTTTAGAGCATGACGCACGCTATTGCTTTCTAGAATCTGTAATACAGCAGGAAACATGAGTGTGCTCAGAACAAAAGAACTGTATTTCCTACGCCTATGGACCACATCTAGTTCAACTCTGCTTCGGAAACTGATACAAACCACAGATCCTGTAACATCCAATGCTTTTCAAGTTAAGAGCGAGAAACGTGTGAGCTTCATGAACGTTTTAGTTTTTTATGAGCTGAGAAGTGACTGCGTTTACCTGAACTAAGTCTTGAGTGTAGGAAGACATAGAGCCTGGGATTTAACTTCATTTCTGAAGGGAAACACACAGCACAGTTCTCAGCCATGAAACACACTCTGCTTTAGAGGAAGAAGCACGCTCTTGCTTTCTAGAGTCTCTAATACAGCAGGAAACGTGAGTGTGCTCAAAACAAAGAACAGTGTTTCCTACTCATATGGACCACATCTAGTTCAACTCTGCTTCTGAAACTGATACAAACCACAGATCCTCTAACATCCAATGCTTTTCAGTTAAGCGCGAGAAACGTGTCAGCTTCGTGAAGGATGTAGCCTCCTTTGAGCTATAAAGGGGCTGCGTTTACATGAAACAAAGTGTTGCTTGTAGGAAGACACAGAGCCTGGGATTTAACTCCATTTCTGAAGAGCAGCACTCAGCACAGTTCCTATCCATGAAACACACTCTGCTTTAGAGCAACAAGCACGCTCTTGCTTTCTAGAGTCTGTAATACAGCAGGAACATGAGTGTGATGATAACCAAAGGACTGTGTTTCCTACACATACGGACCATATAGAGTTAAACTCTGCTTCTGAAACTGATACAAACTACAGGACCTCTAACATCCAATGTTTTTCCATTAAGCGCGAGAAACATGTGAGCTTCGTGAACGATGTAGCTTCGTTTGTGCTGAATAGGGACTGTCTATACCCAAAAGATGTCTTGCTTGTAGGAAGACACAGAGTATGGGATTTAACACCATTTCTGAAGAGCAGCACTTAGCACAGTTCCCATCCATGAAACACACTCTGCTTTAGAGCAAGAAACACACACATGCTTTCTAGAGTCTGTAATACAGCAGGAACGTGAGTGTGATGATAACCAAAGGACTGTGTTTCCTACACATACAGACCATATCGAGTTCAATTCTGCTTCTGTAACTGATATAAACCACAGGACATCTACCATTCAGTGCTTTTCAGTTAAGTGCGAGAAACGTGTGAGCTTTGTGAATGATGTAGCTTCGTTTGAGCCAAAAAGTGACTGCGTTTACCTGGAACGAAGTCTTGCTTGTAGGAAGACAGAGAACATGGGATTTAAGTCCATTTCTGAAGAGCAGCATTCAGCACAGTTCCCATCCATGAAACACACTCTGCTTTAGAGCAAGAAGCACGCACATGCTTTCTAGAGTCTGTCATACAGCAGGAACGTGAGTGTGATGATAACCAAAGGACTGTGTTTCCTACACATACAGACCATATCAAGTTCAATTCTGCTTCTGTAACTGATGTAAACCACAGGACATCTAACATTCAGTGCTTTTCAGTTAAGCGCGAGAAACGTGTGAGCTTTGTGAATGATGTAGCTTCTTTTGAGCCAAAAAGTGAGTGCGTTTACATGGAACGAAGTCTTGCTTGTAGGAAGACAGAGAACATGGGATTTAAGTCCATTTCTGAAGAGCAGCATTCAGCACAGTTCCCATCCAAGAAACACACTCTGCTTTAGAACATGAAGCACGCTATTGCTTTCTAGAATCTGTAATACAGCAGGAAACATGAGTGTGCTCAGAACAAAAGGACGGTGTTTCCTACACATATGGACCATATTTAGTTCAACTCAGCTTCTGAAACTGAAACAAACGACAGGTCCTCTAACATCCAATGATTTTCATTCAAGCGCAATAAACGTGTGAGCTTCGTGAACCATGTAGCTTCCTTTGAGCTGAATAGGGACTACGTATACCTGAAAAGATGTCTTGCTTGTAGGAAGACACAGAGTATTGGATTTAACTCCATTTCTGAAGGTCAACACTCAGCACAGTTCCCATCCATCAAACACACTCTGCTTTAGAGCAAGAAGCATGCTCTTGCTTTCTAGAATTTGTAATACAGCAGGAACGTGACTGTGATCATAACCAAAGGACTGTGTTTCCTACACATACGGACCATATCGAGTTCAACTCTGCTTCTGAAACTGATACAAACCAAAGGACCTCTAACATCCAATGCTTTTCAGTTAAGCACGAGAAACCTGTGAGCTTTGTGAAGGATGTGGCTTCGTTTGAGCTGAAAAGTGACTGCGTTTACCTGAAACTATGTCTTGCTTGTAGGAAGACAGAGAACATGATATTTAAGTCCATTTCTGAAAGGCAGCATTCAGCACAGTTCCCATCCAAGAAACACTCTCTGCTTTAGAGCATGACGCACGCTATTGCTTTCTAGAATCTGTAATACAGCAGGAAACATGAGTGTGCTCAGAACAAAAGAACTGTATTTCCTACGCCTATGGACCACATCTAGTTCAACTCTGCTTCGGAAACTGATACAAACCACAGATCCTGTAACATCCAATGCTTTTCAAGTTAAGAGCGAGAAACGTGTGAGCTTCATGAACGTTTTAGTTTTTTATGAGCTGAGAAGTGACTGCGTTTACCTGAACTAAGTCTTGAGTGTAGGAAGACATAGAGCCTGGGATTTAACTTCATTTCTGAAGGGAAACACACAGCACAGTTCTCAGCCATGAAACACACTCTGCTTTAGAGGAAGAAGCAAGCTCTTGCTTTCTAGAGTCTCTAATACAGCAGGAAACGTGAGTGTGCTCAAAACAAAGAACAGTGTTTCCTACTCATATGGACCACATCTAGTTCAACTCTGCTTCTGAAACTGATACAAACCACAGATCCTCTAACATCCAATGCTTTTCAGTTAAGCGCGAGAAACGTGTCAGCTTCGTGAAGGATGTAGCCTCCTTTGAGCTATAAAGGGGCTGCGTTTACATGAAACAAAGTGTTGCTTGTAGGAAGACACAGAGCCTGGGATTTAACTCCATTTCTGAAGAGCAGCACTCAGCACAGTTCCTATCCATGAAACACACTCTGCTTTAGAGCAATAAGCACGCTCTTGCTTTCTAGAGTCTGTAATACAGCAGGAACATGAGTGTGATGATAACCAAAGGACTGTGTTTCCTACACATACGGACCATATAGAGTTAAACTCTGCTTCTGAAACTGATACAAACTACAGGACCTCTAACATCCAATGTTTTTCCATTAAGCGCGAGAAACATGTGAGCTTCGTGAACGATGTAGCTTCGTTTGTGCTGAATAGGGACTGTGTATACCCAAAAGATGTCTTGCTTGTAGGAAGACACAGAGTATGGGATTTAACACCATTTCTGAAGAGCAGCACTTAGCACAGTTCCCATCCATGAAACACACTCTGCTTTAGAGCAAGAAACACACACATGCTTTCTAGAGTCTGTAATACAGCAGGAACGTGAGTGTGATGATAACCAAAGGACTGTGTTTCCTACACATACAGACCATATCGAGTTCAATTCTGCTTCTGTAACTGATATAAACCACAGGACATCTACCATTCAGTGCTTTTCAGTTAAGCGCGAGAAACGTGTGAGCTTTGTGAATGATGTAGCTTCGTTTGAGCCAAAAAGTGACTGCGTTTACCTGGAACGAAGTCTTGCTTGTAGGAAGACAGAGAACATGGGATTTAAGTCCATTTCTGAAGAGCAGCATTCAGCACAGTTCCCATCCATGAAACACACTCTGCTTTAGAGCAAGAAGCACGCACATGCTTTCTAGAGTCTGTCATACAGCAGGAACGTGAGTGTGATGATAACCAAAGGACTGTGTTTCCTACACATACAGACCATATCGAGTTCAATTCTGCTTCTGTAACTGATGTAAACCACAGGACATCTAACATTCAGTGCTTTTCAGTTAAGCGCGAGAAACGTGTGAGCTTTGTGAATGATGTAGCTTCTTTTGAGCCAAAAAGTGAGTGTGTTTACCTGGAACGAAGTCTTGCTTGTAGGAAGACAGAGAACATGGGATTTAAGTCCATTTCTGAAGAGCAGCATTCAGCACAGTTCCCATCCAAGAAACACACTCTGCTTTAGAACATGAAGCACGCTATTGCTTTCTAGAATCTGTAATACAGCAGGAAACATGAGTGTGCTCAGAAAAAAAGGACGGTGTTTCCTACACATATGGACCATATTTAGTTCAACTCAGCTTCTGAAACTGAAACAAACGACAGGTCCTCTAACATCCAATGATTTTCATTCAAGCGCAATAAACGTGTGAGCTTCGTGAACCATGTAGCTTCCTTTGAGCTGAATAGGGACTGCGTATACCTGAAAAGATGTCTTGCTTGTAGGAAGACACAGAGTATTGGATTTAACTCCATTTCTGAAGGTCAACACTCAGCACAGTTCCCATCCATCAAACACACTCTGCTTTAGAGCAAGAAGCATGCTCTTGCTTTCTAGAATTTGTAATACAGCAGGAACGTGACTGTGATCATAACCAAAGGACTGTGTTTCCTACACATACGGACCATATCGAGTTCAACTCTGCTTCTGAAACTGATACAAACCAAAGGACCTCTAACATCCAATGCTTTTCAGTTAAGCACGAGAAACCTGTGAGCTTTGTGAAGGATGTGGCTTCGTTTGAGCTGAAAAGTGACTGCGTTTACCTGAAACTATGTCTTGCTTGTAGGAAGACAGAGAACATGATATTTAAGTCCATTTCTGAAAGGCAGCATTCAGCACAGTTCCCATCCAAGAAACACTCTCTGCTTTAGAGCATGACGCACGCTATTGCTTTCTAGAATCTGTAATACAGCAGGAAACATGAGTGTGCTCAGAACAAAAGAACTGTATTTCCTACGCCTATGGACCACATCTAGTTCAACTCTGCTTCGGAAACTGATACAAACCACAGATCCTGTAACATCCAATGCTTTTCAAGTTAAGAGCGAGAAACGTGTGAGCTTCATGAACGTTTTAGTTTTTTATGAGCTGAGAAGTGACTGCGTTTACCTGAACTAAGTCTTGAGTGTAGGAAGACATAGAGCCTGGGATTTAACTTCATTTCTGAAGGGAAACACACAGCACAGTTCTCAGCCATGAAACACACTCTGCTTTAGAGGAAGAAGCACGCTCTTGCTTTCTAGAGTCTCTAATACAGCAGGAAACGTGAGTGTGCTCAAAACAAAGAACAGTGTTTCCTACTCATATGGACCACATCTAGTTCAACTCTGCTTCTGAAACTGATACAAATCACAGATCCTCTAACATCCAATGCTTTTCAGTTAAGCGCGAGAAACGTGTCAGCTTCGTGAAGGATGTAGCCTCCTTTGAGCTATAAAGGGGCTGCGTTTACATGAAACAAAGTGTTGCTTGTAGGAAGACACAGAGCCTGGGATTTAACTCCATTTCTGAAGAGCAGCACTCAGCACAGTTCCTATCCATGAAACACACTCTGCTTTAGAGCAACAAGCACGCTCTTGCTTTCTAGAGTCTGTAATACAGCAGGAACATGAGTGTGATGATAACCAAAGGACTGTGTTTCCTACACATACGGACCATATAGAGTTAAACTCTGCTTCTGAAACTGATACAAACTACAGGACCTCTAACATCCAATGTTTTTCCATTAAGCGCGAGAAACATGTCAGCTTCGTGAACGATGTAGCTTCGTTTGTGCTGAATAGGGACTGTGTATACCCAAAAGATGTCTTGCTTGTAGGAAGACACAGAGTATGGGATTTAACACCATTTCTGAAGAGCAGCACTTAGCACAGTTCCCATCCATGAAACACACTCTGCTTTAGAGCAAGAAGCACGCACATGCTTTCTAGAGTCTGTAATACAGCAGGAATGTGAGTGTGATGATAACCAAAGAACTGTGTTTCCTACACATACAGACCATATCGAGTTCAATTCTGCTTCTGTAACTGATATAAACCACAGGACATCTAACATTCAGTGCTTTTCAGTTAAGCGCGAGAAACGTGTGAGCTTTGTGAATGATGTAGCTTCGTTTGAGCCAAAAAGTGAGTGCGTTTACCTGGAACGAAGTCTTGCTTGTAGGAAGACAGAGAACATGGGATTTAAGTCCATTTCTGAAGAGCAGCATTAAGCACAGTTCCCATCCAAGAAACACACTCTGCTTTAGAGCATGAAGCACGCTATTGCTTTCTAGAATCTGTAATACAGCAGGAAACATGAGTGTGCTCAGAACAAAAGAACGGTGTTTCCTACACATATGGACCATATTTAGTTCAACTCAGCTTCTGAAACTGAAACAAACGACAGGTCCTCTAACATCCAATGCTTTTCATTCAAGCGCAATAAACGTGTGAGCTTCGTGAACCATGTAGCTTCCTTTGAGCTGAATAGGGACTGCGTATACCTGAAAAGATGTCTTGCTTGTAGGAAGACACAGAGTATTGGATTTAACTCCATTTCTGAAGGTCAACACTCAGCACAGTTCCCATCCATCAAGCACACTCTGCTTTAGAGCAAGAAGCATGCTCTTGCTTTCTAGAATTTGTAATACAGCAGGAATGTGACTGTGATCATAACCAAAGGACTGTGTTTCCTACACATCGGACCATATCGAGTTCAACTCTGCTTCTGAAACTGATACAAACCAAAGGACCTCTAACATCCAATGCTTTTCAGTTAAGCACGAGAAACCTGTGAGCTTTGTGAAGGATGTGGCTTCGTTTGAGCTGAAAAGTGACTGCGTTTACCTGAAACTATGTCTTGCTTGTAGGAAGACAGAGAACATGATATTTAAGTCCATTTCTGAAGGGCAGCATTCAGCACAGTTCCCATCCAAGAAACACACTCTGCTTTAGAGCATGAAGCACGCTATTGCTTTCTAGAACCTGTAATACAGCAGGAAACATGAGTGTGCTCAGAACAAAAGAACTGTATTTCCTACGCATAAGGACCACATCTAGTTCAACTCTGCTTCGGAAACTGATACAAACCACAGATCCTGTAACATCCAATGCTTTTCAAGTTAAGAGTGAGAAATGTGTGACCTTCATGAACGTTTTAGTTTTTTATGAGCTGAGAAGTGACTGCGTTTACCTGAACTAAGTCTTGAGTGTAGGAAGACATAGAGCCTGGGATTTAACTTCATTTCTGAAGGGAAACACACAGCACAGTTCTCAGCCATGAAACACACTCTGCTTTAGAGGAAGAAGCACGCTCTTGCTTTCTAGAGTCTCTAATACAGCAGGAAACGTGAGTGTGCTCAAAACAAAGAACAGTGTTTCCTACTCATATGGACCACATCTAGTTCAACTCTGCTTCTGAAACTGATACAAACCACAGATCCTCTAACATCCAATGCTTTTCAGTTAAGCGCGAGAAACGTGTCAGCTTCGTGAAGGATGTAGCCTCCTTTGAGCTATAAAGGGGCTGCGTTTACATGAAACAAAGTGTTGCTTGTAGGAAGACACAGAGCCTGGGATTTAACTCCATTTCTGAAGAGCAGCACTCAGCACAGTTCCTATCCATGAAACACACTCTGCTTTAGAGCAACAAGCACGCTCTTGCTTTCTAGAGTCTGTAATACAGCAGGAACATGAGTGTGATGATAACCAAAGGACTGTGTTTCCTACACATACGGACCATATAGAGTTAAACTCTGCTTCTGAAACTGATACAAACTACAGGACCTCTAACATCCAATGTTTTTCCATTAAGCGCGAGAAACATGTCAGCTTTGTGAACGATGTAGCTTCGTTTGTGCTGAATAGGGACTGTGTATACCCAAAAGATGTCTTGCTTGTAGGAAGACACAGAGTATGGGATTTAACACCATTTCTGAAGAGCAGCACTTAGCACAGTTCCCATCCATGAAACACACTCTGCTTTAGAGCAAGAAGCACACACATGCTTTCTAGAGTCTGTAATACAGCAGGAACGTGAGTGTGATGATAACCAAAGGACTGTGTTTCCTACACATACAGACCATATCGAGTTCAATTCTGCTTCTGTAACTGATATAAACCACAGGACATCTACCATTCAGTGCTTTTCAGTTAAGCACGAGAAACGTGTGAGCTTTGTGAATGATGTAGCTTCGTTTGAGCCAAAAAGTGACTGCGTTTTCCTGGAACGAAGTCTTGCTTGTAGGAAGACAGAGAACATGGGATTTAAGTCCATTTCTGAAGAGCAGCATTCAGCACAGTTCCCATCCATGAAACACACTCTGCTTTAGAGCAAGAAGCACGCACATGCTTTCTAGAGTCTGTAATACAGCAGGAACATGAGTGTGATGATAACCAAAGGACTGTGTTTCCTACACATACAGACCATATCGAGTTCAATTCTGCTTCTGTAACTGATGTAAACCACAGGACATCTAACATTCAGTGCTTTTCAGTTAAGCGCGAGAAACGTGTGAGCTTTGTGAATGATGTAGCTTCGTTTGAGCCAAAAAGTGAGTGCGTTTACCTGGAACGAAGTCTTGCTTGTAGGAAGACAGAGAACATGGGATTTAAGTCCATTTCTGAAGAGCAGCATTCAGCACAGTTCCCATCCAAGAAACACACTCTGCTTTAGAACATGAAGCACGCTATTGCTTTCTAGAATCTGTAATACAGCAGGAAACATGAGTGTGCTCAGAACAAAAGGACGGTGTCTCCTACACATATGGACCATATTTAGTTCAACTCAGCTTCTGAAACTGAAACAAACGACAGGTCCTCTAACATCCAATGCTTTTCATTCAAGCGCAATAAACGTGTGAGCTTCGTGAACCATGTAGCTTCCTTTGAGCTGAATAGGGACTGCGTATACCTGAAAAGATGTCTTGCTTGTAGGAAGACACAGAGTATTGGATTTAACTCCATTTCTGAAGGTCAACACTCAGCACAGTTCCCATCCATCAAACACACTCTACTTTAGAGCAAGAAGCATGCTCTTGCTTTCTAGAATTTGTAATAGAGCAGGAACGTGACTGTGATCATAACCAAAGGACTGTGTTTCCTACACATACGGACCATATCGAGTTCAACTCTGCTTCTGAAACTGATACAAACCAAAGGACCTCTAACATCCAATGCTTTTCAGTTAAGCATGAGAAACCTGTGAGCTTTGTGAAGGATGTGGCTTCGTTTGAGCTGAAAAGTGATTGCGTTTACCTGAAACTATGTCTTGCTTGTAGGAAGACAAAGAACATGATATTTAAGTCCATTTCTGAAGGGCAGCATTCAGCACAGTTCCCATCCAAGAAACACACTCTGCTTTAGAGCATGAAGCACGCTATTGCTTTCTAGAACCTGTAATACAGCAGGAAACATGAGTGTGCTCAGAACAAAAGAACTGTATTTCCTACGCATAAGGACCACATCTAGTTCAACTCTGCTTCGGAAACTGATACAAACCACAGATCCTGTAACATCCAATGCTTTTCAAGTTAAGAGTGAGAAATGTGTGACCTTCATGAACGTTTTAGTTTTTTATGAGCTGAGAAGTGACTGCGTTTACCTGAACTAAGTCTTGAGTGTAGGAAGACATAGAGCCTGGGATTTAACTTCATTTCTGAAGGGAAACACACAGCACAGTTCTCAGCCATGAAACACACTCTGCTTTAGAGGAAGAAGCACGCTCTTGCTTTCTAGAGTCTCTAATACAGCAGGAAACGTGAGTGTGCTCAAAACAAAGAACAGTGTTTCCTACTCATATGGACCACATCTAGTTCAACTCTGCTTCTGAAACTGATACAAACCACAGATCCTCTAACATCCAATGCTTTTCAGTTAAGCGCGAGAAACGTGTCAGCTTCGTGAAGGATGTAGCCTCCTTTGAGCTATAAAGGGGCTGCGTTTACATGAAACAAAGTGTTGCTTGTAGGAAGACACAGAGCCTGGGATTTAACTCCATTTCTGAAGAGCAGCACTCAGCACAGTTCCTATCCATGAAACACACTCTGCTTTAGAGCAACAAGCACGCTCTTGCTTTCTAGAGTCTGTAATACAGCAGGAACATGAGTGTGATGATAACCAAAGGACTGTGTTTCCTACACATACGGACCATATAGAGTTAAACTCTGCTTCTGAAACTGATACAAACTACAGGACCTCTAACATCCAATGTTTTTCCATTAAGCGCGAGAAACATGTCAGCTTTGTGAACGATGTAGCTTCGTTTGTGCTGAATAGGGACTGTGTATACCCAAAAGATGTCTTGCTTGTAGGAAGACACAGAGTATGGGATTTAACACCATTTCTGAAGAGCAGCACTTAGCACAGTTCCCATCCATGAAACACACTCTGCTTTAGAGCAAGAAGCACACACATGCTTTCTAGAGTCTGTAATACAGCAGGAACGTGAGTGTGATGATAACCAAAGGACTGTGTTTCCTACACATACAGACCATATCGAGTTCAATTCTGCTTCTGTAACTGATATAAACCACAGGACATCTACCATTCAGTGCTTTTCAGTTAAGCGCGAGAAACGTGTGAGCTTTGTGAATGATGTAGCTTCGTTTGAGCCAAAAAGTGACTGCGTTTACCTGGAACGAAGTCTTGCTTGTAGGAAGACAGAGAACATGGGATTTAAGTCCATTTCTGAAGAGCAGCATTCAGCACAGTTCCCATCCATGAAACACACTCTGCTTTAGAGCAAGAAGCACGCACATGCTTTCTAGAGTCTGTAATACAGCAGGAACATGAGTGTGATGATAACCAAAGGACTGTGTTTCCTACACATACAGACCATATCGAGTTCAATTCTGCTTCTGTAACTGATGTAAACCACAGGACATCTAACATTCAGTGCTTTTCAGTTAAGCGCGAGAAACGTGTGAGCTTTGTGAATGATGTAGCTTCGTTTGAGCCAAAAAGTGAGTGCGTTTACCTGGAACGAAGTCTTGCTTGTAGGAAGACAGAGAACATGGGATTTAAGTCCATTTCTGAAGAGCAGCATTCAGCACAGTTCCCATCCAAGAAACACACTCTGCTTTAGAACATGAAGCACGCTATTGCTTTCTAGAATCTGTAATACAGCAGGAAACATGAGTGTGCTCAGAACAAAAGGACGGTGTCTCCTACACATATGGACCATATTTAGTTCAACTCAGCTTCTGAAACTGAAACAAACGACAGGTCCTCTAACATCCAATGCTTTTCATTCAAGCGCAATAAACGTGTGAGCTTCGTGAACCATGTAGCTTCCTTTGAGCTGAATAGGGACTGCGTATACCTGAAAAGATGTCTTGCTTGTAGGAAGACACAGAGTATTGGATTTAACTCCATTTCTGAAGGTCAACACTCAGCACAGTTCCCATCCATCAAACACACTCTACTTTAGAGCAAGAAGCATGCTCTTGCTTTCTAGAATTTGTAATAGAGCAGGAACGTGACTGTGATCATAACCAAAGGACTGTGTTTCCTACACATACGGACCATATCGAGTTCAACTCTGCTTCTGAAACTGATACAAACCAAAGGACCTCTAACATCCAATGCTTTTCAGTTAAGCATGAGAAACCTGTGAGCTTTGTGAAGGATGTGGCTTCGTTTGAGCTGAAAAGTGATTGCGTTTACCTGAAACTATGTCTTGCTTGTAGGAAGACAAAGAACATGATATTTAAGTCCATTTCTGAAGGGCAGCATTCAGCACAGTTCCCATCCAAGAAACACACTCTGCTTTAGAGCATGACGCACGCTATTGCTTTCTAGAACCTGTAATACAGCAGGGAACATGAGTGTGCTCAGAACAAAAGAACTGTATTTCCTACGCATATGGACCACATCTAGTTCAACTCTGCTTCGGAAACTGATACAAACCACAGATCCTGTAACATCCAATGCTTTTCAAGTTAAGAGCGAGAAACGTGTGAGCTTCATGAACGTTTTAGTTTTTTATGAGCTGAGAAGTGACTGCGTTTACCTGAACTAAGTCTTGAGTGTAGGAAGACATAGAGCCTGGGATTTAACTTCATTTCTGAAGGGAAACACACAGCACAGTTCTCAGCCATGAAACACACTCTGCTTTAGAGGAAGAAGCACGCTCTTGCTTTCTAGAGTCTCTAATACAGCAGGAAACGTGAGTGTGCTCAAAACAAAGAACAGTGTTTCCTACTCATATGGACCACATCTAGTTCAACTCTGCTTCTGAAACTGATACAAACCACAGATCCTCTAACATCCAATGCTTTTCAGTTAAGCGCGAGAAACGTGTCAGCTTCGTGAAGGATGTAGCCTCCTTTGAGCTATAAAGGGGCTGCGTTTACATGAAACAAAGTGTTGCTTGTAGGAAGACACAGAGCCTGGGATTTAACTCCATTTCTGAAGAGCAGCACTCAGCACAGTTCCTATCCATGAAACACACTCTGCTTTAGAGCAACAAGCACGCTCTTGCTTTCTAGAGTCTGTAATACAGCAGGAACATGAGTGTGATGATAACCAAAGGACTGTGTTTCCTACACATACGGACCATATAGAGTTAAACTCTGCTTCTGAAACTGATACAAACTACAGGACCTCTAACATCCAATGTTTTTCCATTAAGCGCGAGAAACATGTCAGCTTTGTGAACGATGTAGCTTCGTTTGTGCTGAATAGGGACTGTGTATACCCAAAAGATGTCTTGCTTGTAGGAAGACACAGAGTATGGGATTTAACACCATTTCTGAAGAGCAGCACTTAGCACAGTTCCCATCCATGAAACACACTCTGCTTTAGAGCAAGAAGCACGCACATGCTTTCTAGAGTCTGTAATACAGCAGGAACGTGAGTGTGATGATAACCAAAGGACTGTGTTTCCTACACATACAGACCATATCGAGTTCAATTCTGCTTCTGTAACTGATATAAACCACAGGACATCTAACATTCAGTGCTTTTCAGTTAAGCGCGAGAAACGTGTGAGCTTTGTGAATGATGTAGCTTCGTTTGAGCCAAAAAGTGAGTGCGTTTACCTGGAACGAAGTCTTGCTTGTAGGAAGACAGAGAACATGGGATTTAAGTCCATTTCTGAAGAGCAGCATTAAGCACAGTTCCCATCCAAGAAACACACTCTGCTTTAGAGCATGAAGCACGCTATTGCTTTCTAGAATCTGTAATACAGCAGGAAACATGAGTGTGCTCAGAACAAAAGAACGGTGTTTCCTACACATATGGACCATATTTAGTTCAACTCAGCTTCTGAAACTGAAACAAACGACAGGTCCTCTAACATCCAATGCTTTTCATTCAAGCGCAATAAACGTGTGAGCTTCATGAACCATGTAGCTTCCTTTGAGCTGAATAGGGACTGTGTATACCTGAAAAGATGTCTTGCTTGCAGGAAGACAGAGAACATGGGATTTAAGTCCATTTCTGAAGAGCAGCATTCAGCACAGTTCCCATCCAAGAAACACACTCTGCTTTAGAGCATGAAGCATGCAATTGCTTTCTAGAATCTGTAATACAGCAGGAAACATGAGTGTGCTCAGAAGAAAAGAACTGTGTTTCCTACACATATGGACCAAATCTAGTTCAACTCTGCTTCTGAAACTGATACAAACAACAGGTTCTCTAACATCCAATGCTTTTCATGTTAAGAGTGAATAACTTGTGAGCTTCGTGAACGTTGTCGTTTTGTTTGAGCTGAAAAGTGACTGCGTTACCTGAAATGATGTCTTGCTTGTAGGAAGACTCAGAGCCTGGGATTTAACTCCATTTCTGAAGGGAAACACACAGCACAGTTCTCAGCCATAAAACACATTCTGCTTTAGAGCAAGAAGAACGCTCTTGATTTCTAGAGTCTCTAATACAGAAGGAAAGTGACTGTGCCCAAAACAAAAGAACCGTGTTTCCTACACAGATGGACCATATTTAGTTCAACTCAGCTTCTGAAACTGAAACAAACGACAGGTCCTCTAACATCCAATTCTTTTCATTCAAGCGCAATAAACGTGTGAGCTTCATGAACCATGTAGCTTCCTTTGAGCTGAATAGGGACTGCGTATACCTGAAAAGATGTCTTGCTTGTAGGAAGACACAGAGCCTGGGATTTAACTCCATTTCTGAAGGGAAACACACAGCACAGTTCTCAACCATGAAACACACTCTGTTTAGAGCAAGACGCACGCACTTGCTTTCTAGAGTCTCTAATACAGCAGGAAACATGAGTGTGCTCAAAACAAAAGAACCATGTTTACTAACCATATGGACCACATCTAGTTCAAGTCTGCTTCTGAAACTGATACAAACCACAGGTACTATAATATCCAATGATTTTCAGTTAAGAGCGAGAAATGTGTGAGCTTTCTGAATGATGTAGCCTCCTTTGAGATGACAAGGGACAGCGTTTACATGAATTATGTGTTGCTTGTAGGAAGACACAGAGTCTAGGATTCAACTCCATTTCTCAAGTGAAACAAACTGCACAGTTCCCATCCATGACACACAAAATGCTTTAGAGCGATAAGCACGCTCTTGCTTTCTAGAGTCTCTAATACAGCAAGAAACGTGAGTGTGCTCAGAATAAAAGAACGGTGTTTGCTATACATACGGATCATATTTAGTTTAACTCAGCTTCTGAAACTGATACAAACGACAGGTACTCTAACATCCAATGCTTTTCAGTCAATCGCGATAAACGTGTGAGCTTCGTGAACGATGCAGCTTCCTTTGAGCTGAATAGGGGCTGCATATACTTGAAAAGAAGTCTTGCTTGTAGGAAGACAGAGAGTATGGGATTTAATGCCATTTCTGAAGACCAGCACTCAGCACAGTTCCCATCCATGAAACACACTCTGCCTTAGAACAAGTAGCACGCTCTTGCTTTCTAGATTCTCTAATACAGCAGGTAACATAAGTGTGCACAGAACAAATGAACGGTGTTTCCTACATATACGGACCGTATGTAGTTCAACTATGCTTCTCAAACTGATACACACCCCAGATTCTCTAACATCCAATGCTTTTCATGTAAGAGCGAGAAACGTGTGAGCTTCTTGAACATTGTTGCTTTGTTTGATCTGAAAAGTGACTGCATTTACCTGAAAGGAAGTCTTGCTTGTAGGAAGATACAGAGTATGGGATTTTACTCCTTTTCTGAAGATCAACACTCAGCACAGTTCCCGTCCATCAAAAACACTCTGCTTTAGAGCAAGAAGCATGCTGTTGCTTTCTAGATTCTCTAATAGAGCAAGAAACCTGAGTGTACTCAGAAAAAAAGAACGGTGTTTCCTACACATACAGACCGCATCTAGTTCAACTCTGCTTCTGAAACTTATACAGACCACAGATTCTCTAATATCCAATGCTTTTCATGTAAGAGCGAGAAACGTGTGAGCTTCTTGAACATTGTTGCTTTGTTTGATCTGAAAAGTGACTGCATTTACCTGAAAGGAAGTCTTGCTTGTAGGAAGACACAGAGCCTGGGATTTAACTCCATTTCTGAAGGGAAACACACAGCACAGTTCTCAGCCATGAAACACACTCTGCTTTACAGCAAGAAGCATGCTCTTGCTTTCTAGAGTCTCTAATACAGCAGGAAATGTGAGTGTGCTCAAAACAAAAGAACGGTGTTTCCCACCCATATGGCCCACATCTAGTTTAACTCTGCTTCTCAAACTGATAGAAACCACACGTCCTCTAACATCCAATGCTTTTCAGTTACGTGGGAGAAACGTGTGAGCTTTTTAAACGATGTAGCCTCCTTTGAACTGACAAGGGACTGTGTTTACCTGAATTAAGTCTTGCTTGTAGGAAGACACAGAGCCTAGGATTTAACTTCATTTCTGAAGTGAAACAAACAGCACAGTTCCCATTCATAAAACACACTCTGCTTTAGAGGGACAAGCACGCTCTTGCTTTCTAGAGTCTCTAATACAGCAGGAAACATGACTGTGCTCAAAACAAAAGAACCATGTTTACTAACCATATGGACCACATCTCGTTCAAGTCTGCTTCTGAAACTGACACAAACCACAGGTACTCTAACATCCAATGCTTTTCAGTCAATCGCGATAAACGTGTGAGCTTAGTGAACGATGCAGCTTCCTTTGAGCTGAATAGGTACTGCATATACTTGAAAAGATGTCTTGCTTGTAGGAAGACACAGAGCCTGGGATTTAACTCCATTTCTAAAGGGAAACACACAGCACAGTTCTCAACCATGAAACACACTCTGCTTTAGAGCAAGAAGCACGCTCTTGATTTCTGGAGTCTCTAATACAGAAGTAAACGTGACTGTGCCCAAAACAAAAGAACTGTGTTTCCAAACCATATGGACCACATCTAGTTCAACTCGGCTTCTGAAGCTGATACAAACCACAGTTCCTCTAACATCCAATGCTTTTCATGTAAGAGGGAGAAACGTGTGAGCTTCCTGAACATTGTTGCTTTGTTTGATCTGAAAAGTGACTGCGTTTACCTGAAAGGAAGTCTTGCTTGTAGGAAGACATAGAGCCTGGGATTAAACTCCATTTCTGAAGGGAAACACACAGCACAGTTCTCAACCATGAAACACACTCTGCTTTAGAGCAAGAAGCACGCTCTTGATTTCTAGAGTCTCTAATACAGCAGGAAATGTGAGTGTGCTCAAAAAAAAAGAACGGTGTTTCCCACCCATATGGCCCACATCTAGTTCAACTCTGCTTCTCTAACTGATAGAAACCACACGTACTCTATCATCCAATGCTTTTCAGTTAAGTGGGAGAAACGTGTGAGCTTTTTAACGATGTAGCCTCCTTTGAACTGACAAGGGACTGTGTTTACCTGAATTAAGTCTTCCTTGTAGGAAGACACAGAGCCTAGGATTTAACTTCATTTCTGAAGTGAAACAAACTGCACAGTTCCCATTCATGAAACACACTCTGCTTTAGAGCAACAAGCACGCTCTTACTTTCTAGAGTCTCTAATACAGCAGGAAACATGAGTGTGCTCAAAACAAAAGAACCATGTTTACTAACCATATGGACCACATCTCTTTCAAGTCTGCTTCTGAAACTGACACAAACCACAGGTACTCTAACATCCAATGCTTTTCAGTTAAGAGCGAGAAATGTGTGAGCTTTGTGAACGATGTAGCCTCCTTTGAGATGACAAGGGACTGGGTTTACCTGAATTATGTGTTGCTTGTAGGAAGACACAGAGCCTAGGATTCAACTCCATTTCTCAAGTGAAACAAACTGCACAGTTCCTATCCATGAAACACACAATGCTTTAGAGCGATAAGCACGCTCTTGCTTTCTAGAGTCTCTAATACAGCAAGAAACGTGAGTGTGCTCAGAACAAAAGAACGGTGTTTGCTATACATACGGATCATATTTAGTTCAACTCAGCTTCTGAACCTGATACAAACCACAGGTACTCTAACATCCAATGCTTTTCAGTCAATCGCGATATACGTGTGAGCTTCGTGAACGATGCAGCTTCCTTTGAGCTGAATAGGGACTGCATATACTTGAAAAGAAGTCTTGCTTGTAGGAAGACAGAGAGTATGGGATTTAATGCCATTTCTGAAGAGCAGCACTCAGCATAGTTCCCATCCATGAAACACACTCTGCCTTAGAACCAGAAGCACGCTCTTGCTTTCTAGATTCTCTAATACAGAAGGAAACGTGACAGTGCCCAAAACAAAAGAACCATGTTTTCTACCCATATGGACCACATCTAGTTCAACTCTGCTTCTGAAACTGAAACAAACCAGAGGTCCTCTAACATCCAATGCTTTTCATGTAAGAGCGAGAAACGTGTGAGCTTCTTGAACATTGTTGCTTTGTTTGATCTGAAAAGTGACTACGTTTACCTGAAAGGAAGTCTTGCTTGTAGGAAGACACAGAGCCTGGGATTTAACTCCATTTCTAAAGGGAAACACACAGCACAGTTCTCAACCATGAAACACACTCTGCTTTAGAGCAAGAAGCACGCTCTTGATTTCTGGAGTCTCTAATACAGAAGTAAACGTGACTGTGCCCAAAACAAAAGAACTGTGTTTCCAACCCATATGGACCACATCTAGTTCAACTCGGCTTCTGAAGCTGATACAAACCACAGTTCCTCTAACATCCAATGCTTTTCATGTAAGAGGGAGAAACGTGTGAGCTTCCTGAACATTGTTGCTTTGTTTGATCTGAAAAGTGACTGCGTTTACCTGAAAGGAAGTCTTGCTTGGAGGAAGACATAGAGCCTGGGATTAAACTCCATTTCTGAAGGGAAACACACAGCACAGTTCTCAACCATGAAACACACTCTGCTTTAGAGCAAGAAGCACGCTCTTGATTTCTAGAGTCTCTAATACAGAAGGAAACGTGACTGTGCCCAAAACAGAAGAACTGTGTTTTGTACCCATATGGTCCACATCTAGTTCAACTCTGCTTCTGAAACTGATACAAACCACAGGTCCTCTAACATCCAATGCTTTTCAGTTACGCACGAGAAACGTTGAACTTCGTGAACGATGTTGATTCCTTTGAGCTGAAAAGGGACTGCGCACACATGAAACGAAATGTTGCTTGTAGGAAGGCACAGAGCCTGGGATTTAACTCCATTTCTGAAGGGAAACACACAGCACAGTTCTCAGCCATGAAACACACTCTGCTTTAGAGCAATAAGCACGCACTTGCTTTCTAGAGTCTCTAATACAGCAGGAAAAGTGAGTGTGCTCAGAAAAAAATAATGGTGTTTCTTACACATACGGACCATATTTAGTTCAACTCAGCTTCTGAAACTGAAACAAACGACAGGTCCTCTAACATCCAATGCTTTTCATTCAAGCGCAATAAACATGTGAGCTTCGTGAACCATGTAGCTTCCTTTGAGCTGAATAGGGACTGCGTATACCTGAAAAGAAGTCTTGCTTGTAGGAAGATACAGAGTATGGGATTTAACTCCATTTCTGAAGGTCAACACTCAGCACAGTTCCCATCCATCAAACACACTCTGCTTTAGAGCAAGAAGCATGCTGTTGCTTTCTACAGTCTCTAATTGAGCAAGAAAACTGAGTGTGCTCAGAACAAAAGAGCGGTGTTTCCTACACATATGGACCGTATCTAGTTCAACTCTGCTTCTGAAACTGATAAAACCACAGGTCCTCAAACACCCAATGCTTTTCATTTAAGATGGAGAAACGAATGAGCTTCATGAACAATGTAGCTTCCTTTGAGCTCAAAAGTGACTGCATTTACCTGAAACGAAATTTTGCTTGTAGGAAGGCACAGCGCCAGGGATTTAACTCCATTTCTCACGGGCCACACACAGCACAGCTCTCAACCATGAAACACACTCTGCTTTATAGCAAGAAACACGCTCTTGCTTTCAAGTGTCTCTAATACAGCAGGAAACATGAGTGTGCCCAAAACAGAAGAACCGTGTTTCCTACCCATATGGACCACATCTAGTTCAACTCTGCTTCTGAAACTGATACAAACCACAGGTCCTCTAACATCCAATACTTTTCAGTTACGCATGAGAATCGTTGAACTTCTTGAACGATGTTGATTCCTTTGAGCTGAAAAGGAACTGCGTTTACTTGAAATGAAATGTTGCTGGTAGGAAGACAGAGAGCCTGGGATTTAACTCCATTTCTGAAGGGAAACACACAGCACAGTTCTCAGCCATGAAACACACTCTGCTTTACAGCAAGAAGCACGCACTTGCTTTCTAGAGTCTCTAATACAGCAGGAAACGTGAGTGTGCTCAGAACAAAAGAATGGTGTTTCCTACACATACGGACCATATTTAGTTCAACTCAGCTTCTGAAACTGAAACAAACGACAGGTCCTCTAACATCCAATGCTTTTCATTCAAGCGCAATAAACGTGTGAGCTTCGTGAAACATGTACCTTCCTTTGAGCTGAATATGGACTGTGTATACCTGAAAGGAAGTCTTGCTTGTAGGAAGATACAGAGTATGGGATTTTTCTCCATTTCTGAAGGTCAACACTCAGCACAGTTCCCATCCATCAAACACACTCTGCTTTAGACCAAGAAGCATGCTGTTGCTTTCTAGAGTCTCTAATAGAGCAAGAAACCTGAGTGTACTCAGAACAAAAGAACGGTGTTTCCTACACATACGGACCGTATCTAGTTCAACTCTGCTTCTGAAACTTATACAGACCACAGATTCTCTAATATCCAATGCTTTTCATGTAAGAGCGAGAAACGTGTGTTCTTCTTGAACATTGTTGCTTTGTTTGATCTGAAAAGTGACTGCATTTACCTGAAAGGAAGTCTTGCTTGTAGGAAGACACAGAGCCTGGGATTTAACTCCATTTCTGAAGGGAAACACACAGCACAGTTCTCAGCCATGAAACACACTCTGCTTTACAGCAAGAAGCACGCTCTTGCTTTCTAGAGTCTCTAATGCAGCAGGAAATGTGAGTGTGCTCAAAAAAAAGAACGGTGTTTCCAACCCATATGGCCCATATCTAGTTCAACTCTGCTTCTCTAACTTATAGAAACCACACGTCCTCTAACATCCAATGCTTTTCAGTTAAGTGGGAGAAACCTGTGAGCTTTTTGAACGATGTAGCCTCCTTTGAACTGACAAGGGACTGTGTTTACCTGAATTAAGTCTTCCTTGTAGGAAGACACAGAGCCTAGGATTTAACTTCATTTCTGAAGTGAAACAAACTGCACAGTTCCCATTCATGAAAGACACTATGCTTTAGAGCGACAAGCACGCTCTTGCTTTCTAGAGTCTCTAATACAGCAGGAAACATGAGTGTGCTCAAAACAAAAGAACCATGTTTACTAACCATATGGACCACATCTCGTTCAAGTCTGCTTCTGAAACTGACACAAACCACAGGTACTCTAACATCCAATGCTTTTCAGTTAAGAGCGAGAAATGTGTGAGCTTTGTGAACGATGTAGCCTCCTTTGAGATGACAAGGGACTGCGTTTACCTGAATTATGTGTTGCTTGTAGGAAGACACAGAGCCTAGGAATCAACTCCATTTCTCAAGTGAAACAAACTGCACAGTTCCTATCCATGAAACACACAATGCTTTAGAGCGATAAGCACGCTCTTGCTTTCTAGAGTCTCTAATACAGCAAGAAACGTGAGTGTGCTCAGAACAAAAGAACGGTGTTTGCTATACATACGGATCATATTTAGTTCAACTCAGCTTCTGAAACTGATACAAACCACAGGTACTCTAACATCCAATGCTTTTCAGTCAATCGCGATAAACGTGTGAGCTTCGTGAACGATGCAGCTTCCTTTGAGCTGAATAGGGACTGCATATACTTGAAAAGAAGTCTTGCTTGTAGGAAGACAGAGAGTATGGGATTTAATGCCATTTCTGAAGACCAGCACTCAGCACAGTTCCCATCCATGAAACACACTCTGCCTTAGAACCAGAAGCACGCTCTTGCTTTCTAGAGTCTCTAATACAGAAGGAAACGTGACTGTGCCCAAAACAAAAGAACCGTGTTTTCTACCCATATGGACCACATCTAGTTCAACTCGGCTTCTGAAGCTGATACAAACCACAGTTCCTCTAACATCCAATGCTTTTCATGTAAGAGCGAGAAACGTGTGAGCTTCTTGAACATTGTTGCTTTGTTTGATCTTAAAAGTGACTGCGTTTACCTGAAAGGAAGTCTTGCTTGTACGAAGACACAGAGCCTGGGATTTAACTCCATTTCTGGAGGGAAACACACCGCACAGTTCTCACCCATGAAACACACTCTGCTTTAGAGCAAGAAGCACGCTCTTGATTTCTAGAGTCTCTAATGCAGAAGGAAACGTGACTGTGCCCAAAACAGAAGAACCGTGTTTCCTACCCATATGGACCACATCTAGTTCAAGTCTGCTTCTGAAACTGATACAAACCACAGGTCCTCTAACATCCAATACTTTTCAGTTACGCATGAGAAACATTGAACTTCGTGAACGATGTTGATTCCTTTGAGCTGAAAAGGAACTGCGTTTACTTGAAACGAAATGTTACTGGTAGGAAGACACAGAGCCTGGGATTTAACTCCATTTCTGAAGGGAAACACACAGCACAGTTCTCAGCCATGAAACACACTCTGCTTTACAGCAAGAAGCACACACTTGGTTTCTAGAGTCTCTAATACAGCAGGAAACGTGAGTGTGCTCAGAACAAAAGAATGGAGTTTCCTACACATACGGACCATAATTAGTTCAACTCAGCTTCTGAAACTGAAACAAACAACAGGTCCTCTAACGTCCAATGCTTTTCATTCAAGCGCAATAAACGTGTGAGCTTCGTGAAACAGGTACCTTCCTTTGAGCTGAATAGGGACTGCGTATACCTGAAAGGAAGTCTTGCTTGTAGGAAGATACAGAGTATGGGATTTATCTCCATTTCTGAAGGTCAACACTCAGCACAGTTCCCATCCATCAAACACACTCTGCTTTAGAGCAAGAAGCATGCTGTTGCTTTCTAGAGTCTCTAATAGAGCAAGAAACCTGAGTGTGCTCAGAACAAAAGAGCGGTGTTTCCTACACATACGGACCGTATCTAGTTCAACTCTGCTTCTGAAACTTATACAGAACACAGATTCTCTAATATCCAATGCTTTTCATGTAAGAGCGAGAAACGTGTGAGCTTCTTGAACATTGTTGCTTTGTTTGATCTGAAAAGTGACTGCATTTACCTGAAAGGAAGTCTGGCTTGTAGGAAGACACAGAGCCTGGGATTTAACTCCATTTCTAAAGGGAAACACACAGCACAGTTCTCAACCATGAAACACACTCTGCTTTAGAGCAAGAAGCACGCTCTTGATTTCTGGAGTCTCTAATACAGAAGGAAACGTGACTGTGCCCAAAACAAAAGAACTGTGTTTCCTACCCATATGGACCACATCTAGTTCAACTCCGCTTCTGAAACTGATACAAACCACAGGTCCTCTAACATCCAATGCTTTTCATGTAAGAGCGAGAAACGTGTGAGCTTCTTGAACATTGTTGCTTTGTTTGATCTGAAAAGTGACTGCGTTTACCTGAAAGGAAGTCTTGCTAGTAGGAAGACACAGAGCCTGGGATTTAACTCCATTTCTGAAGGTAAACACACAGCACAGTTCTCAACCATGAAACACACTCTGCTTTAGAGCAAGAAGCACGCTCTTGATTTCTAGAGTCTCCTATACAGAAGGAAACGTGACAGTGCCCAAAACAGAAGAACCGTGTTTCCTACCCATATGGACCACATATAGTTCAACTCTGCTTCTGAAACTGATACAAACCACAGGTCCTCTAACATCCAATGCTTTTCAGTTATGCACGAGAAACGTTGAACTTCGTGAACGATGTTGCTTCCTTTTAGCTGAAAAGGAACTGCATTTACATGAAACGAAATGTTGCTTGTAGGAAGACACAGAGCCTGGGATTTAACTCCATTTCTGAAGGGAAACACACAGCACAGTTCTCAGCCATGAAACACACTCTGTTTAGAGCAAGAAGCACGCACTTGCTTTCTAGAGTCTCTAATACAGCAGGAAACATGAGTGTGCTCAAAACAAAAGAACCATGTTTACTAACCATATGGACCACATCTAGTTCAAGTCTGCTTCTGAAACTGATACAAACCACAGGTACTCTAACATCCAATGCTTTTCAGTTAAGAGCGAGAAATGTGTGAGCTTTCTGAACGATGTAGCCTCCTTTGAGATGACAAGGGACAGCGTTTACATGAATTATGTGTTGCTTGTAGGAAGACACAGAGCCTAGGATTCAACTCCATTTCTCAAGTGAAACAAACTGCACAGTTCCCATCCATGAAACACACAAAGCTTTAGAGCGATAAGCACGCTCTTGATTTCTAGAGTCTCTAATACAGCAAGAAACATGAGTGTGCTCAGAACAAAAGATCGGTGTTTGCTATACATACGGATCATATTTAGTTCAACTCAGCTTCTGAAACTGATACAAAACACAGGTACTCTAACATCCAATGCTTTTCAGTCAATAGCGATAAACGTGTGAGCTTCGTGAACGATGCAGCTTCCTTTGAGCTGAATAGGGGCTGCATATACTTGAAAAGAAGTCTTGCTTGTAGGAAGACAGAGAGTATGGGATTTAATGCCATTTCTGAAGACCAGCACTCAGCACAGTTCCCATCCATGAAACACACTCTGCCTTAGAACAAGTAGCACGCTCTTGCTTTCTAGATTCTCTAATACAGCAGGTAACATAAGTGTGCTCAGAACAAATGAACGGTGTTTCCTACATATATGGACCGTATGTAGTTCAACTATGCTTCTCAAACTGATACACACCCCAGATTCTCTAACATCCAATGCTTTTCATGTAAGAGTGAGAAACGTGTGAGCTTCTTGAACTTTGTTGCTTTGTTTGATCTGAAAAGTGACTGCATTTACCTGAAAGGAAGTCTTGCTTGTAGGAAGATACAGAGTATGGGATTTAACTCCATTTCTGAAGGTCAACACTCAGCACAGTTCCCATCCATCAAACACACTCTGCTTTAGAGCAAGAAGCATGCTGTTGCTTTCTAGAGTCTCTAATAGAGCAAGAAACCTGGGTGTACTCAGAACAAAAGAACGGTGTTTCCTACACATACAGACCGTATCTAGTTCAACTCTGCTTCTGAAACTTATACAGACCACAGATTCTCTAATATCCAATGCTTTTCATGTAAGAGCGAGAAACGTGTGAGCTTCTTGAACATTGTTGCTTTGTTTGATCTGAAAAGTGACTGCATTTACCTGAAAGGAAGTCTTGCATGTAGGAAGACACAGAGCCTGGGATTTAACTCCATTTCTGAAGGGAAACACACAGCACAGTTCTCAGCCGTGAAACACACTCTGCTTTACAGCAAGAAGCACGCTCTTGCTTTCTAGAGTCTCTAATACAGCAGGAAATGTGAGTGTGCTCAAAAAAAAAAGAACGGTGTTTCCCACCCATATGGCCCACATCTAGTTCAACTCTGCTTCTCTAACTGATAGAAACCACACGTCCTCTAACATCCAATGCTTTTCAGTTAAGTGGGAGAAACGTGTGAGCTTTTTGAACGATGTAGCCTCCTTTGAACTGACAAGGGACTGTGTTTACCTGAATTAATTCTTCCTTGTAGGAAGACACAGAGCCTAGGATTTAACTTCATTTCTGAAGTGAAACAAACTAAAGAGTTCCCATTCATGAAACACACTCTGCTTTAGAGCGACAAGCACGCTCTTGCTTTCTAGAGTCTCTAATACAGCAGGAAACATGTGTGTGCTCAAAACAAAAGAACCATGTTTACTAACCATATGGACCACATCTCGTTCAAGTCTGCTTCTGAAACTGACACAAACCACAGGTACTCTAACATCCAATGCTTTTCAGTTAAGAGCGAGAAATGTGTGAGCTTTGTGAACGATGTAGCCTCCTTTGATATGACAAGGGACTGCGTTTACCTGAATTATGTGATGCTTGTAGGAAGACACAGAGGCTAGGAATCAACTCCATTTCTCAAGTGAAACAAACTGCACAGTTCCTATCCATGAAACACACAATGCTTTAGAGCGATAAGCACACTCTTGCTTTCTAGAGTCTCTAATACAGCAAGAAACGTGAGTGTGCTCAGAACAAAAGAACGGTGTTTGCTATACATACGGATCATATTTAGTTCAACTCAGCTTCTGAAACTGATACAAACCACAGGTACTCTAACATCCAATGCTTTTCAGTCAATCGCGATAAACGTGTGAGCTTCGTGAAAGATGCAGCTTCCTTTGAGCTGAACAGGGACTGCATATACTTGAAAAGAAGTCTTGCTTGTAGGAAGACAGAGAGTATGGGATTTAATGCCATTTCTGAAGACCAGCACTCAGCACAGTTCCCATCCATGAAACACACTCTGCCTTAGAACAAGTAGCACGCTCTTGCTTTCTAGATTCTCTAATACAGCAGGTAACATAAGTGTGCTCAGAACAAATGAACGGTGTTTCCTACATATACGGACCGTATGTAGTTCATCTATGCTTCTCAAACTGATACACACACCAGATTCTCTAACATCCAATGCTTTTCATGTAAGAGCGAGAAACGTGTGAGCTTCTTGAACATTGTTGCTTTGTTTGATCTAAAAGTGACTGCATTTACCTGAAAGGAAGTCTTGCTTGTAGGAAGATACAGAGTATGGGATTTAACTCCATTTTTGAAGGTCAACACTCAGCACAGTTCCCATCCATCAAACACACTCTGCTTTAGAGCAAGAAGCATGCTGTTGCTTTCTAGAGTCTCTAATAGAGCAAGAAACCTGGGTGTACTCAGAACAAAAGAACGGTGTTTCCTACACATACAGACCGTATCTAGTTCAACTCTGCTTCTGAAACTTATACAGACCACAGATTCTCTAATATCCAATGCTTTTCATGTAAGAGCGAGAAACGTGTGAGCTTCTTGAACATTGTTGCTTTGTTTGATCTGAAAAGTGACTGCATTTACCTGAAAGGAAGTCTTGCATGTAGGAAGACACAGAGCCTGGGATTTAACTCCATTTCTGAAGGGAAACACACAGCACAGTTCTCAGCCATGAAACACACTCTGCTTTACAGCAAGAAGCACGCTCTTGCTTTCTAGAGTCTCTAATACAGCAGGAAATGTGAGTGTGCTCAAAAAAAAAGAACGGTGTTTCCCACCCATATGGCCCACATCTAGTTCAACTCTGCTTCTCTAACTGATAGAAACCACACGTCCTCTAACATCCAATGCTTTTCAGTTAAGTGGGAGAAACGTGTGAGCTTTTTGAACGATGTAGCCTCCTTTGAACTGACAAGGGACTGTGTTTACCTGAATTAATTCTTCCTTGTAGGAAGACACAGAGCCTAGGATTTAACTTCATTTCTGAAGTGAAACAAACTAAAGAGTTCCCATTCATGAAACACACTCTGCTTTAGAGCGACAAGCACGCTCTTGCTTTCTAGAGTCTCTAATACAGCAGGAAACATGTGTGTGCTCAAAACAAAAGAACCATGTTTACTAACCATATGGACCACATCTCGTTCAAGTCTGCTTCTGAAACTGACACAAACCACAGGTACTCTAACATCCAATGCTTTTCAGTTAAGAGCGAGAAATGTGTGAGCTTTGTGAACGATGTAGCCTCCTTTGATATGACAAGGGACTGCGTTTACCTGAATTATGTGATGCTTGTAGGAAGACACAGAGGCTAGGAATCAACTCCATTTCTCAAATGAAACAAACTGCACAGTTCCTATCCATGAAACACACAATGCTTTAGAGCGATAAGCACACTCTTGCTTTCTAGAGTCTCTAATACAGCAAGAAACGTGAGTGTGCTCAGAACAAAAGAACGGTGTTTGCTATACATACGGATCATATTTAGTTCAACTCAGCTTCTGAAACTGATACAAACCACAGGTACTCTAACAGCCAATGCTTTTCAGTCAATCGCGATAAACGTGTGAGCTTCGTGAACGATGCAGCTTCCTTTGAGCTGAATAGGGGCTGCATATACTTGAAAAGAAGTCTTGCTTGTAGGAAGACAGAGAGTATGTGATTTAATGCCATTTCTGAAGACCAGCACTCAGCACAGTTCCCATCCATGAAACACACTCTGCCTTAGAACAAGTAGCACGCTCTTGCTTTCTAGATTCTCTAATACAGCAGGTAACATAAGTGTGCTCAGAACAAATGAACGGTGTTTCCTACATATATGGACCATATGTAGTTCAACTATGCTTCTCAAACTGATACACACCCCAGATTCTCTAACATCCAATGCTTTTCATGTAAGAGCGAGAAACGTGTGAGCTTCTTGAACATTGTTGCTTTGTTTGATCTGAAAAGTGACTGCATTTACCTGAAAGGAAGTCTTGCTTGTAGGAAGATACAGAGTATGGGATTTAACTCCATTTCTGAAGGTCAACACTCAGCACAGTTCCCATCCATCAAACACACTCTGCTTTAGAGCAAGAAGCACGCTCTTGATTTCTGGAGTCTCTAATACAGAAGGAAACGTGACTGTGCCCAAAACAAAAGAACTGTGTTTCCAACCCATATGGACCACATCTAGTTCAACTCTGCTTCTGAAACTGATACAAACCACAGGTCCTCTAACATCCAATACTTTTCAGTTACGCATGAGAAACGTTGAACTTCGTGAACGATGTTGATTCCTTTGAGCTGAAAAGGAACTGCGTTTACTTGAAATGAAATGTTGCTGGTAGGAAGACACAGAGCCTGGGATTTAACTCCATTTCTGAAGGGAAACACACAGCACAGTTCTCAGCCATGAAACACACTCTGCTTTACAGCAAGAAGCACGCACTTGCTTTCTAGAGTCTCTAATACAGCAGGAAACGTGAGTGTGCTCAGAACAAAAGAATGGTGTTTCCTACACATACGGACCATATTTAGTTCAACTCAGCTTCTGAAACTGAAACAAACGACAGGTCCTCTAACATCCAATGCTTTTCATTAAAGAGCAATAAACGTGTGAGCTTCGTGAAACATGTACCTTCCTTTGAGCTGAATAGGGACTGCGTATACCTGAAAGGATGTCTTGCTTGTAGGAAGATACAGAGTATGGGATTTAACTCCATTTCTGAAGGTCAACACTCAGCACAGGTCCCATCCATCAAACACACTCTGCTTTAGAGCAAGAAGCATGCTGTTGCTTTCTAGAGTCTCTAATAGAGCAAGAAACCTGAGTGTGCTCAGAACAAAAGAGCGGTGTTTCCTAAACATACAGACCGTATCTAGTTCAACTCTGCTTCTGAAACTTATACAGAACACAGATTATCTAACATCCAATGCTTTTCATGTAAGTGCGAGAAACGTGTGAGCTTCTTGAACATTGTTGCTTTGTTTGATCTGAAAAGTGACTGTGTTTACCTGAAAGGAAGTCTTGCTTGTAGGAAGACACAGAGCCTAGGATTTAACTCCATTTCTGAAGGGAAACACACAGCAGAGTTCTCAACCATGAAACACACTCTGCTTTAGAGCAAGAAGCACGCTCTTGATTTCTGGAGTCTCTAATACAGAAGGAAACGTGACTGTGCCCAAAACAAAAGAACTGTGTTTCCAACCCATATGGACCACATCTAGTTCAACTCGGCTTCTGAAGCTGATACAAACCACAGTTCCTCTAACATCCAATGCTTTTCATGGAAGAGTGAGAAACGTGTGAGGTTCTTGAACATTGTTGCTTTGTTTGATCTGAAAAGTGACTGCATTTACCTGAAAGGAAGTCTTGCTTGTACGAAGACACAGAGCCTGGGATTGAACTGCATTTCTGAAGGGAAATACACCGCACTGTTCTCAACCATGAAACACACTCTGCTTTAGAGGGACAAGCACGCTCTTGATTTCTAGAGTCTCTAATACAGAAGGAAACGTGACTGTGCCCAAAACAGAAGAACCGTGTTTCCTACCCATATGGACCACATCTAGTTCAACTCTGCTTCTGAAACTGATACAAACCACAGGTCCTCTAACATCCAGTACTTTTCAGTTACGCATGAGAAACATTGAACTTCGTGAACGATGTTGATTCCTTTGAGCTGAAAAGGCACTGCGTTTACTTGAAACGAAATGTTGCTGGTAGGAAGACACAGAGCCTGGGATTTAACTCCATTTCTGAAGGGAAACACACAGCACAGTTCTCAGCCATGAAACACACTCTGCTTTACAGCAAGAAGCACGCACTTGCTTTCTAGAGTCTCTAATACAGCAGGAAACGTGAGTGTGCTCAGAACAAAAGAATGGTTTTTCCTACACATACGGACCATATTTAGTTCAACTCAGCTTCTGAAACTGAAACAAACGACAGGTCCTCTAACATCCAATGCTTTTCATTCAAGAGCAATAAACGTGTGAGCTTCGTGAAACATGTACCTTCCTTTGAGCTGAATAGGGACTGCGTATACCTGAAAGGAAGTCTTGCTTGTAGGAAGATACAGAGTATGGGATTTAACTCCATTTCTGAAGGTCAACACTCAGCACAGGTCCCATCCATCAAACACACTCTGCTTTAGAGCAAGAAGCATGCTGTTGCTTTCTAGAGTCTCTAATAGAGCAAGAAACCTGAGTGTGCTCAGAACAAAAGAGCGGTGTTTCCTAAACATACGGACCGTATCTAGTTCAACTCTGCTTCTGAAAGTTATACAGAACACAGATTATCTAACATCCAATGCTTTTCATGTAAGAGCGAGAAACGTGTGAGCTTCTTGAACATTGTTGCTTTGTTTGATCTGAAAAGTGACTGCATTTACCTGAAAGGAAGTCTGGCTTGTAGGAAGACACAGAGCCTGGGATTTAACTCCATTTCTAAAGGGAAACACACAGCACAGTTCTCAACCATGAAACACACTCTGCTTTAGAGCAAGAAGCACGCTCTTGATTTCTGGAGTCTCTAATACAGAAGGAAACGTGTCTGTGCCCAAAACAAAAGAACTGTGTTTCCTACCCATATGGACAACATCTAGTTCAACTCGACTTCTGAAACTGATACAAACCACAGGTCCTCTAACATCCAATGCTTTTCAGTTACGCACGAGAAACGTTGAACTTCGTGAACGATGTTGCTTCCTTTGAGCTGAAAAGGAACTGCATTTACATGAAACGAAATGTTGCTTGTAGGAAGACACAGAGCCTGGGATTTAACTCCATTTCTGAAGGGAAACACACAGCACAGTTCTCAGCCATGAAACACACTCTGTTTAGAGCAAGAAGCACGCACTTGCTTTCTAGAGTCTCTAATATAGCAGGAAACATGCGTGTGCTCAAAACAAAAGATCCATGTTTACTAACCATATGGACCACACTAGTTCAAGTCTGCTTCTGAAACTGATACAAACCACAGGTACTCTAACATCCAATGCTTTTCAGTTAAGAGCGAGAAACGTGTGAGCTTCATGAACATTGTTGCTTTGTTTGATCTGAAAAGTGACTGCATTTACCTGAAAGGAAGTCTTGCTTGTAGGAAGATACAGAGTATGGGATTTAACTCCATTTCTGAAGGTCAACACTCAGCACAGTTCCCATCCATCAAACACACTCTGCTTTAGAGCAAGAAGCATGCTGTTGCTTTCTAGAGTCTCTAATAGAGCAAGAAACCTGGGTGTACTCAGAACAAAAGAACGGTGTTTCCTACACATACAGACCGTATCTAGTTCAACTCTGCTTCTGAAACTTATACAGACCACAGATTATCTAATATCCAATGCTTTTCATGTAAGAGCGAGAAACGTGTGAGCTTCTTGAACATTGTTGCTTTGTTTGATCTGAAAAGTGACTGCATTTACCTGAAAGGAAGTCTTGCTTGTAGGAAGACACAGAGCCTGGGATTTAACTCCATTTCTGAAGGGAAACACACAGCACAGTTCTCAGCCATGAAACACACTCTGCTTTACAGCAGGAAGCACGCTCTTGCTTTCTAGAGTCTCTAATACAGCAGGAAATGTGAGTGTGCTCAAAAAAAAAGAACGGTGTTTCCCACCCATATGGCCCACTTCTAGTTCAACTCTGCTTCTCTAACTGATAGAAACCACACGTCCTCTAACATCCAATGCTTTTCAGTTAAGTGGGAGAAACGTGTGAGCTTTTTGAACGATGTAGCCTCCTTTGAACTGACAAGGGACTGTGTTTACCTGAATTAATTTTTCCTTGTAGGAAGACACAGAGCCTAAGATTTAACTTCATTTCTGAAGTGAAACAAACTGCACAGTTCCCATTCATGAAACACACTCTGCTTTAGAGCGACAAGCACGCTCTTGCTTTCTAGAGTCTCTAATACAGCAGGAAACATGAGTGTGCTCAAAACAAAAGAACCATGTTTACTAACCATATGGACCACATCTCGTTCAAGTCTGCTTCTGAAACTGACACAAACCACAGGTACTCTAACATCCAATGCTTTTCAGTTAAGAGCGAGAAATGTGTGAGCTTTGTGAACGATGTAGCCTCCTTTGAGATGACAAGGGACTGCGTTTACCTGAATTATGTGTTGCTTGTAGGAAGACACAGAGGCTAGGAATCAACTCCATTTCTCAATTGAAACAAACTGCACAGTTCCTATCCATGAAACACACAATGCTTTAGAGCGATAAGCATGCTCTTGCTTTCTAGAGTCTCTAATACAGCAAGAAACGTGAGTGTGCTCAGAACAAAAGATCAGTGTTTGCTATACATACGGATCATATTTAGTTCAACTCAGCTTCTGAAACTGATACAAACCACAGGTACTCTAACATCCAATGCTTTTCAGTCAATCGCGATAAACGTGTGAGCTTCGTGAAAGATGCAGCTTCCTTTGAGCTGAATAGGGACTGCATATACTTGAAAAGAAGTCTTGCTTGTAGGAAGACAGAGAGTATGGGATTTAATGCCATTTCTGAAGACCAGCACTCAGCACAGTTCCCATCCATGAAACACACTCTGCCTTAGAACCAGAAGCACGCTCTTGCTTTCTAGATTCTCTAATACAGCAGGTAACATAAGTGTGCTCAGAACAAATGAACGGTGTTTCCTACATATACGGACCGTATGTAGTTCAACTATGCTTCTCAAACTGATACACACCCCAGATTCTCTAACATCCAATGCTTTTCATGTAAGAGCGAGAAACGTGTGAGCTTCATGAACATTGTTGCTTTGTTTGATCTGAAAAGTGACTGCATTTACCTGAAAGGAAGTCTTGCTTGTAGGAAGATACAGAGTATGGGATTTAACTCCATTTCTGAAGGTCAACACTCAGCACAGTTCCCATCCATCAAACACACTCTGCTTTAGAGCAAGAAGCATGCTGTTGTGCCCCGGCCAGCGGGGTGTCAACGGGACCACCAATCCTGTGGGAGAGAATGGAAGGGACAGGGCGACACAAAGAGACAGCAGCAAGACAGTATTCTGATCAAGCCACCAATCTTTATTTCTCTCCACATGGCTTATATAGCATAAGAGGGGAAGGGGCAGGAAGGAGGGAAAGGGAGAAGGGGTGTGTAGAACATGGAAGGGGTGCAAGACGTGTGAGGCAGATAGTGCACCTGCAAGATATCAGCTAAGGTCACTGGTCAGGGGCAGTATATTCTGTTGCTAGACTGCCTGACCCTGGAATGCT
The DNA here is from genome assembly GCA_949786385.1 of Onychomys leucogaster. Classification (NCBI taxonomy): domain Eukaryota; kingdom Metazoa; phylum Chordata; class Mammalia; order Rodentia; family Cricetidae; genus Onychomys; species Onychomys leucogaster. The sequence goes on along the minus strand of CATKUP010000006.1, from coordinate 7,722,202 downwards.
CTTTATCTTCGGTTGTCATGGCACCGGACTGTGGGATGTTCTCTTACCTTGGGAGGCCTCTGGTTACTGCTCTGGGAAGGGGCTTATGACTTGTTCTCTGGTCTAGCTAGTATTTTCTATGGTTCATGTTTGGTTCCTGACATCTTGGTCCCTAACATCTCCCCCTTCTATACATATAGCAAAACAAAGAAAGGAGGCCCAAATCTTTTGCCATGATGGGGGAGGGGTGACAGAGGCTCCATCCCTGTTGAGTTTGAGTTCTTTTGTTAATCAATCGGTTCATGTAGGCGTCCCCACATGTCCCGAAGGAAGCTGGAACAATGCAGTTTTTTACAGGGGGCGGGCTTTAATCCGGGAGGGAAGAGTATAGGGTCTGCATAACCGCCGTGCAATGGAGCATGTCATCCAAGGCACCCAGGATGGTGGAGCACTTTAGTCTCCCTGCCTTCTGCAGTCCCAGCTGCACCCTCAATCCCCTAAGCAGTGGGCTCCAGCTCCCAGGCACAGGTGCATCCTCCCCTGGGCAGAGGGGTCTGTGCTGATATGGAGTCTGTATCTGGTTCATTGAGACCTCGTTCACGGAGGTCAAGGTGATGGTAATGAACCTGAATTTGTTTTGCCTGAAGTTCAGCCAGCTGACTACGCACAAATTGAGTTAGTCGAGACAAAGCCCAAGGGCCGAATGTCAAGACAAGAATGAGGCCAACCAAGGGTCCCAGGAGGGACGGCAGGAGGGTGCTTAGCCAGGGAGATGCAGAGAACCAATTTTGGAACCAGCCTAACTCTTGGTCCCTTTCTTTTTTGCGCTTCTCTAAGCCTTCACGGACCTTAGCCATGCTATCTCTTGCTACTCCTGTGTGATCAGTATAGAAGCAACACTCTTCCTTAAGAGCGGCACAGAGGCCTCCTTGCTGTAAAAAGAGGAGGTCAAGCCCTCGGCGGTTTTGAAGGACCACCTCTGAAAGGGAGGTGAGGGAGGATTCAAGGGAGGAAATGCCTCTCTCAAGCTGTGCTATATCTTCATCTATGGAAATTCTAAGCTCTGAATAATGTTGATTAGATAAGACCAGGGAGGCTATGCCCGTACCGGCCCCTGCAGCCCCCACCCCCAGGAGCACGGCTAAAGTGACTGCAGTCACAGGCTCCCTTTTCAAGCGATGGGGGGGGTGCGAGGGCAGCTGTCTCTGCCAGAGTCTTCTCTTCCCATCTTCTGGAGAATTGATAATGGGCAGCTTCGTGGGTGATCTCCATCTCTTTGAAGTCTCAGTCTTTGATGGTAGCTTTAGCATCTGAAAGAGAAGAAGGAGAGTCCTCAGGGGGAGCAGCCTGTCCCCTGGGAATGTTAGGTAAATTTACAGATCTGACCAGGCGCTCAGGGAGCCAGCGTGGGGCATCATGTGCCTGATCAAGGATGCAAGCAGAGCCATGGCCCCAGATAAGTACAGGATCTGGACCATTCCAAACGCCTGTAAGGGGGTCTCGCCACATGGCCAAAGGGTGACTGGCGTCTGCTGAGGGGTGCCAATGACGGTCAGCCGCTGATCGACCTTCACCATCCAGGGTGAGGAAGTTAAGGACAAAGAGAGCATGGCTCAGGCAGTCTCTGGGGGAGACAAAGGAAAGCTCGGACATCTTTTTTATCATCTAGTTTAAGGGTAAGTGTGGGTTGAGAGTGAGAAATAGGCTGAACCCAATAAGCCTCTGATGAGCCAATCTGAGCAGCTCCTCGGGGCTGGGTGGACTGAATGGGGTTGTCAGAGGAAAGCGCAGGAAAAGTAACCAGGCGGGCAAGGCAGGTGCCACGGGAGATGGCAACAAGACCCTGGAGTGCAGAGGCCAAAATCTTAATCTCTCCTGTATAGTCATTATCAATAATTCCAGGGTAGATCTGGACACCTTTTAAGGTGGACGAGGCACGGCATGAGTGTCTGGGGCCAGGGGGCCCCAAATCCCAGTAGGGATGACCTGGGGGCCCTGTAATGGATCTAGTATTGTGTCGGTGGCGGCACAGAGGTCCAGTCCTGCGCTGCCTGGGGTTGCCCGTTGGAGGGAGCAGACAGTTGGGGAGTGGCCTGTGAAGCCCCATGGAGCACTCCCCGGAGCGGAGGGAAAGTTTCCCAACAGGCGGGGAGCGAGCGGGCGACCATGAACGTCGGTTTTAGATTTACATTCCCTCGCCCAATGAAATCCTTGGCCACATCTAGGACATGGGGTAGTTGGTAGTGGCTGAGTGGTGATGCTGAGCAGGGGCACTGCGGCTGTGCTGCACTAATACCCAGACCGATGGCGTGGGCGGAGCCAACTCCGCACAAAGGCAGACGTACTCAGAAACCAAGCCTCGCTCTAGTTTTCAAGCAATGCAAGGGTAAAAGGAGCCTTGGGGAAAGAAGCAGCAAGGTCATTTCACCACCGACCATACACTGCGGACCTGGCCGCCGCCGCCACCATTGCGCCGTTTTAACGGAGCGCTCGGGCGGGCTCGGCTCTTTCCTGAGCACTCGGGCTGGCTCGGCTCTTTCCGCCCAGGCGAAGGAGCAGAGGAGAGGCGCCGCGCGCTCTCATTCCTCTGCCCTCCCAGCTCCCTTCCTCTTCTGCCTTTCACCATGCATGCATACAGACACACACAAACAGCATATAGCATACATATACATATATATATACACACACAAACAAACAAACATCCCGCATAGTGCATAACTCACACCCTGCCAGAGCTGCTGGCTGCCTTTTCTCTCTCTTTATTAGCATTTTTCATTAATCGTCCCTTCTTGGGGAAAACAGTTACAACAATCCTCTAAAGTGACTAAAGAATTTTATGAGGTCTTTTTATTACGAACCCTTATCCCTTGTGTCTGGAGGGCATCTTTAATGCCCTTTACGAACAAGTCCTGAGAAGTTCCCTGTCCCATGGTAAAGTCTATAGCTGAGACTCACCTCGTCCTTCCCGCTATCCCCCGGATCACCAGGACGCCGAGTCGGGTGGTCTCGACGGGTGATCGCTTTAAATCTCCACCAGACGTCTGGACTTTCCTGGAGAAGGACGTTCAACTCCCGACGAGGCAAAGGTCGAGCCGCACGTTGGGCGCCAGATGCCCCGGCCAGCGGGGTGTCAACGGGACCACCAATCCTGTGGGAGAGAATGGAAGGGACAGGGCGACACAAAGAGACAGCAGCAAGACAGTATTCTGATCAAGCCACCAATCTTTATTTCTCTCCACATGGCTTATATAGCATAAGAGGGGAAGGGGCAGGAAGGAGGGAAAGGGAGAAGGGGTGTGTAGAACATGGAAGGGGTGCAAGACGTGTGAGGCAGATAGTGCACCTGCAAGATATCAGCTAAGGTCACTGGTCAGGGGCAGTATATTCTGTTGCTAGACTGCCTGACCCTGGAATGCTCTTTATCTTCGGTTGTCATGGCACCGGACTGTGGGATGTTCTCTTACCTTGGGAGGCCTCTGGTTACTGCTCTGGGAAGGGGCTTATGACTTGTTCTCTGGTCTAGCTAGTATTTTCTATGGTTCATGTTTGGTTCCTGACATCTTGGTCCCTAACACTGTTGCTTTCTAGAGTCTCTAATAGAGCAAGAAACCTGAGTGTACTCAGAACAAAAGAACGGTGTTTCCTACACATACAGACCGCATCTAGTTCAACTCTGCTTCTGAAACTTATACAGACCACAGATTCTCTAATATCCAATGCTTTTCATGTAAGAGCGAGAAACGTGTGAGCTTCTTGAACATTGTTGCTTTGTTTGATCTGAAAAGTGACTGCATTTACCTGAAAGGAAGTCTTGCTTGTAGGAAGACACAGAGCCTGGGATTTAACTCCATTTCTGAAGGGAAACACACAGCACAGTTCTCAGCCATGAAACACACTCTGCTTTACAGCAAGAAGCACGCTCTTGCTTTCTAGAGTCTCTAATACACCAGGAAAAGTGAGTGTGCTCAAAACAAAAGAACGGTGTTTCCCACCCATATGGCCCACATCTAGTTCAACTCTGATTCTCAAACTGATAGAAACCACACGTCCTCTAACATCCAATGCTTTTCAGTTAAGTGGGAGAAACGTGTGAGCTTTTTGAACGATGTAGCCTCCTTTGAACAGACAAGGGACTGTGTTTACCTGAATTAAGTCTTCCTTGTAGGAAGACACAGAGCCTAGGATTTAAATTCATTTCTGAAGTGAAACAAACAGCACAGTTCCCATTCATGAAACACACTCTGCTTTAGAGGGACAAGCACACTCTTGCTTTCTAGAGTCTCTAATACAGCAGGAAACACGAGTGTGCTCAAAACAAAAGAACCATGTTTACTAACCATATGGACCACATCTCGTTCAAGTCTGCTTCTGAAACTGACACAAACCACAGGTACTCTAACATCCAATGCTTTTCAGTTAAGAGCGAGAAATGTGTGAGCTTTGTGAACGATGTAGCCTCCTTTGAGATGACAAGGGACTGCGTTTACCTGAATTATGTGTTGCTTGTAGGAAGACACAGAGCCTAGGATTCAACTCCATTTCTCAAGTGAAACAAACTGCACAGTTCCTATCCATGAAACACACAATGCTTTAGAGCGATAAGCATGCTCTTGCTTTCTAGAGTCTCTAATACAGCAAGAAACGTGAGTGTGCTCAGAACAAAAGAACGGTGTTTGCTATACATACGGATCATATTTAGTTCAACTCAGCTTCTGAAACTGATACAAACCACAGGTACTCTAACATCCAATGCTTTTCAGTCAATCGCGATAAACGTGTGAGCTTCGTGAACGATGCAGCTTCCTTTGAGCTGAATAGGGACTGCATATACTTGAAAAGAAGTCTTGCTTGTAGGAAGACAGAGAGTATGGGATTTAATGCCATTTCTGAAGACCAGCACTCAGCACAGTTCCCATCCATGAAACACACTCTGCCTTAGAACCAGAAGCACGCTCTTGCTTTCTAGAGTCTCTAATACAGAAGGAAACGTGACTGTGCCCAAAACAAAAGAACCGTGTTTTCTACCCATATGGACCACATCTAGTTCAACTCGGCTTCTGAAGCTGATACAAACCACAGTTCCTCTAACATCCAATGCTTTTCATGTAAGAGCGAGAAACGTGTGAGCTTCTTGAACATTGTTGCTTTGTTTGATCTGAAAAGTGACTGCGTTTACCTGAAAGGAAGTCTTGCTTGTACGAAGACACAGAGCCTGGGATTTAACTCCATTTCTGAAGGGAAACACACAGCAGAGTTCTCAACCATGAAACACACTCTGCTTTAGAGCAAGAAGCACGCTCTTGATTTCTGGAGTCTCTAATACAGAAGTAAACGTGACTGTGCCCAAAACAGAAGAACCGTGTTTCCTACCCATATGGACCACATCTAGTTCAACTCGGCTTCTGACTGATACAAACCACAGGTCCTCTAACATCCAATGCTTTTCATGCAAGAGCGAGAAACGTGTGAGCTTCTTGAACATTGTTGCTTTGTTTGATCTCAAAAGTGACTGCGTTTACCTGAAAGGAAGTCTTGCTTGTAGGAAGACACAGAGCCTGGGATTTAACTCCATTTCTGAAGGGAAACACACAGCACAGTTCTCAACCATGAAACACACTCTGCTTTAGAGCAAGAAGCATGCTCCTGATTTCTAGAGTCTCCAATACAGAAGGAAACGTGACAGTGCCCAAAACAGAAGAACCGTGTTTCCTACCCATATGGACCACATCTAGTTCAACTCTGCTTCTGAAACTGATACAAACCACAGGTCCTCTAACATCCAATGCTTTTCAGTTACGCACGAGAAACGTTGAACTTCGTGAACGATGTTGCTTCCTTTGAGCTGAAAAGGAACTGCATTTACATGAAACGAAATGTTGCTTGTAGGAAGACACAGAGCCTGGGATTTAACTCCATTTCTGAAGGGAAACACACAGCACAGTTCTCAGCCATGAAACACACTCTGCTTTACAGCAAGAAGCACGCTCTTGCTTTCTAGAGTCTCTAATACAGCAGGAAATGTGAGTGTGCTCAAAAAAAAAGAACGGTGTTTCCCACCCATATGGCCCACATCTAGTTCAACTCTGCTTCTCTAACTGATAGAAACCACACGTCCTCTAACATCCAATGCTTTTCAGTTAAGTGGGAGAAACGTGTGAGCTTTTTGAACGATGTAGCCTCCTGTGAACTGACAAGGGACTGTGTTTACCTGAATTAATTCTTCCTTGTAGGAAGACACAGAGCCTAGGATTTAACTTCATTTCTGAAGTGAAACAAACTAAACAGTTCCCATTCATGAAACACACTCTGCTTTAGAGGGACAAGCACGCTCTTGCTTTCTAGAGTCTCTAATACAGCAGGAAACATGAGTGTGCTCAAAACAAAAGAACCATGTTTACTAACCATATGGACCACATCTCGTTCAAGTCTGCTTCTGAAACTGACACAAACCACAGGTACTCTAACATCCAATGCTTTTCAGTTAAGAGCGAGAAATGTGTGAGCTTTGTGAACGATGTAGCCTCCTTTGATATGACAAGGGACTGCGTTTACCTGAATTATGTGATGCTTGTAGGAAGACACAGAGCCTAGGAATCAACTCCATTTCTCAATTGAAACAAACTGCACAGTTCCTGTCCATGAAACACACAATGCTTTAGAGCGATAAGCACACTCTTGCTTTCTAGAGTCTCTAATACAGCAAGAAACGTGAGTGTGCTCAGAACAAAAGAACGGTGTTTGCTATACAAACGGATCATATTTAGTTCAACTCAGCTTCTGAAACTGATACAAACCACAGGTACTCTAACATCCACTGCTTTTCAGTCAATCGCGATAAACGTGTGAGCTTCGTGAACGATGCAGCTTCCTTTGAGCTGAATAGGGACTGCATATACTTGAAAAGAAGTCTTGCTTGTAGGAAGAAAGAGAGTATGGGATTTAATGCCATTTCTGAAGACCAGCACTCAGCACAGTTCCCATCCATGAAACACACTCTGCCTTAGAACCAGAAGCACGCTCTTGCTTTCTAGAGTCTCTAATACAGAAGGAAACGTGACTGTGCCCAAAACAAAAGAACCGTGTTTTCTACCCATATGGACCACATCTAGTTCAACTCGGCTTCTGAAGCTGATACAAACCACAGTTCCTCTAACACCCAATGCTTTTCATGTAAGAGCGAGAAACGTGTGAGCTTCTTGAACATTGTTGCTTTGTTTGATCTGAAAAGTGACTGCGTTTACCTGAAAGGAAGTCTTGCTTGTAGGAAGACACAGAGCCTGGGATTTAACTCCATTTCTGAAGGGAAACACACAGCAGAGTTCTCACCCATGAAACACACTCTGCTTTAGAGCAAGAAGCACGCTCTTGATTTCTGGAGTCTCTAATACAGAAGGAAACGTGACTGTGCCCAAAACAAAAGAACTGTGTTTCCAACCCATATGGACCACATCTAGTTCAACTCTGCTTCTGAAACTGATACAAACCACAGGTCCTCTAACATCCAATACTTTTCAGTTACGCATGAGAAACGTTGAACTTCGTGAACGATGTTGATTCCTTTGAGCTGAAAAGGAACTGCGTTTACTTGAAACGAAATGTTGCTGGTAGGAAGACACAGAGCCTGGGATTTAACTCCATTTCTGAAGGGAAACACACAGCACAGTTCTCAGCCATGAAACACACTCTGCTTTACAGCAAGAAGCACGCACTTGCTTTCTAGAGTCTCTAATACAGCAGGAAACGTGAGTGTGCTCAGAACAAAAGAATGGTGTTTCCTACACATACGGACCATATTTAGTTCAACTCAGCTTCTGAAACTGAAACAAACGACAGGTCCTCTAACATCCAATGCTTTTCATTAAAGAGCAATAAACGTGTGAGCTTCGTGAAACATGTACCTTCCTTTGAGCTGAATAGGGACTGCGTATACCTGAAAGGATGTCTTGCTTGTAGGAAGATACAGAGTATGGGATTTAACTCCATTTCTGAAGGTCAACACTCAGCACAGGTCCCATCCATCAAACACACTCTGCTTTAGAGCAAGAAGCATGCTGTTGCTTTCTAGAGTCTCTAATAGAGCAAGAAACCTGAGTGTGCTCAGAACAAAAGAGCGGTGTTTCCTAAACATACGGACCGTATCTAGTTCAACTCTGCTTCTGAAACTTATACAGAACACAGATTATCTAACATCCAATGCTTTTCATGTAAGTGCGAGAAACGTGTGAGCTTCTTGAACATTGTTGCTTTGTTTGATCTGAAAAGTGACTGCGTTTACCTGAAAGGAAGTCTTGCTTGTAGGAAGACACAGAGCCTGGGATTTAACTCCATTTCTGAAGGGAAACACACAGCAGAGTTCTCAACCATGAAACACACTCTGCTTTAGAGCAAGAAGCACGCTCTTGATTTCTGGAGTCTCTAATACAGAAGGAAACGTGACTGTGCCCAAAACAAAAGAACTGTGTTTCCAACCCATATGGACCACATCTAGTTCAACTCGGCTTCTGAAGCTGATACAAACCACAGTTCCTCTAACATCCAATGCTTTTCATGTAAGAGCGAGAAACGTGTGAGGTTCTTGAACGTTGTTGCTTTGTTTGATCTGAAAAGTGACTGCATTTACCTGAAAGGAAGTCTTGCTTGTACGAAGACACAGAGCCTGGGATTGAACTGCATTTCTGAAGGGAAATACACCGCACAGTTCTCAACCATGAAACACACTCTGCTTTAGAGGGACAAGCACGCTCTTGATTTCTAGAGTCTCTAATACAGAAGGAAACGTGACTGTGCCCAAAACAGAAGAACTGTGTTTCGTACCCATATGGTCCACATCTAGTTCAACTCTGCTTCTGAAACTGATACAAACCACAGGTCCTCTAACATCCAATGCTTTTCAGTTACGCACGAGAAACGTTGAACTTCGTGAAGGATGTTGATTCCTTTGAGCTGAAAAGGGACTGCGCTTACATGAAACGAAATGTTGCTTGTAGGAAGAAACAGAGCCTGGGATTTAACTCCATTTCTGAAGGGAAACACACAGCACAGTTCTCAGGCATGAAACACACTCTGCTTTAGAGCAATAAGCACGCACTTGCTTTCTAGAGTCTCTAATACAGCAGGAAAAGTGAGTGTGCTCAGCAAAAAAGAATGGTGTTTCCTACACATACGGACCATATTTAGTTCAACTCAGCTTCTGAAACTGAAACAAACGACAGGTCCTCTAACATCCAATGCTTTTCATTCAAGCGCAATAAATGTGTGAGCTTCGTGAACCATGTAGCTTCCTTTGAGCTGAATAGGGACTGCGTATACCTGAAAAGAAGTCTTGCTTGTAGGAAGATACAGAGTATGGGATTTAACTCCATTTCTGATGGTCAACACTCAGCACAGTTCCCATCCATCAAACACACTCTGCTTTAGAGCAAGAAGCATGCTGTTGCTTTCTACAGTCTCTAATTGAGCAAGAAAACTGAGTGTGCTCAGAACAAAAGAGCGGTGTTTCCTACACATATGGACCGTATCTAGTTCAACTCTGCTTCTGAAACTGATAAAACCACAGGTCCTCAAACACCCAATGCTTTTCATTTAAGATGGAGAAACGAATGAGCTTCATGAACGATGTAGCTTCCTTTGAGCTGAAAAGTGACTGCATTTACCTGAAACGAAATTTTGCTTGTAGGAAGGCACAGAGCCAGGGATTTAACTCCATTTCTCACGGGCCACACACAGCACAGCTCTCAACCATGAAACACACTCTGCTTTATAGCAAGAAACACGCTCTTGCTTTCAAGTGTCTCTAATACAGCAGGAAACGTGAGTGTGCCCAAAACAGAAGAACCGTGTTTCCTACCCATATGGACCACATCTAGTTCAACTCTGCTTCTGAAACTGATACAAACCACAGGTCCTCTAACATCCAATACTTTTCAGTTACGCATGAGAAACGTTGAACTTCTTGAACGATGTTGATTCCTTTGAGCTGAAAAGGAACTGCGTTTACTTGAAACGAAATGTTGCTGGTAGGAAGACACAGAGCCTGGGATTTAACTCCATTTCTGAAGGGAAACACACAGCACAGTTCTCAGCCATGAAACACACTCTGCTTTACAGCAAGAAGCACGCACTTGCTTTCTAGAGTCTCTAATACAGCAGGAAACGTGAGTGTGCTCAGAACAAAAGAATGGTGTTTCCTACACATACGGACCATATTTAGTTCAACTCAGCTTCTGAAACTGAAACAAACGACAGGTCCTCTAACATCCAATGCTTTTCATTCAAGCGCAATAAACGTGTGAGCTTCGTGAAACATGTACCTTCCTTTGAGCTGAATAGGGACTGTGTATACCTGAAAGGAAGTCATGCTTGTAGGAAGATACAGAGTATGGGATTTAACTCCATTTCTGAAGGTCAACACTCAGCACAGTTCCCATCCATCAAACACACTCTGATTTAGAGCAAGAAGCATGCTATTGCTTTCTAGAGTCTCTAATAGAGCAAGAAACCTGAGTGTACTCAGAACAAAAGAACGGTGTTTCCTACACATACGGACCGTATCTAGTTCAACTCTGCTTCTGAAACTTATACAGACCACAGATTCTCTAATATCCAATGCTTTTCATGTAAGAGCGAGAAACGTGTGAGCTTCTTGAACATTGTTGCTTTGTTTGATCTGAAAAGTGACTGCATTTACCTGAAAGGAAGTCTTGCTTGTAGGAAGACACAGAGCCTGGGATTTAACTCCATTTCTGAAGGGAAACACACAGCACAGTTCTCAGCCATGAAACACACTCTGCTTTACAGCAAGAAGCACGCTCTTGCTTTCTAGAGTCTCTAATACACCAGGAAATGTGAGTGTGCTCAAAACAAAAGAACGGTGTTTCCAACCCATATGGCCCACATCTAGTTCAACTCTGCTTCTCTAACTGATAGAAACCACACGTCCTCTAACATCCAATGTTTTTCAGTTAAGTGGGAGAAACGTGTGAGCTTTTTGAACGATGTAGCCTCCTTTGAACTGACAAGGGACTGTGTTTACCTGAATTAATTCTTCCTTGTAGGAAGACACAGAGCCTAGGATTTAACTTCATTTCTGAAGTGAAACAAACTGCACAGTTCCCATTCATGAAACACACTCTGCTTTAGAGCGACAAGCACGCTCTTGCTTTCTAGAATCTCTAATACAGCAGGAAACATGAGTGTGCTCAAAACAAAAGAACCATGTTTACTAACCATATGGACCACATCTCGTTCAAGTCTGCTTCTGAAACTGACACAAACCACAGGTACTCTAACATCCAATGCTTTTCAGTTAAGAGCGAGAAACGTGTGAGCGTCTTGAACATTGTTGCTTTGTTTGATCTGAAAAGTGACTGCATTTACCTGAAAGGAAGTCTTGCTTGTAGGAAGACACAGAGCCTGGGATTTAACTCCATTTCTGAAGGGAAACACACAGCACAGTTCTCAGCCATGAAACACACTCTGCTTTACAGCAAGAAGCACACTCTTGCTTTCTAGAGTCTCTAATACAGCAGGAAATGTGAGTGTGCTCAAAACAAAAGAACGGTGTTTCCCACCCATATGGCCCACATCTAGTTCAACTCTGCTTCTCAAACTGATAGAAACCACACATCCGCTAACATCCAATGCTTTTCAGTTAAGTGGGAGAAACGTGTGAGCTTTTTGAACGATGTAGCATCCTTTGAACTGACAAGGGACTGTGTTTACCTGAATTAAGTCTTGCTTGTAGGAAGACACAGAGCCTAGGATTTAACTTCATTTCTGAAGTGAAACAAACAGCACAGTTTCCATTCATGAAACACACTCTGCTTTAGAGGGACAAGCACGCTCTTGCTTTCTAGAGTCTCTAATACAGCAGGAAACATGAGTGTGCTCAAAACAAAAGAACCATGTTTACTAACCATATGGACCACATCTAGTTCAAGTCTGCTTCTGAAACTGACACAAACCACAGGTACTCTAACATCCAATGCTTTTGAGTTAAGAGCGAGAAATGTGTGAGCTTTGTGAACGATGTAGCCTCCTTTGAGATGACAAGGGACTGCGTTTAACTGAATTATGTGTTGCTTGTAGGAAGACACAGAGCCTAGGATTCAACTCCATTTCTCAAGTGAAACAAACTGCACAGTTCCCATCCATGAAACACACAATGCTTTAGAGCGATAAGCACGCTCTTGCTTTCTAGATTCTCTAATACAGCAAGAAACGTGAGTGTGCTCAGAACAAAAGAACGGTGTTTGCTATACATACAGATCATATTTAGTTCAACTCAGCTTCTGAAACTGATACAAACCACAGGTACTCTAACATCCAATGCTTTTCAGTCAATCGCGATAAACGTGTGAGCTTCGTGAACGATGCAGCTTCCTTTGAGCTGAATAGGGACTGCATATACTTGAAAAGATGTCTTGCTTGTAGGAAGACATAGAGTATGGGATTTAATGCCATTTCTGAAGAGCAGCACTCAGCATAGTTCCCATCCATGAAACACACTCTGCCTTAGAACCAGAAGCACGCTCTTGCTTTCTAGAGTCTCTAATACAGAAGGAAACGTGACAGTGCCCAAAACAAAAGAACCATGTTTTCTACCCATATGGACCACATCTAGTTCAACTCTGCTTCTGAAACTGATACAAACCAGAGGTCCTCTATCATCCAATGCTTTTCATGTAAGAGCGACAAACGTGTGAGCTTCTTGAACATTGTTTCTTTTTTTTGATCTGAAAAGTGACTACGTTTACCTGAAAGGAAGTCTTGCTTGTAGGAAGACACAGAGCCTGGGATTTAACTCCATTTCTGAATGGAAACACACAGCACAGTTCTCAACCATGAAACACACTCTGCTTTAGAGCAAGAAGCACGCTCTTGATTTCTGGAGTCTCTAATACAGAAGTAAACGTGACTGTGCCCAAAACAAAAGAACTGTGTTTCCAACCCATATGGACCACATCTAGTTCAACTTGGCTTCTGAAGCTGATACAACCCACAGTTCCTCTAACATCCAATGCTTTTCATGTAAGAGCAAGAAATGTGTGAGCTTTCTGAACGATGTAGCCTCCTTTGAGATGACAAGGGACAGCGTTTACATGAATTATGTGTTGCTTGTAAGAAGACACAGAGCCTAGGAATCAACTCCATTTCTCAAGTGAAACAAACTGCACAGGTCCCATCCATGAAACACACAGTGCTTTAGAGCGATAAGCACGCTCTTGCTTTCTAGAGTCTCTAATACAGCAAGAAACGTGAGTGTGCTCAGAACAAAAGATCAGTGTTTGCTATACATACGGATCATATTTAGTTCAACTCAGCTTCTGAAACTGATACAAACCACAGGTACTCTAACATCCAATGCTTTTCAGTCAATCGCGATAAACGTGTGAGCTTCGTGAACGATGCAGCTTCCTTTGAGCTGAATAGGGGCTGCATATACTTGAAAAGAAGTCTTGCTTGTAGGAAGACATAGAGTATGGGATTTAATGCCATTTCTGAAGACCAGCACTCAGCACAGTTCCCATCCATGAAACACACTCTGCCTTAGAACAAGTAGCACGCTCTTGCTTTCTAGATTCTCTAATACAGCAGGTAACATAAGTGTGCTCAGGACAATTGAACGGTGTTTCCTACATATACGGACCGTATGTAGTTCAACTATGCTTCTCAAACTGATACACACCCCAGATTCTCTAACATCCAATGCTTTTCATGTAAGAGCGAGAAACGTGTGAGCTTCTTGAACATTGTTGCTTTGTTTGATCTGAAAAGTGACTGCATTTACCTGAAAGGAAGTCTTGCTTGTAGGAAGATACAGAGTATGGGATTTTACTCCATTTCTGAAGGTCAACACTCAGCACAGTTCCCATCCATCAAACACACTCTGCTTTAGAGCAAGAACCATGCTGTTGCTTTCTAGAGTCTCTAATAGAGCAAGAAACCTGGTTGTACTCAGAACAAAAGAACGGTGTTTCATACACATACAGACCGTATCTAGTTCAACTCTGCTTCTGAAACTTATACAGACCACAGATTCTCTTATATCCAATGCTTTTCATGTAAGAGCGAGAAACGTGTGAGCGTCTTGAACATTGTTGCTTTGTTTGATCTGAAAAGTGACTGCATTTACCTGAAAGGAAGTCTTGCTTGTAGGAAGACACAGAGCCTGGGATTTAACTCCATTTCTGAAGGGAAACACACAGCACAGTTCTCAGCCATGAAACACACTCTGCTTTACAGCAAGAAGCACACTCTTGCTTTCTAGAGTCTCTAATACAGCAGGAAATGTGAGTGTGCTCAAAACAAAAGAACGGTGTTTCCCACCCATATGGCCCACATCTAGTTCAACTCTGCTTCTCAAACTGATAGAAACCACACATCCACTAACATCCAATGCTTTTCAGTTAAGTGGGAGAAACGTGTGAGCTTTTTGAACGATGTAGCATCCTTTGAACTGACAAGGGACTGTGTTTACCTGAATTAAGTCTTGCTTGTAGGAAGACACAGAGCCTAGGATTTAACTTCATTTCTGAAGTGAAACAAACAGCACAGTTTCCATTCATGAAACACACTCTGCTTTAGAGGGACAAGCACGCTCTTGCTTTCTAGAGTCTCTAATACAGCAGGAAACATGAGTGTGCTCAAAACAAAAGAACCATGTTTACTAACCATATGGACCACATCTAGTTCAAGTCTGCTTCTGAAACTGACACAAACCACAGGTACTCTAACATCCAATGCTTTTGAGTTAAGAGCGAGAAATGTGTGAGCTTTGTGAACGATGTAGCCTCCTTTGAGATGACAAGGGACTGCGTTTAACTGAATTATGTGTTGCTTGTAGGAAGACACAGAGCCTAGGATTCAACTCCATTTCTCAAGTGAAACAAACTGCACAGTTCCCATCCATGAAACACACAATGCTTTAGAGCGATAAGCACGCTCTTGCTTTCTAGATTCTCTAATACAGCAAGAAACGTGAGTGTGCTCAGAACAAAAGAACGGTGTTTGCTATACATACAGATCATATTTAGTTCAACTCAGCTTCTGAAACTGATACAAACCACAGGTACTCTAACATCCAATGCTTTTCAGTTACGCACGAGAAACGTTGAACTTCGTGAACGATGTTGATTCCTTTGAGCTGAAAAGGGACTGCGCTTACATGAAACGAAATGTTGCTTGTAGGAAGACACAGAGCCTGGGATTTAACTCCATTTCTGAAGGGAAACACACAGCACAGTTCTCAGCCATGAAACACACTCTGCTTTAGAGCAATAAGCACGCACTTGCTTTCTAGAGTCTCTATTACAGCAGGAAAAGTGAGTGTGCTGAGAACAAAAGAATGGTGTTTCCTACACATACGGACCATATTTAGTTCAACTCAGCTTCTGAAACTGAAACAAACGACATGTCCTCTAACATCCAATGCTTTTCATTCAAGCTCAATAAACGTGTGAGCTTCGTGAACCATGTAGCTTCCTTTGAGCTGAATAGGGACTCGTATACCTGAAAAGAAGTCTTGCTTGTAGGAAGATACAGAGTATGGGATTTAACTCCATTTCTGAAGGTCAACACTCAGCACAGTTCCCATCCATCAAACACACTCTGCTTTAGAGCAAGAAGCATGCTGTTGCTTTCTACAGTCTCTAATTGAGCAAGAAAACTGAGTGTGCTCAGAACAAAAGAGCGGTGTTTCCTACACATATGGACCGTATCTAGTTCAACTCTGCTTCTGAAACTGATAAAACCACAGGTCCTCAAACACCCAATGCTTTTCATTTAAGAGGGAGAAACGAATGAGCTTCATGAACGATGTAGCTTCCTTTGAGCTGAAAAGTGACTGCATTTACCTGAAACGAAATTTTGCTTGTAGGAAGGCACAGAGCCAGGGATTTAACTCCATTTCTCACGGGCCACACACAGCACAGCTCTCAACCATGAAACACACTCTGCTTTATAGCAATAAACACGCTCTTGCTTTCAAGTGTCTCTAATACAGCAGGAAACGTGAGTGTGCTCAAAACAAAAGGACGGTGTTTCCTACCCATATGGACCACATCTAGTTGAACTCTGCTTCTCAAACTGATAGAAACCACAGATTCTCTAACATCCAATGATTCTCAGTTAAGAGCGAAAACTTGTGGACTGTGTGAACGATGTAGCTTCCTTTGAGCTGAAAAGGGACTGGGTTAACCTGAACGATGGCTTGCTTGCAGGAAGACATACAACCTGGGATTTAACTCCATTTCTGACTGGAAACAAACTGCACAGTTCTCATCCATGAAAGGCACCCTGCTGTAGAGCAAGAAGCATGCTCTTGTTTTCTAGTGTCTCTAATACAGCAGGAAACATGAGTGTGTTCAGAACAAATGAACAGTGTTTCCTACAAATACGGACAATATTTGGTTCAGCTGTGCTTCTGAAACTGATACAAACCACAGGATCTCTAACATTTAATGCTTTTCAGTTTAGAGTGAGAAACATGTGAGCTTTGTGAAATATGTAGCTTCCTTTGAGCTGAAATGTGACTGCATTTACCTGAAAAGAGGTCTTGCTTGTAGGAAGACACAGAGCCTGGGATTTAACTCAATTTCTGGAGATAAACCACAGCATAGTTCCTATCCATGAAACACATTCTGCTTTAGAGCAAGAAGCACACTCTTGCATTCTAGAATCTCTAATAGAGCAGGAAATGTGAGTGTGCTGTGAACAAAAGAACTGTGTTTCCTACACACGGCCCATATCTAGTTCAACTCTGCTTCGGAAACTGATACAAAACACAGGAACTCTAACATCCAATGCTTTTCAAAATGAACGAGAACTTTTTGTGCTTTTTGAACGATGTAGCTTTCTTTGAGCTGAAAAGTGACTGCGTTTACATGAAAAGAAGTCTTGCTGGTAGGAAGACACAGGGCTTTGGATTTGACTCAATTTCTGAAGGGAGAAACACAGCACAGTTCTCATCCATGAAACACACTGTGCTTTAGAACAAGACGCACGGTCTTGTTTCTAGATTCTCTAATACAACAGGAAACATGAGTGCGCTCAGAACAAAATAACTGTGTTTCCTACACACACGGCCCATATCTAATTTAACTCTGCTTCTGAAACTGATTCAAAACACAATACCTCTAACATCCAATGCTTTTCAGTTAAGAGCGAGAAACGTGTGAGCTTTGTGTAAGATGTATATTTAGTTGAGCTAAAAAAGTGACTGCGTGTACCTGAAACGAAGTCTTGATTGTAGGAATACACAGAGCATGGGATTTACCTACATTTCTGAAGGGAAACACACAGAACAGTTCTCATCCATGATACACACTCTGCTTTAGAGCAAGAAGCACACACTTGCTTTCTACCGTCTCTAATACAGCAGGAAACATGAGTTTTCTATGAACAAAATAACTGTGTTTCCTACACACACGGACTATATCTAGTTCAACTCTTTTTCTGAAACTGGTACAAACCACAGGACCTCTAACATACAATGCTTTTCAGTTAAGAGCGAGAAACGTTTGAGCTTCGTGAACAATGTTGCTTCGTTTGAGCTGAAAAGTGACTGAGTTTTCCTGAAGCGAAGTCTTGGTTGTAGGAAGACACAGAGCCTGGGATTTAACTCCACTTCTGAAGGTAAACACACCGTACATTTCTCATCCATGAAACACACTCTGCTTTAGAGCAAGAAGCACACTCTTGCATTCTAGAATCTCTAATACAGCAGGAAATGTGAGTGTGCTCTGTAAAAAGAACTCTCTTTCCTACACACACGGATCATTTCTAGTTCAACTCTGCTTCTGAAACTGATACAAACCACAGGTTCTCTCACATCGAATGCTTTTCAGTTAAGAGCGAGAAACATGGGAGCTTCGTGAAATATGTAGCTTCCTTTGAGCTGAAAAGTGACTGCGTTTACCTGAAAAGAGGTCTTGCTTGTAGGAAGTCAAAGAGCCTGGGATTTAACTCCATTTCTGAAGATAAACAACAGCATAGTTCCTATCCATGAAACACACTCTGCTTTAGAGCAAGAAGCACACTCTTGCATTCTAGAATCTCTAATACAGCAGGAAATGTGAGTGTGCTGTGAACAAGAGAACTGTGTTTCCTACACACACGGCCCATATCTAGTTCAACTCTGCTTTGGAAACTGATACAAAACACAGGAACTCTAAAATCCAATGCTTTTCAATAAGTGCGATAACTGTTTGTGCTTTGTGAACGATGTGGCTTTGTTTGAGCAGAAAAGTGACTGCGAATACATGAAAAGAAGTCTTGCTGGTAGGAAGACACAGGACTTGGGATTTGACCCAGTTTCTCAAGGGAAAAACACAGCACAGTTCTCATCCATGAAACACACTGTGTTTTAGAAAAAGATGCACGGTGTTGCATGATTCTTGCTCTAAATCAGAGTGTGTTCCACGTATTAGAACTGTGTTGTGTGTTTCCCTTCAGAAATGGAGTTCAATCCAAGGCTCTGTGTCTTCCTACAACCAAGACATCGTTTCAGGTAAACACAGTCACTTTTCAGATCAAACAAAGCTACATCGTGCACGAAGCTCACACGTTTCTTGCTCTTAACTGAAAAGCATTGGATGTTTGAGGACCTGTGGTTTGTATCAGTTTCAGAAGCAGAGTTGATCTAGATATGGTCTGTAAATGTAGGAAACACTGTTCTTTGATCTGAGCACACTCACGTTTTCTGCTCTATTAGAGCCTCTAGAAAGTTAGAGCTTGCTTCTTGCTCTAAAGCAGAGTGTGTTTCATGGATGAGAACTGTGCTGTGTGTTTCCCTTCAGAATTGGAGTTCAATCCCAAGCTCTTTGTCTTCCTACCATCAAGACATCTTTTCAGGTAAACTCAGTGACTTTTCAGCTCAAAGGAATCTACATCGTTCACGAAGCTCACAAATTTCTCTCTCTTAACTGAAAAGCATTGGATGTTTGAGGACCTGTGGTTTGTATCAGTTTGAGAAGCAGAGATGAACTAGATATGGTCCGTATGTTTAGGAAACACCGTTCTTTTTTTCTGAGCACACTCACGTTTCCTGCTGTATTAGAGAATCTAGAAAGCAAGAGCGTGCTTCT
Organism: Onychomys leucogaster; assembly: GCA_949786385.1. Classification (NCBI taxonomy): domain Eukaryota; kingdom Metazoa; phylum Chordata; class Mammalia; order Rodentia; family Cricetidae; genus Onychomys; species Onychomys leucogaster. The sequence continues at coordinate 7,703,138 of CATKUP010000006.1, read as the reverse complement.
TGCTCTAAAGCAGAGTGTGTTTCATGGATGAGAACTGCGCTGTGTGTTTCCCTTCACAAATGGAGTTAAATCCCAGTTTCTGTCTGTTCCTACAAGGAAGACTGCGTTTCAGGTAAACACAGTCACTTTTCAGCTCAAATGAAGCTACATGATTCACTATACTCACACGTTTCTAGCTCTTAACTGAAAAGCCTTCGATGATAGAGGAACTTTGGTTTGTATCAGATTCAGAAGAAGAGTTTAACTAGTAATGGTCTGTATGTGTAGGAAACACCGTTCCTTTGTTTTGAGCACACTCACGTTTCCTGCTATATTAGAGACTCTAGAAAGTAAGAGCGTGCTTCTTGCTCTAAAGCAGAGTGTGCTTCATCAATGAGAACTGTGCTGTGTGTTTCCCTTCACAAATGTAGTTAAATCCCAGGTTCTGTCTCTTCCTACAAGGAAGACTGCGTTTCAGGTAAACACAGTCACTTTTCAGCTCAAATGAAGCTACATGATTCACGAAGATCACAGGTTTCTCTCTCTTAACTGAAAAGCATTACATGATAGAGGAACTTTGGTTTTTATCAGTTTCAGAAGCAGAGTTGATCTAGATATGGTCTGTAAATGTAGGAAACACTGTTCTTTGTTGTGAGCACACTAACGTTTTCTGCTATATTAGAGACTCTAGAAAGTAAGAGCTTGCTTCTTGCTCTAAAGCAGAGTGTGTTTATGGATGAGAACTGTTCTGTGTGCTTCCTTCAGAAATGGAGTTAAATCCCAGGTTCTGTGTCTTCCTCCGAGGAAGACTGCCTTTCAGGTAAACACAGTCACTTTTCATCTCAAAGGAAACTACATAGTTCACGAAGCTCATACGTTATTCGCTCTTAATTGAAAAGCATTTGATGATAGAGGATCTGTGGTTTGTATCAGTTTCAGAAGCAGAGTGGAACTAGCAATGGTCGGTATATGTAGCAAACACCATTCTTTGTGGTGAGCACACTCACGTTTCCTGCTCTATTAGAGACCCTAGAAAGCAAGAGTGTCCCTCTTGCTCTAAAGCAGAGTGTGTTTCATGAAGGAGAACTGTGCTGGGTGTTTCCCGTCATAAATGGAGTTAAATCCCAAGCTCTGTGTCGTCCTAAAAGCAAGACATCTTTTCAGGTAAACTCAGTCACTTTTCAGTTCAAACGAAGCTACATCGTTCACGAAGCTCACACATTTCTCGCTCTTAACTGAGAAGAATTGGTAGTTAGAGTTCCTCGGGTTTGTATCAGTATCAGAAGCAGAGTGGAACTAGCAATGATCCGTATGTGTAGGAAACACCGTTCCTTTGTTTCGAGCACACTCACGTTTTCTGCTCTATTAGAGACTCTTGAAAGAAAGAGCGCGCTTCTTACTCTAAAGCAGAGTGTGTTAGATGGATTAGAACTGTGCTGTGTGTTTCCCTTCAGAAATGGAGTTAAATCCAAGGCTCTATGTCTTCCAATAACCAAGACTTCGTTTCAGGTAAACACAGTCACTTTTCATCTTAAACAAAGCTACATCGTTCACGAAGCTCACACATTTCTGGCTCTTAACTGAAAAGCATTGGATTTAGAGGACCTTGGTTTTTATCAGTTTCAGAAGCAGAGTAGATCTAGATATGGTCCGTATGTGTAGGAAACACAGTTCTTTTGTTCTGAGCACACGCACGTTTTCTGCTCTATTAGAGACTATAGAAAGCAAGAGCGTGCTTCTTGCTCTAAAGCAGAGTATGTTTCATGGATGAGAACTGTGCTGTGAGTTTCCCTTCAGAATTGGAGTTCAATCCCAAGCTCTTTGTCTTCCTACAAGCAAGACATCTTTTCAGGTAAACTCAGTGACCTTTCAGCTCAAAGGAATCTAAATCGTTCACGAAGCTCACACATTTCTCGCTCTTAACTGAAAAGCATTGGATGTTTGAGGACCTGTGGTTTGTATCAGCTTGAGAAGCAGAGTTGAACTAGATATGGTCCGTATGTTTAAGAAACACCGTTCTTTTTTTCTGAGCACACTCACGTTTCCTGCTGTATTAGAGAATCTAGAAAGCAAGAGCGTGCTTCGTGCTCTAAAGCAGAGTGTGTTCCATGGGTAAGAACTGTGCTGTGTGTTTCCCTCAGAAATGGAGTTAAATCCCAGGTTCTGTTTCTTCCTACAAAGAAGACTGCGTTTCAGGAAAACACAGTCTCTTTTCAGCTTTCGACCTTAACTGAAAAGCATTGGATTTTAGAGGACCTGTGGTTTGTATCAGTTTCAGAAGCAGAGTTGAAATAGCAATGGTCCTTATGTGTAGGATTCTTGCTCTAAATCAGAGTGTGTTCCACATATTAGAACTGTGTTGTGTGTTTCCCTTCACAAATGTTAAATACCAAGTTCTGTCTCTTCCTACAAGGAAGACATCTTTTCAGGTAAACTAAGTCACTTTTCAGCTCAAACGAAGCTATATCGTTCACGAAGCTCACACGTTTCTCTTTTCAGCTCAAATGAAGCTACATGATTCACGAAGATCACAGGTTTCTCGCTCTTAACTGAAAAGCATTAGATGATAGAGGAACTTTGGTTTGTATCAGTTTCAGAAGCAGAGTTGATCTAGATATGGTCTGTAAATGTAGGAAACACTGTTCTTTGTTCTGAGCACATTCACGTTTTCTGCTCTATTAGAGACTCTAGAAAGTAAGAGCTTGCTTCTTGCCCTAAAGCAGAGTGTGTTTCATGGATGAGAACTGTTCTGTGTGCTTCCTTCAGAAATGGAGTTAAATCCCAGGATCTGTGTCTCCCTACAAGGAATACTGTATTTCAGGTAAACACAGTCACTTTTCAGTTCAAACGAAGCTACATGATTCACCAAGCTCACAAGTGTCTCGACATTAAATGAAAAGCATTGGATTATAGAGGACCTGTGGTTTGTATCAGTTTCAGAAGCAGAGTTGAACTAGCAATGGTCCTTATGTGTAGGAAACACTGTTCTTTTGTTCTGAGTTCACTCTCATTTCTTGCTGTATTAGGGAATCTAGAAAGCAAGAGCATGCTTCTTTCTCTAAAGCAAAGTATGTTTCATGGAGGAGAACTGTGCTCTGTGTTTCCCTTCAGAAATGAGGTTAAATACCAGGCTCTGTGTCCTGCTACATGCAAGACTTCTCAGGTAAACTCAGTCTCTTTTCAGCTCAAACGAAGCTACAGGATTCACCAAGCTCACACGTTTCTCGACCTTAACTGAAAAGCATTGGATTATAGAGGACCTGTGGTTTGTATCAGGTTCAGAAGCAGAGTTGAACTAGCAATGGTCCTTATGTGTAGGAAACACTGTTCTTTTGTTCTGAGTTCACTCTCATTTCTTGCTCTATTAGGGAATCTAGAAAGCAAGAGCATGATTATTGCTCTAAATCAGTGTGTGTTCCACAGATTAGAATTGTGTTGTGTGTTTCCCTTCAAAAATGGAGTTCAATCCAAGGCTCTGTGTCTTCCTACAACCAAGACATCGTTTCAGGTAAACACAGTCACTTTTCAGATCAAACAAAGCTACATCGTGCACAAAGCTCACACGTTTCTTGCTCTTAACTGAAAAGCATTGGATGTTTGAGTACCTGTGGTTTTAATCAGTTGGAGTAGCAGAGTTGAACTAGATATGGTCCGTATGTGTAGGAAACACTGTTCTTTTGTTCTGAGTTCACTCTCATTTCTTGCTGTATTAGAGAATCTAGAAAGCAAGAGCATGATTCTTGCTCTAATTCAGAGTGTGTTCTATGGATTAGAACTGTGTTGTGTGTTTCCCTTCACAAATGTAGTTAAATCCCAGGTTCTGTGTCTTCCTACAAGGAAGACTGCGTTTCAGGTAAACACAGTCACTTTTCATCTCAAACGAAGCTACATAGCTCACGAAGCTCACACGTTATTCGCTCTTAATTGAAAAGCATTGGATTTTAGAGGACCTGTGGTTTGTATCAGTTTCAGAAGCAGAATTGAACTAGATATGCTCCGTATGTGTAGGAAACACCGTTCTTATGTTGTGAGCACACACCCGTTTTCTGCTCTATTAGAGACTCTAGAAAGTAAGAGCGTGCTTCGTGCTCTAAAGCAGAGTGTGTTTCATGGATGAGAACTGTGTTTTGTGTTTCCTTCAGAAATGGAGTTAAATCCCAGGCTCTGTGTCTTCCTACAGGCAAGACTTCTTTTCAGGTAAACTCAGTCACTTTTCAGCTCAAACGAAGCTACAACGTTCACGAAGTCCAAACTTTTCTAGCTCTTAATTGAAAAGCATTGGATGTTAAGGGACCTGTGTTTTGTATCAGTTTCCGATGCAGAGTTGAACTAGCAATGGTCCGTATGTGTACGTAACACAGTTCTTTTGTTCTGAGCACACTCACGTTTCCTGCTATATTAGAGACTCTAGAAAGTAAGAGTGTGCTTCTTGCTCTAAAGCAGAGTGTGTTTCATGGAGGAGAACTGAGCTCTGTGTTTCCCTTCAGAAATGGAGGTAAATCCAAGTCTCTGTGTCTTCCTACAACCAAGACTTCGTTTAAGGTAAACACAGTCACTTTTCAGCTCAAACAAAGCTACATCGTTCACAAAGATCACATATGGATTAGAACTGTGCTGTGTGTTTCCCTTCAGAAATGGAGTTAAATCCCAGGTACTGTGTCTTCCTACAAAGAAGACTGCGTTTCAGGAAAACACAGTCTCTTTTCAGCCTTCGACCTTAACTGAAAAGCATTGGGTTTTAGAGGACCTGTGGTTTGTATCAGTTTCAGAAGCAGAGTTGAACTAGCAATGGTCCTTATGTGTAGGAAACACTGTTCTTTTGTTCTGAGTTCACTCTCATTTCTTGCTCTATTAGGGAATCTAGAAAGCAAGAGCATGATTCTTGCTCAAAAATCAGTGTGTGTTCCACAGATTAGAATTGTGTTGTGTGTTTCCCTTCAAAAATGGAGTTCAATCCAAGGCTCTGTGTCTTCCTACAACCAAGACATCGTTTCAGGTAAACACAGTCACTTTTCAGATCAAACAAAGCTACATCGTGCACAAAGCTCACACGTTTCTTACTCTTAACTGAAAAGCATTGGATGTTTGAGTACCTGTGGTTTTAATCAGTTGGAGTAGCAGAGTTGAACTAGATATGGTCCGTATGTGTAGGAAACACTGTTCTTTTGTTCTGAGTTCACTCTCATTTCTTGCTGTATTAGAGAATCTAGAAAGCAAGAGCATGATTCTTGCTCTAATTCAGAGTGTGTTCTATGGATTAGAACTGTGTTGTGTGTTTCCCTTCACAAATGTAGTTAAATCCCAGGTTCTGTGTCTTCCTACAAGGAAGACTGCGTTTCAGGTAAACACAGTCACTTTTCATCTCAAACGAAGCTACATAGCTCACGAAGCTCACACGTTATTCGCTCTTAATTGAAAAGCATTGGATTTTAGAGGACCTGTGGTTTGTATCAGTTTCAGAAGCAGAGTTGAACTAGATATGCTCCGTATGTGTAGGAAACACCGTTCTTTTGTTGTGAGCACACTCGCGTTTTCTGCTCTATTAGAGACTCTATAAAGTAAGAGCGTGCTTCGTGCTCTAAAGCAGAGTGTGTTTCATGGATGAGAACTGTGCTTTGTGTTTCCATCAGAAATGGAGTTAAATCCCAGGCTCTGTGTCTTCCTACAGGCAAGACTTCTTTTCAGGTAAACTCAGTCACTTTTCAGCTCAAACGAAGCTACATCGTTCAGGAAGCTCACACGTTTCTCGCTCTTTACTGAAAAGCATTGGATGTTAGGGGACCTGTGGTTTGTATCAGTTTCAGAAAAAGAGTTTAACTAGCAATGGTCTGTATGTGTAGAAACACCCTTCTTTTGTTCTGAGCACACTCACGTTTCCTGCTATATTAGAGACTCTAGAAAGTAAGAGTGTGCTTCTTGCTCTAAAGCAGAGTGTGTTTCATGGAGGAGAACTGTGTTTTGTGTTTCCTTCAGAAATGGAGTTAAATCCCAGGCTCTGTGTCTTCCTACAGGCAAGACTTCTTTTCAGGTAAACTCAGTCAATTTTCAGCTCAAACGAAGCTACAACGTTCACAAAGTCCAAACCTTTCTAGCTCTTAATTGAAAAGCATTGGATGTTAAGGGACCTGTGTTTTGTATCAGTTTCAGATGCAGAGTTAAACTAGCAATGGTCCGTATGTGTAGGTAACACAGTTCTTTTGTTCTGAGCACACTCACGTTTCCTGCTATATTAGAGACTCTAGAAAGTAAGAGTGTGCTTCTTGCTCTAAAGCAGAGTGTGTTTCATGGAGGAGAACTGAGCTCTGTGTTTCCCTTCAGAAATGGAGGTAAATCCAACTCTCTGTGTCTTCCTACAACCAAGACTTCGTTTAAGGTAAACACAGTCACTTTTCAGCTCAAACAAAGCTACATCGTTCACAAAGATCACATATGGATTAGAACTGTGCTGTGTGTTTCCCTTCAGAAATGGAGTTAAATCCCAGGTACTGTGTCTTCCTACAAAGAAGACTGCGTTTCAGGAAAACACAGTCTCTTTTCAGCTTTCGACCTTAACTGAAAAGCATTGGGTTTTAGAGGACCTGTGGTTTGTATCAGTTTCAGAAGCAGAGTTGAACTAGCAATGGTCCTTATGTGTAGGATTCTTGCTCTAAATCAGAGTGTGTTCCACATATTAGAACTGTGTTGTGTGTTTCCCTTCACAAATGTAGTTAAATACCAGGTTCTGTCTCTTCCTACAAGGAAGACATCTTTTCAGGTAAACTAAGTCACTTTTCAGCTCAAACGAAGCTACATCGTTCACGAAGCTCACACGTTTCTCTTTTCAGCTCAAATGAAGCTACATGATTCACGAAGATCACAGGTTTCTTGCTCTTAACTGAAAAGCATTAGATGATAGAGGAACTTTGGTTTGTATCAGTTTCAGAAGCAGAGTTGATCTAGATATGGTCTGTAAATGTAGGAAACACTGTTCTTTGTTCTGAGCACACTCACGTTTTCTGTTCTATTAGAGACTCTAGAAAGTAAGAGCTTGCTTCTTGCTCTAAAGCAGAGTGTGTTTCATGGATGAGAACTGTTCTGTGTGCTTCCTTCAGAAATGGAGTTAAATCCCAGGTTCTGTGTCTCCCTACAAGGAAGACTGCATTTCAGGTAAACACAGTCACTTTTCAGTTCAAACGAAGCTACATGATTCACCAAGCTCACAAGTGTCTCGACCTTAAATGAAAAGCATTGGATTTTAGAGGACCTGTGGTTTGTATCAGTTTCAGAAGCAGAGTTGAACTAGCAATGGTCCTTATGTGTAGGAAACACTGTTCTTTTGTTCTGAGTTCACTCTCATTTCTTGCTATATTAGGGAATCTAGAAAGCAAGAGCATGCTTCTTTCTCTAAAGCAAAGTATGTTTCATGGAGGAGAACTGTGCTCTGTGTTTCCCTTCAGAAATGAGGTTAAATACCAGGCTCTGTGTCCTCCTACATGCAAGACTTCTCAGGTAAACTCAGTCTCTTTTCAGCTCAAACGAAGCTACAGGATTCACGAAGCTCACACGTTTCTCGACCTTAACTGAAAAGCATTGGATTTTAGAGGACCAGTGGTTTGTATCAGTTTCAGAAGCAGAGTTGAACTAGCAATGGTCCTTATGTGTAGGAAACACTGTTCTTTTGTTCTGAGTTCACTCTCATTTCTTGCTGTATTAGGGAATCTAGAAAGCAAGAGCATGATTCTTGCTCTAAATCAGTGTGTGTTCCACGGATTAGAACTGTGTTGTGTGTTTCCCTTCAAAAATGGAGCTCAATCCAAGGCTCTGTGTCTTCCTACAACCAAGGTATCGTTTCAGGTAAACACAGTCACTTTTCAGATCAAACAAAGCTACATCGTGCACGAAGCTCACATGTTTCTCGCTCTTTTCTGAAAAGCAATGGATGTTTGAGTACCTGCGGTTTGTATCAGTTTGAGAAGCAGAGTTGAACTAGATATGGTCCGTATGTTTAGGAAACACTGTTCTTTTGTTCTGAGTTCACTCTCATTTCTTGCTGTATTAGGGAATCTAGAAAGCAAGAGCATGCTTCTTTCTCTAAAGCAAAGTATGTTTCATGGAGGAGAACTGTGCTCTGTGTTTCCCTTCAGAAATGAGGTTAAATACCAGGCTCTGTGTCCTCCTACATGCAAGACTTCTCAGGTAAACTCAGTCTCTTTTCAGCTCAAACGAAGCTACAGGATTCACGAAGCTCACACGTTTCTCGACCTTAACTGAAAAGCATTGGATTTTAGAGGACCAGTGGTTTGTATCAGTTTCAGAAGCAGAGTTGAACTAGCAATGGTCCTTATGTGTAGGAAACACTGTTCTTTTGTTCTGAGTTCACTCTCATTTCTTGCTGTATTAGGGAATCTAGAAAGCAAGAGCATGATTCTTGCTCTAAATCAGTGTGTGTTCCACGGATTAGAACTGTGTTGTGTGTTTCCCTTTAAAAATGGAGTTCAATCCAAGGCTCTGTGTCTTCCTACAACCAAGGTATCGTTTCAGGTAAACACAGTCACTTTTCAGATCAAACAAAGCTACATCGTGCACAAAGCTCACATGTTTCTCGCTCTTTTCTGAAAAGCAATGGATGTTTGAGTACCTGCGGTTTGTATCAGTTTGAGAAGCAGAGTTGAACTAGATATGGTCCGTATGTTTAGGAAACACTGTTCTTTTGTTCTGAGTTCACTCTCATTTCTTGCTGTATTAGGGAATCTAGAAAGCAAGAGCATGCTTCTTTCTCTAAAGCAAAGTATGTTTCATGGAGGAGAACTGTGCTCTGTGTTTCCCTTCAGAAATGAGGTTAAATACCAGGCTCTGTGTCCTCCTACATGCAAGACTTCTCAGGTAAACTCAGTCTCTTTTCAGCTCAAACGAAGCTACAGGATTCACGAAGCTCACACGTTTCTCGACCTTAACTGAAAAGCATTGGATTTTAGAGGACCAGTGGTTTGTATCAGTTTCAGAAGCAGAGTTGAACTAGCAATGGTCCTTATGTGTATTAAACACTGTTCTTTTGTTCTGAGTTCACTCTCATTTCTTGCTGTATTAGGGAATCTAGAAAGCAAGAGCATGATTCTTGCTCTAAATCAGTGTGTGTTCCACGGATTAGAACTGTGTTGTGTGTTTCCCTTCAAAAATGGAGTTCAATCCAAGGCTCTGTGTCTTCCTACAACCAAGGTATCGTTTCAGGTAAACACAGTCACTTTTCAGATCAAACAAAGCTACATCGTGCACGAAGCTCACATGTTTCTCGCTCTTTTCTGAAAAGCAATGGATGTTTGAGTACCTGCGCTTTGTATCAGTTTGAGAAGCAGAGTTGAACTAGATATGGTCCGTATGTTTAGGAAACACTGTTCTTTTGTTCTGAGTTCACTCTCATTTCTTGCTGTATTAGGGAATCTAGAAAGCAAGAGCATGATTCTTGCTCTAATTCAGAGTGTGTTCTATGGATTAGAACTGTGTTGTGTTTTCCCTTCACAAACGTAGTTAAATCCCAGGTTCTGTGTCTTCCTACAAGGAAGACTTCGTTTCAGGTAAACACAGTCACTTTTCATCTCAAACGAAGCTACATAGTTCACGAAGCTCACACGTTATTCGCTCTTAATTGAAAAGCATTGGATTTTAGAGGACCTGTGGTTTGTATCAGTTTCAGAAGCAGAGTTGAACTAGATATGCTCCGTATGTGTAGGAAACACCGTTCTTGTGTTGTGAGCACACTCGCGTTTTCTGCTCTATTAGAGACTCTAGAAAGTAAGAGCGTGCTTCGTGCTCTAAAGCAGAGTGTGTTTCATGGATGAGAACTGTGCTTTGTGTTTCCATCAGAAATGGAGTTAAATCCCAGGCTCGGTGTCTTCCTACAGGCAAGACTTCTTTTCAGGTAAACTCAGTCACTTTTCAGCTCAAACGAAGCTACATCGTTCAGGAAGCTCACACGTTTCTCGCTCTTAACTGAAAAGCATTGGATGTTAGGGGACCTGTGGTTTGTATCAGTTTCAGAAGAAGAGTTTAACTAGCAATGGTCTGTATGTGTAGAAACACCCTTCTTTTGTTCTGAGCACACTCACGTTTCATGCTGTATTAGAGAATCTAGAAAGTAAGAGCGTGCTTCCTGCTCTAAAGCAGAGTGTGTTTCATGGATGAGAACTGTGTTTTGTGTTTCCTTCAGAAATGGAGTTAAATCCCAGGCTCTGTGTCTTCCTACAGGCAAGACTTCTTTTCAGGTAAACTCAGTCACTTTTCAGCTCAAACGAAGCTACAACGTTCACGAAGTCCAAACTTTTCTAGCTCTTAATTGAAAAGCATTGGATGTTAAGGGACCTGTGTTTTGTATCAGTTTCAGATGCAGAGTTGAACTAGCAATGGTCCGTATGTGTAGGTAACACAGTTCTTTTGTTCTGAGCACACTCACGTTTCCTGCTATATTAGAGACTCTAGAAAGTAAGAGTGTGCTTCTTGCTCTAAAGCAGAGTGTGTTTCATGGAGGAGAACTGAGCTCTGTGTTTCCCTTCAGAAATGGAGGTAAATCCAACTCTCTGTGTCTTCCTACAACCAAGACTTCGTTTAAGGTAAACACAGTCACTTTTCAGCTCAAACAAAGCTACATCGTTCACAAAGATCACATATGGATTAGAACTGTGCTGTGTGTTTCCCTTCAGAAATGGAGTTAAATCCCAGGTACTGTGTCTTCCTACAAAGAAGACTGCGTTTCAGGAAAACACAGTCTCTTTTCAGCTTTCGACCTTAACTGAAAAGCATTGGATTTTAGAGGACCTGTGGTTTGTATCAGTTTCAGAAGCAGAGTTGAAATAGCAATGGTCCTTATGTGTAGGATTCTTGCTCTAAATCAGAGTGTGTTCCACATATTAGAACTGTGTTGTGTGTTTCCCTTCACAAATGTAGTTAAATACCAGGTTCTGTCTCTTCCTACAAGGAAGACATCTTTTCAGGTAAACTAAGTCACTTTTCAGCTCAAACGAAGCTACATCGTTCACGAAGCTCACACGTTTCTCTTTTCAGCTCAAATGAAGCTACATGATTCACGAAGATCACAGGTTTCTCGCTCTTAACTGAAAAGCATTAGATGATAGAGGAACTTTGGTTTGTATCAGTTTCAGAAGCAGAGTTGATCTAGATATGGTCTGTAAATGTAGGAAACACTGTTCTTTGTTCTGAGCACACTCACGTTTTCTGTTCTATTAGAGACTCTAGAAAGTAAGAGCTTGCTTCTTGCTCTAAAGCAGAGTGTGTTTCATGGATGAGAACTGTTCTGTGTGCTTCCTTCAGAAATGGAGTAAAATCCCAGGTTCTGTGTCTCCCTACAAGGAAGACTGCATTTCAGGTAAACACAGTCACTTTTCAGTTCAAACGAAGCTACATGATTCACCAAGCTCACAAGTGTCTCGACCTTAAATGAAAAGCATTGGATTTTGGAGGACCTGTGGTTTGTATCAGTTTCAGAAGCAGAGTTGAACTAGCAATGGTCCTTATGTGTAGGAAACACTGTTCTTTTGTTCTGAGTTCACCCTCATTTCTTGCTGTATTAGGGAATCTAGAAAGCAAGAGCATGATTCTTGCTCTAAATCAGTGTGTGTTCCACGGATTAGAACTGTGTTGTGTGTTTCCCTTCAAAAATGGAGTTCAATCCAAGGCTCTGTGTCTTCCTACAACCAATGTATCGTTTCAGGTAAACACAGTCACTTTTTAGATCAAACAAAGCTACATCGTGCACGAAGCTCACATGTTTCTCGCTCTTTTCTGAAAAGCAATGGATGTTTGAGTACCTGCGGTTTGTATCAGTTTGAGAAGCAGAGTTGAACTAGATATGGTCCGTATGTTTAGGAAACACTGTTCTTTTGTTCTGAGTTCACTCTCATTTCTTGCTGTATTAGGGAATCTAGAAAGCAAGAGCATGCTTCTTTCTCTAAAGCAAAGTATTTTTCATGGAGGAGAACTGTGCTCTGTGTTTCCCTTCAGAAATGAGGTTAAATACCAGGCTCTGTGTCCTCCTACATGCAAGACTTCTCAGGTAAACTCAGTCTCTTTTCAGCTCAAACAAAGCTACAGGATTCACGAAGCTCACACGTTTCTCGACCTTAACTGAAAAGCATTGGATTTTAGAGGACCAGTGGTTTGTATCAGTTTCAGAAGCAGAGTTGAACTAGCAATGGTCCTTATGTGTAGGAAACACTGTTCTTTTGTTCTGAGTTCACTCTCATTTCTTGCTGTATTAGGGAATCTAGAAAGCAAGAGCATGATTCTTGCTCTAAATCAGTGTGTGTTCCACGGATTAGAACTGTGTTGTGTGTTTCCCTTCAAAAATGGAGTTCAATCCAAGGCTCTGTGTCTTCCTACAACCAAGGTATCGTTTCAGGTAAACACAGTCACTTTTCAGATCAAACAAAGCTACATCGTGCACGAAGCTCACATGTTTCTCGCTCTTTTCTGAAAAGCAATGGATGTTTGAGTACCTGCGGTTTGTATCAGTTTGAGAAGCAGAGTTGAACTAGATATGGTCCGTATGTTTAGGAAACACTGTTCTTTTGTTCTGAGTTCACTCTCATTTCTTGCTGTATTAGGGAATCTAGAAAGCAAGAGCATGATTCTTGCTCTAATTCAGAGTGTGTTCTATGGATTAGAACTGTGTTGTGTTTTCCCTTCACAAACGTAGTTAAATCCCAGGTTCTGTGTCTTCCTACAAGGAAGACTTCGTTTCAGGTAAACACAGTCACTTTTCGTCTCAAACGAAGCTACATAGTTCACGAAGCTCACACGTTATTCGCTCTTAATTGAAAAGCATTGGATTTTAGAGGACCTGTGGTTTGTATCAGTTTCAGAAGCAGAGTTGAACTAGATATGCTCCGTATGTGTAGGAAACACTGTTCTTTTGTTGTGAGCACACTCGCGTTTTCTGCTCTATTAGAGACTCTAGAAAGTAAGAGCGTGCTTCGTGCTCTAAAGCAGAGTGTGTTTCATGGATGAGAACTGTGCTTTGTGTTTCCATCAGAAATGGAGTTAAATCCCAGGCTCGGTGTCTTCCTACAGGCAAGACTTCTTTTCAGGTAAACTCAGTCACTTTTCAGCTCAAACGAATCTACATCGTTCAGGAAGCTCACACGTTTCTCGCTCTTAACTGAAAAGCATTGGATGTTAGGGGACCTGTGGTTTGTATCAGTTTCAGAAGAAGAGTTTAACTAGCAATGGTCTGTATGTGTAGAAACACCCTTCTTTTGTTCTGAGCACACTCACGTTTCATGCTGTATTAGAGAATCTAGAAAGTAAGAGCGTGCTTCGTGCTCTAAAGCAGAGTGTGTTTCATGGATGAGAACTGTGTTTTGTGTTTCCTTCAGAAATGGAGTTAAATCCCAGGCTCTGTGTCTTCCTACAGGCAAGACTTCTTTTCAGGTAAACTCAGTCACTTTTCAGCTCAAACGAAGCTACAACGTTCACGAAGTCCAAACTTTTCTAGCTCTTAATTGAAAAGCATTGGATGTTAAGGGACCTGTGTTTTGTATCAGTTTCAGATGCAGAGTTGAACTAGCAATGGTCCGTATGTGTAGGTAACACAGTTCTTTTGTTCTGAGCACACTCACGTTTCCTGCTATATTAGAGACTCTAGAAAGTAAGAGTGTGCTTCTTGCTCTAAAGCAGAGTGTGTTTCATGGAGGAGAACTGAGCTCTGTGTTTCCCTTCAGAAATGGAGGTAAATCCAACTCTCTGTGTCTTCCTACAACCAAGACTTCGTTTAAGGTAAACACAGTCACTTTTCAGCTCAATCAAAGCTACATCGTTCACAAAGATCACATATGGATTAGAACTGTGCTGTGTGTTTCCCTTCAGAAATGGAGTTAAATCCCAGGTACTGTGTCTTCCTACAAAGAAGACTGCGTTTCAGGAAAACACAGTCTCTTTTCAGCTTTCGACCTTAACTGAAAAGCATTGGATTTTAGAGGACCTGTGGTTTGTATCAGTTTCAGAAGCAGAGTTGAACTAGCAATGGTCCTTATGTGTAGGATTCTTGCTCTAAATCAGAGTGTGTTCCACATATTAGAACTGTGTTGTGTGTTTCCCTTCACAAATGTAGTTAAATACCAGGTTCTGTCTCTTCCTACAAGGAAGACATCTTTTCAGGTAAACTAAGTCACTTTTCAGCTCAAACGAAGCTACATCGTTCACGAAGCTCACACGTTTCTCTTTTCAGCTCAAATGAAGCTACATGATTCACGAAGATCACAGGTTTCTTGCTCTTTACTGAAAAGCATTAGATGATAGAGGAACTTTGGTTTGTATCAGTTTCAGAAGCAGAGTTGATCTAGATATGGTCTGTAAATGTAGGAAACACTGTTCTTTGTTCTGAGCACACTCACGTTTTCTGTTCTATTAGAGACTCTAGAAAGTAAGAGCTTGCTTCTTGCTCTAAAGCAGAGTGTGTTTCATGGATGAGAACTGTTCTGTGTGCTTCCTTCAGAAATGGAGTTAAATCCCAGGTTCTGTGTCTCCCTACAAGGAAGACTGCATTTCAGGTAAACACAGTCACTTTTCAGTTCAAACGAAGCTACATGATTCACCAAGCTCACAAGTGTCTCGACCTTAAATGAAAAGCATTGGATTTTGGAGGACCTGTGGTTTGTATCAGTTTCAGAAGCAGAGTTGAACTAGCAATGGTCCTTATGTGTAGGAAACACTGTTCTTTTGTTCTGAGTTCACTCTCATTTCTTGCTGTATTAGGGAATCTAGAAAGCAAGAGCATGCTTCTTTCTCTAAAGCAAAGTATGTTTCATGGAGGAGAACTGTGCTCTGTGTTTCCCTTCAGAAATGAGGTTAAATACCAGGCTCTGTGTCCTCCTACATGCAAGACTTCTCAGGTAAACTCAGTCTCTTTTCAGCTCAAACGAAGCTACAGGATTCACGAAGCTCAGACGTTTCTCGACCTTAACTGAAAAGCATTGGATTTTAGAGGACCTGTGGTTTGTATCAGTTTCAGAAGCAGAGTTAAACTAGCAATGGTCCTTATGTGTAGGAAAACACTGTTCTTTTGTTCTGAGTTCACCCTCATTTCTTGCTGTATTAGGGAATCTAGAAAGCAAGAGCATGATTCTTGCTCTAAATCAGTGTGTGTTCCACGGATTAGAACTGTGTTGTGTGTTTCCCTTCAAAAATGGAGTTCAATCCAAGGCTCTGTGTCTTCCTACAACCAAGGTATCGTTTCAGGTAAACACAGTCACTTTTCAGATCAAACAAAGCTACATCGTGCACGAAGCTCACATGTTTCTCGCTCTTTTCTGAAAAGCAATGGATGTTTGAGTACCTGCGGTTTGTATCAGTTTGAGAAGCAGAGTTGAACTAGATATGGTCCGTATGTTTAGGAAACACTGTTCTTTTGTTCTGAGTTCACTCTCATTTCTTGCTGTATTAGGGAATCTAGAAAGCAAGAGCATGATTCTTGCTCTAATTCAGAGTGTGTTCTATGGATTAGAACTGTGTTGTGTTTTCCCTTCACAAACGTAGTTAAATCCCAGGTTCTGTGTCTTCCTACAAGGAAGACTTCGTTTCAGGTAAACACAGTCACTTTTCATCTCAAACGAAGCTACATAGTTCACGAAGCTCACACGTTATTCGCTCTTAATTGAAAAGCATTGGATTTTAGAGGACCTGTGGTTTGTATCAGTTTCAGAAGCAGAGTTGAACTAGATATGCTCCGTATGTGTAGGAAACACTGTTCTTTTGTTGTGAGCACACTCGCGTTTTCTGCTCTATTAGAGACTCTAGAAAGTAAGAGCGTGCTTCGTGCTCTAAAGCAGAGTGTGTTTCATGGATGAGAACTGTGCTTTGTGTTTCCATCAGAAATGGAGTTAAATCCCAGGCTCGGTGTCTTCCTACAGGCAAGACTTCTTTTCAGGTAAACTCAGTCACTTTTCAGCTCAAACGAAGCTACATCGTTCAGGAAGCTCACACGTTTCTCGCTCTTAACTGAAAAGCATTGGATGTTAGGGGACCTGTGGTTTGTATCAGTTTCAGAAGAAGAGTTTAACTAGCAATGGTCTGTATGTGTAGAAACACCCTTCTTTTGTTCTGAGCACACTCACGTTTCATGCTGTATTAGAGAATCTAGAAAGTAAGAGCGTGCTTCGTGCTCTAAAGCAGAGTGTGTTTCATGGATGAGAACTGTGTTTTGTGTTTCCTTCAGAAATGGAGTTAAATCCCAGGCTCTGTGTCTTCCTACAGGCAAGACTTCTTTTCAGGTAAACTCAGTCACTTTTCAGCTCAAACGAAGCTACAACGTTCACGAAGTCCAAACTTTTCTAGCTCTTAATTGAAAAGCATTGGATGTTAAGGGACCTGTGTTTTGTATCAGTTTCAGATGCAGAGTTGAACTAGCAATGGTCCGTATGTGTAGGTAACACAGTTCTTTTGTTCTGAGCACACTCACGTTTCCTGCTATATTAGAGACTCTAGAAAGTAAGAGTGTGCTTCTTGCTCTAAAGCAGAGTGTGTTTCATGGAGGAGAACTGAGCTCTGTGTTTCCCTTCAGAAATGGAGGTAAATCCAACTCTCTGTGTCTTCCTACAACCAAGACTTCGTTTAAGGTAAACACAGTCACTTTTCAGCTCAAACAAAGCTACATCGTTCACAAAGATCACATATGGATTAGAACTGTGCTGTGTGTTTCCCTTCAGAAATGGAGTTAAATCCCAGGTACTGTGTCTTCCTACAAAGAAGACTGCGTTTCAGGAAAACACAGTCTCTTTTCAGCTTTCGACCTTAACTGAAAAGCATTGGATTTTAGAGGACCTGTGGTTTGTATCAGTTTCAGAAGCAGAGTTGAACTAGCAATGGTCCTTATGTGTAGGATTCTTGCTCTAAATCAGAGTGTGTTCCACATATTAGAACTGTGTTGTGTGTTTCCCTTCACAAATGTAGTTAAATACCAGGTTCTGTCTCTTCCTACAAGGAAGACATCTTTTCAGGTAAACTAAGTCACTTTTCAGCTCAAACGAAGCTACATCGTTCACGAAGCTCACACGTTTCTCTTTTCAGCTCAAATGAAGCTACATGATTCACGAAGATCACAGGTTTCTTGCTCTTAACTGAAAAGCATTAGATGATAGAGGAACTTTGGTTTGTATCAGTTTCAGAAGCAGAGTTGATCTAGATATGGTCTGTAAATGTAGGAAACACTGTTCTTTGTTCTGAGCACACTCACGTTTTCTGTTCTATTAGAGACTCTAGAAAGTAAGAGCTTGCTTCTTGCTCTAAAGCAGAGTGTGTTTCATGGATGAGAACTGTTCTGTGTGCTTCCTTCAGAAATGGAGTTAAATCCCAGGTCTGTGTCTCCCTACAAGGAAGACTGCATTTCAGGTAAACACAGTCACTTTTCAGTTCAAACGAAGCTACATGATTCACCAAGCTCACACGTTTCTCGACCTTAAATGAAAAGCATTGGATTTTAGAGGACCAGTGGTTTGTATCAGTTTCAGAAGCAGAGTTGAACTAGCAATGGTCCTTATGTGTAGGAAACACTGTTCTTTTGTTCTGAGTTCACTCTCATTTCTTGCTGTATTAGGGAATCTAGAAAGCAAGAGCATGATTCTTGCTCTAAATCAGTGTGTGTTCCACGGATTAGAACTGTGTTGTGTGTTTCCCTTCAAAAATGGAGTTCAATCCAAGGCTCTGTGTCTTCCTACAACCAAGGTATCGTTTCAGGTAAACACAGTCACTTTTCAGATCAAACAAAGCTACATCGTGCACGAAGCTCACATGTTTCTCGCTCTTTTCTGAAAAGCAATGGATGTTTGAGTACCTGCGGTTTGTATCAGTTTGAGAAGCAGAGTTGAACTAGATATGGTCCGTATGTTTAGGAAACACTGTTCTTTTGTTCTGAGTTCACTCTCATTTCTTGCTGTATTAGGGAATCTAGAAAGCAAGAGCATGATTCTTGCTCTAATTCAGAGTGTGTTCTATGGATTAGAACTGTGTTGTGTTTTCCCTTCACAAACGTAGTTAAATCCCAGGTTCTGTGTCTTCCTACAAGGAAGACTTCGTTTCAGGTAAACACAGTCACTTTTCATCTCAAACGAAGCTACATAGTTCACGAAGCTCACACGTTATTCGCTCTTAATTGAAAAGCATTGGATTTTAGAGGACCTGTGGTTTGTATCAGTTTCAGAAGCAGAGTTGAACTAGATATGCTCCGTATGTGTAGGAAACACTGTTCTTTTGTTGTGAGCACACTCGCGTTTTCTGCTCTATTAGAGACTCTAGAAAGTAAGAGCGTGCTTCGTGCTCTAAAGCAGAGTGTGTTTCATGGATGAGAACTGTGCTTTGTGTTTCCATCAGAAATGGAGTTGAATCCCAGGCTCTGTGTCTTCCTACAGGCAAGACTTCTTTTCAGGTAAACTCAGTCACTTTTCAGCTCAAACGAAGCTACATCGTTCAGGAAGCTCACACGTTTCTCGCTCTTAACTGAAAAGCATTGGATGTTAGGGGACCTGTGGTTTGTATCAGTTTCAGAAGAAGAGTTTAACTAGCAATGGTCTGTATGTGTAGAAACACCCTTCTTTTGTTCTGAGCACACTCACGTTTCATGCTGTATTAGAGACTCTAGAAAGTAAGAGCTTGCTTCTTGCTCTAAAGCAGAGTGTGTTTCATGGATGAGAACTGTTCTGTGTGCTTCCTTCAGAAATGGAGTTAAATCCCAGGTTCTGTGTCTCCCTACAAGGAAGACTGCATTTCAGGTAAACACAGTCACTTTTCAGTTCAAACGAAGCTACATGATTCACCAAGCTCACAAGTGTCTCGACCTTAAATGAAAAGCATTGGATTTTAGAGGACCTGTGGTTTGTATCAGTTTCAGAAGCACAGTTGAACTAGCAATGGTCCTTATGTGTAGGAAACACTGTTCTTTTGTTCTGAGTTCACTCTCATTTCTTGCTGTATTAGGGAATCTAGAAAGCAAGAGCATGCTTCTTTCTCTAAAGCAAAGTATGTTTCATGGAGGAGAACTGTGCTCTGTGTTTCCCTTCAGAAATGAGGTTAAATACCAGGCTCTGTGTCCTCCTACATGCAAGACTTCTCAGGTAAACTCAGTCTCTTTTCAGCTCAAACGAAGCTACAGGATTCACGAAGCTCACACGTTTCTCGACCTTAACTGAAAAGCATTGGATTTTAGAGGACCATTGGTTTGTATCAGTTTCAGAAGCAGAGTTGAACTAGCAATGGTCCTTATGTGTAGGAAACACTGTTCTTTTGTTCTGAGTTCACTCTCATTTCTTGCTGTATTAGGGAATCTAGAAAGCAAGAGCATGATTCTTGCTCTAAATCAGTGTGTGTTCCACGGATTAGAACTGTGTTGTGTGTTTCCCTTCAAAAATGGAGTTCAATCCAAGGCTCTGTGTCTTCCTACAACCAAGGTATCGTTTCAGGTAAACACAGTCACTTTTCAGATCAAACAAAGCTACATCGTGCACGAAGCTCACATGTTTCTCGCTCTTTTCTGAAAAGCAATGGATGTTTGAGTACCTGCGGTTTGTATCAGTTTGAGAAGCAGAGTTGAACTAGATATGGTCCGTATGTTTAGGAAACACTGTTCTTTTGTTCTGAGTTCACTCTCATTTCTTGCTGTATTAGGGAATCTAGAAAGCAAGAGCATGATTCTTGCTCTAATTCAGAGTGTGTTCTATGGATTAGAACTGTGTTGTGTTTTCCCTTCACAAACGTAGTTAAATCCCAGGTTCTGTGTCTTCCTACAAGGAAGACTTCGTTTCAGGTAAACACAGTCACTTTTCATCTCAAACGAAGCTACATAGTTCACGAAGCTCACACGTTATTCGCTCTTAATTGAAAAGCATTGGATTTTAGAGGACCTGTGGTTTGTATCAGTTTCAGAAGCAGAGTTGAACTAGATATGCTCCGTATGTGTAGGAAACACCGTTCTTGTGTTGTGAGCACACTCGCGTTTTCTGCTCTATTAGAGACTCTAGAAAGTAAGAGCGTGCTTCGTGCTCTAAAGCAGAGTGTGTTTCATGGATGAGAACTGTGCTTTGTGTTTCCATCAGAAATGGAGTTAAATCCCAGGCTCGGTGTCTTCCTACAGGCAAGACTTCTTTTCAGGTAAACTCAGTCACTTTTCAGCTCAAACGAAGCTACATCGTTCAGGAAGCTCACACGTTTCTCGCTCTTAACTGAAAAGCATTGGATGTTAGGGGACCTGTGGTTTGTATCAGTTTCAGAAGAAGAGTTTAACTAGCAATGGTCTGTATGTGTAGAAACACCCTTCTTTTGTTCTGAGCACACTCACGTTTCATGCTGTATTAGAGAATCTAGAAAGTAAGAGCGTGCTTCCTGCTCTAAAGCAGAGTGTGTTTCATGGATGAGAACTGTGTTTTGTGTTTCCTTCAGAAATGGAGTTAAATCCCAGGCTCTGTGTCTTCCTACAGGCAAGACTTCTTTTCAGGTAAACTCAGTCACTTTTCAGCTCAAACGAAGCTACAACGTTCACGAAGTCCAAACTTTTCTAGCTCTTAATTGAAAAGCATTGGATGTTAAGGGACCTGTGTTTTGTATCAGTTTCAGATGCAGAGTTGAACTAGCAATGGTCCGTATGTGTAGGTAACACAGTTCTTTTGTTCTGAGCACACTCACGTTTCCTGCTATATTAGAGACTCTAGAAAGTAAGAGTGTGCTTCTTGCTCTAAAGCAGAGTGTGTTTCATGGAGGAGAACTGAGCTCTGTGTTTCCCTTCAGAAATGGAGGTAAATCCAACTCTCTGTGTCTTCCTACAACCAAGACTTCGTTTAAGGTAAACACAGTCACTTTTCAGCTCAAACAAAGCTACATCGTTCACAAAGATCACATATGGATTAGAACTGTGCTGTGTGTTTCCCTTCAGAAATGGAGTTAAATCCCAGGTACTGTGTCTTCCTACAAAGAAGACTGCGTTTCAGGAAAACACAGTCTCTTTTCAGCTTTCGACCTTAACTGAAAAGCATTGGATTTTAGAGGACCTGTGGTTTGTATCAGTTTCAGAAGCAGAGTTGAAATAGCAATGGTCCTTATGTGTAGGATTCTTGCTCTAAATCAGAGTGTGTTCCACATATTAGAACTGTGTTGTGTGTTTCCCTTCACAAATGTAGTTAAATACCAGGTTCTGTCTCTTCCTACAAGGAAGACATCTTTTCAGGTAAACTAAGTCACTTTTCAGCTCAAACGAAGCTACATCGTTCACGAAGCTCACACGTTTCTCTTTTCAGCTCAAATGAAGCTACATGATTCACGAAGATCACAGGTTTCTCGCTCTTAACTGAAAAGCATTAGATGATAGAGGAACTTTGGTTTGTATCAGTTTCAGAAGCAGAGTTGATCTAGATATGGTCTGTAAATGTAGGAAACACTGTTCTTTGTTCTGAGCACACTCACGTTTTCTGTTCTATTAGAGACTCTAGAAAGTAAGAGCTTGCTTCTTGCTCTAAAGCAGAGTGTGTTTCATGGATGAGAACTGTTCTGTGTGCTTCCTTCAGAAATGGAGTAAAATCCCAGGTTCTGTGTCTCCCTACAAGGAAGACTGCATTTCAGGTAAACACAGTCACTTTTCAGTTCAAACGAAGCTACATGATTCACCAAGCTCACAAGTGTCTCGACCTTAAATGAAAAGCATTGGATTTTGGAGGACCTGTGGTTTGTATCAGTTTCAGAAGCAGAGTTGAACTAGCAATGGTCCTTATGTGTAGGAAACACTGTTCTTTTGTTCTGAGTTCACCCTCATTTCTTGCTGTATTAGGGAATCTAGAAAGCAAGAGCATGATTCTTGCTCTAAATCAGTGTGTGTTCCACGGATTAGAACTGTGTTGTGTGTTTCCCTTCAAAAATGGAGTTCAATCCAAGGCTCTGTGTCTTCCTACAACCAATGTATCGTTTCAGGTAAACACAGTCACTTTTTAGATCAAACAAAGCTACATCGTGCACGAAGCTCACATGTTTCTCGCTCTTTTCTGAAAAGCAATGGATGTTTGAGTACCTGCGGTTTGTATCAGTTTGAGAAGCAGAGTTGAACTAGATATGGTCCGTATGTTTAGGAAACACTGTTCTTTTGTTCTGAGTTCACTCTCATTTCTTGCTGTATTAGGGAATCTAGAAAGCAAGAGCATGCTTCTTTCTCTAAAGCAAAGTATTTTTCATGGAGGAGAACTGTGCTCTGTGTTTCCCTTCAGAAATGAGGTTAAATACCAGGCTCTGTGTCCTCCTACATGCAAGACTTCTCAGGTAAACTCAGTCTCTTTTCAGCTCAAACAAAGCTACAGGATTCACGAAGCTCACACGTTTCTCGACCTTAACTGAAAAGCATTGGATTTTAGAGGACCAGTGGTTTGTATCAGTTTCAGAAGCAGAGTTGAACTAGCAATGGTCCTTATGTGTAGGAAACACTGTTCTTTTGTTCTGAGTTCACTCTCATTTCTTGCTGTATTAGGGAATCTAGAAAGCAAGAGCATGATTCTTGCTCTAAATCAGTGTGTGTTCCACGGATTAGAACTGTGTTGTGTGTTTCCCTTCAAAAATGGAGTTCAATCCAAGGCTCTGTGTCTTCCTACAACCAAGGTATCGTTTCAGGTAAACACAGTCACTTTTCAGATCAAACAAAGCTACATCGTGCACGAAGCTCACATGTTTCTCGCTCTTTTCTGAAAAGCAATGGATGTTTGAGTACCTGCGGTTTGTATCAGTTTGAGAAGCAGAGTTGAACTAGATATGGTCCGTATGTTTAGGAAACACTGTTCTTTTGTTCTGAGTTCACTCTCATTTCTTGCTGTATTAGGGAATCTAGAAAGCAAGAGCATGATTCTTGCTCTAATTCAGAGTGTGTTCTATGGATTAGAACTGTGTTGTGTTTTCCCTTCACAAACGTAGTTAAATCCCAGGTTCTGTGTCTTCCTACAAGGAAGACTTCGTTTCAGGTAAACACAGTCACTTTTCGTCTCAAACGAAGCTACATAGTTCACGAAGCTCACACGTTATTCGCTCTTAATTGAAAAGCATTGGATTTTAGAGGACCTGTGGTTTGTATCAGTTTCAGAAGCAGAGTTGAACTAGATATGCTCCGTATGTGTAGGAAACACTGTTCTTTTGTTGTGAGCACACTCGCGTTTTCTGCTCTATTAGAGACTCTAGAAAGTAAGAGCGTGCTTCGTGCTCTAAAGCAGAGTGTGTTTCATGGATGAGAACTGTGCTTTGTGTTTCCATCAGAAATGGAGTTAAATCCCAGGCTCGGTGTCTTCCTACAGGCAAGACTTCTTTTCAGGTAAACTCAGTCACTTTTCAGCTCAAACGAATCTACATCGTTCAGGAAGCTCACACGTTTCTCGCTCTTAACTGAAAAGCATTGGATGTTAGGGGACCTGTGGTTTGTATCAGTTTCAGAAGAAGAGTTTAACTAGCAATGGTCTGTATGTGTAGAAACACCCTTCTTTTGTTCTGAGCACACTCACGTTTCATGCTGTATTAGAGAATCTAGAAAGTAAGAGCGTGCTTCGTGCTCTAAAGCAGAGTGTGTTTCATGGATGAGAACTGTGTTTTGTGTTTCCTTCAGAAATGGAGTTAAATCCCAGGCTCTGTGTCTTCCTACAGGCAAGACTTCTTTTCAGGTAAACTCAGTCACTTTTCAGCTCAAACGAAGCTACAACGTTCACGAAGTCCAAACTTTTCTAGCTCTTAATTGAAAAGCATTGGATGTTAAGGGACCTGTGTTTTGTATCAGTTTCAGATGCAGAGTTGAACTAGCAATGGTCCGTATGTGTAGGTAACACAGTTCTTTTGTTCTGAGCACACTCACGTTTCCTGCTATATTAGAGACTCTAGAAAGTAAGAGTGTGCTTCTTGCTCTAAAGCAGAGTGTGTTTCATGGAGGAGAACTGAGCTCTGTGTTTCCCTTCAGAAATGGAGGTAAATCCAACTCTCTGTGTCTTCCTACAACCAAGACTTCGTTTAAGGTAAACACAGTCACTTTTCAGCTCAATCAAAGCTACATCGTTCACAAAGATCACATATGGATTAGAACTGTGCTGTGTGTTTCCCTTCAGAAATGGAGTTAAATCCCAGGTACTGTGTCTTCCTACAAAGAAGACTGCGTTTCAGGAAAACACAGTCTCTTTTCAGCTTTCGACCTTAACTGAAAAGCATTGGATTTTAGAGGACCTGTGGTTTGTATCAGTTTCAGAAGCAGAGTTGAACTAGCAATGGTCCTTATGTGTAGGATTCTTGCTCTAAATCAGAGTGTGTTCCACATATTAGAACTGTGTTGTGTGTTTCCCTTCACAAATGTAGTTAAATACCAGGTTCTGTCTCTTCCTACAAGGAAGACATCTTTTCAGGTAAACTAAGTCACTTTTCAGCTCAAACGAAGCTACATCGTTCACGAAGCTCACACGTTTCTCTTTTCAGCTCAAATGAAGCTACATGATTCACGAAGATCACAGGTTTCTTGCTCTTTACTGAAAAGCATTAGATGATAGAGGAACTTTGGTTTGTATCAGTTTCAGAAGCAGAGTTGATCTAGATATGGTCTGTAAATGTAGGAAACACTGTTCTTTGTTCTGAGCACACTCACGTTTTCTGTTCTATTAGAGACTCTAGAAAGTAAGAGCTTGCTTCTTGCTCTAAAGCAGAGTGTGTTTCATGGATGAGAACTGTTCTGTGTGCTTCCTTCAGAAATGGAGTTAAATCCCAGGTTCTGTGTCTCCCTACAAGGAAGACTGCATTTCAGGTAAACACAGTCACTTTTCAGTTCAAACGAAGCTACATGATTCACCAAGCTCACAAGTGTCTCGACCTTAAATGAAAAGCATTGGATTTTGGAGGACCTGTGGTTTGTATCAGTTTCAGAAGCAGAGTTGAACTAGCAATGGTCCTTATGTGTAGGAAACACTGTTCTTTTGTTCTGAGTTCACTCTCATTTCTTGCTGTATTAGGGAATCTAGAAAGCAAGAGCATGCTTCTTTCTCTAAAGCAAAGTATGTTTCATGGAGGAGAACTGTGCTCTGTGTTTCCCTTCAGAAATGAGGTTAAATACCAGGCTCTGTGTCCTCCTACATGCAAGACTTCTCAGGTAAACTCAGTCTCTTTTCAGCTCAAACGAAGCTACAGGATTCAGGAAGCTCAGACGTTTCTCGACCTTAACTGAAAAGCATTGGATTTTAGAGGACCTGTGGTTTGTATCAGTTTCAGAAGCAGAGTTAAACTAGCAATGGTCCTTATGTGTAGGAAAACACTGTTCTTTTGTTCTGAGTTCACCCTCATTTCTTGCTGTATTAGGGAATCTAGAAAGCAAGAGCATGATTCTTGCTCTAAATCAGTGTGTGTTCCACGGATTAGAACTGTGTTGTGTGTTTCCCTTCAAAAATGGAGTTCAATCCAAGGCTCTGTGTCTTCCTACAACCAAGGTATCGTTTCAGGTAAACACAGTCACTTTTCAGATCAAACAAAGCTACATCGTGCACGAAGCTCACATGTTTCTCGCTCTTTTCTGAAAAGCAATGGATGTTTGAGTACCTGCGGTTTGTATCAGTTTGAGAAGCAGAGTTGAACTAGATATGGTCCGTATGTTTAGGAAACACTGTTCTTTTGTTCTGAGTTCACTCTCATTTCTTGCTGTATTAGGGAATCTAGAAAGCAAGAGCATGATTCTTGCTCTAATTCAGAGTGTGTTCTATGGATTAGAACTGTGTTGTGTTTTCCCTTCACAAACGTAGTTAAATCCCAGGTTCTGTGTCTTCCTACAAGGAAGACTTCGTTTCAGGTAAACACAGTCACTTTTCATCTCAAACGAAGCTACATAGTTCACGAAGCTCACACGTTATTCGCTCTTAATTGAAAAGCATTGGATTTTAGAGGACCTGTGGTTTGTATCAGTTTCAGAAGCAGAGTTGAACTAGATATGCTCCGTATGTGTAGGAAACACTGTTCTTTTGTTGTGAGCACACTCGCGTTTTCTGCTCTATTAGAGACTCTAGAAAGTAAGAGCGTGCTTCGTGCTCTAAAGCAGAGTGTGTTTCATGGATGAGAACTGTGCTTTGTGTTTCCATCAGAAATGGAGTTAAATCCCAGGCTCGGTGTCTTCCTACAGGCAAGACTTCTTTTCAGGTAAACTCAGTCACTTTTCAGCTCAAACGAAGCTACATCGTTCAGGAAGCTCACACGTTTCTCGCTCTTAACTGAAAAGCATTGGATGTTAGGGGACCTGTGGTTTGTATCAGTTTCAGAAGAAGAGTTTAACTAGCAATGGTCTGTATGTGTAGAAACACCCTTCTTTTGTTCTGAGCACACTCACGTTTCATGCTGTATTAGAGAATCTAGAAAGTAAGAGCGTGCTTCGTGCTCTAAAGCAGAGTGTGTTTCATGGATGAGAACTGTGTTTTGTGTTTCCTTCAGAAATGGAGTTAAATCCCAGGCTCTGTGTCTTCCTACAGGCAAGACTTCTTTTCAGGTAAACTCAGTCACTTTTCAGCTCAAACGAAGCTACAACGTTCACGAAGTCCAAACTTTTCTAGCTCTTAATTGAAAAGCATTGGATGTTAAGGGACCTGTGTTTTGTATCAGTTTCAGATGCAGAGTTGAACTAGCAATGGTCCGTATGTGTAGGTAACACAGTTCTTTTGTTCTGAGCACACTCACGTTTCCTGCTATATTAGAGACTCTAGAAAGTAAGAGTGTGCTTCTTGCTCTAAAGCAGAGTGTGTTTCATGGAGGAGAACTGAGCTCTGTGTTTCCCTTCAGAAATGGAGGTAAATCCAACTCTCTGTGTCTTCCTACAACCAAGACTTCGTTTAAGGTAAACACAGTCACTTTTCAGCTCAAACAAAGCTACATCGTTCACAAAGATCACATATGGATTAGAACTGTGCTGTGTGTTTCCCTTCAGAAATGGAGTTAAATCCCAGGTACTGTGTCTTCCTACAAAGAAGACTGCGTTTCAGGAAAACACAGTCTCTTTTCAGCTTTCGACCTTAACTGAAAAGCATTGGATTTTAGAGGACCTGTGGTTTGTATCAGTTTCAGAAGCAGAGTTGAACTAGCAATGGTCCTTATGTGTAGGATTCTTGCTCTAAATCAGAGTGTGTTCCACATATTAGAACTGTGTTGTGTGTTTCCCTTCACAAATGTAGTTAAATACCAGGTTCTGTCTCTTCCTACAAGGAAGACATCTTTTCAGGTAAACTAAGTCACTTTTCAGCTCAAACGAAGCTACATCGTTCACGAAGCTCACACGTATCTCTTTTCAGCTCAAATGAAGCTACATGATTCACGAAGATCACAGGTTTCTCGCTCTTAACTGAAAAGCATTAGATGATAGAGGAACTTTGGTTTGTATCAGTTTCAGAAGCAGAGTTGATCTAGATATGGTCTGTAAATGTAGGAAACACTGTTCTTTGTTCTGAGCACACTCACGTTTTCTGTTCTATTAGAGACTCTAGAAAGTAAGAGCTTGCTTCTTGCTCTAAAGCAGAGTGTGTTTCATGGATGAGAACTGTTCTGTGTGCTTCCTTCAGAAATGGAGTTAAATCCCAGGTTCTGTGTCTCCCTACAAGGAAGACTGCATTTCAGGTAAACACAGTCACTTTTCAGTTCAAACGAAGCTACATGATTCACCAAGCTCACAAGTGTCTCGACCTTAAATGAAAAGCATTGGATTTTAGAGGACCTGTGGTTTGTATCAGTTTCAGAAGCACAGTTGAACTAGCAATGGTCCTTATGTGTAGGAAACACTGTTCTTTTGTTCTGAGTTCACTCTCATTTCTTGCTGTATTAGGGAATCTAGAAAGCAAGAGCATGCTTCTTTCTCTAAAGCAAAGTATGTTTCATGGAGGAGAACTGTGCTCTGTGTTTCCCTTCAGAAATGAGGTTAAATACCAGGCTCTGTGTCCTCCTACATGCAAGACTTCTCAGGTAAACTCAGTCTCTTTTCAGCTCAAACGAAGCTACAGGATTCACGAAGCTCACACGTTTCTCGACCTTAACTGAAAAGCATTGGATTTTAGAGGACCAGTGGTTTGTATCAGTTTCAGAAGCAGAGTTAAACTAGCAATGGTCCTTATGTGTAGGAAAACACTGTTCTTTTGTTCTGAGTTCACCCTCATTTCTTGCTGTATTAGGGAATCTAGAAAGCAAGAGCATGATTCTTGCTCTAAATCAGTGTGTGTTCCACGGATTAGAACTGTGTTGTGTGTTTCCCTTCAAAAATGGAGTTCAATCCAAGGCTCTGTGTCTTCCTACAACCAAGGTATCGTTTCAGGTAAACACAGTCACTTTTCAGATCAAACAAAGCTACATCGTGCACGAAGCTCACATGTTTCTCGCTCTTTTCTGAAAAGCAATGGATGTTTGAGTACCTGCGGTTTGTATCAGTTTGAGAAGCAGAGTTGAACTAGATATGGTCCGTATGTTTAGGAAACACTGTTCTTTTGTTCTGAGTTCACTCTCATTTCTTGCTGTATTAGGGAATCTAGAAAGCAAGAGCATGATTCTTGCTCTAATTCAGAGTGTGTTCTATGGATTAGAACTGTGTTGTGTTTTCCCTTCACAAACGTAGTTAAATCCCAGGTTCTGTGTCTTCCTACAAGGAAGACTTCGTTTCAGGTAAACACAGTCACTTTTCATCTCAAACAAAGCTACATAGTTCACGAAGCTCACACGTTATTCGCTCTTAATTGAAAAGCATTGGATGTTAGGGGACCTGTGGTTTGTATCAGTTTCAGAAGAAGAGTTTAACTAGCAATGGTCTGTATGTGTAGAAACACCCTTCTTTTGTTCTGAGCACACTCACGTTTCATGCTGTATTAGAGAATCTAGAAAGTAAGAGCGTGCTTCGTGCTCTAAAGCAGAGTGTGTTTCATGGATGAGAACTGTGTTTTGTGTTTCCTTCAGAAATGGAGTTAAATCCCAGGCTCTGTGTCTTCCTACAGGCAAGACTTCTTTTCAGGTAAACTCAGTCACTTTTCAGCTCAAACGAAGCTACAACGTTCACGAAGTCCAAACTTTTCTAGCTCTTAATTGAAAAGCATTGGATGTTAAGGGACCTGTGTTTTGTATCAGTTTCAGATGCAGAGTTGAACTAGCAATGGTCCGTATGTGTAGGTAACACAGTTCTTTTGTTCTGAGCACACTCACGTTTCCTGCTATATTAGAGACTCTAGAAAGTAAGAGTGTGCTTCTTGCTCTAAAGCAGAGTGTGTTTCATGGAGGAGAACTGAGCTCTGTGTTTCCCTTCAGAAATGGAGGTAAATCCAACTCTCTGTGTCTTCCTACAACCAAGACTTCGTTTAAGGTAAACACAGTCACTTTTCAGCTCAAACAAAGCTACATCGTTCACAAAGATCACATATGGATTAGAACTGTGCTGTGTGTTTCCCTTCAGAAATGGAGTTAAATCCCAGGTACTGTGTCTTCCTACAAAGAAGACTGCGTTTCAGGAAAACACAGTCTCTTTTCAGCTTTCGACCTTAACTGAAAAGCATTGGATTTTAGAGGACCTGTGGTTTGTATCAGTTTCAGAAGCAGAGTTGAACTAGCAATGGTCCTTATGTGTAGGATTCTTGCTCTAAATCAGAGTGTGTTCCACATATTAGAACTGTGTTGTGTGTTTCCCTTCACAAATGTAGTTAAATACCAGGTTCTGTCTCTTCCTACAAGGAAGACATCTTTTCAGGTAAACTAAGTCACTTTTCAGCTCAAACGAAGCTACATCGTTCACGAAGCTCACACGTTTCTCTTTTCAGCTCAAATGAAGCTACATGATTCACGAAGATCACAGGTTTCTTGCTCTTAACTGAAAAGCATTAGATGATAGAGGAACTTTGGTTTGTATCAGTTTCAGAAGCAGAGTTGATCTAGATATGGTCTGTAAATGTAGGAAACACTGTTCTTTGTTCTGAGCACACTCACGTTTTCTGTTCTATTAGAGACTCTAGAAAGTAAGAGCTTGCTTCTTGCTCTAAAGCAGAGTGTGTTTCATGGATGAGAACTGTTCTGTGTGCTTCCTTCAGAAATGGAGTTAAATCCCAGGTCTGTGTCTCCCTACAAGGAAGACTGCATTTCAGGTAAACACAGTCACTTTTCAGTTCAAACGAAGCTACATGATTCACCAAGCTCACACGTTTCTCGACCTTAAATGAAAAGCATTGGATTTTAGAGGACCAGTGGTTTGTATCAGTTTCAGAAGCAGAGTTGAACTAGCAATGGTCCTTATGTGTAGGAAACACTGTTCTTTTGTTCTGAGTTCACTCTCATTTCTTGCTGTATTAGGGAATCTAGAAAGCAAGAGCATGATTCTTGCTCTAAATCAGTGTGTGTTCCACGGATTAGAACTGTGTTGTGTGTTTCCCTTCAAAAATGGAGTTCAATCCAAGGCTCTGTGTCTTCCTACAACCAAGGTATCGTTTCAGGTAAACACAGTCACTTTTCAGATCAAACAAAGCTACATCGTGCACGAAGCTCACATGTTTCTCGCTCTTTTCTGAAAAGCAATGGATGTTTGAGTACCTGCGGTTTGTATCAGTTTGAGAAGCAGAGTTGAACTAGATATGGTCCGTATGTTTAGGAAACACTGTTCTTTTGTTCTGAGTTCACTCTCATTTCTTGCTGTATTAGGGAATCTAGAAAGCAAGAGCATGATTCTTGCTCTAATTCAGAGTGTGTTCTATGGATTAGAACTGTGTTGTGTTTTCCCTTCACAAACGTAGTTAAATCCCAGGTTCTGTGTCTTCCTACAAGGAAGACTTCGTTTCAGGTAAACACAGTCACTTTTCATCTCAAACGAAGCTACATAGTTCACGAAGCTCACACGTTATTCGCTCTTAATTGAAAAGCATTGGATTTTAGAGGACCTGTGGTTTGTATCAGTTTCAGAAGCAGAGTTGAACTAGATATGCTCCGTATGTGTAGGAAACACTGTTCTTTTGTTGTGAGCACACTCGCGTTTTCTGCTCTATTAGAGACTCTAGAAAGTAAGAGCGTGCTTCGTGCTCTAAAGCAGAGTGTGTTTCATGGATGAGAACTGTGCTTTGTGTTTCCATCAGAAATGGAGTTGAATCCCAGGCTCTGTGTCTTCCTACAGGCAAGACTTCTTTTCAGGTAAACTCAGTCACTTTTCAGCTCAAACGAAGCTACATCGTTCAGGAAGCTCACACGTTTCTCGCTCTTAACTGAAAAGCATTGGATGTTAGGGGACCTGTGGTTTGTATCAGTTTCAGAAGAAGAGTTTAACTAGCAATGGTCTGTATGTGTAGAAACACCCTTCTTTTGTTCTGAGCACACTCACGTTTCATGCTGTATTAGAGACTCTAGAAAGTAAGAGCTTGCTTCTTGCTCTAAAGCAGAGTGTGTTTCATGGATGAGAACTGTTCTGTGTGCTTCCTTCAGAAATGGAGTTAAATCCCAGGTTCTGTGTCTCCCTACAAGGAAGACTGCATTTCAGGTAAACACAGTCACTTTTCAGTTCAAACGAAGCTACATGATTCACCAAGCTCACAAGTGTCTCGACCTTAAATGAAAAGCATTGGATTTTAGAGGACCTGTGGTTTGTATCAGTTTCAGAAGCACAGTTGAACTAGCAATGGTCCTTATGTGTAGGAAACACTGTTCTTTTGTTCTGAGTTCACTCTCATTTCTTGCTGTATTAGGGAATCTAGAAAGCAAGAGCATGCTTCTTTCTCTAAAGCAAAGTATGTTTCATGGAGGAGAACTGTGCTCTGTGTTTCCCTTCAGAAATGAGGTTAAATACCAGGCTCTGTGTCCTCCTACATGCAAGACTTCTCAGGTAAACTCAGTCTCTTTTCAGCTCAAACGAAGCTACAGGATTCACGAAGCTCACACGTTTCTCGACCTTAACTGAAAAGCATTGGATTTTAGAGGACCATTGGTTTGTATCAGTTTCAGAAGCAGAGTTGAACTAGCAATGGTCCTTATGTGTAGGAAACACTGTTCTTTTGTTCTGAGTTCACTCTCATTTCTTGCTGTATTAGGGAATCTAGAAAGCAAGAGCATGATTCTTGCTCTAAATCAGTGTGTGTTCCACGGATTAGAACTGTGTTGTGTGTTTCCCTTCAAAAATGGAGTTCAATCCAAGGCTCTGTGTCTTCCTACAACCAAGGTATCGTTTCAGGTAAACACAGTCACTTTTCAGATCAAACAAAGCTACATCGTGCACGAAGCTCACATGTTTCTCGCTCTTTTCTGAAAAGCAATGGATGTTTGAGTACCTGCGGTTTGTATCAGTTTGAGAAGCAGAGTTGAACTAGATATGGTCCGTATGTTTAGGAAACACTGTTCTTTTGTTCTGAGTTCACTCTCATTTCTTGCTGTATTAGGGAATCTAGAAAGCAAGAGCATGATTCTTGCTCTAATTCAGAGTGTGTTCTATGGATTAGAACTGTGTTGTGTTTTCCCTTCACAAACGTAGTTAAATCCCAGGTTCTGTGTCTTCCTACAAGGAAGACTTCGTTTCAGGTAAACACAGTCACTTTTCATCTCAAACGAAGCTACATAGTTCACGAAGCTCACACGTTATTCGCTCTTAATTGAAAAGCATTGGATTTTAGAGGACCTGTGGTTTGTATCAGTTTCAGAAGCAGAGTTGAACTAGATATGCTCCGTATGTGTAGGAAACACTGTTCTTTTGTTGTGAGCACACTCGCGTTTCCTGCTATATTGGAGACTCTAGAAAGTATGAGTGTGCTTCTTGCTCTAAAGCAGAGTGTGTTTCATGGAGGAGAACTGAGCTCTGTGTTTCCCTTCAGAAATGGAGGTAAATCCAAGTCTCTGTGTCTTCCTACAACCAAGACTTCGTTTAAGGTAAACACAGTCACTTTTCATCTCAAACGAAGCTACATAGTTCACAAAGCTCACACGTTATTCGCTCTTAATTGAAAAGCATTGGATGTTAGAGGACCTGTGGTTTGTATCAGTTTCAGAAGCAGAGTAGAACTCTATATAGTCCATATGTGTAGGAAACACCGTTCTTTTGTTGTGAACCTACTCATGTTTTCTTCTCTATTAGAGACTCCAAAAAGCAAGAGCGTGCTTCTTGCTCTAAAGCAGAGTGTGTTTCATGGATTAGAACTGTGTTGTGTTTTTCCCTTCACAAATGTAGTTAAATCCCAGGTTCTGTCTCTTCCTACAAGGAAGACTGCGTTTCAGGTAAACACAGTCACTTTTCAGCTCAAATGAAGCTACAAGATTCACGACGATCACAGGTTTCTCGCTCTTAACTGAAAAGCATTACATGATAGAGGAACTTTGGTTTGTATCAGTTTCAGAAGCAGAGTTGATCTAGATATGGTCTGTAAATGTAGGAAACACTGTTCTTTGTTCTGAGCACACTCACGTTTTCTGTTCTATTAGAGACTCTAGAAAGTAAGAGCTTGCTTCTTGCTCTAAAGCAGAGTGTGTTTCATGGATGAGAACTGTTCTGTGTGCTTCCTTCAGAAATGGAGTTAAATCCCAGGTTCTGTGTCTCCCTACAAGGAAGCCTGCATTTCAGGTAAACACAGTCACTTTTCAGTTCAAACGAAGCTACATGATTCACCAAGCTCACAAGTGTCTCGACCTTAAATGAAAAGCATTGGATTTTAGAGGACCTGTGGTGTGTATCAGTTTCAGAAGCAGAGTTGAACTAGCAATGGTCCTTATGTGTAGGAAACACTGTTCTTTTGTTCTGAGTTCACTCTCATTTCTTGCTGTATTAGGGAATCTAGAAAGCAAGAGCATGCTTCTTTCTCTAAAGCAAAGTATGTTTCATGGAGGAGAACTGTGCTCTGTGTTTCCCTTCAGAAATGAGGTTAAATACCAGGCTCTGTGTCCTCCTACATGCAAGACTTCTCAGGTAAACTCAGTCTCTTTTCAGCTCAAACGAAGCTACAGGATTCACGAAGCTCACACGTTTCTCGACCTTAACTGAAAAGCATTGGATTTTAGAGGACCAGTGGTTTGTATCAGTTTCAGAAGCAGAGTTGAACTAGCAATGGTCCTTATGTGTAGGAAACACTGTTCTTTTGTTCTGAGTTCACTCTCATTTCTTGCTGTATTAGGGAATCTAGAAAGCAAGAGCATGCTTCTTTCTCTAAAGCAAAGTATGTTTCATGGAGGAGAACTGTGTTGTGTGTTTCCCTTCAGAAATGAGGTTAAATACCAGGCTCTGTGTCCTCCTACATGCAAGACTTCTCAGGTAAACTCAGTCTCTTTTCAGCTCAAACGAAGCTACAGGATTCACGAAGCTCACACGTTTCTCGACCTTAACTGAAAAGCATTGGATTTTAGAGGACCAGTGGTTTGTATCAGTTTCAGAAGCAGAGTTGAACTAGCAATGGTCCTTATGTGTAGGAAAACACTGTTCTTTTGTTCTGAGTTCACCCTCATTTCTTGCTGTATTAGGGAATCTAGAAAGCAAGAGCATGATTCTTGCTCTAAATCAGTGTGTGTTCCACGGATTAGAACTGTGTTGTGTGTTTCCCTTCAAAAATGGAGTTCAATCCAAGGCTCTGTGTCTTCCTACAACCAAGGTATCGTTTCAGGTAAACACAGTCACTTTTCAGATCAAACAAAGCTACATCGTGCACGAAGCTCACATGTTTCTCGCTCTTTTCTGAAAAGCAATGGATGTTTGAGTACATGCGGTTTGTATCAGTTTGAGAAGCAGAGTTGAACTAGATATGGTCCGTATGTTTAGGAAACACTGTTCTTTTGTTCTGAGTTCACTCTCATTTCTTGCTGTATTAGGGAATCTAGAAAGCAAGAGCATGATTCTTGCTCTAATTCAGAGTGTGTTCTATGGATTAGAACTGTGTTGTGTTTTCCCTTCACAAACGTAGTTAAATCCCAGGTTCTGTGTCTTCCTACAAGGGAGACTTCGTTTCAGGTAAACACAGTCACTTTTCATCTCAAACGAAGCTACATAGTTCACGAAGCTCACACGTTATTCGCTCTTAATTGAAAAGCATTGGATTTTAGAGGACCTGTGGTTTGTATCAGTTTCAGAAGCAGAGTTGAACTAGATATGCTCCGTATGTGTAGGAAACACTGTTCTTTTGTTGTGAGCACACTCGCGTTTTCTGCTCTATTAGAGACTCTAGAAAGTAAGAGCGTGCTACGTGCTCCAAAGCAGAGTGTGTTTCATGGATGAGAACTGTGCTTTGTGTTTCCATCAGAAATGGAGTTAAATCCCAGGCTCGGTGTCTTCCTACAGGCAAGACTTCTTTTCAGGTAAACTCAGTCACTTTTCAGCTCAAACGAAGCTACATCGTTCAGGAAGCTCACACGTTTCTCGCTCTTAACTGAAAAGCATTGGATGTTAGGGGACCTGTGGTTTGTATCAGTTTCAGAAGAAGAGTTTAACTAGCAATGGTCTGTATGTGTAGAAACACCCTTCTTTTGTTCTGAGCACACTCACGTTTCATGCTGTATTAGAGAATCTAGAAAGTAAGAGCGTGCTTCGTGCTCTAAAGCAGAGTGTGTTTCATGGATGAGAACTGTGTTTTGGGTTTCCTTCAGAAATGGAGTTAAATCCCAGGCTCTGTGTCTTCCTACAGGCAAGACTTTTTTTCAGGTAAACTCAGTCACTTTTCAGCTCAAACGAAGCTACAACGTTCACGAAGTCCAAACTTTTCTAGCTCTTAATTGAAAAGCATTGGATGTTAAGGGACCTGTGTTTTGTATCAGTTTCAGATGCAGAGTTGAACTAGCAATGGTCCGTAGGTGTAGGTAACACAGTTCTTTTGTTCTGAGCACACTCACGTTTCCTGCTATATTAGAGACTCTAGAAAGTAAGAGTGTGCTTCTTGCTCTAAAGCAGAGTGTGTTTCATGGAGGAGAACTGAGCTCTGTGTTTCCCTTCAGAAATGGAGGTAAATCCAACTCTCTGTGTCTTCCTACAACCAAGACTTCGTTTAAGGTAAACACAGTCACTTTTCAGCTCAAACAAAGCTACATCGTTCACAAAGATCACATATGGATTAGAACTGTGCTGTGTGTTTCCCTTCAGAAATGGAGTTAAATCCCAGGTACTGTGTCTTCCTACAAAGAAGACTGCGTTTCAGGAAAACACAGTCTCTTTTCAGCTTTCGACCTTAACTGAAAAGCATTGGATTTTAGAGGACCTGTGGTTTGTATCAGTTTCAGAAGCAGAGTTGAACTAGCAATGGTCCTTATGTGTAGGATTCTTGCTCTAAATCAGAGTGTGTTCCACATATTAGAACTGTGTTGTGTGTTTCCCTTCACAAATGTAGTAAAATACCAGGTTCTGTCTCTTCCTACAAGGAAGATATCTTTTCAGGTAAACTAAGTCACTTTTCAGCTCAAACGAAGCTACATCGTTCACGAAGCTCACACGTTTCTCTTTTCAGCTCAAATGAAGCTACATGATTCACGAAGATCACAGGTTTCTCGCTCTTAACTGAAAAGCATTAGATGATAGAGGAACTTTGGTTTGTATCAGTTTCAGAAGCAGAGTTGATCTAGATATGGTCTGTAAATGTAGGAAACACTGTTCTTTGTTCTGAGCACACTCACGTTTTCTGTTCTATTAGAGACTCTAGAAAGTAAGAGCTTGCTTCTTGCTCTAAAGCAGAGTGTGTTTCATGGATGAGAACTGTTCTGTGTGCTTCCTTCAGAAATGGAGTTAAATCCCAGGTTCTGTGTCTCCCTACAAGGAAGACTGCATTTCAGGTAAACACAGTCACTTTTCAGTTCAAACGAAGCTACATGATTCACCAAGCTCACAAGTGTCTCGACCTTAAATGAAAAGCATTGGATTTTAGAGGACCTGTGGTTTGTATCAGTTTCAGAAGCAGAGTTGAACTAGCAATGGTCCTTATGTGTAGGAAACACTGTTCTTTTGTTCTGAGTTCACTCTCAATTCTTGCTGTATTAGGGAATCTAGAAAG
Organism: Onychomys leucogaster; assembly: GCA_949786385.1. Taxonomy (NCBI): domain Eukaryota; kingdom Metazoa; phylum Chordata; class Mammalia; order Rodentia; family Cricetidae; genus Onychomys; species Onychomys leucogaster. The sequence goes on along the minus strand of CATKUP010000006.1, from coordinate 7,666,227 downwards.
CAAGAGCATGCTTCTTTCTCTAAAGCAAAGTATGTTTCATGGAGGAGAACTGTGTTGTGTGTTTCCCTTCAGAAGTGAGGTTAAATACCAGGCTCTGTGTCCTCCTACATGCAAGACTTCTCAGGTAAACTCAGTCTCTTTTCAGCTCAAACGAAGCTACAGGATTCACGAAGCTCACACGTTTATTGACCTTAACTGAAAAGCATTGGATTTTAGAGGACCAGTGGTTTGTATCAGTTTCAGAAGCAGAGTTGAACTAGCAATGGTCCTTATGTGTAGGAAAACACTGTTCTTTTGTTCTGAGTTCACCCTCATTTCTTGCTGTATTAGGGAATCTAGAAAGCAAGAGCATGATTCTTGCTCTAAATCAGTGTGTGTTCCACGGATCAGAACTGTGTTGTGTGTTTCCCTTCAAAAATGGAGTTCAATCCAAGGCTCAGTGTCTTCCTACAACCAAGGTATCGTTTCAGGTAAACACAGTCACTTTTCAGATCAAACAAAGCTACATCGTGCACGAAGCTCACATGTTTCTCGCTCTTTTCTGAAAAGCAATGGATGTTTGAGTACCTGCGGTTTGTATCAGTTTGAGAAGCAGAGTTGAACTAGATATGGTCCGTATGTTTAGGAAACACTGTTCTTTTGTTCTGAGTTCACTCTCATTTCTTGCTGTATTAGGGAATCTAGAAAGCAAGAGCATGATTCTTGCTCTAATTCAGAGTGTGTTCTATGGATTAGAACTGTGTTGTGTTTTCCCTTCACAAACATAGTTAAATCCCAGGTTCTGTGTCTTCCTACAAGGAAGACTTCGTTTCAGGTAAACACAGTCACTTTTCATCTCAAACGAAGCTACATACTTCACGAAGCTCACACGTTATTCGCTCTTAATTGAAAAGCATTGGATTTTAGAGGACCTGTGGTTTGTATCAGTTTCAGAAGCAGAGTTGAACTAGCAATGGTCCTTATGTGTAGGAAACACTGTTCTTTTGTTCTGAGTTCACTCTCATTTCTTGCTGTATTAGGGAATCTAGAAAGCAAGAGCATGATTTTCTTGCTCTAAATCAGTGTGTGTTCCACGGATTAGAACTGTGTTGTGTGTTTCCCTTCAAAAATGGAGTTCAATCCAAGGCTCTGTGTCTTCCTACAACCAAGGTATCGTTTCAGGTAAACACAGTCACTTTTCAGATCAAACAAAGCTACATCGTGCACGAAGCTCACATGTTTCTCGCTCTTTTCTGAAAAGCAATGGATGTTTGAGTACCTGCGGTTTGTATCAGTTTGAGAAGCAGAGTTGAACTAGATATGGTCCGTATGTTTAGGAAACACTGTTCTTTTGTTCTGAGTTCACTCTCATTTCTTGCTGTATTAGGGAATCTAGAAAGCAAGAGCATGATTCTTGCTCTAATTCAGAGTGTGTTCTATGGATTAGAACTGTGTTGTGTTTTCCCTTCACAAACGTAGTTAAATCCCAGGTTCTGTGTCTTCCTACAAGGAAGACTTCGTTTCAGGTAAACACAGTCACTTTTCATCTCAAACGAAGCTACATAGTTCACGAAGCTCACACGTTATTCGCTCTTAATTGAAAAGCATTGGATTTTAGAGGACCTGTGGTTTGTATCAGTTTCAGAAGCAGAGTTGAACTAGATATGCTCCGTATGTGTAGGAAACACTGTTCTTTTGTTGTGAGCACACTCGCGTTTTCTGCTCTATTAGAGACTCTAGAAAGTAAGAGCGTGCTTCGTGCTCCAAAGCAGAGTGTGTTTCATGGATGAGAACTGTGCTTTGTGTTTCCATCAGAAATGGAGTTAAATCCCAGGCTCGGTGTCTTCCTACAGGCAAGACTTCTTTTCAGGTAAACTCAGTCACTTTTCAGCTCAAACGAAGCTACATCGTTCAGGAAGCTCACACGTTTCTCGCTCTTAACTGAAAAGCATTGGATGTTAGGGGACCTGTGGTTTGTATCAGTTTCAGAAGAAGAGTTTAACTAGCAATGGTCTGTATGTGTAGAAACACCCTTCTTTTGTTCTGAGCACACTCACGTTTCATGCTGTATTAGAGAATCTAGAAAGTAAGAGCGTGCTTCGTGCTCTAAAGCAGAGTGTGTTTCATGGATGAGAACTGTGTTTTGGGTTTCCTTCAGAAATGGAGTTAAATCCCAGGCTCTGTGTCTTCCTACAGGCAAGACTTCTTTTCAGGTAAACTCAGTCACTTTTCAGCTCAAACGAAGCTACAACGTTCACGAAGTCCAAACTTTTCTAGCTCTTAATTGAAAAGCATTGGATGTTAAGGGACCTGTGTTTTGTATCAGTTTCAGATGCAGAGTTGAACTAGCAATGGTCCGTAGGTGTAGGTAACACAGTTCTTTTGTTCTGAGCACACTCACGTTTCCTGCTATATTAGAGACTCTAGAAAGTAAGAGTGTGCTTCTTGCTCTAAAGCAGAGTGTGTTTCATGGAGGAGAACTGAGCTCTGTGTTTCCCTTCAGAAATGGAGGTAAATCCAACTCTCTGTGTCTTCCTACAACCAAGACTTCGTTTAAGGTAAACACAGTCACTTTTCAGCTCAAACAAAGCTACATCGTTCACAAAGATCACATATGGATTAGAACTGTGCTGTGTGTTTCCCTTCAGAAATGGAGTTAAATCCCAGGTACTGTGTCTTCCTACAAAGAAGACTGCATTTCAGGAAAACACAGTCTCTTTTCAGCTTTCGACCTTAACTGAAAAGCATTGGATTTTAGAGGACCTGTGGTTTGTATCAGTTTCAGAAGCAGAGTTGAACTAGCAATGTTCCTTATGTGTAGGATTCTTGCTCTAAATCAGAGTGTGTTCCACATATTAGAACTGTGTTGTGTGTTTCCCTTCACAAATGTAGTAAAATACCAGGTTCTGTCTCTTCCTACAAGGAAGATATCTTTTCAGGTAAACTAAGTCACTTTTCAGCTCAAACGAAGCTAAATCGTTCACGAAGCTCACACGTTTCTCTTTTCAGCTCAAATGAAGCTACATGATTCACGAAGATCACAGGTTTCTCGCTCTTAACTGAAAAGCATTAGATGATAGAGGAACTTTGGTTTGTACCAGTTTCAGAAGCAGAGTTGATCTAGATATGGTCTGTAAATGTAGGAAACACTGTTCTTTGTTCTGAGCACACTCACGTTTTCTGTTCTATTAGAGACTCTAGAAAGTAAGAGCTTGCTTCTTGCTCTAAAGCAGAGTGTGTTTCATGGATGAGAACTGTTCTGTGTGCTTCCTTCAGAAATGGAGTTAAATCCCAGGTTCTGTGTCTCCCTACAAGGAAGACTGCATTTCAGGTAAACACAGTCACTTTTCAGTTCAAACGAAGCTACATGATTCACCAAGCTCACAAGTGTCTCGACCTTAAATGAAAAGCATTGGATTTTAGAGGACCTGTGGTTTGTATCAGTTTCAGAAGCAGAGTTGAACTAGCAATGGTCCTTATGTGTAGGAAACACTGTTCTTTTGTTCTGAGTTCACTCTCATTTCTTGCTGTATTAGGGAATCTAGAAAGCAAGAGCATGCTTCTTTCTCTAATGCAAAGTATGTTTCATGGAGGAGAACTGTGTTGTGTGTTTCCCTTCAGAAATGAGGTTAAATACCAGGCTCTGTGTCCTCCTACATGCAAGACTTCTCAGGTAAACTCAGTCTCTTTTCAGCTCAAACGAAGCTACAGGATTCACGAAGCTCACACGTTTCTCGACCTTAACTGAAAAGCATTGGATTTTAGAGGACCAGTGGTTTGTATCAGTTTCAGAAGCAGAGTTGAACTAGCAATGGTCCTTATGTGTAGGAAAACACTGTTCTTTTGTTCTGAGTTCACCCTCATTTCTTGCTGTATTAGGGAATCTAGAAAGCAAGAGCATGATTCTTGCTCTAAATCAGTGTGTGTTCCACGGATTAGAACTGTGTTGTGTGTTTCCCTTCAAAAATGGAGTTCAATCCAAGGCTCTGTGTCTTCCTACAACCAAGGTATCGTTTCAGGTAAACACAGTCACTTTTCAGATCAAACAAAGCTACATCGTGCACGAAGCTCACATGTTTCTCGCTCTTTTCTGAAAAGCAATGGATGTTTGAGTACCTGCGGTTTGTATCAGTTTGAGAAGCAGAGTTGAACTAGATATGGTCCGTATGTTTAGGAAACACTGTTCTTTTGTTCTGAGTTCACTCTCATTTCTTGCTGTATTAGGGAATCTAGAAAGCAAGAGCATGATTCTTGCTCTAATTCAGAGTGTGTTCTATGGATTAGAACTGCGTTGTGTTTTCCCTTCACAAACGTAGTTAAATCCCAGGTTCTGTGTCTTCCTACAAGGAAGACTTCGTTTCAGGTAAACACAGTCACTTTTCATCTCAAACGAAGCTACATAGTTCACGAAGCTCACACGTTATTCGCTCTTAATTGAAAAGCATTGGATTTTAGAGGACCTGTGGTTTGTATCAGTTTCAGAAGCAGAGTTGAACTAGATATGCTCCGTATGTGTAGGAAACACTGTTCTTTTGTTGTGAGCACACTCGCGTTTTCTGCTCTATTAGAGACTCTAGAAAGTAAGAGCGTGCTTCGTGCTCTAAAGCAGAGTGTGTTTCATGGATGAGAACTGTGCTTTGTGTTTCCATCAGAAATGGAGTTAAATCCCAGGCTCGGTGTCTTCCTACAGGCAAGACTTCTTTTCAGGTAAACTCAGTCACTTTTCAGCTCAAACGAAGCTACATCGTTCAGGAAGCTCACACGTTTCTCGCTCTTAACTGAAAAGCATTGGATGTTAGGGGACCTGTGGTTTGTATCAGTTTCAGAAGAAGAGTTTAACTAGCAATGGTCTGTATGTGTAGAAACACCCTTCTTTTGTTCTGAGCACACTCACGTTTCATGCTGTATTAGAGAATCTAGAAAGTAAGAGCGTGCTTCGTGCTCTAAAGCAGAGTGTGTTTCATGGATGAGAACTGTGTTTTGTGTTTCCTTCAGAAATGGAGTTAAATCCCAGGCTCTGTGTCTTCCTACAGGCAAGACTTCTTTTCAGGTAAACTCAGTCACTTTTCAGCTCAAACGAAGCTACAACGTTCACGAAGTCCAAACTTTTCTAGCTCTTAATTGAAAAGCATTGGATGTTAAGGGACCTGTGTTTTGTATCAGTTTCAGATGCAGAGTTGAACTAGCAATGGTCCGTATGTGTAGGTAACACAGTTCTTTTGTTCTGAGCACACTCACGTTTCCTGCTATATTAGAGACTCTAGAAAGTAAGAGTGTGCTTCTTGCTCTAAAGCAGAGTGTGTTTCATGGAGGAGAACTGAGCTCTGTGTTTCCCTTCAGAAATGGAGGTAAATCCAACTCTCTGTGTCTTCCTACAACCAAGACTTCGTTTAAGGTAAACACAGGCACTTTTCAGCTCAAACAAAGCTACATCGTTCACAAAGATCACATATGGATTAGAACTGTGCTGTGTGTTTCCCCTCAGAAATGGAGTTAAATCCCAGGTACTGTGTCTTCCTACAAAGAAGACTGCGTTTCAGGAAAACACAGTCTCTTTTCAGCTTTCGACCTTAACTGAAAAGCATTGGATTTTAGAGGACCTGTGGTTTGTATCAGTTTCAGAAGCAGAGTTGAACTAGCAATGGTCCTTATGTGTAGGATTCTTGCTCTAAATCAGAGTGTGTTCCACATATTAGAACTGTGTTGTGTGTTTCCCTTCACAAATGTAGTTAAATACCAGGTTCTGTCTCTTCCTACAAGGAAGACATCTTTTCAGGTAAACTAAGTCACTTTTCAGCTCAAACGAAGCTACATCGTTCACGAAGCTCACACGTTTCTCTTTTCAGCTCAAATGAGCTACATGATTCACGAAGATCACAGGTTTCTTGCTCTTAACTGAAAAGCATTAGATGATAGAGGAACTTTGGTTTGTATCAGTTTCAGAAGCAGAGTTGATCTAGATATGCTCCGTATGTGTAGGAAACACTGTTCTTTTGTTGTGAGCACACTCGCATTTCCTGCTCTATTAGAGACTCTAGAAAGTAAGAGCGTGCTTCGTGCTCTAAAGCAGAGTGTGTTTCATGGATGAGAACTGTGCTTTGTGTTTCCATCAGAAATGGAGTTAAATCCCAGGCTCTGTGTCTTCCTACAGGCAAGACTTCTTTTCAGGTAAACTCAGTCACTTTTCAGCTCAAACGAAGCTATATCGTTCAGGAAGCTCACACGTTTCTCGCTCTTAACTGAAAAGCATTGGATGTTAGGGGACCTGTGGTTTGTATCAGGTTCAGAAGAAGAGTTTAACTAGCAATGGTCTGTATGTGTAGAAACACCCTTCTTTTGTTCTGAGCACACTCACCTTTCATGCTGTATTAGAGAATCTAGAAAGAAAGAGCGTGCTTCTTGCTCTAAAGCAGAGTGTGTTTCATAGAGGAGAACTGTGCTGTGTGTTTCCCTTCAGAAATGGAGTTAAATCCCAGGTTCTGTGTCTTCCTACAAGGAAGACTGCGTTTTGGGTAAACACAGTCACTTTTCATCTCAAACGAAGCTACATAGTTCAGAAAGCTCACACGTTATTCGCTCTTAATTGAAAAGCATTGGATGTTAGCGGACCTGTGGTTTGTATCAGTTTCAGAAGCAGAGTAGAACTCTATATAGTCCATATGTGTAGGAAACACCGTTCTTTTGTTGTGAACCTACTCATGTTTTCTGCTCTATTAGAGACTCTAAAAAGCAAGAGCGTGCTTCTTGCTCTAAAGCAGAGTGTGTTTCATGGATTAGAACTGTGTTGTGTTTTTCCCTTCACAAATGTAGTTAAATCCCAGGTTCTGTCTCTTCCTACAAGGAAGACTGCGTTTCAGGTAAACACAGTCACTTTTCAGCTCAAATGAAGCTACAAGATTCACGAAGATCACAGGTTTCTCGCTCTTAACTGAAAAGCATTACATGATAGAGGAACTTTGGTTTGTATCAGTTTCAGAAGCAGAGTTGATCTAGATATGGTCTGTAAATGTAGGAAACACTGTTCTTTGTTCTGAGCACACTCACGTTTTCTGTTCTATTAGAGACTCTAGAAAGTAAGAGCTTGCTTCTTGCTCTAAAGCAGAGTGTGTTTCATGGATGAGAACTGTTCTGTGTGCTTCCTTCAGAAATGGAGTTAAATCCCAGGTTCTGTGTCTCCCTACAAGGAAGACTGCATTTCAGGTAAACACAGTCACTTTTCAGTTCAAACGAAGCTACATGATTCACCAAGCTCACAAGTGTCTCGACCTTAAATGAAAAGCATTGGATTTTAGAGGACCTGTGGTTTGTATCAGTTTCAGAAGCAGAGTTGAACTAGCAATGGTCCTTATGTGTAGGAAACACTGTTCTTTTGTTCTGAGTTCACTCTCATTTCTTGCTGTATTAGGGAATCTAGAAAGCAAGAGCATGCTTCTTTCTCTAAAGCAAAGTATGTTTCATGGAGGAGAACTGTGCTCTGTGTTTCCCTTCAGAAATGAGGTTAAATACCAGGCTCTGTGTCCTCCTACATGCAAGACTTCTCAGGTAAACTCAGTCTCTTTTCAGCTCAAACGAAGCTACAGGATTCACGAAGCTCACACGTTTCTCGACCTTAACTGAAAAGCATTGGATGTTAGGGGACCTGTGGTTTGTATCAGTTTCAGAAGAAGAGTTTAACTAGCAATGGTCTGTATGTGTAGAAACACCCTTCTTTTGTTCTGAGCACACTCACGTTTCATGCTGTATTAGAGAATCTAGAAAGAAAGAGCGTGCTTCTTGCTCTAAAGCAGAGTGTGTTTCATAGAGGAGAACTGTGCTGTGTGTTTCCCTTCAGAAATGGAGTTAAATCCCAGGTTCTGTGTCTTCCTACAAGGAAGACTGCGTTTCGGGTAAACACAGTCACTTTTCATCTCAAACGAAGCTACATAGTTCAGAAAGCTCACACGTTATTCGCTCTTAATTGAAAAGCATTGGATGTTAGCGGACCTGTGGTTTGTATCAGTTTCAGAAGCAGAGTAGAACTCTATATAGTCCATATGTGTAGGAAACACCGTTCTTTTGTTGTGAACCTACTCATGTTTTCTGCTCTATTAGAGACTCTAAAAAGCAAGAGCGTGCTTCTTGCTCTAAAGCAGAGTGTGTTTCATGGATTAGAACTGTGTTGTGTTTTTCCCTTCACAAATGTAGTTAAATCCCAGGTTCTGTCTCTTCCTACAAGGAAGACTGCGTTTCAGGTAAACACAGTCACTTTTCAGCTCAAATGAAGCTACAAGATTCACGAAGATCACAGGTTTCTCACTCTTAACTGAAAAGCATTACATGATAGAGGAACTTTGGTTTGTATCAGTTTCAGAAGCAGAGTTGATCTAGATATGGTCTGTAAATGTAGGAAACACTGTTCTTTGTTCTGAGCACACTCACGTTTTCTGTTCTATTAGAGACTCTAGAAAGTAAGAGCTTGCTTCTTGCTCTAAAGCAGAGTGTGTTTCATGGATGAGAACTGTTCTGTGTGCTTCCTTCAGAAATGGAGTTAAATCCCAGGTTCTGTGTCTCCCTACAAGGAAGACTGCATTTCAGGTAAACACAGTCACTTTTCAGTTCAAACGAAGCTACATGATTCACCAAGCTCACAAGTGTCTCGACCTTAAATGAAAAGCATTGGATTTTAGAGGACCTGTGGTTTGTATCAGTTTCAGAAGCAGAGTTGAACTAGCAATGGTCCTTATGTGTAGGAAACACTGTTCTTTTGTTCTGAGTTCACTCTCATTTCTTGCTGTATTAGGGAATCTAGAAAGCAAGAGCATGCTTCTTTCTCTAAAGCAAAGTATGTTTCATGGAGGAGAACTGTGCTCTGTGTTTCCCTTCAGAAATGAGGTTAAATACCAGGCTCTGTGTCCTCCTACATGCAAGACTTCTCAGGTAAACTCAGTCTCTTTTCAGCTCAAACGAAGCTACAGGATTCACGAAGCTCACACGTTTCTCGACCTTAACTGAAAAGCATTGGATTTTAGAGGACCAGTGGTTTGTATCAGTTTCAGAAGCAGAGTTGAACTAGCAATGGTCCTTATGTGTAGGAAACACTGTTCTTTTGTTCTGAGTTCACTCTCATTTCTTGCTGTATTAGGGAATCTAGAAAGCAAGAGCATGATTCTTGCTCTAAATCAGTGTGTGTTCCACGGATTAGAACTGTGTTGTGTGTTTCCCTTCAAAAATGGAGTTCAATCCAAGGCTCTGTGTCTTCCTACAACCAAGGTATCGTTTCAGGTAAACACAGTCACTTTTCAGATCAAACAAAGCTACATCGTGCACGAAGCTCACATGTTTCTCGCTCTTTTCTGAAAAGCAATGGATGTTTGAGTACCTGCGGTTTGTATCAGTTTGAGAAGCAGAGTTGAACTAGATATGGTCCGTATGTTTAGGAAACACTGTTCTTTTGTTCTGAGTTCACTCTCATTTCTTGCTGTATTAGGGAATCTAGAAAGCAAGAGCATGATTCTTGCTCTAATTCAGAGTGTGTTCTATGGATTAGAACTGTGTTGTGTTTTCCCTTCACAAACGTAGTTAAATCCCAGGTTCTGTGTCTTCCTACAAGGAAGACTTCGTTTCAGGTAAACACAGTCACTTTTCATCTCAAACGAAGCTACATAGTTCACGAAGCTCACACGTTATTCGCTCTTAATTGAAAAGCATTGGATTTTAGAGGACCTGTGGTTTGTATCAGTTTCAGAAGCAGAGTTGAACTAGATATGCTCCGTATGTGTAGGAAACACTGTTCTTTTGTTGTGAGCACACTCGCATTTCCTGCTCTATTAGAGACTCTAGAAAGTAAGAGCGTGCTTCGTGCTCTAAAGCAGAGTGTGTTTCATGGATGAGAACTGTGCTTTGTGTTTCCATCAGAAATGGAGTTAAATCCCAGGCTCTGTGTCTTCCTACAGGCAAGACATCTTTTCAGGTAAACTCAGTCACTTTTCAGCTCAAACGAAGCTACATCGTTCAGGAAGCTCACACGTTTCTCGCTCTTAACTGAAAAGCATTGGATGTTAGGGGACCTGTGGTTTGTATCAGTTTCAGAAGAAGAGTTTAACTAGCAATGGTCTGTATGTGTAGAAACACCCTTCTTTTGTTCTGAGCACACTCACGTTTCATGCTGTATTAGAGAATCTAGAAAGAAAGAGCGTGCTTCTTGCTCTAAAGCAGAGTGTGTTTCATAGAGGAGAACTGTGCTGTGTGTTTCCCTTCAGAAATGGAGTTAAATCCCAGGTTCTGTGTCTTCCTACAAGGAAGACTGCGTTTCGGGTAAACACAGTCACTTTTCATCTCAAACGAAGCTACATAGTTCAGAAAGCTCACACGTTATTCGCTCTTAATTGAAAAGCATTGGATTTTAGAGGACCTGTGGTTTGTATCAGTTTCAGAAGCAGAGTAGAACTCTATATAGTCCATATGTGTAGGAAAAACCGTTCTTTTGTTGTGAACCTACTCATGTTTTCTGCTCTATTAGAGACTCTAAAAAGCAAGAGCGTGCTTCTTGCTCTAAAGCAGAGTGTGTTTCATGGATTAGAACTGTGTTGTGTTTTTCCCTTCACAAATGTAGTTAAATCCCAGGTTCTGTCTCTTCCTACAAGGAAGACTGCGTTTCAGGTAAACACAGTCACTTTTCAGCTCAAATGAAGCTACAAGATTCACGAAGATCACAGGTTTCTCGCTCTTAACTGAAAAGCATTACATGATAGAGGAACTTTGGTTTGTATCAGTTTCAGAAGCAGAGTTGATCTAGATATGGTCTGTAAATGTAGGAAACACTGTTCTTTGTTCTGAGCACACTCACGTTTTCTGTTCTATTAGAGACTCTAGAAAGTAAGAGCTTGCTTCTTGCTCTAAAGCAGAGTGTGTTTCATGGATGAGAACTGTTCTGTGTGCTTCCTTCAGAAATGGAGTTAAATCCCAGGTTCTGTGTCTCCCTACAAGGAAGACTGCATTTCAGGTAAACACAGTCACTTTTCAGTTCAAACGAAGCTACATGATTCACCAAGCTCACAAGTGTCTCGACCTTAAATGAAAAGCATTGGATTTTAGAGGACCTGTGGTTTGTATCAGTTTCAGAAGCAGAGTTGAACTAGCAATGGTCCTTATGTGTAGGAAACACTGTTCTTTTGTTCTGAGTTCACTCTCATTTCTTGCTGTATTAGGGAATCTAGAAAGCAAGAGCATGCTTCTTTCTCTAAAGCAAAGTATGTTTCATGGAGGAGAACTGTGCTCTGTGTTTCCCTTCAGAAATGAGGTTAAATACCAGGCTCTGTGTCCTCCTACATGCAAGACTTCTCAGGTAAACTCAGTCTCTTTTCAGCTCAAACGAAGCTACAGGATTCACGAAGCTCACACGTTTCTCGACCTTAACTGAAAAGCATTGGATTTTAGAGGACCAGTGGTTTGTATCAGTTTCAGAAGCAGAGTTGAACTAGCAATGGTCCTTATGTGTAGGAAACACTGTTCTTTTGTTCTGAGTTCACTCTCATTTCTTGCTGTATTAGGGAATCTAGAAAGCAAGAGCATGATTCTTGCTCTAAATCAGTGTGTGTTCCACGGATTAGAACTGTGTTGTGTGTTTCCCTTCAAAAATGGAGTTCAATCCAAGGCTCTGTGTCTTCCTACAACCAAGGTATCGTTTCAGGTAAACACAGTCACTTTTCAGATCAAACAAAGCTACATCGTGCACGAAGCTCACATGTTTCTCGCTCTTAATTGAAAAGCAATGGATGTTTGAGGACCTGCGGTTTGTATCAGTTTGAGAAGCAGAGTTGAACTAGATATGGTCCGTATGTGTAGGAAACACTGTTCTTTGTTCTGAGCACACTCACGTTTTCTGTTCTATTAGAGACTCTAGAAAGTAAGAGCTTGCTTCTTGCTCTAAAGCAGAGTGTGTTTCATGGATGAGAACTGTGCTGTGTGCTTCCTTCAGAAATGGAGTTAAATCCCAGGTTCTGTGTCTCCCTACAAGGAAGACTGCATTTCAGGTAAACACAGTCACTTTTCAGTTCAAACGAAGCTACATGATTCACCAAGCTCACAAGTGTCTCGACCTTAAATGAAAAGCATTGGATTTTAGAGGACCTGTGGTTTGTATCAGTTTCAGAAGCAGAGTTGAACTAGCAATGGTCCGTATGTGTAGGAAACACTGTTCTTTTGTTGTGAGCACACTCGCGTTTTCTGCTCTATTAGAGACTCTAGAAAGTAAGAGCGTGCTTCGTGCTCTAAAGCAGAGTGTGTTTCATGGATGAGAACTGTGCTTTGTGTTTCCATCAGAAATGGAGTTAAATCCCAGGCTCTGTGTCTTCCTACAGGCAAGACTTCTTTTCAGGTAAACTCAGTCACTTTTCAGCTCAAACGAAGCTACATCGTTCAGGAAGCTCACACGTTTCTCGCTCTTAACTGAAAAGCATTGGATGTTAGGGGACCTGTGGTTTGTATCAGTTTCAGAAGAAGAGTTTAACTAGCAATGGTCTGTATGTGTAGAAACACCCTTCTTTTGTTCTGAGCATACTCACGTTTCATGCTGTATTAGAGAATCTAGAAAGAAAGAGCGTGCTTCTTGCTCTAAAGCAGAGTGTGTTTCATAGAGGAGAACTGTGCTGTGTGTTTCCCTTCAGAAATGGAGTTAAATCCCAGGTTCTGTGTCTTCCTACAAGGAAGACTGCGTTTCGGGTAAACACAGTCACTTTTCATCTCAAACGAAGCTACATAGTTCACAAAGCTCACACGTTATTCGCTCTTAATTGAAAAGCATTGGATGTTAGAGGACCTGTGGTTTGTATCAGTTTCAGAAGCCGAGTAGAACTCTATATGGTCCATATGTGTAGGAAACACCATTTTTTGTTGTGAACACACTCATGTTTTCTACTCTATTAGAGACTCTAAAAAGCAAGAGCGTGCCTCTTGCTCTAAAGCAGAGTGTTTTTCATGGATGAGAACTGTGATTTGTGTTTCCTTCAGAAATGGAGTTAAATCCCAGGCTCTGTGTCTTCCTACAGGCAAGACTTCTTTTCAGGTAAACTCAGTCACTTTTCAGCTCAAACGAAGCTACAACGTTCACGAAGTCCAAACTTTTCTAGCTCTTAATTGAAAAGCATTGGATGTTAAGGGACCTGTGTTTTGTATCAGTTTCAGATGCAGAGTTGAACTAGCAATGGTCCGTATGTGTAGGTAACACAGTTCTTTTGTTCTGAGCACACTCACGTTTCCTGCTATATTAGAGACTCTAGAAAGTAAGAGTGTGCTTCTTGCTCTAAAGCAGAGTGTGTTTCATGGAGGAGAACTGAGCTCTGTGTTTCCCTTCAGAAATGGAGGTAAATCCAAGTCTCTGTGTCTTCCTACAACCAAGACTTCGTTTAAGGTAAACACAGTCACTTTTCAGCTCAAACAAAGCTACATCGTTCACAAAGATCACATATGGATTAGAACTGTGCTGTGTGTTTCCCTTCAGAAATGGAGTTAAATCCCAGGTACTGTGTCTTCCTACAAAGAAGACTGCGTTTCAGGAAAACACAGTCTCTTTTCAGCTTTCGACCTTAACTGAAAAGCATTGGATTTTAGAGGACCTGTGGTTTGTATCAGTTTCAGAAGCAGAGTTGAACTAGCAATGGTCCTTATGTGTAGGATTCTTGCTCTAAATCAGAGTGTGTTCCACATATTAGAACTGTGTTGTGTGTTTCCCTTCACAAATGTAGTTAAATACCAGGTTCTGTCTCTTCCTACAAGGAAGACATCTTTTCAGGTAAACTAAGTCACTTTTCAGCTCAAACGAAGCTACATCGTTCACGAAGCTCACACGTTTCTCTTTTCAGCTCAAATGAAGCTACATGATTCACGAAGATCACAGGTTTCTCGCTCTTAACTGAAAAGCATTACATGATAGAGGAACTTTGGTTTGTATCAGTTTCAGAAGCAGAGTTGATCTAGATATGGTCTGTAAATGTAGGAAACACTGTTCTTTGTTCTGAGCACACTCACGTTTTCTGTTCTATTAGAGACTCTAGAAAGTAAGAGCTTGCTTCTTGCTCTAAAGCAGAGTGTGTTTCATGGATGAGAACTGTTCTGTGTGCTTCCTTCAGAAATGGAGTTAAATCCCAGGTTCTGTGTCTCCCTACAAGGAAGACTGCATTTCAGGTAAACACAGTCACTTTTCAGTTCAAACGAAGCTACATGATTCACCAAGCTCACAAGTGTCTCGACCTTAAATGAAAAGCATTGGATTTTAGAGGACCTGTGGTTTGTATCAGTTTCAGAAGCAGAGTTGAACTAGCAATGGTCCTTATGTGTAGGAAACACTGTTCTTTTGTTCTGAGTTCACTCTCATTTCTTGCTGTATTAGGGAATCTAGAAAGCAAGAGCATGCTTCTTTCTCTAAAGCAAAGTATGTTTCATGGAGGAGAAGTGTGCTCTGTGTTTCCCTTCAGAAATGAGGTTAAATACCAGGCTCTGTGTCCTCCTACATGCAAGACTTCTCAGGTAAACTCAGTCTCTTTTCAGCTCAAACGAAGCTACAGGATTCACGAAGCTCACACGTTTCTCGACCTTAACTGAAAAGCATTGGATTTTAGAGGACCAGTGGTTTGTATCAGTTTCAGAAGCAGAGTTGAACTAGCAATGGTCCTTATGTGTAGGAAACACTGTTCTTTTGTTCTGAGTTCACTCTCATTTCTTGCTGTATTAGGGAATCTAGAAAGCAAGAGCATGATTCTTGCTCTAAATCAGTGTGTGTTCCACGGATTAGAACTGTGTTGTGTGTTTCCCTTCAAAAATGGAGTTCAATCCAAGGCTCTGTGTCATCCTACAACCAAGGTATCGTTTCAGGTAAACACAGTCACTTTTCAGATCAAACAAAGCTACATCGTGCACGAAGCTCACATGTTTCTCGCTCTTTTCTGAAAAGCAATGGATGTTTGAGTACCTGCGGTTTGTATCAGTTTGAGAAGCAGAGTTGAACTAGATATGGTCCGTATGTTTAGGAAACACTGTTCTTTTGTTCTGAGTTCACTCTCATTTCTTGCTGTATTAGGGAATCTAGAAAGCAAGAGCATGATTCTTGCTCTAATTCAGAGTGTGTTCTATGGATTAGAACTGTGTTGTGTTTTCCCTTCACAAACGTAGTTAAATCCCAGGTTCTGTGTCTTCCTACAAGGAAGACTTCATTTCAGGTAAACACAGTCACTTTTCATCTCAAACGAAGCTACATAGTTCACGAAGCTCACACGTTATTCGCTCTTAATTGAAAAGCATTGGATTTTAGAGGACCTGTGGTTTGTATCAGTTTCAGAAGCAGAGTTGAACTAGATATGCTCCGTATGTGTAGGAAACACTGTCCTTTTGTTGTGAGCACACTCGCGTTTTCTGCTCTATTAGAGACTCTAGAAAGTAAGAGCGTGCTTCGTGCTCTAAAGCAGAGTGTGTTTCATGGATGAGAACTGTGCTTTGTGTTTCCATCAGAAATGGAGTTAAATCCCTTGCTCTGTGTCTTCCTAGAGGCAAGACTTCTTTTCAGGTAAACTCAGTCACTTTTCAGCTCAAACGAAGCTACATCGTTCAGGAAGCTCACACGTTTCTCGCTCTTAACTGAAAAGCATTGGATGTTAGGGGACCTGTGGTTTGTATCAGTTTCAGAAGAAGAGTTTAACTAGCAATGGTCTGTATGTGTAGAAACACCCTTCTTTTGTTCTGAGCACACTCACGTTTCATGCTGTATTAGAGAATCTAGAAAGAAAGAGCGTGCTTCTTGCTCTAAAGCAGAGTGTGTTTCATAGAGGAGAACTGTGCTGTGTGTTTCCCTTCAGAAATGGAGTTAAATCCCAGGTTCTGTGTCTTCCTACAAGGAAGACTGCGTTTCGGGTAAACACAGTCACTTTTCAACTCAAACGAAGCTACATAGTTCACAAAGCTCACACGTTATTCGCTCTTAATTGAAAAGCATTGGATGTTAGAGGACCTGTGGTTTGTATCAGTTTCAGAAGCCGAGTAGAACTCTATATGGTCCATATGTGTAGGAAACACCGTTCTTTTGTTGTGAACACACTCATGTTTTCTGCTCTATTAGAGACTTTAAAAAGCAAGAGCGTGCTTCGTGCTCTAAAGCAGAGTGTTTTTCATGGATGAGAACTGTGATTTGTGTTTCCTTCAGAAATGGAGTTAAATCCCAGGCTCTGTGTCTTCCTACAAGCAAGACTTCTTTTCAGGTAAACTCAGTCACTTTTCAGCTCAAACGAAGCTACAACGTTCACGAAGTCCAAACTTGTCTAGCTCTTAATTGAAAAGCATTGGATGTTAAGGGACCTGTGTTTTGTATCAGTTTCAGATGCAGAGTTGAACTAGCAATGGTCCGTATGTGTAGGTAACACAGTTCTTTTGTTCTGAGCACACTCACGTTTCCTGCTATATTAGAGACTCTAGAAAGTAAGAGTGTGCTTCTTGCTCTAAAGCAGAGTGTGTTTCATGGAGGAGAACTGAGCTCTGTGTTTCCCTTCAGAAATGGAGGTAAATCCAAGTCTCTGTGTCTTCCTACAACCAAGACTTCGTTTAAGGTAAACACAGTCACTTTTCATCTCAAACGAAGCTACATAGTTCACAAAGCTCACACGTTATTCGCTCTTAATTGAAAAGCATTGGATGTTAGAGGACCTGTGGTTTTTATCAGTTTCAGAAGCAGAGTAGAACTCTATATAGTCCATATGTGTAGGAAACACCGTTCTTTTGTTGTGAACCTACTCATGTTTTCTGCTCTATTAGAGACTCTAAAAAGCAAGAGTGTGCTTCTTGCTCTAAAGCAGAGTGTGTTTCATGGATTAGAACTGTGTTGTGTTTTTCCCTTCACAAATGTAGTTAAATCCCAGGTTCTGTCTCTTCCTACAAGGAAGACTGCGTTTCAGGTAAACACAGTCACTTTTCAGCTCAAATGAAGCTACAAGATTTACGAAGATCACAGGTTTCTCGCTCTTAACTGAAAAGCATTACATGATAGAGGAACTTTGGTTTGTATCAGTTTCAGAAGCAGAGTTGATCTAGATATGATCTGTAAATGTAGGAAACACTGTTCTTTGTTCTGAGCACACTCACGTTTTCTGTTCTATTAGAGACTCTAGAAAGTAAGAGCTTGCTTCTTGCTCTAAAGCAGAGTGTGTTTCATGGATGAGAACTGTTCTGTGTGCTTCCTTCAGAAATGGAGTTAAATCCCAGGTTCTGTGTCTCCCTACAATGAAGACTGCATTTCAGGTAAACACAGTCACTTTTCAGTTCAAACGAAGCTACATGATTCACCAAGCTCACAAGTGTCTCGACCTTAAATGAAAAGCATTGGATTTTAGAGGACCTGTGGTTTGTATCAGTTTCAGAAGCAGAGTTGAACTAGCAATGGTCCTTATGTGTAGGAAACACTGTTCTTTTGTTCTGAGTTCACTCTCATTTCTTGCTGTATTAGGGAATCTAGAAAGCAAGAGCATGCTTCTTTCTCGAAAGCAAAGTATGTTTCATGGAGGAGAACTGTGCTCTGTGTTTCCCTTCAGAAATGAAGTTAAATACCAGGCTCTGTGTCCTCCTACATGCAAGACTTCTCAGGTAAACTCAGTCTCTTTTCAGCTCAAACGAAGCTACAGGATTCACGAAGCTCACACGTTTCTCGACCTTAACTGAAAAGCATTGGATTTTAGAGGACCAGTGGTTTGTATCAGTTTCAGAAGCAGAGTTGAACTAGCAATGGTCCTTATGTGTAGGAAACACTGTTCTTTTGTTCTGAGTTCACTCTCATTTCTTGCTGTATTAGGGAATCTAGAAAGCAAGAGCATGATTCTTGCTCTAAATCAGTGTGTGTTCCACGGATTAGAACTGTGTTGTGTGTTTCCCTTCAAAAATGGAGTTCAATCCAAGGCTCTATGTCTTCCTACAACCAAGGTATCGTTTCAGGTAAACACAGTCACTTTTCAGATCAAACAAAGCTACATCGTGCACGAAGCTCACATGTTTCTCGCTCTTTTCTGAAAAGCAATGGATGTTTGAGTACCTGCGGTTTGTATCAGTTTGAGAAGCAGAGTTGAACTAGATATGGTCCGTATGTTTAGGAAACACTGTTCTTTTGTTCTGAGTTCACTCTCATTTCTTGCTGTATTAGGAAATCCAGAAAGCAAGAGCACGATTCTTGCTCTAATTCAGAGTGTGTTCTATGGATTAGAACTGTGTTGTGTGTTTCCCTCACAAATGTAGTTAAATCCCAGGTTCTGTGTCTTCCTACAAGGAAGACTGCGTTTCAGGTAAACACAGTCACTTTTCATCTCAAACGAAGCTACATAGATCACGAAGCTCACACGTTATTCGCTCTTAATTGAAAAGCATTGGATTTTAGAGGACCTGTGGTTTGTATCAGTTTCAGAAGCAGAGTTGAACTAGATATGCTCCGTATGTTTAGGAAACACTGTTCTTTTGTTCTGAGTTCACTCTCATTTCTTGCTGTATTAGGGAATCTAGAAAGCAAGAGCGTGCTTCTTTCTCTAAAGCAAAGTATTTTTCATGGAGGAGAACTGTGCTGTGTTTCCCTTCAGAAATGAGGTTAAATACCAGGCTCTGTGTCCTCCTATATGCAAGACTTCTCAGGTAAACTCAGTCTCTTTTCAGCTCAAATGAAGCTACATGATTCACGAAGCTCACACGTTTCTCCACCTTACCTGAAAAGCATTGGATTTTAGAGGACCTGTGGTTTGTATCAGTTTCAGAAGCAGAGTTGAACTAGATATGCTCCGTATGTGTAGGAAACACCGTTCTTTTGTTGTGAGCACACTCCCGTTTTCTGCTCTATTAGAGACTCTAGAAAGTAAGAGCGTGCTTCGTGCTCTAAAGCAAAGTGTGTTTCATGGATGAGAACTGTGCTTTGTGTTTCCTTCAGAAATGGAGTTAAATCCCAGGCTCTGTGTCTTCCTACAGGCAAGACTTATTTTCAGGTAAACTCAGTCACTTTTCAGCTCAAACGAAGCTACATCGTTCACGAAGCCCAAACTTTTCTTGCTCTTAATTGAAAAGCATTGGATGTTAAGGGACCTGTGTTTTGTATCAGTTTCAGATGCAGAGTTGAACTAGCAATGGTCCGTAGGTGTAGGTAACACAGTTCTTTTGTTCTGAGCACACTCACGTTTCCTGCTATATTAGAGACTCTAGAAAGTAAGAGCGTGCTTCTTGCTATAAAGCAGAGTGTGTTTCATGGAGGAGAACTGTGCTCTGTGTTTCCCTTCAGAAATGGAGGTAAATCCAAGTCTCTGTGTCTTACTACAACCAAGACTTCATTTTAGAGAACGCAGTCACTTTTCAGCTCAAACAAAGCTACATCGTTCACAAAGATCACATATGGATTAGAACTGTGCTGTGTGTTTCCCTTCAGAAATGGAGTTAAATCCCAGGGACTGTGTCTTCCTACAAAGAAGACTGCGTTTCAGGAAAACACAGTCTCTTTTCAGCTTTCGACCTTAACTGAAAAGCATTGGATTTTAGAGGACCTGTGGTTTGTATCAGTTTCAGAAGCAGAGTTGAACTAGCAATGGTCCTTATGTGTAGGATTCTTGCTCTAAATCAGAGTGTGTTCCACATATTAGAACTGTGTTGTGTGTTTCCCTTCACAAATGTAGTTAAATACCAGGTTCTGTCTCTTCCTACAAGGAAGACATCTTTTCAGGTAAACTAAGTCACTTTTCAGCTCAAACGAAGCTACATCGTTCACGAAGCTCACACGTTTCTCTTTTCAGCTCAAATGAAGCTACATGATTCACGAAGATCACAGGTTTCTCGCTCTTAACTGAAAAGCATTACATGATAGAGGAACTTTGGTTTGTATCAGTTTCAGAAGCAGAGTTGATCTAGATATGGTCTGTAAATGTAGGAAACACTGTTCTTTGTTCTGAGCACACTCACGTTTTCTGTTCTATTAGAGACTCTAGAAAGTAAGAGCTTGCTTCTTGCTCTAAAGCAGAGTGTGTTTCATGGATGAGAACTGTTCTGTGTGCTTCCTTCAGAAATGGAGTTAAATTCCAGGTTCTGTGTCTCCCTACAAGGAAGACTGCATTTCAGGTAAACACAGTCACTTTTCAGTTCAAACGATGCTACATGATTCACCAAGCTCACAAGTTTCTCGACCTTAAATGAAAAGCATTGGATTTTAGAGGACCTGTGGTTTGTATCAGTTTCAGAAGCAGAGTTGAACTAGCAATGGTCCTTATGTGTAGGAAACACTGTTCTTTTGTTCTGAGTTCACTCTCATTTCTTGCTGTATTAGGGAATCTAGAAAGCAAGAGCGTGCTTCTTTCTCTAAAGCAAAGTATTTTTCATGGAGGAGAACTGTGCTGTGTTTCCCTTCAGAAATGAGGTTAAATACCAGGCTCAGTGTCCTCCTATATGCAAGACTTCTCAGGTAAACTCAGTCTCTTTTCAGCTCAAATGAAGCTACATGATTCACGAAGCTCACACGTTTCTCCACCTTACCTGAAAAGCATTGGATTTTAGAGGACCTGTGGTTTGTATCAGTTTCAGAAGCAGAGTTGAACTAGATATGCTCCGTATGTGTAGGAAACACCGTTCTTTTGTTGTGAGCACACTCCCGTTTTCTGCTCTATTAGAGACTCTAGAAAGTAAGAGCGTGCTTCGTGCTCTAAAGCAAAGTGTGTTTCATGGATGAGAACTGTGCTTTGTGTTTCCTTCAGAAATGGAGTTAAATCCCAGGCTCTGTGTCTTCCTACAGGCAAGACTTATTTTCAGGTAAACTCAGTCACTTTTCAGCTCAAACGAAGCTACATCGTTCACGAAGCCCAAACTTTTCTTGCTCTTAATTGAAAAGCATTGGATGTTAAGGGACCTGTGTTTTGTATCAGTTTCAGATGCAGAGTTGAACTAGCAATGGTCCGTAGGTGTAGGTAACACAGTTCTTTTGTTCTGAGCACACTCACGTTTCCTGCTATATTAGAGACTCTAGAAAGTAAGAGCGTGCTTCTTGCTATAAAGCAGAGTGTGTTTCATGGAGGAGAACTGTGCTCTGTGTTTCCCTTCAGAAATGGAGGTAAATCCAAGTCTCTGTGTCTTACTACAACCAAGACTTCATTTTAGAGAACGCAGTCACTTTTCAGCTCAAACAAAGCTACATCGTTCACAAAGATCACATATGGATTAGAACTGTGCTGTGTGTTTCCCTTCAGAAATGGAGTTAAATCCCAGGGACTGTGTCTTCCTACAAAGAAGACTGCGTTTCAGGAAAACACAGTCTCTTTTCAGCTTTCGACCTTAACTGAAAAGCATTGGATTTTAGAGGACCTGTGGTTTGTATCAGTTTCAGAAGCAGAGTTGAACTAGCAATGGTCCTTATGTGTAGGATTCTTGCTCTAAATCAGAGTGTGTTCCACATATTAGAACTGTGTTGTGTGTTTCCCTTCACAAATGTAGTTAAATACCAGGTTCTGTCTCTTCCTACAAGGAAGACATCTTTTCAGGTAAACTAAGTCACTTTTCAGCTCAAACGAAGCTACATCGTTCACGAAGCTCACACGTTTCTCTTTTCAGCTCAAATGAAGCTACATGATTCACGAAGATCACAGGTTTCTCGCTCTTAACTGAAAAGCATTACATGATAGAGGAACTTTGGTTTGTATCAGTTTCAGAAGCAGAGTTGATCTAGATATGGTCTGTAAATGTAGGAAACACTGTTCTTTGTTCTGAGCACACTCACGTTTTCTGTTCTATTAGAGACTCTAGAAAGTAAGAGCTTGCTTCTTGCTCTAAAGCAGAGTGTGTTTCATGGATGAGAACTGTTCTGTGTGCTTCCTTCAGAAATGGAGTTAAATTCCAGGTTCTGTGTCTCCCTACAAGGAAGACTGCATTTCAGGTAAACACAGTCACTTTTCAGTTCAAACGATGCTACATGATTCACCAAGCTCACAAGTTTCTCGACCTTAAATGAAAAGCATTGGATTTTAGAGGACCTGTGGTTTGTATCAGTTTCAGAAGCAGAGTTGAACTAGCAATGGTCCTTATGTGTAGGAAACACTGTTCTTTTGTTCTGAGTTCACTCTCATTTCTTGCTGTATTAGGGAATCTAGAAAGCAAGAGCGTGCTTCTTTCTCTAAAGCAAAGTATTTTTCATGGAGGAGAACTGTGCTGTGTTTCCCTTCAGAAATGAGGTTAAATACCAGGCTCAGTGTCCTCCTATATGCAAGACTTCTCAGGTAAACTCAGTCTCTTTTCAGCTCAAATGAAGCTACATGATTCACGAAGCTCACACGTTTCTCCACCTTACCTGAAAAGCATTAGATTTTAGAGGACCTGTGGTTTGTATCAGTTTCAGAAGCAGAGTTGAACTAGATATGCTCCGTATGTGTAGGAAACACCGTTCTTTTGTTGTGAGCACACTCCCGTTTTCTGCTCTATTAGAGACTCTAGAAAGTAAGAGCGTGCTTCGTGCTCTAAAGCAAAGTGTGTTTCATGGATGAGAACTGTGCTTTGTGTTTCCTTCAGAAATGGAGTTAAATCCCAGGCTCTGTGTCTTCCTACAGGCAAGACTTATTTTCAGGTAAACTCAGTCACTTTTCAGCTCAAACGAAGCTACATCGTTCACGAAGCCCAAACTTTTCTTGCTCTTAATTGAAAAGCATTGGATGTTAAGGGACCTGTGTTTTGTATCAGTTTCAGATGCAGAGTTGAACTAGCAATGGTCCGTAGGTGTAGGTAACACAGTTCTTTTGTTCTGAGCACACTCACGTTTCCTGCTATATTAGAGACTCTAGAAAGTAAGAGCGTGCTTCTTGCTATAAAGCAGAGTGTGTTTCATGGAGGAGAACTGTGCTCTGTGTTTCCCTTCAGAAATGGAGGTAAATCCAAGTCTCTGTGTCTTACTACAACCAAGACTTCATTTTAGAGAACGCAGTCACTTTTCAGCTCAAACAAAGCTACATCGTTCACAAAGATCACATATGGATTAGAACTGTGCTGTGTGTTTCCCTTCAGAAATGGAGTTAAATCCCAGGGACTGTGTCTTCCTACAAAGAAGACTGCGTTTCAGGAAAACACAGTCTCTTTTCAGCTTTCGACCTTAACTGAAAAGCATTGGATTTTAGAGGACCTGTGGTTTGTATCAGTTTCAGAAGCAGAGTTGAACTAGCAATGGTCCTTATGTGTAGGATTCTTGCTCTAAATCAGAGTGTGTTCCACATATTAGAACTGTGTTGTGTGTTTCCCTTCACAAATGTAGTTAAATACCAGGTTCTGTCTCTTCCTACAAGGAAGACATCTTTTCAGGTAAACTAAGTCACTTTTCAGCTCAAACGAAGCTACATCGTTCACGAAGCTCACACGTTTCTCTTTTCAGCTCAAATGAAGCTACATGATTCACGAAGATCACAGGTTTCTCGCTCTTAACTGAAAAGCATTACATGATAGAGGAACTTTGGTTTGTATCAGTTTCAGAAGCAGAGTTGATCTAGATATGGTCTGTAAATGTAGGAAACACTGTTCTTTGTTCTGAGCACACTCACGTTTTCTGTTCTATTAGAGACTCTAGAAAGTAAGAGCTTGCTTCTTGCTCTAAAGCAGAGTGTGTTTCATGGATGAGAACTGTTCTGTGTGCTTCCTTCAGAAATGGAGTTAAATCCCAGGTTCTGTGTCTCCCTACAAGGAAGACTGCATTTCAGGTAAACACAGTCACTTTTCAGTTCAAACGAAGCTACATGATTCACCAAGCTCACAAGTGTCTCGACCTTAAATGAAAAGCATTGGATTTTAGAGGACCTGTGGTTTGTATCAGTTTCAGAAGCAGAGTTGAACTAGATATGCTCCGTATGTGTAGGAAACACTGTTCTTTTGTTGTGAGCACACTCGCGTTTTCTGCTCTATTAGAGACTCTAGAAAGTAAGAGCGTGCTTCGTGCTCTAAAGCAGAGTGTGTTTCATGGATGAGAACTGTGCTTTGTGTTTCCATCAGAAATGGAGTTAAATCCCAGGCTCTGTGTCTTCCTACAGGCAAGACTTCTTTTCAGGTAAACTCAGTCACTTTTCAGCTCAAACGAAGCTACATCGTTCAGGAAGCTCACACGTTTCTCGCTCTTAACTGAAAAGCATTGGATGTTAGCGGACCTGTGGTTTGTATCAGTTTCAGAAGAAGAGTTTAACTAGCAATGGTCTGTATGTGTAGAAACACCCTTCTTTTGTTCTGAGCACACTCACGTTTCATGCTGTATTAGAGAATCTAGAAAGAAAGAGCGTGCTTCTTGCTCTAAAGCAGAGTGTGTTTCATAGAGGAGAACTGTGCTGTGTGTTTCCCTTCAGAAATGGAGTTAAATCCCAGGTTCTGTGTCTTCCTACAAGGAAGACTGCGTTTCGGGTAAACACAGTCACTTTTCAACTCAAACGAAGCTACATAGTTCACAAAGCTCACACGTTATTCGCTCTTAATTGAAAAGCATTGGATGTTAGAGGACCTGTGGTTTGTATCAGTTTCAGAAGCCAAGTAGAACTCTATATGGTCCATATGTGTAGGAAACACCGTTCTTTTGTTGTGAACACACTCATGTTTTCTGCTCTATTAGAGACTTTAAAAAGCAAGAGCGTGCTTCGTGCTCTAAAGCAGAGTGTTTTTCATGGATGAGAACTGTGATTTGTGTTTCCTTCAGAAATGGAGTTAAATCCCAGGCTCTGTGTCTTCCTACAAGCAAGACTTCTTTTCAGGTAAACTCAGTCACTTTTCAGCTCAAACGAAGCTACAACGTTCACGAAGTCCAAACTTTTCTAGCTCTTAATTGAAAAGCATTGGATGTTAAGGGACCTGTGTTTTGTATCAGTTTCAGATGCAGAGTTGAACTAGCAATGGTCCGTATGTGTAGGTAACACAGTTCTTTTGTTCTGAGCACACTCACGTTTCCTGCTATATTAGAGACTCTAGAAAGTAAGAGTGTGCTTCTTGCTCTAAAGCAGAGTGTGTTTCATGGAGGAGAACTGAGCTCTGTGTTTCCCTTCAGAAATGGAGGTAAATCCAAGTCTCTGTGTCTTCCTACAACCAAGACTTCGTTTAAGGTAAACACAGTCACTTTTCATCTCAAACAAAGCTACATAGTTCACAAAGCTCACACGTTATTCGCTCTTAATTGAAAAGCATTGGATGTTAGAGGACCTGTGGTTTTTATCAGTTTCAGAAGCAGAGTAGAACTCTATATAGTCCATATGTGTAGGAAACACCGTTCTTTTGTTGTGAACCTACTCATGTTTTCTGCTCTATTAGAGACTCTAAAAAGCAAGAGCGTGCTTCTTGCTCTAAAGCAGAGTGTGTTTCATGGATTAGAACTGTGTTGTGTTTTTCCCTTCACAAATGTAGTTAAATCCCAGGTTCTGTCTCTTCCTACAAGGAAGACTGCGTTTCAGGTAAACACAGTCACTTTTCAGCTCAAATGAAGCTACAAGATTCACGAAGATCACAGGTTTCTCGCTCTTAACTGAAAAGCATTACATGATAGAGGAACTTTGGTTTGTATCAGTTTCAGAAGCAGAGTTGATCTAGATATGGTCTGTAAATGTAGGAAACACTGTTCTTTGTTCTGAGCACACTCACGTTTTCTGTTCTATTAGAGACTCTAGAAAGTAAGAGCTTGCTTCTTGCTCTAAAGCAGAGTGTGTTTCATGGATGAGAACTGTTCTGTGTGCTTCCTTCAGAAATGGAGTTAAATCCCAGGTTCTGTGTCTCCCTACAAGGAAGACTGCATTTCAGGTAAACACAGTCACTTTTCAGTTCAAACGAAGCTACATGATTCACCAAGCTCACAAGTGTCTCGACCTTAAATGAAAAGCATTGGATTTTAGAGGACCTGTGGTTTGTATCAGTTTCAGAAGCAGAGTTGAACTAGCAATGGTCCTTATGTGTAGGAAACACTGTTCTTTTGTTCTGAGTTCACTCTCATTTCTTGCTGTATTAGGGAATCTAGAAAGCAAGAGCATGCTTCTTTCTCTAAAGCAAAGTATGTTTCATGGAGGAGAACTGTGCTCTGTGTTTCCCTTCAGAAATGAGGTTAAATACCAGGCTCTGTGTCCTCCTACATGCAAGACTTCTCAGGTAAACTCAGTCTCTTCAGCTCAAACGAAGCTACAGGATTCACGAAGCTCACACGTTTCTCGACCTTAACTGAAAAGCATTGGATTTTAGAGGACCAGTGGTTTGTATCAGTTTCAGAAGCAGAGTTGAACTAGCAATGGTCCTTATGTGTAGGAAACACTGTTCTTTTGTTCTGAGTTCACTCTCATTTCTTGCTGTATTAGGGAATCTAGAAAGCAAGAGCATGATTCTTGCTCTAAATCAGTGTGTGTTCCACGGATTAGAACTGTGTTGTGTGTTTCCCTTCAAAAATGGAGTTCAATCCAAGGCTCTATGTCTTCCTACAACCAAGGTATCGTTTCAGGTAAACACAGTCACTTTTCAGATCAAACAAAGCTACATCGTGCACGAAGCTCACATGTTTCTCGCTCGTTTCTGAAAAGCAATGGATGTTTGAGTACCTGCGGTTTGTATCAGTTTGAGAAGCAGAGTTGAACTAGATATGGTTTGTATGTTTATGAAACACTGTTCTTTTGTTCTGAGTTCACTCTCATTGCTTGCTGTATTAGGGAATCCAGAAAGCAAGAGCACGATTCTTGCTCTAATTCAGAGTGTGTTCTATGGATTAGAACTGTGTTGTGTGTTTCCCTCACAAATGTAGTTAAATCCCAGGTTCTGTGTCTTCCTACAAGGAAGACTGCGTTTCAGGTAAACACAGTCACTTTTCATCTCAAACGAAGCTACATAGATCACGAAGCTCACACGTTATTCGCTCTTAATTGAAAAGCATTGGATTTTAGAGGACCTGTGGTTTGTATCAGTTTCAGAAGCAGAGTTGAACTAGATATGCTCCGTATGTTTAGGAAACACTGTTCTTTTGTTCTGAGTTCACTCTCATTTCTTGCTGTATTAGGGAATCTAGAAAGCAAGAGCGTGCTTCTTTCTCTAAAGCAAAGTATTTTTCATGGAGGAGAACTGTGCTGTGTTTCCCTTCAGAAATGAGGTTAAATACCAGGCTCTGTGTCCTCCTATATGCAAGACTTCTCAGGTAAACTCAGTCTCTTTTCAGCTCAAATGAAGCTACATGATTCACGAAGCTCACACGTTTCTCCTCCTTACCTGAAAAGCATTGGATTTTAGAGGACCTGTGGTTTGTATCAGTTTCAGAAGCAGAGTTGAACTAGATATGCTCCGTATGTGTAGGAAACACCGTTCTTTTGTTGTGAGCACACTCCCGTTTTCTGCTCTATTAGAGACTCTAGAAAGTAAGAGCGTGCTTCGTGCTCTAAAGCAAAGTGTGTTTCATGGATGAGAACTGTGCTTTGTGTTTCCTTCAGAAATGGAGTTAAATCCCAGGCTCTGTGTCTTCCTACAGGCAAGACTTATTTTCAGGTAAACTCAGTCACTTTTCAGCTCAAACGAAGCTACATCGTTCACGAAGCCCAAACTTTTCTTGCTCTTAATTGAAAAGCATTGGATGTTAAGGGACCTGTGTTTTGTATCAGTTTCAGATGCAGAGTTGAACTAGCAATGGTCCGTAGGTGTAGGTAACACAGTTCTTTTGTTCTGAGCACACTCACGTTTCCTGCTATATTAGAGACTCTAGAAAGTAAGAGCATGCTTCTTGCTATAAAGCAGAGTGTGTTTCATGGAGGAGAACTGTGCTCTGTGTTTCCCTTCAGAAATGGAGGTAAATCCAAGTCTCTGTGTCTTACTACAACCAAGACTTCATTTTAGAGAACGCAGTCACTTTTCAGCTCAAACAAAGCTACATCGTTCACAAAGATCACATATGGATTAGAACTGTGCTGTGTGTTTCCCTTCAGAAATGGAGTTAAATCCCAGGGACTGTGTCTTCCTACAAAGAAGACTGCGTTTCAGGAAAACACAGTCTCTTTTCAGCTTTCGACCTTAACTGAAAAGCATTGGATTTTAGAGGACCTGTGGTTTGTATCAGTTTCAGAAGCAGAGTTGAACTAGCAATGGTCCTTATGTGTAGGATTCTTGCTCTAAATCAGAGTGTGTTCCACATATTAGAACTGTGTTGTGTGTTTCCCTTCACAAATGTAGTTAAATACCAGGTTCTGTCTCTTCCTACAAGGAAGACATCTTTTCAGGTAAACTAAGTCACTTTTCAGCTCAAACGAAGCTACATCATTCACGAAGCTCACACGTTTCTCTTTTCAGCTCAAATGAAGCTACATGATTCACGAAGATCACAGGTTTCTCGCTCTTAACTGAAAAGCATTAGATGATAGAGGAACTTTGGTTTGTATCAGTTTCAGAAGCAGAGTTGATCT
This sequence comes from Onychomys leucogaster, assembly GCA_949786385.1. NCBI lineage: Eukaryota > Metazoa > Chordata > Mammalia > Rodentia > Cricetidae > Onychomys > Onychomys leucogaster. The sequence continues at coordinate 7,637,872 of CATKUP010000006.1, read as the reverse complement.
AGATATGGTCTGTAAATGTAGGAAACACTGTTCTTTGTTCTGAGCACACTCACGTTTTCTGTTCTATTAGAGACTCTAGAAAGTAAGAGCTTCCTTCTTGCTCTAAAGCAGAGTGTGTTTCATGGATGAGAACTGTTCTGTGTGCTTCCTTCAGAAATGGAGTTAAATTCCAGGTTCTGTGTCTCCCTACAAGGAAGACTGCATTTCAGGTAAACACAGTCACTTTTCAGTTCAAACGATGCTACATGATTCACCAAGCTCACAAGTTTCTCGACCTTAAATGAAAAGCATTGGATTTTAGAGGACCTGTGGTTTGTATCAGTTTCAGAAGCAGAGTTGAACTAGCAATGGTCCTTATGTGTAGGAAACACTGTTCTTTTGTTCTGAGTTCACTCTCATTTCTTGCTGCATTAGGGAATCTAGAAAGCAAGAGCGTGCTTCTTTCTCTAAAGCAAAGTATTTTTCATGGAGGAGAACTGTGCTGTGTTTCCCTTCAGAAATGAGGTTAAATACCAGGCTCTGTGTCCTCCTATATGCAAGACTTCTCAGGTAAACTCAGTCTCTTTTCAGCTCAAATGAAGCTACAGGATTCACGAAGCTCACACGTTTCTCCACCTTACCTGAAAAGCATTGGATTTTAGAGGACCTGTGATTTGTATCAGTTTCAGAAGCAGAGTTGAACTAGATATGCTCCGTATGTGTAGGAAACACCTTTCTTTTGTTGTGAGCACACTCCCGTTTTCTGTTCTATTAGAGACTCTAGAAAGTAAGAGCGTGCTTCGTGCTCTAAAGCAAAGTGTGTTTCATGGATGAGAACTGTGCTTTGTGTTTCCTTCAGAAATGGAGTTAAATCCCAGGCTCTGTGTCTTCCTACAGGCAAGACTTATTTTCAGGTAAACTCAGTCACTTTTCAGCTCAAACGAAGCTACATCGTTCACGAAGCCCAAACTTTTCTTGCTCTTAATTGAAAAGCATTGGATGTTAAGGGACCTGTGTTTTGTATCAGTTTCAGATGCAGAGTTGAACTAGCAATGGTCCGTAGGTGTAGGTAACACAGTTCTTTTGTTCTGAGCACACTCACGTTTCCTGCTATATTAGAGACTCTAGAAAGTAAGAGCGTGCTTCTTGCTATAAAGCAGAGTGTGTTTCATGGAGGAGAACTGTGCTGTGTGTTTCCCTTCAGAAATGGAGTTAAATCCCAGGGACTGTGTCTTCCTACAAAGAAGACTGCGTTTCAGGAAAACACAGTCTCTTTTCAGCTTTCGACCTTAACTGAAAAGCATTGGATTTTAGAGGACCTGTGGTTTGTATCAGTTTCAGAAGCAGAGTTGAACTAGCAATGGTCCTTATGTGTAGGATTCTTGCTCTAAATCAGAGTGTGTTCCACAGATTAGAACTGTGTTGTGTGTTTCCCTTCACAAATGTAGTTAAATACCAGGTTCTGTCTCTTCCTACAAGGAAGACATCTTTTCAGGTAAACTAAGTCACTTTTCAGCTCAAACGAAGCTACATCGTTCACGAAGCTCACACGTTTCTCTTTTCAGCTCAAATGAAGCTACATGATTCACGAAGATCACAGGTTTCTCGCTCTTAACTGAAAAGCATTAGATGATAGAGGAACTTTGGTTTGTATCAGTTTCAGAAGCAGAGTTGATCTAGATATGGTCTGTAAATGTAGGAAACACTGTTCTTTGTTCTGAGCACACTCACGTTTTCTGTTCTATTAGAGACTCTAGAAAGTAAGAGCTTGCTTCTTGCTCTAAAGCAGAGTGTGTTTCATGGATGAGAACTGTTCTGTGTGTTTCCTTCAGAAATGGAGTTAAATCCCAGGTTCCGTGTCTCCCTACAAGGAAGGCTGCATTTCAGGTAAACACAGTCACTTTTCAGTTCAAACGATGCTACATGATTCACCAAGCTCACAAGTTTCTCGACCTTAAATGAAAAGCATTGGATTTTAGAGGACCTGTGGTTTGTATCAGTTTCAGAAGCAGAGTTGAACTAGCAATGGTCCTTATGTGTAGGAAATACTGTTCTTTTGTTCTGAGTTCACTCTCATTTCTTGCTGTATTAGGGAACCTAGAAAGCAAGAGCGTGCTTCTTTCTCTAAAGCAAAGTATTTTTCATGGAGGAGAACTGTGCTGTGTTTCCCTTCAGAAATGAGGTTAAATACCAGGCTCTGTGTCCTCCTATATGCAAGACTTCTCAGGTAAACTCAGTCTCTTTTCAGCTCAAACGAAGCTACATGATTCACGAAGCTCACACGTTTCTCCACCTTACCTGAAAAGCATTGGATTTTAGAGGACCTGTGGTTTGTATCAGTTTCAGAAGCAGAGTTGAACTAGCAATGGTCCTTATGTGTAGGAAACACTGTTATTTTGTTCTGAGTTCACTCTCATTTCTTACTGTATTAGGGAATCTATAAAGCAAGAGCATGATTCTTGCTCTAAATCAGTGTGTATTCCATGGCTTAGAACTGTGTTGTGTGTTTCCCTTCAAAAATGGAATTCAATCCAAGGCTCGGTGTCTTCCTACAACCAAGACATCGTTTCAGGTAAACACAGTCACTTTTCAGATCAAACAAAGCTACATCGTGCACGAAGCTCACACGTTTCTTGCTCTTAACTGAAAAGCATTGGATGTTTGAGTACCTATGGTTTGTATCAGTTTGAGAAGCAGAGTTGAACTAGAGATGGTCCGTATGTTTAGGAAACACTGTTCTTTTGTTCTGAGTTCACTCTCATTTCTTGCTGTATTAGGGAATCCAGAAAGCAAGAGCACGATTCTTGCTCTAATTCAGAGTGTGTTCTATGGATTAGAACTGTGTTGTGTGTTTCCCTCACAAATGTAGTTAAATCCTAGGTTCTGTGTCTTCCTACAAGGAAGACTGCGTTTCAGGTAAACACAGTCACTTTTCATCTCAAAGGAAGCTACATAGATCACGAAGCTCACACGTTATTCGCTCTTAATTGAAAAGCATTGGATTTTAGAGGACCTGTGGTTTGTATCAGTTTCAGAAGCAGAGTTGAACTAGATATGCTCCGTATGTGTAGGAAACTCCGTTCTTTTGTTGTGAGCACACTCCCGTTTTCTGCTCTGTTAGAGACTCTAGAAAGTAAGAGCGTGCTTCGTGCTCTAAAGCAAAGTGTGTTTCATGGATGAGAACTGTGCTTTGTGTTTCCTTCAGAAATGGAGTTAAATCCCAGGCTCTGTGTCTTCCTACAGGCAAGACTTTTTTTCAGGTAAACTCAGTCACTTTTCAGCTCAAACGAAGCAACATCGTTCACAAAGCCCAAACTTTTCTTGCTCTTAATTGAAAAGCATTGGATGTTAAGGGACCTGTGTTTTGTATCAGTTTCAGATGCAGAGTTGAACTAGCAATGGTCCGTAGGTGTAGGTAACACAGTTCTTTTGTTCTGAGCACACTCACGTTTCCTGCTATATTAGAGACTCTAGAAAGTGAGAGCGTGCTTCTTGCTATAAAGCAGAGTGTGTTTCATGGAGGAGAACTGTGCTCTGTGTTTCCCTTCAGAAATGGAGGTAAATCCAAGTCTCTGTGTCTTACTACAACCAAGACTTCATTTTAGAGAACGCAGTCACTTTTCAGCTCAAACAAAGCTACATCGTTCACAAAGATCACATATGGATTAGAACTGTGCTGTGTGTTTCCCTTCAGAAATGGAGTTAAATCCCAGGGACTGTGTCTTCCTACAAAGAAGACTGCGTTTCAGGAAAACACAGTCTCTTTTCAGCTTTCGACCTTAACTGAAAAGCATTGGATTTTAGAGGACCTGTGGTTTGTATCAGTTTCAGAAGCAGAGTTGAACTAGCAATGGTCCTTATGTGTAGGATTCTTGCTCTAAATCAGAGTGTGTTCCACATATTAGAACTGTGTTGTGTGTTTCCCTTCACAAATGTAGTTAAATACCAGGTTCTGTCTCTTCCTACAAGGAAGACATCTTTTCAGGTAAACTAAGTCACTTTTCAGCTCAAACGAAGCTACATCGTTCACGAAGCTCACACGTTTCTCTTTTCAGCTCAAATGAAGCTACATGATTCACGAAGATCACAGGTTTCTCGCTCTTAACTGAAAAGCATTACATGATAGAGGAACTTTGGTTTGTATCAGTTTCAGAAGCAGAGTTGATCTAGATATGGTCTGTAAATGTAGGAAACACTGTTCTTTGTTCTGAGCACACTCACGTTTTCTGTTCTATTAGAGACTCTAGAAAGTAAGAGCTTGCTTCTTGCTCTAAAGCAGAGTGTGTTTCATGGATGAGAACTGTTCTGTGTGCTTCCTTCAGAAATGGAGTTAAATTCCAGGTTCTGTGTCTCCCTACAAGGAAGACTGCATTTCAGGTAAACACAGTCACTTTTCAGTTCAAACGATGCTACATGATTCACCAAGCTCACAAGTTTCTCGACCTTAAATGAAAAGCATTGGATTTTAGAGGACCTGTGGTTTGTATCAGTTTCAGAAGCAGAGTTGAACTAGCAATGGTCCTTATGTGTAGGAAACACTGTTCTTTTGTTCTGAGTTCACTCTCATTTCTTGCTGTATTAGGGAATCTAGAAGCAAGAGCGTGCTTCTTTCTCTAAAGCAAAGTATTTTTCATGGAGGAGAACTGTGCTGTGTTTCCCTTCAGAAATGAGGTTAAATACCAGGCTCTGTGTCCTCCTATATGCAAGACTTCTCAGGTAAACTCAGTCTCTTTTCAGCGCAAATGAAGCTATATGATTCACGGAGCTCACACGTTTCTCCACCTTACCTGAAAAGCATTGGATTTTAGAGGACCTGTGGTTTGTATCAGTTTCAGAAGCAGAGTTGAACTAGATATGCTCCGTATGTGTAGGAAACACCGTTCTTTTGTTGTGAGCACACTCCCGTTTTCTGCTCTATTAGAGACTCTAGAAAGTAAGAGCGTGCTTCGTGCTCTAAAGCAAAGTGTGTTTCATGGATGAGAACTGTGCTTTGTGTTTCCTTCAGAAATGGAGTTAAATCCCAGGCTCTGTGTCTTCCTACAGGCAAGACTTCTTTTCAGGTAAACTCAGTCACTTTTCAGCTCAAACGAAGCTACATCGTTCACGAAGCCCAAACTTTTCTTGCTCTTAATTGAAAAGCATTGGATGTTAAGGGACCTGTGTTTTGTATCAGTTTCAGATGCAGAGTTGAACTAGCAATGGTCCGTAGGTGTAGGTAACACAGTTCTTTTGTTCTGAGCACACTCACGTTTCCTGCTATATTAGAGACTCTAGAAAGTAAGAGCGTGCTTCTTGCTATAAAGCAGAGTGTGTTTCATGGAGGAGAACTGTGCTCTGTGTTTCCCTTCAGAAATGGAGGTAAATCCAAGTCTCTGTGTCTTACTACAACCAAGACTTCATTTTAGAGAACGCAGTCACTTTTCAGCTCAAACAAAGCTACATCGTTCACAAAGATCACATATGGATTAGAACTGTGCTGTGTGTTTCCCTTCAGAAATGGAGTTAAATCCCAGGGACTGTGTCTTCCTACAAAGAAGACTGCGTTTCAGGAAAACACAGTCTCTTTTCAGCTTTAGACCTTAACTGAAAAGCATTGGATTTTAGAGGACCTGTGGTTTGTATCAGTTTCAGAAGCAGAGTTGAACTAGCAATGGTCCTTATGTGTAGGATTCTTGCTCTAAATCAGAGTGTGTTCCACATATTAGAACTGTGTTGTGTGTTTCCCTTCACAAATGTAGTTAAATACCAGGTTCTGTCTCTTCCTACAAGGAAGACATCTTTTCAGGTAAACTAAGTCACTTTTCAGCTCAAACGAAGCTACATCGTTCACGAAGCTCACACGTTTCTCTTTTCAGCTCAAATGAAGCTACATGATTCACGAAGATCACAGGTTTCTCGCTCTTAACTGAAAAGCATTAGATGATAGAGGAACTTTGGTTTGTATCAGTTTCAGAAGCAGAGTTGATCTAGATATGGTCTGTAAATGTAGGAAACACTGTTCTTTGTTCTGAGCACACTCACGTTTTCTGTTCTATTAGAGACTCTAGAAAGTAAGAGCTTGCTTCTTGCCCTAAAGCAGAGTGTGTTTCATGGATGAGAACTGTTCTGTGTGCTTCCTTCAGAAATGGAGTTAAATCCCAGGTTCTGTGTCTCCCTACAAGGAAGGCTGCATTTCAGGTAAACACAGTCACTTTTCAGTTCAAACGATGCTACATGATTCACCAAGCTCACAAGTTTCTCGACCTTAAATGAAAAGCATTGGATTTTAGAGGACCTGTGGTTTGTATCAGTTTCAGAAGCAGAGTTGAACTAGCAATGGTCCTTATGTGTAGGAAACACTGTTCTTTTGTTCTGAGTTCACTCTCATTTCTTGCTGTATTAGGGAACCTAGAAAGCAAGAGCGTGCTTCTTTCTCTAAAGCAAAGTATTTTTCATGGAGGAGAACTGTGCTGTGTTTCCCTTCAGAAATGAGGTTAAATACCAGGCTCTGTGTCCTCCTATATGCAAGACTTCTCAGGTAAACTCAGTCTCTTTTCAGCTCAAACGAAGCTACATGATTCACGAAGCTCACACGTTTCTCCACCTTACCTGAAAAGCATTGGATTTTAGAGGACCTGTGGTTTGTATCAGTTTCAGAAGCAGAGTTGAACTAGCAAAGGTCCTTATGTGTAGGAAACACTGTTATTTTGTTCTGAGTTCACTCTCATTTCTTGCTGTATTAGGGAATCTAGAAAGCAAGAGCATGATTCTTGCTCTAAATCAGTGTGTGTTCCATGGCTTAGAACTGTGTTGTGTGTTTCCCTTCAAAAATGGAATTCAATCCAAGGCTCGGTGTCTTCCTACAACCAAGACATCGTTTCAGGTAAACACAGTCACTTTTCAGATCAAACAAAGCTACATCGTGCACGAAGCTCACACGTTTCTTGCTCTTAACTGAAAAGCATTGGATGTTTGAGTACCTATGGTTTGTATCAGTTTGAGAAGCAGAGTTGAACTAGAGATGGTCTGTATGTTTAGGAAACACTGTTCTTTTGTTCTGAGTTCACTCTCATTTCTTGCTGTATTAGGGAATCCAGAAAGCAAGAGCACGATTCTTGCTCTAATTCAGAGTGTGTTCTATGGATTAGAACTGTGTTGTGTGTTTCCCTCACAAATGTAGTTAAATCCCAGGTTCTGTGTCTTCCTACAAGGAAGACTGCGTTTCAGGTAAACACAGTCACTTTTCATCTCAAACGAAGCTACATAGATCACGAAACTCAAACGTTATTCGCTCTTAATTGAAAAGCATTGGATTTTAGAGGACCTGTGGTTTGTATCAGTTTCAGAAGCAGAGTTGAACTAGATATGCTCCGTATGTGTAGGAAACTCCGTTCTTTTGTTGTGAGCACACTCCCGTTTTCTGCTCTATTAGAGACTCTAGAAAGTAAGAGCGTGCTTCGTGCTCTAAAGCAAAGTGTGTTTCATGGATGAGAACTGTGCTTGTGTTTCCTTCAGAAATGGAGTTAAATCCCAGGCTCTGTGTCTTCCTACAGGCAAGACTTCTTTTCAGGTAAACTCAGTCACTTTTCAGCTCAAACGAAGCTACATCGTTCACGAAGCCCAAACTTTTCTTGCTCTTAATTGAAAAGCATTGGATGTTAAGGGACCTGTGTTTTGTATCAGTTTCAGATGCAGAGTTGAACTAGCAATGGTCCGTAGGTGTAGGTAACACAGTTCTTTTGTTCTGAGCACACTCACGTTTCCTGCTATATTAGAGACTCTAGAAAGTAAGAGCGTGCTTCTTGCTATAAAGCAGAGTGTGTTTCATGGAGGAGAACTGTGCTCTGTGTTTCCCTTCAGAAATGGAGGTAAATCCAAGTCTCTGTGTCTTACTACAACCAAGACTTCATTTTAGAGAACGCAGTCACTTTTCAGCTCAAACAAAGCTACATCGTTCACAAAGATCACATATGGATTAGAACTGTGCTGTGTGTTTCCCTTCAGAAATGGAGTTAAATCCCAGGGACTGTGTCTTCCTACAAAGAAGACTGCGTTTCAGGAAAACACAGTCTCTTTTCAGCTTTCGACCTTAACTGAAAAGCATTGGATTTTAGAGGACCTGTGGTTTGTATCAGTTTCAGAAGCAGAGTTGAACTAGCAATGGTCCTTATGTGTAGGATTCTTGCTCTAAATCAGAGTGTGTTCCACATATTAGAACTGTGTTGTGTGTTTCCCTTCACAAATGTAGTTAAATACCAGGTTCTGTCTCTTCCTACAAGGAAGACATCTTTTCAGGTAAACTAAGTCACTTTTCAGCTCAAACGAAGCTACATCGTTCACGAAGCTCACACGTTTCTCTTTTCAGCTCAAATGAAGCTACATGATTCACGAAGATCACAGGTTTCTCGCTCTTAACTGAAAAGCATTACATGATAGAGGAACTTTGGTTTGTATCAGTTTCAGAAGCAGAGTTGATCTAGATATGGTCTGTAAATGTAGGAAACACTGTTCTTTGTTCTGAGCACACTCACGTTTTCTGTTCTATTAGAGACTCTAGAAAGTAAGAGCTTGCTTCTTGCTCTAAAGCAGAGTGTGTTTCATGGATGAGAACTGTTCTGTGTGCTTCCTTCAGAAATGGAGTTAAATTCCAGGTTCTGTGTCTCCCTACAAGGAAGACTGCATTTCAGGTAAACACAGTCACTTTTCAGTTCAAACGATGCTACATGATTCACCAAGCTCACAAGTTTCTCGACCTTAAATGAAAAGCATTGGATTTTAGAGGACCTGTGGTTTGTATCAGTTTCAGAAGCAGAGTTGAACTAGCAATGGTCCTTATGTGTAGGAAACACTGTTCTTTTGTTCTGAGTTCACTCTCATTTCTTGCTGTATTAGGGAATCTAGAAAGCAAGAGCGTGCTTCTTTCTCTAAAGCAAAGTATTTTTCATGGAGGAGAACTGTGCTGTGTTTCCCTTCAGAAATGAGGTTAAATACCAGGCTCTGTGTCCTCCTATATGCAAGACTTCTCAGGTAAACTCAGTCTCTTTTCAGCTCAAACGAAGCTACATAGATCACGAAGCTCACACGTTATTCGCTCTTAATTGAAAAGCATTGGATTTTAGAGGACCTGTGGTTTGTATCAGTTTCAGAAGCAGAGTTGAACTAGATATGCTCCGTATGTGTAGGAAACACCGTTCTTTTGTTGTGAGCACACTCCCGTTTTCTGCTCTATTAGAGACTCTAGAAAGTAAGAGTGTGCTTCGTGCTCTAAAGCAAAGTGTGTTTCATGGATGAGAACTGTGCTTTGTGTTTCCTTCAGAAATGGAGTTAAATCCCAGGCTCTGTGTCTTCCTACAGGCAAGACTTCTTTTCAGGTAAACTCAGTCACTTTTCAGCTCAAACGAAGCTACATCGTTCACGAAGCCCAAACTTTTCTTGCTCTTAATTGAAAAGCATTGGATGTTAAGGGACCTGTGTTTTGTATCAGTTTCAGATGCAGAGTTGAACTAGCAATGGTCCGTAGGTGTAGATAACACAGTTCTTTTGTTCTGAGCACACTCACGTTTCCTGCTATATTAGAGACTCTAGAAAGTAAGAGCGTGCTTCTTGCTATAAAGCAGAGTGTGTTTCATGGAGGAGAACTGTGCTCTGTGTTTCCCTTCAGAAATGGAGGTAAATCCAAGTCTCTGTGTCTTACTACAACCAAGACTTCATTTTAGAGAACGCAGTCACTTTTCAGCTCAAACAAAGCTACATCGTTCACAAAGATCACATATGGATTAGAACTGTGCTGTGTGTTTCCCTTCAGAAATGGAGTTAAATCCCAGGGACTGTGTCTTCCTACAAAGAAGACTGCGTTTCAGGAAAACACAGTCTCTTTTCAGCTTTCGACCTTAACTGAAAAGCATTGGATTTTAGAGGACCTGTGGTTTGTATCAGTTTCAGAAGCAGAGTTGAACTAGCAATGGTCCTTATGTGTAGGATTCTTGCTCTAAATCAGAGTGTGTTCCACATATTAGAACTGTGTTGTGTGTTTCCCTTCACAAATGTAGTTAAATACCAGGTTCTGTCTCTTCCTACAAGGAAGACATCTTTTCAGGTAAACTAAGTCACTTTTCAGCTCAAACGAAGCTACATCGTTCACGAAGCTCACACGTTTCTCTTTTCAGCTCAAATGAAGCTACATGATTCACGAAGATCACAGGTTTCTCGCTCTTAACTGAAAAGCATTAGATGATAGAGGAACTTTGGTTTGTATCAGTTTCAGAAGCAGAGTTGATCTAGATATGGTCTGTAAATGTAGGAAACACTGTTCTTTGTTCTGAGCACACTCACGTTTTCTGTTCTATTAGAGACTCTAGAAAGTAAGAGCTTGCTTCTTGCTCTAAAGCAGAGTGTGTTTCATGGATGAGAACTGTTCTGTGTGCTTCCTTCAGAAATGGAGTTAAATCCCAGGTTCTGTGTCTCCCTACAAGGAAGACTGAATTTCAGGTAAACACAGTCACTTTTCAGTTCAAACGATGCTACATGATTCACCAAGCTCACAAGTTTCTCGACCTTAAATGAAAAGCATTGGATTTTAGAGGACCTGTGGTTTGTATCAGTTTCAGAAGCAGAGTTGAACTAGCAATGGTCCTTATGTGTAGGAAACACTGTTCTTTTGTTCTGAGTTCACTCTCATTTCTTGCTGTATTAGGGAACCTAGAAAGCAAGAGCGTGCTTCTTTCTCTAAAGCAAAGTATTTTTCATGGAGGAGAACTGTGCTGTGTTTTCCTTCAGAAATGAGGTTAAATACCAGGCTCTGTGTCCTCCTATATGCAAAATTTCTCAGGTAAACTCAGTCTCTTTTCAGCTCAAACGAAGCTACATGATTCACGAAGCTCACACGTTTCTCCACCTTACCTGAAAAGCATTGGATTTTAGAGGACCTGTGGTTTGTATCAGTTTCAGAAGCAGAGTTGAACTAGCAATGGTCCTTATGTGTAGGAAACACTGTTCTTTTGTTCTGAGTTCACTCTCATTTCTTGCTGTATTAGGGAATCTAGAAAGCAAGAGCATGATTCTTGCTCTAAATCAGTGTGTGTTCCATGGCTTAGAACTGTGTTGTGTGTTTCCCTTCAAAAATGGAATTCAATCCAAGGCTCGGTGTCTTCCTACAACCAAGACATCGTTTCAGGTAAACACCGTCACTTTTCAGATCAAACAAAGCTACATCGTGCACGAAGCTCACACGTTTCTTGCTCTTAACTGAAAAGCATTGGATGTTTGAGTACCTATGGTTTGTATCAGTTTGAGAAGCAGAGTTGAACTAGATATGGTCCGTATGTTTAGGAAACACTGTTCTTTTGTTCTGAGTTCACTCTCATTTCTTGCTGTATTAGGGAATCCAGAAAGCAAGAGCACGATTCTTGCTCTAATTCAGAGTGTGTTCTATGGATTAGAACTGTGTTGTGTGTTTCCCTCACAAATGTAGTTAAATCCCAGGTTCTGTGTCTTCCTACAAGGAAGACTGCGTTTCAGGTAAACACAGTCACTTTTCATCTCAAACGAAGCTACATAGATCACGAAGCTCACACGTTATTCGCTCTTAATTGAAAAGCATTGGATTTCAGAGGACCTGTGGTTTGTATCAGTTTCAGAAGCAGAGTTGAACTAGACATGCTCCGTATGTGTAGGAAACACCGTTCTTTTGTTGTGAGCACACTCCCGTTTTCTGCTCTATTAGAGACTCTAGAAAGTAAGAGCGTGCTTCGTGCTCTAAAGCAAAGTGTGTTTCATGGATGAGAACTGTGCTTTGTGTTTCCTTCAGAAATGGAGTTAAATCCCAGGCTCTGTGTCTTCCTACAGGCAAGACTTCTTTTCAGGTAAACTCAGTCACTTTTCAGCTCAAACGAAGCTACATCGTTCACGAAGCCCAAACTTTTCTTGCTCTTAATTGAAAAGCATTGGATGTTAAGGGACCTGTGTTTTGTATCAGTTTCAGATGCAGAGTTGAACTAGCAATGGTCCGTAGGTGTAGGTAACACAGTTCTTTTGTTCTGAGCACACTCACGTTTCCTGCTATATTAGAGACTCTAGAAAGTAAGAGCGTGCTTCTTGCTATAAAGCAGAGTGTGTTTCATGGAGGAGAACTGTGCTCTGTGTTTCCCTTCAGAAATGGAGGTAAATCCAAGTCTCTGTGTCTTACTACAACCAAGACTTCATTTTAGAGAACGCAGTCACTTTTCAGCTCAAACAAAGCTACATCGTTCACAAAGATCACATATGGATTAGAACTGTGCTGTGTGTTTCCCTTCAGAAATGGAGTTAAATCCCAGGGACTGTGTCTTCCTACAAAGAAGACTGCGTTTCAGGAAAACACAGTCTCTTTTCAGCTTTCGACCTTAACTGAAAAGCATTGGATTTTAGAGGACCTGTGGTTTGTATCAGTTTCAGAAGCAGAGTTGAACTAGCAATGGTCCTTATGTGTAGGATTCTTGCTCTAAATCAGAGTGTGTTCCACATATTAGAACTGTGTTGTGTGTTTCCCTTCACAAATGTAGTTAAATACCAGGTTCTGTCTCTTCCTACAAGGAAGACATCTTTTCAGGTAAACAAAGTCACTTTTCAGCTCAAACGAAGCTACATCGTTCACGAAGCTCACACGTTTCTCTTTTCAGCTCAAATGAAGCTACATGATTCACGAAGATCACAGGTTTCTCGCTCTTAACTGAAAAGCATTAGATGATAGAGGAACTTTGGTTTGTATCAGTTTCAGAAGCAGAGTTGATCTAGATATGGTCTGTAAATGTAGGAAACACTGTTCTTTGTTCTGAGCACACTCACGTTTTCTGCTCTATTAGAGACTCTAGAAAGTAAGAGCTTGCTTCTTGCTCTAAAGCAGAGAGTGTTTCATGGATGAGAACTGTTCTGTGTGCTTCCTTCAGAAATGGAGTTAAATCCCAGGTTCTGTGTCTCCCTACAAGGAAGACTGCATTTCAGGTAAACACAGTCCCTTTTCAGTTCAAACGAAGCTACATGATTCATCAAGCTCACAAGTTTCTCGACCTTAAATGAAAAGCATTGGATTTTAGAGGACCTGTGGTTTGTATCAGTTTCAGAAGCAGAGTTGAACTAGCAATGGTCCTTATGTGTAGGAAACACTGTTCTTTTGTTCTGAGTTCACTCTCATTTCTTGCTGTATTAGGGAATCTAGAAAGCAAGAGCGTGCTTCTTTCTCTAAAGCAAAGTATTTTTCATGGAGGAGAACTGTGCTGTGTTTCCCTTCAGAAATGAGGTTAAATACCAGGCTCTGTGTCCTCCTATATGCAAGACTTCTCAGGTAAACTCAGTCTCTTTTCAGCTCAAACGAAGCTACATGATTCACGAAGCTCACACGTTTCTCCACCTTACCTGAAAAGCATTGGATTTTAGAGGACCTGTGGTTTGTATCAGTTTCAGAAGCAGAGTTGAACTAGCAATGGTCCTTATGTGTAGGAAACACTGTTATTTTGTTCTGAGTTCACTCTCATTTCTTGCTGTATTAGGGAATCTAGAAAGCAAGAGCATGATTCTTGCTCTAAATCAGTGTGTGTTCCATGGCTTAGAACTGTGTTGTGTGTTTCCCTTCAAAAATGGAATTCAATCCAAGGCTCGGTGTCTTCCTACAACCAAGACATCGTTTCAGGTAAACACAGTCACTTTTCAGATCAAACAAAGCTACATCGTGCACGAAGCTCACACGTTTCTTGCTCTTAACTGAAAAGCATTGGATGTTTGAGTACCTATGGTTTGTATCAGTTTGAGAAGCAGAGTTGAACTAGATATGGTCCGTATGTTTAGGAAACACTGTTCTTTTGTTCTGAGTTCACTCTCATTTCTTGCTGTATTAGGGAATCCAGAAAGCAAGAGCACGATTCTTGCTCTAATTCAGAGTGTGTTCTATGGATTAGAACTGTGTTTTGTGTTTCCCTCACAAATGTAGTTAAATCCCAGGTTCTGTGTCTTCCTACAAGGAAGACTGCGTTTCAGGTAAACACAGTCACTTTTCATCTCAAACGAAGCTACATAGATCACGAAGCTCACACGTTATTCGCTCTTAATTGAAAAGCATTGGATTTTAGAGGACCTGTGGTTTGTATCAGTTTCAGAAGCAGAGTTGAACTAGATATGCTCCGTATGTGTAGGAAACACCGTTCTTTTGTTGTGAGCACACTCCCGTTTTCTGCTCTATTAGAGACTCTAGAAAGTAAGAGCGTGCTTCGTGCTCTAAAGCAAAGTGTGTTTCATGGATGAGAACTGTGCTTTGTGTTTCCTTCAGAAATGGAGTTAAATCCCAGGCTCTGTGTCTTCCTACAGGCAAGACTTCTTTTCAGGTAAACTCAGTCACTTTTCAGCTCAAACGAAGCTACATCGTTCACGAAGCCCAAACTTTTCTTGCTCTTAATTGAAAAGCATTGGATGTTAAGGGACCTGTGTTTTGTATCAGTTTCAGATGCAGTGTTGAACTAGCAATGGTCAGTAGGTGTAGGTAACACAGTTCTTTTGTTCTGAGCACACTCACGTTTCCTGCTATATTAGAGACTCTAGAAAGTAAGAGCGTGCTTCTTGCTATAAAGCAGAGTGTGTTTCATGGAGGAGAACTGAGCTCTGTGTTTCCCTTCAGAAATGGAGGTAAATCCAAGTCTCTGTGTCTTACTACAACCAAGACTTCATTTTATAGAACGCAGTCACTTTTCAGCTCAAACAAAGCTACATCGTTCACAAAGATCACATATGGATTAGAACTGTGCTGTGTGTTTCCCTTCAGAAATGGAGTTAAATCCCAGGGACTGTGTCTTCCTACAAAGAAGACTGCGTTTCAGGAAAACACAGTCTCTTTTCAGCTTTCGACCTTAACTGAAAAGCATTGGATTTTAGAGGACCTGTGGTTTGTATCAGTTTCAGAAGCAGAGTTGAACTAGCAATGGTCCTTATGTGTAGGATTCTTGCTCTAAATCAGAGTGTGTTCCACATATTAGAACTGTGTTGTGTGTTTCCCTTCACAAATGTAGTTAAATACCAGGTTCTGTCTCTTCCTACAAGGAAGACATCTTTTCAGGTAAACACAGTCCCTTTTCAGTTCAAACGAAGCTACATGATTCATCAAGCTCACAAGTTTCTCGACCTTAAATGAAAAGCATTGGATTTTAGAGGACCTGTGGTTTGTATCAGTTTCAGAAGCAGAGTTGAACTAGCAATGGTCCTTATGTGTAGAAAACACTGTTCTTTTGTTCTGAGTTCACTCTCATTTCTTGCTGTATTAGGGAATCTAGAAAGCAAGAGCGTGCTTCTTTCTCTAAAGCAAAGTATTTTTCATGGAGGAGAACTGTGCTGTGTTTCCCTTCAGAAATGAGGTTAAATACCAGGCTCTGTGTCCTCCTATATGCAAGACTTCTCAGGTAAACTCAGTCTCTTTTCAGCTCAAACGAAGCTACATGATTCACGAAGCTCACACGTTTCTCCACCTTACCTGAAAAGCATTGGATTTTAGAGGACCTGTGGTTTGTATCAGTTTCAGAAGCAGAGTTGAACTAGCAATGGTCCTTATGTGTAGGAAACACTGTTATTTTGTTCTGAGTTCACTCTCATTTCTTGCTGTATTAGGGAATCTAGAAAGCAAGAGCATGATTCTTGCTCTAAATCAGTGTGTGTTCCATGGCTTAGAACTGTGTTGTGTGTTTCCCTTCAAAAATGGAATTCAATCCAAGGCTCGGTGTCTTCCTACAACCAAGACATCGTTTCAGGTAAACACAGTCACTTTTCAGATCAAACAAAGCTACATCGTGCACGAAGCTCACACGTTTCTTGCTCTTAACTGAAAAGCATTGGATGTTTGAGTACCTATGGTTTGTATCAGTTTGAGAAGCAGAGTTGAACTAGATATGGTCCGTATGTTTAGGAAACACTGTTCTTTTGTTCTGAGTTCACTCTCATTTCTTGCTGTATTAGGGAATCCAGAAAGCAAGAGCACGATTCTTGCTCTAATTCAGAGTGTGTTCTATGGATTAGAACTGTGTTTTGTGTTTCCCTCACAAATGTAGTTAAATCCCAGGTTCTGTGTCTTCCTACAAGGAAGACTGCGTTTCAGGTAAACACAGTCACTTTTCATCTCAAACGAAGCTACATAGATCACGAAGCTCACACGTTATTCGCTCTTAATTGAAAAGCATTGGATTTTAGAGGACCTGTGGTTTGTATCAGTTTCAGAAGCAGAGTTGAACTAGATATGCTCCGTATGTGTAGGAAACACCGTTCTTTTGTTGTGAGCACACTCCCGTTTTCTGCTCTATTAGAGACTCTAGAAAGTAAGAGCGTGCTTCGTGCTCTAAAGCAAAGTGTGTTTCATGGATGAGAACTGTGCTTTGTGTTTCCTTCAGAAATGGAGTTAAATCCCAGGCTCTGTGTCTTCCTACAGGCAAGACTTATTTTCAGGTAAACTCAGTCACTTTTCAGCTCAAACGAAGCTACATCGTTCACGAAGCCCAAACTTTTCTTGCTCTTAATTGAAAAGCATTGGATGTTAAGGGACCTGTGTTTTGTATCAGTTTCAGATGCAGTGTTGAACTAGCAATGGTCAGTAGGTGTAGGTAACACAGTTCTTTTGTTCTGAGCACACTCACGTTTCCTGCTATATTAGAGACTCTAGAAAGTAAGAGCGTGCTTCTTGCTATAAAGCAGAGTGTGTTTCATGGAGGAGAACTGAGCTCTGTGTTTCCCTTCAGAAATGGAGGTAAATCCAAGTCTCTGTGTCTTACTACAACCAAGACTTCATTTTATAGAACGCAGTCACTTTTCAGCTCAAACAAAGCTACATCGTTCACAAAGATCACATATGGATTAGAACTGTGCTGTGTGTTTCCCTTCAGAAATGGAGTTAAATCCCAGGGACTGTGTCTTCCTACAAAGAAGACTGCGTTTCAGGAAAACACAGTCTCTTTTCAGCTTTCGACCTTAACTGAAAAGCATTGGATTTTAGAGGACCTGTGGTTTGTATCAGTTTCAGAAGCAGAGTTGAACTAGCAATGGTCCTTATGTGTAGGATTCTTGCTCTAAATCAGAGTGTGTTCCACATATTAGAACTGTGTTGTGTGTTTCCCTTCACAAATGTAGTTAAATACCAGGTTCTGTCTCTTCCTACAAGGAAGACATCTTTTCAGGTAAACTAAGTCACTTTTCAGCTCAAACGAAGCTACATCGTTCACGAAGCTCACACGTTTCTCTTTTCAGCTCAAATGAAGCTACATGATTCACGAAGATCACAGGTTTCTCGCTCTTAACTGAAAAGCATTAGATGATAGAGGAACTTTGGTTTGTATCAGTTTCAGAAGCAGAGTTGATCTAGATATGGTCTGTAAATGTAGGAAGCACTGTTCTTTGTTCTGAGCACACTCACGTTTTCTGCTCTATTAGAGACTCTAGAAAGTAAGAGCTTGCTTCTTGCTCTAAAGCAGAGAGTGTTTCATGGATGAGAACTGTTCTGTGTGCTTCCTTCAGAAATGGAGTTAAATCCCAGGTTCTGTGTCTCCCTACAAGGAAGACTGCATTTCAGGTAAACACAGTCCCTTTTCAGTTCAAACGAAGCTACATGATTCATCAAGCTCACAAGTTTCTCGACCTTAAATGAAAAGCATTGGATTTTAGAGGACCTGTGGTTTGTATCAGTTTCAGAAGCAGAGTTGAACTAGCAATGGTCCTTATGTGTAGGAAACACTGTTCTTTTGTTCTGAGTTCACTCTCATTTCTTGCTGTATTAGGGAATCTAGAAAGCAAGAGCGTGCTTCTTTCTCTAAAGAAAAGTATTTTTCTTGGAGGAGAACTGTGCTGTGTTTCCCTTCAGAAATGAGGTTAAATACCAGGCTCTGTGTCCTCCTATATGCAAGACTTCTCAGGTAAACTCAGTCTCTTTTCAGCTCAAACGAAGCTACATGATTCACGAAGCTCACACGTTTCTCCACCTTACCTGAAAAGCATTGGATTTTAGAGGACCTGTGGTTTGTATCAGTTTCAGAAGCAGAGTTGAACTAGCAATGGTCCTTATGTGTAGGAAACACTGTTATTTTGTTCTGAGTTCACTCTCATTTCTTGCTGTATTAGGGAATCTAGAAAGCAAGAGCATGATTCTTGCTCTAAATCAGTGTGTGTTCCATGGCTTAGAACTGTGTTGTGTGTTTCCCTTCAAAAATGGAATTCAATCCAAGGCTTGGTGTCTTCCTACAACCAAGACATCGTTTCAGGTAAACACAGTCACTTTTCAGATCAAACAGAGCTACATCGTGCACGAAGCTCACACGTTTCTTGCTCTTAACTGAAAAGCATTGGATGTTTGAGTACCTATGGTTTGTATCAGTTTGAGAAGCAGAGTTGAACTAGATATGGTCCGTATGTTTAGGAAACACTGTTCTTTTGTTCTGAGTTCACTCTCATTTCTTGCTGTATTAGGGAATCCAGAAAGCAAGAGCACGATTCTTGCTCTAATTCAGAGTGTGTTCTATGGATTAGAACTGTGTTGTGTGTTTCCCTCACAAATGTAGTTAAATCCCAGGTTCTGTGTCTTCCTACAAGGAAGACTGCGTTTCAGGTAAACACAGTCACTTTTCATCTCAAACGAAGCTACATAGATCACGAAGCTCACACGTTATTCGCTCTTAATTGAAAAGCATTGGATTTTAGAGGACCTGTGGTTTGTATCAGTTTCAGAAGCAGAGTTGAACTAGATATGCTCCGTATGTGTAGGAAACACCGTTCTTTTGTTGTGAGCACACTCCCGTTTTCTGCTCTATTAGAGACTCTAGAAAGTAAGAGCGTGCTTCGTGCTCTAAAGCAAAGTGTGTTTCATGGATGAGAACTGTGCTTTGTGTTTCCTTCAGAAATGGAGTTAAATCCCAGGCTCTGTGTCTTCCTACAGGCAAGACTTCTTTTCAGGTAAACTCAGTCACTTTTCAGCTCAAACGAAGCTACATCGTTCACGAAGCCCAAACTTTTCTTGCTCTTAATTGAAAAGCATTGGATGTTAAGGGACCTGTGTTTTGTATCAGTTTCAGATGCAGAGTTGAACTAGCAATGGTCAGTAGGTGTAGGTAACACAGTTCTTTTGTTCTGAGCACACTCACGTTTCCTGCTATATTAGAGACTCTAGAAAGTAAGAGCGTGCTTCTTGCTATAAAGCAGAGTGTGTTTCATGGAGGAGAACTGTGCTCTGTGTTTCCCTTCAGAAATGGAGGTAAATCCAAGTCTCTGTGTCTTACTACAACCAAGACTTCATTTTAGAGAACGCAGTCACTTTTCAGCTCAAACAAAGCTACATCGTTCACAAAGATCACATATGGATTAGAACTGTGCTGTGTGTTTCCCTTCAGAAATGGAGTTAAATCCCAGGGACTGTGTCTTCCTACAAAGAAGACTGCGTTTCAGGAAAACACAGTCTCTTTTCAGCTTTCGACCTTAACTGAAAAGCATTGGATTTTAGAGGACCTGTGGTTTGTATCAGTTTCAGAAGCAGAGTTGAACTAGCAATGGTCCTTATGTGTAGGATTCTTGCTCTAAATCAGAGTGTGTTCCACATATTAGAACTGTGTTGTGTGTTTCCCTTCACAAATGTAGTTAAATACCAGGTTCTGTCTCTTCCTACAAGGAAGACATCTTTTCAGGTAAACTAAGTCACTTTTCAGCTCAAACGAAGCTACATCGTTCACGAAGCTCACACGTTTCTCTTTTCAGCTCAAATGAAGCTACATGATTCACGAAGATCACAGGTTTCTCGCTCTTAACTGAAAAGCATTAGATGATAGAGGAACTTTGGTTTGTATCAGTTTCAGAAGCAGAGTTGATCTAGATATGGTCTGTAAATGTAGGAAACACTGTTCTTTGTTCTGAGCACACTCACGTTTTCTGCTCTATTAGAGACTCTAGAAAGTAAGAGCTTGCTTCTTGCTCTAAAGCAGAGTGTGTTTCATGGATGAGAACTGTTCTGTGTGCTTCCTTCAGAAATGGAGTTAAATCCCAGGTTCTGTGTCTCCCTACAAGGAAGACTGCATTTCAGGTAAACACAGTCCCTTTTCAGTTCAAACGAAGCTACATGATTCATCAAGCTCACAAGTTTCTCGACCTTAAATGAAAAGCATTGTATTTTAGAGGACCTGTGGTTTGTATCAGTTTCAGAAGCAGAGTTGAACTAGCAATGGTCCTTATGTGTAGGATTCTTGCTCTAAATCAGAGTGTGTTCCACATATTAGAACTGTGTTGTGTGTTTCCCTTCACAAATGTAGTTAAATACCAGGTCTGTCTCTTCCTACAAGGAAGACATCTTTTCAGGTAAACTAAGTCACTTTTCAGCTCAAACGAAGCTACATCGTTCACGAAGCTCACACGTTTCTCTTTTCAGCTCAAATGAAGCTACATGATTCACGAAGATCACAGGTTTCTCGCTCTTAACTGAAAAGCATTAGATGACAGAGGAACTTTGGTTTGTATCAGTTTCAGAAGCAGAGTTGATCTAGATATGGTCTGTAAATGTAGGAAACACTGTTCTTTGTTCTGAGCACACTCACGTTTTCTGCTCTATTAGAGACTCTAGAAAGTAAGAGCTTGCTTCTTGCTCTAAAGCAGAGTGTGTTTCATGGATGAGAACTGTTCTGTGTGCTTCCTTCAGAAATGGAGTTAAATCCCAGGTTCTGTGTCTCCCTACAAGGAAGACTGCATTTCAGGTAAACACAGTCCCTTTTCAGTTCAAACGAAGCTACATGATTCATCAAGCTCACAAGTTTCTCGACCTTAAATGAAAAGCATTGGATTTTAGAGGACCTGTGGTTTGTATCAGTTTCAGAAGCAGAGTTGAACTAGCAATGGTCCTTATGTGTAGGAAACACTGTTCTTTTGTTCTGAGTTCACTCTCATTTCTTGCTGTATTAGGGAATCTAGAAAGCAAGAGCATGCTTCTTTCTCTAAATAAAAGTATGTTTCATGGAGGAGAACTGTGCTCTTTGTTTCCCTTCAGAATTGAGGTTAAATACCAGGCTCTGTGTCCTCCTACATGCAAGACTTCTCAGGTAAACTCAGTCTCTTTTTAGCTCAAACAAAGCTACATGATTCACGAAGCTCACTCGTTTCTCGACCTTACCTGAAAAGCATTGGATTTTAGAGGACCTGTGGTTTGTATCAGTCTCAGAAGCAGAGTTGAACTAGCAATGGTCCTTATGTGTAATAAACACTGTTCTTTTGTTCTGAGTTCACTCTCATTTCTTGCTATATTAGGGAATCTAGAAAGCAAGAGCATGATTCTTGCTCTAATTCAGAGTGTGTTCTATGGATTAGAACTGTGTTGTGTGTTTCCCTTCACAAATGTAGTTAAATCCCAGGTTCTGTGTCTTCCTACAAGGAAGACTGCGTTTCAGGTAAACACAGTCACTTTTCATCTCAAACGAAGCTACATAGTTCACGAAGCTCACACGTTATTTGCTCTTAATTGAAAAGCATTGGATTTTAGAGGACCTGTGGTTTGTATCAGTTTCAGAAGCCAAGTTGAACCAGATATGCTCCGTATGTGTAGGAAACACCGTTCTTTTGCTGTGAGCACACTCGCGTTTTCTGCTCTATTAGAGACTCTAGAAAGTAAGAGCGTGCTTCGTGCTCTAAAGCAGAGTGTGTTTCATGGATGAGAACTGTGCTTTGTGTTTCCTTCAGAAATGGAGTTAAATCCCAGGCTCTCTGTCTTCCTACAGGCAAGTCTTCTTTTCAGGTAAACTCAGTCACTTTTCAGCTCAAACGAAGCTACATAGTTCACGAAGCCCAAACTTTTCTAGCTCTTAATTGAAAAGCATTGGATGTTAAAGGACCTGTGTTTTGTACTAGTTTCAGATGCAGAGTTGAACTAGCAATGGTCTGTATGTGTAGGTAACACAGTTCTTTTGTTCTTTGCACACTCACGTTTCCTGCTATATTAGAGACTCTAGAAAGTAAGAGCGTGCTTCTTTCTCTAACGCAGAGTGTGTTTCATGGAGGAGAACTGAGCTCTGTGTTTCCCTTCAGAATTGGAGGTAAATCTCAGGCTCTGTGTCTTCCTACATACAAGATTTATTTTCAGGTAAACACAGTTACTTTTCAGCTCTAACAAAGCTACATCGTTCACACAGGTCACAAGATTCTTGCTCTTAACTGAAAAGCATTGTTAGTTAGAGGAACTCGGGTTTGTATCTGTATAAGAGGCAGAGTGGAACTAGCAATGGTCCATATGTGTAGGAAACACCATTCTTTTGTTCTGAGTACATTCACGTTTCCTGCTGTATTAGAGACTCTAGAATGCAAGAGCGTGCTTCTTGCTCTAAAGCAGAGTGTTTTTCATGGAGGAGAACTGTGCTGTGTGTTTCCCTTAAAAAATGGAGTTAAAACCCAGTTCTGTGTCTCCCTACAAGGAAGACTGCATTTCAGGTAAACACAGTCACTTTTCAGTTCAAACGAAGATACATGATTCACCAAGCTCACATGTTTCTCGACCTTAAATGAAAAGCATTGGATTTTAGAGGACCTGTGGTTTGTCTCAGTTTCAGAAGCAGAGTTGAACTAGCAATGGTCCTTATGTGTAGGAAACACTGTTGTTTTGTTCTGAGTTCACTCTCATTTCTTGCTGTATTAGGAAATCTCGAAAGCAAGAGTGTGCTTCTTTCTCCAAATCAAAGTGTGTTTCATGGAGGAGAACTGTGCTGTGTGTTTCCCTTCAGAAATGAGGTTAAATACCAGGCTCTGTGTCCTCCTACATGCAAGACTTCTCAGGTAATCTCAGTCACTTTTCAGCTCAAAGGAATGTACATTGTTCACGAAGCTCACACGTTTCTCGCTCTTAACTGAAAAGCAATGGATGTTAGGGGACCTGTGGTTTGTATCAGTATCAGATGCAGAGTTGAACTAGCAATGGACCGTATGTGTAGGAAACAGCGTTTTTTTGTTCTGAGCACACTCGCTTTTTCTGCTCTATTAGAGACTCTAGACAGTAAGGGCATGCTTCGTGGTCTAAAGCAGAGTGTGTTTCATGGATCCGAACAGTGCTTTGTATTTCCTTCAGAAATGGAGTTAAATCCCATGCTCTATGTCTTCCTACAGGCAAGACTTCTTTTCAGGTAAACTCAGTCACTGTTCAGCTCAAACTAAGCTGCATCGTTAACGAAGCCCACTCTTTTCTCGACCTTAACTGAAAAGCATTGGATTTTAGAGGACCTGTGGTTTGTATCAGTTTCAGAAGCAGAGTTGAACTAGCAATGGTCCTTATGTGTACGAAACACTGTTATTTTGTTCTGAGTTCACTCTCATTTCTTGCTGTATTAGGGAATCTAGAAAGCAAGAGCATGATTCTTGCTCTAAATCAGTGTGTGTTCCACGGATTAGAACTGTGTTATGTGTTTCCCTTCAGAAATGGAGTTCAATCCAAGGCTCTGTGTCTTCCTACAACGAAGACATCGTTTCAGGTAAACACAGTCACTTTTCAGATCAAACAAAGCTACATCGTGCACGAAGCTCACACGATTCTTGCTCTTAACTGAAAAGCATTGGATGTTTGAGGACCTGTGGTTTCTATCAGTTTGAGAAGCAGAGTTGAACTAGATATGGTCCGTATGTTTAGGAAACACTGTTCTTTTGTTTTGAGTTCACTCTCAATTCTTGCTGTATTAGGGAATCTAGAAAGCAAGAGCATGATTCTTGCTCTAATTCAGAGTGTGTTCTATGGATTAGAACTGTGTTGTTTGTTTCCCTTCACAAATGTAGGTAAATCCCAGGTTCTGTGTCTTCCTACAAGGAAGACTGCGTTTCAGGTAAACATAGTCACTTTTCATCTCAAACGAAGCTACATAGATCACGAAGCTCTCACGTTCTTCGCTCTTAATTGAAAAGCATTGGATTTTAGAGGACTTGTGATTTGTATCAGTTTCAGAATCAGAGTTGAACTCGATATGCTCCGTATGTGTAGGAAACACCCTTCTTTTGTTGTGAGTACACTCGCGTTTTCTGCTCTATTAGAGACTCTAGAAAGTAAGAGCGTGCTTCGTGCTCTAAAGCAGAGTGTGTTTCATGGATGAGAACTGTGCTTTGTGTTTCCTTCAGAAATGGAGTTAAATCCCAGGCTCTGTGTCTTCCTACAGGCAAGACTTCTTTTCAGGTAAACTCAGTCACTTTTCAGCTCAAACGAAGCTGCATCGTTCACGAAGGTCACACTTTTCTCGCTCTTAACTGAAAAGCATTGGTAGTTAGAGGAACTCGGGTTTGTATCAGTATAAGAGGCACAGGGGAACTAGCAATGGTCCATATGTGTAGGAAACACCGTTCTTTTGTTCTGAGCACACTCACGTTTCCTGCTGTATTAGAGACTCTAGAATGCAAGAGCGTGCTTCTTGCTCTAAAGCAGAGTGTTTTTCATGGAGGAGAACTGTGCTGTGTGTTCCCCTTAAGAAATGGAGTTAAATCCCAGGTTCTGTGTCTCCCTACAAGGAAGACTGCATTGCAGGTAAACACAGTCACTTTTCAGTTCAAACGATGCTACATGATTCACCAACCTCACACGTTTCTCGACCTTAACAGAAAAGCATTGGATTTTAGAGGACCTGTGGTTTGTATCAGTTTCAGAAGCAGAGTTGAACTAGCAATGGCCCTTATGTGTAGGAAACACTGATGTTTTGTTCTGAGTTCACTCTCATTTCTTGCTGTATTAGGGAATCTAGAAAGCAAGAGCATGATTCTTGCTCTAAATCAGTGTGTGGTCCACGGATTAGAACTGTGTTATGTGTTTCCCTTCAGAAATGGAGTTCAATCCAAGGCTCTATGTCTTCCTACAACGAAGACATCGTTTCAGGTAAACACAGTCACTTTTCAGATCAAACAAAGCTACATCGTGCACGAAGCTCACACGATTCTTGCTCTTAACTGAAAAGCATTGGATGTTTGAGGACCTGTGGTTTGTATCAGTTTGAGAAGCAGAGTTGAACTAGATATGGTCCGTATGTTTAGGAAACACTGTTCTTTTGTTTTGAGTTCACTCTCAATTCTTGTTGTATTAGGGAATCTGGAAAGCAAGAGCATGATTCTTGCTCTAATTCAGAGTGTGTTCTATGGATTAGAACTCTGTTGTCTGTTTCCCTTCACAAATGTAGTTAAATCCCCGGTTCTGTGTCTTCCTACAAACTAGATTTAGTTTCAGGTAAACACAGTCATTTTTCAGCTCTAACAAAGCTACATCGTTCACGAAGGTCACACGTTTCTCGTTCTTAACTGAAAAGCATTGGTAGTTAGAGGAACTTGGGTTTGTATCAGTAAGAGGCCGAGTAGAACTAGCAATGGTCCATATGTGTAGGAAACACCGTTCTTTTGTTCTGAGCACACTCACGTTTCCTGCTGTATTAGAGACTCTAGAATGCAAGAGCGTGCTTTTTGCTCTAAAGCAGAGAGTTTTTTATGGAGGAGATATGTGCTGTGTGTGTCTCTTAAGAAATGGAGTTAAATCCCAGGATCTGGGTCTTCCTTCAAGGAAGACTGCATTTCAGGTAAACATAGTCACTTTTCAGCTCAAACAAAGCTACATCGTTCATGAAGAATACACGTTTCTTGCTCTGAACTGAAAAGCATTGTATGTTAGGGGACCTGTGGTTTGTGTCAGGTTCAGATGCAGACTTGAACTAGCAATGGTCCGTATATGTAGGAAACACCTTTCTTTTGTTCTGAGCACACTCGCGTTTTCTACTCTATTAGAGACTCTAGAATGTAAGAGCGTGCTTCTTGCTCTAAGGCAGAGTGCGTTTCATGGATGAGAACTGTGCTGTGTGTTTCCTTCAGAAATCGAGTTAAATCCCAGGTTCTATGTCTTCCTACAAGGAAGACTAGGTTTCAGGTAAACACAGTCACTTTTCAGCTCAAACGAAGCTACATGATTCACGAAGCTCACACGTTATTTGCTCTTAATTGAAAAGCATTGGATTTTAGAGGACCTGTGGTTTGTATCAGTTTCAGAAGGAGAGTATAATGAGCAATGGTCCTTATTTGTAGGAAACACTGTTCTTTTGTTCTGAGTTCACTCTCATTTCTTGCTGTATTAGGGAATCTAGAAAGCAAGAGCATGATTCGTGCTCTAAATCAGAGTGTGTTCCATGGATTAGAACTGTGCTGTGTGTTTCCTTCACAAATGGAGTTAAATCCCAGGTTATGGCTCTTCCTACAAGGAAGACTGCGTTTCAGTTAAACACAGTCACTTTTCAGCTCAAATGAATCTTCATGATTCACGGAGCTCACATGTTTGTCGCTCTTAACTGAAAAGCATTAGATGATAGAGGAACTTTGGTTTGTATCAGTTTCAGAAGCAGAGTTGATCTAGATATTGTCCGTAAAATAGGAAACACTGTTCTTTGTTCTGAGCACACTCCCGTTTTCTGCTCTATTAGAGACTCTAGAAAGTAAGAGCGTGCTTCTTGCTCTAAAGCAGAGTGTGTTTCATGGATGAGAACTGTGCTTTGTGTTGCCTTCAGAAATTTAGTTAAATCCCAGGCTCTGTGTCTTCCTACAGGCAAGACTTCTTTTCAGGTAAACTCAGTCACTTTTCAGCTCTAAATAAGTTACATCTTTCACGAAGCTCAAACATTTCTCGCTCTTAACTGAATAGCATTGGATGTTAGGGGACGTGTGGTTTGTATCAGTTTCACATGCTGAGTTGAACTAGCAAAATGGTCCGTATGTGTAGGAAACACCGTTCTTTTGTTCTGAGCACACTCACGTTTCCTGCTCTATTAGAGACTCCAGAAAGTAAGACCGTGCTTCTTGCTCTAAACCAAAGTGTGTTTCATGTAGGAGAACTGTGCTATGTGTTTCCCTTCAAAATGGAGTTAAATCCCAAACTCTGTGTCTTCCTAAAAGCAAGACTTCTTTTCAGGTAAACTCACTCACTTTTTAGCTCAAAGGAATCTACATCGTTCAAGAAGCTCCCACGTTTCTCGCTCTTAACTGAAAAGCATTGGATGATAGGCGACCTGTGGTTTGTATCAGCTTCATATGCAGAGTTGAACTAGCAATGGTTCATATGTGTAGGAAACACCGTTCTTTTGTTGTGAGCACACTCGGGTTTTCTGCTCTATTAGAGACTCTAGAAAGTAAGAGCGTGCTTCTTGCTCTAAAGCATAGTGTGTTTCATGGATGAGAACTGTGATGTGTTTCCCTTTAGAAATGAAGTTAAATCACAGGCTCTGTGTCTTCCTACAAGGAAGACTGCGTTTCAGGTAAACTCAGTCACTTTTCAGCACCAAAGAAGCTACATGATTCACGAAGCTCAAGACGTTTCTCGCTCTTAACTGAAAAGCATTAGATGATAGAGGAACTTTGGTTTGTATCAGTTTCAGAAGCAGTGTTGATCTAGATATGGTCCGTAAATGTAGGAAACACTGTTCTTTCTTCTGATCACACAAATATTTCCTGCTCTATTAGAGACTCTAAAAAGCAAGAGCGTGCTTCGTGCTCTAAAGCAGAGTGTGTTTCATGGATGAGAACTGTGCTGTGTGGTTCCCTTCAAAATGGAGTTAAATCCCAAGCTCTGTGTCTTCCTAAAAGCAAGACTTCTTTTCAGGTAAACTCAGTCACTTTTCAGCTCAAAGGAAGCTACATCATTCACGACTCTCACACGTTTCTCGCTCTTAACTGAAAAGCATTGGATGTTAGAGGACCTTGGGTTCGTATCAGATTCAGAAGCAGAGTGGAACTTGCAATGGTCCATATGTGCAGCAAACACCGTTCTATTGTACTGAGCACTCTCATGTTTCCTGCTATATTAGAGACTCTAGAAAGTAAGAGCATGCTTCTTGCTCTAAAGCAGAGTGTGCTTCATGGATGAGAACTGTGCTGTGTGTTTCCTTCAGAAATGGAGTTAAATCCCAGGCTCTGTGTCTTCCTACAGGCAAGAGTTCTTTTCGGGTAATCTCAGTCACTTTACAGCTCAAATGAAGCTACATGATTCACGGAGCTCACATGTTTGTCGCTCTTAACTGAAAAGTATTAGATGATAGAGGAACTTTGGTTTGCATCAGTTTCAGAAGCAGAGTTGATCTATATATTGTCGGTAAATGTAGGAAACACTGTTCTTTGTTCTGAGCACACTCACGTTTTCTACTCTATTAGAGACTCTAGAAAGTAAGAGAGTGTTTCCTAATCATATGGACCATATGTCGTTCAACACTGCTTATGATATGATACAGACCACAGCTCCTCTTACATAAATGCTCTTTAGTTAATAGTGATAATCGCCTTGGGTACTAGAACTATGTAAAGTCATTTGAGCTGAAAATTCAATTGGTTTACCAGAAAGGAACTCTTGCTTATAGGAAGACACAGATCCTGGGGTTTAACTCCATTAGTGAAGGGAAATTCAGACTAGAATTCTCATCCGTGAAAAACACTCTGTTTTCACGCAAGAATCATCCTCTTCTTTCCAGCGTCTCCAATACAGCAAGAACCATGTGCATGCCCTGAAAAAAAGAACTGTGTTTCCTACTCATACAGAGCATATGCAGATCAATTCTGGTTCTGAATATGATACAAACCACAGCAGCTCTTAAATAAATGCTGTTTAGTTAATAGTGATAATCGCATTGGGGTTTTGAACAGTGTAAAATCATTTGAACCCAAAATTCACTTAGTATACCAGAAATAACCTCTTCCATGTAGGAAGACACAGATCCTGGATTTTAACACTGATTTCGAAGGTAAATTCAGACCAGTGTTTTCATCCATGAAACACACTCTGTTTTCACGCAAGAAGCATCCTCCTCTTTCCAGCGTCTCCAATACAGCAAGAACAATGAGCATGCCCAGAAAATAGAACTGTGTTTCCTACTCATCCGGACCTTATATAGTTCAACTCTGCTTATGAAACTGATACAAATCACAGCTCCTCTTACGTAAATGGGCTTTAGTTAATAGTGAGAATCGCGTTGGGTTCGTGAACTGCGAAAAATCATTTGAGCCCAAAATTTACTGGATTTACCTGAACTATACTCTTGCTTGTAGGAAGACACAGATCCGGGGGTTTAACTCCGTTTCTGAAGGGAAATTCAGACCAGAATTCTCATCCCTGAAACACACTCTGTTTTCACGCAAGAAGCAAGCTCTTCTTTCCAGCGGCTCCAATACATCAAACTATGAGGATGCCAAGAAAAAAAGAACTGTCTTTCCTACTCATAAGGACCATATGTAGTTCAACTCTGCTTATGAAACTGATACAAATCACAGCTCCTCTTACATAAATGGGCTTTAGTTAATAGTGAGAATCGCGTTGGGTTCGTGAACTGCGAAAAATCATTTGAGCCCAAAATTCACTGGATACCTGAACTGAACACTTGCTTGTAGAAAGACACTGATCCTGGGGTTTAACTCCGTTTCTGAAGGCAAATTCAGACCAGAATTCTCATCCCTGAAAAACATTCTTTTTAAGGCAAGAATCATCCTCTTCTTTCCAGGGTCTCCAATACAGCAAGAACCATGTGCTTTCCCTGAAAAAAAGAACTGTGTTTCCTACTCATACAGAGCCTATGCAGATCAATTCTGGTTATGAAACTGATACAAACCACAGCAGCTCTTAAATAAATGCTGTTGAGTTAATAGTGATAATCGCTTTGGGGTTTTGAACAGTGTAAAATCATTTGAACCCAAAATTCACTTGCATTACCAGAAATAACCTCTTCCATGTAGGAAGACACAGATCCTGGGGTTTAACTCCGTTTCTGAAGGGAAATTCAGACCAGAGTTCTCATCCCTGAAACTCACTCTGTTTTAACGCAAGAAGCAAGCTCTTCTTTCCAGAGTCTAATATACAGAAAGAACCATGAGCATGCCCTGAAAAAAATAACTGTGTTTCCTACTCATAGAGACCATATGTAGATCAACTCTACTTATGAAACTGATACAAACCACAGCTCCTCTTACAAAAATGCTCTTTAGTTAAAGGTGAGAATCGGTTTGGATTGGTGAACTGTGAAAAATCATTTGTGCCGAAAATTCACTTGGTTTTCCAGAAATGAACTCTTGCTTGTAGGAAGACACAGATCCTGGGGTTTAACTCCAATTCTGAAGGGAAATTCAGACCAGAATTCTCATCCCTAAAAAACACTCTGATTTAAGGTAATAATCATCCTCTTCTTTCCAGCGTCTCCAATACTGCAAGAACCATGTTCATGCCCTGAAAAAAAGAAGTGTGATTCCTTCTCATACAGACCATATGTAGATCACTCTGGTTATGAAACTGATACAAACCACAGCACCTCTTAAATAAATGCTGTTTAGTTAATAGTGAGTATCGCATTGGAGTTTTGAACTGTTTAAAATATTTTGAACCCAAAATTCACTTGGTTTACCAGAAAAAAACTCTTCCATGTAGGAAGACACAGAACCTGAATTTTAACTCTGATTTTGAACGTAAATTCAGACAAGTGTTCTCATCCATGAAACACACCCTGTTTTCACGCAAGAATCATCCTCCTCTTTCCAGCGTCTCCAATATTGTAAGAAACATGAGCATGCCCAGAAAAAAAGAACTGTGTTTACCATTCATACGGAACTTATGTAGTTTAATTCTGCTTATGAAACTGATACAAACCACAGCTCCTCTTACATAAATGCTCTTTAGTTAATAGTGATAATCATGTTGGGTTCGTGAACTGCAAAAAATCATTTGAGCCCAAAACTCACTTTGTTAACCAGAAATGAACTCTTGCTTGTAGGAAGATACAGATCCTAGGTTTTAACTCTGTTTCTGAAGGGAAATTCAGACCAGAGTTCTCATCCCTGAAACACACTCTTTTTTAACGCAACAAGCAAGCTTTTCTTTCCAGAGTCTAAAATACAGAAAGAACCATGAGCATGACCTGAGAAAAAGAACTGTGTTTTCTACTCATACGGACCATATGTAGTTCAACTCTGCTTATGAAAATAATACAAACCACAGCTCCTCTTACATAAAGGCTCGTTAGTTAATAGTCAGAATCATGTTGGGTTGGTGAACTGTGAAAAATCATTTGAGCCCAAAATTCACTGGATTTACCTGAACTGAACACTTGCTTGTATAAAGACACTGATCCTGGGGTTTAACTCCGTTTCTGAAGGCAAATTCAGACCAGAATTCTCATCCCTGAAAAACACTCTTTTTAAGGCAAGAGTCATCCTCTTCTTTCCAGCGTCTCCATACAGCAAGAACCATGTGCATGCCCTGAAAAAAAGAACTGTGTTTCCTACTCATACAGAGCCTATGCAGATCAATTCTGGTTATGAAACTGATACAAACCACAGCAGCTCTTAAATAAATGCTGTTGAGTTAATAGTGATAATCGCTTTGGGCTTTTGAACAGTGTAAAATCATTTGAACCCAAAATTCACTTGCTTTACCAGAAATAACCTCTTCCATGTAGGAAGACACAGATCCTGGATTTTAACTCCGATTTTGAAGGTAAATTCAGACCAGTGTTCTCATCCATGAAACACATTCTGTTTTCACGCAAGAATCATCCTCCTCTTTCCAGAGTCTCCAATACAGCAAGAACCATGAGCATGCCCAGAAAAAAGAACTGTGTTTCCTACTCATACGGACCTTATGTAGCTCAA
The DNA here is from genome assembly GCA_949786385.1 of Onychomys leucogaster. Lineage (NCBI taxonomy): Eukaryota > Metazoa > Chordata > Mammalia > Rodentia > Cricetidae > Onychomys > Onychomys leucogaster. Next base: position 7,606,291 of record CATKUP010000006.1, on the reverse strand, counting down.
CTCTGCTTATGAAACTGATACAAACCACAGATTCTCATACATAAATGCTATTTAGTTAATAGTGAGAATTGTGTTGGGCTCGTGAACCGCAAAAAATCTTTTGAGCACAACATTCACTGGGTTAAACAAAATGAACTCTTGCTTGTTGGAAGATACAGATCTTGGGGTTTAACTCCGTTTCTGAAGGGATATTCAGACCAGAGTTCTCATCCCTGAAACACACTCTGTTTTAACCCAAGAAGCAAGCTCTTCTTTCCAGAGTCTAAAATACAGCAAGAACCATGAGCATGCCCTGAAAAAAAGAACTGTGTTTCCTACTCATACGGACCATATGTAGTTCAACTCTGCATATGAAACTGATACAAACCACAGCTCCTATTACATAAAGGCTATTTAGTTAATAGTGAGAATCATGTTGTGTTGTGAACTGCGAAAAATCATTTGAGCCTAAAATTCACTGGGTATAGCAGAAATGAACTCTTGCTTGTAGGAAGAAACAGATCCTGGATTTTAACACCGATTTTGAAGGTAAATTCAGACCAGTGTTCTCATCCATGAAACACACTCTGTTTTAATGAAACAAACAACCTCTTCTTTCCAGAGTCTAAAATACAGCAGGAACCATGAGCATGCCCTGAGAAAAAGAATTGTGTTTCCTACTCATACGGACCATATGTAGTTCAACTCTGCTTATGAAACTAATACAAACCACAGCTCCTCTTACATAAAGGCTATTTAGTTAATAGTGAGAATCATGTTGTGTTGTGAACTCCGAAAAATCATTTGAGCCTAAAATTCACTGGGTATAGCAGAAATGAACTCTTGCTTGTAGGAAGACACAGATCCTGGGGTTTAACTCCGTTTCTGAAGGGAAATTCAGACCAGAGTTCTCATCCCTGAAAAACACTCTCTTTTAAGGCCAGAATCATCCTCTTCTTTCTAGCTTCTCCAATACAGTAAGAACCATGAGCATGTCCAGAAAAAAGAACTGTGTTTCCTACTCATACAGACCATATGTAGTTCAACTGTGCTTATGAAACTGATACAAACAACAGCATCTCTAACATAAAAGCTCTTTAGTTAATGGTGAGAATCGCGTTTCGTTCGTGGACTGCAAAAAATCCTTTGAGCCCAAAATTCACTAAGTTTACCTGAAATTAACTCCTGCTTGTAGGAAGACACAGATCCTGGGGTTTAACTCCATTACTGAAGGCAAATTCAGACCAGAATTCTCATACCTGAAAAACACTCTGTTTTAATGCAAGAATCATCCTCTTCTTTCCAGCGTCTCCAATACAGCAAGAACCATGTGCATTCCCTGAAAAAAAGAACTGTGTTTCCTACTCATACAGACTATATGTAGATCAACTCTCATTATGAAACTGATTCAAAACGCAGCACCTCTTAAATAAATGCTGTTTAGTTAATAGTGAGAATCTCATTGGGGTTTCGAACTGTGTAAAACTATTTGAGCACAAAATTCACTTGCTTTATCAGAAATAAACTCTTCCATGTAGGAAGACACAGATCCTGGATTATTACTCCAATTTTGAAGGTAAATTCAGACCAGTGTTCTCATCCATGAAACACACTCTGTTTTAACGCAACAAACAAGCTCTTCTTTCCAGAGTCTAAAATACATCAAGAACCATGGGCATGCCCAGAGAAAAAGAACTGTGTTTCCTACTCATACGGACCATATGTAGTTCAACTCTGCTCATGAAACTAATACAAACCACAGCTCCTATTACATAAAGGCTCTTTAGTTAATAGTGTGAATCATGTTGGGTTGGTGAACTGCAAAAAATCATTTGAGCCCAAAATTCACTGGGTTTAACAGAAATGAACTCTTGCTTGTAGGAAGACAAAGATCCTGGGGTTTGACTTCGTTTCTGAAGGCCAATTCAGACCAGTGTTCTCATCCCTGAAAAACACTCTGTTTTCCCTCAAGAAGCAAGGTCTTGTTTCCAGCAGCTCCAATACATCAAGAACCATGAGCAGGCCCAGAAAAAAAGAACTGTGATACCTACTCATACGGACCATATGTAGTTCAACTCTGCTTATGAAACTGATACAAACCACAGAACCTCTTACATAAATGCTCTTTCGTTAATAGTGAGAATCGGTTTCGTTTGGAGAACTGAGAAAAATCATTTGACCCCCAAATTCACTTGGTTTACCGGAAATGAACTCTTGCTTGTAGGAAGACACAGATCCTGGGGTTTATCTCCGTTTCAGAAGGGAAATTCAGACCAGATTTCTCATCCCTGAAACACACTCTGCTTTAACGCAAGAAGCAAGCATTCTTTCCAGAGTCTAAAATATAGCAAGAACCATGAGCATGCCCTGAAAAAAAGAACTGTGTTTCCTACTCAAACGGACCATATGTAGTTCAACTCTGCTTATGAAACTGATACAAACCACAGCTCCGCTTACATAAATGCTCTTTATTTAATAGTGAGAATCGCGTTGGGTTCGTGAAATGTGAAAAATCATTTGAGCCCCAAATTCACAGTGTTTACCTGAAATGAACTCCTGCTTGTAGGAAGACACAGATCCTTGGGTTTAACTCCATTTCTGAAGGCAAAATCAGACCAGAATTCTCATCCCTGAAAAACACTCTGTTTTAAGGCAAGTATCTTCCTCTTCTTTCCAGCTTCTCCAAAACAGTAAGAACCATGAGCATGCCCAGAAAAAAGAACGGTGTTTCCTACTCATAGAGACCATATGTAGATCACTCTGCTTATGAAACTGAATCAAACCACAGCACTTCTTAAATAAATGCTGTTTAGTTAATAGTGAGAATCGCATTGGGGTTTCAAACTGTGTAAAATCATTTGACCCCGAAAATCACTAGGTTTACCAGAAATAAACTCTTCCATGTAGGAAGACACAGATCCTGGATTTTAACTCCGATTTTGAAGGTAAATTCAGACCAGTGTTCTCATCCATGAAACACACTCTGTTTTAATGAAACAAACAACCTCTTCTTTCCAGAGTCTAAAATACAGCAAGAACCATAGCATGCCCTGAGAAAAAGAATTGTGTTTCCTACTCATACGGATCATATGTAGTTCAACTCTGCTTATGAAACTAATACAAACCACAGCTCCTCTTACATAAAGGCTATTTAGTTAATAGTGAGAATCATGTTGTGTTGTGAACTGTGAAAAATCATTTGAGCCTAAAATTCACTGGGTATAGCAGAAATGAACACTTGCTTGTAGGAAGACTCAGATCCTGGGGTTTAACTCCGTTTCTGAAGGGAAATTCAGACCAGAATTCTCATCCCTGACACACTCTGTTTTAACGCAAGAAGCAAGCTCTTCTTTCCAGAGTCTAAAATACAGCAAGAACTATGAGCATGCCCTGAGAAAAAGAACTGTGTTTACTACTCATACGGACCATATGTAGTTCAACTCTGCATATGAAACTAATACAAACCACAGCTCCTATTACATAAAGGCTCTTTAGTTAATAGTGAGAATCATGTTGGGTTGGTGAACAGCAAAAAATCATTTGAGCCCAAAATTCACTGGGTTTACCAGAAATGAACTCTTGCTTGTAGGAAGACAAAGATCCTGGGGTTTGACTTCATTTCTGAGGGCCAATTCAGACCAGAGTTCTCATCCCTGAAAAACACTCTGTTTTCCCTCAAGAAGCAAGGTCTTCTTTCCAGCGGCTCCAATACATCAAGAACCATGAGCAGGCACAGAATAAAAGAACTGTGTTTCCTACTCATACGGCCCATATGTAGTTCAACGCTGCTTATGAAACTGATAGAAACCACAGACCCTCTTACATAAATGCTCTTTCGTTAATAGTGAGAATCGGTTTCGTTTGGTGACTGAGAAAAATCATTTGAGCCCAAAATTCACTTGGTTTACCAGAAATGAATTCTTGCTTGTAGGAAGACACAGGTCATGGGGTTTAACTCCGTTTCAGAAGGGAAATTCAGTCCAGAGTTCTCATCCCTGAAACACACTCTGCTTTAAGGCAAGAAGCAAGCATTCTTCCAGAGTCTAAAATACAGCAAGAACCATGAGCATGCCCTGAAAAAAAGAACTGTGTTTCCTACTCATACGGACCATATGTAGTTCAACTCTGCTTATGAAACTGATACAAACCACAGCTCTGCTTTCATAAATGCTCTTTATTTAATAGTGAGAATCGCGTTGGGTTCGTGAACTGTGAAAAATCATTTGAGCCCAAAATTCACTGGGTTTAACAGAAATGAACTCTTGCTTGTAGGAAGACAAAGATCCTGGGGTTTAACTCCGTTTCTGAAGGCAAATTCAGACCAGAGTTCTCATCCCTGAAAAACACTCTGTTTTCAAGCAAGAATCAAACTCTTCTTTCCAGTGGCACCAATACATCAAAACCATGAGCACGCCCAGAAAAAAAGAACTGTGTTTCCTACTCATACAGACCATATGTAGTTCAACTCTGCGTATGAAACTGATACAAACCACACCTCGTCTTAAATAAATGCTGTTTAGTTAATAGTGAGAATCGCATTGCGTTTATGAACTCTGTAAAATCATTTGAGCCCAAAATTCACTTGGTTTAGGAGAAATAACTCTTCCATGTAGGAAGTCACAGATCCTTGGGTTTATCTCCATTTCTGATGGGAAATTCAGACCAGAGTTCTCATCCCTGAAAAACACTCTCTTTTAAGGCCAGAATCATCCTCTTCTTTCTAGCTTCTCCAATACAGTAAGAACCATGAGCATGCCCAGAAAAAAGAACTGTGTTTCCTACTCATACAGACCATATGTAGTTCAACTGTGCTTATGAAACTGATACAACCAACAGCATCTCTAACATAAAAGCTCTTTAGTTAATGGTGAGAATCGCGTTTCGTTCGTGGACTGCAAAAAATCCTTTGAGCCCAAAATTCACTAAGTTTACCTGAAATTAACTCGTGCTTGTAGGAAGACACAGATCCTGGGGTTTAACTCCATTACTGAAGGCAAATTCAGACCAGAATTCTCATCCCTGAAAAACACTCTGTTTTAATGCAAGAATCATCGTCTTCTTTCCAGCGTCTCCAATACAGCAAGAACCATGTGCATACCCTGAAAAAAAGAACTGTGTTTCCTACGCATACAGACTATATGTAGATCAACTCTCGTTATGAAACTGATTCAAAACGCAGCACCTCTTAAATAAATGCTGTTTAGTTAATAGTGAGAATCTCATTGGGGTTTCGAACAGTGTAAAACTATTTGAGCACAAATTTCACTTGCTTTATCAGAAATAAACTCTTCCATGTAGGAAGACACAGATCCTGGGGTTTAACTCCATTACTGAAGGTAAATTCAGACCAGTGTTCTCATCCATGAAACACACTCAGTTTTAACGCAACAAACAAGCTCTTCTTTCCAGAGTCTAAAATACATCAAGAACCATGGGCATGCCCAGAGAAAAAGAACTGTGTTTCCTACTCATACAGACCATATGTAGTTCAACTCTGCTCATGAAACTAATACAAACCACAGCTCCTATTACATAAAGGCTCTTTAGTTAATAGTGTGAATCATGTTGGGTTGGTGAACTGCAAAAAATCATTTGAGCCCAAAATTCACTGGGTTTAACAGAAATGAACTCTTGCTTGTAGGAAGACAAAGATCCTGGGGTTTGACTTCGTTTCTGAAGGCCAATTCAGACCAGTGTTCTCATCCCTGAAAAACACTCTGTTTTCCGTCAAGAAGCAAGGTCTTCTTTCCAGCAGCTCCAATACATCAAGAACCATGAGCAGGCCCAGAAAAAAAGAACTGTGTTACCTACTTATACGGACCATATGTAGTTCAACTCTGCTTATGAAACGGATACAAACCACAGAACCTCTTACATAAATGCTATTTCGTTAATAGTGAGAATCGGTTTCGTTTGGAGAACTGAGAAAAATCATTTGACCCCTAAATTCACTTGGTTTACCGGAAATGAACTCTTGCTTGTAGGAAGACACAGATCCTGGGGTTTATCTCCGTTTCAGAAGGGAAATTCAGACCAGATTTCTCATCCCTGAAACACACTCTGCTTTAACGCAAGAAGCAAGCATTCTTTCCAGAGTCTAAAATACAACAAGAACCATGAGCATGCCCTGAAAAAAAGAACTGTGTTTCCTACTCATATGGACCATATGTAGTTCAACTCTGCTTATGAAACTGATAGAAACCACAGCTCCGCTTACATAAATGCTCTTTTTTTAATAGTGAGAATTGCGAAGGGTTCGTGAACTGGGAAAAATCATTTGAGCCCAAAATTCACTGTGTTAATCAGAAATGACTCTTCCTTGTAGAAAGACACAGATGCTGGGGTTTAATTCCATTTCTGAAGGGAAATTCAGACCAGAGTTCTCATCCCTGAAACACGCTCTGCTTTAACGCAAGAAGGAAGCTCTTCTTTCCAGAGTCTAATATACAGCAAGATTCATGAGAATGCCCTGAAAAAAAGAACTGTGTTTCCTACTCAGCGGACCATATGTAGTTCAACTCTGCTTATGAAACTGATACAAACCACAGCTCATCTTACATAAATGCTCTTTAGTTAATAGTGATAATCTTGTTGGGTTCATGAACTGCGAAAAATCATTTGAGCCCAAAATTACTGGGTTTACCTGAAGTGAACTCCTGCTTGTGTGAAGACACAGTCCTGGGGTTTAACTCCGTTTCTGAAGGCAAATTCAGAACCGAATTCTCATCCCTCAAACACACTCTGTTTTAAGGCAAGAATCATCCTCATCTTTAAAGCGTGTCCAATACAGTACGAACCATGAGCATTCCCAGAAAAAAAGAACTGTTTCCTACGCATTTTGACTATATGTAGTTCAACTCTGCTTATGATATGATACAGACCACAGCTCCTCTTACATAAATGCTGTTTAGTTAATAGTGATAATCGCCATGGGTACTAGAACTATGTAAAGTCATTTGAGCTGAATATTCACGTGGTTTACCAGAAATGAACTCTTGCTTATAGGAAGACACAGATCCTGGGGTTTAACTCCATTTCTAAATGGAAATTCGGACCAGAGTTCTCATCCCTGAAACACACTCTGTTTTCACGCAAGAAGCAAGCTCTTCTTTCCATTGGCTCCAATACATCAAGAACCATGAGCATGCCCAGAAAAAAAGAACCGTGTTTCCTACTCATACGGACCATATGTTGTTCAACTCTGCTTATGAATCTGATACAAACCACAGACCCTCTTACATAAATGCTCTTTAGTTAATAGTGAGAATCGCATTGGGTTTTTGAACTGGGTAAAATCATTTGAGCCCAAAATTCACTTCGTTTACCAGATATAAACTCTTCCTTGTAGGAAAACACAGATCCTGGGGTTTAACTCCATTTCTGAAGGGAAGTTCAGACCAGAGTTCTCATCCCTGAAACACACTCTGCTTTAACGCAAAAAGGAAGCTCTTCTTTCCAGAGTTTAATATACAGCAAGATTCATGAGAATGCCCTGAAAAAAAGAACTGTGTTTCCTACTCATGGAGACCATATGTAGTTCAACTCTGCTTATGATAGTGATACAAACCACAGCTCCTCTTACATAAATGCTCTTTAGTTAATAGTGAGAATAGCTTTGGGTTCGTGAACTGTGTAAAATCATTTGATCCCAAAATTCACTGGGTTTACCAGAAATGAACTCTTGCTTGTAGGAAGACACAGGTCCTGGGGTTTAACTCGGTTTCTGAAGGGAAATTCAGACCAGTGTTCTCATCCATGAAACCCACTCTGTTTTCACGCAAGAAGCAAGCTCTTCTTTACAGAGTCTCCAATACGGCAGGAATATTGAGCATGCCCTGAAAAAAAGAACTGTGTTTCCTACTCAAACGGACCATATGTAGTTCAACTCTGCTTATGAAACTGATACAAACCACAGCTCCGCTTACATAAATGCTCTTTATTTAATAGTGAGAATCGCGTTGGGTTCGTGAAATGTGAAAAATCATTTGAGCCCCAAATTCACAGTGTTTACCTGAAATGAACTCCTGCTTGTAGGAAGACACAGATCCTTGGGTTTAACTCCATTTCTGAAGGCAAAATCAGACCAGAATTCTCATCCCTGAAAAACACTCTGTTTTAAGGCAAGTATCTTCCTCTTCTTTCCAGCTTCTCCAAAACAGTAAGAACCATGAGCATGCCCAGAAAAAAGAACGGTGTTTCCTACTCATAGAGACCATATGTAGATCACTCTGCTTATGAAACTGAATCAAACCACAGCACTTCTTAAATAAATGCTGTTTAGTTAATAGTGAGAATCGCATTGGGGTTTCAAACTGTGTAAAATCATTTGACCCCGAAAATCACTAGGTTTACCAGAAATAAACTCTTCCATGTAGGAAGACACAGATCCTGGATTTTAACTCCGATTTTGAAGGTAAATTCAGACCAGTGTTCTCATCCATGAAACACACTCTGTTTTAATGAAACAAACTACCTCTTCTTTCCAGAGTCTAAAATACAGCAAGAACCATAGCATGCCCTGAGAAAAAGAATTGTGTTTCCTACTCATACGGATCATATGTAGTTCAACTCTGCTTATGAAACTAATACAAACCACAGCTCCTCTTACATAAAGGCTATTTAGTTAATAGTGAGAATCATGTTGTGTTGTGAACTGTGAAAAATCATTTGAGCCTAAAATTCACTGGGTATAGCAGAAATGAACACTTGCTTGTAGGAAGACTCAGATCCTGGGGTTTAACTCCGTTTCTGAAGGGAAATTCAGACCAGAATTCTCATCCCTGACACACTCTGTTTTAACGCAAGAAGCAAGCTCTTCTTTCCAGAGTCTAAAATACAGCAAGAACTATGAGCATGCCCTGAGAAAAAGAACTGTGTTTACTACTCATACGGACCATATGTAGTTCAACTCTGCATATGAAACTAATACAAACCACAGCTCCTATTACATAAAGGCTCTTTAGTTAATAGTGAGAATCATGTTGGGTTGGTGAACAGCAAAAAATCATTTGAGCCCAAAATTCACTGGGTTTACCAGAAATGAACTCTTGCTTGTAGGAAGACAAAGATCCTGGGGTTTGACTTCATTTCTGAAGGCCAATTCAGACCAGAGTTCTCATCCCTGAAAAACACTCTGTTTTCCCTCAAGAAGCAAGGTCTTCTTTCCAGCGGCTCCAATACATCAAGAACCATGAGCAGGCACAGAATAAAAGAACTGTGTTTCCTACTCATACGGCCCATATGTAGTTCAACGCTGCTTATGAAACTGATAGAAACCACAGACCCTCTTACATAAATGCTCTTTCGTTAATAGTGAGAATCGGTTTCATTTGGTGACTGAGAAAAATCATTTGAGCCCAAAATTCACTTGGTTTACCAGAAATGAATTCTTGCTTGTAGGAAGACACAGGTCATGGGGTTTAACTCCGTTTCAGAAGGGAAATTCAGTCCAGAGTTCTCATCCCTGAAACACACTCTGCTTTAAGGCAAGAAGCAAGCATTCTTCCAGAGTCTAAAATACAGCAAGAACCATGAGCATGCCCTGAAAAAAAGAACTGTGTTTCCTACTCATACGGACCATATGTAGTTCAACTCTGCTTATGAAACTGATACAAACCACAGCTCTGCTTTCATAAATGCTCTTTATTTAATAGTGAGAATCGCGTTGGGTTCGTGAACTGTGAAAAATCATTTGAGCCCAAAATTCACTGGGTTTAACAGAAATGAACTCTTGCTTGTAGGAAGACAAAGATCCTGGGGTTTAACTCCGTTTCTGAAGGCAAATTCAGACCAGAGTTCTCATCCCTGAAAAACACTCTGTTTTCAAGCAAGAATCAAACTCTTCTTTCCAGTGGCACCAATACATCAAAACCATGAGCACGCCCAGAAAAAAAGAACTGTGTTTCCTACTCATACAGACCATATGTAGTTCAACTCTGCGTATGAAACTGATACAAACCACACCTCGTCTTAAATAAATGCTGTTTAGTTAATAGTGAGAATCGCATTGCGTTTATGAACTCTGTAAAATCATTTGAGCCCAAAATTCACTTGGTTTAGGAGAAATAACTCTTCCATGTAGGAAGTCACAGATCCTTGGGTTTATCTCCATTTCTGATGGGAAATTCAGACCAGAGTTCTCATCCCTGAAAAACACTCTCTTTTAAGGCCAGAATCATCCTCTTCTTTCTAGCTTCTCCAATACAGTAAGAACCATGAGCATGCCCAGAAAAAAGAACTGTGTTTCCTACTCATACAGACCATATGTAGTTCAACTGTGCTTATGAAACTGATACAACCAACAGCATCTCTAACATAAAAGCTCTTTAGTTAATGGTGAGAATCGCGTTTCGTTCGTGGACTGCAAAAAATCCTTTGAGCCCAAAATTCACTAAGTTTACCTGAAATTAACTCGTGCTTGTAGGAAGACACAGATCCTGGGGTTTAACTCCATTACTGAAGGCAAATTCAGACCAGAATTCTCATCCCTGAAAAACACTCTGTTTTAATGCAAGAATCATCGTCTTCTTTCCAGCGTCTCCAATACAGCAAGAACCATGTGCATACCCTGAAAAAAAGAACTGTGTTTCCTACGCATACAGACTATATGTAGATCAACTCTCGTTATGAAACTGATTCAAAACGCAGCACCTCTTAAATAAATGCTGTTTAGTTAATAGTGAGAATCTCATTGGGGTTTCGAACAGTGTAAAACTATTTGAGCACAAATTTCACTTGCTTTATCAGAAATAAACTCTTCCATGTAGGAAGACACAGATCCTGGATTATTACTCCAATTTTGAAGGTAAATTCAGACCAGTGTTCTCATCCATGAAACACACTCAGTTTTAACGCAACAAACAAGCTCTTCTTTCCAGAGTCTAAAATACATCAAGAACCATGGGCATGCCCAGAGAAAAAGAACTGTGTTTCCTACTCATACAGACCATATGTAGTTCAACTCTGCTCATGAAACTAATACAAACCACAGCTCCTATTACATAAAGGCTCTTTAGTTAATAGTGTGAATCATGTTGGGTTGGTGAACTGCAAAAAATCATTTGAGCCCAAAATTCACTGGGTTTAACAGAAATGAACTCTTGCTTGTAGGAAGACAAAGATCCTGGGGTTTGACTTCGTTTCTGAAGGCCAATTCAGACCAGTGTTCTCATCCCTGAAAAACACTCTGTTTTCCGTCAAGAAGCAAGGTCTTCTTTCCAGCAGCTCCAATACATCAAGAACCATGAGCAGGCCCAGAAAAAAAGAACTGTGTTACCTACTCATACGGACCATATGTAGTTCAACTCTGCTTATGAAACGGATACAAACCACAGAACCTCTTACATAAATGCTATTTCGTTAATAGTGAGAATCGGTTTCGTTTGGAGAACTGAGAAAAATCATTTGACCCCTAAATTCACTTGGTTTACCGGAAATGAACTCTTGCTTGTAGGAAGACACAGATCCTGGGGTTTATCTCCGTTTCAGAAGGGAAATTCAGACCAGATTTCTCATCCCTGAAACACACTCTGCTTTAACGCAAGAAGCAAGCATTCTTTCCAGAGTCTAAAATACAACAAGAACCATGAGCATGCCCTGAAAAAAAGAACTGTGTTTCCTACTCATATGGACCATATGTAGTTCAACTCTGCTTATGAAACTGATAGAAACCACAGCTCCGCTTACATAAATGCTCTTTTTTTAATAGTGAGAATTGCGATGGGTTCGTGAACTGGGAAAAATCATTTGAGCCCAAAATTCACTGTGTTAATCAGAAATGACTCTTCCTTGTAGAAAGACACAGATGCTGGGGTTTAATTCCATTTCTGAAGGGAAATTCAGACCAGAGTTCTCATCCCTGAAACACGCTCTGCTTTAACGCAAGAAGGAAGCTCTTCTTTCCAGAGTCTAATATACAGCAAGATTCATGAGAATGCCCTGAAAAAAAGAACTGTGTTTCCTACTCAGCGGAAAATATGTAGTTCAACTCTGCTTATGAAACTGATACAAACCACAGCTCATCTTACATAAATGCTCTTTAGTTAATAGTGATAATCTTGTTGGGTTCATGAACTGCGAAAAATCATTTGAGCCCAAAATTACTGGGTTTACCTGAAGTGAACTCCTGCTTGTGTGAAGACACAGTCCTGGGGTTTAAATCCGTTTCTGAAGGCAAATTCAGAACCGAATTCTCATCCCTCAAACACACTCTGTTTTAAGGCAAGAATCATCCTCATCTTTAAAGCGTGTCCAATACAGTACGAACCATGAGCATTCCCAGAAAAAAAGAACTGTTTCCTACGCATTTTGACTATATGTAGTTCAACTCTGCTTATGATATGATACAGACCACAGCTCCTCTTACATAAATGCTGTTTAGTTAATAGTGATAATCGCCATGGGTACTAGAACTATGTAAAGTCATTTGAGCTGAATATTCACGTGGTTTACCAGAAATGAACTCTTGCTTATAGGAAGACACAGATCCTGGGGTTTAACTCCATTTCTAAATGGAAATTCGGACCAGAGTTCTCATCCCTGAAACACACTCTGTTTTCACGCAAGAAGCAAGCTCTTCTTTCCATTGGCTCCAATACATCAAGAACCATGAGCATGCCCAGAAAAAAAGAACCGTGTTTCCTACTCATACGGACCATATGTTGTTCAACTCTGCTTATGAATCTGATACAAACCACAGACCCTCTTACATAAATGCTCTTTAGTTAATAGTGAGAATCGCATTGGGTTTTTGAACTGGGTAAAATCATTTGAGCCCAAAATTCACTTCGTTTACCAGATATAAACTCTTCCTTGTAGGAAAACACAGATCCTGGGGTTTAACTCCATTTCTGAAGGGAAGTTCAGACCAGAGTTCTCATCCCTGAAACACACTCTGCTTTAATGCAAAAAGGAAGCTCTTCTTTCCAGAGTTTAATATACAGCAAGATTCATGAGAATGCCCTGAAAAAAAGAACTGTGTTTCCTACTCATGGAGACCATATGTAGTTCAACTCTGCTTATGATAGTGATACAAACCACAGCTCCTCTTACATAAATGCTCTTTAGTTAATAGTGAGAATAGCTTTGGGTTCGTGAACTGTGTAAAATCATTTGATCCCAAAATTCACTGGGTTTACCAGAAATGAACTCTTGCTTGTAGGAAGACACAGGTCCTGGGGTTTAACTCGGTTTCTGAAGGGAAATTCAGACCAGTGTTCTCATCCATGAAACCCACTCTGTTTTCACGCAAGAAGCAAGCTCTTCTTTACAGAGTCTCCAATACGGCAGGAATATTGAGCATGCCCTGAAAAAAAGAACTCTGTTTCCTATTCATACGGACCATATGTTGTTCAACTCTGCTTATGAAACTGATAAAAACCACAGCACTTCTTAAATAAATGCTGTTTAGTTAATAGTGAGAATCGCATTGGGGTTTCAAACTGTGTAAAATCATTTGACCCCGAAAATCACTAGGTTTACCAGAAATAAACTCTTCCATGTAGGAAGACACAGATCCTGGATTTTAACTCCGATTTTGAAGGTAAATTCAGACCAGTGTTCTCATCCATGAAACACACTCTGTTTTAATGAAACAAACTACCTCTTCTTTCCAGAGTCTAAAATACAGCAAGAACCATAGCATGCCCTGAGAAAAAGAATTGTGTTTCCTACTCATACGGATCATATGTAGTTCAACTCTGCTTATGAAACTAATACAAACCACAGCTCCTCTTACATAAAGGCTATTTAGTTAATAGTGAGAATCATGTTGTGTTGTGAACTGTGAAAAATCATTTGAGCCTAAAATTCACTGGGTATAGCAGAAATGAACACTTGCTTGTAGGAAGACTCAGATCCTGGGGTTTAACTCCGTTTCTGAAGGGAAATTCAGACCAGAATTCTCATCCCTGACACACTCTGTTTTAACGCAAGAAGCAAGCTCTTCTTTCCAGAGTCTAAAATACAGCAAGAACTATGAGCATGCCCTGAGAAAAAGAACTGTGTTTACTACTCATACGGACCATATGTAGTTCAACTCTGCATATGAAACTAATACAAACCACAGCTCCTATTACATAAAGGCTCTTTAGTTAATAGTGAGAATCATGTTGGGTTGGTGAACAGCAAAAAATCATTTGAGCCCAAAATTCACTGGGTTTACCAGAAATGAACTCTTGCTTGTAGGAAGACAAAGATCCTGGGGTTTGACTTCATTTCTGAAGGCCAATTCAGACCAGAGTTCTCATCCCTGAAAAACACTCTGTTTTCCCTCAAGAAGCAAGGTCTTCTTTCCAGCGGCTCCAATACATCAAGAACCATGAGCAGGCACAGAATAAAAGAACTGTGTTTCCTACTCATACGGCCCATATGTAGTTCAACGCTGCTTATGAAACTGATAGAAACCACAGACCCTCTTACATAAATGCTCTTTCGTTAATAGTGAGAATCGGTTTCGTTTGGTGACTGAGAAAAATCATTTGAGCCCAAAATTCACTTGGTTTACCAGAAATGAATTCTTGCTTGTAGGAAGACACAGGTCATGGGGTTTAACTCCGTTTCAGAAGGGAAATTCAGTCCAGAGTTCTCATCCCTGAAACACACTCTGCTTTAAGGCAAGAAGCAAGCATTCTTCCAGAGTCTAAAATACAGCAAGAACCATGAGCATGCCCTGAAAAAAAGAACTGTGTTTCCTACTCATACGGACCATATGTAGTTCAACTCTGCTTATGAAACTGATACAAACCACAGCTCTGCTTTCATAAATGCTCTTTATTTAATAGTGAGAATCGCGTTGGGTTCGTGAACTGTGAAAAATCATTTGAGCCCAAAATTCACTGGGTTTAACAGAAATGAACTCTTGCTTGTAGGAAGACAAAGATCCTGGGGTTTAACTCCGTTTCTGAAGGCAAATTCAGACCAGAGTTCTCATCCCTGAAAAACACTCTGTTTTCAAGCAAGAATCAAACTCTTCTTTCCAGTGGCACCAATACATCAAAACCATGAGCACGCCCAGAAAAAAAGAACTGTGTTTCCTACTCATACAGACCATATGTAGTTCAACTCTGCGTATGAAACTGATACAAACCACACCTCGTCTTAAATAAATGCTGTTTAGTTAATAGTGAGAATCGCATTGCGTTTATGAACTCTGTAAAATCATTTGAGCCCAAAATTCACTTGGTTTAGGAGAAATAACTCTTCCATGTAGGAAGTCACAGATCCTTGGGTTTATCTCCATTTCTGATGGGAAATTCAGACCAGAGTTCTCATCCCTGAAAAACACTCTCTTTTAAGGCCAGAATCATCCTCTTCTTTCTAGCTTCTCCAATACAGTAAGAACCATGAGCATGCCCAGAAAAAAGAACTGTGTTTCCTACTCATACAGACCATATGTAGTTCAACTGTGCTTATGAAACTGATACAACCAACAGCATCTCTAACATAAAAGCTCTTTAGTTAATGGTGAGAATCGCGTTTCGTTCGTGGACTGCAAAAAATCCTTTGAGCCCAAAATTCACTAAGTTTACCTGAAATTAACTCGTGCTTGTAGGAAGACACAGATCCTGGGGTTTAACTCCATTACTGAAGGCAAATTCAGACCAGAATTCTCATCCCTGAAAAACACTCTGTTTTAATGCAAGAATCATCGTCTTCTTTCCAGCGTCTCCAATACAGCAAGAACCATGTGCATACCCTGAAAAAAAGAACTGTGTTTCCTACGCATACAGACTATATGTAGATCAACTCTCGTTATGAAACTGATTCAAAACGCAGCACCTCTTAAATAAATGCTGTTTAGTTAATAGTGAGAATCTCATTGGGGTTTCGAACAGTGTAAAACTATTTGAGCACAAATTTCACTTGCTTTATCAGAAATAAACTCTTCCATGTAGGAAGACACAGATCCTGGATTATTACTCCAATTTTGAAGGTAAATTCAGACCAGTGTTCTCATCCATGAAACACACTCAGTTTTAACGCAACAAACAAGCTCTTCTTTCCAGAGTCTAAAATACATCAAGAACCATGGGCATGCCCAGAGAAAAAGAACTGTGTTTCCTACTCATACAGACCATATGTAGTTCAACTCTGCTCATGAAACTAATACAAACCACAGCTCCTATTACATAAAGGCTCTTTAGTTAATAGTGTGAATCATGTTGGGTTGGTGAACTGCAAAAAATCATTTGAGCCCAAAATTCACTGGGTTTAACAGAAATGAACTCTTGCTTGTAGGAAGACAAAGATCCTGGGGTTTGACTTCGTTTCTGAAGGCCAATTCAGACCAGTGTTCTCATCCCTGAAAAACACTCTGTTTTCCGTCAAGAAGCAAGGTCTTCTTTCCAGCAGCTCCAATACATCAAGAACCATGAGCAGGCCCAGAAAAAAAGAACTGTGTTACCTACTCATACGGACCATATGTAGTTCAACTCTGCTTATGAAACGGATACAAACCACAGAACCTCTTACATAAATGCTATTTCGTTAATAGTGAGAATCGGTTTCGTTTGGAGAACTGAGAAAAATCATTTGACCCCTAAATTCACTTGGTTTACCGGAAATGAACTCTTGCTTGTAGGAAGACACAGATCCTGGGGTTTATCTCCGTTTCAGAAGGGAAATTCAGACCAGATTTCTCATCCCTGAAACACACTCTGCTTTAACGCAAGAAGCAAGCATTCTTTCCAGAGTCTAAAATACAACAAGAACCATGAGCATGCCCTGAAAAAAAGAACTGTGTTTCCTACTCATATGGACCATATGTAGTTCAACTCTGCTTATGAAACTGATAGAAACCACAGCTCCGCTTACATAAATGCTCTTTTTTTAATAGTGAGAATTGCGATGGGTTCGTGAACTGGGAAAAATCATTTGAGCCCAAAATTCACTGTGTTAATCAGAAATGACTCTTCCTTGTAGAAAGACACAGATGCTGGGGTTTAATTCCATTTCTGAAGGGAAATTCAGACCAGAGTTCTCATCCCTGAAACACGCTCTGCTTTAACGCAAGAAGGAAGCTCTTCTTTCCAGAGTCTAATATACAGCAAGATTCATGAGAATGCCCTGAAAAAAAGAACTGTGTTTCCTACTCAGCGGACCATATGTAGTTCAACTCTGCTTATGAAACTGATACAAACCACAGCTCATCTTACATAAATGCTCTTTAGTTAATAGTGATAATCTTGTTGGGTTCATGAACTGCGAAAAATCATTTGAGCCCAAAATTACTGGGTTTACCTGAAGTGAACTCCTGCTTGTGTGAAGACACAGTCCTGGGGTTTAAATCCGTTTCTGAAGGCAAATTCAGAACCGAATTCTCATCCCTCAAACACACTCTGTTTTAAGGCAAGAATCATCCTCATCTTTAAAGCGTGTCCAATACAGTACGAACCATGAGCATTCCCAGAAAAAAAGAACTGTTTCCTACGCATTTTGACTATATGTAGTTCAACTCTGCTTATGATATGATACAGACCACAGCTCCTCTTACATAAATGCTGTTTAGTTAATAGTGATAATCGCCATGGGTACTAGAACTATGTAAAGTCATTTGAGCTGAATATTCACGTGGTTTACCAGAAATGAACTCTTGCTTATAGGAAGACACAGATCCTGGGGTTTAACTCCATTTCTAAATGGAAATTCGGACCAGAGTTCTCATCCCTGAAACACACTCTGTTTTCACGCAAGAAGCAAGCTCTTCTTTCCATTGGCTCCAATACATCAAGAACCATGAGCATGCCCAGAAAAAAAGAACCGTGTTTCCTACTCATACGGACCATATGTTGTTCAACTCTGCTTATGAATCTGATACAAACCACAGACCCTCTTACATAAATGCTCTTTAGTTAATAGTGAGAATCGCATTGGGTTTTTGAACTGGGTAAAATCATTTGAGCCCAAAATTCACTTCGTTTACCAGATATAAACTCTTCCTTGTAGGAAAACACAGATCCTGGGGTTTAACTCCATTTCTGAAGGGAAGTTCAGACCAGAGTTCTCATCCCTGAAACACACTCTGCTTTAATGCAAAAAGGAAGCTCTTCTTTCCAGAGTTTAATATACAGCAAGATTCATGAGAATGCCCTGAAAAAAAGAACTGTGTTTCCTACTCATGGAGACCATATGTAGTTCAACTCTGCTTATGATAGTGATACAAACCACAGCTCCTCTTACATAAATGCTCTTTAGTTAATAGTGAGAATAGCTTTGGGTTCGTGAACTGTGTAAAATCATTTGATCCCAAAATTCACTGGGTTTACCAGAAATGAACTCTTGCTTGTAGGAAGACACAGGTCCTGGGGTTTAACTCGGTTTCTGAAGGGAAATTCAGACCAGTGTTCTCATCCATGAAACCCACTCTGTTTTCACGCAAGAAGCAAGCTCTTCTTTACAGAGTCTCCAATACGGCAGGAATATTGAGCATGCCCTGAAAAAAAGAACTCTGTTTCCTATTCATACGGACCATATGTTGTTCAACTCTGCTTATGAAACTGATAAAAACCACAGCTCCTCTTACATAAATGCTCTTTAGTTAATAGTGAGATCACATTGGTGTTTCAAACTGTGGAAAATCATTTGAGCCCAAAATTCACTTGGTTTGCCAGAAATAAACTCTTCCATGTAGGAAATCACAGATCCTGGATTTTAACTCCGATTTTGAAGGTAAATTCAGACCAGTGTTCTCATCCATGAAACATAAACTGTTTTAACGCAACAAACAAGTTCTTCTTTCCAGAGTCTAAAATACAGCAAGAGCAATGAGCATACCCTGAGAAAAAGAACTGTGTTTCCTACTCATACGGACCATATGCAGTTCAACTCTGCTTATGAAACGAATACAAACCACAGCTCCTATTACATAAAGGCTCTTGAGTTAATAGTGAGAATCATGTTGGGTTGGTGAACTGCGAAAAATCATTTGAGCCCCTAAATCACTGGGTTTACCAGAAATGAACTCTTGCTGGTAGGAAGACAAAGATCCTGGGGTTGAACACCGTTTCTGAAGTCAATTTCAGACCAGAGTTCTCAGCACTGAAAAACACTCTGTTTTCATGCAACAATCAAGCTCTTCTTTCCAGAGTCTAAAAGACAGCAAGAGCAATGAGCATGCCCTGAAAAAAAGAACTGTGTTTCCTACTCATACGGACGATTTGTAGTTCACCTCTGCTTAAGAAACTGAAACAAATCACAGTTCGTCTTATATAAATGCTCTTTAGTTAATAGTGAGAATCGCATTGGGTTTTTGAACTGTGAAAAATCCTTTGAGCCGAAAATTCGCTTTGTTTATGAGAAAGGAACGCTTGATTGTAGGAAGACACAGATCCTGGGGTTTAATTCTGTTTCTGAAGGCAAATTCAGACCAGAGTTCTCATCCCTGAAATACACTCTGCTTTAACGAAAGAAGCAAGCTCTTCTTTCCAGAGTCTAAAATACAGCAAGAACCATGAGCATGCCCAGAAAAAAGAACTGTGTTTCCTACTCATACAGACCATATGTAGTTCAACTGTGCTTATGAAACTGATACAACCAACAGCATCTCTAACATAAAAGCTCTTTAGTTAATGGTGAGAATCGCGTTTCGTTCGTGGACTGCAAAAAATCCTTTGAGCCCAAAATTCACTAAGTTTACCTGAAATTAACTCGTGCTTGTAGGAAGACACAGATCCTGGGGTTTAACTCCATTACTGAAGGCAAATTCAGACCAGAATTCTCATCCCTGAAAAACACTCTGTTTTAATGCAAGAATCATCGTCTTCTTTCCAGCGTCTCCAATACAGCAAGAACCATGTGCATACCCTGAAAAAAAGAACTGTGTTTCCTACGCATACAGACTATATGTAGATCAACTCTCGTTATGAAACTGATTCAAAACGCAGCACCTCTTAAATAAATGCTGTTTAGTTAATAGTGAGAATCTCATTGGGGTTTCGAACAGTGTAAAACTATTTGAGCACAAATTTCACTTGCTTTATCAGAAATAAACTCTTCCATGTAGGAAGACACAGATCCTGGATTATTACTCCAATTTTGAAGGTAAATTCAGACCAGTGTTCTCATCCATGAAACACACTCAGTTTTAACGCAACAAACAAGCTCTTCTTTCCAGAGTCTAAAATACATCAAGAACCATGGGCATGCCCAGAGAAAAAGAACTGTGTTTCCTACTCATACAGACCATATGTAGTTCAACTCTGCTCATGAAACTAATACAAACCACAGCTCCTATTACATAAAGGCTCTTTAGTTAATAGTGTGAATCATGTTGGGTTGGTGAACTGCAAAAAATCATTTGAGCCCAAAATTCACTGGGTTTAACAGAAATGAACTCTTGCTTGTAGGAAGACAAAGATCCTGGGGTTTGACTTCGTTTCTGAAGGCCAATTCAGACCAGTGTTCTCATCCCTGAAAAACACTCTGTTTTCCGTCAAGAAGCAAGGTCTTCTTTCCAGCAGCTCCAATACATCAAGAACCATGAGCAGGCCCAGAAAAAAAGAACTGTGTTACCTACTCATACGGACCATATGTAGTTCAACTCTGCTTATGAAACGGATACAAACCACAGAACCTCTTACATAAATGCTATTTCGTTAATAGTGAGAATCGGTTTCGTTTGGAGAACTGAGAAAAATCATTTGACCCCTAAATTCACTTGGTTTACCGGAAATGAACTCTTGCTTGTAGGAAGACACAGATCCTGGGGTTTATCTCCGTTTCAGAAGGGAAATTCAGACCAGATTTCTCATCCCTGAAACACACTCTGCTTTAACGCAAGAAGCAAGCATTCTTTCCAGAGTCTAAAATACAACAAGAACCATGAGCATGCCCTGAAAAAAAGAACTGTGTTTCCTACTCATATGGACCATATGTAGTTCAACTCTGCTTATGAAACTGATAGAAACCACAGCTCCGCTTACATAAATGCTCTTTTTTTAATAGTGAGAATTGCGATGGGTTCGTGAACTGGGAAAAATCATTTGAGCCCAAAATTCACTGTGTTAATCAGAAATGACTCTTCCTTGTAGAAAGACACAGATGCTGGGGTTTAATTCCATTTCTGAAGGGAAATTCAGACCAGAGTTCTCATCCCTGAAACACGCTCTGCTTTAACGCAAGAAGGAAGCTCTTCTTTCCAGAGTCTAATATACAGCAAGATTCATGAGAATGCCCTGAAAAAAAGAACTGTGTTTCCTACTCAGCGGACCATATGTAGTTCAACTCTGCTTATGAAACTGATACAAACCACAGCTCATCTTACATAAATGCTCTTTAGTTAATAGTGATAATCTTGTTGGGTTCATGAACTGCGAAAAATCATTTGAGCCCAAAATTACTGGGTTTACCTGAAGTGAACTCCTGCTTGTGTGAAGACACAGTCCTGGGGTTTAAATCCGTTTCTGAAGGCAAATTCAGAACCGAATTCTCATCCCTCAAACACACTCTGTTTTAAGGCAAGAATCATCCTCATCTTTAAAGCGTGTCCAATACAGTACGAACCATGAGCATTCCCAGAAAAAAAGAACTGTTTCCTACGCATTTTGACTATATGTAGTTCAACTCTGCTTATGATATGATACAGACCACAGCTCCTCTTACATAAATGCTGTTTAGTTAATAGTGATAATCGCCATGGGTACTAGAACTATGTAAAGTCATTTGAGCTGAATATTCACGTGGTTTACCAGAAATGAACTCTTGCTTATAGGAAGACACAGATCCTGGGGTTTAACTCCATTTCTAAATGGAAATTCGGACCAGAGTTCTCATCCCTGAAACACACTCTGTTTTCACGCAAGAAGCAAGCTCTTCTTTCCATTGGCTCCAATACATCAAGAACCATGAGCATGCCCAGAAAAAAAGAACCGTGTTTCCTACTCATACGGACCATATGTTGTTCAACTCTGCTTATGAATCTGATACAAACCACAGACCCTCTTACATAAATGCTCTTTAGTTAATAGTGAGAATCGCATTGGGTTTTTGAACTGGGTAAAATCATTTGAGCCCAAAATTCACTTCGTTTACCAGATATAAACTCTTCCTTGTAGGAAAACACAGATCCTGGGGTTTAACTCCATTTCTGAAGGGAAGTTCAGACCAGAGTTCTCATCCCTGAAACACACTCTGCTTTAACGCAAAAAGGAAGCTCTTCTTTCCAGAGTTTAATATACAGCAAGATTCATGAGAATGCCCTGAAAAAAAGAACTGTGTTTCCTACTCATGGAGACCATATGTAGTTCAACTCTGCTTATGATAGTGATACAAACCACAGCTCCTCTTACATAAATGCTCTTTAGTTAATAGTGAGAATAGCTTTGGGTTCGTGAACTGTGTAAAATCATTTGATCCCAAAATTCACTGGGTTTACCAGAAATGAACTCTTGCTTGTAGGAAGACACAGGTCCTGGGGTTTAACTCGGTTTCTGAAGGGAAATTCAGACCAGTGTTCTCATCCATGAAACCCACTCTGTTTTCACGCAAGAAGCAAGCTCTTCTTTACAGAGTCTCCAATACGGCAGGAATATTGAGCATGCCCTGAAAAAAAGAACTCTGTTTCCTATTCATACGTTCCATATGTTGTTCAACTCTGCTTATGAAACTGATAAAAACCACAGCTCCTCTTACATAAATGCTCTTTAGTTAATAGTGAGATCACATTGGTGTTTCAAACTGTGGAAAATCATTTGAGCCCAAAATTCACTTGGTTTGCCAGAAATAAACTCTTCCATGTAGGAAATCACAGATCCTGGATTTTAACTCCGATTTTGAAGGTAAATTCAGACCAGTGTTCTCATCCATGAAACATAAACTGTTTTAACGCAACAAACAAGTTCTTCTTTCCAGAGTCTAAAATACAGCAAGAGCAATGAGCATACCCTGAGAAAAAGAACTGTGTTTCCTACTCATACGGACCATATGCAGTTCAACTCTGCTTATGAAACGAATACAAACCACAGCTCCTATTACATAAAGGCTCTTGAGTTAATAGTGAGAATCATGTTGGGTTGGTGAACTGCGAAAAATCATTTGAGCCCCTAAATCACTGGGTTTACCAGAAATGAACTCTTGCTGGTAGGAAGACAAAGATCCTGGGGTTGAACACCGTTTCTGAAGTCAATTTCAGACCAGAGTTCTCAGCACTGAAAAACACTCTGTTTTCATGCAACAATCAAGCTCTTCTTTCCAGAGTCTAAAAGACAGCAAGAGCAATGAGCATGCCCTGAAAAAAAGAACTGTGTTTCCTACTCATACGGACGATTTGTAGTTCACCTCTGCTTAAGAAACTGAAACAAATCACAGTTCGTCTTATATAAATGCTCTTTAGTTAATAGTGAGAATCGCATTGGGTTTTTGAACTGTGAAAAATCCTTTGAGCCGAAAATTCGCTTTGTTTATGAGAAAGGAACGCTTGATTGTAGGAAGACACAGATCCTGGGGTTTAATTCTGTTTCTGAAGGCAAATTCAGACCAGAGTTCTCATCCCTGAAATACACTCTGCTTTAACGAAAGAAGCAAGCTCTTCTTTCCAGAGTCTAAAATACAGCAAGAACCATGAGCATGCCCTGAAAAAAAGAACTGTGTTTCCTACTC
The DNA here is from genome assembly GCA_949786385.1 of Onychomys leucogaster. Lineage (NCBI taxonomy): Eukaryota > Metazoa > Chordata > Mammalia > Rodentia > Cricetidae > Onychomys > Onychomys leucogaster. The sequence continues at coordinate 7,582,720 of CATKUP010000006.1, read as the reverse complement.
ATACAGACCATATGTACTTCAACTCAGCATATGAAACTGATACAAACCACAGCTCCTGTTACATAAATGCTCTTTAGTTAATAGTGAGAATCATGTTGGGTTCGTGAACTGCGAAAAATCATTTGAGCCCAAAATTCACTAGATTTACCAGAAATGAACTCTTGCTTGTAGGAAGACAAAGATCCCGGGTTTAACTCCATTTCTGAAGGCAATTTCGACCAGAGTTCTCCTCCCTGAAAAACACTCTGTTTTCACGCAAGAAGCAAGCTCTTTTTTCCAGTGGCTCCAATACATCAAGAACCATGAGCACGCCCAGAAATGAACTCTTGCTTGTAGGAAGACAAAGATCCTGGGTTTAACTCCGTTTCTGAAGGCAAATTCAGACCAGAGTTCTCATCCCTGAAACACACTCTGTTTTAAGGCAGGAAACATCCTCTTCTTTCCAGTGTCTCCGATATAGTAAGAACCTTGAGCATGCCCAGAAAAAAAGAACTGTGTTTCCGACTCATACAGACCATATGTAGTTCAACTCTGCTTATGAAACTGATACAAACCACACCTCCTGTTACATAAATCCTCTTTAGTTAATAGTGAGAATCATGTTGGCTTCATGAACTGCGAAAAATTATTTGAGCCCTAAATTCACTGGGTTTACCAGAAATGAACTCTTGCTTGTAGGAAGATACTGATCCTGGGGTTTAAGTCTGTTTCTGAAGACAAATTCAGACCAGAGTTCTCATCCCTGAAAAAAGCTCTGTTTTAAGGCAAGAATCATCCTCTTCTTCCAGCGTCTCCAATATAGCAAGAACCATGAGCATGGCCTGAAAAAAAGAACTGTATTTCCTATTCATACATAAATGCTCTTTAGTTAATAGTGATAATTGCCTTGGGTTCGTCAACCGCCAAAAATCATTTGAGCCCAAAATTCACTGGATTTACCTGAACTGAAATCTTGCTTGTAGGAAGACACAGATCCTGGGGTTAAATCCCTTTCTGAAGGGAAATTCAGACCACAATTCTCATCCCTGAAACACACTCTGTTTTAATGACAGAAGCAAGCTCTTCTTTCCAGCGGCTGCAATACATCAAAAACCATGAGCACGCCCGGAAATAAAGTACTGTATTTACTACTCATATTGACCATATGTAGTTCAACTCTGCTTCTGAAACTGATACAAACCACAGCTCCTCTTACATAAATGAAATTTAGTCAATAGTGATAATAGGTTTTGGTTGGTGAACTGAGAAATAACATTTGAGCCCAAAATTCACTGGGTTTACGAGAAATGAACTCTTGATAGTAGGAAGACACAGATCCTGGGGTTTAATTCTGTTTCTGAAGGGAAATTCAGACCAGAGTTCTCATCCCTGAAAAACACTCTGTTTTTACGCAAGAATCAAGCTCTTCTTTCCAGCGGCTCCAATACATCAAGAACCATGAGCGCGCCTAGAAAAAAAGAACTGTATTTCCTACTCATATGGACCATACGTAGTTCAACTGTGCTTATGAAACTGATACAAACCACAGCTCCTCTTATACAAATGCTCTTTAGTTAATAGTGTGAATCGCAACTGGTTCAAGAACTGCAAAAAATCATTTGACCCCAAAATTCACTGGGCTTACCAGAAATGAACTCTTGCTTGTAGGAAGACACAGATCCTGGGGTTGAACTCCGTTTCTGAAGGGAAATTCAGAGCAGTGTTCTCATCCATGAAACCCACTCTGTTTTCACGCAAGAAGCAAGCTCTTCTTTCCAGCGTCTCTGATGCAGCAATAACAATGAGAATGCCCTGAAAAAAATAACTGTATGTCCTACTCATACGGACCTTTTGTAGTTCAACTCTGCTCATGATATTGATACAAAACACAGCTCCTCTTACATAAATGCTTTTGGTTAATAGAGAGAATCGCGTTGTGTTCATGAACTGCAAAAAATCATTTGAGCCCAAAATTCAGTGGGTTTACCAGAAATGATCTCTTACTTGTAGGAAGACACAGATCCTGGGGTTTAACTCTGTTTCTGAAGGAAAATCAGAGCAGAATTCTTATCCTTAAAACACACTCTGTTTTAACGCTAGAAGCAAGCTCTTCTTTCCAGAGACTCCATTACCCCCAGAACCATGAACATGCCCTGAAAAAAAGAATTGTGTTTCCTACTCATACGGACCATATGTAGTTCAATTATGCTTATTGATCTGATACAAACCACAGGTCCTCTTACATAAATGTTCATTAGTTAATAGTGAGAATCACGTTGGGTTCATGAACTGTGTAAAATCATTTCAGCCCAATATTCACTTGGTTTACCAGAAATGAACTGTTGCTTGTAGGAAGACACAGATCCTGGGGTTTAACTCCATTTCTGAAGGGAAATTCAGGGCAGTGTTCTCATCCATGAAACACACTCTGTTTTCACGTAAGAAGCAAGCTCTTCTTTCCAGCGTCTCCAATACAGCAAGAACCATTAGCATGCCCTGAAAAAAATAACTGTGTTTCCTACTCATATGGACTATATGTAGTTCAACTCTGCTTATGCAACTGATAGAAACAACAGCTCCTCTTACATAAATGCTCTTTAGTTAATAGTGAGAATCGCGTTGGGTTCTAGAAATGTGTAAAATCATTTGAGCCCAAAATTAAATAGGGTTTACAAGAAATGAACTCTTGCTTGTAGGAAGACACAGATCCTGGGCTTGACCTCCGTTTCTGAAGGGAAATTCTGAGCAGTGTTCTCATCCATGAAACCCACTCTGTTTTCACGCAAGAAGCAAGCTCTTCTTTCCAGCATCTCTGATGCAGCAATAACAATGAGAATGCCCTGAAAAAAATAACTGTATGTCCTACTCATACAGACCTTTTGTAGTTCAACTCTGCTCATGATATTGATACAAAACACAGCTCCTCTTACATAAATGCTTTTTGTTAATAGAGAGAATCGCGTTGTGTTCATGAACTGCAAAAAATCATTTGAGCCCAAAATTCAGTGGGTTTACCAGAAATGATCTCTTACTTGTAGGAAGACACAGATCCTGGGGTTTAACTCTGTTTCTGAAGGAAAATCAGAGCAGAATTCTTATCCTTAAAACACACTCTGTTTTAACGCTAGAAGCAAGCTCTTCTTTCCAGAGACTCCATTACGCCCAGAACCATGAACATGCCCTGAAAAAAAGAATTGCGTTTCCTACTCATACGGACCATATGTAGTTCAATTATGCTTATTGATCTGATACAAACCACAGGTCCTCTTACATAAATGTTCATTAGTTAATAGTGAGAATCACGTTGGGTTCATGAACTGTGTAAAATCATTTCAGCCCAATATTCACTTGGTTTACCAGAAATGAACTGTTGCTTGTAGGAAGACACAGATCCTGGGGATTAACTCCATTTCTGAAGGGAAATTCAGGGCAGTGTTCTCATCCATGAAACACACTCTGTTTTCACGTAAGAAGCAAGCTCTTCTTTCCAGCATCTCCAATACAGCAAGAACCATGAGCATGCCCTGAAAAAAATAACTGTGTTTCCTACTCATATGGACTATATGTAGTTCAACTCTGCTTATGCAACTGATAGAAACAACAGCTCCTCTTACATAAATGCTCTTTAGTTAATAGTGAGAATCGCGTTGGGTTCTAGAAATGTGTAAAATCATTTGAGCCCAAAATTTAATAGTGTTTACCAGAAATGAACTCTTGCTTGTAGGAAGACACAGATCCTGGGCTTGACCTCCGTTTCTGAAGGGAAATTCTGAGCAGTGTTCTCATCCATGAAACACACTATGTTTTCACGCAAGAAGCAACCTCTTCTTTCCAGTGTCTCCAATACCACAAGATATATGTGCATGCCCAGAAAAAAAGATCTGTGTTTCCCACTCCTACGGACGATATGTAGTTCAATTCTGCTTATTGAACTGATACAAACCACAGCTCCTCTTACTTAAATGCTCCTTAGTCAATAGTGAGAATCGCGTTGGGTTCTAGAAATGTGTAAAATCATTTGAGCCCAATATTCACTTGGTTTACCAGAAATGAACTCTTGCTTGTAGGAAGACACAGATCCTGGGGTTTAACTCCATTACTGAAGTTAAATTCAGACCAGTGTTCTCTTCCTTGAAACACACACTGTTTTCACACAAGAAGCAAGCTCTTCATTACAGCGTATCCATTACAGCAAGAAACATGAGCATGCCCAGAAAAGAAGAACAGTGTTTCCTACGAGACGGATCATATGTAGTTCCACTCTACTTATGAAACTGATACCAACCACAGCTCCTCTTACATAAATGTTCATTAGTTAATAGTGAGAATCACGTTGGGTTCGTGAACTGTGTAAAATCATTTCATCCCAATATTCACTTGGTTTACCAGAAATGACCTGTTGTTTGTAGGAAGACACAGATCCTGGGGTTTAACTCCGTTTCTGAAGGGAAATTCAGACCAGTGTTCTCATCCATGAAACACACTCTGTTTTAACGCAAGAAGCAAGCTCTTCTTACAGTGTTTCCAATACAGCAAGAAACATGAGCATGCTCAGAAAAGAAGAACTGTGTTTCCTACTCATACAGACCATATGTTTTTCAACTCTGCTTATGAAACTGATAGAAACCACAGCTCATCTTACGTAAATGCTCTTTAGTTAATAGTGAGAATCACTTTGGGTTCGTGAACTGTGTAAAATCATTGCAGCCCAATATTCACTTGGTTTACCAGAAATGAACTGTTGCTTGTAGGAAGACACAGATCCTGGGGTTTAACTCCCTTTCTGAATGGAAATTCAGACCAGTATTCTCATCCATGAAACACACTCTGTTTTAACGCAAGAAGCAAGCTCTTCTTTCCAGCGACTCCATTACAGCAAGAACCATGAACATGCCCTGAAAAAAAGAACTGTGTTTCCTAATCATACGAAACATATGTAGTTCAATTCTGCTTATGAAACTGATACAAACCACAGCTCCTCTTACTTAAATGCTCTTTAGTCAATAGTGAGAATCGCGTTGGTTTCTAGAAATGTGTAAAATCATTTGAGCCCAATATTCACTTGGTTTACCAGAAATGAAATCTTGCTGGTAGGAAGACACAAATCCTGGGGTTGAACTCCGTTTCTGAAGGGAAATTCAGACCAGTGTTCTAATCCATGAAACCCAGTCTGTTTTCAAGCAAGCAGCAAGCTCTTCTTACCAGCGTATCCAATGCAGCAAGAACAATGACAATGCCCTGAAAAATATAACTGTGTGGCCTACTCATACGGACCTTTTGTAGTTCAACTCTGCTCATGAAATTGATACAAAACACAGCTCCTCTCACATAAATGCTTTTTAGTTAATAGAGAGAATCGCGTTGGGTTCATGAACTGCAAAAAATCATTTGAGCCCAAAATTCACTGGGATAACCAGAAATGAACTCTTGCTTGTAGGAAGACACAGATCCTGGGGTTTAACTCCGTATCTGAAGGGAAATTCAGACCAGTGTTCTCTTCCTTGAAACACACTCTGTTTTAACGCTAGAAGCAAGCTCTTCTTTCCGGCAACTGCATTACAGCAAGAACAATGAGAATGCCCTGAAAAAAAGAACTGTGTGTCCTACTCATACAGACCTTTTGTAGTTCAACTCTGCTCATGAAATTGACAAAAAACACAGCTCCTCTTTCATAAATGCTTTTTAGTTAATAGAGAGAATCACGTTGGGTTCGTGATCTGTGAAAAATCATTTGAACCCAAAATTCACTGGGATAACCAGAAATGAACTCTTTCTTGTAGGAAGACACTGATCCTGGGGTTTAACTCCGTTTCTGAAGGGAAATTCTGACCACTGTTCTGTTCGGTGAAACACAGTCTGTTTTTGTCAAGAAGAAACCTCTTCTTTCCAGCGTCTACAATACAGAAAGAACAATGAGCATGCCCTCAAAAAAAGAGCTGTGTTTCCTACTCATACGGATCATAGGTAGATCAAGTCTGCTTATGAAACTGATACAAACCACAGCTCCTCTTACTTAAATGCTATTTAGTCAATAGTCAATAGTGAGAATCGCGTTGGGTTCTTCAAATGTGTAAAAACTTTTGAGCCCAATATTCACTTGGTTTACCAGAAATGAACTCTTGCTTGTAGGAAGACACAGATCCTGGGGTTTAACTACATTACTGAAGTTAAATTCAGACCAGTGTTCTCTTCCTTAGCACACACACTGTTTTCACGCAAGAAGCAAGCTCTTCTTTACAGCGTATCCATTACAGCAAGAAACATGAGCATGCCCAGAATAAAAGAACAGTGTTTCCAACGAGACGGATCATATGTGTTTCCACTCAACTTGTGAAACTGATACCAACCACAGCTCCTCTAACATAAATGTTCATTAGTTAATAGTGAGAATCGCGTTGGGTTCGTGAACTGTGTAAAAGCATTTCAGCACAATATTCACTAGGTTTACCAGAAATGAACTGTTGCTTGTAGGAAGAAACATATACTGGGGTTGAACTCCGTTTCCGACGGGAAATTCAGACCAGTGTTCTCATCCACGAAACCCACTCTGTTTTAACGCAAAAATCAAGCTCTTCTTTCCAGCGTCTCCATTACAGCATCAACAATGAGAATGCCCTGAAAAAAATAACTGTGTGTCCTACTCATACGGACCTTTTGTCGTTCAACTCTTCTCATGAAATTGATACAAAACACAGCTCCTCTTACATAAATGCTTTTTAGTTAATAGAGAGAATCGCGTTGGGTTCGTGAACTGCAAAATATCATTTGAGCCCAAAATTCACTGGGATAACCAGAAATGAACTCTTGCTTGTAGGAAGACACAGATCCTGGAGTTTAACTCCGTTTCTGAGGGGAAATTCAGACCAGTGTTCTCATCTTTGAAACACTCTGTTTTAACGCTAAAAGCAAGCTCTTCTTTCCAACGAATGCATTAGAACAAGAACAATGAGAATGCCCTGAAAAAAAGAACTGTGTGTTCTGCTCATATGGACATTTTGTAGTTCAACTCTGCTTATGAAACTGATACAAACCACAGCTCCTCTTACATAATTGCTCTTTAGTTAATAGTGAGAATCACGTGGGGTTCTTGAATTGTGTAAAATCATTTGAGCGCAAAATTCACTGGGTTTTCCAGAAATGAATTCTATCATGTAGGAAGACACAGACCCTGGGGTTTAACTCCGTTTCTGAAGGGAAATTTCGACCACAGTTCTCATCGATGAAACACAGTCTGTTTTAACGCAAGAAGCATCCCCTTCCTTCCAGCGTCTACAATACAGCAAGAACAAGGAGAATGCCCAAAAAAAGTAACTGTGTTTCCTACTCATACTGACCTTTTGTAGTTCAACTCTGCTTATGAAACTAATACAAAACACAGCTCCTCTTACATAAATGCTTTTTGTTAATAGAGAGAATCGCGTTGGGTTCATGAACTGCGAAAAATCATTTGAGCCCAGAATTCACTGGGTTTACCAGAAATGATCTCTTGCTTGTAGGAAGACACAGATCCTGGGTTTTAACTCTGTTTCTGAAGGGAAATTCAGAGCAGTGTTCTCATCCTTGAAACACAATCTGTTTAAACGCTAGAAGCAAGCTCTTCTTTCCAGCGACTCCATTTCAGCAAGAACCATGAACATGCCCTGAAAAAAAGAACTGTGTTTCCTACACATACGGACCATATGTAGTTCAATTCTGCTTATTGAACTGATATAAACCACAGCTCCTCTTAATTAAATGCTCTTTAGTCAATAGTGAGAATCGCGTTGGGTTCTAGAAATGTGTAAAATCATTTGAGCCCAATATTCACTTGGTTTACCAGAAATGAACTCTTGCTTGTAGGAAGACACAGATCCTGGGGTTTAACTCCATTACTGAAGTTAAATTCAGACCAGTGTTCTCTTCCTTGAAACACACTGTTTTCACACAAGAAGCAAGCTCTTCTTTACAGCGTATCCATTACAGCAAGAAACATGAGCATACCCAGAAAAGAAGAACAGTGTTTCCTACGAGACGGATCATATGTAGTTCCACTCTACTTATGAAACTGATACCAACCACAGCTCCTCTTACATAAATGTTCATTAGTTAATAGTGAGAATCACGTTGGGTTCGTGAACTGTGTAAAATCATTTCATCCCAATATTAACTTGGTTTACCAGAAATGACCTGTTGTTTGTAGGAAGACACAGATCCTGGGGTTTAACTCCGTTTCTGAAGGGAAATTCAGACCAGTGTTCTCATCCATGAAACACACTCTGTTTTAACGCAAGAAGCGAGGTCTTCTTACAGTGTTTCCAATACAGCAAGAAACATGAGCATGCTCAGAAAAGAAGAACTGTGTTTCCTACTCATACAGACCATATGTAGTTCAACTCTGCTTATGAAACTGATAGAAACCACAGCTCATCTTACATAAATGCTCTTTAGTTAATAGTGAGAATCACGTTGGGTTTGTGAACTGTGTAAAAACATTTTAGCCCAAAATTCACTGGGTTTAAAAGAAATGAACTCTTGCCTGTAGGAAGACACAGATCCTGGGATTTAACTCCGTTTCTGAAGGGTAATTCAGACCAGTGTTCTCATCCATGAAACACACTCTGTTTTAACGCAAGAAGCAAGCTCTTCTTTCCAGCGACTCCATTACAGCAAGAACCATGAACATGCCCTGAAAAAAAGAACTGTGTTTCCTAATCATACGAAACATATGTAGTTCAATTCTGCTTATGAAACTGATACAAACCACAGCTCCTCTTACTTAAATGCTCTTTAGTCAATAGTTAGAATCGCGTTGGTTTCTAGAAATGTGTAAAATCATTTGAGCCCAATATTCACTTGGTTTACCAGAAATGAAATCTTGCTGGTAGGAAGAAACAAATCCTGGGGTTGAACTCCGTTTCTGAAGGGAAATTCAGACCAGTGTTCAAATCCATGAAACCCAGTCTGTTTTCAAGCAAGAAGCAAGCTCTTCTTTCCAGCGTATCCAATGCAACAAGAACAATGACAATGCCCTGAAAAATATAACTGTGTGTCCTACTCATAAGGACCTTTTGTAGTTCAACTCTGCTCATGAAATTGATACAAAACACAGCTCCTCTTACATAAATGCTTTTTAGTTAATAGAGAGAATCGCGTTGGGTTCATGAACTGCAAAAAATCATTTGAGCCCAAAATTCACCTGGATAACCAGAAATGAACTCTTGCTTGTAGGAAGACACAGATCCTGGGGTTTAACTCCGTATCTGAAGGGAAATTCAGACCAGTGTTCTCTTCCTTGAAACACACTCTGTTTTAACGCTGGAAGAAAGCTCTTCTTTCCAGCGACTGCATTACAGCAAGAACAATGAGATTGCCCTGAAAAAAAGAACTGTGTGTCCTACTCATACGGACCTTTTGTAGTTCAACTCTGCTCATGAAATTGACACAAAACACAGCTCCTCTTTCATAAATGCTTTTTAGTTAATAGAGAGAATCACGTTGGGTTCGTGATCTGTGAAAAATCATTTGAACCCAAAATTCACTGGGATAACCAGAAATGAACTCTTTCTTGTAGGAAGACACTGATCCTGGGGTTTAACTCCGTTTCTGAAGGGAAATTCTGACCACTGTTCTGTTCGGTGAAACACAGTCTGTTTTTGTCAAGAAGAAACCTCTTCTTTCCAGCGTCTACAATACAGAAAGAACAATGAGCATGCCCTCAAAAAAAGAGCTGTGTTTCCTACTCATACGGATCATAGGTAGATCAAGTCTGCTTATGAAACTGATACAAACCACAGCTCCTCTTACTTAAATGCTATTTAGTCAATAGTCAATAGTGAGAATCGCGTTGGGTTCTTCAAATGTGTAAAAACTTTTGAGCCCAATATTCACTTGGTTTACCAGAAATGAACTCTTGCTTGTAGGAAGACACAGATGCTGGGGTTTAACTCCATTACTGAAGTTAAATTCAGACCAGTGTTCTCTTCCTTAGCACACACACTGTTTTCATGCAAGAAGCAAGCTCTTCTTTACAGCGTATCCATTACAGCAAGAAACATGAGCATGCCCAGAATAAAAGAACAGTGTTTCCAACGAGACGGATCATATGTATTTCCACTCAACTTATGAAACTGATACCAACCACAGCTCCTCTAACATAAATGTTCATTAGTTAATAGTGAGAATCGCGTTGGGTTCGTGAACTGTGTAAAAGCATTTCAGCACAATATTCACTAGGTTTACCAGAAATGAACTGTTGCTTGTAGGAAGACACATATACTGGGGTTGAACTCCGTTTCTGACGGGAAATTCAGACCAGTGTTCTCATCCACGAAACCCACTCTGTTTTAACGCAAAAATCAAGCTCTTCTTTCCAGCGTCTCCATTACAGCATCAACAATGAGAATGCCCTGAAAAAAATAACTGTGTGTCCTACTCATACGGACCTTTTGTCGTTCAACTCTTCTCATGAAATTGATACAAAACACATCTCCTCTTACATAAATGCTTTTTAGTTAATAGAGAGAATCGCATTGGGTTCGTGAACTGCAAAATATCATTTGAGCCCAAAATTCACTGGGATAACCAGAAATGAACTCTTGCTTGTAGGAAGACACAGATCCTGGAGTTTAACTCCGTTTCTGAGGGGAAATTCAGACCAGTGTTCTCATCTTTGAAACACTCTGTTTTAACGCTAAAAGCAAGCTCTTCTTTCCAACGAATGCATTAGAACAAGAACAATGAGAATGCCCTGAAAAAAAGAACTGTGTGTTCTGCTCATACGGACATTTTGTAGTTCAACTCTGCTTATGAAACTGATACAAACCACAGCTCCTCTTACATAATTGCTCTTTAGTTAATAGTGAGAATCACGTGGGGTTCTTGAATTGTGTAAAATCATTTGAGCGCAAAATTCACTGGGTTTACCAGAAATGAATTCTATCATGTAGGAAGACACAGATCCTGGGGTTTAACTCCGTTTCTGAAAGGAAATTTCGACCACAGTTCTCATCGATGAAACACAGTCTGTTTTAACGCAAGAAGCATCCCCTTCCTTCCAGCGTCTACAATACAGCAAGAACAAGGAGAATACCCAAAAAAATTAACTGTGTTTCCTACTCATACTGACCTTTTGTAGTTCAACTCTGCTTATGAAACTAATACAAAACCCAGCTCCTCTTACATAAATGCTTTTTGTTAATAGAGAGAATCGCGTTGGGTTCATGAACTGCGAAAAATCATTTGAGCCCAGAATTCACTGGGTTTACCAGAAATGATCTCTTGCTTGTAGGAATACACAGATCCTGGGTTTTAACTCTGTTTCTGAAGGGAAATTCACAGCAGTGTTCTCATCCTTGAAACACAATCTGTTTAAACGCTAGAAGCAAGCTCTTCTTTCCAGCGACTCCATTTCAGCAAGAACCATGAACATGCCCTGAAAAAAAGAACTGTGTTTCCTACACATACGGACCATATGTAGTTCAATTCTGCTTATTGAACTGATATAAACCACAGCTCCTCTTAATTAAATGCTCTTTAGTCAATAGTGAGAATCGCGTTGGGTTCTAGAAATGTGTAAAATCATTTGAGCCCAATATTCACTTGGTTTACCAGAAATGAACTCTTGCTTGTAGGAAGACACAGATCCTGGGGTTTAACTCCATTACTGAAGTTAAATTCAGACCAGTGCTCTCTTCCTTGAAACACACACTGTTTTCACACAAGAAGCAATCTCTTCTTTACAGCGTATCCATTACAGCAAGAAACATGAGCATGCCCAGAAAAGAAGAACAGTGTTTCCTACGAGACAGATCATATGTAGTTCCACTCTACTTATGAAACTGATACCAACCACAGCTCCTCTTACATAAATGTTCATTAGTTAATAGTGAGAATCACGTTGGGTTCGTGAACTGTGTAAAATCATTTCATCCCAATATTCACTTGGTTTACCAGAAATGACCTGTTGTTTGTAGGAAGACACAGATCCTGGGGTTTAACTCCGTTTCTGAAGGGAAATTCAGACCAGTGTTCTCATCCATGAAACACACTCTGTTTTAACGCAAGAAGCGAGCTCTTCTTACAGTGTCTCCAATACAGGAAGAAACATGAGCATGCTCAGAAAAGAAGAACTGTGTTTCCTACTCATACGGACCATATGTAGTTCAACTCTGCTTATGAAACTGATAGAAACCACAGCTCATCTTACATAAATGCTCTTTAGTTAATTTTGAGATTCGCTTTAGGTTCGTGAACTGTGTAAAATCACTGCAGCCCAATATTCACTTGGTTTACCAGAAATGAACTTTTGCTTGTAGGAAGACACAGATCCTGGGTTTTAACTCCCTTTCTGAATGGAAATACAGACCAGTATTCTCATCCATGAAACACACTCTGTTTTAACGCAAGAAGCAAGCTCTTATTTCCAGTTTCTCCAATGTTGCAAGAACCATGAGCATGCCCAGAAAAAAAAACTGTGTTTCCTACACATATGGACGATATGCAGTTCAACTCTGCTTCTGAAACTGATACTAAACACAGCTCCTCTTACATAAATGCTTTTTGTTAATAGAGAGAATCGTGCTGCGTTCATGAACTGCGAAAAACCTTTTGAGCCCAAAATTCACTGTGTTTACCAGAAATGAACTCTTGTTTGTAGGAAGACACAGATCCTGGGGTTTAACTCCATTACTGAAGTTAAATTCAGACCAGTGTTCTCTTCCTTGAAACACACACTGTTTCACGCAAGAAGCAAGCTCTTCTTTACAGCGTATCCATTACAGCAAAAAACATGAGCATGCCCAGAAAAGAAGAACAGTGTTTCCTATGAGACGGATCATATGTAGTTCCACTCTACTTATGAAACTGATAACAACCACAGCTCCTCTTACATAAATGTTCATTAGTTAATAGTGAGAATCACGTTGGGTTCGTGAACTGTGTAAAATCATTTCATCCCAATATTCACTTGGTTTACCAGAAATGACCTGTTGCTTGTAGGAAGACACAGATCCTGGGGTTTAACTCCGTTTCTGAAGGGAAATTCAGACCAGTGTTCTCATCCAGGAAACACACTCTTTTTTAACGCAAGAAGCAAGCTCTTCTTACAGTGTCTCCAATACAGCAAGAAACATGAGCATGCTCAGAAAAGAAGAACTGTGTTTCCTACTCATACCGACCATATGTAGTTCAACTCTGCTTATGAAACTGATAGAAACCACAGCTCATCTTACATAAATGCTCTTTAGTTAATAGTGAGAATCGCTTTGGGTTCGTGAACTGTGTAAATTCATTTCAGCCCAATATTCACTTGGTTTACCTGAAATGAACTGTTGCTTGTAGGAAGACACAGATCCTGGGGTTTAACTCCCTTTCTGAATGGAAATTCAGACCAGTATTCTCATCCATGAAACACACTCTGTTTTAACGCAAGAAGCAAGCTCTTCTTTCCAGTTTCTCCAATGTAGCAAGAACCATGAGCATGCCCAGAAAAAAAAACTGTGTTTCCTACACATATGGACGATATGCAGTTCCACTCTGCTTATGAAACTGATACTAAACACAGCTCCTCTTACATAAATGCTTTTTGTTAATAGAGAGAATCGCGCTGCGTTCATGAATTGCGAAAAATCATTTGAGCCCAAAATTCACTGTGTTTATCAGAAATGAACTCTTGTTTGTAGGCAGACACAGATCCTGGGGTTGAACTCCATTTCTGACGGAAAATTCAGACCAGTGTTCTCATCCATCTGTTTTAACACAAGAAGAAAGCTCTTCTTTCCAGCGTCTCCATTACAGCAACAACAATGAGAATGCCCTGAAAAAACTAACTGTGTGTCCTACTCATACGGACCTTGTGTAGGTCAACTCTGCTTATGAAATTTATACAAACCACAGCTCCTATTACATAATTGCTCTTTAGTTAATACTAAGAATCACGTTGGGTTCTTGAACTGTGTAAAATTATTTGAGCCCAAAATTCAGTGGGTTTAGCAGAAATGAACTCTTTCTTGTAGGAAGACACAGATCCTGGTGTTGAACTCCGTTTCTGACGGGAATTTCAGACCAGTGTTCTCATCCATGAAACCCACTGTTTTAACGCAAGAAGCAAGCTATTCTTTCCAGCGTCTCCATTACAGCAACAACAATGAGAATGACCTGAAAAAAATAACTGTGTGTCCTACTCATGTGGAACTTTTGTAATTCAACTCTGCTCATGATTTTGATACAAAACACAGCTCCTTTTACATAAATGCTTTTTAGTTAATAGAGAGAATCGCGTTGGGTTCATGAAATGAGAAAAATCATTTGAGCCCAAAATTCACTGGGATAACAAGAAATGAACTCTTGCTTGTAGGAAGACACAGATCCTGGGGTTTAACTCCGTTTCTGAAGGGCAATTCTGACCAGTGTTCTCATCCTTGAAACACACTCTGTTTTAACGGTAGAAGCAAACTCTTCTTTCCGACGAATGCATTACAGCAAAAACAATGAGAATGCACTGAAAAAAAGAACTGTGTGTCCTACTCATACGGACCTTTTGTAGTACAACTCTGCTCATGAAATTGATACAAAACACAGCTCCTCTTTCATAAATGCTTTTTAGTTAATAGAGAGAATCGCGCTGGGTTCGTGAACTGTGAAAAATCATTTGAGTCCAAAATTCACTGGGATAACCAGAAATGAACTCTTTCTTGTAGGAAGACACAGATCCTGGGGTTTAACTCCGTTTGTGAAGGGAAATTCTGACCAGTGTTCTCATCCTTGAAACACACTCTGTTTAACGCAAGAAGAACCCTCTTCTTTCCAGTGTGTACAATACAGCAACAACAATGAGCATGCCCTCAAAAAAAGAGCTGTGTTTTCTACTCATAGGGATGATTCGAAGATCAAGTCTGCTTATGAAACTGATACAACCATAGCTCCTCTTACATAATTGCTTTTTGTTAATAGAGAGAATCGCGTTGGGTTCATGAACTGCGAAAAATCATTTGAGCCCAGAATTCAATCGGTTTACCAGAAATGAACTCTTGCTTGTAGGAAAACACAGATCCTGGGCTTTAACTCCATCTCTGAAGGGAAATTCAGACCAGTGTTCTCACCTTGAAACACACTCTGTTTTAACGCAAGAAGAAACCTCTTCTTTCCAGCGTCTACAATACAGCAACAACAATGAGCATGCCCTCAAAAAAAGAGCCGTGTTTCCTACTCATATAGATCATATGTAGATCAAGTCTGCTTATGAAACTGAAACAAACCACAGCTCCTCTTACATAATTGCTCTTTAGTTAATAGTGAGAATCGCGTTGGGTTCGTGAACTGTGTAAAATCATTTGAGCCCAAAATTCACTGGGTTTACCAGAAATGAACTCTTGCTTGTAGGAAGACACAGATCCTGGGGTATAATTCCGTTTCTGAAGGGAAATTCAGACCAGTGTTCTCAACCATGAAACCCACTCTGTTTTAATGCAAGAAGCAAGCTCTTCTTTCTAGCGTCTCCATTACAGCAAGAAACATGAGCATGCTCAGCAAAAAAGAACAGTGTTTCCTACGAGACGGATCATATGTAGTTCCACTCTAATTATGAAACTGATACCAACCACAGCTCCAATTACATAAATGCTCATTAGTTAATAGTGAGAATCGCGTTGGTTTCATGAACTGTGTAAAATCATTTGAGGCCAAAATTCACTTGGTATACCAGAAATGAACCCTTGCTTGTAGGAAGACACAGATCCTGGGGTTGAACTCCGTTTCTGAAGGGAAATTCAGACCAGTGTTCTGATCCATGAAACCCACTCTGTTTTAAGGCAAGAAGCAAGCTCTTGTTTCCAGCGTCTCCATTACAGCAACAACAATGAGAATGACCTGAAAAAAATAACTGTGTGTCCTACTCATACGCACCTTTTGTAGTTTAACTCTGCTCATGAAATTGATACAAAACACAGCTCCTCTTTCATAAATGCTTTTTAGTTAATAGAGATAATCGCGTTGGGTTCGTGAACTGTGAAAAATCATTTGAGCCCAAAATTCACTGGGATAACCAGAAATGAACTCTTTCTTGTAGGAAGACACAAATCCTGGGGTTTAACTCCGTTTGTGAAGGGAAATTCTGACCACTGTTCTGATCGATGAAACACAGTGTGTTTTTTTCAAGAAGAAACCTCTTCTTTCCAGCGTCTACAATACAGCAAGAACAATGAGCATGCCCTCAAAAAAAGAGCTGTGTTTCCTACTCATACGGATCATAGGTAGATCAAATCTGCTTATGAAACTGATACAACCATAGCTCCTCTTACATAAATGCTTTATAGTTAATAGAGAGAATCGCATTGGGTTCGTGAACTGCAAAAAATCTTTTGACCCCAAAATTCATTGGGTTTACCAGAAATGAACCCTTTCTAGTAGGAAGTCACAGATTCTGGGGTTGAACCCCGTTTCTGATGGGAAATTCAGACCAGTGTTCTCATCCATGAAACCGACTCTATTTTAATGCAAGAAGCAAGCTCTTCTTTCCAGCGTCTCCATTACAGCAACAACAATGAGAATGCCCTGAAAAAAATAACTGTGTGTCCTACTCATACGGAATTTTGTAGTTCAACTCTGCTCATGAAATTGATACAAAACACATCTCCTCTTACATAAATGCTTTTTAGTTAATAGAGAGAATCGCGTTGGGTTCATGAACTGCAAAAAATCATTTGAGCCCAAAATTCACATGGATAACCAGAAAGGAACTCTTGCTTGTAGGAAGACACAGATCCTGGGGTTTAACTCCGTTTCTGAAGGAAATTCAGACCAGTGTTCTCATCCTTGAAACACACTCTGTTTTGACGCTAGAAGCAAGCTCTTCTTTACAGCGTATCCATTACAGCAAGAAACATGACCATGCCCCGAAAAAAAGAACAGATTTCCTACGAGAAGGATCATATGTAGTTCCACTCTACTTATGAAACTGATACCAACCACAGCTCCTCTTACATAAATGTTCATTAGTTAAGAGTGAGAATCGCGTTTGGTTCGTGTACTGTGTAAAATCATTTCAGCCCAATATTCACTTGGTTTACCAGAAATGAACTGTTGCTTGTAGGAAGACACAGATCCTGGGGTTTAACTCTGTTTCTGAAGGGAAATTCAGAACAGTGTTCTCATCTATGAAACACACTCTGTTTTCTTGCAAGAAGCAAGCTCTTCTTACAGATTCTCCAATACAGCAAAAAACATGAGCATTCCCAGAGAAGAAGAACTGTGTTTTCTACTCATACGGACTATATGTAGTTCAACTCTGCTTATGAAACTGATAGAAACCACAGCTTATCTTACATAAATGCTCTTTAGTTAATAGTGAGAATCGCGTTGGGTTTGTGAACTGAATAAAAACATTTGAGCCCAAAATTCACTGGGTTTAAAAGAAATGAACTCTTGCTTGTAGGAAGACACAGATCCTGGGGTTTAACTCCGTTTCTGCAGGGTAATTCAGACCAATATTCTCATCCATGAAACACACTCTGTTTTAACGCAAGAAGGAAGCGCTTCTTTCCAGTTTCTCCAATACAGCAAGAACCATGAGAATGCCCGGGAAAAAAAAAAAACTGTGTTTCCTACTCATATGGACTATATGTAGTTCAACTCTGCTTATGAAATTGATACAAACCATAGTTCCTCTTACATAATTGCTCTTTAGTTAATAGTGAGAATCGCGTGGGGTTCTTGAACTGTGTAAAATCATTTGAACCCAAAATTCATTGGGTTTACCAGAAATGAACTCTTTCTTGTAGGAAGATACAGACACTGGGGTTGAACTCCGTTTCTGACGGGAAATTCAGACCAGTGTTCTCATCCATGAAACCCACTCTGTTTTATCGCAAGAAGCAAGCTCTTCTTTCCATCGTCTCCAATACAGCATCAACAATGAGAATGCCCTGAAAAAAATAACTGTGTGTCCTACTCATACGGAACTTTCTTAGCTCAACTCTGCTCATGAAATTGATACAAAACACAGCTCCTCTTTCATAAATGCTTTTTAGTTAATATAGAGAATCGCGATGGGTTCGTGAACTGTGAAAAATCATTTGAGCCCAAAATTCACTGGGATAACCAGAAATGAACTCTTTCTTGTAGGAAGACACAGATCCTGGGGTTTAACTCCATTTGTGAAGGGAAATTCTGACCACTGTTCTGATCGATGAAACACAGTGTGTTTTTTTCAAGAAGAAACCTCTTCTTTCCAGCGTCTACAATACAGCAAGAACAATGAGCATGCCCTCAAAAAAAGAGCTGTGTTTCCTACTCATACGGATCATAGGTAGATCAAGTCTGCTTATGAAACTGATACAAACCATAGCTTCTCTTACATAAATGCTTTTTATTTAATAGAGAGAATCGCATTGGGTTCGTGAACTGCAAAAAATCTTTTGACCCCAAAATTCATTGGGTTTACCAGAAATGAACCCTTTCTTGTAGGAAGACACAGATCCTGGGGTTGAACTCCGTTTCTGAAGGGAAATTCAGACCAGTGTTCTCATCCTTGAAACACACTCTGTTTTAACGCTAGAAGCAAGCTCTTCTTTCCAATGAATGCATTAGAGCAAGAACAATGAGAATGCCCTGAAAAAAATAACTGTGTGTCCTCCTCATACGGACATTTTGTAGTTCAACTCTGCTTATGAAATTGATTCAAACCTCAGCTCCTCTTACATAATTGCTCTTTAGTTAATAGTGAGAATCAAGTTGTGTTCTTGAACTGTGTAAAAACATTTGAGCCCAAAATTCACTGGGTTTACCAGAAATGAACTCTTTCTTGTAGGAAGACACATATCCTGGGGTTGAACTCCGTTTCTGATGGGAAATTCAGACCAGTGTTCTCATCCATGAAACCCACTCTGTTTTAACACAAGAAGCAAGCTCTTCTTTTCAGCGTCTCCATTACAGCAACAACAATGAGAATGACCTGAAAAAAATAACTGTGTGTCCTACTCATACGGACCTTTTGTAGTTCAACTCTGCTCATGAAATTGATACAAAACACAGCTCCTCTTACATAATTGCTCTTTAGTTAATAGAGAGAATCGCGTTGGGTTCATGAACTGCAAAAAATCATTTGAGCCCAAAATTCACTGGGATAACCAGAAAGGAACTATTGCTTGTAGGAAGACACAGATCCTGGGGTTTAACTCCGTTTCTGAAGGAAATTCAGACCAGGGTTCTCATCCTTGAAACAAACTCTGTTTTAACGCTAGAAGCAAGCTCTTCTTTACAGCGTATCCATTACAGCAAGAAACATGAGCATGCCCCGAAAAAAAGAACAGTGTTTCCTAAGAGAAGGATCATATGTAGTTCCACTCTACTTATGAAACTGATACCAACCACAGCTCCTACATAAATGTTCATTAGTTAAGAGTGAGAATCGCGTTTGGTTCATGAACTGTGTAAAATCATTTCAGCCCAATATTCACTTGGTTTACCAGAAATGAACTGTTGCTCGTTGGAAAACACAGATCCTAGGGTTTAACTCTGTTTCTGAAGGGAAATTCAGACCAGTGTTCTCATCCATGAAACACACTCTGTTTTC
This sequence comes from Onychomys leucogaster, assembly GCA_949786385.1. Classification (NCBI taxonomy): domain Eukaryota; kingdom Metazoa; phylum Chordata; class Mammalia; order Rodentia; family Cricetidae; genus Onychomys; species Onychomys leucogaster. The sequence continues at coordinate 7,563,195 of CATKUP010000006.1, read as the reverse complement.
CCATAAGAAGCAAACTCTTCTTACAGCGTCTCCAATACAGCAAGAAACATGAGCATTCCCAGAAAAGAAGAACTGTGTTTCCTACTCATTCGGACCATATGTAGTTCAACTCGGCTTATGAAACTGATAGAAACCACAGCTCATCTTACATAAATGCTCTTTACTTAATAGTGAGAATCGCGTTGGGTTTGTGAACTGAATAAAAACATTTGAGCCCAAAATTCACTGGGTTTACCAGAAATGAACTCTTTCTTGTAGGAAGATACAGATCCTGGGGTTGAACTCCGCTTCTGATGGGAAATTCAGACCAGTGTTCTCATCCATGAAACCCACTCTGTTTTAATGCAAGAAGCAAGCTCTTCTTTCCAGCGTCTAAAATTACAGCAACAACAGTGAGAATGACCTGAAAAAAGGAACTGTGTGTCCTACTCATACGGACCTTTTGTAGTTCAACTCTGCTCATGAAATTGATACAAAACACAGCTCCTCTTTCATAAATGCTTTTTAGTTAATAGAGAGAATCATGTTGGGTTCGTGAACTGTGAAAAATCATTTGAGCCCAAAATTCACTGGGTTTACCAGAAATGAACTCTTGCTTGTAGGAAGACACAGATCCTGTGGTTTAACTCCGTTTCTGAAGGGAAATTCAGACCAGTGTTCTCATCCTTGAAACACACTCTGTTTAACGCAAGAAGAACCCTCTTCTTTCCAGTGTGTACAATACAGCAACAACAATGAGCATGCCCTCAAAAAAAGAGCTGTGTTTTCTACTCATAGGGATCATTCGAAGATCAAGTCTGCTTATGAAACTGATACAACCATAGCTCCTCTTACATAATTGCTTTTTGTTAATAGAGAGAATCGCGTTGGGTTCATGAACTGCGAAAAATCATTTGAGCCCAGAATTCAATCGGTTTACCAGAAATGAACTCTTGCTTGTAGGAAGACACAGATCCTGGGCTTTAACTCCATCTCTGAAGGGAAATTCAGACCAGTGTTCTCACCTTGAAACACACTCTGTTTTAACGCAAGAAGAAACCTCTTCTTTCCAGCGTCTACAATACAGCAACAACAATGAAAATGCCCTCAAAAAAAGAGTCGTGTTTCCTACTCATATAGATCATATGTAGATCAAGTCTGCTTATGAAACTGATACAAACCACAGCTCCTCTTACATAATTGCTCTTTAGTTAATAGTGAGAATCGCGTTGGGTTCGTGAACTGTGTAAAATCATTTGAGCCCAAAATTCACTGGGTTTACCAGAAATGAACTCTTGCTTGTAGGAAGACACAGATCCTGGGGTATAATTCCGTTTCTGAAGGGAAATTCAGACCAGTGTTCTCAACCATGAAACCCACTCTGTTTTAATGCAAGAAGCAAGCTCTTCTTTCCAGCGTCTCCATTACAGCAAGAAACATGAGCATGCTCAGCAAAAAAGAACAGTGTTTCCTACGAGACGGATCATATGTAGTTCCACTCTAATTATGAAACTGATACCAACCACAGCTCCACTTACATAAATGCTCATTAGTTAATAGTGAGAATCGCGTTGGTTTCATGAACTGTGTAAAATCATTTGAGGCCAAAATTCACTTGGTATACCAGAAATGAACCCTTGCTTGTAGGAAGACACAGATCCTGGGGTTGAACTCCGTTTCTGAAGGGAAATTCAGACCAGTGTTCTGATCCATGAAACCCACTCTGTTTTAAGGCAAGAAGCAAGCTCTTGTTTCCAGCGTCTCCATTACAGCAACAACAATGAGAATGACCTGAAAAAAATAACTGTGTGTCCTACTCATAAGGACCTTTTATAGTTTAACTCTGCTCATGAAATTGATACAAAACACAGCTCCTCTTTCATAAATGCTTTTTAGTTAATAGAGATAATCGCGTTGGGTTCGTGAACTGTGAAAAATCATATGAGCACAAAATTCACTGGGATAACCAGAAATGAACTCTTTCTTGTAGGAAGACACAGATCCTGGGGTTTAACTCCGTTTGTGAAGGGAAATTCTGACCACTGTTCTGATCGATGAAACACAGTGTGTTTTTTTCAAGAAGAAACCTCTTCTTTCCAGCGTCTACAATACAGCAAGAACAATGAGCATGCCCTCAAAAAAAGAGCTGTGTTTCCTACTCATACGGATCATAGGTAGATCAAATCTGCTTATGAAACTGATACAACCATAGCTCCTCTTACATAAATGCTTTATAGTTAATAGAGAGAATCGCATTGGGTTCGTGAACTGCAAAAAATCTTTTGACCCCAAAATTCATTGGGTTTACCAGAAATGAACCCTTTCTAGTAGGAAGACACAGATCCTGGGGTTGAACCCCGTTTCTGATGGGAAATTCAGACCAGTGTTCTCATCCATGAAACCGACTCTATTTTAATGCAAGAAGCAAGCTCTTCTTTCCAGCGTCTCCATTACAGCAACAACAATGAGAATGCCCTGAAAAAAATAACTGTGTGTCCTACTCATACGGACTTTTGTAGTTCAACTCTGCTCATGAAATTGATACAAAACACATCTCCTCTTACATAAATGCTTTTTAGTTAATAGAGAGAATCGCGTTGGGTTCATGAACTGCAAAAAATCATTTGAGCCCAAAATTCACTGGGATAACCAGAAAGGAACTCTTGCTTGTAGGAAGACACAGATCCTGGGGTTTAACTCCGTTTCTGAAGGAAATTCAGACCAGTGTTCTCATCCTTGAAACACACTCTGTTTTGACGCTAGAAGCAAGCTCTTCTTTACAGCGTATCCATTACAGCAAGAAACATGACCATGCCCCGAAAAAAAGAACAGATTTCCTACGAGAAGGACCATATGTAGTTCCACTCTACTTATGAAACTGATACCAACCACAGCTCCTCTTACATAAATGTTCATTAGTTAAGAGTGATAATCGCGTTTGGTTCGTGTACTGTGTGAAATCATTTCAGCCCAATATTCACTTGGTTTACCAGAAATGAACTGTTGCTTGTAGGAAGACACAGATCCTGGGGTTTAACTCTGTTTCTGAAGGGAAATTCAGACCAGTGTTCTCATCTATGAAACACACTCTGTTTTCTTGCAAGAAGCAAGCTCTTCTTACTGATTCTCCAATACAGCAAAAAACATGAGAATTCCCAGAAAAGAAGAACTGTGTTTTCTACTCATACGGACCATATGTAGTTCAACTCTGCTTATGAAACTGATAGAAACCACAGCTTATCTTACATAAATGCTCTTTAGTTAATAGTGAGAATCGCGTTGGGTTTGTGAACTGAATAAAAACATTTGAGCCCAAAATTCACTGGGTTTAAAAGAAATGAACTCTTGCTTGTAGGAAGACACAGATCCTGGGGTTTAACTCCGTTTCTGCAGGGTAATTCAGACCAATATTCTCATCCATGAAACACACTCTGTTTTAACGCAAGAAGGAAGCGCTTCTTTCCAGTTTCTCCAATACAGCAAGAACCATGAGAATGCCCGGGAAAAAAAAACTGTGTTTCCTACTCATATGGACTATATGTAGTTCAACTCTGCTTATGAAATTGATACAAACCATAGCTCCTCTTACATAATTGCTCTTTAGTTAATAGTGAGAATCGCGTGGGGTTCTTGAACTGTGTAAAATCATTTGAACCCAAAATTCATTGGGTTTACCAGAAATGAACTCTTTCTTGTAGGAAGATACAGACACTGGGGTTGAACTCCGTTTCTGACGGGAAATTCAGACCAGTGTTCTCATCCATGAAACCCACTCTGTTTTATCGCAAGAAGCAAGCTCTTCTTTCCATCGTCTCCAATACAGCATCAACAATGAGAATGCCCTGAAAAAAATAACTGTGTGTCCTACTCATACGGAACTTTCTTAGCTCAACTCTGCTCATGAAATTGATACAAAACACAGCTCCTCTTTCATAAATGCTTTTTAGTTAATATAGAGAATCGCGATGGGTTCGTGAACTGTGAAAAATCATTTGAGCCCAAAATTCACTGGGATAACCAGAAATGAACTCTTTCTTGTAGGAAGACACAGATCCTGGGGTTTAACTCCATTTGTGAAGGGAAATTCTGACCACTGTTCTGATCGATGAAACACAGTGTGTTTTTTTCAAGAAGAAACCTCTTCTTTCCAGCGTCTACAATACAGGAAGAACAATGGGCATGCCCTCAAAAAAAGAGCTGTGTTTCCTACTCATACGGATCATAGGTAGGTCAACTCTGCTTATGAAACTGATACAAACCATAGCTCCTCTTACATAAATGCTTTTTAATTAATAGAGAGAATCGCATTGGGTTCGTGAACTGCAAAAAATCTTTTGACCCCAAAATTCATTGGGTTTACCAGAAATGAACCCTTTCTTGTAGGAAGACACAGATCCTGGGGTTGAACTCCGTTTCTGAAGGGAAATTCAGACCAGTGTTCTCATCCTTGAAACACACTCTGTTTTAACGCTAGAAGCAAGCTCTTATTTCCAATGAATGCATTAGAGCAAGAACAATGAGAATGCCCTGAAAAAAATAACTGTGTGTCCTCCTCATACGGATATTTTGTAGTTCAACTCTGCTTATGAAATTGATTCAAACCTCAGCTCCTCTTACATAATTGCTCTTTAGTTAATAGTGAGAATCAAGTTGTGTTCTTGAACTGTGTAAAAACATTTGAGCCCAAAATTCACTGGGTTTACCAGAAATGAACTCTTTCTTGTAGGAAGACACATATCCTGGGGTTGAACTCCGTTTCTGACGGGAAATTCAGACCAGTGTTCTCATCCATGAAACCCACTCTGTTTTAACGCAAGAAGCAAGCTCTTCTTTTCAGCGTCTCCATTACAGCAACAACAATGAGAATGACCTGAAAAAAATAACTGTGTGTCCTACTCATACGGACCTTTGTAGTTCAACTCTGCTCCTGAAATTGATACAAAACACAGCTCCTCTTACATAAATGCTTTTTAGTTAATAGAGAGAATCGCATTGGGTTTGTGAACTGCAAAAAATCATTTGAGCCGAAAATTCACTGGGATAACCAGAAATGAACTCTTGCTTGTAGGAAGAAAAAGATCCTGGGGTTTAACTCCATTTCTGAAGGGAAATTCAGACCAGTGTTCTCATCCTTGAAACACACTCTGTTTTAACGCTAGAAGCAAGCTCTTCTTTCCGACGAATGCATTACAGCAAGAACAATGAGAATGACCTGAAAAAAATAACTGTGTGTCCTACTCATATGGACCTTTTGTAGTTCAACTCTGCTCATGAAATTGATACCAAACACATCTCCTCTTACATAAATGCTTTTTAGTTAATAGAGAGAATCGTGTTGGGTTCGTGAACTGCGAAAAATCATTTGAGCCCAAAATTCACTGGGATAACCAGAAATGAACTCTTTCTTGTAGGAAGACACAGATCCTGGGGTTTAACTCCGTTTGTGAAGGGAAATTCTGACCACTGTTCTGATCGATGAAACACAGTGTGTTTTTTTCATGAAGAAACCTCTTCTTTCCAGCGTCTACAATACAGGAAGAACAATGGGCATGCCCTCAAAAAAAGAGCTGTGTTTCCTACTCATACGGATCATAGGTAGGTCAACTCTGCTTATGAAACTGATACAAACCATAGCTCCTCTTACATAAATGCTTTTTAATTAATAGAGAGAATCGCATTGGGTTTCGTGAACTGCAAAAAATCTTTTGACCCCAAAATTCATTGGGTTTACCAGAAATGAACCCTTTCTAGTAGGAAGACACAGATCCTGTGGTTGAACATCGTTTCTGATGGGAAATTCAGACCAGTGTTCTCATCCATGAAACCCACTCTGTTTTAACGCAAGAAGCAAGCTCTTCTTTCCAGCGTCTCCATTACAGCAACAACAATGAGGATGCCCTGAAAAATATAACTGTGTGTCCTACTCATACGGACTTTTGTAGTTCAACTCTGCTCATGAAATTGATACAAAACACATCTCCTCTTACATAAATGCTTTTTAGTTAATAGAGAGAATCGCGTTGGGTTCGTGAACTGCAAAAAATCATTTGAGCCCAAAATTCACTGGGATAACCAGAAAGGAACTCTTGCTTGTAGGAAGACACAGATCCTGGGGTTTAACTCCGTTTCTGAAGGAAATTCAGACCAGTGTTCTCATCCTTGAAACACACTCTGTTTTAACGCTAGAAGCAAGCTCTTCTTTACAGCGTATCCATTACAGCAAGAAACATGAGCATGCCCCGAAAAAAAGAACAGTGTTTCCTACGAGAAGGATCATATGTAGTTCCACTCTACTTATGAAACTGATACCAACCACAGCTCCTCTTACATAAATGTTCATTAGTTAAGAGTGAGAATCGCGTTTGGTTCATGAACTGTGTAAAATCATTTCAGCCCAATATTCACTTGGTTTACCAGAAATGAACTGTTGCTCCTTGGAAAACACAGATCCTAGGGTTTAACTCTGTTTCTGAAGGGAAATTCAGACCAGTGTTCTCATCCATGAAACACACTCTGTTTTCCCACAAGAAGCAAACTCTTCTTACAGCGTCTCCAATACAGCAAGAAACATGAGCATTCCCAGAAAAGAAGAACTGTGTTTCCTACTCATTCGGACCATATGTAGTTCAACTCGGCTTATGAAACTGATAGAAACCACAGCTCATCTTACATAAATGCTCTTTACTTAATAGTGAGAATCGCGTTGGGTTTGTGAACTGAATAAAAACATTTGAGCCCAAAATTCACTGGGTTTACCAGAAATGAACTCTTTCTTGTAGGAAGATACAGATCCTGGGGTTGAACTCCACTTCTGATGGGAAATTCAGACCAGTGTTCTCATCCATGAAACCCACTCTGTTTTAACGCAAGAAGCAAGCTCTTCTTTCCATCTTCTCCAATACAGCATCAACAATGAGAATGCCCTGAAAAAAATAACTGTGTGTCCTACTCATACGGACCTTGTGTAGGCCAACTCTGCTCATGAAATTGATACAAAACACAGCTCCTCTTTCATAAATGCTTTTTAATTAATAGAGAGAATCGCGTTGGGTTCGTGAACTGCAAAAAATCATTTGAGCGCAAAATTCACTGGGATAAAAAGAAATGAACTCTCTCTAGTAGGAAGACACAGATCCTGGGGTTTAACTCCGTTTCTGAAGGGAAATTCTGACCATTGTTCTGATCGATGAAACACAGTGTGTTATTTTCAAGAAGAAACCTCTTCTTTCAATCTTCTACAATACAGCAAGAACAATGAGCATGCCCTCAAAAAAAAAAGCTGTGTTTCCTACTCATACGGATCATAGGTTGATCAAGTCTGCTTATGAAATTGATACAAACCACAGCTCCTCTTATATATATGCTCTTTAGTTTATAGTGTGAATCGCATTGTTTTCGTGAACTGCAAAAAACCATATGACCCCAAATTTCACTAGCTTTACCAGAAATGAACTCTTGCTTGTAGGAAGACACAGATCCTGGGGTTTACTCCGTTTCTGAAGGGAAATTCAGACCAGTGTTCTCATCCCTGAAACACACTCTGTTTTAACGCAAGAAGAAACCTCTTCTTTCCAGCATATAAAATACAGCAACAACAATGAGCATGCCCTCAAAAAAAGAGATGTGTTTCCTACTCATAGGGATCATACATAGATCAAATCTGCTTTTGAAACTGATACAAACCACAGGTCCTCTTACATAATTGCTCTTTAGTTAATAGTGAGAATCGCGTTGGGTTCGTGAACTATGTAAAATCATTTGAGCCCCAAATTCCCTGGGTTTACCAGAAATGAACTCTTGCTTGTAGGAAGACCCAGATCCTGGGGTTGAACTCCGTTTTTGAAGGGAAATTCAGACCAGTGTTCTCATCCATGAAACCCACTCTGTTTTCACGCAAGAAGCAAGCTCTTCTTATAGCGTATCCATTACAGCAAGAACCATGAGCATACCCAGATCAAAAGAACAGTGTTTCCTATGAGACGAATCATATGTAGTTCCACTCTACTTATGAAACTGATACCAACCACAGCTCCTCTTACATAAATGTCATTAGTTAATAGTGAGAATCGCGTTGGGTTCGTGAACTGCTAAAAATCATTTGAGCCCAAAATTCACTGGGTTTACCAGAAATGAACTCTTGCTTGTAGGAAGACACAGACCCTGGGGTTTAACTCAGTTTCTGAAGGGAAATAAAGACCGAAGTTCTCATCCATGTAAAACACTCTGTTTTAACGCAAGAAGCAAGCTCTTCTTTCCAGTGTCTCCAATACAGCAAGAACCATGAGGATGCCCAGAAAAAAAGAACTGTGTTACCTACTCATACGGACCATATGTAGTACAACTCAGCTTATGAAACTGATACAAAACACAGCTCCTCTTACATAAAGGCTCTTTAGTTAATAGTGAGAATCGAGTTTGGTGGTGTACTGTGTAAAATCATTTTAGCCCAAAATTCTCTTTGTTTAACAGAAATGAACTCCTGCTTGTAGGAAGACATAGATCTTGGGGTTTAAATCCATTTCTGAACGGAAATTCAGACCAGTGTTCTCTTCCATGGAACAATGCTGTTTTAACGCAAGAAGCAGCCTCTTCTTTCCAGCATCTCCAATGCAGCAAGAACCAAGAGAATGGCCAGAAAAAAAAGAACTGTGTTTCCTACTCATACGGACAATATGTAGTTCAACTCTGCTTATGAAACTGATACACACCACAGCTCCTCTTACATAAATGCTCTTTAGTTTATAGTGAGAATCATGATGGATTTCTGAACTTTGTAAAATCATTTGAACCCAAAATTCTATTTGTTTTTCAGAAAAGTACTCTTCCTTGTAGGAAGACACAGATCCTGGGGTTTAACTCCCTTTCTGAAGGGAAATTCAGACCAGTGTTCTTATCCATGAAACACACTCTGTTTTCACGCAAGAAGCAAGCTCTTCTTTCCTGCATCTCCAATGCAGCAAGAACCAAGAAAATGGCCAGAAAAAAAAGAACTGTGTTTCCTACTGATATGGACAGTATGTGGTTCAAATCTGGTTATGAAACTGATACAAACTACAGCTCCACTTATATAAATGCTCTTTAGTTAATAGTGAGAATCATGATGGATTTCTAAACTTTGTAAAATCATAGTAGCCCAAAATTCTATTTATTTTTCAGAAAAGTACTCTTTCTTGTAGGAAGACACAGATCCTGGGGTTTAACTCCGTTTCTGAAGGGAAATTCAGACCAGTGTTCTCATCCATGAAACACACTCTGTTTTCACGCAAGAAGCAAGCTCTTCTTTCCAGCATCTCCAATGCAGGAAGAACCAAGAGAATGGCCAGAAAAAAAAGAACTGTGTTTCCTACTCATACGGACAATATGTAGTTCAACTCTGCTAATGAAACTGATAAAAACCACAGCTCCTCTTACATAAAGTCTCTTTAGTTAATAGTGAGAATCGCCTTGTGTTCATGTACTGGGAAAAATCATTTGAGCCCAAAATTCCCTGGGTTTACCAGAAATGAACTCTTGCTTGTAGGATGACACAGATCCTGGGGTTTAACTCCGTTTCTGAAGGAAAATTCAGAACAGAGATATCAACCATGAAACTCACTCTGTTTTAAGGCAAGAACTATCCTCTTCTTTCCAGCGTCTCCAATACTGCAAGAACAATGAACACGCCCAGAAAAAAGAACTGTGGTTCCTACTCATACAGACCATATGTAGTTCAACTCTGCTCATGAAACTGATACAAACCACAGCTCCTCTTACATAAATGCCATTTAGTTAATAGTGAGTATCGTGTATTGTTGGTGTACTGTGTAATATCATTTTAACCCAAAATGCAATTTGTTTACCAGAAATGACCTCTTGCTTGTAGGAAGACACAGACCCTGGGGTTTAACTCAGTTTCTGAAGGGCAATTTAGACCGAACTTCTCATCCATGTAAAACACTCTGTTTTAACGCCAGAAGCAAGGTCTTCTTTCCAGATTGTAAAATACAGCAAGAACCATGAGCATTCCCTGAAAAAATGAACTGTGTTTCCTACTCATAAGCACGATATGTAGTTCAACTCTGCTTATGAAACTGATACAGACCACAGCTACTCTTACATAAATGCTCTTTAGTTAATAGTGAGAATCACGATGGGTTTCAGAACAGTGAAAAATCATTTGAGCCCAAAATTCATTTGGTTTACTAGAAATGAACTCTTGCTTGTAGGAAGACACAGATCCTGTGGTTTAACTCTGTTTCTGAATATAATTGAGACCAGTGTTCTCATCCATGAAACACACTCTGTTTTCACGCAAGAACAAGCTCTTCTTTGCAGCTCTCCAATACAGAAAGAAAAATGAGCATGCCCAGAAAAAAAGAAATGTGTTTCCTACACATTCGGACCATATGTAGTTGAACTCTGATTCTGAAACTGATAAAAACCACAGATCCTCTTACATAAATGCTCTTAAGTTAATAGTGAGAATCGTGTTGGGTTCCTGAACTTGCAGAAAATCATTTGAGCCAAAAATTCACTAGGTTAACCAGAAATGAACTCTTGCTTGTAGGAAGACACAGATCCTGGGGTTTAACTCCGTTTCTGAAGGAAAGTGCAGACCAGAGTTCTCATCCCTGAAACACACTCTGTTTTAACGCAAGAACGAAAGTCTTCTTTCCAGCATCTCAAATACAGCAAGAACCATGAGCATGCACAGAAAAAAAGAACTGTGTTTCCTACTTGTATGGACCATCTGTAGTTGAACTCTGCTCATGAAAGTGATACAAACCCAGCTCCTCTTACATAAATGCACTTTAGTTAATAGTGAGAATTCCGTTGCGTTCGTGAACTGCGAAAAATTATTTTAGCCCAAAACTCACTGGGTTTACCAGAAAGGAACTCTTGCTTGTAGGAAGACACAGATCCTGGGGTTTAAATCCGATTCTGAATGTAAATTCAGACCAGTGTTCTCATCCATGAAACACACTCTGTTTTCATGCAAGAAGCAAGTTCTTCTTTCCAGAGTCTCCAATTGTGCAAGAACCATGAGCACACCCTGAAAAAAAGAACTGTGTTTCCTACTCATACGGACCATATGTAGTTCAACTCTGCTTATGAAACTGATACAAACCACAGCTCCTCTTGCATAAATTCTCTTTAGTTAATAGTGATAATCACGTTGGGTTCTAGAACTTTGTAAAATCATTTGAGCCGAAAATTCACTCGGATAACCAAAAATGAACTCTTGCTTGTAGGAAGATACAGATCCTGGGGTTTAACTCCATTTCTGAAGAGAAATTCAGACCAGAGTTCTCATTCATGAAACACACTCTGTTTTAATGCAAGAAGCAAGCTCTTCTTTCCAGCGTCTCAAATACAGCAAGAACCATGAGAATGCCTTCAAAAAAGAACTGTTTTTCCTACTCATGCAGACCATATGTTGATCAAATCTGCTTATGAAACTGATACAAACCACTGAACCTCTTAAATAAAAGCTCTTTTGTTAATAGTGAGAATCGCATTGGGTTTTTGAAGTGTGTAAAATCATTTGAGCCCAAAATTCACTTGGTTTACCAGAAATGACCTCTTGCTGTAGGAAGACACAGATCCTGGGGTTTAACTCCATTTCTGAAGGGAACTTCAGAACAGTGTTGTCATCCATGAAAGACACTTTTTATTAACACAAGAAGCAAGCTCTTCTTTCCAGCACCTCCAATACAACAAGAACCATGAGCATGGAAAGAAAAAAAGAACTGTGTTTCCTACTCATACGGACCATATGTAGTTCAAATCTGCTTATGAAATTGAAACAAACCACAGCTCCTCTTACATAAATTCTCATTAGTTAATAGTTCGAATCGCTTTGTATTGGTGCACTGTGTAAAATCATTTGAGCCCAAAATTCATTAGGTTTACCAGAAATGTACTCTTGCTTGTGGGAAGACACAGATCCTGGGGTTGAACTCCAATTCTGAAGGTAAATTCAGGCCAGTGTTATCATCAATGAAACACATGCTGTTTTAACGCAAGAAGCATCCTCTTCTTTCCAGCGTCTCCAATACAGCAAGAGCCATGAGAATGCCCAGAAAAAAAGAACTGTGTTTCATCCTAATACAGACCATATGCAATTCAACCCTGCTTATGAACATGACACAAACCACAGCTCCTCTTACGTAAATGCTCTTTAGTTAATAGTGAGAATCTCATTTGGTTCACGAACAGGGAAAAATCATTAGAGCCCATAATAAACTGGGTTAACCAGAAATGAACACTTGATTGTAGGAAGATACAATCCTGGGCTTTAACTCCATTTCTGAAGGGAAATTGAGACCAGTGTTCTCAACTATGAAACATACTTTGTATTAACTCAAGAAGCAAGCTCTTCTTTCCAGCGTCTCCAATACAGCAAGAACCATGAGCATGCCCTGAAGAAAAGAACTGTGTTTCCTACTCATACGGACAATATGTAGTTGGACTGTGCTTTTGAAACTGATACAAAACACAACTCCATTATGTAAATGCTCTTTAGTTAATAGTGAGAAACACGTTGGGTTCGTGAACTGAGAAAATTCATTTGAGGTCAAAATTCACTGGGTTTACCAGAAATAAACTCTTGCTTGTAGGAAGACACAGATCCTGTGGTTTAACACTGATTTTGAAGGTAAATTCAGACTAGTGTTTTCATCCATGAAACACATACTTTTTAACGCATGAACCATCCTCTTCTTTTCAGCATCTCCAATACAGCAAGAGCCATGAGAATGCCCAGAAAAAAAGAACTGTGTTTCCTCCTAATACAGACCATATGCAGTTCAACTCTGCTTATGAAACTGACACAAACCACAGCTCCTCTTACATAAATGCTCTTTAGTTAATAGTGAGAATCACGATGGGTTTCTGAACTGTGAAAAATCATTTGAGCCCAAAATTCACTTGGTTTACCAGAAATGAACTCTTGCTTGTAGGAAGACACAGATCGTGTTGTTTAACTCTGATTCTGAAGGTAAATTCAGACCAGTGTTATCATCCATGAAACACATGCTGATTTAACGCAAGAAGCATCCTCTTCTTTCCAGCGTATCCTGTACAGGAAGAATCATGAGAAAGCCCAGAAAAAAATTACTCTGTTTCCTCCTCAAACAGACCATAGGTAGTTCAACTCTGCTTATGAAACTGATACAAACCACAGCTCCTCTTACATAAATGCTCTTTAGTTAATAGTGAGAATCCCGATGTTTTTCTTAACTGCAAAAATCATTTGAACCCAAAATTCACTTGCTTTACTAGAAATGAACTCTTGCTTGTAGGAAGACACAGATCCTGTGGTTTAACTCTGTTTCTGAAGGTAATTCAGACCAGTGCTCTCATCCATGAAACACACTCTGTTTTCACGCAAGAAGCACCCACTCTTTTCAGCGTCTCCAATACAGCAAGACCATGAGAATGCCCAGAAAAAAAGAACTGTGTTTCATCCTCATACAGACCATATGCAGTTCATCCCTCCTCATGAAACTGACACAAACGACAGCTCCTCTTATATAAATGCTCTTTAGTTAATAGTGAGAATCGCTTTGGGTTCCTGAACTGCGAAAAATCATTAGAGCCCAAAATAAACTGGGTTAACCAGAAATGAACACTTGATTGCAGGAAGATACAATTCTGGGGTTTAACTCCATTTCTGAAGGGAAATTCAGACCAGTGTTCTAATCTATGATACATACTTTGTATTAACACAAGAAGCAAGCTCTTCTTACCAGCCTCTCCAATACAGCATGAACCATGAGCATGCCCAGAGAAAAAGTACTGTGTTTCCTACTCAAACAGAACATATGTAGTTCAACTCTGCTTATGAAACTGATACAAACCACAGCTCCTCTTACATAAATTCTCTTTAGTTAATAGTGAGAATCACAATGGGTTTCTGAACTGCAAAAATCATTTGAGCCCAAAATTCACTTGCTTTACCAGAAATGAACTCTTGCTGGTAGGAAGACACACATCCTGTGGTTTAACTCTGTTTCTGAAGGGAAATTCAGACCAGAGTTCTCATCCCTGAAACACACTCTGTTTTAACGCAAGAAGCAGGATCTTCTTTCCAGCATCTCCAATACAGCATGAACCATGAGCACGCCCTGAAAAAAAGAACTGTGTTTCCTACTCATATGGACCATATGTAGTTCAACTGTGCTTATGAAACTGACACAAACGACAGCTCCTCTTACATAAATGCTCTTTAGTTCATAGTGATTATCGCGATGGGTTTCAGAACTGTGAAAAATCATGTGAGCCCAAAAATCACTGGGTGTACCAGAAATGAACTCTTGATTGTAGGAAGACACAGATCCTGGGGTTTAACTGCATTTCTGAAGGGAAATTCAGACCAGTGTTCTCATCTATGAAACATACTTTGTATTAACACAAGAAGCAAGCTCTTCTTTCCAGCGTCTCCATTTGAGCCCAAAATTCACTTTCTTTACTTGAAATGAACTCTTGCTTGTAGAAACACAGATCCTGTGGTTTAACTCTGTTTCTGAAGGTAATTCAGACCAGGGTTCTCATCCATGAAACACACACTGTTTTCACGCAAGACGCAAGCACTTCTTTCCAGCGTCTCTAATACAGCAAGAACCATGAGCATGCCCAGAAAAAAGGAACTGTGTTTCCTACTCATACGGACCATATGTAGTTGAACTGTGCTTATGAACCTGATACAAAACACAACTCCTCTTACGTAAATGCTCTTTAGTTAATAGTGAGAAATACGTTGGGTTTGTGAACTGCGAAAATTTATTTGAGCCCAAAATTCACTGGGTTTACCAGAAATGAACTATTGCTTGTAGGGAGACACTGATCTTGGGGTTTAACTCCCATTCTGAAGGTAAATTCAGACCAGTGTTATCATTCATGAAACAGATGCTGTTTTAATGCAAGAAGCATCCTCTTCTTTCCAGCGTCTCCAATACAGCAAGAGCCATGAGAATGCCCAGAAAAAAAGAACTGTGTTTCATCCTAATACAGACCATATGCAATTCAACCCTGCTTATGAACATGACACAAACCACAGCTCCTCTTACGTAAATGCTCTTTAGTTAATAGTGAGAATCTCATTTGGTTCACGAACAGGGAAAAATCATTAGAGCCCAAAATAAACTGGGTTAACCAGAAATGAACACTTGATTGTAGGAAGATACAATCCTGGGCTTTAACTCCATTTCTGAAGGGAAATTCAGACCAGTGTTCTCAACTATGAAACATACTTTGTATTAACTCAAGAAGCAAGCTCTTCTTTCCAGCGTCTCCAATACAGCAAGAACCATGAGCATGCCCTGAAGAAAAGAACTGTGTTTCCTACTCATACGGACAATATGTAGTTGAACTGTGCTTTTGAAACTGATACAAAACACAACTCCATTATGTAAATGCTCTTTAGTTAATAGTGAGAAACACGTTGGGTTCGTGAACTGAGAAAATTCATTTGAGGTCAAAATTCACTGGGTTTACCAGAAATAAACTCTTGCTTGTAGGAAGACACAGATCCTGTGGTTTAACACTGATTTTGAAGGTAAATTCAGACTAGTGTTTTCATCCATGAAACACATACTTTTTAACGCATGAACCATCCTCTTCTTTTCAGCATCTCCAATACAGCAAGAGCCATGAGAATGCCCAGAAAAAAAGAACTGTGTTTCCTCCTAATACAGACCATATGCAGTTCAACTCTGCTTATGAAACTGACACAAACCACAGCTCCTCTTACATAAATGCTCTTTAGTTAATAGTGAGAATCACGATGGGTTTCTGAACTGTGAAAAATCATTTGAGCCCAAAATTCACTTGGTTTACCAGAAATGAACTCTTGCTTGTAGGAAGACACAGATCGTGTTGTTTAACTCTGATTCTGAAGGTAAATTCAGACCAGTGTTATCATCCATGAAACACATGCTGATTTAACGCAAGAAGCATCCTCTTCTTTCCAGCGTATCCTGTACAGGAAGAATCATGAGAAAGCCCAGAAAAAAATTACTCTGTTTCCTCCTCAAACAGACCATAGGTAGTTCAACTCTGCTTATGAAACTGATACAAACCACAGCTCCTCTTACATAAATGCTCTTTAGTTAATAGTGAGAATCCCGATGTTTTTCTTAACTGCAAAAATCATTTGAACCCAAAATTCACTTGCTTTACTAGAAATGAACTCTTGCTTGTAGGAAGACACAGATCCTGTGGTTTAACTCTGTTTCTGAAGGTAATTCAGACCAGTGCTCTCATCCATGAAACACACTCTGTTTTCACGCAAGAAGCACCCACTCTTTTCAGCGTCTCCAATACAGCAAGACCATGAGAATGCCCAGAAAAAAAGAACTGTGTTTCATCCTCATACAGACCATATGCAGTTCATCCCTCCTCATGAAACTGACACAAACGACAGCTCCTCTTATATAAATGCTCTTTAGTTAATAGTGAGAATCGCTTTGGGTTCCTGAACTGCGAAAAATCATTAGAGCCCAAAATAAACTGGGTTAACCAGAAATGAACACTTGATTGTAGGAAGATACAATTCTGGGGTTTAACTCCATTTCTGAAGGGAAATTCAGACCAGTGTTCTAATCTATGATACATACTTTGTATTAACACAAGAAGCAAGCTCTTCTTACCAGCCTCTCCAATACAGCATGAACCATGAGCATGCCCAGAGAAAAAGTACTGTGTTTCCTACTCAAACAGAACATATGTAGTTCAACTCTGCTTATGAAACTGATACAAACCACAGCTCCTCTTACATAAATTCTCTTTAGTTAATAGTGAGAATCACAATGTGTTTCTGAACTGCAAAAATCATTTGAGCCCAAAATTCACTTGCTTTACCAGAAATGAACTCTTGCTGGTAGGAAGACACACATCCTGTGGTTTAACTCTGTTTCTGAAGGGAAATTCAGACCAGAGTTCTCATCCCTGAAACACACTCTGTTTTAACGCAAGAAGCAGGATCTTCTTTCCAGCATCTCCAGTACAGCATGAACCATGAGCACGCCCTGAAAAAAAGAACTGTGTTTCCTACTCATATGGACCATATGTAGTTCAACTGTGCTTATGAAACTGACACAAACGACAGCTCCTCTTACATAAATGCTCTTTAGTTCATAGTGATTATCGCGATGGGTTTCAGAACTGTGAAAAATCATGTGAGCCCAAAAATCACTGGGTGTACCAGAAATGAACTCTTGATTGTAGGAAGACACAGATCCTGGGGTTTAACTGCATTTCTGAAGGGAAATTCAGACCAGTGTTCTCATCTATGAAACATACTTTGTATTAACACAAGAAGCAAGCTCTTCTTTCCAGCGTCTCCATTTGAGCCCAAAATTCACTTTCTTTACTTGAAATGAACTCTTGCTTGTAGAAACACAGATCCTGTGGTTTAACTCTGTTTCTGAAGGTAATTCAGACCAGGGTTCTCATCCATGAAACACACACTGTTTTCACGCAAGACGCAAGCACTTCTTTCCAGCGTCTCTAATACAGCAAGAACCATGAGCATGCCCAGAAAAAAGGAACTGTGTTTCCTACTCATACGGACCATATGTAGTTGAACTGTGCTTATGAACCTGATACAAAACACAACTCCTCTTATGTAAATGCTCTTTAGTTAATAGTGAGAAATACGTTGGGTTTGTGAACTGCGAAAATTTATTTGAGCCCAAAATTCACTGGGTTTACCAGAAATGAACTATTGCTTGTAGGGAGACACTGATCTTGGGGTTTATCTCCCATTCTGAAGGTAAATTCAGACCAGTGTTATCATCCATGAAACAGATGCTGTTTTAATGCAAGAAGCATCCTCTTCTTTCCAGCATCTCCAATACAGCAAGAGCCATGAGAATGCCCAGAAAAAAAGAACTGTGTTTCATCCTAATACAGACCATATGCAATTCAACCCTGCTTATGAACATGACACAAACCACAGCTCCTCTTACGTAAATGCTCTTTAGTTAATAGTGAGAATCTCATTTGGTTCACGAACAGGGAAAAATCATTAGAGCCCAAAATAAACTGGGTTAACCAGAAATGAACACTTGATTGTAGGAAGATACAATCCTGGGGTTTAACTCCATTTCTGAAGGGAAATTCAGACCAGTGTTCTCAACTATGAAACATACTTTGTATTAACTCAAGAAGCAAGCTATTCTTTCCAGTGTCTCCAATACAGCATGAACCATGAGCATGCCCAGAGAACAAGAACTGTGTTTCCTACTAAAACAGACCATATGTAGTTCAACTCTGCTTATGAAACTGATACAAACCACAGCTCCTCTTACTAAAATGCTCTTTAGTTAATAGGGAGAATCACGTTGGGTTTGTGAACTGTGAAAATTTATTTGAACCCAAAATTCACTGGATATACCAGAAATAAACTTATGCTTGTAGGAAGACACAGATCCTGGGGTTTAACTCCGATTCTGAAGGTAAATTCAGACCAGTGTTATCATCCATGAAACACATGCTGTTTTAACACAAGAAGCATCCGCTTCTTTCCAGCGTATCCAATACAGGAAGAATCATGAGAATGCCCAGAAAAAAGTTACTCTGTTTCCTCCTCATACAGACCATAGGCAGTTCAACTCTGCTTATGAAACTGATACAAACCACAGCTCCCCTTACATAAATGCTCTTTAGTTAATAGTGAGAATCCCGATGGGTTTCTGAACTGCAAAAATCATTTGAGCCCAAAATTCACTTGCTTTACTAGAAATGAACTCTTGCTGGTAGGAAGACACAGATCCTGTGGTTTAACTCTGTGTCTAAAGGGAAATTCAGACCAGAGTTCTCATCCCTGAAACACACTCTGTTTTCACGCAAGAAGCAAGATCTTCTTTCCAGAGTCTCCAATAGAGCAAGAACCATGAGCACGCCCTGAAAAAAACAAAACTGTGTTTCCTACTCATATGGACCATATGTAGTTCAACTGTCCTTATGAAACTGACAAAAAAAAAAGCTCTTCTTACATAAATTCTCTTTAGTTAATAGTGAGAATCGCGATGGGTTTCAGAACTGTGAAAAATCATTTGAGCCCAAAATTCACTGGGTTTACCTGAAATGAACTCTTGATTGTAGGAAGAAACAGATCCTGGGGTTTAACTCCATTTCTGAAGGGAAATTCAGACCAGTGTACTCATCTATGAAACATACTTTGTATTAACACAAGAAGCAAGCTCTTCTTTCCAGCGTCTCCAATACAGCATGAACCATGAGCATGCCTTTAAAAAAGAACTGTTTTTCCTACTTATACAGACCATATGTAGATCAACTCTACATATGGAACTGATACAAACCACAGCTCCTCTTAAATAAAAGCTCTTTAGTTAATAGTGAGAATCGTATTGGGTTTTTGAACTGTGTAAAATTATTTGAGCCCAAAATTCACTTGGTTTACCAGAAATGAACTCTTGCATGTAGGAAGACACAGATCCTGGGGTTTAACTCCATTTCTGAAGGGAAATTCAGACCAGTGTTCTCTTCTATGAAACATACTTTGTATTAACACAAGAAGTAAGCTCTTATTTCCAGCGTCTCAAATACAGCAAGAACCACGAGCATGCCCAGAGAAAAAGAACTGTGTTTCCTACTCAGACAGACCATATGTAGTTCAAATCTGCTTATGAAACTGAAGCAAACCACAGCTCCTCTTACATAAATGCTCATTAGTTAATAGTTAGAATTGCTTTGTATTCGTGCACTGTGTAAAATCATTTGAGCCCAAAATTCATTAGGTTTACCAGAAATGTACTCTTGCTTGTAGGAAGACACAGATCCTGGGGTTTAACTCCGATTCTGAAGGTAAATTCAGACCAGTGTTATCATCCATGAAACACATGCTGTTTTAACGCAGGAAGCATCCTCTTCTTTCCAGCGTATCCAATACAGGAAGAATAATGAGAATGCCCAGAAAAAAATTACTCTGTTTCCTCCTCATACAGACCATATGCAGTTCAACTCTGCTTATGAAACTGATACAAACCACAGCTCATCTTACATAAATGCTCTTTAGTTAATAGTGAGAATCGCGATGGGTTTCTGAACTGTGCAAATTCATTTGAGCCCAAAATTCACTTGGTTTACTAGAAATGAACTCTTGCTTGTAGGAAGATACAGATCCTGTGGTTTAACTCTGTTTCTGAAGGTAATTCAGACCAGTGTTCTCATCCATGAAACACACTCTGTTTTCATATAAGATGCAAGCTCTTCTTTCCAGTGTCTCCAATACAGCAAGACCCATGAGCATGCCCAGAAGAAAGGAACTGTGTTTCCTACACATACGGACCATATGTAGTTGAACTGTGCTTATGAAACTGATACAAAACAAAACTCATTTACGTAAATGCTCTTTAGTTAATAGTGAGAATCAAGTTGGGTTTGTGAACTGAGAAAATTCATTTGAGCTCAAAATTAACTGGGTTTACCAGAAATAAACTCTTGCTTGTAGGAAGACACAGATCCTGGGGTTTACCTCTGATTTTGAAGGTAAATTCAGACTAGTGTTTTCCTCCATGAAACACATACTTTTTAACGCAAGAAGCATCCTCTTCTTTTCAGCATCTCCAATACAGCAAGAGCCATGAGAATACCCAGAAAAAAAGAACTGTGTTTCCTCCTCATACAGACCATATGCAGTTCAACTCTGCTTATGAAACTGACACAAACCACAGCTCCTCTAACATAAATGCTCTTTAGTTAATAGTGAAAATCGCCTTGGGTTGGGGAACTGCGAAAAATTATTTGAGCCCAAAATTCACTGGGTTTACCAGAAATGAACTCTTTCTTGTAGGAAGACACACACCCTGCGGTTTAACTCAGATCCTGAAGGTAAAATCAGACCAGTGTTCTCATCCATGAAACACACTCTGTTTTCACGCTAGAAGAAACCACTTCTTTCCAGCATCTCCAATACAGCAAGAACCATGAGCATGCCCAGAAAAAAAGAACTGTGTTTCCTACTCATACGGAGCATATGTAGTTGAACTGTGCTTATGAAACTGATACAAAACACAACTCCTCTTATGTAAATGCTCTTTAGTTAATAGTGAGAATCACGTTGGAGTCGTTAACTGCGAAAAATCATTTGAGCCCAAAATTCACTGGGTTTACCAGAAATAAACTCTTGCTTGTAGGAAGACACAGATCCTGGTGTTTAACTCCGTTTCTGAAGGGAAATTCAGACCAGAGTTCTCATCCCAGAAACACACTCTGTTTTAACGCAAGAAGCAAGATCTTCTTTCCAGAGTCTCCAATAGAGAAAGAACCATGAGAATGGCAAGAAAAAAAGAACTGTGTTTCCTCCTCATACAGACCATATGCAGTTCAACTCTGCTTATGAAACTGACACAAACGACAGCTCCTCTTACATAAATGCTCTTTAGTTAATAGTGAGAATCACGATGGGTTTCTGAACTGTGAAAAATCATTTGAGCCCAAAATTCACTTGGTTTACCAGAAATGAACTCTTGCTTGTAGGAAGACACAGATCGTGTTGTTTAACTCTGATTCTGAAGGTAAATTCAGACCAGTGTTATCATCCATGAAACACATGCTGATTTAACGCAAGAAGCATCCTCTTCTTTCCAGCGTATCCTGTACAGGAAGAATCATGAGAAAGCCCAGAAAAAAATTACTCTGTTTCCTCCTCAAACAGACCATAGGTAGTTCAACTCTGCTTATGAAACTGATACAAACCACAGCTCCTCTTACATAAATGCTCTTTAGTTAATAGTGAGAATCCCGATGTTTTTCTTAACTGCAAAAATCATTTGAACCCAAAATTCACTTGCTTTACTAGAAATGAACTCTTGCTTGTAGGAAGACACAGATCCTGTGGTTTAACTCTGTTTCTGAAGGTAATTCAGACCAGTGCTCTCATCCATGAAACACACTCTGTTTTCACGCAAGAAGCACCCACTCTTTTCAGCGTCTCCAATACAGCAAGACCATGAGAATGCCCAGAAAAAAAGAACTGTGTTTCATCCTCATACAGACCATATGCAGTTCATCCCTCCTCATGAAACTGACACAAACGACAGCTCCTCTTATATAAATGCTCTTTAGTTAATAGTGAGAATCGCTTTGGGTTCCTGAACTGCGAAAAATCATTAGAGCCCAAAATAAACTGGGTTAACCAGAAATGAACACTTGATTGTAGGAAGATACAATTCTGGGGTTTAACTCCATTTCTGAAGGGAAATTCAGACCAGTGTTCTAATCTATGATACATACTTTGTATTAACACAAGAAGCAAGCTCTTCTTACCAGCCTCTCCAATACAGCATGAACCATGAGCATGCCCAGAGAAAAAGTACTGTGTTTCCTACTCAAACAGAACATATGTAGTTCAACTCTGCTTATGAAACTGATACAAACCACAGCTCCTCTTACATAAATTCTCTTTAGTTAATAGTGAGAATCACAATGTGTTTCTGAACTGCAAAAATCATTTGAGCCCAAAATTCACTTGCTTTACCAGAAATGAACTCTTGCTGGTAGGAAGACACACATCCTGTGGTTTAACTCTGTTTCTGAAGGGAAATTCAGACCAGAGTTCTCATCCCTGAAACACACTCTGTTTTAACGCAAGAAGCAGGATCTTCTTTCCAGCATCTCCAGTACAGCATGAACCATGAGCACGCCCTGAAAAAAAGAACTGTGTTTCCTACTCATATGGACCATATGTAGTTCAACTGTGCTTATGAAACTGACACAAACGACAGCTCCTCTTACATAAATGCTCTTTAGTTCATAGTGATTATCGCGATGGGTTTCAGAACTGTGAAAAATCATGTGAGCCCAAAAATCACTGGGTGTACCAGAAATGAACTCTTGATTGTAGGAAGACACAGATCCTGGGGTTTAACTGCATTTCTGAAGGGAAATTCAGACCAGTGTTCTCATCTATGAAACATACTTTGTATTAACACAAGAAGCAAGCTCTTCTTTCCAGCGTCTCCATTTGAGCCCAAAATTCACTTTCTTTACTTGAAATGAACTCTTGCTTGTAGAAACACAGATCCTGTGGTTTAACTCTGTTTCTGAAGGTAATTCAGACCAGGGTTCTCATCCATGAAACACACACTGTTTTCACGCAAGACGCAAGCACTTCTTTCCAGCGTCTCTAATACAGCAAGAACCATGAGCATGCCCAGAAAAAAGGAACTGTGTTTCCTACTCATACGGACCATATGTAGTTGAACTGTGCTTATGAACCTGATACAAAACACAACTCCTCTTATGTAAATGCTCTTTAGTTAATAGTGAGAAATACGTTGGGTTTGTGAACTGCGAAAATTTATTTGAGCCCAAAATTCACTGGGTTTACCAGAAATGAACTATTGCTTGTAGGGAGACACTGATCTTGGGGTTTAACTCCCATTCTGAAGGTAAATTCAGACCAGTGTTATCATCCATGAAACAGATGCTGTTTTAATGCAAGAAGCATCCTCTTCTTTCCAGCATCTCCAATACAGCAAGAGCCATGAGAATGCCCAGAAAAAAAGAACTGTGTTTCATCCTAATACAGACCATATGCAATTCAACCCTGCTTATGAACATGACACAAACCACAGCTCCTCTTACGTAAATGCTCTTTAGTTAATAGTGAGAATCTCATTTGGTTCACGAACAGGGAAAAATCATTAGAGCCCAAAATAAACTGGGTTAACCAGAAATGAACACTTGATTGTAGGAAGATACAATCCTGGGGTTTAACTCCATTTCTGAAGGGAAATTCAGACCAGTGTTCTCAACTATGAAACATACTTTGTATTAACTCAAGAAGCAAGCTATTCTTTCCAGTGTCTCCAATACAGCATGAACCATGAGCATGCCCAGAGAACAAGAACTGTGTTTCCTACTAAAACAGACCATATGTAGTTCAACTCTGCTTATGAAACTGATACAAACCACAGCTCCTCTTACTAAAATGCTCTTTAGTTAATAGGGAGAATCACGTTGGGTTTGTGAACTGTGAAAATTTATTTGAACCCAAAATTCACTGGATATACCAGAAATAAACTTATGCTTGTAGGAAGACACAGATCCTGGGGTTTAACTCCGATTCTGAAGGTAAATTCAGACCAGTGTTATCATCCATGAAACACATGCTGTTTTAACACAAGAAGCATCCGCTTCTTTCCAGCGTATCCAATACAGGAAGAATCATGAGAATGCCCAGAAAAAAGTTACTCTGTTTCCTCCTCATACAGACCATAGGCAGTTCAACTCTGCTTATGAAACTGATACAAACCACAGCTCCCCTTACATAAATGCTCTTTAGTTAATAGTGAGAATCCCGATGGGTTTCTGAACTGCAAAAATCATTTGAGCCCAAAATTCACTTGCTTTACTAGAAATGAACTCTTGCTGGTAGGAAGACACAGATCCTGTGGTTTAACTCTGTGTCTAAAGGGAAATTCAGACCAGAGTTCTCATCCCTGAAACACACTCTGTTTTCACGCAAGAAGCAAGATCTTCTTTCCAGAGTCTCCAATAGAGCAAGAACCATGAGCACGCCCTGAAAAAAACAAAACTGTGTTTCCTACTCATATGGACCATATGTAGTTCAACTGTCCTTATGAAACTGACAAAAAAAAAAGCTCTTCTTACATAAATTCTCTTTAGTTAATAGTGAGAATCGCGATGGGTTTCAGAACTGTGAAAAATCATTTGAGCCCAAAATTCACTGGGTTTACCTGAAATGAACTCTTGATTGTAGGAAGAAACAGATCCTGGGGTTTAACTCCATTTCTGAAGGGAAATTCAGACCAGTGTACTCATCTATGAAACATACTTTGTATTAACACAAGAAGCCAGCTCTTCTTTCCAGCGTCTCCAATACAGCATGAACCATGAGCATGCCTTTAAAAAAGAACTGTTTTTCCTACTTATACAGACCATATGTAGATCAACTCTACATATGGAACTGATACAAACCACAGCTCCTCTTAAATAAAAGCTCTTTAGTTAATAGTGAGAATCGTATTGGGTTTTTGAACTGTGTAAAATTATTTGAGCCCAAAATTCACTTGGTTTACCAGAAATGAACTCTTGCATGTAGGAAGACACAGATCCTGGGGTTTAACTCCATTTCTGAAGGGAAATTCAGACCAGTGTTCTCTTCTATGAAACATACTTTGTATTAACACAAGAAGTAAGCTCTTATTTCCAGCGTCTCAAATACAGCAAGAACCATGAGCATGCCCAGAGAAAAAGAACTGTGTTTCCTACTCAGACAGACCATATGTAGTTCAAATCTGCTTATGAAACTGAAGCAAACCACAGCTCCTCTTACATAAATGCTCATTAGTTAATAGTTAGAATTGCTTTGTATTCGTGCACTGTGTAAAATCATTTGAGCCCAAAATTCATTAGGTTTACCAGAAATGTACTCTTGCTTGTAGGAAGACACAGATCCTGGGGTTTAACTCCGATTCTGAAGGTAAATTCAGACCAGTGTTATCATCCATGAAACACATGCTGTTTTAACGCAGGAAGCATCCTCTTCTTTCCAGCGTATCCAATACAGGAAGAATAATGAGAATGCCCAGAAAAAAATTACTCTGTTTCCTCCTCATACAGACCATATGCAGTTCAACTCTGCTTATGAAACTGATACAAACCACAGCTCATCTTACATAAATGCTCTTTAGTTAATAGTGAGAATCGCGATGGGTTTCTGAACTGTGCAAATTCATTTGAGCCCAAAATTCACTTGGTTTACTAGAAATGAACTCTTGCTTGTAGGAAGATACAGATCCTGTGGTTTAACTCTGTTTCTGAAGGTAATTCAGACCAGTGTTCTCATCCATGAAACACACTCTGTTTTCATATAAGATGCAAGCTCTTCTTTCCAGTGTCTCCAATACAGCAAGACCCATGAGCATGCCCAGAAGAAAGGAACTGTGTTTCCTACACATACGGACCATATGTAGTTGAACTGTGCTTATGAAACTGATACAAAACAAAACTCATTTACGTAAATGCTCTTTAGTTAATAGTGAGAATCAAGTTGGGTTTGTGAACTGAGAAAATTCATTTGAGCTCAAAATTAACTGGGTTTACCAGAAATAAACTCTTGCTTGTAGGAAGACACAGATCCTGGGGTTTACCTCTGATTTTGAAGGTAAATTCAGACTAGTGTTTTCCTCCATGAAACACATACTTTTTAACGCAAGAAGCATCCTCTTCTTTTCAGCATCTCCAATACAGCAAGAGCCATGAGAATACCCAGAAAAAAAGAACTGTGTTTCCTCCTCATACAGACCATATGCAGTTCAACTCTGCTTATGAAACTGACACAAACCACAGCTCCTCTAACATAAATGCTCTTTAGTTAATAGTGAAAATCGCCTTGGGTTGGGGAACTGCGAAAAATTATTTGAGCCCAAAATTCACTGGGTTTACCAGAAATGAACTCTTTCTTGTAGGAAGACACACACCCTGCGGTTTAACTCAGATCCTGAAGGTAAAATCAGACCAGTGTTCTCATCCATGAAACACACTCTGTTTTCACGCTAGAAGAAACCACTTCTTTCCAGCATCTCCAATACAGCAAGAACCATGAGCATGCCCAGAAAAAAAGAACTGTGTTTCCTACTCATACGGAGCATATGTAGTTGAACTGTGCTTATGAAACTGATACAAAACACAACTCCTCTTATGTAAATGCTCTTTAGTTAATAGTGAGAATCACGTTGGAGTCGTTAACTGCGAAAAATCATTTGAGCCCAAAATTCACTGGGTTTACCAGAAATAAACTCTTGCTTGTAGGAAGACACAGATCCTGGTGTTTAACTCCGTTTCTGAAGGGAAATTCAGACCAGAGTTCTCATCCCAGAAACACACTCTGTTTTAACGCAAGAAGCAAGATCTTCTTTCCAGAGTCTCCAATAGAGAAAGAACCATGAGAATGGCAAGAAAAAAAGAACTGTGTTTCCTCCTCATACAGACCATATGCAGTTCAACTCTGCGTATGAAACTGACACAAACGACAGCTCCTCTTACATAAATGCTCTTTAGTTAATAGTGAGAACCGCGAAAGGTTTCTGAAATGTGAAAAATCATTTGAGCCCAAAATTCACTTGGTTTACCAGAAATGAACTCTTGCTTTTAGGATGACACAAATCCTGGGGTTTAACTCCATTTCTGAAGGGAAATTCAGACCAGTGTTCTCATCTATGAAACATACTTTGTATTAACACAAGAAGCAAGCTCTTCTTTCCAGCGTCTCCAATACAGCTTGAACCATGAGCATGCCCAGAGAAAAAGAACTGTGTTTCCTACTCAAACAGACCATATGTAGTTCAAATCTGCTTATGAACCTGAAACAAACCACAGCTCCTCTTACATAAATACATATTAGTTAATAGTTAGAATCGCTTTGTATTCGTGCACTGTGTAAAATCATTTGAGCCCAAAATAACTTATATTTACCAGAAATGTACTCTTGCTTGTAGGAAGACACAGATCCTGTGGTTTAACTCCGATTCTGAAGGGAAATTCAGACCAGTGTTATCATTCATGAAACACATGCTGTTTTAACGCAAGAAGCATCTTCTTCTTTCCAGCGTCTCCAATACAGGAAGAATCATGAGAATGCCCAGAAAAAATAACTGTGTTTCCTCCTCATACAGACCATATGCAGTTCATCTCTGGTTATGAAACTGATACAAAGCACAGCTCCTCTTACATAAATGCTCTTTAGTTAATAGTGAGAATCGCGATGGGTTTCTGAACTGCAAAAATCATTTGTGCCCAAAATTCACTTGCTTTACTAGAAATGAACTCTTGCTTGTAAGAAGACACAGATCCTGTGGTTTAACTCTGTTTCTGAAGGTAATTCAGAATAGTGTTCTCATCCATGAAACACACTCTGATTTCACGCAAGAACCAAGCTCTTCTTTCCAGCTTCTCCAATACAGCAAGAACCATGAGCATGCCCAGAAAAAAAGTAGTGTGTTTCCTACTCATACAGACCATATGTAGTTGAACTGTGCTTATGAAAGTGATACAAAGCACAACTCCTCTTACGTAAATGTTCTTTAGTTAATAGTGAGAATCACGTTGGGTTTGTGAACTGTGAAAATTCATTTGAGCCCAAAATTCACTGGGTTTACCAGAAATAAACTCTTGCTTGGAGGAAGACATAGATCCTGGGGTTTAACTCCGATTCTGAAGGTAAATTCAGACCAGTGTTATCATCCATGAAACACATACTGATATAACGCAAGAAGCATCCTCTTCTTTCCAGCGTATCCAATACAGGAAGAATCATGAGAATGCCCAGAAAAAAATTACTCTTTTTCCTCCTCATACAGACCATAGGTAGTTCAACTCTGCTTATGAAACTGATACAAACCACAGCTCCTGTTACATAAATGCTCTTTAGTTAATAGTGAGAATCACGATGGGTTTCTGAACTGAAAAAATCATTTGAGGCCAAAATTTACTTGCTTTCGTAGAAATGAACTCTTGCTTGTAGGAAGACACAGATCCTGTGGTTTAACTCTGTTTCTGAAGGTAATTCAGACCACTGTTCTCATCCATGAAACACACTCTGTTTTCACGCAAGAAGCAAGCTCTTCTTTCCAGCGTCTCCAATACAGCAAGAAACGTGAGCATGCCCAGATAAAAAGAAGTGTGTTTCCTACTCATACGGACCATATGTAGTTGAACTGTGCTTATGAAACTGATACAAAACCAACTCCACTTACGTATATGCTCTTTAGTTAATAGTGAGAATCAGGTTGGGTTTTTGAACTGTGAAAATTCATTTGAGCCCAAAATTCACTGGGTTTACCAGAAATAAACTCTTGCTTGTAGGAAGACACAGATCCCGGGGTTTAACTCCGATTCTGAAGGTAAATTCAGATCAGTGGTATCATCCATGAAACACATGCTGTTTTAACACAAGAAGCATCCTCTTCTTTCCAGAATATCCAATACAGGAAGAATCATGAGAATGCCCAGAAAAAAATTACTCTGTTTCCTCCTCATACAGACCATAGTCAGTTCAACTCTGCTTATGAAACTGATACAAAGCACAGCTCCTCTTACATAAATGCTCTTTAGTTAATAGTGAGAATCGCAATGGGTTTCTGAACTGCAAAAATCATTTGAGCCTAAAATTCACTTGCTTTACTAGAAATGAACTCTTGCTTGTAGGAAGACACAGATCCTGTGGTTTAACTCTGTTTCTGAAGGTAATTCAGACCAGTGTTCTCATCCATGAAACACACTCTGTTTTCATGCAAGACGCAAGCTCTTCTTTCCAGCGTCTCCAATACAGCAAGAACCATGAGCATGCCCAGAAAAAAGGAACTGTGTTTCCTACTCATACGGACCCTAAGTAGTTGAACTGTGCTTATGAAAGTGATACAAAACACAACTCCTCTTAAGTAAATGCTCTTTAGTTAATAGTGAGAATCACGTTGGGTTCGTTAACTGCGAAAATTCATTTGAGCCCTAAATTCACTGGGTTTACCAGAAATAAACTCTTGTTTGTAGGAAGACACAGATCCTGGGGTTTAACTCCGTTTCTGAAGGGAAATTCAGACCAGAGTTCTCATCCCTGAAACACACTCTGTTTTAACGCAAGAAACAAGATCTCCTTTGAGATTCTCCAATAGAGCAAGAACCATGAGCACGCCCTGAAAAAAAGAACTGTGTTTGCTACTCATATGGACCATATGTAATTCAACTCTGCTCTTGAAACTGATACAAACCACAGCTCCTCTAACATAAATGCTCTTTAGTTAATAGTGATAATCGCCTTGGGTTGGTGAACAGCAAAAAATTATTTGATCCCAAAATTCACTGGGTTTACCAGAAATGAACTCTTTCTTGTAGGAAGAAACTGATCCTGGGGTTTAACTCCGATTCTGAAGGTAAATTCAGACCAGTGTTATCATCCATGAAACACATGCTGTTTTAACGCAAGAAGCATCCTCTTCTTTCCAGGGTCTCAAATACAGCAAAGCCATGACAATGGCCAGAAAAAAGAACTGTGTTTCATCCTAATACAGACCATATGCAGTTCAAACCTGCTTATGAAACTGACACAAACGACAGCTCCTCTTACATAAATGCTCCTTATTTAATAGTGAGAATCACGTTGGGTTCATGAACAGCGAAAAATCATTAGAGCCCAAAATAAACTGGGTTAACCAGAAATGAACACTTGATTGTAGGAAGATACAATCCTGAGGTTTTACTCCATTTCTGAAGGGAAATTCAGACCATTGTTCTCATCTATGAAACATACTTTGTATTAACACAAGAAGCAAGCTCTTCTTTCCACCGTCTCCAATATAGCATGAACCATGAGCATGCCCAGAGAAAAAGAACTGTGTTTCCTACTCAAACAGACCATATGTAGTTCAACTCTGCTTATAAAACTGATACAAAACCAACTCCACTTACGTGGAGCTCCTCTTACATAAATGCTCTTTAGTTAATAGTGAGAATCGCGATGGGTTTCTGAACTGCAAAAATCATTTGAGCCCAAAATTCACTTGCTTTACTAGAAATGAACTCTTGCTTGTAGGAAGACACAGATCCTGTGTTTTAACTCTGTTTCTGAAGGTAATTCACACCAGTGTTCTCATCCATGAAACACATTATGTTTTCATGCAAGAAGCAAGCTCTTCTTTCCAGCGTCTGCAATACAGCAAGAACCATGAGCATGTCCAGAAAAAAAGAACTGTGTTTCCTACTCATACGGACCATATGTAGTTGACTGTGCTTATGAACCTGATACAAAACACAACTCCTCTTACGTAAATGCTCTTTAGTTAATAGTTAGAATCACGTTGTGTTTGTGAACTGCGAAAATTTATTTGAGCCCAAAATTCACTGGGTTTACCAGAAATGAACTCTTGCTTGTAGGGAGACACTGATCCTGGGGTTTAACTCCGATTCTGAAGGTAAATTCAGACCAGTGTTATCATCCATGAAACACATGCTGTTTTAATGCAAGAAGCATCCTCTTCTTTCCAGCGTCTCCAATACAGCAAGAGCCATGAGAATGTCCAGAAAAAAAGAACTGTGTTTCATCCTCATACAGACCATATGCATTTCAACCCTGCTTATGAAACTGACACAAACGACAGCTACTCTTACATAAATGCTCTTTAGTTAATAGTGAGAATCTCGATGGGTTTTTGAACCGTGTAAAATTATTTGAGCCCAAAATTCACTTGGTTTACCAGAAATGAACTCTTGCATGTAGGAAGACACACATCCAGGGGTTTAACTCCATTTCTGAAGGGAAATTCAGCCCAGTGTTCTCATCTATGAAACATACTTTGTATTAACACAAGAAGTAAGGTCTTCTTTCCAGCGTCTCCAATACAGCATGAACCATGAGCATGCCCAGAGAAAAAGAACTGTGTTTCCTACTCAAACAGACCATATGTAGTTCAAATCTGCTTATGAAACTGAAACAAACCACAGCTCCTCTTACATAAATGCTCATTAGTTAATAGTTAGAATTGCTTTGTATTCGTGCACTGTGTGAAATCATTTGAGCCCAAAAATCATTAGGTTTACCAGAAATGTACTCTTGCTTGTAGGAAGACACAGATCCTGGGGTTTAACTGCTATTCTGAAGGTAAATTCAGAGCAGTGTTATCATCCATGAAACACATGCTGTTTTAACACAAGAAGCATCCTGTTCTTTCCAGCGTATCCAATACAGGAAGAATAATGAGAATGGCCAGAAAAATATTACTCTGTTTCCTCATCATACAGACCATATGCAGTTCAACTCTGCTTATGAAACTGACACAAACGACAGCTCCTCTTACATAAATGCTCTTTAGTTAATAGTGAGAATCTCGATGGGTTTCTGAACTGTGAAAAATCATTTGAGGCCAAAATTCACTTGGTTTACCAGAAATGGACTCTTGCCTGTAGGAAGACACAGATCCAGTGGTTTACCTCTGTTTCTGAAGGTAAAATCAGGTCAGTGTTCTCATCCATGAAATACACTTTGTTTTCACGAAAGAAGCAAGCTCTTCTTTCCAGCGTCTCCATTACAGCATGAACCATGAGCATGCCAAGAAAAAAGGAACTGTATTTCCTACTCATACGGAGCATATGTAGTTGAACTCTGATTATGAAACTGATACAAACCACAGCTCCTCTTACATAAATGCTCTTTAGTTTATAGTGAGAATCATGTTGGGTTCGTGAACTGCGAAAAATCATTTGAGCCCAAAATTCACTGGGTAAACCAGAAATGAACTCTTGCTTGTAGGAAGACACTTATGCTGGGGTTTAAGTCCGATTCTGAAGGCAAATTCAGACCACAGTTCTCATCCCTGAAAATCACTCTGTTTTAAGGCAAGAATCATCCTCTTCTTTCCAGCGTCTCCAATATAGTAAGAAACATGAGAAGACCAACAAAAAAGAACTGTGTTTCCTACTCAAACAGACCATATGTAGTTCAACTCTGCTTAGGAAATGATACAATCCACAGCTCCTCTTACATAAATGCTCTTTAGTTAAGAGTGAGAATAGCATAGGGTTCGCAAACTGTGAAAAATCATTTGAGCACAAAATTCACTTGGTTTACCAGAAATGAACTCTTGCTTGTAGGAAGACACAGATCCTGGGGTTTAAATCCATTTCTGCAGGGAAATTCAGACCAGAGTTCTCATCCCTGAAACATACTTTGTTTTAACAAAGAAGCAAGGTCTTCTTTCCAGAGTCTAAAATACAACAAGAACCATGAGCATGGCCTGAAAAAAAGAACTGTGTTTCCAATTCATACGGACCATATGTAGCTCAACTCTGCTTATGAAACTGATACAGACCACACTTCCTCTTACATAAGTGCTCTTTAGTTAATAGTGAGAATAGCGTTGGATTCCTGAACTGTGAAAAATCATTTGAGCCCAAAATTCACTGGGTTTACCAGAATTGAACTCTTGCTTGTAGGAAGACAATGATCCTGGGATTTAACTCCGTTAATGAAGGGAAATTCAGAACAGAGTTCTCATCCCTGAAACACACTCTGTTATAACGCAAGAAGCATGCTCTTCTTTCCAGTGTCTAAAGTACAGCAAGAACCATGAGCATGCCCTGCAAAAAAGAACTGTGTTTCCTACTCATACGTACCATATGTAGTACAACTCTGCTTATGAAACTGATACAAACCAAGGCTCCTCTTACATAATTACTCTTTAGTTAATAGTGAGAATCATGTTGGGTTCGTGAACTGCGAAAAACCATTTGAGCCCAAAATTCACTGGGTTATCCAGAAATGAACTCTTGCATGTAGGAAGACACTGATCTTGGGTTTAACTCTGTTTCTGAAGGCAAATTCAGACCAGAGTTCTCATCCCTGAAAATCACTCTGTTTTAAGGCAAGAATCATCCTCTTCGTTCCAGCGTCCCCTATATTGTAATAAACATGAGCAGGCCCAGAAAAAAAGGACTGTGTTTCCTACACATACAGACCCTATGTAGTTCAACTCTGCTTATGAAATGATACAGACCACAGCTCCTCTTACAGAAATGCTCTTTAGTTAATAGTGAGAATAGCGTAGGGTTCACAAACTGCGAAAAATCATTTGAGCACAAAACTTACTGGGTTTACCAGAAATGAACTCTTGCTTGTAGGAAGACACAGATCCTGGGGTTAAAACTCCATTTCTGCAGGGAAAGTCAGACCAGAGTTCTCATCCCTGAAACACACTCTGTTTTAACGAAGAAGCAAGCTTTTCTTTCCAGACTCTAAAATATAGCAAGAACCATGAGCATGGCCTGAAAAAAGAACTGTATTTCCTATTCATACGGACCATATGTAGTTCAACTCTGCTTATGAAACTGATGCAGACCAAACCTCCTCTTAGATAAATGCTCTTTAGTTAATAGTGTGAATCATGTTGGGTTCGTGAACTGCAAAATTTCATTTGAGCCCAAAATTCACTGGGTTTACCAGAAATGAACTCTTGCTTGTAGTAAGACACAGATCCTGGGGTTTAACTCCTTTTCTGAAGGCAAATTCAGACCAGAAGTCTTATCCCTGAAAATCACTCTGCTTTAAAGCAAGAATCATACTCTTCTTTCCAGCGTCTCCAATATTGTAAGAAACATGAGCATGCCCAGAAAAAAAGAACTGTGTTTCCTACTCATACAGACCATATGTAGTTCAACACTGCTTATGAAATGATACAGACCACAGCTCCTCTTACGTAAATCCTCTTTAGTTAATAGTGAGAATCATGTTGGGTTCGTGAACTGCGAAAAATCATTTGAGCCCCAAAATCCCTGAGTTTACCAGAAATGAACTCTTGCTTGTAGGAAGACACAGATCCTGGGGTTATCTCCGTTTCTGCAGGGAAACTCAGACCAGAGGTCTCCTCCCTGAACACAGTCTGTTATAACGCACGAAGCAAGGTCTTCTTTCCAGTGTCTAAAATACAGCAAGAACCATGCGCATGCCCTGCAAAAAAGAACTGTGTTTCCTACTCATAAGGCACATATGTAGTACAACTCTGCTTATGAAACTGGTACAATCCACGGCTACTCTTACATAAATGCTCTTTAGTTAATAGTGAGAATCATGTTGGGTTCGTGAACTGCGAAAAATCATTTGAGCACAAAATTCACTTGGTTTACCAGAAATGAACTCTTCCCTGTAGGAAGACACAGATCCTGAGGTTTAACTCCATTTCTGAAGGCAAATTCAGAACAGAGTTCTCATCCCTGTAAGACACTCTGTTTTAAGTCAAGAATTATCCTCTTCTTTCCAGCTTCTCCAATAAGTAAGAAACATGAACATGCCCAGAAAAAAAATAACTGTGTTTCCGACTCATACCGACCATATGTAGTTCAACTCTGCTTATGAAACTGATATAAACAACAGCTCCTCTTACATAAATCCTCTTTAGTTAATAGTGAGAATCATGTTGGTTTCGTGAACTGAGAAAAATCATTTGAGCCCAAATATTACTGGGTTTAACAGAAATGAACTCTTGCTTGTAGGAAGACACAGATCCTGGGGATTAAATCCGTTTCTGCAGGGAAATTAAGACCAGAGTTCTCATCGCTGAAACATACTCTGTTTTATCAAAGAAGCAAGCTCTTCATTCTAGTGTCTAAAATACAGCAAGAACCATGAGCATGGCCTGAAAAAAAAGAACTGTGTTTCCTATTCATATGGACCATATGTAGCTCAACTCTGCTTATGAAACTGATACAGACCACATTTCCCCTTACATAAATGCTCTTTAGTTAACTGTGAGAATAGGGTTGGGTTCCTGATCTGCGAAAAATCATTAGAGCCCAAAATTCACTGGGTGTACTAGAAATGAACTCTTGCTTGCAGGAATACACAGATCCTGGGGTTTATCTCCATTACTGAAGGGAAATTCAAACCAGAGTTCTCATCCCTGAATAACAATCTGTTTTAAGGCAAGAATCATCCTCTTCTTTCCTGAGTCTCCAATATAGTAAGAAACATGAGCATGCCAAGAAGAAAAGAACTGTGTTTTCGACTCCTACAGACCATATGTAGTTCAACTGTGCTTATGAAAGTGATACAAACCACTGCTCCTCTTACATAAATCCTCTTTAGTTAATAGTGAGAATAGCGTTGGGTTCCTGAAGTGCGAAAAATCATTTGAGCACAAATTTCACTGGGTTTACCAGAACTGAAATCTTGCTTGTAGGAAGACCCAGATCCTGGGGTTTAACTACGTTTCTGAAGACAAATTCAGACCAGAATTCTCAACCCTGAAAAACACTCTGTTTTAAGGCAAGAAGCAAGCTCTTCTTTCCAGCATCTCCAATAAAGCAAGAACCATGAGCATGCCCTGAAAAAAAGAACTGTGTTTCCTACTCATACAGATCTTATGTAGTTAAACTCTGCTTATGAAACTGATACAAACCAAAGGTCCTCTTACATAAATCCTCTTTAGTTAACAGTGAGAATAGCGTTGGGTTCCTGAACTGCAAAAAATCATTTGAGCCCAAAATTCACTGGGTTTACCAGAAGTGAAATCTTCCTTGTAGGAAGACACAGATCCTGGGGTTTAACTCCGTTACTAAAGGGAAATTCAGACCAGAGTTCTCATCCCTGAAACACACTCTGTTATAACGCAAGAAGCAAGCTCTCCTTTCCACTGTCTAAAATACAGCAAGAACCATGTGCATGCCCTGCAAAAAAGAACTGTGTTTCCTACTCATACAGACCATATGTAGTTCAACTCTGCTTATGAAATGATACCATCCACAGCTCCTCTTACATAAATGCTCTTTAGTTAATAGTGAGAAACATGTTGGGTTCGTGAACTGTGAAAAATCATTTGAGCCTAAAATTCACTGGGTTTACCAGAAATGAACTCTTGCTTGTAGGAAGACACAGATCCTGGGGTTTAACTACGTTTCTGAAGAGAAATTCAGACCAGCATTCTCAACCCTGAAAAACACTCTGTTTTAAGGCAAGAAGCAAGCTCTTCTTTCCAGCGTCTCAAATACAGCAAGAACCATGAGCATGCCCTGAAAAAAAGAAGTGTGTTTCCTACTCATAAGGACCATATGAAGTTCCACTCTGCTTATGAAACTGATACAAACCACAGCTCCTCTTACATAAATGCTCTTTAGGTAGTAGTGAGAATCGTGTTGGGTTCGTGAACTGCGAAAAATTATTTGAGCCCAAAATTCACTGGGTTTACCAGAAATGAACTCTTGCTTGTAGGAAGACACAGATCCTGGGATGTAACTCCGTTTCTGAAGGCAAATTCAGACCAGAGTTCTCATCCCTGAAAAAAAACTCTGTTTTCAGACAAGAATCATCCTTTTCTTTCCAGCGTCTCCAATATAGTAAGAAACATGAGCATTCCCACTAAAAAGAACTGTGTTTCTGACTCCTACAGACCATATGTAGTTCAACTCTGCTTATGAAACTGATACAAACCACGGCTCCTCTTACATAAATGCTCTTTAGTTAATAGTGAGAATCATGTTGGGTTCATGATCTGTGAAAAATCATTTGAGCCCAAAATTCACTGTGTTTACCAGAAATGAACTCTTGCTTGTAGGAAGACACAGATCCTGGGGTTTAACTCCGTTACTGAAGGGAAATTCAGACCAGAGTTCTCATCCCTGAAACACACTCTTTTATAACACAAGAAGCAAGCTCTTCTTTCCAGTGTCTAAAATACCGCAAGAACCATGAGCATGGCCTGAAAAAAAAGAACTGTGTTTCCTGTTCATACGGACCATATGTAGCTCAACTCTGCTTATGAAACTGATACAGACCACATTTCCTCTTACATAAATGCTCTTTAGGTAACTGTGAGAATAGCGTTGGGTTCCTGATCTGCGAAAAATCATTTGAGCCCAAAATTCACTGGGTGTACCAGAAATGAACTCTTGCTTGTAGGAAGACACAGATCCTGGGGTTTATCTCCGTTAATGAAGGGAAATTCAAACCAGAGTTCTCATCCCTGAATATCAATCTGTTTTAAGGCAAGAATCATCCTCTTCTTTCCAGCGTCTCCAATATAGTAAGAAACATGAGCATGCCCAGAAAAAAAGAACTGTGTTTTCGACTCATACAGACCATATGTAGTTCAACTGTGCTTATGAAAGTGATACAAACCACAGCTCCTCTTACATAAATCCTCTTTAGTTAATAGTGAGAATAGCGTTGGGTTACTGAACTGTGAAAAATCATTTGAGCACAAAATTCACGGGGTTTACCAGAACTGAAATCTTGCTTGTAGGAAGACCCTGTTCCTGGGGTTTAACTCCGTTTCTGAAGGGAAATTCAGATCAGATCTGATCCCTGAAAAACACTCTGTTTTAAGGCAAGAATCATCCTCTTCTTTCCAGCGTCTCCAATATAGTAAGAAACATGAGCATGCGCAGAAAAAAAGAATTGTGTTTCCTACTCATGCAGACCATATGTAGTTCAACTCTGCTTATAATACTGATACAAAACACAGCTCCTCTTACATAAATGCTCTTTAGTTAATAGCGAGAATAGCGTTGGGTTCGCGAACTGCGAAAAATCATTTGAGCCCAAAAATCACTGGGTTTACCAGAAATGAACTCTTCCTTGTAGGAAGACACAGATCCTGGGGTTTAACACCATTTCTTCAGGGAAATTCCGACCAGAGTTCTCAGTCCTGAAACACACTCTGTTTTAACGAAGAAGCAAACTCTTCTTTCCAGATTCTAAAATATAGCAAGAACCATGAGCATGGCCTGAAAAAAAGAAATGTGTTTCCTATTCATATGGACTGTATGTAGTTCAACTCTGCTAATGAAACTGATACAGACCACACCTCCTCTTACCTAATTGCTCTTTATTTAATAGTGAGAATAGTGTTGGGCTCCTGAACTGCAAAAAATCATTTGAGCCCAATATTCACTGGGTTTACCAGAAATGAACTCTTGCTTGTAGGAAGACACAGATCCTGGGGTTTAACTCCGTTACTGAAGGGAAATTCAGACCAGAGTTCTCATCCCTGAAACACACTCTGTTTTCACGCAAGAAGCAAGCTCTTCATTCCAGCGTCTCCAATACAGCAAGAACCATGAGCATGCCCAGAAAAAAAGAACTGTGTTTCCTACTCATACAGAGCATATGTAGTTGAACTCTGATTATGAAAGTGATACAAACCACAGCTACTCTTACATAAATGCTCTTTAGTTAATAGTGAGAATCGCGATGGGTTTCTGAACTGCAAAAATCATTTGAGCCCAAAATTCACTTGCTTTACTAGAAATGAACTCCTGCTTGTAGGAAGACACAGATCCTATGGTTTAACTCTGTTGCTGAAGATAATTAAGACCAGTGTTCTCATCCATGAAACACACTCTGTTTTCACGCAAGAAGCAAGCTCTTCTTTCCAGCATCTCCAATACAGCAAGAACTATGAGCATGCCCAGAAAAAAAGAACTGTGTTTCCTACCCATACGGAGCATATGTAGGTGAACTCTGATTATGAAAGTGATACAAACCACAGCTACTCTTACATAAATGCTCTTTAGTTAATAGTGAGAATCGCGATGGGTTTCTGAACTGCAAAAATCCTTTGAGCCCAAAATTCACTTGCTTTACTAGAAATGAACTCTTGCTTGTAGGAAGACACAGATCCTGTGGTTTAACTCTGTTTCTGAAGGTAATTCAGACCAGTGTTCTCATCCATGAAACACACTCTGTTTTCACGCAAGACGCAAGCTCTTCTTTCTAGTGTCTCTAATACAGCAAGAACCATGAGCATGCCCAGAATAAAGGAAATGTGTTTCCTACTCATACGGACCAATTGTAGTTGAACTGTGCTTATGAACCTTATACAAAACACAACTCCTCTTACGTAAATGCTCTTTAGTTAATAGTGAGAATCACGTTGTGTTTGTGAACTGCGAAAATTTATGAGCCCAAAATTCACTGGGTTTACCAGAAATGAACTCTTGCTTGTATGGAGACACTGATCTTGGGGTTTAACTCCCATTCTGAAGGTAAATTCAGACCAGTGTTATCATCCATGAAACACATGCTGTTTTAATGCAAGAGGCATCCTCTTCTTTCCAGCGTCTCCAAACAGCAAGAGCCATGAGAATGCCCAGAAAAAAAGAACTGTGTTTCATCCTCATACAGACCATATGCAGTTCAACCCTGCTTATGAAACTGACCCAAACGACAGCTCCTCTTACATAAATGCTCTTTAGTTAATAGTGAGAATCGCGTTGGGTTCATGAACAGCGAAAAATCATTAGAGCCCCAAATAAACTGGCTTAACCAGAAATGAACACTTGATTGTAGGAAGATACAATCCTGGGGTTTAACTCCATTTCTGAAGGGAAATTCAGACCAGTTTTCTCATCTATGAAACATACTTTGTATTAACTCAAGAAGCAAGCTATTCTTTCCAGCGTCTCCAATACAGCATGAACCATGAGCATGCCCAGAGAACAAGAACTGTGTTTCCTACTCAAACAGACCATATGTAGTTCAACTCTGCTTATGAAACTGATACAAACCACAGCTCCTCTTACTTAAATGCTCTTTAGTTAATAGGGAGAATCACGTTGGGTTTGTGAATAGTGAAAATTCATTTGAGCCCAAAATTCACTGGATATACCAGAAATAAACTCTTGCTTGTAGGAAGACACTGATCCTGGGGTTTAACTGATTCTGAAGGTAAATTCAGACCAGTGTTATCATCCATGAAACACATGCTGTTTTAACACAAGAAGCATCCGCTTCTTTCCAGCGTATCCAATACAGGAAGAATCATGAGAATGCCCAGAAAAAAGTTACTCTGTTTCCTCCTCATACAGACCATAGGCAGTTCAACTCTGCTTATGAAACTGATACAAACGACAGCTCCTCATACATAAATGCTCTTTAGTTAATAGTGAGAATCGCGATGGGTTTCTGAACTGCAAAAATCATTTGAGCCCAAAATTTACTTGCTTTCTAGAAATGAACTCTTGCTTGTAGGAAGACACAGATCCTGTGGTTTAACTCTGTTTCTGAAGGGAAATTCAGAACAGAGTTCTCATCCCTGAAACACACTCTGTTTTCACGCAAGAAGCAAGCTCTTCTTTCCAGAGTCTCCAATAGAGCAAGAACGATGAGCACGCCCTGAGGAAAAAAAACTGTGTTTCCTAGTCATATGGACCATATGTAGTTCAACTGTGCTTATGAAACTGACAAAAACAACAGCTCCTCTTACATAAATTCTCTTTAGTTAATAGTGAGAATCGCGATGGGTTTCAGAACTGTGAAAAATCATTTGAGCCCAAAATTCACTGGGTTTACCAGAAATGAACTCTTGATTGTAAGAAGACACAGATCCTGGGGTTTAACTCCATTTCTGAAGGGAAATTCAGAGCAGTGTTCTCATCTATGAAACATACTTTGTATTAACACAAGAAGCAATCTCTTCTATCCAGCGTCTCCAATACAGCATGAACCATGAGCATGCCTTTAAAAAAGAACTGTTTTTCATATTTATACATGCCATATGAAGATCAACTCTGCTTATGAAACTTATACAAACCACATCTCCTCTTAAATAAAAGCTCTTTAGTTAATAGTGAGAATCGTATTGGGTTTTTGAACCGTGTAAAATTATTTGAGCCCAAAAATCACTTGGTTTACCAGAAATGAACTCTTGCATGTAGGAAGACACAGATCCAGGGGTTTAACTCCATTTCTGAAGGGAAATTCAGACCAGTGTTCTCATCTATGAAACATACTTTGTATTAACACAAGAAGTAAGGTCTTCTTTCCAGCGTCTCCAATACAGCATGAACCATGAGCATGCCCAGAGAAAAAGAACTGTGTTTCCTACTCATACAGACCATATGTAGTTCAAATCTGCTTATGAAACTGAAACAAACCACAGCTCCTCTTACATAAATGCTCATTAGTTAATAGTTAGAATTGCTTTGTATTCGTGCACTGTGTGAAATCATTTGAGCCCAAAAATCATTAGGTTTACCAGAAATGTACTCTTGCTTGTAGGAAGACACAGATCCTGGTGTTTAACTCCGATTCTGAAGGTAAATTCAGAGCAGTGTTATCATCCATGAAACACATGCTGTTTTAACACAAGAAGCATCCTGTTCTTTCCAGCGTATCCAATACAGGAAGAATAATGAGAATGGCCAGAAAAATATTACTCTGTTTCCTCCTCATACAGACCATATGCAGTTCAACTCTGCTTGTGAAACTGACACAAACGACAGCTCCTCTTACATAAATGCTCTTTAGTTAATAGTGAGAATCTCGATGGGTTTCTGAACTGTGAAAAATCATTTGAGGCCAAAATTCACTTGGTTTACCAGAAATGGACTCTTGCTTGTAGGAAGACACAGATCCAGTGGTTTACCTCTGTTTCTGAAGGTAAAATCAGGTCAGTGTTCTCATCCATGAAATACACTTTGTTTTCACGCAAGAAGCAAGCTCTTCTTTCCAGCGTCTCCATTACAGCATGAACCATGAGCATGCCAAGAAAAAAAGAACTGTATTTCCTACTCATACGGAGCATATGTAGTTGAACTCTGATTATGAAACTGATACAAACTACAGCTCCTCTTACATAAATGCTCTTTAGTTTATAGTGAGAATCATGTTGGGTTCGTGAACTGCGAAAAATCATTTGAGCCCAAAATTCACTGGGTAAACCAGAAATGAACGCTTGCTTGTAGGAAGACACTTATGCTGGGGTTTAAATCCGATTCTGAAGGCAAATTCAGACCACAGTTCTCATCCCTGAAAATCACTCTGTTTTAAGGCAAGAATCATCCTCTTCTTTCCAGCGTCTCCAATATAGTAAGAAACATGAGAAGGCCAAGAAAAAAAGAACTGTGTTTCCTACTCAAACAGACCATATGTAGTTCAACTCTGCTTAGGAAATGATAAAATCCACAGCTCCTCTTACATAAATGCTCTTTAGTTAATAGTGAGAATAGCATAGGGTTCGCGAACTGCGAAAAATCATTTGAGCACAAAATTCACTTGGTTTACCAGAAATGAACTCTTGCTTGTAGGAAGACACAGATCCTGGGGTTTAAATCCATTTCTGCAGGGAAATTCAGACCAGAGTTCTCATCCCTGAAACATACTTTGTTTTAACAAAGAAGCAAGGTCTTCTTTCCAGAGTCTAAAATACAGCAAGAACCATGAGCATGGCCTGAAAAAAGAACTGTGTTTCCTATTCATACGGACCATATGTAGCTCAACTCTGCTTATGAAACTGATACAGACCACACTTCCTCTTACATAAGTGCTCTTTAGTTAATAGTGAGAATAGCGTTGGATTCCTGAACTGTGAAAAATCATTTGAGCCCAAAATTCACTGGGTTTACCAGAAATGAACTCTTGCTTGTAGGAAGACAATGATCCTGGGATTTAACTCCGTTAATGAAGGGAAATTCAGAACAGAGTTCTCATCCCTGAAACACACTCTGTTATAACGCAAGAAGCATGCTCTTCTTTCCAATGTCTAAAGTACAGCAAGAACCATGAGCATGCCCTGCAAAAAAGAACTGTGTTTCCTACTTATAAGGACCATATGTAATACAACTCTGCTTATGAAACTGATACAAACCAAGGCTCCTCTTACATAATTGCTCTTTAGTTAATAGTGAGAATCATGTTGGGTTCCTGATCTGCGAAAAATCATTTGAGCCAAAAATTCACTGGGTGTACCAGAAATGGACTCTTGCTTGTAGGAAGACACAGATCCTGTGGTTTATCTCCGTTACTGAAGGGAAATTCAAACCAGAGTTCTCATCCCTGAATAACAATCTGTTTTAAGGCAAGAATCATCCTCTTCTTTCCAGCGTCTCCAATATAGTAAGAAACATGAGCATGCCCAGAAAAAAAGAACTGTGTTTTCGACTCATACAGACCATATGTAGTTCAACAGTGCTTATGAAAGTGATACAAACCACAGTCTTCTTATATAAATCCTCTTTAGTTAATAGTGAGAATAGCGTTGGGTTCCTGAACTGCGAAAAATCATTTGAGCACAAAATTCACTGGGTTTACCAGAACTGAAATCTTGCTTGTAGGAAGACCCAGATCCTGGGGTTTAACTACGTTTCTGAAGACAAATTCAGACCAGAATTCTCAACTCTGAAAAACACTCTGTTTTAAGGCAAGAAGCAAGCTCTTCTTTCCAGCGTCTCCAATACAGCAAGAACCATGAGCATGCCCTGAAAAAAAGAAATGTGTTTCCTACTCATACGGACCATATGTAGTTTTACTCTGCTTATGAAAGTGATACAAACCACAGCTCCTCTTACGTAAATCCTCTTTAGTTAACAGTGAGAATAGCCTTGGGTTCCTGAACTGCAAAAAATCATTTGAGCCCAAAATTCACTGGGTTTACCAGAAATGAACTCTTCCTTGTAGGAAGACACAGATCCTGGGGTTTAACTCCATTACTGAAGGGAAATTCAGACCAGAGTTCTCATCCCTGAAACACACTCTGTTGTAACGCAAGAAGCAAGCTCTTCTTTCCACTGTCTAAAATACAGCAAGAACCATGAGCATGCCCTGCAAAAAAGAACTGTGTTTCCTACTCATACAGACCATATGTAGTTCAACTCTGATTATGAAATGATACAGACCACAGCTCCTCTTACATAAATGCTCTTTAGTTAATAGTGAGAATCATGTTGGGTTCGTGAACTGCGAAAAATCATTTGAGCCTAAAATTCACTGGGTTTACCAGAAATGAACTCTTGCTTGTAGGAAGACACAGATCCTGGGATTTAACTCCGTTTCTGAAGGCAAATCTAGACCAGAGTTCTCATCCCTGAAAAACACTCTGTTTTAAGGCAAGAATCATTCTCTTCTTTCCAGCGTCTCCAATATAGTAAAAAACATGAGCAAGCCCAGAAAAAAAGAACTGTGTTTCCTTCTAATACAGACCATATGTAGTTCAACTCAGCTTATGAAATGATACAGACCACAGCTCCTCTTACATAAATGCTCTTTAGTTAATAGTGAGATTATCGTAGGGTTTGCGAACTGCGAAAGATCATTTGAGCCCAAAAATAACTGGGTTTACCAGAAATGAACTCTTGCTTGTAGGAAGACACAGATCCTGGGATTAAAACTCCATTTCTGCAGGGAAAGTCAGACCAGAGTTCTCATCCCTGAAACACACTCTGTTTTAACGAAGAAGCAATCTTTTCTTTCCAGACTCTAAAATATAGCAAGAACTATGAGCATGGCCTGAAAAAAGAACTATATTTCCTATTCATACGGACCATATGTAGTTCAACTCTGCTTATGAA
Source organism: Onychomys leucogaster (assembly GCA_949786385.1). Taxonomy (NCBI): domain Eukaryota; kingdom Metazoa; phylum Chordata; class Mammalia; order Rodentia; family Cricetidae; genus Onychomys; species Onychomys leucogaster. The sequence continues at coordinate 7,518,417 of CATKUP010000006.1, read as the reverse complement.
ACTGATGCAGACCAAACCTCCTCTTAGATAAATGCTCTTTAGTTAATAGTGTGAATCATGTTGGGTTCGTGAACTGCGAAATTTCATTTGAGCCCAAAATTCACTTGGTTTACCAGAAATGAACTCTTGCTTGTAGTAAGACACAGATCCTGGGGTTGAACTCCTTTTCTGAAGGCAAATTCAGACCAGAAGTCTTATCCCTGAAAATCACTCTGCTTTTAAGCAAGAATCATACTCTTCTTTCCAGCGTCTCCAATATTGTAAGAAACATGAGCATGCCCAGAAAAAAAGAACTGTGTTTCCTACTCATACAGACCATATGTAGTTCAACTCTGCTTATGAAACTGATACAGACCACACTTCCTCTTACATAAGTGCTCTTTAGTTAATAGTGAGAATAGCGTTGGATTCCTGAACTGTGAAAAATCATTTGAGCCCAAAATTCACTGGGTTTACCAGAAATGAACTCTTGCTTGTAGGAAGACAATGATCCTGGGATTTAACTCCGTTAATGAAGTGAAATTCAGAACAGAGTTCTCATCCCTGAAACACACTCTGTTATAACGCAAGAAGCATGCTCTTCTTTCCAATGTCTAAAGTACAGCAAGAACCATGAGCATGCCCTGCAAAAAAGAACTGTGTTTCCTACTTATAAGGACCATATGTAATACAACTCTGCTTATGAAACTGATACAAACCAAGGCTCCTCTTACATAATTGCTCTTTAGTTAATAGTGAGAATCATGTTGGGTTCCTGATCTGCGAAAAATCATTTGAGCCAAAAATTCACTGGGTGTACCAGAAATGAACTCTTGCTTGTAGGAAGACACAGATCCTGGGGTTTATCTCCGTTACTGAAGGGAAATTCAAACCAGAGTTCTCATCCCTGAATAAAAATCTGTTTTAAGGCAAGAATCATCCTCTTCTTTCCAGCGTCTCCAATATAGTAAGAAACATGAGCATGCCCAGAAAAAAAGAACTGTGTTTTCGACTCATACAGACCATATGTAGTTCAACAGTGCTTATGAAAGTGATACAAACCACAGTCTTCTTATATAAATCCTCTTTAGTTAATAGTGAGAATAGCGTTGGGTTCCTGAACTGCGAAAAATCATTTGAGCACAAAATTCACTGGGTTTACCAGAACTGAAATCTTGCTTGTAGGAAGACCCAGATCCTGGGGTTTAACTACGTTTCTGAAGACAAATTCAGACCAGAATTCTCAACTCTGAAAAACACTCTGTTTTAAGGCAAGAAGCAAGCTCTTCTTTCCAGCGTCTCCAATACAGCAAGAACCATGAGCATACCCTGAAAAAAAGAAATGTGTTTCCTACTCATACGGACCATATGTAGTTTTACTCTGCTTATGAAAGTGATACAAACCACAGCTCCTCTTACGTAAATCCTCTTTAGTTAACAGTGAGAATAGCCTTGGGTTCCTGAACTGCAAAAAATCATTTGAGCCCAAAATTCACTGGGTTTACCAGAAATGAACTCTTCCTTGTAGGAAGACACAGATCCTGGGGTTTAACTCCATTACTGAAGGGAAATTCAGACCAGAGTTCTCATCCCTGAAACACACTCTGTTGTAACGCAAGAAGCAAGCTCTTCTTTCCACTGTCTAAAATACAGCAAGAACCATGAGCATGCCCTGCAAAAAAGAACTGTGTTTCCTACTCATACAGACCATATGTAGTTCAACTCTGCTTATGAAATGATACAGACCACAGCTCCTCTTACATAAATGCTCTTTAGTTAATAGTGAGAATCATGTTGGGTTCGTGAACTGCGAAAAATCATTTGAGCCTAAAATTCACTGGGTTTACCAGAAATGAACTCTTGCTTGTAGGAAGACACAGATCCTGGGATTTAACTCCGTTTCTGAAGGCAAATCTAGACCAGAGTTCTCATCCCTGAAAAACACTCTGTTTTAAGGCAAGAATCATTCTCTTCTTTCCAGCGTCTCCAATATAGTAAAAAACATGAGCAAGCCCAGAAAAAAAGAACTGTGTTTCCTTCTAATACAGACCATATGTAGTTCAACTCAGCTTATGAAATGATACAGACCACAGCTCCTCTTACATAAATGCTCTTTAGTTAATAGTGAGATTATCGTAGGGTTCGCGAACTGCGAAAGATCATTTGAGCCCAAAAATAACTGGGTTTACCAGAAATGAACTCTTGCTTGTAGGAAGACACAGATCCTGGGATTAAAACTCCATTTCTGCAGGGAAAGTCAGACCAGAGTTCTCATCCCTGAAACACACTCTGTTTTAACGAAGAAGCAATCTTTTCTTTCCAGACTCTAAAATATAGCAAGAACTATGAGCATGGCCTGAAAAAAGAACTGTATTTCCTATTCATACGGACCATATGTAGTTCAACTCTGCTTATGAAACTGATGCAGACCAAACCTCCTCTTAGATAAATGCTCTTTAGTTAACAGTGTGAATCATGTTGGGTTCGTGAACTGCGAAATTTCATTTGAGCCCAAAATTCACTTGGTTTACCAGAAATGAACTCTTGCTTGTAGTAAGACACAGATCCTGGGGTTTAACTCCTTTTCTGAAGGCAAATTCAGACCAGAAGTCTTATCCCTGAAAATCACTCTGCTTTAAAGCAAGAATCATACTCTTCTTTCCAGCGTCTCCAATATTGTAGGAAACATGAGCATGCCCAGAAAAAAAGAACTGTGTTTCCTACTCATACAGACCATATGTAGTTCAACTCTGCTTATGAAATGATACAGACCACAGCTCCTCTTACGTAAATCCTCTTTAGTTAATAGTGAGAATCATGTTGGGTTCGTGAACTGCGAAAAATCATTTGAGCCCAAAAATCCCTGAGTTTACCAGAAATGAACTCTTGCTTGTAGGAAGACACAGATCCTGGGGTTTAACTCCGTTTCTGCAGGGAAACTCAGACCAGAGTTCTCCTCCCTGAAACACAATCTGTTATAATGCAAGAAGCAAGGTCTTCTTTCCAGTGTCTAAAATACAGCAAGAACCATGAGCATGCCCTGCAAAAAAGAACTGTGTTTCCTACTCATAAGGCACATATGCAGTACAACTCTGCTTATGAAACTGGTACAAACCACGGCTACTCTTATATAAATGCTCTTTAGTTAATAGTGAGAATCATGTTGGGTTCGTGAACTGCGAAAAATCATTTGAGCACAAAATTCACTTGGTTTACCAGAAATGAACTCTTCCCCGTAGGAAGACACAGATCCTGAGGTTTAACTCCGTTTCTGAAGGCAAATTCAGACCAGAGTTCTCATCCCTGTAAGACACTCTGTTTTAAGTCAAGAATTATCCTCTTCTTTCCAGCGTCTCCAATAAGTAAGAAACATGAACATGCCCAGAAAAAAATAACAGTGTTTCCGACTCACACAGACCATATGTAGTTCAACTCTGCTTATGAAACTGATATAAACAACAGCTCCTCTTACATAAATCCTCTTTAGTTAAAAGTGAGAATCATGTTGGGTTCGTGAACTGAGAAAAATCATTTGAGCCCAAAAATTACTGGGTTTACCAGAAATGAACTCTTGCTTGTAGGAAGACACAGATCCTGGGGTTTAAATCCGTTTCTGCAGGGAACGTCAGACCAGAGTTCTCATCCCTGAAACACACTCTGTTTTAACAAAGAAGCAAGCTCTTCTTTCCAGAGTCTAAAATACTGCAAGAACCATGAGCATGGCCTGGAAAAAAGTACTGTGTTTCCTATTCATACGGACCATATGTAGCTCAACTCTGCTTATGAAACTGATACAGACCACATTTCCTCTTACATAAATGCTCTTTAGTTAACTGTGAGAATAGCGTTGGGTTCCTGATCTGCGAAAAATCATTTGAGCCAAAAATTCACTGGGTGTACCAGAAATGAACTCTTGCTTGTAGGAAGACACAGATCCTGGGGTTTATCTCCGTTACTGAAGGGAAATTCAAACCAGAGTTCTCATCCCTGAATAACAATCTGTTTTAAGGCAAGAATCATCCTCTTCTTTCCAGCGTCTCCAATATAGTAAGAAACATGAGCATGCCCAGAAAAAAAGAACTGTGTTTTCGACTCATACAGACCATATGTAGTTCAACAGTGCTTATGAAAGTGATACAAACCACAGTCTTCTTATATAAATCCTCTTTAGTTAATAGTGAGAATAGCGTTGGGTTCCTGAACTGCGAAAAATCATTTGAGCACAAAATTCACTGGGTTTACCAGAACTGAAATCTTGCTTGTAGGAAGACCCAGATCCTGGGGTTTAACTACGTTTCTGAAGACAAATTCAGACCAGAATTCTCAATCCTGAAAAACACTCTGTTTTAAGGCAAGAAACCAGCTCTTCTTTCCAGCGTCTCCAATACAGCAAGAACCATGAGCATGCCCTGAAAAAAAGAACTGTGTTTCCTACTCATACGGACCATATGTAGTTAAACTCTGCTTCTGAAACTGATACAAACCACAGCTCCTCTAACATAAATCCTCTTTAGTTAACAGTGAGAATAGCGTTGGGTTCCTGAACTGCAAAAAATCATTTGAGCCCAAAATTCACTGGGTTTACCAGAAATGAACTCTTGCTTGTAGGAAGACACAGATCCTAGGGTTTAACTCCGTTACTGAAGGGAAATTCAGACCAGAGTTCTCTTCCCTGAAACACACTCTGTTATAACGCAAGAAGCAAGCTCTTCTTTCCACTGTCTAAAATACAGCAAGAACCATGAGCATGCCCTGCAAAAAAGAACTGTGTTTCCTACTCATACAGACCATATGTAGTTCAACTCTGCTTATGAAATGATACCATCCACAGCTCCTCTTACATAAATGCTCTTTAGTTAATAGTGAGAAACATGTTTGGTTCGTGAACTGCGAAAAATCATTTGAGAATAAAATTCACTGGGTTTACCAGAAATGAACTCTTGCTTGTAGGAAGACACAGATCCTGGGATTTAACTCCGTTTCTGAAGGCAAATCCAGACCAGAGTTCTCATCCCTGAAAAACACTGTGTTTTAAGGCAAGAATCATTCTCTTCTTTCCAGCGTCACCAATAAAGTAAGAAACATGAGCAAGCTCAGAAAAAAAGAACGATGTTTAATTCTAATACAGACCATATGTAGTTCATCTCAGCTTATGAAATGATACAGACCACAGCTCCTCTTACATAAATGCTCTTTAGTTAATAGTGAGATAATCATAAGGTTTGCGAAATGCGAAAAATCATTTGAATCCAAAAATCACTGGGTTTACCATAAATGAAATGTTGCTTGTAGGAAGACACAGATCCTGGGGTTTAACACCATTTCTGAAGAGAAATTCAGACCAGCATTCTCAACCCTGAAAAACACTCTGTTTTAAGGCAAGAAGCAAGCTCTTCTTTCCAGCGTCTCGAATACAGCAAGAACCATGAGCATGCCCTGAAAAAAAGAAGTGTGTTTCCTACTCATATGGACCATATGAAGTTCAACTCTGCTTATGAAACTGATACAAACCACACCTCCTCTTACATAAATGCTCTTTAGTTAATAGTGAGAATCATGTTGGGTTCGTGAACTGCGAAAAAACATTTGAGCCCAAAATTCACTGGGTTTACCAGAAATGAACACTTGCTTGTAGGGAGACACTGATCCTGGGGATTAACTCCGTTTCTGAAGGCAAATTCAGACCTGAATTCTCATCCATGAAAAACACTGTGTTTTTAGGCAAGAATCATCCTCTTCTTTCCAGCGTGTCCAATACAGTACGAACCATGAGCATGCCCAGAAAAAAAGAACTGTGTTTGTACTCATATGGACAAAATGTAGTTCAACACTGCTTATGAAATGATACTGACCACAGCTCCTCTTACATAAATGCTCTTTAGTTAATAGTGATAATCGCGATGGGTAATAGAACTGTGTAAAGGCATTTGAGCCAAAAATTCACTTGGTTTACCAGAAATGATCTCTGGCTGGTAAGAAGACACAGATCATGGGGTATAACTCCGTTTGTGAAGGGAAATTCAGACCAGAGTTCTCATCCCTGAAACACACTCTGTTTTAAAGAAGAAGCAAGTATTTCTTTCCAGAGTCTAAAATACAGCAAGAACCATGAGCATGGCCTGAAAAAAGGAACTGTGTATCCTATTCATACGGACCATATGTAGCTCAACTCTGCTTATGTAATTGATACAGAACACACCTACTCTTACATAATTGCTCTTTATTTAATTGTGAGAATAGCGATGGGTTCCTGAACTGCGAAAAATCATTTGAGCCCAAAATTCACTGGGTTTACAAGAAATGAACTATTGCTTGTAGGAAGAAACAGATCCTGGGGTTTAACTCTGTTTCTGAAAGGAAATTCAGACCAGAGATATCATCCTTGAAACACACTCTGTTTTAAAGTAGAAGCAAGCTCTTCTTTCCAGAGTCTAAAATACATCAAGAACCTTGAGCGTGGACTGAAAAATGAACTGTGTTTCCTATTCATACGAACCATATTTAGATCAACTCTGCTCATGAAACTGATAGAGAACACACCTCCTCTTACATAATTGCTCTTTATTTAATTGTGAGAATAGCGATGGGTTCCTGAACTGCGAAAAATCATTTGAGCCCAAAATTCACTGGGTTTACCAGAACTGAACTCTTGCTTGTAGGAAAACACAGATTTTGGGGTTTAACTACATTTCTGTAGGGAAATTCTGACCAGAGTTTTCATCCCTGAAAAGCAATCTGTTTTAAGGCATGAATCATCCTCTTCCTTCCAGGGTCTCCGATACAGTAAGAACCATGAACCTGCCAAGAAAAAAAGAACTGTGTTTCCTACTCATACATTCCATATGTAGTCCAACTCTGCTTACGAAACTGATAGAGACCACAGCTCCTCTTACATCAATTCTCTTTAGTTAGTAGTGAGAATCGCGTTGGGTTCTAGAACTGTGTAAAGTCATTTGAGCCGAAAATTCAATTGTTTTACCAGAAATGAACTCTTGCTGGTAGGAAGACACAGATCATGTGGTTTAACTCCGTTTCCAAAGGGAAATTCAGACCAGAGTTGTCATCCATGAAACACACCCTGTTGTAATGCAAGAAGCAAGCTCTTATTTCCAGCGTCACCAATAGTCTAAGAACCATGAGCATGCCCAGAAAAAAAGAACGGTGATTCTTACTCATACGGACCATATATATTACAACTCTGCTTATAAAACTGAAACAGACAACAGCTCCTCTTACATAAATGCTCTTTAGTTAATAGTGAGAATCAATTGGATTCATGAACTGCGAAAAATCATTTGAGCAGAAAATTCACTTGGTTTACCCTAAATGAACTCTTGCTTGTAGGAAGACACAGATCATGGGGTTTATCTCCGTTTCTAAAGAGAAATTCAGACCAGACTTCTCATCCATGAAACACACCCTGTTTTAATGCAAGAAGCAAGCTCTTCTTTCCAGCGTCTCCAATACAGCAAGAACCATGAGCATGCCCTGAAAGAATGAACTGTGTTTCCTACTCATACTGACCATATGTAGTTCAATGATGCTTATGAAACTGATAGAGACCACATCTCCACTTGCATAAATGCTCTTCAGTTAATAGTGAGAATAGCGTTGGGTTCTTGAACTGTGAAAAATCATTAGAGCCCAAAATTCACTGGGTTTACGAGAACTGAACTCTTGCTTGTAGGAAGACAGAGATCCTGGCGATTAACTCCGTTTCTGAAGGCAAATTCACACCACAGTTCTCATCCCTGAAAAACACTGTGTTTTAAGGCAAGAATCATCCTCTTCTTTCCATCGTCTCCAATATAGTAAGAAACAAGAGCATGCCCAGAAAAAGGGAACTGTGTTTCCTACTCATACAGACCATATGTAGTTCAACTCTGCTTATGAAACTGATACAAACCACAGCTCCTGTTTCATAAATGCTCTTTAGTTAATAGTGATAATCGCGTTGGGTTCTAGAACTGCTAAATATCATTTGAGCCCAAAATTCACTTGGTTTACCAGAAATGAACACTTGCTTGGAGCAATAAACAGATCATGGGTTTTAACTCTGTTTCTGAAGGGAAATTCAGACCAGAGTTCCAATCCCTGAAACACACTCTGCTTTTATGCAAGAAGCAAGCTCTTCTTTCCAGAATCTCCAATACAGCAAGACCATTAGCATGCCCAGTAAAATGAACTGTGTTTCCTACTCATGCGGACAATATGTAGTTCAACTCTGCTTATGAAACTGATAAAAACCACAGCTCCTCTTACATAAATGCTCTTTAGTTAATAGTGAGAATCGGTTTTGGTTAGTGAACTGCTAAAAATCATTTGAGCCCAAAACTCACTGGGTTTACCAGAACTGAACTCATGCTTGTAGGAAGACACTGATCCTGGGGATTAACTTCATTTCTGAAGGGAAATTCAGACCAGAGTTCCCATCCCTAAAACACACTCTGTTTTAAGGCATGAATCATCCTCTTCTTTCCAGGGTCTCCAATACAGTAAGAACCATGAGCATGCTAAGAAAAAATGAACTGTGTTTCCTACTCATACAGACCATATGTAGTTCACCTCTGCTTATGAAACTGATACCAACCACAGCTCCTCTTACATAAATGCTCTTTAGTTAATAGTGACAATCGCGTTTTTTCTTGAACCGTGTAAAATCATTTGACTCGAAAAATAACTGGGATTACCAGAAATTAACTCTTGCTTGAAGGAAGACACAGATCATGGGGTTCAACTCCCTTTCTGAAGGGAAATTCAGAACAGAGTTCCCATCCCTGAAACACACACTGCCTTAATGCAAGAAGCAAGCTCTTCTTTCCAGAATCTCCAATACAGCAAGACCATGAGCATGCCCAAAAAAAAAGAACTGTGTTTACTACTCATGCGGACAATATGTAGTTCAACTCTGCTTATGAAACTGATACAAACCAAAGCTCGTCTTACATAAATACTCTTTAGTTAATAGTGAGAATCGGTTTGTGTTAGTGAACTGCTAAAAATCATTTGAACCCAAAATTCACTTGCTTTTCCAGAAATGAACTCTTGCTTGGAGGTAGACACAGATCCTGGCGTTTAACTCCATTTCTGAAGGGAAATTCAGATCAGAGTTCTCATCCCTTGAACACACTCTGTTTTAAAGAAGAAGCAAGCTCTTCTTTCCAGAGTCTAAAAGACAGCAAGAACCATGAGCATGGCCTGAAAAAAAGACCTGTGTTTCCTACTCATACATTCCATATGTAGTACAAATCTGTTTACGAAACTGATACAGACCACAGCTCCTCTTACATAAATGCTCTTTAGTTAATAGTGACAATCGCGTCTTTTCTAGAACTGTGTAAAAACCATTTGAGCCGAAAATTCACTTGGTTTACCAGAATTGAACTCTTGCTTGTAGGAAGACACAGATCATGGGGTTCAACTCCGTTACTGAAGGGAAATTCAGACCAGAGTTCCCATCCCTGAAACACACTCTGCTTTAACGCAAGAAGCAAGCTCTTCTTTCCAGAATCTCCAATACAGCAAGACCATGAGCATGCCCAGAAAAGAAGAACTGTGTTTCCTACTCATGCGGACAATATGTAGTTCAACTCTGCTTATGAAACTGATACAAACCACAGCTCCTCTTACATAAATGCTCTTTAGTTAATAGTGAGAATTGGTTTGGGTTAGTGAACTGCTAAAAATCATTTGAGCCCAAAATTCACTTGCTTTACCAGAAATGAACTCTTGCTTGTAGGAAGACACAGTTCCTGGGGTTTAACTCCGTTTCTGAAGGGAAATTGAGACCAGAGTTCTCATCCCTGAAACATACTCTGTTTTAACGCAAGAAGCAAGCTCTTCTTTCCAGAGTCTAAAATACAGCAAGAACCTTGAGCATGCCCTGAAAAAAAGAACTGTGTTTCCTACTCATACGGACCATATGTAGTTCACCTCTGCTTATGAAACTGATACAAAACACAGCTCCTCTTAAATGAATGTTCTTTAGTTATTAGTGAGAATCTCATTGGGTTCGTGAACTGCAAAAAATGCTTTCAGCCCAAAATTCACTGGGTTTACCAGAAATGAACTCTTGCAAGTAGGAAGACACAGATCCTGGGGTTTAACTCCGTTCCTGAAGGGAAATTCAGACCAGAGTCCTCATCCCTGAAACACACTCTGTTTTAAGGCATGAATCATCCTCTTCTTTCCAGGGTCTCCAATACAGTAAGAACCATGAGCATGCCAAGAAAAAATGAACTGCGTTTCCAACTCATATGGACCATATGTAGTCCAACTCTGCTTAGGAAACTGATACAAACCACAGCTCCTCTTACATAAATGCACTTTAGTTAATAGTGAGAATCGCGTTGGGTTCGTGAACTGCGAAACATCATTTGAGCCCAAAATTCACTGAGTTTACCAGAAATGAACTCTTGCTTGTAGGAAGACACAGATCCTGGGGTTTAATTCCGTTTCTGAAGGGAAATTCAGACCAGAGTTCTCATTCCTGATACACACTGTGTTTTAACGCAAGAAGCAAGCTCTTCATTCCAGAGTCTAAAATACAGCAAGAACAATGAGCATGCCCTGAAAAAAAGAATTGTGTTTCCTACTCATACGGACCATATGTAGTTCAACTCTGCTTATGAAACTGATACAAACCACAGCTCCACTTACATAAATGCTCTTTAGTTAATATGGATTATCGCGTTGGGTTTCGTGAACTGTGTAAAATCATCTGAGCCGAGAATTCACTGGGTTTACCAGAAATGAACTCTTGCTTGTAGGAAGACACAGATCCTGGGGTTTAACTCTGTTTCTGAAGGGAAATTCAGACTAGAGTTCTCATCCCTTAAACACACTCTGTTTTAATGAAGAAGCAAGCACTTCTTTCCAGAGTCTATAATACAGCAAGAACCATGAGCATGGCCTGAAAAAAAGAACTGTGTTTCCTATTTATATGGTCCATATGTAGTACAACTCTGTTATGAAACTGATACAGACCACACCTCCTCTTACGTAAATGCTCTTTAGTTACTAGTGAGAATAGCGTTGTGTTTGTGAACTGTGAAAAATAATTTGAGCTCAAAATTCACTGGGTTACCAGAAATGAACTCTGGCTTGTAGGAAGACACAGATCCTGATGTTTAACTCCGTTTCTGTAGGGAAATCAGAAAAGAATTCTCATCCCTGAAAAACACGCTGTGTTAAGTCATGAATCATCCTCTTCTTTCCAGGGTCTCCAATACAGTAAGAACCATGAGCATGTCCAGAAAAAAATAACTGTGTTTCCTACCAATACGGACCATATGTTGACAAACTCTGCTTATGAAACTCATGCAAAACAAAGAACCTCTTACATAAATGCTCTTTAGATACTAGTGAGAATTGCGTTGTGTTCGTGAACTGCGAAAAATCATTGGAGTCCAAAATTCACTTGTTTTACCAGAAATGAACTCTTGCTTGTAGGAAGACACAGATGCTGTGGTTGATGTCCGTTTCTGAATTGACATTCACACCAGTGTTCTCATCCATTAAACACACTCTCTTTTAACGCAAGGAGCAAGCTCTTCTTTCCAGCGTCTCCAATACAGCAAGAATCATGAGCATTTCCAGAAAAAAAGAACTGTGTTTCCTACTCATAAGGACCATATGTAATTCAACTATGCTTATGAAACTGAAACAAACCACAGCTCCGCTTACATAAATACTCTTTAGTTACTAGTGAGAATCGCATTGAGTTCAAGAAATGTATAAAATAATTTGAGGCAAAAATTCACTGGGTTTGCCAGAAATGAACTCTTGTTTGTATGTTGACACAGATCCTGGCGTTTAACCCCATTTCTGAAGGGATTTTCAGGGCATAGTTCTCATCCCTGAAACACAATATGTTTTAATGCAAGAAGCAAGCTCTTCTTTCCAAATTCTAAAATACAGTAAGAACCATTAGCATGCCCTGAAAAAAAGAACTGTGTTTCCTACTCATACAGACCATATGTACTTCAACTCTGCTTATGAAACTGATACAAACCACAGCTCCTCTTACATAAATGCTCTTTAGTTAACTGTGAGAATAGCGTTGGGTTCCTGATCTGCGAAAAATCATTTGAGCCCAAAATTCACTGGGTGTACCAGAAATGAACTCTTGCTTGTAGGAAGACACAGATCCTGGGGTTTATCTCCGTTACTGAAGGGAAATTCAAACCAGAGTTCTCATCCCTGAATAACAATCTGTTTTAAGGCAAGAATCATCCTCTTCTTTCCAGCGTCTCCAATATAGTAAGAAACATGAGCATGCCCAGAAAAAAAGAACTGTGTTTTCGACTCATACAGACCATATGTAGTTCAACTGTGCTTATGAAAGTGATACAAACCACATCTCCTCTTACATAAATCCTCTTTAGTTAATAGTGAGAATAGCTTTGGGTTCCTGAACTGAGAAAAATCATTTGAGCACAAAATTCACTGGGTTTACCAGAACTGAAATCTTGCTTGTAGGAAGACCCAGATCCTGGGGTTTAACTCCGTTTCTGAAGGTAAATTCAGACCAAATCTGATCCCTGAAAAACACTCTGTTTTAAGGCAAGAATCATCCTCTTCTTTCCAGCGTCTCCAGTATAGTAAGAAACATGAGCATGCCCAGAAAAAAAGGAATTGTGTTTCCTAGTCATGCAGACCATATGTAGTTCAACTCTGCTTATAATACTGATACAAAACACAGCTCCTCTTACATAAATGCTCTTTAGTTAATAGTGAGAATAGCGTTGGGTTCGCGAACTGCAAAAAATCATTTGAGCCCAAAAATCACTGGGTTTACCAGAAATGAACTCTTGCTTGTAGGAAGACGCAGATCCTGGGGTTTAACACCATTTCTTCAGGGAAATTCAGACCAGATTTCTCATTCCTGAAACACACTCTGTTTTAACGAAGAAGCAAGCTCTCTTTCCAGATTCTAAAATATAGCAAGAACCATGAGCAAGGCCTGAAAAAAAGAAATGTATTTTCTATTCATATGGACTGTATGTAGTTCAACTCTGCTAATGAAACTGATACAGACCACACCTCCTCTTACCTAATTGCTCTTTATTTAATAGTGAGAATAGTGTTGGGTTCCTGAACTGCGAAAAATCATTTGAGCCCAAAATTCACTGGGTTTACCAGAAATGAACTCTTGCTTGTAGGAAGACACAGATCCTGGGATTTAACTCCGTTTCTGAAGGCAAATCCAGACCAGAGTTCTCAACCCTGAAAAACACTCTGTTTTAAGGCAAGAATCATTCTCTTCTTTCCAGCGTCTCCAATATAGTAAGAAACATGAGCAAGCCCAGAAAAAAAGAACTGTGTTTCCTTCTAATACAGACCATATGTAGTTCAACTCAGATTATGAAATGATACAGACCACAGCTCCTCTTACATAAATGCTCTTTAGTTAATAGTGAGAATCATGTTGGGTTCATGATCTGTGAAAATCATTTGAGCCCAAAATTCACTGGGTTTACCAGAAATGAACTCTTGCTTGTAGGAAGACCCCGAACCTGGGGTTTAACACCATTTCTGCAGGGAAATTCAGACCAGAGTTCTCATTCCTGGAACACACTCTGTTTTAACGAAGAAGCAAGCTCTTCTTTCCAGATTCTAAAATATAGCAAGAACCATGAGCATGGCCTGAAAAAAAGAACTGTGTTTCCTATTCATATGGACACTATGTTGTTCAACTCGGCTAATGAAACTGATACAGACCACACCTCCTCTTACCTAATTGCTCTTTATTTAATAGTGATAATAGTGTTGGGTTCCTGAACTGCGAAAAAATCATTTGAGCCCAAAATTCACTGAGTTTACCAGAACTGAACACTTGCTTGTAGGAAGACACAGATCCTGGGGTTTAACTACGTCTCTGAAGACAAATTCAGACCAGAATTGTCAACCCTGAAAAACACTCTTTTTTAAGGCAAGAAGCAAGCTCTTCTTTCCAGGGTCTCCAATACAGCAAGAACCATGAGCATGCCCTGCAAAAAAGAACTGTGTTTCCTAATCATACGGACCATATGTAGTTAAACTCTGCTTATGAAACTGATACAAACCACAGGTCCACTTACATAAATCCTCTTTAGTTAACAGTGAGAATAGCATTGGGTTCCTGAACTGCAAAAAATCATTTGAGCCCAAAATTCACTGGGTTTACCAGAACTGAACTCTTGCTTGTAGGAAAACACAGATTTTGGGGTTTAACTACATTTCAGTAGGGAAATTCTGACCAGAATTTTCTTCCCTGAAAAGCACTCTGTTTTAAGGCATGAATCATCCTCTTCTTTCCAGGGTCTCTGATACAGTAAGAACCATGAACATGCCAAGAAAAAAAGAACTGTGTTTCCTACTCATACATTCCATATGTAGTCCAACTCTGCTTACGAAACTGATACAGACCGCAGCTCCTCTTACATCAATTCTCTTTAGTTAGTAGTGAGAATCGCGTTGGGTTCTAGAACTGTGTAAAGTCATTTGAGCCGAAAATTCAATTGTTTTACCAGAAATGAACTCTTGCTGGTAGGAAGACACAGATCATGTGGTTTAACTCCGTTTCCAAAGGGAAATTCAGACCAGAGTTGTCATCCATGAAACACACCCTGTTGTAATGCAAGAAGCAAGCTCTTATTTCCAGCGTCACCAATAGTCTAAGAACCATGAGCATGCCCAGAAAAAAAGAACGGTGATTCTTACTCATACAGACCATATATATTACAACTCTGCTTATAAAACTGAAACAGACAACAGCTCCTCTTACATAAAAGCTCTTTAGTTAATAGTGAGAATCAGTTGGATTCGTGAACTGCGAAAAATCATTTGAGCAGAAAATTCACTTGGTTTACCCTAAATGAACTCTTGCTTGTAGGAAGACACAGATCATGGGGTTTATCTCCGTTTCTAAAGGGAAATTCAGACCAGACTTCTCATCCATGAAACACACCCTGTTTTAATGCAAGAAGCAAGCTCTTCTTTCCAGCGTCTCCAATACAGCAAGAACCATAAGCATGCCCTGAAAGAATGAACTGTGTTTCCTACGCATACTGACCATATGTAGTTCAATGATGCTTATGAAACTGATAGAGACAACACTTCCTCTTACATAAATGCTCTTTGGTTAATAGTGAGAATCATGTTGGGTTCGTGAACTGCGAAAAATCATTTGATCTAAAATTCACTGGGTATACCAGATGAACTCTTGCTTGTAGGAAGACACAGATCCTGGGGTTTAACTACGTTTCTGAAGACAAATTCAGACAAGAATTCTCAACTCTCAAAAACACTCTGTTTTAGGGCAAGAAGCAAGCTCTTCTTTCCAGCGTCTCCAATACAGCAAGAACCATGAGCATGCCCTGAAAAAAAAGAAATGTGTTTCCTAATCATACGGACCATATGTAGTTAAACTCTGCTTATGAAACTGATACAAACCACAGCTCCTCTTACATAAATCCTCTTTAGTTAACAGTGAGAATAGCGTTGGGTTCCTGAACTGCAAAAAATCATTTGAGCCCAAAATTCACTGGGTTTACCAGAAATGAACTCTTCCTTGTAGGAAGACACAGATCCTAGGGTTTAACTCCGTTACTGAAGGGAAATTCAGACCAGAGTTCTCATCCCTGAAACACACTCTGTTATAACGCAAGAAGCAAGCTCTTCTTTCCACTGTCTAAAATACAGCAAGAACCATGAGCATGCCCTGCAAAAAAGAACTGTGTTTCCTACTCATACAGACCATATGTAGTTTAACTCTGCTTATGAAATGAGACCATCCACAGCTCCTCTAACATAAATGCTCTTTAGTTAATAGTGAGAAACATGTTGGGTTCGTGGACTGTGAAAAATCATTTGAGCCAAAAATTCACTGGGTTTACCAGAAATGAACTCTTGCTTGTAGGAAGACACAGATCCTGGGATTTAACTCCGTTTCTGAAGGCAAATCCAGACCAGAGTTCTCATCCCTGAAAAACACTCTGTTTTAAGGCATGAATCGTTCTCTTCTTTCCAGCGTCTCCAATAAAGTAAGAAACATGAGCAAGCCCAGAAAAAAAGAACTGTGTTTCCTTCTAATACAGTCCATATGTAGTTCATCTCAGCTTATGAAATGATAAAGACCACAGCTCCTCTTACATAAATGCTCTTTAGTTAATAGTGAGATTATCATAAGGTTCGTGAAATGCGAAAAATCATTTGAATCCAAAAATCACTGGGTTTACCATAAATGAAATGTTGCTTGTAGGAAGACACAGATCCTGGGGTTTAACACCATTTCTGAAGAGAAATTCAGACCAGCATTCTCAACCCTGAAAAACACTCTGTTTTAAGGCAAGAAGCAAGCTCTTCTTTCCAGCGTCTCGAATACAGCAAGAACCATGAGCATGCCCTGAAAAAAAGAAGTGTGTTTCCTACTCATACGGACCATATGAAGTTCAACTCTGCTTATGAAACTGATACAGACCACATTTCCTCTTACATAAATGCTCTTTAGCTAACTGTGAGAATAGCGTTGGGTTCCTGATCTGCGAAAAATCATTTGATCCCAAAATTCACTGGGTGTACCAGAAATGAGCTCTTGCCTGTAGGAAGACACAGATCCTGGGGTTTATCTCCGTTAATGAAGGGAAATTCAAGCCAGAGTCCTCATCCCTGAATAACAATCTGTTTTAAGGCAAGAATCATCCTCTTCTTTCCAGCGTCTCCAATATAGTAAGAAACATGAGCATGCCCAGAAAAAAAGAACTGTGTTTCCTACCCATAAGGACCATATGTAATTCAACTATGCTTATGAAACTGAAACAAACCACAGCTCTGCTTACATAAATACTCTTTAGTTACTAGTGAGAATAGCGTTGGGTTCAAGAAATGTATAAAATCATTTGAGCACAAAATTCACTGGGTTTAACAGAAATGAACTCTTGTTTGTATGATGACACAGATACTGGCGTTTAACTCCGATTCTGAAGGGAAATTCAGGGCAGAGTTCTCATCCCTGAAACACAATCTGTTTTAACACAAGAAGCAAGCTCTTCTTACCAAAATCTAAAATACAGCAAGAACAATGAGCATGCCCTGAAAAAAAGAATTGTGTTTCCTACTCAAACGGACCATATGTAGTTCAACTCTGCTCATGAACCTGATACAGACTACAGCTCCTATTACATAAATGCTCTTTAGTTAATAGTGATAAACGCGTTGTGTTCTGGAACTGTGTAAAATCATTAGAGCCGAAAATTCATTTGGTTTACCAGAAATGAACTCATTCTTGTAGGAAGATACAGATCTTGGGGTTTAACTCCGTTTCTGAAGGGAAATTGAGACCAGAGTTCTCATCCCTGTAACATACTCTGTTTTAACGCAAGAACCAAGCTCTTCTTTCCAGAGTCTAAAATACAGCAAGAACCATGAGCATGCCCTGAAAAAAAGAACTGTGTTTCCTACTAATACGGACCATATGTAGTTCAACTCTGATTAGGAAACTGATACAAACCACAACTCCTCTTAAATGAATGCTCTTTAGTTATTAGTGAGAATCTCATTGGGTTCGTGAACTGCAAAAAATCATTTGAGCCAAAAATTCACTGGATTTACCAGAAATGAACTCTTGTTTGTATGTTGACACAGATCCTGGCGTTTAACCCCATTTCTGAAGGGAATTTCAGGGCATAGTTCTCATCCCTGAAACACAATATGTTTTAATGCAAGAAGCAAGCTCTTCTTTCCAAATTCTAAAATACAGTAAGAACCATTAGCATGCCCTGAAAAAAAGAACTGTGTTTCCTACTCATACAGACCATATGTACTTCAACTCTGCTTATGAAACTGATACAAACCACAGCTCCTCTTACATAAATGCTCTTTAGTTAACTGTGAGAATAGCGTTGGGTTCCTGATCTGCGAAAAATCATTTGAGCCCAAAATTCACTGGGTGTACCAGAAATGAACTCTTGCTTGTAGGAAGACACAGATCTTGGGGTTTATCTCCGTTACTGAAGGGAAATTCAAACCAGAGTTCTCATCCCTGAATAACAATCTGTTTTAAGGAAAGATTCATCCTCTTCTTTCCAGCGTCTCCAATATAGTAAGAAACATGAGCATGCCCAGAAAAAAAGAACTGTGTTTTCGACTCATACAGACCATATGTAGTTCAACTGTGCTTATGAAAGTGATACAAACCACATCTCCTCTTACATAAACCCTCTTTAGTTAATAGTGAGAATAGCTTTGGGTTCCTGAACTGCAAAAAATCATTTGAGCACAAAATTCACTGGGTTTACCAGAACTGAAATCTTGCTTGTAGGAAGACCCAGATCCTGGGGTTTAACTCCGTTTCTGAAGGGAAATTCAGACAAGATCTGATCCCTGAAAAACACTCTGTTTTAAGGCAAGAATCATCCTCTTCTTTCCAGCGTCTCCAATATAGTAAGAAACATGAGC